>OY970832.1:14208966-17123186 GCA_963853835.1 Calendula officinalis
TGATATCATTTGGCCACACTAAAAAAAATACCAACATGGTTATTATTTCCTTCTAGACCTGTCAAACCGATTGGTAATAGTTAAACCCGAGTAAAAAACCGAGTAAAACAGTTAAATTGTCGGCAAAAGAATTGCACTGCACCGAGCCTTAAGTCAAATGGCCACACAACGTGAAAGGCATAAGGGACTTAAGATTTAATTGCTTCAACATAGTTGGTGCACTTCTTTTTATAGTGAAAGTAATTCACCCAACTTTCATACAAATAGCAATGTGGGACAACATTTAGCCACATTTAAACCAATTAATGAGACAATTGGTTGCTTTTAGACACATAATCAATTTAACTGTAGTCATAATCTTGTTATAGCCACATGAAAAATTGAGTGACTTTATTTTGTCCTATAGCCACATGACACACAATAATGATCGTGATTATATACTAACTTTTAACAACAACGACTTCATGTGGCTAATAAACACATATGCCCACAAATACTAGTATCACACTTAATCATGGCTATTGTTTGCCCTTTAGCCACATAAGTCGTTATCACATATATGTCACCCCAGATAATATTTAGCCACATTTAACATTATTAACGTGACAATTTGCTATTTATAGACACACATTTATATACGATAAAATGGTGATTATAAACTAATTATAGAGACATAATTTTAATTTTACCTTTATCATTACTATTATTTAGGTTATGGCCACACACAATTTTAGTTTTATCTTAATTTGATTTAGGGTATGGCAAATATCCATCATATAGCCACACAGACAAAGAAAAGTTTTAAGTGACTATTGTTTATTGTATAGCCACATAACACACACGACCATGGCTAAATACTTCTTTTAACAACGATGAATTTCATGTGGCAAATGAATACCAATTTTTGGACACACGAGTAGTTGATTCATGTGGCTAAATATTTGTCTTTCGCCTCACATATTAACCGTCACAATATAATGTTACGTTTTAACAAAAAAAATCATGGCGAAAAGTGTGACATATGGCCACGCTACATGACCGTGGCTAGCAATGGACACGTTTATCATGTTAATCGTGGCTAAAGTGTTCAAATCTAATTTGCAATTGCCTCAATAATTTAGTTAAAATGTGGCTAAAACAACATTAGAACATTATTTGTGATATTTAGCCACATGAACATGTGAACCTGTGGCGAGGTTGTTTAAAAAAACCGTGGCTAAAAGCTATTTTTGTACTAGTAATTAATTATATATATATGCGCTGGGTCAACTATTCAATCAAATGAGATTGAGCATGTTTCCCATCTCTTCTCGAGAAACAAGTGGGCTATTTCTTTGCAAAATTGTGCTCAATTTCATATGTGGCAATTCCGCCAAGATCTCTTCATTAGTTGGGGGAAGAATCCGCCCGAATCAGATTTTTTGAGGAACGTATCGAGAGAGAATTTGATTTGGTTAGACAATGTGTGGTTGGTAAACAAGGATCGGTTTTTTCGCAAGGTACGGAATGTATCGTCAAATATTCAATATGATTCCACAAGATCTAGTTTCGTTCAAGTAAGGGATTCTAGCCAATTGAAAGGATCTTCTGATCAATTCAGAGATCATTTTGATTCCATTAGTTCTTCCTGTGTTTACCCCCAAAATAATTATGATCATCTTCACTATTTTTTCCCAAATTGCCCACCTTTCTTAAGCCTGCGTTTACCCCCAAAATTAACATCATTTGATCCACCATTTTAAGCTGGGCTTCGAGTAAATTCCTTTGCCAGTAGTTCCGATTATTTATCCCAATTTTTATAATCAAAGTTAAATCTAAGATCTGTTTCAAAACATGGAGAGATAAAATCGTCCATAAATATGAAACAGTTGGGTATATGCTAATTATCTACCCAAATTGTCCATATTCTCTAATTAAATTAAATGCTAATAAGATAGAATGCATGGTCATAAAACGGTAATTAAGTGCTAAAAACGAAGATATGCCTGTTCATATGAAATGGAGGAGGTAAATGCTAATTATGTATCCATTTTTAAATGCTTGGATTAGTTTTTTAATCTTCTTGAAACGTATTTTGTAATTAAATATTAATATTGAACCGTTTGTAATTTAATGCATGAATTCGTTTTAAACTCAAATTTTTTACGCATGAATTTAATATTAGTATTTAAAGCATAGCCGGTGCGATGCACGGGCTTTGTTCACGTATTATATGGAAAGTATGAACAAAACAAAATGTGTCTAGCAACAAAACATAAGTGCATATATTAGTATAGCACAAAAACATGTTATTCATAACAAATAAATGTCACTATGAAGATCTTCCTACTTTGTTTTTTATAAGCACAACTATAGATAAACAACGATAAAACTTCAAGTGACACTGATAAAGATTAAGTTTTAGGTGGAGCGATGACAATAAACTTTGGTTTGACTTTAAAAAATTTGAAGTTTCCTTTCAATAAAAATGATAAAATGGGTTAAACTTATAAAATTAAAGCATTATGAGCAAAAACATCTAACATAATATATACTTTATATACATATTAAACTATTTAATAACATGTTAAAGCATTAAATTCAATAAAATTATAATTTAGATTGTTGTATCTATTTCACATTAATATATGTCAAATTAGTGCATCTGTAATTTTCAACTTTATATGAAAATCTGCATACCTACATCTATATGTATAATTTATTATTTAATATATGGCAAGTATTTCTACTATTTATATTTTAAGGGTATATATTCGTTAAATCAAATATATACAAAACAAAACCCCAAACCCTAAAATTGTCAAGTCAACTATAAAAACAATTCCTTGTCATTTACAATAAGAAAACAACAAAAAATAATTAAATGATTTAAACAATAAAACTGAATATATACAATTATGGCTATAGTTAATTTACTACCTAATAATTATAACAATAATGTTAATGAAGAACATTTAAAACAAACCTTGAGATCTCTATGATACCTCCTCTACCATGGAAGTAATATACCACATTAACCAATGGTATAAGCATCAATTAAATTCTACTACTAATTCAATAAATAATATGTTTTTACTAACTATAACATAAGCAATTTCATTTTAATTCAAAAATTCAAAATAAAGGTGAAAGATATCTTGTTTGAAGAATCAGATCATTGTATTTTTTAGGACACTTTATATTCTCAAATATGTCGACGGTACTTCTAATTCTTGATCCATATATATCCTTCTGCTAGATCAATTGCAATACATATGATACCACATATGATTCTCGCATTTGTTGCTTCAAAACCAAATTAGAACCACAAAATTTGGTATATTGTTGAGTAGCTCAGTAGCACTATGAAGGCACACACTACAACATTCGTTTTCATGCACCCTAATGCATATGTGAATACCAATTTATAGAGTCATCCAAATGTAACTACCAAGAATATGAATAGCCTATATTAACAACTAAGTTAATGCATATTCATGATACTAAGAAAAGTTTACGCACAAAGGTATAGATTATTTCAATTTTTATGGCATGTATTTAACTCATGTCATTTAATGCAACTTCATTTGGAACTTAATTTTTATATATAAATATGATCCATATATATCCTCCTGCTAGATCAATTGCAATACACATGATACCACATATGATTCTCGCATTTGTTGCTTCAAAACCAAATTAGAACCACAAAATTTGGTCTATTGTTGAGTAGCTCAGTAGCACTATGAAGGCACACACTACAACATTCGTTTTCATGCACCCTAATGCATATGTGAATACCAATTTATAGAGCCATCCAAATGTAACTACCAATAATATGAATAGCCTATATTAACAACTAAGTTAATTCATATTCATGATACTAAGAAAAGTTTACGCACAAAGGTATAGATTATTTCAATTTTTATGGCATGTATTTAACTCATGTCATTTAATGCAACTTCATTTGGAACTTAATTTTTATATATAAATATGATCCATATATATCCTCCTGCTAGATCAATTGCAATACACATGATACCACATATGATTCTCGCATTTGTTGCTTCAAAACCAAATTAGAACCACAAAATTTGGTCTATTGTTGAGTAGCTCAGTAGCACTATGAAGGCACACACTACAACATTCGTTTTCATGCACCCTAATGCATATGTGAATACCAATTTATAGAGCCATCCAAATGTAACTACCAAGAATATGAATAGCCTATATTAACAACTAAGTTAATGCATATTCATGATACTAAGAAAAGTTTACGCACAAAGGTATAGATTATTTCAATTTTTATGGCATGTATTTAACTCATGTCATTTAATGCAACTTCATTTGGAACTCAATTTTTATGTATAGATAGATAATAACACCTTACACAAATTAAAAAAATTAAACATAGAAAGAGCTTTTTTTACAGTCTCATATTTTTATCCCATAATTCTTTATATTTTTTTTATGTGTCACATCTAGCCGTGCACAAGAACCGGTTTTTGACCAAACCGGTTTCGGTTTTGACCAAACCGGTTCCGGTTTTGACCAAAACTGGTTTTGGTAAACACTGGTCAAAACCGGTTCGACCAATAACCGGTTCGGTTCCTAACCGGTTTCGGGACTCGAAAACTCTAACCGGTGTAATGGGTATTGTAACCGGTCCGGTTCGGTTACAAACCGGTTAACCGGACAAAACCGGTGTGTTGACCAAATTTGCGGTCGGTTTTGGTCAAAATCGGTTTTAAAAACCGGTTACTAACCGGTTCGAACCCTAAGAACCCCAAACCGGTTGGGAACCGACCGGTTAGCCAAAAACCGAACCGGTTTTGGTCAAAACCGGGTTTGACCGGTTCGGTTTCGGTTTCCGGTTTCGAGTATTTTGTGCATGGCTAGTCACATCTCTCAACCTTTGCAAATTTGATTATGAACTAGTATACAACTCGTTAAATTCACGTATTCGAAAATTTGATTTTTTAATATCATATTATAGAGTAGTACAAAATTTTCCATATTTTGAACTTTCCATTCAATGAAAACACAATGTTACATAATAAAATCCAACTACCACATTTCTGACCTTTTGTGAATATTTAAATAGAATTATAAAAAACTTAAAACTAACATAAAGAAAAATCTAGTACCTGGTTCTCAAATATAGGCCACCTAATGTATGTTTGGCACTAATTGTAATTGACTTTGAACATACCTATATTTGATTCAATTCAATTTCAACGAAATTATAATTCAGATAACCAGATTCATAACATCAAGTAACAAATGTTTATGCCAATTTTTGGAAATTTTCAACTAACATATTCAATTGATCATTCGGTTAGCAACAAAAACAAAAATCAACATTTCTATTTTTCCTGTAACTTGATATGAGCTAAACAGAACTATGCACATTAGCTGAATCATTTGTGTCTAAATATACTATATATTTCTCACACTTCATTGTTAATCTTCCTCAAAGTGTTTACGTATGTGTAACTAGAAAATGAAACAAAAAGCTTCCGAAACCTGAAAGTTATTCAACAAATGTTACTTAGCTTGAGAAATCAAAAGCAAGGCTCGAGTCTTATAACCCATAATCCCCTCCAACCCGACCCGACCTGCCCATTTTGCCACCTGTGATACATACCATACCCATTGGCTCAGGTGCTCTGACATTGCAGCATAACTTCTACGTGGATATTCATTTAGCAAGCAATGTGTCTGTCCTTTTTGACTACTCCACAAGGACAACCAGATATCAACGGGCCCACTGTACTTGCGGATGATGTTTGTACTAACCTGAAAAATCACAAACAGAGCATGTTGACCAATGACCAGTCAAACATATAAAAATTTTATAAAACTAAGATTAATACCAGTTCCCAGGCTTCAATTTCTGGTTGTGAAGTATCAAGCATGAACCTTCTGATAAAAGAGAAGAAAAAAACAATTGTTTCCACTTTTTAGTTACTAATATTAACTTTAATAAATGAAAAAACGTCTTAAATCAAAGGGCACTTACCGCACTCCTAGATGTACATCACGATGATTACAGTGACCCGATACACCATAATTATCAAAACTAATAATCTGCAAAATGGTACAAAAAAATGAATTTGTATCAAAGATATATATTTATAAAGATGAAATATGCAGAGTACCTACCGTATCAATTGCATGATCACGAATTTTATTTTCCACAATCTTTGATAGTGTGCTACTACTCCATACTTTCCCGAAACCATCCTGATGATAAATGTACGAATAAAATCTGTTTACATACATGTATATAAACAAGATATTAAGATTTTTCAGTGGTGAAATAAATAAACCTGAAAGTCTGGATGATCCAATACTGTAACGTGTTGGAGAGGAATCTACATGATGAAGTAATTGTAATAGATGACAAACAAGTACACTTTATGTGAAAAGAGCATTCAAAAGTTCATAAAAACAAATGGAAATGAATAATTATATTCTTTATTTAAAAGGGAAGTCCTGATCATTTCAGGCACCCTTGCCACTAGGCCATTATCAGATGGTTGACAAATTGTATATAATATAAAATATATTATATATCACCTTAAGGATTGCAGAAGCCCTATAAAGCTCTTCTTTTCTAACATCTCCAATACCATCTGCATTACCTGTAAACCATTTATAAATTTAAACACAATAACTTAAATTTTTTTAAAGAATGGAATGCAAACTCCATCTATCGACAACTTAGAAAATTTAATCACATAGATACAATTAAATGTCGCTTTATGTCATTTAAATTAAAAAATATATTGAGAAGTTATTTTATTGGCAAGCTCATATGCAACAGCTAAAATTTATATTTATACAACATATTACCAGTTGACATGCACAAAATGTGCACATTATGCCCTCCCGAAGTCAACTGGTTAATTGTTGGTGAAAAGAACCTGCCAATAGAATTCAACAAATTCCGGTTATATTGTGGGATTTTAACAAAACATGGAATCTATTAACTGTCTAAAAAGTAGTTGGATTTTAACCATACATGGATTCATCATCAGGATGTGCAATAACCAGAAGAACATTTCTCTTTTGCAAAGATCCAACTGATACATTCGGAAAACAGTTATTAAAATACCAAAATCAATGTTATAGCTAATAATTTACGTATCATGCACCATCATTATTTAAGAATGAAGATTGGTAGGGATAGAATGATGAATGAAGAAATTTGCAGAGAGATGCCAGCCATACTACAGCTACTGACACAAAAGTCAAGAACCACTCCATCTACTATAACCCTACAAATGAGAATAGATAATCATCAGCAGATATAAGGATCGACAGTTGTGAATTGTGAATGTGAGTAATCAAGTGAAAAACGACGTCGTGAATATATATATTTACAAACAGTAAGAGTTTTATTCACAAAATGAACTTGATGTTGTATTTTCTTTTGTGCTACAAAATCCCTTAATTCTGTTTCAAATTTTGTTTGCACACTCATATAACTCCCCACAATTACTGCGTGTATTGATGGTACTTGTAGCTTCTTTTCTTAACATTTTCCACTTGAAACACCTATGCACAAAATTATTATGCATTACAAATAGATTATAATTTATCAGATACAAGTTATTGATATAAATTGAAGGAAATATTGATGAACAAATTTGAAGGCCATAACTATAAGTTGAGTAAAAACAGTAATTAGAGTGCCATATCCTATAAAAAGTAACTATTGTTTCTAATTGTTCTTGATTTATCCAGAATTTGGTGAACATAATCGTGGTCAATTTGCAATGGTGTTTAAGAAGAGCGAAAAAAAGGATTATTTTTTCATTCTTTTTTATACTTCAATTAGGCATTATGTTCTAGTTATCAATACATAAAAGTCAATACTAAGCTCATGAATTAGTTACACCATCTTTCCTCACATCCTCAACAGACAACTTGTGAGCTCCTGCTAATAGCCCTCAATTTCACATTACAACTCCTCTGTTTTCTAATTGCGGAAAGCATATTGCCTATCAATACCTAATTTCATCGGAGATTTTAGTGTGAAATTAGGGCATGATTGTAAATTAGAGAGAATACAAAAAGGGAAAGTGGAAATTGATTTGTGACACAGGAAAGAAATTAATATACCTGGAAGTTTATGGTGGCAGCAGTAGAGGTTGGGAGTGAATGTCCGGCAGCTGCGGTGGCTTGGGGGGCGACTGGAGGTAAGGTGGCTGGTTCTCTTCGTGAGTGTGAGGAAGAAGGGTAAATTCAATTAAATATTTTATCTTTTTACTGCAAATTTAATCTACATCGGCCACAGACAAAGTCAACAAAGACCCTTTAATATGGGTATTAATTATCTGATGGTGTTATTGCATTTACATACTTTTCTAAAACCATGTTTTTTCCCACTTATATCCCAAACACTACAAATTAGATTATCAAGTTTTAGAAATGCAATAAGTAAATAATCTATTTGAGAACACAATCTTAAAAACAATATGTTTCACATAAAAACCACCAAATTGAACCGGACCGAACCGAACTGTCGATGTAGTTCGCAGTTGTAAACTTCATTCAAAATCGTTTCTCAGTTTGGTTCGATCGAAAAAGAAAACTAAAAAAACTTTCTCAGTTCGGTTCCGGCCGGTTCTCGATCCGGTCCAAGATATTATTGGTTCGGTCCTTAGTTTAGCTGAAACCAGTTTCTTGATTCTCTATTCGGTCTCGGTCAGTTCAGTTCTTAGACCTTACACCACCTACACGACTCTCATTTGACAAGGTTTTGAATTTTCTATTTTACGCTTTGAATTGACCCATATTCGGTTAACCGGATCTAAATTGCCATCTAATCTAATAAAAAAACATAAAAGAAAGATTCTTTTCAATAAATAATTGTTACATCGTATTATGAAAATGAGATGCTGAAACGGTTTATTTATCAAATGTGATATAACCAATAGTTGCATTGTAGCCTATTAAAATGCGGATCCAAACAATAAAAACAACAAATTTATGTTTGATCGGCCGAGACAATATTCTAAATAACAAAGTGTTTTTACGCTGTTTGGGCGGAGCAAACACCACAACATTCCATCTGTCAATCATCTATTTAGACTTCAAATATATATTGTCAAAATGCTAAAACTTATCATCATATATTTGATTGCATGCCTTACACTTAAGTAACTAAATAAAACCCTAATCATTTAGAGAGATACAAATTTTTGATTACTTGCTTCAGAAATCACAAAAAGATATATTAATTAACCTCATCACACCGTAAAAGAAACCACTGTTAAAACTAGTGGCGGTGATCAGCTGGTTTTATCCATGGAAGCCTGTGTATGGCGGTTGCTGTGGTGGTGTTCGTTAATTTTGATGGTGAAAGTTGAGGTGATCGTTGCTGATACTCATCCTGATGATGGTATGGTAATTAACAAAGTGTTTTAATTATTCTTTTTAATGAGTGAAAATTGTGATTAATTAATCACGCAGCTGAGGCACTAAGAGCATTGAGAGACCAGTGGCAAAACACACCACCAAGCTGGAGAAGGTCTAATGATCCGTGTTCATGGGAAGGTGTTAATTGCACCAACACCAGGGTCATTGAATTGTACGTCCCTCTATTTAATTAATTTTATAAAATTAAATTAAATTTTTTAATAAAATAATTTATGAGGTTTTAATGATTTCCAACTTTTTTTTTTTTTTTTTTTTGCAGGGGGTTGGCGAGTATGGGCTTAGTAGGTCAACTCGTTGGCGACATTGGCGGACTTTCTGAACTAACATCCTTGTGAGTCCATTTAATTTTCTCTTATTACATTCATATGTTATTAGGCTAGTTTGTTACTTGTACAACAATTGTAACATGATCTTGATATTTATGCTAGGGACTTATCATTTAACGTCGGCCTAACAGGCCCAATCTCTCCACGAATAGGAGACCTCAAAAATCTTAATACATTGTAAGTTACTAAAAAAAGTTACTCATTTTGATATGATCGAAAAATCTTAACTACTGACTAAAACCTGTTGAATTTCGTGTTTTAGGATCCTCGTCGGTTGCAGATTCACAGGTAGCATTCCATCTGAAATTGCAAATCTGAAAGAGCTATCGTATTTGTAAGAATCTTCATCGAGATCAATAGTTTTAAATTCTTCTAAACAAAAAAGGTTAATTATGATTATGATCTATATATGCAGGGCTTTAAACACAAACAACTTGACTGGCCAAATCCCTCCATCTTTTGGATATCTATCAAAACTTTACTGGTTAGACCTTTCGGAAAATCAATTAACCGGATCCATTCCATTTTCGTCTTTTACCTCACCGGGCTTAGATATGCTAAAACATGCTAAACATTTGTAAGTAAAAAAATTTAGTTATATTTCTTGCATTATATAATGTGAAAATGTCGTCTAATCTTTCTGAATTGCAGTCACTTTAATAAGAACAAGCTATCGGGAACAATTCCTCCTAAAATTTTCGACTACGACATGGTTTTAATACATGTGTAAGTTAAATTGTACCCATTTGTTTAGAACTTTGATTAAATATGTTATGAATGAACGGTTGTGATCTTGTAATCATAGATTGTTCGATGGGAACCAGCTTACAGGAGGAATTCCTAATACAATCGGCCGTGTTAAGACACTAGAAGTCCTGTAAGTACATTTCAACTTAGCTTATTGTTAAATGGTGTTTGACTTTGAGTTTCAAATTGACTTTGACTTTGATTACAACAGTCGACTGGATAGAAACTTGTTGGAAGGCGAGCTTCCATCGAGCCTGAACCAGCTCACGAGCCTCACTGATTTGTGAGTACAGAATTGTATTTAATAAAACGATCATTATAATCCATACAAGTGATCGGTGGTTGACTTTGACTTTAACCTCTATGTTTTTTGTTGGTTATATAGATATTTAGGCTACAACAATCTTGTAGGACCTTTGCCTGATCTAACTGGGATGAATTCTCTCACTTACGTGTAAGTGAATTTTAAAATTAAACGTCTTTCTTTGACATTTTCGTGTTAGATTACTTGTGATTTGACTATTTGTGAGACTTTTTATTCAGGGACTTGAGCCACAATTCATTTCAAGAATCCGACCCTCCACTATGGTTTACTACATTACCATCTTTAGGCACACTGTGAGTTTTTAACACTTAATATTAGTATTATTATTATTTTCTTAATAAAAAATAATCTTACATTCTTACATTAACTGTTTAATGTCTTAAGCGTTATGGAATTTGGATCACTTAAAGGGAAGATACCACAAGAGCTCTTCGCTTCACCCACAATTCAACAAGTGTAAGATGCAATTTATTCGTTATAGGAAGAAAAAAAAAATACACATTGACTTTTTAAGGTCAAACCGATAAATGTTTTAAGTTCAAGGTATAGACAGCTCCTGTAAAAAGTATAACACTAACCATTTGTTTGGTGTAGAGATTATAAGTTATATAACATGGTTATCATATTTTGCTCAAAAATTATAAGGACACAAGTCAATTTTGTAGTTGGAAATAACCAATTTGACCTTAAAAGTCAATGGGTATTAACTAATACAATATTCATGATCTGGTCTTCATTAACTATAAAATGATATGTTTGTTCTTGAAAACAATTCAACAGGAGACTGAAGAACAACAATCTTAATGATACATTATTTATGGGCAATAGCTTCAGCGATCGGCTAGAACTTGTCGATTTACAGAGCAACAAAATTGAAACTGTGACACTCAGTAGCGAATACAAAAAATCACTCGAGTAAGAACAACTTTGAAAATAAATATGTATACTAAATATCATTATTTTGATCGGTTATAAATGAGCCAATTTGGGTCAAATATAAAAAATTAGCTAAAAGGTGAACGAGTGTCAAACATGTGAAACGGGTAATAAGTTGTTCTAAGATTTAGATTATTGTTGTAATAAGCTATTTTATAAATCATAATTAACGAATTATTTATTCATATTTTCAAAAAACGGAAAAACATGATTTATTACCCAAGGTTTTTGGAATATCAAGTTTTTAGAGTGGACAAAAAATTGTTTGTGGGTCAACAACATGTTACATGAAACCAAACCAGCTAATCTTTCCACCTCTAATCTTTATGCCATTCGACATTTACATGTTTGTTTTAAAATAATTTTCTAGACTTTTTGGGAACCCCGTTTGTGAAGAGGCCCTTGAACACACTACATATTGCCAACTTCCAGAAAAAACAGCACCATATTCCACAGTCTCGCCCGAATGTGGGACCAAATCGTGTCGATTGGATCAAAAAATTAGCCCACAAAGATGTGATTGTGCTTACCCATATGAAGGCAATTTGAATTTTCGGGCACCATCATTTGGTGTTTTATCAAATGTTTCATTGTGGCATTCGTTAGAATCGACCCTCGGTAAAAAACTAGGCCTCGTTGAGGGGTCCGTTGCTCTCCATGACCCGCATTTTGACATTAATGATTATCTTCAAGTAAATGTGCAATTCTTTCCATCAAAAAGTAAGCATTTTACTCGACCCGAGGTACAGAAAATGGGGTTTTTCTTGAGTAATCAAACTTATAAGCCACCAGCGGAATTCGGGCCCTATTCTTTCATTGCATTTCCTTATTCGTTCCCAGGTGAATTTACCTTTTTTTACCATGTAAATTATTCGTTCTGTAGATTTTAAATGGGTAATGTATGTATGGGTTGACATGAAACATGTTGTCCAGATCTCTTAATTTTTGTGTAGATAATTGATGTATGAAAACTATATATTTTGTTAATAAACTAACTTTGAGTAATTTGAGGTAAAATGCATTTAAACCACATTGTAAATCTGTACTTAGACTTAGAGGTGATAAACCGTGTGGCCGGTTTGGGTCAAAACAGTTAGTTTTTACGGGACGGGCTGGCTATTTATTGGTAACATATTTTTATCCTAATATTTCAATTTTTCTACTTATAACTAGTTTTGTGGATGATTACAAAAGTTATATTATAAACTCTTTTTATCGGAATTTTTTTTAAGAGCTTTAATGCATTAAAAATACACTTTGGTCTACTTTTCAATTTGATTCGTTATTTTTAAGATGTATATATTTCTTTTAAATTATGTGTTCGACCCATTAAAGACAAAACATAACCCAAATGCACGCATTGCAGATGGTCATGGAGGCAATATAGGAGTTGGTGCCAGAATCGGGATCGCCCTCGGTTGCACCCTTTTGATTCTCGTGCTTATTGTGCTTGTGTTATATGCCATTCAACAAAAGAAACGGGCTGAAAGAGCCATTATTTTAAGCAAACCATTTGGTAATTTATCACTGAGTCGGTTTTCGACATCCTCATGCCTTTTTCATAACTGATTTTAACTGTTTACAACAGGATCATGGGTTCCAAGTACTAAAGACAGTGGAGGTGCACCACAGTTAAAAGGAGCTAGATGGTTCTCTTATGATGAACTCAAAAAAAGCACAAGTAATTTCTCCGAAATTAATCAGATAGGATCCGGTGGATACGGGAAGGTAGTGTGTGTGTGTGTGTATGTTTCAAAAACCGAACTTTTGAAACAATGTTATTTGAATTATTCGTGTTTTTGTGGTGTTGTTTTGATAGGTTTATAGAGGAGTGATAGCGGGCGGGCAAATGGTTGCAATAAAAAGAGCTCAACAAGGATCAATGCAAGGCGGGCTCGAGTTCAAGACTGAAATTGAGTTGCTTTCACGGGTCCATCATAAAAACCTTGTGGGCCTCGTCGGCTTTTGTTTTGAGCAAAAAGAACAGATGTTTTACGAGTTTATGTCTAATGGAACCCTTAGAGAAAGCTTGTCAGGTAAACATCCGGTCCAAAACCAGGAAAAAAAGAAGTAAACCATACCATAAATCGTATAAATATATGGACTTGCCTTAATTTGAAAACAAATAATATATCGGCTTGTCTCGATTTGAAAAGAAAAAAAAACTTGAACTGAAAACCGAACCGAACTTAGATGATACAATTTTATCCTGTCTCGGCTAGTTTTTTCTTTCATTTTTGTCGGTTTTAACAAAACTAGATTAACATATGAATTACAGGTAAATCGGGAATTCATCTCGACTGGACAAGGAGACTTCGAGTGGCACTCGGTTCGGCTAGAGGAATAGCTTATTTACACGAGCTTGCAGATCCTCCAATAATCCATAGAGACATCAAGTCTACCAATATTCTTTTAGATGAAAATCTCACTGCAAAAGTTGCAGATTTCGGGTTGTCTAAACTCGTTTCCGATAGCGAAAAAGGCCATGTCTCCACTCAAGTCAAGGGTACCCTGGTAATTTACCCGTTATCAATAAAAAACAACCTAAATTAACCCGTTATAATATAACCCGGTTAAAAATTTATCACCTCTAATTTCTCAGGGATATCTGGACCCCGAATACTACATGACCCAACAATTGACCGACAAGAGTGACGTATACAGCTTTGGAGTAGTGATGCTTGAACTAATTACCGCCAAACAACCAATTGTAAAAGGGAAGTACATCGTGCGTGAGGTGAGGCTAGCAATGGACATAACCGATGAAGAGGAATACGGGTTGAGGGAAATAATTGACCCGAATCTTAAAGACTCACTTTCTTAACGGGTTTCGGTAGGTTTGTACAATTAGCAATGCAATGTGTTGAAGAATCGGCTGCAGACCGGCCCACTATGAGTGATATAGTGAAGGTGCTTGAGACCATTTTAAAGAGTGACGGGCTCCAGACGAATTCAACTTCCACGTCTTCTTCTGCTAACGAGTTTGGGTCGGGTCGAGGTGGTCCTAAGCATCCTTATAATGAAGGTGTGCTTAAAAGGAATGAAAGTGATGCGTAGTGGTGGATATGATGTCACGGCCAAAATTGAACCTAAGTAATGTATGTTTATGTTTATATGTTATACTTTTTGTTACATTCTTCACTGTATCGTTACAAATTTAATACGGTTTATAGGACCTAGTGAGTAGTGACCTACTTATAATATAATTTTTGTGACAAGTTTTTTGTGATATGGAAATTGTAAAATCTAGATAATTACCTTTAATTCTGAGATAATTATTGGTTTTGTAATGGAAATCGACCTGGTTTCAAAGAAACCAAAGCATCAAGTTGATATGTTTAATTCTGTTTCTTAACTTTTGAATGAAACGTCGTAGTTTGGTATGATTTTATACCCTACCTTAGAATGGTTGGTTAAGTGATGAAAGCGACAAACTTTTTGTGTTGCGTGAAGAGATGTTGTTGACAATGATGTGTCGGTTTAGGAATGTTAATATTGATGCTGATGTGGCAAAATCGACTAAGGAAATAAGAGAGTATTTATTGGGAAGGATCTTAGTATTTGCATACGAAGGAAAGAAAAGAACGGGATTCCTGAAAAGGTTTGGCAACTGGCAGATTCTTGACCCTTTCCACTATGACCGTTGGACTCAGTCTGTTTTTCTACACCAGGACCCACACTCAATTAATAATAACAGCTCTAATTCCAGTTCCACCAACTAGTTATACAACAAGTTTGCTTTGGTGAATCACGAATTTTCCTTGGACTATGCACCACTTACAAGTTTCGCCCATAGACTCCTTATTTTCACTTTCTACCACAATAAAACAACAATGATACTCAATTCTAACAAAGATAAAATATGAAGGAGGTGACATGTAGATAGGTACACTTCTACCAAAGATTAGAGAGACTGCTTCCTGAAAAACCTCTGGTTTCATCGTAATCAACTTGTCTCTTTCTCTACTTAATCGAATTACAAAACGAAAAATGTTGATACTTTAACGAGCTACTCGACCTCGAGCCTATACTAATTCGATCTCAAGTCGAGCTCGAACATAAAACAAGACTTGATTAATTTCACGAGTCGAGCCTAATAATTTAATCCTCGACTCGGCTCGTTCGATAACTCGTTTAATCTCGAGCCGAACGAGCTAGACGATCTTAACGAGTCGATCCTAACGAGCCGAATAAGTGTTTTATACACTAAATACAAGTGTTGATACAATAAGTACAAGGATATACATATATTAATAGTGGTATTAACGAGTCGAGTAATTAACGAGCTTTTCGAGTTTGTAAATTAGTTATTTTCGAAACATATGGAATCATAAACGAGTATCGAGCTCGAGCTTGAACACTATATAAATACTCGAGATCGAGCTCGAGCACAATTTTAAAAGCTTATTCGAGCTTGTTAGGAATATTTCTATAATATTTATTAAAGATTTGATGTGTCAAAACTTATAAAGTACAAGGATCTAAATTGAAGATATGGAAGTCAATATTTGAATAAAGATTTAGGAGATAATCATAAATGTAAAAGATATAGTATATCTTTATTAGTTTAAAAGATTTAGTATTATCTTTTCCTTATAAGTCTTAGGTTTTCTAGTATATAAAGAAACTTAATGACATAGAATTAGATGTTCTTAGAACCCACGTTTTTACGTGTTTTGTGTGTAAAACCTAAGCCTCAAGGTCGTTTGATCCTGTTTAACGAAGAACCGTTCTACATATTTATATATAGAATTGAGGCTTTTAATGATGAAAACTTGTTTAGCTATACATATATGTTCAACTAATTCCGCAAGTTTGTTATTTGTATATGCTTATTCCAGATAAGAACTAACTATTCTTGAGCCTAAAGATCGACGTTTATGAAGAGTTGTTCTAAACTCAGCAATTGGTATCAGAGCTCGGTGGCTCAGATCTGGAATGAAACAAGAATCTATTGATGATAAATCAATAAATCAAAAAAAAAATTGTGTAGAAAAAGACCTCATGATCTTGATTCATGAAGAAACAGACGTGATAGATTCATCAATGATCAAACAAGGATCAATCAAAAATTAGATCAAAGTCTCGATCAAGTGCAAACAAGTTTATGGTATTTTCGTCGAACACCTCACATGCACTCTCTCTCCGCATAATTTCCCAAACAAAGTATGCATCCTTTTCTCCAAAGTTAACAATCATATGTTAATTAGTTGAAAGCTTCAACCGATTTATCATCCTCTACCTTTAAAATATGATGTTTTCAAGACTTGGTCGGTCACGATCACGATCACGATCACGATCTAAGAGATACTATTACGATCAGGACTATGACCACATGGACATCATTACAGTCCGAGCAACCATCATCCGCGGCGGAACATCGGCGGTAGTGGTGGTGGTGGTGGTGGAGGCGGTGGTGGCCGGAAACCTCAGGATCCTTCTTTGCTTATGGTTACTACAAGTTAACGGATCTTATGTCATGATGTGAAAGCGGGAAGTGTGATTGGGAAATCAGGTAGTATAATTAAAGCAATTAGACAACATACTGGTGCTTGGATTAGTGTTCATGAATTAGTACCTGGTGATGAAGAGAGAATCATTGAAATTTCCAAATACTCGCCGGAGAAGATCCAGATGGTAGAATGCCTAATTTTCTACTGATCCTAAAATTTCCATTTTTGCTACTGATCTTTTTTTTTTTAATTCAATTTTACTACTGCTCTATCAATGGCAGTAGTATATCATCTCAATTTCGATTTTACTACTGATCTTGTTTCAAGTTTTACTTCTGTTCCATACCAACATTACTACTGATCAGTAGTATATCAGGTTACTACTGATCCGACGCTCAATCGATTATTACTGGTAAACGTTTATTTTTACTACTGATCCTTGCCGATTCGAAAATACTACTGATCAGTAGTAAATGAAGAATCATCACTACTGACCAGTAATAGACTGAAAGTTTTACTACTGCTGCGTTGACTGATCAAGTACTAATCAGTACTAAACGAAGAATTTTTTTTACTGATTTCTTTTTAACTGATACATCATACTTTGGAAAGCATGACACACACCATGTTCATTCCATACTACGGTTTATTGATCGTATCTGATAATAATGTGAAACGAATCACATTATTCACACACACAGGTTAAAGGCTTGATGAAGATAAAGGAAAGTTTTATAGTTGTTACATATTTGATCTTTATCAATTGATTACAGAAGATGATTGATTATATTTTATTTGAAGAAGAAGTGGAAAGTCTTACTACATAAGATGTTATGTATTGTTGTAACTACAATTCAACCGAATCTTAACGAAAAGATCTGTTGAAGACTAAGATAAGAAAGTCCCTCATACAAGATTATGACGTTGCTGATTACTATATTTAGATGGAATGTGATGCTTAGTTTGAGTTTTTACTTCAACTTCAAATAGAAAATAGTTGATTTTCAATGTAATTGATATAGTATTAAAGAACACAAGAATGATAGCACACTTTTAGGGGAAGAAAAAGTGTTGATCATTCAAGGGGAAGTTCAAGTTTCTCGGATTTATTTGATTATGTCAAAAAGGGGAAGATGCTTGAAGTTTCCTAGCTAATTCTACAAGTTATAAGTTTTGTCAAATCAAATAGGGGAAGATTGTTAGGAATATTTCTATAATATTCATTAAAGATTTGATGTGTCAAAACTTATAAAGTACAAGGACCTAAATTGAAGATATGAAAGTCAATATTTGAATAAAGATTTAGGATATAATCATAAATGTAAAAGATATAGTATATCTTTATTAGTTTAAAAGATTTAGTATTATCTTTTCCTTGTAAGTCTTAGGTTTTCTAGTATATAAAGAAACCTAATGACATAGAATTAGATGTTCTTGGAACCCACGTTTTTACGTGTTTTGTGTGTAAAACCTAAGCCTCAAGGTCGTTTGATCCTGTTTAACGAAGAACCGTTCTACATATTTATATATAGAATTGAGGCTTTTAATGATGAAAACTTGTTTAGCTATACATATATGTTCAACTAATTCTGCAAGTTTGTTATTTGTATATGCTTATTCCAGATAAGAACTAACTATTCTTGAGCCTAAAGATCGACGTTTATGAAGAGTTGTTCTAAACTCAGCAGAGCTCGAGCTCGAACTGGAGTCGAGTAATTACTAAACGAACTGAACCTAAATTTTCTGATATTCGACTCGACGACTCGAATCGTTAACAGTTAACACCCCTAGTTTAGGGGCTCGTATCGTAAATAATAGAATCCTGCGACCAATATCAACCTTTACTACTTCCAGAGTTCAAACTGCTATCTACAGGTCATTGTGAAAAGCAGTCTTCCTGGAAGTGAACCAACAGCTTGCCGTTGGCCCACTTGCGCAATCATTGACCCAAGAAAACGCGGAACCCGTTATGGCCCGTTAAAACATTCCAACATTTCACTAACACCCCTTAGTGTTTTTTCAAACTACACTTTCTTCCTTTTTTTTCAGTTTTTGTGTACAAAGCTGGTACAAGAATCAAGAATGAGTAGTTAAGAGTCTAATAAGGTACGTATTTCGTCCTTTTGTTTTATCTTATTTTAAATTAGTAAAATTATTAGAATTTGGCATTAGAAGCATTAAAAAAGAACAATAAGGAGAAATAATTCCGAGGATAAAAAACCATGATAATATACACAATAACTTATGTTTATGTATATCAGTATAGTATATGTGTTTTTTTCTTTTTCACATCATGTAGAACTTAAGGCTGATGCTATAAAAAAGTATATTTGTATATATATTTAGACGCTTACAACATCTTTATTTCAATGAATTCAAGTTTATTTTAACACTCGTAGAATAATGGGTAGTAAATAATGAATGAAATGATCAGAAAACAATGTATCCATAACCTACAATGACAATGAAATTTATAGAAATTACTATATAATACATTTGTGGTATTAAAAAAGTAATTTATTACTATTCACTCAACCATGATTAGTTGAATAGGATTTTTCTTAAATATGATTGGTTGAATTGCATACATATTGCTTTTAAGTTTTCATAATTCTAACGGTCTACTTTATCACTATACACTTTCGAATTATATTTTCTCCATCATAGTTCATCCATGGAGAGTTGAAAATCCGATTTACGTATTTAAATTGAGCTTTTAAACCTAAGGACCATATGTTTAACACTCATCACTAACATATATTATTATTTATGTATGTGTCGATTTCCACATATACCTTACTTTAACCATTTCAAAATGAATTGTTACAACCAATTTAACACATATCTAATAAAATTATCGAACTATTTATAGATACCATAAAATGTCACTTAAATATGATTATTTTTAATCAAAATCAAAGCTACAAACACCAAACCAAACAAAAGGAGTGATTGGGTTAAATTTGGCTACTTAACGTTCAAGACTTGTTCAACCCGAATGCTTATAAATTAAAGGACCGTAGTTTTAACCAAATCCAAAACCCAAGGGGTGGGATTTGTAATTCACCCAATCTTCTAACCTTCAACGTCTCTTGACGCCAGCCGGACACTTTACGCCAATGAACCAGTATAAATACACCATCATACATTACATAAACAACACTTCGAATATCATAATTCAATTTTAATAAAACCCTACAAAATGGACGAAAAGAAACCTAATGACTTTGCGTTTTTCTTCAAGAGGTTAAACGCGAAGAACCGAAAAGGATTATGGAAGAAGCTTGTGAGCCCCGGGTTTCGGTTGAAGAGAAAGTTCAATGTACACAAATGGTTTGTCGATCGATTTCTTTTCAAGATTCTTTCGGGTGTTGAAGCAGTTGTTTTGGTATCAACACTTTGTTTCTTTTATCTTTGTTGCGGTTGTCATATATGAATTTTCAAGAGTTTGTGATTGAGTTCATCGACTAGATGCTAACGACGGTTTTTTAAGAAATCGGAATGACTGGTTTTTTATTTATTAATTCTTTTGAACATGTATTTAGTTCATGTATAGATCCTGATTAGATTGAAATTATATTCTTTGGTAATTAGTAAAATATTGATATTTGATTTAATTCCGTTTGCATAGCTTCATTTAGGTCGGTCAAATTGAGTTAATGTGCAATTTAAAAAATTATTTTATTTTATGAAAGATTAATATCCAAATTTTGATTAGAGACACTATATGAGTATATGACGTTCACCTTTGCTGACTGCGAGCTACTGCAAAGCGCATCATCGCATTGGGATTAGTAGGCTTGGGTTGGAATTTAGGTTACTAAAAGATTAATTTAAAAATTAAGTAATATTCTAATTTTATAAAGATTTGATTGGACACAACGTGGTTCTGTTTTAAAAGATTGTTAGTTGAGATATAATCATCCAAAAATAAAAAGATATGCAAGACTTTAACTTTTATAAAAGTTCGATTGGAGATGCTTCACAATTTGAACTGGATTCAATTATTAGTTGAAATATACAACAATTCAATCAAATTTCACAAAGATTTGATTGGACAGATTTCATACTTTTATTTTTATTTTTATTTTCTTGTAGTTGAAGTATATTTATATATTCCATCATCCCATAAAAAAATTTACATTTCCCCTATAAATTTTGTCCCACAAAAAAGTTTACATTTTTCAAATATGAGTGACTACTTAATAAAATACTATTATTTTCATGTACATTATCACTTACTTTCTCCTAAAAGCACGTTCTCTTTCCACATAATCTTATATTTTAATCAAAATTATTATAAAATACCCCACCACTAACTATCACCTAAATATTTGTGCCCAAGAAAAAAATGTAAACTTCTTTGTGGGACGGGTATAATCTAAAAGTAAAAAGATAGAGAGAAAAAACAAATAAATATCCTAATTTGTATCGCCTTTTTCTCTTCGTCTCCATCGTTACTGTCGCAGGCACGCTCTTTCTTGATCTTTTTGATTACCAATGACATTTTATATTAGGCAAATAATTATATGATTTTTAATGTAAATTATAAATACCTGTAAAAAGATTATCCCAACCAAGATTAATCTGATTACTAGAGGTGTTAATATCCCTTCTTCAACATGTCTATGTTGTGGGACAACCGAAGAAACCGTTCTACCTTTGTCCAGTTGCAAGGAATATTTGGAGCCGCTTAATATCTTGGGGGCTCATCATTCTCTGGAGCAGTTAATCACCAATTTCATAGATCCCGGGTCAAATAAATTAAATTTCCTAAAAATATTTTTGATACGGAGGTAGTAATATTTTTGCTACCTTATACATTAAATTTCCTAAAAATATGTTTATACTCAAAACTTTAATATTTGATTGCTTTTTATATAAAATAAAAGAAAAGGATTAAATAAGTATTATTTTTATTTACTAAAAAGAATAGCATCTCTCTCTAATAATTAATCATTTATTTATCACATTCTACCAATCATTATTGTAATCATCTTTTTTTACTAGGAGTGTATTTAGACACACCCAAAAATCAAATAGGTTAATTTCAAATTGCTATTGGAGGTATGTTATAGACTTTTGTGGGGAGCTAGGAACAAGGTGATCTTTAATAGTGCTAGTATTTTGATTTCTAGGCCGTTATGTGACTGCCCAATGACCCAAGACCTTGTAGCTTAGTGGTATTGGAGACTATTATAAAGTGTTGCTCATGACCTATTAGTTATAGGTTCAAGTCCCGTTATAAAAAAAAAAAGATAGCGAATTATGTGTTGTTCAAATAAAAAAAATGTGACCGCCAATGACAATCAACCCATCATAGGTGTTGAGCTCGTCATAACCTCAACAGCAAACTCATCATGGGGTGCTATGAGTGCTGTAAAAGCTCAAGCTCATTAAAGTTACAGTTTAGGGTTTGTAATTTTTTTATTTTTTTTTATTATTATTTTTTGAACAGCTACTTAGTAAGTTAGTGGTTCGAGCCTAGACAGTGACATCCACAAGGGGCAGTATGACTTCCCTCGAACCTTCCATCTTTTTGAAGGGGTAGTATGCCTTCCCTCAACCTTCCACCTTTTTGTCCACGATAGGACTTGAACTCATGACCTTCATGGGCAACACCTTAAATCCTCCTTGGATACTACTAGACTACAAACCTTGAGTGTTTAGGGTTTGTAATTGATACCTTTTGCTTTTACAAAAGAATGATTTTTTGAAAAACAAATTAGTATAAACGGCTATGGCATTGTTATTTGTCCCATTCCGAATAAGCCAAATAGTATCAAACCAGCCAATGAACATAATATTCTAGGAATTTATTTTACTTCTAAAAATAAAATAAACTTAAAAGCATATTGTTTCAAAAAACTATTTCACTTCCTACATTATATAAGTTCAAAGTACATTATACAAGTATATCAAGACATAAATTGTGATATATGAATACAGTTTTGCGGTGTTAATATGACTCCCATAAGAGGGTGTTTCAGACACCTTATTGAAAATAAATTATGTGTTTTAAAAATTGATAATCAAATAATTATTGGTTACAAAACATGATAAAGAGTGTTTGATTATGTTGTTTGAAATCACAATAATCAGTTAATTAATTTTTTAATGTTTGACAAACCTGATTATTTGTTTAGTTAATAGTTAATAATTAGAATGCAAGTAAGTAGTTTTTAAAACGCAATAAACACTTCTACACATGGTTTTCCAGAACTCCGTTTTGGATGCCAAACACTAACTTTAAATTATTTCAAATTTTTTGTTAAACACTAATTTTAGATTTATTTATATTTTCAAAAAAGCTATCTCTTTTCTATCGCAATCCAAACACCTTAAAAAAAATCCTTGGATGGTTAAAGTCAAACATTAACGTTATTTAAATTGACTTTGTGACAAGCGTAAAATGGTTAACCCCCCCATCTCCAAAAGTAGTAAAAGTAATGACCGACCCAATGGGTTTGAAAACCGGGTCCAGACAACGTCACATACGTGGACAAATATAAGGAAGACCAATACCATTGATTTTAATTTTATAGAGACAGCCATAACATAACTAGTGGTATAAAAACCCAATTATATCAACAAGCATAAGCTTTCTTTCTTCTTTTTCAAACCCTACACACATACATCGGCTCATGTATACATAGGAGGAATCATGCGAATGGGGTCCGCATGCTTGAGGAGCGAGATGATGGTGGTGGATACAACAGAGCCTGGTTGTTACTCAGACGCTCTAGTGGCGGTTAATCTCGCTCTTGCTCTTATAGACGGCGTTATTGCCGTCCTTGCATTTTATCAGGTTGACTTTTTTATCAGTCAATTTCTACATTTTCAAACTAGGTTTGCCGATACTTTGTTTTCTGAAATTTCACAACTTTGTATAGTCGGTGCTGTATATGATTGATTAATTGAATTGGTTGAGCTTGAAATTGGAGCTCAATTGATGAATTTGAAATTTGACAACTTTGTTTATGTAGTGATTTTGTTTGAATTTGTTCTTTTTAGCCGCCTCATGCTGTATATAGCATTTATATATGTTTTGATTGAATCTTATGTCCATAGCATTTATATATGTTTCTTTTAGGAATTATTATGCTATACATAACCAACTGTATAGTAGTCATGGAATCATATTTTTTGAGTAATTTTACAAATGCGGTTTTGACTTTTGATTAATATTCTTTGTTCAAAATTCACTACATAATCCTTTGTGTTTAGTATTAACACCTGATATTATGTCAGTTGATGAGGATACATTCTAGGAATCCACAAAGTGGCTGGACTCGCCAGAAAGTAAGTAATACTCCTTAAATACCTTTTAATTGTCAACATATGTAACTTATACTATTTCACTTGCAGGTGTTTCATCTAATGATCGGTTCTTCCAACACGGGTATGATATTTGAATTTTCTGACATTCCAGATCTTTTTTAAGATGATCATATTATTCATTATCTTTGCAATATATTCTTTGTTTTTTTAACACTTTACAGGTTATGGTCTTTATTTTATATTAACTCTAGTTGCTGCTTGTAAGAACTGGATATGCTGGTCAAACTCTTGTGGTTTTGTCGTTATGGGTATGCCTCTTTCTAGCCACCTGGCGATTATCTACAGGAAGTTCTTATAACACAATTACTCACTTGGATATTTTTTTTTTTTTATTAATTTTTTTTTTTTTTTGCAGCATTGCCCAAAATTTTATTTCTTGCAGCATTTCTGCTTCTTCTATCCTTCTGGTACGTTTCATTTAGTGCCTGAACTTTTGTGCAGATCTGGAATCTGGATAATAAATGTATTTTCTTTAATTTAATTTGATAGGGTTGACCTTTGCCATCAGGCAAATGATGAAGAAGAAGAAGATGATGTTAGTCCCCGAGCACCTTTAATAGAAAAGGCAAACAAGCCCAATTTGAAGGTTCATACTCGCAGAAGATGTTGTAATATTCGTGTTTTCCCTGTTGGCAGCCGTCAACAAGTTGTAATATTGGTATGCAAGTTACTTATATATTGATTATTTTATTTTATATATTGTATAAATATATATTGTATAAATAGGAATTTGAAAGCTAATAAATAATTTTACAGGTGACTCTGTTAATACTTTTAATAATGCTGGCTTCAGCTGTACTTATATGGATTGGTCTGGGAAAGAATCCTATTGATTCCTCAGTTGTGGCACGGGTATGAATTATTCATATCCACTTTTATATATAATTTTCTGTTGAGCATCCCCAATGGTTAACCTCATAAAAGCTTATTAGTTTTGCCACATCAACATTCCACTAACAAAAAACCTTTTCATAAATGACATCTCCAATGGTTAACCTCTCCAAAAGCTTATTCTTTTATAATATTTATAATCTACCTTTATCTATCTCAAATGTTTTATAAATACCCCTATATATAATTTGACAATTTTTTTGACATCTTACTAAATATTATATCTTTTAAAATGTCTAATACAAAAATATTATACTAATTGACATTAAATATTATATAATTTATTTATTAAGTATCAAAAATATAATAAAGAATTTATATATAACAAATCTAAGGTTTAAATTGAAATGTTATTAAACATAAGGGGCTAAAAATGACAAACATTAAAAGATGGTTAAAAGGTAGTAGAGAATAAGTCTCTGCAATAAGCTTTTCAAAAAGCTAGGCATTCCAATGGTAAAAAGTCTTTCAAAGACTTATTAGAATAGTAATAAGCTTTTGAAAAAGCTACCATTGGAGATGCTCTAAGTATCATTTTATAAATTTATACAAAGTTTCATTATCAAATTTTATATATTAACAAGTTTGTTAATAAAATGACTGTACATATGATGCCAGGTGTATGTAGATACTTTTGCAATTGCAATGCTTTTACTAGGGGGCGCATTAGCATGCTACGGTTAGTATCTTTGGTATCTGCTAATTTTTTTTCTCTCTAATTTTGAAGCTTTCTGACATTAAGTTAATTATAGCTAAATATCTCTCGGTATTTAGTTTTTTTTTTTTTTTTTTTTTTTTTTTTTTTTTTTTTGCATTTTATTGGCTTTTTGAAATGCTTCTCATTTATATTGTGAACAGGATATGTATTGGTCTCAAAAATGAGTAAAGTGCGATCTGAGAGGACTTCTTCTGAAATGCGGAAGGTAGTTACTCATATTGTAATCATAGTATTTATATTCAAATCTAACGTATTTTTTTATTTATAAAATGGACAAATAAGTGTTTTGGGTCAACTGAACCCGACCCTTACTAGAAAAGCTACCCGTTTGCAGGTTTCTGGACTTGCCATTGTTTCTGTTCTTTGTTTCACCACAAGTTCAGTCGTTGCTTTTTTCACAAATATACCAGTACGTATATTCCTGCTTATTTTATCGTGCTCACTCATTTTGATTTTGGCCCATTTTCCTCTAACGGGCCCACACGATTGTTGCAGGTGTTGTATCATTGTGATTGGCGAAGCATTGGAGGAATATATGCATCTCTTCTACTCATTCTCTATTACCTCATAGGTAATACAAATGGCTATTTCGACCCGTTTACTTATAAACGGTCGACCCGTTTACTTATAAACGGGCCGATCCGGGTTAAGTTTTATCTCCAACGGGTCAAATAAAAAATATGTTGGCTTTGTATGGTGTTTTTTCAGGTTCGTCGGTACCTTCAGCTTTTGTATTATGGGTAATGCGAGAACTGCCACCTTTGGTTGCTATGAATGTTCCAGAAGAATCTAGAACACTTGCTTTTGTCAGTGATTATTCACCTACAACACAACCTCAACAGCATTGGACTACCCTTACAACTGCACAGAATCAAGTTCAAATGCTTTATATATAATGGGTCGATTAATGGGTTAAATTAAAAAAATTATCTAAAAGAGGAAAACTATGTTGACTTTTTTAGCTGCAGCAGGGGTCAAGGGCAAGTCCGATTTGACTGCAGTTCATCAAATAATTAAAGACCTTTGTTTCTTAACTTAACGACTGAAAAAAAGGAAGTTGATGAAAGTGCCGAATGGTATTGATAGTTCAGGTTCATTCTTGTATGTATATAGGACCGAATTTTTTTATTTTTTTAACTTATATTTTGTTTTTCTATTTTAATTTATCCAAAGCTTAGTAATTGGAATGTATCGTGAGCTTTGGTGTTTGCAAACTGACCTAAACAATCAACCTAATCTTAATCTTGTAATGCAATTATTGGGTCTTATACTCGATTAGGGGAAGCGAATAACGTGTTTCATATGTATAAACAGTTGCAGTATAAATGAATTAAACTAAGTTCCTAAATAACCATGTTCAATCTTTCCATGCTTGTGCAATCAAATGCGGGTTTGATTATGGTTTGGTTTTAGCTAATTGTATGTGTAGTTTGTGTGGGAAATGTCATAGTTGCTAAAAACTTTTCTAAATCGATGGATAAACGAGATATTGTCAAATGGAATTCTTTAATTTCGGCCTGATATGTATTTTAAATGTTAAAACATAGATAATGCTAGAAAATGCTTTGACCGAATGTCAAATCATGTATTCAACGTCTTGTTAGTTATTGAGAATTGATTTTACTACCACAACTTTTAATGGTTATACCACACAGTACAGATTTTACAGCTAACTGTAATTGTGTGCCATACCTTAAAAGTTGTGGTAGGAAAATCACCCCCTTTAGTTATTTGTATATTATGGATTTTAGATTTATAAAATTGTGCAGGTTATTTAACGCCTAATTAATAATATCTTGCATGTTGTAAAAGTTTGGATTTAATCAACAAATTCTTGTTAGATTAGTCACATATATGATAAATTGACAAATTAAACAAAATTCAAAAACACGGAACCAAAACCTGAAACGACTAGAATGGTTCTTGGTTCGGATTTCAATGCCAACCTAAATGGTTCATATGCACATTTTATTTTCTCCATAAGGTATCATTCTAATCAGCTCAAAAAAATATTGTAAATATAATCTGAAGAAAAATCGAGTCCATAGTCTAAAACAAATCAAAGCAAAACCCAAAGCCATGACTAGCTAGCTAGTCATACATGGTTTGACTGCTCTACGACCTGCAATTAATCAAAACACATAACATAAATTTCAACAAATCATTTGATTGGCCCTATTTGATATATAAACTATATGTAAAAAATTAAAACTTTAGACAAAAAGTGTTTCCTGGTCAGAGCAACCCATAGTGACCCAACGCGTTTCAACATGCACAAAAGTTAACAGCTTTTTTCCCAACCCGTTCTTTAGCTTAACCAATTAGAAAAAGAAAAAAAAACATAGCCCGAAATCGACCCATCAATAGGTAAATGGGTCAAATTTACCATCTCTAGTTGGTGGTTTGGCATATATAAAATCTACATTCAGTTTCTACCTTAAAAGCAGGGTCAACAATTTCTGGTCTCTTCCCAACTGATCCAAATGCACCAACAGGCCATATCTGTGACATTTATACAAATATATATGTATTAACTCAGGGATTTAAAAAAGTTTCTACATTACCTATAAAATAACTATCAACCCTAATTCAATTCTATGACCTAACAGTAACATATAAGTACATTTAATTAAGTAAAAAGTGGATATTTACCTTCCAAAAAACCTTGCCTTGAAGAAGCCCGTAAGGAACAGGCCCAAAATTACGTGAATCATAAGAGTTATATATGTTATCTCCCTCAACCCAAACATGTCCCTTTGGAACCTGCATATATACAATAAAAAGGTGTTAATCAAATAAATTTAAAATAATCGAGATATTAATAAGTAAATTTAAAAAAAAAATGTAGATCAATCATACAACAAGTGTCTCGGTTCTATCACTATTTTTGGGGTCCACAATGTAGGTAATATTGTCACCTTCCATGCCAATAATTCTTTTCGTGACAAATTTTCTTGGATTTTCAGGCGATCGGATTATGACTACATCACCCGAACCCACTTTCCCATTTCGGGTTGAGATTCTATCAAGCAATACAATCTCATTACTGAGGTTAAAGGTAGGGAGCATACTAGGACCCTGGACCTGCATATAGTTGATTATTAGAATTTCATTAGATGGAAAATTTTGATAAAAAATATATATGTAAGATGTGAAAATCAGTTCACCAAAGCAGTTGAGCAGAGGTAGGTATTGGTGACATGAACTGCACAGAAGAATTTGGCAACCAGAAAGCTTTTGTCTAATGCTTCTTTTACTATGAAGGCCCATTGCTGAAACAAACTCATCTCTCTAGTAACAAATTTTTGTTTCCGAAAATTTGTACCTAAATTAGTAAATTAACAGAATCGTGATGATCATGAGTCAAATACCAAATTCACAGAACCATATTAGTTTCCCTTTGAAGCGGGAATTAAATTGCGTACAGAAGTTCAAGTTAATGAATTTACAATAATAAAGAAACAATCACGACTTTATTACAATACATTTCTCTCAGGCATGTAATCGAATAGTTGATAGGCAAATCTCGAAGTAAAAATTTGGTAAAAAGAACACACAGATCGTACTTTCAATGAAACTGATAAAGATGCAAAGATACAAGCAGAGTCCTTAGATCTACCTTATACAAGATGGAAGTGCTTGTCGCCGGCGCCGGCGAGAGTGAGCGTCGTAAAAGTTCGGAAATTTGGGAAAGCTATCAAACCCCCATTGAAAAGTTTTAAATATAACCACAAAGTTTTTAAAAATTGAACAATAACCCCATTAATCTTTCTCGAGCTATATCTAGAACTCTAGAAGTTACAAATGAATCCCTAATCTTTTGATTTTGTGTAATTTTCATCGTTTCTATACCATCAACTACTCACAATCACTACCACCATCCGTGACCACCACCAGCCGCCGCCGCCGCCACCACCAGCCACGTCATCCATTGCCACCACCACCAATTGATCCGTTTTAAACCCGCTCCATTATCAGGAAGGGGGTGAGCGCGGTCCAAAAACCGTACCGAAACCGATAGAACCGAAAAAAATGATTTTTCAAAACAGAAACCAAACCATATCATGTTATCGGTTTTAGTTCGGTTCGGTTTCGGGTTTTTAAGGCCAAATGTTCGTCAATAATCATTATCTGAATATCAAACCAAACCGAAACCGATATAACCGAAACCGAAAACGATGATTTTCAAAACAGAAACCGAACTGATAACATGTTATCAGTTTTGGCTCGATTCGATTCGTTTTTTTTTTTGGTTTTTTCAGCCCAAATGCTCACCCCATTAATATCATCACCAGAGGCGGATTCAATTATTAGCACACAGTGGCACGGGATACTGCTCAAATTTTTTTGGGTAGCACAAAATTTTTAATTTTTTTTTAATATTATGGTGCTACTATCAGATTAAAAAACCAATCAATAACTTAAAATAATATTAAAATAAAAACCCAAATATTAGTAATAATCTAACACAAATCCCAACTCGGCAACTCAAAACCTAAACCAAATTAAATAAACCTTTTTCCTCACTCAGTCTGACACGCCGCCTATACTGTCTTCTTAGTCGAAATTTGTAAAAAATCATTCTTTATATTCTTTTATCTCCTAGGTTATCTGCGTAATGCCTACAACTTTTTCTCTTTGCCTATGATTTGTATAATACTCCATCCGTCCCATAAAAAAAAATCTCAGTTCCCTTTAAATTTTTGTCCCACAAAAAAATTCTTATTTCTCAAACTAATGAGGTCTACTTAATAAAATAATATAATTACCAAGACCCCACCACTATCTCCAAACTAACATCATATTTTAATCAAATTTTTTACTAATGACCCTACCACTAACTATCACCTTAAAACTTGTGCCCAAGAGAAATGAGAACTTTGAGCGAGTGTCTATTTATCTCAATCGGCTATAAAGGCTACAAAAGAACAAATGATGTACTGATTATGTATCTATAATCTATTTTAATATGCCAATGTTAAATTGTGATGTACTTTGTGTATCTATAATCTATTTTAATATTATTTTTATTGTGATGTGTTTTCATAAAGCACATGTTTAGGTTGTGATGTAATGGATCGTTTTCAAAAAAATGTCTACATAGAGATGTCAACTTTAGAACTCAAGATCTTATACTATTTTTTTTATATTTGATACAATTGTATTTTTAGAACTTTTTTTTATCTTCATTTTGTATTCGGAAAAATTTATTGTGCGTGCTACTACTATTGAAAAGTTCTAGTTCCGCCTCTGATCATCACGCGTGCACAGTGCACTCCATAATCCAATCCAACGATCCAAATTTCCTCCAACAATTTGATCCAACGATCCGCAATCTCCTTCTTTGACTCCAACCTGCACAAACATAAAAAAGCAAGCACATTGTCGAACATCAAAAATAAAACCCACCCACCCCTATCACTCATTTCACACCTCCATATTTTCAGCCTTCTTTCATAAAGTTCTCATCTTTCTTCGGTGTCTCAATTTGGAATCAATTGCATAAGTGATGCCATATCCACCTAGAAGTCACAAATAATGCTCTTTTTTGAGCCTTTGCAAAAATAATGCTATCCCACCTTCAAAATCCCGGATCCCCTAGTATCCCCTCTTTCAAATCCCGGATACTACCTTTTTCACTGTTTTCTGTACCTTTCTGTACCTTGTTTTCTGTACCTTTCTGTACCTTGTGTACTTGTCTGACGAATGTAAGCTTCCCACACTGCAAAGCCCGGATCCCCTAGGGGTATCCCACATCCAGAATCCCGGATCCCCTAGGGGTATCCCACACCCGAAATCTCGGATCCCCTAGGGCCATCCCACACCTCAAGTCCCGGATCCCCTCATGTCTGATATTAAAATGTTTATAAATTGATGCATAATTCACTTACAATCCATCTTCTATCCCCATTTTCTCCTCCCTTTGTGTGTTTTTAATACAAAAGTTTTCATAACAAAAAATTAATTAAATCATGAGTTCATCGAACAATGAATCTCCTCCATATCACTACGTGCATGATTCGCCCCGTAATTATATAGATGAGATTGAGTTCGAGAATTTGATAGCCGAAGATTATGCCGAGATACATGCAGAAGAAACTAATGACGAGATGCAAGTATATTTTCAAAATTACGAGCAGGCTGATTATGATAAACATATTGAAATGCTGGCTGAAATAGGACCAGATGTTTTGCATCTCTGGCAATTTAAAATAAAGTTCGCGAAACATGTAGTAAAAAATCAAAGGATGGTATGCTAAAATAATATATTTTTTTATATTTTAAATATTTGCTCAATTAACTAAAATCATATAATTTTGTTGTATTTTTAGACTATACCTGCTTGGTTTGTCAGGCAGCATAACTACCTCTTTCAGGACAAACATTGTATGATAGAAAAAGGCGATTCTCATGAAGTAATGGAGCTGCATGTTTATCATGGGCAAGTTAAAATGAGTGGTGACTTCAAGAGATTTAAGAATGAAAATGGAATTCTGACTAACGAAGTTTGTACTTTTACCATAAATGCAGACTATGAGACTATTGGTAGAAATTTGATTTTTAGTGTTAAACGTGAGAATGAATGATATGTAATTTCAGTTTTAATGTATCACTTGAAATAAGAAAGTGAACAAGATGGAGATGGCGGTAGGCGAAGAAGAATCATAAGGCCACCTCCTTGTGGGACGGGCGGTAGATTAGGACACCATCATTAGTTTTTTTTTTGTTTAATTATAAATGTACTTGTAATAAAACTACGATATTTAATTTTTTGACTTTTGCAAACCACGTAACTTTCTCACCCGCGTTATTTCTCTAACGAATTTTATATGCACGGAAACCTTGACCCGGGTACTACAAATCCTTTATATACACTTACGTCCAAAACCTTAAAAATTTGGAGTTATTCATGCATGAAATTAGCATTTTCAATGTTTTTGCCATTACAAAAAACATATTTTTTGCATTTTCAAATTATCATAACTCTTTCATTACTTATCTTTTTGGTCTAATTCTTTTTCACATGTTTACATACTCATCAATACCGCAACTATCATTTAGAAAGTTAAATCTGAATAACTAAAAAGTGTACTCTATTGAGCTCGAAAGTTAGACATTTAATTTTTTTCGCTAATTTTTTTTAAGTAGTTGATTTTTAAATGACAAGCAAACACAAACATCAAGATTTCATAAATTAATACCAAATAGAATTGAAATTTTAATCCAAATCATCAAACAAAACCACATATCTAAAAGGAAAAATATCGGGTTGTGATTCTAAAATACGATAGCTATACAAATCACGAGCCATAAGTTGTCGATAACCCGTAGCGATCTGATTACTATCGACCACTCCATCTTGCGATTGATTTCCCTGTTACCAAATAATGCATAAACTTACAAATAAACACAGCAGAGTCTTCTTCCCTTCCTTGAGGTATGCCTTTGGCGAAATAAAGATTTGCCTTAACTTGAGGGTTTCTTTCTTCATAGGAGAAACTCATTTTAAAACCGGGCAAAACATCTCGCCAACGTTTTAGGGTTGTCGTAAGCACGTCATGCTTTATGGAACGACGACATCTGCAAATTAAACATGTATCGTTGCTAACAAGATCCATCTGCACAAGCAACTAAACGTTATCATTTAAACGTAACTGGATGTATAAGACATCTACGTCCCCCTAAGCGGGGTAAGGTGTCAAACTGCCATCTGCATATTTTACAACATCTGATCCGTGAGGTGGTAAGAGTAGAGACTCAAACTTGGTAGGCATAATTGTCCATCGCTTATAATCTCCAGTTTTATAGCCAACATACCACCGATAACGCATCCATCTTCTAACCCAACAATCTATATGCTGTAATAAATATACAATTTACCTTTGAGATTTTTAATGAAAATATGGATAATAACATAATTAAATTACGTACCGCACGACACAAAACAGAGCTGGAATTCTCATCTAACAGGGTACTCCAAAACTCCCTAGGTACCTGGGTACGACCTAAGAATACAATGTAGCAAAAGGTTTCATTCCCGCGCATATCCCCGTTCAAGTAAAATTCTTCTACACTATTGGCCCAACCATACTCCTCAACCAAGTCAATTGTATCTGGTTGTTGATTACCTATTGAGGAGTTTTGAGTTTGCTGCTCCACAACATGTAATGTCGGAGGAGTCATTTCCCTCGTACGTCGCATTGTGCTTGCTTCCTGAACCGCCACCTCCTCCATCGCCCCTTCATAAGCCAGGTTATCCATTTTATGCATTGTTTGATGCATCTCGTCAATAATAAGTCGAAGTTCACGGGCTCGAGCTTGTTCACCCATTCGGTCAACTGATTCTTCTAACATCTCGATCTGTAGATTAAGTTCATAGACTTTAGCTTGTTGACTTCTCCACATTATGAAAGAATGCTAGCTTTTATTTTTGTAATTAATTTTTAAAGAAAATGGTGATAGAAGATTGTAGTGTGAGTTGAGGATATCAATTGTGTTTGTTTTATAAGCAGCTGGTTCGATCAGGAGTGAAGGGGATCCGGGATTTCAAGTGTGGGATACCCCTAGGGGATCCGGGATTCCAAGTGTGGGATACCCCTCGGGGATCTGGGTTTAGAGGTGTGGGATACTAAGTTGTGTCGGACAAAGTACAAACCAGTACAAACCAGTACAAACCAGTAAAAAGTACAAGAAAAAGGGGATCCGGGTTTTCAAATGTTTTCAAATGGGGGATTAAGTGGGATCCGGGTTTTCAAATGGGGGATTAAGGGGATCCGAGATTCTAAAGGAGGGATAACATTATTTTTGAAAAAAGACCAAAAATAGCATTATTTGTGCATTTATGGAGGAAAGTGTATTATTTATGCAAATTTCTCCTCAATTTGGGTATCTTTATTTCTTCCAAAAAGTATCTCATTTAATGAATTTTTTCGGACTTTAATCACTGTATACACATCTTTATGGTTATAATTCTAAAAGTTACAAATTTTTAATTATCAGAATCTGAATTTGGGTATGTTTTAACTGTTTCATTTAGCAATTCTGTTCATCTGATTCCACAGGTTCGTTGTTAAATTTACGAGTTTATTTCAGTTTGATGTTATCGGGAGTATAATTGGACGAAAGATCACTAACTACTTTGGTGTTTTTATTTCCTTCAAAAAGTTTGATCTTGTTTTTAGAATCTGAACTTTGGGTCTGTTTTAACTTTTTTCTTTAGATAATTTGTTCAAATTAGATGGGTTTGTAGTCATTTTGTTGGGTTTTGGGTCTTTTCTTTCACAATTTATTTTCAACAATCTAATTTGGTTATTATATACTCCGTATAACTGTTTTATTTTGTTTAGTAAGTTTGTTCACCAAATTTTGGTAGTTGTTAGATATATATTGTTTATTAATTTTGGAATATACATATTTTGATATTAAAGATAGATATCGAAAGAATTTTCTTGAAAATGTTTGGATTTTTTCTGCACAAGAGGTCAAGATCTGCCCAGTGCCGACTTTCTTACAAAAAAGATTGATATAAATATGGGGCTTTTTTAAACTGAAAATCTTTGATGTTCCTGTTCATTAAAGTATAACTTTTTGTGTTCTTTCTGTTAGATACTACAGATCAAGAAAGACATGATTTTTAAACCTAGAAATTGCAAGAATCTGTTTGATATAGTTAATTTTAAACATAGTTACATGGGAACGGGAACGCTCCGGTACACGAAACGAAAACGGGAACGAGGATCACTAATCTTTAAAATTCGGTACGAGGGGGGTAGTTTTCTCCGGAACGCTATTTCGGTACGCGGAACGTTGTACTATGTAATGTGGTACGATGTAACATGTATGACTAAAAAATATAAATATGAATTAATTAACTAATACTTTATTAATACTTCAAAAATCAAAAGTTCAATACAATAACTTCAAAAATCAAAAGTTCAAAATCAACGATGACTGATTTTGACTTTATTCACGTGATTTGGTTACTCAAAATCAACGATTTTCCTTTTAAAATTGATTTTGTTCTGAAATTTAAAATCGATGTATCTAAATATCCAGATTCCATTACCGATTGACCTTCCAAAATTGAGTCCGATACGCTTTTGCTTCTAAATCGATGTATCATATCGATTGAAATCGCGTTCCCAAATACGCAGGGTTCGAAATCTGTGTTCTATCAGGAACGCCACAAAGACTAATTGGATCGCGTATCGAGTAGCGATTGGAACGCAAGTGTACCCGTTTCTGGTACGTAAAATCAGGAACGTGGTTCGTGGGGGGTTGACGTTCCCGTGTAACTATGATTTTAAACTGGGTTGTAGCTCAAGTTCCATAATTTACTTAATTTAATAGGATCTTTTTGATATAATTAATCTAGATTTTGTGTTAATGGTTGTACTAAATTTGAATTATTATCATATTATTGTAGGGGGGCCATTTAAATTAAAATCAATTATAAAAACCTGAAGCAAACATGCCGTGGACATCTTTGGGAGTGAATTATTGAGGAAATTGTTTTCGCTTAGCAGCGTTCTTCCGATTTATACTGTAATTTGATTTTCTTAGGTAAAATACATCTAATTATCGACTTATAGTCACATGTTGACTTTTCTTTGAGATATTGAGCAAGTGGAATACTAATAATAGTGTTTTTTGGCCTATTTTCAGGCGTGTTTTTGTTAGTTGTGTGACTAATTTTAGTTACTATCTATTTACTGAGAATGTACGTTGGTGTTGCTCAAAAGAGAATTCGATCTGTTAAGGAAACCGGGAAAACTAAAATGAGTGTTGGGATTATTGCTTACTACAATTTGATGAAAGTTTGTCAGGTAAATGTTGTTTCTCATCTTCAAATTGATAAAACAAGTGATTTTACTGTCCAAATTGGTAAAGATATAGTTAATTTATGTATGATATAAAGTTGATTATCACCATTTATAATTTATCAATCTACTACGAACAGCAAATTCACAATCCTCAAACTATAGCACAGATCATGTCAATTTTTGCACTGGAACCATGACTTTTAATTGACTACAAAAGTCAAAGTATTCATATATATTTTGTTTAACCTTAAAAGTTAAAAGTCAACCTTCATCTTTTTTGGAACTGATTTTGGCCAATAGTCGATTTGTGTTATGATTTTTAACATTTGGATTAATATTTACATCTAAATGTTCTGTTTCAGGCTGAATATTTCCGTCAGTTGCTTAAGCCCGTTACGTAGACTTTTCAAAGTCAAAGCTTTGAGAAATTGGCAAGGTTTGCCCTTTCGGTTGTTATTTTGCGTTAGAAGACGATTAAGATATTGACCTGTTAGTTGTTGGTGATTATTGCTAAGTTGGAACATAAATCCGTTGGCCCAAAATGGAAATAACTTGAAAAAGTGTATCATTTGAATTACTCATTGCCTTTAATATTATTTTTCCCGTTTAATCACACAAAGCTGAAGGACCAAAACTACATATTAGAAGTAATGCAGGGCGACCAACAAAATTTCACCCAAAATGGAGATCAAAACGACCCTTATATTTCATCATTCTTTGGTCAAAATGTTGACTTTCAACCATCAAAAGATTGCCCGAGAAATTTCATCATCTTTGATAGGACAGATGATCATAGCCAGATTATGTACAACCCTAGTCTAAACATGGGTGCACCTTACTTCCCTGATGTGATGCAAAAAGACGTAAATGCCCCTAGGGTTATGCAAGAAGATTTTGCGGATATTGATGCATTATTGAGCTTTGAAGATGAAAATGATGATGAAGACGAAGAAGTTAGTACAGCACGAACAGAAGAAAATGACACAAATGATACATTTGATAGCAGGCTCGGGTCAACATCGGGTCATGACTCAAAGGGCAGTTTAGGAAAATGTGAAAAATTGAAAAAGATGGTGAAGTCGCTTAGAGGTATTGTGCCAGGTGGCAATCGACAAATGAATACAGCTGATGTTCTTGATGAAGCTGTTAAATACCTAAAGTCACTTAAAGTTGAAGCACAGAAGAAGGGTTTTGGAAATTTGTCGGGTTGAATCATTCTGGATGTTGTCTTTGTTTCTGTAGCTGGTTAAGGCTTCTGGTCAAGTAGTTTTGTGTTCTTTTATCGTATCATTGAAACATTTGTGCTTTTGTTAATTATGTTTTACTGTTAATCTTTGCAATTATAACCTCCGTTTCCACATTTGTCTGTTATATCCTCCACATCAACGGTTTGATGACATGTAACTAACAAAATTTTGATCAGATTACAAATGATAGATGTATGATTTTAATGTTAACAGGACTAAATGACTCAAGACTTATAGCCTAGTGGTATTGGTGTAAGGTGTTACCTATAGCTTAATGGTCATGGGTTCAAACCCCGTTGTGAAAAATTAGAATAAATTAAGTGCCGTTAAAAAAAAAAAAACTATTGACTAACTGAACAAGAAGGGGATCAAATCACAACCCCATCAAATGTAAGTTTCTACTCTGCACAACTTGCAATTAGAAGAACAACAATCCATTATCTACTACTCAACTATATGAATCAGGTTCGTTGATGAGTTTACTAATCATGGATCTAGCATATTCTTTTTGGTGTGGGGGCCACGTTTGGTAATTTGAATTTAACTCGTTAAGCAACTTAAGAAAGTTGTTAGCGTCATCATTGTGCAAACCATCTTCTGAATCAAGAGAGAATTTATCGATCCTCTAGTGTGGATGAATAAGCTCTAATGAAAGTGTGTTTTCGTGCACATGGAAGACCCATAGTTGCTATAAAATGACCCGTGCAAGGAGTCATTATACCTAAAAAAAAAGAAATTTTAAAATTAGAGTAGATTTAAAATTGTATGACAATGTAAAAAAAAGCGTATTTTGGGACTAGTACCATCTTTTATTTTTTCATATTGCTTATATATCTCCTCCAATGCAAAATGAGATATGTAAGATCTCACCTCTCTAAAAAGTGGCATATTGCACTTGTGAGGAACTTGAATTCTCTCACTTGCGAGTTTTGTTTTAATCTCGTTAAATTCATTCTCGATTGCAAGACAAATATTCTCTTTCACTTCTTGAAATCCACCTGTAGAAACTTGTAGATATTGTTTGAGTTTGTCATGAGCACTTTCGGCGCTTGAGGACACACGGTTACCAAAATGTAAGTACTTTTCAGTCCAAGCACTAACAAATTTTTCTTTCAAAGGCAACCATGTGTTCTTTATGTACTCCATTGCATCTTTCTTGTCTTTATAAAATAATTCAAATTCACCCCAATTTTTCTCAAAAAGAGCTTCTGTTGTTGAATCTACCACATTATCCCAACTCGACATAAATGTATCAAACTCTTCGGCATGTCCAAAATATTTCTTGCAATTCGCCAACACGTTCTTTTTAATATCCCAAATAGATAAAAGACTTGTTGCGGTTGGAAATACATTCTTTGTGGCATCTAGTAGTGCTAATTCTCTACCTGACATAATCACAAACGGATATACCCCTTGTCCAAAAATCTTCTTAAACGCACTTAAGGCCCAAATATAACTTTCTTCATCATCCCTTTCGAGAAAAGCAAAACCTGAATAAAACGACATATTGAAGCATGAAACTCCAACAATATCAAGAAAATTCATGTTATATTTATCGAATTTGTGGGTGCAATCCATCACGAAGATATCAGAGAAGACTTTCGCCAATTTAACCGACAAAGGGTGTGCAATGAACAAACCACTTATATCCCCTTTAGGATTACGTAAAACATCGTACAAAAAACCACCTTTTTCAAGCTCGGCAAATAAGGAGTTGATCATTGACCGATCTCCCAAATTATCCTTACGTATTTTTGCCTTCAAGTTGTATATAGTTCTAGATGTAGCCCAAAGATTTGGGGATTGTTGACGTAACGAGTCAAGAATTTGTCTCGGGGGTATTCCAGACTGTGTCATTTCTTTAACACGTTGTATGTTATCAGGTGGTAATCGACGGTGTGATGGATGCTGAGAGATATCTGTAGATGGCTCATGGTTATGTGTCAAGTCTTTCACCTTAAATATCCAAGCACCATCACGGCCCGTTTTACCCACTATTCTAAACGGGCAATTAGTCAAACGAGATCTCGCGCTCTTTTCTCGTTTTTTTCTTATATGTCGTACGTCTCGATATGAACCACCTCGGTCACATTGCAATATGACAAATTTGTCTTTTCTTGAATTGCGAATAGATAGCCCGTATCCTTTATTGTAATAAAATTCCCTCACACTTGTTAATAACTCATCAAATGATCCGAATTTGGAGGTAGCTAGATAAAGTTCTTCATTTTGAATCATTTGATTTGATGAGTTGTCGATTAAGCTCATCTGTTTGATGAAACAATACCAAGATGAAGTTAACGAATCAAATAACCAAAAAAGAAGACCTGACACAATTAAGATAATCGGTTAAGATGGTATTGTTAAAATTGACTGAATGGAAAAGCCCGATTTTGATCAAAACAAGCACAAGCACAAATGCAAATCTACTATTTCTATTAAATTGATCCAACAACAATATCAGATGTCCAGAATCTTTCAATAATATGCAGATTCAAGAACAAATTAAGTACATGTTTAACCCAAACTAACCGTAGTTGAATACATATTGAAGGATCAATCATAAAATTAGGTCGATTAAAAATTTAAAATTAGTTTAGGGTTGAATTTTGTTTTGTTTACAATCTAGGGTTTGATTTGATGCGTGCATTTGGAACAATGTAATACCTGTGTGTCCATAATCTGAATGCTAGAGAAAGAGGCGAAGAATGTTGGAAGATGGAAGTGAAGTGGGTGCGGTGATGGACTACCGGAGCGAGCTATAACGAGAGGTTTGCTGCGGGTGTTTTGGGTTTTATGTTTTTTAACTAGGAAAAAAAAAAAAGAGTTAATTAATTGGTATAAATTCAACATAAATTTATTTATGGGTAATGGTAGTTAGTCATACTATTTAATCTTACTCATAGTCCTACTTATTAGATGAAGACATGTGTTAAAATTAAGGGATAATATTAGGAGAGAGAATTAATGGATTACACATGTCATCCTATCAAGTGTATAGAAATATGAGTAAGACTAAGAGCATCAGGTATGGTTACCTAAGTGAAATGACCACCTCATCGCCACCTATGCGCCACATCATTATTTCACATTCAAAACCCTTAGATACCCATCTCTTTGGGACCTACTAAAATATCACCCACTCTCAAAATACCCTTAAAAAAACAAAATTCTCTCTCTCCTCACCAAACTTCCGGCGAAACCCCCTTTTCACTTAACGGGCAGTATGGTGGCAGGGGTGTTCCGATGTAAGTGCCACCTAGGCAAAAGCACTCGACTTGAGATAGGTGGCGTCACCACACCCCATGCTCTAAATAGTATGACTAAATATTATTTCTCTTTATTTATATATATTTAATACTTCCTCCGATTCAAAATAAGTGATACACTTTGGGTTTCACGGTTTTTGAGGCAAAAGATTATAATGATGATTAAATTAGATTAATTGGATGGTTAGTTGTGAATGTGTCTCACATTTTTTGAATAAAGTGGGGTTAACGATGTTTAAAGGTAAAAAGTAATGGTAAATGAGTCATTTCACTTTATTAAAGTAGATAGTTAGTGGGTGGGGGTCTCACTTTTTTTGCCAAGTAAAGTAATTTTTCATAATATATCACTTATTTTGAATCACCCAAAAAGATAAATGTGTCACTTATTTTGAATCGGAGGAAGTAAAAGAATGAAATTATAACTACTAAACTATATACAGTAATATTACCATATTTTCACACACCTTTTATTCTTTTTAGTTTGAAAATAAATAATAATCCATTATAATATTATATTCTTTTGCCAAATAGTAAAACTGACAATAGTATGACTGTTGATATGTATTAACGAACTATTTCTAGCAAAACCAGCTCACTCCTTTTTTCTCTTTTCTCAAAATTTCCATCATCATTTCGAAAGTTTAATCATCCGTCAATCTTCCACCGTCCGGCGTTTTCCGTTGATCATAGATTCTACAGGTTAGTTAGTTCTCTGCATTCTTCAATCATTTCATCTAGTTTACTTATTTTGAACTTATTTTAGGGTTTATCTTATTTTGATTTGATGCTATTCGAGTTCGCTCGTTGTTTGTATAATTCAATTGAAAAAACAACAGATTCCGTTAGTTTGCGTACAAATTTGAAACTTTTTGTGTATACTTTTGCTCATATGCTACACAGGATTTCCGAATTTTGAGTAAAATCAAGTGTTAAGTTTGATTAAATTTGGTATACAATGGAAATACTAGGGTTTCGTGTTTTTCTGTAGTGGTCGACATTTTAGTGTTGACTTATATAGCTAAGTTGAGAAATTTACAGGTTGATTACTAGGCATTTTCATTATCTAATTTATGATTTTATACTCAAATATTAAACTGAGTTAACTATAATATCTCCAGATGGATTTCCAAACACATAAACAATCAGCCAAAACTGATGGCGGAAACACCAGTGATCAATTCCCGATGTCTACAACTGAAGGAGATGCTGAATTTTGGCCATTATCAGGAAAACCATATTTCTATGTGGTTCTTCAGAAAACACAGGTTGCAAAGCCGTTTCGCATGGTAATTTTCAAGCTCTGAATCTACATTTTCAATATTTGACCGATATCCAACCCGCCCGCCCATTTTGCCATCTCTAATGTTGTTATCTGGATGCAACTGTAGTTCATCCCACGGGAAATGTCTGATAGGCTTCCAACTACTGAGGTTCCTGCTAAGATAAAACACCGAGGGAAAGTGTGGGACCTACTTTACCTTGGAGATCAAGTAAGAAAAAGATTCGATAGTGAATCATGGGGAAAGTTTGTGACAGACAACCAACTAAAATTTGAAGATGCATGTGTGTTCGAGTTGACGGAGGGCGGCACTCAGAGTCAAGTTGTTGAGTTCAAAGTTCAAATTCTCAGAAATGATTTCCCGTTTGAATTGCTTGAAAAGGCGCAAGGATTTAGTAGTCAAAATCCCGTTGAAATAGATTAGTTTGAGTTTTATGTCGTTGTTCAAATCATCAAATGTGTGTAGTGATCTAGTTTTTGATGGTTGATTTCAGAATCTTGAATTATATTAAGACTTTTTTAACGAATTCAAGTTTGGCTAGTAAAGATGATTAATTGACAAAAGGCTATTGCACTCAGTGATCGTACTTCTTGAAAAGTTAAGCTTGGTCATCATACATTTTTTTGTTTATTAAGGTCATTGTACTTATAAAACCGGTCATTTAAGTCGTTGGCAACTGGATATATATTTTAACCGGCGACAAAATGATGATCTACCCATTATTTATGTACGTGAAAAATAATAAGATATACAATTGGGGCTAATGCACCCTGATGTCATTGTATTTTCCGAAAAAAGTTCAATTTGGTCATTGTACTTTGCGAAAAATTCTTAAATAATGATGATACTCTGTTGTTAACATATTGTAGATCACTCAGGTGATCCTAGTGTATGTCTTTAAAAAGTTTGGTATCAAATACAGAGTAATTAATAAATATGTAGTATAATGACCAAACTTAATTATTTCAGAAAGTATGAAAACCACAAAATGCATTAACCCGACACAGAAATGCATACACTAACCAACACTGCGAATAATTAACAAATGAGAAATTCATACCCTACAAAAGTCAACAACAACCTCATCTGTTAACTCTAAAAGTCATCAAAAACTGATATCTCTCTACTTTTTCTCTTAAAATACTTTTCATAAGCCGGTTTTGTTCTTAAAAAAAGAAGAAAACTAGAACCCAAACCTATTAAAGAAATACAAGCCCATAACAGAAACGTCTGATAATAACATTTCCGACCAATACACACAGTTTCATCAATTCCATCAAGATCCACAACTGTCGAGCTCCCAATATGATCATCATAAACTAGGGCTGCAATTACTCCATAAAGTAATGAGCCCAGTGGGATGTTGGTTATAACAATGTTATGATTGATTCCCGAGCTTTTTGAACCAAAAAGCTCGGAAGTTATTGATACTGCTGTTGAAACTAAGAAGCCCGAACAGCTTCCTATTAACCCGGTTGCTATCCTTAAAACAGTTAAGTTGGATGATGGAACTAACAGAAGATAAGAAATAGGCATTGGCACTAGTGCAAGTGCTAGCCTCCCTGTTCTTGTATTATACATTCCTGCATACAGTTTTAATATTTAAATAATTTTTTTTTAAATTGTAAAATAAATTAAATTGTAGTTAACCTTGTACTCACTTGTACAAGTCTGTTGATTAGAGCAAGCAAGCAAATCTGCAGCAGCCGAAAGAAGACGACCAAAAAACGAGCATGTAGAATAGGTTGTTACAAGTGCTTTTGTTTCATTAATATACCCAAATGATTGAGCAATTTGTCCTAAATTGTTACTGTACACAAGCCCGATAGTACCCCCACAAAAATAAGCAATATAATAAAGCCAAAAATCAAAACGGGCCAGAACATATGTAGCACTATGTTCCTCACCAAGAACCCGTAACTGATCCATTTTAATAAGTACATCATAAACCGAACAACTCTGTGAATTCTTACTCTCTGTAGGACTAAAACATTCTTTGGGAAATTCTTCATCATTTTTCAATTCGACCAAATTGTAACTCCGGCCTTCAACGGGCCGCCCAACAGAATAATAAGCCCGGTGCCCGTTCTTAACGAGATAAATAATTTTTGGGAAGATGAAAGGAAGGACTATTAACAAGACTGCCACCACGACTATATTTTGTGATTTTGAATCTAGTAAGAATAGATATAGGCCCGTTACGGCTGCTAATATATACATACAGATGTATATATGTGCATCATCTTTGATGACTGTGTCATCAATTTGATGGTCTTTTTGAGAGCCCGGTTGTTGAAGAATCGGGCCTAGGGCTGCTATAGCTACAATGAAAGGAACAAGGGCATTTAGAAGAAGGTAAGATGTGGTTTTACCATTCGGGTTTAAATTAGTGTCGATTAGGTTGTATAAAGCTGCTGTTACTCCATTGTAACTAACACTTAATGATACTGCAAGTGGCCAGTTTTCTGGGAAGTTTTTTATGTTTAAAACAAAACAAACTGTGTTGAACCAGGGGATGCTGCTACCAGCTGCTAATGACAAAATAAACACCTGCAAAGTACAAAGATTGTGCCAGAGTTTAGTAAAATAATTATAAATAAGATTAATGAGATAAAAATATACAGATTATAGATTCTTCTACCTAAAACAAGCTATTATGTTAGAGACACATATATAGACAATTGTGTAGGAACCTTAATACACACAGAAACAATTAAGTTTACCTAATTTTGATTTTAATTTTGAAGCATTAGATAAGAATTAAAAAATCCTAAAGAAAAAACTAGGAATGCATACAGCATATATATACAATTGTGTAGGAATCTGCATATATATAGCTATACACACATATAATTAATTTAACCTAAAAAAGAAAAACTTCCCCTAATTTAATATTCATTTTAAATCAATAAATGACCACAAGTAAAAACCCTAGAATCAAATTAGGGTAGCTTAAATTAAAGGCAGAGCAATTGAATTAAGAAATTGAAATCAAATTTACGAACCATGAAATAAGGCAAAGAGAAATGTTTCTGAATGATAAGCCATTGAAGACCGTAACCGAAAAAACCAAGGGAAGCAGCCATGAAAAGCACAATCCAAGTCGGAAAATACAATAGAAGAACACCGGAACACCATCCGAACAACTTACCGATATCGGAAGCCATCGCCATGTAATTCAGCTGCACTTGATTGATTTCAAGTGTCGATTTCATTTGTGTTGAATAAGAGGGGAAGTCAAAATTCGTTCCCGTTAACGCCTGTATCCATATCGCCGCCGCCAATACCATCCATTTCCTGCATTCCTTCATAATCCAGCGACGTTTCCGGCTAACCAACTCTCCGATGAGAGAGAAGGATCTCAAAAGCGAAATCAATGTCTAACGGTCTTTATATATTTATCGTTAAAATAATAATTTGCGTGCTATAAATGGCGGGGGATTACCGATTATGTAAAAGCCTTTGTCCACTTTTAGTACTCGTAAAACTAAAATTTTTCCACAATCACCACCCACCATCCGCGACCACCACCAACACCCACCAACTGGTCACGGCCAAATATAGTCACAATGTATCCAATCGTCGTATTGTGCGGATACCTTGCGCCTAGTCTGTATCGAGTTTCACAAATTAATTTATATTAAATGGTAAGTTTAAAAATTTAAAAGTATCTATATAGAATTGAAAGTATAGGTTACATGAATTGAAGGTAAGTATCTACACTAAATGGTAAGACTTACAAGCTTTTTTTTATTTAATTTGAACGATAAATTTAAGTAACTCCTAAATATTATTTATGTTCATAGTAAAACTTAGAATATTTTTTTCCACTAACCATAAAGATGTCAGACAAACATTATACCAGTAGGCTAAAGACCCTTTAATCGCAAGACTTACAAGTTAATTACATTAAATAATAATATTGGAGATCGTTATGTAAGAAGGTAATTTATGTGAAAGTTTGTTATATTTTTATGCAATAAGCAAAAAAGTTTCATAGAATATTAAAAAAAACCAGTCTTTTTTTTTTTTTGAACGGCAATCCTAATCTACTCATATATTCACATATGTCCTTTATGAGACTTGAACTCTCAACCTAAAGGTTGTGGATAAATACCTTTACTGCTAGACTAATGACCATTTGTTAAAAAAAAATCAGTCACTTTTGAGTTTTGAGTATATTTTTACCCATGTAATGGTCGACAAAGAATGCATTAATTTTGCTATTTAATTAAAAAAACATAGGAAATAGACAATGTGAGAACGTGTTTTGAATCTTTTAGTTATTATTTGTACATATATAAGGAGGTGTTTGAAAATTATGAGTGTAGGACGTCATAGAAATTAAATGTATTTTACGTCATCAATTAAAATTGATGCATATTGATGCCCAATTAACCAATATAAATAAATATAACAGATATTTCCTCCTATTCAAATTAAGTGATAAATTATTAGTTTTAAATTGCACATAGTGCATCTCCATGTGACCGTCGTTGGTTGTCCCTCCCTCAGCGACGAGTCTCCTCCTTGACGCCTCCCCTCTGCGACGCGTCTTCTTCAGACATTTGGTCGCCGCAACGACCGATGAAGGTCGCAGGTGGTATGCTGTTGTGGCTTGTACAATATGTATGGTATGTGGTACATGTATTAATTTCAAGGCTTGTTCATTGCTACGGAGGTTTGGTCAGAGTTTGTGATGTGTTTGGTCGGAGGGGAAAAAACCGATGTGGCGCTGATGTGTCAGCAGTGACCAAACATGGTTTGGTCCCCTTACACACAGTCTTACGGTTTTTGAGTCAAAAGATTATAACGAATGATAAGTTAGATTAAATTGGATTGTTAGTGGGGATGAGTCCCCTATCTTTTGAATAAAGTGATGTTAATGATAATAAAAAAAAAGTAAGAGTAAGTGAATAATTTTTACAAAATAAAGTAATTTTCAATATGTATGACTTATTTTGAATTTAGTAAAAATGGAAAGTGTACACATATTTTGAATTGGAGGAATAGTTCATCTTAAGAATTTTAATGTTATGCTTTATTATATATAAAAATTAAAGATCAAAGATAAGAATGAAATATGTTATACTATGTTTTTTTTTGAATGGCAGCAAAGGGGATCGGGAAGGAATATGTTATACTATGTTATGCGACGTAATATGATATTACATTATATTATACTGGTATAGTATCATATTACATCACATATTTGATACACGCCAATAAGTCATAAATGACAATTCAACTATAAGTAGGGTCATCAAAGTCATTTCAAGGGTTAAAGCTAGAAAGTTGCAACCATGGCCCCGTATTCACCGTATAGGAGTGGGAGTGCATGTGGAAAGATGTGGCCGGAGTTGGTGGGAGTGGCTCAAGATGAAGCTTGTGCAACGATCAAGAAATGGGATTCAAATCTCAAAGTGATACCGCTAACACCTAATGAAAAGCGTACTGAGGATATCAGTTGTGGTAGAGTGTTCGTACAAGTCGATAATGATGAGTTTATTTCAACTCTATATAATCGTCGATCTTTAGGCTCAAGAATAGTTAGTTCTTGATCTGGAATAAGCATATACAAATCATAATATTGCGGAATTAGAGAAACATATTTGTATAGCTAAACAAGGTTTCATCATCATCTTTATATACAATGATTACTAAAAGCCCCAATTCTATATATAAATATGTAGAACGGTTTTTCGTTAAACAGGATCATACGACCTTGAGGCTTAGAGGACACACACAAACACGTTAAAACGTGGGTTCCAAGAACGACTAATTCTATACCTCTAGGTTTCTTTATATACTAGAAAACCTAGAGATTTACAAGGAAAAGATAATACTAAATCTTTTAAGCTAATAAAGATATACTATATCTTTTACATTTATGATTATCTCCTAAATCTTTATTCAAATATTGACTTCCATATCTCCAATTTAGGTCCTTGAACTTTATAAGTTTTGACACATCAAATCAATAATGAATATTATAGAAATATTCCTAACAATCTTCCCCTATTTGATTTGACAAAACTTAATACTTGTAGAATTAGCTAGGAATCTTCAAGTCTCTTCCCCTTTTTGACATAATCAAATAAATCCGAGAAACTTGAACTTCCCCTTGAATGATCAACACTTTTTCTTCCCCTAAAAGTGTGTTATCATTCTTGTGTTATTCAAGACTATATTAATTACATTGAAAACCAACTATCTTCTATTTGAAGTTGAAGTAGAAACTCAAACTAAGCATCACATTCCGTCTAAATATAGTAATCAGCAACATCATATCTTGTATGAGGGACTTTCTTATCTTAGCCTTCAACAGATCTTTTCGTTAAGAGTGTTGAATTGCAGTTACAACAATACATAACATCTTATGTAGTAAGACTTTCAACTTCTTCTTCAAATAAAATATAATCAATTATCTTCTGTAATCAACTGATAAAGATTAAATATGTAACAAACAAACCATCTTCCTTTATCTTCATCAAGCTTTCAACCTGTGTGTGAATAATGTGATTCGTTTCACATTAATATCACAAATTATTTTCATCCTCTTTTAATCAAGAATAAAAATTAACAAGTGATTAACCAAATACAATCAATAAACCGTAGTATGGAATGAACATGGTGTGTGTCATGCTTTCCAAAGTATGATGTATCGGTCAAAGGAAGAAATCAGTATCAAATTTTATTCGGTCAGTACTGATTAATACTGATCAGTCAACGCAGCAGTAGTAATATGTATATTACTGATCAGTAGTGTTGATTCTTCATTTACTACTGATCAGTAGCATTTTCGAATAGGACCAGTAGTAACCTGATATACTACTGATCAGTATTGTATTTAATCGATCAATAGTAAAATTGAAACAAGATCAGTAGTAATCGGAATTGTTACTGATCAGTAGTAACACCTTTAATTGACATAGCAGTACTAATATTGAATGACCATATAATTTTGATTAATCATGCCAGTTTCCAATATTACTTCCACTTTGCGTGATAATGGTATTGTTGAATCATCAGAATATAATAAACCAACTGTTTTCTCTAAATCTTCAAATTTTTCAATAAATTATCCGATTTCAACTAACACGTTTAATACAGAGTTCCAAAGAGACGTATAGCTGAACTTGAGGATAATAACTGAAATAAATTCTTCCAAAATATTCTCTAATGTGGACTTTGATATAGCCACGAAACTTGCATATCTTGTAGAAAAGAAACCGTATATACCACTTTATTTATTTATTTAAATTATTTTAGATAAAAAGGCATTCGGACTTGATAAGGCATGTTCTTATCATCAAATTAAACGTGTTTAAAGATTTGAGCGTATATCCCACGTTTAATAAGCATTGGGATTTGAATGTATCATGCCTCCTCTCTTCTTTCTTTCTTTTTTTAATGTATTTATTTATGCCTTCGTCGTTAAGACTTTAATAATAAGAATAATGATTTAAATTTTTAAGAAGAACACCAACTGATTTATTATTGCATGACTAACCTTTGATTCATTGTGTCTTCATAAAAGTGATCATATATGTCGATTGACATAATATCTTCATAATTTTCTTTATGCTTGATTCTTCATATAATCAGCAATAGATCCTTGTTTCATTCCAGATCTGAGCCACCGTGCTCTGATACCAATTGATGAGTTTATTTCAACTCTATATAATCGTCGATCTTTAGGCTCAAGAATAGTTAGTTCTTGATCTGGAATAAGCATATACAAATCATAATATTGCGGAATTAGAGAAACATATTTGTATAGCTAAACAAGGTTTCATCATCATCTTTATATACAATGATTACTAAAAGCCCCAATTCTATATATAAATATGTAGAACGGTTTTTCGTTAAACAGGATCATACGACCTTGAGGCTTAGAGGACACACACAAACACGTTAAAACGTGGGTTCCAAGAACGACTAATTCTATACCTCTAGGTTTCTTTATATACTAGAGAACCTAGAGATTTACAAGGAAAAGATAATACTAAATCTTTTAAGCTAATAAAGATATACTATATCTTTTACATTTATGATTATCTCCTAAATCTTTATTCAAATATTGACTTCCATATCTTCAATTTAGGTCCTTGAACTTTATAAGTTTTGACACATCAAATCAATAATGAATATTATAGAAATATTCCTAACAGATAAACCTGGTGGCGTTGTGATTGCAGTCTCGAGAGTTGGATGAGTTGTTAGTGAAAGTTTAAATATATGGTCAACCATACTAAATAAAGTTGGATAATATTAATATTAAACATCGCTACCGCTTTCTTACTTTTTGTTTTTTGGTTTTGTTTTAGCAGACATATGAACAACGTCCACTGTTACACTGAAATTAAAGGATAATATAAAAAGTAAAAGTGCGAAAATCGTCCTTGCACGATAGAATTTATTGACTAAATTTGTTGTTTGATAGAAATTTATTGATTAAATTTTATAATTGATACATAAACTAGTAATGATTTTTCGAGTTTATATAATTTATATTATGAGTTGACTTATATTTAGAATTCAATGGTCCAATGTCGGCAACACAAATCAACTCATATCCATGTAGTAAGTGACGGAAATTTTGGGCATCATTGGCATTTTAAATAGCTAGCATATGTTGCCCCCAACAAATATAACACACATGCCCCCGATTGCCTAAACAATCGACTTGGTAATTAAAACTACTATACTACGTATTTGTTAACTTTATTTGAAAGCTCTATAAATGTGCTCGATTCGTATTCAATAAGAACTCGAGTCAAACCTTCATAACTCAAGCACAACTCTCCGAGCTCATTTTTTGTCCTAAAACTCAATAAAATTGGACATGAACAAGCTCGAGTCAAGATTTGAGCCCGAGCCAAACCCTAACCAGAATAAATTAGTCAAAGTAAGAACCAGTGAAAATCCTGTACAAATATTACAACAATCGTAATTAACCTTCCTTAGTAATTCCAATTTAAAACATAAATTTCAGCCTTTATGACCGAAAACATCACTATGAATGTCGATTTCCCCTCCTAATTCTTCTTCTAAACGGTTTACAAGCTTCAATACTTAAATCAACCGCAACCGCTAACGCCATAAAAATAGCTGCATCTTCAACACACGTTACATGTCTCATTGCTAATTGTACCATTGGTTTTCCCCTTTTACCCTCACCTTGAACCCTACAACTCATAACAAACCCACTTGCAACCGGGCTTAGGCCCGCAAAGTCACCACTACTTTGCGGGCTCGGGATATTAGATACGGAACTGGCTTGGCGGTCCGTATCTATAAAAAACTCACCACCCCGTTCGGCATTTATGAGTATTTCAGACATTAAAAGCTCTCCACCATCTTGACCGTCGGATAAAAGATGAAAACGGATGGAAATTGAGTCTTTGGTCCCGCCACGTTCACGCCATGCCTCGAGTTTACCCCACGGGAGCCAGTTTTCGGGCCGGAAAGCATCGGGCCGGACGATTAACCATGAGCCCGGGTTTGAACGGGCTACCCAATCACAACCGGTTGATGGTACAAAAGGTGTGGTCATGAATGCTGCTGCTACTGCTGAACCCGATAAATCATGTATTTTCACTTTCCACCCTTTTCGTTCTCTTCGTTCGGTTTCTTGGTCTGAACCGTCAAAGGAAGTTGACCAGTAATTGTTCAACGGGTCAACCTGTTGAACCCTGCTTTAATTATAATAAAAGTTTAGGACTAATCGACACATTTATAATTAAGTTTTAAAATCACCTGTCTTGACTAAACTTGCAACTGAAAATGGGCTGCTTAATATTCCCTTGAATCTGAACAATTTGAGGGCTCAATTTCGTTTCATCTTCAAACTGAAAAACATATCTCGGGTCCGGGTCCAACTTGGCCCGTAAATGAAGCTCAGCTACAAATTTTCTGGTTTCTTGTTTCATTTTCCCGATACCAATCCACCCACTAAAAAGAATAACCGGTTTACCTTCAGCCCATTCGGGCCCCACGTCCAATTTAAACGTCCCGATTTGTTGCCTTTTAACTCCAACTCCACAGTGGGACCCTTTTCGGCCCGTGAAAACAACAATTTCTAAACATGATTGAGGAGTATAGAAACACCCGGGTGTAAGTAATGATTTTAAATCAGATTTTTCTAGGTAAAAACTTGAAGCAATGTTATGAGAATCTGGTGCAGAATCGGGTGATGATAAAAGTGGAATTGATGCAATTTGGGAGGGAAAACCTCGAAGACGAATTTCACATGTACATGGGGAAGAAAAAGCGTGAATTCCAGGGTGTTCGGGGTATCTTAATCCGAGTGAACCGATTGATAATCTTATAAAAGCTTGTGGATCCATTGTTGTCACAGATACTTCCCCATTTTTGATTCTTTGATCGATAAATTAGAAGTTTAAAACCTGTAAATAAAATGAATGGTGTAAGATTCTCATAATCTCAAAGATTTATGATCTTAATTCTTGTGGTTTAAATAATGACAGGGTATTTGGAGGTATATTGAAATTGATTATCACAACTTCAATGGCAATATTCAGCCTCATAAACACAAATTAATACACTTAACATACTCAATTGCGTTAAAGATAGCAAACCCTGTGTAAAATATGGTCAAAGATTACATTTTTTTTGCAGAACTTTGTCAAAGATTAGCTAACAAGCAAACCCAAAAAACGATTTCAAACACAATTGGTCTTAATTCTGAAATCCAGAGTCCACTCTTGACCAAAATGCTTTGATTTTGACTTTCTTAAACTAAACCTAAGACTGCCCGTAACGGGCGACCGCCCAACCGGTCGCCACCCTCCACCTCAGCCACCCCGACGCGTCCCCTCCCTTACACTCGATCACCGCCGACGCGTCCAACCCTTGAAAGGTCGAATAGTCGACCGATGGCGTTCTTCTTTGGTCGCCGGTTTGCACTCTTTCTCTCTTATACATATATATATATTAATATTAATAATTAATAATTTAATAATATATTATATATAAAATAAATATTATATTTATATATATATTAATAAAACGAAAATTCTTTTAAAAAATTAAAAAAAATTTGGTCGCCGATTCGGTCACCCGTTACGAGGGTTTGGTCGCTGTTTGGTCATGTGTTTGATCAGGAGAGAGAAAGCTGATGTGGCGCAGATGTGACAGGGGTGACCAAACTGGGTTTGGTCACCCATTACGCATAGTCTAACAATTGCTAAATGCTAACACATACAGAATTATTTAAAGAAAAAACTTAAAATTTTGAGTAAGATAAAGACTGTTAACCCCCCCACCCCACCACCAAAAAAGAGAGAGGAATTTACTAAAAAAGACTCACCTTTACTATCTCAAATTCTTCGTTTTCTTCAAAAGACCCAAAAAGCAGCAGTAGCAGCAGCTTTTTTAACCCTGCAATTACTCAAATACACACTCTACAAAACTCCATTTCATATAATTACTTAAAGCATCAATATCCGAGTTCTTGAAACACAATCTTTCTCTTAAAGATCAACTTTTTATAATGAAAAAATCGATCTTGGAATATGGGTATGATCAATAATTGAAGTAAACACCAAACCCACCAAGAAAGTCACGTAGACTTAGCACAGATCACGAGTAACCCATATAAAAAATACTATTTTTGCGTGTGTAATTTTGAGGTATATATAAATACTTGGATACGGATATATGTCTGGATGAATGTATCTACGAATTTTCTATTTTGTAAGGATAATATGATATGATATATATGAATTCACCGAATGAACATGTGAGAGAGAGAGAGAGAGAGAAAGCCTTCTGATGATGAATTATTTTGGTACGAAATAGACGGCAGAAGTGAGAAATTACAATTTTATTACTCTTTTTTGCCGTTTACTAAACACAAACTCTTTGCACTTTGAGAAATTGAGAGAGAAAACGGAGAAGAAAGAGAAATTTATGTAAATTCTCTTGTAACTTGTATCTATTTATAGTTTAGTCCCTTTAGTATACTTTTGTTCCATTTACCTCCATAAAGTTGATCAAGTACTTCTCGTGTCTATGTATTCTGTACGAACGATCAACATAATTATATACGTAAGTTCGTATATAAAAACTCAAATTTGGAGTATGAGTGATGATAATAGCAGTTAAAGTTCGTTTGATGTATACTTAATTGGTTGTTAAACAAAATATGATTGAATACAATGAATGCTTCTTTGACTTGTATAATTCTTGTTTAGCTGTAAAATCTTACATAATTTACATGCTTTATATGTTTTATCTGATTTTTTAAAATTTTAAGTTTACATGCTTCATGTTTTATATGTCATGCATATTTAACATTATTTCATCTCTTTAGGGTATATATATACTCATGACATAACATATTTTTTCCACCACACTTTTGCCGGATATTTTCCAAGAAGCATTCTCTCTATTCACGATAGTAATATATGAGTGTGTATGTCTCACCTCCTCTATACACCATATTTGGCCGGATCAGATACCACTATTTTTAATATTCAATATATAAACAAAATATTTGGAAGAAACTCAATATTAAGATATTTGGAAGGTATTCATCAGTTTATATATGTTGTTATAATAATGGGTTTTTTCTAACAAGTGCCCTTAGGGTAATGGTTAAGGGTATGAATGTACAAGTCTTGAAGCATAACTACCTCGAGATGGTTATAAAATTCAGGGGCGGTTATTTTTTATGGTTAATTTACAATAAATTAAAGCTTCATTTTTTCTCTTAACCATGCCGTAATGGCACTTGTTAGCATTTCCCAAATAATAAATTTACTACTTTACAAGAATTGTCAAAAGGTAAATATTAAATTTCCTCAAAAGTCTTGGAATTTTGATGAATGCAAGAAAATAACTGTCACTAATAAAAAAAAAGCAGTTGTAGATATGATAACATAACGAGAGAAAGTGATTGGTCATTTAATCCAAAATTATTGGTCCTTTGATGGATAAAGTGAGAGTAAAAGTTTTTAACCTGCAAGAGTAAGAGATTAAAATTGTAAAGAAACAAACATTTAAGGGGTAAAGTTGAAGTATAAATAAAAATGGGGGTGGATAGTGAAATATTTAAGCATAGTGTACATAGTCCTGAATCGGGTACAGCTGTAAACAACGCATCAGTTGTTGACACCCAAAAACTAAAAAAGAAAAAAGGAGAATCGTTTTCAGACACGCATGTGGCTCATCACATCACTCTAACCGTTTTAATTGCCCTATACTCTTATTGTTTCTAATTTAAAATTATTTTTCATTTAACAGTCTTATTCTAAAAACATTATAATTCCAATTAATTTTCCAAATTTATAAAATAAATAGGTCAATCACTAGAATTTATTGTAAAATGTAAACCATAGTCTCTTTATTTATTGGCGCCTCTTTATAGATTTAGTTTGACAAAAAACCATCCATTTTTCATAAAGAATCAATTTAGATAAGGAAATTGATTTATTGTTGATAATGAGCTACCTAGTTTTTCGTGTTTTCGGTTGAGGGTGATGACATTACCGAAGCTTTCAATTGGTTTCCCTTTTACTGTCAAAAAAAAAAAAAAAAAGCTACCTAGTTATCTTTTTTTTTTTTTGGAAACGGCAAATGAAAGAACAGAAGCCTACTCGCAATTTTTTAGCGAGCACCCCGAGTTCGAGCTCCGCATAAGCGGGCAAATCCAGCCCCAAAGGGATTTCCAAGGAAAATTCCCCATATGTAACATTAGTTATCTTATTTTTTGTGAAGCTAATTAATCATAAATTAACGATTAATATAACGATACTATTTGATAATATAACAAGGGTTGGATCAATTTATATTGTAACATTACTTGACTGTTAAAATTGTAATTATATAATAATTCATTTATTAAGCCCGATAGGTTTACACATTACTAGGTGTGGTGAGATCCTAGGTGGCAAGCAATTACGGCGTGGAGGCAAATGAAACACCACCCCCCTCAAATTGTAGTGGGTCTCATAACCACATAAGAGCATGGTGAGATAGGCATCAAAGTGGTATCTGATTGATCATGTGGTGGGCCCCTTCCATATTTTGGTGGATGTGGTCTTGTGGTGCTATTTCCCCTAAATTGTTGTGACGTGATTACTTAGATGTCATATGATGTGATAATAATTTTGGTATTCTTATACTCTTAGAGCACAAGGTGTGGGGCGTTATAGCACACAAGTTATAGCTATAACGCCGTTATACCACACTGGGGTGCAAGTTATAGGCTAGTAATACATCTTTCGTTGTGGCCATGACGATAGCCAAAGGGAGAAGGCTGGGGTGGGGGGTGGGGGTGTCCAACCAATCAAAAGCCAAGAAATAATAAATGTGGGACTCTTATAATGCTATAACTTGACTATAACATGCTACACCATACCGGGTGCATGTTATAGCCATGTTATCCTATAACTAATCTATAACTACACTCCCCACACTCTTTGCTCTTATAGACTCACACTAGTCGATATGGTGTAATGTTGTGTAAGAATATTCACACTTAATAGAAAGTCTTGGAATCATATTGTTACTCGTCTATTATAAGCTTGCTTTCTCTCTCAGTCATAACACCAGTCACTCGCTAATTACTCTCTAAACCTACATAAGTACACTATGATTACTTAAATCCTAGGTCCACAATTGGTATTAGAGTCGAATGGAATGAAGATTTGATGTTTCGATTATCGAATACATAAGAATTTATCTAGGAAACAAAAATTTGAAAATTTTGGAAATTATCGAGCACTCTGTTTTCACAGCAAGCGAATTGATTACTTGAAGGTGTCATTGATCTTGTAGAAGTTGCATCTTCGACTAAATTAGTTTTCTTCTCTAACTCCTAAAGAAGCCAGCGTATTTAAAAAAAAGGGAGTGATATTGATACCACATAAATTAATTCATCTACTACACATTATGCTTTAGCATAGTTGTACAGTCTGCTTTAAAGTTGTACAATGTGGTATGAGAAGTGATTTTTATGGTATGAATATCAATTCTCTTTCAAAAATCAGATTGCAATTTTTGACCGCTTGCTTGACAACGTTGGTCCAATGGAGGGCCGGTCTAGCTATTTGAATTGTTGATCATTTCTTCAATCGACCATGCCAGATGGTTTCGTTGGTCACTTAAACCGTATCTATTATGCTTTAACAAGATTTGGGAAATAACTAATCATGATTACTTGCACTCAATTTTGTCTTAATTTAGCAAATGATGATGCAGAATTTGGAATCAAATTATAATGGGAGGTGATTCATACAAATTAATTTTATTCATGTAGAGCAATTTCATATCAAATGACAGTCATGCCCTTAATAAGAAGGTGAAATGCGAAATTTGGTAAAAGGAAAGGAAGGACATAATTGTCATTTGAGATGAAATTGCTCTGTATGAATAAATACTGCTCTGTACGAATCACCTTCCAATTATAATAGTGCACGAAGCTCTTTGATAAGTTGGAATCTACTATAAGACTGTTGTTTGTTTCACCACTTAATGATTCCATTAAATCTAGTGTAAGACTGTAAGTGGCTGTTTGTTTCGCCACTTAATGATTCCTTTAAGTGACTGAATTTGAATCGGTAAGATTCATACAATTTGTTTGAAGACTAATTAATAAAGGTTTAAATCGGTAAGATGTGATCAATATGAGCTGAATCAATAAGATTCAAGGCATAGTCTGAATCATTAAGATGTGACATAATCTTGTTATATTATGTTTAATTTTGATTTTGTATGACATGTTTCTGTTACGATTATTTATAATTATAACAAAAAACAATTTGAACGGTTAAAATAATCATTCTCATCATTCAGATGAAATTATTCAGATTAATAATTTACCACTACAATAAATATTCATACCGAGTCTCTGTCATATAGCCATCATTCAAATACTACTCTCTACATCCCACAAAAAAAAAAGTTCTCATTTCTCATGAGCACAAATATTTAGGAGATAGTTAGTGGTGGAGTCTTTGATAATAGTTTTGATTAAAATATAAGGTTATTTGGAGAGAATATGTGTTTTTAAGAGATAGTGGTAGGACTCATGTTAATAATATTATTTTGTTAAGTGGACCCTTAAATTTGAGAAATGAGAATTTTTTTGCGAGACAAAATTTAGAAGGGGAAATGAGAATTTTTTTTGTGGGACGGATGAAATATTTATCTACATGTTATCAAACAGCCCTGAAGATAAGTTAAAATAATCTGATAGTTGTAAAAAAAATAATAGAAGGAAAACTTTTTTGCATCTTTAAAATACAATTAAGTTTTGCACTATAGTTTAACAGTTTGCAAACAGTCCAAACACATTAACCAATACGAAGTTTTTAAATAGCAAACCACAAAAATATCAAACTATCATAATAGTTTATAAAACTTAATAAAATTGTTAATAAACAGATAAAAGTTACAAATGATCAAAACATGTAAATAGCATGTGTGTTGACCTTTGCGTAAGGCAGGGATAAAATACCGAAAAGGCATAAAAGTTGGTGGGGACTGGGGAGTTGTCACTTTACCTCCAATCATTTTAATCACACTCAAAAAAATTAACCCTTCTTCAAATCTTGTGATTCACATTTTTAGTAGAAAAATTTGTTAATACGTTATTATAATTTAGGTAATTTATCTAGGTTTAGAAGGCCAAAATTTTATTACCATATATAATTTTTTTATTTTTTTATAAGATGGATATTGAAGTTTCAAAAAAGCCACTCAACTTTTAAATAATAATCATTTTAATTTGTAATATACTATCTCAACCTCAAAATATGTAAGGTTTGTTTTGAAACACAGATTAGATAAAGGTTTAAAATAATAATTAAATGTGTAAAATATCTTTGATATACTCCCTGAAGGGTTTCAATGTAATTGATTGACCACTTGGGTCAACCTCCTATTATGCTTGGTTCGAACCATACTAACAAGAACATGAACTTGTTCTTGCCGGTTAAATCAACTAGCTAGTTTAATCCCTAAAAGCGGAACTAAGATTAAACTTAATCCTTAAACCCCAAAGGATTATGGGATGTTGGAATTCTAGACAAGATTAACATATTGACCGAATTACTCGAACACACTCAAGCTTGTGTGTTCGTTCGACCTTATGAACCGAAACACACACACAAGTCTTGTGTGTTTCGGTCGAACAAAGAGAAAAAGAAAAGAGTTTTTCCAATCAATACCTTAGTTGCTCAAGATAGATCCACCAGTGATAAACACAACGAGAAGCCCTCTAGATAAGCTCTTGTAATGATCAATCCTTGCTCGAATCTTCGAAGAACGCAAAGAACGAATGACGAACTCGAAGAACAATTGAAGAACACCAAAAACTTGGTGTTCTTCCCTTATGTTCAACGACAAGGAGGGAGAGAAGGGAGGAGGCTAGGGTTTTTCAAGTGAGGATCAAAGAATGAGGGAACCCTAAGCCTTCTATTTATAATAGAAGGAATTTCACTTAGGTCCCTTCTAGTTTAATTAAGTTTAATACTTAATTAAACTTTCCTATCTTTCGTTTCTAACCCTTATAATTTAACTAGTTATATCATTGTCTCTTAACTATTAAACACTATGTATAATATACTTTATATATAATTCGGTATAAATACGGAATTATATATATACTTATATTTATACATTTAATAATTAATTATATAATAACCTTTATATAATTTAACAATAATAGTATCCAAACACTATATGATTTAATATCTTTAAATCATATTATGGATAATCTGTGATTAACACATTGTATATTTACTCAACTAGTAAACGTACAAATACTTGTATTAATTAGTTAGTTAAACTAATCTAGTAATAAGTTGAACTTAACTTAATACTTAACTGATTCATAAATGACTGTTATGAATCATTCTTCTTCCAAGTATCATTACATTACTTTCTCGTATTACATGCACTCACCGATGTGACCCTTGAGTGTCCTACAGACATGGACGTGACATCATAGGTTGACTAACCTTAGCTTGATGACACTAGTCCTGCAGCGGCCCTCTAGCAGGCAATACAGGATAACCAAGCCATAGAAACTCTTATACCCAGGTATTGTTTAAAAAAAACATATTAATAGCGTCGTCTAGTAAGGAACACTCCCTCTTTACTTCTTGGGTAACTTGTTCGGTTTATCCCTTGCAGCACGATATTTGTGATAACGAATACGAGCATGGTAGAATTTATCAACTCCTGTACTCGAAATCATTTCTTGACCTCTTGATTTAAAACTGTGTGATAACGACAAAGAACAAATCAGTTCGTTGAGCACGGCCGTGCATTTTCAGTTTATCATCATGTCAAGGGACCCATAAATATCTCTCCTAAAAAGGAGGTGCAATTACCATCTTGTTATATTTCGATTCAAAATACAAATTCCTCTGTACCCAGTAAAGCCTCGTATGATAACCATATTTCAGAATTGTCTAAGACGAACCAAAGCACATTAGTCATTGTACCCCAAACCAAATACCTCAGGCTTAAGGACAATCCTAGTGAATAATACTTTTGAACTTTTCAACCACGAAGTATTATCACGGTGGTCAATCCAATATTCGTCGAGCTCCAACAGAATATCACCGATATTTGGTTTACACAAAAACTTGTGTAGCTATCTTCGAAGAACTTCGAATCTACCACCAAATACCGCGATGACGTTAACGTCCCATCAAGGCTCCCACCAAGACGAGTAGTCACGGATTTATATCTTTTGAATAAAGTAACTTTTATTCATGGATCTTTTAAAACATACAAAGTCTGAATAATAATGATGCTAACTCATGTATTATTCCTCACTGGACATAGATACAAAATTATTACTGGATCATTACTTGTTCCTTTGTTCATGTTGATTACTTAATGACTTGTACAACCTTAATTGTAACTTTATCACTAAACTAGTCATTTCTATTAAACTAAAGACATAAGATAAGTATTTTGAAAATACTATTTCTTTTGCCTTTGCTAGATTTTGTTCTTGCAACATTCTAGAACATATTCTAGTCTTGCCTTTTATGCAATTCGGAAAACATAGGAGGATTGGAAAGTGACTCCTTACTTTCTTGAATTCATAAAATTCGCCTTGTAACTAAAGCCTCTTTTAGTCACTTGATTTGTAGATATATCATTACTAGTTAAAGAAATTTCCTTAAATGATTAACTTATTCACTGGAGTGTGAATATCCTATTAGATTTGCAATAATTAATCACAAGACTTGTGACCACGCTATTAGGCTTGCAATAATCTAATCAACGATCATTTATCATTTCCCTTAACTCTTTGGCTAACGACTTGGTAAAACCTTGTTGTTAATATCCTAACTAACTTACTATATCCATTAGTACCTCTAATGAATATGTTAGTCATAGCTCCCACTAAATTTTATGGAAATAAGCATCACTTAAACTACTAATTTTGACCTAGTCAAAACTTATAGTTTAACCCTTTAAGAATTAATCAATTATCAAAGTCATCCTTTGGATTTGCGAATATCCAACATTCCTTTTGAGGGAATCATGACTTTCATTGGTTACTGTATCTAACAAGTATAAGACAATTGAAAGGATACTTCTAATTCTTAAGAATCTCATTTAATGCCAAAGTCATTTCTTGGATTTCTCAAATATCCATTATTCCTATTAGGGAATTATGACTTGATCAAATGTTGTATTTATTACAAGTATAAAAGACTTGCAATAATACCTTTTAATTCTTAAATTCTTTAATATAGTTTGTCCCTTTTAATAGTTCATTTAATGTCTAAGTCATTTTTCTTGGATTATACGAATATCCAATTATTCATATTAGGGAATTATGACTTCATTAAATTCCTTTATCACAAGTATGAAAGACTTGTAATAATACTCTTTAAAGTCTATCTTGATTATATCCAATATAATCATAATATATTAACACTAATACTTTAAAACTTACTATCATAAGTAACCATTACTTAAGATGTTTTAAATAAGTTCAATGTACCTTGAACTTTATGCTTTCCATAAAAACTCTTAAATACTTTCATTAGAAAAACTTTCTAATTACTAGCATCTAAGTGATTTGAGCTTCTAAGATATTCACACAACAATCAAACAAATATAAACAATGAGATTATTATTAAGTCAATACTTGACTTTATAATATAGTCATAAAACTTGACTAGTATAATCAACACACATGCACACACAATATAATTCAACCATGGATTCAACGATAAACTTAAAAAACCAAAATTTATCATAAAAATAGAAAATGTAATTTTGTTCAAAACAACTTAAAAACGAAAATTGTTTTACTGAATCCATACGAAAAATACTGAATTAAAACGTAGTGCTTGTGGGATCATTATCTCATGTTAGTCAATCTCACTTTCCATCATCTAATGCAATAAACGATTGCAAAAGTTGAGTTACTCGTAATAACTTTTACAAGTAGGAAAAGGAGTATCTAGAAGTTGGTCAAGTCAACTGAGTAGCAAGCATCGCCTCCTACCCTTTGACCCTCGCCACAACAAAGACACCGTTTCTCGGTCCTTGTCTTGTTTGGCTTTACCTTCTTGACCTTTTGTTTGACTCTATTATCGTTGGGCACGTTTTGGCTGAGATCGGTTTTACCCTTTCCCTTTCCACTGCGCCTCTTTCTCTTTTTCACTACCATCATCAGTTACTACGAGATCATTCTTAAACTTGGTCCCCAAACTCAACTCATTAATCTTGAGCATGAAATGTAGCTCATCAATGGATTGCTCCATGTTATGCATGTTGTGGTTGACTACATAAGGCTTATAGTCATTTGACAACGAGTTGAGTATCATTTCTGTTGCTAACTACAACGGTACTGGGTGTCCTAGTCTTTTTTTAAGACGATCGATGTGCTCTTTCATTTTCATGACGTGAGCACTCACTGATGATCCCTTAACCATCTTGCAAGAATTGAACACTCTACAAGCGTAATATGCTTGTCCTGGTTCATTTCTAGCATTCGCGGCATGGGCATTTAGCATTGCTCTTTCTAGGACATTTCCTTTTCTCTCATGCCTAAGCATAATCCGAAGATCATGCTTCCAATTGAGAAATTTTGACCTAGTCAATTTGTCCTTTTCTAGAAACAAGCGTAGTGAGAGATTGGTACGTGTCGTGTTAGTTGTTGCGCCGTCTACAAATCAAACCCAGTTTAATAAGTAATCATCAACAAACATTCTCTAAAATATATTATAAACCCATAATTTATATTTTAGGCCTAGGATCCATATATCACATTCTCGCCGCAAGGCTTGGGCATGCTATTTCTGGTAGGTAACATCCTTACCGATCGTATCAAGACTTGACACGATTCCTAGGGGTCGTAGAATCTTTAAACTTATAACTTATTACAACCTTTACGAATTTAATCATACATTTCTAAGTTGCAATAAAGTCTAGTATGTTTATTCTAATCAAGTACTTTTTGGGCCGGGACTCCCGATTATCACAGAACCTTACGCACCCTAACACTCGCAATGATTTGAATCCATATCTAAGGTTCTTTCTCCTTACAATATGAATATCGTTGAACAAGTGAGGTGTTCCATTAGGTGGATAGTACTTCGATCTAAGATTTTCTTGGGTTTGTTTAAGTCTTTAAACTAAACTTAAACCTTATTCCAATCTTAATCCTTTAAAATGTGTGACTTGTATACTTAAGAATTCTACAAGACACCTTTTTAAATCTTAAGAACTTTTTCCTTTAAAACTTATAGTTTCAAAAAGTTTGCGTGATTTATATGTATACCTAAAACGAGGTGTACAAAACGTTTTACTAGGTTTTATAAAAAACATTTTCTAAATAAAACTTGCTCGTTGTATTTACTTGAAAAACTTGAACCTTATGTTAAACTTTAAAATGTGAATTTTAATTCCTTTATGATTCATAAACTTGAATCATAATCCTAGTTTAACACACCTTGTTTTTCACTTGTTTAATAATAAAATTAAACATTTACTTATTAATTTCTCCAAAATATGTCCTAGGGACACATTTATAAACTTTGTGACTTACTTGTGTAGCTCCCACTAATTCCAACAACCATGATTGAACTTGAGCAAACACAATCACCGGTCTATCCTTGGTGAAACTAATAAACTTATTATATAAAGACTATATATAATAATTCTTAGTTTGTTTAAACCTTTCTTACATTTAACTTGAACTAGTTAAATATAGGTTCTTAAATTTCCTATGTTATTTTACCCTTGATCATTAATCTAGTATTTTACGTAATTCGTAATATACTTGTATAAATAACTAGTTATAATTACTTACAACTTTATACAATCTAATTATAATATTTATAACTTTTGTATCATCTAATTATAATATAACTTCGTTTATACAATTTCTAGTTGTTTAAAACTTTGTACATTCTAGTTCAAATTATAACTTAATACAAATTTCTAGTTACTTAATATTATAACTATGATCAAAATAACATTTGATATTGGCATATTTATACACATATTTATATGCCAATATACCTATTTTTGTATGTGTTTATTGATTAAAACATGATGTTATCACTCAAATATAGTTCCCATTGTATTTTTCAGGCTATAGAAGAAAAAGTATAAAAAACGAGTCAAAACGACACAAGAAATGAAAATCTGCAGAAATTGGAGAGATAGCGCCGCTATCTATGGATAGCACCGCTATCTATGGACGCTATCTGTATCGCTATTTTCTACCAAAACACGATTTCGAGTCTCTGTTTGCCGAATAAAAGAAGAGATCGCGCCGCTATCATAAAGATAGCGACGCGAATTAACGCGGGTATCCGAATAGCGACGCGATTTTGGGAATAACGACGTGAATTCCAGCGATCTGACGTATATTTAAGCGAGAATTGCAGATTTGAAAGAATAACTTTTAACCTAATCAAGAGGCAGCCGAAAAATACCCTAGGGATACTATTGTGCACGAATTTTGGAGGTTTCAAGCATCAAGATCTTCAACTCATTCATATAATTCGGTTTTTAATCATTATTTATCGATATTATGTTTGTTCTATTGAATTCTTACGTTTGTTTTGTGATTCTTAGCATGTCTATGTGCTAATTATCTTATATTCGCTATGATTAGATGAAATCTAGGATTTAGGTTTGGTATTTTTAGGATTTTTACATTGGATTTGAACACTTGTTTTTATATCGAAGAACCTTTTGATTAATTCTTGAATTTTGATTGTTTAAACTGTTGATTGTTAATTTAATTTGTTGAGTGACCACTAGCAATTGTAATTAATAATTAATCAACTTTTTACCCCGGTGACGTAGTTGGCAATCCACTAGACTTAGGGATTCGAGTTTAGACATCAATAACTTAGATAAAATTGGAAGTCTAATCTTAGTAAGACCAAGTCCTAGATTAGAAGGCGACGGAAATCCGAACCTAGATTTAATTTACAAACCGAAGTGTGACCGTAATATATTCCTTAGGAAATATTCCTATAGTCATTGTAGGAAGCTAATGATCACTGCTTACCTAAATTCTAGAATACCAATTAAATCGGGACTTAACCAACCAAACCGAGACCTAGATGGAATCGATCATAGTGAATATTCCCTCTCAAATTTGAACACAGTTTTATTACTTGTCAGTATTTTAGTTGTCAAAAGCATAAAAGTTATTTTTATTCAAATTGTGTTAATTAATTTAAGAAAACAAAAACCCCTACTTTATGCATTTACTTAGATTAAATCATTAGTATTAATTTATTTAGTCATCATCACTGTTCCCTGTGGAGACGAATATACCCGACACACTTACCTGAACTGTATTACTCACGATTAGGTCATACTTGCCTAAGAGTGTGGTAATCTAGAGAAGGCGTATTTTAGGTTATTATTTTATAACTAGTTTTATCACATCAAGTTTTTGGCTCCGCTGCCGGGGAACAGTTGCATGATTAGTAAATTAGAAGTAATCTTTTAATCGATCCTTATCTAAGAATTCATTCTTGGATAAGATATTTTATTTTTATTGATTCTAGTAAACAGTTGCGTTTTTAACAATTGTCTTGAAGTTTTGCAGGTGTATGACCCGTAGCTCTGACTTTGATCCGATAATACCGTATACCGTAATGGTGATTTTCGGTTATTACAAGTAACAAAACGCAGCGGAAAGATTTAATCACCATGAACGGATCTTGATATCAATCATACAATTAAACTATAAGAAAATCAAAGAGAATGGTATAAGAATTCATACCCTAGTTGCCTTTGATTATTGTGTATTCGGATGGAGTTAGTGATGGATTGAAACCAAGTGTTCAATTAGAATACCTCTAAAAGAAAGTCCACACAACACTTCAAGAACACCAAAGGAGGATGCTAGTCCTTGATTCTTGAGAGCAAATGGAAGCAAAAGATGGGATGTATTGTGTGTGTGTGTGCCGTGAATTCACAAGGCAAGGGAGGGAGTTTATGAAGTCATTTACACTCCATAATGATGCCTTAATTCCCATTAATGATTTCCATAAACCATTGACCAATATTTACACACAAGTCCTTATCTTTTGTTCCTTCTAGTTTGCTCACATTAAGGTTTCAATATTAACATTTAATATTAAACTTATATATAAGCATGTAGCTTATATTAATATATATAATGTAATTACCCTAATTACACTATATATCTTATGGTGCTAAGTGTTTAAGTGTGTGACCCTTTAGGCTCACAAACTACTAGCCATATAACTATATGTTATACGCGTGAAGCATATTCCAACAGCTCCCACTTGCGCACGTGATAACATCAAGTAGTTATACAAGCAAATGTTAGAGTCTAGCAACCCGCCAATGCCCCTAGAAGTACATGAGGAGTTTCATAAAATCTTTGTTCAAAGTTTTCGAGCAGTTATCCTTTTGTTACTGATACTATGTTGAATTTTAGACAATGATAAATGTCAATCTAAAATTTCAACGATTCTGTTTCTCGATCTATACATTGAAGTAGATTACCAAAACCAATCAAGATTCATCTTGATTACCTTTTGGGTGTGGCCACACATACATATATTCAAATCATCGAGGGGCCCAGTAGTATCTAATCCACATGCGTGGAGGAACAAATTCTTTGTTGACTGCACGTGTCTGTCATATGCTTAATGACAAACCCGATAATGGTTGTTATAGCAGCCTTATTCAGGTCAGCGTTTAACCATATCAAAGTTTGCCCCTCTACATACACAAACCAACTTGCATCTCAAGTCAGAGGATAAGTGACAAAGCCTTTGTGAGATTCACTTGTGACATAAATCCAGGAAGTGATTTCTCATAGGTTGGGTCAGTCCAATTGTGCATCAATATGAACAACATGTGAGTTTGATTTTATCATCCTTAGCCATACTAAGATAATGTCATCAATGCCCTCAGATTTGTCTTAATAATATTCCCATATTATTAATATGACAATGGACAGTTTAGAATATAAAACGCAGTAAATATTCATGGATATAAACATGCAAATATAGAACACAGTAGATATTCATATAAAAACGATCATATCAAATATATCAATTTATTCCAATAAAAACTGCTCAATGTTCCATTATCCAAATACTAAAACAGATTACATGAAACTACTAGCTGGTCGAAGTCCAATGTTTCTAGCATGCTCAATATGTTTGGTACATGACATTGGCTTCGTGAAGGGGTCAGCTAAGTTGTCATCTGTATGAACTTTGAGCAAGCGTACATCTCCCATTAGGATCGCATCTCTAATGTAGTGAACCTTCCTCCGGTAATGTCTGGCGCCTTTCTGAACACCAGGTTCGTTGGCAATGATGATAGCACCTGTGTTATCACAGTACATATCCATGGGTCTTTCATTACTGGGGACAACTCCAAGCCCAGAAATGAATTTCCTCATCCAAACAGCTTCCATTGCAGCTTCAATAGTTGCAATGTATTCAGCTTCTGTAGAAGACATAGCGATAGTGCTCTGCTTCGCACTTTTCCAATCAACAGCGCCTCCGTTCAAAACGAAAACATACCCCGTTTGAGATTTGGAATCATCTCTATCAGTCTCAAAACTAGCGTCAGAATAACAAGTAACGCTTAGCTCATTTTGAAGCTCACCACCATAGACAAGAAACATATCTTTAGTATTCCTAAGATACTTCAGTATGTTCTTAATAGCAGTCCAGTGACTCTCACCTGGATTCTGTTGATATCGGCTTGTAAGGTTCTGTGAGAACGCTACATCAGGTCTTGTGCACCGCACATCATACATGATAGATCCTACTGCCGAGGCATAGGGGACATCATGCATACGTTTCATCTCATCAGGTGAGGACGGTCCTTGAGTCTTACTCAAGTGTACATTGTGTTGCATAGGGAGACTTCCACGTTTGGAAGCATCCATTCTAAATCGTTTTAGAATCTTATCAATGTACGCACTTTGACTTAGTCCGATTAACCGCTTTGATCTATCTCGGTAGATCTTTATACCAAGTATATATGCCGCTTCCCCAAGATCCTTCATAGCGAAGCACTTCCCAAGCCATGATTTTACATCTTGTAGCATTGGAATGTTATTTCCTATGAGTAGTATGTCATCGACATATAGGATTAGAAAGACGACAATGCTCCCACTAGCTCTTACATATACACATGGCTCGTCGGGATTCTGATTAAAGCCAAACGTTTTGACTTCCTCGTCGGATCTTTTGTTCCAACTTCTGGATGCTTGCTTTAGTCCATAAATGGACCTTTGAAGCTTACATACTTTCTTTGGGTGTTTTGTATTAACAAAACCCTCATGCTGAACCATATAGACATCTTCATCAAGGTGTCCATTCAAGAAAGCAGTTTTAACATCCATTTGCCAAATCTCATAGTCATAGTACGCTGCTATGGCTATGACAATCCTAATAGCTCTAACGTCGGCAACAGGCGAGAAGGTTTCATCATAGTCAATCCCGTAGGTTTGAGTGTAACCTTTTGCTACCAATCGAGCCTTATAGGTGTGTACATTTCCATCCATGTCGGTCTTCTTCTTGAAGATCCACTTGCTACCAACAGTCTTACTGTTAGGAGGAAGATCAACCAAAGTCCATACTTGGTTATCTTTCATGGATTGCATTTCCGCGTTCATAGCATCAAGCCATTTGTCAGATTCAGAATCTGCTAATGCAGCTCGATAGTTAGGGGGTTCATTATGATCCCCTAAACTCAGCTCCTCAGCATCGATTTGGAAACCATATCGTTCAGGTGCATGAGGTGTCCTTGCGGACCTTCGAACGGGGACTTCATCATTTTGAGGTGCAACAGGAACAGTTTCATGTTCAACCTCATCTTGATGTTCGCTAGTATCTACAATAGGTTGTGCATCTTCATCGCTTGGAATCTCATCAAAGTCGATGGTACTCCCACTTGCTTCTTGTGAAATGAGATTGCTCTCAAGAAACTCAGCATAACGAGCAATAATTACTTTTTGCTCAGGTGGGTAGTAGAAATAGTAACCCATTGTTTCCTCAGGGTATCCTATAAAGATGCACTTGACAGCTCTGGGTTCAAGTTTGTTCGGTGTGTCTCGTTTCACGAGAGCCTCACAACCCCAGACCTTCAAGTAAGACAAGTTAGGGACTTTCCCATGCCATATCTCATATGGTGTCTTTTCAACCTTCTTGGTGGGAACCATATTCAGTATGCGAGCAGCCGATTTGAGTGCATAACCCCAAAAGGATAGAGGCAGAGTTGTAGGACTCATCATCAATCGGACCATGTCAAGCAAGGTGCGATTTCTCCTCTCCGATACACCATTATGCTGTGGTGTATAAGGGGGAGTGAATTGTGAGACAATCCCACAATTCTTAAGATGGTCTTGAAACTCATGGCTCATGTACTCTCCTCCTCGATCAGAACGGAGAACCTTTATCTTCTTGCCGAGTTGATTTTCTACTTCATTTTGGAAGGCTTTGAACGTTCCAAAGGTTTCATGTTTATGTTTAATCAAGTAAACATAACCATAACGACTAAAGTCGTCTGTGAAAGTAATGAAGTAGGTAGCACCTTCCCTAGTTCGAGTTCTAAAAGGGCCACATACATCAGTATGTATGAGTCCAAGTAGATCATTGGCTCTTTCGCCTACATGGGAGAAAGGCTTGCGCGCCATTTTACCAGATATACAAGAAACACATTTATCAAATGATTCATAATCATCTGATTTTATAAGTCCATCCTTTTGTAATTTCAAAACGCGTTTCTTGTTAACATGGCAAAGGCGACAATGCCATAGGAAAGTAGAATCCAAGTTCTTCTTGGATTTCTTGTTGCTACATGTATAAATAGAACTACTGTTTGTGATACGATTATGCATGTCAATCTCAAAGATACCATCACGAGGAATAGCATTAAAGTAAAAAACATTATCCTTTGAAACTGAAATACCAAAATCCGTAAAAGTATGAATAAAACCATTATTCCACAAACAAGAAAGCGATACTATACCCCTAGTAATACTAGGCGCATAGTGACAATTGTCTAATACAATAGTTAAACCACTAGGAAGGATTAAATCATAGCTTCCTATAGCTTCGACCGGTGCATGCATCCCATTGCCTACGTACAAATCCAAAGCTCCATGGTTTAGCTTTCTACTTCCCCTTAGACCCTGCATGGTATTACAAATGTGAGTTCCACAACCAGTGTCATATAACCATGATTTCTTAGGGAAAGCATATAGTTCTATTGTGAAGATACCTGATGTGCCAACCTTGTTGGCTTTGTTCTTCATCAACTCCGCCAGGTAGGCAGGACAATTCCTCCTCCAATGGTCTGTTTCACCGCAGTGATGGCAATCAAGCTCCTTAGCAGGGTGCTCCTTATGAGTAGGTGGGGGAACCTTTGGCTTGGGCTTGTAAACTTGCTTTCCCTTGCCATGTCCCTTAGCAACTACTTGCGGTTTCGGTTTTTGGATCTTCCCTTGCCTTATAGCAAGGACAGTAGGGGCCGGAGTTTTCTTGGGTAGGCTTGCTTCCGTTTGTTTCAGCATAGCATGTAATTCGGCGAATGTCTTCCCCATACTATGCATATGATAAGTCATGACAAACGGTGCAAAATCCTTATTGAGGGACGTTAGAATCAAGCTAATCCCAAGGATGTGCGGCATAGCGTAACCAAGCTTCTCCATTTGGTCTAAGTAGCTCTTCATCTTCAAGAGATAAGAGCTAACAGACTGTCCCTCCTCCTGCTTGCAAGCGTGGAAGGCTTTGACAGTGTCAAAGAGTTCCTGCTCGGCTTGCTTTTGATACATGGCTTGTAGTTCACGCATCATATCAAATGCAGTGAGGTCCTCGAGATTCTTTTGAATCTCGGGAGTCATGCTCACTAGCATAAGCACGGCGACCTCTTGTTGTTCGTTAAACCTCTTGGTATAGTCCATACGAACAGCAGCGGTGGCGGTAGCAGCAGGGGCAGGGGGCAGCGCCTCCTCCAAATGGTGGTACTTGTGCTCGGCCCTAAGGACAATCCTTAGGTTTCGAGACCAGTCTACAAAGTTCGTTCCATCAAGTTTCTCTTTTTCGAGAACGGAACGAATGGTGGTGTGTGTTAGGGTTTGATTGTTTGAAGTCATCTACAAAATTACAAAGTTCATTAATTAGTATTTTCAATAATAATGTCTTTTAATAAATTAACTACCCAATTAATTTTAATTAAAAGCTAAGATCCCATTGAGCTTCTATCATCGCATCAGTTGATCTGCTAGAGATGATAGATCCAATAGGTAGGTGACGATCAACAATTGCATTACAAGTGCAACTCTTAGAGGTATGGGACTTCATGGCACCTAGTGAACAAGCATCTAGGGTCAAGTGGCATGTTTGTCGCATCTTCGCCTCGAGTTAAGGTCTCACCGTTAACTTGATTAAGTCATCCAATGTGAAATCATGTCAAAATAAATCTAGGTCTCACCGTAGTGAATAATGACCTCGGATCTAAATGCAAACCACGTCTCACGTGAATTCAAAAATAGAAGCAAGTGATTATCAACGGATTGGACGGCGTGACTTAAATTTTAGGTATGTTTAAATTTTAATTGATAAAATTTTATTAAGATATGAATGAATCATGTACTTCATTCATACCACTTCATAAATCTTGTAATAAACGGTAAAAACTTTTAGCGATTATTAAGTGATAAGTTACAAATCATATGTAAACTTAGTTTAATCTCAAAACGATTTTAGATTAAAGGTTTAATCATCTATGATTAACTAGTAATCATCGATGATTAAGGGTTTGAATGTTTTAATGTTTGTGTCTAAAAACCATTTTTAATTGTTTTACTACTTGTATCTAATAGAAAAGAAAAACAACCACAAACAAAGAATAAAACATGCAACAAATTTTGTGCAAACCTCGACCGATGAAATCCTAGGTTCGGTCACGTGAGTCATCACGACGAACCGAAGGGTCAAACTAGGGGACGGGCCAACATGAACCCAAACGGGCCTACATAAACCCAATGGGCTCCCACTTGCTCCAAGACATTCTTGAGCAAGTAGAACCCAAAATTGTGAAAAAGTGTAATCTGCCAGAAAATTCCAGCAGACTTTGAAGCCCGAAAAGTCACCGAAGGAATCTTCTTTGGTCTTCCCGGCCTTCTGGAAAGTTGTAGCCCACGACTTTGCAAGCATTTTAGGCTTTTGAATCGCCCAAAACGGAGTCCGTATGCCTCTGGAAAACCTGTTTTCGTACAGCCCTCGCTTTTGTGACGGAAATTTGTTGTTTTCTTCATTAGTCTTCAATATTTTGTATCAACAATTTACAATAAAAAGATAAAATAAATACAATCTATTCTATTACTTTTACATTACAAATTGCCCCAAAAATGGCACCAAAAATAAAAGAAAAATAAATGAAACAAATTACAACAATTAAGCCAAAAAAAAAACAAGGCTTTTCCCAAACAACCAAACAACCAAACATCAACCACATTCATTCACAAATGGTCTAGGCTTTCATCGGTTTGCACAAACAAGCAACAATTGACAAGGCTTTGGCTTGGGATATGGCAAAAATACATGTTTCGCCATATCAACAACATGGAATTAAAAAATAAATTCCAAGCCAAATAATCAAAAAAATACAATAACAAGATTAATTTTTTTTTGATATGATTTTGTAACAAGTGACAATAGGGTTCCAAAAATACCATATTTTAACCCATGTAGTTAATTTAAAAATCGAAAAAAAATAACCAAAACCCGTGAGGGGTTTTTTTTTTTCTTTCTTCCGATCGGGTTCAAAAAACTACCAAAAAAAACTTGGTTTTTGCCACTTTTTACAAAATCTAGCTAATTATATGATTAATATAATGGCTCTGATACCACTAATGGTGATTTTCGGTTATTACAAGTAACAAAACGCAGCGGAAAGATTTAATCACCATGAACGGATCTTGATATCAATCATACAATTAAACTATAAGAAAATTAAAGAGAATGGTATAAGAATTCATACCCTAGTTGCCTTTAATTATTGTGTATTCGGATGGAGTTAGTGATGGATTGAAACCAAGTATTCAATTAGAATACCTCTAAAAGAAAGTCCACACAACACTTCAAGAACACCAAAGGAGGATGCTAGTCCTTGATTCTTGAGAGCAAATGGAAGCAAAAGATGGGATGTATTGTGTGTGTGTGTGCCATGAATTCACAAGGCAAGGGAGGGAGTTTATGGAGTCATTTACACTCCATAATGATGCCTTAATTCCCATTAATGATTTCCATAAACCATTGACCAATATTTACACACAAGTCCTTATCTTTTGTTCCTTCTAGTTTGCTCACATTAAGGTTTCAATATTAACATTTAATATTAAACTTATATATAAGCATGTAGCTTATATTAATATATATATAATGTAATTACCCTAATTACACTATATATCTTATGGTGCTAAGTGTTTAAGTGTGTGACCCTTTAGGCTCACAAACTACTAGCCATATAACTATATGTTATACGCGTGAAGCATATTCCAACATACCGAGCCAGAGAGACTTTTTCGCCAGCGACGTAGAGCAGTTTTAGCAGCACAATACCTAGAATCAATCAACTTTCCAACTATTGACAACCCCATTTTCAATATGGGAGATAATAATCCACCAGAGCCGCCACCAGAGCAACCCATGTGGAACATTAGACAGACACCACCAATTCCCACTACTCCATCTATCACAGTTCCAGAATTGAACAATATCAATTTTGATATTAAAGGTCAATTCCTAAGTATGGTGCGGGATCTGAACTTCGATGGCAGATTATGCAATGATCCTAACAGACATCTCGAAAACTTTTTGGAAATCTGTGAGCTGTTCAAACAACAAGACGTGTCGTTGGATGCCATGCGACTCAGATTGTTTCCTTTCAGTCTAACTGGGGATGCAAGAGAATGGGTTAAATCATTAGAGCCAGGCTCAATTACGACTTGGGATGAACTCCGAAGTCGCTTTATCACTCGATATTTTTCACCTGCTAAGGCTGACAAATTAAAAACTGACATTATGGCTTTTATGCAGGATTCAGGTGAAAAGTTGACAGATGCGTGGGAGAGGTTGAAAGGTCTATTGAGGAAATGCCCAAACCACGGTTTCGAGAAAAACAACATAGTGCACATATTCTATAGGGGATTGGATTACACATCTCGATCCCTTCTCGATTCGTCAAGTGGTGGGTTGTTCATGTACAAAACTCCAACCCAAGCATATCAACTCGTTGAAGACCTAGCTATGAACAGTATGGAATGGCAAACCAACAGACGAACTGGTCAATTGAATATGGTGGATGATAGACAGAACGATGAAGTGGCCGCATTAAAGAACAGTTAACAAGCATTCGAACGAAAATTAGATAAAATAACTAGTTGTTTACATGCTATACAGGTTGGGTGCGACAAATGCAAAGGACCACATCTCACTAAAGATTGCCAACAACAGCAGCCAATGTCAGCAGAGGAGGAGTTGAATTATATCAACAATGGGTACCGTAATAATTATCAAGGTGGAAATCAAGGGTACAACAACAACAATCAGGGATACAACAACAACAGAGGTTATAACAACAATAACCAAAACAATAACTATCCCCCGAGAAACTCGTACCCCCTGGTTTCCAACATGATAATCAGGAAAATCAACCACCGCGAGAGAATGCTGCAGGTCAAGGGCAAAAATCCTCAATGGAAATCATGTTCGAGAAGTACATGGAAAAACAAGACAAGAAAGCTGAAGAACAAGATCAAATTATCAGGAATCAGCAAGCAGCAATTCAAAGTCTAGAGAGAAACATGGGGATGATTTCCGAAGTATTAAAAGATAGACCGCAAGGCAGTCTACCACCCAGAACAGAAGACAATCCAAAACGAGGATTCGAAAATATTAAAGTTATCACTACTCGAAGTGGTAGAATGGTAAGTACACTTGCTTTGAATACTAATGAAAAATCTTTTGATGAACAGGTTGCTGAGGAGATTTTGATTGAAGAAGAGGAACCAGCGATGGAGAATATCGAGAACACAAGAGTGCCGGAAGCAACAAAACCAAAGGAGACGCACAGGTCTACTAACCCAAAAACAACAAACTCGTACATACCAAAGGTGCCTTTCCCGCAACGGTTGAGGAAAGAAAAACTTAAAAAAAAATACGGTAAGTTTGTTGACATGATTAAACAGGTGCGCATTAACGTTCCTTTGGTTGATATGTTAGTAGGGATGCCGAACTATGGAAAGTTTATCAAGGATCTGGTTTCTAGAAAGACACAAATGGAGGAAGCATCTTCGGCAATACTAAGTGAGGAGAGCTCAGCAATTCTCCAATCAAACATGCCACCAAAGAAAGGCGACCAGGGAGTTTCATAATCCCTTGTCTTTTAGATAATTTACCACCTTGTAAAGCACTAGCGGACTTAGGAGCTAGCATAAGTTTAATGCCCTTGTCGATATATCTTAAACTAGGATTAACAGAGCTTAAACCAACTAGGATGATGGTTAGACTAGCAGACCTTTCATTTAAATACCCGCTAGGCATAGCAGAGAACATCCCGGTGAAAGTCGATAAATTCATATTTCCGGCCGACTTTGTGATCTTAGACATACCAGAAGAGCCGAACGTCCCTCTTATCTTAGGGAGACCATTCTTGAACACCGCAAGTGCCATCATCTTAGTGGCCGAAAAACAGCTCAGTTTAGGTGTTGGAAATGATCGAGTCACCTTCTCCATTGAGAAAGCGATGAGACATACTTCTACCTCTGATGATACATGCAATTTCATCGACATCATCGATGTATGCACGGAGGAGGAAATCACTTCATTCCTCGACCTAGATTGTGATGACATCACTATTCATGGTGATGTCGCTCTAGACTCCCCCGAATCCATCCAAGAGCTCGAGGAATTACTTCGCCTTGACGAAGAGGGTTCGGAGGAAAATGAAGATGATTTTGAAAAATTCGATCCTGAACAAAATCACCGAATCAAAACATCTTTAGAGGACCGTCCTTCATTAGAACTTAAACCGTTACCTGACCACCTAGAGTATGCTTACTTACAAGGAGTGTTAGTGATTTACAGTTTTTATCAAAGTAAAACGCAGCGGAAATATAACATAATTCACCGAACAAGGATCTCCATATTGACAAGATAATTAAGCATTAAAATAAAAAGTTTAGTATGAAAACCATACCCTTGAAGCCTTTGTAATCACTGATGATTATGAACGTAGTACTCAAAGATCCAACGTAGAATCTCTCTAAAGTTGATCCACACAACACTCTTGCAAGAACACCATATGGATCCTAGTCCAATCTTCAAGCAAAGAGAGCAAAAGTCTAGAGAGGGTGTTATGGGGGTGACGGCCGAATAGGGTTTGCAAGGGTTAGATTTATCTTGCCCTTGATTCCCTTTTATTGACTTCCCATAATCAATTATGATTATTAACACTCTAGTCCCTATCTTTTATTCCTTCTAGTTTGCTCACTATAAAGTTTCAATATTAACAATTAATATTAAACTTTAATATATACAAGCATGTAGCTTATATTGATATATAATGCAATTACCCTAATTACACTATATAACATATGGTGTTGAGTGTTTAAGTGTGTGACCCTTTAGGCTCACATACGTCTAGCCATATAACTATATGTCATGTACGTGAAGCATATTCCAACAGCTCCCACTTGCGCACGACTTGACATCAGGTAGTTATACAAGCAAAGGTTAGAGTCTAGCAACCCGCCAAAGCCCCTAGAAGTATATGAGTGAGTTTCAGAAAAGTCCAGGTTCAAAGTTTTTCAATCAGTTATCCTTTTGTTACTGATACCATGTTGAATTTTAGACAAAGATTAATGTCAATCTAAAATTTCAACGATTCTGTTTCTCGATCTATACATTGAAGTAGATTACCAAACTAATCAAGATTCATCTTGATTACCTTTGGGTGCGGCCGCACATACATATATTCAAATCATCGAGGGGCCCAGTAGTATCTAATCCACTTATGTGGAGGAACAAATTCTTTATTGACTGCACGTGTCTGTCATATGTTTAATGACAAACCCGATAATGGTTGTTATAGCAGCCTTATTCAGGTCAGCGTTTAACCACATCAAAGTTTGCCCCTCTACATACACAACCCAACTTGCATCTCAAGTCAGAGGATAAGCGACAAAGCCTTTGTGAGATTCACTTGTGACATAAATCCAGGAAGTGATTTCTCATAGGTTGGGTCAGTCCAATTGTGCATCTTATGAACAACATGTGAGTTTGATTTCATTATCCTTAGTCATACTAAGATAATGTCATCAATGCCCTCAGATTTTTCTTAATAATATACCCATATTATTAATGTGACAATGGACAGTTTAGAATATAAAACGCAGTAAATATTCATGGATATAAAGATGCAAATATAGAACACAGTAGATATTCATATAAAAACGATCATATCAAATATATCAATTTATTCCAGTATAAACTGCTCACCGTTCCATTATCCAAATACTAAAACAGATTTACATGAAACTACTAGCTTGTCGAAGTCCAATGTTCCATTCATATCCAATATGTTTGGTACAAGACATTGAGTTCGATAAGACGTCAGCTAGTTAGTTATCTGTTTGAACTTTAAGAGTACGAATTTCACATATCTCGATAAATCATTCGAATGTAGTGAACCTTCGTAAATAGGATCTAGCGTCATCACGGCCTATTTCAAAACCAGCATAAGTATAGCAAGTATGCTTAGTTTCAGTTTGGTATCTCCACCATAGCCAAGGAACATATATCCAGTACTTTAAAATACTTCAATGTGTTCTTAACAGCAATCCAGTGACTCTCTCATGGATTCTATTGGTATTTTCTAGTAAGGTCCCCTAAGGACGTTACATTTGGCCTAGTGCTCCTTACAGCGTACATGATGAATGAAATAGCCGATTCATAGGGGATTTCATTCATCCGCTTCACCACATCAGATGTGGAAGGTCCTTGAGTCTCACTCAAGTTTACATTGTGTGGCATACGAGGACTTCCTAGTTTGGGAGTACCACTCTAAACCGTTTAGAATTTTGTCAATGTAAGCACTTTGACTTAAACCAATTAACCGCTTTTATCTATCATTATAGATCTTTACTCCAAGTATGTATGTCGTGTCCCTACAATCCTTCATGTCAAAACATTTTCCAAGCCAGGATTTTCATCTTGTAGCATTGGTATATTGTTTCACATGAGTGACATGTCATCAACATGTATGACTTGAGAAACGACAATGCTCCCACTAGCTTTCATATATACACATGCTCAGTTTGGGGTTTAGGTGAAACAAACGTTTTGATTTCATCATTAACCAAATCTCATAGTCATAGTACACTACTTTGGCTATAAGAATCCTAATGTCTTTAGTAACAGGCGAGAAGGTTTCATCATTGTCAATCCTATAGGATTGAGTGTAACCTTTTGTTACCACGAGAGATTTATAGGTGTGTATATTTTCATCCATGTCAACAGTCTTACTGTTTTGAGAAAAGACCAACCAAGTTCAAAACTTGATTGTCTCTCATGGATTTCATTTTCGCATTCATAGCTTCAAGTCATTTTTCGAATTCAAATTTCGATAATGCAACTTGATAGTTAGGGGGTTCATTATGATCCTCGAAGCTTGCTCCTCAACATCGACATAAATCTATATCGTTCAGGTGCATGAGGTGTCCTTGCGGATCTATGAATGGGAACAACATCATCATGTGGTCCAACATCTGTATGTTTAGCCTTAGTGTGATGTTTGCTAGTGTTACCAGAAGGTTGTGCATCTTCGCTTTGAATCTTGTCAAAGTCTATAGTGCTCCCACTTGCTTTGTGAAATGAGACTGTTCTCAAGAAACTTAGCATACCGAGCAACAACAATTTGTTCTCGGGTGGGTAGTAAAATAGTAACGAAGATACACTTGATAGATATGGGCTCAAGTTTGTTTGGCATGTCTCGTTCTACGAGATCCTCACAACCCCAGATCTTCAAGTAAGACAATTAGGGACTCTCCCATGCCATATCTCATATGTTGTCTTTTTAACCTTTTGGTCGGAACCATATTAAGTATTCGAGCAGCAGACTCCAGTGCAACCCCCTCAAAAGGATAGTGTAAGAGTAGTAGGACTCATCATAGACCGAACCATGTCATACAGGGTCCGATATCTCCTTCCAGACGCACCATTATCTTGTGGAGTGTATGGAGGAGTGAATTGTGAGACAATCTCACGATGTGTCGGATGATCTAGAAACTCTTGACTCATGTACTTTCATCCTTAATTAGGACTGAAAGCCTTTGTTGTCTTGCCGAGTTGATTTTCTACTTTTACTTTAGAAAGCTTTGAACGTTTCAAAGATTTCATGTTTATGTTTAATTAAGTAAACATAACCATAGCGACTGATATCATTAAAGCTTCCATGTTGATGTTTAATCAAGTAAACATAACCACATCTAATGATATCATCAGTGAAAGTAGGTGGCACCTTCCCTAGTCTTAGTTTTAAAAGGGCCACATACATCAGTATGTATGAGTCCAAGTAGATTTTTAGCTCTTTTGCCAACATGGGAGAAAAGCTTTCTTGTTATCTTTCCATAATATACAAGAGAGGCATTTAAACGATTCATAATCATTTTCAAAGAAGCCCGTCGAGTTTTAGTATCAAAATGCGTTTCTTGTTTATGTGGAAAAGATGACGATGCTCTAGGTAAGTAGGATCCAAACCAATTTGGATTCTTGAGTGCTACATTTGTATATAGAACTATCGTTTGAATTAGATCATGCATATTAATTTAAAATATACTATTACAAGGAATAGTTATAAAAAATGTTATTTTTCATAAAACAAAATATCATAATCCATTATTCAACAAACGATAAAGCTAAACAATGCATAATTGACAATTGTTCAAAACAATAATTAACGCATTAGGAAGGATAAGATCACAGCTTCCATTCATTTAGCTTTCTACTTCACATTCAATCTTGCACATTTGTGTAAATGTGAGTTCCACAACTAGTGTCATACACTCAAGATTTATCACGAAAAGTGTAGAGTTCTATAATGAATACACTTAATGTGCTAACTAGAACACATTTGTCCTTCATCAACTCTGCCAAGTAGGCAGGACAATTCCTCCTTCAATGGCCAGTTTCATCGCAATGATGGCAAGAAATATCCTTTGCAGGGTGCTCCTTTTTAGCAGGTGGGGGAATCGTAGGTTTGGAAAAGTAAACTAGCTTACCCTTACCTAGACTCTTGCCTTGTGCTTGCGGTTTACCTTCCCTGATTGCTAGAAAAGTATTGGGTAACCCTTGCTCAACCAGTTTTACCATAGCATGTTATCAATGATTGTCTTCCCCATGCTATGTACTTTTAAAACACTTTTCAAACTGGTCATAGTCCTTGGATAGTGAGGTAAGAATCAAGCTCATTCCAAGAACTTGTGGTAAGGGGTAACCAAGACGTTCCATTTGATCAAGATAGCATTGCATATTCAAGATAAGTGCTAACTGATTGGCCGTCCTCCTGATTGCAAGCGTGGAATGCTTTAACTGTTTTGAACAGTTCAAGTTCTGCCTTTTGTTGAAATATCATTTTCAACTCGCTTATCATATCATATGTTGTGAGTTCCTCGAAGTTCTTTCGAATCTCGGGTTTCATGCTCACAAGCATAGGAGTAGCGACTTCTTGGTGTTCGTTAAACGTTTCGTTAAAGGCTTGACGAACAGCAGCAGAATCATTGACAGGAGGTGCCTCAGGTAAGGCCTCTTATAGGTGTATCAACTTTCTCATCTCTAAGGACAATCCTTAGAATTCGATATCAGTCGATAAAGTTGATATTAGTCAGTTTCAATTTTCAAGAACTGATTTTATAGTGGAGATACTTAGGTTTTGATTTGTTGTTGTTATCTGTATAACACACAAAGTTCAAAAAATAGTATTTTCAATAATAATATCTTTTAAAAAATTAACTACCCAATTAATTTAATTAAAAGCTAAGATCCTCATTGACTTCTATCATCACATCAGTTGATCTGCTAGCAATGATAGATCCAATAGGTAGGTGACGATCAACAATTGCATTACAAGTGCAACTCTTAGATTTATGGGACTTCATGGCACCTAGTGAACAAGCATCTAGGGTCAAGTGGCATGTTTGTCGCATCTTCGCCTCGTGTCAAGGTCTCACCGTTAACTCGATTAAGTCATCCAATGTGAACTAATGTCAAAATAAATCTAGGTCTCACGCGTAGACAATAATGACCTCGGATCTAAATTCAAACCACGTCTCACGTGAATTTAAAAGTAGAAGCAAGTGATTTCAACCAATTGGACGGCGTGACTTAAATTTTAGGTATGAAAAAATTTTAAGAAAAATTTATTAAGATATGAATGAATCATGTACTTCATTCATACCACTTCATAAGTCGGTTTAATAAGCAGTAAAAACGTCTTAGCGATTATTAAATTATAAGTTTCAAATCATATTTAAACTTTTGTTTTAATCTCAAAAACAAGTTTAGATTAAAGAATAATCATAGATGATTAAACTGTAATCATCGATGATTAACAAGTAATCATTGATGATTAAACAGTAATCATGGATTATTAACAATAATCATTGATGATTAACAAGTAATCATTGATGATTAAAAGGAATTTTTAAGTTTCAAATCGTATTTAAACTTATTGTATTAATCTCAAACGACAAGTTTAGATTAAAGAGTAATCATCAATGATTAACAAGTAATCATAGATGATTAAAATTTTGGATGTTTTAATGTTTGTGTTTCAAAAATCATATTTTTTTAGTTGTTTATTATTTGTATCATATAGAAATTATATACAACCACAAACATGAAATAAAACATGCAACACAATTTGTGCAAAACCTCGACCGATGATAACCCAAGTTCGGTCACGTGAGTCATCACGACGGACCGAAGGGTCAAACTAGGGGACGGGCTAACATGAACCCGAGCGGGCCTACATAAACCCAATGGGCTCCCACTTGCTCCAAGACATTCTTGAGCAAGTAGAGACCAAAATTACCCAAAACAGTGAAGTGAAGAATCTGCCAGAAATTTCCAGCTGTCTTTAACGCCCGAAAAGTCACTCAAGGAGTCTTCGTTGGTCTTCCCTGCCTTCTAGAAAGTTGTAGCCAGCGAGATGGCACGCGGTTTAGGCTGTTGAAACTTCCAAATCGGAGTTGTAAAACTTATGGAAATCCAGTTTTCGTACAGCTGTCGCAGAATGACGCAAATGCATGTTGTGTCTTCTTTTTCTTCCAACTTTGGTCAACGATTTTACAAATGAAAGAATAGAATTATAACAAATAAATCTATTACTTTTACATTTAAAATTGCCCCAAAATATGGCACCAAAAAGAAATTAAAAGAATTTACAACATAGCCAAAATCGGCTTTCCCAAAACAACCAAACAAGCACAATCATTCACAACACACAATGGGTCTAGGTTTTCATCGGTTTTGCACAATCAATCAACATTTGACAAGGTTTTGGCTTGGGATATGGCAAAATAACATGTTTTGCCATATACAACGATTAACAATTAATATAAAATTCAAGCCAAATAAAATAAAAAATTCAATAAACAAGATTAATTTTTTATTTAGGATCTTGTAACTAGTAGCAATTAGGGTTCCAAAAAATCAAATTTTCAACCCAATTTTATAAAATTTTCGAAAAACCAAAGAACCCTAGGGTTCTTTGTTTCGTTCGGCGCACCAAGGTGGCCAAAAAACAACGATTTTTGCTACTTTTTACAAGAAACTCGCTAATTAAATCACCAATATGATGACTCGTGATACCATTGTTAGTGATTTACGGTTTTTATCAAAGTAAAACGCAGCAGAAATATAACATAAATCACCGAACAAGGATCTCCATATTGACAAGATAATTAAGCATTAAAATAAAGAGTTTAGTATGAAAACCATACCCTTGAAGCCTTTGTAATCACTGATGATTATGAATGTAGTACTCAAAGATCCAACGTAGAATCTCTCTAAAGTTGATCCACACAACACTCTTGCAAGAACACCATATGGATGCTAGTCCAATCTTCAAGCAAAGAGAGCAAAAGTCTAGAGAGGGTGTTATGGGGGTGACGGCCGAATAGGGTTTGCAAGGGTTAGATTTATCTTGCCCTTGATTCCCTTTTATTGACTTCCCATAATCAATTATGATTATTAACACTCTAGTCCCTATCTTTTGTTCCTTCTAGTTTGCTCACTATAAAGTTTCAATATTAACAATTAATATTAAACTTTAATATATACAAGCATGTAGCTTATATTGATATATAATGCAATTACCCTAATTACACTATATATCATATGGTGTTGAGTGTTTAAGTGTGTGACCCTTCAGGCTCACATACGTCTAGCCATATAACTATATGTCATGTACGTGAAGCATATTCCAACAAGGAGAATCTGAATTGCCAGTCATCATCTCTTCAAACCTATCCTCTACTGAAAAAACCCAATTAGTGGAAATCCTGAAATCTCACAAACGGGCTCTTGCCTGGAAAACCGCGGACATACCGGGCATCAACCCTATCTTCTGTACACACAAAATCCTCATGGAGGACAATTTCAAGCCAAGTGTACATAGACAAAGAAGGTTGAACCCGAATATGAAAGATGTGGTCAAAAAGGAGGTTTTAAAAATGCTTGATACAGGTCTCATCTATCCCATCTCAGATAGTCCATGGGTGAGTCCGGTCCAAGTGGTTCTGAAAAAAGGAGGGATGACAGTTGTTCGTAATGATAAGAACGAATTTGTTCCAACTCGAACTGTCACGGGGTGGCGAGTGTGCATTGACTACTGAAAACTCAATGATGCAACTCGCAAGGATCACTTTCCTCTACATTTCATCGATCAAATGTTAGAGAGACTAGCCGGAAATAACTTCTATTGTTTCTTGGATGGTTTCTCTGGCTACATTCAAATCCCCATCGATCCCGAAGACCAAGAGAAAACCACCTTCACATGTCCGTTCGGTACCTTTTCCTATAGAAGGATGTCATTTGGGTTATGTAATGCACCTGCTACATTTCAGCGGTGCATGACATCCATCTTCCAAGACATGATCGAGGATTGTATGGAAGTTTTCATGGACGACTATTCAGTCTTTGGAAATTCCTTCGACTCGTGCCTCAACAGTCTTGAGCGTGTTCTCATTAGGTGCGAGAATTCACATCTCGTACTTAATTGGGAGAAATATCACTTTATGGTGCGTGAAGGCATCGTATTGGGACATAAAATTTCTAAACAAGGGTTGGAGGTCGATAAATCCAAAATCGACGTTATTTCTAAACTCCCTCCACCCTCAATTGTTAAAGTAGTGAGAAGGTTTCTCGGTCATGCGGGTTTCTACCGTAGGTTTATCAAGGACTTTTCCAAGATAACCCGACCCATGACCCATCTTCTTGAGAAGGACACACCCTTCGAGTTTGATTCCGAGTGTGTGGAGGCCTTCGATCTTTTGAAAGACCGTCTCACGAATGCTCCTATCATGGTATCTCCCGACTGGGATTTACCATTCGAACTCATGTGTGATGCGAGTGATTACGCACTCGGTGCAGTGTTGAGACAGCGTGTGAACAATCATTTTCAACCGATATATTACGCTAGTCGAACACTCACTGGTGCTAAGCGAATTATACCACCATCGAAAAAGAGCTTTTAGCTGTGGTTTTCACGTTTGACAAATTCCGTCCTTACCTGGTTCTATCTAAATCTATTGTCTATACGGATCACTCTGCATTAAAATATCTCTTCGCCAAGCAAGACGCTAAACCAAGACTCATCCGTTGGATTCTTCTTCTACAAGAATTCGATATTGAGATCAAGGACAAAAATGGAGCGGAGAACCTTGCTGCTGATCATCTATCCCGTCTCGAAAACCCTCATCTTGAGGAGTTTATTGAGAATGAGATTGATGACACCTTTCCTGAAGAATTCCTCGAGGCCGTAACTGCGTTACAAGACACCGATGAAAATGACCCATGGTTCGCCGATTTTGCAAATTATCTAGCGGAGGGTGTTCTTGTGAAAGGGATGACCCATCAACAAAAGGGGAAGTTCTTTTTTGATCTTAAACATTATCATTGGGAACCCCCATATCTTTTCCGAGTTGGTACCAATCTCATGCATAGACGATGTGTCTCCGGCGGTCAAGCAAAGGACATTCTCAACGAATGTCATAAAGGACCTACCGGAGGTCACTTCGGACCAAACTTTACCGCTCGGAAAGTGTTAGATGCGTGATTCTACTGGCCGACCATCTTCAAAGATGCCCACACATTAGTCAAGACATGCGATGCATGTCAACGTACTGGAAGAATCTCCAAACGGGATGAAATGCCCCATCATGGCATCTAAGTTTGTGAGATATTCGACGTGTGGGGCATCGACTTCATGGGACCATTCCCAAGTTCTCACGGCAACAAGTACATACTTGTGGTGGTTGACTACGTCTCTAAATGGGCCGAGGCTAAAGCATTACCAACTAATGATGCCCGAGTTGTAGTTAATTTTGTGAGATCCTTATTTTGTCGTTTCGGATGCCCAAGGGCTCTTATTAGCGATCGTGGAACCCACTTCGCAAATCATCTCATGGAGAAAACTCTCCAACGATATGGTGTCCACCATCGGTTCTCAACGGCTTATCACCCACAAACGAGTGCTCAAGTCGAGAACACTAATGGAGCCTTGAAAAGAATTCTCGAAAAATCTATTGAGAAAAATCCCAAGACGTGGTCTCAACGTCTTGATGAGGCCTTATGGGCATTCCGAACCGCCTTCAAAACTCCTACCGGATATACACCATACCGAATGGTGTATGGAAAAGCATGTCACCTTCCTTTTGAGATTGAACACAAAGCATATTGGGCAATCAAGGAATGTAACATGGATGCTACCGTAGGAGGGATGGAAAGACGTCATCAACTCAACGAGCTTGATGAAGACAGATTTCATGCTTATGAGAACTCCCGGATTTACAAAGAAATGAGTAAGCATTTGCACGATAAAAAGTTGAAGACTCATAAGTATTTTGAGGCGGGTGATAAGGTTCTGATATATCAATCTCGTTACAAGTTTTCGCCTGGAAAACTAAAATCAAAATGGGTTGGTCCGTACACCGTTGTCAAACAACACCCATCGGGATATATCGACCTTGTTACCGAAAAAGGTGGTCATTTCAGTGTAAATGGTCACCGTCTCAAACAATACCATGAGGGAATGGATGAAGAAGAGCAAGAAGGAGAGTAAATTACACGGATGGTCCTTTAAGTTTATAGTAAATTTCACAAATGGTTCTTTAGTTTCAAAAATTACACCAATGGTCCTTAATTCTGAAAAGTTTTTCACCGATGGTCCTTTACACTAACTGACGTTAATTTTTTCTGTTAACTTACCCCATGTGCTGTGTACATGAGGGTAAAAAAGTCATTTTTCATTTCTTTTCTTTTTATTCTAAAACTAAAAACTTTTATTTAAGATAAAAAAAAAATTAATTTAAGAATGAAAAGAAATGAAAAATCACTTTTTTACCCTCATGTGCATTGCACATGGGGTAAGTTAACAGAAAAAATTAACGTCAGTTAGTGTAAAGGATCACCGGTGAAAAACTTTTCAGAATTAAGGACCATCGGTGTAATTTTTGAAACTAAAGGACCATTTGTGAAATTTGATATAAACTTAAAGGACCATTCATGTAATTTACTCTTTATAATACAGTCCATCTTGCAACATTGAAATAATCCGTACATTGCAATAACAATTTGTTTACGTTTTTTTTTTGTCAAATCCTTGCGAAAGTTTTCAATTTAACAAATAATGAAATTTAAAATATACTGCATCTTGAATCCATACATTACCAAAGTTTTTTTTTTTTTTCAAAGTCTTCAATAATCAATTTATGCATAACAACAATGAAACCCAATTTCTACATAACCAAATAACAATAATACTCCTAGGGACGCTTGGTTTAAAGTAGGTAATGAGAAAGTGAAATGTAATAGAAATACTAAGGAATATAATGAGCATTTATTAGTATTCCCTTGAGCATTAATGTTGCTTGATTTATCAAGTATTTAATATGTGCTTGAATAAGATTAATATTAAAAGAAAATAAAAAATAGGTTTATATATATAATAAATATTAATTAAGATAATAATATTATACATTAGTAAATAATAATATATATTAATATAATAATGATAGTATTAATTAATATATTAATAATATTAGTTAATATATTAATATTACATTATATTTATATATAATAGTAATATATAATTTAAATATAATAATATATAATTTAAATATATTTAAATATAATAATATTTATAATTTAAATTTAATAATATATCTTATTATCTAATAATATAATAATATTATACTAATATAATAATAGTATTAATATTAATTAATATATAAATAATAATATTAAATAATAAGATAATAATATTAACTAATATAATAATAAATATATTAACAGAATAATAAAATATATTAATATAATAAAAAAATTAATTAATATATAATAATAATATTAATTAATATAATAATAATAATATTAATTAATATAATAATATTATATATTAACATTATAAAAATATATATTAACATAATAATAATATTAATTAAGTTTGGAGATGTTTTTTTTTTAAGTTTGGAAGACGCAAGAAGCTAATGCCCAAGTCTTCCTGGGAGACCTTAGGCAAACAAAATAAGGTTTGCGGGCTTCCAAAAAACAAAAGACAAAAGACTCCAGGAAGACCTTTTGTCAAAAAACAAACAGCACTATAGAGTTTTATTTTTATTTTTTCTGACCCGTGAGAAATTGAAATAATTATAAAAAGTTTTAGTACACAATTAATAGTTATTTTTGGCTTAGTATCTATATATAATTAAAAAACGAGTTTCAAAATTGATGTGGCATTAAATTCCACGCTTGAATTCCATCCTAAAAGTCTTCCTAAAACGTTTTTTTATTAAATTCACTATAAATTCATCCCCACAGCCGTTTCATTTATTCTTTATTATGTAGCATTTCATACATCTAAATATTTATTACCCTGCATAATGTGCATTTAATTTAAACCACAAAAAAAACTGCCAATGAGCCTTAATTTCAGCTCTTTCAGTACAAAAAAGAACTGCCTCTGCAATTAAAATTTCCAGCCCTTTTGATAACCCCACATTCACAAGAATTCACACACTCATGTATATAAATATACATGTTTACAACCAATCCTTTGAAGTTGCAAAGGTATCATCTTCTTATCTTAAGTAATATTTATATGTTTCTTTCATTTAAAAAAACCCTCCTTTTTTATATTTTTTATTAATCATGATGAAACTTTTATAGGATTGCATTAAGGTTTTACAAAGGAAGTCTCTAGAAAGCAAGTGAGTTTCAATACGTTGGTGTCTAACATACACATATACACACACATACCGGATTTATTGTTGGGGTTTTTTATACACACACATATACATTTTGTATAAAAGATCTAATAGTTGAGATTGTGTATGATATTATCAAAATTATTTAACATAGACATCTTATCATGTTAATGGGCACAAATTGTTGTTTATTTGATTTGTACTTTTAATCCAATTAATAGGTTTCGATCGTCATTTTTCACAACTTGCGATTCTCTAATTAGTAGGAAAATATTAATTAAATATTTTGATGATTGTTGAATTTATGCTTATTTCTTTTGTATATGTATAAAATATATAATATGAGTTTCATGTTGATGTTGCATTTATTATAATATTAAATAAATCATATTAATAAGGATTGAGAGATATGTCCAGAATAAAAAAACGCTCCTAAAAAGTCGTTGGCGATTCTAGGGTTGGCCGTCGGTAGGTCGACTGCTAGGGTTTTCCGATCAATCTCCTTGGCTCTCTCCCGTCGTTAGGGAGGGGGGGTTTGGGTTTGGGTCGTCTGTGGCAATGGCGAAGAACAATTCACAAAGGAGACAAAACTACAGTAGCTCGAATCAAGCTTTCTCGTTTCGTAAGGGAGGGCTTCACCTGAAAAAGATAGCCAAGACGTTCTATGTCACGAATCTTCCCGGACATTGGGAAGAGGCAGATTTCTGGAAGGCGATGCAAGTTTTTGGAACGGTGGTGGATGCGTTTATTCCCCGGAAGTTGTCTAAGATTGGACGGCGGTTCGGTTTTGTGAGGTTCATCAGGGTTGATGATATCGACGCATTGGTGGAAAGGTTAAACGCAACTTGGTACGGATCATACCATCTCTTTGCATCTTTGGCTAGGTTTGAACGCCGAGACCCGCTTGCGGGTGGGACTCGTATTGTGGATCGTGGTCGGGTCAGTTCTAGCAATGAGGTACAGAAGAACAGGAAATTATCGGATCTATTCAAGCAAGGAGAGCAGAAAGGGCAGCCGGCGAAAGGGCAGCCGTTTGGGAATGGGTCAATTAGTGCGGGAAAGGAAGATACTCCTAAGAGTAATGTGATCATGTTGGATAAAAAAGATGCAATGCCAATGAAAAACGAAGGTAATATTCTGATAGGTAAAGTTCATGATCTGTCACTGATTGAAAATATTAAAGTAGTATGCGTTAAGGAAGGGTTTTGTGATGTCGTTACTCACTACTTGGGGGGTTCATGGATCTGGCTTGAATTTGATAATAAGGGTGCATGTGATAAGTTTAAAAACCATGCAGACATGGTTTACTATTTTGTTCAATTACGTAATCTAGACGATAAATTCGTGGTGGATGATAAGGTGATATGGGTACGAGTAGATGGATTACCTTTAGTGGCCGGAACATTTAATGTTATAAAGAAGGTTATTAATGGTTGGGGCGAGGTCATGTTCATTGACGGGGAGGAGGAGGAAGGTAGTACGGGAAAGGTGTGTATCAAAACAAAGATTGGACCAAGGATAGATAGAGAAGTGGAGGTTATGCTTGATAAGGTTAAGTATACGGTCTGGGTATACGAAATTGCTTTGTGGCAACCGAACATGAAAAGTGTTGATTTAGAAAGTCAGGAGGAGGAAGACAAAGTAACCGACGATGAGTTATCTGTTTCGAATGAAGAAGAGGAAGATAGTGAGGGCGGTTTTGAGAACACTGTTGAGGTCGAACCGCATGTTAGTGGTAATGGGAAGGAGGGGGTGGGCAGTAAGGTAAAAGACTTTGGTGGGGGTTCAATGAATGTGGAAACAGTGGATGGTAACGGTGGTAAATTATGCTCGGAAGGGGATAGTAGTATGAAGGGGAGTACAGGTAATAACGATCTTGGGCCCGAGCATGTGATTGAGGTAAAAGTGGGGGAGAACGGGGGAAATAACGAATCTGTCTCCCCTCCTCCGGGTTTTGAATGGCAAAAATCATCTAAGGTTGCGAGTAAGAATAAGAACGGTGTAGGGTCCTTTAATTCGTGTAATTCCACAGGTTATCTTAAAGCAAGACATAAAACGGGGTCATTGATTAATGACTTGAGTGGATACATCGAGATAGGGCTCGCAATGGGACACAGTATGGAGGGGTAACAGCAGTCACTTGAAAGTATGATAAATAGTATGGGAGAAGGTAAGGGGTGTCCATGAATTTTATGCCCCTTAATGCGTGTGGGATAGGAGATGCTGTCAAACGCAAGAGAATTGGTGGTATTTCGAATAAGTATAAGATTTCTTTTTTAGGGATTCAAGAAACTAGAATATCTAAGGTGGATGTTTTTAAAATTAAACAGTTATGGGGGAATATGTCTTTTGATTTTGCGGTAAGTAGCGCAGTTGGTACGTCAGGTGGGATAATTTCGATTTGGGAGCCGCTACTATTCACGAGTTCCAGGATTACTTGTTTTCAAAACGTTTTGTTTGTGCATGGGAAATGGAAAAACAATGATATGCAGTGTATTATAGGTAACGTGTATGCTCCACAAAGTGTAGTGGATAAGCGCAGGTTGTGGGAGATGATTGTTGAATATATGCAGACAAATGAAGGGAAGTATTTTATTTTTGGTGATTTCAACGCGGTTAGAGAGGTAGGTGAAAGGTGGGGTTTTGAGATTCATGACAGAGAGATCGTAGATTTTAATGGGTTTGTTGATTCAGCTAGTCTTATTGAAGTGCCTATGGGAGGGTCGGCGTACACGAGGTTGAGTCCGGATGGTCAAAAAATGAGTAAGTTAGATAGGTTCTTTGTGAATGAAGGGGTGTATGAAGTTTGCGCGGATCTAGGTGCAAATGTTATGACAGATGTAGTTTCAGATCATAGAACCATTGTGTTAGCTCAACAAGTAGTTGATTATGGTCCAAGGGTGTTTCGATTTTTCAATTCTTGGTTAGATGAAGACTCGTTTGAAGATGTAGTTAAGAGATCTTGGGCTAATCCTTTGGAGTCGCCAAATCAGAGGGATTTTATTAAATTTAAAGATAAATTAAAGATGGTGAAAACAAAATGTAAAGCTTGGTGGAAAAAAAAGCAGTTAGACATATTTGAACAAAAGAATAGATTGACTAAAACGATTGAGGATATTGAAAAGAAAATCGAAGCTAATACAGCCATGGATGAAGAATTGACGGAGAGATATGCGGCGAAAAGAGATCTGTACAAGTTGGAAGTCAAGGAATGGAAAGATTTATCACAAAAGGCAAAAGTTAAATGGGCAATTGAAGGTGACGAGAATACTAAATATTTTCATGGCATTATTAATAGCAGGAGAAGGCATTCCATGCTTCGGGGAGTGAAGCACAATGGAGAATGGATTACGTCGCCGGGTGAGGTAAAGAATATATTTTTTGATTATTATGCTAACAAGTTTAAATGTGTTCCAGTTATTAAAGTGGCAACAAGGAGCGAGAAATTCAAAAGTCTGTCGGACGAGTATGCAAGGCTTCTTACGGAACCAATCACGATATCTGAGTTGAAGAAGGCGGTATGGAGTTGTGGCAATGATAAATCCTCGGGTCCAGACGGGTTCACATTCGCGTTCGTCAAAAAATTCTGGGACCTGATAAAATCTGACATTTATAACTTTGTTGTTGAGTTTTTTGATACAGGTTTTATTCCGACCGGGTGCAACGCGTCTTTTATTACGTTGATTCCAAAAGTTATAAATCCCATGTCGGTGAACGACTATAGGCCGATTAGCCTGATTGGAGTTCAATACAAGATTATTGCTAAATTATTGGCGTTACGGCTTGCGGTGGTTGTGGATTCGGTGGTCAGCGGTGAGCAATCTGCATTTATTCAGGGGCGTCAGATTCTTGACGGTCCGATGATGGTTAATGAGCTGATTTCATGGTATAAGAAGAAAAAAAACTGCCATGTTTCTTAAAATTGATTTTGAAAAAGCTTATGATTCCATAAGTTGGGAGTTTCTTGACCGGATGATGGAATTTATGCACTTTCCGGATAAATGGCGGAAATGGATTGGTGCTATTTTAAAGTCTTCAAAGGCCTCAGTTATTCTTAATGGTAACGCTTCTAATGAGTTTAAGCTTGAAAGAGGTCTTCGTCAAGGTGATCCGTTATCACCTTTTCTGTTTATTATTGCTATGGAGGGGCTTCATGTGATGATGGAAGAGGCGACTTCGAGACACATTTTTAAAGGTTTGGAGGTAACTGAGAATTCTTTGTCCATTTCACACTTATTATATGCGGATGATGTGATTTTTATGGGTGAATGGTCACTGAATAACTTGCAAAAGTTGCTCATTATTTTGCATTATTTTCACATGTCTTCGGGGTTAAAATTAAACTTTCATAAATCAAATTTATATGGTGTTGGAGTGTCGGATGGGGAAGTGCAGACGATGGCGAATACGGTAGGTGTTTGTCATGGGAAGTTGCCTTTTATTTATTTAGGTCTTCCGGTGGGGGCGTGTATATCTAGAATGAAGAATTGGGAAGTTTTGGTTGATAAATTTAAAAGAAAATTGTCGGGTTGGAAAGTTAATACTCTTTCGGTTGGAGGTAGGTCTTTGCTTTTAAAATCGGTTTTAGGAGGTATGGGCATTTATTATATGTCGTTGTTTGTGATGCCAAAAAATGTAGTAAATGTTTTAGAAAAGTTACGTGCGGCTTTTTTTTGGGGTGGAACCGAGGTGAAGAAAAAAATTCATTGGGTAAAGTGGGATATGGTGTTGTCGTCTTTTGATAATGGCGGGATTGATATTGGTAGCCTATTTGCTTTTAACATTGCCCTGGTATTTAAATGGGTTTGGAGATTTGTGACAAATGAATCAAGTTTATGGGTTAATGTTATTAGATCAATTTATGGTAATCAGGGAGGGTTGGACCTCGTTAATCATGGCCGGTTGGGCTCGACTCCATGGGCACAAATTATTAAGATGTTATATCGTTTAAATCAGTCCGGTATTGATCTTTTATCACATTTAAAATTAAAAATAGGCGACGGAAGGCGGGTTCGGTTTTGGAGGGATACGTGGGTCGGGTCAATGCCGTTGATGAGTTTGTATCCGAGAATCAGTTTGTTGGATTCGGATATTAATTGTTTGGTACATGATCGTTTTGAAAATAACTCGGTGAGGTGGCATTGGTTAAGAGAGATTCGTGGGGGTAGGGAAGCATCCCAAGTGGCGGAATTAAACCGGTTAGTAGAAGAGGTTAGATTGTCGAATAATCCGGACTCTTGGTCGTGGGATATTGGGAAGGATGGTATTTTTGAAGTTAAAAGGACAAGAAGATGGATTGATAATTTATTTCTTCCTTCTTTGCTCGAGAAGACTCGGTGGAACAAGTTGGTACCCCGCAAGGTGAACATTCATTTTTGGAAGGTGAGTTTAAACCGACTCCCTTCAAAAGTTAATTTAATGATGAGAGGTATTGTGTTCGATGATTTAAAGTGTGTGATGTGCGGGGATGGGGTTGAAAATATGGACCACATTTTTTGGAATTGCGAAGTCACAAAGGGTGTTTGGCGGGATCTTGGTCTGTGGCTTCAAGTGGTCGATGTTAATGTTGAGTCGTTAGATGATTTCTTATTCAATTTGGACGTTAGCACGATATCGACAAAAGTGAGGAAAATTGTGGAGGCGGTGACGTTCACGGTGACTTGGATTATTTGGCGGCATAGAAATGCAATTACGTTTAACACGGGTGATGCTCGTCGGAATTTGCTAGTGGACGCTATAAAAGAAGTCTCTTTTTTTGTGGATTTGTAATCGTAGACATAAATATAGAGTGAGTTGGATAGAATGGTTAGTTTTACCTTGTAATGTGTAAATTTTTGTTGGTGGCTAGTCTTTTCTAGTCATTTTTTGTTTTTAATGAAAGCCGTTTCCAAAAAAAATAAGGATTGAGAAGCTCAATAGTTGTAAAATCAAGAGTTTTAACATAAACTTACGATTCTCTAATTAGTAGGAAAATATTAATTAAATATATTGATTGTTGTTAAATTTATGCTTACTTCTTTTGTATATGTATAAAATATAACAACTGAGTTCCATTTTGATGTTGTATTTATTATAATGCTAAATAAATCATGTTAATAAAGATTGAGAAGCTTAATACTTAAGAAATCAAGAGTTTTAACATAAATTATAATAATGAATTCATTTTAATAACAATTTGACAAACTCATTAAATTATAAGACCAAGAGTTTTGTAATAAATTCTCTAATTAGTAGGAAAATATTAATTAAATATATTGATTGTTGTTAAATTTATGTTAACTTCTTTTGTATATGTATAAAATATAGCATTTGAGTTCCATTTTGATGTTGTATTTATTATAATGCTAAATAAATCATGTTAATATTGATTGAGAAGCTCAATACTTATAAAATCAAAGGTTTTAACATAAATTATAGTAATGAATTCATTTTAATAACAATTTGACAAACTCATTAAATTGTAAGACCAAGAGTTTTGTAATAAATATAAATATATAATAACACAAAGTTCAATAAAATAAGAGACTTTTCAAGTTTTATGAATCTTACACATTAAGATCTATAAATACTTATTTTTATGATGCACAATTTTAACACTCTAAAGGTGCATCCAAAAAACATCTAACAAGTGAAGTAAACAACAAAGACCTTTAGCGATTTTATTCTTTCTCCTCGCTATTAATTTCTTTCATTGATTTGTATCAAGTATATAACTTACTGATATCTTAACATCTATATCTATATTCTAAATCTATATCTATACATATAGATCATAAAAAAAGAGTTTCATAGTTTATGTTGTATTGAATTCTATGCTAAAAAAATAAGTTTTTTGTTATAAATGATGCTCATGAATAAATGTAATAGAGTATACAAAAAATTTAACATAAATAATAGTAGTAAATTTAATTAAATAATAGTCTTTTCATTTAACTAGAAGTTACATATTAATTACATAAGACAAAGAATTTAACAGAAAAATAATAGTACTAAATTAAATTAAATAATAAGTTACATATTATAAACTACAAATACAACACTATCATGATGCAAATGATATTGAGTTTTCAAATAATATTATCTTTTACCCTATCAGAAAATCCATTTATATAAATTGAGTTCCAACTTTGAAGTTGCATTAACACCATGCATTTAATATTAATAATAATATTATATAAATCCATTTATAAAAAATACGGAGTAATAAATTAATCAATTGTAAGATCAAAAATTTACCATAAATAATATTTAATAAACAAAACAAAATAATGTCCATGCATTTATGAATCACAAAAATAGTTGAATATCTAGATTATGGTTAAATATTAATTACATAGCAACAAACTTTATATGTTTATTAAAATCAATCAATATAAAAAATGCACGATGACAGATATTTATTAAAAAAAAACAGACCGAACGAAAAATGGTTTTGGATGGACCGAGGACCGAACACATGATGCTTATAACCGAACCGTACCGAGAACCAGTCGGAAATGAATAGAACCGAGGCAATTTCTTCGACTATTTTCAGTGTTTTCTCAGTTTTGGACCGAATCGGACCACTTGGAACTGAACCGGTTGGAACCGAGAACTTAATTTTCATAAAAAATAGAACCGATCGAGAACCGAACCGATGGAGCTCGGTTCGGTCCAATCCGGTTATGCGATCCCGATCGGTTCTCGGTCCAATTTTCACAGGCCTACTCACGCATACGAAATCTATTTCAAGCTAAAGAAATAATTGCAATTAACATACACAATCCATATGACTCAATAAAGAACAACAAATCATAAACATCAATACACATAAATAACAACTTTACTCATTTAGTAGAATACCCGTAATCAAAGTTAAACATGTAACCGATCACACTTTTCGTACTTTCTAGGTGATACCAATAAATTGTACACGATATGTACTCAAAATAACTCATTATTGTGAACGAAGCTTGTGCATCGCACGGGCCATGCTGCCTCGTATAACAAAATAATGTGTCAATGCACGACCTATTTATTATTTATCAGGAATCGAACGTATATCTCAAATTGTTTTCATTTGCAAATGTACCCGATGTTGAGAAACTAATTGGTTCGATCTAATTTTGAACCAAGTCCAAATGAAAAAATGATGTTATTTAAAAGGAGGTGATTTATAAAATATAAAAATAATTTAACACATCACAACTTATATTTTAATAGCTCATATGACTTTAAGTCTGGTACAATATTATAAATATAATAGTTTTTGTTTTATAGAAATCACTTCCTTATTTAAAATGATCTTACAATAAAAAATCTTGTAAAAAAGATCTAAATAAAAAAACAAATCAAACATTCGGTTTTCTTATTTTAACAATAAAAAACAAGTTGTTGATTAACACCCCTAAATCTAGCTTAACCGTTGATCTTTTTGGTCCTCCTACTAACCATGTGAAAGTTGCTTGCTTACTTTTTTAGGAAACGGCAAATAATATCAACGGAAGCTTACTCGTAATATTTCAACGAGCACCTCTAGGTTCGAGCTCATTTACAGGGCAAACCCAGCTCCCATAGGGATTTTCAGGGAAAAATCCCACATACTTGGTACCACAAGAAGTGTTTACATGAATCGAACTCCCGAGCTCACGCCTCATATGAGAGTAAAACTTCATATGAAAGTTGCTTGCTTACTACTCGATATAATATCTCTATGCAATCAAATTAAATGTCCACAACAAAGCGATATATTGTGACCACTTCCTTATTGGAGATCGGAATATTAAAGCTTTTAGGTAGTAAAAAAATTCTAACGTTTTACTCAGTATCTCTTTTAAGTTTATTCAAAAAATAAATGACAAATTATTTCTACGAATTGTGTATAAGTTTTTTTTTTTTCTTCCTTTAGCATTTGTAATTTTTTAAATATGTATTTTTTATTTTTAGAATATGTTATGCTAAATGAGGCATTATTTAAATCCATATGTGATTTGTATACCAAACTTTTTACTTTGACGCAGTATCACGACGTGATTAACTTTTAACGTTACAATAAATCTCAAGTATAAGTTGGTAATTGTAATACGGTAAACGCGAAAATAAAAAGTTTGTATTGGTGTATGAAATAAAAATAAAATAACTAACTTTCTAACTGCTTTTATCTATCTATCTATCTCAATTGAACATGAAAGAAATGAATCTCATCAAACAACAATTAGCGGAACATAAGAACATGAGTTGAATCAGTAATCTCCACTTTATATTGCATGATTTTACCATTCCTCTATTATATAATTTCCATTCACAAATACTGTTCATAAGAGATGGTTATATGATGTGGTGAGTTCCACCTTATTTTCGTGCACATTCTTTGCTACAATAGTTTTCAATATAGAGAAACGAGTAAGGAGGTTCATTACTTTTTTTAAAAATTCCGAGTAATAAATCTCAACCATTAATCAATAAAATCTTATGGTCAAGATTAATCACATATTTTATACATGAAGGGTGTTTTGGTCATTTGACACTTAAAAAAATTTCGATTTTTATTTTTTATTTTAAAATTTTTTTTATTTTTTATTTTTTTTATTTATATTATTTTTTCATTAAAAAATAATATTTATTTAATAATTACGTGTAATAATTAATCACATGTGATTTTAGTGTAAAATCACACGTGATTGTATATTTAATCATATTTGATGTTTTAGTTCAATCACATGTGTTACAATACACAATCACATGTGATTCAATATGCAATCACATGTGATTCAGTATGTAATCACAATTTGTGTTATTAATGAAAAATAAAATTATTTAAAAACATAATAATAATAAAATAAAAATTCTAAAATAAAAAATAAAAAATAAAAAATAAAAAAATAATTTTTTTAAATGACCAAAATACCCCATCATGTATAAAATATGTGATTAATCTTGATTATTAGATCATATTGATCAATGGTTGAGATTTATTCGGGACTTCGTAAAAATGATGGACCTCGTTAAACGCAACTCTTTCAATATATTATACAGTTTTGTTCCCAATTTCAAGTACTTTTAGTTTAGATGGTTAGATAATGAATTTTGGTAAGGACACGTGCATTAAATACACTTTCCTTGATTCTTTCTTTGTTTTTCGAGATTGTATACGATAACGATCTATGGAAACTAATTTCTAGGCGTCATTCACATTTTAGATGTTTAGGGTGAGTTTAAATGATAATACCATGTAATCAGAGGGAAAAAAAAGAAACTAATTTCTAGGCGTCATTCACATTTTAGATGTTTAGGGTGAGTTTAAATGATAATACCATATAATCAGAGAACTTAAACATGTTTTTAAGATATACAAATTAAATCAATTAAAGTACATGTTTATAAAATATTCAAAATTTCTTTTTAATTTATACTTTTAAATTTCAACCAATGGGGTTTAAGTGAACAGTAAAATGGTATGGCATTTGTATAATAGGTAGAATACAATACTTCATATTTGATAACTTGACATTATAAACTTTTGAATTTGATCTAGCTTTTTTGTTAAAATTTGTTTTTGTAATGTGATCGTACTTCTTAAGTTTTTCATATTTTATTTCAGGTTATTTGTGATTTAAATCATTGCTACAGTTTATTTTAATCAATATAAAAGTTTATTTAATTAACTCCTACAATTAAATGAATGAACACTATTATGGCTAATGTTGAACATTTTATCACAATACCATGCTATTTTCTTTTACCTTTTATGTTTACGATATATTAAGTTTTACATAAACTGGGAGGTTTTCTGTTAATCTTCACAATTAGCTTTAATATAATCTCAAAGAAATTAAATCATACAAGGATTTCAAGCTATTAACTTAACTTTAATTTTAATTTATAGATAGCTTTATTCTAAAAAAAATTTACATTTTAATATTTCGCAGTATCGTGCGAAAATATACACTTGTTTTAAACAATTTACATTGAAGAACAAAAAATAGGTCATTTACATTTTATACTTGTGAATAAAGAGATCTCACACAGTAATCAAGGGATTTTGTGTACATCTCACGTACTAATATAACTATATAAGGGGGTGCTTGTTTGAGCCAAGCATTCCCTAAGTTTGACAATACTTGTGTTTCACTCCATCCATCCGAATCAAAAACTTACTCTATTTTTTCTTAAGTCATTGAACAGATGTCCGCTTTTGATTCCATCACTTAGGTGTTGTTTGTTTTTTTAGAGCAAAAAGATCTGCTGTCTGCGGACCACATCTGCCAGCTGCTGCAGCTTCTGAGATGGACCAAAGGTCTGCAGTCTGCAAGAAAACTATTGTTTGTTTTTTAACATCTGCAGACTACTCAAATAAACTGAAATATTAATTAAAATAATAATATTATACATTAATATAATAATACTATATATTAATATAATAATAATTGTATTAATTAATATATTAATAATATTAGTTAATATATTAGTATTATATTATATTTATATATAATACTAATATATATAATTTAAATTTAATAATATATATTATTATCTAATAATATAATAATATTAATTAATATAATAATATTATATATTAATATAATAATAATATTAATCAATATATAATTAATAAAATAATAATATTAATTAATATAATAATACTATATATTAACATAATAATAAGATATATTAATCTAACAATAATATTAATTAATATATAATAATAATATTAATTAATATAATAATAATAATTAATATAATAATATTATATATTAACATAATAATAATATATATTAATATAACAATATATATTAATATAATAATATTAATTAAGTTTGGAGATTTTTTTTTTAAAGTTTGGAAGACCCAAGAAGCTAATGTCCAAGTCTTCCTGGGGAAGACCTTAGGCAGACAATATAAGGTCTGCGAGCTTCCGAAAAACAAACATCTGCGCAAGCCTTTTTCTGCGTGTAGTCTGCGCCGCGAAGACAAAAGACCTCAGGAAAACCTTCTGTAAAAAACAAATAGCACCTTAGCCTAGCTCTTGCTACAAGATTCTCCAATCTATAACAAAAATATAATTTTACAATATTTAAATATGCATTTTAATATATTCAAACCCATAAATTTTAATTCATGGTCAAAATCACATATACCATAATTAAGAAAAAGAACTAGGTAGACTGTGGCCATGTTCTCTTCCCCCAATCCACTCCTTTGGATGGTGACTTCTTTTGGTTGTTTTCCAATTTCATTTTGTTTTCACAATGCTTTTAAGTTTTATCACATCTCCATCACATACTTTATGTTCAAACTTTCATCCCGTCACTATCAATTTTCTTTCTTGATTTTTGAGATTAGATAAGGCAATGAAAATAGAAACCAAAAAATGTAAATACCTATTTACTTTTAATATTAAACGAAGAGCATGCGTCTGCATTTCACGACATCTTTGCAAAGATTCCATTATATTTATACACTAGCATATCTACATAAAGTACTATATTTGTTGTTTTGAAAAGTTTGGAAAAAAATCAAACCTAACATTCAAACATCATTATATTAAAAAAAAAAAAAAAAAAGACCATATTCATATATAGTATGTGAACAATATTTCACTACAAGAAAATATTATAACAGGTAATATAGATTGAATAAAAAATTCTTAATGAATATAAATCGGATCAATGACTGATTCTTAATACTAAACTCAACTATATTATAAAGCATTTAGCCATCATATTAATTTCTTAATTTTCCAACAATTGATTTTACTAATATATATGTATATTAGATCCTAAACTATTTAACATTTAATTAGTCAAAAACATTTTCATCCACATATACATCTCTTTATAAACAAAAAGAGCTTTTAGTATAAAGTAAAATGAACCATTTTCATTATAGAATATCACATTTAAAAATAAAACCAAATGAAAGTAACTACATTCAAACACAACATTCTGACTGAACATATAATAAATCTCTTAATGTAATAATTTGGAAACTACATGAACCGAGAAATCAGAAAGAAATGCAATATGAGCGGGTAAATATCTACACGTTTATATATTAAAATGAAATGACATTGTTATCCACTAATTTATGCGGGTATCAACTAGTAAGTATTTATTGCCGAAATTTTGTGTGTGTATATAACATGCAATGAGTCCATCACAATCTTGAATTTGTGGTGTTACGCAGATAAGCCTATTTGATGCTTGTTGGGTCCATTCAATCTAATATACGCATGGTGGTCCTAGGTTCAATGTTACCCCCATATCCATGTTCAAATGCAATTAGTATCGTGTCCACTTGTTCCTTTGGTCATAATCAAAACAAACTAATATGTCTCACTTAAACAACATTCATAATTTATGACATTACTTCACTTGTGCATGTGACATGTTTTATTACAAAATAGAACTAAATTTTTACAACGGAAGCTATCTCTTGCCATTTATCAGTCTCGTCGGGTGGCCAAATTTATATACGTAATGTATGCGACTTAACCGTTGTTATAATCACTTTCGAATCTTTCCTTGACTATATGGGGAAATGTTTGCTCATTGGTAGATTGAAAGCGTGGAAGTCATTCAAATCGTTTGCCACTAGACTATATATCACACTATGGTTGCCATATTTGCTGAATATAATACCTTATACAAACACCTCTACGGTGTTATAAGAAAATTGTAAGTATCTTGGCATATCTACTTCGTTTGTGCATTTTATAGTTAGTTTATAAAATCGATATGAACTTTTATAAACTTTAAACTTAATTAATTGAATTCTATTTTTTAACGCCAAAATAAACGGGAATTTCAGAAGAGAGCTTCGTCATGATCATCACTCTCGACCGAAGAACCCGAGACTGCATTAAAAGCTAATAAGGCACTACCACCGAATACAACCAAAAATTGTCCAAGAGATTACAGTGAAACAAATGAAAAACAAATAGGAGAGACAAACAAAACCTACAACAAACACCAAACCTCCTAAATAAACAGAAGACTCCAAATGAAAAATCAGTAACAAAACGCCTAATTGTTTTGTGAAGCTGATTAGGTATGAATGTTTCGCGCTAAGATACTAGACATGCTTGGAAAATGCACCAAGCATGTTTCACTACCGATCGACCATGCTTACTTAGGTATTAAAATGGTTGCTTAGAGACATACTATACCATGTTTGTTTCGACAACAACCAAGCTTAGCTAAGAGTGACATCAAACATATATGTCTAGACATAAATATGCTTGTTACACACTAATTTAGAATTTAGGAATAACTTGCACAAAAGGCCATTGCTTATAAATATCCCGACCTATCAAATGAGATTTATTATTATACATTCCTGTCCCTCGCCTCTTGCTAGGGCGATTTTTAATATAATTTTTCGCCGTTCATAAAAAAAAACCCGACCCATAGTGGTGTCTAGATTTTGGTGGTAAGAAATGTAGTATATTGATGTGGATAGGTCGTTGAAGGGACCATGTATGATCTTTGGTATTGGGCATTGATGACTATATGTCTATTTATTTAACGTTGTTCATGGATAATCGGGCAAAACTAATGAACAAGGTTTCGGCATGTATCAAATGTCATTACAATACTAATGATACGACAATTACAAATGATGTACGCATTTAAATAATTAAGGTAAATTTCAAGCATTTGACCCATTTTAAAAAAAATTCCAACACTATTGCGATTTATTAAGATTTTTTTTATTCTAGCCTTTGTTTTATCTTTTAAGGCCGATCATTTTACAAGTTTTTGTGTATGTTTTTTTTTTCTTCCAGCGGAATCATTAATTTAATGTAAGTTAACCTTAATATAAAGGGTGATTTTTCTTAATATAGATCAAATGAAACTAAAAATCTCCTAAAAAAGTCTCGTATTCTTAATTCTTCCCAAAATAAGACCATGCAACTAAGTGTGACTAAGATCCTCGTGCTACTCCACTAGAACGCCGCTACGTGTCCGAATTAGTATTGCTCACCTTGTTACTACTGCTCGTTAAAACTGTCCAACCTTTTTACTACTGCTCGTTAGTACTGCCTAACCTTGTTACTGCTGCCCGTTAATACTGCTCAACCTTGTTAGTGCTGCTCAAATTAGTGATGCTCTATGGGAGTCGACTAGTCACACGTGGTATTTTGGGAATATTGAAGTATATCAGTATTAGATGAGATTTGAAACAGTCGACCAGTCACACGCGTATAGTCTAAATTAATAATTATTTCTAATATAAAAACTGATAAAACCATGGGAATGACCCGATTTTCAAAATGTTGAGAAACGGTGAAACAAAAAATTATGAAGCTAAAAGCATAGAGATTAGAGAGCCATCTAACGAGCTTGGGTAGATAGTATTTCATGCATCCTAAAATTATTATTCATATATAATAATTACACAATTTAAGAAAAATATATTAATTATATTATACAATTAATAAGTTTACATTTTCACCGCTCAAATATAATTTGACGTAGAATTTTTTAAGTATACAATAATTGTGAGATGTGCCACAAAAAGAAATGGACAATAAAATTTTAAAATTGGAATGGAAGAAATATTTGCAACCAACTCTCCATACTAAATTGCATAATTAATGATTTCTCTGTTTGTTTAACTGAATGCCCTCATAATGTCCATATCCTGCTAGTGGAACAGTCCGTTATTAAAAAGAAAAAAACAAAACAAAACCAAAAAAACAAAACAAAACAAAAAAGCAACAAGAATGTATAATGCAAACAAAGTAATAGATTGACAAAACTAATTAGCTCATGGACCAATCTACTATGCTACAAGATGGCCTGATACGCGCAGTGGTGGATAACTGCCAATATGGGATACACTAACGTATTATTTTTTTTTGTTTTTTATAACATACTCCCTCCGTTCCTAAATAAATTTTTCATTTCTCCTTCAAATTTTGTCCCTAAATAAAGTTCTCATTTCATAAAATTTAAGGGGCCCACTTAATATAATAATATTATTACCAAAACTTTCACCACAAAGACTGCTCCCAATGGTGGAGGTTACTGATACCGTCAGTTGTTGCCAAATCAGCGTCACGTCAGCTCACTCTTCAACCGACACTAAGCTGACGTACTCATGCCAACAATACAACTTTCCTTTAATTTTTTGGGACTCACCGTTAGAATACCCACACACACAAAATACCCATTTGGGCCCACCCACCCAAACTAGCTTCCTTCTCCTCTGTCTCCAAACCGGCGTGTGCAAACCGGCGGGACCACTGGCGGACCCGTGCCAATGGTGTCCCCAAACTCACGGTAAACTAACACTATGGTTGGCACCCGTCTAACTATCTCCTAAAACACTTTCTCTTTCCAATCAAACCTTATATTTTAATCAAAAGTAATACCAAATACCCCACCACTAACTATCTCCTAAAAAGTTGTGCCCAAGAGAAATGAGAACTTTATTTAGGGACGGAGGGAGTAGAATTTACGTAAAGGGAGCTCACTAGTTCCAGGACGACCACCTACGTAAAGCGGGTGAATCTCTGTGGCAGAAGGGAGTATTTTTTTTTTTTTTGCTCAGATACAGATTGAACATGAGAATTCCTGAAATTTTACTTTTTTAAAGATCAAATGCAACCACTGAACCACCATATCTGTATAATATCTGCATGTTTAGCCTTTACTCAAAAGGAATGTGTTTTTGTTCAAAATCTTCACACTATTTAGTGTCAAGAAATTAACTAAATATCCTTGCATAAAAATATGAATCAATCTCCAAAATCTAGACACGGAATCTTAATTATTAAGAAATTGTCAATTTATCTTTCCTAAAGGGCCACTGGTGAAATTTGCTATAAATTTAAAGGACCATCCGTGTAATTTAATTGAGAATGGGAAAGACAAATTGACCAAAATACCCCCATGTGCATCACATGTGATGTTAGTTAACTTAAAAAATAGACGAACTTTTTCGTAAAGGACCATCGGTGAAAAACCTTTAAAAAATAAGGACCATCGGTGTAATTTTTGAAACTAAAAGACTATTGGTGAAATTTGTTATAAACTTAAAGGACCATTCATGTAATTTACTCTATTATACCCCATAATTAACCTTGATTATATGCGTACTTTACCATTTAACATAATTCACTATAAATACTATTGTGTTTGATTTGAGTAATAGTCAAAACATAAATATCTCTTATTTTATCTTTTTAATTTTTTGGATTAGTGAATAAAAGTAAAACTTTATTAGTAGTATTAACTATTAACACAATTCACTATAAATAGTACTCTGTTTGACTTGAGTAGTAGTCAAACCACAATTCTCTATTTTAATTTTATTAGTGAATAGAACTGAGACTTTATTAGTAGAGTTGACATATTTCACTATAATCATTATTCGGTTTGACTCGAGTAAGGGTCAAAACACAATTCAATATTTTTATTATTTTTTTTAGTTCTTTTGATTTTTTTTGATTAGTGCATAAAAGTAAGACTTTATTAGTAGTCTTAATATAATTCATTATGAATGGTATTGTGTTTAACTTAAGTATTAGTCAAAACACAATTCAATATTTTTATTGATTTTTTGGATTAGTGAATAAAAGTAACACTTTATTACCTTTTGATTTTTTTTGTGAATGAAATTAAGATTTTATTAGTAGTCTTAACATATTTATCACTTTAAATGGTATTATGTTTTACTTGAGTAGTTATCAAAACAAAATTTGATATTTTATTGTTTTTATTTTTATTTGTTTAGATTAATTTGATATTTTATTGTTTTTATTTTTATTTTTTTAGATTAGTGAATAAAATTAAGACTTTTTTTAGTAAATATAATAGAAGATAAGGACGGTGGTATATCAAATAAAATATTAAATGTTATTTTCAAAAAAGTATTTCAAAATTTATCTTTAATATTTCTTATTAGTTATTCAGAAAAATTACGACAGCCCGTGATTTTTCACGGGTAATAACCTAGTATCTGTATAATATCTGCATGTTTAGCCTTTACTCAAAAGAAATGTGTTTTTGTTTAAAATCTTCACACTATTTAGTGTCAAGAAATTAACTAAATATCCTTGCATAAAAATATGAATCAATCTCCAAAATCTAGACACGGAATCTTAGTTATTAAGAAATTGTTAAACCTTTGTGTTTTTCTTAGTTATAAGATTGCCAAAACCTCCATGCCTGAAATCATCATGTATTTTAATATTTACTGTATATATAATGTATTTGATTATTTCCTTATTATGCAACTCAAGCATTCCCTCTTGCTATTTTGAAAAAGCCAATATTTTTCCTTTAAAAAATCGAAGAGGCATATGGGTATCGAACCTTAGACCATTTGGAAGAGAAGCGTAATAGGAATACTTGGCTAGATACTTTTTAATGGCACATACTTACAATATACCTTCCATTCACATTATTCTTTATCCCTTAATTAATATACATATTAATTAGCAACCCTTGTTTCAATTCATAGGAGACACTATTGACTTATCACCCTTAATGTTTTCATTGAGACACTTGAAATTTATGTGTATTATCTACTATACTTTCATATATTCTGACTAATTTTTTAACTTTTCAGTTTTGACCTCAGAATTTCAAACTTGTCGCCTCTTATTTTTTTTACTTTTTTCTTCAGGTTACATCACTTTTGGCCGGCAGCTTCATTCATTGCTGGCATCCTTCCAATCGTTGATCATGGACATATTTGCATTTATTATTCATTATACAGTATTTGTTAGAAAAAATATGAGCCAAATAAAATTTAAATCGACAAGAAATATAGTTAACATGGTACTAGGTCGCATTGGCCGATTACCATACTATATTTCTATATATGTAGACTGCAATTCTTTTCCTTTTCTAATTGAACCTACCATAATTTAGCTGCTCGACATCAACAGCTTGTTAGCTAGCTCACTTCATAAATATCACATATTCACATTAATAGAAAGAAAAACAAAACATTTACTGTATATCTTTATATTTTCTAATAAAAACTTTTAATGTGCATACAATAAAACATACACAAACCCTTCTTTTGTTGAAAACTTGATCCACAACGGCCAAGGAGACAACATTTTTATTAAAAGAAAATACAAAATGGTTTTTTAATATACTAAAACTTTTAATTGTTTATGATTTTTTTAATTAAACCCAACCCTTCCTCCCCATTCCTTTATCCTTTCATCTCACCACGTGATTCACCTCGTCCTCCTCCCCCTCGTCGCTTTACCGAAGAACTCTGGTGACAAGCCAAACCAACGAGCCCATGCCAATGATGCAGATTTGGCGACACAACAGGACGTAGGCAATTAATTTTAATTTTTCCAGTTAAAAGGATTTTCGGAATATGAATGTAACACCACAATCTTATAGCCATTTTTTTTAAATATGCATACGGAAGCGAATTAAGAAATACCATAACTCCTACTTATTACACAACATAAAAACCATTTACATATTAACCAAATATATAAAACATTTAAGTTGTTACTGAAAACGGGCTCGACTTGGTTTACAAAATCAGAGTACGGTCAGACTTTTAAAACCCGACTCTTGTCAAGCTAAATCCACAACTTGAAAAGAGTCAACAAATGAGGGATTACCACAAAGCTAAGTGAATAGAAATAACAATCAATTTGCATAACCACAACAAATTAGAGACAAGAGAAATCAATCTGAAAACCCGTCCAAACTTTCACAAGCAATTGGACGTCATGAGAGTATCGGCGGACTTGCGCAGAATCTACAACTGTTGTTGGCCGAACAACAGTTTACCGATGGCTACTTTACTATTGGGACGGTAGTCCCCCCTGACGGAACACATCCGTATGAGTCCGAGCACCCCATCCCCCTGACGGAACACATCCGTATGAGTCCGAGCACCCCATCCAATAGTAACGAAGCCTAGCCAAAACCCACTCATAGATAAACTCTAGAAAAGATTTGCACATACTACCATTAACAATCCCACAATTAATGGCACCACTGGAAAAATTAAGAAAACCAAGAAAAAAATAATTTTTTCCCAAAACCAGCCGAAATAGCGTCGCTATCTCAGATAGCGTCGCTATTTCCCAGAAGATAGCGTCGTTATCCAAAGATAGCGTCGCTATCCTCCAAAACATATCGTCCGCTATCTCGAGTCCAAACGCTATTTCGAGCTTCTGTACAATTTTCTAAAAACGTTAACAAGATAGCGCCGCTATCTACAGATAGCGTCGCTATCTTCCCCAGACAGACAAAAATCCTGCAATTTCTCTTATAAACTCCACCATTTCAACCTTTTTGTACATTACACAAAGAAGAAGGTTAAATCCACTCACCTTAGCTTCCTTTTTGTACCGAGCTCAGTAATCTTATATTATTGAGTCCCCTTCCCTTTTCCTGTACAAAACGAACACCGAATTAGTCACCCGAAATCACCAATTTTGCAACAAGTAATATAAGTTCAAGATTACATCTTTATACCACAACTTACAACTAATTACTTGCATTCCCACACATAGCAATTACCAAGGTTTAGAACTCCATCAAGTTAGTTCATTATGCATTTCTTAGTCAACTTGCATATTAGACCCCAACGAGTCAAAACACATAATCAAGTCAAACTTGCAATTTACCACTTTCATATTATCAAGTCATCTACTTAATACCAATTTGAGTAATTCTTATACTACTTGCATACAAATGCAAGCTTAACCAACATTGACCTTATTTAGGTCAATTCGCATAAATTGACAACCAAACGGGTCAAGACCCGAAACTATCACAATCATACTTCCAATTAATCAAGTAACACATTTATGACATGAAATTGATAATTTCAAGTTTGCAAGTCATCCAAGACTAAAGTCAACTTCCAGGTTTGACTAAAGTCAACAATTCATGAATTTAACTAGCTTATTCTAGAAAACGGGTCAAAACCACAAACTACCATTTAAGACATGATAATATACTTTATAAAAAAAACTCTTATATGATCAACTTATTGAACCACAATAATGCCTAACAATTTCCAAGTTAAAGTCACATATTACCAATTTGACTAGTTCATGCCTTTTACCTAAAAATCATCCAAACACCACCATATAAAGATCAATTCATCACTTAACACTTTCATAAACATACTATTGTCATTTTACTTCCAACTAAACATTCAAAGTACAAGTCAAATGTTTAAAAATTGCATTTAGTCAAGTTTCATCATGTAAGGCCCAAACGGGTCAAAATCGTTTTATTAACTTCCAATGTTTACAAACCCTTAATTATCATTTCATAAAGTAAACAATTACCATATAATAACCAACTTCATGTTAATTAGTTATACTTTCAAACACCCAAAATAATCAATACAAGTTTTATCCGAAAAAGATACATTCGACCACCTGTTACTAACTCAGAAATCTGATCACTTTTATAACCATATCAGTCCAGGAAAATATTATATTATTAAATTAGACTCATAGACCTTCGAAACGACTGGTCGCACGCCCAAAACGGAGTTACGGTTGATTTTATATGATTTTTGCAAAATGGTCAAAATCTGCCATATTTTTGTGCTTACGGGATTTTTACAAATTTCACCCAAACACTACTTTTAATCTATCAAAAGCAACCAATTCATGATACAATCAAACCTATACAACAATTATCACTTCTAACATGCATATTTAGCCTAACCAAACTTCAAGAACACCAATATACACAATTCATCAAATTGGGAAGAACTCCATCTTCTTCCCAAGAACACCATTGATGAAGCTTTTATGGAAGCTTCACCAAGAGAGCTACAACTAACAATTCTACACATATAACTTACAAGAACTCAAATAAACACCAAGTCATGAACCAATTTCAGATTTCAAACAAAATTTGACAAGAACTTCATAAAACCCAACTAACACATGAACCCTAGTTCATCCATGCATCAAGAACTATAAACCCTAGATTTAAGAGGAGAAATCTTACCTTAAGCTTGCTTCAATTTCGAAAATCACCAAGAGGAGGCAATTATTCAAGCAACAATCTTCAAATTTTGAGAGAAAAGCTTCAAGTATGTGTTCTTGTGTGTGTGTGTGTCGAGATGTGCAGGCAAAGTAGGAGGTTTTGACACCTCCTACAACAGGTGTCCAACAAAAGAAATAAAAGCCCACAACTCATTTAAATTACAATACCTAATACAGTATATTAGGTTCACAGATAATTAATTTAGACTTAACTAACTCCAATTTTAACAACGAAGATATTTTTGGAACCCCGGTTCAGAAGTGAACCCAAATATGTCAAAATCATTTTAATACTTTAATAACTCAGTTTTACTAATTTTAACCCCTTGGTTAAAATATAATTAATTCAAATAAATCAAATAAAGTTATATAAAATAATAAAATAATAGAATATTACTTATTAAAAGTAATAAAAATAATAGGCCGGGTCTCGGGGTGTTACAAATCTCCCCTCCTTTAGGAGATTCCATCCCCGGAATCTCAACGATCACACATAACGCAAAAATATTTTTCTCAATTTCCTTAACAAGATAAAATTCAACTGTCTCTTTACTTTGTCTATATTTTCAAATTTATCAATAAAATTGTTTTGTTCATTGCTCTATCAAAATTTGTACACTTTTATGGGTTAACTTGTTAAAGAACTCGTAACTTTAGAATTATTATTAATAAATCCACAGTCATAACTCACTTATTCTCAAAATTATACCTTTCAAAATTTATCTTTAATAAAATTCACAATTAAATGTAGTTATTTTTTTTAGAAAAAAATATGTATATCTTTACTGATTAGCATCGCAAATCGTCAAAAAAAATCTACAAATCTAGTTTGTTTAGTCACTTTTCAAAATTCACATTTAGCATAGAAGGCATTTTTTTTAGAAAATCCAACCTACAACAATTCAAGTCATAGAGAAATCATTCAGATATATTTCGTTAACTTTCTTTCTTATTTAACATCTATAACACAGGAAAGAACCAATTAACACTTATATAAGCATACAACGATGTATTTCAACTAAGTGGCCATGCAAAATAAAAGTCAACATGTCATTCTTCACTCTTCAAACCACTACTTGTGATTTGACAGGTCATGACAAAGATTTCATATATTCTAAATTAAAATACTAGTCCTACCCGCACTACTTAGACTATGCATAGGATTACATTAATCTAACTATAGACATTACATTAACGGATGCTTTCAATAATCATTTATCAAAAATAATTTGAACCTCAAATACATGCATTATGACTTGAATCCATATATCACTAACTATCTTTATTTCCAATGGAGTAAACACACACGTAAGCAATTTCAGTTCATCACATAATTTATAATCACAAATAAGCAATTTGCTTCAATACAATTAACATACGTATAAGTAAATAGTTTATCAAAACATACCCGTGATATCATCATCAGTGGAGGTAGTATCTTCCACAATCATCTGAAATGACCTACCCTCGGGTGGAGGGTGATTCTTCCTCTTCTGGCCTGTTAAAGATAACGACCCACTTTCCGATCCCGACCCTGAACCAAATCTCATTTCTGAAGGACAATCACCGGCCCTGTGACCCTCTTTCTGACAATTCCAACATACACTTCGCGGGAACTTACAATCATTCAACCCATGCCCGAACTGACCACACTTGACACATCGCATAGTCTGAGTTGTACAAACACCATCGTGAGAAGATCTGCATCTAGTACACCACTGTGCCTTCTGACCCGAATTACTTCCGGACTGTATACGGTTCGAGCTTTCATGTTTTTGATTTCCCCGCCCTTTCTTACTTTGTTGTGAATCTGATTGCGTAGACTTAAACTTTTGATATACCGACCTATCCTTGTTCACCCAATCGGGTGCGTTCATATCACCTTCAGCTGCCTTTGCAAACTCAAAGGCTTGTGACAAATTTGTTGCAAGTCTAGCCACACCTCGATATTCAGGCCGTAACGCTTGAATAAAATGTTTTATTCTAGAAGGCTCATCAGGCACCCACTGTTGTACAAACCTCAACTTCTCATTAAACTGCTCGATCAAATCATCCACCGACATCCTTTCCGTCATCCGCAAATTTAAGAACTCCGATCGAATTCTATCCATCTCAAATGAGTTAAAATAACGTTTGCACACTTGTTCTCTAAATTGATCTCACGTTATACTGTTTATTGTTTCCTTTGGTAAGCGTTCCACCAAAGTATCCCACTAATTCATAGCACCACCCGTTAATTAACGGGTTGCATACATCACCCTAAATTTGTCTTCACAGCCACAAGTATCTAAGGTTCTATCCATATCTCTTAACCAGTTCATGGTAACATTGGGGTCTCTACTACCACTGAACTCAGGAGGTTTGCAATCAAGGAATTGTTTAAAGGTGCAAGATGGTTTCATGAATTGGCACGGTTGGTTCGGGAATTGATACTGAGGTATACCTTGACTAGGATTAACATAGAAGTATTGTGCTTGTGACATCATAGGTTGGGATTCTGATGAGGTGGACATATATGGAGCTGTCATAGTAAAGGCTGGAGTTGTGGGAAATTGCATTGTCGGGGTAGTTAATGTAGGGTTGGACATGGGAGGGAAATTTGGTGTTTGGTTATTTTGGTTTTGGTTCATACCATCTATAATACTTTGAAGATGCTCTAACCGACTTTCCATTCTCAAAATGTAATCTTCTCTTTCCGCATTTACATCCCTAGATGTACCGATGACTTCCGGTTCGGGGTCCGATTGAGTTACCAAAGGGTTGGGATCGTTATCGGCCATACCTGTAACAAGCACAACATCTCACGAATTCTTAGTTTAAACCGTTAGTACCTATCATACTAACTCCTACTAAACCACAATTCATATTCACCCTACTAATCCCCACCACTTAAGGAAGTTTGACCAACTCGAGCCAAGATTTGGGAACGGTACACCTAAATGTGCAACCATCGCCAAACCGAGGCTCTGATACCAAATTGTAACACCACAATCTTAGAGCCATTTTTTTAAATATGCATACGGAAGCGAATTAAGAAATACCATAACTCCTACTCATTACACAACATAAAAACCATTTACATATTAACCAAATATATAAAACATTTAAGGTGTTACTGAAAACGGGCTCGACTTGGTTTACAAAATCAGAGTACGGTCAGACTTCCAAAACCCGACTCTAGTCAAGCTAAATCCACAACCTGAAAAGAGTCAACAAATGAGGGATTAGCACAAAGCTAAGTGAATAGAAATAACAATCAATTTGCATAACCACATAAAATTAGAGACAAGAGAAATCAATCTGGAAACCCGTCCAAACTTCCACAAGCAATTGGACGTTATGAGAGTATCGGCGGACTTCCGCAGAATCTACAAATGTTGTTGGCCGAACAACAGTTTACCGATGGCTACTTTACTATTGGCACGGTAGTCCCCCCTGACGGAACACATCCGTAAGAGTCCGAGCACCCCATCCAATAGTAACGAAGCCTAGTCAAAACCCACTCATAACTAAACTCTAGAAAACATGTGCACATACTACCATTAACAATCCCACAATTAATGGCAGCACTGGAAAAATTAAGAAAACCAAGAAAAAAATAATTTTTTCCCAAAACCAGCCGAAATAGCGTCGCTATTTCCCAGAATATAGCGTCGCTATCCAAAGATAGCGTCGCTATCCTCCAAAAAATAGCGTCCGCTATCTCGAATCCAAACGCTATTTCGAGAATCTGTACAAATTTCCAAAAACGTTAACAAGATAGCGCCGCTATCTACAGATAGCGTCGCTATCTTCCCCAGACAGACAAAAATCCTGCAATTTCTCTTATGAACTCCACCATTTCAACCTTTTTGTACATTACACAAAGAAGAAGGTTAAATCCACTCACCTTACTGAGGCTCCTTCCCTTTTCCTGTACAAAACGAACACCGAATTAGTCACCCGAAATCACCAATTTTGCAACAAGTAATATAAGTTCAAGATTACATCTTTATACCACAACTTACAACTAATTACTTGCATTCCCACACATAGCAATTACCAAGGATTAGAACTCCATCAAATTAGTTCATTATGCATTTCTTAGTCAACTTGCATATTAGACCCAAACGAGTCAAAACACATAATCAATTCAAACTTGTAATTTACCACTTTCATATTATCAAGTCATCTACTTAATACCAATTTGAGTAATTCTTATACTACTTGTATACAAATGCAAGCTTAACCAACATTGACCTTGTTTAGGTCAATTCACATAAATTGACAACCAAACGGGTCAAGACCCGAAACTATCACAATCATACATCCAATTAATCAAGTAACACATTTATGACATGAAATTGATAGTTTCAAGTTTGCAAGTCATCCAAGACTAAAGTCAACTTCCAGGTGTGACTAAAGTCAACAATTCATGAATTTAACTAGCTTATTCTAGAAAACGGGTCAAAACCACAAACTACCATTTAAGACATGATAATATACTTTATAAAAAAAACTCTTATATGATCAACTTATTGAACCACAATAATGCCTAACAATTTCCAAGTTAAAGTCACATATTACCAATTTGACTAGTTCATGTCTTTTACCTAAAAATCATCCAAACACTACCATATAAAGATCAATTCATCACTTAACACTTTCATAAACATACTAATGCCATTTTACATCCAACTAAACATTCAAAGTACAAGTCAAATGTTTAAAAATTGCATTTAGTCAAGTTTCATCATGTAAGGCCCAAACGGGTCAAAATCGTTTTATTAACTTCCAATGTTTACAAACCCTTAATTATCATTTCATAAAGTAAACAATTACCATATAAAACCAACTTCATGTTAATTAGTTATACTTTGAAACACCCAAAATAATCAATACAAGTTTTACCCGAAAAAGATACATTCGACCACCTGTTACTAACTCAGAACTCTGATCACTTTTATAACCATATCAGTCCAGAAAAATATTATATTATTAAAGTAGACTCATAGACCTTCGAAACGACTGGTCGCACTCCCAAAACGGAGTTACAGTTGATTTTATATGATTTTTGCAAAATGATCAAAATCTGCCATATTTTTGTGCTTACGGGATTTTTACAAATTTCACCCAAACACTACTTTTAATCTATCAAAAGCAACCAATTCATGATACAATCAAACCTATACAACAATTATCACTTCTAACATGCATATTTAGCCTAACCAAACTTCAAGAACACCAAAATACAGAATTCATCAAATTGGGAAGAACTTCATCTTCTTCCCAAGAACACCATTGATGAAGCTTTTATGGAAGCTTCACCAAGAGAGCTACAACTAACAATTCTACACATATAACTTACAAGAACTCAAATAAACACCAAGTCATGAATCAATTTCAGATTTCAAACAAGATTTGACAAGAACTCCATAAAACCCAACTAACACATGAACCCTAGTTCATCCATGCATCAAGAACTATAAGCCCTAGCTTTAAGAGGAGAAATCTTACCTTAAGCTTGCTTCAATTTCGAAAATCACAAAGAGGAGGCAATTATTCAAGCAACAATCTTCATTTTTTGAGAGAAAAGCTTCAAGTATGTGTTCTTGTGTGTGTGTGTGTGTCGAGATGTGCAGGCAAAGTAGGAGGTTTTGACACCTCCTACAACACGTGTCCAACAAAAGAAATAAAAGCCCACAACTCATTTAAATTACAGTACATAATACACTATATTAGGTTCACAGATAATTAATTTAGACCTAACTAACTCCAATTTTAACAACGAATATATTTTTGGAACCCCGGTTCAGAAGTGAACCCAAATATGTAAAAATCATTTTAATACTTTAATAACTCAGTTTTACTAATTTTAACCCCTTGGTTAAAATACAATTAATTCAAATAAATCAAATAAAGTTATATAAAATAATAAAATAATAGAATATTACTTATTAAAAGTAATAAAAATAATAGGCCGGGTCTCGGGGTGTTACAATGAATGATCATATGATGCACATATATACAATGTAGCACTTATTTTGAATCACTCATATAAAGAAAATGTAGCACTTATTTTGAATCGAAGGAAGTATATATTTTCAATCCCCAACACAAATAGCATACATATTACCAACAACAAAAGATTAGCAAGTGAACAGTAACACAAACACAAATAGATTAGAGAAAGACGATTAGATAATTAATTAATGCAGAAATCATTTCCACATTTTGTGCTTCCCATACATTCGTCCATGCTTCCAACGCTTGCCAACCTTGGCACGCTTGAACTTATAGCGCTTAAACTTTCCATGGCGATGATGATGATGATGATGGTATCCATAACCATGCGAACCATATCCATGGTGAGCTGCATATCCGGCTGCTACTGCTGCTGCACCTCCAGAAAGAAACGTTCCCAAACCATGTCCATGTCCTAAACAAGAGTTTTCATTATAATTAAGCCCACAACATCATCTAATTACATGTGTTTCAGTTTCTAAGATCCACAAATAAAGGACTAAAACTAAGTTGGCTTAGCCAGGATTTTAGTAATGGGTCTGGGTGGGCCAAATAGCCAATTAATAATCTGATTAACAAAGTAACATTCTTGAAAAATACTCTAATTCTAATAGCAATTACTCAATTTTGAAGACATGGTTAAAGAAGAGAAGAGAGAAAAACTTTTAACTAAAAAAACAGCGTGCAAAAATAATACTCCCTCCGTCACACAAAGAAGTTTACATTTCTCTTGGGCACAAGATTTTAGGTGATAGTTAGTGGTGAGGTCAATAATAATACTTTTGATTAAAATATAAGGTTAGATTGGAGAGAGAAAGTGTTTTATTAGTTGAATGATTGATAATAATATAATTTTATTAGGTGGACCCACCAAATTTGAGAAATATAAACTTTTTTGTAGGAAATTTTTTTAAGGAGAAATGTAAATTTTTTTATGGGACGGAGAGAGTACCTAAAAAAGATAATCTTATGTATTTTCAAACGTACGTAAAACTGGAATAGATTTAATACGACAAATAGAGATATTTAAATCAATAGAACTAAAAATTATTAATGAAAATTAGAGGTCAATAAGGGTTGTATCATTATATTTTTTTCTTTAATTTCACTATTTCAGTCTACGAATTTTCGATGATCTTTGACTCTACTAGTAGAAACTAGCAAAGAGGTAGTAAAAAGTACAAAAATTACATGTAACTTAAAGGGAGGGTTACAAGTCCACTAGACCCGATTTAAGTTTTGGGCATCTACGTACTGAGAGTTAAAAAAAACCTTTTCACATATATTTCTTAGCTATGTCTTTTTAAGCTAAAGGTATTCGTTTAAAATTTCAAATGACCGAAATGATGATAAGGGTCACCGCATCAACCCTTGTCACATGTAATAAGATCGCAACTAGGGGTGTAATCGAGTCGAGACAGCTCGTGAGTTACTCGAGACCGACTCGAAAAATACTCGAAATCGACTCGTTGTGAACCGAGTCGAGCTCGAGCTCGAGCTACTCGAGTAGGGTTTCGAGCCGAGTTCGAGTTCCAAAATACACAGCTCGTTAGGCTCGCGAGCCTTATCGAGCTTTTATTTAATTACCATTTTACCCTTTTTCCATATACATAATTACATTTTACCCTTTTCCATATACATATTTATAACAAAAAAGTGCACTTTTAAATAAATATGATTTTTTCGAGCCGATCCGAGTATCGAGTCGAGTTTCGAGCTTTCACTGAGTCGAGTTCGAGCTTAAAAATGGAAGCTCGTCGAGTATCGAGTCGAGTTTCGAGCTCGAGTTTTAATTGTCGAGCTCGAGCTTGTCAGAACTCGGCTCGACTCGACTCGTTTACACCCCTAAGCGCAACCATATTTTTAACAATTATAAGCACGAAAAACATTATAAATTTGTTATATCTTTCTACAAATACAAATACAAATACAAATTAATGTAAATATCTTTTATACATGGAAAAGTGAGTGTGTGGCTGTCATATAATTAAGCTTAGGTATGGAACCACCTAAAACTACACAATTTTATTTAACAAATCTTATAACTCATTACATAAACTCATTAGTATATCAAATCCCGTCTAAAACTCATCAATTATCTTGAATTTTAATTATGTTTTTGTTGAGTTGGTGTTTCAAGTTTCATATTCTTGAAATGATGTTTATATTGAACACATGTCATATTCTTGAAATGGTATTGAATTGGTGTTTTTTTATTGTCCAAGTGTTCTATTATGGTGGGAAAGTGATAAAATATGGTAAAAATAACCGTTTTGGGGGTTTCTTTAACCAAAACTATGTAGTTATAGGTGGTTCCACGCCTAACCTTAGGTACATGACAGCCACACATTCACAATCCCCTTTATACATTTATAAGTATGAAAAACTTAAAAGGTATATGAAAAACATATATTTGTGATAGTATTTAATATTAACATAACTGAAATCTTAATTAGTACACGAAATAGAAGATAATTAACCTGGGTAATAAGGAGCCGACGAACCTGGATAGTTCGTCGGAGGATATCCACCATGAGAAGGATACCCAGCAGGCGGATATCCGCCGTGTGGAGGGTAAGGGTAAGGGTATGCTACACCATGTGGTGGAGGATAGGGGCCGGCACCACAAATAAAATGTGAAAATAGCCCTTTTTCCCCGTTATGCTTATTATTGTATCCGCCACCCATAGTTTTTCGGTCACATACAACTTGTAAATTTGTATATTGTATTGTCTGATCAAAATGAATCAAGCTGCAAACACATATAGCTTATAAGTTTATTGTATAGTGATGGAACTAAAGAGAATGAAGAATCGGCTATGCATGAACTTGCCTTTATTCCTTTCATGCGTTGCTTCAACGCTGCTAAATATTAACTTAACGTGTGATACATAGATTGAACACCGAGAATTGGGAGGCTTGTGCAATTTACCAAAAAAATGTTCTAAAACTTGTAAATTGTAAAATTATAAGTAATAAAATTCTAATTTATATTTGATCTCACTAGTAGGGTACCGCACAATGCGCCGATTGTAATTATATTTTGCGGTGTTGATAGTGATGGTGGTGGTGGTTGTAGTGATGTTGGTAGTTGGTGGCTGTATTGATGGTGGGTGGTGGTGGTGAGTGTTTATAGGTGGTGATCTAATATGAGTGTAGAGATTAATAAAGATAATATTATACATAAGTATTCAAAACACAATCAATAACAATCAAATAATCAATATCATCTGTAGTAATTCAATTGGTTAGAGCTTTCTGCTAATAATCGTCAAACTTTTTCAAAACACAAATATTCCCCGAAATTAATAGTAAGTGTCTTGGCTGAAAGTTAAGTTTTGTTAATTTGGAAAATTTTCAAATATTATATATAAAGATAAAAATAAAAATAATTGGTTATATGCGTATAAACATAATCAACGATTTCAGCCCCTAATGGACATATGCGTTAATACATAAATGTAAAATTTTTGGGCCCTATATGTAGCTGTTAAAATAATGACAACAATAATATATGTGTTTACACGCATTATATATGTTTTAGTAAATAGTTTAATTGATAATCTATATCTATATTATAATAAAACAAGGTTTATATGGCCAAGTGGCAACTTCTTGGATGCCCAACATGACACGTGTCCTTCCCATAAATCCTGCACAATTTTTTTTCCCACTTCTTTTATTAATTCCGTATTATAATTTAATTTATCATTCAAATTATCAAATCAAAACAGAATTTTAAATTTGAAACACTAATTATCCGGTTTTCTTATTTAAAATATTTTATATTAATTTTATTTGAACTATTCCTAAATTATATACACAATTTAAAACCTATTAATTAGATTTGAAATATTCCTAAATTATATACACAATTTCCGGACTTTTAGAAACACTCGACGCCACAATTTCTTCTATTAATGTGGGATTTCTATGCTTCCATTGATAATTTCAGTTTTGGTTGTAGGTTTTTTTGAATTTTTTGCACTAAATTGAAGAAGATGAAAAGAAAGTATTATTATCTCGTGATTAATCAACAAGGTATGAAGTTAATTACCTTTCTTAATGCGTATATGTGTGTACATGCTCACTCTTCTTTCTTTTGATTGGTTGTTACTATAGGCGAGTATGCCAGTATGGTAAAAGTCACTGACAATCAGTTGCTCATCAGCTCCATGAGATACAAAGTTACATTGTTAGCATGTGTTTGATCAAATGACATTATTCGGAATATACATATTTATGAACAGAGTATTTGTTAAGAATTTATTACTTTAACGTTGATTAACTAAAAAGCCTTTTTATGAAACTTTCTTATCATGATGCAATTATTTATTCTATGCGCATACACTTTTTAATATCTTTTGCAATTTTTTTTAGTTAATCTTTTGATGCAAATCGTGCTATGTGCAGCTCTTTTTGTGATTTGAAATTACTTAGTATTCTTTTTTTTATGGTTCACTTTAATGGTTCACTAAAGGTAACAACACGTTTTATGGTTCACTCTAATTATTCACGAAAGGTATTTCATGCCCAAATGAATTTTTATAATTTTTTGTTTTATTTTTTTAACATATAGCAGTGCCCCATGGATGCCACCACGAGTGGAACACGAAATGACAGTTATAGCAATTCGTCTTCATGGTCTTGCAGTTGATGAGTTGATTATAGTAATTTTGACAGGATAGTGATTGAAATATTTCTAAAGGCCTTTTCTTATCATGGTAAGACCATTTATTCATCAATTTCTGAAATGCGTTTTTCTTATTTTTTTTTTTTTATGATTCAGATTGGATTTCTTTTGTGATGGTAATTGCATCTGTGGATTTTGTAACTAAGGCTTAAAAATATTTGGGTCTGCAAGATGTTGAAAAGTATTCATCCTTTTCTCTTAATCCAGTAAGAATCTTCTCTATATATGTGTTTTGTTAGAGTTCATTATATTTTATCGTATACTATTTTCGTGAACCTTTAAGCTGCATCTACCTTTAACCAAGAACTATTCAACTTTTGATTTTTTATAGATCAAATGAATACAGTCCCTCTGGAAACTTACAAGTTTTCTTCCTTTATGAAGATAAAAAAGGTAATTGCATTACGAATATAATGAAATCACTGATAAACTATAATAAATATGTATCTATATTTACAATTTTATCAAACAAAAAATCAAAATGAGCTCTGTTTGGTTTTTTCACTAATAAATTGGTAGTGTATAGATATGGGTGTTTTTGAATTAGTCATTACATATATTTCGCTTTTTTTGTTGAAATTATCCAGGAAGTAAAGGTACATTTGATAATTACAGATTATTGTATGTTTGGTTATGAACTTTTAAGAAAGATCAAGGTGAGATTTGCTCTTATTTGAATTTTTTTTGTGTAATTTTGGGACTTTTTGGTTAATACAGGGTTAATGAGGATATGTACACACCATTGAACGTGTCTAATGTTGTGGTTGAAAGAGTAACAATTCAATATATCACACAAATTAGAGGGAACGTGTCTTTGAAGCTAATAAAGGATGAAAAGAATGAGAACACTAAGTACAGAGCTTAACAGTTTGGTGAATTTATTTCGTCAAGTGATTATTCAAATCTAATCATATTTGCGGTAGTGAATTTATTTATTTATTTTCTAAAATTATGTCTTTTGTAATCTATTCCAATTTGTGGATGACGAGATTTGAACTCATGATCAGGTCATGGGGAAGACCTTATACCTTACATTAATACTACTAGAACTAGACTACAAGTTTTGGGTAAAATTTAATAGATTCATTCAAATTTGACTTTTACAAACAAAAAAAGATTAGGTTTGTTAAACAAGTTAAAATGTTGACTGTTAAAGTCAAAATCACATGTGTATAGTACTCCGTAAAACATAAAACAGTTGAACTGTTTTAAACCTAACCCTATTTTAGGGTTAATAAACATTTGTGAATTTGTTTTTTTTTCCCTAAAATTTTGGCTACTATAGTCAACATGTCCCTGATTCAAATCAGGGTTTGATCATCTATTTTTAAAATCAAAATAGTGACAGATTGTCTACTATTTGTAAAGAGAAATGATATTTAGTCCTACTCATAGTCATACCCACTTGATAGGATGACATGTGTAATCCACTAACTTTCTCTCCTAATATTATCCTTTGATATTGATCTATGTCTTCATCTAATGAGTAGGACTATGGGTAAAACTAAATGATATGACTCAGTACCATTACTCTTTTGTAAAATCAAATTAGGGGTTGATCATATTTTTTAAATTTCTTTTGAATAGTCATAGTTTATTTGTTTTTTAATTTTGTAAAATCAAATTAGGGTAAACACAAATTAATGATATTCTTTTTATAGTCACTTTTTTTTTTACATAGTTAATATGATAGCCAAATTATGGTTTGATTCTACAAGTTAATATGATAGTCACTGTTTTTTTTACGTAGGCACTATTTTTACTTAGATATTGTATTGACATGAAATAAAATGGTATTTTTTAAATATCCTTGCAAGAATAAAATCATTCCTTATGCTTACCACCCTTATCAAATGTTGTTTAAATTTGAATACCATTATTAATAGTTTAACGGCTGCCAAAGTTGTTGTTTGGTAATTATAAATTAAAAAGGAAGAGTGCAAATATATATCATAAATTTCTATACTTAATTTGATCATATATGAAGATATTATTGCTGAACATATTGTTCCAAATTTACACAGAGGTGTCGAAAGGTAATACTCATAATGCAAAAATTTTAAAACTTCTGATATTTTAAAAAAACTTTATTTATTATTTCTATATTTGTTTTGTTTACACATATTTAATTTTTTTAAATAGATTACCTCGATCATGGTGATCAGGCATTTGCGTGCGCAATGTGTTATGTAAGATTTGAAAAGATGAAACTAAAATATACAAAAAATTGTAAATACTAATCTTTCTTTGTGTTGTAATTATGAAAAGGTTGAATTGCTAGATTAAGGTGTTCCACCACCTATCTAAAATACCATTTTCTTTTGTTAGATCCGAAGAGTAGATACTTCATCAAGAACATATGTCAATTTAAATATAATACGTCGACAATTATATGTGACAATTATATGTGGCATTATATGAGGCGTGAGGTCTGAAATTTGAATCTGTAAACACCTCTTTGTGGTGCCAATTATGGGGAATTTTTCAATGGAGATCCCTATGGGGGCTGGATTTGCCCTGTATAGGAGCTCGAACCCGGGGTGCTCGCTGGAATAATGCGAGTAGGCTTCCGTTGTATCATTTGCCGTTTTCAAAAAAAATATCTAACAATGTTTGAAGATTTTAATAGAAGATAAGGATGATGTTATAACAAATAAAACATAAAATGTTGTATTTAAAGAAGTGCTTAGAAATTTATCTTAACTTTTACTATTTTGTTAAAGAAATTGAATCGTAATCATTATTTCGTTAAAGAGATTGTTTCGTAATTATTACATATACGTTTTATTTAAATTTTCATATTTTATTTGTTATCTTATGTTTATCTTTTTATTTTTATTATTACATAAGTTTTTATTTTCTCACGTTTATATAATTTGTTAGATCTTATTCCATAATTTGCGTTTTATTAGCATTATAGATATTCTTATCGTTTATTTAATAGTCATGCAATTAATTATAATTTTTTTATTCTATAAAAATTACGTTCAATAAAGTTAATGACAGCCCGTGATTTTTCACGGGTCATAACCTAGTATTGTAATAAAATGAGGTTTAAAGTTAAGAAATTTTGTATAGTTTCATGTTAATAATACACGCATAACTATGGGGAATTTTATTATTCAACACTATTCTCCACTCAATGCTACAATCAATTGATTCTACCACAAAACAATTGCCATCCATCGATTCTCATACTCAATCGCTGGACTTTAGTTGGTCAAACTCAACCACTGCTGCTGATACTGCATACGCATTCACAGTTCCTCTTGCAATTAAGCAATCATCAGTATTATGTAAATTTCTATTGCGTCATATTAATCGTATATATATTGACCAAGTAAAATAGTCGGTCATCTTGTAATTTTGGTTTATATAGTGATCAATAACTAATTACTCATTTCCTGGGCGCAAGTGTTCACGAAACATCGATGAAATGATCACACGAGTATAACCTACTAACTGTTATTTTATAATCGAGCCAAGACAAAGGTTCTATCAAAGTTTGCCCTCTTATTTCATTTTTATTACCAAATCAATAATTTTTCTTTGACGATCCAGTTAATTCTAGGTACAAACCTTCTAATACGTATAAAAGAACCACACGGCACATAGGACAAACAACATGGTACAAACATATTAAACTCATTTCCACTTGTGGCCTCCATATTTCCCTCCATGCTTGCCAAATTTGCCATGCTTGCCAAATTTCCCATGCTTGAACTTACCATGGTGGTGCCCATAGCCTCCATAACCATGTGACCCATAACCATGTGATCCATACCCATGAGACACTTCGTGAGCTCCATATGCAGCAGCCCCGCCAAGAACCGCACCACCGGCTAGGTATCCCATACCATGCCCTCCATGACCTGTTGAGGATTTCTCATCAGGAAACCATACATATTTTAAGAATATGTAAAAGTTATGGGGAACTAATTAAGTGAATGATATGTACCTGGATAGGCTTGTGGCGGATATCCACCAGCATGTGATTGATATCCGCCACCATATGGAGGATAACCTGCTTGAGGATGTCCTCCAGAAGGGTAAACGTACCCTTGAGGAGGGTATCCTCCATGTTGTGGAGGGTAGTGTCCACCACCACTAGCGTATCCACCGAGATGAGAGAAGAGTCCTCTTTCCCCGTTATGACTACCCATCTTTCTTCACCCTGAAATCATTTTAAATTGCAAAATTAAGAAATTTGGAGAGATGTTTATTAAACTATAAAAGTCAGTGAATATGTAATTAGCTAAACATAGATACAATAAAAATGTAGTCAGTGAATATATATGTAATTAGCTAAAACATAGATACAATAAAAATGTGAATAATAAACTAAAAAGGTGAGAAGGAAGAAGAGAGTTTGATGTTAACTAACCAAATTAATTAAATATTTGTCTTTTCAAATTTGTAGTTTCTTAAGCTCGATCTGATCCAAATTGCAATAGATTTGGAGAGGGGTAGATTGTTATATAGGAAGGCGGGAATCCTATTCTCGTGTCGCTTAGATGTGAAATATATATGTTAATGGAGAATACAACTTGTCTTAGTGTACACTTTTTTTTAGGTGACTAAACGCGTGTGAGATGAGCTAATAACGAGTTACGTAATAGGAGCAAACAGACCAAAATTAATTGGACTCAATTGTTATGCAGCTTATACTTAGCATGAAATTTGTAATGTCTTCCTTTGCACCCTAGCTTCTCATTAGAGTTTGCTTTTATAAAACTTGCCGTTAAAAAAAAATTAAAGGTTGATAACGAGTTAACACAAGTTAATTCAAGAAGGGTGGAATTATAAAACGTAACAACTAATCAATTATTTTAATTTCTATTGAAGAAATTGATTAATTAACTTTTATATGTGATGAATATATAAAGTAACTCAACAACTAAACGACAAGCATACCTAAACAATTAAAAGAACAATAGTTATTCACAAATACGTTTCAACTTTATGAGTATGGGGGTGGATGGTGGAATATGAACATGTTTTTATTGTAGGAATAATGATGCCATTACGTAGGAATATGTTCTTCTATATAATCAAGCGCGTAAAATATGTTCTACACGCTTTAGTATCATACAGGTTACATTGCATAAGAACAGTTTAAATGTAAGGTTCCAATTATAGGTCAATGCTTAACATTATGACTAATTCATACATCTTTTACCGTACCAAATGATTTTCATGTGCGTTCTCATATAGTTTGATGAGTAAAAAATACCGGTTGACTGGGTAGCAACCAATAACGGGTGTTAAAGCGCTAAATCTAAATTTGCAACGTATTGGAGATTTGGAGTGTTTAATCAATACTTAAGGGTTGTATATATGTGCATATTAAGACTGATTATCTGATAATTGTGACTTAAGTTGCAAATTTCCATGTTTGGTGTTGGATAAACAAATTTAGATTTTGAATCAACTTTAGATAACGAGTTTCATACGGATAAACATTTTTAAGCCTTTATTCTAAATGTTTTTGAGCAATCACACTTAACATTTCGTAACATGTCGAATCGTCTATATATAGTATACCATCCAATCAAATTGCAGTGATCGAATATAGGATAGCCATTGGACAATGAAAGATTCGAAAATAGTCACCTTAAAATTAATATCGTATACATTACAAGCAAATATTTTAATAAACATTTATACATGAATACCTTTTAAATGATAATAGATGAATATATATATTGCGTAGGATACAGGCACCTAATTTACTGTATCTTGTTACCTCCATTAAAATATTTATTGATATTTAACAAAAGAAAAATGATAATGACAGCCCTCAATAAGAAGGCACTGGACACCTATTACGGTTTATAATGGATACTTATAGGTTATTGGTCATGGGTAGTGTCTATAATGGTTCACGGGCCATTTGTTTCTCTGAATTTTAAGATCACTACCTTATCAATGAATGTACAAGTCTTTCATGCATGTTAGAGACAGCCCTTAGGACTGTCATTAACAAAACCCTTAACAAAAATATTCATTATGCTTTGCTAGATATTTTTGGCCGTATATATTTCCCTTCTGAATTAATATATTCCCACTCAAAAAATGAATATTGTGATATCAACTTGCCTTAAATTTATATCTCCGTGTTAACAAAACTACTAGGGTACCCGCGCAATGCGGCGGCGGGTACCCAAAAACTATATTTCGTGCCGAGCAAGTGTTATTCGTTTACACGGTTTTTCCAACAATAATTACGTAAATGAATGATTTTTTCCGTCTTTAAAAATTGCAATTAGTAATCATTATCATCTAGAACATAATAATACATTCAAGTTAACCAACAAACTTAAGGATTATAATTAAAGAATATGTGAGGACACAAACTAGGGGTGAGCATGGGGCGGTTTGGGGCGGTTTTTAACTAAAACCAAACCCCGCCCCGAAAGTTCGGGTTTTGAGAATTACACCCCGTTCGGTTTCGGGTTTTTCGGTTTCGGTTTTTCGGGTTTTTCGGTTTCGGGTTTTTTCGGTTTTTTAGTTTCATTTAAATTTACCAATTTGTTACATTAAAAACTAATATTATGATTCAAACTTCCAAACCTTAACTCATTTCATTATATATAAAAAACAACTAGTAAGTTTAATATAATGTAATAATAAATTCAACTAACATAATTTGAAAAAAATTAATAATAGAATAACATTCAACCATCTTTCGCAACAATCTTAGTCAATGTCTTCATCCATAGAAGTTTCATTGCATGGTTGCTTTCCTTTTGCAAACAAATTTATATCAAATCTTTTAAAAATATAAGAATATTTTTATAAAACTTGAAATATATATAAAGGCGGGGCGGGGCGGGTTTTTCAATTTGGTTTTTCATATGCCCCCGAAAACCGCCCCAAACATTCGGGTTTTCCAAAAATCAAAACCGTTGATGTCGGTTTTTCAAATGGTTCGGTTTTTTCGGGTTTTTCGGGTTCGGTTCGGTTTTTCGGTTTTTATGCTCACCCCTAACACAAACAAATACCTTGATCATGGAAAGTTCGATACAATATGTTTTCTATTTAAAGTTGGTTGTTTATTTGTTCTAAAATAAATTGTCATTTAGAGCAATTGGTTAACACACAGTCAGATTTCACAAGAGGTCTTGTGTTCGAATCCTGGAAGCAACACTTTTTTATTTTTGTGGTGTTGAAGAAATTACTAAAAGGGGAAATGTCCTTAAGTTTAATTTGAAGGAGTTGCTATGTTTAGTAGTCCTAAATGCTTTATAGATAGTATAGAATAGATATACATATACATATAGATAAATTTGTTAAATTTGAATATTTATTACGTCTTTAAATACAAAATTCAACGTTGCTAAATATACGAGTACTTCCTTATTTCAACGTTACATAATTAACGTGCACAATTAGTAGTTACTTACAAATCTGTGAAGTAAAAACAAATATAGTTTGTTTTGTTTGTGGTCAAACCAAACATATTCAACGCGGACACATCTGCATTTTGTACCAGTACTGAGGTTTCCAGAGGTCTTGAAAGTTTTCAGTTGTCTCGTATGGTCCAAAAGCCTTGCAAAAAGAGAATGAAAAAATTCCATTAGAATAAAATACCCCCAGGCGTAATACACACCTTATTGATCACAATGTGACATAATAGTATTTCAAATTTTGTTATGAAAGTTGTACCTCTTGAGCCTCAAAAGTTGAATCCCCTGCATGTGGATGTGGTGGTGCAGTGAGCATTGAAGTACCAATATGTGTGGTGGAAGACATTTTAGTTGCTTACACCTAGACAATTGAAATATGTAAAGTTAAAGAAAATTAGTATGAGAAGATAACAATCGATTGTTAATATATATATGATCTTAAACGGACAACAAACCTTAACACCGGAGCATATGTCATGGGTAAAATTGTTGTCGGAAATCGCAGGCGGGTATAACGTCGCCTGATTTGTAGCATCGTGTTTATGTGTAAGTTGTGTTTATGTGTAGGTTGTGGTCGAGGCGTTTTGGTCGAGGCGTTATTAACAAAAGCTTTCTATATTGTTTAAGAGATGCGTGAAGAAGATTTAGTATAGTTAAAAGGTCAATTAATTTGGTGGTAAGACAATTAATAGTTTCCGGAAATATAAACCGAAACGGAAATAAAAGATGGTAAGACAATTTAGTATAGTCAATAGTTTCCGGAAATATAAAATGAAACGAAAATAAAAGGGCTGGTCAAATGCGATGATGTACAGCCTCTTATAATTTGTTTTGGTGGTTTGAAATAATGTGTAATTTATAGCAATTGGTTAACACATAGTGATTACTTAGAAGAGGTCTTGTGTTCGAATCCTGTAAGCAACACTTTTTGATTTTATTTTAGTTGAATAACTTACTAAAAGTGAAAATCTCCTTAAACTTAAAATTAAAGAGCTCCTTAAAATTCCTTAAAATGATAGTCCTAAATGCATTAGTAAGTAGTAAGATAAGATATTTTAGTTGAATAACTTACTAAAAGTGGAAATCTCCTTAAACTTAAAATTAAAGAGCTCCTTAAAATTCCTTAAAATGATAGTCCTAAATGCATTAGTAAGTAGTAAGATATATGCCATTTACTTGAAACACAAAGCTAATCATTTTCATGGGCACAACTCAAGGATTCTAATCTAGCAATATATGAAATCAAGATTATTGTATGGCTGTATGAATATTTGTGAGTTTAAAAGAAAGAAAATAAAAGAACATTTTCATGGGTCTGAAGGTCAAATATTACATCTTACATTGTACATTTTTTTTAAATTAAACCGAATTCTGTAACACCCCAGATCCCACATGGGTGTTGCACGGGTCTTAAAATCACCATTTGACTCGTTAAAATCTTTCACGAGTCAAGATCTGTTTTGTTGCCAATTTGAAGACCAAAAATTTGATTATGATACTTTTTGGTACATTCTTCTGTAAATGTTTGCACCTTCAAATTCTGCATGGATCTCTCTTTCGGTTCTGATCCCCATTGGATTACTCACTAACCACCCTTCATTGTCACACAATAAATTGGAGTCAAAATTGTCAATGTGGTCAACCTTCTCTGACTCAGCATCGAAATACTTTCGCATGTCAATAGCAACTTCAAGCACATCAGACTGTATAAACACCTGCTTATATACATATACAACCATATTTTAAGTAAATTTCTAGTGTAAAATGGTAGAAAAAAAATAAATAATCAGCAAATTTACGTGTCCTCCAGGCATTAAACGGTCCACAATTGCTTCCACTAGAGGCTTTTGTACAATTCTTCTTTTATGGTGCCTTTTTTTGAAATGAGGATCAGGACACTGCATACACGTTTAATAAAATGGAAGGGAATTACTTATTAGATTAACATGCGTAATTAATTAATAAAATATATGTTTAGAAACAGAAATGTGCTCACCAATATTGAAACCAACATCAAAGGCCCTGGATATGTCGATATTAGTTGCTTGAAGGATATTGAGGCATTTGCAAACAGAAAATGTCTGCATAAATAGTTTTCATTGTGTCATTAAATAATAAATAAAAAGTTATGCAATTAATTTAATTTCCTAACTTACATGTTACTAAGATTTAGCTCCTTCGCCCATGTTTCAGCACGTGTGACCAACTACAACAACATAGAATGTTAGGGGCTGCTTTTTTCCATAAGCTACCATATAGATAGATATAGATCAACAGAATAATAAGTTGCCATACTTTTTTCCGTATTTCAAGACCCATATAGTTCTTGGAATCAGGATTTCTCTTAGCAAGCCACATAAGAAATCTGCCACTACCTGAAGTAATTATAATGCAAATTTATATAACATTTTGAACATACTGATGCAATTTCTTGCACGATTTTTTGAGTCTCACAAAACCCGAGCACAAGTTTTCCCAGAAAACGTGATTTTTATTACTAATCCAAAACTGATTTCTTCAAGAGAAACCCACGATATAAATAACAAGATCCTAAAAAAAGAAAACAAATCCTAACCCTAAACCAAATCTAGTTAAACAAGATAAGGCTTAAGAAAACAAATCCTAATCCTAAACCAAATCTAGTTAAACAAGATTAAACAAGATAAGGCTTAACAAACAATTTAAATCATAATAAAGAAAGATAATACCGAACTGATTCGTCTGGGTCCGAACCAGTCCGGGTCGGGTCAGACATTTAACCCATGTCGTCGCCATCATTCTCCTCCTCTTCGAAAGGACTCGTCCTCGAGTCAAACTGATCATCCTCCTCAGGAATAAATGGCTTCAAATCGGCAACATTGAATGTGGCAGACACATTGTAATGACTTGGCAATTCAATTTTATACGCATTGTCATTGATACGTTCCAACACCTTGAACGGGCCATCTGCGCGAGGTTGAAGCTTCCCCGCACGTCCTTTAGGAAATCTTTCTTTGCTTAAGTGAATCCACACCAGATCACCTTCCTTAAAGACCACTTTCTTACGATGTACATTAGCACGACGTTGATAAACAATATTATTGTTTATAATTTGTTCTTTAACTTGTTGATGTATTGCCTTGATTTGCTCTGCTCTTTCCTCCACTTGAGCACAAAAATGTTCAGCTGCGGTCGACGGAGAGAGATCCAATGGGGTGAAAGGGTTTCGACCATAGACTACAAAGAACGGACTATGCCCCGTAGACCGATGGGATGATCGGTTATAAGCAAATTCAGCTTGGGGAAGTATCACATCCCATTGCCGGGGATTATTACCAACAAGACTACGGAGAAGATTCCCAGGACTCTGGTTCGTTACTTCTGTCTGACCGTCACTTTGTGGGTGGTGTGCACTACTGAAATGCAAGCGAGACCCCAGCCGTTTCCACAAGGTCCGCCAAAAATGGCCCACAAATTTAGCGTCACGGTCGGATGTTAGAGATTTCGGGATGCCGTGTAATTTGACAATCTCAGCAAAGTAGAGGCGTGCAACCTGGCTAGCGTCATATGTCTTGGCACACGGAATAAAATGAGCCATTTTAGAAAATCGGTCAACCACCACCATAATAGAATCTTTTTGTCGTTGGGTAAGAGGAAGACCAACAACAAAATCAAGGCTAATGTCTTCTCAAGGACCATCCGAGACCGGGAGTGGGGTATAGAGACCCGCGTTCGAATGTTGTGACTTAGCGATATGTCAGTTTCTGCACCGGTCAATAATACGTGATACATCTGTTATTATCTTAGGCCAAAAGAAACGTTCCTGCACTAGTTAATGACCGGCTAATCCCCCTTGGTGGCTTTCTAAAATGATGGCGTCCCTTAGGGAACACCTTGGGACACATAACCGATGGTGTTTGAACAAAAACCCCTCGTGGAGTGAGTAAGGTTTTCCTGGTGACCCGTTTGGTGATTGACACAGTTTCCACATATCCGAAAAATCGGGATCATCGATGTATAAAGTGCGAAAAATTTCAAACCCCTCAACCTGCACTTGTAGTGATGTCAGTAGGGCCCGTCGGCGGCTGAGGGCATCCGCCACAGTGTTGCTCGTGCCTGCTTTGTGACGGATGACAAAGGCGAAATCCTGTAGGTACTCGACCCACTTAGCGTGTCTCGGGTTGAGTTTATGTTGACCATTAATGAATCGAATGGCTTGGTGATCGGAGTACAACACAAATTCTCCCGGTAACAAATAGTGTCGCCAGTACTCCAAACTCCTTATTATGGCATAAAACTCTTTGTCGTAGGTGCTATACTTTAGTCTCGCATCACTGAGTTTTTCGCTAAAGAAAGCGATGGGACGGCCGTTTTGGCTAAGGACACCACCGATCCCTACCCCGGATGCATCACACTCTACTTGAAAAGCAACCTGAAAATTAGGTAGGGCTAACACGGGGGCTTGGGTCACTCGTGTCTTTAATTCTTCAAAGGCTTTGTCAGCGGTAGGGGTCTACACAAAATGACTCCCCTTGATACAATTCGTGATAGGAGCGACAATGCAGCTAAATTGCCGAATAAAGCGGCGGTAAAACGAAGCTAAACCATGAAAACTTCGTACCTCGTGAACTGATGTTGATGTGGGTCATGTCGTGATTGCTGCTACCTTGGATTCGTCCATGCGGATGCCGTTTCCCGAGACAATATAACCAAAAAAAGTACTTCCTGTGATAAAAAGTGGCACTTGGATCGGTTTGCAAATAATTTTTGGGTTTGTAAAATGGTGAAGACATCCCGCAAGTGGCGGATGTATTGCGTAATATCGTGACTAAAAACCAGGATGTCATCAAAATACACAACCACACAGCGTCCGATGAGGTCCTTGAAGACATGGTTCATCAATCGCATGAACGTACTCGGGGAGTTTGATAAACCAAAGGGCATGACCATCCACTCGTAAAGACCATCCCGTGTTTTAAAAGCGGTCTTCCACTCATCCCCGGGGCGCATCCGAATTTGATGATACCCACTACGAAGGTCGATTTTTGAGAAAATCGCCGCACCATGTAGTTGATCAAGTAGATCTTCAAACCGTGGTATAGGAAATCGATATTTGATAGTTATCTTGTTGACAACACGACTATCAATGCACATTCGGTAAGCGCCACCGTGTTTTGGTACAAGCAAGGCGGGAACTGCACACGGGCTCATACTTTCTCGAATAAGCCCTTTGGCTAGAAGTTCGGTGACTTGGCGGTGTAGTTCTTCGAATTCCTTCGGGTTCATTCGGTAGGCTGGTTTATTAGGTATCATTGAGCCGGGAACAAAATCGATGCAATGTTGGATTTCTCGCATGAGAGGTAAGCCGGGTGGGATGTCATCAGGGAATACGTCTTGAAATTCACTAAGGAGTGGTTGAACTTCAACCGGAGTAGTCTGATTAGCCTGATTTTGTTCGGCAATTACCAGAGGCCAGAGCAAACATAATTGGTGGTGCAGTGTGTCGATTAAAATCGAGAAAGGCTGATTTTGTGAGAATAAGTGCCTCGGTTTCCGATCCCCTTGAATCAAGGGGTGCTAGCGTGATGTTAATCCCATCTTTTCTAAACGAGTAGGTATTTTTAAACCCATCGTGCTTCGTACGTCTGTCATATTGCCATGGTCTTCCCAACAAAACATGACACGCATCCATGGGAATTACCTCACACCATACTTCATCATCGTATCGATTTCCGATAGAAAATTGTACTAAGCATCGTTGGTTTACTTTAACAACATTCCCCATTTTTAACCATGTTAATTGGTAGGGTTCTGGGTGTGGTTCCACTAGTAATGCCAATTTCTTCACCATGCTTGAGGCGACCATGTTCTCACAACTTCCCCCGTCAATGATGAGGGAACAAACTTTACCTTTCGCCGTGCATTTAGTTCCAAAAATATTGTTACGGAGCCACAACGTGTCATCACTATTTTTGTTCGGTGTAATGCTGAGAACACGTTGTGCCACCAATGCTTCACCCTTATACGGATAAACAAGTTCACTTTCGGGTTCTTCCGGTTCGTCACGGTATCATACGCTGGGCTTGTATCTTCGGTGAGAGTGACAAGCTGTTGGTTTGGGCAATCCCGGGCAAAGTGGCCTAATCCTTGGCATTTAAAACACCGGGACAATTTTCCCGAGGTGGGTGTTGAAGTGCTCGACCCACGTGACCCCGTAGGGTTCGACTTATCGGTTCGAGAAGAATTTGGTGCCGCAGAAATTTCGGCTCGATTCAAGCTCTGTCTGTATTGGCCACTTTTGGATTTGGACTTACTCTGTTTCTCGACTTTTAGGGCTAGACCACAAACATCGTTGAAGGTCCAATAGGGTTGAAGTTGAACAATATCAGAGATTTCGGGGCGTAATGCACCCAAAAACCGGGCTATGATTTGTTCTTCCGGTTCTTCAAACCCGCATCTCATTCGTAACCGATCGAACTCGGCTATAAATTCTTCAACGGTACAGTTCCGTTGTGATAAACTATGGTATTCTAAAAAGGATTCTTGTCGGTGATTTGCCGGCAAGAATTTTTTACACAATAATTTCTTCATCTTTGACCACGTTTCAATTTTGGAACGTCCCTCTTTAGCCCGCTGTTTTTTTAAATGGTCCCACCACAACGATGCATATTTACGTAATTTAATAGCAACGAGTTTTACCTTATAATGATCAGGAATATCTTTCAGATCGAAGACTCGTTCAACCGTGCTTAGCCAGTCGATAAAGTCATCGGGTTGTACCTTACCATCGAATTCGGGAACATCAATTTTAACCCCCATATTGCGAAGTGGGTCGGCTATGTACGGTTCTCGTCTTGGACTATGTTGCCCAAAAGGTTTCCGATAACCATCCCGGTCACCCCAGGCGGCGGTATCGGTTTCGGTTTCTTCGTCGCGTTCATCGTGTTGCAATTCCAGATCCCGGATCCATTGTTGCAACCTAGCGATCTCGGTGGCCATGTCACGGGGATCACGCCACCCATCCTCGTTGCCTCGCTCGGCGTCTCTACGGGGTTGTTGTCGATGACCTCGTCCATTGTACGCCATTGAAGCTGAGCTCTGATACCAACTGATGCAATTTCTTGCACGATATTTTGAGTATCACAAAACCCGAGCACAAGTAAACGTGATTTTTATTACTAATCCAAAACTGATTTCTTCAAGAGAAACCCACGATATAAATAACAAGATCCTAAAAAAAAGAAAACAAATCCTAATCCTAAACCAAATCTAGTTAAACAAGATAAGGCTTAAGAAAACAAATCCTAATCCTAAACCAAATCTAGTTAAACAAGATTAAACAAGATAAGGCTTAACAAACAATTTAAATCATAATAAAGAAAGATAATACCGAACTGATTCGTCTGGGTCCGAACCAGTCCGGGTCGGGTCAGACATTTAACCCATGTCGTCGCCATCACATACGAACAAACTTCTGTCCAAAAAACTTATTTGAGAAAATGAATAGAATTTATTGCGATATAGATCGGTTAAAAGAAAGAATGAAGCTGAGTATGTTCATTACCACAGCCTATGTCCACCACTAGAGGCAAATTTGGGTCTTCAAAGACATCATTCCAGTTCGGCACTTCAACGGGAATCTATTCAAAATATACAGAAAACATAACTATTACTAAATCCATCATTCCGTAACAAATGTGAGATTATGTTCCCATCACATGAAAATAAAGTTTATAAACATAAATTTCACTCTAGAAAATTGAAGGATAGGAAGCACATACCGATAAAGTAGAGCTAAGTGGATTAACATGTTGCCTCACCCGAATAGCACCTAAATCCTGATGATCCACAGAAAGAAGAATAAGATTCTGAAAGAAATCCATTAAATTAGTAACATCATTTCCTCTTACTTTGAAGACAAATGCACAATTTATCAACTCCAAAATTGATTTTACAAATTCAACAGTTACTTGATTTCCATTTTTGGTTGATGTAAAGCTTGTAATGTGATTATCAAAATTTCAACTGATGTCAAAATTTTAATAAATAATCAAACACAAAAGTATATCCCCTACATTCCGCTAATAATTCTCAAATGCAAACTTGCTATGGATTTTGCAACAAATTTACATAAACAAGTAAATCTTATTTGCAACAGATTAAACCTTATTTAGAAATTTCAACTCGAATTTCAAAATTAATACCAATTTCGAAATTGAAAGAAAATGTCGAACATTGAAGGTCTTGTAAATAATATTCGGGAGTACCTCGCAATAAATTTAAACGAAATACAATATATGTTCGATTACCTCGCATACAATATGCGGAATACTAAGATCAGCATACTCCAATGCGACGAGTTGAGGGCTTCTGATTTGCGGTTGTCGTTGCTGAGAAACAGATGCGGCTGATGAACAGTGACAGATGCTGCGATTGTAGCGATGAATCGATGAATAATTAAGGGGTGTTTTTGAGCATTTAACAGCAGTGGAAGTGATGAGTGCTGATAGAAAGGGAATTTTAAGTATTGTGTTAGCCATTGCAGAGAAGGAGTCAGGTGTTACCAAGGGTTGATAAACAGGTACTATTATAGGTAGTTTTTTTTCTTTAAATTATTTATATCATCAACCACTAGCTTTTTGTTAAAAAAAATCAGTTGTAAGCTCAATTTAAGTTTATAAATAATACATTTATTTATTATCATTTTCAAAATTCCACATAATTTTATGTTAAATCCAATACCACGAAATCTTAAAAGATATAAATATAATGAATATACGTTTTTATTTATTTTTGAAAAGCATCAACTATCAATTAATCAAAATTCTAAATTCTAAATATGAGGGAACAATTCTTCACTGTATTGTGAAGAGTATATTGATTATTTATATTATACAATACATAACTAATTTCCCTATTTATGAGATTTACACAATATTTAAATAATAATAATTATCTACAATATCATCTCTAAATATATTCGGTTACCCCCCACAAGCGAAGATGGCGGGGGACCGGCACGAAGCTTGGACCGGAACTCCTCGAATAGAGGTCTTGGAAGACTCTTGGTGAAAATATCGGCCAATTGAAGATGTGTAGAGACATATTTGGTCGTCAATTTCCCGGAAAGAACAAGCTCACGAACAAAGTGATAGTCAATATCAATATGTTTTGCCCGTTTATGCGAGATCGGATTTTGGCTCAAGAAGAGGGCACTTCGATTATCACATAATAAAGTGGGCCGGCCGGAGGGAATGATGTGAAGTTCCCGCAACAAGTGAGTGATCCAAATGATTTCGGCGGCCGTGTTGGCTAAAGCACGATACTCCGATTCACAACTAGACCGGGAGACCGTGGGTTGCTTCTTTGCACTCCAAGATACTAAATTACCACCAAGAAAAATGGAGTAACCGTAGGTAGACCGACGAGTTTCAATACATCTAGCCCAATCCGCATCCGAGTAGCCAAGTATGTTAGGTGCGGAAGCATGTGAAAACGAGAGTCCATGAGAGATAGTACCTTTAACGTATCGTAAGATTCGTTTAACTCCTTGAAAATGGTCTTGAGTGGGAGCATGCAAAAATTGGCTTACTTGGTTGACGGCGTATGATAAATCGGGCCGAGTGATGGTAAGATATTGTAAGGCGCCAACAAGGGATCGATATAATGTTGGATCCGCAAACGGAGTGCCTTGACTCGTGAAGTATGTGGTGGTAGATAATGGAGTGCCAACCGGTTTGGCATCTAACAAGTGAGCTCGAGCAAGGATGTCATGAGCATACTTTGATTGACTTAAGAAAATACCCGAGTCATTGTAAGAGACTTCAAGACCTAGGAAATAATTTAATTTTCCAAGGTCCGTAATGAGGAATTCCTTGTTGAGACGATTGATGAAGTTACGAATAATTGTTGGATTATTACCGGTTAAGATAATATCGTCAACATAAACGAGTAAGTATAGAATATCGGAACCCTTTTTGAAGACAAATAGGGATGTATCGGCTCGGCTACAATAAAATCCAATGCTAATAAGGAATGAACTCAACCGTTGAAACCAAGCACGTGGTGCTTGTTTGAGACCATAAAGGGCCTTTTTTAATCGACATACATGATTAGGTAAGCGGGGATCAACAAAGCCGGGTGGTTGTTCCATGTACACGGTGTCCGAAAGATGCCCATTGAGAAAGGCATTTTTAACATCAAGTTGGTGTAGTGGCCATTTATTGAGAATAGCAATGGAAAGGATGATACGGACCGTGGATGCCTTGACAACGGGACTAAATGTAGCGGTGTAATCTAATCCCGGTACTTGGGTGAAACCTTTAGCAACGAGTCGTGCCTTGTATTTGTCAATTGTACCATCGGCATGAAACTTGGTACGAAAAACCCATTTAGAACCAACCACATTAGAAGTGGTAGGTCGAGGAACAAGATCCCAAGTGGCATTGAGATTGAGAGCATTCATCTCATCACGCATAGCGGAGAACCATTTAGGGTCACGAGAAGCGGTTTTAAATCCTTTTGGCTCTTTTGAGGTAAAAAGAGCATGATGCAATGGAGATGAGGAAACGTGAGCAAGATCGGCTATATGACGGGGTTTAAATGTACCAACTTTGGAACGGGTGACCATAGGGTGAGAGTTGGGTACGGGTACCTGAGGGTCCACGGGTGGGGTTTGCTCGATTTGTGGATTCTGCTCTAAAGATGGTGACGGGTTATCAGGGGGTGCGATGGGTGAGGTAGGTAATATAGGGTTGGGTTGTGAAACAGTAGGTTGGGTAGGCAAATTATGTGTTGGGGAAGTTTGACTTTCTGGACATATGATGCATGGGGAAGGATTAGGCGTGGGTGGGGCAGTAGGGGTGGTATTTGTGTTTTGGGTGGTATTAGGTAAAATGTAGTCATCACAATAGGTAGATAAAAATAATGTAGGTGATGAGGATGATGAATTTTTACCCGTAAAAGGAAAAATGATCTCGTTAAATTGTGCGTGACGAGTTGTATAAATACGCATTGTAGACAAGTCAAGGCACCGATAACCTTTGTATTGGGTGCTATAGCCAATAAAAACACAAGGAGCACTACGATGGGCCAACTTGTGAGATGAATAATCGCGAAGATACGGAAAGACTTGGCACCCAAATACCCGAAAATTTGCATAATTAGGCTCGGATGCAAATAAAAGCTCATAAGGAGACTTGTCTTGTAAAAGTTTGGTTGGTAATCGGTTAATGATGTATGTAGCCGAACCAAACGCATGTGCCCATAAATGTGCCGGTACTTGAGCATTAAACATCATAGCTAACCCCGTTTCGGTGATATGACGATGTTTTCGTTCGGCCCTACCATTTTGTTGTGGTGTATAAGGGCATGAAAACCGATGATGAGTTCCGTTTTTAGCAAGAAGTGTTCGAACTCGATTATTATTAAATTCGGTGCCACCATCCGATTGAAATTGTTTTATCTTGCACGAAAATTGTGTTTGCACAAACGTTATAAAAGTGTCAAAAACATTGTAAAAGTCCGATTTTGCCTTCAAAGGATAGAACCAAGAAAAACGTGAGTAATCATCGATAAAAATAGCATAATAACGAAACCCATCTAAAGAAGTAACGGGTGAGGGACCCCACAAATCACAATGAATTAAATCCAACACATTTAATGAACGTTTCAAATTAACATCAAAAGGTAAATGTTTACTCTTCGATAATTGACACGAAGAGCATAAACGAGGGTTTGGTAAAACCGAATTAACCGACAAACAACCCAACTTATTTAAAGTAGCAATAATATCATAAGACACATGACCCAAACGGGAGTGCCATAATTCAAATGAAGCTTTGGTTCTTCGAGAGGAAAGTTTAGCTAAAAAAGCTCTTTGACCTTGCTCGAGAACATATAGACCGTCCCTACGTTTGCCTTGAGCAAGTGTCTCATTTGAGTGACGGTTCTGAATAAAAAACATAGGGTTAGAAAATAAAACGTCTACGGGGTTGTCTTGTGTTAACCTACTAACAGAAAGTAGATTTTTGGTTAGCTTGGGTACCGCAAGGACATCAAGTAAAGATATATTGGGTGTAATATGGGACTTCCCAATATGCGATATAGACTCACTATCACCATTGCCAAAATAAACGATTTCATTACCGGAGTATGATGTAGACGAATCGAGATGAGCGGGAGAAGCGGTCATGTGTGCGGAAGCACCGGTGTCAACAAACCAATCCGGAGAAGTGTTACATTGAGCCTTGAATGCCTCGGCTAAATTAGCATCAAACGATGGTGACTGTCGAGCAAATGTGGGCAGACTTGGACACAAGTTGGCATAGTGCCCATCTTTTCTACACAACTGACAGTGCGGGGGTCTACGAGTGCCACGACCCCGTCCTCGTGCAGAATTTCCACGGTAAGGTGGGCGATCTCGGCCACGGGAAGATGCAGAATTGTCCCGAGAGGAAGTAACATTGAAAGCAACCGGGTTAACCGTGGAATCACTGATTGTTTGAAGAAACATCTCGTGGCTCTCGGCTTGAGAGACGAGATTCCGGAACTGAGTACGAGGAGTAATCAAGCGTTGGGTCGTTGAGAATGTCTCAAAAGAGGACCCGAGGCCACAAAGAAACCAGTGGCTTTTATCGTTATCGTCTAGCGGGTGGCCGATAGCATTCAATTGATCACAGATTTGTTTAAACTTACGAGCATATTCACCAACAGTAGAAGAACCCTTTTTTAGTGTACGGAGGGAGTCACGTAGAGTATGTACTCGTTCAACGGAGTCATGACGATACGTGGACTCGAGGGCGGTCCAAACTGCATGCGAAGTAACATGGCCCAATGTTTCCGCCATGGCTTCCTCGGACAGAGAGGATTGAATAATGATGAGTGCTCGTTGATCAGTAGCAAGCCAGGAGGTGTAGGCGGGGTTCGGTGATGTAGTTTGATCAGTGGTGATCGTCGGCTGAGGTGCGGGAATAGACCCATCGACATAGCCGGTGAGCTGTTGGTAAGATAAAAGAGGCATCATTTGCTTGTGCCATAGGAGATAATTGGTAGATGTAAGCTTAAGGGTGATCATGTGTAAAATAGTTGATAGAGAGAGAGGGGATTCCGACTCAGAAGAGGCGGAAGAGGAGCTGCCGCCAGTCATTAGGTTGGGAGAAAAGACGGCAGGTAGGGTTTTTTAGAGAGGGATCGTGAATATGGCTGATACCATATGAGGGAACAATTCTAAATTTTAAAATATTATAATTAATATTGATCAAAAGACTAATAGACAGTTTGGTAAGCCCTAGTTATCCTGTTAAGATGCAATGCCTTTAAATCGGGTAGATCTAAAATGTTTGCTAGCTCTCTTAACTAACAGAATAAAAAATTGAATTTTTTCCTCCTTTAATCAGACAAATCTAAGTGATAATCTGAAGCGTTTCGATATTAATAATTCAGATGTTATCAAACATCACCTAAATTATGAATTGTAATGTATCATCTCACTACATAGTCTAGTTATACTACTTTTAAAAGTGAAAATAATTAGAATTTATCAAACATTTAGATAGTTATTTATATATTTATTAAAGCTTTAGATAATAAAAGTATGCCAAAGTAATATTTTTTAATTTATTAACTTGAATTTAATTATGAGCAAGAGAATTGATATTTACACCATAAAAAGTATTTCTCATATCACAATGTATAAGAAATAAAACATACTGTATGATATGTCAAAATATAAGTTGTGGTATAGGAAGTAATTTGTGTGGTGTCAATATCACCCTCTTATAAGTAATGATATTGAGTCATACTCATTAGATGAAGACATATGTCAAAATTAAGGGATAATATTAATAGAAAGAATTAATGCATTACGCATCTTATTTTATAAGTGAGTAGAATCATAAGTAGATCAAATAATAGGAATAAAATTTAAATATCATTTCTCTTTAATTACTTAACATCACTCGTCAACTTGTAAAAAACATTCAATGTTGCTTGGATAAAAGCCCAATTATATTAAAAGCCAATCCAAACTCTCTCTGCTTCCTTATCCTCATTCTAACAAAATCTCATCTCTCACTTTCGTCTTCTCCGTTCTCATTTTATCACCACCGATTCCACTCGGCAACACTTCATTATATCCATTATCAAGTCAAATGTATGCCTGAATCCAGCTTTCATGTATGTAATAATTTTATGTATTCATCATCTATCTATACCGCACGTAGCAGAAAATATGTCCTGTTTGCTTCCCCAATTCAAGTGCTTGCCGGATTCTTTTCCAATTCATTTCAAAACCTACAATTATCATTCAACAAATCACCGTAAGATTACATCTATTATTTCTCTTCCTTAGTTTGATTTTATCTCGGCTTTTTTGTATTGGTTTTTTGGGTATTTCGATTCAACGTTGTATACGGGGAAGCAAATTACAGGTTAGTGAAATTTGCAATGACTAGAACTACCTGACCCGCCCATTTTGCCACCTCCAATATAAATAAATTTGAATATAAACAATCAGACGCTTTGTAGCTAAGAATTAGCTGCTTTATTTATATCCATAATCAATTTTGGCCTTAATGATATAACTTGATTTAAATGCAGCAAAATCTAGAGATCCTATTTTTTTTCCAACTCGGCATTTTATCAACTACAGCGCCACCTGTATCAACAGAATCTACAGTGCTTAATTTAGAGAAACTAAAATTATCATCTTTAGAAGTTCATTCAAATTCAGGTGTTACTGACAGACAGTGGTCATCATCATCATCATCATCATCATCATCATCATCATCATCATCATCATCATCAACATCAACAGCTGGAGTTCTTGATATTGAAAATTTTAAGCTACCATGGTCCTATAGTGGTGCAGCAGGCCAGGTCAGAATCTGTTCATTGGTCAATCTCTTTACATATGCATTTGACTGTCAAAAATTTTAATGATAAAATGAAATTATAACATTATTAACTGCCAGCTGGACATCTTGTTTAGGTAAATAAAGGAACAACTTTACCTTCAGAGTTTGTTACAACTGAATATGCTGATGCAGCTGCTGATGCAGCTGCTGAAGCAATTGCTTTAGCAAGGGCTGCAGTAAAAGTTGCCAAAAGTGCAGCAGCAATGATGACGAACCATCAAAACCCTAAAACCAAAGAAAAACCTAAATTACCCGAATCTGATATTTTCACAAATGAAAACAGGTCAGACTCACAATCTTCGGAAGAAGATGAACCCACAGTTGAAGAACTACAACTTCTTGAAGAACAATTAACTGGTAGTATAGCTGTGAGATCAAAACGACAAGTGGAAAGGAAAGAGAGGAGAATTAGGGCAGCAAAACGGGCTGAAGCGGGAGCTGTTTCAGTTAAATCTGGCGGCAAAGGGCGGGCTACCGCCAGTACTGTGGCGGTCAAACCGGGATTGAGTAGAAGACGTAATGAGAAAAAAGATGTTTTGGCTTTTTTGGGTGGAATGACAAATGCTAAGCTTTTAACTGCTGCAGAAGAAGTACAACTTTCTAAAGGAATACAGGTACCTCTAAATCGGGTTGACCCGACCCGAACCGAACCCATAATTCTTTTTCTTCAAAGCTTTTATTTTTTTTATAAAATACACAGGACTTATTGAAATTGCAAGAAGTTCATAAAGGTCTAGAAGAACGTTTTGGGGTCCCACCAACTTTTGCAGAATGGGCTTCTGCAGCAGGAACTGATCAAATACAGTTAGGAAGACGTTTACATTATGGTGAAGAATGCAGAGACAAAATGATCAGAAGCAACATTAGACTTGTTATTTCTGTTGCAAGAGGTTATTATGGAACAAAAGTTCATCTTCAAGATATTGTTCAGGTAAATGCATCACTTTCATTTGGGCTGAAACGGGCCGGGTTGCTTTGATCTGACCCGTTTGGGATACTTTTCCAGGAAGGAATTCGAGGCCTGGTGAAAAGTGCAGAGAAATTCGATGCTTCAAAGGGGTTTAAATTTTCAACATATGCTCATTGGTGGATCAGGCAAGCTGTTCAAAGATCGCGTGCTGAACAAAGCAGGATTATTCATGTTCCAGTAAGATTATCATATTATATTATATTTTTTCCACTTATAAATGTTAAAATTTTAATTTTTGTTGGATTATACAGTATTATATGGTTGAGGTGCAATCTAAGGTGAATGAGGCTAAGTATCGATTGGATAAACAGCTTGGAAGAAAACCAACCCGTGCAGAAATTGCAATTGAAACGGGCCTTTCCATTAAAAGGATCCAATCTGCAGAAGACGCCCCGAAGCCCGCCCGATCTATTGACATTCCTGTTGGTTTTGAAAACAATACCAAACTCACGGTTTGTTCTCATTCTGTTATTTCCTGTTACTCTGTTATTTCGTGTATTTACCATTAAACATTTGTTTTCAGGATCTTATTGATGACCCTGATCAAGAGACACCCGAGGAAATACTAATCAAACAAACTATGTCAGAGGATTTAGATAAGGTGTTGAATACATTAGGTGAAAAAGAAGAGAAAGTGATTAGGTGGCGATTCGGGCTCGAAGATGGTAAAACAAGAACATTACAAGAGATTGGAGATGTGATGGGTGTGAGTCGTGAACGGGTCAGACAAATTGAACTTTGTGCTTTTCGCAAGCTAAGAAACACAGACCGAACCGAGACTCTTAAGGCAATACTTACCTCAATAATATATATATATATATATATATATATATATATATATATATATATATATATATATATATATATATATATATATATAGTCAAGAGTTATATTGAGAACCCTGATTTCAAAAAGAACTCTGAAAACTTTTTATTAATAAAATTGGACCATTGGATTTAAGATTAACGGTTAAGATTGTTTATGGCATTTTTGTAAATAATACAACTTATTTTTTTGGTAAAAATTAAATGAAAAGGGTATCATAGGTATTTTGCAAAATAAAAAAAAAAGAAAAAGAAAAGAGAATTGCTTAAAATCCGTCACTTTCTCTCTCCAATTTGTTTTAATTCCATTTTTTTTCTCCAAAACCCATATCTCTCCCATTTTTCCCACCACTCCCAATTTTCTCTATCCCCACTTCTTCTCTAACCTCCTTTCTAAACCCTAGCCATCGAAATATACATCATGTTACTGGTGCACGAACAACAACCAAATATTGTACATCTGGAGACTATATGCAGCATCGGGTGTAGATTTGACATTGAAAGATACAATGGCTCTCTCGATTTCTTGTTTTCATGGAGAATGAGTTGTTTATGAGTGTTTATGGCCGGCGTAGACATGGGTTGTTTCATCTGGTTTATTTGTTCGATCGTCGGCAGCGATGTAGCTTTTAAGATCTCCGACAAAGAAGCAAAAGTATCCGATTGTGGTTTCACTGAGATGTAGCTTTTAAGATCTCCGACGGCGGATTCCTTCCCGACGGTTTACTTCTCTGGTTCGTGAGTCACCACCCCATTGTCTTTCGATTTTTTGTGATATCATATATTGTACTTCACACATGAGATCTGCTTACGGTTTCTATAGCTGATGTTTTTGTTTAATCTTTATTTGTTTATGTTGTTGTATTGATAATTTGATACCATCTACGATAGCTAAAAATTACTCTCTTTCACTCAATAATGGTATTTGTTTTCAGTATTTAGAGATCTGCAGTGCTGGTTGGATTTCTCCCAAATTCGTTCATCTTTATTAGGGAAACAAATCATTACTTTGTAGGGGACTAATGAAAAGAGACAAAGATTTTGGGTTTTTGACGAGGCGACTAAATAGAAACATGGAGAAGGAAATTGAGTTTTCTTTTGCATTGCTATTTTTATGGAATATTTTTTTTCTTTTGGCAGAGTTTGAAAACATCAATATCAAAATATTATATAAGGTATAATATTAATTGTTGAATTAAGTTGTAGTTGAAGTTACGTAGATTTACATGAACTAATTTGTGTGATTTTGTAGGTGAAAGGTGTTAGGGACACCTCAAGCTTAATGACTTCGTTCAATTTTTTTCGATTATTTGTTGTGTGAGAACAATTATGTTTGGCTTTTCATTTTTTTTCTCTTTATATTAGTGTTTTCTTATTGTTGGATGTGTATATGTTATTGGTGCAATTTTTATACATTGATGTTTTTCTGTTACATATATGTTATCAGTAGACCTGTTTCGACCATGTTCTCTCAAACACATATGTTCAACTAGTTTAAAACACTTATGTACAGTAGTTATCGAAAATAACATTAATTACTGGAAAAATAACATATGTACAACCGTCTCAACATATATGCACAACCTACATTAAAAACTAATTACTAAAAAAACATATATGCACAACCGGTTAGACAAAAATGACAAAATAACAATAAATTTTCAAAAATAATTCCTAAATTAGAGGAAATTTTCAAAATAGGAAAAAAATTATTTGTAAAATGTCGTAAAGACCCCTGAATAATTAATATGAATTAAATTAATCAAAATCAATTTACTAAATTCTGATTGGTTAATAAGAGTTCTCAGAGTTCTTTTTGAAATTAGGGTTCTTAATATAACTCGACCCTATATATATATATATATATATATATATATATATATATATATATATATATATATATATATATATATATATATATATATATATATATATATATATATATATATATATATATATATATAGGGTGCGATTCAGCGCAGAACCGATTTAAGCGACAGAACCACAGAACCATTTTTCGACCAATCAGAATGCAGGAAATTCTATTTAATATTTATTTTTTATAATTACTGGTGGAGGGTATTTATGGGATTTTACAAAATCGGTTATATATGGAAAACGAATTTGTAATTTACTGCTTTCCTAAAATTATGGAAAGTTGGGTTTTCCTAAAACGATTTTGCATTTGATGCAGCAGCATACAACAGTTGATGCAGCAACGTACAACAGCTGATGCAGCAGACGAATACGATGAACATCTATGTATTTTACGTACAACATACAACATGGATGTAAAATAATCATGGATGTTAAAAAAACATCCAATGTTTACAACAGGAACATACAATGTGTTGTAAAATATTCATGGATGTAAAAAAAACATTGAATGTTAACAACTGTAAAATACATGAGTAACTACAAATAGTGGGTAACATACATGCACAAAATGACATTGAACAACATACATGTACAAAACAAAACCTATGTATCCGATCGGTAACATCAATCATTTAAGAACAACAACGTATGTAATTGACCACAAAGAAGAACTGAATCACCTCGACTTTCAGTCCCATGTCCCAACTACTTCACCAAGTTCGATCAGTTCCTACAATAATACCAAACAACTAATTACATTAAAATATTATTAATGAGTCAACAAGATTTTATAAAAAAAAAAAAAGAATTACCTGGTATGATTTACTCTACATACATATGATGTTTACTGGTTAATTTACTCTACATACATATGATGTTTACTCTATCATCCCATGTATCCTGAAATATAGTTACTGGTTAATTTACTCTACATACATATGATGTTTATATCACAAGTTTGTCTATGTTTATATAGTTACTGGTCAACAATTTGAAATCATGAAACAAACAACCTTCCATTTAACAAGACATGTATGTATGGTTTTAGCTCTAAACAGCTATACAACAATCAAACTAGACATGTATGTATGGTTTTAACCTAACAATCTGAAACAAAAGATTGTTTCTAAATCCGTATGATACAACTGATCAAACCTCTAATGGATTCATACCTTCTGAAGAAGAACTTTTAACATCAAGCGGTCAAGGTGATCGACAACAATTGAATGGCTCTCGATCTTTGTTTGCTTTCAATACCATTTTATTCCGGCATCATCTTCTTTGCCAACCACATATGCGTCAAATTTCTGTGATGAATACATACAATTATAACTTCAAAGTCAGCACATCATACAAATAATACATAATAAAAAATGAAGTAACGGAAAGGGTCAGCTAGGCATTTTGTCGAACACTTGGCGTGCTTATACTTTCATGTACATAGATTAATTAAAAAACACCCGCAAAATCAACATATTTAACAAAATGTAACATATTTTAGTGAGATGGTAATGAACATATTTAACAATTTACAGAATGTTCCAGATTTTTGTTTTCTATAAGCAGTCTTATATATTCACAATTATTTTACATCCAATGTATTTAACTGAAAAAGCATCAACATCAAATGTTTTTAGGAAAAAAAAAGATTTCCAGTACTACTTATATATTTACATACCACAAAGACAAGATTTGCATCTTTATCCAATGTAGCCACATAGTCATGCATATCAACCAACTTTTCAGAACTTTGTGAAAACCATGTTTCACAAAATAAAAATCATAAGGCATTTTATAGCCTGAAAAAGGTCAAAATTAAGACATAATTACAAATATTAAAATTAAAGACATAATGACAAACCTATCTTGCGAGAATTGACCGGAAGATATTGAGTTACAGGATTCTTGATCACACGCATAAGCTTTTCCCGTTTTCCAGCAGCAGAAATACGAATACAACTATAATAAATCGAATAAGCAAAAATCGAATAATAAAAGAACGAATACAACTATAATACTAACCAGTCATCACTATCGAAGCTTCAATTTAACTTTATGTTCCTCGTCTGACCACGAACGAAGATACCCTAAATCGAAAAAAAACAACCAGCGACTGCTGTGATTTCACCTTTTCTTGAGCAAATCGTCTGTAATATGTAAAGGATTAAGCATATCTCGTATACCCCTTTCATCAATTTTGAAAAGGAATAAGCGATAAATCTGGAGACGTCGTTATCGAACTCTGCGGTTATTGTGCACACAAATGGAAATGGGTATCTGTTTTAAATTGGTGGGGATATGGAAGAAAGGTAAAGTTCCAATACTACCCCTAAAACAACATAATATAAATGATTAATAGAAATTAATAATTAATAAATGGCATCTTTAATTTCAACCGCAGATCAAAAAACGAACAGCCCAGATTAAAAATTAAAATGGTTCTGTGGTTCTGTCGCTAAAAATGGTTCTGCGCTGAATTGGACACTATATATATATATATATATATATATATATATATATATATATATATATATATATATATATATATATATATATATATATATATATATATGTATATATATATATATGCAAATGTGTACAGGGAAATCTTCTGCACTAAAAGGTATACGGGTCGGGTCGTGGTTATGTGACGGGTTTCTTGTGGCCCGAACTGGCACATTGGTACGAGATGAGTAACTTTATGGGTTGTTGCAAGACTCGGTTTTTTTTTGTCTTGGTTTTGCTTATTCTTGATGTTCTTTATTCATGCATACAAGCAAAGTGTTTAATTAAATATAGTAATTATACATTAAGTGTATGATGATGTACTAATTTTTTAGAAGCTTACGTGTCAAAATTTAGAAGTCAAAGAGTTGATTTTGTATATAGGGAAAAAAAAAGATATTAGATATATTCAACATTTTATAAAGGAAAAAGTATATCCTTTTAAAAAGATTCCTGATATCGTAATGTTGCCATTCTTAGCAGTGTCTTTAGCTCTAGGTAGATCAGTAGATGTATGAATATCTCTCAAGGGTTGTGTGGTATGGTCATGTGAGTTGACTATCAATTATAATGGTTCATGTATTTCATTATAACAAAATTATAAATAATGAATAAGAAATGAAACAGAAAATTGCATGCTTATTGAATAGGCAAAGTACTGGCTTGAATACACGAACTGAAACAGAAAAGAACTAAGCTAACTCCTATTCTCAAGGAGAACTGGCAACTATCAAAAACAAACTAAGGGTATGTTTGGGAAAATATATATAAGGGCTTATAAGCTTATATAAATTTGATTAAGCTTATATAAGTTTTCCCAAATATGCCCTAACTCCTCCCGTAACCCAGGAGTTTACTCAGTGGCTCGTTTATTCGGTAATAAAGGATAATGTGTAGGGATCAAGTTTAAGGAAACTTTTTTTCTAGCGAAAAGCCCTTCGGTTTCAGTCATATCGATATCAGTTGGCGTTAATCCATGAGGAAGTTTCCAATCATAGAAGTATAGCATATTAGCAATAAAAAATTCGATAGTCCGTACACCAAAAGTAATTCCAGGACAAATTCTCCTCCCAGCCCCAAGCGGAACCAACTCAAAATCATTTCCCATAAAATCCGTGGATGTATTCTCAAATCTCTCGGGTTTAAAGCTCTCAACATCCTCCCAATACGTAGGATCGGTCCCACATGCCCACGCATTAATAATCACTTTTTGGTGGACTTGTATGTCAAAACCACCAATGTTACATGGCTCCCGACATTCATGCGGGAGTAATAAAGGGAGTGGAGGGTGAAGCCTTAAAGTTTCTTTTACGACATTATGTATATAACTCAAACCATGTAATTCTACGTCTATGATTGTTGTTTTTCCCTTGAAAGCTTCTCTGACTTCGGTTTGTGCCTTTTCCATCACTCTTGGGTTTCTCATCATCTCTGTCATTGCCCATTCGATTGTTATTGATGTTGTGTCGGTGCCTCCTATGAAGATATCCTGCGTCAATGTTTAATCGACAATATAAATGTCATAACCTATGGTTTATCACTTATTACATACACACTCCTTTATCTTCAATTATTTATGATGCATTATTATGTAAATAATGTAGAAATGTCAAAATAGCTAGAAAAATACAAAATAAATACCAAAAATTTTCAAGACCTATTATTTAACTAACTTTATTACTTTTGAGTTCCAAAAATCATATAAGAAATATGTATGTCTATTTTATGTATCTATATTTTTTATTAGGAAAATTGTTTTTTTTTTTCTGCTGACCGAGTTCTTGTGTCTAATGGCCGATTTCAATCGAGCTATAACCATCGATCTAATATGCTCAGTTCAACTGACTACCTTCCTGTTTTCCGGTTTTACTGTTCAGAATTTTAAAAGATCGGTTTTAAGCAAATAATTCCTTACCACTAAGATGGCTTTAATGTTGTCGTTTGTGATTGGGAACTCCAAACCACCTTCTGTTTTTATTCTTAGAAGAACTTGAAGAAGACTTTCATCCTCATGTATCTCGCCATCACTTGTTCTCCCACGAAGATCCTCGAAAATTTCATCCATGATCTCGTCAAACGTCTTACGTATTTTCCATAGCTTTGAAGTCCTTCCTGTAATCGCCGAAACAAACTCGTATTCCGGGAACAAATCGCCCAAGTTTAACCCACTCATTTCTCTGCCCATTACATGTATGAACTCTATGAGTCGACATTGTTGTCTACAATTATTCCCAAATGATGATATGGAAACAACGTTATTAGTCATTTCGCTAACCTTTTCATGTATATCTATCGTCACTTCCCCCTTCAATGAGTCGATAAACTTCATGAAACGATTAAATTCTTGAAGCCTAATTGCTCCAAAAGATCGCACTTTTTTGGCACTAAGAAGTTGCAGTAAGCAAATCTTTTTCAACTGTCTCCAGTATTCACCGTATGGCCCAAATGCAATGTCGGTGTTCCCGTACAACGTTATTTGAGATGCTAATGATCTTGGACGGCTGGCTAAAGCGAGATCATGGGTTTTGAATACATCTTTGGCTAGTTGAGGTGAGGACACGACAATTGTAGACATTTGGCCTAGTTGAATATGCATGATGGGACCATGTTTTTTGGCTAAGTCCCGGAAAGCACGGTGAGGAAGTGCTCCGGCCAGTTGGTGTAGGTTTCCGATCAACGGTAGCTTTGGTGGTCCCGGTGGCAAGTTTAAAGATTTGGGGGTTTTGGGTTTGGGTTTGACAAAGAAAAAAGAGAAAATGATTGAGGAAACAATGAGCAAAAAGAAGATTAAAATGGCATCCATAGTGAAAACTGAAATGAGAGAGTGCAATATGTGTCTCCCCTTCCAACTTATTATGCATATGAAGTACTTTGTTCAATTACTCAAGTCAATATTTATAATGTCTTACAGATTAAGAAATGTGAATCTAATCGATTATTTTTTGTTTTTTTTAAAGCCTACCAACTTTTTCAATTCATGACGTTAAAGATTAGACTTGAAAATGATTATGTTTTTAGGAGACCTAATTTTTATACTTCGTATATAATCTTGGAGTTTTTTAATCCACTTAATAATCTAATAAAAAAATATTAGAAAGTCTAATTTTTATATAAATCTTTTATATAGAGTCTCACTTTTATCTATTCGCATAAGGCTTTAACAATTCATAAACGCCCCATTGAAAATATTTATCTATTAACAATTTTACCTATTATTTAGTAGCTTTTTATGATTCTTTTGATTTAGACGATATCATTTATAAGATCCTTAATCAGTAAAAAAAAGTTGGTGCGGCATGAGTAACTCTACGGGTTATTGCAACTTGCAAGACTCAGGTTTTTGTCTTCTTATTGCTTACTATTTTTTGGAAACGGCAAATGAAATAACGAAAGCCTACTCGTAATTTTTCAGTGAGCACCTCGAGTTCGAGCTCCGCATAAACGGACAAACCCAACCCCCAAAGGGATTTCCAAGGAAAATTCCCCATATTTAAAAAATTCCCCAAAGTTTTTGTCTTCTTATTGCTTACTATTGATGTTCTTTTGGCCATGGACATGTATTACTCCCTCCATCTCATAAAAAAATTTATATTTCATTTGGACACAATCTTTTAGGAGATAGTTAGTGGCGGGATCCTTTGTAATATTCTTGATTAAAATATAAGGTTAGATTGGAGAGAGAAAGTGTTTTATTGGTGGAATGATTGGTAATAATATTATTTTATTAGGTGGCCCCTCAAATTTGAGAAATGTAAACTTTTTTTATGAGACAAAATTTTAAGGATAAATGTAAACTTTTTTTTATGGGACAGAGGGAATATATTATATCTTAAGTCCTCTTACTTTTCTTACCTAAGAAATTAAATATTGTTGTTAATAATATTTGGTTATTCATGCATAAAAGCAAAATATTTTTACTTTGTTGTCCATTTTCACCCAATCAACTTCTTTTTTCTAATCCTAAAATAACATTAGAAAAAAATGTTTAGTACATTTATATTGTACGTATTAAGTGAAGATCTTATTCAAGCATGTTTTTTCATCTAATTTTAGTTAAATTAACTTATGTAATCGGTCATCTCTTTTAAGAATTTGTTGGAAAGATTTAGAATACTTGATAGATCGAAACTAATAAATTGTCTTGTGTAATTGATGATTTGCGTTAGTTCAGATAAAAATTAAAGGATGCAATTGATATGGTTATAAACATTAAAACTTAAGATAATTTCATATATTCTTAATGCAAATATAAAACAAAAATGAATATAAAAGTATATTTACAACGACAACTACAAAGATATTCCGTTTCTTCAAAATAATGATATGAGGGATCTACCCGTAGGTAAAGTGACTGATTTTAAGGATACCTCCGACAACATTAGTTTTGTTATATATTTTTTACGCTAGTATTATACAATATTGGATATTTTAAAATGCTAATGTACGTTATCTTTTAGAAAAGACAAATATTCCACAAGATCATGTGGTGTCTCAGTACTATATTTCACATGTAGACAGTACTATATTTCACATGTAGATAATATTTGAATGTGAGTTATTAAGATTCTTATATGCATGTATTATTTTAGCTATTGGTGCTCTGGGTCAGATTCCAAAAATGCCCTATAAAATTTTATAAACAAGCAACAAACTGTTTCTAGGAGTTTAAAACCTAATACTCGTACTATATTTTAATTTTCATTTACAAATTTAAAAAATTTGTACATATTTAATTTATTTACCTATAAAATGATACTTCCTCCGATTCAAAATAAGTGCTACATTTTCCTTATATGAGTGATTCAAAATAAGTGCTACACTTTAAAAATTACCTTATTTGGCAATAAATAGTAGGACACACACCCACTAACTATCTACATTAACAAAGTGAAATGACTCATTTACCCTATTTTTTACTTTTAAACATCATTAACCTCACTTTATTCAAAATGTGTGGGACTCATTATCCACTAACAATTCAATTAATCTAATTTAACCATCATTATAATATTTTGCCTCAAAAATCGTGAAACCTAAAGTGTAACACTTATTTTGAATCGGAGGAAGTATATGAAATCTACTGATTTTTTTCATAATCTCATTATTTAATTTTAATACTTAATTGTATTAATCAAATGAATAAATAGATAAATATGAAGATTTGATAGAAATCAATATTATTTCTCTAAAAATTTATTATTTTACAGTTCAGTTATCTACACTTAAAAAATTATCAAGTTAACCTACAATAATCCTCAAACCCTTTCACAAATAAACGCCTACCTACTTTGTTATGACTCTTTATTGATTTAGACAATGTCATTGTATCAGATCCAAACAAAAATAATCTATTTTCTAATCAGTAATCAATGTTCAAGGTAGTCCATTAATTTGATCTAGTCCTAAGGGACATTTATTAATTAGCCCTTGGATCAAGAAAAATTAATGGTCAAGATCAAGATTCAAAACCACCACCACCACTACAAGCACATGTGCTTCTCCGGCGGCCAGAGACAGAGGTGGCCGCCGGCGGTGGTGACCGGTGGTGGTGGTCGTGACTGGAAGCACATGTGCTTCGTGACTTGTTTTGATTTTTTTCTGTGTAGTGAAGCACATGTGTTTCATAACGTCAAGCACATGTGCTTCGTGATTCAAACACAAATGACTTGCTTGTAAGTTACATGTGTTCAGGAACAAAAACACATGTGTTTGGCTTTATGAAGCACATGTGCTTGGCTTTATGAAGCACATGTGCTTCATAATGATATGTTCGTCACTTGTTTTGATTTTTTTCCGTGTAGTGAAGCACATGTGTTTCATAACGTCAAGCACATGTGCTTCGTATGCTCCCTTGTGTGTTTAGAAACTCATGTTTTTAGTTACTTAAAGCACATGAGTTTCGTGACCTGAAGCACATGTGCTTCGAAGTAATATGCTGTGTTTTAGTGAAGCACATGTGCTTCGATACATCAATACCACCACCACCCCCATTAGCACCAGTACCTTCACTGTCAGCCACCACCACCACCGCCGGCGGCCGGCGGCCGGCGGAGGCGGCCGGCGGCCGGAGGTGGCCGGAGGCGGCGGCCGGCGGTGGCTGTAGGTGGGGGATTTGATCTTGACCATCTTGATCCAATGGCTATGATTTGTCCCTTGGGACTATACAAATCCTTTGGACTCCCTAGAATACAACTCGTAATCAATAATACAAATCTCAAACATAATATAGTAATACATAACCATTTATCGAATCAGAATAATTAAAAACCATGGATCGGAATTCGGAAGTATGTGAAGCAATGGTTGGTCGTTTTTGTGAAGGGATATTAATTAATTAAGGAAAGTATGATGTCAATAACCATATCTCTACATGTGGTAAACACTAGCGGACCTAGCTATGTAAGAACTCGTAGTAACCCGTATCACTATTCAAAAAAATATAATTCGTATGATGATTTTTTGATGATTTTAAGGTTAGAGTACTACTACCGGATAAAAAAAGATACTCAATAGCCCAAAATAAACTTATCTTAAAAAAAAACTTAAGAATTAGCCAATAATATAAACTAGAATCTTAACTCAAAATTTAACCAATTACAAAATATATCCAAAAGTGTAGTGTACATGTGTTGTGTATAACAACAGTCATCTGATTCTAAGAGCTCAAGTTGAAAAAATAAAATATGGGCATCAACTCTTGCAGTAATTAATAGTTATCTTATAGGTTTGTTTATGAAATTAATTTTTCGAAACTTGGTGCTTGTGTAATAGTCTATTATATTAAATTGATTTTTCTTTTGGCGCTGACCCCCCTTGTATTTTTTTATCTCACAAGGGTGCTACTGCTAGTGAAAAACTCTAATTCTGGCACTACTAGTAGAGAGACTGCTTCTAGAAAAATACCCGACAAAAGTGTCGGAACAATAAGGCTTAGACTGTGTAACGCAATGTCGAGTGAATCGGTCGCCCCCATTCGTCCCCTACCCGATGCGTCCTACCCCCTTACGAAAGAATTGCGCGACTCGGCCCACACGGCCAAAGGTCGTCCGGTCGACTGATACAGGTCGCCATTTTTTAAAGGGAAGAAGGTTTTTCAAAGGGGAATGTTTGGTCGCCTAGTTACGTGGGTTTGGTCGGGATTTTTTATGTGTTTAGACGGGCTGATGTGGCGTTGATGTGTCAGCGGTGACCAATGGAACAGTGGTCACCCGTTACGCATAGTTTTAGAATCTATATATTTGTGACGGAACGAATTACATAAATTTAAATGATTACAGATAACCTAATTGAGTCATCCTAAAACTAGGGGTGAGCATTGGGCGGTTTTTAACTAAAACCAAACCCCGCCCCAAACGTTCAGGTTTTAAGAATTACACCCCGTTCGGTTTCGGATTTTTTGGTTTCGGTTTTTCGGGGTTTTTTTGGTTCGGTTTCGGGGTTTTTTTCGGTTTTTTTTTTGTTTTCCTTTAAATTTACTAATTTGTTACCTTAAAAATTAGTATTATGATTCAAACTCCGAAAGTTAATTCATTTCGTTATAAATAAAAAATAACTAGTAAGTTTAATACTCCCTCCGTCCCACAAAAAAGTACCCATTTCTCCCTAAACTTTTGTCCCACAAAAAAGTTCTCATTTCTCAAATTGATGGGGTCCACTCAATAAAATAATATAATTTTCAAAGACCCCACCACTAACTATCCAATAACTATCTTTCTCTCTCCAATCAAACCTTATATTTTAATCAAAATAATATCAATTACCCCACCACTAACCTTTTCTTAAGACTTGTGCCCATGAGAAATGGGTACTTTTTTGTGGGACGGAGGGAGTATATTATAATAATAAATTCAACTAACATAACTTGAATAAGATTAATAATAGAATAACATTCAACAATCTTTCACAATGATCTTAGTCCATATCTTCATCCATAAAAGTTTCATTGCACGATTGCTTTCTTTTTGCGAACAAATTTATGGAAAAAATACAATAAATAGTAAATATAACATGACATATTAGATTTTAATCACATCTTTTATTTAAAAGATAATTAAATGTCAAATCTTTTATAAATATAAGAACATTTTTATTAAATTTGAAAGATATATAATGGCGGGGCGGTGTGGGGTTTTTGGTCGGGTTTTTCATATGCCCCCGAAAACCGCCCCAAACATTCGGATTTTCCAAAAATCAAAACCGTTGACATCGGTTTTTCATATGGTTCGGTTTTTTCGGGGCAGTTTTTTCGGGTTTTTCGGTTTTGGTTCGGTTTTTCGGTTTTTATGCTCACCCCTACCTAAAACAGAATTTCACTTGTAGTGCGAGTGTTTTGAGTATACATCAATAGATTAAAAAAGATTGAGTCTAACAAATTTGATTTGGCTTCATGGTGGAGTGTTTGTGAGGTTCTTGGTTGATCATATCCAGAATCCAAAACGCCATTTATATACCGATGAAAGGTTCCCAACGAGCATCGCAACTCTTCAATTACCGTTATGTTGTATTACTGCATACTGCCTGAATGGAACGTTGCATTCTTTTATGTATTACTCCGTATCACAATGAAACCTAAAAATAGATTAATAAAAAATCAAATGAGATTTGATAACCATAGCCCTTATGGCAATAGTTAAGGGTTGATTAATTGGTTAATTTACTAGTATTGAAGCATAACTATAATGGGTGGTTAGTGATTTTTAAGGGGCAGCACTAACTTAATTAGCAACTATCAAACAACTCCTAAATTCAATTAACAATTTTTTTCTTAATCATAACCCTCAGCTTACTTACGGCAATGGTTAGTATTTTTCAAAATGAATTTCAAAAATTCAATTAACAATCCACCAAATTACCCATTTGATATTCTCTTATTACAAGCCTACTTATGGCCACACAACTGCACAAGCCTCAAACCACTTGCAAGGTGTGCATCAAAGATTCAAAGTTAAAGTTATATTATAGTTAAAATGACTTTATAATATAGCTATAACATTCACATTAAAATTATAATTATAAATAAGAAAAAATCTCTTCTTTTAAAAGCCTGTTTATGCTTATTTTGACTCAACGATAAATCTTTCTTCGGATTTTTGGTGATTATCTATTCATGCTCATATAATATTCCTTTACGATCCACAAAAATAATAAAAACCAATCACAATTTAGAAAAAAAATGAAAAAATTCTTTTACGAGCGTTAAACCGTTGGCGTCGAGCTTTGGCGCGATATAGGTGTCCTCCGGTGTCATTGAAGAGACTATAACTTGACTTTAACACAGTGACACCATGTTCTCTCAAGAATGCCTTAATTAACACTAAGTTACTACAGATATCGTTCGATCATAATAGGCTTCAAACTAAAATTAAGCGTGTTTCATTTTCCTTCTTGTGTAACGCTCACAATTTCCATTAGGCTGTGAGGATTCTTATTTCCTTATAACAATTTTCGACTTATTAATAAACCAATTGAAAAATGATACAAACAATGTTTAAGTAGTTTTACACGTGTTGAGGAACTTTTTAGTTATTTCGATATACGTGGTAATTCAAAAAAAGAGTTAGACTTGTCACCTAGTAATTCAATGAATTTCTTGATTTTTATAAAATCATAAGTGATAAATCTCAACTATTGATTAATTATAAGTAATGGTCAAGATTAATCACATATTTCATACAAAGAGGAGTATTTTAGTCATTTTAAAAAAAATATTTTTTTATTATTTATTATTATTTTTTATTTTATTTTAGAATTATTATTATTATTATTTTTTATAATTTTGTAAAAAAAATTATTACTTTTCCATTAATAACACATAATGTAATTGCATATTGAATCACATGTGATTGCATACTGAATCACATGTGATTATACTAAAACATCAAATTGATTAAATATACAATCACATATGATTTTATATTAAAATCACATATGATTAAGTACTATACGTAATTATCAAATAAATATTATTTTTTAAAGAAAAAAATAAAAAATATATTTAATAAATACAAAGAGGAGTATTTTAGTCATTTTAAAAAAATATATTTTTTTATTATTTATTATTATTTTTTTTATTTTAGAATTATTATTATTATTATTTTTTATAATTTTGTAAAAAAATTATTACTTTTCCATTAATAACACATAATGTAATTGCATACTGAAATCACATGTGATTGCATACTGAATCACATGTGATTGCATACTGAATCACATGTGATTATACTAAAACATCAAATTGATTAAATATACAATCACATATGATTTTATATTAAAATCGCATATGATTAAGTACTATACGTAATTATCAAATAAATATTATTTTTTAAAGAAAAAAATAATAAAATAATTAATAATAATAAAAAATTTTAAAATAAAAAATAAAAAAAAATCAATTTTTTTGTAAGTACCAAATGACCAAAATATCCCTTCATGTTTAAAATATGTAATTAATCTTGAACATTAGATCTTATTGATTAATGGTTGAAATTTATCCCAAGACTACGTAAAAATAATGGAACTCCTTGAATATTTTTCTATATATCAAGAGAAAGATTACCAAGTTATTTTAATACTATTATAACACGTCTATATGCATATTATATTCATATCTATATCTATATCTATATTTATCTATATATATATAAAAATTGAGTTTCAAGTTTGAAGTAACATTAATTATTAGATATTAAATGTAGTGCTAAATTGTTTTGTAAATTCTATGTTAAATAATACTCCCTCCGTCCCTAAATAAAGTTCCCATTTGTGTTGGGCACAACATTTTAGGAGATAGTTAGTGGTGGGGTATTTGGTATTACTTTTGAATAAAATATAAGGTTTGATTGGAGAGAGAAAGTGTTTTAAGAGATAGTTAGTGGTGAAAGTATTGGTAATAATATTATTATATTAAGTGGGTCCCTTAAATTTGAGAAATGGGAACTTTATTTAGGGACAAAACTTGAAGGTGAAATGGGAACTTTATTTAGGGACGGAGGGAGTAATAGCAAATTTAATTAACTAATAACATCTATAATAGTAGTAAATTAAATAATATAGTCAATTTAATTAAATAATAACATATATAATAGTAGTAAATTTAATTAAAAAAATTAAAAAATAATCTAAGAAATAAATAACCTAATAAAAAAATATAGTAAATATATATATAAAAATTGAGATTCAAGTTTGAAGTAGTAGCATTAATTTAATTAAAATAAATAACCTAATAAAAATAATAATAAATATATATATCTATCTATATAACATAAAAAATTGAGTTTCATGTTTGATTTTGCATTAATTATCATGATTTAATTACCATATATTAAAGTTTTCATACCAAAAGTTTTTTTAAATTAAAGCTAACATTACTTGATGAATATACTAAAAGCCAAAAAAAAAAAAAAAAAACCCCCCAAAACTTATTAAGTCATATAAATGGTAGAAGTTCAAACAATTTGATGTTACCTTTTAAGTTTACTATATAAACATATGTTTCAAAGTTCACACTCACAACTTCACTAACAAACTAACAATATACTTATTGATTTGTCTTCAATATAAACAAGTTGTCAACACTCCTTACAATATGGATTAAGGTTTAAATGAACAAGTTATCAACGGTTTTCTCAAGTCGCCAAAGGCATGAATGTAGCATTTAGTAATTACTTTTTTGATTTCTAATATGGACGGTTTGTTTTGATTTAGTTATTGTTCTTATGATTTGTTAAAGTTCGTGATTCATTTGTGTTCTTATATTATTCTTTCTACATGAATGTAGCATTTAGTTTTTTTAATTACTAATATGAATGATTTGTTTTGATTTAGTTATTGTTCTTATGATTTGTTAAAGTTTATGATTCATTTGTGTTCTTATGTTATTGTTTCTAGAGTTTAGTTTTATCAAGTTGATTATGATTTTTATTAGTGGGTTTATGTTTTTAAATTTTTTATTGATTATGTATGTTTATAATAAAAACTAATAAACACATATTAAGACTTTTAAAATAATTATTAGTAAATAATTATGAGTCATAAACTCATGTATGGTTTGTTATAAATATGATTAATAAATTAATATAAATGAAAAATATAATAAAAACCAAATTCGCCAAATTCTTATATAAAAGGATTCCTAACGTAACAAATTGTTATATATAAAAAGAAAAAAAACTCAAAATAATTAAGTCAAATAAATGGTAGAAGTTCAAAAACATTTGACGTTACCTTTTAACTTACTATATAAACATATGTTTCGAAGTTCAAACTCACAACTCAACTAACAATATACTTACTGATTTGTCTTCAATATAAACAAGTTGTCAACACTTCTTATTATATGGATCATGGTTTGAATGAACAAGTTATCAACGATTTTCTCAAGTCGCCAAAAGCATGAATGTAACATTTAGTAATTACTTTCTTAATTACTAATATGAATGATTTGTTTTGATTTACTTATTCTTCTTATGATTTGTTAAAGTTTATGATTCATTTGTGTTCCTATGTTGTTATTTTTAGAGTTTAGTTTTATGAAGTTGATTATGATTTTTATTCGTGGGTTAATGTTTTTGATTTTTTTTATTGATTATGTATGTTTATAATAAAAACTAATAAACACATTTTAAGACTTTGTGATTATGAGTAATAAACTCATGTATAGTTTGTTATACATATGATTAATAAATAAATATAATGAAAAATAAAATAAAAACCAAATCCACTAAATTGTTATATCAAAGGATTCCTAACGTAACAAATTGTTATATATTATAGGTAGAGGTGCACAAACCGGATTTTCCGGAAAACCGAACCGGTTTAAAAACCGGATCGGTTTTGGTCAACGCCGGTCAAAACCGGTTTGGCCAAAACCGGTTCGGTTTTTAAACCGGTTTTAGCATCGGATTAGCTAAACCGGTCCAAACCGGTTCGGTTCGGTTTGTAACCGGATCGGATCGGTTTTCGGATCGGATCGGTTTTCGGTTAAAAAACCGGTTTGAACCGGTTTTGACGGGTTTTCCTTTTTTTTTTTTTTTGTATTTTTAATTCACACAATATGTAAAAAGACAATAGAAATCGACTTTTAATTAAAGGAAACCATCCAAATACAAGAGTTCTAAATCCAAATACAAGAGTTTTAAACATAAATTTAAACATAAACATAATACAAACCAAACGATAATTAGTCTTCATTCTTCATGTCTTCGTCGTCATTCGCCGCCTCCATTTCTTCATTCTTCATCTCGCATGACATTGTTGCGTAGTTCCATGTCTAATGCAAGTTCTTCTTGTGTTAGAGGTACCGACATATGTCCCTCTATTTCCAAGTTATGTAATCGAACTTCCACGTCGCCCAACTCGGTCTCAAGTGATGAAATATGTTGTAAACGTTCTGCTGCATCGAGATGGTCTTTCAAACAAATTATAACTTCAACCGACAAAGGATTGAGCTTCGATCTCCTGTTTGATATAACCCTACCGCTAAAACTAAAAGCGGATTCCGAAGCTACCGTAGAAGCTTGAACACTTAGTAGGTCACGAGCCATAGCGGAAAGAATTGGAAATTGGATACCCTTTCCTTTCCACCAATCCAAAATATCAAAGTTTGGAAATTCTTCTACACTTATAGTTGACAAGAAATCGGTAAGTGTATACCTCCCAAGCTCGCTACTAGTGGTGTTATCACGAGCTCGTTTGCTATTTTCATTTTTCAAAGTGTTGTAGAATCTAATATTTTCATCATAATCCCTATGACCCGAACCAGAGGCCCCCTCGTGCATCATGGTATGAATGTGTGTTGTTGGACCATATTTTTCCAAGTAAGCATTAAACATGTTCGTTAAACAATTGTTGAAATGTTTAATGGTATTTTCCGCAAAATGAACGTCTTCGTCACACAAATTCAAATCGCTACAAATATTGTTAATTAACACCTCAACCCCTGACGTGTTTATCATGGGGTTTAAAGCAGCGGCTATTGTTATAACGGGGGGCATTTCGGTAAAATATTTTCTAAGTTTTTCTTTCATCGCTACCACCATTTCGGTAAATGGGGGACCCCTAAATTCAAAGTCATTTATTTTTGAACACATTAAGTAAAGTTGTTTTAACACCAATGGACTTGTAGGATAGTAAACCCCCGACAAATAAGTTGTTGCATTTTTGAAAACACAAAGTAATTCGGTAGCTTGTCTAATCGTTTCCCACTTAGATTCCTCAAATCGTACAACACGGTTTCGATTGGCTAACATATTATGGAAAATGCTTAAAGATAATTTTTGACGCAAAGCACACTCAAACATGTGGCAAGTGGAATTCCAACGCGTAGGTACGGCCCAATTTGGACCTAACCAATCTTGCCCCGCATCGACACAAAATTTCATATACTTATTATGTCTTAAACCGGTAGTACCAAAAACATCTTTTAGCATTACTCTAAAAGCGGTTGTTGTGGGTTCGATAGAATGTAACCCATCTTGCACAACTAAATTAATAATATGTGCAACACACCGACTATGGAAAAAAATGCCGTTACAAATCGGTTTATATTTAAGAATTAGTTTTTTAACCGCATTTGTATTGTTCGCATTATCAAAAGACATAGAAAAGATTTTAGACTCTAATTTATAACTTCTTATAACATAGTCTAAAATTATGTGGAGTCCCAAATAATTCAAACGCAATCGTACGCTTCATCATTACCCAAGTATTGGGATCAATCCAATGAGCGGTAACGCAAAGGTACGAGTCGTGTGTAGAATTTGGGGCGGTCCAAACATCACTAGTTAAATTAACCCCCGTTTGTAAATTTTCAAAACCTTTTTTTAAATCATCTTTAGCAAGTTTCCATAATTTTATAGCATCACGTCGTAAGGTAGTACGACTTACATGGGAATAGCGTGCTTCCAACTCTTCTTGGATCATGCTCGTCAACCTTTTGTTGTCGAAAAAGCTAAAGGGCAACGCCTCTTGAACCACCAACTTCGCCATTCGTTGACGAAGCCTACTAGCGTCGAAAGTTTGTATATTGCCGTCATTTCCCATGGTTGTTTGGCCACTCGTCGAGCCCATTTTTACAACGGTGCAACTTTTATTCTTATGATTCTTCAAACTTGTATTTCCATCTTCTTTAAAGAAACGCCTACATCTTTTGCACCGAGCTTTTTTCGATCCATCCGACATCAAACATAAGTCGAAATTGCACCAAATTTCCGGATTTCTCTTTGTAGGAAGTATCTTCTCTACGATAACGTCGGTAGAAGATTCACCCATACCAACCGAAGGTTGAGATTCCGAATCCATAGCAAAGATTACTTGCGTTTTTGAGTGTGGTGTGAGTTTATAAGCTAGAAATGAGAGTGTTTTGAGTGGTGATTGATCCTTAACACCTAAGGGGTATTTATAGGTGAATTGTGGACACTTAAAGACAAAAAAACGGGCAGAAATCACCCCCAACGGTCAAAAAACCGGTAAAAAAAACGGCTATATTCGATCAGCCCGAAAACCGGTTAAAAAACCGGTTTTTAAACCGGTTTTGTGTCCGGTTTTTAAACCGGTTGGGGCAACGGTAATTAACGGCTATATTTTTCGAACGGTAGGATGCAACGGCTATATTATTGAACGGTAAAAATCGGACGGCTATGTTTTGGTTTAAAAACCGGTTTAAAAACCGGTTTAAAAACCGGTTCGGATAAATCCGGTACAAAAACCGGTTAAAAAACCGGTTCCACGAAACCGGTTTTAAAACCGAACCGATCGTCAAAAATGTAAACCGGTTGGGAACCGCCTGTTTTAGACCGAACCGGTATTTTCGAGCGTCAATCCGGTTTCAAACCGGTTTTAAACCGGTTTTTAAACCGGTTCGGTTAAAAAAACCGGTCCGGTTGTGCACCTCTAATTATAGGCACAAACAAAAAAAAAAACCCCCAAAATAATTAAGTCAAATTAATGGTAGAAGTTAAAACAATTTGACGTTACCCTTTAAGTTTAATGTATAAACATATGTTTCGAAGTTCACACTCACAACTTCACTAACAATATACTTACTGATTTATCTTCAATATAAACAAGTTGTCAACACTTCTTACAATGTGGATCAAGATTTGAATGAACAAGTTATCAATGGTTTTCTCAAGTAGCCAAAGGCATAAATGTAGCATTTAGTAATTACCTTTTTAATTACTAATATGAATTATTTGTTTTGATTTATTTATTGTTCTTATGATTTGTTAAAGTGTATGATTCATTTGTGTTCCTATGTTGTTGTTTTAGAGTTTAGTATTATGAAGTTGATTATGATTTTTATTAGTAGTTTTATGTTTTTGAATTTTTCATTTATTATGTATGTTTATAATAAAAACTAATAAATACATATTAAGACTTTTAAAATAATTATTAGTAAATGATTATGATAAAGCGATTTTATCATTAAAATATATCGTTAAATGTTATTTTCAGAAAATTTCATTGTGTGTCAATTATAATTCTATATGCCAATGAATAGAGGTGTTAAAATTTGAGGGTCTAACTTATATTTTATGAATAACGTATTTTGTCTTACGTTAATAAAAACGATGATGTTTTGTTACTTTGACATTTCCTCCGACACAATTTTCTTATTTATTAGCGTACCCGCAATCAAAGCCAAACATTTTAGCGATCATGCTTTAGGTACTTTGCCCGTAACACCAATACAATGTGTACGTGTTACGTTAAAAAAAACTATTTATCATGAACAAAGCCCGTGCATCGCACGTGCCATGTTGCCTCGTATCTATATACATATAAAAATTGAGTTCCAATTTTGAAGTTGCAATTAATATCATGCAATTAATATTAATAATATTATAATAATAAAAACAAACTTATTAAATTGTAAGCCCAAGAGTTTTGAAATAAATATAAATAATTATGATAATAAAATGTCCAATAATTAAAAGACTTTTTAAGTTTTATTAGTCTTACACATTAGCATCTATAAATACTCATTCTCATATTGCAAAATTTTTAACACTCCAAAGGTGCATCCAAAAGAAATACTTAACAAATGAAGTTAACAACAAAGATCTATAGGGCTTTTATTATATATCGTCGCTATTAATGGGTAATCCAACATAATCTTTATGATTTTGCTTTAGAGAGGGTATGTTAGTTGTTTTTTTTTAAATTACACAACATCTTTTGTATTTATGTATAAGATTGTTATTCGTTGTTTATTTACATTTTGTATAAAAATTATATTATATAGTATATGCGATTGTGTATGATATTATCACAATTATTTAAGATGGATATCTTATCATGTTAATGGTCACAAATTGTTGTTCATTTGATTTGTTATTTTACTTTTAATCCAATTAATAGGTTTTGATCGCCATTTTTCACATCTTGCGTTTCTCTAATTAGTAGGAAAATATTAATTAAATATAAGGGTGGTTGTTGAATTGATGTTTATTTTCGTTTGTATATATATAATAAAATATAAAAAATGAGTTTCATGTTATTGTTGCATTTATTATAATATTGAATAAATCATGTTAATAAAGATTGAGAAGCACGATAGTTGTAAAATCAAGAGTTTTAACATAAACTTGAGATTATCTAATTAGTAGGAAAATATTAATTAAATATATTGATGGTTGTTAAATTTATGCTTACTTCTTTTATATATGTAAAAAAATATAAAAATTGAGTTCTATTTTTATGTTGCATTTATTATAATTGAGTTCTATTGAGTTCTATAGTATTGAATTCATTTTAATAACAATTTGACAAACTCATTAAATTGTAAGACCAAGAGTTTTGTAATAATTATAATAATAAAAAGTTCTATAAAATAAGAGACTTTTCAAGATTTATGAATCTTACACATTAGGATCTATGAATACTTATTTTCATGTTGCAAAATTTTAACACTCTAAAGGTGCATCCAAAAGAAACATTTAATAAGTGAAGTAAACAACAAAGACCTTTAGCATTTTGTTTTTTTTTCCTTGCTATTAATTTCTTTCATTGATTTGTATCAAGTATATAACTTACCGATATCTTTACATCTATATCTATATCTATATCTATATCTATAAATAAATCATATAAAAATTGAGTTTTATGGTTTATGTTGTATTGAATTCTATGTTAAAAAAATAAGTTTTTGTTATAAATGATGCTCATGAGTAAATGTAATTGATTATACAAAGAATTTAACATAAATAATAGTAGTAATTAAATTCAATTAAATAATACTCTTTTCATTTAACTAGAAGTTGCATATTAATTAAATAAGACAAAGAGTTTAACTAGAAAATTAATTGTATTAAATTTAATTAAATAATCGTCTTTTCATATAACTAGAAGTTACATATTATAAACTATAAATATCACAATATCATGATGCAAATGATGTTGAGTTTTCAATTGATATTATCTTTTACCCTAACAGAACATCCTTTTATAAAAATTGAGTTCCAACTTTGAAGTTGCAATTAATACCATACATTTAATATTAATAATAATATTATATAAATCCGTTTATAAAAAATAATATATTAATCAATTGTAAGATCAAAAGTTTTATCATAAATAATATTTAATAAACACAACAAAATAATGTCAATGCATTTCTGAATCACAAAAAATAGTTGAATATCTAGATTATGGTTAAATGTTAATTATATAGCAACAACCTTTATAGGTTTATTAAAATCAATCAATATAATCAAAATGCACGATGACATATATTTATTTAAAAAAACCATAACCGAACGAAAAAATAGTTTTGGACGGACCGAGGACCGAACAGATGATGCTCAGAACCGAACCGAAACGAGAACCGAGGCAATTCCTTTGTACTTTTTCGGTTTTTTCTCGGTTTTGGACCGAATCGGACCGCTCGGAACTGAACCGATTGGAACCGAGTACTGATTTTTCATAAAATTCGAACCGAGAACCGAACCAGCGGAGCTCGGTTCGTCCGGTCAGTGATCCCGGTCGGTTCTTAGTCCAATTTGCACAGGCCTACTTACGCATACGAAATCTATTTCAAGCTAAAGAAATAATTGCAATTAACATAAACAATCCATATGACACAATAAACACAACAAACCCTAAACATCAATACACATAAAGAGCAACTTTGCTCATTTAGTAGAATACCCTCAATCAAAGTTAAACATGTAACCGATAACGCTTTTCGTACTTTCCAGGTAATACCAGTAAATTATACACGATATGCACTCAAAATAACTCATTATTGTGAACGAAGCCCGTGCATCGCACGGGCCATGCTGCCTCGTATATATAAAAATTGAGTTTCAAGTTTGAAGTAGCATTAATTACTAGATATTAAATGTAGTGCTAAATTGTTTTGTAAATTCTATGTTAAATAATAATAGCAAATTTAATTAACTAATAACATCTATAATAGTAGTAAATTAAATAATATAGTCAATTTAATTAAATAATAACATATATAATAGTAGTAAATTTAATTAAAAAATTAAAAAATAATCTAAGAAATAAATAACCTAATAAAAAAATATAGTAAATATATATATAAAAATTGAGTTTCAAGTTTGAAGTAGTAGCATTAATTTAATTAAAATAAATAACCTAATAAAAATAATAATAAATAATTAAAAATAATTAAAATTGAGTTTCAAGTTTGTAGTGCTAAATTGTTTTGTAAATTCTATGTTAAATAATAATAGTAAATTTAATTAACTAATATAGTCAATTTAATTAAATAATAACATAAATAATAGTAGTAAATTTAATTAAAAAATTAAAAAATTTGTTTTAAATTTTTTTTATAGTAAATTCAATTAAATAATAGTATTAAATTCAATTAAATAATATAGTAAATTTAATTAAATAATAGTAGTAAATTAAACTAAAAAAATTATAAAATAATATAAGTAATAACCTAATAAAAAATATAGTAAAAAATTAAAAAAAAAAGCTTTTAAATAATATAAGATAAAAAATATAGTAAAATTGATTTTCATGCTTAATGTAGTATTTAATTACAATCATTAAATGAAAATAATAAATAATGTAATAAAGAAATATATTAAGAACTAATAACTCCATCAAATTGGCATATCAAAAGTCTTGAAATAATATAAGAAATAATGTAATAAAAAATATAGTAAAAACTTATAACTCCATCAAATTGTCATCTCAAGAGTCTTAAAATAATATAAGAAATAATTTAATAAAAAATATAGTAAGAAGTAATAACTCCATCAAATTATCATATCAGAAGTCTTGAAATAATATATGAAATAATGTAATAAAAAAATATAATAAAAAACTAATAACTCCATCAAATTATCATATGAAAAAGTCTTCAAATAATATAAGAAATAATGCAATAAAAAATATAGTAAAAATGAGTTTCATGGTTCATGTAGCATTTAATTACAATTATTAAATGTGCATAATAAATAATGTAATAAACATATGTCAAATCAAAAGTATTGAAATAATATAAGAAATAATGTAATAAAAAAATATAGTAAAAAACGGGCATACCAACATGACATAAGTTATAATTAAGTATGAATTTAAAATAAATAAATGAAAGAAGTTAAAACAACTTTATGTTACTTTTTTCTTCCTATATAAACATATGCATCCAAAATGAAAGTGACAATTTCCACAACAATTTACTCAGTATTTTCTCTTCAATATAAACAACTAGCTTTCTAACAATATGGATTAAGGTTTGTGTTGGTGTGATCTAATTCAATATTCAACTTATAATTCTAATGTATAACTAGAACAACCATTCTTTTTATTTTGCAGATCCAAGCAAGAATATCAAGACCTTCCCATCTCTCTCTAATATGCTACACAACTCGATTATTGAGTGTGTGCGTTTACCATTAAAAAAAGGTAAAAAAAAAAACACACCCAAATTTTTGGTTTATTTTATTTCTTTTTGTCTTTATTTTGTGTATTTTCGTGGATGAAAAACATAATTTTTTTATAGCGAACCACTATAATCGACACATTAACATACTTTATTTGTCTTTATACAATAATCTATTATACTAATTATCACATATTTTGATTCATTTTAATAATTTTAATTAAATATGTTTCTTTTGTTTATATTTAGTTAACCGTATAAAAATTAAATACGTATTTTAATTGTTAAAATATGTAAAGCTTATTAAAAAAATCATAAATACTATATTGAAAAAATTATAAAATATATATTAGTAAATTTAATTAAATAATAACATATAAGAATAGTAAATACAATTAAATTTAAGTCTTTTCAATTAACTAGAAGTTACATATTATAAATTACAAATACCACATTATCATGATGCAAATGATGTTGCGTCTTTAAATGTTTTATCTTATTACCTCAACAGAACATCCACATAAAAAAAGACTTTGATGATAGCGCTCAGTTTGGAAGAAATTATTGTTGATCTTTGATTTTATTACACACGAGAGAGTTTTCTTATAGTTTTTGTTTTAGATAAAGATTTTTTCCGTAATTTTATTAGAGACACACATGTTTTTGTGTATTTGTATGTATTTCTATTTTGTATTATGTACTTTTGGAGAGAAAAAAATGTACAATTAAAAGTCTTACATCATATTTGCATTAACCACATTAGTTGACGATATCGTCGTTGATTCATAGTTTTGCTTATAAAAGACAAACCATGAAATTATTCATAGTATCACTTATATGTTATGAATAACATGATTTGTGTTGCGCTAATAAAAACAATAATGATTTAGTTACTTTGCATTTTCCTACAACACATTTTGCTTATTAAGTAGAGTACTTGCAATCAACGCTAAACATGTTAGCGATCTTTCTTATAGTACTTTTTAAATTCTATGTTAACAAAACTTAACATAATCAATTTACCATTTCAATTCAATATTAGACATCTTCATCCGGTTATAGAGGCTCAGAGGTTGAATGGTGCTAATAATCAATTTACCGTTCAATATGCGTTTCACTTCATATACAATAAATAAATATCATAATCTACAATAAACATGTACCTTTTGTTGGATTGGAAGAACTACATGTTGCATTTAATTAAAAATAAGTTCGAAATGAAAATTGAGTTTTTTTCTATGATCATGAATAAATGTAATAAACCATACATAAAAAATAATCAACCCTGAATTAAATAAGACAAAGAGTATAACATAAATAACAATAGTAAATTCAATTAAATAATAGTCTTTTTATTTAACTAGAAGTTAAATATTACTCCCTCCGTCCCATTAAAAAGTTTACATTTCATTTGGACACAATATTTTAGGAGATAGTTAGTGGTGGGGTCCTTTGTAATACTTTTGATTAAAATATAAGGTTAGATTGGAGAGAAAAAATGTTTTATTGGTGGAATGATTGGTAATAATATTATTTTATTAGGTGGACCCCTCAAATTTGAGAAATGTACACTTTTTTGTGGGACAAAATTTTAAGGAGAAATGTAAACTTTTTTTTTGTGACGGAGGGAGTATGAACTATAAATAGCACACTATCAAGATGCAAATAGCGTTGAGTTTTCAAATGATTTTAGATTATTACCCTCAACGAAACATCCACATAAAAAAGAGTGTGATGATAACGATTTTGTTAGTATTTTTATTAGAGAGATACATGTTTTTGTGTATTTGTATGTATTTCTATTTTTTATTACGTACTTTTGAAGAAAAAATTTACAATTAGAAGTCTTACATAATGTTTGCATTAACCGACATTATTTGAAAATATATTGTTGTTGATTCATAGTTTTACTTATAAAAGACAAACCATGAAGTTCTTCATAGTATCCACTTATATGTTACGAATAACATGTTTTGTGTTACTCTAATAAAAAAATGATAATGGTTTTGTTATTTGCATTTTCCTCCAACAAACTTTGCTTATTTAGTAGAGCACTCACAATCAACCTAAACATGTTAGCGGTCTTACTTTTAGTTCTTTGCCCGTTACACCAATACAATGTATATGATTTACCTTCAAATAACGTTTTATCATGAAAAAAGCACGTGCATCGCACGGGCCATGTTGCCTCGTATATATATAAAAAAATGAGTTTCATGTTGATGTTGGCATTAATTACAAATCATATTAAATGTTTACACTCAAATAAGTTCCAAATAACCATGCATCATAGGTGAAGAGTCCATGTTATTATTAGAATTAATTATATCTCAATATCATGTTGTTATAACTCATGTGTCTATATAATTGCTCATATTTATGTATATTTAATCATTGACTCTTCACTTACAACCATTGTCCTATATAAAAGGGTTGTAATATGCATTTCTTAGTGAGTTAATTTCATTGTTGTAACACACATATATATGAATCTATATTCTATATATCATAGTTGAGTTTCAAGTTTGATGTAGTTTTAATTACCATGTTATTGTAACTCATTTGTCTATATGATTGGTCATATTCATTCACCTATATAAGAGGGTTGTAATATACATGTCTTAGTGAGTCAATTTTATTGTTGTAACACACATATATATGAATGAGAGTTTGGATTCATTCTATAAGTTTGAGCTAATTAATTTTATTTTGCTCATATTCGATCCATGTTCCTCAATTGGGAAGTAACAAAACCAAAAAGTTTAAGATCATTCTTACCACACGTTACAATGTAAGTTCTTCATGAATTGAAATGGTGTAACTCATTTGTCTATATAATTTCTCATATTTATGTATATTTATTCAACTCTTTACCTATATAAGAGTGTTGTAATATACTTTTCTTAGTGAGTTGATTTCATTGTTGTAACACACACACACACACACACACACACACACACACACACACACACACACATATATATATATATATATATATATATATATATATATATATATATATATATATATATATATATATATATATATAGCAGAACTCAATTTAAACAATTGATTTTTGAAATGAAATGATCATGGAAGACACATTAATATATTTGATGAGGGACCCCCAAATATTGGTTTGCATGGATGTCTTTCATGCATGTATACATATATGTATATGTTTTCATGTATGTATACATAAGTGTTATCTATACATATATGTATACATGCATGAATGACATCCATGCAAACCAATATTTGGGGGTCTCTCATCAAATACATTAATGTGTCTTCCATGATCATTTCATTTCAAAAATCAATGGTTTAGATTGAGTTCTGCTGGTTCTGTAGCCTTAATTAGTTCTGATTCTAATTCTACACTATATATATATATATATATATATATATATATATATATATATATATATATATATATATATATATAAATTGAGTTCCAAGTTTGAATTAGCATTATATACAAAGATATTTAAATGTAGTGCTATAAATTTATAAATAACATTAGTAAATTCTATATTAAATAATATTAATAAATTCAATTAAATAATAACATAAATAATAGTAGTAAATTCAGTTAAATAATAGTCTTTTCAATTAACTAGAAGTTACATATTATAAACAATAAAATATATATTAGTAAATTCTATGTTAAATATTAGTAAATTCAATTAAATAATAATATAAATATAGTAGTAATAAATTCAATTAAATAATATTATTTTCATTTAACTATAAGTTACATATTATAATCTAAAAATATATATAAAATATATAGTAGTAAATTCGATGTTAAATAATAGTAGTATATTTAAATAAATAATAACATAAATAATAGTAGTAAATTCAATTAAAATAATAATCTTTTCATTTAACTAGAAGTTACATATTATAAACTATGAAAAAAATTATAAAATATATAGTAGTAAATTCTATGTTAAATAATAGTAGTAAATTCAATTAAATAATAACATAAATAATAAATTCAATTAAGTAATAGTCTTTTCATTTACCTAGAAGTTACATATTATAAACTATAAATAGCACACTATCATGATACAAATGATTTTATAAATATTTTTTTAGTATTTTCATTAGAGAGACATATGTTTTTGTGTATTTGTATTTATTTCTATTTTTTATTATGTACCTTTGGAGAAAAAAAGGTAGTATTAGTTGATGATATATCGTCGTTGATTCATATTTTTGCTTATAGATGACAAACCATGAAATTACTCATAGTATCACTTATATGTTATGAAGAACATGTTTTGTGTTGCTCTAATAAAAACGATAATGGTTTTGTTACTTTGCATTTTCTTACAACAAATTTTGGCTATTTAGTAGAGTACTTGCAATCAACGCTAAACATGTTAGCGATCTTGGTTTTAGTACTTTTTGAATATTATGTTAACAAAACTCAACATAATCACTTTACCATTTCAATTCAATATTAAACATCATTATCTGTTTTTAGAAGCTCAGTAGTTTAATGGTGCTAGATATATAGGAAGAATTACAATAAATATAAATATTTATACCCAATATACAATAAATATCCGAATTAAAGGAAGCATTATGGTAGTATCGTTTCACTTCATATACAACATAATCGATTTACAGTCCAATATCCATTTCACTTCATATACATTAAATAAATATCCCAATATAGAATAAACATATACCTTTTGTTGGATTAGAAGAATTAGATGATGCATTTTTAATTAAAAAAACGAGTTCGAAATGAAATTGAGTCTTTTGTCTATGCCTCAATTAAATAAGACAAAGAGTTTAACATAAATAATAGTAGTAACTTCAATTAAATAATAGTCTTTTTCATTTAACTAAAAGTTACATATTATAAACTATAAATATCACACTATCAAGATGCAGATGATGTTGAGTTTCTAAATGATTTTAGCTTATTACGCAAATAGAACATCCACATAAAAAGATTTTGATGATAATGCTCGGCTTAGAGCATATTTATTGTTGATCTTTAATTTTGATATACACATGAGAGTTTTCTTATTGTTTTTGTCTTAGATAACGATTTTGTTAGTATTTATTTTTAGAGAGATACATGTTTTTTGTGTATGTGTATGTATTTCTATTTGTTATTATGTACTTTTGGAGAAAAAGATGTACAATTAGAAGTCTGACATAATGTTTTCATTAACCAACATTAGTTGAAAATGTATCGTTGTTGATTCATAGTTTTACTTATAAAAGACAAACCATGAAGTTCTTCATAGTATCTCTTATATGTTATGAATAACATGTTTTGTGTTGCACGATAATGGTTTTGTTACTTTGCATTTTCCTCCAACAAACTTTGCTTATTTAGTAGAGTACTCGCAATCAACCTAAACATGTTAGTGATCATGCTTTTAGTATTTTGCCCGTTACATCAATACAATGTATACAATTTACCTTCAAATAACATTTTATCATGAACAAAGCCCGTGCATCGCACGAGCCATGTTGCCTCGCGTATACAGATATTACACTTTATCTTCCTTTCTATATTTGAATATGTATTTATTATATTGACATCTATATGCATATCAATTATAAAAGCTTAACTCCCCCCAACCCCCACCCCATTTTTATGTATATAGATACTACACTTTACCTTTTTCCTATTATTCTTTATTTATTTATTATATTTACATCTATGCACGTATTAAACATCTTTTTTATATTTTTCTTTTCATTATATGATATCTAAAATTTTGAAAGGTTAAAACTAATGCAAAATGAAGTCATAACTTTTACTAAAATAATCTAGATTTTCTGCACGAAGAATAAATTTTGAATAATTAATTTTACTAATCATATATCATTACTTTTAACTGTATTTTCATATCAAGTGTAATTTAGTGGTAAAAAAAATACCCTACAAAATTATTTAGAGAAAATTTAACTTGTAGTTCATACAACATGCATGAATATCGAATAATTGTTTCTAATTATTATGAAATAATATAATATATTTTATTTTTAGTAAATTAAACCGGTTATTAGGAATGATAGATGTCATTTGAAAAATAAATTTATAATATAATATAATATAATATAGAGTTGTGTTCTTGGTAGTCCAAGGGTTTTGTATAGTCTCAAAGGACAAATCCTAGTCATTGGATCAAAATGGTCAAGATCAAATCACAGTGTTTCAAACACATGTGTTTCAAGTCACGATCACCACCGCCGGCCGTCACCTCCGGCCGCCGAGCGCCGCCGTCGGTGGCCGGCGGCGGCGGCCGACGGCGGTGTTGGTGGCTGACAGTGAAGGTGCTGGTGGTAATGGGGGTGGTGGTGGTATTGATGTATTGAAACACATGTGATTCACTAAAACACATGTGTTCCAAAATACAAACGAGCATATTACTTCGAAGCACATGTGTTTCAAGTCACGAAACACATGAGTTTCACTAAAAACATTAGTTTTTAAAACACAGTGGAGCATACGAACTACGAAACACATGTGTTTCAAAAGGTGAAACACATGTGTTTCAAACACATGTGTTTCAAGTCACGAAACACATGCGTTTCACTAAAAACATGAGTTTCTAGAACACAGGGGAGCATACGAACTACGAAGCACATGTGTTTCAAACACATGTGTTTCAAGTCACGACCACCTCCGCCGCCGGCCGCCACCGTCTCTGGCCGCCGGAGGTGAGTGGGGTATTGATGTATTGAAGCACATATGTTTGTATGGTTTGAATCTTGATCTTGACCTTTGACTTTTTCTTGATCCAATGATTATTAATTGTCCCTTAAGACTAAATAAAATCCTTGGACTACCTTAAACATTCCTCATATAATATAAAGAACTTCATATAAAATCAAATTAGGTTTAAAGTCAATTTAAGACGTTAGAATTATAAGAGCGAACAGTGTCATGGAGTGCAACTCACCATTCAAATGTGGAACGCAATATGGCGCAACTATTTCGGTGCTACCACACCATTTCCTTCTCGTGTCATTTCGCACGACACTTCTGAAACAACATTATTTAAGGATTTTGATGTGTAGCGTGAGCGAGAATATTTTAGTATGTTTACGAGAAAGTGCTATAACTTGACTGATTAGATATTTTAGTGTGTGAATGTTGTAAAATAGAAAAAGTTAGTATTGATCAGTGTTTTAAAACCCAGGTTCACCCGGACGGTTCAACCAGTTCAACCACGACCCGGTGTAAGAGGCGGTTCAAATGTGGCTGGTTTTTTTCTTAGAATCAACCCGATTCTACCCGGCCGGCTATTGTGAAAACCAGCGACCCGGTGATCTGGGTTTTAATCTTTTTACTTCAAATGTACAAACTTTACTGCATGATGCACATATCTTTTATATAATATTTTTTTAATGTCGTAATTTGACTCAATTTTTAATTCTTTTACTTTGAATGTATTATAATATATAAACTTTACTGCATGATTTACACATCTTTTATATAATTATTTATGTTGTTAGTTGATCTGCCGGTTGACTCGTCAATTGACCCGTGACCCGGACATCTTATCGGGCCAAGAAATAATCTGGCATTTAAAACATTGGTATTGACCAAAGGGTTCAGGTCCTGTTTGGTATGACAAAATAGTGTAAGGAATGGAAAACTCCATTCAATTCCCATGAAAAAATGTTGTTTGTTTATCCTTATTGAATGGAAAAGTTTATTCCCCACGTAATGCCATTCCCTCCATAACTACCTTTTTCATTCAACCGTCTGTTGGTTGGACGGAATGGAATAGCAAAGGAATGGAATGCACGTAGTAATGGAATGAGTAGCGGAATAGAATAAGTATTTACATTTCATTTTATGTTTGGTTGGTTTTAAAAATTTGAAACAGAATGGAATAAAGATTATACGCAATGACAAAACTACCCTCAAATTACAGAACCAATTAATTAAGATCAAAACAATATCCTCATCGTCTTTGTGGTTTCCAAGAAACCGTCGTCATTTCAGTATGTTCATCTTGGCTCTCCTATTCCATTATATACCAAAAAATCATAGTTGTCTTCTATATGAAAATGAAAGGCTATTGAGTCACTCAATAATTTCCTTCTCTTCAAATAATCTATCAACATATTCAATATATATTATCATTTTCTAGCCGCCGGAAATCTCTAACGAGAAAGTTTATGTGAAATTCGTTAAAAAAACTGACTCTATTGCAACAGCAGGAAAAATTTTACGATGCATTATTCAACGAGTTGCATAAAATATTGAAATTTTGGATCTTCCTCTTTATTACTGTCTTATCTTTTTTTTTTAGTTATTTTATGAACATGAGCAATACAGCATGTTGCGTAAATTTAGGTGAAGGGTGATTTGGTCAAATTTTTTATGTGGGAGACGGAATGGAAAAAAACAAGGGGTTCTCTCAAGAATAGAAAAAACAGTTACAGGCGGAATGAGGTTCCAAGAGGAATGTTTTATTTCTTTCCAGAGGGTTACCAAACATACTATTTTTCATTCTGAACTTTTCCATTACTTGGTTCATTACTGCATACCAAACATGACCTTAAGTCGTGCTCTTTGTCTAGAAAATAATTTTAAAGATATATCCGAATTTGCTAGATTTCATTAAATTCTAGGTTTTTAAATTTGGGGCCAAATCGGAAACTGAACACAGAATTCCACAAAACGACTGAGGATAATTGCAGAGTTGCAATTGGAGGGAAGCAAACTCATCCACCGATCAACACCACCAAATCGACCAATGAAAGGCGTTCCTAGAAGGAATAGCACAAGCTCCGATCCTCCACAACCACCACCACTTCCTCATGTCCGCAACGATGTCGTTTCCTCCGGGAACGATGAGTCGGAATGCTACGAGCAGAATGCTGAACAACAACAGCAGATATTGATGCTGAATAACGGAGGAGATAGGTATGAAGATGATGAATATGATGAAGAGTATGAAGATCAATTTGGTGACCTAGAAACTGAAGGCAATGGAGATGGAGGTGAAGGTGGGGATCAGGATGAACGTCCGAAATTAGCTGAGGGTTTTTATGAGATTGAATCCGTTCGAAAGAAAAGAAGTCGCAAGGTTTACAACTGTTGTTTCTTCGTGTGTTTGCAATCTATTTATTTCTTCCATTTTTTTTAAATTTTATCTCTACATTTTTCTAAATTGGTGGTTTTTTTCTGTGTCTGAATTTACACTGCTTCAGGGTAAAGTGCAGTACCTCATTAAATGGTAAGTGCCCTAATTGTTTACGTTATGATTCATATTATAACTAGCAAGCTTGTGTTTTGTTTTGGGATTGTTGCAAATTTAATTTTTCTCTAAAATGTTAGCTTAGATTTCAGCAATGATAGCGTTTTAGTGAATCGATTTATAAATTAAGCTCATTTTGAAACCCTGGTTGCCCTAATTGTGATTTCCAAAAACATACCTTTAGATTGTGTTTGGAAAGCATGGAATGGTGGCTTGGTATGTACATTTGGATCGAATCTAGTCCTAGTTAATGTGATTGAGTTTCTACTGAACTTAAATTTCAATTCTTAATAACGAATCATTGCCTTCGGTCATTGGTTTATTTTGTTAACGTCATGTGAATTCCTTTTATGGCGCTGTTTGGATATGAATGATGACATATGAAGTGAATAAGTGTTTGTTATTTAAGGTAAGTTTATATGTTTTTGTGAAGGCGGGGATGGCCAGAGGCAGCAAACACGTGGGAACCAGTCGAAAATCTAATGTCTTGTTCGGATATTATTGACGCTTTCGAAGAAAGGTTTTGCTTTTATATATATGTTTTTCTTGTGTTTGATTATATAAAGAGCTCGTTTGGGATTGCTTAAGGTAACATATTTGGTATAAGCACTTCATATATGTTTTATGAGCAAATTAAGGAAATTTTCTGGAAAGGTTTTATGGTATCAACACGTGCATGATATTCTCAACCTTAAGCATACGCCAGAGAAATCTTGACGATGGAAGATATTTGTGTTATTATTTTTGACTTTTTCTTGTTTGATGAAATCAGAATGAAGCCAGGAAAACAGAAATCAAGCAGGAAAAACAAACGCAAGAATTCGGTTGCTCTTCAACCACCAGCAAAGAAGAAGAAACAGCAACAACAACAACCACCACAACCACAGCAGCAGCAACAAGGTTCTCCTGCTGCTTCCTATGATGTGCCAGCTGTAAAGCTCAGAATCATTGAAGAACCGTTGCCACATACAGCTGGCAATGATCCTTCCTGTAGTAAATGGGCAGAAAGCAGTGTTAAAGCCTTGAGAAACCCTAAAAAAACAAAACATTCGACTGAAAATGGATCTTTATTAGTCTCCCAACAACTTGCTGGAGAAAACGAGACAAACGAGTTAGATGTGAAACTAAGTGAACTAAAAGGTACAACATCAACTAATAAGGAAAACACAAATGTGCCAGCTGTAAATACTCAAGAGAATCGGTCGGTTGAAGTTGTAAATCCTGTAAATGGGATCTCAAACGTGAACGAGCCAGAACCTGTTTGGGTCAGTCGTAATGGTGGAGCTAAAAGACGAAAATCTGGTTCGGTTAAACGGTTTAAGCAAGATATAAACCCTAATGCCATCAGTGGTGCACATGATGCAATAACGAGTGTAAATGGTTCTGTTGTAGAGCATGGGATTCAGAACTTTGACCAAATGGGAAACTGTTTCGGGTCAATGAATGTGGTAGATACTTCTAGAAGTATGTATGCAATCACCAAGATTATCAAGCCAATTGAATATTCCGTATCTACACTTAATGATATGCAGGACACCTTGGTCACCTTTTCAGTTTTAAGGTTTGTTTTGTCCTCTTGTAGTTTGATTGTTGTTAGATTCGTTAAAAGATATGACGTTTTTACCCTCGTAAAACAGGTCGGATGGAAAAGAAGTGATGGTGGATAACAGATATCTCAAGGCTAACTACCCTCTTCTGGTATGGTAAACGTATCTACTCCCATATCACACATCAATATGGGTCAAAACGGGTACTTTTTTGGCGGGTTGACCCGGAACACTTTTTGTCCAAAATTTTTTAACTAGTATGCCCATCGTTTTCTTTTAAACTAACTTCTATTTAAATTTGGCTAATTTCTTTTCAATGATTTTAACAGTTGATAAACTTCTATGAGCAACATATTCAGTACAACAGTCCTGAATGAAAACTATGATGCAACTGTGGACCAGAGTCAATCGTCTGTTTGGATGCACTTAATCGTGCAAGCAGTAAATAGCGATATGTATGGCATTATTATAATATTTGATGAATTTTGGGTTTATATTTCTTAATTTAAGAGCTATCGTAGTATGCGCGTTACATGCCCGATTTATATAACATGGCATATTTCTGGATATCACGTGCATGAAATATCTAGGTTTTAAATCCATGTTCTTATAAGCTTCACATACTTTATTCGTTGCTATCGGTTAAGATACAAAGAAGTTTTCCTAAAAAACCAACATGTGAAATGAGTGATCATTCAAATAACATTTTCTAAGAATTTGAAGTGTTTGCTTACAAGATTTTATGTAATAGATTTTGACTTCATTTTATTCACTCAAATAAAACTTGAATTGTTATGAATTTATAATCTTAAATTATATAAATTGATTGCAACACATCATATAATCTTCTAAGAAACACCAAACGTCCGAAAGTTGGGAAATGTAGATTTAGCATGACAAACCTCATTTCTAGCCCTCTCCCTATGGCGGAATACTGTATTTCTTTAATTTGTTTATTTTTTTAACTAAAAACTCTACCAAATTGACAAGTGTTGTAACGTAGGATAAAACAATAACTAGAAGAATTGAAGAACTTGTTGATTCATATGAATACCATTAACAATTCTTCTAATTTTTGTTGATTTAATGAATACTGATAGTTAAGGTGATTTTCCACTCAAATACATATTCTATGAATTGAGAAAAAAAACTGAAATTTTAAATCATCAAAAACTAAAAGTTTCAGCATCACAATAGAACTCTAAAATAGATCAAAATTCCGAATGAGCCTAAAAAGACAAACGAGCTGAAAACTAGCCCAAAAACAAAGTCCAACAAACTGGACAAAAACATTAAAATGCAAATAACTTATAAAATACAGTGTTCGTGGGCCCAAAAATTACGTAAATTACATTCTTGTCTCAGGTTTTGATTTGGCTTTCCAGAAATAGAAGAGTCCATTCTTCACAATTGAGTTGCATCAATTGTTTAAGAAATTATAGTAGTGTAATAGTATATGGTGAAACCTAACATTGATTATGGTAAAACGGTAAAAAGTAAAAAATTATGGTAGGAGTAGTGCTTGGTGAAACCTAACGTAAATTTTAAAAAGTTGTAAAATTAATTGTACTAGGTGATTTTGCGACTCTTAAAACTTCTAAAATTTTCACTTATTACCCTGTCATTTATATTTTTGGTGTTCAATACAAGGATAATAGGCGATGATAATACCATTTTCCATGATAATACAAATCAAATCAAATCATTTATCATCTCATATTCTTATTGAAACCGAGATATCTTGTTTGACAACGTATCTTTATCAGTAAGTGGTCATTACTATATATATGGGTGTGTGATGTTAATCCTAACGGCCTTTAATCGTATTTTATTTTGTATTTTATGTTGCGTTATATGCTTTAATTATAGAAAGATAATATTAATCTTACTAAAATTTTCTACTCAAGTATATAAATAAAAGAATAAGATTAAAATGAAAAAAAAAATAGTGAATTACATATATAGTCATTTTATGAATATAAGGATGAAGTAGAAAGATTTGATATAAATCAATAATTTTTTCTTAATTTTATCCATAGCTTTAGGAGAACTTATGATTATTGTGATATATTCTATCTTCGCCTTCTTTCAGTTTCATGATTAATTTTTCGGTTCATATCAAAATTATGGAGATGGTGCTATTCAAGATCATAGAGAATCAGGATTTGAGATGTGGAGCATTCATCATATGCCTTATTTTGTGCCAAATAATATAGTTCTCTTTTTGAAGAAAAATCAATGAAAACTGAAGTTTACTTTTGGGGTCACAATGGATTAGATCCAACATCCTAACTCATAATTATAATCGAGAAGAACCTTTACAGTGCTGCCTTGTTATCGATGTTGGTGAAGTTGTCAACATCTTCTTGGACACTGATTGCCTGAAATTGAAACACAGCTAAATGATTAAGAGTTGATTAATATATAGAAATTTAACTATTTAGAAAATAAATGACTGATAGGAATATAAATCATCATCAACATAATACAGATATTATTGTAAATTGTATAAGAGAAGAAATTTCAGACTGCAGAAAAATAAGATTGTACAAGAGCAGATCACTTAAATCTGAGATCCCAATAAATAATAATAGAGGTGCGAAATTGGGTAACGGGTCAAAACTGTTTTTTTTTTTGTATGGGTTAACATGGGTCAGGTAAGGCTACCAGTTTGACCCGTTTCCTTTAAGCTATATTTTTGTTTACCCATTTGACTAGTTAGAGATATAATACAAGCCGAATTGACCCATTCATAAGTTAATGGGTCAACATTGCCACCTGTATATTGAATATTGTCACACGATTAACCACCTTTAACATAAGTAAATCTGATGTTACCTCCAGTGGTAAACTTCTAGATGCATCAACCGTCACAGCAATGGGGTGGCCAAATAACTGGTGAATAAATAATATGAAATTGCAATAAGTCAGTATGTTATTTGAGAAATATATATAACATATTATATACATGTATAAAGACTAAAGACCTTTGTTTTCGGATGATCCGCAATAGAATTAATGTTTACCCATCTGTAAGAATTAGGATTAATAATGATAATTAAAAAAAGATAGCATTTGATAAACATGCAATTGATAAATGCAACACTTACGAATTCACTGTACCACTGATCTTAGATTTTTCTTCTAACTCCATACAATACTTAGTTTTACTCTGGATCAGATGATTTAAAATATCTGTAACATAATATAAGGATCTCAAAATCATAAAGTTGGTTACTAAACAGTTAAATCATGTATTTTTAAGCATTAAGTATTAAAAGGATACTTGGGTCCACAACTCTAGCCAAATTATCCGAGTTCAGCATCAGTATATACTCTTTACCCTAAAACAGATAGAGGTTATCCTGTCAATCTTTTATTTTATTTTTTAAAAATTAAAAATTCTTACGTCCAATAATAATTCATCAGGTTTGCCACTATTCTTTAAAGAAAGCAAAGACCCGTTCGGGTCAAAAGCATCTTTGACTTCATTCTCTTGATGTTGATCCTTGACTAAACAGATTATGTTTTTGTTGGATTGTTTCTCCAAAATCTACATAAAAAAAATCACAGTTTATTACATAGGAAAATGCAGAATAATATTCAAATTAGATTCAAGATAATTCAGTTACCTTCAAGGTCTCAATATGAGTATTGGCATCATTCATCAGAATCAGAGGAACATTGCATCCGTATTTTGAATTCAGAGACTATGACAAATTCCAAAATATAAACTTTGAAACGAAAAATAAATCCAACACAAAATCTTCAAATAGTAGGCAAAGTAATAAACCAAAGAATAACCTCAATATAATTAGCGAGTAAGTCTAGAGATGTTCCTTCACTGTCATTAATCTTAAAAATAACAAGTTTGTCCAAAAGCTCCTTAATTTTTGATGGATCTGCATCCAGAATAACATTACAGAACTATATAAAGTTGGTCATAAAGATTATTAAATGATAAATCTAGATTATTACCGTCAGAAACAGGCGATAAGTCTTCATATTGTAGGACGCGTAATTCATCGTCTACACCATCTATCTTAATCTTGTCAATTGATTGAGCAGACTCTCTTAAATTCACAATTAATCAACAACAATAGTTGTAATTCATCTCAAATGAAACTCGAATTAAATTAAATGCTTTAAATTAATATATAATCTTACTGAATTTTAGTCTCTTCGTCTTTGACTACCTTCCCTTTAGCTGCAGCAAGCTTCTTTTGTTCATATTGGATAGTTTTTGTAATCAAATTACAGAACAAGTATACAAACTGAACTGAATCATTAGCTGGAATAGGGTATGTGATTTTCTTATATGTTTCCAATGGCATACTTGGATCCACCAACCTGACATTTTACATTTTCCCCTAAATTCAGCTACTCAATTGAAATTGAGATGGAATATGATATGCAAACAAAAGAAGAGAAATTACTAACCCAACAATTGGAATCTGCAACTTAGAAGCTTCAAGAATCACAGAAGATTTCCGTTCAGTATCAAAAATCACCACACAATCTGGCGGGTTAACGGACGTCAGATTAAACTTCTTATTCCTAGATGTAAACTTTTTCGGACTCAAACTATTTGTTAGAAACCCTCCGAGACGCCACGAGTTGTCATTGCGGCAGCCGGTGGTTTTAATCATCTGCTCGATAATTTCATCAACTAATGGATTGGTATTCACGAACAGAAACTTGCCGTTTTCACGAACTAGATTTCCAATGAAATTGCAGGCGCTACGGAGGCAAACTAGGGTTTTATCCGAGTCGATAATCGTCATTCCATTTCGAGAGCCGTAAGTGTAGATTTTGAAATGATTTTCAGCCGCTCGGCGGCCTAAGTGAGCGTTTGTGCTTAAAAGTTTCTGAATAACAGCCGAGTGAATCGTCATTTGCTACAAAATTACAAAAAAAAATCTATCGTCTTTTTGGCTTTCTTAAATTAATGAATCAGTTGACTGTTGGAACTCCGATTGCAGGTGGGGTGTGTGGTTATTTTGGTGGCGGATTACGGCGGAAGGGAGGGTGAACATTCACGGATCGTAAACGCACAGTTTTTTGGGTTAATGGTGGTAATGTTTTCAATTTGGTCCTTCAAGTTTGATATGTTTCATATTGGACCTCACAACTTGTTAATAGACAGTAGATGAATAGATGATTCTATTTCAACCCTCAAGTTTACTAATTTTCGTACCTATAATTTCTCAAACGGTTATCATCGCAAACGAACATTTTCCAGCCAATTTTGATACACAGCAAGTCGGAATCGAGATAAACATATGAAAAGCTATCATGCAATGCCAACAGGTAATCCGTCAAATTTTCTGTAAAATACGTATATATATATTTGTATCGTGAATTCGTGATACTAATTACTATTATTTGTTGTTATAATTCAAACCTATTTTTAACCCTACAATTTGCTTTTCTTTCACGCTGATTCTCGTTTCGTTGTAATTCAGTTTGAAATTTGAAAACTGCAGTTCCATGTAATGAAGATATAAGCTTCAAATATACATGTAAACATGCTAACTGAGAAATCCATTTTTAAATTTGATTCTGAAATAGGCCTGTACAAACTGAACCAGCTCGGTTCTAATTTTCATAGTTTGGTTTGGTTACCGTGCACAGGCCCTGTTTTTAAAAATGATAACTATTGAAACGACAACAGATAAACTTGGAAAAACTGAAAACAAATACAATTATACAAAACAAAATCTCTCACTGATCTTCAAAAAACACCAGTATTTTTCTTCTTTACAACAATCACTTCCAAATCACACTACCAATATGATACCACTCTGTAATAAATAAAAAATAAAAAAACCAACTCATCACCTGAAAACTGAATGAAAAAAAAAAAAAAAAATCACATTCTTAGCACTCATGTTATCCCTCAAATACAAAATGGGATATACAATCACTTAATTACAGTTTAAGTTCAATCTATTTGTTGCAGCAGGAAATGAAAATCCGATCTTTGACGGAGCAGGGGTGGTGGATCAATATCAGATAGATCCACATCAAGAAAAGATTGCGATATTTCTTCCAAAGAAAACGGTATGCTGAAAATAATTGTCAGTTAGTAATGTGTAATGTGTTAATTAACTGTTTTTTTAAGTTTTGTTATGTTAATAACCTGGAATCAACATCAAGCAAGAAGGAATTGTTGGGCATGCTGATTGAATCTTCTGCCATTAGTGATCTCACCTTGCCAATTACCTTAAGATTTAAGGATTATCAAAATAACTAGTATTAATATTATATGAATATTGAAATTGTTAGATTAATTGTAATTACCTCTTGAGATAATCCCTGGGTTCCATATTTGTCATCCCAAAACATAGTTCCAATACGATATATTTGTGGAACACTCAGTACCTATATCAAAATGTAACAAATATATTATATTCTGATAGTCTTTAATTTTATTTTCTTAAGATATAAATCTTGAATTCCACTTTGATATGTGTAGATAAAAAAAAATTGATTAAATACCGTGCAGAGTTCATTTGTGATTTCGTCCATGGACTTTTGAGTCTTTTGGTGTGACACCTGCATGACATTAGTTATTATTAAATTTATCTTTAATTTTCAATTATGATTAATGCAATCATTGTAATAATCATACCAGTAATCCAACAGCTTGCCTAATGTGCTGTAATTCATCCCATGATGATCCAGCAAACTGTAAATTATTATAACATATAAAATGCAGTTAATTCTTTACCTGGGTAACGAACGGGTCAAAACGGGTAACTAATTACCTGATCGGTTGCTTTCTTGCACCATAGTTCAAGTTCATGCAAACCAGACTTAACATATTCTCCATTACTAAACGAGCAGCATTCCCGCCGAAGTAATAAGCTGCAAAATCACAAATTATTAATAATTCAAAACCTAAGTAACATTAATTAAACATCTATTACATTACCTGTTAAAGAATTGGACATCTATGAATGAGAAAACCTGACTGAATATCTTCCTTGTAATAATTGAAGGCACCTAAAAGTAATTCAATTCCCAATATGTTATTCAAATAAAATATAATAAAATAAATTTATTTGCTTACATAATTTTGAGATAAAATTTCCAATGTGTTATCCAAACTGTTAACAATACTCTGCCAGTGTATCATGGATGCCTGCTGTTTGGCGACAATATTTGAAAGAATATTTCTTGATACTCCTCTTGTTGGTCTAGCCCTTGTAGATCTTGGTGTCTGTTATTAAAGATTCTTTAGTTGACTTTATTTATTTTTTATTTTTTTAAATATATATATTTATTTACCTGTATACATGAATTCAGAAACGGGCTTATTTCTTTCTTTAAACTGTCACGAATCATTCCATATAATTTTTCCACACAAGCTGTTAAATGTTGCTTGAACAAAAGTGCAGGATATTTCGCCTCTATTTTTGATTGTGTGTTTGGCTTCCCTTCCATTCCACTATACCCACTAGAGATACCCATACCCATAGGAGACGTTCTCAAACCCTAATAATCAATAATTAATTAGGTTTGTAAATGAAACGGGTAAATTTAAGAATATCAACTTAGAATGAAATGGGTCAAAAAAAGTGTTTCGGGTCAGTCCAGCCTGACCCGACCCATTAGAAGAACTTACTGTTGTCATTCTACCAAACAATGTGGTAGGTGAGGCCCGATTACGATGTGGAGATTTATAAGGTGAACCACTTGCTTTGATTGTACTTTGTAGTAGGAACAAAAGAGTTGAAGTTGTTGATAGCCAATATGCTAAATCTTTTATGTTATCTTGAGTCTTTATAACATAAAAATAGAACCCTGAATTAGTTAAATGTCCCCAAATTTTTTATTTTTATTTTTGTTATTAAATAATAATTGAATAATTAATACTACCTCTATGGAAGACCGAATTGTGTGAATAATTCTATCAAATATATGTGTCTTTTCTGCCTCAAAAGACCTCCAATGAACTAATGTTTTGTACACGATGCATGCTGCAACGGGTCTTGTTTTGTCAAATTTCTTTTCTTCCAACAGACATTTGATTAAAACATCGTGGTTTTCCTGATTATGGCAATAACAAATAAGATTAACTGCTCCCATTTCTACTTTGAAAACTGTTATAAATTATTTAATTCTAAATTCATACCTGCTGTCTGTCTGTTAGTGATTTTTGTTTTGTTAGAGTTGACATACCGTTGTCCAACTCCTACAAAAATAAATTTATCCGTCATTGTAAATTTGTAATATTATTATATATATTTTGTTAAGAATTTATTCATCATTTGTAATATTAATATTACCCTTGTCTTTTCTTGCTCCACATGTGGTGTTTCGAATTCATCCTTCGTTTCATGACCATTAACCAAATTCTGCAATCGCAAGATTAATATTTAATTATTTATTATCAACTGTAACGAAAAGTCAACCTGGTCAACTTTACCTGTATTTGTGGAAATTGCTTTTCAGGGGTGGTTATTTGTTCCACGACCACTTTTTGGTTACGGAGTGATTCATTCTCCAACTCTAATTCTTTGATCTTGCTTTTGAGCCTGAAAGAAAATTAGATACTTTTAAGTTTTATTAAATATACATATTTTAGTTTAAAAAAATTATAATATTTTACTGTTCAGTTTCTTCATTGAGATCCTCAATAGTTGAAGCAACCAATGCTTGTTGGCGCAAAACCTGATTTTCTGATTCAAGGTTTGACAAGTTTGCATCTAACCTGATTATGTACATATAAAAAAAATTAATTTTGGACTTCGGGTCAATCCAACTGACCCGGCCCGTATAATAAAGTACCCATTTTGACCCTTTTCCCAGTTAACTAACTAACTACCTTTCGACGGTCTCCTGAAGTCCTGTGATTTTAACTTGTGATTCCTCTATCTCTTTGAGTCTTTCATTGCTCTCATTTTCAACTTCATTGAATTTCTTCTCAAGTTCCTCAACTCTGTTCTTCAGCTCCAGTATTTCATCCTGCAGATATACATGTAGTATTAGGTCTAATTATTTATTTTTTTTCTTTCTAAAAGGCTTGAAAATACCTCGAGTTTATGATTATGATTTGTCAATTCCTCCAATTTTGTATTATCTACAACGGGTACTTCTTTAATGACAGGTGGAGCTTGTTCAATAGCTAATTTTGCTGCTTCTTTTTCATGAATTATCTGATTGTTTGCTTCATCAAGTTTTACTTGCATTTCTTGCAATGCGTTCTGCAATTTTGTGATTTCTTGTCCTTTTGCTTCTTCAAGATCAACCTGCAAATAACAAACACGTTAAAAAAAGCACATTTTTTAATTAATATTTTAATTTACGAGTTATCGTATTTTATTCCGTTTGTAATTATTCTTCATTACCCTTAAATGTTTTTCAAAGTCTAATCTCCATGTTAATTCTTCAACACGTTTCTCCAGTTTGTCTTTAGCTTCTCTAAGGGCCCCTGCATCTCGGGCAGCCTGCAATAACAAATTAAAAAGTTTAAAAAGTTGTGGCCCGACCCGACCCAAGGCCCGTTTTGACCCGTCATCAACACTCACCATCTTCAACATCCTTAATTCTTTTCTTGCTACCTTTGATCTCCACAAACATTGGAGAGTAAGAGTTGCTTTTTTCTTATTCTGATAACCAAAACGAGCATGATATCCTCTCCATTCTCTCTGCAAATCAAAAAATAAAAATAAAAAATTTATATTCCAAGAAACGCGATACATACGAGATAGATACAGTACCTGAACTATAGTTGCAGCCTTATTCCTTCTTCTAAATCTGAACTCGTTTCTTGCAGCCATTGCTCTAAGTCCAGTTTGAATAGAAATTGCAGCTTTTTGCAACAGTTTATATGATGTTCTTGCTATCCCACCACGAGTATGTTTTTGTATACGGATAGACGCAGATTCTTTTCTTAAATAATCATACAGCTTACGTGCAAGTCTTGCTGTTCGAGGGCAAAATTGTCATTTCACGTTTTCATGCTTATAAATTTGACATAAAATAAATAAATAATATAAATTCTTACATCTCCAGTGCTTCTGCATATTAATAGTAGCTTTTTTAAGGATGATAAATTCTTTACGTGTGAGATACGTTCTGATTTGTCTTTGTATTCTTTTTGCTGCTGTTGCTAAAACCTCAGCTCTCCTTGCATCTAATTCCGCCATCTGTCCCGCCCTAAGGAAAACCTTGCTTTTTCCTATCTGAAATTTCCATAATTTAACCCGAATTCATGTTACCAAAACGGGCCCGTTTAGCCCGCCCGTTATGCCAACTATATCAATTGTAGATAATTTACAGCTGTCATTACCTGATACCCCTTCAATCCAAATCTATCACAAATTGCTACACATGCTGACTTCTCATCAGACCTGCATGCATTATATATAATTGTGTTAATTAATTAATTTTTTAAAATTATGTCCTAATTAATTGCATCTTATCATATTAAACACATTGCATAGCATATTTACCCATTTAGAACATCTGGAGCCAACATTCCGAACCGTTCCAAGAATTCATCAAATGATCTTTTTGTTGGATATCCAGCACAACTTATCCTAATTGCCTCTAGCACACCCTATCACAGTTATGAAAAGAAACAAATTATAAAAAAAAAAAAAAATTACAATATTTTTATAAATAAAGTTGAAAAATAATAACTTACTCCACATCTTAATTGATTCAAAACATTATCATTTTCAAATATTCCCGGTTTCAAAACCGTATTAGGCTTTACACATCTGATATAATGTGGCTCTGTTGTGCTCAATGTTTCCATTAAAGATTGTAGTTGTTGCTGCATTTTTGGATCAAATTCAAGATCTTAGAAACTTTAATAAAAATTCATCTCATTATGTAGAATTTTACATTTTAATTACCTTGAATCGAGTTCCAATTGAAGAAAACTTTGATTGCTTAGATGAATCCTCTAATGGTGGAAAAAGATTTGCTACAAAAGAGCATTTTGAATCATTTAAAAGAGCTTGAAATTCTGCTACAACATAATCCTTGTTCTTGTCCAGAAAGTGGTCAGCTTGGTAAGTAACCTAAATTATGGAAAATTTAAAACCAAAATTATGATTATTTTTTAAATGATGAATTTGATATAATGTTTTGCTTACATCTCCTGCATAATGGTTGATGGTGAAATTTGTTCTAGAAAGTTTCGGTTTGCTAAACCGTTTGTGTGAGTTGTATGTTTGGTACATCTTCTGAGCAAATGTCTCGTGTGTTGACTTTGGAAACATACTGCAAATCAGATTAATAAAAATTTATATTTATTTTTTTTATAAATTTTTACATTATATTCTACTACAAAATATATTTTCAGGTACATTTTGCATACCATGCTTCATCAAGAAGAGCAATGATACCCCCAGGTTTCTGCATCAACCACAATTATAAAATTAAAAATAAAAATAAAAATTACAACCTATAGTTTTGTGTAATTATGAAGTACATACCTTTTCAATTAAATCTAAAACATCTTGATTATCTACAAATTCAACGTAGCTCCAATTGATTTCCTCTTTTGTATATTCTTCTTGCTCCATTTTGAATACATGCTGTAAAAAATGTTTTTTTTTCCAATTTATATTCGTAAAAAACGAAGATTTTGAACTTAAATGCACTTTGCATCGTTACCTGATTAAAATGTTGTTGCAGCTTTTCATTTGTTAAGTTAATGCACAACTGCTCAAAACTATCATATGAAGGAAATTCATAAGGTTGCGTTTTTTTTATAAAAAAGGATTTGAGATTTTTTATTTTATAAGAAAACTACTGAAATTATTGTTACGTACCTGTTAATCTTGAAGCTTTCAAAACCATAAATATCAAGAACTCCAATTATGCTTTTTGCAGTAGGATCCTGACCGATTGAATTGTTTATCTTGTCCACAATCCTGTCATATAGTTCATGAATTTAGTATTCGGGTTGGGTAACGGGTCGGGTAAATTTGAGCCAGAATAATTTTGCCCTTTTTTGTAATACAAAAGTTAACGTCTCAAATATAATTATAAACTACTTTTCAAACAAAATGATCTCGGTGGCTTTTGATCCATTCCACCTATTATTTTTAATCTAATTTTTAATTTATCTCTATTTTACTATTATGATAAAACATGGCCCGAATCGACCCATTTATAAGTAAACGGGTCGAAATAGCCACAACTAATTTCAACCTTCTTACCAGTCAAAAAGTCTGGAATAAACCGTTTTTGCAAGGGCATCACGACTCAAGACAGCAGCTGCTGGATCCAAAGGTTTTGTAATATTTCCATCAGGAGTTACAATTACACGTTCACATAATGATTGTTCAAGTGCTTTTTCTTCACACCTAACAAAAACCATAATATTTTAATATAATATAATACATCATTAATTAAGAACTAATAAACTGAATCTGTTTTAGGTTCGGACATGAGTAGCTCTGCTGCTGTTTTAAGATGATAGAGTGATTTTTCATCTTTGACTTTTGATGAGTCAAATTCCTTTCCTTTGATGAAGTCAACATTTCCAAGATGAAGAATTGCAGCTACAACACGGAATATTGCATCCTACAAGTGTGTAAGAAACTACTTCTTTAAAAGTTTGTTATTTACAGAGATCACAATTTTGACCCGTTTAATTATGAACGGGTCGATTCGGGCCAAGTAAAATATAGCCTAAAAGGAGATATGTCAAACGAGTTGAAAGCCGCCTATAGTGTATATTAATGCATAAAACCTCCTAAACCGTTCTATTAAAAAATCACACGATTATTCATAATTTTATATCAAGCTTTAAAGTTTTGTAAAAAAATTGTTCCGGGACAACCCGACCCGACCCGTACCAAAAAATGACCTGTTTTGGCCCGTTAGGCTTTACCTGTTCATCCTGGCTGATTCCAACAACATCCATAGCATTTCGTGTTTCCAAATACTCTCTTCCATCATCAATATTTGCTACTTCATAACAGTTAGTTTGGTTCAAATAATGAAATGTTCTCGGGTCTCCTAATTTAAACCTTTTAACATCCTGAAAATAATCATTAATCATTATTATTATGCTTAATTACATATAAAATGGCCCAAATATGAAAATAATTACAAAATAATTCAAATCACCTCGGGTGGTGCTGCACAAAGCATGTAAAAACAATGGTAATTCCTCTCGGGATCAGAAACTTGACAAACTCGAGATCTTTCTAGAAGATAAGTTCTAACTGCAGCCCCAGATATCTTTCCTTGTCTATCAAACTGAATCTCTACAAATTTACCAAAACGACTGCACAAACACCCAATTGTTGACTTTTTTAGTCAACCGAAAATACTTTAAATTTACTTAATGTTGATTTTTTACCTGGAATTGTTGTTCTTCACAGTTTTGGCATTCCCAAAGGCTTCTAGAACTGGATTTGACTGATGAGTAATGTCATTAGGCTTTACTAAATACTATTTGTGATTATTGGAAAAATTTTAATTATTAATTTTTAACTAACTACCTCTAGAACTTGTTGTTCGACAGTTCTTCCTTCTGTACCTGATCTTCCTCCCATGAAAGCAAGATATCTCATTAGCATTTTTGTTGTCTCTGTTTTACCTGCTCCACTCTCTCCACTCACTAAAATGGATTGACTTCCATGTTCGTTGATCATTGCCCTAATTTCACAACAAAAATGTGAAAACAAGTTTCATACAGGTTATGATTCCTTGTTTTTTTTAATTATGTGTTATCTGGCCCGGTTGGTAACGGGGCAAAATGGGTTCGGGTCGAACCGGGTCATTTTTTAGTGCGTGTCCAACATAGGTAATTCTATGTACACGTCAAAACATTCCATTATTAGTATTGTTCGAAAACATTTACTATAATAATCTATATACTATAATAACCTAAATGTCTGAATAAAATGATATTAGAGGTTCTATATAATTTAAAATAGACATTGGCGAATTCGACATGTACAGCCCGTTTGACCCGTTCCCCTTTTAGCTAATTTTTTCATATGACCCGTTTGTGATAAAACTCAACCCAAATCGACCCATTTATATATATAGATAGATAAAAAAATTATACCTATAACAGTCATCTGCAATGGCAAAAAGATGTGGGCTCAACTCTCCAAAAGTGGCCCCTTTATACTGCTGCATCATATGAATATCATACAAATGTGGTAATCTTCGAAATGGGTTCACTGCTATTAGAATGTTCCCCGTGTAAGTCTGTTTATTGATCATAATTTATCAGTTTTTGTCTCAATTAATAGTTTTCTTTACTTTTGGACTTACATAAATTTCATTGAGGGCAAACCGGGCTGCAAGATTATAAAGCACTCCTGGTTCATGAAGATAAGCTAATTTAGTCATGTCATCAACTCCAGCTGGTGGTGCTTCTGTGTCTTTTGGATATATATTTGAAATATCGGCTTTTATCTGATAAAAAGTTAGATATATATATATTTTTAAATGTCAGTTTCATATCAGCTTCAACAAAACTGATTAACTGAGATTGATATATATAAAAACTGATCAAACATGTCAAAAGTCTCCTAAAGTGTATTTTAACATTCATAACCCCTAAATCGCTCGATACAAATATTAGATTACTAAAAGTCGGGAAAAACAGTCAAACGAGTCAACTGACCCGTTTGGGACCAAAACATACCCGTTAGACGCATTATTCACCTGCGTGACCCGTACATTTTACCACCTCTATTTATATCATCTTTAATTGAAAAATATACCAAATTCGCATCACTTTTTTGGTGCAGTTACTTTAATCATATAACATGATTACTGTACAGTATACAGGATCCAATGAAGATTTTGTTTTCTTAAACAAAAAAAATGCTTACAGTTTTGTCATTTGTGGTGACAATTGTAACAATGTTGCCTTTGATATCGATCACCTCCCCATCGATCCATGCAACTTCAGGATCTTCCACCCAAACATGTGATCCAACAATTATGTTCACCGGAGTTCCCTGAAATCATCAAATAAAAAAAAAGTAAAACATTTAAATATTATGATCATAGTTTTGTTACAAAACAGAGCATGAAGTATGATCATCATTAAACCATAAATATTTACCATATCTCCAATTCTATTGGATCATTAAACAGAAGAAGTATATTACGCAACAGCAGATATGAATTTTGCAGAAAGAGAGAGAATTTAGAGGAATTATTATAGGTTGGTAGATTATATAAATAATAAAGTTGGAAAAAAGAATGTGAAGGAGAATGTTTCAAAGAAAATGGAAAGCATGAGAAGGGTGGTGGTGGTGGTAGTGATGGTAACTCAAAAGCAAAAGAACCCCTCCAACCTTCTGTCATTTCTTCTTTTAAGCATTAATTAAATCATCTCATTAAATTATTTTATTACATATTATTATCATGTAACAAACTAATTAATTATATCTGAATGACAATTGTCATTTATAGTCTAACACAGTCGTACCCTGAAACTTTTTCTTCTTTTTACTTTTGTAGTTTTTGTAACGGAAAAAAAAAATTGTAATCATAGTATTTATATGCGTACCCTAAATAAAGAACCTAGGTCCTCCGCTTAAAGGGATCATGTTAATAATATATGTCACGATCTTCGTGTGGATTTTGTAGTTACAAAATTATTTCCGACTAAATTTAGTCTATTTTTAGAAATCACTCTAATTTAAATTAGTATTTTGTTGGTAAAAGTTTATTTCAATGGTAATTGATGAGTAGGGCCATTTACATGAAGCTCATTGTGCGATTCATTATGGTATGCGTTGGTGATAAACTTTTGGTAAGCTGATTTTGGTTGTCTGAAAATATAAGCTAGTGGCAAATTTCGATCACATATTTCTGATTTTTATTTTTACAAAGTGTAAATAAAATAATTAATTTAGTGAATATAAATAGTATTTTAGTTCTGTGATTGTTTATAGATGGCCGGAAAATAAAATGTGGCATTAGGGCCCACAAAATGTATGAAGTACAAGGGCGGTGGAGAATTGTGGTATTTTGGGTTGAGGATCCCCGGAAGATTTGTCCGGTTCACATGTGTGGGCCCATTGCTTTACAGCCACGCTTTCTTAATTTTCATTTAATTCATTATCACATTCATAATCGAGATGAGAATTGAGATTACTACAACTTTTAATGATTATATCACACAGTATAGATTTTACAATTAATTGTATAAGTATATTAAGCATTAGATGTGGTGCATACCTTAAAAGTTGTGGTAGAAAAATCACCCCTAATCGAGATAGCCTAATAGTAATGATGCACAGCTCCTTTTACGATCATAAGTTCAATCATTTTTGACTTTTTACTAATTAATCAAAGAAATGTTTGCAAACAATCTTGATAATGGTAAAATCGCGTAAATTAAAGCTCGGCCACTCTAGAAAAACTTAACCAAAAATAATTTTATTTAATTTTAAATTTTGTTTATTATTATATATAAGATTAAATGCCCTAGAGAGATTTAACCATATTTAACTAATTAAAGACATGTTACAAGAGAAAGTATTAGTACTGTAAAACTGAGAGATATTATAATGCATTGTTCGGTTGAAGCTGGAAGGCCACCACGTTGCTTTCCAAGTTGTATAGATCCACATCCCATCATTCTTGCTTTATTACACTTTTAATCACAACTAAGATACTTGTAATCTATTCTAGTTTATTTAAAATTTAATTAATGTTATGCGTCTTATTAATTTAAGGATTTATCTAACTCATACCCTAAGGGCGTGAGATTAGAATCATTCAATGAACTTCACGTTTCCTTTTATATTTTTTTATTATATATATAGCTTATATTATCCATATTTATTCAAGACTAAAATTATATTATTTGTTCTGCAATTAACACCTACTTTTTTATTTTCTATCTTTTATCTTATATTAATAACTCATGACAAATTATGGGTGAATTATAGATATTTTCACAAACATAATATATCAATCAAAATAAAAAATATATAAGAAACACGTATTACATTGATAATTTTAATATGAATATGGCCGAGGAATGATTGAAGATTTTCTATAACTGTTGTTTCTTACGGACATACAATAACAATGTCAATGCCATCTGTTTTTGCTTATAATTTTCTGATGACAGATGTGCATCCCAACTTTGTGAGTGTATAGCACCAGAGCTTAGGCAGTTAGGCTAAGGGACTGTTTGTTTTTTTTACTCATTAAGTTCTGTCTGGTTAAAGTGTCTGTTTGGATATGTTATGTCTGTCTGGATAAATTAGTATTATCGTTTGTTTTTCAAACTGAACGAATAGTCTTAATAATAAAATTTGACAATTTTTTAATTTTCAATTTCTCATTATTATAAAAAAACATAATTAGGTGATATATATAATTATAATTGAAGTTTTTAATTATAAAAAATTGATATATAAGTAATAAAGTTAAAATTTTAAATAAAAATTTTATTTTAAAAAAATTAAATTATAAATTAAACATTTTTTTGACCAGACCATATAAAACATGAAATTTTAATTAATATAAATTGCATAAATATAAAAAAGAAAAAAAAAGTTATGACTTAATGAGGAAAGCATCATCTCATGACTTTTTCAGTTAAGTCATGCCGTCTAGATTAAGACATAAACAAACAGTGTCCTTATGACTTTCCCCATATAGTTATTTCCCCATTAAGTCGATTAAGTCGAAATCAAACGCCACCTAAATGTTCTTATGCGATGGGCCAAACAGAGAGAGTATAAACTTTACTTTGGGACAAAAAGATAGACTATTTTTTTGAAGGGTAAAAATTGAAAATTGGCCGACAGTTTGGAATGCATTTAAGCAGTTCCCTTGAATATATTAATCTAAAGTCTAAACCACAGCTTGGAAAAACACACTTGGTCTCCGTTTCGGGCTCTCGCCCACTCGGGACCTTAATTATTAAATAAGGTTTATATTTTTTTATTTTAAATAAATAATAAATATTTATTGATTTCGAATATTAAACTCGAACGAAAATATTCTTTATATATTATTTGTGAAAAATAAAATTATTTATCGATTTTAAAATCTGGAAATGCCTAGCTCAAAATTAGTTGGGGCCCATACCTGTTCAAGCCCATACTAAGAATAGTCAATTTAATTTTAGAAAATAGGAAGCCCACATTCAACATTCACATCTATCTATCTATATATTAAAAGAAAGGATTTTGAAAAATAAATCCACGTTAGATGATGAATCACAATTTTCTCTATAAACCCGATTTTGGACAGCTTACACAAGAAACCCTAACCCGGTTTTGGAGAGCTAGAACAGAGACCTAAAACCTTAAGGTCTGCACCACCTGGTATGTTTTTGTTTCAATTCGATTTGTCACATTTCTCATTTCTTATTTCTGAATTTCGATTTGTTCTAGCTAGGTCAGAATATGTTTTCTTATATTTGTTGTTGTCTTACGCTCTCTGCTTCCGTCTTGAAAATCCGATTGATTGAGAAATTGTTGTTTGTATGTGGATTTGTTGTCTTATTGCAAACGATTTTAGTTGTATCGAATCGTATACTTTCTAATTTAAAATACTACTGAAGGTTTTGCTTGGCGATGCTTGGATTACCAGTAATTGTAGCTTTAATTTTTGGATTTGGTTTAGCAATTGCCATTGTTATTGAAAATATTTAATCACATTTCTGATCATCATGATGTCTGCAATTTTAAATTTGAAATGTGATTTAGATCTCTGTTTTAATGTTCATGTGAACTGAATTATTTGATGTGGGTTTTGATAAATTTGACATTCATTATGTATATTTGGCTGAAAATGAACTTTTTACAAGGGTAATTTATCATGTGAATTTCATCTCTATTTTAAAAAGATTGTCACAATGCTTGCAATACACTACTTGGTGCTGGTGCTTGTACTACACTCTTAATCTCAACTTGCTTTACAACATATTTATTACTGGGAAAAATCAGAAGAACAAAAAGCCATAATGAGAATTATGCTTATGGCCCCAATTTATTCTGTTAACTCTTTTGCGCTTGAATTATGCTAACGTCAAAGTGCTGTATTTGAAAGTGTTTGTGAAAAAGCCTCAACGATATTTTGCAGATATAGTTGAAGGATATGGGATCTGGATATGGGATTTATTTTGGGGTGAGTTTAATTTGGAATCCAAATGGTTGATGAGGGCAAGTAAGTCGCTTTTATTTTCTTCAAAATTCTCTTATTAAAAATATAACTAGAATCGACCCGTTCATAAGTAAATGAGTCAAACTTGCCAACTCATATATAACTTCAGACAGTTTTTATTGTGAATCAACCCAAATTGATTCTTATGGTCGTTTATGCATTAAATATGATCACAAAAACTACATTATTACAATAATATTAATCTAACATTTAACAATATAGTTGATTATTTATGCTTTTAAGCATTAATAATATGCTTAAGCGACTTTTAAGCCATTTTACCCATCTTCATTTTACCCAAGGCTTTAAGTTTGACCCGGTTTGACTTTTTAGGGTTGATCCTAGGCCTAAATTGAACCATTCACAGTTCAAAACTTGGGACTAATTTACTTTATCAATGGGTCAATTCAGATTATGTTTTTTTAACTGGGCAAATGGGTCAATTCAGAAATTACGTCAACTGTGCAAACAAATTGGGAAAAAGTAATGGCAATAACCAAAATTCACGGCAAGACTTATGGAAATCCAAAATTCACGGCAACACTTATTTTGAATAGTTATAACTCCGATTTTTCCATCCTCTTCGCCCATGATTTCATGCCGTCATCTCCCCGATTTAAGGTTTTTTTTTTTAAATTGCGATTCAACAATCTGCTATGCAGAATTTAGCCGTCATGTGGTGATACTTGCTGCCGTGATTTCAGGCCACTCCTTCTGCAACTCCGATTTGTTCATCCTCTTCGCCCATGATTTCATGCCATCATCTCCCCGTTTTAAGGTTTTTTTAAAAAAATTGTGATTCAACAATCTGCTTTGCAGAATGTAGCCGTCATGTGGTGATACTTGCTGGTGCACATGGATGTGGCAAATCGACCATCTATGGTTCACAATTAGAAAAGAAAACCCCCTAAAGTTCATTCTCGATTATGGAAGGTATTGGTTCAATTTAGTATTTAGTTACTAAAGTTCATTCTCATTTAGTATTTTATCATCTTCTTTGTTTTTCGTAATTTTGTTTTGTTGTTATTCTGCTACTTTTTTGTTTTGCACTTTTTACAAATTATTTGGAAATTTTAGATACATCAAAATCAATCCGTAGTTCTTTTGGATACACTCCATCGGTTACAATAAAAAGCGCACTTTTATTGACCGTACAGATGACATATTTACATTATTACAATAATATTAATCTAACATTTAACAATATAGTTGATTATTTATGCTTTTAAGCATTAATAATATGCTTAAGCGACTTTTAAGCCATTTTACCCATCTTCATTTTACCCAAGGCTTTAAGTTTGACCCGGTTTGACTTTTTAGGGTTGATCCTAGGCCTAAATTGAACCATTCACAGTTCAATGATTGGGACTAATTTACTTTATCAATGGGTCAATTCAGATTATGTTTTTTTAACTGGGCAAATGGGTCAAAAATGAAAGTTGTAGTCAAATGGGTCGACAGATTTTCAAAATTTGTGGCCCATTCATTTTGTTCAAAAAGTTAGATCATTCTTATAAAAGATGCAAATTATGGATGAATGTGTTACAGGTCAACCCGACCTGACCCCGACACATACAAAACTTACCCGCTTTGACGTGTTAGTCTGTATCCCAAGTTGTCCATTTTCGACCCATTTACTAACCAATTGGGTGATCCGGCATATATATCGAATGGGTCGAACGCCAACTTTAAGTTGATTATTGCCACTTGAAAAATCAGAATCAAATAGTTGACCAAAACTTGGGATATTATATAATTTTCCATATCTGTATGTAGATAATAACTTCAACACATTTGTAACTAAATGGGTCAAAATTCCCACATCTAAATTCACATCATACTTAACAGATGACAATTTGAATTTAATCAGGCATTCTCTATAACTTTCTTTGGCGAGTGGAGTGACAAAAGACAGTTTAACATCTATTTTAAAGTATTTATTTTAATATACATATATATATATATATTTTTCACTTTGGGTACTTTTTTACTAAATATAAAATTTATATAATTTTCAGATAGATAAAATTGGTTTAGCTGCTGCTGAGGATCCAATCGGTGTTGTTCTTGGAGGAATATCTTCTTAGTAAAAGTAAAAACACATAATCAAAGGTAATTTTATAAAATTAAATTAACTCCTTCATTATTAACTCTCTTTATTTTCTATGTATTTTCATAGTAAAACCAATTTGATGCTTGAAAATGTTTATTATGAAAATATTTTATAAAATTAACTTTATTTAGGTAAAAGAATTGATTATGTCTTTGCTCAGCCATATCATCCATCTCCTTCATTATCATCTTTTTCAATCACTTATCATCATGTTGTCATTCTCCATATATATCTCTAAATTGTTTAATTGTTGTAGTGTTTTTGAAAGACTATTGAGCTTCTTCCATGCTTGTGAATTTATTGGGTGATTAGAAATAGATGTACATTTTTTGTAAATTTAGCACTAGCCTTATCACAGTTAGTATATGTTCTCTTCAAATTTGCATAAATAGATTGTGTATGTAGCTCACTGAAAGTGTAACAATGCAGGTTATTTGGGTGACTCAACATCAACGAAATATGGGATATGTGAAATCAAAATTTATTATATAATGTTAGCTTAATATGCAAGGATATCAATGATCAGATAGATAGCTTAGGCCTTAGGAAGTGTTTGGGATTGCTTACTCCTGTTGGTTGAGATGATGACTCAAGACCATGGCCTCTCTCGCCAGCTGTCCTTGACCAATGGATACGGTACACCTCTTACTTAAATAACTAATATTATACTCCGTACTATCTTTTTATGGAAATCCATGAAAGTTCACCATTTTGCTGTAATATTCTTTATATGATGTATCAAATTATAAGTTGTACATTTGTCTACATTTCTATACCTTACATATAACAAGCATATGAAGAATTTTTCAGAAATTAATTTAATGATATTGTAACGAAGCATGTGAAAGTTGGATATGTTTATGTCAACATTCTGATATGCGATGATTCATAGTAAGATTAATGAATTATGTTGCGTTTTTTTACATTCTTTGTACTTTAGCTTCATTCTATAGAATCGATTTGTGTTATGCTTGTGTATTAGAATGATTAGTACAAATGCGTACAACACGTGTTTCTTACATCTTTTTTACTTTGATATGTTTGTAAAAATTTCTATAAGTCACCCGTGATTTATCACGGGTTATAGGCTAGTTTGATTAATTTAAACTATAAGCTCACATACAAATTTAAATCGGTAGATTTGTAAAATAATGACACCAAAAGACATAGGATATACATTCGCAACACTTTAGGATGGATAGTGAAAAAAGTCTAGAAATGATCATAGGATACCGGTTAGTTTATGTACAGACTTTTTCCGAGTAGCTTGAACAAGGATCACTTTTTGTTTACCGTAAAAGACATAGGATGTCAATTCGGGTGAAATGCCATTAATTGGAATATAGCTTCAGTCAATTAGCAATGAATTTTGGCCATTCAACAAGGAATATTGATGTGAAATGCCATTAATTGGAATTTGTAAGGATGTGCATTTTTTGTGTTTGTAGCATTGTCGTCGTTCGTAATTAGAACAAGGACAACCTTCACTAATTTCCCTTGTCTTGCAATGACCATGTGGTTGCCCACTTTGGCATGCACATAATGTACACATCAAGACTATAAATGTTAATACCAAAGTCAAATAACTCATATCTAACTCTTTTTTCAAACCAAACTAAAAGTTACGTGCCCGTATTGACATTTTCTATACATAGATAACATATTTAAACAATGTATGCGGCTCGTCAAGTGTTGCTTAGTACATTTTCACTTCAGTTGTTATCTAAGCGCACAATCATAACACATTATTTTGAAAAAAAATCTATACACATTATTTTGAAAAAAATCTATACACATCATATGATCACACCCATCAAAATGTGGAGGAGTCCCATCACATGACCAATCAGAAGTCTGTCATACTCGTGGTCTTCTGTGGTTGTAGTCACACCTCCATCACGAAAACTCACCATGATATGTGGTGGGGGGTGTTCCACATGCCTCCCCCGCGGGTGGTTGTCATACCACCTAGGACCATACCATGGTGAAGGAAACCCATACCCCGTAGTCATACACTTTTGATAAGTTTTTCTATTTTAATTCTCTTGGACATAACTTAGTCTCTTATTAATGAAATGAACAAGATGTTAATCTTCAAATCAATCAGCTTTATAAAAAAAATCTAATTATGCCTTACTAGTAAAGTAATAATTAAATCCAATTGAAAGTTTTGACATTTGCCCATCAATTAGCCTATTAACGGGTACATATGGGGAGCGTTAACATTTGCTAATGATGGCCAGCCTAGCTGGTCTGAGGCACTGGGTTTATACCATGTGGGCTGCAGGTCGTGAGTTCGAATCCCTTTGGGAGCGTTGCATTAGCGTAATTTAACTCATACCTCACACGGGCACATATGGGGAATTTTCCTTGGAAATCCCTTTGGGGGCTGGGTTTGCCCGCTTATGCGGAGCACGAACTCGGGATGTTCGCTGAAAAATTGCGAGTAGGCTTCCGTTATTTCATTTGCCGTTTCCAAAAAAATTAGCCTATAAACTTCATCTTATATACACACATGTCATTTTCTCCTTAATTTAATTTAATTTTCTATTTTTCCAATTTTTACTTAAACCCCTCCTAATTATATTAAACTAAAATTACTTTCATATTTTCAATAATAATTTTTATGTTCGTCATTGTTTATACTTCTATCTATGTATCAATACAAGCAATATGCATTCGCGCGTTGCTGCGATATCTTAGAGCTCACATTTTCTATGTTAATATGATACCTATTTTATATCGGTTTTGACATTTTAATTTGATTTTACAACATACATAATTTATGAATAAATGTTTTAGTACAATTGTTTCAATTATACTTCCTCCATATCAAAATAAGCAATCACTTTCTTTTTTAGGGTGTATCAAAATATGTGAATCACTTTCCGTATTTGGTAAGTCTTTATATTTAAAATTACCCATTTACCCTTACTTATCTCTTTTTAAACATAATTAAAAGTGTGGGGCCCCATCAATTTTTGTTATCTTCCTATATTTGGGGTCCATCCTTTCTAATTACCTCATTTAATTTAACTAATCTCTTATTACCTTATTTTGCCTAAAAAAACGTAAACCTAAAAGTGATTCACTTATTTTGATATGGAGGAAGTAGCAAATAATTTTTTTAAGAAAGCAATAAACAATTAAAAAATAGTAGATAATACACTAACATGAAGGAATTAAAAAAAATTAATATTGATATAAATGGATTTAGTAAAAAATCGTAATTTAATTTACAGTGAGTTTTTAATATATCAAGTTATCATGAAGGGGTTGTGAACGTGAAGTTCTTAAAGAATGGGGATTTAATTGTGAAATAACTATACATTTTACCATGCATATGATAATAAATTGAAAGTCAAACACCATTCTATAAAGCGAGTGGGGATCTCAACGTAGAAACGGAACAGAAACGGGACGCTGTTTTATTTCTCAAATGAACAGTAAAAATCCTATGGTAATTGTATATATAAGAGAATTATGCAATTTACTTTTCATTATTATAATTTTAAATTAACAATTTGACAGTTAAAATTATTAAATTTTCCCATTTAAATTTCTAGTTTTCTTATAAAGTACTAATTTTATGCAACTAAAAATTAACGCTGCAAGGTAGAAAACTAGAAATTTAAATGAGAAAATTTAATAATTTTATTTTAAAAGAAATAAGTCATACAATTTGTATCACTTATTTTAAAACTCGCAACAATGCGCGGAGTGAAGTAGAGAACTTACCCTCGTTGAATTACATACTGCAACAAATTTATAAATTGATATAAAAATAGCCGCAATAATACGTAAATCAATAATCTAGTTCAAACAAAACCCAACTTTTTAATTGAATTCAGATTCTAAAACAGATTAACATAATCATCAAATAAACCAACAACCAAGTCCCACAAAACTTTTGAATGCATATTTTTCAACTCTGGGTTTTGATTCACATGCAAAAAAGATCCCCCTAAAATTAAGGTAAAATGTCAAAATCATTTATAGGGGGGCAAGCTACACCTCCATTTTCACCTCCACCATGTTCATGAATTTGCAGGTCCACACTTCCCAAACGACAAACAATATAGCTGTCTATATCTATCCATCTATATCTATATACTTTCCATATTCATTTTATACCCTTAATAAGGTCCCTCTCAATCACGAGCCTAACATAACAAAGCGTCAACAGTTTTTGTTTGATTCACATGAAAAATCTTCCTTCATAATTATATTTGTTTATTTTTAAACCTATTGTTTCTCATCATTTATAGTACACAGTTTCACTCTCATTGTGTGTGGAAGAAAATTAAAAGAAGATGTTGGTAGCGACTTTATTTTCGCATTTTACGGTGGTACTATGTATCGTCACGGTGACACGTGTACGTTATGCCGCCGGAAATGAGTTTGAAGTTGTGAAGCATTTGAATACTTTGAACAAACCTTCGATGAAATCAATCAAGGTTTACTTTCACTTTTTATTTATTATTAATTTTTTATAGTTCTAATTTGTTGAATTAATTTGTGAATTTGCCATACAGAGTCCAGACGGTGATATAATAGATTGTGTACGGATTTCTCATCAAGCAGCTTTTGATCATCCTTCCCTCAAAAATCATAAAATTCAGGTATGTATTTTTTTTCGAGTTTAAATTATCGAAATTATTATTGGGATTTTAAGTTTTTTTTAATAATAATATTGTGAATATAGATGATGCCAAGTTATCATCCAGAAGGGATAAATTACGAGAGCATGAAAGAATCAACAGAAAATGAGCAAACAATTACTCAGTTATGGCATTTAAATGGAAATTGTCCAAAAGGAACTATTCCGATTCGAAGAACAAAAAAAGAAGACATTTTGAGAGCAAATTCTATCAAACATTATGGCAAGAAAAACAGTTTGTCAACAGTTGCACAACCGAATTCTATTGATCTTGATCTCATCAATCAAAGTGGACATCAGGTGAGTCATAAGAGGGTTGACTGGGTTGACTTATGTTGAAATGCCTTTTTGCATCTAGTGAATCTTGATTGTGCTATGTTTGATTTTGGAGTTCAATTAGCATGCAATTGCATATGTTGAAGGAGAGTTTTATGGAGCAAAAGCAACTATGAATGTTTGGAACCCTCAAATTCAACAACCTAATGAATTTAGTTTGTCTCAAATATGGTTATTAGGAGGCTCATTTGCTTCAGATCTTAATAGTATTGAAGCCGGTTGGCAGGTACATTTTTTTTTTTTTTTTGTAATCATATAAAGTATGTAATGATTTAAATTTTGTGCATGACCTTGAACCAATTTCAGGTTAGTCCAGATTTATATGGAGATAATAACACAAGATTCTTCACATATTGGACTGTAAGTTCATCTTGTTTTATGTTTAATTAAATCGAGTAAATGTTTTTCCAAGTTTTTATAAACATGGTCGATAATAGTTCACGCTATGCATTGTTCACTTGTATTTTTCAATAATACGATGTTTTGAATAGTACAAATGTACAATACGTAACGCAAACTAATTATTTTCCTTTTTTAACGTAGAGACAATTGTGGGTCCTGAATAATTTAATTCTAAAAATATATAATTGCAGAGTGATGCATATGAAGACACGGGGTGTTACAACCTTCTGTGTTCAGGATTTATTCAAATCAACAATGAGATAGCACTGGGGGCCAGCATTTCTCCTATTTCTAAATATCATTCTTCCCAATATGACATCAGCGTACTTATTTGGAAGGTATTTATGTCCTTAAATCAATACAGTACTCTTTTTTATCACTATGCTTAAAAGACCAAATATAATCATACGTAACACGTTTAAAATTTACTAGAATTTTCTTATAAAAATGTATAGAAAAAATAGTGTTTGCCGGCAACCAAACCGAACCCATATAAAAAAAACTCAATTTGACCCATTATTCATCTCGCTCATGAGCATGAATACTAGCATACTGTATTAAAAGACATTTTTTGGGAATTATTGATTAATTTGGTAAAATTGATTGATTAGGACCCGGAGCAAGGGAACTGGTGGATGCAATTTGGTAAAGGAAATGTGCTCGGGTACTGGCCCGCTTCACTCTTTTCTTACTTAACTGATAGTGCAACAATGATCCAATGGGGTGGTGAATTGGTTAACTCAGCCTCTGACGGGCAGCACACGACTACCCAAATGGGCAGCGGGCATTTCCCTGAAGAAGGGTTTGGTAAAGCAAGTTACTTCAGAAACGTTCAAATAGTGGACGGGTCAAACAGTCTTAGGGCTCCTAAAGACGTAGATACATTCACCGAGCAGCCCAATTGCTACAATGTTCAAACGGGCAAGAATGGTGGTTGGGGTAGCTACATTTATTATGGTGGGCCGGGCAGAAACCCGAACTGCCAGTAACACCTGAAACTAGAACAAGAAAAGAACGAATATTGTATTTGGGATGTATTTATTGTAGGTGTAATTACGTTCTAATTCAGTGTACTTCGTGTATCTCATACGATGGTATGCTAGAAAAAATCATTGTTATTAATTTTTCGGGTTTGGGTTTCGAATTTTTTAATCGCGGCAACTCTACAAAAGTGTGAAGTGTAAGTATTTGGATTTGCCGTCGCTATATGAAGTTGTGACATGTGTATTGTATCCGAAAGGTTGGATTAAGGATATATGCCATCTTAATTTGTTAATTTGTGTCACTTGATTAGTCTTAATATCCACAGTATAGGTTTTATAGATTATGTTTGTTTATGATTTCATTATATTAAAGGAGAAGTTAGAAGAGTTTTCTCGATTTCTAGTGTAAGTATAACAAACCCGAAACCAGACCAACCCGATAAACGCAAATCCATATCGGGTCGGGTTTCAAGTTAGAATTTTTTACCTCAACCCTGACGGACATAATCCGATAACCCGATGGACACCCATAAATAGACATATTTAATAAAAATTAAAAAAAAAATTATTTGACAATTTTGTAAAATTTAATATATTAAAATTCATATTTAATTAAAATTGTGATTTGATGCTAAATGTGGCAAAATCGAAGAGTGATATTTGTTGACGTTAACTTGTCAATAGGGGGATATAACACTGATGTGATAAAACTGATCATGGGCAACACCTTACACGTTTCACCATAACCACTAGGCTACAATTTTAAGTACATTTACTTTTTTACCCTTCATCACCTCAGTCAGCTATTTTGTCTTTTCAACCCAATTTTCATTTACCTTCCTCCTTTTTCAAAGTCTTAAAAAAGGTCTTCCTTTGTTTTTAAGTTTTAAAACAGCCTCTCCACTTTAAGTATATTTACTTTTTATCCTTGCATCACATAATTTTTTCGTTTTCAACCTCAATTTTCATTTAGCTTGCTTCTTTTATTAAAATTTTGAAATAGTCCCCCCACTTTTATCTTTTTTGTAACTTAAGTTACAACTCGCTTTTTGAGCCGACTAATCACAAGGTGACCATACATTTTGCGGGTAGCCCGTATTGAGTGCAAATGAACCTCCGTTGCCTTAAAGATTTTTTTCCTCATACGAAGTATCTTGAAACATATGTCTTAAAACCCTTAATGTATTTTTTTAATATAAAACCATCTTTGATTGTTGTATTTTTTTTAATACTTCCTCCGAATCAAAATAAGTGCTACACTTTGAGTTTCACGGGTTTTGAGGCAAAAGATTATAATGGTGGTTAAATTTGATTAATTGAATGGTTAGTGGATAATGAGTCCCACACCTTTTGAATAAAGTGAGGTTAATAATGTTTAAAAGTAAAAAGTAAGGGTAAATGTGTCATTTCACTTTGTTAACATAAATAGTTAGTGGGCGTGGGTGTGGGTCTTACTATTTTTTGTTAAATAAGATAATTTTTCAAAGTTTAACACTTATTTTGAATCACACATAAAAGGAAAGTGTAGCATTTATTTTGAATCAAAGGAAGTATAAAATAAATTTTAAGTTTTCTATAAATATCAATAAATAATATTTAATGTATCATATAAAAATCATTCACGCAACGCGCGGATGAAACATACTAATTATAAAAACAAATCTCGTCATCAATTTCCTTGTACACATAGTCACATATTATGTCGGCATTAAAGATTATTTTATCTACATCACGATCTTATCTCCCCAACATAAAACCTCATCACCGTTCAATCCGGTGTAAGGCGAACACCTCCATCTCCAGACTTCACCAATTATTCCACACACCGGCCGTTATGGGTGTAATAATAATCGACGGTTCCACCGTACGAGCTTTCGTTAACGACGAACCTCACTTCAAAACCAGTGTCGACGCTCAATTCACCTCCCTCGATGCCAACAACGACGGCGTTTTATCTAGATCTGAGATGCGTAAGGCCTTTGAGTCAATGAGGTTGTTAGAGACTCACTTCGGCGTCGACACCGCCGGAGGAACTTACTCGTCTCTACGATTATGTGTTCCAGAGTTTCGATGAGGACCATAACGGCACCGTTGATGTCGAGGAATTTAGGTCGGAGATGAAGAAGATTATGCTGGCCATCGCCGACGGGCTAGGGTCATCTCCGATTCAGATGGCGGTGGAAGACGATGATCAGAGTTTTTTGAAGAATGCAGCGGATCTTGAAGCGGCGAAGATCTCTGAGAGTTCCTAATTCGGGTGGTTGTAATTGGCCTGGATTTTGTTTCTAAATAAGTAGTACTGCACCAGTGCACTTTGTTTCCGAAAGTTAAATCATGTGTAGTACTCCTTTCTTTTCTTGTTCATAAAAAAATTAATGTATTATAATTCCTCCGTATCAAAATAACTCACTTTAAAGTTTACGTTTTTGAGGTAAAATAAGGTAATGGGTCCAGATCCGGTGAGGACTCTTTTCCCGGTGAGGACTGCAAGGACTCCAAAAAAAACACTAAAAATATCCAAAACAAACGTTTTTCAAAAAAATTTCTTTTTTAAATATCTAAATCGCAGCCTATAAGATAAAAAAAAAAGGTTTTTCAAAAATGATCCAAAAAAAAATATGGATCATAATAATGATACACAAAAAAAATATGGATCATTGTTATGATCCGCAAAAAAAAGTGGATCATAATTTTTTTTTAAAATTTTTTTTTGGTCAAATGTAGTAATTATCATGGTGAGTTATATATATTTTTATCGGAATTTTTTGAAATTTTTATGAGGTGTCCTCGCGAGTCCTCACCGGATTTTGAGTCCTCACCCGATCTCACTTCATAAGGTAATAAAAGATTAGTGAAAATTAAATTGAGTAAATAGAATGGTGAAAAAGTTAAATATAGGAAAATATATAAAAATGAATGGTAACCCACACATTTAATGATGCTTAAAGAGGCATAACTAATGGTAAAGAGATAATTTTAAAACTTATCAAATAAGATAAAATATTAAAATAATTCACTTATTTTGATACACTCCGAAAAGAAAAATGATTCACTTATTTTAATACGGAGGAAGTATATGCTTACTTTTTTTTTTAAGGTATCCCTTCAAGGTAGTCCAAAGATTTTATTTAGTCTCAGCGGGACAATTAATAGTCATTGGATAAAAAAAAGTCAAAGTTTAAGATCAACATTCAAACCATACAAACACATGTGCTTCAATACAAAAATACCCCACCCACCTCCGGCGGCGGCGGACGGCGGCCGGCGGCGGTGGTGGTCGTGACTTGAAGCACATGTGTTTGAAACACATGTGATGTATTGAAACACATTTGCTTCGAAGTAATATGCTCGTTTGTATTTTGAAATACTTGTGTTTTAATGAATCACATGTGTTTCAATACATCAATACCACCACCACCCCCATTACCACCAGTACCTTCACTATCAGCCACCACCGCCGCCGCCGGCCACTGGCGGCGCACGGAGGTGAAGGCCGACGGTGGTCGGTGGTGGTGGTCGTTGCTTGAAACACATGTGTTGCTTGAAACACTGTGATTTGATCTTGACTATTTTGATCCAATGACTAGGATTTGTCCCTTAAAACTATACAAAACTCTTGAATTACCTAGAATACAACTCTATATACATATTAATAAAGTTTACAATGATATATAGTAATTTAGAAAGTTAATACATGAAAATTCTCCCAAATTTTAAAATTAACCTACGATTGGGTAATATGATCGTAAACAACACTCGCCAATCTGAAACGCCTTAAAACGAGAAAAGTTGTGGCTTCTGCAACCACCACCGCTACAGAAACATAACTACCGCCGTAATGGAACGCCCGACCTACGGGTGTAATCTATGCAACAGTGATGTCTCACTCAACGCCACCACCAGCACTAGACCCATATGCCCTCGCTGCAACGATCAGTGTCTCCTCCACATCCCTAACTCTAACCCTAATGTTCTCGATCAAATGCCTGATTCCGCCAGGAGACTCCCCCGTTCCACCGGTCCGGCTTCCGATGACAATTTCCTCCTCGACAGACAGCCCTTACTTCCACCGCCTAATCCACCACCTTACACATTACTCATCTCCATCCACCACCACCACAAACACAACAACCACAACCACAGCCAACGCATCTCGCCTGTAACGACCCGAATTTTGTAAATAAATAAATTGTATAAAAATATGATAAATAAGGATAAATCATTTAAGAGACGTAGGAATTGGTTTCGTGTCATTTGGACACCGTTTGATATGGTTAAGGTCGAAACCGGGTCGAATTGGACAACAAAAAGTTGCAGCCTAGCTGCCTGGAGGAGTTCGCGGCGCGAACTATGAGTTCGCGATCGTGAGTATGGAACAGTGAGTTCAAGGTTTTGAGGCTTGGAGTTCGCGGCTCGTTACGAATCGCGAGGAGTTCACGACCGGGGAAGTTCGCGACGCGAACTCTAGTTCGCGAACGCGAACTGTGCAGCTGCTATAAAAACGAGTTTGGGGCTAGGGTTTTGACACCTACACCCCCTATACCCTAACAGCCATTTTTTTGAGAGGAGTGCACGGTTTTTGCTGTTCTTGAGCTCAAATCTTCACATTCCTTGGAGATTATTGATCTAAGGTAAGAATCATTGATAGTTTATGCATCTCCTTGATATTTCAAGCTTTTCTTGGGCATTAATGGTGGTTTTGGGAACCAACCATGTCATCTTGGGGACGATGACCAAATATGAGTGTAAATCACTCCTTGTATGCTTGTGATCATTGTGTACAAGCTAGATTTGGGTTTATGGATAGAAATATTGAACTAGGGTTTGAGATTTCACCAAGTTGTATGAACTTGGTGATTTGGGATATTATTATGAATTAATTAGTGCTAGTGATGGATAATAACTAGTATTTGTGATGATATTGATATTAGGTCAAGAAGACCTTGTGATTGGGATTACTTCTTTGACTAAGAAGTAAGGATTTGTGTTGATTAACACAAGTGTTGGATAGCTTTGCGAAAGGTGAGTACATGTGATCTTTCTGAGTACATAGTAAACCATGATTCATAGTTTGAATTGATTTCTTAGAGTCTTTATTAGATAATTGTTTTTAATAAAGAAAATATTGAATTGAATTGAATTGAATTGAGTTGACTTGAATTGAATAGACTTGAATTGAATAGACTTGAATTGACTAGACTTGAATTGACTTGAGTTGAATTGACTCGAATTGTTCATTATGTGTTTAGTTACCACTAGTAGACATGAGTTGTGATATGTGGCTTTGACCCAAGTTGATGATTTGTTATGTGGTAGCTAATCAATTGGATCCTAGATAACCCACACAAGTTGGGGGAGTTAGTGGCTACTAGGGATGTGTTCGGTTCCGGAACCGGACCGAACCGGACCGGAACCGGTAAACTCGGTATCCGAAAAAAGGAAATTTCAAGGACCGAGAACCGGACCGGTTAAACCGGTTTCGGGCCCGGTCCGGTTCCGGTTCGGTCCGGTCTTCAAGCGGGTTTAGAACCGGTAAACCCGGTTTTTGTGTTTCCCATCCGATTATACATTTTCGGTGCATATTTTCATCTTAAAGTATATAACTTAGATATTTTAGCGTACTTTTGATAGAAGTATGATATTTGCGGGGGTTCACGGGCTGCTTCAAGTAAAATATGTTTCTATTAAAAGCCTACATACCTATTATTTCGACATATATATATGAAAACTCGTAAGTCTATATACCTATTTAAATGCCGGTTCCAAACCCGAAAAAACCGGAACCGAACCGGGACCGGAACCGGTAAACCCGGTTTGTTAATTTTTATCAAATCTAAGAACCGGGAACCGGACCGGTTAAGCCGGTTCCGGTTCGGTTCGGTGCCGGTTCCGGTTCGGTCCCGGTTCGGTTCCGGTTTTCCGGTTTTTATACACACCCCTAGTGGCTACTACTTGGGGCGGTACCACCCTGCGCAAGAGTAGTATGTCGAGAAATAGATAACCCGGAAAGCGGGGGAGTTTGAGATAACCCGGAAAGCGGGGGAGTTTGAGATAACCCGGAAATCGGGGGAGCAAATAGATAACCCGGAAACGGGGGAGTTTACCTAGATAACCCATATCGGGGGAGTTTGTTTCGGGGAGGCCCGTTACGTATGTGATTGGCTTATGGCAAGCCTTAGAGTATGATTGACTATGTGCAATGTGATAATTATTTAATTATTATTTTATTGCAATTATTTCTAACCGGATCTAAAACCCATGTTTCTCACGAGACAATTTTGTCTCACGTACTACATTTCTTTTGACTATGTACTCAGGTTCGGGAGCTAAGGATTAGGCGGCCCGTAGTTAGCAATGGATGTGATTAGCTCGGTGTACTTATTTAATTCCCTAAGACTTAGTTTTGATATTATTGTAACACCGGTTTTGATACTTGTTAATCCTTTCCAAATGTTTTAACCGAACTATGTTATGGATTTTATGGATTCCCTAAGAGTTCATGCTGTCAGGATCGATTAACTATGAAGAGTTAATAAACACCTTTAGATCTAATTGATAATAGAAGTTGCAACGGATCAACACTATATCAATATATTAAGAACAATAAACTGTAAGAACAATATGCGAGAATATTAAGAACACAGTTTCACAAAAAGCTTCAATGTATATTATCGATTAACAATACACACGTACGTTTACAATTCGTAAGGAACTATTTATAATAGTCCTTGAAGCCTAACTATTTACCCTAGTTATTCTAGGACTTGATTTACATTCGAATTATAAAGATATACATTGAATTACATTCCATAACTATCTCTACGAAGATCTCGGACTTGATTTGCTTCCAAATCGTATATCAGTAGTAATCTGCAATCACCAGTAGTAAATAAGCATCGTCAGTAGTAAGTCTGGTGACCAGTAGTAAGTCCAAAACCATCGTCAGTAATAACTACTAAGATCAGTAGTATCTTCAATATGCCTTGATCAGTAGTAACTAAGTTATAGACTTCACCAGTATCAACTTCATCAGTAGTAAGTTTCTGCCCCATCAGTACTAAACATAATATTCATCAGTAGTAACCATGATCAGTACTAACTGCAGCATCAGTAATAAGTTGATCTATGATTTTGTTCCAACAATCTCCCCCTAAACTTATTGATTCTTTTTAATCACATAAGTTTCTTTTGTTCTTCTTCTTCTTTCTTTCTTTTCTCCAAAGTTCTTTGATTCTGTTGATGTCTTTGTGCAATGATGTACTTGCTGTTTCTTTTTGTGAAGTAAGTCAATTTGTTTTGGAACATAACAGCATCATATGGCTTCATCATTGTGTTTGTGAATATCTGATACATAGTCTTCTCAGAATGTGGATATTCTTTTTCATATAAGTATAGCTCACATACTTTGCCAGATTTTTCAAAGAAGTACATATTGGCAGTTGGAATCACATTCCAAGCATAGACATTTCCTGGATCTGTAAATTGTTCTGGGTAGTTGTCTGGATAAAATGCAGCATCTATCATTCTTGTTAAGTATCCAGCACCAGATTCTTTCCATGATTTCTTTGACATTCTAGGTTTTCCAATGATCAGAAGCTTAATAACATCACTTCTTGAGCATGAACTAATCAATGGCAACCATCCAGTAAATCTTTGAACAATTTTATCTTCCCTTACAATTTCTATAACATTGTTTTGTATAACCCTCCAATTGATGATTGGATTGTTCTGCAAGGGAGCAACAGGTACTTCAAGAACAGGTATGATTTGTTCTGTTTTTGACTTCTTTTTAGTGCTCTGTTCTTGAGTAACAGCCTTTCTCTTCTTTGATTGGGGAGTTGAAGAATCACCAGTAGTTGATACACTACCAGCTTTGATTAATGTTGGACTGATTGGAATTAGGGCTTTATATTTTTTTGCTTCTTTTTCTTCTTGTTCAGCCAAATCCTTCTTCTTGGCAGCACAATATTTTTCAATAATTGTCATCATCTTCATTCTGCCAAAGGACTTTGCATTGTGCCCTTTTTTCTTTAAAAATTCAATCATATTGGTCTTCTGTTCAAACACATCATCAGTTAGCTCACTTTTTGTTCTTTTGCATTCAGAAACCAATTCTTCAAGACATTGTATATGTTCTTCTTCAACTTTTCTGAGTCTTTTGAATTCTGCTTTTTGAGCTTCTAACTGGATATCTTCTATTTGAATAGGTATTTCTGCTTCTTGAGTTTTCTTCTTCTTCTTCTCCTCAAGAGCTAGATACATCTCCACATTCTCCAAGAATTTCTTGTGTTTTACCCTCCATCTGGACTGCTTTTCTGATCTGACATGATTAATTTTGTTCACCATTTGGTGACCTAATGCTCTGTTTGGATAATCATCATCATATATTTCCTTTCATTTTCCAATACAAGCAGATGGTGGAGGTGGAGTGTATTTCATATCAGGTACACCCAGAATCAGAATTTTTGGATAAAACAAGTGTAATTGATCTTCTGATAATATTTTAGGGTGTGGAGGAAGTGTACATTCATCTACCTCAAACCAATTCACATTATCATCAATGTCAGGTATGATAAGTGGTTGATTAGGAGTTGGTGGTTTGGAGATAATGACATGTCTTTCCCTTTCAATTAACTATGGGAGTTGTAGTTCTTCCTCTTCAGTAGTAACCAAAGTAGTTACTACTGGTGTGACTTCAGGAGTTACTATTGATAGGGCATCAGTAGTATTTGTTGCAGTTATTTCCTCTTCTTCATTTACTACTGCTATGATATCAGTAGTAGGAGTTACTGCTGATACTTCTTTTTCAGCTTGTTCTTCCGTGGTAGCAGTAGTCATTGGCTCATCATCAACAACCATCTTTTCTGGGCTTTCATCAACATTTGTTTCTTTTAGATTTAAGAGAGAGGATGCTGCTGCTGCAATTGATTCATCAATCATTGTTTGAATATTATCCTTCTCCCCCTTAGTGAGCTCAACTGGAGGAGCCTCACTATCATCAAGCTTCTTCTTCAATTTCCTTATGATTTTAGTTTGTTGATGAAGCCTGTGCTCATAGAATCTCATTCTTTTGTTGATGGTGTTCATGTGCCTTTTCATTGCAGTCATTGTTTTTCCTTGGTTTGTAAGATACTTAAGACAATCTTGTACAGTGGATTCAAGAGAATCCACTTTATCCGTCAATTGTTTGGTTTTAATACTGCCCTCACTCCATCTAGCAAGATCATCGGGCTTACTAACTGGTACATTGGCTTTAAGGTTTTCCATCCTTTCCATCAAATCCATAGATCTACCCTCATCACTTCTTGGTGATTCATTGGGTTGTTTAGACACCCTCTTCTTCCTAGAAGAAGCAGAAGTGCCCCCCCTTGTGGTTTCTTGGCACCGGGGACCTTTAAGTAATTCCTCAAATGAGTCATCACTTAAAGTTGCCGAGGTCCGGGTCTTAGTTATGTTTTCACTGTCCTGTGCACCCACCTTTGGGGCATCAGTAGTGAAAGCCCTCGCCTCATGTCCTCTCTCCTCCTTGGAGGACAACTCTTTGAGTCTGGGGTTTGACTCGATTTGTCCCCTGGTGTCCTTGAAAGAAGTTTTCTTTCTTTTATAAATTGTGGATATATTTTGGGTTACATTGGGCAGGTCTTCCACAGAGTGAAGAGTAGCACTCTGCAGATTTGTTTCAAGTTCCTGGGACACATTCAGGACTTCTATTTGAGTAGGTGATTGAGTGACTGTTTGGGGTGGTGTTTGGGCTGCATTTGGGGGTGATGGAGTGGGTTGAGGTTCAATTTGGGTTGTATGTATGATTGAACCCTCTCCAAGTTGTGGTTGATCTTTGATCATATTAGGAAACAAAGGGGTTTCTTTGCCCGAAAATTTAAATTGTTTTCTCATATTTGAGAAAACTTTCTTGTTCAACCCAGGAATGATAAAAATGTTTTTGGGAGTTGACAAGTTTTGCAATTCACAGTTTATAATATGTTGGAGAAATCTGGGATACATTAAAAATTTTGAGGAACTAAGATTTCCCAACATACCTTCAAAGATCATATATGAAAAATTAAATACTTGGTCTGTGCATAAACAGACAACAGCAGAGGCTATTGCCTTATTAAACTCATTCCAAGTACTTCGTTTAGGAGAAATGCAATGCTGAATAGTATGTACAAGAAATTTCCATTGTAGGGAGAGAAGACCTTTTTGAAAAGTTACTATGTTGAGTCTTCCCTCATAACCCATTTTATTTAAAATTTCAGCAATGAATTCCTTAGGAAGTGTAAACATACCTGCATCATCATGTAGTTGTAGATGGTGTCGAATTGATTGCTCAATGATTGTGATCGTCTTGCCATCCACCGATGATTTTATCATAGGTACAGTTGCACCTTCTGTTCTTTTAGCATTGGTCCAGAAATCCACCAAGTGCTGTTGGTATGCTTTTGGTTTGACAGTTAAAGCAAACTTTATATAAGAATTTTTCAAGAAATTGACTATCGGACGGAAATCTTTTGTTCCGTCTGGATTGCGTAAAAACGCACACATATTGTGGAACTCCGAATATTTGAGATCTGTTTGAATATTAAGAGATTGTAGAGTTGCCATTGTTGTTGATTTGAGAGAAACACGTAAGAATTTTGTTACTGATGAAGGGTTTTTGATCGTAAGCTAGGGTTTATCGAGAGGATTTAGTAAGTCGAAGTGAAGATAATGCTAAACTAATCGACTGCCGCCTTTTATATCTTTCGATTTAACCTGCAAAAAGACTAAATCGTCCTTCGAATCATAACATAACGGTTATTTTCACGGGGGTTAGTTTGGTAATTTTGATTCTGAAAGACCAGTAGTAAATTTGATACCAGTAAGAGAACGTCAGTAGTATCTACGAACATCAGTAGTAACTAAGGATTTTGATATCAGTAGTAACTATAGACATCAGTAGTAACCACCAACAAACAAGACCAGTAGTATATGTGAATACCAGTAGTACTGACTTACCAGTAGTATTTATGTAAACCTAATACACACCAGTAGTATTGACCTACCAGTAGTATTTTGTGCACATTCCTACACACCAGTAATACAGATCTACCAGTAGTAAAACACTTAAACAAATAAATAACTTTTTACAACAAAACTTTACACATGATTTTAAGTGAGATTTTAATTTATCAAAATCATTCCAATACTGCTAACCAAGAAGTTGAATCTTCCTACATCAAATGCTTTTGTAAAAAGATCTGCTAATTGATCATCAGTATGAATTTTAACTACTTTGATTAATTTCTTTTCATTACAGTCTCTTATAAAATGAAATCTTATTTCAATATGTTTAGTTTTAGAGTGTTTTACTGGATTGTTCACAATACTAATAGCACTTTGATTATCAATATAAATAGGAGTTTTAAGGATAGAGATACCAAAGTCTAGAAGCTGGTTTTGAATCCAGAGTACTTGAGCACAACAGGCAGATGCAGCTACATACTCTGCTTCAGCAGTTGATGTTGATACATTTGTTTGTTTCTTACATTGCCATGACACCAGTCTTGATCCAAAGAATTGACATCCACCAGTAGTGGACTTTCTATCTTGACATTCACCTCCATAGTCACTATCTGTGTAGGCTATGAGTTCAAAGGGTGAATCATGAGGATACCATAGACCAAGTGATGGTTTTCCTTTCAAGTATCTGAATATTCTTTTGACAGCCTGCAAGTGTAGTTCTTTAGGTCTTGCTTGATATCTTGCACACACACAAACACTATACATAATGTCAGGTCTTGATGCAGTTAAGTACATCAAAGATCCTATCATTGATCTATATAAGTGTTCATCTACATCCTCCCCCTCAACATCTGGATGTAGGTGTTTGTGTTTCCATTGGTGTACTTGCACTTTTGCAGTCTTTCATATCAAACTTCTCCAAGATGTCTATAACATATTTTGATTGGTTTATCAAAATACCATCTGTTCTTTGACTGACTTGGAGTCCAAGGAAGAAGTTCATTGGACCCATAGAGCTCATCTTGAATTTGACTTGCATCAGTTCTTCAAATTCTTTGCATAACAAATCATTGGTTGAACCAAAGATGATATCATCTACATATATTTGTACTAGTAGTATATCATCTTTGACTTTCTTTGTAAACAAAGTTTTGTCAATGGCTCCTCTTTTAAAATTATTCTTTAATAGATATGATGATAATGTATCATACCATGCTCTTGGTGCCTGATGTAGGCCATACAGAGCTTTATCCAGTTTGCACACATAATCACCATGTTTTGGATCTTCAAAACCTGGAGGTTGGCAGACATAGACCTCTTCTTCAATCTTCCCATATAGGAATGCACTCTTCACATCCATTTGATAGACTTTGAACTTTTTGAATGAAGCATATGCTAGGAATATTCTTATTGCTTCAATTCTAGCAACAGGAGCATATACTTCATCATAGTCTATTCCTTCTTCTTGAGTGTATCCTTGGGCTACAAATCTGGCTTTGTTTTTGATCACTATGCCTCTTTCATCTTTCTTGTTTCTAAAGATCCATCTTGTTCCAATGGCTCTTTTTCCTTTGGGTAGAGGTACAAGTGTCCAGACAGCTTGTAACTTGAATTGAAGGAGTTCTTCTTGCATTGCCTCAATCCAGTTTGAGTCCTTCATTGCTTGTTGAATCTTCTTTGGTTCATCCTGAGACAGAAAACATTCAAACATACATTCATTAGCAATTAGACTTATATTACACATATTTGCAGTTAAGCTTTTGTTTAATTTGCTTCTTGTTTGCAGTGGTGAGTTAACATCACTTAGAACAAGGTCTAAAGGATGATTCTTCTGAGTCCTTGTAGTTGTAGCTCTATCAACCACTAGTTGATTTTCAAGATTGGACTCATTTGTCTCAGGCATTTGCTCCTCTAGTGATCCTTCATTGTTGTTTGGTTCATCATCATCTTGGTCAGAGTTGCTACTGTGGTTATCTTCATTGAGATCAGTAGTATTGTTGTTGTTACTGGGATCAGTAGTATCTTGAGAATTTAGGTTATTGCTAGGACCAGTAGTATTTTGAGTACTATTACTGGTACCAGTGGTATTTGAATTACTACTATCCTCATTCTCAGAGTTACTACTACTTCCAGAATTTGAGTTATTGCTGTCCTCAGTATTAACTGTGGGAGCAGTATTAACTACTATGTATCTCATCTCTTCTTGACCAGTATTAACAGATGATGTTCCTTCCTTTTGAGTATGACAATTTGAATCACCTGCATTTAAATTCATGTTAAAATTAAAGGATTTGGTTAGATTGTCTATGTTAAATAGCCAATCTGGACCATTTCCTTGTTCATTAGGAACATTTTCATTAAAGGATACATTGATGCTTTCTTCAATTATCCTTAATCTCTTGTTGAACACTCTGTATGATTTGCTTTGAGTAGAGTATCCTACAAAGATTCCATCATCAGCTTTGCAGTCAAACTTACCAATTTGTTCTCTTATAATCAGAATAGTACAAGGACAACCAAATGATTTTAAAAAGCTTATAGAAGGTTTTCTTTTATTAAAAAGTTCATATGGTGTTTTATAATGTGGTTTCACTATTAATACTCTGTTTTGAACATAATAGGCAGTATTAACAGCTTCAGCCCAAAAAGTGATTGGTAACTTTGAATCTGCTAGCATTGATCTTGCTGCTTCAATGATGGTTCTATTTCTTCTTTCAGCTACACCATTTTGTTGAGGAGTTCTAGGTGAGCTGTATTGCCTGTCAATACCTTTAAGATCACAAAAGTTAATTAAGTTAGCATTTTTAAATTCTGTGCCATTATCACATCTTATGGCTTTAACTTTTTGATCAGATGAGTTCTCCAGTTTAACAATTAAGTTCTTGATGAGTTCACTTGTTTCATCCTTTGTCCTGAGAAAGAAAACTCATGTATATCTGGAAAAGTCATCAGTAATAACAAGACAATATTGTTTCTTTCCAATACTCATTACATTTGTAGGTCCAAATAGGTCCATATGTAAGAGTTGTAAAGGAACAGAGATAGAGTTCACAGATTTGGACTTATGAGAAGTCTTGTGTTGTTTACCTTTTAGGCATGCAACACAATGATGATCACACATGAATTGTTTTTGAGGTAGTCCAATGACCAAATTTCTTTTTACTAAATTGTTCATGTTTTTGAAATTAGTGTGACACATCCTTCTATGCCATAGTTCTGATTCAGTGGTGTTTGCCTTGGATATAAAACAGTTGACCTCATTCGAAGAAATGAGTTCTCCCCCTATATCCAGGCAATACACATTGTTTCTCCTTGGAGTTCTTAAAACAACATATTTTTCATCTAAAATAAAGTCAGGAGAAAGAATGATGCACTCAATGTCTGTGAAAAGAATTTTGTTCTTTTTATCACAAACTTGAGACACACTGACAAGATTGTATTTTAGTTCAGCTACATAAAATACATCATCAAAGGTAATTTTTCCATATGTAGGAATCAACCTGATTTGAGTGCTATAAGTTCAAGGTGTAAAACAGAGGTGAGAGTTGAGAGATTGATATTTGGGACGAATTTTCTTGTATTTTATAAACTGGAAAAACTTAACTTCAAATACAGACTCATGACCACTTTAAATACTTGAAAAATGAATAAACGTGCATAACTACCCATGCTACTTAACTACCTACAAAACAGGAAATTAAGTGGCCTATATGGCCTTCTTTAACGGAAATAACAAAACAGTCTTCTGACTTCTTCAACACTTCTGGAATATTCCAACATTCACCTCCTAATCCAGAAGTAGTGAGCTGCTTCACTTTAGCTGACTTACTCCTAAGAGATCTCGCATCTCTTTAAACTTTAGCCTTCCAAGCGGTTTTGTGAATATGTCTGCACGTTGTTGGTTTGTGTTGACATACATTATCTTGACGTCTCCTTGTTTTACACTGTCTCTTATGAAATGAAACTTCATGTGGATGTGCTTAGTTTTTCCATGGAACACTGGATTTTTCATAAGATCTATGGCTGACTTGTTGTCAACATATAGAGTTGCAGGCTCCACTATATTACCTGTTAGTTCACTTAGCAAACGACGGACCCAAATTGCTTGACACGTGGCCATTGTTGCTGCCATGAATTCTGCTTCGCAGGATGATAATGCTACACATTTCTGTTTTATCGATGCCCACGTTACCAAATTTCCGTTCACGTAGAATACCATTCCTGCGGTACTTCGTCTATCCACCACATCTCGAGCAAGATCACTATCGGAATACCCCGATATCACATTCTTTCCACCTCCTTTTACATAAGTCAGACCATAATCTGTTGTGCCTTTTATGTACCTTAAGATGCTCTTTAGAACCTGCATATGTTTAGTTGTTGGACGTTCCATAAATCTGCTTACTACTCCAATAGCAAACGATATATCCGGGCGCGTGTGGGTTAGGTACCTCAAGCCTCCCACTATACTTCGATACTCAGTTTGATCTACCATTTCCCCATTTTCATCTTTATCCAGTTCTAATTTATGTTCCAAAGGGCATGCATTTTGCTTGCTTTCATCCATCCCTGTTTTTTCAAGTAGCCTTTTTGCATATGCTTCTTGTTTCAATGTTAATTCACCCTTCTTTTGACACACTTCAATTCCCAAGTAGTATGATAAGAGTCCCATATCACTCATATCAAATTCCCTTCCCATTTGATTCTTGAACAGTTTTACATCATCTTGATTTTCACCCGTAACAATTAAATCATCAACATACACACCAACAATTAATTTTCGATTGTTGGTGTTGCGGGTGTAAACTGCATATTCTTGTGCACATCTGCTAAAATTAAGATTTTTTAAGTACCTGTCAAGACGGGAATTCCAGGCCCTTGGTGCTTGCCGAAGACCATAGAGTGCCTTTGACAACCTCAACACTTTGTGTGGTTGATCACTTTTGACAAAACCTTCAGGCTGATTAACATAAACCTCTTCTTCCAGATTTCCATTTAGGAACGCTGATTTGACGTCCAAATGGTGTACGAGCCATCCATTCGATCCAGCTAAAGCAAGAATGATACGGATCGTTTCCATTCTCGCGACTGGTGCAAAGACTTCGTCGAAGTCAATCCCGTACTTCTGTACATACCCCTTTGCAACTAACCTTGTTTTGTGTTTCAGAATCTTTCCGTTTGGATCTCGTTTGACTTTAAACACCCACTTTAACCCAATTGCTTTGCGATCCTTCGGCAGATCGACTAGCTTCCACGTGTTGTTTCGTTCTATTGCATCAATTTCTGTTTTCATGGCATTTACCCATTCGGCTCTTTTGCTTGCGACGGTAACAGACGTCGGCTCGTCACTATCATGAAATAGGAGTATTTCTGGACACTCATCGTATAAATCAGACAATAAGCGGTAACGCTTTGGAGCTCCGCCTCCGGTTGAGCTTGAATCTGTAGACGTAGAGCCGATGGATGTTGTGGGTGTTACAGGTGAAAGAGGATTATTAAGAGGGTTTTCTAATTCGACTTGGTGTGGATCGGGTAAGTTGTCATCTTGGTTTTGGGTTTCATTTTGAAAAGGTGTTTGTGGGCTTGGAAGTGAGCCAGATCTGCTTAATATAGGGCTTGGGTTTAATTCAGTTTGGGCTTCACCTCCACTCCAATTAGAACTCAATTCTGCCCCGTCTTCAAAGTTTGATGGGGATTCAGGGATTAGCTCATTTTGCCCTTCTTCTTCGTCGTCTTCAAATTGAGGGATTACTCCTTCGATCGTGAAGGGGATTTCATGTGTCATCTTGATTTTTCCAGTTTCTACCCAATTCCACCCTTTATCTTCCTCGAATTGTACATCTCTGCTAACCTTTATTGAGCCGGTTACAGGGTCTAACAACCGATACCCTTTCGTCCCCTTTTCGATTCCAATGTGAACCAGTTTTGTGCTTCTGTCATCTAACTTGGTTAGATGCCCTTTTGCGTTTCTCATGTGAGCAATACAACCGAACACCTTCAGGTGTTCTATATTTGGCTTCCTTTGCGTCCACTTCTCGTACGGAGTGGTACCATTTAGGGCTTTTGTACCTACTCGGTTTAATATGTGGACGGCATGGTTCACAGCTTCTCCCCATAGTACATCGGGTACTTTGAGGTTCTTCATTATGCTTCTCGCCATCTCCATTATTGTCCGGTTCCGTCTTTCCACAACCCCGTTTTGCTGGGGAGAGTATGGGGTTGTGTAATGACGATTGAGACCTGTTTCCCTGCAATATGAGGTGAATTTGTTAGACAAAAACTCACCTCCTCGATCGGTTCTTAAAGTCTTCATTTTTACTCCTGTTTCAACTTCAATGTTTGTTCTGAAATTCTTGAAGATTTCGAACGCTTCATCTTTGCTTTTCATGAAATATACCCACATAGCTCTACTATAGTCATCGACTAATAGCATGAAATACCGGTTGCCAGATGGTGTGGCTGGATTAATCGGTCCACACAAGTCCCCGTGGACTAATTCCAACTTTTGTGCAGATTTGTAATTTGTCTTTGCTGGGAAGGAGTTTCTTGTTTGTTTCCCTACTAGACACCCTTCGCAGGTGCCCACATTGTCTTGCATTTTGGGCAAACCGATCACTGTTTCCTTCTCGGACATTTGTTTTAATGAACCAAAGTTTACGTGCCCCATACGGGAGTGCCACAGTTTTGTGGTCTCCATTTCTTGACTTATCATGCATCTTCCTTCCACTTCATTCAAAATTACTTTGTATAATCGGTTCGGTGACCTCGGGACTTTCATCAATAATTTCCCTGTGGTATCGTGAATCCACAGGTAGTTGCCCTGCATTAAAATTCGGTCACCCTTCTCGGACAGTTGTCCTAAGCTAACAATGTTGCTGCAGAGGCTCGGTATATAATAAACTTCATTTAGTTTCCTGTGTTCCCCATTTTTACACTGGAAAATAATTGAGCCTTTGCCTTCAATCCGGACTCTTGAGCCGTCTCCAAATTTCACTGATCCGGTGACCATCCGGTTCAACTCCCGGAATTTCTCGATGTCACCTGTCATATGGTTACTCGCACCATTATCTAGATACCATAGTTTTGTATTACTGACCTTTTCATTTTGTCTTCTTAATTTGGGATTTACTTTCTCTTCGTTTAAGTACACCTCTTGTGTGATCTCACTTGTGTTTATTGCAGAGAGCAATAAAGTGGGTTCATTGAAAGCTTGGTCTTGAGTTAAATTTACCTCATGATTTCTTTCACGTCTTTGGTTTTTGCATTCAGCAGCGTAATGCCCGAACTCTTGACAATTGTAGCATTGGACTTTGCTCTTGTCTTGGTTCATGGAGGTTGTTCGGTTCATATCTCGTTGACTATTATAATTTCCCCTGCCTCGTCCTCCACGACCACCTCCATAATTATATCTTCCACGCCCCCTTCCGTTTCCTCTTCCACGTGAACTGCTTCCCGCATCACGGGAGTTTTTGTTGAAGTTTTTACCATCACCGTTGTTTTTCTTACTTCTTTCTGCCCATTCTTGGTGGGTTAAAAGAAGCTTTTTTTCTTCAACATCGACATGCCCCCGAATTCTTTCTTCATGAGCTTTTAATCTCCCTATCACCTCTTCGACCGACATCGTGTCCAAGTCTGCAAATTGCTCTATCGTGGAGGCGATTTGCACGAATTTGGAGGGTACTGCCCTAAGTAATTTCTTCACTACATAGGACTCTTCTATAACATCTCCAAGAGCTCGAATATTACTCACAATATTGTTCACCTTCGCAGCGAACTCATCAATATTTTCGGACTCCTTCATGTTTAGAATTTCAAATTCTGCTTTCAGAGTTTGCACTCGGGCTGTCTTTACTCGATCCGCACCCATAAACATCGTTTTTAAGGCCGTCCAAACGCCTTTCGCGGTCTGTTTTTCTGCCAATGACAATAGGAGATCTTCCGGTATTCCTTGGTAGATGGCTGCCATGGCCATCTTGTCTTTCTTCACATCAACAACTTCTCGTTGGTTCTTGGGTTCGACAGCTTCCCAAACCCCTTGTGCCTGCATGAACACTTTCATCTTCATGGCCCATGCAGCATAATTGGATCGGGACAACATCGGGTATTGCAAAGAAATTTGGCCTTCCTTCTCAGACTTATCTCCCATCGCTATTGGCTTCGGTTGATATTTTGGCATACACCGGGATCGGCTCTGATACCAAATGTAGGAATCAACCTGATTTGAGTGCTATAAGTTCAAGGTGTAAAACAGAGGTGAGAGTTGAGAGATTGATATTTGGGACGAATTTTCTTGTATTTTATAAACTGGAAAAACTTAACTTCAAATACAGACTCATGACCACTTTAAATACTTGAAAAATGAATAAACGTGCATAACTACCCATGCTACTTAACTACCTACAAAACAGGAAATTAAGTGGCCTATATGGCCTTCTTTAACGGAAATAACAAAACAGTCTTCTGACTTCTTCAACACTTCTGGAATATTCCAACATTAGTAACAGTACCTTTACCTGTAATCTTACCTCCCTTTGGGTTCTCACCAAAGGCCACATAGCCTCCATCAAATAGCTTGAAATCTTTAAGAATTTGCAGATTTCCAGTCATGTGCCTTGAGCATCCACTATCAATGTGCCATGTTCTTCCTTCTTCTGGGATCTGAATGCTCTGCACAGGTACATAAAAGGTTAGTTAAGTTTGGGAACCCAAGCTTTGTATGTCTTGGGTTCATCCTTTGAGAAATCAGATTTAGAACAGTTAACCTTAAACATTTTTGGTACCCATACCTTTTTAGTACTGTTGTTCTGTTTTACTACTGCTCTTTTAGACTTGGTACTGGTGTCTGAGTGCACTACTGATCTTGGTCTATACCTATGATTTTTAGCCTTTGAATACTTTACTACTGATGGACCAGTAGTATTTGGGTACTTACCATGTTTAGAATGACCAGTAGTGTTTTTAGGATTGACACCAGTAGTATGTTTGAGTGTTGGTTTAGCAGCGGTAGTATTCTTGTAATTAGGGTTTTTACAAGTAGTGTTTTTGTATTGGTACCAGACAGCATTATAATTAGGGTTAACACCAGTAGTAAAATTGTTACAGTTTTTACTGGTGTTGGAAACTTTAAAATATTGTTTATTTTGATTTGATTTTCCATTGTTCTTGAAGTAATTGCTGTACTTTGGGCTTCCAACTCTTCTGTTGTGCACAAATCTTGGTGCACTTGTTCCAAATCTTGGTGTTTCAGCAATTGGAGTTTTAGTTTTATTCACTACTGAAGGACCAGTAGTATCTTTCAACTTCTGTGTTTTTGCCTTTTCTTTGGAAGTTTTAAATGCTTTGAACTCTTTACAGTTAATTGGATTGAAGTGATAATCCTTTGCTAAATGATTTACTTTGTTGCATATAACACATCTTAATTTCTTACCTTTAGCACCTTCAGGTATCCTTTGATCTAAGAGTTGATTTTTATTTCTTTGATTTCCCCTTTTTAAAATTTTTGGTATATTTTCTGCATCATATTTAGGAGATTCATTTGGACTTTGTGCTGTGTGAAAACTTGTATCAATTGAGTTTGGAGATTCAGTTGGAAAGATTGTAAATTCAATTGAGTTTGTAGTTCTATCATCATCAGAAAAGTCATTTGATTCAGATGTTTCAGTATTAGATTCAGTTTGATTTTCACTTTTTAATTCATTTATGATTCTTTCTGAACTATCTTTAATTGGAGGGATAATTTATATGGAGGTGGTACAGCATGATATCCCACCCCATGAACAACTTTTTCTGTAGTTTGATAGTTAGTTAGTTCATCAAGAATTTTAGTACTTCTTTCAAATTTTTTAATTGTCAATTTATTTTGTTCAATTTCCAGTTGACATTCTTCTAATTTACTTGTTAGTTCTTTATTTTTTAATTCATAGTACTCTTTCTCATCTACAGCTTGGAGCCGTTCTTCCTTTATCCTTTGATCAATCATCTGGTACACCTTTATCTAATGTTCTTGATCAGCAATCACACCATCAAATTCATGATTTCTTCTTAATGCTTTTGCTAAATCTTCATTTAATTTAGTGTTTTCTTTTTCTAAATTTTTAACAATTTTAATACATTCAGAAGTACAAGGTTTAGGTTTTACCTCAGATTTGCTGTCAGTAAAGGCCATGAGAGCTTGATTTTGAGCATGCTCTTCTGCTTGGAAGCTCCAGTCATAACCTTGTCCTTGTTGTGAAACAAGAGCAGTTGATTTTGATCTTTTGTCTGGCTGAGGACATTCTTTTGCAAAGTGACCAAGGTTGTTACAGTTGTAACATTTGACTTTAGTTTTGTCAAATCCAGCTTTGTCACCTTTGTTGTAGTTGAGACTTGTCCTACCAGTCCTTTTTAAGAACCTTTTGGTTCTTAGGCTCAGCATAGCCATCTGCCATTTAAGATCCATCTCCTCAAGATCATCTGGATTCAATTGTTCCAAATCATCACTAATTAGTGCAGTGTGCACATGACTAGTGAAAAAGGATTCTCTTGCAGCATCTTCAGAATCTGCAGCCTTTCCTGTGGAGGTTTCTTGACCTTGACCTGTACTAGATATAAATGCAGCATTATTAGAAGAAATAGAAGGGTTCTTTTGATTTACCTCAGTTTCAAATACTCTGAGATCATTGTAGAGTTCATCTAACTCCTTTTCTTCTAGTGCATCTCTCAGTCTGTATATCACTGTATACATGGCCCATTCTTCACTAAGAGACCTTAGGAACTTCATGTTGACATCTTCTTGATCCATCTTAACCCCAACCTAGTTAAGTTCACCAATTAGCTTGTTGAATCTGTCAAACACTTGAGTGAGTGTCTCATTGGGCTTTCCTTTGAAGTTTTCAAAGTCTTGCTTGAGAACAGACTTCATGTTCCTCTTGGTGCTCTTGGTGCCAATGAATCTCTTCTCCAGTGCTTGTCACAGCACCTTAGCATCATCATATTCAACAAAGAGATGTTGATAGTCATTAGGAATGGCCAGTAGGAGAGTGCTTAGAGTTTTGAGTTCGATTCCTCTGTCTTTCTTCTCCTTTTCACACTTTAGTTTGTCTGCTTCAGTTGCAGAACTGGTTGCTTGAGCCGGACCTGTTTTGTTTCCTTCAATGACAACTTCCCACATGGAATAATCAGTAATAAGCATGTATTGCTTAATACGATTCTTCCACATCCCAAAGTTATTGGGAGTGAGTATAGGGATTTTGTTAGCTTGAGTGCTTTCATTATTATCAGTCATGATTAATAATGTGTGTGTTTAAAGATTAAAACTTTTTGTTGTTCTTAAAAATTCGTAGATCTAGAACCAATACGCTCTGATACCACTTGTCAGGATCGATTAACTATGAAGAGTTAATAAACACCTTTAGATCTAACTGATAATAGAAGTTGCAGCGGATCAACACTATATCAATATATTAAGAACAATAAACTGTAAGAACAATATGCGAGAATATTAAGAACACAGTTTCACAAAAAGCTTCAATGTATATTATCGATTAACAATACACACGTACGTTTACAATTCGTAAGGAACTATTTATAATAGTCCTTGAAGCCTAACTATTTACCCTAGTTATTCTAGGACTTGATTTACATTCGAATTATAAAGATATAGATTGAATTACATTCCATAACTATCTCTACGAAGATCTCAGACTTGATTTGCTTCTAAATCGTATATCAGTAGTAATCTGCAATCACCAGTAGTAAATAAGTATCGTCAGTAGTAAGTCTGGTGACCAGTAGTAAGTCCAAAACCATCATCAGTAATAACTACTAAGATCAGTAGTATCTTCAATATGCCTTGATCAGTAGTAACTAAGTTATAGACTTCACCAGTATCAACTTCATCAGTAGTAAGTTTCTGCCCCATCAGTACTAAACATAATATTCATCAGTAGTAACCATGATCAGTATTAACTGCAGCATCAGTAATAAGTTGATCTGTAATTTTATTCCAACACATGCATTCAACCTAAACATGCTATCGTTTTAAACATAAAATATATGTAAAAAAAACGTAAAGAGTTAACTTTGACTTTCCAACAGATACATGCAAATCACCAGGACCCCACTTATCTAAGTTTGGTTGTACACAATTATTTTAAAATTTATTTGGTGCTTTTTAGACAAATCTTAATGGGCAAGAGGGAGGCAACTGCGCCGATGGTCACGACTCGTTTGCTCATTACGCGACCAAAGAGGACACGTCCTCCTTCCACTTCTTGTGTGACGGTTGCTCTAGCGATTGGATTTTTGTGAGAGGTGACTTTATTGTATTATATATATTAGTTGTTGTTCCTTATACTTTGATGATAAATTGATGTAAGTTTGATCATACGAGAGTTTGATAATGTGTTTAGTTTGTAGACAGAAACACGTATTTAATGTTGATATAGTACCAGTAAATATGGGTTTGATCATCATTGTAATTAGTCATGGTCAATTTTCAAAGGATCCTACTAATACCACTTCTGAAGTCAAATAGTCAAATCTTGAAAATTGTTCCTTAACTTTGAAAATATAACAATCATAATTATCTGTCAGTTTTGTAGTCAAACAATAAAACTCTATCAACTTATTTAAATTTTAATTAATGTATTTATTCCATCTTCCAACTTAATTAAGATTATATTGTATAACAAATTTTTATCACTCTCCCCTACGAAAATTAACCCATCTCAAGCTTTTAAAACTGTCATATTTTAAGTCAAACAATAAAACTTTCCCAACTAATTCTAAATTTAATTACTCAATTTATATCATCTTCCAACTAATTACTTTAAATGCATCCTAATTGATACTGCATATAATAGCAGACTTATTAACAACAGTAATCAGCAGTGTTTACATCTAATCAAATTACCAAATCTCGGAATTTTACCATCTTATCAGGTATAATTTATGAACAAAGTGAGAGATTTAGGGTTTAAAGAGAGAGACATTGAATAAGAAAGAAAGATAAGTTTTCTTTTTGTTTTTTCTGTTAATTTGTTGTTTCTGTTCGATTTTCAACCGCTGAGCGGCAGATCGGTGGCAGATCGGCGGCAGATCGGCGGAGATCGGCGGCAGATCGGCGGAGATCGGCGGCAGATCGGCGGATCAGCTGCAGGCAGAGGAGAAGGCGGCAGATCGGCGTAAGGCGGAGGAGATGGTGGCAGATCGGCGGCAGGCGGAGAAGATGGCGGCAGATCGATGGCAGCAGAGGAGATGGTGGCAGATCGGTGGTCGAAAGAGAGGCAGAGAAGAGAGTTAGGGTTTGGTTGACGGCGGATCCAGACCGGCGTGGTGGTCGAATGGTGGTCGAATGGTGGCAGATCGGTGGTCGAATGGTGGCAGGTCGGTGGTTGAACGGTGGTCGAACAGAGAGATCGGTGGTTGAACGGTGGTCGAATGGTGGCAGATGGTGGTTGAACGGTGGTTGGCGACGTGGTGGCTGGCGACGTGGTGGAGCAGCTGGCGGCTGAGAGAGGGATTAGGGTTTGAGTGGGTGTTTTTTATGGTTTGAATGTGTAGATTTTAGGGTAAAAAACAATTATATATGGTCATTGATGGGCTGGGCTGGATAATGGGTTGGGCTAATGAATAATAGGGTTTTCTTTAACTGATTTTAAATATTATATTTATATTTATATTTATTTTCTTTAACTGATTTTAAATATTATATTTATATTTATTTTCTAGATTTTTTTTACAGGAATTTTTTTTATTTGACAAATAAAAATGTCATTTTTTAACGAAGATAACTCAAATGGTGCTGAATTTTCAACTATTACGTCGCCTTTCTTCACTAATAAGGTAAAATGGTAACATATTTTAGTTTATTTGGTGTCATAAATATTTTACAAAATAATATTGTCATAAATTAAAATTACTTTAATTTTAGATCTTTCAATCTCGCGAAGATTTAAAATCTTGGGCACAAACTCAGGCGCGCTCTATTGGTTATGTCATAGTTACTAAAAGGTCAAAGCAGGTCGACTCCCGTGCTTATCTCACCCTTATATGTGATCTTGGTGGTGAATATACAGTAAATGAATTAAGTAAAAATTCTGCTACAAGAAAAATTAGTTGTCCATTCGAATTGCAAGGGAAATATTTAAGTATATATAATGGTTGGTTGATAAATGTAATATGTGATGAATATAATCATCTTCCTGCACAACATATGGAAGGGCATCCGTATGCAAGGCGATTATCTAAAGATGAATATCGATTGGTTGAAGATCTGACAAAAAAAAAATGTACCACCACTTGATATTCTTTCAATATTGAAGGCACAAAATGAAAATAATGTGTCAACACTTAAAGACATATATAACGCGCAATATAAAATCCGGAAGGCCTTACAAGTTGGAAAGAGTACAATGGAGGTAAAACATTACAACTTACGTATCACATATATAAAACGTATTGGGTGATGGAAATTGTGGATTCTGAGCAATATCATTTTGCCTAGGGTATCCTGAAAATCAGTGGCTCAATGTTCGACACCAACTGTTACAAGAGTTATCGAGTTCATACGATATATATTCCGAAGTTTACAAAAGCGGAATCAATGAACTATATAATAGAATTAATTTCTTACAAGTTGGCATCGCACCACCGGGTCACTGGATGAGTATGCCGTACACAAGCATCCTAATTGCTAATACATTCGGTGTGATCCTAACATTTTTAACTATGCGAGGTTGTCTCACTTTTTTTCCTCTTTGGAAAGGTCCGGAAGAGTACTTATACCATCAAAATATTACATTTGCGCATGTGCATGGTAACCATTATGTGGCAGTGCAGTTAAACGGAGATTTTCCAATGCCTACCATTTCGCCTTATTGGTACCGCTGTAGAGCCCCGTGTGCAGCTGGATGGGAAACAATGTATATGTCGCGCCTGGAATCTTATAGACAGCAGATTGTAGGGTTTCATTGATACTGATTGACCACTTGGGTCAACCTCCTAGTCACTTGATTCGAACCATACTGACCAAGAACATGAACTTGTTCTTGACCGGTTAAAACCAACTAGCTGATTTAATCCCTAAATGCGGAACTGAGATTAAACCTAATCCTTAAACCCTAAAGGATTGAGATCTTGGAAATCTAGATTAGATTAACAAAAAGAAATCTTGTACGAAAAACCCGAACACACACAATGCTTGTGTGTTTCGGTCGACCAACACCAAAGAACCCTAGGGTTCTTTGGTCGAAATCGTCCAAGAGGGAGAAGGGAGAAAAAGGTTTTCTCAAAACATACCTTGTTGTTTGCTTAAGATAGATCCACTGATGATGAACAAATCGAGCGATCTTCTAGTTGATCCAAACAATGAACTTGATCTTCGAATCTTCAAGACTTGAAGAATACGAAGAACACGAAGAACGAAGAACACCAAGAACTTGGTGTTGTTCTTGTTCGGCCGAAACCAAGGAGAGGGGGCTAGGGTTTCGGATTTTTGGAGCAAGGAATAAGGGAACCCATGCCTTCTATTTATAATAGAAGGACTTTCACTTAGGGCCCTTCTAGTTTAATTAAGATCAATACTTAATTAAACTTATCCTTTTACACTTTAAACCCTTGTAGTTTATCTATTTATTATTGTTACACTTAATTATTAAATGCCTAGTATTAATACACTTATAATTCGGTACCCATATACACGAATTATATATACTTGTATTTATACTTTTAATAATTGATTATATAATAACCTTTATATAATTTATACAACAATATTATCCAATTACTATATGATTTAATAGCTTTAAATCATATCATGGATAATCTATAATTAACACATTGTATATTTACTCAACTAGCAAATGTACAAATACTTGTATTAATTAGTTAGTTAAACTAATCTAGTAATAAGTTAAACTTAACTTAATACTTAACTGATTCATAATGACTATTATGAATCACTCCTCTTCGTAGTATCATTGCTTATCTTGCTCGTATTACATGCACTCACCGGTGTGACCCTTAAGTGTTTCGTAGGCATGGATGTATCATCATAGGTTGACCAACTGTGCACATAAATCCTTCACAGATGCCTTATGACCATGGTTGTATCGATATAGAGGATTTTGAATGAAACTTTCATATAATTTTTTAAATAAAATTTGTCATATTTACTTATTTATTTTTTTTTTTGAACGGCAAGTTAGTAAGTTAGTGTTCGACATATGCAGTGACATCCAAGCGGGCAGTATGCATTCCTCGAAACATATCTCCTTTTTTTTGGGGAATAAACCCACCACCTTATTTCTCCTAAAGAATGCCCCCAACAAGTCTTGAACCCAAGACCCCTTGAAGACAAACTTCCCAAGACACCCCTTGGTGGCCAATTGATCTAGATCAATTGGTTTATAACGTGTTATTATTATTATTAAATATAAGGTAAAGTCTCTATAAATTAGTAAATACAAAATAAATAAAGATATGATATACGGAGTATAAATTACGGAGTAATAAATTTAGTAATTATTGTCAATCAATAAAATTAGTAATTATATAAATTAATAAAATTAGTAATTAATAAAGATGTGATTATTATTACTAAAGAAAATATGGTCCACTTTCCAATCATTATTTTAATAATCACTTGTAACTTTCCAATCATTTAAATCATTATTTCATAATGATTTTTTTACTATGGAATTAATTTAGAATGACCCATTTTCAAATAATTTCCTTCCATTTACATTCATATGTCACTATCAAGAGTCTAGACCAAATCCCAATTAGCCGGCCAATTTGATAATTATTTGGATATTTAAATTGTCAGTTAACATAGGTCCGTATTCTGTTTTCATACAAACTTTGTTCACATACAAATCGGTTATCCTAAAATATTTTTAGGGAAGTGATTTTAACACGAATATATTTAGTTATACGTAACATGTTTAATATAGCCGTGCACAAAATAACCGAAACCGGAAACCGAAACCGAAACCGAAACCGAACCGGTCAAACCCGGTTTTGACCATAACCGGTTCGGTTATTGTCTAACCGATCGGTTTCCTAACCGGTTTGGGTTCTTAGGGTTCGAACCGGTTAGTAACCGGTTACCCGAAACCGGTTTTGACCAAAACCGACCACAAATTTGGTCAACACACCGGTTTTGGCCGGTTAACCGGTTTATAACCGAACCGAACCGGTTACAATACCCATTAAATGGTTAGAGTTTTTGAGAGTCAAAACCGGTTACTAACCGAAACCGGTTATTGGAGAAACCGGTTATGACCGGCGTTGACCAAAACCGGTTTTGGTCAAACCCGAAACCGGTTTGGTCAAAAACCGGTTTGTGTGCATCCCTAGTTTAATACGGAGTAATAAACAAAACAAGAGAGCATGGAGAAATGTGATGCACACTTAAAAGTGTGTACAATCGTTAACATGTGTAGAGAAATCAGATACAACAGATTAAATCCAAAGCGTCACATCTAAATTTTTTGAAAACTTGCTAAAGTCTTCAAAAACTTTTAGATATGGATTTTCCTAAAATCATTACGCGTTATATGTGTGGAATAATTTTAAAATATGTTTACACAATTGATGTTTTTCTTAGTAACATTTTACAATAATTCAAATTTTTTACATATTTTTTTAATATGTTGTGAATTAACATTTTAGTGACAACGGTTTAGCTATGAAGACTTTAATTATAATTTGTACAATAAAAATGAGAATGTGCTAATTAAGTGCTCGTGTATTATATATATACTCTGTGAACTTAAATCCTAAAATTGAATTAAAATTGATGAATATGATTTGCATTTTATTTTCTTTATTTGTTGGAAAAAGACCATACTTTTGTTTGCCCACAATATGAACCATTGCTTCGTCTTCGTCATCGGTGGAGTGGAAGAAACGACTAGTCTATATTTGTATTACCCCTCCCATTTGTAATTTCCACGTGGCACTTTTACTATCTATTTGTCTTCTCATGTACTGCACGAAAATTCCATGACGCAACAATATTGTCAAGTTCAAGAAGGCAAGTCAAGTCAGAGTGGACGGCTGTTGTACTCCACAACCATACGACGTATCTTTTCCAATGATATAAGGTGATTAGATGTACCACATGGTTGTCAGCTCAAGTCCTGATTAGGACAAAAATTATGTAAATTTAACGGGTGTGTGTTTACCGTTAAAAAAAAGTTATTATAAAAACCGACTAAATCTTACTGTTTTTTTATATTATCTATAAAATAATTAATATTTTATAATTTTATCTTTTAATTTGAATATTTATATTGATTAAATGAATAAAAAAAATAATAAGATTTTATAGAAAGTAATATTATCCGTCTTTAATATCATATTATAAAAAAGTTTATTTTTTCATGGTGGCTGTTTTTTATATGTTTGATTTTTTGTTGGTTATATATTGGCGTGCATGGAGTCATCAAAAACCTTCCTATAAAAGCAACCTCCTTTGCAACCTCTTCACTTTAATTTCACATTTCGCTCCCAACTATCTCTCTCAAACACACAAGCAAACACAATACAACATTCTGTCTTTTTCTCTCTAAAACCTTGGATAACATGGCCATCGAAGACATCATCTCCGGCAACACTCTTTTAAAGATAGCCTTATTCATCCTTGTGCAAGCTCTTGTTTACCTTATATTATCAAATTCTTCCAATATATTTTCTAAAACTGACCCTAGTCTCCGGGCAATCAGTTTTAGATCGGTTAGGTCCATTAGTATTCGCCGGATGATGGCTGCACTCTCCGACTTGCCGGCCGGTGGTGAGACATCGCCTTCAATCAAAGGCTCGAGGCCTTTGACTCGACAAGACTCGATTCATACCCATGATCACTCACAGTAGATTTTTTATTGGATTTTGATCATCTGGGATTAATTGGTTTTTTGGTTTGTATATTTTGTTTTTGTTTGATTCATTTGTGAATATGTACCATAATTAAATTTTATGTATGTATGCAATAAAATATAAAAATATAATGCTTGACTTTTTCTTTGATTAATTGTATCCTGTAATTTAATTGGATTATTAAAAATTTGCAATTGGGTGATTAGGTTCAACTTTTATTAAAATACATTTATTTCACAATAATGTCCCAACGTGCATTATTCATTTAGTAGTGAAATAATATTTTATATATAATTTTAATAAATCAAGATATTTTGTAAGAAGGATACGTGTGATTTGTATAAAAATATATCCATATTTTTTGTAAATAAAACAATCAAATTGATCGATCCCATCAAACTACTAGAAAATTACCTCATCGTAATCAAGCATAATTAATTCGCAATATCAAAATGGAGAAACCGCATCGTCCACAAAGATCGTAATCAAGCATAATTAATTGGCAATATACACCATTTATATTTATAACTTATAATTATTTTACATATACATCAACCATTCAAAAACACTACATATATGCTTTGTTTGAAGCATAGAAAGATACAATAAAAAAAACTAATGGATATAAATAATAAGGGTAATATAGTAATTTTTTAATAAATATATAATAATGTTTATTAATTTATAATGATTTAATAAATATTAAAATATGTTTTTGGACATTAATCAGAGTTTTAAATGTTTATAAAGATATATAGTTAATTAAAAAAAAAAGTCTAAATGACATAAATATAATTTATGAGTTCAAGAAAAATACAAAAATAATTTATGAGTTTAGAGAGGATATAAATAAAACTTATAAATTTTCTAAAAACATAAAAAAGTTATCATTTTATTATGAGTTTTTTTAACGTATGTCCCAATAGCATACATTATGAGTAGTTAATGAATATCAAATTTTCATTTAAAACGAGAATTATAATTATTGCATATTAAATACTTCATTAAATAAATTAGGAAATTAAATACTTCATTAAATGTGACTAATGTATCCTCTAAGACAGACATACGTTAAAAAAACCTTTTATTATTTGGAATGTAGGACATCATTAGTTGATTTAAAATGAACTTCTCACGTGTACCTCACACGCTGTACAAAATCAAGATCCGTGCCTTCACTAATGCACCAATCAAAATTCTTCTCTATTCACCACAAGGATAACCATCGTACGGATATCCATCTACAACATATATCCAATCAAACGGTAAATATACACCTCTCCCAATGGCACAAACTTTCATCTACCATATATATATACACAAACGCTCTAGGTCAATTCTCAATATCCGCTTCAATATCTAGAGAGAAAACAGAGAGAGAAATCAAAAAATGTCTGGAAGAGGAAAAGGTGGCAAAGGATTGGGAAAGGGTGGAGCTAAACGACACCGTAAGGTTCTCCGCGATAACATTCAGGGAATTACGAAGCCGGCAATCCGCCGTCTAGCACGTCGTGGTGGCGTTAAGCGTATAAGTGGTCTTATCTATGAGGAAACCAGAGGCGTTCTGAAGATCTTCCTCGAGAACGTAATTCGGGATGCTGTTACCTACACCGAGCACGCTCGTCGGAAAACCGTTACTGCTATGGATGTTGTCTATGCATTGAAGCGTCAGGGCCGTACACTTTATGGTTTTGGTGGTTAAGGTAGAGTTAGGGCTTGTAATACTGTTTACATCTCAAACATTGGTAGTTTTTCTGTAGAGTTGTTTGATATATCAATGTAATCGAAATTCGATTTTTACTTGACTTTCATCAATTGAATGTTGAGACCTTGAATTAATGAGATAGGCCGTGTTTGGATTGAATTATGTGTAAACTCAATATTATTCGTTGTTGGTGATGTTATTGCATTTGAAGATTGCACGTGAGTTGTACAATTTTGGCCCGAGTAAAACTGAGCTATTTGCTAAATAGTTAGATTTATGTTTATAAGTGATTCATATGTCTTTTGTGTAATTACGGTATATCTATAACTTTATATATTGACATCAATATGTATAACCCTAACGGGTATTTTCACAATCTCCGACATGATATAGAGCCTCTTTTTCTCCTCTTTTTCTCGAAACCCTAGTTCCGCCGGAATCTGCCGCCGCCACCAATCTCGCCAGAACCCTAACTTCCGCTGGCGCACTAACCGGAATTTCTTTTTCCCTTACTGCAGACCTCCCTTCCTTGCCGGAATCCCACTGGTCCACCCGTACCATCCTTCCGCTGCTTCCTCTGTTCCGCCGCAAGAAACCACCGCAACACAGTCATCATCGATCTCTTTTACTTTGCAATTTCCCGGTAAAGAGAACTCGATTCTTGCTTGTTGCCGTGTGTTTTTTTTTCGGTTTCAGTCGCCGACGAATTTTGAACTGTGTCTCTGCTGCCGCACTCCATCGCTACACAGTCACCGACGATCGATCTGTTGCTTCAGGTGACCTATTCAGTCACTGCGATTTGTTCTCTTTTCTTGTTACTTCTTTTTAGTCATATGAAAAAGAGAATACATATAGTACAGTGAAAGTGAAAGATAAGGCTTTTGACTTTTGTGGTGGCGTACAGCTAATCTCGGCACTGTGTCACAATTAATTTATGTTTAATACTTCCTCCGTATCAAAATAAGTTACACAAATGAGCTTACACGTTTTTTGAGGTAAAATATTAAAGTAGAGGTTAAAATATATTAAAGTACGTAGTTAGTGGAGAATGAGTCCCATTTTTCTTGAATAAAGTGATATTAATGAGTTTTAAAAGTAAAAGTAAGGGTATAAGAGTTTCACTTTATTAAAGTGGATAGTTAGTGGGTATGAGTCCCACTATTTTTACCAAATAAGAAAAGTTTTTAAAATTTGTCACTTATTTTGATACACCTCAAAATGGAAGGTGTGTCACTTATTTTAATACGGAGGAAGTACAAAAATTGATTCTTGCGTATTGTGTCAGATTTATTTATGTTTGATACATAAATTATTCTTGGTACTTTGTTTAGTGTTACTGTGATACACATCTACTGCCGCATGCTGCTATCGTACATTGCTCTTCTTCAATCGAATCCCGATCAGTAAGAAGATCTCTACCCACAGTGAGCCTCTTTCATTATTTTTATTTATTGTTTTTATTTAATTTCTTCTCATTACCATAATGACTAGTGTTGGGATATATATTACTGATATAGATATATTACTGATGCTGCAGTTAGTACTGACCAAGACTTGATGCTGCTTACAAGAGTTAGTACTGATGGGGCAGAATTACAACTTACTATTGATCTCGTGTTTATTACTGACGTTCAAGATTACTATTGCTCGATGAAGTTTACTACTGCTGTGCTTATTTATGGAGTTTATCGAGTCCGAGATCTTAGGAAAGTTTGTTTAGTATTAATATCTTTTGTAATTTGATTGTAATCGTATCATAGAATAACTAGGGTAAATAGTTAGGCTTCAAGGACTATTATATATAGTTCCTTATGAATTGTAAACATACGCGTGTATTGTAACTCATTCAATCAATATACATTGAAGCTTTTTGTTATAAAACTGTGTTCTTGATAATTCTTATATTATTTACAGTTTATTGTTCTTGATTAAATCAACATAGTGTTAATCCGCTGTAACTTCTATTGAGTAGATCATTGTGTTTATTAATTGTTTTGGTTAATCGATCTTGACAAGTGGTATCAGAGCTTTGTACTCTAGATCTACGAATCAAGAACTCACAAAAAGTTTTCAATTCTTTCACAAACAAAGTTTTCATCATGTCTGAAAACAATGAAAGCACACAAGCAAACAAAATCCCCATCCTCACTCCCAATAACTTTGGGATGTGGAAAAACAGAATTAAGCAATACATGCTTATCACTGATTACTCTCTGTGGGAAGTTGTGTTGGAAGGTAATAAGACCATTCAAACTGCCACAACCAGCACAACAACTGAAACTGACAAGATCAAGAGTGACAAAGAAAGAAAGGACAGAGGAACTGAATTAAAAGCTTTAAGTATCTTATTGCTTGCAATTCCTAATGACTATCAACATCTGTTTGTTGAGTTTGATGATGCAAAACTGCTATGGCAGGCTTTGGAGAAAAGGTTTGTGGGTACTAAGAGCACAAAAAGAAACATGAAATCTGTGCTAAAGCAAGAGTTTGAAAACTTCAAAGGACAAAAGAATGAATCTTTGTCACAAGTTTTTGACAGATTCAACAAACTTGTTAGTGAACTCAACCAAGTTGGAGTTCAACCAGACAGAGATGACATCAATAGGAAGTTTCTTAGATCACTAAGTGAAGAATGGTTTATGTACACTGTTGTGTATAGACAGGGTGATGCTTTAGAAGAAAAGGAGCTTGATGAACTTTACAATGACCTAAGAGTATTTGAATCTGAGGTAAGTCAAAAAACTCATACTTTAAATTCAAACAATGCTGCTTTTGTTTCCACTGCAGGTACAAACCAAGATATTCAATCTGGAAAGACAAAGGAATCAGAGGACATTGCTAGAGAAGTATTCTTTACTAGTCATGTGCATACTGCACTAATTAGTAAAGATCTGGAACAAGTCAATCCTGATGATCTTGAAGAGATGGATATCAAATGACAGATGGCTATGCTCAGTTTTAGAACCAAGAAGTTCCTAAAAAGGACTGGTAGATCAAGTTTGAGCTTCAATAAAGGTGACAGGGCAGGATTTGACAAAACTAAAGTCAAATGCTACAACTGTAGCAATCTTGGTCACTTTGCCAGAGAATGTCCTAACAAAGATAAAAGGACAAACTCATCTGCACTTGTGTCTCAAGAAGGACTAGGATATGACTGGATCTTCCAAGCTGAAGAACATGCTCAAAATCAAGCTCTTAAGGCCTTCTCTGAACCTAAATCTGAGGTAAATCCTAAACCATGCTCTCCTGAATGCATTAAATTATTTAAAACTCTGGAAAAAGAAACAAAAGAAATCAATGAAGACTTAATTAAAACAAAAAAAGAAGAATAGAATTTAATGGTGTTATAGCTGATTTAGAAAATCAAATTAAAATTTACCAATTAACAGATCAAAAACTTAAAGATGAACTACTACAAGCTGTATATGATAAAGAATATGCTGAATCAAAAGCAAAAGAAGCTATAACTAAATTAGAAGAGTGTCAATTAGAATTAGAACAAAACAAACTAACAATTAAGAAATTTGAAAGAAGTTCTAAAATAATTGATGAATTAACTAGCAACCAATCAACAGAGAAAGTAGTCCATGGAGTTGGATATCATGCAGTTCCTCCTCCAACAAATTTTATTCCTCCACTTAAGTCCAGTTTAGAAAGAATCTTAGATGAATTAAAGTTAGAAAGTCAAACTGAAACAAGTAATGATTCATCTGATGAAGAAAATACTATTAAGTCTGATAATGCAAGTTTTCACATTACACAAAATCAAGAATCTCCAAAATATAATTCTGAAAATATTCCAACTATGTTAAAAGGGGGAAATCAAAGAAACTTGAATCAATTAAAAGAACAAAGAAAACCAGAATCCTTAAAATCAACCAAACCTAAATGTGTAATTTGCAATAAAGTAAATCATATAGCAAAGGATTGCCACTTCAATCCAATAAATTGCAAAGAATTCAAAGAATTTAAGGAAAACAAATTGATATTAAAAGAACAAAAATTAAAAGAATTCAATTTAAAACAAAAGTCCTAACTTCCACAAGTTGAAACTCCAAAATTTGGTAGGTCAGCCAAAAGATTTGTTCAAAATACCAGACTTGGAAATCCAAAAACAAATCAAAACTTTAGAAGATTTGGTAATTACTACAATTACCCAGCACATACAGCCATCCAAAGAAACCAACAAAGATATCCTACTGATCAGTATCAAAGATACAATGCAGTAAGATATAACTACCCAAATACTACTGATAAATTCAGAAAATATTTTCCCAGAGTTACTACTGATCCATCAGTAGTAACCAAATTAAAACAGAACCAATGGGCAGCTAAGAAGAAATCAGTAGTAACTCCAAAGAGCAGTATTAACCAAGTTACACATAGCACATTCCTCATTAAAAAGGATGAACCCAAGACAAAACAAGCTTGGGTTCCCAAAAAGAATTAACTAAATTTTCTTATGTGCAGAACATCCAGGTGAATACATGGCATATTGATAGTGGATGCTCTAGGCACATGACTGGGAATCTACAAATTCTCAGAAATTTTGAAGCTTATGATGGTGGCTATGTTGCATTTGGTGAAAATCCTAAAGGTGGTCGTATTACTGGTAAAGGTATTGTATTAAATGGTAAGATTACTTTTGATAGTGTATTTTATGTTGCTTAACTTCAATACAATCTGGTTAGTGTCTCACAAGTATGTGATAAAAAGAACAAAATTCTTTTTACAGATACAGAGTGCATCATTCTTTCTCCTGACTTTGCTTGAGATGAAAAATATGTTGTTTTAAGAACCCCAAGGAGAAATAATGTGTATTGCCTGGATATAGGGGGAGAAATCATTTCTCCAAATGAAATCAACTGTTTTATATCCAAGGCAAACACAAATGAATCAGATCTTTGACACAGAAGGATGTGTCACACAAACTTTAAAAACATGAATAACTTGGTCAAAAAGAATCTAGTAATTGGTCTACCACAAAAACAATTCATGTGTGATCATCATTGTGTTGCATGCCTAAAAGGTAAGCAGCACAAGACTTCTCATAAGTCCAAATTAATCAACTCTATTTCTAACCCATTGCAGCTACTACACATGGATTTATTTGGGCCAACAAATGTGATGAGTATAGGAAAGAAGCAATATTGTCTAGTTATTACTGATGATTTTTCTAGATTTACTTGGGTATTCTTTCTCAGGACTAAAGATGAAACAAGTGAACTCATTAAGAAACTAATTACCAAGCTAGAAAATACAAGAGATCTTAAAGTGAAAGCCATTAGATGTGACAATGGCACAGAGTTTAAAAATGAAAATCTAATCTCTTTTTGTGATCTTAAAGGTATAGACAGGCAGTATAGCTCTCCTAGAACTCCTCAACAAAATGGTGTAGCTGAAAGAAGAAATAGAACTATAATTGAAGCAGCAAGATCTATGCTTGCAGATGCAAAGTTACCAATAACTTTTTGGGCTGAAGCTGTTAATACTGCTTGTTATGTGCAAAACGGAGTATTAATAGTCAAGCCACATTTTAAGACACCATATGAACTTTTCAACAAAAGAAAACCTTCAATAAGCTTTTTAAAATCATTTGGTTGTCCATGCACTATCTTAATTACAAGAGAACAAATTGGTAAGTTTGACTGCAAAGCAGATGATGAAATCTTTGTAGGATACTCTACTCAAAGCAAAGCATACAGAGTATTCAACAAAATATTAAGGATTATTGAAGAAAGTGCTGATGTATCCTTTAATGAAAATCTTGCAAATGAGAAAGGAAATGATCCAGATTAGCTGTTTAACATTGACTCACTAACAAAATCTCTTGATTTCAATTTTAACTTTAATGCAGGTGACTCAAACAATCAACCAACTAAAGAAGGTTCATCATCACTTAATGGAAGTCGAAATTCTCTGCAATATATCATTGTTGATACTGATTCTATGGTTAATACTAAGAACAATAACAACTCTGATAATACAGAAAATACTGATGTCAGTAACAACTCAGAAAATCAAAATCTTGAAGAAACAAGAAATGATACTGACACCAGTAGTAACTCAGAAACCCTAAATGATGATGCTGCAAGAAATGATACTGATAACATGTAACATACGTGTTCTAATTTTGAGTATTTTAATTGTTAAGTTAATTATAGGTGGTAAATGACAAGTTGTTAGGTTACGTTGGTTGAAAGTGTTGGTCAAAAATCTGTATTTTCGGTATTTGGATAAGTGGCATAGGTCAAAAAGGAAGAAAAATTGTGAAATTGCAGCATTTCGGAAGATAGCGGGGCTATCTTAGAGATAGCGGCGCTATCTTGTGTAAAAGGGGACAGCAACTCGAAATAGCTAAGGGGAAAACGCGAAAAATTTAGAGATAGCGGCGCTATCCCTGGAAATAGCGGCGCTATTTATCGCGGGGTCGAGATAGCGGCGCTATCTTGGGCAGATAGCGGCGCTATCTTGTGCTGTCAGGCATAAAAACGGGATTTTTCCCCCTTTCAGCTCATTTCCTTCTTCTTAACGACTTGGTGCATGCTTCAGGCGATTTTTATGAATCAAGGACGAATCTGGGTGCAAATCAAAGGAGTTTTCATCATAATTTCAAGCTATAAAGGTATGATGCTTAGTTTTTGCTCATGCAAGTGGTGTATTGGAAGAATTTGGGGGAAATCAAGAACTCTAGTTTAGAGATTGAGTTATGTAACTGAAATTGATGATTGTATGTTAACATATCAAGTATCTAGCTATGAGATTCGTAGTTATAATGTGATTATGCACAATTTTAGATAGATTGATGGTCTAGGGTTTGGTTCATCATCAATTTGGGGGAAATTGGTGATTAGGGTTTATTCTAGTTGTGATTATGGATTAGGATATTGAATGAGATGTGTATAATTATGATAGGTAATCAATTGGAAGATTGTGGTGATTACATTGATCGGTGACATTGGAATTGTGGTTAAAGGAGTTCGTGGCTTGTGTTGGAAATTGCTTGATCCCAGGTGAGTTCATCTATGTACAACTGTATACTAGTAGTTATATATTTAAATGCTACGTGTTTAATTGTTATTTGGTTTATTATTATCACATATGCGATGCCTAGAATATTGAATTGGTAATTCTAGTGATTTGACTGTAATATGATTAAATGAAGTTTGACTCATTAATAGACTTTTGCTATGTGTATTGACTTGTAAGAATATAGTGATTATTTGTAGTATGCCTTGTGTATAATCTTTTGATAGATGTCTTGATTGATGGAATATCCTTGAAGTGTCTCACTTGATATCGATTCATGTAGTATAAATTCCTTGTGTTACGTCTCGGTTGGATTGCTCTAGTATGAGATGCATTTTTATTGATTCGGGTTGTGATAATCCTATTGTTCCGGTCTCGTGGAGTCATCGTTGTTATTGTTTTGTTTGATATCGAATATGAGTTATCCGTACGAATTCCTTGAGAGATAATTTCGTTTCGTGAGGACCCACGGCGGCTTGAGTATTACTTTGTGTAATATGTTGAGCGGTGGACGCGGGAGTACCTGGCGGAGGAGTGGTATGGACCGTGGTGGTGAAGCTGGATCATGGACTCGGTTAGGGGTGCCTTGATCACCTTCATCGGCCTCATTCCCTAATGGCCTAAAGGGGAATGACGCACTTTGATTCGTTTGGATGGTATTGAGATCTCATTGGTTCATGATGCGGTATTGTCTATCGGTTCCGGTGGTTAAGTGATGATTCTCGTGGAGTGTTGATTCGGTGATTGGTTCTCAATTGTGTTTATTATCTTGCAAACTCTTGTTGATTCTTGCGATATAGTTGTATTCTCAATGTCAGTCATTCAGTGATTCTTGTTGATCCCGGATAAGTGTTGATACTCGGCTATGACGGATTCTCGGTAAATCTCATGTTAAGTTGTAAAGCTTCTCGGTCAGTTATGCATTGATGTGTACTTGCTATAATATGAATTACTTAAATAGATTTATACCATTTTATATGTTATTATTTCTTTGTTTTGTATATAATGCTAGTATTATTTTGTACTTTATGGACTCACTAAGCTCGTTGTAGCTTACCCGTTTAGTGGACTAACTTTTTACATGAAAAGATAAGAGTAAGCATATAGGATCTTGAAGTTGATCGGAGGCTTAGAAGTTATACTCCGGGCGTATATTTAGGTATGTGGGAGTTGGGTAGTTTTGTATTAATTTTTTTGTAGTTAGCTGGTTTGTATCCATAGTCTTTGTTAGTAGTGAGATCTTGGCTCGTTTGTTGTATTTTGTATAGTTGTTATCTGTTTAGAATGGTTAATTGTAATTAGATAGTTATTAGAAAGTTGTTCGTTTTGATTGGTGGGATTTCTTGACCCGGTCGTTACATAACAGTATTAATGAAGAAAATCAAGAAAACCTAGAAAATCAAGAAGAAAACTGGACAGATGCACAAGTCCCTGAATCAAATGAATCAAATCTTGATAGTCAAATAGTTGTTGACAAAGCTTCCAATTCTAGAGCTCAAAAGAATCATCCTTTAGACCTTGTGCTAAGTGATGTCAACTCAAATATGCAGATAAGAAGCAAATTTAATTCAAGCTTAAACAATAATTCTTGTAATATAAGTCTAATATCTAATGAATGTTTGTTTGCATGTTTTCTATCACAGGATGAACCTAAAAAGATCCAACAAGCAATGAAAGATTCAAATTGGATTGAAGCAATGCAAGAAGAACTTCTTCAGTTCAAATTACAAGCTGTTTGGACACTAGATGGATCTTTTGAGCTATTGGAACCATTGGAACCAGAGCCATTGGAACCAGATGGATCTTCAGAAATAAGAAAGATGAAAGGGGAATAGTGATCAAAAATAAAGCAAGACTTGTAGCTCAAGGATACACTCAAGAAGAAGGAATAGACTATGATGAAGTATATGCTCCTGTAGCAAGAATTGAAGCAATAAGAATATTTTTGGCATATGCTTCATTCAAAAGGTTCAAAGTCTATCAAATGGATGTAAAGAGTGCATTCTTATATGGAAAAATAGAAGAAGAAGCGTATGTTTGTCAACCTCCAGGATTTGAAGATCCTGAACATGATGATTATGTGTTCAAATTAGACAAAGCCCTTTATGGTCTACATCAGGCACCAAGAGCTTGGTATGACACATTATCATCATATCTGTTAAAGAACAAATTTCAAAGAGGTGCCATTGACAAGACTCTCTTCACCAAGAAAGTCAAAGATGACATTCTACTAGTTCAAATATATGTAGATGATATCATCTTTGGATCAACAAATGATCAATTGTGCAAAGAATTTGAAGAACTTATGCAGATCAAATTCAAGATGAGCTCAATGGGTCCAATGAACTTCTTTCTTGGACTCCAAGTCAATCAAAAACCAGATGGTATCTTGATCAATCAATCTAAATATGTCAAAGACATATTAGAGAAATTCGCAATGAAAGTCTGCAAAAAAGTGCAAGAAATCCTATGGAAACACATAAACACCTACATCCTGACATTGAGGGAGAGGATGTAGATGAACACTTGTATAGATCAATGATAGGTTCTTTAATGTATTTAACTGCATCTATACCTGATATTATGTATAGTGTTTGTGTATGTGCCAGGTATCAAGCAAAGCCAAAGGAACTACACTTGCAAGCAGTCAAAAGGATCTTTAGATACTTGAAAGAGAAACCATCACTAGGTCTTTGGTATCCACATGACTCACCTTTTGAACTTACAGCATACACAGATAGTGACTATGGTGGTGAATGCTTGGATAGAAAGTCAACTACTGGTGGATGTCAATTATTTGGATCAAGACTTGTGTCATGGCAATGTAAGAAGCAAAAAAATGTTTCAACATCTTCTGCAGAGGCAGAGTATGTAGCTGCATCTGCTTGTTGTGCTCAAATATTATGGATTCAAAATCAACTTATGGACTTTGGTATGTCTATTCTTAAAACTCCTATTTTTATAGATAATCAAAGTGCAATTAGTATTGTGAATAATCCAGTAAAACACTCAAAGACTAAACATATAGAAATCAGATTTCACTTTATAAGAGATTGTAATGAAAAAAAACTAATCAAAGTTGAGAAAATTCATACTGACAATCAATTAGCAGATCTCTTTACAAAAGCATTTGATGTAGGAAGATTTAACTTTTTGGTTAGCAGTATTGGAATGATTTTAATAAATTAATCTCATTATTTAAATCATATGTAAAATTTCTATACAATCTCAATTACGTTTGTTTTTTTTACTACTGGTTATTTACTTAGTACTGATTGTAGTTTCAAGTTACTACTGATCATCCTTTAAAGTAGTAAAACCGTAGTTACTACTGACGTTTGTTACTACTGATACTTAGTTACTACTGATCGAACGTTTACTCTTAAAAATGATAGATTGACTAAACTAACCTCATAAAAATAGCCGTTATGCTATGATTCGAAGGATATTTATGACTTTTTGCAGGATAATTTCGAAAACTATAAATAACAGAAGTCGGTTAATCTTACATTATCCAAACCTCGATTTGCTAAATCCCACGATAAACCCTAAAGTCGGCAATCTTGATTAAAACCCTAAAAGGCAGTAACAACTTCATATCGATTAAAAACTCTCAGAGGACTTAAAATCAAAATCAATTCTCTCAATCTCAAATCAAAATCAACTCAAAATGGAAATGAAGAAACCATTGATTGCTCAGACTGATCTTCAATACTCAGAATTCCACAATATGCTTGCATTTCTACGAAATCCTGATGGAACCCGATCATTCAGACCCATTGTTATGTTTTTAAAGAATTCTCTCATAAGTTTTGCTCTCGCAATAAACCCAAAACCGTGTGAACAACATATTGTTCAATTTTGGGAGAATGCAGAGAAAATAGAAGAACATGGCTCAATCAAAATTAAATCAGAAATTGATGGAAAGATCATTAAAATCTCAGAACAGTCTATCAGAGATCATCTTAAACTCAATGATGAATCAGGTATTTCTCTTTTATCCAAAGAAAATTTAATAGAAAATATTTTAAAAATGGGGTATGAGGGAAGAACAGATATCCAAACTTTTCAAAAAGGTCTTCTCTCTCCCCAATGGAAATTCTTGGTACATACAATTCAACATTGTATGTCACCAAAGAAAAGCACTTGGAATGAGTTCAACAGATCAATAGCATCTGTTGTTGTCTGCTTGTGCACAGATCAAGTATTTAATTTTTCAAAAATGATTTTTGAAGGAATGCTTGGAAACTTGTATGTGTCAAAATTTTTAATGTATCCAAGATTCCTTGCACACATATTTGATTGTGAGATTCCTGATCTCATAAAAACCAAAAACATTTTTCCCATTCCTGGATTAAACAGAAAAGTTTTCTCAAACAAGAACAAACAATTCAAATTTTCTGGAAAGGTAACACCTTTATTTCCAAACATGATCCATGATCATCCCCCAACTGGAGAAGGTTCAAGTCAACCCCTTGAACCCCAACCCACTCCATCACTAAATATTGCAGCCCAAATACAATCCCCAATAGCCACTCAAATAACATCACCTCAAGATGTCCTGAATGTGTCCCACGTACATGACATTGAACCTCAGAGTGTTACTCTTCACTCTTTGGTTAACCTTCCTAAAAGCCAAAGAACTTCCTCAACATATAAAAGGAAGAGAACTTCCAAAAAGGACACCAGGGGGCCCACTGAGTCAGACCCCAGACTCCAAGAGTTGACTTCCAAGGAGGAGAGAAGTCATGAGGAAAGGGCTTTCACTACTGATGCACCAAAGGTTGGTGCACAGGCCAGTGAAAACATAATTAGGACCCAGACCTCGGCAACTTTAAGTGATGACTCATCATTTGAGGAAGCACTTAAAGGACCCCGGTGCCAAGAAACCAAAAGGGGAGATACTACTGCTTCTTCTAGGAAGAAGAGAGTATCTAAAACTCCCAATGAATCACCAAGCAGTGATGAGGGAAGAATGGAACAAACTGAATTGATGGAAAGGATGGAAAACCTTAAAGCCAATGTACCATCACAACCCGAGGATGTTCCTAGCAGGACTGAGGGTAGTATGCAACAACTTGAATTGACGGATAGGATGGAAAACCTTGAAACCACTGTACAAAATTGCCAAATTTTAATCAACAATCAAGGTAGAACCATGAGCTATATGAAGCATTACATCAATGTCCTGAACAGAAGAATGCAAAGAATGGATCAAAGGTTGAGACAGAAGCATTACATCAATCTTCAGAGACAAACTTCAATAATCAGAAAATTGAAGAAGAAGGTTGATATTAGTGATCCACAACAGGTTGAGATCACTAAGGGGGAGAAAGATACATTTTCAAGGAATGATTGATACATCAATTGCAGCAGCAGCAGCCTCCCTCTTAAATCTTAAAGAAGCTCATGGTGAAACAGGTCAAAGTGATGATGACTTTGACAGAGGAGTCAAAAGCATGGAAGATGTATTTGTGTCTGCACAACAATCACCAACAGCAGAACAAGTACCTTCTCAAATTGCTACTGAAGTCATGGGTACTACTGATCCCATGGACACTACTGAAGTCATCCAAACAACTGAAGTACTTATTACTGATCCAATTGAAGAAGAAACTCAAGAAGCAACATCAGTAATAACCCCTTTGATGACAACTACAATGACCTCAATAGTAGCAGACCCCTCTACTCTACAAATGATACTTTACAGACCCTTTAAACTTCAAGATTTAATACCAGTAGTAACTACATTGGTTACTACTGAGTATGTAACAGCAACAACAAATGTACCAGTTACTACTCATTCACCAGTAGTAACCACAACAACAACACCAACTGAAATCATTGTTCCAGACTTTGATGCCAATGTAAATTGGCAAGAGGTTGATGAATGTGAACTACCTCCTCACCCAAAAATCTTAGAAAGAAGAAAGCGAAGACCTTTGCACCAAAGATACAAATAAATGAGGTGCCAGATATGAAGTATACACCTCCACCCCAGTGCATAGGTAAAGGTAAAGAAAAATTTGATGATGACTATCCACACAGAGCTCTTGGTCACTACATGGTGAACAAGATGAATTTAGTCAGGCCTTTAAAACAATCTCATTGGAAAGTCAAGAGAATGAGATACCACAGAAAATGTGACAAAACTCCTGAACTTGAAAATAAAAGAAAAGCTGAAGAAGAAAAGGCTAATTTAAAGGCTGCTCAACCAGAAGAAGATTCCACAGTTGAAGAAGTTCAAGAAGTAGATGAATCTATTATAGAAGGACAACAAAAAGAACTTGATAAAATCAGAAAATTTGAAGAAGAAATACTGAAACTTCTTGAAAATGAAATCAATGAATGCAAAAGATGCAAGATTGACATGCCTCAACCATTTGATGAAGAGAAAAGAATGATGGTTGAATTTCTTAAGTCAAGAGGTCATAGTGCAAAATCTTTTGGAAGAATGAAAGTTATTACATTAGTTGAAAGATACTGCAATGAGAAAAAGAAACAATTGAATGAAGATGTACAAGCAGTTAAACCTTTAAATATAATCAAAATTGATCCCAAGATTGTGTTAAACAGAAAAATTGTAGTTGGTGAATTTTCAGAGCAAGGTTCAAAGAAAAGGAAATTACAGAAGATGATGATTCAACTACAAAGAAACTAAAACAAACTCCCCAAATTTTAGAAGATCCACAACCAATACAACAAGACAATCCAATTTTAAACTGGAGAGAAAATCAAGGAATCCATGAAATTATAAGAAAAGACAAAAGTGTTCAGAAGTTCAAAGCATGGAAACCTATGTTATTCTCATTTAACAGAAGTGATGTTCTTGCTATGTTGGAAATTGGAAAGCCTAGAATTAAAAGTAAAAACTGGAAAAACTCTGGAGCTGGATACTTAACTGAAATGTTTGATGCTGCATTCCATCCAGTGAAGTATAAAGAAAAGATTGAAAGTGAAGATAATCTTTTTGCTTGGAATGTTCTTCCTACAGTTAATATGTATTTTTTTGAAAGGACTAACAGAAGATGTGAGTTGTATTTAATGGAAAGAGACTACAATCACTCACAGAAAACTCTGTATCAAATTATATGCTGTGCAAATGATCAAGGTATGTATACAGAGAAATACAGACAATTATTTCAAAAGAATAAAGCATATGTGGATGAACAGAGAAGATTAAGAGATCAAAGACAGAAGGAAGGAGATGAAAGAAGAGCAAAGGAAGAAGAAGAAAATAAGAGAAAGAAACTTGATTAATTCAAACTGAATTAACAAGTTTAGGGGGAGATTGTTGGGATATATATTACTGATATAGATATATTACTGATGCTGCAGTTAGTACTGACCAAGACTTGATGCTGCTTACAAGAGTTAGTACTGATGGGGCAGAATTACAACTTACTACTGATCTCGTGTTTATTACTGACGTTCAAGATTACTATTGCTCGATGAAGTTTACTACTGCTGTGCTTATTTATGGAGTTTATCGAGTCCGAGATCTTAGGAAAGTTTGTTTAGTATTAATATCTTTTGTAATTTGATTGTAATCGTATCCTAGAATAACTAGGGTAAATAGTTAGGCTTCAAGGACTATTATATATAGTTCCTTATGAATTGTAAACATACGTGTGTATTGTAACTCATTCAATCAATATACATTGAAGCTTTTTGTTATAAAATTGTGTTCTTGATAATTCTTATATTATTTACAGTTTATTGTTCTTGATTAAATCAACATAGTGTTAATCCGCTGTAACTTCTATTGTTGAGTAGATCATTGTGTTTATTAACTGTTTTGGTTAATCGATCTTGACAACTAGCCTTGTCTAAACATCCAATTCCACACCTTCAAAATCGCAACTCGTTTTTTCCCAAACAAACATTTATCCGCAATTCAGTTTTAAATTAAGTGTAGTCGGAAATAGATTTAAATTGTGGAAACAGATTTTTTTGGATATTTGCAAAGGCTCAAAAGTTATGGGTCATATCACTGGAAAATCAAAGCCTTCCGGTGATGATGATGAAGATTGGGACGCTATTGATTCTCATGTCAAATCTTGGTTTTACTCCACGTGTGACCTGAATCTATTATCCATTATTTCAAGTAATAATTGTACTTCTAAAGATTTATGGGATGCGTTGGAAACATATTTTCTGAATAATACAATCTCCCGTCGGCTACAATTACAAGACACATTCCGTAACACCAAAAAAGGTGCAATGAACATTACAACATATTGTTATACATTAAAGAATATCGCAGATAATTTAGCCGATGTTGACTCACCCATAAGTGATGTAGAATTAGTTATGCAAATTATCAAAAATTTACCATCCTCTTACCAAAGTATCATTGATGTTATCACCCACTATAAACCTTTCCCTACCTTTTTAGAAGCCAAAAATATGCTTCTACAACATGAAACCCGAACCATCCTCAAACACATCCTCAAATAACCCTAGTAATGGGAGGGAAAAGACTAAAAACAATAAAAATAAAATTAATGGTCGGGGAGCTCCTTAGGGGGGGGGGAATACTTCTACTGCTTCTGTTGGTTCGTTATTCGTTTCAGGTACGGCATGTAGTGGCGTTCCTCATCACCACAGTCAACATCAACATTCAACATTTGCAGGGATTGTTTCAAGCACTCAACCTACGGACCATGCTTCGGTTTTCAGCTCTTTTTCGACTCAACAACCATCTCAGGACCCAAATTACTATATGGATACGGGTGCTACAAACCATATGACTTTTAATCACGGTATTGTGTCTTCCCTTACACATTGTAGATCGCGTTCCATAACGGTTGGTAATGGTGCTGAAATACCGGTTGATTTCATTGGCCAAACTTTTTTACCTTTTTCAAACAATAAATTATCTTTAAAAAATGTTCTTGTGTCACAACAAATGATTAAAAATTTAATTTCAGTAAAGCAATTTAATCATGACAATTGGACCTCTGTTGAATTTGATCCTTTTGACTTTACTATAAAGAATTTTGACACTGGCGAACATACTCAAAGGAGTGATAGCGTTGGTGACCTTTACCCCGTTCTCCCTTCTTCTTCGGGCTCGACCGCCACAACTCTTGTTGCTGTGTCTTCCCATACATGGCATCGCCGGTTGTGTCATCCGGGCGCCCCTATCTTCAAATTTTTGTCTAGTCGTAATTTTATTTCAAGTTCTGATAATGTGTTATCGAATTGTCATGCTTGTCAACTTGGTAAACATTGTCGTCTTCCGTTCAGTTCTTCTATTTCTAAGACCTCTAGGTTGTTTGAACTTGTTCATTCTGATGTCTGGACATCTCCGGTTGTTAGTATCAGTGGTTTTAAATATTTTGTGCTTTTTTTGGACGACTTCTCTCATTTCTTGTAGGTATTTCCGTTGCGTGCAAAATCCGATGTATTCACTGCTTTCACTACATTTCGTGCGTATGTTCAAAATCAGTTTAAAACTGGTATACAGTCTTTTCAGTGTGATAATGGTCGGGAATTTAACAATGCTTCATTTTTAAATCTTTTTCAAACTCATGGTACAAAAATTCGCTTCTCTTGTCCTTACACCTCCCAACAAAATGGAAAGGCAGAACGAACAATTCGCACCATCACAAACAGCATTCACACTTTACTCTTTCAAGCATCCTTACCGCCCTCATTCTGGGTCGAAGCCCTTCATATGGCCGCACACACGGTGAACCTTCTTCCCACTACCACTCTCCAAAACTGCACACCTTTTGAGGTTTTATATGGATTTTTTCCGACTTATTCACACCTTCGTGTCTTCGGATGTCTGTGTTATCCTAACCTCTCCTCCACATCCACACACAAATTAGCACCTAGATCGTCTGCTTGTGTCTACTTAGGGCCTTCCCTTGATCACCGCGGACACCGTTTTTATGATCTTCACACAAACAAGGTCATTCTCTCTCGCCATGTTCGGTTCATTTAAGACATATTTCCGTAAACGTCATTTCAAACCCCTCCCACTTCCGAAGAGTATGAGGTCTTCTCAGTTGATGATCTCATGCCTATTCCAGTGGACATTCCACCAGGTACCTCTCGTACGACCACTACGCCCGCCGTCGCAGTCGCACCGCCGGCCCCTCCTGTCATTGGGTCTGCTACGGCCACCACCGGCCCAACGGTTACTCCCACCTTATCGAGTCGCACCCCTACAGCAGCGCCCCCCTGGTCGCACTTCATCTTCGACCACCTGTGATGTTAGTGCTTCTCCTCCCACGGTCTGTACCCCGCCTCATGCAGGTGTGCAACCGCCTCCAGCAGGCCCGGTCGCTTCATCGGTTCCTACCACCGTTGGTCACTCCATGACCACTCGATCGCAAACAGGATCTCTCAAACCTCGTCAATTGCTCAACCTTTCTCCTACCTCTTCGTCGTCCCCGTTACCGGCATCCACAGCTCAAGCAATGTGTGACCCCAACTGGAAAGCAGCCATGGACTCGGAGATGTCTGCGCTACTCTCCAATAAAACTTGGGACCTCATCCCTCGTCCCACACGTGCTAACATTGTTGGATGTCGTTGGCTCTATCGTCACAAGTTTGACAGTCAGGGACGCCTTGATCGATACAAAGGTCGTCTCGTAGCTCAAGGTTTTTCACAACAACCGGGTCTCGATTTTGATGAGACTTTTAGTCCGGTTGTCAAACATGTCACTATCCGCACCGTTCTTAGCATTGCCATCTCACGACACTGGCCGATTCATCAGCTGGATGTCAAAAATGCTTTCCTCAACGGTGATCTTAATGAAGAGGTTTATATGAAACAACCTCCAGGATATGTGAACCCGTCTTTTCAAAACCATGTTTGTCGCTTGCGTAAGGCCCTTTATGGTCAAGCAAGCCCCTCGAGCCTGGTATCATCGATTTGCGGTCTTCATTTCCTCCCTCGGATTTGTTAGTAGCAAATCTGATACTTCTCTGTTGACGTTCCACCGCGGCTCCGAAACCGCATATCTTCTCTTGTATGTGGATGACATCATCTTGACTGCATCCTCACCGTCGCTTGTGGATCATCTCATCTCTCGTCTGTCCTCTGAGTTTGCCATGACAGACTTAGGGTCGTTGTCTTATTTTCTTGGGATTGCTGCCTCTCGCTCGGCCACTGGGCTTTTCCTGTCTCAGTCCGCCTTTGCTCGTGAGATTCTTGCACGAGCTGACATGCTCACATGCAATGCTTGCAATACCCCGGCAGACACAGGCTCGAAATTGCCTTCCACAGGTACCCCGGTTCCAGACCCGACCTTGTATCGGAGTCTTGTCGGTGCTTTGCAGTATCTCACATTCACGCGTCCTGATATTGCTTATGTTGTTCAACAGGTCTGCCTTTACATGCATGATCCTCGAGAACCGCACATGAATGCTTTAAAGCGCATTCTTCGGTACCTCAAAGGCACTCTGACGCACAGTCTTCAGCTCCGTGCGTCTCCTATCGATCGTTTGGTTGCTTATACTGACGCTGATTGGGCCAGATGTCCTGAAACCCGCCGGTCCACCTCTGGTTTCTGCGTCTTTCTTGGTGACAACCTTGTTTCTTGGTCATCCAAAAGACAACATGTTGTGTCACGCTCCAGTGCGGAGGCTGAATATCGGGGTGTCGCTAACGCTGTCGCCGAATCCGCTTGGCTTCGGAACCTCCTTCTTGAGTTAGATTGTCCTTTGTCACGATCCACAGTTGTCTTTTGTGATAATGTAAGTGCAGTTTATTTGGCTTCTAACCCGGTTCAGCACCAAAGAACCAAACATGTGGAAATTGATTTACATTTTGTCAGGGAACGCGTTGCGATTAGTCATGTGCGGGTGTTGCATGTTCCGTCAGCATACCAGTTTGCAGATATATTTACCAAAGGACTACCTACACAGCTATTTTTGGATTTTCGGACCAGTCTGAGCATACGAGAGCCTCCCGCTCCGACTGTGGGGGGTGTGCTAAATAGTTAGATTTATATTTATTATCTCTTATGTTCACATTGTATAGTGTAGGGTCTTTTGTGTAATTACGGTATATCTGTAACTCTATATATTGACATCAATACAACGTATAACCCTAACGGGTATTTCCACAATCTCCAACACTATTAAAATGATTTGATTTGGTACCTTCATACAATTTTACAGGTAACTGGAGGAGATCAATACTCCTGCTATTGAGCAGTTATCCTGAGATTAGAGCTTATCTGTTGCATATTTGATTGGTTCTCAAACCACTTGAAGCTGGTTTTAAAGATTCTACTAAGCTAAAAGTAGAATGATTTTACTATTTGTCCAAATGTTTTGATTTGGTACCTTCATACCAACCTAAATTAGATATTTACCTTCATAACAACATATTTTCTAATGCAAAGTAAAGATTACAAATTTAGATATTGTATTGTAAAGCAAATGCACCCGTCATTTTCCATTAGAAAATATATTTGTACATTTGCTATGCACCAGAATGCAGTATAACCACTTATTTTTAAGGTATAGCACGGAGCAGAAATAGAGAGAAAATGGCATCACTTTCCTTGTGTTGTAATGCACCGATCAATTAAATTAGGGTTTCATCAAAATCCTTATTGGCTAGCTGCTTCTTCCTCATTCAATCTTCACTCCACTTCATATCTCAGGTTATTCTTCTAGTCATCCTTTACAATTTCATCATGTTACTCAATTTTTAGCTTCATTTGCAAATTAACTTCCTTTTATGTGCCGTAATTGTGTTTCAGTGAGTTTCGGTATACCTGCAATATTGAGAATGCACATGATTCGTCTGTATGATTGTGGGGCTTGCAATGTCAAAGTGTAGGTAGGAGTTGAGGCTAGAAACCCTTTGGTTTCAAATTAGATTCGGAGCTTGTTGGTTCATAATTTAACTGATTTTGGCTATATCGGTTCTATGAATCTGGAATTAATATTGTTACAGGGGTCAAAATTGTTTAGGTACTGAATTATAGGCAATGCGATAGAATAGCTAATTTCACATTTGGTCCGTTTTGATAACAATATACTTATGCTTATTGGCTTCTTGAGAATGAGATTTTAATAAGTAATATTTTCACAAAGTCAAAAAGTAAATAAGGAGTTTTGATAAGCACTGCCAATGTTCTAAATTGGTACTTCTAGCTAAAAAATAGTTAGCATATAGAGGCAAAAAAGTTGATTACCAGATTCAATAACCAAATAGGGTCAAAAAGAAACAAATTACCAAATAAGGTACATTTTCCGCATCAATTATTTTATGTTGTATAACATCATTTATAACGTGACATTTCAACTACACACATTATTAATATCTCCTAAATGGGCCCAATTAGGAAAGGGATGCCATTTTTTAATAACTTTATTTGCCTAAATCACCCCAAATCAAGAAACAATTTACCAAGTTGATACGAGAATGGGTCAAATGGGATGATATGTGAACGGGTCATAAAAATTGACCTGTTTTCCGACCCTATTATTGACCAAATTATCTATTCCACCTCATTGTAAGTGGTTTTATGTTCCAATTTTCAACAAATTCTTCTTGATCATTAAATGTATCATTTGATCAAAATGATCAGGTTAAACGATGCTGCCAAATTGCTGACAAGAAAAAGGTTGCCTGATACGGCCCAACCACTAAGCCCATCACCGGCCCAGCTTGTTCGGCAGCCCAGGCCCACGAGAGAGACAAAGAGGCCCGTCAGATATTTGGACTGAATCAATTGGTTGCATGATCACACGTTACTTACTGCATTGTTCATTCTAGTTATTTTGATTAAGTCAAATTGCATGATAGGTAGTTAATTGCATGATTAAGAGTAGTGGCATAAAATAAGGAACATGGGTGATGAACCCACATTCAATGCATGTTTAAATTCCTGTAATTTTACATTTTGGGATATAGAAAGAAAATTGCTCCAAATCCTTTTCTCTAAACTCTCTTGCTACTCTTTCCCCCTTCGTTCTCTAACAAGGTGCCATCATTTGGTGCTTTTATTCCCAAACTCACCTCCAAGCCACCACGCAAGGAAACCACCGGCGATGACAATCCATCACCGATCACCGATTTCCTTACTCAACTTATTTCCGCCACAAACTCCGCCGCTGAACGTCAGGCATCACAAATGACCGCTTTACTCGAAGCCACTAAATCCTTGACCACCAAAATTGACTCACAGACCGCCACTACTGCCAATTTAGTTACCCACATTACCACCCTTTCCGATCACTTGTCCACCGATACCAACAAAACACCACAATTCAAGATCCCTAAACCCAAAGAAACCCCATACTCACCTTCTTCATCGTACATGAATAACCCACGACCACCAAAAATCGTCCTACAACCCTTCGATGGCACCAACCCTCTTGGTTGGATATTTCAGACAGAAAGCTTTTTTTCCTATTACCACATCCCACCCGATGAAAGAATAAGCTTAGTTGCCTTCCATGTGACCGGGGACGCCCTAGCATGGTATCAACATCTAGACAGCAACCACCTTCTTGACACCTGGGATAAGTTCAAACGACAGATTGAGCTCCGCTTCGGTCCGTCATCATACGAAAATCACGAAGCCACCCTTCTGAAACTTCATCAAAACACCTCGGTACGTTCTTATCAAACTGAATTTGAGACAATCAGCAACTGTGTGACTGGCCTATCCCCACAAACCCTAATGAATTATTTCATTTCGGGCCTTAAACCGGAAATCCAAACCGAACTTGCACTCCTTAAGCCCACAACATTCCATGATGCCTATGGCCTAGCCCAATTAGTTGAAGAAAAACTAGCCCACCAAACCAAACCTAAAAGCCCATATACACCAAAAAATACGTCCACCACACTTACATCCACCCCTACCACCAAATCACCATCCACTACTGACTCACGATCCCTTCCCAATTCGCCAAAACCCTTACCGTTCACAAGGCTATCACCGGAGGCACTCCAACAACGCCGGAAGGACGGCCTTTGTTTCCGTTGCCCGGAGAAATTCGTACCGGGTCATAAGTGTTCACCACCACAATTTCTTATCATTGTGGATAACGACGATCAACAACCATTACCAGTCACCAACGACAGTGCTCCTGAACTGTGGCCCTTATCCGCCGCCGCTTATTTCGGTATGTCGTCTTCACAAACCCTACGAATTACAGGTTACATCAACACGTACCCCGTTACCATATTGATCGATTGTGGCAGCACACATAACATTGTGCAACCACGAATCGCCAAATATTTGCACTTATCCACCACACCGTTGGAACCGTTTCGAGTGATGGTAGGTAATGGCGAATTTATTTCCTGCTCCGATTATTGCAACGACGTTACCATACAACTCAAAAACACAAAGTTCACTGCTTCGTTTTTTGTACTTCCAATTGAAGGTGCGGATGTCGTTTTAGGTATTGCATGGTTGGGTACCCTTGGTACCATTACCGCTGATTTTTCCATACCACAAATCGAGTTTGTTAAAGATGGTACATGTACATTACAAGGGGAATCACGAACCAAACAAATTTCACCAAGCTCTTTAACCACGATGATCAAACAAAAATCGGTTACATCCATCCACACTATCTCCATGGATAACCCTACCACCCACTTAAACTCAACCGATACTACCACTGACCCTCACATAACCACACTTTTAGATCTATTCCACAATGTTTTTGAAGTTCCTCATAATCTTCCACCTAACCGATACCACGACCACCATATACCATTACTCACCAGCACACCGGTCAATATGCGCCCTTACTGCTACCCACACTTCCAAAAACAAATCATGACCCGATTAATCACCGAAATGTTACAAGATGGTATTATCCGACCAAGCCAAAGTCCTTTTTCATCACCGGTTCTATTAGTCAAGAAAAAGGATGGTTCGTGGCGTTTTTGTGTGGACTACCGTGCCTTAAACAACGTCACCGTCAAAGACCGGTTTCCGATTCCCACAATAAATGAACTTATGGATGAGTTACACGTGGCAACAATATTTTCCAAAATCGATTTACGTTCCGGTTACTATCAAATTCGCGTAGCTCAAGAAGACATACACAAAACAGCATTCCGTACATCGGATGGTCATTACGAGTTCCTTGTCATGTCGTTCGGTCTCACGAACTCTCCATCCACGTTTCAATCGGCCATGAATGACCTCTTTAAACCGGTACTTGGTCACTTTGTTCTCGTTTTTTTTTTTTGACGATATACTTATCTATAGCCGGAACCGGGACGAGCATCATGCTCATCTTCGTTACGTATTTCAAAAACTACAACAAAATCAATTCCATGCAAAAGCTTCTAAATGTGTCTTTGGGGTCACCGACATATCATTTTTGGCTCACCGAATCTCCGGTGAGGGAGTCTCACCCGAAGCAGATAAAATCACCGCAATCCAACAATGGCCACAACCCACTTCATTTACAACCATTCGTGCATTTTTGGGCCTTACCGGGTATTACCGGCGGTTTGTACCGCACTATGCTCAATAGCGGCCCCGCTAACCGACATCCTCAAAATGAAAGAGTTCAAATGGTCACCCACTGCCGAAAATGCATTCAAAGATTAAAACTAAAAATGCAACAACTTACTACTTTGGCACTTCCAAACTTCACAAAGCCATTCGACGTTACCACTGATGCATCGGGTATGGCCATTGGCGCCGTCCTTTCACAAGAGAACAACCCTATTGCCTTCTTTAGCAAAAAGTTGTGTCAAACCATGCAAGGTCAATCCACATATACCAAAGAATTCTATGCAATCACGGAAGCCGTAAAAAAATGGCGACAATATCTTTTGGGTCGACGGTTCCGTATTTACACGGACCATCATAGCTTGAAACATATCCTTACACAAACAATACAAACTTCGGAACAACAAAAATGGGTCACCAAACTTTTGGGATATGACTTTGAAGTTTTATACAAACCCGGACTGGAAAATAAGGTCGCGGATGCACTAAGTCGGGTTGATATTCCATCTATGTTAGCCATTTCATATCCAACCGCCACCTGGCTGACTATTATTCGGTCGTACTATACCACCGACCCACAAGGCAAAAACTTAGTAGCAAGCATTACTACCGATCCCAGCTCATTTCCAAACCACACATTCCGGGACGGATTGATTTATATCAACGGTAAACTCTTTGTTCCACCCATCTCACAACTCCGCCAACAACTCCTAACAGAGTTCCATTCGTCTTTTATTGGAGGCCACAGGGGTATAGATGCGACAGCCAAACGCATCTCCAACAGTTTCACTTGGTTGGGACTAAAAAAAGATGTTACTCAGTTTGTTCAAAACTGCAATATTTGTCAAGCTATCAAGCACCCTAACCACAAACCATATGGTCTCCTTCAACCGCTTCCAACTCCATCGCAACAATGGGAAGACATATCCATGGATTTTATCACACAACTCCTATCGTCACACGGCAAGGTATGCATTTGGGTTATTGTAGACCGCCTTTCAAAGTATGCACATTTCATACCATTATCTCCGAATTACACGGCGGTCACCTTGGCTTCCACGTTTATGCATGAAATCTATCGTTTGCATGGCCTTCCAAAAACAATCGTATCGGATCGTGACCCACTATTTTTAAGTAAATTTTGGAAGGAATTATTCAAGCTCATGGGTACAACACTAGTACACTCGAGCGCATATCACCCGCAAACGGACGGCCAAACGAAGGTCGTAAATCGTTGCCTTGAAATTTACTTACGTGCGTTTGTTTTCGATGAACCACGCTCATGGGCCAAGTTGTTGTACTTAGCCGAGTTTGTTACAATACTAATTATCATTCATCGATCAACATGACTCCTTTCAAAGCAATATATGGCCGAGATGTCACTTCCATACATCACTATCTTCCCGGGTCAACCGCTACGGGGTCCATCGAGACATCATTACTTGAGCATTAAAAAATTATGGAAACCCTAAAACAATCGATCGAAGTGGCAAAACAGAAAATGGTAAAACAAGCCAACAAGCATAGACTCGACAAACATTTTGATGTAGGTGACTTTGTCTTCCTTCGCCTACACAAATATAGGCAAAATTCAGTCCACAAACGTACCAATCACAAGCTCTCAAGATTATTTTATGGGCCATATAAAATCATTGATCGCATTGGCGAGGTTGCTTACAAGCTTGAGTTACCAACCGGGTCAAGAATCCATCCCGTATTTCATGTTTCATTGTTGAAACCCGCTTATGGTAATACCATTGATGACACCAGTAACTTAGACGCATTTGATCCAAAAGAAAATTTAGCGTTTTTACCGGAAACAATCCTCAACTCTCGCATCAATCCAAAAGGGGAGCCAGAAGTCTTGGTCAAATGGGAGAAACAATCGCTAGAAGAAGCTACATGGGAAAATCTGGAATCCCTTCGTTCACAATTTCCTAACATCGATTACATTGAGGACAATGTAAATTCTTATGGAGCGGGGGATGATACGGCCCAACCACTAAGCCCATCACCGGCCCAGCTTGTTCAGCAGCCCAGGCCCACGAGAGAGACAAAGAGGCCCGTGAGATACTTGGACTGAATCAATTGGTTGCATGATCACACGTTACTTACTGCATTGTTCATTCTAGTTATTTTGATTAAGTCAAATTGCATGATAGGTAGTTAATTGCATGATTAAGAGTAGTGGCATAAAATAAGGAATATGGGTGATGAACCCACATTCAATGCATGTTTAAATTCCTGTAATTTTACATTTTGGGATATAGAAAGAAAATTGCTCCAAATCCTTTTCTCTAAACTCTCTTGCTACTCTTTCCCCCTTCGTTCTCTAACAAGGTGCCATCATTGCCTCTGATACATGCATCAAACACGCCTTCAGAAGAACCCATTGGAAAGACAGAAGCAATTACAAGTAGCGATACAAGCACTGCACAAGGACCGCCTTTTCTTACTATTTTGGCTGGTATTGTCGTATTTGTCCTTGTAATCTGGGCCATTGGATCCCTCGTGTCATGGCTTATTGGTCTTTCGGGGTTGATTTTTTCTAAATAAGTTGTGCTTTTGCTGTATTTGATTGGAAGATCGTTTCCAGGAGATTATTGTTAGTATTTGTAATTAATATCTAGCTTGTAACTTGACCTATTGTGCAATTTGTATCTTGACCTTGACATTTGCAAGAGAGGGAAAAAAAGCAGAAGCATTAGGGGTGTTTGGGATTGCGATATTAAGCAAATTATTTGCTTATTGCGTTTTCAAATGCAATAATCTAGTTTATAGTGTTTAGATAAGACGAGAGAATAAGTGATTATCAGTGTTTGGCACCCTTCGAAATATCATTTTGGAAAAGCAACGCAGATTTAGAAATTGTGGGAATGCAGTTTTCCGAACATGCATAAATTTCGTGTGCCATATCAGGGACCATAAGGAACAAGCTAACACTACAAGATATTGACCCTGAGGCGACTAAATTAGTTGTCGCTACAACTAACTCTATGGCGACAACATGTTGTCGCTATAAAGTTGACCAGAATTCAACTCTACCCAACTCTATAGCGATAACATGTTGTCGCCGACATAGAGTTAGTGAGAAACAATATAAATTAGGTGGTTATTTAACTGCAATTGGGTATCTTATATTGTATAAACTAGAAGTTGGACTCAACATCTAATAGAAGTTGGGTTGCTCATTTAAACTATATATTTGGCTCAGTTAGTTAGACATCCTCTGTCGTCATGTCTTCAGGGCCGGCCCTGAGTTCGTCAGGGTCCTAGGCGAATACTGATGCTATTAAAGGGGATATACGGGGTTTTGAATGTGAAATGTGAAATAGTGATGTGGCGCTGAGGTGGCGCCGAGGTTGTCTTTTGGCTTGAGCCATCATATCTGGTGCTATTAGAGTGAAGCATCCAATCTATTAAATAATTTGTTTTATGGACAACATTTTTAGTAAATTAATGATTACTACTGTTGATGGATATTATCATCTACCTAAGCTTGAAAACTAAAAGATAAAAAAGACATAAAGATGATATTTAATATACCGGCCACCTAATCTCGAAGGCTATGATCGAGATGGTTCTAATTTTAAATCAAGGTGCCGCCTGAGATGGGATCTGAACAACCAAATTCAAGAACACAATAAACATCAGTTTAAAATTTCTATTAACAATAACACATGCATTCATCGTTTAAAAGTTGAAGTCTCGCTTTAGAATATTAATTAATGCATTTAAAATCATTATTTTAAACAATAAATTAATGCAGTTTGTAACTTGTAGTGCTGGTTTTTCAGGTGTGGATAGGTTATAAAGAAGCAAGTGAGATAAGGGCTTTGTTATGGATATTTGCACTTTTATGTTTGGGGAAGTGAGTATCTAAATCCTTAGCTTTATTCTGGTAGGGCAAATGTTGATTCTTTATTTTACTCTTTCACAGCATGTGTCTATATGGTGCAGCATTTGTTCTACCTCTCACATCACCAACCTATTTCCCTTGTAATTTTCAATAACAGGCAAGTAACTTCATCATAATAATAACAATGAATTTCATGCCAATCTTAATTTGTGCCAAAATATGTCATTTTTTTCCTCATTATTTTTTCAATTGCAGAAACATCTCATCAAGTGATCATCTACGCACGGAGTAATGTACAATTACAACATCGTGTTACACTTGTTTTAAGTTTCACTTAATAATCGATTCTAACATTAGCAATATGGCTGCGTTTATTTGGATTTTATTTAGTGTTTAGATTTAGTTGAATTATAGTTGAAACTTGGACCAAATTATTTATTTGGTAGGAGTAATTAAAGCCGGATGATCTTTGATAATTCTCTTAAAATTTGTATAATGGATTTTCAATATCCGAATACACTAAAAAAGCTCAAATTCCATGAACTTAATTTGAGCTTGGCCCATCTGAGGTGGGATAATTTGTGGGCTATGGAACTGCATTGGTGGCATCTGTTGTGGAAAACCAGAAGGTTGTTGAGCCATGACAGCCGCCTGAGTATGCTGCTGCATGAAAAATCCTGCTTGCTGCGGGATACCCGAATGTGCAAGTGGGCCCATCTGTTTGAAAATTCATAAAGTCATCATTATGCCCAATAATCAGTTCCAAAATGCACATGTATAAAGATTATGAAAAGGACCTGAGATGAGATTGTTGGTGGTTGAGCATCAGCAATGGCTGCTAAATACATCAAATTCTTTTGGAGTGATACCTAAATAATAGTAGTACGATACAACAAATTTTTATTATTAATGGTTTCGTGTACAGATTGATATTCAAATTGGTAGTGTGATTCTCGAGTTGTTAGATGGGCACATTCAGCAAGCTTTCCGAGATTTTGGTTGTTCATTATTGCCAAAATTAACTGCTTGTTTTCATCAAGAAACTGTAAATACGAATTTAAATGTCAAAACGCATATTAAACCACAGGGTCGTATCTCCAATTTTTGTAATTAGCACAAGAGTTGTAAAACATTAGTACCTACTAATCACAAATTAAACAACTTTCTTTCCACAGCACAAATATAAAAACACTAATTATCACAATCGAATACACTTATAATTTTAGCAACGGAAATAGCAGATTAGCAGGACCACTAATTATCACAATCGAATTCTTAACTAGTTTCAATCGGAAACAACATACCTAAATGGCTAAATTGTTAAAAATCAGAAACAAACTGAAGCAACAAGTAAATTGATTTTAATATCAAAGGGGGGGAAGGAAAATAATAAGGAACCTTTTGGATCTGGTCTGTGGTGATGTTTGTAGGAGGAAAGGAGATTTGATTGGGCATCATCGTCTGCTTCATTTCTCTGCTCCCTTTCAATTTCAAAAATCAAAACTTCAATTTTTTTTATCGATGAGTACCTATTTCAAATTCAAAGAACTGATGCGATATACTCCGTATCAACGGTGACGGTGTTAGGTAAACGATGAATACCGACTCTACCCTTGTCGTAATGTGCATTTTGGTAAGTTTCGCATATGGAAAATGATATTTAGTCCTATCATTTATTCTAATTTATAATTCTATCTATTTAATAGGATAATATGTTATATGTGTAGTCTATTATTTTTTTTCTCTTAATATTATCCTTGATTTTAACACATATTTTCATCTAATGAGTAAGATTATGAGTAAGAACAAATTTTAAAAATCAATACTATTACTCTTCTAGAAATTGACGCCGTCAGTTTTTGTCAAATCAGCGTCACGTTAGCTCACCCTCTAACTGACACTAAACTGATACAACCATGCCAACAATACCTCTACGGCTCTACCCTTCAGTTTTTTGGGACCCACCATTATAAAATATACACACACAAAATACCTCATTGGACCCACCATCACCAACTGATCCCTCCCCTCAAGCCGTCCCCAAACCAAGCGTAGATAAACCAACGCCATCAATGGACGCCTTGGTGCCAACAGTGGAAAGAAAGAAAAAAAAAAGGCAACAAACGCCAAAAGGCCACTGTCATTGGCAGTGGTCTTAACCATGCTGTGTGTTTCACTTATATTCATGCCAAACGTAATATGACAGCTTAATCTCGCCAAATCACACAAGTGGTAGCGCCAAATGGCACGGGGCTAAATCTATAGCGCACATTAAACCTATTTTCTTTTTTCTTTATTTAAATTATGATTGATCGGATGTATTAATTTAAAGAGTTATTAATTTATCGATAAATTAATAATTATTTATTTAAAGAGTTTTTAAGTAATTATATTGTACATACCAAACAAAAAATAAAATTAGTCTATGCCTCTTTGAATTACGTTGCAGCGAACCTTGTGACTCAATGCAAATTAGTAACTACTGTGTTCATATGCATTGGAAGTCAATAATGAATTTTGAAGTACAGTAAATGTAAACAAGAGTTATTATTAATTATTAATTTATGATTTTCTTGGGACCAAAAATTATAAAGGGAACTTTTAAAAAATTATTATCATATTATTTTATCGAGTTTTTCAAAATCTTACAATGGTCCAAGTCGAGAGCAAACAAATTTATTACTTTAGAGAGTTTATTAATTTACTGAGTATTAATTTAAAAAGTTTTTAATGTAATTCCTTAGAACTTTAATTAAAACTCAGGATCATATTGAACTCATCTCTACACTTATATGCATAAATACCCAACATCTTTGGAAACAATCTCTCTAATTCTAGATAAATATATAACAGTCTATATCTTATTTCTGTATACCCCTCATTTAAAAGAATTTAATATTATTATATGAATATCCCAACAAACTTTAGAAGAAGGTAACTTTTTTAGGACAAACTAACAAACTTGTGTTGTTTTAAGCTTTTGCAAAAGCACACGCAACAATAATTTAGGAACTAACCACCACAACTAATCTAATAACCAACTGCTTCTAGAAACCCAGCATCACGCTATTAATTCATGTTGTTATTTCTTCCTACTATTTCTTTCTATCTTATTCCTACTTATTTTGATTATGACAAATGTCAAAATCAAAAGATGATATAAGGAAAGAGAATTGATGGATGACATATGTCAAATATATAAGTGTTACTGGCTTATGAGTATGAAGAAATATCATTTCTCTTTCAATTATACCTCGCAAACTAGCTTCTAGTATTACATATAGGGAATTAATTTTGGTACCACATTTTTTTATCTCTACATCACAGCGTACAAATATTACTGCAAACTGTACTGTACAAGTATATATAAAGCATTTATTGTGGTGAGAGCATTAAAAGATGTGGTGTAAAAATCACCCCCTTTACATATATAAATATTTGGTGGGTTGTTCATATAAAGTATCAAACAATGACAGTTTTATAGTTTAACCTTTCTAGGTTTCAATTTCTGTATTATACCAAAATAACAAAAATACTAACTGGAAATAATTCTCCCATCAAAAATAATTTTTTTTCCAAATCTTTTAGAGCACCAGGATCGAGTAATTCGTGCTAATTAGACCCACCAGCAGCAGCAGCAACTCGTAACTCATCTTCACATTTATCTTCTTTGCCAAATTCCTCAATTAATTCACGTTGTCTCTGTGTTAAGTTCCTGCATAACATTATAAATAAATAATTAAATAATTAGGGAGTTAACTAGTTAAGCAACCTAAGATCCATCTACGAAATAATATTAGTAGCAGTGATTTCAACCCGTTCAATTATAGTTTGTAACATTATAATTTGTAATCAGTTATAACACATAACTTATTGTAAATTAAAAATTATGTAAACATAATTTTGGAGTAAAGTCAACAAAAAGTCGAATAGTTGGGAGCAAGAATACTTACTTCGGTATTTTGACATTGAAATGTACGTATTGATTTCCATACGAATAAGAAGTCCTAGTTTTAATTCCTGGGATAAAAACAACATATAACAATTAATAAAAAAAAACATCGATTACTCTGTAGTTATTGCATAATAAAACAACATTTGCAACAAATAAAACAATAGATATAATAAACTCGGCATAACCCATCACACAATCTCACCTTTTCCTTTTAGGAGTACTTCTTGACCTGGTTGGGTTCCCGGACGAACCTACGTATAAGAAATAAATAATGATAAATAAAAGAAATCGAACAAAAATACTTTAATAAATAATTAAATATAATGCACAAATGATCAATATAAACCTTAAGATTAACATCTCCTGTTAATGTTGGGACCTGAACAGTTCCTCCCAAAATTGCCTACAAAAAGTTAAAATCAAGTAACCAGGAGTTATTAATTATTAATTAAAAAAGAAATAAGAAAAAAGAAAAAGAAAAATACTCTGAGCATAATAATGCAATGCATGTATATTACCTGAGCTAAATTCAAGGTGGCATCAACATGAATGTGGGGCCCTTTTCGTCGGAAAATAGGGTCTTCTCGCACCTACAAATAAACATAAGATATGATTCTATTTATCAAATTGACATAATATATGCAAAATTATTTGTTTAATTTAAGAAATACCTTAATAACAACATAAAGATCACCAGGCTGATTGCCATTAGGATCTGCTCCACCATTTCTAGACATCTTAATTTCTTCATTTGTATCCACTCCTACATGTTTCAAACCCTAAATGCATCAATCATCCTACCAAATATCATAACAAATTGAAGAAAAAAAAAGCATTTATTATCATTGTAACGTACCTGGCATGATGTTTACTTTGACAGATTTTAGTCCTCTCACCACCCGTTGACCATTGCATGACTTGCATAAGTTCTGTAAGTCAACCAACCTCATAAGTCAAACTTCCTTTTTTTAATGTTTTTTATTAAATCTGCTCTTACTTTGACATATTTTCCAGTTCCACCGCATTGAGTACAAATGGTCTGCATTCTGAATGGACCATTTTGAGTGACTGTCTATAAAATTGGTGCAAAAAAACAACTTTAGCCACAAAAATAAAATGTATTTTCTGATCATAGTAAATACACTTTTAAGTTTTATAAATATCAAATACCAACCATGCCTGCCCCTTTACAACGCCTACAGGTTTCAGGCCTTGTTCCAGAAGGAACACCAGATCCACCTGCAGTTAACCACAATACAAAAAGTAAAAAGTAAAAAAAAAAAAAAAAAACATAATGCAATTAACCAAATAAAAATGAGATTTGAAATAAGATGTAAAAAGTGTAAAATAATAATTTTTTTCATACCGCAAGCTTCACAAGGCAACTCGGTATGAAAAGTAACATTTTTGGTACATCCTTGCACAGCTTCCATAAAAGAAAGCTCAACAGAAACCTATGAATATTTAAAAAATATAAAGAAGAATTTAAAATAACAAATAAAATGCATAAACGGCAGTAAACACCAGCAACATATGAAAACAAAATATCAAACCTTAGCATCCTCGCCACCAAAGTTCCTACCAAATGGGTCAAAACCAAAAATCTGGTACACCAAAGAAAGTCAAAATGTTGACCAAAGAAACAGAAAATATATAGTGAACAGATGATGAGATTGAGTGTCGAATACTTACATTATTGATATCTTGAAAAGGATTACCACCCCATTGACCACCACCACCTGGGCCACCTCCACCATTCACACTTGATTCATAATTTTCATGCCCAAGCTATACAAATTACAAGTCAACCATTAAATCCACCAGAAATATAATGTCATAAACATATATAAATAACATAAACATATAAGTGAACCTGATCATAATCTGCTCGTTTATCCTCATCTTTAAGAACCTGAAACAATAGACATTTACAAACTACATAAATAAAACAAAAACCAAAAACATTTTCATTATTATAAATTTTTAATGAAGAAATATTAAGACCTCATACGCCTTTGAAACTTCTTGAAACTTCTTTTCTGCTTCCGGATCGTCTTTGTTTGCATCTGGATGCCACATCTTTGCTAACTAGATATGCCGAATACCGAATAATTAGTCAGCAATGATAGCAGATTGAAATTAAATAAAAATCAGTACACGAGACAATATAGTTACTAACCCCATAATATGCTTTTTTGATTTCTGAAGAAGATGCATTCTTATTCACTCCAAGAGTATCATAATAATCTTTTGCAGCCATAAATGCTAGTAAAAATAAGGAAGAAATTAAGTCAACTAATTTTGGTAAAACTAGAAAGTTATACATTTTCAGTATGATTTTAACATAAATTAAAGAAATTACAAATTACCAGTGCCATGAATTGATCTCGTGGAGCTGCAATTCGCCATAGTTCTTCCAATATTCGACCAATGTTTTGAACTGATTGCTTCTTTACAGAGAAAGCAAAATTATCCATCCATTATCAAGTAATAATAAGAATTAGTAAAAATAAAAATAAAAAGATTTCCTTTTGTTTTTTTTCCCCCATAGAATTACCATGTCTGTAATTGGGAGCGTTCAAAATCCTATTCTGACATGACGATCCAAACTTCCTATAACCTCCTCTAACCAGCGATTCTGATTCAAACAACTGTAAATGAACAATTACAACACACACGCATAATTACATAATCGAGTTAATAAATTAACACACACTCTTTACAATACTTACATATACGAATAGAAAGAGAAACAGATGCATACAGGATTGTGAGTGAATGAACGGCGAGCGATCCATGAAACGAGTTTAGTTGCGTTAGATCGACCCATTTGGGTTCTATAAATATGTCGAACTGAACTTGAATTGTTACAGAGTAGAGTATGTATGTGAAAGTGTTAAACCCTAGAAAAACCTTAGTTTCGTTTTGCCTGTCTTCCCCCCACAGTACCTACCAAGGGAGTTGAACCCTATAATTTCGATTTATGATTTTATATATATTAAGTAATTATGTTTGTTATTTCTAAGACTCCAATGGGAATTTTTTACAAGGTTTTTTACTTCTTGTTTAGGTCATTTGATAAAAAATAACCTTCTAGTAAAAAGCTTTTTTTTCATAAGTTATTCTCAAAACACACAAAAAGCTTTTTCTACATTTACATGCATTGGACAAAAAACTTTTTTTAAAGCTTATTATAAATTTTGAGTGGAAAGTTTATGTGTCAATTACAATAAGTCATTGCAATGACTTAACCATTGTAGATGCTCTAACTTTGGGAGGACATTAAGCTTGTTAGGCAAGGTTTTAAATAAAATGAGTTGCGGTACGGTGAGACGGTTAAACCTTAAGCTTTAAAAGTCACGACGAAATCATAACGTTTCTCAATGCGTGATGTAAGATGTTAACTCTGTACATAAATTATATTATACTTCATCCGTTTCAAAATAAGTGATACACTTTATAGTTCAAGGTTTTTGAAGCAAAATATGATAATAAGAGTTAATTATATTAAGTTGGATAGTTAGTGGATGATGAGTCTCATACATATATTGATTAAAGTGAATTTAATGATGTTTAAAAGTAAAAGTAAGGGTAAACATGTCTTTTCACTATATTAAAGGAGATAGTTAGTGGGTGTAGACCCCACTACTTTTTACTAAATACTGTAAGTTTTCAAAGTTTATCACTTATTTTGAAACACCGCAAAAAGGAAAGTGTATCACTTATTCTAAAAACGGTGGAAGTAATTATATATATACAATTATACAAACAAAGAAAAAAAAATACATAATTATTATAATATAGTTTATCAATCTTTATTTTTTGCATTTGGCATATTTAACTATTCTTGTAACTATTAACTGTATATATTTGACACATATAGCTCGGTTGTTTTAATACGCCTATAACGCACAAGTTATTGTGAACCAAGTTGGTTATCGACATATACAAGTCTTACGCTCAAGCTTTGGACAATAATGTGACTGCATGATTAAGCCTTAAACTTTGGCTCGCTATGACGGAATCCAAGGCAAGCATTTTAGAACTATGATGTTAGATGATTGGAAGGATTCAAAGCTTGAGCTTATGAATTTATACACTTCAGAAAAACCATATTTTACATTTTTACCATGTACCTAACTTTATTATTTCTTTTTTTCTTTACAACCTATTTTCTACAAAAATCGTTTCTAGTATTTCTACCATATATATTTATATATAAGATAAATCAAACACTTCAATTAATACGGAGTAAAATTAAGTAATTTAAATAAATTCATAAGTTACTAAAAATAAATTTTCCAAACATCCCCTAAAACCTAAAATAGTTAAGAAAACTAAAGTCAAGTAATTCGGGTTGACAGTTCTCGCAAGGTTAGCCCATTCATAAAAGTTATTAGATGCAAGGTTAGCCCATATATTAGATCCGCCCATGGTCACGTATAGTATAACACCTCAATTTTTAAAACATCTTTTTAAAACATATTTTTAAATAAAAATATTATAAAGTCCAACATACCAAAATACGGTTTAACAAAAACCATTAAAAGTTTATCAGAGTTTAAAACCGGTGTTACAAAACAATATCATAACCATAGGATAACGGGATCTACCTACGAGCTGCCGAGCTGATCAACACTAGGCCACTTCTAACGGGACCTTCTAATCATTCGATCCAGAACCTGAGTACATAGCCACAAAAACAAAGTAGTACGTGAGACAAAATAGTCTCGTGAGATACATGAGTTTTCGACCCATTCTCAAATATAATAAAAGTCATATTCATTACTTTTCTTTACTCGTTTATTACTTATTAACTCGTGATCTTATAATTTTCATACATATATATATATATATATATATATATATATATATATATATATATATATATATATATATATATATATATATATATAGTAATAACCATAAGCTTACTCTCATCAAAATCACATACTTGTAAGCTAACCTGTGCTTACACATACTTTATCACATACGCTACGGACCTCTCCGAAGCAAACTCCCCCGATGTGGGTTATCTAGGTAAACTCCCCTGTTTCCGGGTTATCTATTGCTCCCCCGATTTCCGGGTTATCTGAAACTCCCCCGCTTTCCGGGTTATCTATTTCTCCCCCGATTTCCGGGTTATCTGAAACTCCCCCGCTTTCTGGGTTATCTATTTCTCGACACACTACCCTTGCGCAGGGTGGTACCGCCCCAAGTAGGTGTCACTAACTTCCCCAACTTGTGTGGGTTATCTATGATCCGGATCATTTTCTCAACACATATTGAAATCATCAAATACGGGACTATGTCCCAATATTACGTACTCAAACATAAATTAGAATACATTAATTCTAATTATCATATTATTCTCATTTTCTCATCTTTTTCATCATAGTCTTTATCATTTAATTCACTAATAAGATTCACTTCTTATTATTCATAATCACATACTTTTATCTTTACATTGACTAGAGTACATATATAGTACTAGTCATAATATACTTATTCTCCTATCGATTCAACCACTATATTTATTAGTATATTTTACTAATAATTGTTATTACTTTAAAATCCTTGTCATTTGCTTCATTATTAAATCTTACCAATAAAAGCCCAATGTCATACTCTTTTAGCCATCATCATTACTAATACTTCTTATCAATAAGCTCATTAATCAATTTATCTAATCACACTTACTTGCAAAATCATCAAATACAATAACTATATTCTTATTAGCAATTCAATCAAATTTCCTTATCTTTCTAATCACTTTCTTTATTAAAATATTCATTAATAAAGACTCGATAAATATTATTAATTTTCAAAACTCTTTTACTATGTACTCAGTTTAAAAGTTCACATGTACTCACCTTAGTCAAGCTTACTCCAAATGTGTCTCTTGAACATAACTCTTGCTTCCCAAGACTTGAAAGGCTCAAATCCTTTCACCAAAGACCTAATATATAAATCATCACAAGATTTAACATCAAACACCATCATTAACTGCATCCCTTACCACTAGTTAACTACTAGCACCATTTCCCCCAATTTTGGTGACATTCAAAATCCTAGATTACCATAAATTTCAAGATTAACCCAACCACATGTTATGACATGTTTTCCCTTGTTAAAATACCATAGATCTAAGCTATATAGTCTCATTTCACCATTTGAAGTAACACTTCAAGCTAGGGTTAGCAATAACCCAACCAAATTCCCCAAATTTTACATCTAGAGGTTGAGAAAGAAGAGATTTACCTTAATCTTCAACAATAGAAGCAAAATCACTTGATTTGGACTCCAAAATCGGCTCCAAACTACCTTTTCCACTCAAAATATGTATAAGAACTCTAGAGAGAGAGTTAGGGTTTCAAGTTTGGCATTTAATGGCCAAAACCCGAATTTAATGTGTTCCAGGCGACCTGGCGCGATCGACCACCACCTTGTCGCGCGCTCGACACGACCAGAAATGGTTCTTGGCCCCAGATACTCGCGCCCCTCGACAACCACTCGCGCCCCTCGACAACCTCCCGTGCCCCTCGACAGATGTAATCCCGAACGTGACACGGGTTCTGTCCGAATCGGGATTTGCTTGCACTTCGCTCGCGTGCTCGACAGCCCATGGCTCGCGCGCTCGAGCAGCTGATTTGGTCTAACTTTCGACCCGTTTTCGACATTAACCATATCAAACGATGTCCAAATGACACGAAACCAATTCCCACATGTTTCAAACGATTTATCCTTATTTATCATATTTTTCCATAATTTATTCAATTCAAAATTTCGGGTCGTTACATATAGGGGGTGATGTGAGCTACTCGGGTTCGGCTCGTTAAAAGCTCGAAACGAGCCGAGCTTAAACGAGTATGAGTCGAGTTCGAGCTTAACTAAGAGCTCGTTTATTAAACGAGCCCGAGCTCGAGCTTGATCCACTAAGATTGATTAGGCCCGCGAGCCTAAACGAGCACATATATATTAATTATTCCAAAAATATAATTATATATTATATATTTTTATTTATACTTATGTGTGTATGTATACTATACATATATATGTATATAACATAATACAAAAATGAAGTGCTTACATAATATATTAAATATCGTAATTAAATAAAAAAGTTTATATATTTTGTGTATATGGGAGCTTAAAAGAGCCTAATCGAGCCGAGTCCGAACCTGTGAAAACCTAAACGAGCCGAGCCCGAGCTTTACATATAAGGCTCGAAACGAGCCGTGCTCGAGCTTGAGCTCCTTAAAACTTAAACGAGCCGAGCTCGAACCTAGTCGAGCTCGAGCTCGACTCGGCTCATTTACACCCCTAGTCACGTAAGTTGTAACACGTTTGAGAATATATATTTGATCTTTCTGTAACATAACTTTTCCATAAAATATGTGCTAATGTAAAAAAAACGATAACATTTTACCAACCTTCGAAAAATCCTGATTAGAAATTCAAATAATTTTATTGGGTCATGGTTACTTGAGTTAATAAATGATTATTGATAGATAACCATGAATGTTGAAGGAGCATATGTCTTAATTTCAGTAGTATTAAGTGAAGCTAAAAAGATAACTAAAAGTAGAGGTTTAATTAATTCACGGGCATTTTAACTGTTTACATGCATGGAGAACAAGAAAAGAAAGAAAGAAACATTATGATACGATAATCACTGAGCATATGGCTCAAATCCAGCAACGGGCTTGGAAGGACCAGCAGGTGGCGTGTCTTTCAAGTATCCAGCAGCAAGGGTAGCGGGGCTAAAGAGATGTTGGCCCATTTGAAAAACATCAATTCCAAACGGGTTGGTTTGTGGGTCAGCCCTCACGGACCCACGGTCGCCACCATCAACCTCCCTGTAGCGGTGGAGTTAGATGGTGATGGGCTCGATGTAATCAGCAAAGCCCAATTTGCTCATGGCCCAAAGGATGTCTTCAGCCGTGATTGTCTTCCTTTGCTCACGTTGACACCTGTCATTGGCTTCACCCGTGACAAAGCTAATGAACTCAGAAACACATTCTTGGATTGTCCCTTTGGCATCGTCAGAGATCTTGGCATGTGGAGGGAGGATCTTTCGCATGATACGAATCACGTTTGCTATTGGCATCAACCGGTCTTGTTCTCTAACAAGGCATTCGTTGTCACCCGTGACTAAGTTATTGATGGGTTGTGGTGTCGGTTGCATCTTTGGCCCTGACCATGGTCGAAAATACAAGTTGTATATCAACTAAATCGATTGAACAATAACAAATACTTCATGTAAATTTGAGTGGTAATCATCAACTCAAAACACCACAGCAAATAGAACTTGTTACAGCGGTATCCGAAATTCGGATAACCGTTAAAAAAATAAGTTATTTTGAATCTTTCACATATCTTTTGGACATCCTGGATAGTTTAAAATTTTCTAAACCCGATAGCTTTTCATTAATATAAGCAGTTACTTTTGTACCTTCTTAGACTAATAGTAATAGATGACTAAATTAGTATCACATTAATGTCAAATCTACCAAAACCCCATAGTGATAAGCAAGTACATGATGTTGGAATTGGTGTCCAACACATCAAATAAACCGATATTCCGGTTCGGGTATTTTAGAGTCCTATTCGGGTTGCCCTCGAGGAATCAACGAACACGAGAAAAACATAGTGTTTAATTAATTGTTTAATTAAATAGACTATCGGGCTTAACGTGTTTAATTAGTTAATGAGTTATTAATTAATTAAATGATGTTTCGGGCTAGGCATAGGGACGGACCGGGCTTGGTGGTGACGGGCTTTTGACTTAATTAGAGTTTGACTCTAATTAGGGTTAGTGCATTATAAATAGGAGGTCAAGGGTATTAACCTAATACACTTTAACAACTTTCATACTTGTTCCCTTGCCTCCAAAGTTTCGGCCAAGCACCCTTGACCGAACACCACCGCCGACCAGCCACCGCCGCTGCCACCGCCGTGCTCCGCCGTGCCGCCGTCGCCGGTCGAACCGAAAGGGTTTTCGGGTTCGGGTTTTGGTGCTCGTTTTCTCAAGGTGCTTTATACTACGTTGTGGTATATTGTCCTGTTCGTGATAACCCTTGGGTGTGAACCAATAGAGGGATTCTTGCTTGAATCCTAGTGCATTGTTTGATCTGGCTCGTACTAGATCACAAGGTTTATCTAGTTCTCCAATTCGCGAAGAACAAGTAAGTTATTCGAATTGATCTATTTAATTATATTAAATATCTAGTTACATTAGAATTGTAAACCTAACGGTCCAAACAAAAGTTTTATCGGGTCAATGTTCTACCAAGTTGCTTTTGATTTCCGCCCTAAGCAAATTGTGGCTAGATGCATAGAAAACCCAACAGTGGTATCAGAGCGCCATTGGTTTACAAGTCTAATAGTGCTAGACAAGAAATTCGAAATCCACAAAATTGTTTATGATTTTCGGTAATACCAAAATTGTTTTTCGGGTGTTCCGAAAATTAGAAAACCCATTAAAAATTGTTTTAGTAATTTTCGGTAATTGTAAAAAAATTGTTTTTTAATTTCGAAAAATATTTTTGGGTATTTCCGAATTTTCGGAAATATTTATTTAATATTTAAAAACGTTTTTATTATTAAATAAATTAAATTTGGATAGTTTCAAATTGTTTGGAATTATCTATAATTATGGAAAATAAGATTTTGTCAATATCTTCTAATTATTTAAATAAGTTTTAAATTAATTATATATTATATATAATTTTCGGATTATATAGATAATATATATTTTTATTTAAAAGGTATTTAAATAATAGGGAAGTAGAAATCTTTTATTATGGTATATGTATTTTTCCGAAAATACATGTACATAAATAAAAGATTTGGGTAAATCTTGTTTACTTATTTAAAAGGTTTAAATAAGGAGATAATTTTTAAAAGGGTTTAAAATAAGATAAATTTAAAATTAAAAGATATTTTAAATATGGATATATATATATATCCGAAAATTGTTTTTCGGTATATATATATATTTAAAATTATTTTCGGAAATTTTAAATATTTAAAGGGATTGGATTTTCGAATTATTTTATTATTTATCTTATTTACTTATAATTGTTTATAATAGAAATAAAGGCATAAATATTAAAAATAATTAATTATATATATTATATATTAATTAAAAGTTTAATTTAGAATATATATATATATATTAATTCCGAAATTCCTATATATATCAAATATGATTTGATATTCCTCCCTTATATATATAATATTATGTAATAAAAGTTTATTAAATATTATATAAGATATAGTTATAATAGTAATTAAAACGTCGCGTCCTCGCACGTTTATATAATTAATTATACTATATAGAACTTTAGTGAATGTAATTAAAAGGTTTTAATTAACATAGATATAATTATATAATAGTTTATATATATTATAACTAAAGTTAAATATATCGTCGCTTATGTCACTAGTAGGCTCACCCATAGTCTATGACATCTAAAGGATGAAAAGGAAGAGATATAGATCTCTAAACGGGGTTGCGTTTTTAACACGCCTTGCGCTGACCTGCCCCGCCGCTTCCCTTGTCGTAGAATGGAGCTACCAAACAGGCATAATAGGATGATATTAAGATTAAAAGTATAATCATAACATTAAACAAATTCTTCCCGTTTAATTAAATGTGAACATTGTGTGCTCTCCATTGAATGACACGCGCTCGTATCATAGTCTGATTAACGGAACTCGTGTGGTTAACCGGTACGTTAATTGTGAGATTATTTTATGAGTGAAACGATTCTCGCGATACTCAAGCGAACTTGAGCCGAGAAGTCCACGTGGGTATTCCATGGTTGTTTCACCTTCTAATATATGATCCACGGTATCCCTGTCATATAGATTAGAATGAGCATTGATTCGAGATTAACATGCCATTCTCCCACGAGAATGAATCTCAAAGAACTAGGGATTTCATAAGATTGAAATTGACAATAGTTTGCCTACGACACGAAATTGTTTGATGTGAAATACGGCATCCCTCTTCACATCAAATAACTAGTGGGCGTATCCTAGCCTTATGAATAAAGATTGGGAAAATTATTATAAGGATTAATTATTGAATTCACTAACAAAGAAATTGTTTCTTTTGTAGATGGGTTCAAACTTGAATGACAACACAATTCCTCTACCACCACCACCTCCACTTCCACAAGGACCACAAAGCTTTGCTCTTATCTCCACCTTGAATCGTGAGAAGCTCACTGGACCCAACTACATTGATTGGGTTCGTACGCTTAGAATCACGTTAAGGTACGAGGGCAAGGAGTATGTCCTCGATAACGAGATTGCTGAGTTGACTGACGATTCGAGTGACATAGACAGAGCTGCCTATAATCTCCATCGTTCAGAGTCGGAAAAGGTTGCTTGCCTGATGTTAGCCACTATGTCTTCTGATCTCCAAAAGAATTTTGAGAAGATGAGTGCCTATGACATCAATCAACAGCTCAAACAAATGTTTCAAAACAGAGCTAGGCAAGAACGTTTCGACGTGGTAAGTTCCCTAGTAGGATGCAAACTACAAGAAGGACAATCTGTGTGTAGCCACGTCCAAAAGATGAAGGGCTACATAGACAGACTAGCAAACTTGGGTGTCCCTTTACCGAAGGAGTTGACCACTGATATGGTTTTGAACTCGCTTCCACCATCCTACTCACAATTTATAGTTAACTATAACATGGGTGATATGGATAAGACACTCATGGAACTGCACGGTATGTTGAAAACTACCGAGGCTAGCTTGATGAAAGCTAAAGGTTCCACCCCTGCTGCTCCTGTCTTGTCTATTCGATCTGAAGGTGTTAAAAGGAAACGCCGTCCTCCTCCAAATAGCAAAGGCAAGGCCAAAGTAGGTCAAGCCAAACAAGGCTATAAGAGGAAGGCTGATTCTGATATAACACCTACCAAAGATCCGAAAGATGCTATTTGCTACTACTGTCAAGGAAAGGGTCACTGGAAAAGAAGCTGCCCAAAGTACTTGGATGATCTGAAGAGTCAGAAAGTCCAAAAGTCTGGACCATCAGGTACTTTTATGATTGAACTCCATCATACTTCTATGTCTAATTCTTGGGTTCTAGATACAGGGTGTGGTACTCACATTTGCACTGATATGCAGGGACTTAAGAATTGTAGGAAGTTGAAGCATGGAGAGCTTAATCTGATCATGGGAAACAGAGTCTCGACTGCTGTCACCAAGATAGGAGATTATGAGCTCATGCTTGGGAATGGATGTTCTTTAGTTTTATTAGATGTTTGTTTTTCGCCTTCTATGGCACGCAACATTATTTCGTATTACGCATTGTTTAAGGATGGTTTTAATTTCGTTTTTGATAATAAGAATGGTTCCATTTTAGTTTATAAAAATGATGTGTTTTATTTTAAAGCTATTCCTTGTGCTGGTATATATGAAATAGATGGTTGCGTAAACAAAAGGAATCTAATATTAAATGTTGATTCATCCAAAGGTGTATTGGATAAGTCATGTCTATGGCATTGTCGCTTAGGACATATAAACAAGAAACGCATAGCTAAACTCCAAAAGGATGGAGTGTTAGAATCATTTGACCTCAAATCGAATGATGTGTGTGAGTCTTGTTTACTTGGCAAGATGACAAAGGCGCCATTCACAGGGTCGTGTGAAAGAGGCAAAGACTTGTTGGACCTCATACATACTGATGTGTGTGGACCATTCAAGTCTAACACTAGACATGGTGAACGATACTTCGTCACGTTTACTGATGATTTCAGTAGATATGGATATGTTTATTTGATTAAACATAAGTCTGATACTTTTGAAACGTTCAAAGAGTATCAGAAAGAAGTAGAGAATCAACTGGGCAAGAAGATTAAGATGCTCCGTTCTGACAGGGGCGGAGAGTATCTTAGTCAAGAGTTTATCGACTATCTAAAGAGTTGTGGAATAGTGTCCCAACTCTCACCTCCTCGAACTCCACAACTTAATGGAGTGTCGGAAAGGAGAAATCGAACCTTGCTTGACATGGTTCGATCAATGATGAGTCGATCAACACTTCCAGTGAGTTTCTGGGGATATGCCTTAGAAACTGCAGCACATATCGTGAACCTTGTACCAACTAAGAAGGTTGCCAAAACTCCCTCTGAAATGTGGACAGGGAATCCTCCCTCCCTCAAACATTTGAAAATCTGGGGTTGTGAAGTTTATGTGAGACATGAATCTCACGACAAGCTAGATAACAAATCAGAGAAGTGCTACTTCATTGGCTACCCACGACAGTCTTTTAGATATCGGTTTTATAATCCGAAAGAGAACAAAGTGTTCGTATCTCGAAGAGGTTTTTTCCTCGAGAGAGAGCTATTATCCAAAGAAGACAGTGGGAGCAAAATTGATCTTGAAGAGTGTCAAGAGTCAAACAATGAAGATGTAGTGGAACCTATAGTTGACACTAGCACTCAACCAGAGGATGAGACTCCTGTTGAACAAAATGATGTAACTCCTACCGTTCCACGTAGATCCTCTAGAACTGTTCGCCCTCCTGAGCATTTTGGTGATTATTATGATTTCCATATTGCTGAAGGCGATGCATCTACTGGTAATAGTTTACCAGTTGATGACGATGAGCCATCGAGTTATAAGGAAGCTATGGAAGGCCCTGAGGCTGAAAAATGGAAAGTGGCTATGGAGAGTGAGATTCAGTCCATGTATGACAATCAAGTATGGAACTTGATTGAGACTTCTCCCGGTGTCAAAACCGTTGGATGCAAGTGGATCTTCAAGAAGAAGATAGACATGGATGGGAATGTGCACACCTATAAGGCTAGGTTGGTCGCAAAAGGTTATACTCAAACTCATGGGATTGATTATGATGAAACCTTTTCACCAGTAGCCAAGATAAAGTCTATCAGAATATTGCTTGCCATAGCTGCATTTCATGACTATGAAATTTGGCAGATGGATGTTAAAACCGCCTTCCTTAACGGAAGACTTACTGAGGATGTCTATATGGCACAGCCAGAAGGTTTTATCAATAAGAAATATCCTGATAGAGTGTGCAAGCTTGAGAAATCCATTTATGGATTGAAACAAGCATCTCGAAGTTGGAATCTTTGCTTCCATGAGAAAGTCAAGGAGTTTGGTTTCTCTAGGAGTGAAGATGAGTCCTGCGTTTACATCAAAGCTAGTGGGAGCGTTGTTGTCTTCCTAGTACTGTATGTGGATGACATACTCCTTATAGGAAATCATATTCCTACGCTGCAAGACGTGAAGTCTTGGTTGGGAAAATGTTTCGCTATGAAGGACCTAGGAGACGCAGCGTACATACTCGGTATAAAGATATACAGAGATAGAGAAAGACGTCTAATAGGATTAAGCCAGAGTACATACTTGGATAAAATACTAAAACATTTTAGTATGGTTGATTCCAAGAAAGGGTATCTACCCATGAATCATGGCATAACATTGTCTAAGAGTCAATGTCCCAGTACTGAGCAAGAACTGGAGAAAATGAGTCGAGTCCCTTACGCCTCGGCGATTGGATCGATCATGTATGCCATGGTATGTACTCGCCCGGATGTCTCATATGCGCTAAGCATGGTGAGCCGGTTCCAAGGCAACCCTGGCAACGATCATTGGACTGCGGTGAAAACGATTCTCAAGTACCTAAGGAGAACAAAGGATATGTTCTTAGTGTATGGTGGGAAAGACGAACTTGTTGTGGAAGGTTATTGTGACGCGAGTTTCCAAACGGATAGAGATGACTCATGCTCACAAACTGGGTGGGTGTTCTTATTGAACGGAGGAGCTGTCACTTGGAAGAGTTCCAAGCAGGAGACAGTAGCTGATTCAACTTGCGAATCTGAGTATATTGCTGCCTGTGAGGCATCAAAAGAAGCCACATGGTTGAAGAATTTCATTGGGGATCTTGGTGTCGTAACAAGCATCAAGGAACCAATGAAAATCTTCTGCGACAATGAAGGTGCAGTCTCATTGACTAAAGAATCCAAAGATCATAGTCGAACCAGGCATATACTCAGAAAGTTTCACTACGTGAGAAAGCGAGTTAAAGATGGGGACGTGATAGTGACAAGAGTATCGTCGGAAAATAACCCGGCTGATCCTTTCACAAAAGCACTAAGTCGTGCCAAGCATGATGCTCATGCGAGGACGATAGGAATTAGATTTCATAGTGACTTATCATAAATTGTCATTCATTTGAAATTGTAGTGAATATTAAATTGTATGAATTGATGATTTATTTATGGAGATTAAATAATTTGCAAGTGTTCTATCATTCATATAGTATTTAATTATTCCATTTCAAACCTTTTGCATGTTTAGAACCTATTCCTAAGTAAACTAAGAGATTACTTAAACGTCCACAGTCGATCGTTCTTATGGGAATAAGAACTGAATTAAGATGTCATGGGAGAGTGAGTAGATTGTTCAAAGGTATGAACATTGCATAGAGATTGCTGCTACTCTCATGAGCATTTAAAAAGGTGTATTTAAATGTTGGACCAACCCACGCTCAGAGTATTACCCCATGGACTTTATCATGGGTAATAGTGAGGCGATAATATCGTATGAGTCTTCAAACCAAGATGCATCGTTTCCTAAGTACGATTTCGTGATGCATTGGTCTAACTCCAACGCTATTCGTAACTGGTAGCTATAAAGATTAGTTCCATGTATTATGTGATGACTATGAAGGAAGACGATGTAGTTAAGGTTTATTCGTTCCCTCTGATCGAAGTGATAGAAGAGATATCTATGGGCCCCCTGTTGATTTGATGTGACACTAAAGTACCTGCGCAGGTCATGACTAAATTGAAAGTTCAATTATGTAGTCAAAACGTCATCATAAATCTCGAATCAGGAAACATAATCGTAACTAGAGTGATTGACAAGTCCATGTCACTAGTTACATGATATCGCGCAACGAAGGACATATGATCACTTATCATAGGACTGTTTCTGATAGTTCAGAGTTCAGCAGCTGCACATGCTATGCACACTCTAAAGGATACACGAACGCGTACCGTTTATAGTTGATGAGATGTCCAAGTGGGAGACTGTTGGAATTGGTGTCCAACACATCAAATAAACCGATATTCCGGTTCGGGTATTTTAGAGTCCTATTCGGGTTGCCCTCGAGGAATCAACGAACACGAGAAAAACATAGTGTTTAATTAATTGTTTAATTAAATAGACTATCGGGCTTAACGTGTTTAATTAGTTAATGAGTTATTAATTAATTAAATGATGTTTCGGGCTAGGCATAGGGACGGACCGGGCTTGGTGGTGACGGGCTTTTGACTTAATTAGAGTTTGACTCTAATTAGGGTTAGTGCATTATAAATAGGAGGTCAAGGGTATTAACCTAATACACTTTAACAACTTTCATACTTGTTCCCTTGCCTCCAAAGTTTCGGCCAAGCACCCTTGACCGAACACCACCGCCGACCAGCCACCGCCGCTGCCACCGCCGTGCTCCGCCGTGCCGCCGTCGCCGGTCGAACCGAAAGGGTTTTCGGGTTCGGGTTTTGGTGCTCGTTTTCTCAAGGTGCTTTATACTACGTTGTGGTATATTGTCCTGTTCGTGATAACCCTTGGGTGTGAACCAATAGAGGGATTCTTGCTTGAATCCTAGTGCATTGTTTGATCTGGCTCGTACTAGATCACAAGGTTTATCTAGTTCTCCAATTCGCGAAGAACAAGTAAGTTATTCGAATTGATCTATTTAATTATATTAAATATCTAGTTACATTAGAATTGTAAACCTAACGGTCCAAACAAAAGTTTTATCGGGTCAATGTTCTACCAAGTTGCTTTTGATTTCCGCCCTAAGCAAATTGTGGCTAGATGCATAGAAAACCCAACACATGATGGCCAGCCAGCGCGACTGAACGGACAAAAAAATGGAAAGAGGACGTGTCGGGTCATGGGTTACGTAACGGGGGACGCATGTCAACAATCACCCATTCTTATATGCACCTATAAATAAAGCTTTTTCTATTTGCGACGTATACGAAAACGAGGAACTGACTAGGGGAGGGGATATTTTTAATGAATTGGTCGACGAAATTAGAAATATTAAAGTGAGAAAGAGGTGTGTGTGGGGTCAAAAAAAGAGCATGAATGCCACTTGTTTCCTCGTATTTGTCTTTCTTCCTCCCAATAGAAACCATCTCATGGAAAACACGTACACATTCCACTTCACAATCACTTGTTCTTTTTTAATAAAAATTAACAATGATTTTTCTAATGTATGACTCAGGGGTGTAATCAATGAACATAGAGTTTATATTTAAATAAGAGTAAATTACATGAATGGTCCTTTAAGTTTATAGCAAATTTCACCAATGGTCCTTTAGTTTCAAAAATTACACCGATGGTCCTTATTTTTGAAAGGTTTTTCACCAATGGTCCTTTATGAAAAAGTCCGTCTATTTTTTAAGTTAACTAACATCACATGTGATGCACATGGGGGTATTTTGGTCAATTTGTCTTTCCCCTTCTCAATTAAATTACACGGATGGTCCTTTAAGTTTATAGCAAATTTCACCAATGGTCCTTTAGGAAAGACAAATTGACTAAAATACCCTCATGTGCATCACATGTGATGTTAGTTAACTTGAAAAATAGACGGACTTTTTCATAAAGGACCATCGGTGAAGAACCTTTCAAAAACAAGGACCATCGGTGTAATTTTTGAAACTAAAGGACCATTGGTGAAATTTGCTATAAACCTAAAGGACCATTCATGTAATTTACTCTTTAAATAAAAAAGCGCATTTATTGCATCTTCTAAAATACGGAGTAGTAAATATTAAAGTTCATTCATGTTATTCGGAATATATTAGGAAACCAAATACTATATTAATTCCACCTAATGTATGCCCCTGGGCATACGTTAGAAAAACCCAATTAATAATAACAACAAGAACAAAACATGTGCAACAAACCATCATCTCCGTATAACGTTTAATACACTAACATTTGAGACCTGGGTGTCATCTCACCAAAGTCATGTTTCATTTGTGGCGTCAAAGCTCGTCAAATGATATCAGGTCTCGCACCAAAAGCACCGGCACCATGATTTTAATTCAGGTGGATAAATTATTTTATATATTTGTTTAAATTGTGATTTGTTTGAAGTATTTTTAGAATAAATTGTGATTTTTTATATATATTTTTTTATAAAGGTATAATTTTTTTAGACAATTTTCAAATCCCAATTGGAGAAAATGTATATTAAGGATTGTTTTGATTTAAGAATACTAATTCGTCAATCATCGACATATTTTTAGCTTCCATTCCAAACGGGGAATGAAATTAATGTAGATTTAAATGTTATTTAATTTAGACAGATTTCTTGAAATTCCATAGAACCTCATACGAAGTAATACAATTTCAACCCAACAAACTCTTTAGAAACAAGAGAAAGTAAATCAAAACTATTTTAGCGATTATCTAATTAGTGCTTGCTAGCTACTCTACAAATAAATCATTTAATTCGATTTTCTGTCTAATAAAATACAAAAAACTTAGAATTCAAGCCAATGCAATTGCTACAAAACTACGAAAGTAAAAGGGGTGTAAGAGTTTTACCCGATGTAAGTTCGGGAGGGGGTTTTTGGTAGCCATGCAAACCTCGACCATGCTCCATTTCCTCTCTCTCTAAATTGTGTATGGTTTAGGAAATATAAATTAAACAAGTTTGATGACATATATAGATGAGATCGTATTGATTTGAGAAAATGTGGACAATTCTAATACTGACACGTGGCATAAAGGACGCGGTGAACAACAACTGACTAATAATAAAACTATATAATTTTTATGGAATAATGTAGAAATGATTTGTACATAACAAAAAAGCGATTTATACATAAATTGGAAGGGCTAATAATTTAAGCAATTATGTATCTCATTGGCTCTTCCAAGGATCGGCTATTAATGATTTAGGCAAAGATTTAAAATTTTATATACAAATAAATTATTTTGTGTGAACCAGATTTATTAGCCTTCAAACTAGTAATTATGCCACGGGAGTTGTAAAAGCATACATTTTACATGACGTATGATTTTTATAATTAAAAAAAAAAGTGATGAACTTATTATCTTACTCATTCTTAAAGTATTTAGGCATTCTAAGTTTAAAAGGTCTTAATCTTAAACTTAATCTTAAATTTCTATTTTGGGAAACATCTTAAACACCATAAAATAAAAAAATAGTGCTTAGTGGATTCGAACCCAAGACCTTTTGTGAGTACGGACTGTGTGTTAATCAATTGATCTACTTTGATACTTTGTTTTATCCAAAAAAAGCATCCTACATAACGCAAAAACTTAAAACACCCAGTCAATCAGCAGCCACTACCAGCAGCCACTATCCGCACGACCACAACCAGCAGCCACTATCCGCACGACCACAACCAGCAGCCACTATCACTATCGTCATCACCACCCACTACTTGATCGCTGTCAAATTTAGTAATAGGGTACCCGTCGCCGCATTACGCGGGTAACCTGCTAGTGTCTGAATTAATGGATCTATGTGTCTAGATAGGCTTAAAACACTTTGATGCCTATTGTGGCACTACTAGTCCATTTATAATAGCATTGAGTGTTGACTTGTCAAAGCCACTTCAAAGGCATTTGGTGTCATCAATCACTTGCCATTGGCCCACCGTTAATATCTTTACGGAGCGTTAAATACGCTTTTGTGTGCATTTTTTTTTTCTTTTTTAATTGTTTATATAAGGTATTTTTTTGTGGTTCTCAAAAAGATATTAAATGAATGTTTTAACACGAGTTTACCATGATACCATACATTATACATTATGCTCTAATTATAAACACAACAATATTGATTGACAATTTTGTTTGTCAGTTTCTTGAGTTGTATGATCAAAAAGATTGAGTGTTTTTACAAAATCATTAGTAGCCATAGCAATCATAAATCAAAACACATTTAAATTTAGGCTAAAACGCATATTAGTACCCTTAACTTGGCTAACTAGAACTATTAAATGTGCAGCATGGTATCCTGAACTTGACAAAATGGTCGATTTAGTACTCTGACTCACTAATTTGGTCTTGTTTTCTTGCTTGACTTACTTTCGTTGGGGCTTTTGACGGACTAAAAAACATGTCCATCTCAATATATTGATATTAGAAACAAATCTCGTGAGAAAATAAGACCAAATTAGTAAGTCAGGGTACTAAATCGACCATTTTGTCAATTTCAGGGTACCATGCTGCACCTTTAATAGTTCAGGGTAGTAGATAATGTAGTTAGCAAAGTTCAGGGTAATAAAATGTATTTTAAACTTTAATTTATTGATATATATAACCTTGGTACGTAACTACGTATGGAGTCTGAAATTAAAAGCAGTCTATGGTCGTAACAAAATTAACAGAACGTGATCAAGTAATTAGCATGTCGACAGGTATAAGTACTGGATGCATCATCAAAAGCATAGCTATAAGAAGTAGGGCAAGCGGTCTTGAAATATCGCGAGTATTTTGTGGGCACGCATACTTTGGGATCTTGAAAGCGGCCGGTGCAACAATATTCAGGTGACTGAAAAGCAGAGCATCCACTCTTGCAAGCCACCACCTCACCACCAACCCCTCTCACTTGCAGATTTTCAGGGCAGTTTAGGTTCAAATCAGTGTCACACTTGTGCAAACTCCCATCGTACGGGAATATAGATACGGGCATGTTGTATCCATCAACAAGGCTCACATCATAGAAATCAAGTGGTGCATTTAGGGTGAACTCAAGTAGGGATGCTGGCGGTGAGCCGCCAGTCCACAGTCTCCGGTTGTGCAGGTTCCCTCACCATTGGCATTGAATGTACATCCATTTCGTCCCCAAACACGACCTGACCATCCGCTTGGGGATGTCACGTTTCTGGATTCTTGAGATTTTAGCTCAAAACCGCCTTCCACGAGTACGGGCTGGCCACCGTTTGGTTGGATTGCTGGCCATATGGTGGTGTTACATCTGTTTTGCAACGTGAAAATTGCTGCATCAACACCTGCAACAAAAATACTAAAAGCTAATTAGTTATATATGATCAAGACAAAGCGGGATTAAAGATGAACAAACTTATGAAGAAATATACCGAGAGAAGACATAATTAGGATAATAGAGAAACGTAAAAAAGCCATTAAAGAGGAGGGGGTGACTGAAGTATTCAAGTTTTAGAGACTCATTTATATAGTATTTCAATTCTAAAAGAATCGAAGAATTGGGACAACACAAAGAAAGCAATTCATGCACATGGGCATGGTAGTAGTTTTCGTTCGGCTACACAAATAATAGGCATATTATAAAACATTGTACTATATTGATGATATTGGTCATCATCTTTGCTTCTCTCCTGATATAAAGCTTCCCATACTATTTAATATGTGGAAGAAACGTATATTGAGGTAGGAACATGAAATCAGATTAATTAACTACAATATTGTACACGTTTTATTGTTTAGACAACATATATGTGCTTTTAATGGTTCGTTCGTGTTAAAAATTTGAAGTTATACCTGACACCTATTCGCTGCAGATAGTCCAACACGTTTAATTTTATCAAGTCCTATTAACCAAAATCTTCCCTAGTTCCTTGTACGCTTTCACTTTTACATGATGCGGCATATATAGTTATATATTCAGGGCCGGGTTTACTCACAGCAGATCCCTTTTTCATGAAAATGTCTACCTTTTATAATAATAGTACCATTGCAAGATAGATGGCTAGTGACTGAATAGAAGTGCCAGTAAAAGTAGAAAATCAGTCAGTCAGCGATTCTGGTCTACTCCTACTGAAGAAAAAGGAGTCATTGGAAGCCATCACTAAAATTCTAATCTTACACAAGATTCCAGTCAGAATAGTAGGCTCAAAACATGATTTAAATACCGATTCCTTCAGTCACTACAGGGTGCTCCATAAATACCAATGACCCCACCAATAACTATCACCTTAAAACTTGTGTCAAAAAGAAATAAGAAGTTTTTTGTGTGACGGAGGGAGTATGTTACTTAAGTTTTCAGTGAGACAGGACTCTTAATTGAAGATTATGACAGGTTGTGCCATTGTAAAATTCGTTGCTCTGAGTATTCCTATTAATTTTTTCTTGTATTTTTCACTCAAAATTTTTGTTTACACACGAACTCTACATTAATATATGGTGGTTTTTTACTACAAACAGACGTCTTTACAAACAATAAGTCATAAGTTATTGCTATGAAAAATTGAAATGTCCACATGTAACAACATTAATTAACAGAAAATAATCATGTAATTGGATTCTCGGCAGTTAAAAGTATTTGCCGGGTCATCATAAGCATAGGTATAACAAGTAGGACAAGCCCGCTTGAAATACAGCGAGTATCTTGTGGGTTTGCATCTATTAGGGTTTTGAAACGGGCCACTGCAACAATGTTCAGGCGTCTGAAAAGCCGCACACGCACTCTTGCACGCCTCCAAGTTCCCCTCGAACCACCAGATTGGTCGGGCAATGTTGGTTCAAATCCGTACCACACGTAACATTCGGGCACATGCCCGAATTATGATCATCATATGGGGCAATTGATATGGGCAGATTGAACCCGTCTAACAGGCTCACATCATAGAAATCCAACGGGCTGTCGAGAGTGAACTCAGCCAGTGAAGCTGGCGGTTGGTTGGCTGCACCGTTGCAGAAGAGACCACTTCCACAGTCTCCAGTGGTGCACCCGGTTCGACCCCAAATCCGACCTGACCACCCTCTTGGGGCGGTCAGGTTTCTTGTTTGTAAGGGTCCTAGCTCAAGACCGCCTTCCATCAGTTGCGGTTGGCCCCCTGAAGCTTGGATTCCGGGCCATATGGTCTTGTTACATCTGTTTTGCAGTGTAAACACCATTGCTTCAACACCTATAATACAAACATATATTAAAAAATAAGATTCTAAGACGAAAAGAAATTAAAGGTGATCAAAAGACTAACGACAATTAAGAGCGAGAGAAGAAACAAGTAGGACAACAGAAAAATGTAGAAAACCCATCATTTGATAGACAATAATTGTTACAAATGGTTTTATATAAGAAAATTAAAGTAGGAAGATTAATTTGTTGAAACGCCAAGCTCATGGTAACGTATTAAAATTTTAGGGGTACGCATGCAGGTGCGCCACACAAATACTACCCTTTCTATACCCAATTTATATATTGTAAACTCTTAGAAAGACATTGAAAATTAATAATATATAGGAGAAAATATTGGAACCCAGAAATTACTTGTTTTTTATATGGGTCAAAAAAACAGCCAGGCCGGGCATAATTAAAGAGCAAATCGAAAAGAAGACTATAATTTTAATCAAAATTACTAATATTGTTATATTGTCTATATGATCGAAAATTACTAATATCGTCTATTACCAATAAGTGACAAATAAAAGTGTTTGGGTATAGATTTTACCATTATGCTTCTAAAAGTGAGGAAAAAACGAAATTCTATAGTCTATATTATTCTTTTAAAAAAATGTGTCACCATAACTCACGTACATGACACTTTATTGTCTGTCACTAATAGCTCGGTTACTAAATGTCAATTTCATGAGAGTTTTACACATTTCACAAAATACTTTGAATGGCCACATCTTTTTTAGTGCATAATTCCCGAACAAGATTATACTAAGCAAGCATATTTAGTATCCAATTTCATTTTCAAATTGTATTTTGAAGATTTTGAATCATTATTTTTGCATGATAGTAGCAGTTCGGATATGAAAAAAAAACAAAAAAAGTTGTGTATGACTCAAAGAAATTAAAATAACAAACTTTTTTTCATTAAGGAAAGAGTTGCGATACCAATACTCGACTTAATTTACAAGAAACTTAACATGTTCTGATCAAACCCATGAAAGCCATTTTTCAATACAACAACATTAACACCTCAAATTATTCACTTTCCGGGGACAAAGTTTGTAGCATACGACCAGGCGTTGTTGGCCACCGGGTCAGCAAGGTGGTCAGCCAAGTTCTCCAACGGTCCCTTTCCGGTCACAATGGCTTGAACAAAGAACCCAAACATAGAAAACATGGCTAATCTTCCGTTCTTGATCTCCTTCACCTTCAACTCAGCGAAAGCCTCTGGGTCATCAGCAAGGCCCAATGGGTCGAAGCTGCCACCAGGGTATAGCGGGTCAACAACCTCGCCCAAAGGCCCACCGGCAATTCTGTAACCCTCGACGGCACCCATCAAGATCACTTGGGTAGCCCAAATGGCCAAGATGCTCTGAGCATGGACCAAACTTGGGTTTCCCAAGTAATCAAGACCACCTTCGCTAAAGATTTGAGCTCCAGCCTTAAACCATACGGCTTCACCAAACTTGACACCATTACGGGCCAAGAGCTCTGGGAAAACACATCCAAGAGCTCCAAGCATGGCCCATCTACAGTGGATGACCTCGAGCTCACGGTTCTTTGCAAATGTCTCTGGATCAGCAGAAAGCCCAGCAGTGTCCCAACCATAGTCACCTGGGAATTCACCGGTGAGGTATGATGGGGCCTCACCGGAGAATGGTCCTAGGTATTTGACACGGTCTGCGCCGTACCATGGGCTTCCTGATGGTGCAACCTTCTTCGGTGTTGCGGTTTTCCTCATGGAAACGCGTCCGTTTCCGAAAACTTCAGAACCGGATGGAGCGGTTTTCATCGCTTGTCCGACAAAAGGAGATGAGAGAGCCATGGTTGAAGCAGCCATTGGTTATTTTTCCAAAGTAGAATTGAAGTAATACAATTGAGAAAATGTGTACTTGAGGAGACTGCTTGAGTTTTATGAGTTCTTGAAAGTGGTATATATAGCCTGGGTTCTTATCTTCAAGATTTCTTTGTTGATTTTAATTGGCGGGTGATATCTTTAATGGCTAAGACCGATTATTATTCAGCACCAATCAAAAGAAGACATGTGTACATTTGGTTCATATCAAGATTCTCTATCCAGAAAAAGTTAGCAAGCTAGATATATTGGCATGTACTAGAAAAACTATCCACCTATAAACGATGGCATGCTTTGTTACTAACTGTTTAAAATGTTATATAATACAATTAAATTTATAAAAAATACATTTAAATTTATATAATTAATCTAAAGTTATTAGATTTATACATGTTCATTGATATATATGTTCATTGTATCATATTTCACAGATATATTTCATTTGGCCACTATATATCAATCGTTTAAATTACTAATTACAATTTGTTTAAGCACACTTAATTTTGCTAATTATGTTATCATTGAGGAGTATTTTAAAGTTTGGCTATTATGGTGCACAATCCCCATTGCTAATTATATTTTCACCGGGAAGCTAAGAAATACGGAGACCTCACTCTTTAATGTTAAAGTTTGTAATTTATAAAGGTTAATGTATGATGGAGTTTTTTACTAAAATGGTATTTTAAAAACAAATATTTACCAAATACGTATGATTTGAAAAATATTTACTTAATAGGTGTTTTCGCAACTTTTGTACCCCTTTTTCATTTTTTAAGTTTTTTTCCTACTTTTTTTTACTTCATTTTTTTCAATTTTTACATATTTCTTATATAACTACAAACACACTATAACTCATATTATGATCACGATACTTTATTAGAATGTCATTGTTCAAAAAAGTTGTATTTTTATTGATTTTTTAAATGCTTTATTATTTTCAATTGAAGCTTTTTTATATGTTCTCGTAATCTCTATGAATTCAGGAACCTTTTGATTTTAATTTTAATTGATTGCCCATTTAATTGCAATTGATAAGTTTTTTTTTTTAGTTTTTTTTATGTCTTCTCGTAATAGATAAATTACCCATTTAAATGCCTTGGATGATGTTGAGTGTTGCTGCTAGTAAAAGTTAATTCAAGTTTTTTATTGCAATTTGTTTTTTTTTTTAATACTTTTAATCGATCGGTTGAGATCTACTTTGTGATATTGTTTCAAAGTTTCGATTTTTTTCCTGCTGTTTGTCTACTTCTGGTGTTTGGCAGCAGGTGGTGTTTGGAAAAGGATACAAAAATTGCAACCGAATATATACAAAAATTGCAAAAACACCTATTAGGTAAATATTTCTCAAATCACACATATTTAGTAAATATTTATTAATAACCGGAAATTTAATTCATATAAGTACCTGAATATATACATAAATTGCAAAAATACCTATTAGGTAAATATTTCTCAAATCACACATATTTAGTAAATATTTATTTTCAAAACACCATTTAAGTAAAAAAATTATGTATGATGTGGCTATTGTACTTTTTAAAAACGTTCTCTTTAGATATTATTAATAACCGGAAATTTAATTCATATAAGCAACTGAATATATACTATAACATGTAATAAAATAATGACGTGACCATTATTAATAGAGTTAATGTACCCTTAAATCATCGTATTCTATTAATCATGGTAGTCTATTAAACATGATACTGTATACAACATATGTACAATGTCCAAAGAACAAAGTACAAGTTATTGCTCCACGAAAGTTATCAACGGCATCACAAGCATCTATTTTCGCCCAAAGGCATATGATTTTTTTTGGAAACGACAAATGAAATAATGGAAGCCTATTCGCAATTTTTCAGTGAGCACCCCGAGTTCGAGCTCCGCATAAGCGGGCAAACCCAGCCCCCAAAGGGATTTCCAAGGAAAATTCCCCATATGTGCCCGTATGAGGTATGAGTTAAATTATGCTAATGCAACGCTCCCAAAGGGAATCGAACTCACGACCTGCAGCTCACATGGGTATAAACCCAGTGCTTCAGACCAGCTAGGCTGGCCATCATTGGCCCCAAAGGCATATGATATTTTTATTTTTCCACGGCTACTATTAATTGTTAGGGAATATCAAAGACTTGTGGAGCACAGAGCTGCCAGGTGGATATAGGCAGCCACAATCACAAAAAGATAAATTCATTTGTATTTAATTCGAGTAGGATCTTGTGTGACCAATTACAATGGAGATAAAGATATTTCAAGATAACAAAAACTTGGCCCTTTCATCCTATAAATGAACTCCCAAATTCACACATCTTCACAACTCAAAAAATCAAAAACATCTTCCAAAACAACCAACCTCAACAATGGCCTCTTCCACAATAGCTCTCTCATCCCCTTTCGCCGGACAAGCCGTGAAAACGTCACCATCCGGTTCCGAGCTTCTTGGAAACGGACGGGTTTCAATGAGGAAAACTGCAGCACCCAAAAAGGTTGCACCATCTGGAAGCCCATGGTATGGCCCAGACCGTGTCAAGTACCTAGGCCCATTCTCTGGTGAGGCCCCATCATACCTTACTGGTGAATTCCCAGGAGACTACGGTTGGGACACTGCTGGGCTTTCTGCTGATCCGGAGACATTTGCTAAGAACCGTGAGCTCGAGGTCATCCACTGTAGATGGGCCATGCTTGGAGCTCTTGGATGTGTTTTCCCAGAGCTCTTGGCCCGTAACGGTGTCAAGTTTGGTGAAGCCGTATGGTTCAAGGCTGGAGCTCAAATCTTTAGCGAAGGTGGTCTTGATTACTTAGGAAACCCAAGTTTGGTCCATGCTCAAAGCATCTTGGCCATTTGGGCTACCCAAGTGATCCTGATGGGTGCGGTAGAGGGTTACAGAATTGCCGGTGGGCCATTGGGCGAGGTTGTTGACCCACTTTACCCTGGTGGTAGCTTTGACCCGTTGGGGCTTGCTGATGACCCAGAGGCTTTTGCGGAGTTGAAGGTGAAGGAGATCAAGAACGGAAGATTAGCCATGTTTTCAATGTTTGGGTTCTTTGTCCAGGCCATCGTGACCGGTAAGGGACCATTGGAGAACCTGGCTGACCATCTTGCTGACCCGGTGGCCAACAATGCCTGGTCATATGCTACAAACTTTGTTCCCGGAAAGTGAATGTAATGAAATGCGTTGTAATATGATATGTGAATTAATATATTTGTTATTTTTGGTATATTTTATGTGTTTGTTGACAACTTGACAAGTATGGTCACCAAAAACCGATTTATTATGATGAAATAGACATGAAAACATAGTGTAAACATATCAAAGGCGAACCTGTAAAACATGTTAGATTAGGTGATTGTTTTACTGTAGACATTTCAATATTTCATACATGAATTATTTCTAAAATCCTAAGAAAAGGAAGATAGTTTCATTAAATTCTAATAATAACCGGGGCCGGTCCAATCAATTTTCAGAATTTTAGGCCCGGGGCAAAATCTAAAAAGGGGCCCCTAAAGCAAAATAAATCCAGAAAAATCATATAGAACATATGTACGGCAATATTATGAAGAAATAGAGAACTTACAATTAGTTTCATCTTTTTTTCTCAATAATTAGAAAATGAGGAATCAACTGAAGAATGCATAATAATGGAAATGTAACTAAGTGTGACACCATGTGACTGGGAAGCCATTAAACTAGCCAAAGTAACTTCAAGAACGAAGTTTTGAACCTACATGTAAGTTTTGAACCAATTAATAATCAAATGTCATACTTGCTATAAAACAGAGATGGATTACAACTAGTAGTTACAGAACAAACATAATAATATGAACTTGTGTAATAGAAGTATAGAACAGTAAGGTATCATGAGTTCAGCATGGATTCTACTTGTTGCTAGATCCCATAATATACAACACTTAAAATCAGCCTATATCATTCATATAAAATACTCAATTTGTTATATATTCTAGTACTAAATATTCGACCTAATCACTTGAAGTTTATAAAATTTTGAAGCCAATTTTCTTAATTTCAGTTCCAAAAACAGTTACTTCACATTCATTGGTTGTAAATTTATCATCAGTAGCATGATAACAAACTAACAATCAAATGCAATCGAGTAAATATACATAATATATTTCGCATATGAATGCAGAAATAGGGTTTTACCTCGTCGGTTGCCGCTGGAGATGGAGGGTTTTGATGTTTTGTGCTGCCTGTTCGATTACTATTTCTTCTCCACTTTCTTTTTCGGTTACTAAGGGTATGTTTGGATGTGCTTATTTAACTTCAAAAGTGCTTTTAGGTAAAAGTCCTTATTGACTTTTTGGTTTTAAAAAGTTATTTTAAAAATAGTGTTTGGTTTAGCTTATTGACTTATTGTCTTTTTTGTAGTGAAAAGCTAAAAAGCTCTTTGAAAAGTAAGTACCCCCTTCCTTTTTAAAAACTCCTTTTCAAAGCTTTTCAAAAAGCCATTTAAAAAGCACTTCTTACCTTATCCAAACAACTTATTGACTTTTTGACTTTTTGAAGAAGCCAATAAGTCAATAAGCACTTTTCAAATGAATTCCCAAACACCCTCTAATTCCGATGGTTTCGACATTTTTAAGTTTGGGGTTTCGAAAAAAGGGCTCCTTCCTGTTTCCCGTCTTTCCTTCCTTTCAATATTTTTATTAGGCTTAAATGAAATGGGTTTATTTTCAGAAAATGGGCCCTTCAATTTTTTGGGCCCTGGGCCTACAAGAGCAGAAAAAAACAGAGTACATAGTTAATGAATTGTAGACAGTGCATTATGAATCACTGCATCTTACTGAGATTATACATGTTTACAAACGAAAAATCTCATTCGTCCAATGTTTTTGTATAAAATCACATATGGACATGATTTACATCAGCAGCAAATTACTAATATGGACAAAATGATACTATAAACATTTGTGACTCAAATTTCTCTATCGGGTTTTAACCATTTGGTTGTGGTCTGGATGTAGCATTTGCAGTACATGAAGAAGCCCTTTGGCACCCGTGAAGTGTATATTTTGAGAGAAAATTGGTAAAGTTTTTAGGGTTAGCCAGCTGCCCGACGAGCTGCCCGAGCTTTGGCTACAGATTGTTGGTAAAGTTCTTCATATTGTGATGCTGATGTGTCCCAACTGAAGTCTATGTTCATCACTTTCTGCATTAGCTCTTGCCAACTTTTGTTGTCACTCTTGTAGTGGTTGAAGGCCCGGTCAAAAGCACCATTGAATCCCTGTTTTTTTATTCAAACATAATTCTTATATAAAATTCCCTAAGAACGCGAACCAAATTAAAAGGCAAAAAAAATATATATAGAGAAAAATAATGCTTAAGAAAGGTTGATTTGGGTTATGCTTTATATCAAACGGGTCAAATTGGTCAAAACAAATGAATTAACTAAAAATGTAACATGTCACATACTCACATGGGTCATAAGTCGCCCAAAAAATATTTTTAATGCATTCAACCTCCTAAATTACTTCATTAAGAAAAAAATTGTAATTGCCTAATTTTTGTAATCATCTTTACCTGCTCATCGGGTGTTACAAATGTAAATCCATTTCTTAACTGAAGTGGAATCGTATCATCATCAACATCAAATACACTGCAAAAAAAAGAGGTCTAAAAGATCAAATCCCAAGAATTATAACCTCAAATGTGATAGGAAAGTGACAAGTATCATACTAGAGGGTTGAAATAATAAAATAGGATTATAGTTAGAAAGATGAATAAATAGAGGAAAGGGGGTGACTTGTTAGGCAGACAAAAAATATACGTACGAATTTTGTCTGCCTAACAAGTCACCCTCTTTCCTCTATTTATTCATCTTTCTAACTATTATCCTATTTTACTATTTCAACCCTCTAGTATGATACTTGTCACTTTCCTATCAAAATGGGAATTAAAAATTAAAATCTCACCTGTCATTTAAACCCCCTGTCTTTCTAGCAATGGGGATTGCACCATATCTCATGGCTATCATCTGAAAATATAAAATTGCAGAAATTGATGATTAAATTGTTATTTTTGAATTAAATATGATTAATGCGGTGGTGCACCTGTGTTAAGCCACAAGGCTCAAATATAGAAGGGATGATAAACATGTCTGATGCTGCATATATTGAATGGGAAAGTGCCTCATCATACTTCAAGATCAGTCGAACATGCTCATGATTTTGAAATTTTCTAGCAATCTCCTCAAATTCCCTCTATAATAAGAATAGCATTTTGTTTTACTTACAAAAACAAACATCATGTTTAATAAAAATAAAAAAGGGTGAGGAGAATTATACATGAATATTGGGTACAGGGCTCGAACCAAGCAATACAAATTGTCCTCCTAATTCCAGTGCCCGATATATAGCATGCCTGATCAGATGCACACCCTTTTGTGGCACCAATCTTGTTATACATCCAACCTGTAAAATGATATTTAAATTAAATGCATTATTAATTTATTCAATAAGAAGATACATATATATATATTTACCAATGGCCTGCTACTATCTGCAATAGAAAGGCCAAGATGTTTTCTTAATGCTTTTTTATTCTCGGATTTTCCTTCAAGATCATTAGCATTATACTGAAATCTGAGACAGCTGTCAGTAGCAGGATTCCAAGCATCCGTATCGATTCCATTCAGAATCCCAACAAACTTTTCAGCATGAGCATTTAGGGTTTCATGAAGCCCTTGTCCAAACTGTTTAGTCCGCACCTCATGTGCATAGGTTGGTGATACTGTTGTCACAATGTTAGAGAACACAATTGCACCCTAAAAACAATGATTTAACAAGTCATAAGTAGAACTAATTAGGAACACATAAAAGCAAAAACAGTTAAATACCTTAACAGGATTGATTCTGTCAGTTGATGAGTGATCTTGCATTCTATCTGGTCTGTTAAGGCGGTGAATATCTAGACCACATGAGGCTACTTCTGCAGCAGGTGCAGTACCCTGGTACTCAAAATTATGACATGTGAAGCATATTCTAGCTGAATTTAGTCCATTTGGTGCATATAGATCCCAATACAATGGTGCCTGAATTGAATAACAATATTATATTAAAAATAAAAAAAAGATTAAGATGTTAATTATAATCCATACAACAAAAGCTGTTTGCCAATCATGACAGTGAATGATATCTGGTTTTTTTCCAGCTTGATGAAGCAGTTCAAGTGCTGCTCTGCTGAAGAATGAAAACCGTTTCAAATCATCAGGTTCCCCGTATGTTTTCCCTCTCCAGAAATATTTACCAGGATGAAGAGGCTCAATAAAGTAAACGGGAAGCCCTAAATTCATATATTAAAAAAATAAAAAATTTAAAAGACTTGGTTATAGTTATGGATATATACAAAGATGAGAAAATTCAAATTCCAACCTTCAACAGTACCAACCCAGATTTTATTTTTGAACAACTGGCCATCGAAATATGACTCTACTACTAAATCTAAAACCTGTACAAAAATAGATATTAAAACTGGTTATTATTGTTTTTCGTATCATGATTATGTTACAAAAGTGTACCCTTAAATCTTGAATACTTTCATATTGCATGCAATCGTATTTCGGGAGAACTATTTCCACAAGATGCCCTTTTTTCTGTAGTGCTTTACTTAGTGCAGATAACACATCCCCTAAACCACCAACCTTAAAATACACAAAAACGCAAAATTCAGGATTTGATCTAGGTTTTTAATATTTATTATATGTAGGTTTACCTTAGCAACTGGTGCCATCTCAGCAGCAATATGAATGACATGCAATCCTGGACTACAATGCAAAAGTAAATCATTTTCAAAACTTTAAAAAAAAAAACAAACAAAAAACACATACCTGGATGATGAAGATGTTAATCTACGAAAAGCAGCAATAATTTCACGTTCGGTTTTATCCTTACATTCCATATAAACATCATGAACACGTGCATCTTTTTTCCATGTCAATTCTCTTAGAAATTTAGCTTCGTCATCATAAATCTTTTTTTCAAGAAACCAAGAATCAATCATAAGCAACAAACGGCTCCAAAATTCCCAAGGCATATCCACATGTTTTCCAGATGCTTTTTTCTTACTTTCTTCTTTCAACTTATCAAGTGTTTCTTGAAACTCTTTGACCGAATCTTGATACAGCTGTACATAAGAATGTATCTCTGCATCAGATCGTTCAAGTCGTTCATCCAGTAATTTTATTTTCTGTTGCATTAATTCGTTATATTGTTGCAATCTTTCTGATGATAATTTGTAAACGCCTGCATCTTCAACGGATTCTTCAAGTCTTTCAACTTTTTTTCTCAGTTCCTGGTTTTGTTGTAATACTAAAATTGCTTGATCTGCTTGACTTGTTGACTTATCCAGTAATTCTTGCAGATGTTCTACTTTATCCCATAGCGTTTCACACTCTGATCTTAAACTTGACAGCTGTACACCATCATCTTGAGAAAGAGTAAGTTTGTACTCCAATTCCTTTAATGAAGACTCTAAAACCATACGTTCTTTTTCCAGCATTTCAACACGTTCGTCTGTTTTCTTGACTTCATTAAGCTGTTCCTTAAGCGTAATTAAATCATTTTTTAACGACATGTTTTCGTTTCTTAATGCACTTAATTCCTCACTTAGAAGACGTGTTTGTCGATCTGGAGATCGAAGAACAATATCTTGACTCACATTTCTGTTAGATAATTCTGTTTGAAGTTTTTGTAAATTGTCTTGTAATAATTCCACGTGTATCTTATCTTGTGCAGCAACTTTGATTCGTGCATCAGTTTCAGCCAACCTAATTTCTAAATTGTTGATTTCGTTTTGTAATTCCTCTTTCTCGCTAAGAATCTTTTCTAGATCTTCAATTGCATGGATTCGAGCTTGGTTTAGAATATGAATATCTAGAAAAAAATATAGACATAAATGAATATACCTTTTTAACAGGAAATTAAAAAAATGTTTTACTTTTTTCTGCATTCCGTATCATCCCGATTACATCTTGAAGACTAACATTTGAGATTTTGTCCACCTTATTTGCAACATTAGACTGTTAAGATCACAAATTTAGAGTATTAATGATGTTAATAGAACTTCTGAAGTCTAAAACAGATGGTTTTTTATCATTTTCACTGACACTATGAACTGGTCATCAAGCAGAAAATCACATACTAAAGTATTAAACCCATATGATGCATTTGTATTTAATTTTTAAAAAGCTGAAACTAATTGGGATACAGATGTAACAACGATACCTAGGATAAAACCATCATATATGAATGTTCTTGAGGCATACCGGGTTCAATGTGCTGCTTGAATTTCTATCATCAAAACGCTGAATTGCTACAATATCATCATTTTGAGAAATTATTGAGTTGTCATCCATATTTTCTGAATCACTTTGTTCACTGCCATCTGGCATGATGTTATCATTTTGGGGAATTTGTGTTGGGACAATTTTCTTTGATTGTGGCCTCCTGGGTTGTGGTAAGCTGCAACATAGTGAACATATTGTTTAAATATTAAAGTCAACCACAAATGATAGTGCCTAACTACCTATAAGAGAATGACATATAAGAAGAATTTTAGAAGTTAAATTAATCTGAGTATATACAGTGTACTCAGTTGACATACTTCATACCATGTCACTGAATAATGAGCACAATCATGTCAAATAAATTAGAGTTAAACCTCACTATAATCAACTAATCTCATGTCTAGCTAATCCTTATTTGTTAGTTCTCCTAAAATAACAGAACCACTGAATATCAGTACAATTAAAGTTCATCAAACAAGACCTGAGGCAGCCAAGAACAGATCACACTATAAGGCATAAGCAATATTTACAAAAGCTGATACCTGCCCAATTTGGGCTTTGTGTTTGATTATGGCTTCTTGTTTATAATTACTGCTCCTAAGTTGAATTAGTTGTAGAGTTTTTAGAGCTATACTGAAATAATAATTCAACACGAGTAAATTCTTCTCAAAGTAAACAAATTAAGTTATAATGATCAACAAAAACTTTCAAATAGAATTCTTTAGTACTGCATCACAGTATTGTAAACATTATCCTTTATCATAAAAAATAAATGAAATTGCTTACTAGGTTATTTCAGCAAGTGAGGCAATCTTGTTCAAATTATAAGATGACATGAAATTCGCAAATCCAAAGTAGACAATAGAATTCATCTGAAATTCGTACAAATTAAAGAAGAAACAAAATCAGGGACGATACCTGGAGTTACGTTGACGTATCTTGCAAGAAACAGTAAGCAATCGAGGAGAAGGCGAAGAGTAAAACTGCAAATTGAAATGCTTACAGTCAAGCACAGTGCAAGAGTTCCATCCATGGCTCAAAAAACAAGTCGAAAGCTTCCCCGCCATGGAAACAAGAAATAATTATCCACTGTGTGAGCTGTGTGTTTTAGAGAGATGGGGGGAAGAGGACGGAGATGAACGGAAAAGTGAGATTTTATCTATTTCAGTTGGTTTAAACGATCTCGGAAAGTAAAATTCCCCTGTATGAGGGTGTAGGTATTGCATTGACACGTGGGCGAAGATGATAAAAATCGAGGCAAGTCATCGGACGGTAGGGAAGGTAATGACTTGGAGACTGGACATTGAGGGCGGTGTAGTTTAAAATTCCTTGGTTGCTTTCAAAATAGAGGACGTGTTTTTCCGAGCTCACGAGCCTCGAGTAATAATTTGGTGCTTGCTGGTGTAGAGTTGAAATGCACGTGGCAGGATCTGAGTTTACAAAGGAATGATGGATTTGATCAGACGGCAGAGAAACGAAGGTGTAGGTTGATGGATATGGTATGACGGACTATATAAAGTCGTTGATATCTTACAAAATGGATCATGTATTATGCTTTTCCAATCTCAGGAAAGCCAGCGAGGGAGGTTACCTCATAAAACAATTCGTATGTCATTCTTAAATACTACTATTGCATTTCGATTTTTTTCCAAACTGATAATATTAGAAATATAATTGAACCGATCGGATTGAATTAGCCGGCATATTTAACCGAGTGACAATATTATTAAGTATTTATTATAACATAGAGTCGTGTTCTAGATAGTCCAAGATTTTTGTATAGTCTCAATGGAAAAATCCTAGCTATTGGATCAAAATAGTCAAGATCAAATCCCTTAGCCACTGCCACCTACAACCACCGCCGACCACCGTCTCCGGCACCGCCGGCCGCCGCCGACAACCGCCGATCGCCTCCGTCCGCCGCCGGTGGCCGGCGGCGGCCGGCGATGGTGGCAGTGACTGATAGTGGTGGTGGGGCTGGTGGTCGTATTGATGTATTGAAACACATGTGTTTCATTAAAAACAGGGGTTCCAAAATATAGACAATCATATTACTTCGAATCACATGTGTTTCAAGTCACGAAACACATGTGATTCACTAAAAACACGAGTTTCTAAAACACATAGGGAGCATACGAACTACGAATCACATGTGTTTCAAAAGGTGAAACACATGTGATTCACTAAAAACAGGGTGTTCCAAAATACAGACGAGCATATTACTTCGAATCACATGTGTTTCAAGTCACGAAGCACATATGATTCACTAAAAATATGAGTTTCTAAAAACAGGGGAGCATACGAACTACGAATCATATCTGTTTGAAAAAAATGTGATTCACTAAAAACAGGGGGTCCAAAATAAGACGAGCATATTACTTCGAATCACATGTGTTTCAAGTCACGACCATCACCGTCGTTCACCACCACCGACCATCGATGGGCGCCACCTCCAGCCACCGTGCGCCGCCGCCGACCGCCCCCGACCACCACCGATCGCCGCCACCCGCCGCCGACGGTGGGGTATTGATGTATTGAATCACATGTGTTGGTAGTGGTGGTGGTAGTTTGAATGTTGATTTTGACCTTTAACTTTTTCTTGATCCAAGGAATAATAATTGTTCTTTGGGACTTAATAAAATTGATTGACTACCTAGAACAAACCACTAATAACATAATTATAACTTAACTATAAATAATATACAAATGACTTTTTTTTTAAGAAAAGTACATGATAAATATCATAAAAAATTTAGAAAAATATTACAAAACTTATTTTTCAACCAAATTTATATTAAAAAATTCATGTCTAATTTATTTATCTAAAATTTTTAGAAAAACTATTTTTTCCAGTTGGAGCGGTCAGTGCAACTGAATTTTTATGTCTAACATACCGATTCCAACCGAGCTATAATCATTAATCTAACCGCCTCATTTCCGGCTACTTTTCTCTTTCCCAATTTGACGACTGGCCAGTTCAACCGAGTATTTAAAACATCAATTTTAATTATTGAATTTACAACCTTGCAAATAGCCGATATGAATTCAAGCTCGACTTAACAACCTTACGATAACCTCGAACTCTATTCAAAGATAAGTCACTAATTTGATATAATTGACTCGTTCCAGATAAACAGAGTGAAATCAGCATGTCGATTGATGACCTGTAGTAAGGAATCATAAGGAGTTGGTTCATTAACCGATGGTGTACTCAAAATAAACATGGTTTTTAATCTACAAATTATTTTAAATTACATAATAGCATCACTCTGTTTCTTTGTAGTTTTGGTTAAGCTCGGATCAATTTTGACCATTTTAACATGCCACACTTTTACATCGATGAATACGTTTATGCTGTTGAACAAATAAGTAGAGACGGGCAAAATGGGCCGGTCACGAGATTTGGGCTTTGAGTCAAAATGGGTAATTTTTAGTATGTTACCAAACAGGTTGAGTCAGGCTTCAACCTGCCATCATCACTTTTTTGTCAATTTTTTCAATTTTAAAAATAATACATGTACCAAATAAAAATATAGATTATATTTTTCAAATAATAATTAACTTTTTTTTTTATATAAATATTTTAGAAAGTATAAAACATCTTAAAAGACTCTGTGATACTTTCGACCAGCTTCCAGTTTGGTTAAGTTTTATCATCTGACCCATTTGACCAGTTTCCAATTTCGTTAAGTTTTACTATAATCTTAATTCTTACCCATTTGACGCGCTACATATAAAATACAATCCAAATTGACTCGTATTTTGAGATCAAGTGAGTGGTAATTTCCAGTCAAATTCCAAGTGACTGCAATGAATTGAACCTTTCACTTTCTCCAGTGCTGCATTTCTGTGTTGCAACAAATGAAGCCTTCCTTCCTCCTTGGACTTTTTACGACCCATTTTACTCGATACATTCTTCCATCTAAATTCAAACTTGCATGCTGCAACACACAAACAATAGGTTTAATATATATGTATGTATATGTGTGTGTAAATACACAACTTGTGCTACAAATCTGGGCAGTTAATATCGGTGGGATCTCACTGGGATCTCAGTGAGATCTCGGAGATCAAAATAATACAGGTTCCGACAATATCGGCGATATTGACCAAGATCTCACCGATATTTTGAAATCGGGATCTCGGTTTTTTTCCTGTATAGAGATGATGATGAGATTAGTGTTGAAGTGGAAGATCTTGGTGTGGCTGATGACTTGGAGGAACAAGTTGATGCTTTAGACGATATTGATTCGGATGCCGAACCTGTGGATTGCAATTAAATTCTGTTTGTGCTATGTTTGTTGTTTAGTTTTTTATGGTTTAGACAATAGTGACTGACTTTTTGGGATCTTTTGGGACTTTTTATGCTATTTTTGGGACTTAAACATGTCTTTAACTCTTTATATATCTACTATTATAATAAAACAAACCCTTTTTGACACATGGCATCTTCTAAAGCTTTCAATGTCATATGGCACACTAAGAAATCACCTTATTTTTTTAAATATTTAAGATTAGTTTTTTAATTATTCAAATTAGTTATCTACGGAGTATATCTTTTATTCAAAATATGTATATCTTTTATTAAAAGAAATTCCGATTAACTTTAAATATTGTATAAATATAAACGAAGCAATAAACCATAGAAGGTCAAAAAACTATATCGTGTAAATATATTAATTTTGTTTCTGCGAATTATTTTTAACAACCCCTCCATGTATAAAATATATGATAAATCTTAACCATTAATTATCATTGATCCATGGTTGGAATTTGTCCCTTGGTTAAGGACTACCTTGAACAATTCCTTTATCTTAAAAATACATAAAATATATATTAACAAAAAATCTCTTTAAATTTATACTCGATAATTAATAAACTCTCTAAAATAATAAATTTGTCCGGTCCCGACTTGGCCCAATGTAAAAAATTGAAAAACTCAATAAAATTATAAGATAATAGTTCTCTGGGAGATCTTTTTTTTTTATTTTCGGTCCCAAGAAAACCATAAATTAAGTAATTCATAGAAACTGAAAAAAATAATATTACATTCTATTAAAATATTTTATTTATTTATTTATTATTATTTTATTAAAAAATTTGTTTTCTTTTCATTAAAAAAGATAACATCGTTTGATAATCACATGTGATTGTATAACTAATCAATGTGACTGTATAAAAACATCACATGTGATCAAGTATACAATCACATGCGATTATACAAAAATATCACATGTGATTAAGTATATAATCACATGTAATTATCAGAAAATATTATTTTTAACAAATAATAATAATAATAATAATAATAATAATAATAATAATAATAATAATAATAATAATAATAATAAATAATAATAATAATAATAATAATAAAATATCTAAAAAAAATAAGATAAATTAGGATTAAAATTTATATGAGTGTCAAATGATATCCCTAAATGTATAAAATATATGATAAAATTTGACCATTAATTAATATTGATCAATGGTTTAAATTTGTCTTTTGAGAATACAAATAAATGAAGGACTACGTTGAACAATTCCTTTATCTTAAAAATACATAAAATATATATTACAGTAGAATTTTTTTAAATTAATACTTGGTAATTAATGAACTCTCTAAAATAATAAATTTGTCTGGTCCCAACTTGGGCCGATGTAAAAACTGAAAAACTCAATAAAATTATAAGATAATAATTTTTTGGTAGACCCCCTTTTATTTTCGTTCCAAGAAATTCATAAATTAATAATTCATAGAAACTGGAAAAAAAATAATTTATTACACTCTATCAAAATATGATTCAATAATTGTCTGTTTTTCTTTTAAGTTCAAGTCTATTTGGAACACATCTTGAACTTTTTTTATTGCATCCAATAACTAGGGTGTTGTAATTTTGTATTGTAAGAGGCATAGATTAATTTGCAACGTAATTTTAAAAGACTACTCTTTAAATTAATAATTATTAATTTATGGATAAATTAATAACTCTTTAAATTAATAAGTTCCTCGGGTCCTAACATTATTAATTTAAAGAGTTTTTACTGTACCTTAAAAGACATGAATCCTATGTTGTTTGTGTTTCTTTAAAATAAATAGGGTTTTGATAGTGACAATACTAAGGGCTATAATTAAGTGTACTAAAAGTTATACAATAATTTTGGGACAATTATTATTACCTTAAAATAAACTCCCTCCGTCCCTAAATAAAGTTCTCATTTGTGTTGGGCACAATATTTTAGGAGATAGTTAGTGGTGGGGTATTTGGTATTACTTTTGATTAAAATATAAAGTTTGATTGGAGAGAGAAAATGTTTTAGGAGATAGTTAGTGATGAAAGTATTGGTAATAATATTATTATATTAAGTGGGCCCCTTAAGTTTGAGAAATGAGAACTTTATTTAGGGACAAAACTTGAAGGTGAAATGGGAACTTTATTTAGGGACGGAGGGAGTATATTATATAGAAAAAACAATTATTATTACCTTACAATAAATATAGAATACACATTATCTTAAAAAACACGAATCCTATCCTGTTTATATTACCTTAAGTTCATGTACTTAATTATTTAAAATGTAAAGCATTTATGATCGTGTACATAGAATGCTTTTATATATTCAACAGAATAAATATGTATTTGAGTGAATCAATTTTTTCAAACAAATAGTTATATGTAGTGTTAGCTAGAGTAAAGAGCATAAAATATTTGTAGATATTAATAGAAGATAAGGATGATGATATAACTAACTAAAACATCAAATGTTGTTTTTAATTAAGTCTTTATAAATCTACCTTAATTTATCTTATTTGTTATTTACTAAATGTTTAAAAGTTTCATATTTCTTCTAATATGTTTACATATTATGATTCTGTAATTGTACATAATCATATCTATAACATTACTAATAATCCAATAAAATAATTACCTTGTAGAAATATTATATAATTTCTTATCCAATATTTTATATAATTACATATAACGAATCATATTTTTATTATGTCAATGTTACCTTCAGTACAATTACGACAACCCGTGAATTTTCACGGGTTATAAACTAGTAACTATATATAATATATATAGTTTTTTCAGTACAATATAAAAAAACCGATATCCCACCGATATCTCACTGAGATAAATGATATCTCAGATCTAGGACCTCGACCTGTATTCGTTTTCAGACCTAGATAACTGCATAGCTACAAATACAACTGTTATTCCTCTGCACGAGATGACAGAAGAGTGTAAAAGCATACATGTTTTACCTTCACTTTTACTTTCAAATCCTTGAATAATGCATGCACAAATCCATGGTCTTCCAGCTTGTGATGCTTTTGCACCACCCTTTAGTTCACCATTATGTTGTTTTAAGCTGCAATAGGAAACTCAAAGTCAACTTAATGCTACTACAAAATGGTTGAATGAAATTGTCTACTGAGTTTGAAATAAGCATTAGCCCACTTTTTAATCCATGTACCACAATAGTTGTTTTGTGTGTTTGTACAATTTGCAGAAATACAGCATCAAAATATGTGGTGTAGAAATTAATTCCCTCAAAAAAGGTGTCTTTTCACTTGAGTTTCCCCAAAAAACAGAACCTAACCCTAATGCAAATCAATAGTTCTTAAAGGAGATCAATTCTATGCTATGCGTATACACATTTAATGAATTTTCAACCATACACATATAGATACAGCATAAACACGAGAGCGAGAGAGATACCGTCGAGGAAAATTGTTGGTGACGCCGACGTAAGTTTTGATAGGGGGGTTGGTTGAAAGAATGAGATACACGGACCAATTAGGATGCGATTCCGATTGAATGGCGACCGAAGAAGAGGGTTTTGACTTTGTAGGTGACGGTGATGGAACCGGAAGTTTGGTCTCCGGTGAATTTGGAAATTGGGAATGAGGCTTAATGGATCGGAAGGTCGTCGAAAGTAACCTCGTCATTACCTCCCTGATTTTACAAATTGGAAATTCTCGATAGCCCAATTCGACTATATTAGATCTCGTATAAAAACGTAAACTTGATTAATTTGGTGCAAATTGATTTGGCCATCAAGGTCGCCCATGATCGGAGATTCAGAGGTCTTGTATTCTTGTTTTTAAATAAAAATTATGGAACATGATATTATTAAATGTATAACAAACCAAAATCAATGAAATGATCACTATAAATGTATAAATTTTTTATGTCCGTCAATAAAAGTAAAAAATTATAAGAGGAAAAAAAGAAATTAATCAAAGTTGTTAAAATTCATACTGATGATCAATTAGCAGATCTTTTTACAAAAGCATTTGATGTAGGAAGATTCAACTTCTTGGTCAGCAGCATTGGAATGATTTTAATAAATTAAAATCTCTTAAAATCATGTGTAAAGTTTTGTTGTAAAAAGTTTTTTTTAAGTATTTTACTACTGGTAGGTCTGCATTACTGGTATGAAAGTGTATGCACAAAATACTACTGGTAGTTCATTACTACTGGTGTATATTAGGTTTACACAAATACTACTGGTAAGTCAGTACTACTGGTATTCACATATACTACTGGTCTTGTGTGTTAATGATTACTACTGATGTCTATAGTTACTACTGATGTCAAAATCCTTAGTCACTACTGATGTTAGTAGATACTACTGACAGTTTACTACTGATATCTTATTTACTACTGGTCTTTCAGAAACACAATTACCAAACTAACCCCCATGAAAATAACCGTTATGTTATGATTCGAAGGCTATTTTAGTAGTTTTGCAGGTTAAATCGAAAGATATAAAAGGCGGTAGACGATTAGTTTAGCATTATCCTCACTTCGATTTGCTAAATCTTCTCGATAAACACTAACTTACGATCAAAAACCCTTCATCAATAACAAAATTCACTTCTGTTCCTCACAAAATTCCACAAAATGGCAACTCTACAATCCCTCAATGTTCCAACCGTTCTCAAATACTCAGAGTTTCACAACATGTGTGCCTTTCTACACAATCCAGACGGAACAAAGGATTTCCGACCAATCGTAAACTTTTTGAAAAATTCTTACATACGATTCGCATTAACAATGAAACCGAAGGCATACCAACAGCACTTGGTGGATTTCTGGACCAATGCTGAAAGAACGGAGGGTGCAACTGTACCAATGATAAAATCAACTGTGGATGGAAAAACGATCACCATCACAGAACACTCTATTCGACAACATCTACAACTACACGATGATTCAGGTATGACTACTCTTCCTAAGGAATTCATTGCTGAAATTTTAAACAAAATGGGATATGAGGGAAGACTAAACATAGTAACTTTTCAAAAAGGTCTTCTCTCCCCACAGTGGAAATTTCTTGTCCATACTATTCAGCATTGTATTTCTCCGAAAAGAAGTACTTGGAATGAGTTTAACAAGGCAATAGCATCTGCTGTTGTCTGTCTATGCACAGACCAAGTATTCAATTTTTCTAACATGATTTTTGAAGGTATGTTGGGAAATCTTAACTCTTCAAAATTTTTAATGTATCCCAGATTTCTCCAACATATCATAAACATTGAATTACAAAACTTGTCAACTCCCAAAAATATTTTTATAATTCCAGAGTTGAACAAGAAAGTTTTCTCAAATATGAGAAAACAATTTAAATTTTCGGGCAAGGAAACCCCTCTGTTTCCTAATATGATCAAAGATCACACACCACTTGGAGAGGGTTCAATCAAAGATATAACCCAAATTGAACCTCAACCCACTCCATCACCCCCAAATACAGCCCAAACACAACCCCATATAACCACTCAATCACCCACTAACTTAGAAGTCCTGAATGTGTCCCAGGAACTTGAATTAAATCTGCAGAGTGCTACTCTTCACTCTGTGGAAGACCTACCAGACAAAACCCAAAACATTTCCACAATTTATAAAAGAAAGAAATTATCTTTAAAGGACACCAGGGGACAAATCGAGTCACACCCCAGGCTCAAAGAGTTGTCCTCCAAGGAGGAGAGAGGACATGAGGAGAGGGCTTTCACTACTGATGCCCCAAAGGTGGGTGCACAGGATAGTGAAAACATCACTAAGACCCAAACCTCGGCAACTTTAAGTGATGACTCTTTTGAGGAATTACTTAAAGGACCCCGGTGCCAAGAAACCACAAGGGGGGACATCTCTGCTTCTTCTAGGAAGAAGAGAATGTCTAAAAGACCCAATGAATCACCAAGCAGTGATGAGGGCAGATCTGTGCAATTGATGGAAAGGAAGGAAAACCTTAAAACCAATGTACCTGTTAGTGAGCCCGATGATCTTGCTAGATGGAGTGAGGGCAGTATTAAAATCAACCAATTGACGGAAAAAGTGGATTCTCTTGAATCCACAGTACAAAATTGTCTTGAATATCTAACAAATCAAGGAAAAACGATGGCTGCAATGAAAAGGCATGTTAATACCATCAACAAAAGAATGAGATTCTATGAGCACAGGCTTCATCAACAAACCAAAATCATCAGAAAACTGAAGAAGAAAATTGATGATAGTGAGGCTCCACCAGTTGAGCTCACTAAGGGGGAGAAGGATAATATCCAATCAATGATTGATGAATCAATTGCAGCAGCAGCATCTTCTCTCCTAAACTTAAAGGAATCAAATGTTGATAAAGGCCCAGAGATGATGGTTACAGAAGAAGAGCCTGTTACTACTGCTACAATGGAAGAACAAGCTGAAAAAGAAACACCAGTAGTAACTCCTACTACTGATATAATAGCAGTAGTAAATCAAGAAGAGGAAGTAAAAGCAGCAAACACTACAGTAACTACCTTAGTTACTACTGATGATATTATTGAGCTGCCACCTCTATTAGAACCAAAAGTGATACTTCCACCATCTCCAAAAAGGTCAACAACACAAATGGTGGTGAAAGATATTGATGATGATGTAAATTGGTTAGAAGTTGATGAATGCTCACTACCTCCACATCCTAAAATACTTCCTATATCACAGATACACTACTATGGTCCCAAATTTGTTATTGAATCTGAACCAAATATGAAGAAAGACAATTACATAGGAAAGGGAAAGGAAGTTGCTGATGAAGACCATCCTAACAGAGCACAAGGTCATGAAATGGTCAACAAAATCAACTATGCCAAATCAGCCAAACAGGATAGGTGGAAGGTTAAAAGAGCAAAATACTTAAAGAAGGTTGAAGTATCTCTAGCAAATGAAAACAGAAGATTAGCTGAAAGGGCTAGAATACTAAGACAACCATTCACAGAAATCAAATTGGCAGATATAGCAGATATATCAAAACTGCCACAATTTAAACAAAAGGTCAAAACTAAACAAATTGCTGAAACAAGAAAAGAACTACAAAGAAAAGAACTAGAAAAATTCAGGCAACTTGAATATGAAACATTAGAACTTCTGGAAGCACAAGTACAAGAATGCAAAGAGCAGAAGGCTGATATGCCAGAACAGTTTGCAGAGAAAAAGAAAGAAATGATCACATTCTTGAAATCAAGAGGTCACAACACAAAGGCCTTTGGAAGAATGAAGTTGATTAACTTAATTGAAAAGTACTGTGTAGAGAAGAAGAAAGATCTTACTGAGCAAGATATTAATGAGAAGTACACTACTAAACTTAAACAGATAGACTCCAAAGAAATGAAAGAAAGAAAAACAATAACTGGAGAATCATCTGGTGTATCTTCTCAAACATCAAAGAAAAGGAAGACAATTTCTACTGAACTTGAACAACCAAAGAAGAAATTACAAATGGTTCAAGTTTATGATCTTCCTGTTGCTCCCCTACAAAATAATCCAATCATCAACTGGAGATATATAGATGATATGATTGAGATTATCAGAGAAGATAAGGTCATACAAAGATTCAGAGCTTGGAAACCTTTGGTCATGTCTCTAACCAGAAGTGACATTATAAATATGTTGATCATTGGTAAACCAAGAATGACTAAAAAGAACTGGAAGAATTCAGCTGCAGGCTATCTTACTGAAATGATTGATGCTGCTTTCTATCCAGAAAATTATTCAGAGAAGTTTACAAATCCAGAGAATGTTCAAGCCTGGAATGTGCTGCCAACTGTCAATATGTACTTCTTTGAATATACAAGTAAGAAATGTGATCTATTCCTTTATGAGAAAGAGTATCCTCATTCTGAGAAAACTCTTTATCAACTTTGCTGCATGAACTTTATTAAACCACATGATGCTGTGATGCTCCAAAACAAATTGAATGAATTTGTTAAAAGAATCAGCAAATATATTATTGCACAAAGAAATAAAAGGAACCAACAGACTTTAGAAGGTGATCAGAAAAGAGCAAAGCTGTTGGAAGATCAGAAAAAGAATAAGTAAAAAGAAACTTGATTGATTAAAAGATAATCAATAAGTTTAGGGGGAGATTGTTAGAACAAAACACAGATCAACTTGATACTGATGCTGCAGTTAGTACTGATCATACTTAGTACTGATGGGGCAGAATATGTTACTACTGAAGAAGTTGATACTGATGATGCTATAACTTAGTTACTACTGATCATGCAAAGATTGAAGATACTACTGATCTTAGTAGTTACTACTGACGTTGGTTTCTGGACTTACTACTGATCACCAGACTTACTACTGATGTTACACATTTACTACTGGTGATGAGTTTTACTACTGATACGCGTTTTTGAAGAATATCAAGTCCGAGATCTTCGTATAGATAGTTATAGAATGTAAATCAATGTATATTTATATTATTCGATGTAAATCAAGTCCTAGAATAACTAGGGTAAATAGTTTAGCTTCAAGGACTATTATATATAGTTCCTTACGAATTGTAAACGTACGTGTGTATTGTTAACTTGATAATATACATTGAAGCTTTTTATGAAACTGTGTTCTTAATACTTTCGCATATTATTTACAGTTCATTGTTCTTAATTACATTGATATAGTGTTGATCCGCTGCAACTTCTATATTCAATTAGATCTAAAGGTGTTTATTAACTTCTGTATAGTTAATCGATCCTGACAGAAGACTTATATGTTAGTATTTGGTTATAATTGATAAATAATTAAAAATCTAACGTATATATAAAAAAACGTTATTAGCCTAATCCTAAATTTTTAGTGACTGGAGTTGAGCATGAGAAGTTTCAAAGAGTTAGCTCCATGTGAATCCGCGCGATTGGTGATATCATCTTGATCGATTGGTGATATAATTAAAAAGAAAACATTATTAGCCTAATCCTAAGGGCTGTCTAACGATTTTTATTTAATTCTTAAATAGATTTCGAAGAGAGCATTGTTTTTTTTTTTTTTTTTTGAAGAGTGATTTGTATTAAACTAGCAAGGCGCTAGAGACAAATACAAGGAAGAAAAACAAGGAATTACATGGAACGAGGGTTACATCTTAGACCCGATTTTCCTAATTAGAGTTCTTTTTTAATTAGATATAATTAAGATACATATACAAGTAGCGAATCTTGTAATTGTGATCATGGTTGCAGTCTTGCAGATTACAAATAAATTTTAAGCTAAATATTAACAAGTTAAAATAACATGCATTTACAAAAATTATACTAATTAAATTCTTTTCCAAGATATATATACAGTAGTACCAAACTACATGGCTTACTGCCCTCGTGATTCATACTAAAATGGATAATTTTGCATTTTAAGATAGAAGAACTAAATACCCTTTTATGCTACACAAAATAAGCGAACTCGATCACATACATATATGTAACTAATATGACATGCAAGTATACATTAATTAACATATATAGTTGCGGCTCGTTAAAATGCAGATCACAACAGCTAGCACATATTTGGAAAGAAATAGAAAATGTGGAAATTGAAAATTGGTGAAAAGAATGGAAAGCTGGAAATTGGTGACGGAAATGGTGATGAATATTTGTATAGTACCAATAAATTTGTGGGGAGACAAACATGGGAGTTCGATCCAAGTGCAGGAAGAACGTGAGCAAATAGAAAGGATTCGAGAGCAATTCTTGAACAATAAGAAGAAACTCGACATCCATTGTTGTGGTGACTTGCTCATGCGAAACCAGGTATATGTCATTACAACATCTAGTAACCGATGAAAAAACTTAGCTAATTCAAGCTTGGGACGGTCATTGGCCAGCTGAAAATGCGGGTCCCCTTTTTTTCACCCCTCCTCTGGTAATTGATTCGAGCTAGGCTTGTACATTATTATATGCAACCAGAAAGAAAAGAAAAAAAAAAAAAAAAGAGTTATGTGTATAATTAATTAAGTGGAATTTGTATGCAGATAATCGCGTTGTGGTACATTGGATACAATTTTAACAAAAGAACACCAGAAGGTTCGGTACATGTACATCCATCAAGTATGTTTCAATTTACTTACAATATTATGTTCACTTCACTAGACTGTGTGTGAGTTTGGTTGCCAATTAATTAATCTAGGTTGTTGTAATTTAATTGAAAGAAGATCGCCGGCTAACAAATAGTATGTATATGTAGAATGAAGATGGAGGGTGGGGATTCGGGGATGATTGGAAGTGCTTTGAACTATGTGGCTCTAAGACTTGTTGGAGAAGCTTCACCTATGATGATGATGCCCTTGCTAGAGGCCATAAATGGATATTTGATCACCTACATCCATCCCTTCATGGGGCAAGCTTTATCTCGCGGTATATATGCTTCTTTCAATCTCAACATCATTTCACTTTTAAACTTACAAAATCAATTAATTTCACTTGTGTAGGTATATCAATGGGAAGGCTGCAATCCTCTCCCTCCAGAATTTTGGCTATTTCCATCCTTATCATCCAGGTAAAAATCTATTACTGATCTTGTTTTGTCTTTGAGAAAAGAGATTCATACTCTTCCTTACCACCAGATTAACTGGAACAAACAACGACATAACTGTTGCAAGGTTGGTCAAATAGCAGATCCATAGCAGTTGAAATGTATATATAGAGCTTAATTAATAGGGTAAATGTCAGAAATTATTCCTATGGTCTTACATTTTCTGCTTTTTTGTCCCTAAAATTTTTTTTTTCAGGATTTTTGTCCCCGTGCTCTTTAAAATTCTATTTTTATATCCTTCCGTCCAAATTTGACTGTTAACTAACAGAAGATGCTAAAAAAGGAGGGTATTTCTGTCTTTTTTATAAATAGTTGTACCTTAAGTTGCAAAATTTGTACTATCTTTAAAATTACTATCTTTTTCCCCAAATATACTCTTACCACACCTGCAACTATTACCGCACCCCCATTTTAAACTTTTTCTTCTCTGTTGAGTTCTTCTTGAACCAATAAACAAGTTGACAAAACCTCCCTCCATTCAGAAAACAACCTTGACGGAAATTGCAAACTTAGTTGCTCCGTTTTGAAGCCGCCGACGAAGGGAAGAATTAGTGGTTTTGATGTGATTGAGCATTTGAGCCGCAACCTGTACACGATTGAATACGTTCGTCTTCTCCGACGAAGGAAGGAGCAGATTGAGCACCATCTCCTTAAAACTCGATTTTGATTGAATGGTGAGTTTAGGGCAGAGATTGGGGCTTCAAAACAATCTTCGATTCATTTGGCGTGACCCAGAATCTCAGAACCTTCGTAGACGAGAGGACGGAGGCGGTGAGAGAAGTCCGACGGAAGTGATATTCCATCTAATTTGAAGCAAAGAACTGATCTTGCAGAAACTGATATCCAAAATAAAAACAAATTTTTTGTAATTTCTTTATAACCAGATTTGTAATCGATTCAAACCACATCTGTAATCGATTCATCATCGGAAAGTTTTTGCTTTGTTTGGTTTCATTGTTTGGCTTCAAAACAATCTTCAAAAGAAACCCAGAAACCAAAAGGAGCATTTTTTGCTTTGTTTGATTTGAATTTGAGATGAAGAAATGTTAACGTTCCAAGAAATGATTCTCATTTGGTTGCAATTAGTTCATTGTTCGCAGATTGTGCTTTTAGCTTCGAATTAGAGATAGAAGAATTTGGATTTTGGGAGAGTATAAGAACTGGAGGTTAGGGTTGGTGTTAATATTTTCTAGGGTTTGTGAGGGATTGTGAAGAAGGTGTTAAAATGACCCAATTGCCCTCACGTGCTAAGCATGTGACCTGACTTAACAGCTTAATTTTAACAGAATTGGACGGAAGGACGATATACCAGAATTTTAAAGAGTACAGGGACAAAAGACCTGAAAAAAAAGTTTAGGGACAAAAAGCCAGAAAACCCAAGACCACAGGGACAATTTCTGACATTTACCCTAATTAATAAGTAGTTAATCAATTGCCCTCACGCGCTAGTGATGGGTAAGGCCTCTCCCAACCCTTACCCATCACTAGCGCCACGTCATCGCATCCTTACTGACACGCTACTGACACGGCCGTGCCAACCCTACACATCACTAACCCATCACTAAACCCATCCTTTCCACATCATCATTTTAATTAATAAAAAAACACATTACATTAAATAAAAACCATTATATTAATAATAAAAATAAAAATAAAAACATTACGATTAAAAAAAAACACGATTACGGAAAAAAAAAAAACAATACGGAAAAAAAACAATACGGAAAAAAAAACATTACGGAAAAAAAATTAACATTGACGGAAGTTTGGTGGGAGGGTCCAAATGTGTTCGATTAAGGCATTGCGAAGTTTATGATGCACAACTCGATCACGTATCTCCTTCTCAATACGCAATTGGGCTGCAACCCGTTCATTCCATGTACGTTGTGGGTGATTTTCCGGGTTAGCGGTATAGTCTTCTTCGAGTGGACAAATTGCGCGGCCGTTATCTTCCGTAATCATGCTGTGTAATATCACACAAGTGTACATGATCCGTCGTATTTTGTTCACACTGTATGGTCGTGCCGGGTTTTTAATGATTGCCCACCGTCCTTGAAGCACTCCGAAAGCTCGTTCGACATCCTTCCTAGCGGATTCTTGGAACCGCTTGAACTTCATGTTCTTTTCTTCAATTGGGCAGTTAAATGACTTGACAAGCGTTGCCCATTCCGGATAAATCCCATCAGCTAGATAATAACCCTTCGTAAATTGCTCACCCGAAATAGTAAACGGAACTACGGGAGACCTGTCTTGCCTTATTTCATCAAACAAATCTGATTCGTTAAGGACGTTTATGTCGTTATTCGAACCCGCCGGGCCAAAGTACGCATGCCATATCCACAAATCGTATGACGCAACAGCTTCAAGCATTATTGTGGGACATCCTTGATCACCACGTGTGTATTGGCCTTGCCATGCTGTTGGACAATTTTTCCAAGGCCAATGCATACAATCAATGCTACCAAGCATCCCAGGAAAACCATGTATCTCTTGATGTTTGGCATGTAAACGTTGGACATCATGAGTTATTGGTTTTCGCAAAAACTCAGTCGAGTATAGATGGAATATACATTTACAAAAGTTGTCCAAACAATCGTACGCTGTTTGTTGACCCATGTGTAGGTACTCATCAAACAAATCAGCGGCACAACCGTACGCCAATTGACGTATGACAGAGGTACACTTTTGAAATACATTAAAACTGGGGTAACCCGTAGCGTCTCTCCTTTGACGGAAATAATCAAAATACGACGGTAGTTGACCCGATGGATTATAAAAATGTATAGCCTGCTATATACGGATGAACAAAGGTTTCGACATGCGAAACCGTCTTCGGAAGTAGTCCGGAGGGAAAACGGCATTGTCGGCAAAGTAATCATTCCATAAACGTTCAGCAGCCGCAACGCGATCTCTTGGTATATATATTCGTGGTGCTCTTGGCACGGTGGAATTTTCAGCTTCTTCTTGATCCAGATAATCAAGCCTTTCAATAGTTTGGTTCAAATCGAAGACGGCTGTTACATTAACATAATCTTGCCAGTAATCATCGGCGTCATCGTTTGGATCCATTGAGTGAGAGAAAAAATATGGAAATTGGGAAGAGAGGAAGTATGTGATTGTTAGAGGAAGAGAGGAAGTATGTGATTGTGTGTTTAAAATGGTAGAGTATAGTGGGTTTTTTATAGAGGTTGTGTGTAATATTAATTATTTGTATTAAAAAAAAATTGATTTTTGAAATCAATTTTATACGCTCCTCCGGTCCCACAAACGTCCCTCGACGCCAGCATACGCCCGTCCTCACGTCGACGGATTGACCACGACGGCCCGCACGACGCCTCCGTGCCAACGGCGTCGGCGGGCGACGGCCAAAAAACACCCCACGACGGGTCATCGACGCCACACTTGGCACGGGTCTAATTAACCAAGAAACATGTCCAATAGTCATGAATTTGAACATGTTGAAACCAAATATCATTTTCCTGCGTTAGAAGATTGATTTGGGTCTAAATATTTGAGCAAGCACTTTCAAAAGAAGGGCTGATCATTGGGATTGAATAAAACCGGAGTAGACTAGCTATGATCGAACTAGCTAGTATTAAACATAAATAGAACTGAATCGATAACCCAACCGGCCTGATTTGTCCCAAACCAGAGTGTGAAGCAAACATTTGAGAAATAGTAACCAAATATGAAATTGTATTTAACTTTGAAAAAGAAAAAAACAGGATTCTTTAATCTTGAGATGATATCTTAAAATTAGTTTAGGGTTTTAATTAGATCAAATGAGCATATGCAGGTGGATCTATACTACCCTCACTCTTCCATACAAGATCTGTCTGCATTATTTTTGTGAACCGCTTGTCAGAAAATGGCCTTTCAATAAGCTAAGAGAGAAGGGTCGTTGACCTAATGCGTTATGGATCCGAGGAAGGACGTTACATAGGCATGGGTTGTGTTGACAAGGCAAGATTAATTAGCATGTGTTAATTAATCAGCCGACGTGTCTAAATTAATGACTTTAATCTGTTGTAGGCTTTACAAATGATGTGTTTTTATGCCGAATGGGAATGACTTCAAACGCCACCTGGCTAGAGTCCCTGATTACTTGTGGGTGGCAGAAGATGCAAAGTTTCGGTAGTCAGTTGTGGGATTGCACTCTTGTAACTCAAGCAATTATGGCCACTAATATGGTTGATGAGTATGGAGATTCTCTCAAAAAAGCCCACTTTTACTTAAAACAGTCACAGGCTAATTTGCTTCATTATTTGTTTGCTAATGATAAATCTTCAACTACAATGAAAAGGAAATTTAGAATCATCACATGCTAATAATCTTTCATTTGTAGATTAAAGAGAACCCTAAAGGCGATTTCACAAAAATGTGTCGTTTATTCACGAAAGGGGCATGGACTTTCTCTGATCAAGATCATGGATGGGTCGTATCAGATTGCACTGCAGAAGCTTTGATTGTAAGCTAATTAATCTCTTTAATTACTTCAATTAAACTTGGACAAAACTATATATTGATATCAAATCTTACATGATCCATCAATTTCTTATGAAGTGTTTATTGGCATTGTCACAAATGCCACAAGATATTGCTGGCGAAAAGGCTGAAGTTGATAGATTATATGATGCTGTGAATGTCCTCCTTTACCTACAAGTAGACATTCTCTTGAAGCTATTTAATTTATATATACTTTCTCTAGCTATTTCAATAATATGATTAACTAATTTTGTGGTGTACGTATGTTCATAACCAGAGTCCTGAAAGCGGTGGTTTCGCAATTTGGGAGCCACCAGTTCCAAAACCATATTTACAGGTACGATTTTCTGGTTAGCTAGATTCGTAAAATGATTAAATTAATATAAAATTGGGTACTAATTGTGTTTCAGATGTTGAACCCTTCGGAACTTTTTGCAGACATAGTGGTTGAGAAAGAGTATGCCACTTTCCGTGCTATTTTATGGTCTAAGATTAGAGTTTTAAGCATATATGATGGATTAGTTTTGTTATTTTTGGTGGTTTTAGGCATGTTGAATGTACTGGATCCATAATCCAAGCATTGAATTCATTCAAAAATCTGCACCCAGGGCACCGTGAGAAAGAAATAGAAGCTGCTATCGAGAAAGGCATACGTTTTTTGGAAAATAAACAACAAAATAATGGCTCATGGTATGGTTATTGGGGTATTTGTTTTCTCTATGGCACATTTTTTGTGCTGCAAGGTTTAGTATCATGTGGGAAAACATATGAAAATAGTGAAACTGTTCGGAAAGCTGTCAATTTTTTGCTCTCAACACAGAATTCAGAAGGTGGTTGGGGAGAGAGTTTTGAGTCGTGCCCACAAGAGGTAAGGAATTCACATAAAAGAACACACTTTATCGATCGATAATAATCTTGTATATATTTCAATGCAACTATGCTAAAACACAAACTATTGAACTATATTCCAATATAAAGATTTCAATCTTATTGTGAATTTTGGATGAAATGATCAGAAATTCATACCTTTGGAGGAAAATAGAACAAATTTGGTGCAAACTTCATGGGCGATGCTTGGTCTTCTCTATGGTGGACAGGTTCGAAATATTGCGCAATATATTTAATAAAATATTTACTAAATAATAAAGCCTTTATACGTTTGGAAGGTTGAAAGGGATGTAACACCGTTACACAAGGCAGCAAAATTGCTCATTAATGGACAATTGGATAATGGAGATTTTCCTCAACAGGTATATTAAATTTTCTCCTTATGTATGTATAACTTTTCTTTGACTAAAAAGTGTTAAATTTGCAGGAAATAACGGGAGTGTACATGAAAAACTGCATGTTACATTATCCAGAATATAGGAACACTTTTCCGTTAGGAGAATACCGCAAGCTTGTTTGGTTGCCAAAACAACAAGTCTAAACTAAATTACATTTGCATTCTTTCATGAGAGTTGCGTATGTTGAAAACTAGTCTAAGAAAAACATATTGATCACTTTAGTTATGTCTTATTGATCATGAAACATGTATTATTTGTTTGAACTATTATCTTATAGTCTATCTCTGGTACTAATGCCATGCATCCATGTTTTTATATTTTTTAAAAGGTATTCTCGTTTATGGGCTCCTTGGATAGCCGAGCTTTGCTCGTGATTTACACGACCTAATCATTACTATGGTCGTTTTCGAACCTTGTCATGAATATCTGGTAAATGTTTTTTTATGGAAGAATTGAACCCGTGATTTTAAAAAGTCACGAACTCTTAACGTTATGTCATCAGATGGTTTGCAACTTTGCATCCATGTCACTTCGATTAATCTGTGTCACATAGAGTTTTTGCATTGCGTACATACAACGCCCCTTTTATATAAGGGTGCAAATGGTTGTTTATCAATCTACAAGGACTAAAAACAATTTCGAAAAAGTTCAGGGCACTCACTAACCTTTTTCCCTCTCTAAAACCCCTCAAGTCCACTTTTGGTTCTTCTTCTGGAAGTCGAACCAAACCCCACTCTAGCAAAAGCATCGAATTTCCGAAATTTGGGTTATTCCTTTCCGCTTCATTATCAACTTTCATAAACACAAAACCCTACTGACTTCCCATTGTTATCGCCATCTCGTTGCATTGCAAACGTGAAGGTAAAGTTGTTTCTACTTTTTTGTAAGGAAAGTTCTGATCACTGAATGACAAATTAGTGTTACTCTGCACATAATTTTTGTAATGATTTATGTTCTTCTCGCTTAATACTCCGTACTGAATCGATTTTAACTGATAATTTTAAGAATTCCAGCATTTGATTTCATTTTGTGTCAGTATATGTATATCATCTAAATGGCGTGTAACTTTATTTCTCGTTTGACCTCATTTGGTCTTCGTTGATGGTTTCTGTAGAAATTTCCTTTTTTTAACATCTATTTCTGGAAAATTGCTGTGCTTATGACTATAATATAGAGTTAAATGTGATTACTAAACGCAGATTAATTATTTTTACTTTATTAGGTGTTTGGGGTGCAGTTTTTAGGTTAAAGTCACTGAAAGAACTTTACATTGAAGAAGTATAAAAACATGGCAACGGGAAGTTCATCAAAGAAAGAAGTTGTGAATCCAAAGGCTATTATACACCAACGATTTGGAGATAAAGCGCATTATAATGTCGAAGAAATTCAAGAATTTCCTTCAAATGGATGTCCTGGTTTAGCTATCCCACAAAAAGGTCCTTGCTTATACCGTTGCTGTTTGGAGTTACCTGAATTTAGTGTTGTATCAGATATTTTTAAGAGAAAAAAGGATGCAATGCAATCTGCTGCAGAAAAAGCCCTAGAAAAGGTTTCATACGATTTATGATTAATTTGTTAAATATAAATGGCTTAACTTGTTTGTTTGATGCAACGTGTTTATGAAAATGTGCCATTTTGTTTTGTTTTGCAGTTAAATGATCCTCCTATCGAAGATCCATCAGATCAATTGGTTTCTCGGTTGTCCTATTTATTCTCAAATGAGGTAAATGGGTTAATTTGGGTTATGTTATATCTCAAATGGGTCAAATGGGTAAAACTTAAAAAATCAGATTAAATGAAAGCATGGCAAATGTAGCAAAATATATGCATATTGTTGATGAATTTGTATATCAAAGTTCTTAATATTATTTATGTATATGTTTTTTTGTTCTTTATTCTTGCAACAGTTCTATTCCACCTGTCATCCACTGAGTGGTCACTTCCGAGCATCTTTACAAAGAGAGGGTTACCTCAACGGTTTTGTCCCAATTTCCGTTATGCCAATTTTCGATTCAAAAATTTATAATTTATGTAAAAGCATAAAACCTGAAGTTGAATCAAAACCGTTGGAATTAACATCACTAATCATGGATGCTGCCACAAGATTATCTGAAACTATATTAATTTCTAAAGAACATTTTTCATTAAAAAGAACAAATCCATACTCTGATGAAGTGTTACGATCTGTGGAAATTTCTTGTGAGCAAGAAATTAATTTAAAGGTTATTCGAATTTCATATTTGGTTGAAAAGACTGTTGAGCCCTTGATTCTAGATGTTTCTTTAAATAAATATTACATGGATTCCATTGCTAGAGAACTTGGAGCTTCAGATGCTTCTAGGGTTATGTTCTCCAGGTATGCATTTATTTCAGTTAAAGGTGGCAAAATGGGCAGGTCGGGTTAGTAATGGGTCAAAACCAATGTGGGTTGAAAATGGGTGGGTCAACCCGCAAACACATTTTCTTTATATCATGTGTTTCCTTTTCTTGTGTAGGTGTGTTGGAAAAGCTTCTTCGGAAACAAGGTTATATTTTCATGCTCCAAAATCATACAATTTGGATTTGATGTCAGAAAATGATGTAAAAGATGATGAAACATATTTAAATGCAAGGGCAAGTTACTTATCAGGTCAAGAAATATATGGGGATGCAATTTTGGCGACTATTGGATATTTATGGAAATCTTGTGATCTTTTTCATGAAGATGTATCTTCCCACACATATCATAGGTTCCTATTTGCTCTTCTATTTTATTATTATTTTTTACTTTTTAGACTCGGGTGGGTCAGGTGGGCTGGGTAACAGGTCAAAACAGCTAAAAACTTTATAATCACACTAATAATCCAATTTTTCTAATTAAAATATTTAGGAGGTTGTATGCAGTAAACTACATTTTGGGCAATTTTCAACTCATCCTTTTTCGACCCGTTAGGTTACATATAGAAATTTTAATGGCTACAAGTTGTTTTGCAGGTTACTTATGAATAAAGTACCCAGAGGTATATATAAGTTATCACGTGAGGCAATACTTGCAGCTGAGTTACCTACAAAATTCGGGACCCGGAGTAATTGGAGAGGTTTATTTCCAAGAGATATCCTTTGTGCATTTGCCCGTCAACACCGATTACCCGAACCCGTTTTTTCTGTAATTGTTGCAAACGACAAACCGGGGCCCGAGGAAACTTCTAGATGTGAGGTCAAAATATTCTCAAAAAGTCAAGATTTGATTTTACATTGCTACCCTCAAGAATCGTTCAAGAAGCAAAGTGATGCTATTCAAAATGCCTCTTTAATAATCCTCTCATGGTTGAATAATTACTTACAGAATTTAAATATCGCTCAGGAGGATTTGACTTTAAATGGAAATGGTCTTGATTTTGACTTTTTTCCCGAACATATCTCGAAGGAATTGCGGTTTTTCTCCTTGGTTCATAACAGTAAAGAATTATTGGCAGTTAATAATATGGATCAATCAGATAGTCATAGTATTGAAGGTCCAGATTCTGAGATTTTTCCATCGAATGGGTGTTTAGTATGTGTGAGCTACTGTGTGTTTTTAGTGAAAGAAGAAGAGAGAGAAGTTTTAGAGAAAAATGAAGAATTTGAATTTGAGTTAGGGAGCGAGGCTGTTATTCCTGATTTTGAAGCAATTGTGGCCCAAATGGGAGTGGGTCAATCTGCCCGTTTTAGAGCAGAGTTGCCTCCACAAGATTTGATTTTTGCAGCTAATGGTGATCCCACCCGAACTCTGTATTTGCTCTCCTCGGGTAAGTTTGATTTGGCCCGTTTATCTTTTTGTTAAATTATTTTAGACCATTTTAAGAGGTTATAATGGTGACCTTTTAGACCATTTGGCCCGTTTCCATAAGCTAAATTGTATTCAGTTGATCTGTTATGTATAATTAATAAAATACAACCCAAATGGACATATGTAGCCTATACAGATTCATAAATTTTGTAAGTTAATTTGTTTGGCCCGTTTTTTATGAATAATAGGTGATTGCTGTCTAGAATACTCGACAACTTTACTACGGGTTACCGAACTGTTGGAAGACAGAATGGAAAAGGCTCAGTTTAGTCCTTCTTTATCAAAACAACGTGTTAATTATGCTGTCCAACACATTAGAGAATCTTCAGCAACTTTTTTGGTATCTTAAAACCGTTATTTGTTTTGGATCATACGGTTTGTGATTGATCATTTTGTTTTTGTCATAGGTTGACTTTGGTTGTGGGTCTGGAAGCTTGTTGGACTCATTATTGGATTATCCAACATCACTTGAAAGAATCGTTGGTGTTGATATATCAACAAAAGCCCTCGCTCGTGCAGCAAAGGTCAGTTATATCAGAGGTGGACAACTGGGCGGGTCGGGTAATGGGTCAAAACGGGTGTGTTGAAATGGGTTGTTTTTAAGAATAAAGTAATTTAGGAGGCTGTAAACGTTATAAATACTCTTTGGGACAACTATCAATCTGTTTGACCCATATGGCCCGTTAGGGATAAAACCATAACCCGAATGGATCCAGGTAATCTAGTTTTATATATTGTGGTTTATTTTACAGATTCTTCACACAAAGTTAAGCAATTCTACTGTTCCTGTGCAAAGTAGCAGTCTTAAATCTGCTCTGCTTTTAGATGGTTCAATCACAACCTTTGATTCTCGATTGTACGGTTGTGATATTGGAACATGCTTAGAGGTAAATTAATCTCTAATCTTTTTACAATCATTATTTTTTGCTCTTTGTTAGTTAGGGGCGTTTTAGACAATTGGTCAATAGTCAACAAATTTATATGTGATGGCAGGTGATTGAGCACGTGTCAGAAGATGAAGCAACTTTATTTGGCAACGTTGTGCTGAGTTCCTTTTGTCCAAAAATTCTTATCGTATCGACACCAAATTATGAATACAATGTGATTCTTCAGAAGTCAACTCCTCAAACCCAAGAAGATGACTCAGAAGACAAAAATCCAGCAAAACCGTGCAAATTCCGCAATTTTGACCATAAATTTGAGTGGACCAGAGAGCAATTCCAAAAATGGGCATCAGAATTATCTGAAAAACACAATTACAGTGTTGAATATAGTGGTGTTGGCGGTGTTGAAGGAGTGGAACCCGGGTTTGCTTCACAGATTGCGGTTTTCAGGCGGGTTTCTGAGCTTCCGGCTGGTGGAGATCCGGCGGTTGTGCCATACAGAGTTGTATGGGACTGGATGGGCGGATTAACAGATCAAGTTTAATGGAGTGAAACCTTAATTTAGTATTTAACTACTTAACTAGTGTTTTTGAAGTTGAGACATGTAGGCATGCATTAACAAGATTTGAAGTTTTATTTAATTAATGATTTATAGCTAAATAAACGAATTATAACAAACCACAGAATAATAAGAAAGCAATAACAATTTAATTAAATTACAAAATAATTGAATTATTGAGCTTAACATTAGATTGATCAACGAATTGAAATAAACAGCAATAGAGCACCTACAAGTTATTCTAATGTAGTGGTTATTTATAGTTAATACAAAACAACACCACATCATAACCGCCTAACTATTACCCTTTGTTTAATGTTTGAACATGACCTTAATGATGAACCTTAGAACCAAAAGTGATTATCAATCATAAAATATAGATCGAAATGGTTTTGGTTGAATTGTCGCCGATACTTTTTGTTATTTTGTAAAAAGAAAAATAGAACAAATTATATAATAAACCCATTACAAAGATTTTGCTAACGATATCCTTGGTAATTTTGTGATGTATTTCTTACATAACCTTAGAATGGAATTTTTTATTCAAACATCTCATCCTCAAATATAAGTTATATATGCCAATATTTAAAGAAGTGAAATCTACACTATAAAAAAAATATTCACACACCATAACTTATATTTTAATATACTTCAACAATCTACTAATCTACTTTAAAATTTATACAATATATTAGTCAGGGAATCACCTCCTAAAATTTAATACCACATAAGAAAATAAATGAAGATGCTAAGTACATAAAAGTTATCTATAACTTCCGCATTACCAAATGGTTTATAGGTCAGCGGTATTTGGTGTTTATAGTGTCCTGTATGATTGTGTTTTCAAATCCCAACGAAGACAAAAAAGTACAGAATTAGGAGGTGTTATAAAAAAAAAATCCTTTGCATTAGGGACCTACCCTCAACCTATAAGAGTAGCTAGATGGGGAAATTAAATAAAATTTATCACTATTAATAGGCTTCTCTATTGCCGAATGAGCATCTTCAAAAAGATTCTTGGTTTTCATCCAAAATAACAAGTAATAAAGAATGGGCTACATGAGTCCCTATCTAGCACGTACCTTACTAGGGAACTTGATAAGCTACGCATTCACAACCCTTCGATTGCAAACTGAAGTTCTTGGTTACAACTTGCTAATATTAAAGTCCCGTTAAACAACAATGGCCAAGTTGATTACCTTGCTACAACGTAGCCCAATGTAATATTGAATATGGGCGGACTAAATTGCCGAAAAGAAGAAAAAAAATGGACATATAACTTGGAGAGAGGGACGACTTTAATTTAACAAAAGAATTTTACTTATTTGGAAAAATAAATTTACTTTAGAGGCCATTTTTAAATTTTACTCATGGTTTAAAAGTTGACTGGACCGGGCCTACGTATAGGTTAACTTCAAAATATTGGGCTAATGACAGTACAAGGATACGGTTTTTTAAAAGCCTCTGGTATGCCGAATGACTACTTTATTCTAACTTTAAAATAAAAGCTTTAATGTGTAATTGTGTATCATGTAAGATGTAACAAGTAGTTATAGAGATATGGATGCATATACATATGTACCCTACAAGTTAACACGAATAAAAAATAAGACTTGATATTTCATAAGATGCCATATCCTTATATTTGATTAAGCAAATTAGACTGGGCCCATAAAATCAAGTGACCGATTTTTACAAGTTTACCAAAAAGACGGAGTAGATTTTTAATCAAGTTAACTGTTAAACAATATGATTTTAAATGAAATCCATATTTACCATCATATCTATTTTACTAGCTTCAAAGCCCGCCCATAAACAGTGTAGATTTTTAATCAAGTTAACTGTTAAACAATATGATTTTAAATGAAATCCATATTTACCATCATATCTATTTTACTAGCTTCAAAGCCCGCCCATCGAGAAATAAAATTCATAAAAAACCTGTGACATAAATGCCCTGTAAGTTTCACAATTTCTTATGATAATTTGACATGAAAACTCAGCAAATGAGATAAGATTTAACATCCATTCCTTAATATAGTTTTCACTCATTGATGAAGCCAACAATATTAAGCAGCATTGGAGGTAAAAACAATATACTTCAGGAAATAATATCACACAAACAATTAGGATTAGGAGTACCTGAGAATTGGTTCAGGAAACAATGAAATTAAGATAAATACCCCACTAAAGTAATGAATATACTCCAATATGTTGGTTTAAGCTCACTTATAAACATATAATAGAATAAAATCGAAACAATTAGGCGACAATAAACACATGTGTTTAAAAAACGTTGGATCTTTGTATATCTTGATACTTGAATTCAATATCTGTCATCACATCGGGCGGTAATGGTCTCTTTGTTGTCAAGAAAGCATCAATATCATCTTTAAGTTGATCTAAAGACATTGCACCCATAATTGTGCTTGTCATAAATGGTCGACCTGCACAAATCCAAGTGCCAGCTCAACTGGAGTTAATCCATGTTTCTTTGCCATGTCAATGTTTTGTGTTGTTGCTTCCTACATGGTCAAAATCAAACAAACCCCATTGACTAATTGAAATACATAGTATAATGAAAATGTTACCACTATTTATTGTTAATGATATATGTATCTTAGCAATTACTCTTATCTTTCCATGTATCCGGAAAATAACTAAAGCTTGCCTTTTTTAGCATCTTCAGATTCTGAGTTCAAATGTTTTCCACTTAATGTATCTCATATCTAAATATGTCAGGTAGCCAATGCCCTGTAAGTTTCACAATTATTTTTAAAATTAAGTTTATCGATTTAATTTACTAATGAACTTTGTTTATAAAAAATCATTATGTAATTATGTACGAAAGAAAAAGTAAGACCTTATATTGGTAAACTGAATTGACAGCATCAAGTGGGACCTCAGTATATTGAGTATTAGCTTGGACTATCTGAAAACTAATTGCAGCAACAACCTGAATTAGTATTTAATTAAGGTTTTGCAGATAAAAAACATAATAGTGAAAAGGCATAATGTTATAATAAGGTGTATGATCGAGTAATTTTGTTTCTTGCATTGACTTAACAGCTTCATTTTCCCTGCATAAAATGATTCATGGGTTATTATCTCAAAACATATACTACTAAATGATTGATGGGTGTTTGGGTATTCAAGAATTGAACAACATATTAATACTTGTAGAACTGAGAATTTGTATCCTGTGTATTTATAAGCAAAATGAAAAAAATGAGCACATGCGTCAAGATCAGTTTAAATATAAGATTATACAACTTAATGAAATTATACTCAGTGAGGCATTTCTTCGATCACTTTATATGCATATAAAACTGGAGACTTTCTCAAGAAACTAATAAATTGATAAATATTTCTGTTACCATCATTGATAAAGAGCAACAGAAATCATTACAAACTTTGATACATGATTATAAACCCTAATTGATTAAGATTCCCGTATCCGAAATCTTGTGATCTATGAACTCTTTTTTACTAATTTGAATTAAGTAATATGTAATGTTGAATCAAAAACCCTAAACTAATAAATTAGGGTCACAAATGAAGCACATGCACAAACTGAATGATCTACAAGTTTGGGCCATGTCAGCCTACTATAAGGATCCTATTCTCATAATTTTGACATACAGTTAACAATTTATACTAATTGAACTAAAATTATATGAAATAGAACAATTACAAATATACCTTGTTAAGCAAACCCCAGAGGAAGCTTCTGAAATTAGCACTCATGTTGTCTGGATATTTACAAACCATATGTGTCCATGACTCACAAACATTATTCTTTCGAAAATTCTGCATATTTACAACCAAATCTCAGCAATTGTTAAAACAAAAAGTAAAATAACAAAAACAGTAACTGAATATGTCTCAGGGGATCACGGTCTAGGGTTATTTAGCAGGGGATTAGTTACTGTTTCACTGCATTCAAATTGAAAGTTACGAACACTAATATTTAATCAAAATTCAAAACAATAAACGATTAAGAGACAATAAAATCGAAACAATAAGTGATTTGGTACCCAATTTAACACCGCATCAAAATCAAAACAATAAACGATCAAGAGGAAGAAGATTAAGAGTTTTCATACCAGATCCATAGTCTAATTTTTATCCATTTTCTAGGCTAATAGCTTTATCATCGCTGAATGTTGGAATGTCTTACCTGCTTTGATGCTATTTAACCACAATCATAATCACTTATTTTATATAATTATCAAAAACGAATATTGCAAGTTATAGTGACAATAATCAGTTTAACTTACTCTCAAACACCCCTGACTCAGACTGCAAGCTAACCTCCAACTGGTTTTACCTGATTTATCTATATTTTGTCTGAATTTGTACTTATATAACAATTTAACTTACATAATATGAACCATAACAACCAAGAACGTCTGCAAATTTCTAAATCACTTAAAGACTATTGTTTCTATTAGTTTACCTATGCCAAACACGCTTTGCACGTTTGGGGAACAACTCCACACCACAAATCAAAATTCAACTTCCAAATCTCCAACCGTATAAGTTAAACACGCATAAAACTTAGAAGCTTAGACCCGATTATAAAGTCTAAGCTTAGAAACAAATTTATTAAAAGCAAAAAAATGCCACAATTATAAAGTTGTAAATGAGATTTTGACCGTTTATTGAAGAGTTTGTATCAAAAAGTGGTGAATTTACAGCCCTAAACCAAAATCAAATTCAATCAACAGCCCTAAACTAAAAACACAAATAGATGGTGTTAACAAAAATTAGCATGATTCAATCAACAACAAATTCGAACTCAATTTAAGTCAGGTATGGATCGAAACAAATAAATAGGGGCAAAAAAATGCCCCATAAATCGAATACGCAAATGAGTCGATGACCGTGTTTATCGGTATGTATTTATACTAATTCCATTCAGATAATAACATAATGAGGTGAAATTAAAATTTATATCACCTCAAGATTGATCGAACGACCAAAGAGATAGCTCAGATTTGAAAAATGTGATGAAAATCAACTCAACTGACATGATCGCTGAGATAAGAATGGAGATCTAGGAGAGAGAGGTGATGCAGAGGAGCATATTCCAGAAATTGTGGCTAAAATCGTCCATCTTTTGTTTAAATCGGTAGCTAAAATTGATCGTATCAATGAGGATGAGAAATCGGTAGCTAAAATTGATCGTATCAATGAGGATGAGCAACCAGATTTGTTGAATTTGGCAGCTAGGGTTGGCAAACGTCTGAATAAATTTATAATTGAGAAATTAACGGCTGAAGGGGAAGGAAGAGGATGCCAATGTGATCAATTTGTGGCAGAGAGATGTGGTCTGAAGGGTTTGGGAGGGAGGTGATTTGCAGCGAAGGGTTCTGGGGACGTACAGGGGAATTACACCTGGCATTGTTAACCAATGAGGTAGCTTCAAATTGATTAGTTGGCAAAACTCAATCAAACATAAGCCTCATATATAGGTTAAGATGTCCTGTACAACTTTTACACTCAAACCAATCATCTGGTCATAAATGTTTCAACATTAAATGCAATTAAAACATGTCATAGTGATGTAAATTTTATTATTTTTACAAAATAAATAGTAAATTAAATAAATTGTATTTTAGTTTATCACTTTCACCTCGTGTCTCTAACTAGATCATAGCTATACGGATTTTTCTTACTTTTGAAACATGTAACATTATTCACCCATGACGTTGTTAAATTTAACTTGAATCTATTAACTTTTTGGTTATGACCATGTTGCCCTTCAAAAAATTACGCTTTTTTAGAGACATTGTTAACTCACAGTCCTCCTTCATACAAGCAGACAGCAGTACCTTGCCCACCTCAAACAATGGTTGACCACAATCTAAGACTAGTGCCAATACAGGCTTGGATTAGCAACCGAAGGTCTTTGGTTATTTTGCACTATATGAACGCTCCATCAATTGGGTGCCTTTGGTTCTTCCGGTTGGCTATCCGAAGCGAAGGATTCTAAATATCATTTTTTTTTTTAATTTAACACCGTTAGAAGGTTTAAAAAAATATAAAAATTTTATTTTTAAATTCTAACCGTAATTATACCATTTTTTAATTTTTTTCTCTCACTTTTTCTAATCCTTTAATCCCTACAAATATGCAAAGACGTCAAATTTCTGTCAACGTTAAATTACGCAATACATTAGTCAACCATATTTTGTAACACCCGTCAAATTTCTGTCAACGTTAAATATTTTAGTGTTTTTAAAGTTTTATTGTAATGTTTTTTATTTCTAATTCTTGTAATATTATTTGTTAATTATTATAATGTCTTTTAATTATTTCAAATGATCAACTACACAATGATAACGGATAAGAGTTATTTAACGAACTGAATGACGAATAGTGTTATACTGTATGTTTCAAAAGTAGGGACGATCTGTGTAATTGCAGATACTTAGGGAAGAAAAGTAAAACTACGTACCCTTACCTTAAATGACAGGGACGGCTTTTGTAATTTACTCTGAAAGAAATGAAAAACGTTTTCAATCATACCAACAAAATATCACATTTTTCACATTAATAATATGATTAATGGTATTTTTTCCTACATTTTCTTCCTATTCATATGTCTATCTATTTGATCACGACAAGTGGTAAAATCAAGGGATGATATGAGGAAAGATAATTAATGGATTACACATATAAAGCTTAGAAATGAATAGGTCTATGAGTAGGAAGAAATATCATTTCTCTAATACGGAGTAATATACACGTTTACACATAGGCAAAATTGACAAACACATAGTTTAGTTTTATATAATATAATTGTATTCTTGTATTCTCACGATCATATTAATAATATCATTTTCATCTTTATTAATCAAAGTGGACCAATATATATGATGTGAACGTTCATTTAGAAACTTTAAATTAAAATTTTAGTATAATTATATGCGTCTTTAGATAAAAAAAAATGCATTTTTGCTACTACTATATATTATTATTACTAGCTAGTATGGTTACCGTGCAAAGCAACGACACAGTTATTATTTCTATATAATCAACAAGCTAGCTATAAATGAACTATATATAGATGGATGAAGTAATTAAGAAATTAATATTGTAGTTACATCTCTATCTCTACTATCTATAATGAGTGAATGACTTTCTAATTATAGCAGGTCTTAAAATTGGCATGCTATTTCTGGAAGGTCTTAAACCCACGTCTTAAATGCAAAAAAAAAACCATCCGCAGGTTTCGAACTTGGGTATCTAGACTCCTATTTATTCACCTTACCACTTAAGCACATCACATTTTTGAAGCAAAAGCGAAACACTAAAACGGTATGCTTTAAAGGTCCGGACACCTACTATCTATAATGAGTGAATGACTTTCTAATTATAGCAGGTCTTAAAATTGGCCTGCTATTTCTGGAAGGTCTTAAACCCACGTCTTAAATGCTAAAAAAAAAAAAAGCCATCCGCAGGTTTCGAACTTGGGTATCTAGACTCCTATTTATTCACCTTACCACTTAAGCACATCACATTTTTGAAGCAAAAGCGAAACACTAAAACGGTATGCTTTAAAGGTCCGGACACAACTAATTAAAAGCCGTTACAAATAAGACTTTTTGCTACTCTTTTTTTTAGAAACAATAAACCATAATGTTATCTATTTAAGGCGTTTTTAATATTAACACCTTAATTAAAAGCCGTTAAAATTACTTATGTTTTGTAACATTGAAATCCTTTAAAATTTTACTATCCGTTTTTTAACATCGAAATCATTAAAACATTGAAACAATCATTTACTTCATACGTTTTTTTGATTCATACATTTAAACCGGCATTGACTTACAAATAATACTTTTATGCTACTCTTATTGTTAGAAACATGAATCCATAATGGTAAGGTGAATAAAGCGTTTTTAATTTTAGCACCATAAAAACCATACGTTTTTTATGGATTAAATCATTCAACATTTGACTGAACGTTTTTCATTGAATTCCTTAATAATTTTACGTTTTTTTAGCCATAATTAAATCATTCAACATTTGACTGAACATTTTTCATTGAATTCATTAATAATTTTACGTTTTCTTTAGCCATATATATATATACTGCACGAACTTACGATGGGGTTGTTGTGCAAGCTACAACCGCCGTGAAAACTTACAATCATATTATCTTCTACATGGATTTAATCACCCAATATGGTGCTTCAGTGCTCCAGCCACTGCCACGACCAGTTAAAGAAGTCGAGGTAACGTCTATTTGACTAAATTCAGAGTTTCTTATTCTTACTTTAAAATCATAAATTCGGTGTTAACTAATATTTTTCTATTTCTCTTTCGAAGGAATTTGATGGATATGAACCGATTGAAAACTTTGAAGACCTCTGGCATCCACATTACTGGTACAAATGCAAATATGTTCGAGTTGAATATGTTTGGTTTGACCACAAACATAACAAATTATATTTGTTCCTGCTTGACAGATTTGTAAGTTACTACTAATTATTATACGATCTCTTTATTTTTTTTACTAATAATCATTTATTTTCAGAGGCACAAATTCGCTGCGATTACCCCCCCCCCCCCCCCCCCCCCCGTCTTAGTTTCGGCATACGCAAGCCGAAAAATAGAGGCGGTGTCTTTTCTTTAAAGTATTTTAAAATTGATTACAACGATGTCGAATACTTTCCTCGCTTTGACAACTATACCTTTGTTCGTAATGAATGGGCAATAATATTCAACAATAAAACCGAGCTTGCCGAAACTACGAATGGAGAAGACGGCTGGTTCCCCAAGTACCCGTTGGTCAGATCTCCGACATGGCTCTTGAATGATCAAACAACTCGACAAATGTTGATTGGTTCGTCTACGTTACATTTTTATCGTGTTATACTTAAAAATATTATTATTTAACGTTTTGGCATAATTACTAACCCTGTCACAGACGTTGCTGGAAACATGTCGAATGGTTGCTTTTTATTTACATCCGGTCGGATATCATGTGCAATGCTGCTGCATGACTGTCGGTTCGTCTTTATACCTAATTTACATGATCACCACGTTTAGGAAATATAATGCAAAATATTTAATCTCCGACAGGGGCAACCGGATAAAGCTCATCTTGTATCATATACCGCCAGCCACGGCCACAATGATTGGCATATCTGCTACTGAAAACATACCCGTGTACGCAGCTCGCGTGAAACTGATTAGAACACCAACATGTTAATTCCATTTTTTACGATATTCATTGTACTTTCCTTAATTGGTCATACCCACTTACCTAACAGACTTTTTATTTAAAAAAAAAATTTATATCTGTTTTTGATTTGGTTACATTTCAGTCAAATATATTGTTTCTACTGACGTTACAAACATTGAGTTCAACCCGCAAATGCCAGAAGCATATGCACTTCAACGCATCCATCCGATAGTAATATGATGATGCCGTTGTTTTATGTGATGAAGAACCCGAAGTTCCACCCAACACACAACCAAAAAGTTATATCAGACGTTTAAGAACTCCCCTATATGGAAATAAGCGTCTATCGACTAACCCACAAAACAACATTTAAACACACCCCTACGAATGGAACAACAATAATTAATTGTTTCACACATAACGTTTCTATTACACTATTGGTGCTTTTTTTTATATTATGCTTTGGCTTAAATTTATAAATTACTCACTTTCCCAATTATTGTTTTTGTTATACGAATTAATTTAGTGCAATTATATATTTTGATGTGTGAATTATCTCATTTTTCACACCCCATTACTTATTTTGTATCTTTTAATGTGTCATAATAATTGAAAAAACATGAGACAGTTTGTTAATGACGTTTAAACTGGTATTCAATTTGTACCTAAATTAGAAACCATAATAAATGGTCCTTACATCTTTAAAAAAAATTATATACAAAATGGCACCTATATTGAATCACCCTAAAAAATAATACTTCGTCAACATCAACAACAAGCAATTGAAATCGCTGTTTTAAATCATTTATAACGAATATGTTTTGGATTTTGTATTATATGTGTTTTAATGACGTTTAAACTGGTATTCAATTTGTACCTAAATTAGAAACCATAATAAATGGTCATTACATCTTTAAAAAAAAATTATATACAAAATGACACCTATATTGAATCACCCTAAAAAATAATACTTCGTCAACATCAACAACAAGCAATTGAAATCGCTGTTTTGAATCATTTATAACGAATATGTTTTGGATTTTGTATTATATGTGTTTTAAACATTGAAATCATACGTTTTTTAACATTGAAATCATTTAAACTTTGACTTACCGTTTTTTAACATTGAAAATCATTTAAACATTGAAACAATTAGTTAATTCATACGTTTTTTTGCTTCTTACGTTTAAACCGGCATTGACTTACAAATATTACTATTTTGCTACTATTATTATTAGAAACAAGAATCCATAATGGTAATTATTTAAAGTGTTTTTTATTCTAGCACCATAAATAACCATACGTTTTTTATGGATTAAATCATTCAACATTTGACTGAACGTTTTTTAACATTGATACCAGCGAAATTAGATACCATCTTTCATTGAAATCCTTCCATAACATTGTATACGTTTTTGCCTGTGCTACGTTTTCTTCATGCTAAACAATGTGAGATATTTCAGATATTTCGGATACCACGTTTGGACTTAATTATACGCTATGCGTTTTTTAATTCATTTTTAGCAATTATTAAAACAGAAAAAATCAGTCAATGCTATAACTAGGTATAAATACTTATTTAAGTACATATATATTAAAAGCATACGTTTTACGTTTTAACATTTAAATCATTTAAGTCAGACGTTTTATTCAAGTATGATATGCGTTTTTTATGTAGTAGATTAACTTTTATCATTTAAAACGAATATGTTTTCGATTTTGTATTATATGCGTTTTTTATATAGTAGATTAACATTTAAATCATTTAAGTCATACGTTTTATTCAAGTATGATATGCGTTTTTTGTATAGTAGATTAAAATTCAAATCATTTAAAGCATACGTTTTATTAAAGTATCATATGCGTTTTTTTATATAGATTATATATATATATATATATATATATATATATATATATATATATATATATATATATATATTTAATTTTACGTGTTATTCATAGCTAATTATGTAAACATCACATATTTTGACAACAGTGTATCACAGTTCGTAATGAATGTTTTGGTCAGTCAATGTTCTAAGTAGGTATAAAGACATAATTTTATATACATTTCATTTAGAACGAGCGGTTTACTTAATCCTTATAACTACCAATTAAATATTTGCATTAATTTTCTTTTAATTTGTTATATAGGTTACGTATAAGCATGAAATTCATGTTAAAACTACCTATTAAATCTTTGCATTAATATTCATTTAATTTGTTATATAGGTTACGTATCACCTCCATTCATTTTATAACGTCTGATTAAATCTTTGCATTAATATTCATTTAATTTGTTATATAGGTTACGTATCACCTCCATTCATTTTATAACGTCTGATTAAATCTTTGCATTAATATTCATTTAATTTGTTATATAGGTTACGTATTACCTCCATCCTATATAAACGTAGGTACCATAACCCGAGAAAACCCGTCATAACCTTCAAAAAAAAAAACCGAGAACACCATCATCACCATCGGTATTATTTATCACCCACAACTCTTGTTTATTTTGAAATAACTAAACTTTTCATACAAATGTTATTCCTACCGTGTATGACTTTCGTAATTTTTTTTTGTAAGGTATTCTTAACATGTCAACAATCGGATTACACTTTGTAAGAAACATTCATGATTTCAAGGACAAAATTCACCTCAAGGTCAGGGTCCTACGAATGTGGCCCCACACGAATTTCAACAATAAGAATGACATAATATCACTTGAGATGCTGTTAATTGACGAAGAGGTATTACATTTAACCATATTTGATAAATTATCATTAAGAAAAATGTTTGTTTTTACTGTTTTAATTGTTAATTCACATTATATGTATTATCCATTTTATTGTAGGGAGGCAAGATTCAAGCTTCTATTTACGTTAAAATGATGAGTAGATTTCAAAAACTATTGAAGGAAGATGGTGTTTACAATATCAGAGGAGGTAAGTTGTGGCAGTTCAAGTCAAGTTTTACGTTTACTGGCCTGAATGAAAAGCTTTCATTTCAATCAAGCACAACGGTTAAAGAATGCGCTGAGTGGTCTGGTCCATAACATGGTTTTGAGTTTGTTGCATACGAAAACATTTTGAATAACTCATTACCAGCCTCGAAATCAATTGGTAAAATTAACTTCATTTTTACTTGATATGACTTATATCTTAAATTACCCTATAACCATACTAATTAATGATGTTTTTCATAGACGTAATCGGAGAAATTTGCGTCGTAGAAAGCTTTAATTCTTCAAGTGAAGAAAGAAGCAAGCACAAGCTACCAATCGAAATAAAAAACATAGAGTGCGTTGCTATTATTATAGATATAAGTAAAAAATATATTTGATGTCAAAATCTAATCGAATTTTCTCAATTACAGGGGTGCAAAAATCCTTATAACCTTGTGGGGGGAACATGCTCATACTTTGCATGATTACCTAGACTCCATACACCCAACCGATCGTGTCGTAATAATACTTCAATTTGCCAAGATAGACAATTGGAAGGGTACTTTTCAATCAATAAATAAAAACTATAATATAAAGTATTATCATAAGTGATAATTTATTGTTCGATATCCTAACTTTAATGAGTGTTTCGTTTTTTCATGTATAGGTCCAACATCGGTTGCCACTTACTTTGAAGCAACTCGTGTGTTTGTCAACAGTGAAATAAAAGAGATACAAGATTTCAAACATAAGTAACTTTCCATTACCATTTGATACGTATACTTTTATAACGCACTTATATTGTCATATCTCTATATAATGACCTTTTTTGTAACTACAGAATGACTACTAACATTGTTGACTCGGGTATGCCGACTCCACCGTCAAGCATCACCAAGAAAGTTACACCTTCTTACTCTTTTAAGGATGATTTTTTAATAAACCATAAGTTTGTATCTATCGTTGATATCCTGACCCCTGCTGAGGTACACTTTTTAAAATGTTAAATTTTAGATTAACAACATGTAATTCGAATTTGCTTAAAAATTGATTTTTAATACTTGGAATTTAATATTTGAAACAGGTTAAAAAAGTTATTGTGTTATGCACAATAACCGGCGTAGGTGATGATTTCCCGTGGTACTACGACGCGTGTGCATATTGTAAAAGTGGAATGGAAGAAAAGGTGTTGATGGTGAAAAACGAAGATGGAACTCAAGGGAGTCATCATGTGTCTATTAAAGTGGCGTGATCTAAAGATCCATGTAAAGGCAAGCCCCCGTCTTTTGTTCCCCGGTAACTATCACTAATATAACGTTTCATTCATTTACCCTAAATTTTTGTTACGCCTATAAAATAATTTCCTAAATATGTCACCAAGGTTTAAAATTCCGGTGATTGTTGACGACAACACTGGAGTTATAACCGTAACCATGTTTGATCGGGATGCTAATTACTTCCTCGGTAAAACTGCTAAGTACTACGTCGATGAATTTGAAAAGGTGAACTTCAGTGTTACTTTTATTGTTTCTACTTAATACGTATAATCCTTATATGTCTTCTTATTATAACCAGGCTGGTATGCCCCTCAAAACGATTCCTACTGATTTTAAGCAACTCTTAAATAAAAAATTTGCGCTCAAGTTAGACATGAGGCAATACAATATCGATTCGGGTAGTAGCGTTTATGGTATTGCAACCATGACTAACAAAGAAGAAATACTATCAGATTTAGAAGCAAAATCTACCGAATGCCAGGTTTTTTTCTAAAAACCTTTTAAATTCAGAATATATTATGTAGATTGTAACCCGTTTAATCATAATAATCTTTACGTGAAACAAACGTATGCTTTAACCGAATCGATATTATATTGTAATTTAAAGAAACGTATATCTTCCGGTAATTCGCTGTTTAAACATTGAGTTACAAATAAGACTTTTGTGATATCTATTATTTTTAGAAACAATAATCCTTGATGGTAATTATTTAAGCCGTTTTTAATTTTAACACCATAATAAAACATACGTTTTTTAACAATTAAATCGTTTGAACTTTGACTGAACGTTAAATAACTCTGAATCTATTTTACAGAGTCTAAAAGGTTTAGAAGTCGGGGATGACATCACCCCAATTTCAGTACAGGCATCACCGTCAGCAACTCGAACAAAATTTATCAGCACCCCGGTCAACTTAAAGAGACAATTAGATGATTGTTGCGATATGGAGGGAAATGATGTCACGACATCATCAAAATCTCAGAAGTTGTCTCCTCGGCAGATTGTAGAAGACATGTAAGGTTGGCGAACGAAGACTACCGCATGATGTAGTCTTTATCGATTATTATAAAGGGTTACATTTTATTTTTAAGACAATAATTTTGCAATGTTTGTTTCTTCCTTTTAATTACTCTATTTGGTGATATCTTATTACAATGTTTTTGTGATTTGGTATTATTTTCATCTACTTTTTAATTGTTCAATATGCAACTAATTTGTCGTCGTTAGCCAACTAATACGAGTCAAATATTTATATTTATTAACAAAGTGATAACAAAATCATGATATACATTTATATTTATTAGTGATAAATATAAGTATGGGTGATATGTTGATATAAATAAAAAGTATTTTATTTTAAAAAACGAGCATAAATGCTCCCTTATTTAGAATATTGCATGTTGACATAATGTTGCTCGGTATTAATGGTAGCTGGTCAAGATTTATTTTCAGAAATTGATAGCATTTTATTGAGTTTTATATTGACCATACTAAAGAGCATATCTCTACTATCTATAATAGAGGAATGCCTTTCTAGTTTTAGCAGGTCTTAAAACAGACTTGCCATTTCTGGAAGGTCTTAAACTCACATCTTAATTGAAAAAAAAAGCTATTAACAGGTTTCGAACTTGGGCTCTCTAGAAACACATTTATGAACCTTACCACTACACCACATCAAATATTTGGTACACAAACGAAACACTAAACCACCATGCTTTCAATGTGCAGACGCAAATCATTATAGCCATAAAAATTAGACGTTTTCCTACTTTTATTTTTAGAAAAATTAATCAGTAATGGTAATTTTCTTCAACATGCGTTTTTTTGTATTAAATTTTAACATTGAATTCGTGCGGTTTAGATCACTCCATCCTATTTTTTTTATGGTTATAAATCACAAATCTCTCATGGATTTTTGAAGTTACAAACATTGAAATCATTGAAAGCATGCGTTTTTTTCAATTATGATGTGCGTTTTTTTATACATTAGAGATATATTGAATTTTATGTTTTTTTTTCTAACCTATATATATATATATATATATATATATATATACTCCATCAACTTACGATGGAGTTGTTGTGCAGCCTACAAACGAGGTGAAAACTTACAATCATATTGAAATTTTTTAAATGTCTTTAATCACCCAATATGATGCTTCAGTTCTTCAGACCCTCACGGATGGAACAATAATGATTAATTGTATCACACATAACGTTTCTGTGACACAAATGGTGTTTTTTTTATATATTATGGTTTGGCTTAAAAATATAAATTACTCACTTTCCCAATAATAAAATTATTATTATACGATTTAATTTAGTGCAACTACACAAATTATATATTTTGAAGTGTGAATTATCTCATTTTGTCACACCCTATTACTTATTTTTTTATCTCTTAATGTGTCGTAATAATTGGAAAATCATGAGAAAGTATCGAATCACCCTCCAAAATGATACTTCGTCAACATCAACCACAAGCAAATGAAAATCGCTGTTTGGACGAAAGTTTAGTGATTAACGCGAATTAACAACAACGTCCTTAATACTGGCAATTTAGATTTACCATATAAAGATATTGAATTATTTTCGATATTGACTTATTGCTTTTAATTGCTTTTTAAAGCACTCCAACTTGATGAAGATTAACTGTTATTTTATTTTGACATAATATGAATTATATATTTTTCAGTTAAAAAATTAATGCTCTTATAGATTCCCTAATTTATACAAAATTGTAATAAAAACGCCGAATCAATGCTATTAGTCCAAAATTAACATATATCTTTTCAAATTAAATATAATTTTAATACCCCTACTAAACATACCTTTTAAAGCAACGTTTTATATATACGTTTTTATCGCAAAGAGGACAAATTAATTATATGAACTAATTGTAATTCATCCCACAATTTTTTTTGGAAACGACAAATGAAATAACGGAAGCCTACTCGCAATTTTTCAGCGAGCACCCCGAGTTCGAGCTCCGCATAAGCGGGCAAACCCAGCCCCCAAAGGGATTTCCAAGGAAAATTCCCCATATGTGCCCATGTGAGGTATGAGTTATATACATTTTTGGGTTCTTAAATTGCGGTTACATTCAAAGAATGATTCACTTATTGCCGACCAAATGGAATAAAAATTACCATATAAAAATATTATATTATGATTGTATAACTATCAAATCCCTGATTTCGAGCGGTTCTACTAAAATATAACTATAATATAACGTGAAAACAACTACTCAATTTAGTGTGATACTGGATAAAGAAGTTGTATGATTTTTAACTTCATAAAATAATTCTTGTTCCAATTTACGCATTCAATAGTAAGATGGTAACCGTCCAACTTAATGAAAATTAAATGCTTATAAAGACTTAATTATACGATATATGTTTGTTTTTTCATTTTTAGCGGGTCTTAAAACAAAAACGTTTAGTCAATGCTATAACTAGGTATAAAGACTTAATTATGTATACGGTTTTTTTATGCTTACGTTTTTTTCATGCTTACGAACTGTGAGAGAGAATATATAGTAACCAATGGATATTTCGGATACCAATATAAAAGACTTAAATTTAACCTATACGTTTTTTTATTCATTTTTAGTAGGTCTTAAAACAGAAACGATCAGTCAATGTTATAACTAGGTATAAAGACTTAATTATGTATACGTTTTTTTCATGCTTACGTTTTTTCCATGCTTAAGAACTGTTAGAGATAATATATAGTAACCAATGGATATTTCGGATACCAATATAAAGACTTAATTATACGATATACGTTTTTTTCATTTTTAGCAGGTCTTAAAACAAAAACGGTCAGTCAATGCTATAACTAGGTATAAAGACTTAATTATGTATACGCTTTTTTCATCCTTATGAACTGTGAGAGAGAATATATAGTAACCAATGGATATTTCAGATACCAATATAAAGACTTAGTTTTAACCTATACGTTTTTTATTTATGCTATAACTACCTATTAAATCTTTGCATTAATATTAATTTAATTTGTTAAATTAAAATACGTATTACCTCCACTCTATATAAACAACGGTATTATAAACCGAGAAAATCCGTCACTGTTTTCATCAAAAACCGAGAAAACCTTCATAACCAACGGTATGAGTTATTACCCGCAACTCTATTTTTTCATTTTATTCTTTAACAAATGATACAAATGTTATTCCTACCGTGTATGAGTTTCGTAATCTTTTTTGTGTAAGGTATTCTTAACATGTCAACAATCGGATTGCACTATATAAGAAACATTCATGATTTCAAGGACAAAATTCACCTCAAGGTCAGGGTTCTACGAATGTGGCCCCACACGAACTTCAACAATAAAAATGAGATAATATCACTTGAGATGCTGTTAATTGACGAGGAGGTATTACACTTAACCATATTCTATAATTGATCATTACGTAAAAATATTGTTTTTACTGATTTAACTATTAATTAACATCGTATGTATTATCCATTTTTTTCTAGGGAGGCAAGATTCAAGCTTCTATTTACGTTAAACTGATGAGTAGATTTCAAAAACAATTGAAGGAAGACGGTGTTTACTATATCAGAGGAGGTAAGTTGTGACAGGCCAAGTCAAGTTTTACGTTTACTGGCCTGAATGAAAAACTTTCATTTCAATCAAGCACAACGATTAAATAATGCGCTGAGTGGTCTGGTCCATTACATGGTTTTGAGTTTGCTGCATACGAGAACATTTTAAATAACTCATTACTAGCCTCGAAGTCAATTGGTAAAATTAACTCCATTTTACTATGTAGGATTTATATGTTATATAACCCTATACCCCTACTAATTAATGAATTTTTTTTAGATGTAATCGGAGAAATTTGCGTCGTTGAAAGCCTTAATTCTTCAAGTGAAGACAGAAGCAAGCACAAACTGCCAATCGAAATAAAAAACATACAGTTCGTTGCAATTATGTATTGTGCTCGTTCTAAAAATATGTTACGAATGAAGTTTTAATCGCCAGTAATATTTAGTTCGCAGTCCGCCGCATCGCGCGGGTTTTATCCTAGTGATAATTAAAGCAAATAGGTGTTTCTCTATATGTATGTGTAGCAGAAGGAGACATGCATGATCAGATACACACTACAAAAAGATCAGAAGTTGTATGTGGAGGTAGGGGCCGGGGCCGGGTCCAGGTCCGGTTAATTGATATATATATATATATATATATATATATATATATATATATATATATATATATATATATATATACACGCTAGGGTTCTTGCTTAAAAGTCATGGACGGGACCATATCTTGTAATAACCCATAATCACCAGGAATCTGAAGTTGTTGAATTGCAGTTAGGCCGGTAGTTTGCTGGTGGTGGTAGATGGAACTACCACCACCACCATCACCGGAGTTGTAGAAACCATGACGGAAGTTTGAACCGGCCACCATCATTGCACCTTGTGCCGCCATCGGATACAACAATCCACCACCAACATTCCCTCTCAATGTTGCTGGCAAGTGGTGGTTGTGTTGCCCTTCATATGTGGTAATCACTGTTGATGGATCTTCATATGATCTTTCCACCCGTTTCTTCACACTACACTTTTGAGTTGTGCAACGATAGTAGCTTCTGTAATACAGATCAAAACTAGTATTAATGCTTACAAAATTTCTTGATAATGAGAAACAAAATATTATTTTCACACTTGTTTTTTACAGAACTAAACAAACGTGAACCAATGACTTTGTGCAAAGTTGGTTGGTAGTTGCAGAGAACATATATAGAGTTTATATACCCGTTCAAGATTTACTCGTCAATTTTAGTATCAAATAATATTAATCCTAGAAACCAAGTTGACTTTGTGATCAAAGCAATGGAATATATATGAATATAGCTATATAAATATGTACATGTGCATGTATATACAAATTGCATAGGAATTAATGTACCTGGGATAAGGGCTATTCTTAACGGCTTTCTGTCCATATTTCCTCCACCGATATCCATCTTCAAGATGATCGATATCACTCTTTGTCATGAAGGCAAATCGTGCTTCTCTTTGCTTCTTTTCTTCTTTCTTCTTTTGCTTATTAATCCTGTTTGTTATTCACACAGTCAAATGATCAGAAACAAAAACCAATAGCACATTATAAGCCCTGATATACACAAGACATACACTTTCTTAGAGCTAGTGTCTCCTCCATCTTCCAATATGCGGCCTTTCGGTTGATTATCCGTCTTACCTTCTTTGAAATCTGCTTGTTCATCATCAGCAACCTCAGTAGATGATGAGAGTACAGAAGAAGAGTTTGGTGTAACAGGAATCATGTCATTCGCACCAACCAAGTTTCTGGGATCCATAACCGGTTGTTGGTACTGATCATGATCTCGAGGAGCAAAAACTTGTTGTGGTGAAGAAGTTGAATAACCAAAAGTGGCGTCCGGTGAGTTATAATAAGTAGATCCATTTAAGAAGTGAGTTAAACCACCCATGTAGTCGTTAAATCTTTGATGATTTGGATTTGGTGGTGAAGAATCATCTCTATAGAATGAAAGTAGTGTTGTTTGATCATCATGAAATGGATCATGGTAGTTGAGATCTCTTTGATCTTCGGACATGGCTTAAGATGGAGAAGATGATGTAGAAATAGACAGAAAGAGAAAGAAGAGAAGTTTGACAAATTAATAACGGGTGGGGATCGAGTCTTTATTTATGCTTTGACAATATTTAAGTGTTTATTGGAGAGAGAGAAGATTTGAATGAGAGTTGTTAATTAACCCCACTATATATCTAAAAGAAATGTTTGACAAAGATGAATGTTTTTTTTTTCTCTTTTCTAAAACACATGATTATGTTAATTATAGTTGATAACAAGAGAATTCGACAAGAGATTCATGCAAGTTGAGTAAAATAATGATATACGGAGTACTCTGGAAGACAACTCTAGTTAATTTTGCATAATTTCAGAGGTAAAACAATTAGAAAAAAGGTTTTTATAGATCATTAACTTTTCATTTAAATTAAAATAATCATTTAATATGTATCTAAAATATAGAAATGTTGACATTCTTTAATGCATTTTGCTATGTATTTAGGAAATTTTAAATGCATTTAATACGTGTTAACATATGCCCTAGAGCACTCAATAGAAAAATCTAAAAAAAAAAAAAAAAAACATAGCAAGATTAAGGATGAATGAAATTGGCGGTCACATTGGGTTCCCCTCGTAATCCATTTTGCCTATTTTTTGAATTTCAGTTATTCTTAACAAATGAGTACGGTTACAAAACTCACTAGTAAAATACGATCATATAGTCTTTTCCATTGAAGAATTTAGTAACTTGTAAGCTTTTGACAAAACTTAAGCTAACCATTGTTTTTACACTTTAGCCTTTTGCTAGTTATAGCCTTCAAGATACAATCAAAATTATTTTATTTAACATATTTGGATTAATTTATGGTTTTTGAAAAGCACAATAACACTGATTCAATCCATTTAGAGAGGTTTGATGATGATTTTGGTGATAAAAGTGAAGAAGGAGATTAGGGCTTTTAGAGAGAGAAAGTAGAGAGATGGGAGAGAACAATTGCTGGAATGTTAACTTGATTAATTGTGCAAAAGTTAAAGAATTGAGCATTACACTTTGGTATTTATACCATGGCTCAATTCTTGGTTAGTTAGGACCATTTTGGTAATAAAACCTAACATCTATACATTGTTACACTATTACCTCCTAGACTAACTATTACAACATATCTAGTACCTAACAATCTCCCCCTTTGTAATAGTAGACTAGGTTGCATATCTTTGAAGACTTCTGTGATTGTAAGGCTGGAGCTGAGAATTGAACCGTTGAGCAGTTTTGTTGATAAAACAGCATCAGCCTTTGATCATCGGTGACATATATACTTTTAATCGGCTTTTCAACCAATATAAAGTATTCCAGAAGACTTCATGCAAATCGACTGAAAGTAGACCCATAGATAGAGCGGTTAGCAGCGGAAGTCCTTTCTTGAAGTTGTGGCGTTTGTCGATTTGCTGCAGATCCTTGGTTCCTGATGTTTGTTGAAGTTGAAGCAGTGCGGAATGTTGATATGTTGTGGATTTTCTGACCGTTGTTGATAATAATGGAGTACGGTCGTCTGATCTTCGCACAAGAATGTATCAGGGTAACCCAGGATCACATAGATTGCCTGTTAGCACAACAGTTACAGAAACTGTGTGACCTACGTTCAGTGTTGGCATTGATGTTAGCACTGGTAGGATTTCCATTCAATCATCGTGGAATACCAATAATTTTGGTATCACTATGAATGTTCCGGCAATATCTCAAAGATATGCTTGGTAGAGTGCCTGTGTCCTAGAGAAATTTAATTCGGTTCTAGACTCTATACGTGGACAAACGAAGGCGAGGACTGGAGGTGGGTCCTCTTTTTCAATATCAACAATCTCCAAATGAGATGTCGATAGTGGATGTGGTAATCTCCGTGATTTTGAAACAAGTACTTTTTGTACTTGAGTGGTCAGTGGGGGTTGTGCATTGCATCACTGAGTCCATGATGTCTTAATCAGAAAGCAACATATGCAATCTGATATAGATGAGGTTACCCGGTCATTTGTTCGGTTTAGGGAGGGTTTTCCGTTTTCTTTTAACCCTTTCACACACGCTCCTCACTCAACTCACTTTTTCATTTTTCAACCACACCCTCATTTTTGTTTTTACCATGTGATAAGCTGATTTGCACCCCATACTTCATACCCCCTCTCAATTTTTACCTCAGCGCACCCCAATCAAGATCCCATGATACTTGATTCTGCTCACCTAGACCTAGGGACCCTCACTTTTCAGTTCCTATATTGTCGGTGGCTCCGGGGAAGATCATGCTGGGTTTAGCAGATCATAGGAGTAATTTGAGAGTGGACTATTACGCTCATGTGCATTTTAATCAGCTTTCAAGATGTTGCATTTTAGTTCACATGGATTTTTCATCGGAATTTTATGTGTTTCCGGTATAAGTTGTTGCCTGAATGATTTTGAAGTTTAAGGCACAGCAAATTTGTTCTTTTAGGGTAACACCGGACTCACATAGAGTATCCGTTGGCACATGGTATGAATCTGTAGTCGTTTGCACAACCGTTGATTCAAATGTGTGACCTGCGTTTAGAGTTGGCGTGATTTTAGCTCTAGCAGGATTTCCACTCGATCCTCGTGAAACATCATATTGTGATGCCACTACGAGTGTTCCGATGGATTCACGGAGATCCATGTTTGTAGTGCAGGTGTCCTATATTGGAAATATTCTTGGGGGTGAGAACTAGACACACTGTGCATACAAAGAGACTTAATCCGGGGCATGAGGTTATTATTATTCAATACCGACATACTCCGAATGAGTAGTCAGTAGCTTTTGTGCTACGTCCCCTGATGAAATGAGACAAATCCCTGTTGAGAGGAATTTGAGTAGTTGGTGGTGGCGTGCATTTGCTTTACTGGGCCAGTAAAGTCTAGTGAAACATTCAACGAATGAATGATCACCTATTTAATTGGTTGCCCGGTTTGTTTTCGGTTTGGATGCACTCATAAGGTGTGTTTTCTTTGATTTATCATGTTTTCACATCACCTTGCACTCACCTATTACTATACCCTAGACCTAAACCCTCACATTTACCAGTTGGCTGAAATATTTCCCTGGGAAGGTGTGGCCGGATCTGGCAAACCATGGGAAGCTATGTCTTTTGAAGTAGTAAGTAACGAGAATTAAAAGAATTTGTAATAAACAGATGCAATCTTTACTAGAGAACTAGTAAAGAGATCGTTTACGGATATTACAAAAACTTATGATTAACGTTACAAACATAAAACTTTTTATTTGGGTATTTTGTTTTTGTTTTTCTGAATTTTCTCCCCCTAGAAATAATAATTCTCCCCCTAGAATTAATATTTCTCCCCCTCGACAAAACAAAAGTAATTGACAAGTTTTGAGATCGAAGGACGTACCTTATACCTCGTCGGAGGGTTGAAGGAGAGGTTTTGCGGTTAAGCTTGATTGAGATTTGTGGTTTCTTTTAAGAGCGGGTTCTGAATCTGTTTTGATCAGAAGCCATAGTGGAACAGGTGAAGTGCATCCCAGCATTTGAATGTTAATGCCGCCCACGTCTTTCATACGGTTTTTGGCGATTAACTGATTCGTCCTGCCATCTTAGCCCATGATATTGACCGAAAGGTAGTGGCATGTTAGGAACTTCAGTTGTGTAGGTAGGCGTGTTTCTTCTTTCTCGTACACCCAGGTGAACCTCAAAATGTCAAATCACTATTCGCCAGCTTAGTCTTTCCTTAATGGCAGTGATTAGTGTGTCAATATTGCTTCGAAGAGAGGTGTTTTCTGGGATGCTGGGATCTCTGTTCATGTGCCTCCCCTTTTTCTCCAATTTCCTCTTGAGGATGTTCAATGTGCCGTCACAGTACTTGGCAATGCCTGACACACGAAAGAAGACTCTTTCTTTGAAGTAGTTCGTGTAAGTCATTCCCAAGTTGGGTTCACCTAGAACAACTGTTCTCCGAGTTTGAATCTCGGAGGGAAGTGATCTGTAGGGAGCAGCTAAGTGAACCTTTGCTGTACCACTCTCAATAGCCATCTGCACATCTTCCATTCGAGCAGCTAATGTTTTAACAAGCATGAAGCGCTTCAGAGCAGCCTGAGCGAAATTTCTCGCATGATTTTTAATTGGATGAGACGTGTCTGGTAGTAAGCATACTGTGTTGTAAAGAAATTCTATATCCCGAGGTTCAAGAATATAGAAGTCTCCTTCGGTAATTGTGTACAGTTGATCATCTGCTCTGCGAATATGGAAGATTGTGTACCAGTAGTAGCCTGAGAAGTGGTCGGTCGTTATCTCCAGGAGTTGTGTTATCGGGAATTTGCTGTATCGATCAGTTTTGCCCCTAAGGTAATGCATTGTAAGGTAATACATTTTCTTTTCTCGGAAAGGCAGTACCACTTCTTTGTATAAATCCTGATAGATTACAGGCAGCTCTGTCTCCTGGAAAATAGCAGAGAAGCGATCTTCAACAAATGGCATTTTAACTTGTTGAAAGAGGCACGCTTTGGAGATCTTCAGGCGGCGTTTGTTAGCTTTATCCGCCGCTCTCTTCTCGCTATATGATAATACCGGCACATCATGTGTAGGAGAGGCAGTTGGTGGTTCCGGTGCTGGAGTTCTGGCGGCGACCAGTTGATCGTAGTTCCGGAAGTAACGGTGATAATTTTCTCGTGTGAAGGGATATCTTTTGACGTCAAATGGTTCATCCTCCCCTGCTTTGTCGCTGTCGGAGTCATCGTTTGAAGGGGAGGTGGCAGGTTGAGTTGATTCGTTAAAAGCATCCCTCACAATGTTGTCTTCTTCCGGGTCACTAGGTAAATCAATCACTGTGTCCGCCTCTTTTCTCAGAACCTGTTGAACATTGTCGTTTTTATTGTTCTCAACCTCAAAATTTATAGATTGGAGATGACACATAGATTCAAGTTTTTCGGCTTCAGTCATCTCACTGGATTTACGGTTATTTTGGGGCAAGATGTCTTCACTCTCATCTACTCGCCACTGGTTGAGTGGTTCAACGTTCAGCACCTGATCGTAATCAAACTCAACAACCGCCCAGTCATGAAAGTATTCATAGTCTTGTTGTCCTCCTCCCTGTGTTTGATGAGAGGAGCTGGGTTGTTGTTGAGAATGACTTGCACCTCCTTGAGTTTGAGAACTGGATCCCCCGTGTTCCAGTATTCTTCTCTGTCCTCCTCCCTGAGGATCATCCTCAGGGTCACCAGGCCTTCTGAATAAAAGGGATCCTGGATTGCATGGCTCGACCAGTTCTTCTAAGCGATAGTTGAACATCGCTTTAATTTGTTCAATTGTAAATGAACGGGATGCTGCCAGGAGCATTTCTCGGTTAAGTGGATCAGAAGCCGGTGGAAGAGGAGCAACAGTTGCCAGCCTACCCTCAAGGTTTTCCAACCTCGTACTGAGTGATTGGATTGTGGAGGTGAGATGAGGGATGATCTGCATTTCTGGATTTGGCATTTCAGTTGTTGTGGTAGTGGTAGCCTCGGATGATGTAGACTGTTGAGGGAGAGTCATTACAACTGTTGCAGGAGGAGTTGTATCGACCCTCGAGGCAGTACCACTTGTGTAGAATGAGGGAAGTGATGTGTCGATTGGAGGTGTTGTTGTTATAAACGGTGAAGTTGTGGTGGTTACAGATGGAATTGTGGTTGTGACTGGTGAGAGTGTAGTAGTGACTGGTGGGATTGTTGTTGTAACTGGTGGAGAAGTGATTGTGGAGGCTGGAATTGTGGATGATAGTGGGGGGACTGTTGTTGTGGTAGTTGGGATGGTGGATGAGATAGGAGGATCGGATGTTGTAGTTGTTGGAATTGTTGATGTGATTGGTTGTTGGGTGTGTGGTGGAGAGGGATCCGTGAAGATAGGATCATCAAAGGGGTTTGGGGATCCTTGTGGTGGTGGTGAAGATGGATCTTGTTGTGGTGGTGAAGGTGGACCTTGTTGTGGTGGTGAAGGTGGACCATGTGGTGATGGTGGTGAACCTGGTCGATCAGATATCGTTGCAGCTGAGTCTGTTGATGATGAAGAAGAGGACGGTTCAGCTGGTTGTTGTGGTTGTCGTATGACGGGTCGAGTAGGTGGAGGTAGAACTTGTTCAGAGGATGTAGTGGCAACCGACCCACTTCCTGAGGCACCGCTGGAAAAAATTCGAGGTCGTTTAGCACGTTGGTGAGCCGGTGGTTGTTGCTGTTCAGCCTGTCTACGTCTAGGACGTGGTTGAGGTTGTGGTTGGTGTGGTGGAGCTGGTGGTTGTTGTACTGGGGCAGCTTGTTGTGCAGGAGCAGCTGGTTGAGCTGGAGCAGAAGGGGCTCCTTCAAGTGTCCAGTCAGGATAATGAAGAGCCCGGTATTGGTTCACACTATCAAGATTGAAGTTTGCGATTTTAAGGAGTGGTAGTGGGATTGCGGCCTCATTGACTTCAGTTGTACCACTGTTGCCCCTTAGAAAATTAACGCTCGATGGTATGAATCTTCGTGCAACATCTCTGGTATGAATGTTTTGGTATCTCTCCATGAAATGTTCTATCATAATTGCCCAGAACCTCGGGTATGGCAGAAATGCCGGTTCCTTTGATTTGGAGAGCTTGAATTCTTCCCACAAGTAGGCAGCATAGTCAAAGTGGCGGTTGTAGCACATGGCATGATAGGCATGGTGAACTTCTTTTGAGGCCCTGTCGTGACCACCTTTCTTTGCTGTCATGCAACGGTTGAAGATTGTGAAGATATGTGACCAGCTTCTTGCCATATTTTTCTTTTTGAGTTCTCTTAAGTCAATAGTTTCCCGAGGAAGGAGAAGACCAAGATCGTGTATCCCGTAATACACTTGCTGGAATGGCAGCGGAGGTTCAAAGGTGGTGAGTGGTGGTCTTGAATCGGCACGAGGTAAACGGAAGATGTCATAAAGATCATCTTTTGTGAATTGAATTGGTTGTTCATCAATAATAGTTTCGAAGCGGTGTGGGGTTGTTGATGTCACCAGTGTTAGGTTAACGAAGAACTGTTGTACGTACACCGCTGGAACTGATGGTCTGGCATTTATCGAGTAATAAAGAGGATGGCGTTGGAGAACATGAGAATGAATCGGGTAGTTGATGGAGAACGAGACTTCTTCTTCCGGTGCCCAGTAGGGGTTGTTTTCCGCCATCGGTTTGAGCCTGTATGGAGGAACCAGGGTGTTCTCGTCAATGATATCTTGTGCCGCCATCTGTGGTTTAGACACTAAGAACATGCGGCACAAAACAATGATTAAAGTTAGTGCACAGTGTTAACAAAAGAAATGTAACGATGATGTTTCACACTTATCGAGACGAGAGGGTTCAAAGTAATTATAATAGTATTTAAAATATAAGAATAATATAAAAATTTTAATTTTATTAAAAAATATTTAATAAATAGAAATTTGTAAATTATAATTATAATAAATAAAAAAAAAATAAAAAAACTTAGAAAAATAAAAATCAAAAAGAAGTTCGGGCCGAACAACCAAGAGAAGTTCGGGCCGAACAACCAATAGAAGTTCGGGCCGAACAACCAAGAGAAGTTCGGGCCGAAGAGGTTTAAGAACTTCGGGACGAAGTTGGTGAAGAACTTCGGGCCGAAGTTGTGAAACAAGTTCGGGCCGAACTTGTGACACAAGTTCGGGCCGAAGACTTTTACGATCTAGGGTTTTTCAACTGTTTTGCAGGTTCGGGTCTTTCCTTGGTCGATACAAACGATTAAACTGGCCAAGGATGTTCGATTCTACTATGCGAACACACTAGACTACCTGGAATAACCTATCTAAACCTAGATCGAGTCGATTTTACCTAAATGTTGAAACCCTATAGACCGTCGAACAGTCAAGCGGTCGATTCAAGTACAACGAGTGAAACAGATAAAATTGAGAGTCGAGATATTACCGAAATTGATAGTAGAAGGGATTACGAGTGAGTGGTAACAGAATCGAGCAGATGTGAGCACGAGAATCGAAAGCGGGCTTAACTGTGTGTTTCGCCGGTGTGGTTAGTGTGTGTAGACGAGAAGTAGTAGAAAGACAATAGTGAAGTTCGGCTGCCTATTTATAGGTGAATAGTTCGAGCCGAACTACTTGACCGACTAAGAACTCGGGCCGGGAACAGTAGAAGTTCGGCCCGAAGAACAATCCCTTTTTTTTTTTTTAATTTAAAAACAAAAGAAACACTAGGAGATGAAATCATTAAAAATTAAATGAAATTAAAAACTTAGGTAAAAATAAAGAAAAACTCCTAATGACTGTCGAGAGACGGAAGTAAGGAACGCTGCATCAGCTCCCCCGATACTGATGTGATGAGTGAAATCTCTCCATTGACAGTTGACGATGATTTGACGATCGGGTTTCAAGACGAGTTTCTTGAAAGCCATTGTGATGATACGAAGAATGCAACGATTTACCAATTTAAAAAATATGAATTGTAGACAATTAAGTTTTGAGATTTAGCATACCAAGCTTTGAGACAAGATAATTAAAGCGTTTTTCGTCCAAAGCCTTGGTAAACAAATCTGCTAATTGAAAATCGGTGGATACGAAGTACAATTCAACATTGCCCAGTTCAACGTGATCTTTGATAAAGTGATATCGAAGATCGATATGTTTGGTTTTAGAATGTTGAACTGGATTGCAAGATATGGCAATTGCACTTCGGGAATCACAATATAAAGGAATGCGGCTATAGGAAAAGCCGTAGTCCTTTAATTGTGATTGCATCCATATCACCTGGGACAGACAGCTAGCGGCGGCAACATATTCTGCTTCAGCGGTTGATAGTGAGACGCAGTTTTGCTTTCTTGATGACCAGCTGACTAGCTTATCCCCCAAAAATTGAACTCCCCCAGATGTACTCTTCCTGTCCAGCATGCACCCAACATGATCAGCATCAGAGAAGGCAGAAAGATCAAACGAGGTCTCCTTGGGATACCAAAGACCAAGATCTCTGGTGCCTTTTAGGTAACGGAAGATTCGTTTGACTGCCAGAAAGTGAGATTCTTTGGGAGCAGCCTGATACCGAGCACAGATGCATGTTGAAAACATGATATCCGGACGACTGGCCGTTAAGTAAAGGAGTGATCCAATCATACCCCGATAGTTTGTGACATCTACCGGTTTACCATCCAGATCAGCATTTAGTTTGGCAGTCGTGGACATCGGTGTTGCGATAGGTTTACAGTCGTCCATGAGATACTTCTTCAGCAGATCAGAGATATACTTTGATTGATTGATGAAGATGCCAGTTGGAAGTTGACGAACTTGAAGACCTAGGAAGAAGTTCATCTCACCCATCATGCTCATTTCAAAGCGTTTTACCATGAGATCGGAGAAACGTTTGCAATATTTCGGATTTGTAGACCCAAAAATAATGTCATCGACGTAGATCTGAATTAGGATGATGTCTTCCCCGTGTCGTTTGATAAACAAAGTGGTATCAACTTTTCCCTTTGAAAAACCAGTTTCAACTAAGAACTGGGAAAGAACATCATACCATGCCCTAGGGGCCTGTTTCAAGCCATAGAGAGCTTTGTCGAGAACATAGACATAATCTGGATGTTTGGGATTTACAAACCCTTCTGGTTGATGAACAAACACCTCCTCTTTTAGAATACCATTTAAGAATGCAGTCTTTACATCCATCTGATAGATAGTAAAGTTTTTGTGAGTTGCATATGCTAAGAAAATGCGAATGGCTTCTATGCGGGCAACAGGAGCAAATGTTTCTTCGTAATCAATGCCTTCCTGTTGAGCGTAACCCTTAGCTACCAACCTTGCTTTGTTACGAATGACGATTCCATTTTCATCTTTCTTGTTCTTAAAAATCCACTTAGTTCCGATGACTGATGATCCCGGTATTTTAGGAACTAAGCGCCAGACCTTTAATCGTTCGAATTGATTAATCTCTTCCTGCATCGCAATTATCCAGTCTGGATCAGAAAGTGCTTCACAAACTTTCTTCGGTTCAGTGGAGCTTAAGAATGATGCATGATGACATTCATCCGCTGAAGCCCGTCTAGTTTGGACCGAGGAGGCTGGGTTTCCGATGATTTGGTCCAAAGGATGTTCCTTTGTCCACTTCGTAGAATGAGGAAGTGGGAGTTGACCAGGGTTAACGTTGGAATTATCAGTGAAAGCAGGATGTGGTATGATTGCAGTTTCAGTATTATGAGGATTGATCTGAGGTGGTGGATCGACTCGAGGAAGATGAAATTTAGAGAAATCAATCACCAGTGGAGCGATAATATCTGATGGAGGTGGGGGATCGGCTGGTGAAGATTGAGTTCCTAGTGTTGATATTGGAGGACCTGCACTTGATGTGGGTATTGGTGAGTTTGGAGCAGGTGAGGTAGGTGATGGGGTCTCATTTGGGGATGGAGTGTTGATTTCCGGAGCTGTGATTGATTGAGCATCAGCCGGAGGTGGGGGTGGAGGTGGGGGTGTAGGTGGGGGTGGAGGTGGGGGTGGGGGTGGAGGTGGGGGTGGGGGTGGGGGTGGGGGTGGGGGTGGGGGTGGGGTTGGGTGTCTGACGTTGTGATATTCATCATGGAAGTGTTGGAATAGGATTTCAAGATCATTCAGAGAGTATGAATGTTTAGTGGAGGTTGTGGGTAGAGGTCTTTCAATGCCAGCTGAGCTTGAATCAAGCAAGAATGTTTCATCAAATGAGACATTGACACTTTCTCTGACCATTCTTGTAGAGCGGTTGTATACTCTGAATGAGGCTGAATCCTTTGAATAGCCTATAAAGACTCCTTCCTTGGCTTTCTCTTCAAACTTGTTGAGTTTCTCGTTATCAGATAGGATGAAGCATCGACTACCAAAGATGTGGAAGAAGTTAACATTTGGTATTCGATTGTTGATTAGCTCATAAGGAGTTTTGTTGTATGTTTTGTTTATGATTGAGCGGTTCTGTGTAAAACAGGCGGTGCTGATGGCTTCTGCCCATAACGGCAGAGGAAGTTTTGAAAATGAAAGCATCGTACGAGCAGCTTCCACTAAAGTGCGGTTTCGTCTTTCAACAACACCGTTCTGTTGAGGAGTTCGTGCAGCGGAAAATTGATGGGTGATGCCAGCAGATTCAAGATAAGAGTCAAGGACCCGATTCTTGAATTCAGTACCATTGTCGGTACGGATTGTTTGAACATTTAATTCCAGGTTTACTTGAGTTTTCTTGATAAATGAGATTATGATCTCTGCGGCTTCATCCTTTGAACGAAGGAAATAAACCCATGTGTATCTGGAATAGTCATCAACAATAACCAAAACATAACATTTTCCTGCAAGACTATGAACGCTCATTGGACCGCATAAGTCCATATGAAGAAGTTCAAGAGGTTTGGAAGTACTGGGAGCAGGTTTAGGTTTGTGAGACTTTTTGGTCATTTTCCCTTTTTCACACGAAGAACATTTGTGATCTTTGTCAAATGCAACATCAGGCAATCCCGACACATGACCTCCTTTTACGAGTTTGTTCATGGTTTTAAAGTTGAGATGAGACAAACGTCGATGCCATAACCATGACTCATTGGCAGTAGCTTTAGACACGAGACAGACTTCTTCGGTTGTACTCAGGTCATTAAGATCAATAGTGAAGAGGTTTGTGTCACGAGTTCCAGTTAGAAGTTCATCCCCGTCATATGTCCGAATGGCACACTTCTTTGTGCGAAAGTTTACTTCTAGAGTCTTGTCACAAAATTTTCCGATGCTGAAGAGATTATGTGAGAGGTCTTCGACAAAGGCAACATTTCTGATTATCAGGTTATGGCAGATAAGATCACCAAGACCTAAGATGGCTGCTAAGTGATCATTTCCAAATTTGACCGTTCCTAAGTATTTTTCACGAAAGTTGGTCAGGAGATTTTTGTTTCCTGTCATGTGCCTCGAACAGCCCGAGTCGAGGTACCACACATTCTACATAAAACAAATAAAACATTTTAGGTACCCAATCTTGTATGGGTCCAGAACGATTAGAGACATATGTGTTATGCAGATATTATGAGATGATCAATTTAGAGCTTTTGGGAACTGCTAGGAGGCAGTTCAGATTTGATGATCCATTTGAGAGATTTTTCAGAGGATTGGATAATCCAATGAGATTTTTCGTTTTTAACCCAAGTATATTTCACATGAGTGGACGTTTTAATGGATGGTTTGTCGAATTTGGGGAGAACTGACGGTTTTGGCTTTTGTGCAGCTGTACCCTGAGGAGATGTGCGACTAGAAGAGAAGTGAGAAACAGAAATTTGTGGTTGTTTAGACGGCATCTTTGATTGTTTTGAGGGTAGCTTTTGAGCTTTTGATCTTTTGTTAGAAACAGAAGTTTGTGGAGTTTGAGAAGATTTCTTCTGTTGTTTGAAAACCGGAGATGATAAGATCTTTTGAGTTGATTTTGCTGGTTTAGTGACGTGTGATTTGCATAGATATGGATAGCACGTTCTGCATGTGTTTATAAGTTTACCAGATTTATGAGAGACGATGTTCTTATGAATACTGCAAGGTGCATCAAGTTTTACAAAAAAACGTTTATCAGTTTGAGTTATCTGTTTCTTTGTAATTTTGTCAAAGAATCTTTTTGTTCCATATTTGTCAGTTTTAACATACACAGCACCAAAATCAGGAGAGTAACGGACAGGACGATAAACAGTAGAATCATAGTCTGTTCTAAAAGCAGTTAAAATAGTTTTCACAAAATTAGAGTTTTTACACATGCCATGAGCTTCTTTTGGAGAAATAAACTGTCTAGAGTCATTACATTTATTTTGAACAGAAAAAGATGAAACTACAGACTTAGGTGGACTAGACTTCTTAAGTAGACTAGGCTTCTTAAGCATACTGGATCCAGTCTGAATAGACTTCTTTGACTGTGTGGCTCTGTTGACTTCTGGTTGCTTCATGGACTTCTTCCCTCTGGACTCTAATCTTCCATCTGCAAGATTCAAAATAGGTGGATTAGAGCTTCTCTTCAAGATCGTTGGAACTGGGTTTGTCGGTGCTGGTCCTAATAGAGAGGCTTTAGAATTTTTGGAAACAGCATTGCTCGTTTTAGTTTTTAATTCTAAAATGGTGTCCTCTAAATTATGTATTTTGATTTGAAGTTTTTCCTTTTCTTTATCAAAGGCCTTGTGAGTGTCGTCAATTTCAGATTCAAGTTGAACAATTTTCTTTTCTAAAATCAATGGTGGAACATAAAGCTTTGGTTCAATTGTTTGTTTTAAAACTTCATTATCAGAAATGGAAAATTCTTCTGGAGTGACAATCGGGAAGTACTCATTGTTTTGAAATTTTGCTTTATTCTTTTCATATGTATAGTTCAATTCAGAATAGTTAAAGCTGATTTGAGCGTGTTCCTTCTTTTCTCTGTTGAATTTCTCGATTTCTGCTTCCTCGTCCGGCATATGAAGAAAGCTTTGCCATATTCCCAAGTTCATGTAATCGTAATTGTATAGTGTGGGAACAACATCAGCAGCTTTTTCCAGAGGACGGGAGTTCTCAGCGCCGAGACCCACTTTTGATTTGAAAGATCTGAACTCTTTTGGTTGATTTAATTTTATTGTTTGTTCAGTGTGACCAGCTTTCACAATCGTCTGCTCCAGTTTGGAGATGTGTTCTTCAGCATTTTCTTTCTTGACAGTAAGACTGTGTATGGTTGCTGATTGTTCATGGATTTCCTTGTTAAAATTGTTTGTGATGTTTGTGATTTGTTCATTTAGTTTTTGAATTTCGTTATCAGCTGCCTTCAACTTATCTTGGTAATCCTTCATCTTGATGTCAGCGGACTTCATCCATGTTTGCTCTCGACTGAGTTGGATAGCTAAGTCATTTATCAGCTGCTTGGAGTCGTCTTTGTCATTTGATACCGTCTTCATCGTTTTTAGGTTTGATATTTCAAGATTTTTTGTATTAATTATGTGATTTAGACGATTTACTTCACTGGTGTGAGCAGCATGAAACGTTGATAACTGTTGTTGTAACTCTTGTGTTTTTTGATTTGAATTATTAATTTGATTTACTTGAGGAACAAGAGTTTCAAGTTGGCGACGGAAGGTTAAATTTTCATCTTTTAATTTTTGGATTTGTGTATTTGATGCATTCGTTGTATTTATTTGTGTTTGTAAATCATTTTGTAACTCAGTAATTTGAAATTGAAAAGCTGATTTTGATGTAGACAACTGATTTTGTAAGTCCTTGTTTACTTGAGTTATTTGAAGAGAAACTTGACTTAATTCACTCAAATCATTTAAGAGTTGATCTTTTTCAGATTCCAAATCAGTTATTTGTTTTGTCAAGTGTGATTTCTCATCAATTTTAGTAAAGAGTTTTTCATTAAACAAGGAATTTTCTGATTCATCAGTGTCTGAATCAGTTAATAAAGAGTGTACCTCATTTTCATCATTCTCAGGAATGCCCAGTGCAGCTCTGAGTTCGTTAGATCTCGCCATGAGAGCCAGGCTTGCTGTGCATTCCTCTTCCTCTTGATCATCAGAGTCCTCCAACCACTGTAGATCCTCAGCCAGTAGAACTTTCCCATTTTCAACTTGTTTGGCCATGAGCATTTTCCGTTTAAAGTATTCTGAGTCCTTCACCTTTGGCTTCTGGCATTCTTTGGCAAAATGGCCAGTCAGACCACAATTGTAACATTTCTTAGGTGGCTCGGTGGAGGAAGATGAGGATTTGTTGTTCGGGGTTTCAGAAGAGGAATTGAATTTGAAATTTGAGGATGATCTAAGATTGTTGTTGGTTGGTTTCTTATAGTACTTTTTGTTATAGGAGGAAATGAGAGCCAAGGCTTGACGAACTGAGTCGATTTCATCTTGTGTCCCCACTGGGATCAGAGTTTCTGGTTCTTCATGTACCACTTCTTTTGTTTGTGCTGCAACCATTGCTTCGTTGATACCTTTGTTAAGAGCCAGATTTTGTTTGGTCAACATTGCCAAGGTGTCTGTCATATCTTGCCTGTTTTTGACGATTCCTTTCACCATAGGCTCGTTTTGATGTAGGTACTCATATAGTTCATGAATATCTATGGAGCTCAAATCCTTGTGCTGCATTGCACTGTTTCCAAACATCTCCCACTCCGGTAGTAGGGATTGGATGAATTTGATGTTGATCTCAAGCTTCTCTTTGATGAGGTTGTTCTTTCGGAGATCGTTGAGCATGTTGCAGAATCTAAGATACGTTTCCCCTAGTTCTTCCATTGGGGTAGCTTTGAATTGACCATAGGCGTTTAAGGTCGAAACCATCTTTGCTTTATTACCCAGGTCGGTACCCTCCATTTGCTTTTGAATTTCATCCCAAAGCTCTTTCCCCGTGCTGAAACTATCAAGGCTGCTGTAGATTTCATTTGTTATGCCTTGTAGCATGTAGGAGTGTGCGAGCACATCCGCCCTAGCCCTATCCTTTTGCTCTTGAGTGTATTCCGCCGGGGGAATTTCGATTACACCTCCAGGTATTGCTGGTTCGGTGTTTAGGGCTGGAGCCACTGCACGATAGAACTTAGCGGGTCCGGTTGTAAGGGATTCAAGGATTGATGGACCAGCTTGTTGGCTCCAATGATGAAATGGAGAAACCGTTTCTTCCATTGACCGTATTCTCCTCGGTAGAGAACAAGTGGTTTCGTGTCTGATCCAATAGACAAGGCGTCCTTGGAAGTCATATCTTGTTGGAAGAAAGAACGACCGAAAAAAAATATTTAAATTTGGAAAAGAAGTTCGGGCCGAAGTACAAAGAAGTTCGGGCCGAGGTATAGAAGAAGCTCGGGCCGAAGTACTAAGAAGTTCGGGTCGAAGTGTAAAGGAAGTTCCGGCCGAAGTTCAAAAGAAGTTCGGGCCGAGGTTGTGAAAGAAGTTCGAGCCGAAGTGGGGTTTGAAGTTCGGGCCGAAGTTGGGTAGTAGTTCGGGTCGAAGTTGTGGTGTGAAGTTCGGGCCGAAGTTGTGATGAAGTTCGGGCCGAAGTTGTTGATGAAGTTCGGGCCGAACTTGTTACTGTTCTCGGGCCGAACAATTTCTTGAACAGAACAGTTACGAGCAGACCCTGAAAACCCACTAATTTGATCCTAAAATGCTCGTTTCTTGCCCAAATTCACTGATTCTTATAGCAAACTGACCCAAATACTATTTTCTTCAATCCATTGCAACTATATTACTCAAAAACAACCTAGATCTATTCGAAAATTTGAATTTAGAGGGTTTTTTGAAGCTTTAATGGTTTTTCCTATAACCCTTAATTCTTCATCAGTATGGATTAGATTCGATCCTAGCTTGATTCTAAGCTTAATATAACAATAAAAGGAAGCTATTCAATCCATAATAACAAGAAATAATACCTTAAATCTGATTTTTGATCTTAAACCCCTTTTTCTTCAAAAACCTTCAAAAACCCACTGATTCTTCTGATTTTAACACCAATTGATGGATTTGGATCGTTTTCAAGATGAAATTATGCTCTGATACCAATTGAAAAGCACAATAACACTGATTCAATCCATTTAGAGAGGTTTGATGATGATTTTGGTGATAAAAGTGAAGAAGGAGATTAGGGCTTTTAGAGAGAGAAAGTAGAGAGATGGGAGAGAACAATTGATGGAATGTTAACTTGATTAATTGTGCAAAAGTTAAAGAATTGAGCCTTACACTTTGGTATTTATACCATGGCTCAATTCTTGGTTAGTTAGGACCATTTTGGTAATAAAACCTAACATCTATACATTGTTACACTATTACCCCCTAGACTAACTATTACAACATATCTAGTACCTAACAGTTTTAGTTAAATACACAATGTACGTTGTAAAATACCAACGGTACAAAATAGTAAAAAAAATAAAAATGTGAAGCATTATATCTAACTTTATATACTTTTTTATCCAAATTTAAGCAGTGTTTTAAAACTCTGGTCGATCCTGCCAGTTAAACCACAATCCGGAAAGAAAGCGGGTCAAAAGTATCCTTGTTTTTGCTCATTAATAACCCCTTGTGAATTTGTGGGTCAAAAGTATCCTGGTCAAAAGGATACTTTTAACACCAAAAATATTAAACCACATAAAATAAAGTTCACGCTAGAAAAGTCTGAAAGTATAATTTTTGAAACATGGTCGATTTCAGCTCCGGAAATAAACCGGTCCTTAAAGCGTGATTTAATATTTTTGGTGTTAAAAGTATCCTTTTAGTTTTAGTTTGTTACTTTAATGGTTCAAAGGTTGTTTCCTTTTCCCAAATTAATTATTTTGAGTTGAAGTTGAATTTTCAAAATAGGACCATAAAGATGCCATGGCTGTCTTTCTCACAAACAAATGGATGGAAGTTGAATGTTAAAGATTTCCTATTTTGAGGAGATATATTAGACCACGTATACCTTTTATTGGTGTCGCCCATTTTGGGACTATAAATATACTTCTATTCTTTTGCTCTTTTCAGTACATTTAATAAAATAAATATATTAGGTTAGATTTGATCTCAGTAAAATTCTCAGTAGGTCACAGATTCAATTCCTATGATCAAAAAATATTTTCCTTATTAAGGTTCACATGTACCGACTCTAGGTTACCCACAAAGCAGGTTGAACCAATGTGATTAGTCGCCTCTCAATTTGAGTTGGAATCCACGGGTCCTATAGACAGTCTACCTATTCCTAATTTTATACTGAAATAAAAAAAAATTGATCCATTTATAGTCCTTACTGAAAAATACTAAATAAACTTTTTGTCTAGTTGTAGGAGGTGCAAAGACAGTTTTTCATTTCGTTACATTAAATTGTACTTCAATAAAAAAAATCATCATCTTCCTAAAAGGAGTCTATTCATTAAGGCAAAGAATCTGACATAGAATGCAAGGGTTTTGGTGCATTACTGAAATCCTCAATTTGGGCTCTCTGGCGATTTAGAAAGGGTGTGTCTGTCTAAATGCACTAATAATAAAAATATGTAATAATAAAAAATTTTGTAATCACAATGGCAATCATTATTATTTGATTCTTCTTTTTCTTTAATGTATTCTTCATTCAATCTTTGTTGATGCAATTTTTTTCTTAATTTACTGTGTTAATTTGTTGTTGCCGTAAAAAAAAGAGTTAAATATATCAATCAACATGTCTTTTTCGTTTTACTTTTTTATATTTAATTTTTAATTTTCTACTTTTTTTTAATTTTATCTCTATTAAAATATAAAAAATAAATCAAACTTAATCAGACGTACACAAACGAACATAAACAAACACAAACATACACGAAACAAATATAAACAAACACAAACAAAAATAAACTAACACAAACGCAAACAATAATAAACTAACACAAACGTACACAAACGAACACAAACGCACACAAACGAACACAAATGTACACAAACGAACATACAAATAAACACGAACGGATGTTCACGAACGTAAACGAACGAACGGGCCTTTGTTCGTGTTCGTTTGTTTAACTAAACGAACACAAAATCTTGTTCGTGTTTGTTTAGTTTAGCTAAACGAACGAACATAAACGAACTACCGCCGAACGATTCACGAACGGTTTGTTGAACGTTCGGTTCGTTTACACACCTAACAATATTGTTAACCAAAAATAAGTTTATTATTATTATAATATTATAAAATCATATCGCTTTTTAAATAAATGAGTATAATTTTAAGAAATATGTTGAAATTATTTGTGTAGTTTGGTTATATAAACTGAATCAAATATGATAAATCAGCTCTTAAGATATTGTAAGCTAACATAGTATAACGTTTCTATTTAAATAATTAAATACTCGTAAATTTTATTTTTTTGAAATCCTTTTATTAATAGTTAGTAATTAGTAATTATTAAATTATATATGTCTTTTTATTTTTCCATTGTCCAATCATCTTCACTCTCTCACTAGATATTTTTTATGGTGAAGAACTCAAGATGACAATTAAAGTAGTTGTAATCCCAATACACTAATTAGTTAACTAAATTTAGGGTTTTTAGTAGGACCCTTTAGAAACTCACATATCTTCGATGAAAAGAAGCCCATTAAGTGGAGTCTATTCATTAATTTATTTGTTTTTAATTTTAATTGGATATCAAACAGAAGTAATCAACAACTCGATCTTAATTGGGTTTGTTGGTTATGTAACATAACTTTCGCCAGTCAAGATAATTGCATTCTTTGCATCTCTAGCGTCTTGCTAAGGTGTTGGTTTTTTAATAAAAAGTTTTCTGGAAAATTAATAATAATAATTTAGCATTTTTCATTATGTCAACGATAACAACAGTCAAAGGTTTCCAAAAACGTCGAAATAAACAATGGAGGGATCAACGTCTCCTCCTGTTGGCACCGGCTTTTGACCGTACATGCCACGTGGGAGATGCCCTTTTGTCTTGCTGCGCCCATTAATATCCACATACCTAACTATGTCCCGTGCTCATCACGTGAACCATAGAAAGATAAATACTCCGTATGATATATATTTACACATCCAATGTTTCCAATTTTCATAAGCGGTACTTTTACACATATTTATACATTATGTGTGAGAGATCTAATGTGATTGAAATGAAGCTAATTCATGATGAATTGAGTAGAATTGAAGAATTAAGTGTGTGTGTTCTTGGTGTTTTAGTGTGTGTAGTTGAGAGAGAAAGATGGAGGGAAGATAGCTTTCAAAAGTTGTAATTCAATAAGTGTGGGAAAGCTTACATCATTAGTCATCACAAGGGGTATTTATACCCTAACCTCTAAACACACTTAAACTAGTCTAATTAAGGCTAATTACATCATTTAAGCTCAAAACTAGTCCTAACAATCTCACCCTTTTTGAGCTTTAACACTTCATCCCAGTCTTCCTTCTTCACTTTCTTCTTTTGGTCCGTTACCAAATTCGTTTATGTTCAGATGTGCTTCAAACTGTTTTGCTCTTCAATGTTTACATCTGATTAGCTTAAGAAGAAATTGAGATTTCAAACACTCAACGAAAATATTTTTGTTTCGTTGAATCTGTTGGTGTAAGGAAGTCGTAAAATTGGTTTCCTAAGGATTTGAAACTTCTGGATTTGGAAAATCAATTTGGTAAGGATTTGTCTGGATTTCTCAAATATTGGAGATTTTGTGATAGGGGTTTTTGTGAGGACTGGATAATGATGTTTTGGATTTTGAAAAGAATGATTTGAAAGTTTAAGTTTTTAGGTGTGTGTGTTTGTATTTGTGAGAATGATTTGTACAGTTAAGATTTGAATTTGAATGGTTGAGGTTTTGAGAGGAATTTCTGTAGATGAATCGGTTATCTTCTTCTTCTTCACTTGTTTTGCCATTAAGTACACTGATTATCATTTTCTGATTCTCTTAGTCACATGATATAAACAATTTCTGATTTTGCATTTGATTTGAGTACATGTGTTATGAATTTTCTTCTTTGATGGGATGTTTGTGGTTCTTTTTGACGTTGTTCATTTATACATCTGATATTTGAACTATTTCTTGCTCTTTTTCTCCCCCTCATGAGGATCATGACCATGGTCCTCATGATAAAGCTGAATAGTTGCGTTTTGGAAACGGAGAGAGGAATGGTGTGTAAGTGAAAATCGAGAGCCTAGATCGGAATGAGAACCAGAAACACGTAGTACTCGACAAATTGATTTAATCCGTTGAATGTTTTGAAAAAAATATTTGAAAATGAAGAATAGCAGTGTCAATGATCACATGAAGTCATAAACAGATGCAATCTTTACTGAAAAACTTCAGTAAAGAGATCGTTTACGGATATGACAAACACGATGATTAGAGACATTGTTAATCAAATATTTAAAATTTAAAAGAAATCAATTTGTTTGGTTATATCAAAGATCAGTAAAGTATACCACTTACAAAGATGCAATCTTCTCTGTACGTGTGTAGAGAAGAGATCGACGGATATACAAAGATCAATGACATAACAATGTGCATTCAAAACGATTTTGAGTGTGTGAGAACTGGAGAAAGTCAGAATTGAATCTGAGCAGTTTTGAGAAGATGAAAAAGATTTCTCCAATGATCTTTTAAGAAAAAAATCGTTTGAAAAATAGTAAGAAAAATCAATCCAAGATGGTGTTAAAAACAGATGCCATCAATACTGATTGAAATCAGTAAAGAGATCGACGAATTTAACAGCAAATTGTGTTGATTATTGCAAACAGGTCATTTAAAAATGAAAAATTTACATGTGCAAAATCAGGGTTTTGAAAAATTGAGCCACAACGCAAGAGACGAAAAATTTGTCATAAACAGATGCAATCTTTACTAATCGAGATTAGTAAAGAGATCGTTTACGAATATGACAAAAATTTGTATCCTACGTTGTGAACACATCATTGTGAGCACAAAGTGAGATAGAAAATTTTGTAATGTTGAGCATCACTGAGTAATAAAGAATTTATGAGAATGTGGTGTCAACAACGCAATATGAGTAAAAGAAAATGTGTGCAATTGAGTATCAATTTGAAAAGAGAAAAATATGATTTACATTTGAAGAATTTCGACAATGAAGGAACACAAATGTAGCAATGAGAAATAAGAGAATTTGCAATAAACAGATGCAATCAGTACCAACCTAGACTGGTAAAGAGATCGTTTACGAATATTGCAAAAGCTAATACTCAACATTGATAACATTGTGTTATTGTAAATATGTAAGAGGTTGAAAAACTGTTTGAGGTAAAAAAAATTTATTATCAAGATAGAATAAGAAAATTTGTAATAAACAGATGCAATCAGTACCAATTGAGATCGGTAATGAGATCGTTTATGGATATTACAAAAATTGATACCCCATATTGATAATTATATACAAAAAATTGAAAGGAGCATTGAAACAGTATTTAGCGATTATTAAAAGGATGCTCCCCCTCGACAGTTGAATTTAAAAAAAAAAACATAAAGCATTTATGCTCCCCCTTGACATAAGAATGTCTAGTTTCTCCCCCTTGACAAGTGAATAAAAACTCTCCCCCTCAACCAATGAAGTCATTTGAGAACGGGTTCCAAGCAGAGGTACTTGAAAGCCATTTTATTATTTAAAAAAAAATTAAAACAGAAAAGAAAAATTAAAACTGTAAAACGGTTTAAGTCTTGAGAATTAGTATACCAAGCTTAGACACAAGAAAAGTAAAGCGTTTTTCGTCTAAAACCTTGGTAAACAAATCAGCTAATTGAAGAGCGGTTGACACACGAGTTATACACCGAATTGTGTATAAGTCATCATCCTGCAAAATCAAATCAAACAACTTTTGGTACCCATTTTTGTTTGGGTCCGACAATGTTAGTGTGCGAATTAAACCACCGATAAGTTGTATCAATTTGATTTAAAGATTGGGAGTTCCAAGAAAAACTGAAACTTGATGTTTCACTGTCAAATAATTTTCGGGGAATTATTTGAGATGTTGGAGTTTTGGGAACCCATTTAGCTTTTAAGATCGTTGGTGTTTTAGGAGATGTTGGCACTTGATGAAAAGTTGATATGAGTGCCAATGAAAGTAAATCTTTTCTTGAATATTTCAAAGATTTAGTTTTGGAAAAGATTTTCTTTGAAGGAAAAGAATGTTTCAACACGGTTGATGATTTAGTCTTAGACATTTGAGAATGCTTAAGTTTAGAAGAGGAACCTAATTTATTTGGAGTTTTAGGTGCAGAATTTCCTCTAATAACTTGTGTGAGAGCATTCAGGTTCTTATCAGAGTGAGGTGGGACCGTGGATCTCCTAGGCTTGGGTTTGGTAGAGGAACTTACATGTGAATTCAGTTTAGGTTTTGAATTTCCTCTATTAATCTGAGATTGTTTGATTGTTTATAAATCCCGATATGCCATGACAGGAGAAAACATTCTTGTGTTATTACATTTATCCATAGATGGACTTGGCTTCTTAAACTTCTGAGGATGAGATGATTTAGATTTTAAATTTTGAATTTGTATTTGCAACTTTAGTTTCTCTTCATCAAAAGATTTATTTGACTCATCAATTTTATTTTCTAATTCAACAATTTTGGTTTGTAAAACTGATTTGTCGTTGTCAAAGATTTTAGATTTTGCTTCAAGCTTAATTAACAACCCTTCGTTTTTATTTTGAGACAAAGAAAGATCTGTTTCAAGAGATGTAATTGTATCTAGCAATTTTGCTTTCTCAATATTAAAAATATTGATTTGTTTTTGTAAATCAGAACCAAAATTACATTCAAGTAGTTTAATTTTATCAGTCAAAATACAATTTTCAGCACAAACAGAATCATATCTTTCGATGTTCAAACTATTAATAGTATTTGTGTCATGAAGGTTCTTTGTTAATTCAGCAATCTGAAGTTGCTTTGTTTCAGAATCTTTTGTTAGAGTTTCAATCTTCAAGAGTAATGCTTTATTTTCATAAACTTCTTGGTTGATTGTGGCACTCATTTCCTCAAGATGTTTGATATGTGAATTCAATTTATGAGTCTCATTTTTAAACGTCTGAATCATATATTCTTTATTTCTCGTTTCTTTTAATGCAATGATTTTTTGATCATGTAATTCCTCTGTTAACTCTTTGATTTGAGAGTTTAAAGAGTTAAATTGTTTTTCAATTTCATCAAACTCTTTTTCTTTACGTGCAATACTGTTTTTCTTAATTTGATAATCACCCCATACTTTAGAGTAAAGTTTGTAATTATGATCATATTTATCTTTATACTCTGATACTTGCTTTTGTAACCTCAGATTTTCTTGTTTGAAAACTGTTTGTTGTTGAATATAATGAGCAATTTTATTACCCAGAAAAGCATTTTGTTCATTTTGTTTTTTCCAATTCATTTAAGCGATCTTGAAGTTGAGTATTTAAAGTTTGTGCATTCAAAAGGTTTTGTTTTAAAGAATCAACTTCAGATGTCTGATTTTGAACAAAACAAGTGTCAGAATTATTGGAATTATTTGCATTAGAGGGAAGAGAAGTTTGTACCTTGTCATCCTTGTTGGCCTTTGCATTGAGTCTATCAGAAACCTCAATATTTTCGTTAAAATCTTGTGCATGTTTTTCCATTTTTGCGATTATTAAGGTTGATTGAATTCTCGGATTGATAAGCAGAAAATCTTGTGTTTCAAAAAATGTAAAAGTTTGAGCCGAGAAGTGTAAAAAGTTTTAGGTTAGGATAAAAATTCTCGTATCTGAAATTTTGCTTTTGTATGAGTTACGACCGAGAGAAAAAAATTTTAATTTGAAAAATTTTCAAAATGATCTCAGATGACAAAAGACACTTTATATATGGCCTAGATTTTCGAATTGGTCAAAAACGACGATCGGGTTAGAAACTAGGGCTAAACGAAGTTTGGAAATTGACCGAAAAATCACAAAAACGTGAATAAAGTGTCTAAAACAAGCGTTTTTGGACCGAGAAGTCGGGTAAACCGCCTTCGGCCGTTTATCACATCGTAGCTTTCGTCGCGAGCTTCGATTTGGTTACTCGTGGGCTTTAAATGGACACCCGAGCTGAAAGTTATGATCGTTTTAGTATAACCCCTTTTGTCACACAATATGGGCCGAAGACTTGGTATTGTTCGGGCCGAACTTTGATTGGGCCGAAGATGATTAAACTATGTTCGGGCCGAACTTCTTAATTGGGTCGAACACTTGAGATGGTTTAAGTTCGGGCCGAACTTCTTAATTGGGCCGAAGACTTGAGATCGAACACTTCTGGGCCGAACAACTTACTTCGGGCCGAACTACTTGGGCCGAACTACTTGGGCCGAAATTTAAAAATATGCTCGGGCCGAACTTCACTGTCACCTCGGGCCGAACTACATATAGGCCGAACATTGATATGTTCGGGCCGAGCACATGAAGAAGCCGAACATGTTCATCATGTCGAAGACTCTTACGTTCGTTCACAGTGTTCAACACTTAACCATTTTTATTCGATTTCGCTCAATACTCAATCAATTTCAATGATTCCAATCCCTAAATGCTCGAAAATGATTTCCTAACACTTTGATCCGATCATATAATCCAAAACATAACACATTTGTTCGAATTTTGCAAATTACAGTCACTTTTTGAGTTTTTCACTTTTTCACAAAAATCTTCAAATTGAGAGCAATTGTTGATGGATTGGACTGAAATTTGATTATATTGTTATTAGAATCGATGGAGAAACATGAATCTTCAATCAAATCTTCAATTCGAAACAAAAATTTACAACATTAAATTTCAAGTGACGAACACAACTTTTTCTTCAAAAAATTCTCAGATCTGAACGAATTTAGCTCGAATTTGGATCTACTCTGAAAGAGTTTTTGCTCTGATATCAATTGAGAGATCTAATGTGATTGAAATGAAGCTAATTCATGATGATTTGAGTAGAATTGAAGAATTAAGTGTGTGTGTTCTTGGTGTTTTAGTGTGTGTAGTTGAGAGAGAAAGATGGAGGGAAGATAGCTTTCAAAAGTTGTAATTCAATAAGTGTGGGAAAGCTTACATCATTAGTCATCACAAGGGGTATTTATACCCTAACCTCTAAACACACTTAAACTAGTCTAATTAAGGCTAATTACATCATTTAAGCTCAAAACTAGTCCTAACAATGTGTATAAAAGTTGGAAACGTTGCATGTGTAAATGTGTTACAGCGTGTATGAAAATGTACATCTCATGTATAACATAGAAAACATTTGATGTTAGGATAATTCTGCGGTTCTGCACCTTTAAGAAGCCGGGGGGTGGGGTGGGAGGCTGTCTAACCAATCAATATACACCAAATAATAAATGTGGGACCCCTATAACACCACTTTAACTATAATATCAGAGAACCACTTTTTCCCCCAAGTTATAAGCCCAAAATTCCTATAACATAACTATATCATGTCTTCCACACCTTGTGCTTTTCCAACCTACTCAATTTAACGAATTAGTGTGAAGTCTTTATACTTGCAATTTGCAAATTAGTAAAGCTAGCAAACATATGACGAGGTGTTAACATAGTACCTATGTACTACGGTACTACCTAGTTTGTGTATGGATATATATTTTTTTTAATTAGTTTTTTATACATGAGTCGTTGTTAATTAATCGATTCGGCGTCATTAAAGTTTTAATTATCATATTTTAACACATACTTTTGCTTTAGACATATTGAATTTTATGAATACTAATGCCTAAAGTAATTAGGTGTTGTAAATCCACCGGTATAAATCCTTTAGTTCTTGAAAGAATAAAAAAGGATTCCAAGTATTGGAAGTCAATGCTTTCATTGATTCAATTAATTACAATATACAAGATATATATATTAGACTAAACCTAACAAACTATGGAAAGATAATCTCTAACTAAATACAAATATTCTAGTTAATCTTTATCAAATATACAAAGATATGTACAATGTTTAATACACCCCCTCAGTCTTAACGGTAGTCTTGCGGACGTTGAGGCTGTCACGAAAAGTAAGAAAAAGCGGTTTTGATAAGCCTTTAGTAAAAATATCCGCGAATTGATGAGAGGATGGAACATGAAGGACACGTATTTGTCCAAGTCTCACTTTTTCCCTAACAAAATGTATGTCAATTTCAACGTGTTTTGTTCTATGATGTTGAACGGGATTTCCAGCGAGATATATGGCGGAAACATTGTCACAAAATATTACTGTTGATCGTTTAATAGGCAATTGAAGTTCAAGTAGTAGATTGCGAACCCAGGTTGTTTCCGCGACGGTGTTGGCAACAGCTCTGTATTCTGCCTCTGCGCTGTATCGAGACACGGTTGGTTGGCGCTTAGAAGACCATGAGATGAGATTATCACCAAGGAATACACAATATCCTGAAGTTGATCGTCTAGAATCAGGACATCCCGCCCTATCTGCATCTGAGTATGCGGTTAGGGTATGTGATGATGATGAGGATATACTCAGACCATGATCAATTGTACCTTTTACATATCGTAATACCCGTTTTAAGAAATTGAAGTGTGGATCGCGTGGAGAATGCATAAATAAACAAATTTGTTGAACGGCATATGCGATATCTGGACGGGTAATGGTCAAGTATTGTAGTGCCCCGGCTAGTTGGCGATACAACTGTGGATCGGACATAAGGGGACCATGAGTGGCACTTAATTTTCCGGCTGTGTCAACGGGTGTTGTAGTAGGATTGCATGAAGTCATTTTAGCCCGTGACAAGATTTCTTTTGCGTATTGTGATTGAGAAAGGAACAAGCCGTTTTTGCTCGAGTAACATTGATGCCGAGAAAGTGATGAAGTGGTCCCAAATCTGTCATAGCAAACTCATTTGACAATGTATGTATAATAGTGGTTAGTAAAGATTGTTTTGAGGCTGTTAAAATAATATCATCCACATAAAGTAATAAGTATGCCGTGTCGCGGCCATGATTAAGTATAAACAGGGATGTATCACACTTGCTGCTGACGAAGCCCTTAGTTTGTAGAAACGTGGCGAACCTGTGGTACCATGTCCGGGGTGCCTGTTTAAGACCGTATATAGATTTTCGTAAGCGACACACATGGTGAGGATTGTGTGTGTCAACAAACCCGGGAGGTTGATGCATAAAAACGGTTTCAGTGAGATGTCCGTGGAGAAAAGCGTTTTTCACATCAAGTTGGTGAATAGGCCATGATCGCGATGCGGATAGACTAAGAACCGTTCGAATAGTAGTAGGTTTAACCACAGGGCTAAATGTTTCGTAACAATCAATACCAACCTGTTGAGTTTTACCGTTTACTACAAGCCGTGCCTTGTAGCGCTGTAGAGTACCATCTGAGTTAAATTTATGTCTGAATAGCCACATACAGTGAATTATCGGTGCGCCAGATGGTCTCGGTACTAACTCCCACGTATCGTTGGTCTGTAGTGCCCTAAATTCATCGTTCATGGCAGCTTTCCAGTTTGGATCTAGCAGGGCATCGCGGGGGGATTTGGGTATGGGAGATATGGGTGGTTTGGTGGAGATGTGGAGGTTAAGTATTTTGCGTGGTTTGTGGATGCCGTGTTGGGATCGGGTTTGCATGGAATGGGTGGGGAGAGGTGGTGCTGGTGGGGGTACGGGTATGTTGGGTGTTGGTGGGAGTACGGGTTGGGGGTTTGAGGATGTGGGTTGGTCGGGACACTAGGGTCGGTTGGGGTGGGATTGGTTGGGCAGTAGGGTGTGCGGGATGGTGTGGGGGAGGTGGAATTGGTGGAGGGTTTGGTTGTGTGTGGGTGGTAGGGTGGTGTTGTGTGGGTGGCGGAGGTGGTGGTGGAGTGGGTGGGTTGGGTCGGATGGTGTCATATAGGTGAGGTGGGAAAGACTCGAGAAAGGAGTATGAAGAAAGTGTGGGAGGTGTGGGACCGGCAAAGGGAAAGATAGACTCGTCAAAGTTGACGTGTCGCGAGATAATGACTTTGCCGGTGGAGAGGTCGAGACAACCATAACCTCGAGATTGGGGTTGGTATCCGAGGAAGACGCAAAGGGATGAGCGAGTGGCTAGTTTGTGAGGGCGTTTGGCGGATTGGTTTCGGTAGCATGCGCATCCGAAGACACGCAAGTGATCGAGGTTAGGGTGGCGAAGAAATAGGGCGGAAGTGGGTGATTTATTTGTGAGAGTTTTGGTGGGTAAAATGTTGTGTAAGTAGGTGGCGGTGTGAAGTGCCTCGACCCAAAAGGAAGAGGGGGGGGGGGGAGGCGTGAGAGAGGAGGGCAAGAACAATTTCGTTTAAGCGACGAAGCATGCGTTCCGCTTTTTCGTTTTGGGGGGAGGTTTGAGGACAAGAAAATCGGAAGTTGAGGCCGACGGTTTTTTCAAATGTATGAAAGCCATTATTATCAAACTCTTTTCCTAAGTCGCATTGGAAGGATTTTATGGGCATACCAAATTGTGTTTTGATGATTTGATAAAATTGTTTAAATTTGGTGAAAGTTATGGATTTTGTTTTTAAATGGGTATACCCAAACGAATTGTGTAAAGTTATCAATTAAAACAAGGTAGTATTTGTAGCCACTTTTACTTAATACAGGTGATGTCCAAAGGTCACTATGGATTATATCAAATGGAAGAAAAGTACGCGAATTAGAATCATTAAAAGGTAAACGGGTGTGTTTACTTATTTGACACGAGTTGCATAAATGGGAGTTATGCTCCTTGCAAGAAATAAAAGACCTAGAACGTAGACTAGCTAAAATAGAACCGCCGGGATGGCCCAGACGGTTGTGCCATATTGTTGGAGATATGGCGGCAAAACAAGCGGGGGATGTCCCGGTGGAAGAAACGGCCGTAGGGTACGGGTATAGATCACCAGTACTGTTGATCCTCTTGAGGAGCTTCCCATCCTTGAGATCCTTGATAGAAAAACCAAATGGGTCAAATTCAATAGATGCCCAATTATCAATAGTAAAACGACGAACGGAAATAAGGTTTTTAATGATTTGAGGTGTGTGAAGGATGTTTTGTAAGTAAAGGGTTCGGTTTCCAATAGGGATTCGGGTGGAGCCAGATCCAACTACTAGAATGCTATTGCCATTACCTACAAAAGTAGAGCGTACAGAACTACGATTAGTAGGGTTAGAAATCATACCACGGTCAGCCGTGAGGTGTGATGAGGCCCCGGTGTCCATGTACCATGTATGATTGGTGGGGGCATTCATGCTCATAGCCTGAAACGCGTGTTTTAGATCCGACGGTTGTAGAGGGTTGTAGTCCGTGACATGTGCTTGACCGGCGGAGGGCGGCGGCTGCTGTGGACGTTGCGGCTGTCCGAACTGTGGTGGCATTGACCAAGGATTGAATGGAGGGCCGGACCAAGGGTACGTCGGGTAGGGACACGGTGGGAGTTGCCACTGAGGGGACAAAGGGGACCATTGTTGTCCACGGTTTTGATTCGGTGGACGATTCTCGTGGTTGCCTGCGCCGCGTCCACGACCATGGTTGTTGGTGTTTCGGTTGTCACGACCCCGTTGGTGTGGGGGCGGTAAGCAGGTGGGGGAGGGTTGCTGCGATCCGGAGCTGTCTCGGGTTCGGGAGTCTTTGAAGCAACGAGGACAGCGGACGAGGCTGGTGGTTCGTCGCGGCCTGATTTTCTATGTTGCTCAAGTTCAAGCATGCTTTGAGCGGTTTCGAAGGGCGGCATGGTTTGATGGATGTAGGAGGCGACGGTGTCAAACTCGGTTGGGAGACCACGAACGAGTTGAAGCACGAGTCGCTGTTCAGATACCGTGGCATCGACATCTTTTAATTGTGTGGCTAGAACTCGAAGCCGTTGGCAATACGCCTGAAGAGACGGCATGGATTCGAGTTTGAGGTTGTTGAACTCTTGTTCAAGGGCAGCGGCACGAGCGCCCTTATTGTTCAAGAATATGTTTTTAACATGAGTCCATGCGGCGTAGGCGGTGGATTCGTCTTCCAGGACACGGGGAAGAAGATCATCGGACAGGGTTCCGTAGATCCACTGAAGCACATGTGCATCGATTTCGTTTCATGCGGTGAACTTGGGGTCGTCAACGTCCGGTGGTGGGGTACCGTCGATGTGGCAAAGGACCTTGTATCCACGGGCATGGAGTTGGAATAGCTTGACCCACGAAGAGTACGTGACCTTCGTTCCATCCAAGACACGAACTTTGTTTTGGATGTTGGTGACAGTGTACACCGGGTGAAGTTTGCCGTCCGGTGGAGGAGTAGACGGGGATGGTGCATCTCCCATTGTTTCCGAGGAAGGCTGAGATCAGGAAACAAACGAAAAAAAAATCGAAAAATGGGAGGCCGGTTGATCGTGATCGACGGCTGGGTTTTGGGAGGGTAGGGTTCAGGCTCTTGATACCATATTGGAAGTCAATACTTTCATTGATTCAATTGGTTACAATATACAAGATATATATACTAGACTAAACCTAACAAACTATGGAAAGATAATCTCTAACTAAATACAAATATTATAGTCAATCTTTATCAAATATACAAAGATATGTACAATGTTTAATACCAAGTTTGCAAGACTCCTTTCAAAAGTCTTGACATTTGATGTATACGACGTGTCGACGTTACCCCAGTTTAACTATTTAAAACATTGAATATAACTTGGCATAAACATTTTGATCAAATCATATTATCTACTCACTCCGTCCCATAAAAAACTTCTCATTTAGCTTTTGCACAAGTTTTTAGATGATAGTTAGTAATGGAGTCATTAATAACACTTTTGATTAACATATAAGGTTGGGTTGGAGAGAGAAAGATAATTAGTGGATATTAGTGGTGGGGTCTTTAGTAATAATAGATTTTTATTGTGTGGAGCCCATCAAATATGGAAAATGGGAAGTTTTTTGTGGGACAAAAATATAGAATGAAATGAGAAGTTTTTTATGGGACGGATGGAGTAATTCTTAACATGTGACCAAGTTGAGGAAGGAAAAATATACAATTACTATTAGATTCATATATATTACACAATTTTGCCGAAAGTTATACAAAAAGCAATTTCCGGATAAGTGTATGATGGGTCTGATTCAGCGCAGAACCGTTTAAAGTTGCAGAACCATCCGAACATCAATGTTTTCTATGTTATACATAAGTTGTACATTTTCATACGCGCTGTAACACATTTACACATCCAATGTTTCCAATTTTTTATTTACATAATATATAAATATACATTCTGTGTATTAATGGACAATTAATGTAACGCATTCCGTGCATTATAATTTATACACGTAATGTAACGCATTCCGTGTATAACATAAAAAACATTAGATGTTAGGATGGTTCTGCGGTTCTGCACCTTTAAATGGTTCTGCGCTGAATCAGATACAGTGTATGATTGTCTATATTTTATATTTCTCATATACTGCTTTTGGGGATTAAATATCGTAATTGTTATTAGTTCATATATATTCATCTATAATATATATATGGGGATAGTGAGTATGTGGCTGTCACATACCTAAGATTAGGTGTGGAACCACCTATAACTACATAGTTTTAGTTAAAAGAACTTAGAACCGTTATTTTTATAATATCATGTCACTTTCCCACCATATTAGAGCACTTATACAATAAAAAAAACACCAATTCAATATCATTTCAAGAATATGACATGTGTTCAATATAAACACCATTTAAAAAATATGAAGCTTGAAACATCAATTCAATAAAAACATAATTATGATTTAAGATAATTGATGAGTTTTAGATGAGATTTGATATACTAATGAGTTTATGTAGTGAATTATAAGTTTTCTTAACCAAAATTACGTAGTTTTAAGTTGTTCCACACCGCTTTTTTTGTGGATCATAATAATGATCCATATTTTATTTTATTTTTTGATCGATTTTTAAGTTTAAAAAAGAAATTTTTTTGAAAAAAGTTTGTTTTGGATCATTTTTAGGGTGTTTTTGGAGTCCTCGCAGTCCTCATCGGGAAAAGAGTCATCACCGGATCCGGACCATATATATATATATATATATATATATATATATATATATATATATATATATATATATATATATATATATATATATATATATATATATATATATATATATATATATATAAGGTTACATAATGTAGGAAAAAAGGTGTACTAGAAAGTTTAATTTGATAATGTTCATAGGTCATGAGTTCAAATCCCGTCGTGGATAAATATGTGGTAGGTTTGAGGGAAGGCATACTGTCCCTTGTGAATGTCACTACCTAGGCTCGAACCACTAATTTACTAACTATCCATTAAAAAAAAAGAAAAAGAAAAAAAAGAAAGTTTTCCTTTCCCACTACGAACACATCAAAAAGGAGTTCTCGATCAAAGTGCAATTACGAGTGAGACACTGAGACCCCACTACGGCACCACTGTTCCAATAACATGCATACTCTATGTTTCGCTTCTATTATTGGTAAGAGTAAGGGGCTGGTTGTTTTTTTTACTAATTAAGTTCTATCTGGTTAAAGTGTTTGTCTGGATATATTATGTCTGTTTAGATAAATTAATGTTCTCGTTTGTTTTTCATGCTGAATGAATGGTCATAATAATAAAATTTGAACTTATTTTCATTTTCATTTTCTCAATATAAATAAATATAATTTAAGTGATATAATATTTTAAATTGAAGTTATTAATAATAAAAAATATTAAGATATCAGTTTTAAAGTTAAAATTTATAATAAAAGTTTTATTTTAAAAGAATAAAATTATAAATTAAACATTTTTTGACCAGACCATATAAAACATGATATTTTTATTAATATAAATTGCATAAATATATAAAAGAAAAAAAAGTGATGACTTAATGGGGAAAATATCATACTATGACTTTTTTGGTTAAGTAATGCTGTCTGGATTAAGACATAAACAAACAGACTCTTTACGACTTTCCTCATATAGTTATTTCCTCATTAAGTCGATTAAGTCGAAATCAAACACTACCTAAGACTATCCCCATTAACAACCCAACTCAACCCAACTTTTTCATTAAAAATGTTATCTCTCTCTTCCACCTACACAACCCAACCTAAATTTTTATTACTTATTAAAATCAAAACAACCAATCACAAAATTCCACCTCACAATTAATAAAAAGAAAGAATAAAATAATTGGTGACCCTCATGTGACTTTGGTTTCCTCCACCAGCTTAGGTCACCTCTTTTGGTGACCCCCAATAATTATTATATTATGGTGACCCAACCCTCAAATGTCCCGATGAGAGTAGTCTAATGGTATTTCGTCATACTATTTGGTCCCACTACTAGATGAAAACATGTGTCAAAATCAATAGATAATATTAAGAAAGAGAATTTGTTGAGTACACATATCATCCTATTAAGTGGGTAGGACTATGAGTATGACCAAATGATATGACTAAATATCATTTCTCTATCGGTAATTATTTAAATTGTTAGATTTGTTAAAACAGTACAATTAATGTAGTATTTGAATAATATTTTCTTTAAAGTTAGGACTATTTAAAAAGATACAAATATATGTTTTTTCTATCTATATATAAGAGGTCTGCTAGTCAAATATATATAAATATACAACTAAAATAATTTGTAACTTCTGGATTATGGTGAAGTTTAAATCATTTTTTTAACTTTTTTTTTGTAGTTTAGCACAATATTTTTTTTAAAATTATTTTGTAATAAAATAATCCAAGTACTCAGTCATAAATAAATAAAATAATCATTTAAAAAAAACTTTGCACAAAGAAAATGATTTTATCAATAAGAGTTTTATATAATTGTAAGTCATTTTAAGTTTGTTTGTTTGAATGCACCATAAAGAAAATGGTATTGATGTCTACTATTTGTACTTAGTTATATGATTACCCATGTGATCAACTATCAAAATAAATGTCAAAATCAAAAGATGATGATAAAAGAGAATTAGTGAATGACCAATGTTATCTTATTGTGAGTAGACACATGAAATATGTACAAATAATATGCATTAATATCATTTTTTTATCATAAATACCTTCTATCATAAAGAAGGTAGAGTTCAGAGGAATAAACTTTAAAAAATTGGTATTAAAGGTAGGTGATTTATATACTATAACAACTATTTTTCACATTACAAAAAATTAATTTATAGTGCTTGTATAGTTTGTTTTAAATATTATATAATCTGGTGTATGAAATTATTTATATAGTATAAAAATCAACCTTACATTAAATTATATGGTTTTGGTTGGCAATTAGTTTGCAAATAGGTCATAGTTTACAAGTAACATACTCATGAATTGACACTCACCTAACTATTATCTACCCACCAAAACATCCACAATAATATTTACTACATGTTCAATTTATTGTAAGTTAACAATCACATCTCAACTTAACTTCTTTACATAATAAAAAAGGATGGAGATTGTATAGAATGCATATGCTATTAGAGTTGGCAGAATATTGGTCGAATTAAGTAATTAAACCGCTTCGGTTCAAATTGGGAAACATTCTAATGGGAATTTAGTTTGATTTGACTCGGCAGACATTGTTTCTTCCACATCTGTAAAAACTTTCTAATGATGCCTCAAAAATAATCAATGCATCATGCTGGCATCATATATTCCTCTTAAACATATACACATTAATTTGAATATTGGATACTTGTTTGGGTGTACTCTAAATTTAAATGTGACTTTGAATTAATTATCTGCATTAAGTTTAAATCTTCTAAATAAATCTGGCTTAAATGACAACTTATTTAATTTTACCTGCAGCCTAATTTCGAAGCCACATACCAAATGGTTTATAATCATATATGATTATAATAAGACATTGAATTACAAACGCAAATTATAAATTAGTTTAACATCTCATCATCAGTCTTTTCAAAAGTTAATTAATTTATTGACTATGTTCTTCAAAGTCAAAAATCTACATTATAGTAGTCGACTATATTTCTAGAAGAAAACCATTGATTTTACTTTAAACTCTAAATGATTCCCCGTATTCATGTATAGGCTTCAAAAACACGCTGTAACGATTTTCAAAAACCAAAAAAGCTGCATCTTTGCAAAAATACATCTACACACAATCGTTGTAATGCATTTATGTCAGCCTTGTCGCCCCTGTTAGACCACTTCCATCGGAGGAGTTCGTTGAGACTTTGGTGAGGCGACGAGTTGGACGGCAAATTGGTAGAGCCCGGTGTATTTTAATATGGTATTATTATTTTTGTGTGTGTATATTTTATAATGGTGAGATAAAAAAAACTGAAGAGAAGTATTGATGGCATGCATACGTCGGTTGAATGAAAATTGGGGTGTCAGCTGATATTGCATTAATTTAACAAAAACAAAAGTGTCAATAAGCGATTTGGCGTTACGGATGAGATGGGCCTTAGTTAATTAAGAAAGAAAACTATGAAATTATAGAAAATAGAGGGAAGAGTGTAAAAGGCAAAGGGGTTTTGCTTCGGAAGGAGCATGAGATGGTTGAATTTTTACTATAAAGGGAGCAGGTTTTTGACCAAGGAATCTTTTGATGTTGACATTCACCAAAAAACAAGAAAATCTAAATATTAAGTTAACAATACATAACCTAAAAAATACGATAAAAATTCTTTCCATAAATTTGATAGAATGCGAAATAATTCGGATTTGCTAAGAATTGGTATATACAATACAACAATTAGGAAAAGAAAACACTATTACAGGAACGCTTTGATAATGCGGTGAAAACGCTTTGATAATACGGGGTAAAGACCGCAACAACAAACTACGCATTATCAAACAAACAAACCGCAACAAAAGAGAAATCGCAATATCAAACGCATAGACCGCAACAAGAGAGAAACCGCAATATTAAAGCTTCCACCGCGCTATTAATTATTCGCACACTACACTAGATGTTATACCCGCAATATTAGTTATTCGTACACATGATAAAGTAAATGTCAAAAAAGTTTACACTTGCAGGTTGTGATCGATCAGTGTAATGAACCATGTTTCAAAAATTTACAACTATTCAAAAATTTACACTTGCTTAGTTGCTAACCTTCAACAAGTGGCATAACTGCTCTTGCTATTCTTCATCCATTCGAGGTACAAGGGCAACAACCTTGCAATGTATTCACGAATCATATAATCTTCAAAAAAACTTATTACTATTCCACATCTGCTCATGAAAAACAATTAATATCAATATTTTTTACATCTATTTGAGTAATATTTTAAAACTATAACATAAACTTACAGATTGCCTGATGTTAAACTGTATGGTCTCTAAAAATTCTCCAATATGTCGAGCAACAATGTAACCACATTCCCAACTTTCTTTTTGTTTAGCACTGTAATATTCCAATTGTATATTTTAAACATCTTAAACAAATTGGTAAAAAATGGAAATTGAAAACACACGGGTGTAAATGTCCAGTGAAATCTACGAGGAAACATTTCATTGATTACTCGTACAAGAGTGTAGTAATCGGGACCCGGTACACGCTTTAGAGAATCAACAACATATGCAACATTCAATTTAGGACAGAGGATAAAAAGTATCAAGTGTCTCCTGCAAATAAACACAAACAATTAATCAAAGTATGATGCAAGAAAGTATGAAAATTAAATTAAATCTATTTGAGTAATATTTAAAAACTATTATGGAAAATTAAATCTTACCCTTGATAGTATGGTGCAAGAAAGAAAGACTTGCTTGGATGATGATTTAAAACATCCCTGATATGTTTTCTGACATGGTTATTCTTGGTGCGACATTCTGGGTCGGTAATATAGTTTGGATTGAAAAATGCACATTGTGAATTGCTGCCCGCCATTTCATAATAATACTTTAAATATACAACATAAAGTTAGTAAATACACTTATACAAATTTACGAAATCGTTCTGAAACAACATACAATTATTGGGACATGCATGTATTCTTTCTACTTCCAATCCCACTGGACACATTAATTTTTTTGCTCGATATGTAGAAATTGGTAATCCATTTTCTTCCGGAAGCAACTCATGATATAAAAGCTCTAATAGGGTTGTGAAACTTGTATCACTCCATCCGTTTTTCATCTTTAAGTTAATTAACTTCAACACAACATCAAGTTTCATTAATTTAGAATCTTTATATAACGGTGTTTTGGCTTCATCAAATAAGCGATGTAATTCACCTTGTTCACCAACGTCACCACTCATATTAGTATCCAATTCATTAATACTTTCATCGAAACGGTCATTTGAAGTGCATTGATCGTTATCGTGGTATGAGTCGTTGTTCAATGTTGTATATGCACTACTTCTATTTACATTGCTCGAAGATGTGTTACAATAAAGTCGTGATTCTCCATGACTTGACCAACAAGTGTAATTATACATAAATCCATGGCGAAACAAATGGTGCTCTATATCAGCGGTGTTTATGAATCTTTTAGAGTTTTTACAAACGTTACAAGGACATAAAATCGAAGGACTTGCGTTCTTAACGCGATTCGATTCAGTAAACCGAATAAAATTTCCAACACCGATGACATAATCGGCGGACGACCGTATAGCTTGATACATCCAATAATTACGCTCCATCTAAAAATTAATAAAACCACAATAAAAATTAATTAATATTATAAATGGTAATTGAAGGATATATAAGTAAGTCTCATATTCAGCCATTTATCAACCTAAAAAAACGAACACATTTTCTTTCTAGCTACAAGATGGTTTTATGTTCATCATGTGGCAAACAAGCAATTATTTGCACTTCATGGACAGCCAGAAACCCTGGACGAAGGTTCTATACATGTCCAACAAAGATATATTCTTCGTATATAACCATTTTAGAATTCAACTTAACTATTGTATATTCTTTTTTATAGGGTTCTACATGTAGGGTTTTTGTGTGGTTTGATCCTGTTATGTGTGAAAGATCCAAACAAATCATTCCAGGATTAATAAATTCGAAGAACAATCTTGAAATAAAGCTGGAGGAACGTGACTTAATGCTAAGGAAAATGAAAATGTATTTGATAGGGATTTGCATAGTTTTCATAGGATATGCAATGTTTGCATAATCTACTGTATTCTCTAGTTTATGAATGTAATTTGTCTACTTTGGCAACTAATTGGAAGCTACTTACTTTTCTAAGTCTACTTCAAAGCATGAAATTAAAAAAAAAGTAAACGAAATTAGCTTAAAAAGAGTAGAAGAACGAAAACAGGATCTCAACGAAGAAGAAAGACAACTATTTCAAAATATGTCCGTTGGATATTAAATAATTCAAAACTGGTTGTTATTGCGGTCGAACCGCACTAACAAATCACATAACCGCAACAACAAAATAAGGGACACCGCACCAACAAATGTAAACTAGCAGTTACAATAAATAACGTTTTACAAATAAAACTTATTTACATGATATGAAATTAAATTGATAGACTTTAAAGATAGATGATTAATTGCCAACTACTACATCTTGGAAATCATCATAAACGTTTAAAATATTTAAGATTAAATTTGTTAATATTAATCAATTAATTATTTGAAATTAGACATTCTAAATTTGAAGATAGATTTTTTTTTATCGAGACTTTGAAGATAGATGATTAACTAAAAATACTAAAATTAAATTATCAACATGCATGCATTGTAACACCTCAAATTTTTATAAGAAAAACATTTGGCCAAATTAAATCATTTTCATTAAATAGAAGAACTATTCCCAAAATATGGATTTACAAAAACCTTTGGTATGAAATCATAGTATAAGTTTTGGTGTTACAAAATATATCAAAACCAAAGCTAAGTTTAAATCCAATCTAGTGCTCTTCAATTCTAGGCCCCGCATCTCTATCCATGCGTACCTAAACCTTCGATCCCGAACCTGAGTACATAGCAAAACAAACAACGAGTACGTGAGACAAGAAAGTCTCGTGAGATACATGGGTTTTAGACCCAAGGATAACAAACAACAAATTATAATAATTATATAACAAACACGTCTACTCAGTCTAGTCACCCTATTGTGACCTATCGATCTTGATCCTTAACAATCATATCTAGCTACCGGAATCCACCGCACTAACTAGAAGCAACTTAGCTTATTAACCGAAATCCATCGCCATTAATAAGCTTCAAGATACCGGCAAGAGGGATTCGCCCAATCTACCGATACCTGCCTAACTCGCCGGAATACGTCCAGTTAGCAAGACTACTAACGTGGTTGAGTCGATGGGAATCCACCCAACTGCCCCTCACACCACACCTCATGACCGGGGGTCCCCCGCATCATCACATCATCTCAATCATATCATAACTCAATGGTTATGCCTATCTCGCCCTCGGCTATCACATCATCATCAAACAAGTTAGTCCAATATTATCAATAATATCTATCACTAACTCACCATACTATAAGTCTACACACATAGGAAAATAGACCATAACACAAGTAAGAAAGTAATTCAAAGGCTATGTACTCAGTAAAGTCCACACGTACTCACCTTAATAATATGATGCTCCAATCGTGTTCTTGACACCCAATCTCTTGCTTCACAATCAATCAACCTTCCAAGGCTTCACCAAAAGCCTAATATAACCATCACAAGTTGTTCAACATCACATTCTACTTATAATGTGTCCATCTATCTCTAGATAACACTTACTAACACACTTCCCCCAATTATGGTGACTTACAAAACCCTAGGTTTAACCAACCCTTAAGATTCTTACAATCTTAACCATACACTTGATTCCTTTGTCAAAATACTATATATTAAGTATATACAACCTTTATTTCACCATTAATCACCAACCCAAGAACTAGGGTTTCAAATCAAGATCCATAGATCTTGAGCTACAAAGATGAAAGAGTGAAGATATACCTTTAATCTTCAACTAGGAGTGAAATCTACCAAGCTTTGATGAAGAGCCCTTGCACTCAAAAATCGCCCTTGCACTCAAAAATCGCCAATGAGAGAAAACTAGGGTTTGTGGATAGCATTTATGACCAAAACCCGACTTTAATGTTGTGTCTGACAGAGTTCGCGCCGCGATCTACAAGTTCGCGCCGCGAACTTCCCTTGTCGCGAACAATTCCCGATCGTGAGCTAGCCGTGAACTTCAATCACCAAAAACCCAAAGCTACTGTCCAATGTTCGCGATCGCGAACACCAGTTCGCGCCGCGAACTCCCCTACGCAGCAGGGCTGCAGTTTTCGTTAAGTGTCTCGACCCGGTTTCGTCCATAACTTTCTCATACGGTGTCCAAATGACACGAAACCACTTTCCACGTGTTTTATATGATTTATCCTTATTTATCATATTTTTAAATAATTTATTTATTTACAATTTTCGGGTCGTTACAACTATCTACCCCTTAAGAAGATTCCGTCCTCGGAATCTCATCATAGTTCACGAAGTCCGGGTACCTTTTCCGAACCTCGTCCTTGACTTCCCAAGTCAAATTTTTGGTCCAAGGGAATGCTTCCACTTGACCAATACCAACTCGATCTCTTTATTCCGAAGCTTCTTTGTCTTGGTCTCTAATATGGCCTCGGACTCTTCAATCAACCGGTTCGGGGCATCAACCCGCATATCTTGCAATGGAATAATATTTTCAACTTCACCAATGAACTTCTTCAAATAACTCACATGGAAGGTGTCATGCACACCTTGAAGCTCGGGTGGAAGTTCCAACTAAAATGCTTGAAGCCCGATCCGCTTCAATATCTTAAACGGTCCAACATACCTTAGACTTAACTTTCCTTTCTTCCCAAACCGCATCACACCTTTCCAAGGTGATACCTTCAACATCACCATATCCCCGACATCCAAGTCGTATGGCCTCTTTTTCAATCCCGAATAACTCTGTTGTCTATCTTGAGCGGCTTTCATGTTGGCTTGTATTATACCAATCTTTTCATTCGTCACTCTCACGATCTCGGGACCCGTGAGCTTGGTTTCTCACGCTTCAAGCCAACACGATGGAGTTCTACATTTTCTCCCATACAACGCCTCGTAAGGTGGCATCTGGATGCTCGAATAATAACTGTTATTATATGAGAATTCGACCAATGGTAAATGCTCATCCCATTTACCCCCGAAGTCTAACACACACGACCTTAACATGTCTTTGACCGTTTGAATCGTTCTTTCACTTTGACCGTCGGTTTGCGGATGATAAGTCGTGCTCAACTGCAACTTTTTGCCCAATTCATCTTGTACGATCTCCAAAATCTCGAGGTAAACCTCGCGTCTCGATCGGATACAATTGACAATGGAACCCCGTGGAGTCGAACCACTTCATCAACATATAACTTAGCCAACCTTTCAAGTGGAAAAGTCTCCCGAATGGCTAAAAATAACGCACTCTTGGTCAACCGGTCAACTATGACCCAGATGGCATCATGACCCTTACTCGTCTTCGGCAACCTAACTATGAAATCCATTGTTATGTCTTCCCAATTTCCGGCCGGTACTTGCAATGATTGAGCTACCTCATACGGTACTTGATGCTCGGCTTTCACTTGAGCACACGTGGCACACTTCGAGATGTACTTGGCTACTCTCGTCTTCATCACGGGCCACCAATAAACCCGTTTCAAATCTTGATACGTCTTTGTACTCCCCGGGTGAATTGAATACTTTGACTTGTTCACATCATGCAATAACTCCTTTCGGGTACCCCCGAACTTGGGAACCCAAATTCGCCCGCCTACGGTTTTCAACCCTTGCACATTTTCCACAAAATGTTGGTTCTTACCCAATCGTTCTTGTCTTAGTTCTTCTTTTCCCATAACCTCTCGTTGAGCATTCTTGATTCTCTCGATGATACTCGAGACGACTTCGATACGCATTGACCTTCCCTTGATCGGCTTCTCATAGACTTTTCGGCTCAAGGCATCGGCTACCACATTCGCCTTCCCCGTATGGTACACAATCTCACAATCATAGTCGTTGGTTAACTCGATCCACCTTCTTTGTCGCATATTAAGGTCTTTTTGAGTAAACACGTATTGCAAACTCTTATGATCCGTGTACAACATACACCGAGTACCATATAAATAGTGCCTCCATAATTTCAAGGCAAACACGATCGCTGCCAACTCCAAGTCGTGTGTCGTGTACCTCGTTTCCGCATCCTTCAATTGTCGTGAAGCATACGCGATCACTTTACCCCTTTGCATCAACACACAACCGAGCCCTTGATTTGAAGCATCACTATACACTACAAAATCTTCCATACCATCCGGTAACGTGAGAATCAGCGCGTTACACAACTTTTCCTTCAATAAGCCAAACGCCTCCTCTTGCTTCTTATCCCACGCGAACTTCTCACTTTTTCTTGTCAACTTCGTGAGTGGGACCGCAATTCTCGAGAAATCTTGTATAAATCTCCGGTAATACCCGGCCAATCCAAGAAAACTTCTAACCTCGGTAGGAGTTCTCGGTGCTTCCCAATTAGACACCGGCTCAATTTTTGAAGGATCAACTTTAATACCATCACGTGATACCACGTGACCTAAAAATTTTACTTCCCGCAACCAAAACTCACACTTCGAGAATTTGGCATACAACTTCTCCCGTTTCAACACATCCAACACAAGTCTCAAATGATTCTCGTGTTCTTCCTCGGTCTTTGAGTAAATCAAGATATCATCAATAAACACGATCAAAAACTTATCAAGAAACAGTTTACAAACCCGATTCATCAAATCCATAAAAATAGCCGGCGCATTCGTAAGCCCAAACGGCATCACTAGGAACTCATAATGACCATACCGTGTACGAAAGGCCGTCTTCTCGGTGTCGCCTTCCTTCACCCGAACTTGGTGATAACCCGACCTCAAATCAATCTTTGAGAAGTAACTAGCACCTTGCAATTGATCAAACAAATCATCGATTATTGGCAACGGGTAACGGTTCTTTATAGTTACCTTATTCAACTCACGGTAGTCGATACACATTCTCATCGAACCGTCTTTCTTCTTAACAAACAACATCGGGGCACCCCACGGTGACGAACTCGGACGGATAAAACCTTTATCTAACAATTCTTGCAATTGAGTCATCAATTCCCGCATCTCGGTGGGAGCTAAACGATACGGAGCACGAGCAATCGGCGTCGCCCCCGGCACTAAATCAATCTTGAACTCAACTTGTCTCTCCGGTGGCAAACCGGGTAAATCATCGGGGAATACCTCGGGAAAATCCCGAATGATTTTAACATCACCAACCGCCTTCTTTTCTTTTCGGCCATCTAACACGTATGCAATAAACGATGTGCAACCCTTCGATAAACATTTCCTCGCCTTGATGGCGGTAATCACATTAGGAATGTGATGTCGCTTTTCCCCATACACATACACTTTCTCGTTCTCGGGAGTCTTGATCGACACTATCTTCTTATCACACAATATTTTGGCTCGGTGCAAACCCAACCAATCCATACCAATAACCACGTCGAAGGCCTTTATTCCCATTGGCAATAAATCGACCTCAAACTTTTTCCCATCTATTTCTAATTCACAATGTCTATAAACACTTTCAACCATTGAGGTCTTTCCATCGGCTACCTCTATCTCATACATTTCATCTAACTTTTCGGACGACACATTCAACTTACAACCAAACTCATGAGACACAAACGAATAATCGGAACCCGAATCAAACAAGATATAAGTTGGCAAGGAGTTAATGAATAAAGTACATGACACCACATCGTGTGCCTCCTTCGCCTCTTCCCGAGTAAGTTAGAAGGATCGCCCCTTCACCTTCGCCGGTTCCACCTTCTTTTGAGCCGTGGACACCATCGACTCGGTCCCCTTCTTTGGACACACATTGCTATAATGCCCTTTTTCATGGCAAGAATAGCACTCCACATCGGCCGACAACTTGGCCTTACAATCCCGGGCTAGGTGCCCCATCTTACCACAACTATAACAAGCTTTTGATTCTCCTCGGCACACGCCGGTATGATTCCTCCCGCATTTCTTGCAAGAACCAACACTTCCTTGTTTAGAAAAGCTCGATGTGAACTTTCCTTTCTTGAACGTACCCGAGCCGCTTTCGGCTTTCCTCTTCTCGCCCACATTGGCCCTCTCGGCAATCCGTGCCACATTCACCTCTTCCACACCCCGGGCGGCGCTAATGGCCTCATCAAGTGTGACCGCCCGCTTAACCTCCAATTGGTAGTCCCACGGTAACCCACTAGCATACCGGACCACCCTCAACCTCTCATCCGAGTAGGTCTTAGCAACAAACGGGAGCAATCCCGTGAACTCCCTCGAGTACTCTTCCACCGACATATCACCCTTCTTAAGGGTCACGAATTTCTCATGCATTTTCTCCAAATCCCTTTCGGGACAAAATTTCTTCTTCAATCTCGTGGTAAACTCATCCCACGTCATCACCTCAACAACCTCCCTTCCGAGGGTTTCATAAACTATATCCCACCAAACCATAGCATCCTCCTTCAATAGTTGTGACGCATACGTCACCATATCGGCCTTCTTACACTTGCTACTTCCGATGACCCGCTCGGTCTCTCGGATCCACCTCATAGTCACTTTCGGGTCTGAACTACCCGTATACACACTTGGCTTACAAGCCATGAAGGATTTAAACGAGCAACCTTCTTTCTCATCGGGCCTTGCCCTAGCATCACTTTGACCACCCGTAGATGATTTTCTTTCACCGGTGTCACTACCCCCAGTCCTCTCATCCTCGGACTCACGGTCATCCCCCGTCTTATCACAGTTCCCCATTATACGGTGCACCTCCTCGGCCACCGTCCTTTTGATTTGGTCGATAATAGTTTGGAGGTCCGCCATAGTTACTGGAGTCTTATTAGCTCCGACCTCCGATTCATCAACTCGATGCATCGACGGTTGACTTTCTTGCTCAACCACAACCTCGACATGAGGTATTTCTTCCTCCCGGTTTTCCGGGGCTTTCCCACTTCGGCGGGTGTTCACCATTTCTTTCGATCAAGACTATACGAAAGACATTAAACATTTAGTACCTCATGTACGATCCATTAGTCCCATAAGACTCAACATTCAAATCATATCAACTTTTATAGGTCCCCTAGGTTCAACCCTAAACTTAACATAAAGTCTCAAGGTCAACCTATAATCTCAAGGAATCTTACATTCCTATTGCTACAGTCTAAGACTAGGATAGACATCCAACCTAATTCACTTAAACTATAGCTCTGATACCAAGTTGTAACACCTCAAATTTTTATAACAAAAACATTTGGCCAAATTAAATCATTTTCATTAAATAGAAGAACTATTCCCAAAATATGGATTTACAAAAACCTTTGGTATGAAATCAGAGTATAAGTTTTGGTGTTACAAAATATATCAAAACCAAAGCTAAGTTTAAATCCAATCTAGTGCTCTTCTATTCTAGGCCCCGCATCTCTATATATGCGTACCTAAACCTTCGATCCCGAACCTGAGTACATAGCAAAACAAACAAGGAGTACGTGAGACAAGAAGGTCTCGTGAGATACATGGGTTTTAGACCCAATGATAACAAACAACAAATTATATAAACATAATTATATAACAAACACGTCTACTCAGTCTAGTCACCCTATTGTGACCTATCGATCTTGATCCTTAACAATCATATCCAGCTACCGGAATCCACCGCACTAACTAGAAGCAACTTAGCTTATTAACTGAAATCCATCGCCATTAATAAGCTTCAAGATACCGGCAAGAGGGATTCGCCCAATCTACCGATACCTGCCTTACTCGCCGGAATACGTCCAGTTAGCAAGACTACTAACGTGGTTGAATCGATGGGAATCCACCCAACTGCCCCTCACACCACACCTCATGACCGGGGGTCCCCCGCATCATCATATCATCTCAATCATATCATAACTCAATGGTTATGCCTATCTAGCCCTCGGCTAACACATCATCATCAAACAAGTTAGTCTAATATTATCAATAATATCTATCACTAACTCAACATACTATAAGTCTACACACATAGGCAAATAGACCATAACACAAGTAAAAAAGTAATTCAAAGGCTATGTACTCAGTAAAGTCCACACGTACTCACCTTAATAATATGATGCTCCAATCGTGTTCTTGACACCCAATCTCTTGCTTCACAATCAATCAACCTTCCAAGGCTTCACCAAAAGCCTAATATAACAATCACAAGTTGTTCAACATCACATTCTACTAATAATGTGTCCATCTATCTCTAGATAACACTTACTAACACATTTCCCCAATTATGGTGACTTACAAAACCCTAGGTTTAACCAACCCTTAAGATTCTTACAATCTTAACCATACACTTGATTCCTTTGTCAAAATACTATATATTAAGTATATACAACCTTTATTTCACCATTAATCACCAACCCAAGAACTAGGGTTTCAAATCGAGATCCATAGATCTTGAGCTACAAAGATGAAAGAGTGAAGATATACCTTTAATCTTCAACTAGGAGTGAAATCTACCAAGCTTTGATGAAGAAATCACCCAAGAACAGCCCTTGCACTCAAAAATCGCCAATGAGAGAAAACTAGGGTTTGTGGATAGCATTTATGACCAAAACCCGACTTTAATGCTGTGTCTGACAGAGTTCGCGCCGCGATCAACAAGTTCGCGCCGCGAACCTCCCTTGTCGCGAACAATTCCCGATCGTGAGCTAGCCGTGAACTTCAATCACCAAAAACCCAAAGCTACTGTCCAATGTTCGCGATCGCGAACACCAGTTCGCGCCGCGAACTCCCCTACGCAGCAGGGCTGCAGTTTTCGTCAAGTGTCTCGACCCGGTTTCGTCCATAACTTTCTCATACGGTGTCCAAATGACACGAAACCAATTTCCACGTGTTTTATATGATTTATCCTTATTTATCATATTTTTAAATAATTTATTTATTTACAATTTTCGGGTCGTTACATGCATTACAATAAAAAATTAAAAAGTCGCAAAATTAAAATCCAAACAAACTAATTAAAACAAAGTAACTTTCAAAAAAAGTCGGCCCCCTGTACTCTTCATTTTCTCGAAATCAATTGTGAAAACAACCAATTGGTTCCATTGGATGTCCCACTTCATTCTCAACTGGTCAAAATTCCCATGAATAGTGATCGGGCCATAGGGTCTTTCTTCAATTGGTTTCTTTCGATTACGAAAGGTATCAACCATCACGAACTTTTTAGTATTTTCTCCTCTCTGGAAGACACAAGTAGGGCCATACTTGTAGAGCATGTGATCATGAACCACATTTGCTGGTATAGTCTGAAAATTAAGACATCAAAAAAAAATCATCATTATAAATAGTAAACAGAAAGAAAAAAGAACCAGAATATATATATGCATACAATTTCCCTCCGATGTATAATCTGCGAAACCCATTTCACAGCAAAGAAATGGCTTTTTTCTAAAGGATCCTCACTTCGGTAGTTGTTAATATCGTCGTCGGTAGAAGACTCGATTTCAATAATTTCTACCGGATATTCGTTATCGCTTTGGGAACTCATGTTAATAACAATGAAAGGTTTTTAATTAATATTTTTCTTGTGATCAAAGGTCACCATTTTAGAAGAATATTGGTGATGTGTGAAAACTAGTTATAAAATAATAACCTAAAATACGCCTTCTCTAGATTACCACACTCTTAGGCAAGTATGACCTAATCGTGAGCAATATAGTTCAGGTAAGTAATTCGGGTGTTCGTTTCCGCAGGGAACAGTTAAGCCGACTAAATAGTCTAAAACTAATGATTTAATCTAAATGAATGCATAAAGTAGGGGTTTTTGTTTTTAAACTAATTAAATGAAGAAACTGATTAAAAGTAACTTGAGCTTTTGAAAACTGAGACAAATTGACAAAGTAGTACAACTGTGTTCAAATATGAGAAGGAATATTCACTATGATCGATTCCATCTAGTTCTAGGTTTGGTTGGTTAAGTCCCGATTTAATTGGTGTTCTAGAAGTCAGGTAAGCAGTGGTCTCTAGCTTCCTACAATGCCCGTGTTATCATTCCTAAGAAGTGTTTTCCTAAAGAATCATACTATGGTCACACTTCGGCTTGTTAATTATATCTAGGCCCGGATTTCCGTCACCTTCTAATCTCGAATTCGGTCGTTACTAAGATTAGACTTTCAGTTTCACCTAAGTTATTTGATGCTTAAACTCAAATCCCTAGATCTAGTGGATTGCCAACTACGTCACCGGGGTGAAAAGTTGAAATAATTATTAACTATAAATGCTAGTGGTCACTCAACAAAATAATTAATAATCAATAGTTAAAACAATCAAAAATGCAAGAATTAACCGAAAGGGTTTTTGATATAAATAAACAAGCGTTCAAAACCAACGTTAAAATCCTAAAAATACCAAACCTAAAGCCTAGATTTCATCTAATCATAGTGAATATAAATGATTAGCACATAGACATGCTAAACATTGCAAAACAAACGTAAGAATTCAATAAAACAAACATAATGAAAATCGTAATGATTTAGAACCGAAAATTATGAATGGAATTGAAGATCTTGATGCTTGAAACCCCTAAAATTCGTCCACAATAGCTTCCCTAGGTCAAAAAGCGGTTGCACAAAAAGATCCCAAAAGAATGGCTGAATTTTAGCTTAAATACCCTTATTTTCGTTTTGCTCGAGCACTCGACCAGGGGTCTCTCGCGCGCTCGACAGAGGGACACTCGCGCGCCACGGGGTGCGACAGGGGCCTGCTCGCGCCGCTCGAGCATGTCTGAATTTCGGAATTTGCTTAATTTTTACGTTTTTGGTCCTTTTCTTCTATAATTTGGACTTTTGACCTGCATTTTATCAACAACATCATAAATTAGGCATAAACACTTATTTTTACTATAAATCAAGCCTAAAAAATACAATATTGACGGATTTAAACATGTATAAATCCGTCGATATCAAGATGCCCACACTTGAACATTGCTTGTCCTCAAGCAAATCATCATATGAAAAATTAATTAACTAGATAATGAATTAAGACAATAGACACTTTTCTCAATTTCATTCATAGAAATACAACAATTTTCAGAACCTAGTCCAATTTAGCAGTTAAAATTTTCACTATATTTTATGCCCAAGTTTGTGTAAGACATTAGCTAACTTTTCACAAATCTAATCAAATCTTTAACTATGCTAATCATACTACTTTTAACTTAGATCCTAATCCACCCTTGTACAACCTATAAATACCATCTTTATGAAAATTACCCAATTAGTAAGGTTAAACGAAGAAAATCTAGTTTATTTATTCATTTCAAAGCTTATTTGCCTTATTTATTTATTCATGCTTTGCATGTTTATTTATTTATTTACTTACTTATTTTTCATTTCTTTTTATACATGCTTTGCATGTTTTCTAATTTTATTTATTTATTTTGTTTGGAAGAGAGAACCACAACTTTCATTGAGAACCCGCATAAAAGACTTTCGACCAACATGTCCAGATCAGTTGACCTTAGAATGCTAGGTTTGAAGGACCCCTCGGGCGTACTCGTCGGGAACCCAAGGTCGGCTAATTGTTCTCCCTAAGTATTTAATTAGGTATTTATTCAAGAATCGATTCGAACCTCAGCTTACATTGTGAACCCGCATAAAAGACTTTCGACCAACATGTCCAGATCAGTTGACCTTAGAATGCTAGGTTTGAAGGACCCCTCGGGCGTACTTGTCGAGAACACAAGGCCGGATGAATATTCTCACTGATTCTCAAATTTTTCATTTATATTTATTATTAGCAATTTATTCACGTAAACTAAAAGCCCTTAACTCAACCTAATGTCATCGGGAGCTAGCTTTGCTAATCTTAATTTTCTAAAAGACAATTTTTATATATTTTACAAGACATTTCAAATTTTCCAAGTTAGGAAGTGGTTTAATTAACAAGTTAAAAAGATAATTAGATCGGCAAAAAGCCACAAAAATTGACACATAAAAGCTAGGTAAAATTTTGCCCTTTAAAGTGAACTTTATTGTCCAAAAATTGTTTTCTAAGGTTGAGATGTGTCTAAAAAAAATTTTTTTTGCTGATTAAAACAATTTGTGTATTTAGATGATGATTTCGTAGAGAACTATCCAAGTGGTGAAACTCACCCCCATGCCCACACTTAAAGCTTTGCATTGTCCCCAATGCAATAATATTTTAAACAAACGGGAAAAAGTTAATAAAAGAGTAAAAGAAAGGTACTCCCTGGGGGTGCTTTGTGTTGATTCCATGCTTTTGTGGTCCAACAGAATATGCTCCAATTCCAAGTTTCAACTCCAAACAAGAATTTTGTTCTAAACATCACAACCAACAGAAACACATAAAAGTAGAAAACATAAAGTAAAGTAAAACAGTAACATAGTCGGATAGTAAAGTACAACCCAATCGAACGAAAAGAAATAAAAGGGAAATAAAATAAAATGGTTCAAATTCAAAGACAAACAGATGGATCACTGGTCAAGATCATCGCGGTGCGGTGTCGAGTCATGCTGCTGGTACCAGGCGTCATAAGTGTCGAAGTTCGGTGGTGCTGTCATGCTCGGGGGCCAGTATGGCATTGGGTCGTAGCCAACTGGTAAGGTGGGTTGTGACCCAAATGATGCTGTTGTGGCCCGAGCTTGCCAATTCTGAGACATTTGCAAACGCTCGCCTTGATAATAATTTCGTTGAAGTTGCAATTTCATGTCTCCCATATATTGCCTGACTCCAACATATTCATTTTGTAGGCCCGCCATGTGTACCTGCAAATTTTCTAAATCGGTGTGAAAACCACCCATCCGCGTGTCGAGTTGTTGAAAAGATTGAAACGGGTCAAATGCGGATGGTGTTGTGCGAGAACCCGATGCTTGATCTTGACCTTGACTTGGAATGGTATCTTCCACATCTACTTGCATCGCCTCTTGATTTAGTGGCAGTTCCACTTCTTCGTCTTCACTTGCTAAACCCTGTTCTCGTCTTGCTTCCTTTCTTAGCCTTATTTCTTCTTGCCTCCTTAGCTCTCTCTCTCTCGCAACCCCGAAATCCCATTCATAATGTTTGGTTTTTCCAATTCTTTTGATTGCCCCCATTCCTTTTAAGGCATATTTATCGAGCCATCCCATCTCTAGGGTTGTTAAAGAATCCTTAACTCGCGAAGTAAGTATACCGTAAGTTTTTGCAAGTCGGGAGATGTACTGACCCCCACACAGACCACTGGCAGTTTTCTTTCCTGTGGCTTCACTCAGAAATTGGGCGATAACGTATGGCAAATGAGTGAAAGCTCGTGAATCCCTCAAACGACTTAATAACCAAAGGTCCATTTGACCCACTTTCTCTCTACTGTCTTTCCTTTGGTTGATCGTATTGACAATTATCCGGTGGAAGACTTTATCCTCGGTTGAGTACATTTTTGATGATTTTGTATTGGCGTTTTCATACTTGCCAACACCAATTTCTGCCCAAATGGGTCCATAACGGATATCATCTGCAGGTTCCATCTCGCACAAGGATAAGTAACGGTGAAATTCGGGTTGTTCCATCTCATCTTCCTTATAGAGCTTAAGACGTGTAGCCAAACCTTTCAAAGATAGTTCCCGATATTCACCCCCTAACCAGAATCGCATACAATCTGCTTTGTTGAAGTGGAAAGATGACAGGAATTGGTAAACCAGTTCTGAGTAGATCGGTTTTCTCATTTCTAAGGCCACTTCCCATGCATTACACTTCACTATCGGTACATCGTTCTCATCAAGGAGAAATCGGGGATAGTATTCCCGTAGGTTCTGAACTCTTCGTACATCTTCCATATATTTCCAATCCAAAGTTCTACCCGGTTCAACTGATCTGTTTTTGATTTCTTCGTATTTAGCTTTAACTTTCTCTCTTGTATCGGGGTTAGGAATGGTGTTGAAGTTCATGAACACATGTTTTCCCCGTACAATTAATTCTCGGGGCATGCCATCTTCGTGTACCGAAGTGGACTTGGATGACCCGGTAGCACCTCTTGATCTCTGTCAAACAATCACATAAGAATTTAATTAATTAGAAGTGTTATCTATTTTCAAAACAATTAAGGGAGTCGATAAAAGATATATACTAGTTTATAATACCGTTTTCCCTTACCCACACTTAGTTATAAACATAATTATACAATTGTGTTTAACTAAGTGTGGTTTAATGTAACACTTAAAAATTAATCTTACGTTGAAGTTCATATAAATTTTACTTAAAATTGTGTTTACAATAAAAATTTTCCATCAAATTGTTAACATTTGTATTTTAAGATCAAAAACCATACGTAAAGATGAAAATTTAGCCACATCGTATAAAGTTGAACTAGTATTGCTACTAATTCTATTAAAAATCAGTTGTATATCATAATGTGGTGATTTGTAAGCCCTAAACTACATGATTTTCGGATTTTTGGGTCAAGTTCTACCCTAGTTCATGAAGTTTCTTCCCAAAAACCAATTTAAGTTCAAAAATTCGGATTTGAACCCAAGATACAGTACAAATTCGACTATATTACGGCTTATTACTTCAACCTACCAAGAACTACAAGCAAAAATCAAACAATTTGAAAAACAATTTCAAATTTTCGGACCTAGGTCTAAAACCCTAGCAAAATTAAAATTTCTACTCCTAAAGGATGATTAAATGATGAAAAGAAGAGTAAATTCACCTTAGATGCCATGGAATTGAAGAAAGGAAGAAGATTCGGCCGGAATTAGGGTTGGAACGATGGTGATTCGGCGGTAGGATCGAACGAAAAAGACGATGGGGTTAGGGTTCTGGGGTTCCGGACGCCACAGAAAGAACGAAGGCTTATAAATCAGACGGGTCGAGTGCGCGAGGGGCTGGGTGACGAGTACGCGACCGAGGTGAGATCTGGATCGAAGATTCTGCTCGAGCAGCATGCGTGCGCGACGGGTACTGGCTCGAGGGCTCGGAAACGCGACAGATTACCAGAGGCTGTCGCGCCGCTCGACAGGCAGCTCGCGTGACTCGAGAACTCGACAAAGTTTACCAGATGTAGTCGCGCGGCTCGAAAGATATTTCCCGGACGCGAGATGTCCTCTGTTTTTGAAGACGTTTTTCCTGACCTGGTCGCGCGGAGCGACAGAACTGTCGCGAACTCGACAATCTCTGGAAAAAAAAATGCTTTTTTTTAATTTAAATCTAAAATGCAGAAATAAAATGGAGAAAAATATTAAAACCACGGGTTGCCTCCCGAGAAGCGCTTCATGGATTTACGAGTCTAGAGCTTGACTCGGTGTTGCTCTTCGTACTTGCTTTTCTTCATCGAGGCGAAATGCACAACCTCTCCTTCTTTCTCTTCTTCATCCATTCCTTCGTAGTATTGTTTAAGGCGGTGGCCATTTACGCTAAAATGACCACCCTTCTCGGTAACAAGGTCGACATATCCCGTTGGGTGTTGTTTGACAACTGTGTATGGACCAATCCATTTTGACTTTAGTTTTCCAGGCGAAAACTTATATCGAGATTGATATATCAAAACCTTATCACCCGCCTCAAAATACTTACGAATTCTCAACCTCATGTCATGCCAATGTTTACTCCTTTCCTTGTAAATCCGGGAGTTCTCATAAGCATGGAATCTTTCTTCATCAAGTTCGTTGAGTTGTTGACGCCTTTCCGTCCCTCCTATAATAGCATCCATGTTACATTCCTTGATGGCCCAATATGCTTTATGTTCAATTTCAAAAGGAAGGTGACAAGCTTTTCCGTACACCATTCGGTATGGTGTGCATCCGATAGGGGTTTTGAAGGCGGTTCGGAATGCCCATAAAGCGTCATCAAGACATTGAGACCACGTCTTGGGATTTTTCACAATGGATTTTTCAAGAATTCTTTTCAAGGCTCTATTAGTGTTCTCGACTTGACCACTCGTTTGTGGGTGATAAGCCGTTGAGAACCGATGATGGACACCATATCGTTGGAGGGTTTTCTCCATGAGATGATTTGCAAAGTGAGTGCCACGATCGCTAATAAGAGCCCTTGGGCATCCGAAATGACAAAATAAGGTCCTCACGAAATTAACTACAACTCGGGCATCATTAGTTGGTAATGCTTTGGCCTCAGGCATCATTAGTATGTACTTGTTGCCGTGAGAACTTGGGAATGGTCCCATGAAGTCAATGCCCCACACGTCGAATATCTCACAAACTTGGATGCCATGTTGGGGCATTTCATCCCGTTTGGAGATGCTTCCGGTTCGTTGACATGCGTCACATGTCTTGACCAAAGTGTAAGCATCTTTAAAGATGGTAGGCCAATAGAATCCCGCATCTAACACTTTTCGAGCGGTGTAGTTTGGACCGAAATGACCCCCGGTAGGTCCTTTATGACATTCGTTGAGAATGTCTTTTGCTTGATCACCGGCGACACAACGTCTATGCATGAAATCAGCACCGACTCGGAAAAGATATGGGGATTCCCAATGATAATGCTTAAGATCAGAAAAGAACTTCCCCTTTTGTTGATGGGTCATTCCTTTCACAAGAACACCCGCCGCTAGATAATTTGCAAAGTCGGCGAACCATGGGTCATCTTCCTTGGTGTCTTGTAAAGCATTGACGGCCTCGAGGAATTCTTCTGGAAAGGTATCATTAATCTCATTTTCATTAAACTCCTCAAGGTGAGGGTTCTCGAGACGAGATAAATGATCCGCAGCAAGGTTCTCCGCCCCCTTTTTATCCTTGATCTCAATGTCGAATTCTTGTAGGAGAAGAATCCAACGAATGAGTCTCGGTTTAGCATCTTGCTTGGCGAAGAGATACTTCAATGCAGAGTGATCCGTATAGACAATGGTTTTAGATAAAACCAGATAAGGACGGAATTTGTCAAAAGCGAATACCACAGCTAAAAGCTCTTTTTCGGTGGTGGTGTAATTCGCTTGAGCACCGGTGAGTGTTCGACTAGCGTAGTATATCAGTTGGAAGTGATTGTTCACACGCTGTCCCAACACCGCACCGAGTGCGTAATCACTTGCATCACACATGAGTTCGAATGGTAAATCCCAATCGGGAGATACCATGATAGGAGCATTAGTGAGACGGTCTTTCAAAAGATTGAAGGCCTCCACACACTCGGGATCAAACACGAAGGGTGTGTCCTTCTCAAGAAGATGAGTCATGGGTCGGGTTATCTTGGAAAAGTCCTTGATAAACCTACGGTAAAACCCCGCATGACCGAGAAAGCTCCTCACTGCTTTGACATTTGAGGGTGGAGGGAGTTTAGCAATAACGTCGATTTTAGATTTATCGACCTCCAACCCTTCTTTAGAGATCTTATGCCCCAATATGATGCCTTCACGCACCATAAAGTGACACTTTTCCCAATTAAGCACAAGATGGGAATTCTCGCACCTAATAAGGACTCTCTCGAGACTTGCAAGACATGAATCGAACGAGTTTCCAAAGACTGAAAAATCGTCCATAAAAACTTCCATGCAATCCTCGATCATGTCTTGGAAGATGGATGTCATGCAACGCTGAAATGTAGCAGGCGCGTTGCACAACCCAAATGGCATCCTTCTATATGCATAGGTACCGAACGGACATGTGAAGGTGGTTTTTTCTTGGTCCTCGGGATCGATGGGGATTTGGAAGTAGCCAGAGAAACCGTCCAAGAAACAATAAAAGTTATTTCCGGCTAGTCTCTCTAACATTTGATCAATGAAATGCAGAGGAAGGTGATCCTTCCGAGTTGCATCATTGAGTTTTCGATAGTCAATGCACACTCGCCATCCCGTGACAGTTCGAGTTGGAACAAGTTCGTTCTTATCGTTACGGACAACTGTCATCCCTCCTTTTTTCGGAACTACTTGGACCGGACTCACCCATGGGCTATCTGAGATGGGATAGATGAGACCTGCATCAAGTAGTTTTAAAACCTCCTTCTTAACCACATCATTCATATTCGGGTTCAACCTCCTTTGTCTTTGTACACTTGGCTTGAAGTTGTCCTCCATGAGGATTTTGTGTGTACAGAAAACAGGGTTGATTCCCGGTATGTCTAGGGGTGAGCATAGTCGGGTACCCACCGGTTCCGACCGGAACCGGAACCGGAACCTCTTGTACCGGTTCCTCAATTTTCGGAACCGGAACCTCCGGTTCCTTCCGGTTCCGGTGCCGGTTCCGGTTATCCTGTTTCTAAAATCGTAAAATTAAAATTAGATGTAAAGCTTAAATATTAATCATTTTTTGTCATTTTATCAACTAATCTTTGAATAATCATAAACTCCAAACACTTAAACCTATGATTGTCTATATATTTTATCGTTAGAACACTATATTTATACTGATTAATGACTAAACTCATTAAAAGTTACACAAAGTTTCTTATATTGTTAAATTTTGACATTAAATTTATCATATATATAATATTATAACAAAAATAGACCGAATAATTACCGGTTCCGGTTATCCACCGGTTACCGGTTCCTAAATTTTGAGAACCGGAACCGGAACCTATTAGGGCGGTTCCATAATTTTAGGAACCGGAACCGGCGGTTCCAAAGCGGTTCCGGTTCCAATTCCGGTTACCCGTTTTTTCTGATCACCCCTAGGTATGTCCGCGGTTTTCCAGGCAAGAGCCCGTTTGTGAGATTTCAAGATTGTTACTAATTGGGTTTTTTCAGTAGAGGATAGGTTCGAAGATATGATGACTGGCAGTTCAGATTCTCCTTGTAAGAAAGCATATTCCAGATGGCCAGGTAACGGTTTAAGTTCTAAGGAAGGAGGGTCCTCTAAAGATGTTTTGATTCGGAGATTTTGTTCAGGATCGAATTTCTCAAAATCATCTTCATTTTCTTCCGAATCCTCTTCATCAAGGTGAAGTAATTCCTCGAACTCTGAGAGATCTTGGATAGATTCGGGAGAGTCTAGAGTGACATCACCATAGGTAGTGATGTCATCGCAATCTAGATCTAGAAATGAAGTAATTTCCTCTTCCATGCACACATCGATGATGTCGATGAAATTGCACGTGTCATCGGAGGCAGAGGTATGCTTCATCGCTTTCTCAATGGAGAAAGTGACTCGGTCATTACCGACACCTAGACTAAGCTGTTGTTCAGCAACCAAGATTATGGCACTGGCAGTGTTCAGAAAGGGTCTTCCTAAGATGAGAGGGACATTTGGCTCTTCCGGGATATCTAGGATAACAAAGTCAGCAGGAAATATGAACCTGTCGACCTTAACTAGAACGTTTTCTGCTATGCCCACGGGGTATGTAAGCGATAGGTCTGCTAATCTAACAGTCATCCTAGTCGGTCTAAGGTCTGTTATTCCTAATTTAAGGAACAAGGACAAGGGCATCAAGCTTATGCTAGCTCCTAAATCAGCTAGTGCCTTACAGGGCGGTAAATTATCTATGAGACAAGGGATTATAAAACTCCCTGGATCACCCTTCTTTGGAGGTATGTTTGGTTGGAGGATAGATGAGCATTCCTCGCTTAATATTGCTGACGACACCTCCTCCGTGTGTTCCTTGCTTGAGACCAAGTCCTTGATGAATTTCCCGTAGTTTGGCATCCCTGCTAACATGTCAACCAAAGGAACGTTAATGCGCACCTGTTTAATCATTTCAACAAACTTACCATATTTTTCCTTAAGTTTTTCTTTCCGCAAACGTTGAGGAAAGGGGACCTTCGGTGTGTAGGAGTTTGTTGTGTCTGTTTTGTTGGACCTGTGCGTCTCCTTCGGTTTTGTCTTTTCTGGCTCAGTTGGATTTTCAACTTTCTGCATGGCCCTCTCCTCTTCATTAGCTGGAGTCTCCTCATTAACCTGTACATCAGAAGAATTTTCGTTAGTATTTAATACATGTGAACTTACCGTTTTACCACTTCGAGTAGTGATAGCTTTAACATTTTCAAATCCCCTTTTCGGGTTGTCCTCTGTTCTGGGTGGTAGACTGCCTTGCGGTCGTTCTTGTAATGCTTCAGCCATCCTGCCCATATTTCTTTCTAAGCTTTGAATTGCTGCTTGCTGATTTCTGTTAATCTGATCTTGTTCCTCAGCTTTCTTGTCATGTTTTTCTATAAATTTTTCGAGCATGAGTTCCATTGATGACTTTGATCCTTGACCTGCAGCATTCTCTCGAGGTGGTTGGTTTGTTTGATTATCACGTTGGAAACCAGGGGGTTCGAGTTTCTCGGGGGATAGTTATTGTTTTGGTTATTGTTGTTATAACCTCTGTTGTTATTGTACCCCTGATTGCTGTTGTTATACCCCTGATTTCCTCCTTGATAATTACCTCGGTACCCATTGTTGATGTAGTTCAACTCTTCTTCCGTAGACTCATCGGTTGATGTTGTTGGCAATCTTTAGTGAGATGTGGTCCTCTACATTTATCGCATCCAACCTGTATGGCATGTAAACAACTTGTTATTTTATCTAATTTTTGTTCAAATACCTGTTGGTTGTTCTTTATTGCGGCCACTTCATCATTTCGTCGATCATCAACTGCATTCAGAGAGGCTTGATTCTGCCCGATTCGTCTGTCAGATGTCCATTCTAGACTGTTCATAGAGATGTCTTCGAGAAGTTGGTATGCTTGAGTTGGGGTTTTGTACATGAATAGCCCACCACTTGATGAATCGAGTAGAGAACGAGATGTATGATCTAATCCCCTATAAAAAAATGTGTACTATGTTATTTTTCTTGAAACCGTGATTTGGGCACTTCCTCAGTAGGCTTTTTAATCTCTCTCAAGCTTCTGTTATCTTTTCACCTGTATCCTGCATAAAAGCCATAATGTCAGTTTTTAGTTTGTCAGCCTTAGCTGGTGAAAAATAACGTGTAATAAAGCTACTTCGGAGTTCATCCCAAGTCGTAATAGAGCCTGGCTCTAACGATTTAACCCAATCTCGTGCATCCCCAGTTAAAGTTGAAATAATTATTAACTATAAATGCTAGTGGTCACTCAACAAAATAATTAATAATCAATAGTTAAAACAATCAAAAATGCAAGAATTAACCGAAAGGATTTTTTATATAAATAAACAAGCGTTCAAAACCAACGTTAAAATCCTAAAAATACCAAACCTAAAGCCTAGATTTCATCTAATCATAGTGAATATAAATGATTAGCACATAGACATGCTAAACATCGCAAAACAAACGTAAGAATTCAATAAAACAAACATAATGAAAATCGTAATGATTTAGAACCGAAAATAATGAATGGAATTGAAGATCTTGATGCTTGAAACCCCTAAAATTCGTCCACAATAGCTTCCCTAGGTCAGTTTTTAGTTTGTCAGCCTTAGCTGGTGAAAAATAACGTGTAATAAAGCGACTTCGGAGTTCATCCCAAGTCGTAATAGAGCCTGGCTCTAACGATTTAACCAAATCTCGTGCATCCCCAGTTAAACTGAAAGGAAACAATCTTAGTCTCATGGCATCCAACGTTACGTCTCGTTGTTTAAACAGCTCACAAATTTCCAAAAAGTTTTCGAGATGTCTGTTGGGATCATTGCATAATCTGCCATCGAAGTTCAGATCCCGCACCATACTAAGGAATTGTCCTTTAATCTCGAAATTTATATTGTTCAGTTCGGGAACTGTGATGGATGGAGTAGGGGCAGTTGGTGTTGTCTGCCTAGTACTCCACATGGGTTGCTCTGGTGGTGGTTGATCTCCCATATCGAAAGTGGGATTTTCAATAACTTGAAAGTTGATCGAGTCTAGGTATTGCGCTGCTAAAACTGCTCTATGTCGCTGGCGAAGAAGTCTCTCTGGCTCAGAATATGGTGATATCGGATCAGAGTCAGAGCTATGGGTCATACACCTGCAAAACTCAAAGCAATTGTTAAAAACGCAACTGTTCAACACAATCAATAAAGTAATTCAACAACTTAAAATAAACTTGTCCAAGAATAAATCCCTAGACAAAGATCGATTAAAAGATTAGTTTTAAATAACTAATCAGGCAACTGTTCCCCGGTAGCGACGCCAAAAACTTGATGTGTGAAAACTAGTTATAAAATAATAACCTAAAATACGCCTTCTCTAGATTACCACACTCTTAGGCAAGTATGACATAATCGTGAGCAATATAGTTCAGGTAAGTAATTCGGGTGTTCGTTTCCGCAGGGAACAGTTAAGCCGACTAAATAGCTTAAAACTAATGATTTAATCTAAATGAATGCATAAAGTAGTGGTTTTTGTTTTTAAACTAATTAAATGAAGAAACTGATTAAAAGTAACTTGAGCTTTTGAAAACTGAGACAAATTGACAAAGTAGTACAACTGTGTTCAAATATGAGAAGGAATATTCACTATGATCGATTCCATCTAGTTCTAGGTTTGGTTGGTTAGGTCCCGATTTAATTGGTGTTCTAGAAGTCAGGTAAGCAGTGGTCTCTAGCTTCCTACAATGCCCGTGTTATCATTCCTAAGAAGTGTTTTCCTAAAGAATCATACTATGGTCACACTTCGGCTTGTTAATTATATCTAGGCCCGGATTTCCGTCACCTTCTAATCTCGAATTCGGTCGTTACTAAGATTAGACTTTCAGTTTCACCTAAGTTATTTGATGCTTAAACTCAAATCCCTAGATCTAGTGGATTGCCAACTACGTCACCGGGGTGAAAAGTTGAAATAATTATTAACTATAAATGCTAGTGGTCACTCAACAAAATAATTAATAATCAATAGTTAAAACAATCAAAAATGCAAGAATTAACCGAAAGGATTTTTGATATAAATAAACAAGCGTTCAAAACCAACGTTAAAATCCTAAAAATACCAAACCTAAAGCCTAGATTTCATCTAATCATAGTGAATATAAATGATTAGCACATAGACATGCTAAACATCGCAAAACAAACGTAAGAATTCAATAAAACAAACATAATGAAAATCGTAATGATTTAGAACCGAAAATTATGAATGGAATTGAAGATCTTGATGCTTGAAACCCCTAAAATTCGTCCACAATAGCTTCCCTAGGTCAAACAGCGGCTGCACAAAAAGATCCCAAAAGAATGGCTGAATTTTAGCTTAAATACCCTTATTTTCGTTTTGCTCGAGCACTCGACCAGGGGTCTCTCGCGCGCTCGACAGAGGGACACTCGCGCGCCACGGGGTGCGACAGGGGCCTGCTCGCGCCGCTCGAGCATGTCTGAATTTCGGAATTTGCTGAATTTTTACGTTTTTGGTCCTTTTCTTCTATAATTTGGACTTTTGACCTGCATTTTATCAACAACATCATAAATTAGGCATAAACACTTATTTTTACTATAAATCAAGCCTAAAAAATACAATATTGACGGATTTAAACATGTATAAATCCGTCCATATCAATTGGTTAACTTTATATAATAACCAAGGAATTCAAGAGGGAAAATTGAACGTCATATCGAATTGAAGCGCGTAGCAACAGTGAAACCGCTTTAACAAATACGTAAAACCGCACTAACAAATATAACAGTGTAACTGCATCGATTTTGTTTGAATTAATATTTTGGGATTTAAATTAAATGCATCGAGTAAATACTGCAGATCAAGTTGGATGAATATTACAGCTAGTGGTACAACTATTTTTTTAATACTTATCCTCATAACCGCAACAACAAATAGTCTAACCGCAACAACAAATGTTTTTCCTCGATTTTTACCACATCACAGATAGAGTGTTGCAGGAGAATCAAATATTTTCTTGAGATTTTAGAATATACGTAATGATAGTTTCTTTGAAATTCAAAGAGATCGAACTTAATTTCAGCTATATATATATTAATGGACTCTAATTGCCATTATGTGGATGGATCAAACTTAATTTTCATATATGAAGAAATTAGAGTCATTGTCTACTGGTGCGACATCATCAAGATTCACATGTTGCAGCAGATTTTGTTCGTATGCGAATCTTGATGATGCTGCAGCAGAAATCAACATGAGTATTTACTTGTTTGGAGATGCGGTTGTACAGTTGTGATGCGCGCCAAATCACCAATCCCGCCAAAAATTTTAGTTGTCTTTGTATTTAATTTTTATATATAAGTATAAAGACTTCATGCATGCATTCCTTTCGTTATATCAAAATACTTTTCAGAATAAGATTCTGTTGTAAGCTTCTAATATGAGTTCTAGTCTGCATATTGGTGATCACGAAGTACAAGTTAATAATTACTTCATCGTAAAATGGTGTGCGTCCATGACAAAAAAAATTGTATGATTTTTCTTTTTAATTTCTTGACATATATATATATATATATATATATATATATATATATATATATATATATATATATATATATATATATATATATATATATATATATATATATATATATATATATATATATATATATATATATATATATATATATGTATGACCATTATAATTTGTAGTATAAATTTAATTTTCATTTCTTTCATCAGTCTATTCCAGCAAAATTTGTTAGGTATCACCAACTTTGGGATGAGCATCCTTTGGTTGTTTTGAAAAATCTTGAGATGAGTCTCCCATACGGTAAAGTTTTCAATTTACAAACCCACGGTGATCGAAGGAGGTCCAATGTTCGTTTTATGGACCATATGACTATCAATGGTAATATGGTCGACTTCAAACAGAAGATGGGCATCCGCACGAACCAACATGTCATGTTCACCCTTGATCTCGAAGTATAAAAACAATGGTCAAGGACTTATCTTCAAGGTTACTCTTCTCTGAATTCAAAATGCATGTTTGTTAGCTTCGTGTTTAGGTTTTGGTTGTCCTTGTTTTGATTTGGTTTGTAATAGTTTGTTACATATATGTAATGTAAACGTTGTATTTTTATGAAATTTGTTTTTGTTTGCCAATTAATTAATTAATTAAACTGAAAATTCAATTTGTTGTTGCGGGTAGAGTAAGGCCGCAATAATAAATTTGGTAGTTGTTGCGGGTAGTGATTGGCCGCAATTCTGCATGGCCGCAACAACAAATTGCATTATTGATGCGGTTCTTTCTTTTGCAGTGCGATAGTCATTTGTTGTTGCGGTTATATTATACCACCTCAATATATAAATTTATACGTCCGCAACAACAAACCCGATCTGTAGTAGTGGAACATAAAAATAAAAAAAAATAGATTTACCCTCATATGCCACACATGATAAGGGTTAAGAGTTATATTTAACGAGCGTCAATTTTAAGCAATAAAAATGTTACATACTTCAAACTTCGATATCATTGGTGTAAGTTTTGAGGCTTATGGGGTGTTTAGGAATGCGATTTTTAGTGCTACTTGAAAATGTAAATAATTTAAAATTAGTGTTTGACAAAATGTCTAAAAAAGCAGTTATCTTCGTTTTGTGGTATTCATGATGGAGTTTGAAAAAGCAGGTGGAAATGTGTTTATTGCGTTTTGAAAACTGATTATTCGAATTTTACATATTAACTAAACAAATTATCAGATTTGTCAAATACTAAATAAATGATTACATGATTATTGCGATTTCAAACAAAATAATCAAATATAATTGTTATTTTTCAGAATCTCATTTTTTAACCGCTGATTATCTAATTGTCTATTTTTAAAATGCATAATTTATTTTCAATAAGTAATCTTAAAAAATCTTTAATGATTATTTTTAAAACTTCTGTCATACCACACAGGGATGTGATTTGATATCATTCATGTAGGTACATACTCTCATTACCTATTTACGTATGGACTTTTCATTGTAAGGTCAATTGATCACGTTATTTTCCGTGTCATTCCAAATGTGGATCTAATTACTAATAAAAATGTGTGTTGATAGTTTAATTAGTTTAGTTAGATATCTCTATAAGATAAGAAAAGTTAGTACGACACGACATTTTTGTTTTCGGTCCGGTTTGTAACCGAACTAGTTGCTAAATTGGAACAAACAGGAGCTGAGCCGATGTGTTACGGTCCAGTCAATGTTACTCATTTTCTGAATAGTTTGACTCGGTTGCAGTTTGATTCAGCCCTATTTGGTTTTGGACTCAAGCTCACCATACTTGGAGCCATAACACTTCTTAATCAAAAGGTAAAAAGAAGTTAGAACCCTTAGAAATCGGAGACAAAAGTATTAAAATATTTTAATGCGAGTATTATAGTTTAACAATAAAATTACTCGATCACTTTACAAACTTGGAATTCTTAGCAAGGAGCCAAGACTCGTTCAAAGCTTCATTTTCTGACTCTTTCAACTTGATGTGATGTAAAAAGTAACTTTCTATCGTAATCACAGTTTTAAAATCCACATGGATTGGCTTTAAGTAATCAATAATGTTATCAATAATCTTAACTATAAATAATGAATTCCGGTCATTCATAAATTAATAAGGCTACGTTTGTTATTTCAGAACAAATTTGTGTTTTATCAAAAATATACACAATATAAGACTTTAACTTATACGTTCATTACTTCACTATTATTATCCTTCTTAATCTCTTAAACTTTAAAAAGTTGAAATTATCATCACCACCGCCCACCACCATCACTACACACATTACTACCACTACCACTACCACCACCACCACTTGCAGCCAAGGTTCTAAAAGGCGCGCCATGGCGTGAGGCGCGGCATCCACGTTACGAAACAGACCATGACGACTGCACAAGGTGTGGCGTGAGATAAGGGCGTAAGGCGCGATAAAGCGCGCCTTATGACGAGTTTTTTTTAAGGTGGTTGTGAATTTTTTTTATTTAAATAAGGACATATATAATTATAAATTTGGATGTAAAACACTTTTTATAAACTTTATATATGAATTATTATATAAATCAATATATCTATATTATTTATTAAAATTTGACATACGTATATATAACAATTATTTATAAGATTTGTCGCCTTAATAAACGTTATGGTCCGCCATGACTTTGACTCTTGATGGTGCCGTCATGTCATGTCACGCCTTACGCTTTTTAGAACCTTGTATGCAGCCCTCATAACGATACCACCGTCATCCATAAAATGATCGCTGCAAAATATAATTATAAATTCCCGTTGCCGCATTGCGCATGTACCTTTCTATGTATTCCTAAAGCCTTACATAAATGAAAACTAAGAACTTAAATTTTTCGAACCATCATAAATGCGATAAATCTATTAAACTAACAAAATGCAAAAAAAAGCACTCACCTCTAAAATAAAACAATCCAACTTCCAAAACAGCATAAAGATGAAAGTAAAAAAATACCAAAAGTAGTGGAACACACGACAATGTTGGATGTACCAGAAATTTGGGTACGTACGTATGTACATATCCAGATGACCAAAACTAACTGTGTTTTGTAACGTAGAGAAACTCTCGCCATTATAGGTCTTCATACATTGTTTACAGACACAGTCGAGATATACATTGTGTATTTGATCATTAGTAATAATACATTTCTCAAGTGGATGAATAGTAACTTGATTTTATTGGTCCAGCACATCAATTCATTTTAAATTATATATAGATTGAATGGTGAAATTGCACGTGACTGTCTCCAGTCCAGTTGGTTAACACCCTAGGCAATTTCCATCGAGTCCCTGTTTCAACTCCCATTCTTTGCATTATTTACACCTTTTTGTTTTGTTTTTCTACCTTTCCAATTCTCTTGCTTATTCTTTTAAATTTGTTTCTTCTTTTTGTTATTAAATCAATATAATAATTATATGTGACCTTATAATAATAGGATATCTTTCATAAATTTCAATAAGTTCCTATTTATTTTAATTGTAAAATAAATACATTTAAATTATAAAATATTTTGTTAGAATTTTATTTTTATAATTTTAAATGACAAAACCTTATGATATTTAAATAACTTTGGGTAAATTTTTTGCTGTGAAAATCACATATCATATTTTAAATTATAGTTCAACATTTTTATTGAAATTCTAAGTCATTGACAAAAATATTCCATAAAACTCTAATTTTAAAATTATGTCATCTTTGAATACTTAAATTTTAACCTCATTTATTTTATTATGTTAATATTTTTATCCAAAAAATGTAATGTGTAAATTAGTAATATAACATTTACTAATTTCATTTTACAGCTCAAATTATTTATAGTATCTAAATTATTGAGAATACAAATTTAGGGTTGTATGAATATCAATTTATATTAGTTTAGGTATCATATGAAAATTCTCCGCGGCATCGCGCGGAGTAAAACCCCACTAGTTATTAAACAACACAAAAGAATACTTGCAAAATATTTAAAATTTTTGTTTGATTGCAAGATGTTTGTTTATTTGCTATATAAAAAGGGTCGGGCTAGTCTGAAGTCAATAAACCAATCATGCATATGACTGTTTTATTTTGACTTGAAATATTTTTTTTATTCACGTTTGAGTTATTTAGAATACTTTATGATTAATATAGAAATGGTAAATAAGATCAACTACAGCTAATGTTTTGTCTTCTTTCGAATCCAACCCATATGTGAGGCTTACATGTGAATGGCCTAATATTCATGTAGAGTTTATGTGGTAATCATGGCTTTATATTTGACCAATTCTTTCACCTGAAGGCTGAATCATTCTTGTATTTCTTAAGCATTCTCTTCGTATTAATTAATTTTTGTATAGAGTTTTTCTAAACTTGTTCATTAAGTGTTATAGCCACAAGAGCACTTGGTGCAACGGGTATTACAGCCAAATTATAGAGATTTTTGTCATATAACGCAAACTTAAAAAACGCTTTCAACCAATTAAAATTTGCAAAAAAGAAAAGAAAAATATTTAAAAAAAAACAAAAATTGATAGCACAACGTTATGATAATGGCGGCCAGCTTATGGCAAGGGGATAGCTGTTGTCATGGTGCGGCGTCATAGGCGAAGCATATGGCGCCCGGATACCGTGCCCTTTATGTTCCTATGGAATGATTTAAATTAATACTCCTTCCGTCCCTAAATAAAGTTCTCATTTCTCTTGGGTACAACTTTTTAGGAGATAGTTAGTGGTGGGGTATTTGGTATTACTTTTGATTAAAATATAAGCTTTGATTGGAGAGAGAAAGTGTTTTAGGAGATAGTTAGTGGTGAAAGTATTGATAATAATATTATTATATTAAGTGGGTCCCTTAAGTTTGAGAAAAAAGAACTTTATTTAGGGACAAAACTCGAAGGAGAAATGAGAACTTTATTTAGGGACGGAAGGAGTATATTATTATATTATACCAATTTTACCCCTTATGTATAAACTAAAAAAAATTACACAACGGTATTTGTTGGTTCACTCTAAATTTTACGTATGATCATTTACTTTAAAAAGTGACACCAAGTGTCCTTAATGATGCAAAATTATGAAATATTGATTTTTTTGGCTAAAATCCATTAAATTTCACCATTGAATCTCCTATGTGCAAGTCACGTGAGGGTAAAAAGCTAAAATTATCTTTCTCTCCCTTCTTTGATAACTAAATACAGTAAAATATCTTTAAATTAATAAGGTCTGGACTTGAAAATTTTATTAATTTAAAGAGTAATTAATTTATCGATAAATAATACTCCCTCCGTCCCACAAAAAACTTCTCATTTGGCTTTTGCACAAGTTTTTAAGTGATAGTGGTGGGGTCATTGATAATATTTTTGATTAAAATATAAGGTTATGTTGGAGAGAGAAAGATAGTTAGTGGATATTAGTGGTGGGGTCTTTAGTAATAATAGTTTTTTATTGTGTGGAGCACATCAAATATGGGAAATGAGAAGTTTTTTGTGGAACAAAAATTTAAAGTGAAATGGAAAGTTTTTTGTGGGACGGAGGGAGTAGTTATTAATTTAAAGAGTCGAACGCGTTCAGTGTATTTTTAAGCAAGTTTGACATACTACCGCCGTGTTATAATAATTTATACATTTGGATTTTCAAATATTTTGAGGCAAAAGATTAAAGTAGTGATTAAGATATATTAAAATTAATAATTAGTGCATGATGAGTCTCACTTTTTTTGAATAAAGTGATATTAATGATGTATAAAACTAAAAGTAAGGGTAAACGGGTAATTTTACCATATTAAAGTGGATAACTAGTGGAGGATGAGTCCCACTTTTTTTTTTACCAAATAGTTAAATTTTAAAGTGTGTCACTTATTTTGAAATGCCCTAAAAGGAAAGGGTATCACTTATTGTGATACACATGTTGTATGACTTTTGAATGACTTTGAAACGACTTTAAATTAATAATGGATTGTAAATCAATATTGATTTTTGAAGTATAATAGTAAATGGAAACAAATATGTTCAATGTATTCAATTATATTTCAATAGAGTGTAATATATTTTTTCCAATTTTTATGAATTATTAATTTATGAATTTCGGGACCGGAAATTATAAAGGGATCTCCTAAAAAATTATTATCTTATTATTTTATCGATTTTTTTAAATTTTTACATTGTCCCAAGTCGGGACCGGACAAATTTATTATTTTAGATAGTTTATTAATTCACCGATTATTAATTTAAAAGGATTTTATTGTACAAAGACTTTAAAAAACATAAAGACGTGGCGTAATGTAACTACCAAGCCTCAAGCCTATTAACCTGTCATAAATTAGAATATTAATTCGATAGGATTAAAATCTTCTCCTATTAACATGAAAGATCACATTGTCTCACGAAACAAAATAAATGGGCCTTTCATTTTATGGTAACAACTAACAATAGATACTTCAGTTTATTTAACTCCACTTTGTTAGAGAACATGACCTATTATGTTAGGTTCAACATGAAAGTATATCAATCCAATTTAATATGTGTATGAAAAAGGTAAAATCAATTATTGCTATTTAAATTCGTCAAAATTGAATTATATTTAGATCTTTAATTTTGTCAAAAGTTGTATTCTATTTCACCAATAAATTTGTCAAAGGTTAAAAGTGCAGTTCTAGATTTGTCGAAAAATGATTTTATATTACTTTTGAATGGCAATTTTACTTTTGTGTTTGAGATCTCGACTATAAAATCTTCCCAAAGATAACAATCAAATAGACCCTCTTTCTTGGACACTCTTCTACTCGGGCCTTTAATCCAATAATTGAAATCAATTAGGCCTGCTCATTTGGATTAACTCAGGCGCTCTCACCCGATTATACCCAATGGCCCAAAATAACATCCATTTAACATATACTAGATGATAACCCGTATGAATCACGGGCGTCGAGACCAAATTTCTCAGTAAATATTATGTAATCAATCACGATAAAATGTATATAAAAACAGTAAATTTAAAAAGACACAGTGATTTACGTGAAAACCCAATTCGGGGAAAAACCATGGGCGATGAAGCCGAGAGTCAATCCACTATAATATTGCAATGTTTACAAAACTTGACTAAAACAAAACATACCGAAAGAACATAAATTATAATAAATTACCGACAAACAACTATTTCTTCAAATTTTTTGTAGTACTTCATGGTAGACCACATTCGAGGTATTGTTCGTAACCTTTCCATCTTTGTCGTATATCAATATCTTTAATCCTTTACGACTTTTGACCCTAGATACCGCAACGTATAGCTGACCATGAGTGAAAACATGTTTGGGTAAGAAAATCCTCACATTTGATAACGAATGTCCTTGACTTTTATTGATTGTCATGGCAAAACAAACTGACAGTGGAAATTAACGTCTATTCATCTTCGATGGTAGTCTCTTGTAAGAAGGGCTCAGTTTCATATGTGGTATTAAAGTTTCATGCCCGAGACTAAGGACTCTTAACCTTGTTCCATTACATAATCCAGCTGTCTGGTCAATATATTGTAAAAGCATAATAGGTGCACCGACTTCAAGTCTTAACATAGAAATCTTATCATAAAAATTTTGAAACATTGAAAAAGAAAATGAAATCACGTCTCCGTTATTTATCATGCTGAACAGAGCTTTCACATTATCATCGACATGTTCAACTCTTACGTGCATAAAACAGTGTTTGCACATTAAGAGATACATTTGTACTGGTTACTCGATCCCTCAAAACGTCGATATACCATGACTCAAGTATAGATATAAATAAATAATATATGTATATATAACAATATATACTCCAGAATCTCAATCTTCCACCCAATTTTTGCTTTGCTTAGCTTAGCAAAATGACTATTTTGCCCCCTGGACTGTAACTATACACCATAAAAGACAATTTAATACCATAAGGGTAAATTCTATAAGTAGCAATCTATTCTATGAAATTTACCCTACTACATGGGGATTTAAAATTAGGTTAATTAGGTCATTTCAGTTAAGAAACTTACTTTCCAATGACAGCAACATAACCTCTTGTATTACCTCTCACAAAAAGTTGACCACCCATTTCAATTGTTTTACATAATACTTATAATCAAACTCGAAATACATATATTTACCATTCGGATTTTGGAGTCAGAATCATGATTTCCAAAGTCTACTTTCATCACATTGATCAGCTTCTTCATAATCATTCTTTTTCTTCTCATCAATTATACATGCACAAACACAACAAATACTATAGTCTATACATACTGAAATGATCTATTAAGCAACTACAAAAACTGATTTTTTACAAAAAAACAAAAATGTCACCTTTCTTTATCAATACGGCTTCAAATTTTGAGATGCTAAAATATGTCTTTTCCTGTTAAATTTTGAAACCCAACCTGCCTAAACCCTATCTCCTGCAATTCCTTAACTGAAAAGTAAAAAATCGCATATATATGTGTGATAAATCGCATAAACTAAAATTTGGGATTTGTCTTCTCCACTCTTATGAAAGTAACGGATAATCGGATGTTAGTAAAAAATTGAAAAGTAAAAAATCGCATATATATGTGTGATAAATCGCATAAACTAAAATTTGGGATTTTCTTCTCCACTCTTATGAAAGTAACGGATAATCGGATGTTAGTAAAAAATTATAAGGAGATGTAATACAGTTTGCATAAAACTGAATTTATATTAAACAGCAGAATTAAAAAAATATCCTTAATAACAACATATCAAAATTAAAAAATTAAAGCTTACTTTGTTATTAAGCCCAACTTCCTGACACTGACGAGCAGCCTCAATAAAAAAACTGATGTCTCTCTTTTTGATCAATCAAAAATCGACCCAATTCACCTTCACTGGGGCCATGTGGGCCCAATTACAGTAAAATTCCACCATCACGTATCAATAGTTCTTAGCTATTGTATCTGCAAGAACACACTAATCATTTACCAAAATGGGTAAATCCGACCCGATTCAAGATACCTCATAACCACACATACCTGATGAAGCAATGGAAGCCGGGCTACATAAGTAGGGCCCACATGGCTATTTGACTGAATCCTCTCAAGAAACCCATGAAGCAGCAAGCAATTGAATCAGATCATATATTGGCTAGCTTGTCTGACAATCTCCTCAGCCCGTTGGATGTCGTTTCCTGCAAAATAAAAAGTTAATTAACCTCTTGGATCAGATCATAAAGCAGCAAGCAATTGGATCAGATCATTATAACTTTTTGAAAGATTTTAATTAACCTCTTGGATCGCCGGTCTTCATCTTAATCCATTACTCCACCAGGTTCGGCGAATAGCCCGTGCCCCCTTGGTAATCCACATCAGCCTGCTCATAGTTGGTAACTTCTGCCACAACGTAAGTATAACATATCCACAATAATATCCAATATTACAAAATTATTCCCAGTAAAGAAATTAAATTATTGAAAGTCACCATAAACTTAAGCAGAAACCAACAAATGGAAATAAAAAATCATACGAAGTTTCCACCAAATAACTAATATTAGCAACATATACGACAAAGACATTCTTTGGTTTAATCTATAAGCAACTAAACTACATTCAAGTAATGATTATCAAACACTTACCGTTGTGAGATACGGATTTGTAAGATGCGTACGAAGTTTATCAACTTCGGTGAAATTGATAACCAAGATTGAGTACCTGCATAATGTAACACCGCATTTTTTTTATTTTTTTTTAAAGGATTTCCATTAAAGGATTAAACTAAGGTTACGGAAGCATTTAGTTGAGTTCCTAATTACGTTAGGTTAACAAACCGTGGTCCAACAAAATATTACAAGCCAAGTGTTAGTTAAAAAGACGGTATTACAAAACACGGCTCATTAATCAAAACAACTATTTAAAGCATGGTCAAACTTTCCGTCCAAGCCCGACCCGTTCAAGTCTTCCAACCTGAAATGTGTCAATAGGGGAGGGATTAGCACAAAAGCTAAGTGAATGAATTACTACGACTGTCAACTACACAAGACACTTAATTTGAGAGGATCGGTGGCTTTGCGGGCCCTAAACCATGGTCGGCCAAAACCACGGTAACCGATGGCCTGCATCCAACACACCGGGTAAACCCCCCCTTTAACCGTGCAACAAATACAGGTAAGGTTGGATACCCTATTAGTCGATACACTATGCCCAGTCGATATCCTTCCGACACTGACCTCATCCCGAATGTGCACATAGTCATGTATGGTACTCCTTTTACACTAGGCATACATATCAAGTAGACTAGCTACAAAGAACCACGATTAAAAACGACACAGGGAGTCACGTCGCGAATCCTGCATGTTCGCGTCCCGAACTTGGATTCGCGTCGTGAACCCGATCGCGAGCCAGTTCACGTTTCGACCCCAAACTCTCTGTTCCAATTTCGCGATCGTGAGGAGGAGTTCGCGACGCGAACTCCCCAGGTCAGCCAATTTCGTGCGTTTTACTAGTATGCCAATACCAAATGGAAATATTCGAGACCCGAGTTGCAGGTTAAATCCACTCACCTTTCAACCTTCGATTCCTTTAACCCAGTGAGCTAGTATCACTGAGTCTCCTTCCCGGTTCCTGTAACAAGTATGCCAAGTTAGTGACTTATTCTACCGAAATGTCAAAATCATCAATTTAACAAATCTCAACCCAAGGCTCATAAAATACACATTTTATGATATTACCAACAAGTCTAACAATCACAATATAATAAGGGGTCATTTATAACCATCTAGTCCATTTTACCACTAGTTGACCCAAACGGGTCAAAACCCGAATATAACCAAATGCTCCCAAGGTTCCACCAACATGCACATATTCCCTACAACTAGTAAGTCACAATTACATAACAATTCACCAAGTCCATAATTACCAAGAATCCAAGTATTTCATTTCCAAGGATACTAGCTCATCATTTTTGACCCAAATATTCAACCTCTAGTTAGTTATTCCACCAAAATCCATCAACACTTGATTTTAAGCATACATAACTTACTAAGCATGTTTTCTCAACCTAACAAACGATCTTAACCATTAACATCTCAAGAAATCCAAGGTTTGTCAAAACCCACCTTCAACATCCACCATTAATGGAGGCTGAAGGTGATTTTCACCAAACCTTGTTTCCTTCCAACAAATAGTCATACAAATGGTGAGAAAGCTTACTTAAACACATAAAACAACATCCATAACAAGATTCACCAACAAATCAACAAGATCCATAAACCCTAGTTCAAACTATAAGTCAAGAACATCATAATCAAGACAATGAGAAGATGTAACTTACTTCTAAGCTTCTTCTACACCAACCCTAGTGTGAAATTCGGAATTCAAGCAAGGGATATGACCACAAAAGCTCAAGAACAATAAAGAACACTAGAGAGAGGGCAAGCAATGAAATAGTAGCTTTTTTGGATGGATAATGTTTGAAAAACAAAGAGAAAAGAAGAAAAGGAGGTTCCCTCCTCCTTTCTCCCTCTTGACCGGCCAAAGACAAGGGGTGGGCCCCCCTTGTTGGCTAATATTTAGCTTTTCAGTATTTATCTAAAAGGTCCGGTTCGTAGTTAATTTATTTAAAATAGCAAACGAACTCCAATTTTAAAAATGAAGGTATTTCTGGAAACGAAATTTAACAAGGAATCTAAAAATATAAAAATCATATTTTCATTTAAAAGACAACCCAAATCGGGGGTTAAAATACCACAAAAGACAAAAGGCTAAATAAAGTCATAAAGCAATTATCAGATAATCATGTAATAAAATACCTTAAGGTCAATAAACTACTAGGCCGGATTTTGGGATGTTACACATAACATTTAGAAGCCAAATGCAATCGGGATTGAGCACATACCCAAATACATGAAAGAGCCAATGGATAACATGACAGAATCGGCGCATGGAGGAGAGGAGAGAGACAGACAGACGATTGAAAAAACAGCTAGTTTATTGTGAAGCCAAAAAATAATGGGGGGATTCCTGATTAGGGTTTAAAACGGCCGATGGATCAGATGACTGAATCCGGCGAATGGAGGAAACTGCTACTTAGTTGGGATAAGAACCAACTTTTATTAAAACCTACTCAAACTGCCCACGATTTAAAAACGGAACTTTGCAGTTGATATGCACAGGCGGCATCCAAATGAAAAAAAATTGAAAAAATAATTCAAAGGGTAGAGCTGATTAGGATTAGTCCAGTCAGCATAGCTGATGTGGACAACATGAGGTGGCAAGCATTAAAAAAAAACTCTCATTTAATATAGATAAAGATACATATTGCATATATTTAATAGAAAATTCGATACATTTTCATAAAATAAGAATATAAGTTACATAGAAAACAAACAACTTCAAAACCCTTCACATTGTCCGATATATCGAGCTTTACTTATATAATAATAAAGAAGAAGAAAAAAATGTGTCACAAATAACGCGTATACAATGTCATTCTTTTTGGTTACACAAGCAACCGAAACATTTATTTTAAATACGAACACGAACGAAATAATAATAAAATAACTATACAGACACAAGAAACATGAACACCAATCGTATTAAGGTGGGATCCATTCTAATTCAAGATATATAATCCCAGTTTCTACATTCTGCAGTTGAAGTGATACCTCTTGTTTGATTTTGCCATCAACTATATTAACTGCACTATCTTCCAGCAGTGCATTATCCTCTGCTTTTGGCCATTTCCCTATCTGCATATCTCCAAACTGTGAAGCATCTCCATATGCTTGTGCAGCTATTAGCATCGGTTCAATGTTGATTTCTGCATCCCCCATTATATCATCAGCAGAAAATCTATCATAATCAAACACTTGCTGCACCAAACCATTTTCCATCAATTATCATTCTCACCAAAATCTAATAAATAAAGAAAATGACAAGTGCATTTGGTTACCAATTTAACGGGCCCATATTCCTCAGGGACGAAAAGCATTAGCTCCTCATTCCAAATTGGATTCAAGTTGCTCCTCTGTATAGTTGTTTGGGCCCTCTAATAATTCCAGTCATTGAAACATTAACAAAAAAACATCACAAATATTTACAATAATTTAAATGGAAACTGAAAAAAAAAAACATTTTTAGTAAACCATAAAAGAGACTAATTAACCTGCTCTGCTAGTGTAAGAACAACGTAAGGATCACTTGATAGCATATCACGAACAGCAAGACTTGCACCTTGAAGAATTGTAAACTTTATGTGTCCAATTGCTCCCTCCACATGTTCCTGCAATCATATTTTCAAAACAGTTATACAAAGAATATTTGTTTTATATTGTTAATTTTTAATAAAATATAACATTGTGTTGTGTACTTACTGGTTTCTGCATAGGAGCTGAACCCGAACTAGGAGCATGAGAACTGGTATTTTTCGATGGATTTTCTTTTTTAGTCTTCAGACTTTTTTGCATAAATTCTTGATGCTCATATTTGGCCCTAAAACGGATATCATATCACAACACATAATTTAGTAATACTTAAAAGTAATTGTATACAGTTATTTTTTTTTTTTTGATATGTTCTAAATTTGATAAATAAGTAATACTTGAAAATTAAACATTTAAATAGATATTTCCATGATGATCAAATTACAAAAATATTAACATTTTAAGTTTTTAGCATTTTAATAACTAAAATATTAAAAGTACCGCAACCTTTTTGCTTTTTTTATGAATAAATTACCTGATAAATTTTGTGCGGTGATCAATATTAGCATCTGGGCCGGGCTTAGTAACTCCATCGGGAATATGGGCCTCGTAAATTGAATTTGCAGAGCTATTTCCTCCAACTTCAATCATGGCATTAATATCTTCATCTGACCATTCATCCAATGACACCGATAAAACCTGCAAAACTAGGTTTATGATTAATCAACTAACTCTTTGGGTGAATATTAAACTTCAAATATATTTTATTTGCAATTTAATCAAAAATCACTGACCCTGGAAACATTTGGACCTAGACTTCTGTGTGCACCACAGCATTTTAAGCATATAAACACTCCAATAGTCGGTGACCTGAGATTTAAAAAATAAAAATAATAATAAATATATTGTGAATATATATAGATAAATATGTCTCAACATCAATACTAGAACGTACGCCCATTTAGGGTCGGGTGCACTGCAATCAGCACAAGTACGATTATCACTATGCTGCAGTAGATCTTTTAATTTTTTCTTACCTGCACAATTAAATTATCATAATGCAAAAGCTACATATCAGTGATTATAGCTTATAAGATTAAATTCAACATGAGAAAAGTGCTTCAAAATATTTAATTAATAGTAATTGATTAAGAAACATGCATAACAATAGATATAGTAATGAAAGCTGCAAAGAGTGTATGTATGATCGTACCAGACATTGGTCTGCCTGCAGGCCACAATCATTAACGACAACTTTCACTTCTCAAAACAGACGGCTCTTTCCTAAATCAAATTCATTAAAATAATGAAATTAAACAAGTTTCTAAGTTCGTTGAACCAGACAACAAATTCAATTTCAGAGCCTACGCATAATGCATTCAAATATAACATTTTTCTTCCTTAGGGCAATGTCAAAATAAGCAATTAACAAAATGAAACGTAATCCTAATTATAACTCCAAGGATCAATCAGAATAGTATTTGAACAATTTTAGAAGAATCATGGATAATGGTGTAGGTTATCGAGAGAATCGAATTTTGATTGATTAACCAAATGCAAAGGGAAATATGATGAATATGCATAAAAAAAGTACGTAAACAATTGAAGGATCCTAATAAAATGTTGCAATTTTACCTGTCTAATTGCATGAGAGAGAGGGGATTAGAGGGAGGAAGAAAGCAAGCTCCTCATCGAGAACGATGAAATCGAACGTGTTTGTTGGGTAATTTCGACAGCTTTTTTAGAGAATGGAAGCAAATAATGAATTGGTTGTTTTCATTTTGTTTCATTTGGAAGATTTTTGCTTCCATGAATTCCCATGGATATTTTAATTTTGTAATTGCTGTGTTTTGATTCTTCCTAATTTCCTATGATAATATGGTATTTTGTGTTATTTATAAATTCTTTTGTCACTTAATATCAATTAAAGTAAGTATAAGGTAGTTTTCATCATGGTCATAAAAGTCACTCAAGATTTATTTGTCTTAGAAAAACCACTAAAGTTTCTTTATCTTGTTTTTGTAAAGCAATACTTTGTTAGCAAAACAATCTAACACCCACACAGAAATTTGAAGAATCAACCATAATGACCCCACAAGATGACCGAAGGCTACTTATACGAGTCACCAAAATTAGAGTTAATTGCAAGAATGGTCCCTGTGGTTTGGCCAAATTGCACGTTTGGTCCTTGTATTTCATAAAGTGCAGGCGCAGTACCCATGGTTTGCATTTTTGTGCACTCATAGTCCCTCCCCCCTAACGCTGTTAGAATGCCTCCGTTAGTTGAGGGTAAATTTGTCATTTGGCACATTTTTGACACCACCCACTCTAACCATTCACCCTCTCTCTCTGTATCATCTTCTTAAACCAAAAACCCTAATTCTCTTCAACTAAACACACACGAACACATATAAATAAAAAATTGAATTTGATGTCTTGTTAACATTTGAGCATCGAGCAGTTGTCTTGTTATCTATTCTCTGCTCAGTCCCATCTTCAATTTCGTTGTGTAGGTTTTGACAACAATCGTCTCCGGTAACATCCATCTCTACCACCACCGCCATTGCCGGAAAGAACCACCATCATTCCGGAAAGAACCACCACCATCGTCTCCGGCAATAACCACCACAATCGTCTTCGGAAAAAAACCACAAACACAAATCCTAAATCGAACGAAGCTCAGTAAACAGATCTGTGACCTCAGATCCTGAATCGAACGAACAATCGGACAAGCGAAGTGGATTCCCGACGAGTTGTTGATGTTAGAGAAACCAGACTGAATCGAACGGGGAGTTGGAGGTGAAGGATGGTACCGGAGATCCGATGAAGAAGAAGAGGCTGGTCGGAGGTGGTGAGATTTAGGGCAAAACGATTTAGGGTTATGAAATACCAAATTAACAGCGGGTTCGATCTTGAGCATGTCTGTGTTTTAACGTGTGTGTTCTTGAGCAGGTCTGTGTTTTGTTGAAGATGACAGAGAGAAGGGTTATGTTCTTGAGCAACTCCTTTTCTTGTTGCCAAATTTGAACAATTTCATGGTTGAAGAAGATGATACAGAGAGAGAGGGTGAATGGTTAGAGTGGGTGGGGTCAAAAATGTGCCAAATGACAAATTTACCCTCAACTAACGGAGGCATTCTAACAGCGTTAGGGGGAGGGACTACGAGTGCACAAAAATGTAAATCACGAGTACCGCGCCTGCACTTTATGAAACACAGGGACCAAACGTGCAATTTGGCCAAACCACATGGACCATTCTTACAGTTAACTCCCAAAATTATTAACATATTAGATGTCACCTAAAGCTACAATGGGCCCGCAAGACAATTCTCATAATTTTCTTAGATGCAAGATAGCTTGTGAGTTGTAGAATTCTACTATTTCATGGTGGAAGATTCAAACTTAAATTCCGTTTAAGATTCAGCAAGACATCGACCTCCCAAGTTCTCTTGATTTAACGGGTTAAAAAAGAAGCAACTCAAAGTGTTAGAAACAAGATGTCTATATATCAAATATTCCAAGAAACTCCAAATAAACTCTTTAGCCGACAATATGAAAAAAAAAATATTTTCTTTGACATTCTAATAGATGTAACAATCTTGTATTAATACGGCCTAATTTCAATTTTGGCTCGTTCTTTAGATAAAAATGCACATCCATACTTCATAACCACGTGAGTTAGAAACTTTTGTTTTTGACTTGATGTCAACTTATTTAGAAACCCGCGCGTTACATATTAAATTTACAATTTATAACCGATCGAGCATGTAAATAGAAGTTGAAGAGTGATTACGACCCTCGTTATCCCCCAGCATATAGTAGTCTCTTTCAAATCCAATAAGTTAAATGCAGCTCATCATTACCATACGTCACCCCACGCGCCACCACTCCATCCTCTCACATATTAACCTTTCACTTCACTTCAACTTTTCTTTTCGATCTCTCTGTTTACTACTGCACTAGACTAGATTTTATTGGCACCCAAATCCTATCCTAAAATGGAACAAGTTTCACGTCGTCTGAATCCTAACGCCGAACCGTTTTCCCCTTCAAAATCCCATCCCCATTTCACACCGTCACATGGCGTCGTTCCCCAACCACCACCGCCGCCAACCACTGTCAGTCGTCACTCGAAGACTTCCATTCGTTATCCGCCACTTACTCCGGTGCCTAGGGGTCCAAGAAACCAGACAGCTTGCCGTGGCCGGGGAGCAGCGGCGCCTCGACGGATTAATGGCGGTGATAACGCTGGTAAAATGAGGGCATATAGAGAAATCATGCCGTTAAATCCGGATGAAAAATCGACTACTGTGATGATCAGAAACATACCATATAACTACACGTATGTATTATGTTCAATCCTTATTAAATAATAAATCATTTAATCTCTTTGAAGCTTACTTATTTGTTAATTTGCTTATGTGGCTTAAAACAGTAGGAACTTGTTGGTGGAGTTTCTAGAAAAACACTGTCAGATTGAAAATGAGAAGGGAGAAAACACAGTTCGATCAGCATTTGATTTCGTATATCTTCCTGTTGATTTCAAGTAGGTTTATATGATGTTTTTTTTTTTAATTCTTGATTTGTTATTTTTAATATATACTCCCTCTGTCCCTGAATAAAGTTTTCATTTCTCCTTCAAGTTTTGTCCCTAAATAAAGTTCTCATTTCTCAAACTTAAGGGACCCACTTAATATAATAATATTATTACCAATACTTTCACCACTATCTATCTCTTAAAACACTTTCTCTCTCCAATCAAACCTTATATTTTAATCAAAAGTAATACCAAATATCCTACCACTAACTATCTCCTAAAATGTTGTGCCCAACACAAATGGGAACTTTATTTAGGGACGGAGGGAGTATTATATTTGTATTTTACTGTGTTTGATACATATATGCAGGAATCGTTTGAATGCTGGATATGCTTTTGTGAACTTTACAAGTCCTGAAGCAGCTTGGAGGTTTCATAAATGTGTTCAAGGAAAAAGCTGGGAACTGTTCCAAAGCAAGAAGATTGCCGACGTCACTCGTGCAAAGATTCAGGTAGTTAAATATTTTTTGTCTCAACTAAGAAAATGGTTTTTTTTAGCAAGATTTCCGTTCAGATTCTTTACTATTTTGATTAATAACCGTTGATTGATTTTGGTTCTTACAATTCTTTAAATATTTGCTGTTTAAAGGATATCGTAGGTATAGTGTTTTTTTTTTCGTAAAGAGTACAATGAATCGTTTTATCTTAGCTGCAGTGTTTGTTTATTTGTTTTTTTACAACCTTAGTTATATATTACATGTATATGGTGTTAGGATGTAACCGATTATTGACAATTAGAGAATAATTAAAAAGGTTTGAATAAACAAAATAGTCATAATTAAGCCTAGTCGTAATCGTAATCATTTTTTTTATGACCCGAACTTACAAAAATCACTAATCCAAAAATGGAACACCTCGTAATCGTGTTTTGTTTAATTATTAATTGTATATATGATTCTCTCATCATCAAAATGATTGGAAAGGGAGTATTTTTCTGGGTTGTTCAAAGGAGAATAAGCTTTAGTATCTTGATAAAATTAATGAGACTAAATTTCCATGGCTGTCACTTGGCAATAACACAAATGTTAGTGAAAATGTGCACTGATTTAGTTAATTATTTTTGTTATAAGTACTATATTAGGGAGAATTAATCGAATTTCCATACTTAGTAATCAATTCATCAAATAACAAGATCATAAATCTTATTTTGGTTGTTTGGAGAAAAATATCTTCCGTTTTCTTGATTAATTGAAATGAATTGACATATTTTTGTGTTAGAAGAATAATATATAGCACAAGATGCCATATGAGTGTTAAAGTGAGTTGCAGGATTTTTCACAATAACATTAAGTTCAAAAATATATTTTCTCCTACAAAATTAAGAGTTTTGTTAATGACAGCCCTATTAACATGCATAAAATGCTTGTACATTGATTAAAAAAGTAATATTCCTAAAATTCAGGGGCTTGTCTTTTGTGTATTTTGCCTTCTTAATGACAGCCCTAAGTGCTGTCATTATCATTTTCCTAAAATTAATATACCATTTTCTTGAAATCCAAAAAAATACCTTTAACTAATTACAACTTTTGTCATTGATCTTGCTAAATTTTAATTCTAAATTGTAAATAAAAACATAATCAGTACCAAACAAACATTAACCTTCTCGTTGATTAAATAGTATTGTTTATATGTTTGTAGGGGAAGGAGGCACTTATGAGAAACTTAATGAGGTTATGTAGTCCGTCAACGGAGTTTCTCCCAGTGGTGTTCGATCCGGCGATAGACGGCGTTAGTCCGGCGTCATCAACCATACATACCATTGGTCTCGTAAGGGCCGGTGATTGTTTAGAGTAACGTTCGTACGTCGGTAGGAAGGGGTAAAATAGGTAAAGTATTTGTTTTCATTGAGCCCTAGCTAGAAGTAGAAATGTGTAAAGGTAGAAGAAGTAGGGTTTAGGGGGAGGTGGGTCCGGGCACCTGGATCTGGTGGTGGGTCCTACCTCTTTCTTATGTCATCATGTAGCGTTCGTTCTAGCAAGCAAGCCGTAAGGATATTGATTAGTTTTTCTGTTTTCTAGATTTTGGTCTGTGGAAATGATTATCGTTTATGACTTCTACCATCACTTCTATCTTTTCATATTTTTTACTTTTTATTAAAATCTTTTTATTTCCATAAAAATCGTTCATTCTTTTATTAATCTTTTTAATTCCAACAAAATTGTTCATTCGTTTTCGGGACTAATCAGCTATTAGAAAAGTAAATAAATCCATATGTATTCGATTTTGCTTTATACCAAACCTGATGGAAAAAAAAAAAAAACAAAGTAGACGATGTAAATAGCGCTAATATTACTGTATACTCCGTATTTCTTAATTTTTGAAGTAAAAATTATTCAACAACTAGAAAATTCATGATGAAATTTTTGTCGTTGGGTATATGCTGGTTTACGAAATTCTTGCGAGTTATTCTAAGAAGTAATAAAAACTGGACTTTGTGTATGAAGCACTCCCTCTGTCCCTAAATAAAGTTCTCATTTCACCTTGAATTTTTGTCCCTAAATAAAGTTCTCATTTCACAAGTTGATGGGGTCCACTTAATAAAATAGTGAAATGTTCAAGGTAGTCCATTAATTTTAGGCCAAAATGTATTTTAGTATCCTGAACTTGACTGACTGGAATTTCTACTACTCTGAACTATTAAAGGTGCACCATAGTACCCTGAACTTGACAAAATGGTCGATTTAGTACTCTGACTCATTAATTTGATCGCGCTTTCTTACTTGATTTAATTTCGTTGGAGCTTTAAACGGACCAAAAATATATGTTCATCTCAATATATTGATATTAGAAGCAAATCACATGAGAAAACATGACCAAATTAGTAAGTCAGGGTACTAAATTGACCGTTTTGTCAAGTTCAGGGTAACATGGTACACCTTTAATAGTTCAGGGTAGTAGAAATTTCAGTCAGCCAAGTTCAGGGTACTAAAATGCAATTTGGCCTTAATTTTATCTAGTTCTAAGGGACATTTATTAGTCCTTGGATCAAGAAAAATTAATGGTCAAGATCAAGATTCAAAACCACCACCACCACTACAAGCACATGTGCCGGAGACGACGGCCGGTGGTGGTGGTCGTGACTGGAAGCACATGTGCTTCGTGACTTGTTTTGATTTTTTCTGTGTAGTGAAGCACATGTGTTTCATAACATCAAGCACATGTGCTTCGTGATTCAAACACAAATGACTTGCTTGTAGGTTACATTTGTTCAGGAACAAAAACATACGTGCTTGGCTTTATGAAGCACATGTGCTTGGCTTTATGAAGCACATAATGATATGTTCGTCACTTGTTTTGATTTTTTTTCCTATGTAGTGAAGCACATGTGTTTCATAACTTCAAGCTCATGTGCTTCGTGATTCAAACACAAATGACTTGCTTGTAAATTACATGTGTTCAGGAACAAAAACACATGTGCTTGGCTTTATGAAGCACATGTGCTTGGCTTTATGAAGCACATGTGCTTCATAATGATATGTTCGTCACTTGTTTTGATTTTTTTTTTCTATGTAGTGAAGCACATGTGTTTCATAACTTCAAGCTCATGTGCTTCGTGATTCAAACACAAATGACTTGCTTGTAAATTACATGTGTTCAGGAATAAAAACACATGTGCTTGGCTTTATGAAGCACATGTGCTTGGCTTTATGAAGCACATGTGCTTCATAATGATATGTTCGTCACTTGTTTTGATTTTTTTTTTCTGTGTAGGGGAAGCACATGTGCTTCGTGATTCAAACACAAATGACTTGCTTGTAAGTTACATGTGTTCAGGAACAAAAACACATGTGTTTGGCTTTATGAAGCACATGTGCTTGGCTTTTTAAGCACATGTGCTTCATAATGATATGTTCGTCACTTGTTTTGATTTTTTTTCCGTGTAGTGAAACACATGTGTTTCATAACGTCAAACACATGTGATTCGTATGCTCCCTTGTGTGTTTAGAAACTCATGTTTTTAGTGACTTGAAGCACATGTGTTTCGTGACCTGAAGCACATGTGCTTCGAAGTAATATGCTGTATTTTAGTGAAGCACATGTGCTTCGATACATCAATACCACCACCACCCCCATTAGCACCAGCACCTTCACTGTCAGCCACCACCACCATCGCCGACCGCCGCCGCCGGCCACCGGAGGCGGCCGGTGGCGGCGGCCGGCGGCTGGAGGTGGCCGGAGGCGGTGGCTGGCGGTGGCTGTAGGTGGGGGATTTGATCTTGACCATCTTGATCCAATGGCTAGGATTTGTCCCTTGGGACTAGACAAATCCTTTGGACTCCCTAGAATACAACTCTAATAAAATAATGTAATTATCATGGACCCCACTACTAACTATCCACTTACTACCTTTCTCTCTCCTAACCAACTTTATATTTTAATCAAATTTAATACCAACAACCCCACCACTAACTTTTTCCTTAAATATTGTGCCCAAGACAAATGAGAACTTTATTTAGGGACGGAGGGTGTACTATTTTAACTGGTATGGGCATAATTTGGTGTCGATATTTGTATTTAAAGTTAAAGTTATGTACTTTTACAGGAATAAAATATTGATTTTAAATGCAGGAGGCCAATTGTTTGCTGCAAGTTTACTTTTTTACAAGAGTTTTTCTAACGTATGCCCTGTGATACGATAACTTTCATTAATGAAGTGACAATTTCCTTAATATACATTGATTGACATTAATGCACTCTAAAAACTATCATTTTAGAAAATACATTAAATTTGAATTTATGTTTAAATGGTTTTTATTGGCTCATTAAATGCCCATTATCGTATGCCCTAGTTGCATACGTTAGAAAAACCTATAAAGCTAAAAGTGTTTTCGAAATGATTTATTAACTTTGTAAGGAATTAATAGGTTAAAAAGATGTTTGGTGAAATAGGTTAAAAGGTTTTAAAAAGAAGATTTCAAGAATTGAAAAGATCCTTATTTTTTCAAAACTTATTTTTAACAAAGTTAATAAACATTTTTTTAATTCTTGGTTAAACTAAATTTGCATTTGATGTTCAATAAGACCACTCAGTGGCGGTGGGTAAACTGACGAAGTTTTTTGTTTTCAACTGTTGGCACGGTCCGTCGCTTAGAGAGATAGTATAGAGTTTGGCGGTTGGCCAAAGAGGATATTTTAATAGGGTATTGTGTGTGTATATTTAATAATAATGAGTCAGGAGAGAAGCATTTATGACATGAGTATATTTGTTGAAGTGTCAGTTGACGTGTCTCTGATTTGGCAAAAACTGAAATTTCAATCGACAATCTAAGATTTAGTATAAGAGATTTTCTTTATATTGCACTTCATCTAGAAGCAATTTCTCTACATTGGTAAAATATAATTATCTACATTTCATCTCCTATATCTATCATTCATTTGGATTGGATACTGTTGTCAAAAGAAAATTCGATAGTCATTTGGTGGCCATATTTAATGATAAATATAATTTAGAAATGCAAAAAAATATTTTTAGGATAAGTACATAAAAAATCAATACTTTATTCATACATATTGTTTAAATTTATGTATATATTAATCTAATCAAATACAAACAAACATAGAAAACTGAAAACAGGTATAATATCGATAAGACAGAACAGATTATTCATTTGGTGAATTTCCAGACTCTAATGTACCCATCAGCATGTGTGGTAACAACTTTTTGCATTCCGACAGTTAAACAGTTAATGGAAGGTCTTGAAGTTCTAGGCATTAAATCAGCACGCGCATCTTCTGATACTCTTATGCCTCTTTTTCTTGTAATAGTTGAATTTGGGGTTTGTGAACGATATAATTTTCTGCTACTCTCATACATTATACAATTTGATAAAATATCACCATTTTGTTGGTCTACAACACGCAACACACCGTCTATTCCTCCAATAGCTAATACCGACATGTCATCCCGCATATGTTGAATTGAAGATATATAATTTGGACTCACTCTTACCTCCCACAACCGTTTCATCATCCTGAAAGTCAACAAATACAAATATGGTTGGTCAGGCCATAAGATGAGCTGAAAAGGTGGTCCCCATCAGCTTGATCCAAAGGCTGAGATTTGAAGCTGATCACAGCCTTTGGATCAAAAGGGACCACCTTAGCAACACTAGAATCTGTTACAAGAAGATACCTTAGGTCCCAAGAAGACACTCGCCCTGATCTTGACCCAGCAAATAACATATGAGACCGTGAGTTATAACACAACGTGCTCAAATCTGTTACAAAAAGTCAACTTACACGAGTCAAAGTTTCATTAAAGTGCCCTAGAAACAAAAGGGCGGTAAAAATAACCTGAATAATCATTGGTTTTGAGTGTTGTTACTTGTTGATCAGATGAAAGATCTAATACAGACACATGGCCAAAAGAGGACCCACCGATAAGCAACTGGTCATCACTGAACGATAAGCAAGTAATAGGTCCATCATGCATCCTGCAAAATACATCAGTACAAAAACATAATCTTAATCTAAATAATTTAAATATAAAGCCCTATTTTATTAGGTTAATATACATTTTGATAAACAAGAACATAACTGAATACATACTTAATGATTCTAGACCATTTCTTGCTATACATATCAAATATACGGGCTCTCCCATCCTCACATCCAACAACAGCCTCTGGGTCTACATAACTGTAATAAAATGAACATAAAATATCTGCTCTTTTAGTATATAAAAACTATAAAATATACTAAAAATAACTTACGACATGGAAGTAGCTCTAGGAAATTGACCACCATGTGACGAAAATATACTTTTCTTTTCATTTCGTCTCCATATGCATATGCAGCTTCCTACTAATCCAACAATCTGCAAATATACAGCCAAAAATCAATCGATTAAACCATCTGAAATTAAAATTTTGACAAAAATCAACAGAAAATACCTTGCTTTCATCAAAATTGAAGTCGATAAGAGAGCCTGTATGTGGAAGGTAATACTCGGCCAAACATTGGTATCTTTCTACAGACCACAACCGCATCACCTAGAAAATACATAGTTTCAACATAATCCAATATTATAAAAAATAAAAATATCAAAAACATTGTGTCTAGATAATAAAAGACTCTACCTTGCCACTTCCACCAGTTAAGAGTAATCCCATCTTCATTTTGCATCTTTCAATCCTGCAAACAAACAATTTGTAGAAAAATTAACATGAAACATATATGAACAGTGGTAATTAATTGTATAACTATTCAAGAAAAAGTAATAGATTACCCGTCCGTATGACCTTTAAATTGATATATGTCAATAGAACCTGTTTGTAAACAAGATCGATGTTGACTAATAGCAAAGTCATGAAGTTGACTTTTCCAAGTTCTTTCTGAGGAAGTAGATATGTTAAAATCATGACCGAAAATCCCCTTTTGCTTCTGGTACAAAGTTTGGAGTAACTTTGATTTATCAATGGCTCTGTTCCTTCACAAGAATGATACAAGAAAATATCAAAATATCGGGAGAAAAAAACATAAAGTATTCGGCTAGAAAACCACAACTTTTAGCAAACACTAACTCAACAACAAATATTTGAACAAAAATTCCTAATATATAATTCAAAATGAAGTGCACAGCCTTACTAAGATCATTACCATCAAGAGTCAAGACATCAACATGGAAATAAAACCATTATAACAGAAAACCTGCAAGTCCACGTGTGAGAATTCTAAAGAATTACTGAATTTAGCAAGTTCGACCTTGAATGTCAGCAACTTTAGTTTTTCTAGGGTTCAGGACTTCAGGGGAGCTAGATAATAACATCAAATGGAATTGGGATTTGTTTAGGGGGAATTAGCTAGCTTACCAGGAGCTGCAGACGGCAGTACAACGAATCAGATGAATGAAATCAAGGAACGAGAACACGGTGCAGATAATGTCGTCATTGAGGGCTTGAATTGTCGTCGGTGAGATGACGTTCCTCCGCTTCTTTGACGGTGGTAGTCCGGCGGTGGATGTGCCCAGATTCATCGGTGTTTCGACAAAGATTTAATTTTATTATGAACCGACTTGCGGAACCAAATACTGGAAAAGGAAATCAGGCAGGATATTAGGGGTGTGTTTGGTAAGAGGGTTTGGCAATGGGTTTTGGGCTTTTGGCCTTTGGGTATGAATGCAAAAAATGTTTGGTTTGTGATAACACAAGGTTTCTAGGTTTTGGTAAACCCACCTAATTTAGTGTTTAGTGGGTTTTTGTGTATTTAACTACAAATTTTGAACAAGATAAAATAGTCCTATCATTTATTCTTACTTATAGTTATAATCACCTAATAGAATGACATGTGTAATTTATTAATTTTTTCTCTCCTAATATTACCTTTTAATTTTGACACATATATTCATCTAATGAATATGACTATTAATATGACTAAATAATTAGAATCAATACCGTTACTCTTTAAATACATCACAATCAAAGACTTTCTATCTCTTTTTCAACCTTGTCTCACTTCCACTTATAATTTCATTTTACTTGTATATATTTATTCCTCTTTTACTTTTTACTCTGAACTACTTTCTTCTATTTAAAATAAGTGATACACTTTAGGTTTTACGATTTGTGAGGCAAAAAATTATAATGATAGTTAAATTAAATTAATTGATGGTTATTGGGGAATGAGTCTCAAACCTTTTGAATAAAGTGAGGTTAATGATGTTTAAAAGTAAAAAGTAAGGGGTAAAGAGGTCATTTCACTTTGTTAAAATAGATAGTTAGTGAGTGAAAGTCTCACTATTTTTTGCCAAATAAGATAATTTTTTAAAATGTATCACTTATTTTGAATCACCCCAAAAAGAAAAGTATATCACTTATTTTGAATAAGAGGAATTATAATAATTACTATAACCTAATCCCAACTTTATAAAACAAACAAAGTATTTACATCATAAACCCTTTGTAAGATAACAATTTCACTTTTTTTTGTTGTTGTTATGACTTAGTATTAGTATGTGTAAAATAATTCCCTCTCAATCAAATATAACAATTTATACTTGGATGTTATATATTGAATGAAATTTATATGATATTATTAGTGTAATATTTGAATCATTTAGAATGTTAGTTTTTTTTTTCAACGGTCAGTTAGTAATCTGAATGTCAATTTTTTAACAGTAAGTTAGTAAATTAATAACATGAATGTTAGTTATTAGACAATAATATTTAATTTTTACATATGCTTCAAACCTATTGTTGAATAGGCATAAAAACCCAAAAACCAAAACCATTTATGCGAACACAGTAATTTTCTTATTAACGAAGGTTGTATTCGTACAGGGGTTTATATTCGCCCCAGTTACTAACCTCCACCCCCTTAAACCCTACCGGCAAAACTACCATCCATTTTTCTCCGATCATGGGGGTGATCGAAGACTCTGTAACAATGGACCCGATTCTTCAAAGGTACACCATTTCTTTTGCGATAAGTTGTAATAATCATGATCCCAATTTCTTTAATCGTTTTGACTTCAGTAACGGAGGAGTTGATAAGCAATTCCTTGCTGCTCCGGTGAAATCTGCGGTCGATAAGTTCCAGCTAGTTCCGGAGTTTCTCAAGGTGAAACGCGTTTGAATTTTGGCTCTTAATCGGCCATGTGTGTGCTAACATTTAAAGTTGCAGGTTAGGGGTTTGGTGAAGGAACATTTGGACTCTTTCAATTATTTTGTTAGGACTGAAATAAAAAAAATTGTTCGTGCAAATGCCCTTGTGACATCTAGATCTGATCCTAGTGTTTTTCTCAGGTACAACACTTCCATTATTTGGCTTTCTTGTGATTGTAAAGATTAAATTTTTTGCAATTTATACATGTTAATGTGTACCAATTAATATTTTTTTATCTGATATAAGGCACAATTCTCTTATTAATTCTTTTTTGTTTTTTGTTCTGATGACAGATATACAGATATTTGGATTGGGAAGCCTTCTATAGTTGTTGATGGTGTAACTGACACCCTAAGTCCTCAAAAGTGTCGGCTAAGTGACATGACGTAAGCACAATGTTTTTCAGTTTATCTGGATGTGATATACAATTTGACTATTGCCTCAAAAAGTCAAAATGTTTCAAGCCACAATGTAAAAAATGTAGTCTTTTTTTAAAATAATGTGCCTTGTGTGACTCTTGATGTAGGTATTCTGCTCCAATATTTGTGAACATTCAGTATTCCAATGGTGTTCAAAGTCAAAATCCCAATGTACTAGTTAAGGTATGTTTAATTAATATATCTGAAAATATTTGCAATATCACTTTCTGAGATTTAATGTTTAAAATCCTTCTTATTTGGTATTGCAGAAAGACGTTGTTATAGGAAGAATGCCTATTATGTTAAAGAGTTCTTCTTGTGTTCTTTATGGTAAAGATGAAGATGAACTGGCAAAACTCGGTACGTATTATGCATTTAAACTTATTCTATAAACTTATGATAACAGTAATTAATTTCAGTTCATTTTTCCGTTAGGTGAATGTCCACTTGATCCAGGTGGATATTTTGTGGTGAAAGGAAATGAAAAGGTGACCTATTATCTCATTTCACGCCTTTTTTTTTATTTTTTAAATTTATCACTTTCAGTAATATTGATGTTAAATTGTTAATAAATTCTGCTGATTCTTCCAGGTGATTTTAATTCAAGAGCAACTTTCAAAAAACAGGATAATTATAGACACAGATAAGAAGGGTTGGTGAGTATTATTATTTCTGTATTTTTCTTTTCTTAATTAGTTAATTCTTGATTGATTATGTTTCTTCATATTGTATCATTCCAGCATTCAGGCATCTGTTATGAGTAGCACAGAAATGACAAAAAGTAAAACAATTATAAGAATGGAAAAAGAGAAAATATATTTGTGGCTGAATGCATTTACATCCAAGGTAAATTTATATATCTGATTCCAAAATAATTTTTTTTATAACGAAGTAAAACTCTTTTTAATTAATATTTAATTTTTTTAGGTTCCTATTATGTTGGTGATGAAAGCCATGGGTATGGAAAGCGATCAGGAAGTTGTTCAGATGCTTGGTAGAGATCCTCAATATGCTACTCTGCTTTTGCCATCTATCGAGGTTAGCAAATATAATTTTCTTATATAAATAATATATTTAAAATCCTAATTTTGTTTATTTAATTTATCATTCCCAATCTCAGGATTGTGCAAGTCTTGGTGTCTATACCCAACAACAAGCTTTGGAGTACCTTGAAAAGAAGGTATAGTTCATTTTTAACTTCTATATTAACAGATAATTCATAATTTGATTAATTAATAATCTCTTTTTTAATTAGTTATTTGTTTAGGGTTTATGTATTTTTCTGATTATTAGTGTTTTTGATGCAGCGTAAGAAGTCAATGTCCAGGTTTGGTAAGGTATGTCTTCTTCTATTGACTTTATTTCTGAATGCTTATTATTAGTTTTGGTGATTTTAGAGTTTGCATATTGTTGTTGATTTAGGATGATGGAGCTTTGGGTGTTCTTCGGGATACTTTTATTCCCAATATTCCGGTGAGTTGAATCATGTATTTTGGGATACTTTTAATATTATAACGTATCTATCTCTACCTAACTGTATGTATATTTCTCTCTCTCTCTCTCTCTCTCTCTCTCTCTAGGTGCGGGAAAAGAATTTTCATTTGAAGTGTGTTTATGTTGTGGTGATGATCAGACGCATGATGGATGCAATTTTAAATGAGGATGCAATGGATGACAAAGTAAGTTAGAGCCTCATATATATATATAATTATATATATATATATGTGTGTGTGTGTGTGTGTGTGTGTGTGTGTGTGTGTGTGTGTGTACTAGAGTGATTGTAAATTTGATTGGTTTACAGGATTATGTAGGAAATAAACGGTTGGAGCTTTCGGGGCAATTATTAGCTCTACTATTTGAGGTGAGTAGTTGATCCTTTTGGGCTGCTGATTTTGTTCAATTAGGGCAAAATATCTGCCATATTTGCATATGAAGGATGCTTTTGTTGTTAAATTTATGAATAAAAGAACAACTTCTGCCATCCTGACTGCTGTTGACTTTACTTATGTGTGGTCAAACCTAATGTTTCAGGACTTATTCAAGTCAATGAATGATTTAACAAAATTTAATGTAGATAAGCTCTTAGCAAAATCTGGTCGTGCTTGCAGGTTTGATATATCTCAGGTAAATCAGTTTATTAATCATGATATGCATAAATGTTTACCATCTGTTCCAATTATATATATATATATACATGTATATGTTATCTTGTTCTTTAGTCTATTGTTGTTCTTTAACTGTTCTTTTATTCAGCATTTATTAAACGACAAAATTACTCAAGGGTTGGAGCGTAGCCTCTCTACTGGAAATTGGGATGTTAGTCGATTTAAGATGCACAAATCAGGCATCACACAGGTGATTTATTATCAAATCAAATATATGTTTATTTAATAAAACTAAAAAATGCACTTTGTAACAGATTGTTACAAGACTGTCATTCATTGGAGGATATGGTGCCATGACAAAAATTCAACCTCAATTCGAAAAGTCAAGAAAAGTCAGTGGACCTAGGGCCCTACAACCTAGCCAGGTCAGCAAAACCTTAAATTTGATCAAATTGTAAACTTTTGTGTTGAAAATTGAAATTTTGATTAATAGTGGGGCATGCTTTGCCCATGTGACACTCCTGAAGGTGAAGCTTGTGGGCTAGTGAAAAATCTAGCTTTAATGGCACATGTTACAACAGATGAAGAGGAAGCCCCTATTACCGCCTTGGTATTTCTTTCTTTTTTTATTTTTTATTTTTTATTTTTTATTTTTTATTTTTTATTTTTTTTGTTTGTTAGTGTTACTGTTTGGGAGTTGAAGATCTATCTCTACTTTCTGGAGAAGAACTTCATTCGCCAAATTCATTTCTTATTATACTAAACGGGCTTATACTCGGCAAACATAGAAGACCACAGGTTTTATGCATATATTTTGCTTGCTCACATCATTATTTAATGCTATTTTATTTTATTTTATTGATAATTACATGCTCTTTTGACTGACTTTGTAGCTATTTTCTAATGGAATGAGAAAGCTGAGGAGGGCCGGTAAATTAGGTGATTTTGTAAGCATCTATGTGAATGAGAAACAAGTAAGCTTTTTGCAATTTCAAATTCATTTATAAACCTAATAAATAAAAGACGTGTTTCTAAAAAATTGATTTTTAATTTTAATTTTTTTGTTGGCAGCGTTGTATTTATATTGCTTCAGATGGTGGTCGTGTTTGTCGGCCACTTGTAATTGCTGATAATGGTGTATCAAGAATTAAACATCATCACATGCAAGAATTAAAAGTAAGTTACTTAAACTTAAACACAATTTTTAATTAATTAAATATATTATAATATTAACTATCCTTTTTTTATAAGGACGGAGTTCGCAATTTTGACAGCTTTTTACGGGAAGGACTAATAGAGTATCTTGATGTCAATGAAGAGAATAATGCATTGGTAACTTATTGGAAATTAAAACTTATTTATTAATTTAATCACTTTTATTCTTACTAATTTTATATATATATATATATTATTTTATAGATTGCTATGTATGAAGGGGACGCTACCAGTGAGACTACTCATATTGAAATAGAACCTTTCACACTCTTAGGTGTTTGTGCTGGACTGATTCCTTTTCCTCACCATAATCAGTCCCCAAGAAATACCTATCAGGTATTTATTTATTTTGTTTATTTACTTATTCTATTTTTATTTTTAAATTTAGACATTGATCATTCTGATTTTTGCTCCTTTAGTGCGCTATGGGAAAGCAAGCAATGGGTAATATTGCACATAATCAGGTTATGCTTTATCTAAACATTCAATTTATTTTTTTTAATTTTTATTGTTTTAAATTTTTTTTCCACATACTAATATACGCCTAATGTTTGTTTGAATAAAGCTATGTCGAATGGATACATTAATCTACCTTTTGGTTTATCCTCAACGACCACTATTGACAACAAAAACAATTGAGCTGGTTTGTATTCTGTCTTTTTCACCACATTATATAAGATTTAATTTAATTATTTACTTTGTCATTTTTTAAAAATAATTTGTCATTATTTTCAGGTTGGGTATGATAAGCTTGGAGCAGGCCAAAATGCAACTGTCGCAGTTATGAGTTACAGTGGTTATGATATTGAGGATGCAATAGTTATGAATAAATCATCTTTAGACCGTGGTTTTGGTCGTTGTATTGTAATGAAAAGGTAAATAATAATTAAAATATTAAGTAATTATTTTCCAAATAGTCTATTACCACCTGTTGATTTCATTAATTTTCTGTAATTTAAAGTTCTTTTTAAAATCCATTTTATAAACAGGATGACGGCTGCATATCTGAAGCATGATAATGTAACTGATCAGTTTTGTTCACCCAACAAATCCCAGCATAGTAATGAGAAGAATCAGGTGGTTGAACTATTTACTGATCTAAAAAAAAGATAATCTTTTTTACTATTGTCATGCTAAATAATTTAATATTTATTCTGTTTAGATATTGGATAATGATGGACTTGCATCTCCTGGTGAAATAATAAGACATCAAGACATTTATATGCAGAAACAGTGTCCGGTAGATCCAAAGACTTCAAGTAAATTACATCCATCACAAATGTGAGTTAGTTATAAATTATAATACTATATTTCATTTTGTTTTTTAATTTAATAATAAGAACTGACAATTCTGTTTTTTAAATCCAGTCAATATAGACCAAATAAACAAACCTACAAAGGTGCAGAAGGAGAGACAGCTGTTGTAGATAGAGTTGCTTTATGTTCTGATAAATCTAACAATTTATCAGTTAAATTCATGATCCGCCATACTCGTAGGCCTGAGGTAAGATTTAATAATTTTATGCTTTATATATACTATTAAAAAATACATTATTTATTTATTTATTTATTTTATTTAGGTTGGTGATAAATTTAGTAGCAGACATGGTCAAAAAGGTGTTTGTGGGACCATTGTTCAACAAGAAGATTTTCCTTTCTCTGAACGTGGCATTTGTCCAGATTTGATTATGAATCCACATGGTTTCCCAAGGTATGATCGATTTAATAAATAAAGGAGTAATATAATTGCATTTAAACGTATGTATGTCTGTTTTGCAATTTATAGTCGAATGACTGTTGGGAAAATGATTGAGCTTTTGGGGGGCAAAGCTGGCGTTTCATGTGGTAAGTTTCATTACGGGAGTGCATTTGGTGAACCAGGTGGTCATGCAGATAAAGTTGAAGACATAAGGTGCAATTTTTTATTTTTCTCCAAATAAATATTTTTTTAAATGATATTTATTTTCTTAAACAGTGAAACCCTTGTGAAAAATGGATTTTGTTACAATGGGAAGGACTTCTTGTATTCAGGTTCTTATCTTTTTATTTTTTTTATTTTATGTTGATAAATGATAATAGATAATAATTGTGTTTAACTGTGAAAACAAACATCTTAATAACATGATTATATTTCAGGTATCACTGGTGAGCCGTTACAAGCATATATTTTCATGGGGCCGATATACTACCAGAAACTAAAGCATATGGTAATCAATCAATCATTATTTCCTGAAATTTTTATTATCATAGCTGTTTAATTTAATTTGTCTACAACCTTTTTCCTTTTATTTTATTAATATAATAAAAAATAACAGGTTCTTGATAAGATGCATGCTCGTGGTATGGGCCCACGCCAGCTCATCACTAGACAACCTACAGAAGGAAGAAGCCGAAATGGAGGTTTGCGAGTGGGAGAAATGGAACGAGATTGTTTGATTGCTTATGGAACAAGTAATCTCATTTATGAGCGCTTAATGATCTCTAGTGACCCTTTTGAAGTTCAGGTGCATTGTTAATTACATAGTATTTTTATATAAAATATCTTTTTTATTTTTATTTTTATGCAGGTTTGTAGAAAATGTGGGTTGCTAGGATACATAAATTATCAAACAAAAACCAGAGTCTGTTCCACGTGCAGAAATGGAGATAATATCTCTTCCATGAAACTGCCATATGCTTGCAAGCTTTTATTCCAGGTAAATTTAGAATATTAACTAGTTGTGTAACAATAACTTTTCTATATTAATATTAACCATTTCTTTACTCGTTGTAGGAGCTCCAATCAATGAATATAGTTCCCCGTTTGCAGTTGGCTGATTCATGATACTTTTGTATTGTAATTCTAAGATTAACTGATGGTATATCTTTTAATTTAATATTGTTTCGTTAGTTCTAGTCGGTTTTGCAGTTATAATCGTAATTAAACCTCCAAAATTGCTATATTATTAAAAAAGATATTCGATTATTATTGTAATAAAACAATTTTTTATAATGATATTTAAAATGAATAATAAAGTGACAAGAGTCGGGACCAATTTTTCTTGTGCTATAAACTTGTAGTTCTGATATCTTACATAATGCATCGAGGACAATGTTGCTTTAAATTTCCTTCTCCCATAGTCTTACATATCTTAAACTATATATGAGACTACACATGTTTACCTCTTGCCACCTCACCACGACGGACGAATTTCATTGGACGAAAATGCCACATGTAATTCCCTCATTGGTCCACCTATCCACGCATAAGTCAACAGAATCGTCAAATATTTTCCGAATAATAGTTAATGTAAACCCGGATATTAAGGCTGTTAAATATGGTAATTTTGTTAACAAATTTCAAAAACCTTTGATGCTAAAAAAACGCATATCAAAACCCAGAATAAAACCGCGCATTCCAAGTCTAGATTCGTATTTAGTCCATATGCGGTGGTTATTCAATCCCTGTATTATAGGCAAAGATTAAAAACAATTAATGTTAATTCCTTTTTAACCAAAGACGTATATTTTAGACTTATGCTGTGGTTAAACTTATGCATCTTTTACGGGGGGAAATCTTCTCTTATTTCACCATACAACCTGTAAAATTCGACTTTTTAATTAGATTGATTATTTCCTTTAAAAACTATTAAATACCTCCTAAAATACTGACCATTTTGTGAGGATAATTACGGAAGTTTTTTAAATAATTATGCAGTCTACTGCAATACATAATATGTTTCCATAAATCTCGTGATTTCCACCCCCATATACCAATTTTTAAAAAAAAAATCGATAACCATCCACCACTATATTATCAATGCAAATAAATCGAAATACTTACAAGTAAACATTCAACCACAATTCCCTGCATCGAAGAACAGCATCAGATGAAGGTACAAACAACATTCCTTTGTGTCAATTGCAGTCCACATCGTCATTCTTTTATCGAAAACAATTTTGCATGTGGTTCCTCATAATTAGAACTGCAGTTTATTATTCTGTTTCATTTAATTATATATACCGAATTATTAAAAAAAATGATGTAATCTCATACCTGTTCATAATATAAACAGTTTGACCTTGCAGGAAACGTATTTGCAGCACCAAAAACAAAGCTTCAATTACCAGGTATTTTAATAACAGATTATTAGTGTGCATGTTTTTTATCATATTTTAACAATAATTGTTATACATATAAATCTGTAATTATTTATAACGACTTATAGTAAAGATTAATTTCAAACAGTTTTGTCAATTAAACAGTTTTGACTACTTACTTTAGTTTTAAAACAACACAAAATCTAGTTATATAATTTCGAAATTTAATTTTTTGATAAAAAATAGATCCCATAACTAAAAAGTTATGGGAATTCGAACTATAATACCATGAATTAAAATAGCACAAAATTTATATGTCATCCTCTTATTAATTCGTGGCCGTATGTTGATATTAGTAAAGTAAGGTAAAAATACGTTGTGTAAACAAAAATTTGTTTCCTAAAGAAACCACAGTTTTGACTTTTATAGTTTTGACTACTTACTTTACTAATATTAAATTTATCCAAGTTTTACTTTAGTTTTAATTCAAACTGTTTATCATCTATTCAAAAGTTTGACTACTTATAAAGTCAAACTGGTCAACCTTTTATTCTTCAAAAACCACAATACCAATAACTCCTCCATATTAATCCGGAAATAAGAATTACTCAGCAACGACCTACCATTTTATTGTTCCAAAAATCACGCCAGCAGGACCTATCATTTAAATAATTCCAAAAAATAGTTACCATGTTGGGAATTAATTCCAAAATGTATTAATTAAAAAATTCAGTTGATTGACTGTTTCCACTACACGATCCTTTAATTTCAGTTTTTTTCCAACATTTGTATCTAAAATTGAATGACCACATAATGGTTTTTTAATTTCTTTATCAAGTTATAATTTATGGTCTTTATAATCACAGTGTGACTGTCATAAGTCAAACAGTCAAAATACACTATAACTTGGTTATTTTAAATTTAATTGACAAAATAACAGGTTGACTTTTAAAAGTCAACCGGTCCAACATGTGGTTCTTTTTTTTAAAATTGTTATAAAAATTTTCTTTTTTTGAAAATTAATTGTTATAACATTATATTGCATGAACTCGCTGCAGTGGCTGTTGACCAATTCCTTTCGGGGCCCACTTGGATTGTAAAATTCTTCCATCACCCGACTAGCAAGTTCTAATACTCTCACGATCCTCTAATTAACCATCGAAAATGCACTTTTCATTTCAATAACTAACTAACGTATTACATGTGTATTAATGTATTACCTTGTCAACCGTTTGGAGACGTTGCAATGATGTATTCTGGCTCTGAGAATCCATGACTGTTACAAACAAGCAACACTTAGTTATGAAAGAAAGGATAATGTTTGTATGCCCAAATTTTCACTTGTAATTTTAATTTGTCACCAAAACGATTTAATTGATTAAGTGTTGGTTAACTTTTCATTGCAAAGAAAGCATCAGCAACTACAAGAACAAGGGAAACTCATCTATAGAGCTTGGTATATGCTACTTCCTAAACCCTAAATAGATGTCATAATCTATGCCAACATTCAGCTAAACCTATAAAAAAAACCCCACATCAGAAATATAATGTTAGATATACAGGGGCATTTCGGCAATTGGTTGGTATGCAGGAAAAAAATTCATAGAAATTGAACTAATACTTTTACTATCAAAAGATGGGTCTTCATACAAGTTACTATCAATTATCAAATTATAAGAATCCATGACAAGTTTAACTTGCAAATTTGATACCTGTTTGAGAAAAGGAGGTCGCCGAATTGAGCGTCGGTGGCGGGAGGAGAATGGAGGAGTGAAGACTGGATTGAAAAGGATGTCGGTGTTCAGAGGCGGCATGCGAACGGAGGACCGGAGGAGTGTGTTCGTCGGAAGTGTCGTAAGAATTGAGAAACCCTAAATCGTGAAAGGACGAGAGGATAAGTAGTAGTAGTAAGCGAATGTGATAATGATATATTTAAGTTTCATGATTTTTTGAGTAAAAAATTATAATTATAATTAAATTATATTAATGGAGAATGGGTCCTGCATTCAAGAAAATGTGGCACTTAATAAATCTTGAAGCATACCCTATTCCTCAAGGGCAGACGTTGTCTCAGGTTGGGTTATTTCTGCAAAAATCGGTATTCTCACATGCCCAGTTTTATGTGGCTGTATCACGAGTTAAGAACAAGAAGGGATTGAAGGTCATTTGTTGTGACATCGATGGGAATTAAACTAATTCAACCAAATGTAGTTTACAAAGAAGTCTTATTTTCGTTTGTAAATTTTATGTAACATTTCTTAATGTATCGATTTTCTACGAATTCATCATTACAGCTACATCATTATTATGTCATTTGTAAAATTATTAATCTTTGTTGGGATTTTTCTACATACTAAATTTTAAAGCATACCTGCCCATCGGGCGGGTTATGTAGCTAGTAATACATATATGAGGCTACATTTGATCTATTTTTGCCAACTATCAATTTCGAGCTCTCTGATTCGTCCACAATGCCACGTGTAATTCTGCCGTTTGTCATCTGTAACACTCCCAATAGCCACCTATCACCAAAAATTGTTTTATTCATTTCCATACGAACACCAGCCCCAAAACAAAACCATGGCAATTTCATCAATGGCGGCTTCATCTGCAATCTCCTCAACCTCTTCCCCTTTCATAACTCAGGTATAAAAAAAACATTAATTGCTTCACGGCGTTTTCGTTTCTTATAGGAATTCGTCGTTTGACCGGGGTTTTGTCTTTCATTTTCATCAGAAAGATGTAGCGGGTGTTTCTCCGTTTTCCGCTCATATTTCTCAATCAATCAAAATCTCACAGAAAAAGGCATCCACGAAGATTGACACCACAATAATCTGAACGGAAACCATCCACCACCGGTTCAGTTCGGTTTTCTTCATTTTTATTTATTTAGTTATTGTATTGAAGTCATAAACGTGCGTTTTTGGTGAACATTTTGATTTTTGGAGTCATAAATGTGACAACTGTAACACCGCAAAATTTAGGAAGCGTTTTTTTTTTTTAAATGCCCGAAGGCGATTAGGTTATCCTCTAGGTTAGTTTAGTTTAGTTTAGTTTACAAACAAGGTCCCACAATGAGCTTCCAAAATGAACATTACTTTAACAATACAAAAACGGTGTCACTTAAACGACATGGCTCATTTTTCAAAACATATCAAACTGAGCTTGGTCAATCATCCCGTCCAAAGCACCGATCACCTGAAAAGATTCAACGAGGGAGGGATTAGCACAAAGCTAATTGAATGAATATAATCTACAAATTCTGTAAAGCCCAACGAGCTAGCATAGACATCTCTACTATCTAAAAGTCACATAGCCACTACACTAATCACTTAAACACGGAAGTTATAAAACATCTCCGGTTGGGTCGTCACTTAAACCCGGAAGTTAAAAATAACATCTCCGGTTGGGTCATCACTGGAACACGGAAGTTATAAATAACATCTCCGGTTCGTTCAAGAAGATCGGGGTCCTGCCGGAGCCTTAAACCATGGTCGGCCAAACCACGGTAACCGATAGCGTTTCGTATCCAACACCCGGGCAACTCCCTCCCCTTGACCATGCAACAAATACAGGTAAGGTCGGATACCCTTTAGTCGATACCCATTGCCCAGCGCACTGACTTCTCAAACCTCGGTCACCAAGTCAAACCGAGTTGTAGCTACCCATCGAGCCAAGTCTCTTCACCTATGTGCACATGGTCATGTATGGTATTCCCTAACACTAGGCATACATAGCAAGTAGACTAGCTACGAAAAACACCGCGAAAAACGTCACGGCAGAGTTCCTAATCGCGAACTCTAGTTCACGATCGCGAACTAGGGTTCGCGACGTGAACTCTGATCGTGAACTACTTAGCGATGGATCAACAACTTTGCTGGACCGACTTAACGATCGCGAAGTGAAGTTCGCGCCGTGAACTTCTCTTGTCTGGTAATTTCCTGCATTTTCACCAAGTATGCATATACCGAACCAATTGTAACCAAACACAAGTTGGAGGTTAAATCCACTCACCGAAACCTTCCACTTGCCGAACTCAGAGGTCTAATGTTTCTGAGTCCCGATCCCGATTCCTGTACACCAAAGGAATACCGAATTAGTATATAATTCCACCAAATTATAAACAATGTTAAATATACATTTAACACTAACACTTGCACTAACTAGATAACCAAACACTTAAATCATCATATGAACATGTCATGACCATTTACACTTACATAACAAGTCAACTAGTCATTTTGCAGGTCTTACATCCAAACGGGTCAAACCGGATTATTAAACAATAATACATCCTGCAACTATAATCATATCATCAACTTACAATTTACCAATTGTTATCAATAACATTTCTAACAAACACTTATACTTGCACAATCCAAGTTTCTTAAGTCACTTTACTACCAATTGGCCCAAACGGGTCAAAAACCCGAATATCACTTACAACATGACAATTCACAACCAATGTCCATAAACTACTACATTTAGCAATTCATCACTAGTTAACCAAATCCAACAAGTTTATAACTATCATAACCCAACTATTTTACTTCGAAATCACAAGTTATATCTTTTGACTCAAATCATCCAAACATTAACTAGTATCTCATCAAAACTTGATATAATACATAACCAATCTTATATAGCATATCATTTTAACATATCAAGCAACGAAACCCGTAAAAGCACACGAATGACATATTTCCACCAACTAGTCATTTAACACAATAATTGGTTCATAATTTCTACATAACCTTAAACAATTGTTTTAACTAACAATTTCACCCAAATCAAGTCATAATCCACCAAAACATCCAATACTTGATTTCTCAACATCCATAACTTACTAAACATGTTTTCTCAACCTAATGAACAATTCCAAGCATTCAAACAACAAGAGATCCAAGGTTTGTCAAAACCCACATAACCTACTTTTAGCATAAACACCCTAGCTTGTACATCTTGCTAAAATAGTTGTACCTTGTGCCAAAACACATGTACTCATGCAACAACCCATGTCAAACTTTGCATAAACATTTAATATAACATTTAACACCATAATCACCAACCAAATCTCAAGAACACATAAACCCTAGTTTATCAACTATCATGAAATCGAAAACGAACACATATAGGTTGAAGCTTACCTCAAGAGCTACTCAAAAACGGGTTTAGATTTATGATGGAGTGAGACACGAGCTAGAGATCTTCAAAATGGTTCAAGAACACACCAAGAACACACATACACACACTTAACTAGAGAGAGTTTAGAGAGAGAATTTAGAGAGAGAGAGGATAAGAAGTGAGATGGAAAAATGGGGCAAACCCCATCAAGGGGCCGGCCAAGACGGAGGGGGGTGGGACCCAACTCTTTTTTTTTTTTTGTCTTTTTCAACTTTTAAACAATACAAATCTAAAAAGTCCCTTTCGTAGTTAATTTATTTAAAATACCAAACGGGTTCCAATTTTAAAAACGAAAGTATATTCGGAGCCGATATAAAAAGAGGAATCCAAAGATATAAAAATCACATTTTCATTTAAACATTTCAGAAAACAGATATTTTAATCCCTTGATTAAAATATCACAAAAGGACAAAAAGTCAAACAATTCATTTAACACTTAATCAATTTATTCCACATATGGTCAAATATGCATTTATCAAATATCATTATATACCTAAAACCACTAGGCCGGTTTTAGGATGTTACAACAACGATGCTAGATAGCTGTGCGGTTTATGTTAATTATTTCCAAAAATTACTGTTCGGTTTGTATTTAATAACCTAGAAAAGTTAGGGTTTATGGAGAAACTTGCTCGAATTTTGTTACTAATTGAAGTTGAAGTCCATCAATTTGGTAAAAGTTGTAGCTCTATAGCCGAATTTACTTTCTTTCAGTAATTCGTTATTTGCATAGCCAAATGCTGCTGCAAAGTGATTAAATTTATGGATTTAAATGAGATTTTCTTGAAATCTCCTCCCTCCCAAAACCCTTCCGACCACATCTCTCGCCGCAGAGACTTCAATCCTTCGCCGAACAATTATGATGGGTTCAATTTACTTCGTCCTTTTTAATTGTGGATTTTGATTCTAAATCTCGGTGCGTTGGTATTATTGTCAGATTTCGAGATCTGTGATTTTCATTCTAAATCACGTTTATGTTGTATATTGAATAAACTTCGATCGTTGATTCAGGGTTTGTTCATATAATGAGGGTAGCCATCGAGAGTTCTATTACAGGTATGCAATTACTATTTTACAGTTTGTTCAAACAGTTGATTGTTCATTATACTCTTAATTTTTGCAAATCGCCATTTGAGCTCTTTAAATCACCAATTTGGAATAATCAGTATTAATTTATTATCTTAATTCCAGTTCTGTTTTGTGCAGGGAATATTATTAACGAGCAATTTTTTCAGAAACCTCTGATCATACTTGCACAACAGATGTTAAGTTATAATTTCTGTTTTTTGTATTTTTTTTATATGATCAGTTAATGGAGATGGTAAAATTTACAATTGTATATCATTTGATACTTAATATACAATGAAAACAGAATATAGAATGAGTGCGAATTTGTTAAGGCAATCTATGTCGTTTTAAGTGAATTTTTTTAACGATTTTGTGAAAAATAGGTTACTGAAGGTGGTGGAGCAGAAGCTATAAAGAGGCATAAAAGTATGAATAAACTACTTCCAAGGGAGAGAATCAATTGCTTACTGGATTCTTCTTCTTCATTGCTTGAGCTTTCTTAGGTTTGAAAGTATTCCTTATTTTTGTGGTTTTATTTCACGTATAGCTTGCTTTTATTGATAGAAGATATAAACGTATTTTGGTGTTCATTGCCACATAGTGGTCAAGACTATGAAACTCCAATTAGGATTTAGGATCAGATCACACATTTCAATACAGTACTCCGTTATAAATTATTACATAACTCTTACCAATAAATACTTGGAACTGATGTTATGGCTTGCAGGACACAAAAAAACCAGAAGTTTCTGGGACAATTTATGATAGATAATATAATAAGCAATAATCTCTCATTTAATTCCTCTTTTTTATATTTAATTAAAGCTAGCAGGCCATGAATTACATGAAGAACCTCTTCCTTTATTATCACTAGAATACCATAGTAGTACATGTAAAACTATGTAGTTTGAATATAAATGTGTAACTGAAACATGCTGCAAAAATTTTAACTAAACTTTGACTTTATTATTCAAATATGAATTTAGTACAGTTATAAAGTTTTGATTTTATTAAATTTTACTATTTAAATTATTAAGTACACTTTGACTATGAAAGGCATATTGTTACCATTATGAAGATTTTAACCTAAAATTGACTATAAAACCCGGGTCTACCCGGCCGGTTCAACCCGTGACCCGGGGAAGACATCGGGTCGAAAAAATACGGGTTTTTGTTTTTTGTCAAAGCCGCCAACCCGCCCGACCCGAAACCATTTTTGACCTGGCTCAAGCTTAAAATTGTAGCCAGTAAAATAATAGTTAAGTTTAAAATAATATTTGTTGGAAAATTAAGATCATTAAGGTGATTATGGATACTACAGATGCGTGAAAACATGTTAGATTTTATTATGTTTTGTCTAAGTCACTGTCTTTTATTTTGAATCACTTTTTGATTTCAACTAAAATGAACATCAATTTGTAAAATGTTGTAGGAGGTAGAATAAAGACAATAAAAAACGTCACTCTTCATAGTAAATTTTACCCACCTGGCTGAACTTAATTGAAAGTGCATAACTGAATTGAATACTAAGATTAATGTTTCAATATTAGGGTCAAGAGTGAAGAACAAGAAGGCTTGACGGTTATTTGCTGCGCCCACGATGGCAACTTAACTGAAAGTGCATTACTGAATTAATGTTTCAATATTAGGGTCAAGAGTTAAGAACAAGAAGGGTTTGAAGGTTATATGTTGCGACCACGATGGCAACTCCACCAACTCAACGACAAACGTCGTATACACAGAAGTTTATTTCGTCTTTAAATTTTTTAGCGGATTATTTATGTATAACAAAACGTTTATTCATCATTTCAATAATAATTGACTATCTGATTTCATACGTTATTCTCATTGTTCTACCTTCTATATCTAGAAGCATGCCCACCCAATCGGGCGGGCTTTGAAGCTAGTTTAGTATATGTAACCATAAACTGATTAGGTGCTGTTTGGTAGCATCTGAATGATTAATATCTGAATGATGTAGATGTCTGAATGATTCAGACTTCCCCTGACATCTGTCCGATTAAGAGGAAGAACATGTTGAATATTTTATTCAGATGCTGATTAAGAGATTTTACCAAACGCTCTGAATCTGTCTGATTAAGATGTTGACCTCTAAACTGAATCATTAAGAAGCTTACCAAACAGCACCTTAGGAGTCATAATTAATCATTAAATAATGTTGCAAAAAGGATGATGCCGTCGATCCAATCAGCTTTATCAAACCTAACCTTCAAATGTACTTGATGATGAGACATATTTTAATTCATTTGACTGTGAGTCATGATGGGGCGGGTTTAAACCTCCAACCTATCTGTTATATTGCAAGTCTCCCCATGCCTTGCTGACTGAGCTACACGCTATAGATGTTTATTTTTATTTTTTTTTGAACGGCAATTCGCCATAGACGTTTATTAAGTAAATATTTACTATACATAATGCATATTAAATTTTTCCAAATTAGCAAGTCTTAATTCTCAGCCAACATATTTGTTATTTCGTGAATATTTTTATTTATCAAATATATGGATTAGATATAACTTGAACTTGCAACCTTTAAAACATAATGAAAAAAATATTATTGACATTTCCTAATTAATTTATATTTTAATAGTAAAATTATACATTTGTTAAATTTTTCGGTTCTTCCCAACTCGATAACACGAATAAACATTGTTTCTTATTATCTGTCCGACTCAACATCACACAAAAATAATTATTTTCCTCTAAATATATATTTTTATTTTTACATTCTTTTTCTTTTTCATTTAAAAAATTGAAACACAGCGAAAGAAAATTGCTGTTACATCCAGGACAATTTTTTTATCTAAAAAATAAATATGCGATGAAGTGAGGGGGAGAAAGGGTGATTTTGTATCTCTCTCGTCACGAAAATTATCCTCCTTTTTTCAGATCACAAGCCCTAACCCTTATTTCAGATCAACAATTGATTGATTCATACTCCAATCAAAATGGATACCGATCCCTGTATAAAGAAAGTCATCAGATCGGCGTCGGTGGCGTTTGCCCCCGACGCGCCGTTCCTTGCCGCCGGAACTATGGCCGGAGCCGTTGATATGTCGTTTAGTTCATCCGCGAATCTGGAATTCTTCCAACTTGACTTCGAATCTGACGATCGTAACCTTCCGTTAGTCGGAGCTGTACCTAGTTCCGAACCATTTAATCGGTTGTCTTGGGGGAAATCTCCGTCGTCTGGTTCGGAAGAATTCTCACTTGGTCTTGTAGCTGGTGGTCATGTCGATGGCAACATTGGTATCTGGAACCCCAGGCTACTCATCGGGTACTGTACTGTTCGTAATAGATTTCTTTCTTATTCATTGGTAAAAGCTGAATCATTTCGTTATCTTTATTTGTGATTCAGTTTTGTTCGCCATGGGTTTAACTCATTTAATCCTTAATTCTGAACACTAAAGATATAGGCTGGGTTTGGGATTGAGATCATAGTTGTATAACTTTAGCAATCCTATCAGCTTAGAATTCAGCAAACTTGAAAGAATCTTATATAATTGTTTAGTTTTTTTTATACATTTTGTGCTTTTCTTATCACTTCACTTGGAATCTTCTACAGTTGTTATATTTCATTTCATGCTTTCAAATCTAAGGGATTTGATTGGATCTTTATATGGTAGAAAACTGAAATTTGTTATCTGACAATGTTGAATAACCTGGTTACATGGTAGACCATAGTCAGTATCAGTTTTTGCTTAATAACACACTCCTTCACTTGGCACAAGTAGTGCATTATGCATTATTGTTAATTTGTTATAGTTTATCATGGTTTTAAGAAAATTAGCATGTGAAAATCAAATCTGATTAGTTTATTTTTATGGAGTGTAGGTCTGAGGAAAGTGAAAACTCTCTTATTCAAAACCTATCAAGACACAAAGGGCCTGTAAGTTTCTGTTTTGTGTTTATGGAATGTAATTAGCTCTTTTACACTTGACATTTAATCTAATGATAACCTTATAATTATCTTTTTTTTCAGGTTCGTGGATTGGAATTTAGTTCTCTTTCACCAAATCATCTTGCTTCTGGTGCTGAAGAAGGTGACATATGTATATGGGATATTGCTAAACCAGCAGAACCTACACATTTTCCACCTCTCAAGGTAACATTAATCTTTCTATTTGATTTTTAGTAATTTATATTTTATTATATTATATATATGTTTAGTAATATGTTAGTTAAGCGGGATAAATTTGTGTCTGCAGGGCAGTGGATCTGCTACACAGGGTGAAATATCATTTTTATCATGGAATAAAAAGGTTCAACCTATTTTGGCGTCCACTTCAATTAATGGAACAACTGGTATGAACTGAAACTGAAATCCGAGATTAGTTTAACCTAATGGGCTAATGTAATTTAGAAAAAACTGATGGTGCATTTTGTGTGTTCTTTTAGTGGTTTGGGATTTGAGGAAGCAAAAACCGATTATAAGGTTTTTTGGAATCTGATCTTATGATTTAATACTGAATTTTAAACATAAATGTGTAAGAAATTTCCAATTTACAGTTTCTCAGATTCAGTTAGAAGACGATGCTCTGTTCTGCAATGGCACCCTGATTTTGCCACACAACTTATTGTTGCTTCAGATGATGATAGTTCACCTTCTTTGAGGGTACTCTTTTTATTTATTATTTATTTACTTTTTTATACATATGGAAATATGTTATTCATGTAATTTACCAATTTTTTTATGCAGATATGGGACATGAGGAACACAATGTCCCCTCTGAGGGAGTTGGTAGGTCACACTAAAGGTATGATAGTAATTTATTTTATATATATATATATATATATATATATATATATATATATATATATATATATATATATATATATATATATATATCGTAATGAGTCTTTTTTTTTTCCTTCCTATTATATATTATTTTTAACAAATAAAATATATCAGGTGTTGTTGCAATGTCTTGGTGCCCTAATGACAGCTCATATTTGCTTACTTGTGGCAAAGATAATCGTACTATTTGTTGGGACACTAATTCCGCTGAGGTCTGTCAACCACTTTGTTTTTGTTCTTCCAACATTTTATATTTATTTTCTAATTTTGTTTTTTTAAATTTCCTGATGAACAGATTGTCTCTGAGCTGCCAGCTGGAACCAATTGGAACTTTGATGTGCACTGGTATCCAAAGATACCAGGGGTTATATCAGCATCTTCTTTTGATGGAAAAATTGGTATTTATAATATTGAGGTTCGATATGCTTTTTATCATTATAACTCATTTCATTTGAATTAGTAGAATTTGATTTTATAAATTAATAGTGTATTTACATGACACGACAGTCATTGAAGCTTATGTATCCCTCTTTTGCAGGCTTGTGCTCGGTATGGTGTTGGTGAAAGTTATCTTGTCTCAGGTAATGCTTTTTAATTATTTACTATGAATTTCATCTTTTTAGTAATTTTATTATCTTATTAAATAATCTAGTTATTATTTATTTATGTGTGGATTTATGCAGCACCTTTAAAAGCTCCAAAATGGTACCAACGAAAAGCTGGAGCGACTTTTGGTTTTGGTGGCAAACTTGTTTCGTTTCATTCAACTGGTTCTTCACCTGCACGTTCAGAGGTATTTCTGGCAGTTTATTTATTTTATTTTTTATTTTTAAATTAACAGCTTTCTTATCAATTATCTGCATGTTATATCTATATTTAGGTTAATGTGCGGGATTTAGTTACTGAACTCAACTTAGTGGGTAGTGCCTCATCTGAATTTGAAGCTGCAATGAAAAGTGGAGATCGATCTTCATTCAGGCTTTTATGTGACCAAAAATATCAAGAATCCGAGTACGTTTTCCCAAAAAAAAAAAGGTACAATAATAATAATAATAAAATATATTTCTGAATGTATTTGTTGAATTAGGTCTGAAGATGATAAAGAAACATGGGGATTTTTGAAAGTTATGTTTGAAGATGACGCAACAGCAAGAACAAAGCTTCTAAACCATCTTGGGTTCACTTTGCCTGCAGAAGAAGTAACTGAAACTGTTGAAGAAGATATTTCTAATGGTATAAAATCATTAAATCTTAAAGAAAATGAAGCAGGTAAAGAAGGATTTCCAATGTCACCAACTGATAACGGGGAAGATTTCTTTAACAATCTTCCAAGCCCTAAAATGGACACACCTGTGTCAACATCAGTCAACAACAGTTTCAGTAGGGAAAACATTGAAGAATCAAAAGAAACTGATTTAACAGATGGAATTAGCGACCCTTTATTTGATGAATCTGTACAACGGGCGTTAGTTGTTGGTGATTATAAAGGAGCAGTTGCACAGTGTATTGCTGCAAATAAAATGGCAGATGCTTTAGTTATTGCACAAGTTGGTGGTAATTCTTTGTGGGAAAACACACGTGATCAGTATCTCAAAATGAATAACTCTCCATACCTAAAGGTAAATCTTTTTCCATCTTTTTCTGGTCAAACTATATGTTGACCGACCACTTTACCCTTACCAACAGGTTGTTGCTGCAATGGTGAATAATGATCTTGTCAGCCTAGTAAATACCCGACCCTTCAAATCTTGGAAAGAAACACTTGCTCTTCTCTGTACTGTACGTTTTTTTTTTTTTTTTTTTTTTTTTTGAAATCTAGGATTCTAGGTTATGATAAATTAAAATGATTAATTTTGATTTATGAAACAGTTTGCACAGAGGGAGGATTGGAGTTTATTATGTGATAGGCTTGGTTCTAGACTGATAAGTTGTGGTAATACACTGGCTGCAACCCTCTGTTACATATGTGCTGGAAATATTGATAAAACAGTTGAAATTTGGTCAAAGAGTGTTACAGCTGAACATGAGGGAAAATCTTATGTTGATCTTCTTCAGGTAATGCAATCATCATATCATTATTGAAGATTGAGCTGGATTATTAACCTAATTTTATTTAATTGAAGGATTTAATGGAGAAAACGGTGGTACTTGCTTTAGCAACTGGTCAGAAAAGATTCAGTGCATCGTTATGCAAACTTGTTGAGAAATATGCAGAAATATTAGCAAGTCAAGGGCTTTTGACCACAGCTATGGAATATTTGAAATTAATGGGAAATGATGATTTGTCTCCTGAACTCGTCATTTTGCGGGATCGTATATCCCTTTCACTTTCACTTTCATCTCAACCAGGTTTATTATCATATTTTCTTTTTCTTTTTTCTTTTTTTTAATCTACAATTCTTATTTCTGTCTGCAGAAAAAGAGGCAACTGGATCTATGGATTCTGGAAACTCAATGGCAGCTGCATACAGTGTGAACCAAAGGAGTTCGATCGTTGAGCCTTCTAGAAACTATTATCAGGTGTTGGGTTTGTTTGTTTACTAATTTGTTATAAACAATTATAACAAAACTTATATTACTTTAAATATAATCTAGTTTGCTTGTATTAATGGTATTGCTAATTTTCAGGAACAAAATTATCAACAAACACAAACTCCTTCATACGGTTCTCAGTATCAACAGCAACAACCTAGTACATTTGTTCCAGCCCCCGCTGCTCACATTCCACCCGTATGTAGTTTCTAAAAGTGAAAATATGAAAAATTGTTACTGTCAGTAAATATATATGGTGATTTTTGTAGGTCGGATTCACTCCACAACCACCAACTCAAGCTGCTCCCAAATTATTTGTTCCTAGTACTCCTCCAGTTATGAGAAATGCTGACCAATATCAGCAGCCCCCTAGTTTGGGTTCTCAGTTATATCCCGTAAGTATAATATAATATTAATATATAAACTAGTGATGATTTTATTAGTAAAATGATATTGTGTATTAGTCTCAGGTGAACCATAACCCTAATTACCAAACAGTCCCTGGTTCAATGGGCCCTGTCCCAACTCCAATGGTCCCCACTCTTGGCCCAAAAATGTCACAGGATGTGGGGCCCACACCACAAGTGAGAGGATTCATGCCTACGGGCCTGCAAAGGTCAACATCTGGTCAACCTCAACCGCCTAGTCCTTCACCAGCAGCTGCAGCAGCTCCCCCACCAACAGTACAAACAGCTGATGTGTCCAATGTTCCTGGTAATAATTTAAATTAAATATTTGGTTTAGTTAATACAAGTTATGTGACATGTTTTGTTTGCAGCACATCAACGGGCAGTTATTAGCAGTTTAATGAGACTTTTTAGCGAGACATCAGAAGCTATGGGCGGTTCACATGCAGTTCCTGCTAAAAAACGGGAAATTGATGACAATTCAAAGAAATTGGGTGCATTATTTGTCAAGTTAAACAGTGGTGATATTTCCAAAAATGCTTCTGAAAAACTTGTGCAGTTGTGCCAAGCTTTAGATCGTGGAGATTTCCCCACTGCCCTTAAAATCCAGGTAATTATATCAAAATCTGCATTAATTATTATGGATAAATTTGATGATTATTGATTGTTTATGCAGGTTGATCTTACAACAAGTGATTGGGATGAGTGTAGCTTCTGGCTAGCAACATTAAAACGAATGATTAAGATTAGGCAGAGTGCAAGATGAATATAGTGAGACCATCTTTTTGCTTTTTGTACACAATAAGTTAAGTGCATTACTAGACGTTTTTTTTCTTTTGGATTTTAAAAGCAGGTATAGAAGTTGGATATTTTGGTGGATTATGATGACGTTTGATGAAATTTTCGTGTTTGTGTTATTGTTTGAGAGTTTAGATTGCAATGGTTACCTTTTTTATTTGAGGAAATGATTGTTGTATTTTTACTAATATAGATAATGGTATTATATACTTTTGACATATTTTTCTGCCAAGAGGTATTTCAGTCTATCTACTCTCAAGTAAAAGTATGACTGTTTATAACTCACCTCCTTCATATATCCCTTTGGCAAAAGGCGAGATTGGGTATTGTTATTAACCTTTTGCACTTTCCGTCATAATAATCTGGTCATGCTAATGTCATTAAGGGGATAATAATCAGTGTCAGCAACCACATCACCATCAAGCAAAAATGTCTGTTTTCATTCATTTGGAACACCAATGCTAAATCATTAGTAAACTTGTGCTACAAAAATAAAGGTATTTGCATACTACAAATATTTGGTAATGTTTTGATCTTTACTCGGTCCATAAACTAAAACAAATACATTGATGTACAAAGACACCAAGAAGTAGCCATGGATAGGATTTGAAGCTAAGTGATTAATCACCTCCTGTAACAATATATATTTAGTTAAAAGTTAACCAACTATCCAATTTCATACTCCTATAACCATCAAAACTTCCTATAAATTTCATAATTGGTACCTCAAGAAACGGTTATCATCATCTTGAAACTGGTTTTTGCAAAAGAGCAGTTAAATAAACCTCTCCATTCTTAACACCGCTTGAATCCGTTTTCTTCCCAACTGCCCATTTCACCTTCTTATACCCTAATTTCCCGATCAATGGCCCATAAACCTTATCAAGATCCACACTTTTACTAAAAAAATTATCCACCCAAAAAAACCCACCACCTCTCAACACTCTATCCACGCAAAAATTCCATTGCTTGCACTGGTATCCACCTGTTTACAGCACGCCCGCATCGCACCAGATCCAAAACTCCATCAAACACAGGTAACCTCTGCTGTAATGGCATATGTAGTGGCACCAATCCCCTGAGTGCAACCGCTTCATTATACGGTGCACCAAAGCTCATTGTGGTCGTTATTACCGTTACATTTTCTTGCTTCATTTGTGCAGCGAAAGTGCCCGTACCACCGCCGATATCTAACGCTAGCCGGAGAACACTTTTTGACTTTTTAGCAATGTCGGTTAGTTGAGAAATTGTGAGATCAAGATCGGTTTTGTAACTTGAAAATTTCAACTTTTCTTTCTTCAAGTCAAAACCCAGATCTGGGTTTAAACAATCGAAGCTTTTACATTTGTAATTATTCCATAAGATTGAATTTTCCGGCACCGGAGAGAAGGGGTTTGTGGGAAGTGAAGATGGTAGTTTAGTTGGAGTAAGAGAGAAGCAACGCCTACGAGGGAGAGGATGACATCCACGGAGGATCAACGGTTCTGCGGCGGCGGAAGACGCCGGCGGGCATGGAGAAAAAGGGGTGTAATTCATGTATTGATGAAGGAGGTCAGGATGGTGGCGGCAGGCGGAAGCGACGGGGGAGAGTTGGGTATAAAGGAGGAGGTCCGACGGGATGGCCGCGGCGGAAGTGGCGATGTGAGCAGAAGGATTGGGTTGGAGGCGCGTGAGGTGGTTTATGGTGGCGCGTATGGTTTGAAGTTGACGGAGGAGGTGATCAGGAACCGGTGGGTTAGAATTTGTGGTGGGTTTAGTGGTGGAAATCATGGTGGTTGAGAGGTGGTATAGTGAGAGAATATTGGTGGCAACCATAGCTAGCAATAGCAGTAGATTCAACCCCATTGTAAAACCCATAATCTTTCTTGAAAATTTGGGTTAAAGTTTTGAGCTTTTTTTGTATTAGTTTCGGGTTTTGAGCCACTGGCTCAAGTTTTCAGGTGAAGAAGAAGAAGGGTGAGTGAGAGTGACATAATTTAGTGATGATTTTGACTCGGTGTGAAAATTAGGGGTGTTTAAAAATATCCGAAAAATCGGGTATCTGAAAAATTACCCGATATTCGAAATCCGGGTATCCGAAAATCCGGGTATCCGAAAATCCGGATATCCGAAAATCCGGGTATCCAAATTCCATGTACCAAATACGGGTAGTGTTTTTCAAGATTTCCGGATACCCGATACCCGAAAAATTACCCGAAAATAAAAAATATAGGAAATATATGTACAATAAATATACAAAAAATACCCAAAATATTTGAAAAATACCCAAAATATCCAAAAATACCCAAAATATTTGAAAAGTACCCGAAATTTCTGAAAAATACCCGAGATATCCGAAAAAATACTCGAAATATTCGAAGAATATTTTAATATTTTGTTTTTTTCGGATACCGGATACCCGGATTTCGGATACCCGAAATTTCGGGTACCCGAAATCCGGGTATCCGAAATCCGAGTACCAAATGCGGGTAGTAAAAATCACTATCCGAAAATCCGGGTAGACACATAAGTAGACACAAATTATAGGAATAAATATCATTTCTCATAATGATGTTGTGATTTTCACCAACATCGGTTATATTTTATGCAGTGTGGTAAAACTCGGTATACTTGGCGAGTACTCGCCGGGTAACCGCTACCCAGTGTTCTACTGAGTCGGGTTGGTCCTAATCGGTTAATTACTCGGTCAACGACAGTCAATAGCAGTCAACGACGGTGAAAATCGGTTTAGGCCCAATTGGGTTATAAAATTTTAAGTTTATAGATTTAAAGAGAATGCAGTATTAGGCTCACAAAGAGAATGAAGCTTTGTTACTTGCCCTATGCTACTAATCTTATACATGGGGCATAATTTAACTTAAAATTTATTATTTAATATGTATTTATTTTAAAAATTAGGTAAATTACATGTATATTATATATTTTTATAACTTTATATATATAAATTCCCGATTCGAGTACTCGCCGAGTACTCACTGAGTAACTGAGTACTCGCTATAAAGTCATCGAACGAACGAATAGCGAGTAGCGAGTTATACAATATTTATTTTATGTATATTAACTTATTTTTGAAGTATAAGAATTACATATATAATATTAACTTATTTTATGATAATAATGAAGTAGTAGGGTACCTATATAATATGATAACAGTCAGCAGTAGCCTAGTTTTGGCAACATATTTGTGTAATGTTACGATTTTCTTGGCCATACACAGAAAGAGAAAATTGTGCTGGTCAGCTACATGTCATCTCAATATAAATATGATGGCTAAGACGATTGTCAACAATCACGTTAGTTTATCGTCATTTTTCAGCCAGTTTGGGGACAGCATTGGCATGGGTACGCCAGTGGTTCCGCCGGTTTGCACAAGCCGGTTTGGAGACGGAAGAAAAGGCACCGTTAGTTTTGGTGGGTGGGCCCAAAAGGGTATTTTGTGTGTGTGGGTTTTCTAATGGTGGGTCCTAAAAATTAAAGGGAAGTGATATTGTTGGCATGAGTACGTCAGTTTAGTGTCGGTTGAATGTTAAGCTGACGTAGCGCTGATTTGGCAACAACTGACGGTATCAGTAACCACCACCATTGGTAGCAGTCTAACATATCATATTTGATACTTATTTGGTCAGTTTCACCACCTTCGGCCATATGAAGGGAGAACAAAAGAACGTACTCTTAAGGTGGCGAACAATATAGTCAACATATCGTATTTAAAAAGATATAGGGGCTGTTTGGTTCGCTGGAATTTGATGGAATCTGAGGGAATTGGAATCCAATTCCATCACATTCCAGTGTTTAGTTCAAAAAATGGATGTAATTGGATTCCTAAATGATAGAAACATTCCACCAAATAAAGGAATCTCAATTCCATCCAAATGTTGATGGAATTGAATTCCAAGATTGGTTGGAATGTTCTTTTACATTTATACCCTTTATACCCAACACCACAACCACCATCACCGCCACCGCCAACATCGCCACCACCACCCACCACCACCATTACCACATACCGCCGCCGCCACCGCCGCCACCGTCGCGGCCACCCACCACCACCTCCACCACCCACCCCCGCCACCCACCTCCACCTCCACCACCCAACGCCTCCATTACCACCCACCACCGCCACCATCACCCACCGCCATTGCCACCACCACCGCCACCAACCGACGCCACCACCACCACCCGACGCCACCACCACCACCCGACGCCACCACCATCACCCACCGCCACCACCACCCATACCTCTATCGCCGCCACCGCCGCCACCACAACCATCCACCACCACCACCAACCAACCACTACCAGCAATAAGGGTAAATTCGTCATTTTAGATAATTCTAATTCCAATTCATGTCAAGCAAACAATATATTGAACTGGATTCCAATTCCCCTTTATGCCAACCAAACATACTATGGAATTGGATTCAAATTCCTGGAGGATTCCAATTCCTTCCTAAATTCCAATTTCATCAGAAACATTCTGCGAACCAAACAGCACCATAGAGTTAAGGGTGAATTCTTAATATAGATCAAATGAAACAAAAGTTCCCCTAGAAAAGACTTCTATTTTGAATACCTCTCAAAATAGACCGTGCGACCGTGAGACCGTGCTACTCCACTAGAATGCCGCCACGTGTCCGAGTTAGTGCTGCTCAACCTTGTTACTACTGCTCGTTAGTACTGCTCAAACTTGTTACTACTACTCTCAACCTTGTTACTACTGCTCGTTAATACTGCTCAAACTTGTTACTACTGCTAGTTAGTACTTCTCAACACTTAGTGCTACTCCAGTTAGTGCTGCTCACCACTTAGAGCTGCTCCAGTTAGTGCTACCCACCACTTAGTGCTGCTCAAAGTTACTGCTGCTCTATGAAGTCTCCCAGTCACACGGGGTATTTTGGGAATACTGAAGTCTATCAGTCTTAAATGAAAATCGCTCATTAAAATTAGTCTATTTTAATAATTAATTCTACGGTTAATGCAATACTTAACTTTTAATGACTGCTCCTCAAAGTCAACAAAAGAGAACAATTTATTTTAAAAAAATAATCCATTTGTTCTATAACATCGATCATGAAGTTAACAAAAGTCAACAACTGAATAAAACTTAAGAATTATTATAATCAACTTCAGTGTTCTACAAATAATATAGCAATTTCTGTAACCATTTATGTTTGCCATATTAAACAAAAAAACGTACTTGAATGTGTTGGAGAATTTACTGATTTCGGATTGATTGGATTACTATAAAGTCGTGGAACACATTCAGATTAAAGTATTTCGAGGGTACTTTCGAAATCTTCAATCGGATGAAATCACAGTGTGTTCAAGAACAGAGAATTCTTAGATTGATATGGAAAAAACGTACCAGAAAAGTGACAAAAAATGAAGGTTAAGTCTATCATGCATAAACCACCTAAAACTGCTAAAATGCAGTTTCAAAAGTGTTTAAACTGTTCAAAACCGCTCAAAAGAGGGTCGGATTCAACGAGCCAGGGGCGCTGCCCTTGGACCCCACCAAGGTGCTGCCCCTTGGACCCCTGTTGAGTAAGTGTATTTTAATCATAACAAATTTAAAACAAGTGTGCACTCCGCACCATCCTTGTTCAATATTTATTAAAATTACATTTGATCAACAAGTTTATCCTATTACACTTAAATCATACTGGTGATAATCACCAACATCAACTATCAATCAACTATATTTTAGATCAAAATATACTTTAATTGTTGATGTGACAAGATAACAAACAAAAATATCACAAAGAATATGGAGCCTAAAATATCAGAAAATGGAATAAGACCCCAAATGATCGATTTTCCCAGATTATAAGTTTATGAGTTATGTTAATGGGTTGAATTAAATATTTCATATTCATATGTATAAAATCTTCAAAATTGTCTTGGTGGGACTCCATACATAAGATCGTAGTCAGCCAATTGCAAATTTCACTACCTCATAAGAAAATAACCAATAAAATCAAACAAACCTGTTACATTCTGTACCATTAATTAAATTATACATTCCCCTACCCATCCTCACAAAATTTGTATTTGAAAATTACCACCTGCAATACCAACAAAAGTGATCTATTATTAATATTTTCATGGTACAAGTAAAAAAGTGGAAATACATTATTACTTACCTCAACTCATTTGCATAACAATGGAATGGAAGTCTTAAAAGGATATATGCTGGATCTGTGTAACGAAATCAGGTTTATATCATCAGATACTATTGTTCAGGTTCAGCAGATACTCTTTGGAGCAAGGACTCAAGTTGTCCAGCAATAGGGGCATTTGGGTCATTTAACTTGGCAGAAGGCAATGATTTGATGCATCCAAGAATATGCTCAATATCACCAGTAAGCCTGGATTTGGCTTGTGGAGTGCTAAAATCCACATTTGAAAATGCATCAGATATTTGTATGTCAAAGATGATGCTCACTTCCCTGCATTTATACAATCCAATTATTAATTATATTGTATAAAATTAACAGATTAATTCAATTATATATGTAACATGATAAATAACGGCTTACTTGAATATTTCTTCAACGTCGCCCTCATGCAAAGTCCGAGAAAGCACACGTTGTAAATATCCAACTTCCTGAAAATAATTAAGTAATAAATTAATAAAAATAAATATATAATAAAATAGAGTGAAATGAATTACCTTTGTGAGTGATTTAGCAAACTGACTAGGTTGTTGTACATCGGTTTCATCTGCTGCTGCTCGGTTCCATGTTTCAATAATTTGTGGCAGTCCACGAAGATGAACTAACAATCTCTCCCTCATTATTTGCACAAGTTTTGTATGTATCTCATCTCTATGTACTTTATAATCCTAGATTCATATCCAAACATTAATTAATTATTAATTGTCATTTCATGTGCATTATGATGAATAATTATATAAATACATTACCTGTGATACTCGTTCTATTTCTGATAACAGCAATAACTTTCGCGTCTCAGGTACTTTCAGGAAAAGAATCCTCCTAATTTCTTAGATATATACACATGAAAAAGTTATATATTTGCAGTAAATAATATTTATTTATAGAAATAGAAGCAAAAAATAGCTACCAGGGATAATAGCATGCACAAAACTAACAACTTGACTTGCAAGTGCCAAATGTTTTGATGTAATAGACTTTAAACCAGAAACCTGTGGTAAGATTAAAATCCATTACCAACTTATTAATTTCAGAATATAATAATTTAGGTTAATTTATAAGATATTATTAGAATAACCACCTGCATGGCACCAGCACCAAGAACAAGTTGACAAGCTCTTGTGTTGAAAAACTTCAACATTTCAACAACACGATGAATAACCTCAGAGGAAAGTGCTGGCAAAACATTATTCATATCAATGTATTCTGATAACATCTTCAGCAAGATTAACCCACTGATCAAACATCAAAAAGAATATTATTTTATTTTATAATTTATAATAATAATGTTTTATTTGCTCAAATTCACACAAGAAAAGTGTACTAACCAGTTAACCATGTGGTACCCAACACCTCTAAAGGAAATCAAATGAGCAGAAGATTTTCCATCTTCATTCTTTGATTTGGAACTGTTAACCACTTGATTATAGTTATTAGTATCTGAATCGTTATCAGCAATAGATTCTTCCAAACTAAAAAGTGAATCAACAATCGTTTGAAATTCATTAGGAACATCTACTTCAACCCATGTTTCTTGATCAAGAACTGCTCTCAGTTTTGTCATCTACCAAACAAATTATATTTAATAACCAACAGAAACTTATGAAATCACAAATGTCAAAAATTACCCACCCGAGATTCATGTTGGAAATCAACAAAAGCTTTGGCTTGAGACTGTAATGTTCCACGGATGCTATATCCCAACCTTCCACCAATCTGCTTATGTCACCATAAATCATTAAATTCACATTATAAATATTTATTTCCAAATTGAAATTTATAATTTTACCTTTTCGGTTGCAGTAACAAATTCTTGGGACACATTATAAATATGTAAGAAATCTTGTAACCTTAGTCTCGGGTGAAGAATAGCCCGAACACCAAGAAGCTTAGCCCATCTTCCATGAGCTGCATCACAAGCAGCAAACACTGCTTCTGCATTTTCTCTTAACACATCAGCTCTGAAATTTTTTGACAAATTTGATGAAGTTGTGGCTTTGATAACATTTCTTGGTGTTGAAAGAGGTAAAGATCCAGTTTGACTTTCATTGACTGAATCCATTTCTGCAGTTACAGCACCATGAGCAATTGCAGCAGCAACAGAATCAGCAGCATAGTGACCATCAAGACTCGACATTATCCATTCAATTGCTTTTTTAACTTCAGCAGCTCCAACTAAGTGTGCCTGCATTCACTAGTAGAATATAAATCAAGTTACGTTACATTGACTTATTTCTAAGGGTATAATAGTCATTATAGTTTCAAGAATTTAGATTAAAAGTCAATAATGTATACATTACCTGTACAATCTTGAAAATAGTACCAAGAAGCTGAACAAAGCTTTCAGAAGACAAGCTTCTTAACTTACTAGCAAGTGATGACCCTCCACCTGCACCAGCAAATAATGTAATATAAATATAATATAATATAAAAAATAAATTTAAAAAGATTAAAGTTGAATCACAAAATATGTACCATCTGCATCAACAACTCGATCGCCTGATTTAAATTCAGATTCCAAGGGTCTGGAAAGAAGAACTGGAAGCAACTCTGCAACAACTGACTTAATAGCAATTTTCATATCAGATGTAACTGTATCACGATATATTCTCAACACAGTAGGAAGTTTTGCCTAAAAATCACCAAGATATATATAATTCAATATATATAATACTAAAATATCTCTATCTCTAATTTACTATATAAAGAGGTACTCACAGTTCTAAGTAAGCCTATAATCAAAGGTAAAAGGCGATCATGGAAACTAGAGGTATCTTCTTGATGCAACTGTACCTGCATCAAATAATTATAAACCATTAATCTCACAAATCCTGCACTAAACATAATTAGCATAATATCTAGTCATACTTGATTATCTTCCCCATTTCCCAATGGGGTTATCCCTGATTTTGCTTTGGATAATATTATTGCATCTTTATCTCCAGCATCATTAATAGATACACGCAAAAACTCTGCTGAAAGAATGCTACAGTAATAAACACTATAAGTCACAACTATAACATGTATATATGCATAAGTGATAGATATACATATACATATACTAACCTATTTACAGAATCTATTGCAGCAGCTACATGATCCTCAAGATGGCGAAAACAATGTAGGCCAGTTAGTTGATCGCCATCCTGTAATCAAACAGAAATTTAAATTACATAAAATATATTTTTGAATTTTTAAATATCATAAACATTGAATACAACATAACAACCAAGTATAACTAATAGAGTAGGTGTATACCAGAAAATGCTTCAAATCATCTGTAACGTCTAAAGCTCCAGCACAATCAGCAGATGCAACAAGCTGTAAAACAAAAGGGTAACAGTCATTTCACTAGGCTCAGGCATTTAATATACCATTTTTTCATCCTCATTCCCTTAAAAAAAACCCTATTACTATCATTCACATTCCCTCATTTCTATTCCCTATAACCAAACAGCCCCCCACTTTCTTGGCTGTAAAAAGATGTTTGCTTTTAGGCTATAATGAAAATAAACTAGTGGTTTTCCAAGCACTGCTGTTTATATGCTTCCAGCTTCACATAGGAGGTTTTTTGGATGTACATTTGCGTAGTGATTATTGTACAGAAGAATTAGAATCAGAGATAATCTTGCTTAAAGCTAGTGATAGGTAGGTAAGTTTATATTTATCTCAATAATCAATTTTCAAGCAAATACTTATCTAAATCTGATCACTTCGACTGTAAAGAATGACTTAGTGAGAAAATCATAATCAACATCCACCTCCTCATGTAACGTAGAGATGTCAGCAACTAGAATTTTGATATACTTAAAAGGCACAAGTACTCATAGTTTTGCTTAAATTTAGAGTAACTTCAAAGGGATAAATAAACTTGAACAGTTGTTAAATGCTGTTTGTTAACAATGTGGTTCAAGCAATCATGTTAAAACACAGGAAAGCAACAAGGATTTCCACAGATAAAGCAGAGGAAAAACAAACAGAAGGAATACCAACTTAAGAGCAGCAAGAGATTGATTAACGTATAGTATAAGCCTAAGCTTCTCCTGCAGTGCCAACAAATCGCTTCGGGTAAGATTTAAATCTTGAATTTGACGAGCTGAATCCACTAAATCTACATCCAATAGCCTAATCGTCTCCTTCAATTCTCGGATCCGACTACATCCTTCAACAATCTTCAGATTCAAATCTTCTAACTGGCCCTGTGCCTCAAAAAACGAATTTGAACGCAGTGAGATCTCCTTAACCAAATGAAGCTCAACCACATCCAAATACTGAGACAACTTCTCTTGTAACACGGTGTTCTCAGAGACTGTAGAAAACGGGCTGGCAGCCCTAAAAGTTGCTCCATCTTCGAGTGCAAAATCCTCCTTGAAATACAATGCTGGAACTTCCCGCAAACACGCGACCAGAGCTTCCCCTGCCCTCTCATGGTGATCAATCGCATCCTCATCCCTGCTCTCCTTGTTCGAATGGTTCCTGATATCTTCGAAACGGCTATGGTGATCTGAGATTGAGGATGAATAAGATGTGAAATCGGATCGAGTTATTTCAAATCCAGGGGTTTTATTCACGGACGGTGGAGCAAATTCAGCGACTTGTACAGCAGCTGAAGATGACCACCAACCGGCCCAGGAACCATCGGAGACATGCGGATTGTTGAGAATTGAAGATAAATTTTGAGTGGTTGCATCGGAAAGTGTTTTGGATGGCAACGACGAAGCTGAAGCGGTGAACTTTCCCGATCTAGGGGAAAGCTTTTGATCCATTACGATTTGCACGGCATAAATCAATCGTTTCCACTTGCAATTACAATTAAAATTACATATGACCTTGATTCAGTTGTTTGTGTTGGAATGAGTTATGAATGAGTATTGGTGAATTGAAGTTGCATTGTGGTTAATGGATGTAGATCGAAAGTGGGGGTGGGGGGCAATGAAGCTGTGTTTATGCACTCTGCGTTGGTTTCATGATCGGAAGAATGATGTAAAAAAAGTACATTTAATTACTTACAATTAGTAATTGATTAATAAAAATTTACTGACATATGGGTCATGAGTAATACTTTACACTAATACCACTAGATTACAAGCATTACCTAAGTTAGTCGAGCCAAATTGCAAGCTATTTGAGATTGATTCGAAATCAAATTTTAAGTCGAGCTCAAAACTTATGTGCCTTATTGAGTTTGTCTTGTTTTACATTTTCACTATTTGTGTAGGTATAAATTTTAATAAATACTTTACTTTCTAATGAATTCTAGCTCAAAAACATTGAGTCGAATCAAATCAGACCCTCAAATCTTAAACTATAAATCAAATCGGACTTAAAAAATCAAGTTCATCAATACTTATATTTTTATAAATAAAAATATTGTATATACTTTTATACTAACAAACAATCAAGTTGAGTTCAATATTAACACCGTGTCAAGTTGAGTCGATTACATAATATGCTCAAATTTGTAGCTTGATGCCAACCTTAAAAACCCGAACCCATTTAGTAATCCGATGGCTGATACAACTTGGAGGCAATGTAATTTTTATACAAATTTAGTGGTTTTATCGGAAGTTTGTCTCTATTTTTTTTTTCCTTCTTGATTTCACACAAACTTATGAAAAGTCTATAAAAGTTGGTTAGACCGGTGCCAACGGTCCGCCGGTTGGGCACCGCCGGTTTTCCGCCGGTTGTGCCACCGTTGGCACGGTCCGCCGGTTTCACCGCCGGTTGAGGTGCAGCCGGTTTCGAGACGGGAGAAGAGACGGAAAAATGGTGAAGATGGTGGGTCCAGCTGAAAGAGAAAGAGAGACTGTTATTTTATTTTCTTTTTATTTCTTTTTATTTTTTATTTTAAGTTTTTAAAAGGGTAAAAAATCTAAAAAATTCAAAAAAAATCTAAAAAAATCAAATTTTTTTTTTAAAATAAACTTTTTATGTAATGTTTTTTTATAATTAATGTAATTTATTTTTATTAGTTATATGTTTTAATTAGTTGTATATTTTAATTAGAAAAAGAAAAGTAAATGGTGGGGCCCAAATTTGGTGAAGTGACGGGGTGCTGTTGGCATGACTACGTCAGATTAGTGTTAGTTAGTTTGTCTGCTGATGTGGCGCTGAGTTGGCAGCAACTGACGGAGTTATGAGTTATGTTAAATTCAAAATTACCTTTTTGGTTGACAACAAGTAATGTGTTGGTTCAAAGCTACTAAAATCATTAGTGATTGTTAAGGTTAATAACTAACAATGTTACCATTATAATCAGTTTTTAGGTCAACTTTCTTGTATAAATATGTTAATATTAATAAATTATTGCTCACGAGATTTGCCGATCTAATTTAATACCCACCTTTCTTTAGCTGGTCTTAGACAAATTTTATCGATCCGGTCCCTTAAAAACACAAAAAACTTTTGTATAACACAAGCATCACAGATTCACAGAACATTATCAGAGCTAGGTGAAAATGTTACTATTAGTGAGATACTTTGGTGCCATAAAAGCTGCACATTGTCTCTCTTAATTTGTTGAGTTATTTGCTCTCTTTTCTTTCATTTCTTTAAACTTAACAATTAGGGTTTTTTGATCAGGCCAACTTTCGATCTTTGCAGGGATCTTAAGAAAATTCACCACCAAAGAATTTATTTTCATTTAGCACTTCTTCTACAAGTTTAAGATTCGCCGAAAATGTTGCCTTTGCTTCCTCTTGATCCTTCCCGCGGTTCATAATACAATAGTTGAACGATGGTAAAACCTACATTTCATTAATAGAAAAAAAAAACTTTCAGGTTCATTAGTTTATGTGAATTCATTTTCACACAACTTTTAGTTTATAACTTTATACACAACACAGTACAAGTTTTACAGCTAACTGTACAATCATATTAAACAATAGTTATGGTAGATGTAACAAAAGTTATGGTGTAAAAATCACCCCTTTTAGTTCATACACCTTAATACTGTTAGGCCAAAGATATGTTGGTTAACTGTTAATAAATAAATAAATAACAAAACATGCAAGTTACGTACATGTTCATCGCCGAATCTTGCCCAAAAACGTGCTTTGGCTCTTTCAAGAGGATCTTGAGGTAATAAAGGACTAGTTTCCTTCCATGTTTCGTCGATGTACTCGAGAATTGCAAGTGACTCACAAACGGGCATTCCGTTGTGCACTAGCACGGGTACCTTTTTGTGAATAGGGTTGTACTTTAAGAGTTCAAGACTCTTGTTTGCAAGATCTTCATATATGATGTCACACTCTATGCCTTTAAGTTTTAATGCCCAAACTATCCTTTGAACAAATGGGCTTGACCATGTGCCAAAAAGCTTCACCTTTTCCATTTCTCAACTTACCTCTGTTTAATTTTACAAATTGTGAAGCAAGGGGTTCTCTCTTTAATAGCAAGTCTTTTTTGTTTTTAGTATCTTAACCTATACAACACATATGATTTCTTTAAAATGGGCAAGCAGAATAGCTGACCGATATAATTACTCGAATTGCGATAAGTATGCGGGAAAATGTGTTTACATGTCAACGATTCAAATCGTTAGATCTAAATTAAGCCGATTCTGAAGATGAAAAATGCATATAGACGGCCTCTTGTTGCATAGTAGAAGCCGGCAATTAGAATATGTTTCCAAGGCGAAATTTGGTAATAACAAGACTTGTTAACTTAATTTGTTCGGTAGTATTTGTCCCAAATTATATTGTTCACTGTAATTAACAAGGGGCTGCCCAATTAAGATTACATGTGATGTTGGGAACATACATATTTTGTAGAGTGAGATTAGTTAACGGCCAAATTTGGACGGAAGGACAGAAATGCGACAAAAAAACGGAAAAAAAAAGTCTGGGATAAAAACGCAGAATCAGATATACCAAAGGGACAATTTTTGTAATTTACTCTAGTTAGTATTTATATCAAATTTGCAGAGGCCTTATCGTATTTTTGAATAGGCAATTTTTTTTTTCTTTTTCTAACAGCTTGATTGTGCAATTTTGAACATATGAGAAACGTGACAAAATAATTTTCTCTACAAAAGATCAGTTCTACTTTTGACAAGTCTAGCCAAAAGCTCAAATTGAATTGATAACGAAAATCCTCGATTTCACGCTATTCACATAGAACAAAATTAACAAAAGCCAAAAAAATGTGAGAATCTTGGAAATTTTGAATTCGGAGCTATAGCTAGATGAGGATTTTAGGACCGAATATTTGGCCACATGCCGAAATTAGGTTTTAATATGAAGTTTTTGCATCTTCTCTAGTCGATCTCATCTCCAAAATGCAGTGCTTTAAAACAATGGTTGACCCTTAAACCGGCCCCGGTGAAGAGATCATGTCAGAACTAAAAAAGTATCCGGATTTTTACTCATTAATGTAGTTACAACCCGGCGGATTTTTGTGAAACCCGGTCACCCGGGCGGCCCGGAAACCATTTGTGACCCGTTTGTAACATGTAATCTCGTTTGAATTTCAATTTTGGAAGATGATTCGTCGAATTTGGAAACCGAATCAGACGAAGATGATACGATGATTTTGGAAACTGAATCATGATATCAGGCGTTTTGACCCGGGTTAAGCCGTGACCCAACCATTGTACCGGGTCGAATAAAAACCCGGGTTTTAAAACATCGTCAAAATGACGATTATGTTTTCATACATATTCACCTTTTGCAAGAACTAGAAACCAATTTCTCCCAACAGAATACATGCATTCTATATCAATACGATTAATCAGTTAAAGGGAAGTAACAAATTAAACGATACTTTAATCTAGCTACTTTACATATCAAGATGCATTTTATGGCACCATTTCATTCGATTTGTTTGAATTCATCCACAAATCCATCTCATGAATAACCTTTCTACCATCGCTTTCCACCACTACCACCTCCCCAAAATGCACATGGCGTGAGCCATCATTATTGGTCGAACCCGTTGGTGCCTTCGGTTGACCATCATCATTGGACCTTGACCTGCCTTGTTTTGGTTCGATGCAGCATTACGTCTAGGGGTCATTGTATGAGAATGAACCATTCTTCTTGAACCTTGATGAATATCATACGATTCATATACATATGATGATGACTCGTTACCACAACAATCTTTAAAACATGTGTACAAATAGGTACAAACCCAAAAAACCCATGGAGAACCAATCAAAATTAACGCGATTGCAGGAAACCATGGTTGCGAAAAACTCGGTGCGAATACAAAAACTGTTAAAAAAACTCCACCGGCGAATACTAAAACGAAGAAGAGGGAGGAGATTAAAGGTACCCTCAAATCTCCATCCCTTGCATCCTCCATATTTTTAATTTCTTGTTTCCATATTTATGGTGTTGTATCAACATAATTCCATTGTGTTTCTTCGTTTGTGTATGTGATGTTTACCTTTTTTTATTCAATCTTCTTTTCTTGAATGTTTGTTGAATTTGTTAATTTAACCACCATTTATGTTTACAAAACTTAGGGGCTTATTTTATCAGGGATATCTCCTATATTTTTTACTCGCAAGCTTACATTTTTAAAGAGAGAATTAAGCAATATTAGTTTTTAGTGTTGTTTGTTATAAACGCTGAATAAACAGTTTAAATGATAAAAATTTGACCGTTTTAAGCATTATTGTTGTTTAAAAATAATTAATTGATTTTTCTAGTTAAGTAATGCTTATGGATCAAGTCATAAACGATCAAATTCATTTTGACTTTTCACATTAAATCATTTTCCTAATAATTCAATTAAATCGAAATTAAATACTCGTACTACTTTAGATTTGCAATAATAATGGGTTAAGCTAAAGGGCTATTTGATTTGCTGGCCCAAAGTTTGGGCCCGTTTCGAATCGACATGTTTGATTTCCTCACTTTTCATTTAACTCTGTCTACATGCATGTCAGTTTCGGTCCCACCGATTTTGTTGATCCGGTCCAAATGACAAAAGACTTAGGCTCGGTTCATTTTGCCCTAACATAATTAGCGAACTAACTTAGACAACAACTAGCTCAATCAACAATTAACTCAGCAATTATATATCAAACAGCCAATAAGACAACTTTAATAATTTACGTGACATAATGATAGGCATTAATACAATTTTTAAATAGAAGTTATGGTCTAATAATGGACTTTAAGTGTACAAGAAGTTGAAAACAACCCCTTAAAAGCTGGTTTATGTTAATTATTTGTTTATTGTCAAAAAATTAAATTCAAGTTAATTGGCATTATTCTTAGATTTATATATATGATTTCATCCAGTAAACATTTGCAAAGGGAAATAATAAAAGCAGTCAAGTAAGAAAAATGAATTTGAAGGAATGTAAAAATGAATTTGAAGGAATGTTTGAATTTATAACCACTTGGCATTTCATAATCTTTCGTTATATAACTTTGCTTAAATGCCGTCCATTTTGACTAAGATAATACAAACGTGATATACACGTCATAATGATGATCTAGCATAGTCACCAGTTAAACTTAATTGTAAGTAACAATGTAATATTATCATAGTATCAATCTTTTTTTTTTCAATTATATGTTTTTTTTAACTGATCTCTATTTTAAAATGTTTATAGCAAGATTTGAACTCATGATCATTAGACAATTAGGTAACACTTTACACCTTACAAATACTATTAGGCTAGTAGCCTTGAGTGTGTATAACGTTTGTATTACCTTAGTCAATTACATGCTTATAAATATATCAATTAAATCCTTTTATATGTTAATTAAACAAGAAACTACTGATCAGTTGCATGAATAAGTTTTAGGTTCAACGGCGAACATTATTTCGGACACTTAAGTTAAGACGTTTCGGCCAAGCCCTTAGGCACAACATCCTTGATCACTTGTGGCCCAAAATTCAAATTAGTCAATATTTTAGAACTAATTAAGTTGATTGTGGTTCTGTTTTCTAAAATAAATCACACTACGTCTATTATTCCTCCCAGTCACACATTTGACATAGGTAATGATTTTAGTTTAGTAAGACTAGTTTCAAAAAATAAATTTCTGGCCGAACATGATATAATCGTAGCTATGTAATTAAGTCAATAATATTATGTTTTTTTCTTTCAAACTTAACAATATGTTCATGCTACCATTAATGTTTTAAGGTTGTCTCTTTTGGAAGTTTTTTTCCCTAACGGTAAAAGGTTTACTTACTAGTTGATGTAGACTAAAAAATGATAATACAAATTGGACCCGTTGACCATTGATCCACGAATACCGAGACAACTTAACAAAAATCACGTTAATTCAAAAATTCCATGAGATTGATACTCAAAACTTGTTCAACTCAAAGAGCACAATTTTGGTAGAGAAAATGTAATTTTCATATAAACTTCAACTGATTATTCCATTAATACAAATATACTTTAAATATGGTCCAGAATTTTAGATGGGCCAAAAAAGACAAATAAACCATAAATTGGGCCTAAAACAAAGTCCAATATAATAAGAAAAAACATAAAGTTGCAAATAAGTGTCCAAAAAACAACACTTCTTGGCCAAAAAGTTCGGTAAATCATCTACGACTGTTTATCATGACGTAGTCTTCATCACAAGCTTCAATTTGGTTAGTCGTAAGCCTGAAATGAAGACACGGGACAAAAATTGTGTCCTTTTCGGTAAGTGCCCTTAATTGACACGATCATGAGCTTGAAAAATTTTAAAAAAAACCGCTCCTCTTTAATTGAGCCTGGATCACTAGTGGATGGTCCCTAGTGAATTGGAGGAAATGAGACCATGTGACATTGGTGAAATTTACTTTAGCTTAAGCGTATTATCATTGCGGTGGTCCATGTTTAGTTAGCTTGTAAAACGAGACTTTTAGGATCATAATCATTAAAAGAAACTATACATTGTCAGTACAAGAAATTACCCTTATAGCGATGACATGCGTCGTCGCAATAAAACTCTATGGCGATGACATATCGTCGTTATAGGGTTATTCATTGTAATGTATACACTATATAATATATCTTTTAAAGAAAGAAATGTATATTATACAGTATTTGTTAAAGAAAACCATACAGTACGTAAACACTGTATAATACATTCAATGTTGCATAATTGTTTTTAATGTTTATAGGATCGTAACTAATTGGAGTATTTAATATTGCGGTGAATTAATGCAATTCAACATAAGCTAATTTAAAACATGGCGGCCATGTAGTGGCGTTTGGGCAGCCTGCTTTATCACAATTTTTTATGTTTTTTTCTTGTGTTTTTCCTGTTGACTATCGGCCTACACCTAAATCAAATTGATATGCATTTTAAAGGAAATAGTAGTACACTACGTTTATTTCTTAGTATTGGATGTAAAAATGCTTATGTACGATTTCATCAGCACAATGTCACGGTATGAATAGGAAAAAAAGTCACTATAAAAAGAGTTTAGTTATGGTATAATGGGTTGAATTAGAATCAGAACCAATTAAGGCTACAGAACCAGCAGAACTCAATCTAAACCATTGATTTTTGAAATGAAATGATCATGGAAGACACATTAATGTATTTGATGAGGGACCCCCAAATATTGGTTTGCATGAATGTCATTCATGCATGTATACATATATGTATATGTTTTCATGTATGTATACATAAGTGTTATCTATACATATATGTATACATGCATGAATGAATGACATCCATGCAAACCAATATTTGGGGGTCCCTCATCAAATACATTAATGTGTCTTCCATGATCATTTCATTTTAAAAATCAATGGTTTAAATTGAGTTCTGCTGGTTCTGTAGCCTTAATTGGTTCTGATTTTAATTTTACACATGGTATATAATACATACAAACCATAAATACAATTTGTGCGAGTATAATACATAGCTATTATATGGCATTTGCCCATGGAATTATTAATCGTTTTCCCACATGTAACTAGAAACAAAGAATAAGCAATTGTTTGCATAAGTACTACTAGAAAAAGGGTCAGTCCCAACATATTTCCGACAAGAGTAATCTGTCGGGAAAACCATGGTCGCTAAAGAAATTCCGACAATATTACCAACGGAAAAATAAAATTTCCGGCGAAAGTGTCCATCGTAATTCCCTTGGTAAAATAATTCAAAAAGCTCGAACCATCCATTGGTAAAAACAAGAAAAACGACGGATTTTCCACGAATTTTGGGAAGAAAAATTGCTACAGTGAATTTTCGACTGATTTTTATGGTAGATATGTACTGACGGATTTTCGACAGATATTATTAACGACATATAGTATTAGCGATGTATTTTTGACGGAAAATGGTCAAAATCTATATTTTTAATATTCATTAAAATGACGAGACGGCAATATTATAAAGGGTTTTTCTAACGTATGCCCCAGGGACATACGATAACATGCATTAATGAAGTGGTAATTTCTTAAATATCTATTGATTGACATTAATACACTCTAAAAACTACTCCGTATCATTTTAGAATATGCATTAAATTCGGATTTATGTTTAAATGATATTATCGGCTCATTAAATGCAATATGAATAACCCAATTATAAAATATGTGGCACATTTCAAATACAATCTATATAACATAAAAAATTGAGTTTCAAATTGATGTTGCATTTATTACCCATCATATACCCTTGCATTTATTACCCATCATTCCAATTGCATTCGATTTTCACCTAACATTTGCCAAACATCCTTAATTATAGACTTCCCAATTCCATTCCCAGCCTTTTCGACTCCTGTTCAGGTAGTTACATTTCAGCCTTAATTATTTGCTTAATCCTTAATTACAGACCTTTCAGCACCAAGCAAACTGTTTTAGATCATCCCATTCAATTGTATAAAAATGGATCAGTAAAGCTTGCCACACTCCAAGCCTTCTAATATGCAATTATCTCTTCCAAATAGATCACATCACTTCCAAATCGAAGGATGATGTGATTTCAGTGAAAGAAGGAAATATGGGTGCCAAACTATTGCAAATAGACGACACAATAATCATGTTCATATGTAAGTTAGATCTCAGTTGTGAAATATATTGAAGAAAATAATGCGTTCATGTATATGAGTATCTATATAACATAAAAAATTGAGTTTCAAATTGATGTTGCATTTATTACCCATCATATACCCTTGCATTTATTACCCATCATTCCAATTGCATTCGATTTTCATCTAACATTTACCAAGCATCCTTAATTATAGACTTCCAAATTCCATTCCCAGCCTTTTCGAATCCTGTTCAGGTAGTTACATTTCAGCCTTAATTATTTGCTTAATCCTTAATTACAGACCTTTCAGCACCAAGCAAACTGTTTCAGATCATCCCCTTCAATTGTATAAAAATGGATCAGTAAAGCTTGCCACACTCCAAGCCTTCTAATATGCAATTATCTCTTCCAAATAGATGACATCTCTTCCAAATCGAAGGATGCTGTGATTTCAGTGAAAGAAGGAAATATGGGTGCCAAACTATTGCAAATAGACGGCACAATAATCATGTTCATATGTAAGTTAGATCTCAGTTTTGAAATATATTGAAGAAAATAATGCGTTCATGTATATGAGTATATTTAGATTTCCAAGTTCATGTGTAAATGTGTAAGACTTCATGTGAAATATAAGTGGATGCTTATTTTAAAAGTTGATTGATGAATTAGGTTTTTGATCATTCTGCGGTAGGCTTTTGAACATTCTTTTACCGTCTTTTCTAATAATTGCAGATGAACGGGACAGATGGCGTTACTTTCTTTTGATCATCCTTTTATAACGTTAACTAAAAAACAGGACGAATATATAAATGATATTGTACTTATTTTATAATAGATGAATGACCAACGGCAGGCGCATAACCAACGACATGTCTATGCTTTTCTTTGACTCGGAGTTTTCTGTGAGAATTAGAAGAACTCATGGTGAAAGAGATTAGGATACACACAACCACCATTGTAAATGGATGAAAAGTAGAAGAGATCAGTAAAGGAGAATTCCATTCAAAAAAAAGTCAATGAAGGAGATTGGGACACGCTCTAGCCGGCTAACCCTAATTCAAACGTGACCGTATCCCTTAGATAAGTTGTAAAGGACTTCTCTTTTCTTTTTAGAAACCCAGCAGCAGTAGTTGAGCCCAAATATTATAGCCCAGTGGTCGTTAATTGCATGTGCATCCTGATGATGTCCACCAACGTTATACAACCCCAAATATCTTTTTTATTTAATTAAAACCAATTAAAATACAAAGTATCATTTCATTTGAAGATATAACATCGTTTATCTATAATTGTACTTATAAAATATAAGGAATGAAGATCTTTGTAGTGATACATATATGTTATGAATAACATGTTTTGTGTTATGCTAATATAAGCATTCATGTTTATATACTTTTTATTTACCTTTGACGCACTTTGCAATTGATACCAATAACTACTTATCGTGAACAAAGCCCGTGCATCGCACGGGCCATGCTGCCTCGTATGAATAAATAACAGACTTCTAAATTCGATAGAAAATATCCAATTATGACAAAAAGAACATTCAAAATTGATACAAGAGAAATGGTATTGGTGTCTACCATTTATGTCTAATTATTTGCCTATTCATTTATTGATTACAAGTGTCAAAATCAAAGGATGATAAGAGGAAAGAGAATTGGTGGATTACAGATGTCAAGTTTAGAGATGAGTAGACATATATTGTATATAAGTAGATACAAATAATAGGCAAAACTATCAGTTCTCTTTGATACAAATATTGGAAATGTAACATAACGTTTTTTGTTCTAATAACAGCCGGGATAGATAACAGCAAGATGGTAGGTTTGAGGAACTTCTGATCATTCCAGTGATCATCCGTTCATTCCGGTCATAGACGGAGGGACTCTGATACCTTTCGAATTATTGATATTATTGAAGCCTAATATAAAAATACATTATACTGCACATAAATTATATCTTTTAAATAAAATATAAACCATGGAAAAGGAAAAAGAAAACAGAGTAACCTAATCTGCACGAGTGAGTCACATATAGTCAATGTGTTAGGACCCGGGTCGACCGGCCGGTTCAACCCGGTTAACCCGGGACCCGGGGAAGACACCGGTTCAATAGTAGCCGGCTATTTGAAGAGTAACGACCCGTTGAGATGTCACACCCCGCCAAAAATGAGTTTTACTTCATTTAAAATGTTTTGCGGAAGAACGGAGGTGTAACGTTCATGATTACATAGCAAAAATTAAGTAAACAAACAACCACGTAAATAACAAAATGAAAATGGTTTACCTTCTAAAAATGGAAAGTTTCCAAAAATAGTAGTTACTAAAAATAGTAAGTTTTTAAAATGAAGTGATTGTTCGTAAACTTAAATGTTCATTCATGGCTCACGACAAATCCACTGCTCATATCCTCCAGTCTCACTGTGCACCTAATCACCTGGAAAAACATAAATATAAAAGGGTCAACAATAATGTTGAGTGAATCCACAGGGTTAATGTTTATGGTAAAAGTAAAGTGTTTGCTACCCAAGATGTTTGTTACGAAAATACGTTTATGACTGAAAAAGTATAAGGTTCAACACTCATATGATATGAGAAGTAAGTATGAAAACTGGAGTGTAATTGTAGAATATCTACAACTACTAGTTATGTTTATGAAAAAGTGTTGAACAAGTTGTTATGTTTGTCATTACATGACCGTTATCCCCAACAGTTTGCAAGGCTCTTGGGCTAATATACCAACCCCTAAGTCCACAATCAACACTTCAACTCCAGTATGTTATGCTATTTTATGGATATACACTCCCGGAGATGTCTTGGATAAACCAAGTAATGATCAAACGTTCGTTGGGAGGATGAGTGTCAGCCAATAGTACTATCTGCATATCCATGGTCTAGATCCACTAGTTAATGATTGCTGGTAACCTTAGTCCGGTATAATAATTGTTTGTCATGCCAACGCGATAAATGAAAATGTATAGATGTTGTTGTACAGTCATAGTAAAACAGTAGCAGTTGTGTTTATGTTTTCCACCCCAAAGTTTATAAAAACAGTAAAAGAGTAAAAGGGGTCTGTGGACTCACCTGGGCAAAGCTTAGCGACAACTTAGGACAGAGGAATCCTTCAAAGACTCCTAGCTTCCTAAACGTTATAACTTACTAATTAGACTAAGCTAATACAGGCGATTCTTGTTATAATATAAGTTAAATGATATGCAATTAATGTTATGTTTTATGTTTTGTGACATCGAATGAATTTGGGTTATTGGACCTTAATAGGTTGAAATGAAATGAAATGAAATGAAATGAAATGTACTTCGAAATGAAATGAAATGAAATAAAATGAAATGTACTTCGAAACGAAATGAAATGAAATGAAATGAAATGGGCTTGGGTTTGGCTTAATGGGCCTAGATTGGGCCTATTGGGCCTAATGGACTTGATGGGCCTAGATGGGCTTAATGGGCCACTAGGTTGGGCCACTTGGGCCTCTTATTGGGCTTAGGTCCAATTAGATTGGGCCATGGATTGGGCTTGGCCCAATTGGGTTTGGTTTGGGTATAAGTGGGCCAAAGGTTTGGGCTTTGGTCCAAATGGGCTTGGATACTAATGGGCCACCTAAAGTTTGGGCCCGATAGACTAAGGTAGATCGATATGGGCCAAGTACGGGCCTTGGCCCGATTAAGTATTCAGGTTTGGGTTGATCGGTTGGGTCAAGATCCGGCCTTGACCCGGTTTGACTTAGGGGTCAAAATTGGTCAAGATAGTCAACGAAAGTCAACATAGAAGTTCTAGATTTCGGTTAGGGTTTAGTCTAAGATAATATTCAGTCAACCAAGGTCAAACATAGAAAATCTAAGTCATCTAGGGTTCGGTTTGATGATGGTTCGGTTAGGGTTGGTCGGCTAGGCCGACACCCTACGGTTTTGTATTCTAGATCGGCTAGATTTCGATTTGGTGTGCCTAGATCGGGTAGGGTTCGAGTCTTTGAGGCTAGATCTAGGGTTTATCATGACAAGGGGTCTAGATCTAGGATTCTAGCAATAAATCACGAATTTTAAACACTATCATACGCACATGTATACGATCGATTGCTTACATGCATGTATACTCGGTTTTCAATGGCTAACCGAGACCATATGGCCTAGGGCCATGGTCTCGGGTTCAAAACAGAATTCAAGCAAGGAGTAATCAAGGAAAAACAAGCAAAAATGACTTGGTATCATACCTTGGAATCGATTGGAACAAGAACGAACAAGAAGCGGGATGATGGTGAGATCGGACGAATCAAAGGAGATGCTCGGGATCGAATAAGCTTGTGCTTGGCCGAAGTAGTTAATTCGGTGGTGATGGGGCTGCTTTGGACGAAATTATCAAAGGGGAAAAATAGGGTTTAAGGTTGGCCAAGATTAATGTATTTATAGGGTAAGAAACTAGGGTTTTTGGAGGAGTTTGAGTAGGTTTCAAACTCTTTTAAATCATGATAAAGATAACAATCAAAGAGGGATAGAGATATCACTTAAGTATTCAAATGAGATGATAACCACACCACCTTGGTGTGGTTTGGACGAAATTTTGATCCCAAGGGTGAAGGGGTTCGACCACTTGATGGTCGGGACAACAATAGATGTGTCGGTTTGGAATAAAATTCGTTACGAGTCACATTTCGTTAATCATTTTGATGTATTGATTAAATATTAATTATATATCATTATTAGAAATGTTTTGGAGTAAAAATGTCACCACAAGTAATATAAGATGTTGTGTTGAGTAAAATAGTCAAACACTGATGTATGGTGAAAATGTTAAATGTTCGGTGAACTAGTCATGTGTTTGGATACCAAAAGTAGAAATGAAACTAAATGAGGAAAGTTTCTAAACATAGAAACTTCCTAAATATAGAAATGATATGAAATGAGGAAAGTTTCTAAAAATAGAAACTTTCTATAATTAGAAATAATAGGAAACGAGGAAAGTTTCTAAAAATAGAAACTTTCTAAAATTAGAAATGTTACGAAATGAGAAAGTTTCTAAAAATAGAAACTTTCTAAATATAGAAAGTAAGAAATGAAAAATAGTAACATACCCAAAATGTCGAGTTGTCACATTCTCCCCTGGTTGAAGAAATTTCATCCCGAAATTAAAGACCAAGAACGAACAGGAGAGACAACGAGAACTAAATGTCGATAATAGACAATACTCATATCAAGGCGAGCACAGAGAGAGTTTTGCAACGATTGCCAAAAACAAGAAGTGAAACGAATGACGCGATTAGATATGATCCATATTGGCACTCCATGCCGAGATACGACTTCCTTCAAGTAGATTCTTGTCAGATTCCCCATTTGATCATTTTCCTTTATCGCGATAACGTGAGCTGATTTGGTTAAACGATCGACAATTACGCGAATTGTAACATGACCACCAGACGTTTGAGGTAACTTGGTTATGAAATCCATTGAGATTTGTTCCCATTTCCATTCAGGGATCTCTGGTCGTTGCAGAAGACTAGACAATTTTTGATTTTCAGCTTTCACTTGTGAGCACGTTAGACATTTGTTGACGTAAACTGAAATCTCTTTCTCCATGTTAGGCCACAAATGAAGTTCCTTGTTATCTATGTACATCTTGTCAGCACCGGAATGAATTGAATGGTTAGACTTGTGAGCTTAATTTAGGATGATATCACGAACACTTCCATGATTAGGGACCATATACGATCCATAAAGTATAGGGTTCCATCCACCTTTGTTTCTAGTTGCTTCTCCAAAACACGTACGACTTCCTTCTTCATGTTCTCTATCTCTAAGGCTTCAATTTGGAATTTATGAATTTGGGAGGATAGATTAGAAAGAATGGAAATTGGCAGGGCTCGAATACAATGAGGTTTGGGTTGCCCTTTCCGACTTAAGGCATCAGCTAAGACGTTAGCTTTACCAGAATGACACTTGATCTCGCAGTCGTGATCATTCATCAACTCCACCCATCTGTGTTGTCTCATGTTGAGCTCTTTCTGATCAAATATATGTTGCAGACGCTTGTGGTCGGTGAATATCATGCACTTGGTACCGTAGAGGTAATGTCTCCAAATCTTCAATGCGAACACCACGACACCTAACTCGAGATCATGCTTTGTGTAGTTCTTCTCGTGAATCTTCAATTGTCGAGAGGCGTAAGCGATCACCTTGGTGCGAAGCATCACAGAAAACTACGAAATTGTCGGTTCCTTCGGGAAGGGATAGAATTTGCGCGGAAAATATTATGGGTTTTTGGATTTGGAAGGCCGATTCTTGTTTTTCGCCCCAGACAACTTCTCATCTTTTTGCGTCAACACCGTTAACTCTTTAGCCATCTTTGAGAAATTTTTAGTGAACCTTCTCTAATAGCCAGTAAGACCAAGAAATTGTCTAATTTCTGTTGGGGTCTTTGGAGCTTCCCAATTCTTAATAGCCTCGATCTTTGCAGGATCAACGTGGATTCCTTCTTTGTTGATGACAAGCCCAAGGAATTGTACTTCACGTAACTAGAATTCACACTTGGACATCTTGGCATACAGCTTCTCTTTCTCCAATAACTCAAGAATGATTCTTAAGTGCTCTTCATGTTCTTCACTTGTTTGCGAATAGATAAGAATATCATCTATGAAGACGATGACGAATTTGTCGAGATATTGCTTACACACTCTATTCAAGAGATTTTTAAACACAGTAGGCGCATTGGTCAAACCACATGGCATAACCAAGAATTTGTAATGACCATAGCGAGTTCTGAACACTGTCTTGGGTATATCTTCGTCACGAACCTTCAATTGGTGATAGCTTGAACGGAGATCGATCTTGAAGTAGAAACTCGATCCTTGGAGTAGATGGAATAGATCATCAATATGAAAAAAAAAAAAAATAACGATTTATAATGGTAGCTTGTTCAATTCACAATAGTCAATGCACATACTCATTGAGCCGTTTTTATTTTTAACGAAAAGGATCGAAGCTCCTAGGATGAGAAACTCGATCGAATGAAACTAAGATCAAGAAGTTCTTGTAACAAAGAAGAAAGTTCTTGCATTTCAGACGGTGCAAGACGATAAGGAGAACGTGCGATAGGAATGAAATTTTTGGAATTGAAACGATATGAAATTCAACTTGTCTCTGAAGTGGTAGTCTACGCAATTCGCCAGGGAAAACAATAGGAAAGTCACGAATGATAAGAATGTCCTCAATCTTACGATCTTTGGACTGATTTGTCAACGACATGAGCAAGAAAGGCTTGGCATCCTTTACAAAGATATTTTTGTGCTTTCATAGCATTTATGATTTTGATATTTTTGTTTCTTGGTTCACCTTGAATTATAAATGTTTATGTATTTGTTAAAGGGATTCGAATTTGTTTGTTGTGGCATAATATATCAGTATGGTTTTTAGATAACCAATTAATCCCTATGACATATCAAAACTACCCAGCTCTATAAGCATAAGGTCAATCTCGAATCTATGATTGTCTAGATTAAGCTAACAACTCTTAAGAAAATCTCCCTAGACCAAATAACTTGCCATCTGCTAATTAAATCTCGCAACTGACCTCTAAAGGCGATGATTCGATTTCCAAGAATCTTTTAAAGTCGGTCGATACAAAACTCAAATCGGCTCTCGAATCAAATAAAATATAATCAAAGTAAATGTCGATAATAAACGTACTGGTAACATTATTGGGATCTTTGCGAGCTTCTAAAGCACCAATGACGAATTCTCGACCACGCATATTCTGACGATCATCGTTGTTGTTGTTGTTCTGAAGCTTTGGACAATGGTTACAATAGTGTTTTGAGTCACCACACTCGTAACAGACGAGAATTTTGGGAGGAGTATTAGACGTACACTTTCTGAAATTGTGTCCCCAATAGTCACATCTATAGCACTTCTTACGTCGACCATCATGATGACAATTGCACTTGTTACACTTGGGATTGCTTCCAGCACACGGTTTTTCATCAGGGTTCGAATGATCGCTGTTCTTCTGGTTGGATGCAGCATAGCTCTGGATTTTCTGATACTTGTCACCTTTGGAGTTTGCTGATTGTTGTTGTAGTAACGCATCCCATTGTCGTTGCTAGAGGGTTCAAACGATTCGCTAGACACAACCAATTTATCTTTAAACGATCCACTTCTAATAGCATCATCTATCAGTCTTGTTGCTAGATTCACATCATCTTCAAAAGTCGTAGGCTGAGCGGCAGTGACGTGAGTAGGACCGAGATCGTGTAGACCGTAGATTTATCTCAATTCGCTTGAACTCGGGGGAACCCATATGAAGAACAAGACGATAAAGAAAATTTTAAAGAAAGAAATTTTTATAGAGTAGACATAGTAGAAATATATGAAAAGAAATAGGGGAAAATAAATACATTAGTCGTAATAGTAGTAGACGTAATAGTAGTAGTAGTAGTAGTATAAATCGCAAAATAAGGATGTTACTTATTATAGTATGAAATAAAATTTTTTTCAAATAACAAAATAAGATGATCTTTTTAATTAATAAGATAATCCTTTTATTAAAAAATGTTTCCTAATGGTTAAGTTTTGAAAAGAATGGCACATCCAGCCAAACAAGGTAAAAAGAAAATTACTAATTAAAACAAAATTTCAATATAGTTAAGAAAATAAAATATTTGAATAATGAAAAGTCGAATTTAGACGTGCGGCGACGACTCAACGTCTTCTTCTGGTTCATCTTCTGCTACAGAGTCTTCTTCAGGCTCCGAATCTTCTTCTGGTTCGGATTCTGATGTATGTTCTGGTTCTTGTCATCGAGGGGTTCTTGGAGTTAAATTACGACGTGGCTTCGCAGGCGTAGACACAAATAAAATACCACCCTCAAACTTACGAAATAAAATTTGACGTCTTCTTGGTTGTTGATGCCATAGAACAACTTGATACGAGGGAATACTTCTAGGCGTAGTAGTATTCTGATTACTATCCTATTCGGAGTCGGACGAAATATCGATAACACTCGATAACGACATTATGATAATAAGTCGCAATACTGATAGAACATAAAATTAGGCACTCAGACGATATGCTAAATATTACCCTAAGGCAATACTAACTAAAGCAATGTTCTAATCTAAGAACAATGAAACTTTAGGATATGAGACTCAGCGTGCCATGAACATTTGTTTTGTATAAGTTTTGTTTTTCCCAAAAATCTTTTGTAGTTATAGACTAGGCTTGCTAATTCACTATAACTTAAGCTCTAATACCATTCTGTCACACCCCGCCAAAAATGAGTTTTACTTCATTTAAAATGTTTTGCGGAAGAACGGAGGTGTAACGTTCATGATTACATAGCAAAAATTAAGTAAACTAACAACCACGTAAATAACAAAATGAAAATGGTTTACCTTCTAAAAATGGAAAGTTTCCAAAAATAGTAGTTACTAAAAATAGTAAGTTTTTAAAATGAAGTGATTGTTCGTAAACTTAAATGTTCGTTCATGGCTCACGACAAATCCACTGCTCATATCCTCCAGTCTCACTGTGCACCTAATCACCTGGAAAAACATAAATATAAAAGGGTCAACAATAATGTTGAGTGAATCCACAGGGTTAATGTTTATGGTAAAAGTAAAGTGTTTGCTACCCAAGATGTTTGTTACGAAAATAAGTTTATGACTGAAAAAGTATAAGGTTCAACACTCATATGATATGAGAAGTAAGTATGAAAAGTGGAGTGTAATTGTAGAATATCTACAACTACTAGTTATGTTTATGAAAAAGTGTTGAACAAGTTGTTATGTTTGTCATTACATGACCGTTATCCCCAACAGTTTGCAAGGCTCTTGGGCTAATATACCAACCCCTAAGTCCACAATCAACACTTCAACTCCAGTATGTTATGTTATTTTATGGATATACACTCCCAGAGATGTCTTGGATAAACCAAGTAATGATCAAACGTTCGTTGGGAGGATGAGTGTCAGCCAATAGTACTATCTGCATATCCATGGTCTAGATCCACTAGTTAATGATTGCTGGTAACCTTAGTCCGGTATAATAATTGTTTGTCATGCCAACGCGATAAATGAAAATGTATAGATGTTGTTGTACAGTCATAGTAAAACAGTAGCAGTTGTGTTTATGTTTTCCACCCCAAAGTTTATAAAAACAGTAAAAGAGTAAAAGGGGTCTGTGGACTCACCTGGGCAAAGCTTAGCGACATCTTAGGACAGAGGAATCCTTCAAAGACTCCTAGCTTCCTAAACGTTATAACTTACTAATTAGACTAAGCTAATACAGGCGATTCTTGTTATAATATAAGTTAAATGATATGCAATTAATGTTATGTTTTATGTTTTGTGACATCGAATGAATTTGGGTTATTGGACCTTAATAGGTTGAAATGAAATGAAATGAAATGAAATGAAATGAAATGAAATGTACTTCGAAATGAAATGAAATGAAATAAAATGAAATGTACTTCGAAACGAAATGAAATGAAATGAAATGAAATGAAATGGGCTTGGGTTTGGCTTAATGGGCCTAGATTGGGCCTATTGGGCCTAATGGACTTGATGGGCCTAGATGGGCTTAATGGGCCACTAGGTTGGGCCACTTGGGCCTCTTATTGGGCTTAGGTCCAATTAGATTGGGCCATGGATTGGGCTTGGCCCAATTGGGTTTGGTTTGGGTATAAGTGGGCCAAAGGTTTAGGCTTTGGTCCAAATGGGCTTGGATACTAATGGGCCACCTAAAGTTTGGGCCCGATAGACTAAGGTAGATCGATATGGGCCAAGTACGGGCCTTGGCCCGATTAAGTATTCGGGTTTGGGTTGATCGGTTGGGTCAAGATCCGGCCTTGACCCGGTTTGACTTAGGGGTCAAAATTGGTCAAGATAGTCAACGAAAGTCAACATAGAAGTTCTAGATTTCGGTTAGGGTTTAGTCTAAGATAATATTCAGTCAACCAAGGTCAAACATAGAAAATCTAAGTCATCTAGGGTTCGGTTTGATGATGGTTCGGTTAGGGTTGGTCGGCTAGGCCGACACCCTACGGTTTTGTATTCTAGATCGGCTAGATTTCGATTTGGTGTGCCTAGATCGGGTAGGGTTCGAGTCTTTGAGGCTAGATCTAGGGTTTATCATGACAAGGGGTCTAGATCTAGGATTCTAGCAATAAATCATGAATTTTAAACACTATCATACGCACATGTATACGATCGATTGCTTACATGCATGTATACTCGGTTTTCAATGGCTAACCGAGACCATATGGCCTAGGGCCATGGTCTCGGGTTCAAAACAGAATTCAAGCAAGGAGTAATCAAGGAAAAACAAGAAAAAATGACTTGGTATCATACCTTGGAATCGATTGGAACAAGAACGAACAAGAAGCGGGATGATGGTGAGATCGGACGAATCAAAGGAGATGCTCGGGATCGAATAAGCTTGTGCTTGGCCGAAGTAGTGAATTCGATGGTGATGGGGCTGCTTTGGACGAAATTATCAAAGGGGAAAAATAGGGTTTAAGGTTGGCCAAGATTAATGTATTTATAGGGTAAGAAACTAGGGTTTTTGGAGGAGTTTGAGTAGGTTTCAAACTCTTTTAAATCATGATAAAGATAACAATCAAAGAGGGATAGAGATATCACTTAAGTATTCAAATGAGATGATAACCACACCACCTTGGTGTGGTTTGGACGAAATTTTGATCCCAAGGGTGAAGGGGTTCGACCACTTGATGGTCGGGACAACAATAGATGTGTCGGTTTGGAATAAAATTCGTTACGAGTCACATTTCGTTAATCATTTTGATGTATTGATTAAATATTAATTATATATCATTATTAGAAATGTTTTGGAGTAAAAATGTCACCACAAGTAATATAAGATGTTGTGTTGACTAAAATAGTCAAACACTGATGTATGGTGAAAATGTTAAATGTTCGGTGAACTAGTCATGTGTTTGGATACCAAAAGTAGAAATGAAACTAAATGAGGAAAGTTTCTAAACATAGAAACTTCCTAAATATAGAAATGATATGAAATGAGGAAAGTTTCTAAAAATAGAAACTTTCTATAATTAGAAATAATAGGAAACGAGGAAAGTTTCTAAAAATAGAAACTTTCTAAAATTAGAAATGTTATGAAATGAGAAAGTTTCTAAAAATAGAAACTTTCTAAATATAGAAAGTAAGAAATGAAAAATAGTAACATGCCCAAAATGTCGAGTTGTCACATGAGACCCGGACGATCTTGATCAAACCCGCCGACCCGGTGACCCGGGTTGACCCGTGTTTTACTATTTTTACTTCAAATGTATAACAAGATACAAATTTTACTTCATTAGGTACATATCTTTTATAGTATAAATTTTTTTTTATGTTCTTAGGTGACCTGGGTGAGTGGGTGTTGGAAATTTTTTGACACATATAATTACATATTTAAGTATATATAATTAATGGTTGGTATGTCCAAAATGGAGTGTGGTGAATGATATATCGACTCTCAAAGTGGGGTGTATGGAACAAAGAAATCAAACAAATGAATTAGTGGAAACTCGAACCTATCCACACTCGTCTCCCGGGTTTCATGGGGTTCGGTTTTTATGGTTAAGAAATTCAAATAATAATAATAATATTATTATTAATATTATTAAGAAGTTTAATGTGTGTCATTAAACATAGAATTGAATTTGGTGGTTTTATTTCTTTGTAATGAATATGAATAATGACATTTATGATTGTCATTAACATTTGGACCATTTCTATTATGAATAGAAGAGTTTGGGTTCATTTGTAGACACATTCTTGTGAACACCAACACACATTCACATACTTTCTTACACCACTTACAAGTTATCACAATTTGCTCTCTATTGATAGTGTTCCTTAAACACAAGAACTTTCGATAAGTGTTCGGGCTTGGATTATATTCGGTAGTGTAAAACTACTCGGTTGTTTTACCCTGGGAAATAGACAACGAATCTATTTTAAGGGGATCGTGAATTTCACGAGACTCAACCAAAACTTGTTTCTTCTTTGTTTCTACATATTCTTGTTTCAATCTTGTATTTGTTTTAGTCATTTCCCAATTGTATTGTATTTTATTTAATGAAAATTGATATTAGCTCCTACAAACTTAAGATAGATTTTTCCCCTCTTGCTAATACCGGTTGGAAAATACATTTTTTTTCGATTTTTGCTTTTTAATAGCATCGATTCGGAAAAAGTTTTTAATTGAAATGTTTATGTAAAACAAGATATTTGGTTACGTTTATTATAAATTGTTAAATCAATTTTTTGGATTTAAAGTTTATTATATCAAGTTTTTAAAGTTTGATTTTAAATAACTTGATATATTGTTTAAAACAATTTTGGATTTAAAATTTATAATTGTGAAAATTATTGTTGTTAATTATAAGTTTTGCAATCATATTTGTTTGTAAGGTTCAAGATTGTCATAGGCTTCTTGAGTTGATTCTCATTAGAGATGATATTTGAAATAAATCTTACAAACATTTGTATATAATTGTGAAATTTGTTAATTATTAAAATATCAAAAATTATGTTGGTTTGTAAGTGATTTTGATTTCCATTTTCTTCATCTCAAGGTAGCTTTGGCTTCTTGACATATGGTTTCAATTTGTGAGACTATTTGGAAATCAAATATTTAGGATTTATATTTCATAATATTGTCGTTATTCTTCAATTATAAAGAATTTGTTTGAGAAAATATTTTATAAACTTTTCGTAATTTCCATTTTATACATATCAAGAATACCTTGGTATCTTGAATATAGTCTCATTGTGTGAGATATTTAGAAATTAAAAGTTTTTTGGATATAAATGTTTTGATTTATTTTGTTTCAAGTATCAAGATAACTTGGGTTTTCTTGAATTTAATCTCATATAGTGAGAAAATGTACTTGAATTTTTGGTTTTAAAATTTTATAACTTTTAGTTATCAAGATTGCCTAGGCATCTTGAATTTATTCTCAATCTTGTGAGAGTTTACTTTATGATTTTCAAAAATTTGAATTTAAGAAAAGTACATTCGTTCATGTTATTTCCATTTTATGCATGTCAATGTAGCTTTGGCTTCTTGACATATGGTTTCAATTTGTGACACTATTTGGAAATTGAATGTTTGGATTGAAGTTTCACATTATTGTTGTTCTCTTGAATTATAGAGATTTTTCTTTGAAAAATTTTAATTTCCATTTTATACATATCAAAATTACTTTGGTTTCTTGTATATAGTCTCATAATGTGAGATATTTGGAAATTATAAGATTTTTGAAATAAAAAGGTTTTGTTGTTTTAAGATTTCAAGATAACTTTGGTTACTTGAATTTTCTCAAATTTAGTAAAAGTTAAATTCTTCGGATTTTATATCTATGGATTGCTTTTGTAACACCTCAAATTTTATAACAAAAACATTTGGCCAAAAATATTTGGCCAAAATAAATCATTTTCATTAAATAGAAGAACTATTCCTAAAATATGGATTTACAAAAACCTTTGGTATGAAATCAGAGTATAAGTTTTGGTGTTACAAAATATATCAAAACCAAAGCTAAGTTTAAATCCAATCTAGTGCTCTTCTATTCTAGACCTGCATCTCTATCCATGCGTACCTAAGTCTTCGATCCCGAACCTGAGTACATAGCAAAACAAACAAGGAGTACGTGAGACAAGAAAGTCTCGTGAGATACATGGGTTTTGACCCAATAATAATAAATATCATATAGTAAGTAAACACACAAGTATGCTACTCGTCCACCTATCTAGTCACTCTATTGTGACCCTATCAATCTTGCTCCCCTAGCAATTATATCTAGTTATCGGGTTGCCCCCGAACCAACTAGAGCCACATTAACTTATTAACCGGGGATCCCCCGCATTAATAAGCCTCAAGGTAAAGGCAAGAGGGATTCGCCCAATCTACCAATACCTGCCTTGCTCGCCGGACTATCTCCAGTTAGCAAGACTACTATCATGGAATGGGCCGATGGGGATCCGCCCAAATGCTCCCCATTCCATATTCTCATGATCGGGGATCCCCCGCATCATCACATCATCTCACTTGCCATAACTCAGCAGTTATCCCAAACAAGCCTTAAGCTATCACATCTATCATCAAACAGGTTAGTTAACCACTATCAATAGTGTCAAACTAACTCAACACAATAAGTCTACACACATAATCAAATAAGCTAAATGCAAGTAATTGGAACACATTTCTATAGCTATGTACTCAGTAAAGTCCACACGTACTCACCTTAGCAATAAGATGCTCAAACCGTGTTCTTGACACCCAATCTCTTGCTTCTCAATACAATCAACTTTCCAAGACTTCACCAAAAGCCTAATACAATTATCACAATATGATCAACATCAATTACTACTACTAATGTGTTCATCCATCTCTAGATAACACTTACTAACAATTTTCCCCCAATTATGGTGATTTACCAAACCCTAGGTTTAACCAACCCTTAAGATTCTTACAAATCTTAACCATACACTTGATTCCCTTGTTAATATACCATCTATTAAGTGTATACAACATTTATTTCACCATAAATCACCAACCCAAGAACTAGGGTTTCAAACCCTAGCTTCAAGATCCATAGATCTTAAGCTACAAAGATGAAGGAGTGAAGATATACCTTTAATCTTCAACTAGGACTGAAATCTACCAAGCTTTGATGAAGAAATCACCCAAGAACAGCCTTTATGCTCGAAAATCGCCAAGAGAGAGAACTAGTGTTTGTGTTTTGCATTTATGGCTGAAATCCCGAATTTAATACCTGGTCGGAAGAGTTCGCGCCGCGAACAACCCGTTCGCGCCGCGAACTTCCCTTGTTGCGAACATCTTCCCGATCGTGAGCCAGCCGTGAACTTCGATCACCAAAAACCCAAAGTTTCTGTTCCAAGTTCGCGATCGCGAACTACATTTCGCGCCGCGAACTCCCCAGGGCAGCAGGGCTGCAGTTTTCGACCTTTGTCTCGACCTGGTTTCGCCCATAACTTTCTCATACGGTGTCCAAACGACACGAAACTAATTTCTACGTGTTTTATATGATTTATCCATAATTATCATATTTTTACATATTTTATTTATTTACAAATTTCGGGTCGTTACAGCTTTGGCATCTAGAATTTTACTTTCAAATTGTGAGACTTGGGAAAAATGTTGGTTTAAATTAGTGAGTAAGATACAAGATAGTATTTGGCTTCTTGAGTTGATTCTTGATAAGATGATACTTGAAATATATTTCACTACTAATTGAAACATTTTGATTGTTGAAGCTAATTGGTCAAATTTACATTTTTTTTATTTGGTAAAAAATGACAAATGTTGTGACAATGCCTAACATGGTAATGCACATGAAGGAAGATGTGCATAATGCGGCCATGATTTCCGATTTGTCGGAAGTAAATTTGGTGGGAACCGATTCAAGTGGATGGTATGTCGATACGGGTGCTACCCGTCATGTGTGTTTCGATAAAAATATGTTTATCATTTTCAAAGATGTTGAAAAATGAGTAAATTTTTTTTTTGGGAAACTCGGCTACCACATATATCAAAGGTGAAGGAAATGTTATCTTAAGGATAACTTTCGGAAATGATGTCATGTTGAGCAATATTTAGTACGTTCCAGGGATTTATAAAAATCTTGTGTCCAGATTGTTGCTTACTAAGTTTGTTATTTGGGTTGTGATTGAATCCAATGGAATTGTGTTATCAAAATGTGGAAGTGTTGTTGGTAAAAATGTTAAAATTAAATGTGACAACTTGTAACCGCGATTTTAATAAAATGCTAATAAAGTTGTTCATTTAAATTGTTAAATATTTAACATGGTTGATTATGCCATATAAATTTAATTAAATTTGTTTTAATTAATTGAATTGCATACCACCAACATTCCATATTGATTCAACTCACAAACATAACAAATTCATCCTTCCATTTGGTTGAAAGAAATAACCAAAACTCCTTGATATACACGAAAGAGTGTAGTTTTACTTTAGAGAAAAGTAAAAATGAAGCAATTGATACATTAATTTATAAAAATGTGGGGGTATGTCGTGCGTCGACTAATTATCTTTTATATAAGATACCCCGTGAGGATAAAATGAACATTGTACAAACTTTGATTTGAAAGAAAATCGTATCATAAGTACGTACAAATGTGGGGGTATGTCGTATGTCGACTACTTATCTTTTATACAAGATATCTCATGAAGGATAGATGAAACATCGTACGAATTTTGGTTTGAAAGAAAACCGTCTTATAAATACGTACGAATGTGGGGGTACCTTGCTAAGGTATTCATTCATCTTCCTAAAGTTACATCAATTAAGGAAGATATTCCAAATAATTGATGTATAAATTGGTATATATCATTGTCTTACATTTACATTAGTCAAGTGTACAATGTATAATGGTAAGACATAATACTATATGATAACTACTCTCAATTGAAGTTATCAAGATTAATTATCTAAAAGTTAAATGATAACATCGCGGATCCGCTGATGAAAAGGCTTAAGTAGAGAGTTAGTTATAATGGAATGGGACTAAAGCCCTTGGGATAAAGTTTATGCGAAGGAAACCTAACCTAGTTGATTGGAGATCCCAAGATCTAGGTTCAATAGGACAACCTAATTGTATAAACGAAGGGATGTCACTGTGGGTGTAACGGAATTCCTCCAAATATTCTTAAAGGGAGTAAATTGTACTACTTCCTAGTCCATTCCTAGTTCAGTGACAATGAGGATAAGCACTACGGCTTTTAATGATTCCTTGTAGAGAATCACTTATGTGAGGGAGAAGTGGGGTCGCTTCAAATGGAATTGTTGGGGCACAATTCTTAGTAGCTTTCGCAGAACCAGGCAGTGTCCATGACTAAGACGGGCACGATAAGAGGATATGAACAAGTCAGGGAGAGTCTTGTGAGAATGTATATTGTCGTCTACACAAAAGGCGGATTCAGTTCAAGGACATCGCGTCTACTGACTGCAAGGAGACTAAGTATGCTTCTCAAGGGAAGGTTCAAAGGGTAACACCTACCTATCCTTTGCAAGACTTAACTGCTGAACATTTATCGAAATTTTGTTGTGTTTTCGATCGATCTCTATTCATGTGGGGGATTGTTGGAAAATTTTGGACACATATAATTACATATTTAAGTATATATAATTAATGGTTGGTATGTCCAAAATGGAGTGTGGTGAATGATATATCGACTCTCAAAGTTGGGTGTATGGAACAGAGAAATCAAACAAATGAACTAGTGGAAACTCGAACCTATCCACACTCGTCTCCCAAGTTTCATGGGGTTCGGTTTGTATGGTTAAGAAATTCCAATAATAATAATATTATTATTAATATTATTAAGAAGTTTAATGTGTGCATTAAACATAGAATTGAATTTGGTGGTTTTATTTCTTTGTAATGAATATGAATAATGACATTTATGATTGTCATTAACATTTGGACCATTTCTATTATAAATAGAAGAGTTTGGGTTCATTCGTAGACACATTCTTGTGAACACCAACACACATTCACATACTTTCTTACACCACTTACAAGTTATCACCATTTGCTCTCTATTGATAGAGTTCCTTAAACACAAGAACTTTCGATAAGTGTTCGGGCTTGGATTATATTCGGTAGTGTAAAACTACTCGGTTGTTTTACCCTGAGAAATAGACAACGAATCTATTTTAAGGGGATCGTGAATTTCACGAGACTCAACCAAAACTTGTTTCTTCTTTGTTTCTACATATTCTTGTTTCAATCTTGTATTTGTTTTAGTCATTTCCCAATTGTATTGTATTTTATTTAATGAAAATTGGTATTAGCTCCTACACCGGGTTGACCAGCCGGTTGAACCGTGACCCGGTCATCGTACTGGGTTGAGTAATAGCCCGTTTTTAAAACATTGCATATAGTACACTCGTTGCTACGGATTACCAACAGCAGAAATATGTTGGTCAGAAATCGATCTGAAATCTGTAGTAGATTTATAATCATTGTCGGTAAAATGGTCAAAAATACCGACGGATAATTTCTGTCAGAGAAAGTCGTCGGAAAAATGTCATTCTTATAATCGTGATGTTTCGTCGGCCTATAAAAAACGATGTCATTAAACCGGCCTACTTGTAAAGGTGTAAGAATATGCTTCATTAACTGGTGTAATGTAAAGTTGTTAGTTGTTGGTAGCATAATCATAACTTACAATGGTTGGTCTAAACGTCAAATGATACCTTCTATATCTCTTTGTTACTTTCTATTGTTTGGTTTTGACTGGTTACAAATTTAACTTCTTAAGATCCTAGATCACAAATTTTGCAACCATCGTAAGTTGTAAAATAATATTGTTTTACTAAAAATATAGTGTCGGGTGTAACATCTATAAGAGCACTCGATGTCGAGCATTATAACCGTGTTAATGATCTTTAGTGGCGCCAAATCCACCGTGGACGGCGACAGTGACGAATACAGGACCAAAGTAGACACAAATGATAAGAACCAATATCATTTCTCATTAATTAATACGAAGTGTAAATATTTCATGAGTTTTGCTAATGAGTTATAGGCACACAATAAAATCAATAAATAATCTAAAACTTTCCAAATAAATTATAAAATGCATTTAATGTATCACTTAAAAATAACATATTGTAGCTTCATTAATGATTAAACTACATGTCTAAAAGTTTTGGATGAATTTAATATATTTTATTGTGTGTATATAGGCACACATTAAGACCCATATTTTTTTGTGAAACTAAAAAGATACAAAGACCAGAAAAAATGTGTTGCAATCTCTTCTTGTGGATGCGTTTTAGAAATTCAACCTTTGCGATTCTATCATGTACGAATTGAAGTCAATGCAATAGTACGTGACAAACTTGTAAATCATATTTAAATACATATAATCCTTTTTCATTAAAAAAATACATTAAACTCTTCATTCGTCCCAAATTAAACTTGTAAATCATATTTAAATACATATAATCCTTTTTCATCAAAAAATACATTAAATTCTTCATTCGTCCCAAATTAAACTCTATGTTGATCTATATATTATTATGATCATTAGTATTAACAATGTTTTATTTGGAAAGCATTATTATTAACAGTGTTAATATGATAATAATAAAGATAGAAATAGTAACGAATGCACGAAGAAACCACTACCAGGGGCGGAATTTAAACAATTTACTTGAGAGGAGCCAATGATGGCCAGCCTAGCTGGTCTGAGGCACTGAGTTTATACCCATGTGGGCTGCAGGTCGTGAGTTCGAATCCCTTTGGGAGCGTTGCATTAGCGTAATTTAACTCATACCTCACACGGGCACATATGGGGAATTTTCCATGGAAATCCCTTTGGGGGCTGGGTTTGCCCGCTTATGCAGAGCTCGAACTCGGGGTGCTCGCTGAAAAATTACGAGTAGGCTTCCGTTATTTCATTTGCCGTTTCCAAAAAAAAAAAAAACTTGAGAGGACCGAAAATAATTAGATTTTTCTAATGCTAAATTTTAATCTACTCCTAAATATCATATACGAAGTATGTTCATTATGAAACTTAAACTTCTGACCGGCCATAAGGATGAAGCCAAATATCTTACTGCTAGAACAAAGACCATTTGGTACCGAAAATAATTAGATGTCCCATTGTCAAATTTTTTAAGGGGTCGGAATTTTAAAATTGCTAAATTTTAATTAGATGTCCTAAGCGTTAGACCATGGCGCAACGGTATTTTCAAGCCTCAAGCTTTAGTCAAGTCATGACAGAAGCTAAAATAAGTTTTTTAAATCATGGTTAAATTTGGTGACGTGTTTATTTGTTGGTTATGGACGTTTTAAAGCTTTGACTTTTTGTCACAGTGTTCAAGTAGAGCAGGATGTTCATAAATTTCTTCAGTCCTCTTCTTTGAATAACAATATCGAAACAATAATATAAACAAATTAATAAATATTTATTCTTTAAATGAAAATTGAAATATGCATCGAACTATGGCTCCTAGGGAACTTTCATTGTGGCTTCCCTTAAGCCTGAAACGACCCGCAACTACCCATATTCTTGTTCTCTTATACTAACTTCAGAAGCAAGTTCATTTAATAAGGCCATGTTTGCTTGTTTAAACTTTATTTGACTATTATGTAATCACATCCATATCATTATAAAGTTTAACTTTTAGAAAGATAGTATTACTTTATACAAAATATTTATATTTATCTTTTTACTTATTTGTTAAATTTAAATGTTTAAATCAGATGATAAAATTAGTAAAGAGAAATTACAAATTACACATGTTAATTATTTTATGGATATGATAATAAATTATCAAAATTTAGTAAGAAACAATACATTTTTTCTTAAAATTTAGTCTTATTTGTAAAATAAATGCTAGTTTTTTTCAATTTGTAATAATAAATGTTATATCAACAAGATTTAGTATTAGATCTTTTTCTCTCACTCATGCACACATATATATATATATATGCATAAATACACATAAACAAAGTTAAAAAAAATTAAGACAATTCTAGCTTTAAATATTGCATATTATGATTTTGGGTAAATATCGCAAAATAACAGTAAAATTTAAGCGATGGTTTGTTTAAGTTTTGTTTCAGTATCTACAAGTAATAATTTTTTTTTTTTTCTTCTTTCCGATATCTAATAATTTACTCACATTTATTTTAGTCCTATTTGGATTTTAATGATAAAATTGATAAAGTGAACCCGCTCAAAAACTTGTATAAGCCAAATGGACATTAGATGTGATGTCAATTAATACTTTAGTTTTTTGTCAAATCAGCGTTATCTCAGTGGCGGACCCAGAGAAAAAGTTGAAGGGTGTCACCGATTATACATTTTTTTCTCTCAAGGGTTTCACCTACACTAACAAAAAGAAAATTTAAAAATTTTAACACTATTTTTACACTATACAAAAAAATTTCAGGGGTTGCACGGGCAACCCCGTGCACCATACTAGGTCCTCCCTGGTTATGTAAGCTTACACTCCAACAGACATTCAGCTGACATACGCATGTTATTAATACGTCTTCTATTCAGTATTTTGGGCTCAAACATTATATAAATACACAAATAATACCCTATTAAAATACATTGACTCCGAAAACTGCTCTCCTCTTGTCTAGGGGTGTTCGTTTGGACGGTTTGATTTTATCTGAACCAAATAGGTGAAACCAAATAAAGTCCGGTTTTCAAAAGTTCAAACCGAACCGTCCAAACTAATTCGAAAGCCAAACCGGTCCGAACCAAATAACAATTTGGTTGGTTTGGTTTTATTCGTTTGATTTTTCCTTATAATTTTCAAAATACTACAAAATTATATAACATTAATAATATTAAGTTCGATATGTAAATTTCCAAAATGATAAATTAATTTGTACATAAAAACAAGTCTAATTCATAGTTTGTGACATTTACAATCATACATCCAAAAATCTTAACATCAACTTTATCAAAAACTCCAAAAAGATTGATACATTGCCAAGTGATACAATATAAAATGGAACAAATGTTAGTATATAAATCAATTTACTATAAGAAATATAAAGAAAAGGAGTACCATAATTGCTTACAATGGAAACCAACAAGTGTTAGTATATAAATCAATTTACTATACATTACTATTCGGTTTTTTTGGACAATCCGGTTTTCACAACGTAAACCAAATCCAATCCGAAATCCAAACTATTAATTTGGTTCAAGTCCAAACCGATCCAAAAAACCAAATAACCAATCCAAATAGTCCGATCCAAAATGTCCAATTGGACAATCCGGTTATATCCGAATAGTGAACACCCCTACTCTTGTCGCTCAACCGAAAAAGTTGAAATTCTCTCTCCAAGTGACTTATGGTGCCATTGGTAGAGGGAGAAAACGCCGTCGGTAGGCAATCGACTCCCCCGTTTGGAAGTGGTCTTAGAAGATTATAATTAATAAAATAGATGGCCTTTTAAAACATATCAATAGTTTATGACATATGTGCTATAACCCTACTTCCAACCATTACGAAACTGACGTCGTCAGTTTTTGCTAAATCAACACCACATCAGCTCACACTCAAACTGATATTCAAATGACATATGTATGTCATTAATACCCTTTCTTATTATTTTTTTAGATTTCACTATTATAAAATATACACACATAGATATACCAAATAACATATTAAATATGTTAGGCCCCACCAAACATCTGTCTCCCCTATTCCTTCGACCGGCGTGTTTAGCCCCCTTACCCCAATTGACAAGGCTTACCAATGTAGGAGGAAAAAGACGTTGTCAGTTACCCGATAGCACTGATCTAACTTTCATAAGGGAAATTGATATCCCTCAGTATATTAATTTTTCTTTTCCTGGCTGCAAAATAACAAAATATTATTATATGCAGAATTATTGCTTATTGATGCTAAATAAAAATAAAATACTTTTTGTGTACATATCTATCGAAAAAATGGCAAAAAGTAATCAAACCCATAATGTTTCCCTTATGTTAGTCAATGTTAAATTGGAAAATGAGGAGCGAGAGATAGGACTAAAAGAGAATGTGTAGTGACACATTTAACGGGCTGTCGGGCGCCGCCACTTCTGACTATAACTTTTGAGGCACATCCTACGTCAAGTAAAATTGTTAAAAGGCCATTTGTTTTCTTTCTATTGCCGCTATAAAAAAATTGTTACTATTATTATTATTTTTAACAGTAAAAAAAAGAATCTAAGACTAAAACTTCAGAAAAGTTATCACCCCAAACCTGTAAAATATATTAAAAACACTAAAAAGGAGCTAACAAAAACAAATACAAACACGAACCAAACATAAACAAACAGACCCTGAGATCTAAACCATAAAATACAATGGCGACCACCCAGAATTCTACCGGAAAGAACACCTATTGATTTTTTACTATTAGTTAAATTATTTTCAATTATTTGACACTGCATGATAAATTTCCGAAAAGAAGCAATGGATTATTTAAATATTAACCTAATACGTTTAATTCTAAAGATACTACACATTAATGTCATTTTAAACTAAAGTTATAAAAAACTTGGCGTTAAGGCGCAAGGTGTGAATCCACCGTTACAAAATAACCAATGACGACAGTGTAAGGTGTGACACAAGATAAAACGCGATAAGATAACATGCGGCGCGCCTTATTGCGTGTATTTTGTGCCGCGTTATAAAAATTGAATGTTTTTGCAAAAAATATTTTTTTTGAAAAAAAAATAACATATGTAATTATTATAAATTTAGATGTAATTTTTTTTTTAAAACTTCACATATTAATTATCATATATAAATCAATAAATCTATAATTTTTTTGAACTTGATATACACATATATATAAATTATATAAAAAAAATTATCTTCTTAAGTCACGCCTTAATAAACGTTATGAGTTACTATGACTCTAAGTTCATTTATATTAAATTCTACCTTAACAATGCCAAATAATGATATGTTTTCTCAAACTTTTTATTTTTGAAACATACTTCATATAATATAAAGACTAATTATGTTTTCAAAAGTTTTGCCTTATCATATAATATATGATCTTTCATATTAATTGTCATAAACATTAATAAATCTTACTAATACTTAAGCACACTTGGCTAGCTTTTAGAGACTTTTTGTATTACTGAAAGGAATGCAATGATCATTCCTTAGTATTTCTTTGATCATTGATGTTGCTTGGTAATTATTAAGGAGTTTATAGTATTATATATAATAATGTATTATATAATATATATTAAAATAATATTAATAATATGTATATAATATTTAAATAATATATATATATAATATTTAAATAATGTATGTAATATATATATTTAAATAATAATTAAGTAATAATTTAAATATTATTAATCAAAATTATATAATTAATATATATATATATATATATATATAAATAATATATTATATAATATTATTATATCATATAATATTATATTATATATACACAATAAATAAATAAATAATATAATATTATTATATTATATTATATTTAATATTTAAATAATATATTATATAATATAATTATATAATACGAGTATAATATTTATTATATAATAATAATATAATATAATATTATATTTATATTTATATTATATTATATTATATTATGTTATATATTTATATATTAATACTATATATAATAATATTACATAAAATATAATAATAATAAGTACTCCGTAATAAATTGTGTTTATAGCATTACCTAGTTCATTACCCCAATTTGATGGGTAATAATGTATTACTTAGTAATGAGCAATGATTGATTACCTTTCAATAAACCAAACATATTCAATGATAATCAATTTCATTATCCACCCTTCGATACATCCAACCAAACACACCCTTATACTATATTATCCCATGAAATGAAAATGAGAAAGTACTAGTCAAAGTAAGAAAATCTAACACAAATGACAAAATTATTTTATAATATAAAGTACTCTAAATATCTAAATGACAGAAAATACTAGATGTCACTAAAAGCGACCGCTTTTTCTCCCTATATATATCACGCTACCATCTCCAAGCTTTATTGTCACCCTTCTATCCATTAAGGCTCCAACCCTAAAAAAAGGTGAAAATTCGAAATTTATAAACAAATGGATTTTGATATATCTCTCCTCGAATTCATTCGTAATTATCTCCTTGATGATCATTCTGAAAATTTATTCAATGATCATAACCCATTTGATTTTCCGGTTTTCGCTACTAATGATTTGAATCCGGCCGTCTCTACACAGTCATCAATTTTTGCAGCAGAATCTGTCTCCGGCGAGGCATATAGCCGGAGTTCCAGTTTGATTAGTCCCTATTTTATGGATGACGTGATCGGGTCTATGCCAAATCTAGATGATTTTGAGATCTCTAGCTTGTTACATTGCAATAGTGACAACATCTTTCCGGTCGCAAATTCTTCTGATACACAAAACGATCCTATTTATGCGGAACAGATAATTCCGATCAAATTCGCAGATACTCCGGCAACCGGGAGTGATGTTTCAGCCATAAACATGCCGCTAAACTGGGATTTCTCAACAGGAAACGTGGTAGCGTTAGGTGCTGATCAGGAGTTTTTTTCCGGTGCAGAGGACCATCGATCTCCAGCGTGTGTGATGGAAGATAATACTAACGATTTGTTGAATATAAAAGCTCCGGCGTTACCATCACAGCCTGAGAGGAAATTCAGAGGAGTGAGGCGGAGGCCATGGGGGAAGTTCACAGCGGAGATGAGGAATCCGGCGAAAAAAGGAGCGAGATTATGGCTTGGAACCTACGAGACGCCGGAGGAAGCAGCCATGGCATACGATCGAGCTGCCTTTAAACACCGTGGTTGCCATGCGTTGCTTAATTTCCCGCATTTAATCGACTCACATAGCAAGAATCAAGAAAAATATATCACAAAAAAACGATCAACAGCTGCCACATTTTCATCATCATCTTCTTCGTCGTCGGATTCTTCAAAAAACGGTCACCGGAAGAGAAGGATAATTGATTAATTTCTGACCATCGACATGCATTGACTACATGTACCGAGGTCCGTCCTGTACATGACCGAACCCACAAAATTTAGGGGTTCTTAAAAAAAAATTTAGCAAAATTAGCTCATGCATATATGTACTTGAACTAATTTGAATAAAAGTAAGTACAGAGAAAATATGCGGACTACATGATCTAATCTGGACATTCTACTTGGGGATTGAGACGACAATTTTAATTTGGTGAATTTTTTTTATTAATTTATTTGGAAAAAGATTACTTTCAGGGCTCTATTTTTAAGATTTTGCGTAGGCCCATAGATTTATTGGACCGGTCCTGAATGTACCTTACATAGACTACATGTACCTCAAAAAAGATTCAAGTAATGGAAATATGTGCCTAGATTCTTTTTTTCTATCTACATAAAAACCGTTCTTCAATATATCATGGTCGTCATTTATGAACATTAAATATCACAATATTAGTTCATCTACTCTTTAAGTCTTTATGTTAATATCAACCGAATCGAGCTATTATATTTTGTTAATGACTAGTTACCAAACACGAATGTTGCTTAGAATGTATTGGAGTATTAATGACAATTGTCGATTAGGCAACTCTGTACGTATGCACAAAATCATTATCTAAACTCTTTGTTAATTTATCAAATAAGAAGAAAACAAGCTTAAGAAAGACATGGTCTAAGAATATTTGTTATGGTGATTGAATTCAGGTTTGATTATCAGTGTTACATTAAAAGTTTTTTCCAAACCAAATATATCACCAAATTTCATAGTGGTATAACTTCATGACCAAATCTTAAAATTAATTTTATTAAATTAATACATGTACCACTTACAATTTTGTTACTATTATAATTTATTATTTTTTGTTTTCATTTTCATTGTCAATTCACCCTACACCTCATGCTTCATTTTCATTTTCATTGTCCTACATATACCGATATATGTTTTTATATAAAACATTTACTTTTGTGATATATATAGTCATCATCTTATAATTAATTAGTTTAAAAATCATAAGTTTAGAACATCTTTAATATTGTTAAGTGCAATATTTCAAAGCCGATATTTACGGTGAATCGTCAACATTTAGAATATGGTCGGACCAGATTAACTGATAAGTCAAACCGAATGACAATATTATGTATTTATGATGTACTCCCTCTGTCACACAAAAAAGTTTACATTTCTCCTTAAAATTTTGTCCCACAAAAAAGTTTACATTTCTAAAATTTGGAGGGCCCACCTAATAAAATGCTCTCTCCGCCTCACAAAAAAGTTTACATTTCTTCTTAAAATTTTGTCCCACAAAAAAGTTTACATTTCTTAATTGGGGGACCACCTAATAAAATAATATTATTACCAATCATTCCACAAATAAAACACTTTCTCTCTCCAATCTAACCTTATATTTTAATCAAAAGTATTACTATTGACCCCACCACTAACTATCATCTAAAATCTTGTGGCCAAGAGAAATGTAAACTTCTTTGTGGGACGGAGAGAGTAATATTATTACCAACCATTCCACAAATAAAACACTTTCTCTCTCCAATCTAGCCTTATATTTTAATCAAAATTAATTAAAGTATTATAAAGTATCTCACCACTAACTATCTTCTAAAAGATTGTGTCCAAATGAAAATGTAAACTTTTTTATGGGAAGGAGGGAGTAATAAAAATGCAAATAATATTAACCCTTCAAATTTTACAATATTCAAATCATATTATAAAAAAATATATAACATTATATTTAAAAAATAATAAAATTGAGATAATAGTATGCAATTATGTGATGTCATCAAAAATATATTTGAAAGAAAATATATGTGAACCTATATTTTGTTTTTTTTAATATAAAACAATATTTTGATGATTATACAAATATCAATAAATAGTCATTTGGTTATAAAATGAAAAATTAACGCAGCATCGTGCCTGGTAAACCTACTAGTTAGTATCAATAAAAAATCAAAATGTATACATATATAATATATATATATATATATATGGAAAGCCTATTTTCTTTGAAGATAGTTAGATCCTTGGAATGGAAATTGAATACAAACAAAATATCCAAGTTCGGAAACAAAATTAAAAAAAAAAATCCAACCGACTTAACATGACTAGTAATGGGAGTTTAGATAAAGTGTGGTCATGTGCGGCCACACCTTCCTCCTTAAAGACACCCGTAGGCATATCCATCAACCGACCCATAGCAAGGCCAACTATAGTAAATGGAAAAACATTAGCAAGTAAAAGTGTTCAAAAATATCCGAAAAATATTTTGGTATCCGAAATCCTAATATCCGAAAATCCAGATATCCAAGGATCTAAATATCCAAGTAATCCGGATATCTGAATTTTGGATACCGGGTCTGGATAGTGTTTTCAAAGTTTTAGGATATCCAAAATATCAAAAAATCCGAAATATCCGGAAAATATCCAAAAATTACCTGAAATATCCAAAATTTATATGAGTACTTTTTTCCAGAGAACTAATATCTAAACTTTTTGGATATCCAAATTTCAAATATCCGGATTTCAGATACCGGTTAAACACCACTAGCAACGAGAAGCTATGAAACAGAAAGAAGTAAGAAACAAGACATAGGAAACATGGATAACATATTATGAATGAGAATTGATTTGTTCAAGGCGACTATTATTTCATTAGGCAAATTAGAGTTGTTTGACCTTTATACATTTAATATTCTTTACCCTTTCCTTTTATAATTAATACCTTATAAGGGTATAGAGGTCAAACGACTCTAATCTGCCTTAAATGAAGTAATATTTGCCCTGAACAAATCAATTCCCATGAATTTTCTTAAAATTTAGATAACATACTATTTTTGTATGTAAATATTACAATTTAATTTAATTGTTATACTTCCTCCGATTCAAAATAAGTGATACACTTGGGGTTTCACGGTTTTTGAGGCAAAAGATTATAATGATGGTTAAATTAGATTAATTGGATGGTTAGTGTGGAATGAGTCCCACACCTTTTGAATAAAGTAAGGTTAATGATTTTTAAAAGTAAAAAGTAAGGGCAAATGAGTCATTTCACTTTGTTAAAGTAGATAGTTAGTGGGTGTGAGTCCCATTTTTTTTTGTCAAATAAGGAAATTTTTCAAAGTGTATCACTTATTTTGAATCACCCCAAAAAGGAAAGTGTATCACTTATTTTGAATCGGAGGAAGTATAAGATGTAACAAGGTAACCTAAAGTTAATGATTATGATCGATGACTTGGCATATGCGTGGTATTACTATTTTTAACGAATATCACTCATACCCAATTTCCCAGCGGCCAGCAGGACACGAACACCCCTTCCGGCCTCATGACTGGTAACACGCGTGGAGGTGGTATGAATAGGGAATGTGACTCTCAAATCATGAATATGTGAACTTATGAATCAACGACGTTGTGTTCCAACCACAACTACTCTTTCTTTTCTTTTATACCCTGATTTGTTAATTTATTTGTGGGTTCTTTAGTCTGCCCGGAATGGGCCAACGGCAATCAAGGCGTGGGGGGCTGACTCGGCACCCACGGCGTGGGAAGGAAGCGGAACACCGCCCCCCACAACGGCGTGGGGGGTCGGCGTGGGAGGAGAGTGGCAACGGTGGAGGTCGGGCAACGGGCGTGGGAGGAGGCCAACGTTCGGAAAATTAGCCGTTTGACAACGGCAATATAGCCGTTGTAATTAAAAAAAAAAAAAATTTTATTAAATTATTTACCTATATATATTACACACTTTCACTCATTTTATACACACAATTAACCCATTTTACTCTCTACAAACTCCTATCTTCATACCTCTCTACTTACAATGGATCCACACAACAATCCTCCACAAACACCCAACCAACCTTCACAACAAAATATACCACCGAACCTAGGATTTGGTTGCTTCGACCAATACGCCAACATCCTAAATCCCGGTGTTGTCCCACACCCACAATATTATCCACAAACCGCACCTCAATTTCAACTCCCTCAATTTCAACAACCTCAATATTCACAAAATGTATCCGAATTTGCACCCACCGGCCAATATTTTCAACAACAACAAATTCATCAACAAGCCCAAAGACAAGAACAACAAGCGGGGGGGGGGGGGGGGGGGGGCAAGAGAAAGGCGAAAGGGAAAGGGAAAGGGAAAAGGAAAGAAAAAGAGGTTGTCGAAGACGTTGGGGGAGACGATGTGGAAGAAGACACACAACTTCCATGGACGGAAAAGGAGGAACTTGCGTTGTGCCGAGCTTGGTGTGCGACTTCTAAAAACGAGAAGGACGGGAATGGCATGAGAATTAAAAACTATTGGGAAGCCATTCTTTCTAAATTCCATACCTTCCTGGGAGTCGCGCCATATCGAAAAGACAATAGTCTTAGTAGCAAATGGCGTGACATAAACAACAAGGTTACAAAATTCAATGGTATATACAACAAACTCTCGTCGGAAAGAAGTAGCGGAATGGCCGCGTTTGATGTTTTGGAGGCCGCCAAGAAACAATACAAAATTGAAAAAAATGGCCATGCTTTTGAGCTAGATCGACATTGGTTGATTTTAAAAGAGGATCCAAAATGGATGAGCACAATTACTAAAGATCAACAACAATCGAAGCGCTCAAAAAGTTCACAATCGGTTGACGTTTCTGATGGTCGTTCTCGTGTCAACCTTGATGCAGGGGACGATGAATTTCCCGATGACCTATTCGATGACATTGATGAAACCCCATCTCCTCTTGAACGACCAATTGGAAGAGACAAGGCTAAACGAGCGGGTAGGCATGCGGCGGAAAAGGAAGCGAAGAGCAAGCATAGGCAAGACATTCAAAAACGATTAGACGAGCACTTTGAGGCAACGAAAGAGCGCGTAGAGATGCGTCGTCAACAAGTTCAACTGGAACAAGAACGACGCCAGCAAGAGAGGGAGCTTGCAACCGAACAAAGAATGATCAATAATTTGAATATTTTGAGTATGCAACCGCCGCCAGGCTTGCCGCAAGAAGATCTTCAACATTTCCTAGCCGCGAAGGAAAGGGCTCGAAAAGCCATGAGCGATTTAGGATTGTAGTTTTTTTATTTTAAGTATTTTTATTTTAAGTATTTTTAATTTTAAGTATTTCTACTTTTAATTTTAAGTATTTGTATTTTTAATTTAATGTATTGTTATTTTAATTTTAATGGAAGTTTAATATTATGTTTAAAAAATAAATGGAAAAGAAATGATGAGATGGAAAATAAAATGGTGTGGTGTGGTGTGGTGGGTATTTTCACCAAATGATGTGGTGTGGTGGTGGTGTGGGGGTGTGAGGTGGCGATGATGTGGCGGAAAAGGGCACCACCACATGTGGTGCCCATACCCACTAGCCTTAATTGGCTCAATCGAGCAAGAAAAAGGACCAATCTTTAATTAGGGTTCTTGAGATTCATCACAATTTGGCAATGTTTTAAAACCCGGATTTTGAACCGGACCGGGCGACGCTCTAAAAATGGTCGAACCGGTCGGACCGGTTCAACCGGTGGGTTCAACCGGATTACAATGCTATTGAATATTTATGTTAAATTAGTTATGTAAAAGGTATATAAATGCAAAAAAATCATAAAATGTTACAAAACAAATATTATAAACATCTAAAAAATTACAGAAACTATTTTTCAAACAAAATTCAACACTTTAAGTTTATAATCTATAATAAAAGAGAGACATAACACTTAAAATTCAACTAGAAACTATATGTTTTAAACTATAAAATATATAAGCTTCAAACGTATAAAAAAATTGTACAAAATATTCGCTATTAAAATTAAAAATACAGTTCGCCCGGCTGGTTCGACCGGACGGTCCGACCGGGGTTCACAGTTAACCCGGCCGGTTCGAAGCGGTTCATAAATGGTCTTTAAACCGGTCTATTCAATTTTCCGGTCGGACCGGACGGTCGAACCCGGGTTTTAAAACACTGCAATTTGGTGATCTTAGACGTTTTAATTTCATTTGTGTGTTATTCTTGAATCTAATATTTGACGATCTTAGACATTTGAATTAACATTTTACACATTTGTTTACGTACTCTATAATTGATTGATAATTGAAAGTAACTTCTATAATTAGTAAAAAGGAAAAGTTTTTCTAATATGTCTCATAAGGTCAGACGATTCGAATCACTAAATGAAACGAATTTCTTTGGTTAATGTAAATTTTTTTTATAAATAAGCCACTAATTATTTCTGGTAAAACCAATTTTACTCTTCTTAAAATTAAAAGGAAGATTTTATATGAATTGATGCAATAGACAAAATGAACATTTAACTTTGATTTAGAAAAACCCAAAAAAGAAATAGAATGTTGCTATAAAAGAAACAAAAATGTAAACATAGTTCACTGTTTCATACAATTAATTATAGAGAAGGTATTGCTTTCTATTAATTTTTTATTTATTTGATTAATAGATTAATACAAGTGAACTACTTAAAACAGGAGATTAAAAAAAATAGTAATTGTTGTAACTCATATTAGTGGTTGATTAGTACTTAACACCATCATAAGTACACTATATGTACATAAAGTGTACAACCATTAGTGTACCAATTTCCACCCTATAAATAGAGGTGTTATGTAGTATCATTTCTTGTATCTCTTGTCTTTCTTGTACCATGTATCATACTTCTATGTCTAATGAGAATACTTGTTATGAGACACTAACCGTATCACGCTCTCACTAAGAATTGTTTAAGTCAGGGGGAGTATCCAGTTGAATACTTCTTAACCATTGTGTACTCTTTTGTCATTCGCTAGAGTTTTTGTCCCACTGGGCTTTCTCTAAACAAGGTTTTAATGGGGCACATCATATATGGTTCCTTATATGACTCAAGACATCCAGATCGTACTCTTTTGTCCTTCGGCAGGAGTTTTTGTCCCAAAGGGTTTTCTCCGACAAGGTTTTTAATGAGGCGAATGCTTTATGGATTGTCTGAAGATACAATACTTATTAACCATTGTGCACTCTTTTGTCCTTCGTTAGAGTTTTTGTCCCACTGGGTTTTTCTCTAAACAAAGTTTTAATGAGGCACACTTTATATGGTTCCTTACCTCGCACAAGACATCCAGATTGCACTCTTATGTCCTTCGACGAGAGTTTTTGTCCCAAAGGGTTTTTCTCTGATAAGGTTTTTAACGAGGTGAATGTCTGATGAATTATCTGAAGATACAAGACGAAGAAGTACAACTATGATTCGGTATAAATCTAAACAACCAAGGGGGAGTGTTGTAACTCATATTAGTGGTTGATTAGTACTTAAACACCATCATAAGTACACTTTATGTACATAAAGTGTACAACCATTAGTGTACCAATTTCCACCCTATAAATATATAAATAGAGGTGTTATGTGGTATCATTTCTTGTATCTCTTGTCTTTCTTGTACCATGTATCATACTTCTATGTCTAATGAGAATACTTGTTATGATCCCAATTGAGTTGAGCTAATTTGTCTTACAACAATAATTTATATATGATAATTATTTTATAGGTAAAAGGATATACTATAAATATTTAGTAGAAATAAATACAATTTTTTAATTAATAATTAACATTTGAATAGGCTCAATATATTGGTGTTTAGTTAAAAGTGAAGACAATCTCAGGTCGTCCAATCATAGAGCATATATCCTATCCAAAGGAGGATATCTAGATTATCAAAGAATGAGTGGCTCTCCATTAGTTTAATTTGTGGCAACTATTTTATTCAGAAACAAAAATAATATCTGAACTTGTTTGCTTTCATTATCTAAACTGGAATTAAAAAACAAGCAGTGATCGAGCGATAACGTACATATATTCAAATTATAACAAATCCAAATTCCCCTGTCAGGGAAATGGCAACCACCGCACATTGCATCTCTGCCACCAGCTCCACCACCATCATTGACGGCAAAGCTCCACCACGGCAATCGGCTGCCACCACATCATCCCAACGTGTCAGCATTCCGTCACTCACACCACCACCTCTTCAGCAGCAGAACCGTGCTTGGAAGGCCACCGGCTACTGTTAGTTTCACTTGATAATTCACACACAAAATTTGTCATTAGTAACGATCTAATCCGTTGCTAAAAGTAGTTGCCAACATTTCTCGTTGCTAAATTATTATCAAATGAATAATACCAGCAGGTCGAAAGTTAGCCCGGAATGTTGCTGCCATGGCTACCGGTGAAGCACCTGCTGAGGCCGATGTTTCAGACCTCATTAAACCACTTCAAGAGGCGGTATATACGTTCCTTTAATTTGTTATATTTTTCTTACAATTCAATGATATGTAGGAGGTTAATTACGATTACTAATCTCTAATACGAGCCTTAATTACTGAATAAATTGTGTGTTGGTTATGTAGTGGGACAAAGTTGAAGATAAGTATGCGGTGAGTAGTCTTGTCGTATCTGGAGCTGTTTTACTTTGGGGTTCCACAGGAATGATCTCGGTAATTAATCACAACCTCTTGTTTTAATTCAACCATCTTTTCATAAAACGAAAAATGTTGTATACAAAATCAAGGGTCTCTGTTTACCTTTACCAAAATCATCATGTTAGGTAACTAAAATTATAGTAAATAATCTAACGCATTCACTTTTTTCTATTGATTTGTTGGATCAGGCAATAGACAGGCTTCCATTAATTCCAGGTGTTCTCGAGCTCGTTGGAATCGGTTACACTGGCGTAAGTTTTTAGCTGAGTTAATATGTGCTTATACCTAGAGGAACAAACGCTTACCATAACTATTTAATGCATCTACTTCTGACTATTTATTTTTACAGTGGTTTGCATACAAGAATCTGGTTTTCAAACCTGATAGGTACGTTACTTCTTCAATATTTGTATCCTTCAATTCATCCTGGTGATTGTAAGAGTACCTGAAATGAGGTCACAAGTTCAATCTCTTCCCTGTTTAAACATTCACCAAACGCTCAGGGGAAGATTAAAAAATGGCTATGGGAATACAAGCCTAAACATTATTTGACCTTAATTGATTAACAAATTTTCTGTTTTCAGGGAAGCTTTGATAGAGAAGATAAAAGGCACATACCAAGACATTATTGGAAGCAGTTGATTGGGACAGTACTTCCTTGATTGAGTAATATCTATTCCTATTGTATATTTTACTTCATCTTTTTGTTTTTATTTCCATAATAAACTTCTAACGGGAGATACCATGTGATGATGAACATCTTCTCAAGGCAAATGCATCCATGTAATTCAATATTTCCATCTTTAATTTGCTATATTTTGTGCATTAATTCTTCCAATTAAAGCTTGTCATCTTAATTATATATTACCCTGTATTTTCTTGATTGTTACCTTTTGTGATCATACTTTGCTACCTAAGGTCTTCTTGAAAACAATATCGGTTGCTACATAAAGTCTCACTGAAAACAGTCTTTGGGTAAAAACAGTCTCTCTACCTTTAGATAGAATATGATTGTCTATTTCTTACTTCCACCATAACCCTCCTTTAAAATAATTCTGTTTAATCACTTCTTCCAATTTAGTTAGTCTGTTAGACGACTATTTTATATTTGGTCACTACATATAGTGACTACGCTAAACACTTAAGTGACAAATTTTCAGGAGTTAGGACTACTCCAATAATGCACAAGTTCATATGTATGAGAACTTGTAATATCAAATACACATCTTACAAAAGAAACTCTACACAACCTTAATTAAAAAGAAAATTTGGTAACAAAATAAACAAAATTTCATATATCAACTTTACATACAGAAGGCCCGAGCAAAGGAACCTGGCCCAATACTCCACTCTTCAATCCAACCATTACATCACATGCCACGTATACTCTTTTCCGACGTGTCTTTACACCTCCGGCCTTCCACCTCATTTTTCCGGTAAAAACCACCCGTAAACTCACCGCCCCATAGTTATCTCCATCACTCCCCAATCCGTTCCGGTGCCACCGGCAACATAGGGGACACAACCACCGTGCTGTCACTGCCATGGTGCAGAGGTGGTAGCATTAGCGGCGGAGTGATGGCCTGATCTCTGTAAGAAAGAAAAACGGCGAGATAATCGTAGTAAATGGAGACACGGTTGTTGGGGTTTCTGGTGACGACGGTGAACTGCATAGCGGTTGGGCTATTGACGGCGGCGCCGACAAGTGTAAACCGAGGATTATGGGGACGGTAAACTAGCCATAGAACAAGGGCGGTTATGGCTGCCATTAGGAGGATGACGACAATGACGGTGGAAATTGTACGGCGGGTGTCTTGAGGGGAGTAGCGAGAAGTTTTCTTATGATCGACCGGTAGTGCTCCGGCACCGGCGACATCACCATTGTGCTTCTCGTCGTTTCCCATATTAGACGTAGGATGAATTAGTGACTATTTGTTTGATTGTATTGTGACATATATTATTAAGAGGTGGAGGTTGTTCGTGGCAAACAAATACATTGGACAAGTGGAAATTAGGGGTGATTATCGGGCCACAACCGAACCGAACCGAACCGAACTGATAGAACCGATAACCGATAACGATGAATTTTCAAAACCGAAACCGAACCGATAACATGTTATCGGTTTCGGTTCGGTTCGGTTTCGGTCGGTTTTCGGTTCGGTTCGGTTATTTTAGGCCAAATGTTCATCATTTTCCGAAAACCGAACCGAACCGAACCAAACCGATTGAACCGATAACCGATAACACTGAATTTTCAAAACCGAAACCGAACCGATAGCATCTTATCGGTTTCGGTTCGGTTCGGTTTCGGTCGGTTTTTGGTTCGGTTCGGTTTTTTCGGTCCAAATGCTCACCCCTAGTGGAAATCGCAAGAATGACATCTTATAATAAGGCCGATTGATTATATTTTTGGCAATTTCTATTCAAATTTCCAAATATGCACAAAAATTGGGTTAATGTACCGTTCTTGTGAAAATAAGAAACTATATTTTGGTTTTGGGCTGATTTTGTTATTTTAATCGATTAAAATTAATCAGACCCAACCCAACCATATAGAGCCTGAATCCTCGGTACTCTCGTTATGCGTCTAATATGCCTACCACTCATAATTTCAGTATTATAGCAACGACGGAAATTGACGATGCAGGGCCTAAATGTGTTTATTTCTATCATTTTAGTCCCCATAAATTGACCAGTATCCGAATCAACACACCCAAATAGTAGCAAACCTTTTGCAATCTCTCTGATTCGTTTGAAATCTCACATTCTTAGCTTAGAAGCCAACATTGAAAAGGAGAAGAGGGGGAAAAAGGCCTCACGGCCCGATTTAATTGTTGTGAGCGTGGCCCAAAATTTATCCCTTATGCCTGGTTTTTGTTCTTCCTAGAGATTGGTTACAAGGCCCATCTAATTAACTAGCATACAATTGTGTATTACTGTAATTTCTGTTGTTGCTTCCTACTCCATCCGTCCTAAATAAAATTTTCATTTCTCCTTCAAATTTTGTCCTTAAATAAAGTTCTCATTTCTCAAACTTAAGGGGTCCACTTAATATAATAATATTATTATAAATAATATACTTTCACCAATAGCCATATACCTAGCCATTTCTCAAACTTAAGGGGCCCACTATATATAATTATATAGTTTTGCAAAAGGACAAAGTTAACCACCAACAACAGCCATATACCTAGCTTCTGGGTAAAACTGGTTCGGGTTGAAATTCGCATAAGCATTTATCATGTAAAAATAACAATTATTTTAACAAAAGAATTGTTCCTAGTAGCGAAATTTAATGTGAAATTGGCTTATATGATTATAGATGGAGCTGATTCAATAATAGTTCCTAGTAGATTTGAACCGTGTGGTCTTATACAGTTGAAAGCAATGTCGTATGGATGTGTAAGTATATATAACTTTAATTAAATCCATGTGAATAATTGTATTCTAATTTGTGTTTTTAATTTGGAACGGTAAGCGATTGTTGCTTCAACTGGCGGGTTGGTTGATACGGTTAAATAAGGATATACAGGATTTCAAATGGGACCGTTTAACGTTGAGGTAATTATTTTATTTTGTTTTTTCATATAAAGAATTAAATTGAAAATTTAAAGTTTAAGGCGTAAAAATGTTTTGGCAGTGTGAAAAAGTTGATCCAGCAGATTTAACTGCAATTGCAACGACTGTTACATGCGCGTTGGCAGTGTTTGGCACTCCTGCTTTCTAGGAGATGATTCAGAACTGTATGGCTCAAGAACTTTCTTGGAAGGTTAGTATTTCAAATAAAGATCTTTAAAAAATTAAAAAGTAAAATTATATCCTAAAATGTGGTTAGAATCCTGCAATGGAATGGGAAGAGGGGCTTTTGAGTTTGGGGGTGGAAGGTATGAGCCAGGGACTGAAGGTGACGAAATTGCTCCTCTCGCAAAGGAAAATGCGGCTACACCTTAATTAACCCAACAAATTCCTGTTCCATAATTTAACATACGAGTAATAATAATAATAATACGTAATAATAATAATAATACTCCTCTGTCACATTTTTATTGTCTAGTATACTATTTTAGTTTGTCTCATAAAAACTGTCTTTCCTAAATTTCAACCAATCAAAAAAACTTTTAAGTGGGAAAAAGAAAATTTGATTAGTGACATAATTAATGTAATTTTCTTAAACAATGTGCTTTTTTGTAGTGGATATTAAATTTGGGACGGATGGGAGTAGTATATATGTTCCGCTAACCGAATCATGTAGTCCCGAAAATAGTTTTGGCAGTACCCATCTATATTAACAGCATTTTTTGCTAAAAGTTGTCTGACCAAATGAGAGTTTGGTTTGATCTCCAATTGTTGTATGTTGTCTTTGTATGGGTTTCTATTTTCATGGCTATAATGTTTGGAGATGAGGTATTTTTGATCTACTATTGTAATTTTCTTTTTTATATAAAATCAAATATGAAAAAAAATGTACTATTATGATTATATTATGATTAGGCAAGTGTAAACTGGACCAGAAATCGACCGAAATCACATATCTAATTTCTTACATTATTAAGAAACATAAATTAACGAGTAATATAATTTATGAAAAGTTGTATATAATCAAAATTTTTGTCAATTATAATATTCCACTAAAACTTAGGCTATGCATAGTATGATGTCTTTACGTCGTGGAAATGTTGAGTGGTGCTTCCAAGCGAAACACCATTCCTCCTTACGTCGTGGCTGGTTTCGCGGTGCGAAGGTGGCCACGACCACGAATGATCACAAGGCATGGTAGGGTATTTCCTCCACATTTGGTAGGACCACATCACATACCTATAAGGCCGAAGGGAATGGGCCAACGCCGTGGCTATGTGGGGTGATTTGGCAATGGGCAACGCCGTGGCAAAAAAAGCAAACACCATCCCCCCCAACGGCGTGGGAGGGTGGCGTGGTGGAGATGTGGTATGGCCAACGGCTGGAAACGGGCGTGGGGGTGAGATGGGGGTGAGGTGGATGCTTGTGATTGGTTGGTGGGTATTTTCTTTTCATTCTTATTTAAAATTAAATAGAATAAAATGGTGTGGTGTGGTGTGGTGGGTATTTCCTAGAGATGATGTGGTGTGGGTGTGGTGTGGTTGCTGAGGTGGCAGATGATGTGGCGGGCAAAGGCACCACCACATGTGGTGTCCATACCGGATAGCCTAAGTAATAGCCAAATGCAACATTATAGAAACAACATTTTTAAGTGAGTTGAATTTTATTACAAAATAAATTTATTTAATACTCCCTCCGTCCTTAAATAAAGTTCTCATTTCTCTTGGTACAACATTTTAGGAGATAGTTAGTGGTGGGGTATTTGGTACTCCCTCCATCTCACAAAAAAAATTTCATTTCTCCTGGGCACGAGATTTTATGAGATAGTTAGTGGTGTGGTCCTTGCTAATACTTTTGATTAAAATATAAGGATAGATTGGAGAGAGAAAGTTTTTATTGGTGGAAACTTTGGTAATAATATTATTTTATTAAGTGGACCCTAAAATTTGAGAAATGAGAACTTTTTTGTGGGATAAAATTATAAGGAGAAATGAGAACTTTTTTATGGGACAGAAGGAGTATTACTTTTGATTATAATATAAGGTTTGATTGGAGAGAGAAAGTGTTTTAGGAGATAGTTAGTGGTGAAAGTATTGGTAATAATATTATTATATTAAGTAGACCCCTTAGGTTTGAGAAATAAGAACTTTATTTAGGGATAAAACTTGAAGGAGAAATGATAACTTTATTTAGGAACGGATGGAGTATAAATGTTGTATTAGAGTATTATAATGAACTTTTTCTTTTGAAGTTGTATTAAAATTTAGTTAATTTTTTTTAGAAAAAGTTAGAATTATTGTAATTTTAAAGATAATTCTTAATTTGAAAGGTTATATAATCAAGATAGAAGTATTATTTGTATTTTTAATTTAATTAAAATGATTATATGTATAGATAAATTGAAATCATCATACTTAAATATTCAGATTGCACAAACAAATTACTAAAAGGCGTTAAAGGTAATACGTTAATTAAATTGATAGCTAAAAATTCCGATTTGAGGTTATTTAAGTTTGGACAGTGTCATAGCATTAATCGAATTAATTAGCTGAATTAGATGTTGTATTAACATTAGAAAATTATTAAGTTGTTTTTCAAAATTAAAAAAAATCATTTACTGTTTAAATATTTTTAATTAAATCTTTAAATAATTGTTGCATTCGTGTATATAAAAAGGTTGCATTTTTGAAAATAAATTTATAACAAATGTTGCATTTATATCTAAAAAGATACCATTTAAGAGTAAAATATGTTGCCTTTACATACAAAAAAGTTATTGTAACGACCGTAATTTTATGTTTGTAATTTCGTATGTTTAATTCGGGATTTATACGATTTAAGTTATTTATGTTAGAATACCTCTACCGTTATGTTATATTTAGTATGTGAACGTGCAAGACTCGTGATAATTAGAAACGGGTCAAAAGTTGGTAAATGGTAAGTTGGAGAAGTGAAAGTTCAAACCTGCAGTTTCGTGTCACGAAGATTCGGGTTCGTGGCACGAAGTAAAACAGAAACTTGTTTTCGTGACCCACTGAACGCGAAGATTTATTTTTAATTGGTATGGATTGGTTGGGTGATCATCAAGCACAGATTTTATGTGGGAAAAAGATAGTCTCAATTAAGACCCGCGATAATGAAAAAGTTTATTTTTACGGCGAAAGACGACACCATTTACCGAGCCTCATGACCGCGGTTAAAGCAAGAAAATGTTTAGCAAAAGGATGTTCGTCCTTTTTAGCATATGTGTTAGATGGAAGGAAGGAAAAGAAGACGGTGGAAAATGTGAAGGTGATTCGAGATTTTCCCAAGGTATTTCCCGACGATTTACCGGGATTGCCACCGGAGAGGCAAGTAGAATTCCGTATCGATTTAGTTCCGGGAGCGACACCGATAGCTCGTGCTCCATATCATTTGGCTCCCACCGAAATGCGGGAATTGATGTCACAATTGCAAGAATTACTCGACAAGGGATTCATTCGTCCTAGTTCGTCTCCATGGGGTGCGCCCGTATTATTCGTAAAAAAGAAAGACGGTTCGATGAGGATGTGCATCGATTACCTAGAGTTGAATAAGATGACTATTAAGAACCGTTACCCGTTGCCTAGAATTGACGACTTATTTGATCAACTCCAAGGGGCCGATTATTTCTCAAAGATCGATTTGAGATCGGGTTACCATCAAGTTCGAGTGAAAGAAGGAGACACCGAGAAGACGGCGTTCCGTACACGATATGGGCATTACGAGTTCTTGGTGATGCCGTTTGGGTTGACTAATGCACCGGCAATTTTCATGGATCTTATGAATCGGGTTTGTAAACCATTTCTCGACAAGTTTCTTATTGTATTCATTGACGACATTCTCATTTATTCCAAAACCGAAGAAGAACACGAAAGTCACCTAAGGCAAACGAAGTTATATGCAAAGTTTTCCAAGTGTGAATTTTGGATTTGGGAAGTTCAATTCCTTAGTCATGTTGTGTCACGAGAAGGAATCAAAGTTGACCCGTCGAAGATTGAAGCGGTTATGAAGTGGGAACCTCCTCGAACTCCAACCGAAGTGAGAAGTTTTCTCGGGCTTGCCGGTTATTACCGCCGATTTATTCAAGATTTCTCCCGAGTGGCAACCCCACTCACATTGTTGACCCGAAAGAGTAGCCAATTCGTGTGGGCAGAAAAGCAAGATAATGCATTCGCTTTGTTGAAGGAGAGATTATGTAACGCCCCGATTCTCACGTTACCCGAAGGCATGGAAGACTTTGTTGTTTATAGTGATGCCTCGAATAAAGGTTTGGGTTGTGTTTTGATGCAACGAGGAAAAGTGATAGCTTATGCCTTGAGACAATTGAAGGATGCGGAAACGAGGTACACCACACACGATTTAGAGTTGGCGGTGATAGTGTTTGCCTTGAAGTTATGGCGACATTATTTGTATGGTACGAGGTGCACGTTATATACGGATCACAAGAGTCTTCAATATGTTTTCACTCAAAAAGATTTAAATATGAGACAAAGAAGATGGATCGAATTGATAAACGATTATGATTGTGAGATAGTATATCATGCGGGGAAGGCTAATGTGGTAGCCGACGCCTTGAGTCGAAAAGTTCATGAAAAGCCGATTAAAGGGAAGTTGACTCCGATTGAAATAGTCTCGAGTATTGTGGAACGAATTAAAAACGCCCAACAGGAAGTGATGGAGAGAGAAGAGTTAAGACAAGAACGTTTGAGTAAAAACCAACATTTTGAAGAAAATAATCAAGGGTTGAAAACCGTTGGTGGTCGAATTTGGGTCCCCAAATTTGGTGGAGCCCGAAAGGAATTGTTAAATGATACCCATAAGTCTAAGTATTCGATCCACCCGGGAAGTACAAAGACATATCAAGATATCAAGAAGATGTATTGGTGGCCCGGGATGAAAGCAAGAGTGGCTAAGTATATTTCTAAGTGTGCCACGTGTGCACAAGTAAAAGCTGAGCATCAAGTACCTTATGGGGTAGCTCAATCCTTACAAGTACCGGCCGGAAAATGGGAAGATATAACAATGGATTTCATTGTTGGGTTGCCAAAAACGAGCAAGAACCACGACGCCATTTGGGTCATAGTTGACCGGTTGACCAAAAGTGCTTTATTCTTAGCAATTCGGGAAACCATGCCACTCGAAAAATTGGCAAAGTTGTATGTGGATGAGGTGGTAAGACTTCATGGGGTCCCGTTATCGATTGTGTCCGATAGAGATGCGAGGTTTACCTCGAGATTTTGGAGATCGTTGCAAGAAGAATTGGGAACAAAATTGCGGTTGAGTACGGCTTACCACCCGCAAACCGATGGTCAAAGTGAAAGAACTATTCAAACGGTTGAAGATATGCTAAGATCTTGTGTGTTGGATTTTGGGGGTAAATGGGATGAACATCTACCGTTAGTCGAGTTTTCCTACAATAATAGTTATCACTCAAGTATTAAAATGCCGCCTTATGAGGCCTTGTATGGAAGGAAATGTAGAACCCCATCATGTTGGCTTGAAGCGGGTGAGACGAAACTCACGGGTCCCGAAATTGTGAAAGTGACAAATGAAAAGATTGGAATAATTCAAGCCAATATGAAAGCCGCACAAGACCGACAAAGAAGCTACTCGGGTTTGAAAAAGAGACCGTATGATCTAGATGTTGGTGACATGGTGATGTTGAAGGTATCGCCTTGGAAAGGCGTGATGCGGTTTGGAAAGAAGGGCAAATTGAGCCCAAGGTATGTTGGCCCGTTTAAGATTTTGAAATGGGTCGGCTTACAAGCATTTAAGTTGGAACTCCCACCCGAACTTCAAGGTGTTCATGATACATTCCATGTAAGTTATTTGAAGAAGTTCGTGGGTGAGGTTGAAAATATTATCCCATTACAAGAGTTGCGGGTTGATGCCCCGAACCGGTTGATAGAAGAACCCGAAGTCATATTAGAGACAAAGACCAAGAAACTTAGGAATAAAGAGATTGAGTTGGTGTTGGTCAAGTGGAAGCATTCCCTTGGACCAAATTTGACTTGGGAAGTCAAAGACGAGATTCGGAAAAGATACCCGGATTTTGTGAACTATAATGCGATTCCGAGGACGGAATCCTCTTAAGGGGTAGATAGTTGTAACGACCGTAATTTTATGTTTGTAATTTCGTATGTTTAATTCGGGATTTATACGATTTAAGTTATTTATGTTAGAATACCTCTACCGTTATGTTATATTTAGTATGTGAACGTGCAAGACTCGTGCTAATTAGAAACGAGTCAAAAGTTGGTAAATGGTAAGTTGGAGAAGTGAAAGTTCAAACCTGCAGTTTCGTGTCACGAAGATTCGGGTTCGTGGCACGAAGTGAAACAGAAACTTGTTTTCGTGACCCACTGAACGCGAAGTTTCAGTTTCGTGTCACGAAGATATCCCCGCCAAACTTCGTGCCACGAAGAAATTATTTCGTGCCACGAAGGTGCCTGTACACATAAAACGGGAAAATAAAGAGAAAACTTAGCAGCCGAAATAAAGAGAAAACTTGGAGATTTTGGTGATTCTTGGCTCAAATCTTCATCATCTTGGAGGATTTAAACACCAAAGGTAAGGATTATTGATTATTATGATTATCTACCTTGATTGTGAGCCTGGTATGGGTAAAAATGGTGGTTTGGGGAAACAACCATGTCATCTTTGGGGAAGATGACTAACCATGGGTGTAGAACACTCATTGTAGACTTGTAATCAATGTGTACAAGTCGGATTTGGGATTATTGATGGAAAATCTTGAACTAGGGTTTGAGATTCCACCAAGTTGGATGAACTTGGTGGTTAGAAATGTAATATGGATTAATTAGTGATTAGTTATGGTTAATAAGTGGTTATTATGATGGTAATGATGTTAGGTCAAGAAGACCTTGAGATTGGAAGTATTCCTTTGATTAAGGAGTAGAGATTTGTTGATTTATACAAGGTTGGGAAGCATAACTAAGGTGAGTACATGTGAACTTTCAAAACTGAGTACATAGCTAGTAAATGTTTTATGTTTAAATGTTTTATCGAGTCTATAAGTAATTTAGTCAATTATGTGATTACTAATGAATTGCTTATGTGATGAAGAATGATAATTGATTGAGAAATGATGGAGCTATAAGCTCATAGTAATAAAAGATAAGTAATGATGATGATGATGTCCCTAGGGCCATGATAGATTGGAGGCATTCCGGTTATCATGGTTCCTTAAGGTTAGTGGTAGATTGGAGGCATTCCGATTACCCAATACCTATGAGTCCCGGTAGATTGGAAGCATTCCGGTTACCGTGGATATGACGGTCTTGATAGATTGGAGGCATTCCGATTATCTTGACATTGACCAATGATGAAAGAAGTGAAGTGACCCGAATGGAATTAATAATATTATTATAATATAAATGATATTATGTGACTAGTTGTTTATCGGGTCTAAAACCCATGTATCTCACGAGGCAATTTTGTCTCACGTACTATGTTTGTGTTTTTGCTATGTACTCAGGTTCGGGATCGAAGAATTAGGAGGCTTGATTAGAAGAGGCCTTATTGGGATTAGCTTGGTGTTCATAGTTAGAATCCTTATCTTATGGTTAAGATACAATTTGTAACACCAGTTTTTGTAAACTCTGATAATCTCAAACAAGAAACCTTTTAGTTTTTGTAACTCGGTATTTGACACCGATACATTATTACTTATTTTCGGATGAAATGTTATTTAAATATTGTTTTGAAAAAAAAATGAGGTGTTACAGTTATTACTTAGAATATCGCATTTAAATATGGAGTAATATATAGGTAATTCTTTCATAAAGAGTTGCATTTTATGACAAAAGAGATTGTATTAGATCTAGGGGTTGTTTGGGAAAGCTTATTTAAGGAGTTTATAAGCTTATTTAAGCATAAAATTGACTTACACTTTTTATCTTAATAAGCTTATAAGGCCTCTCCCAACCCTTACCCATCACTAAACCCATCACTAGCGGCACGTCATCGCATCCTTACTGACCCGCTACTGACACGTTCGTGCCAACCCTACACATCACTAACCCATCACTAACACACCATTTCCACATCATCATTTTTAATTAAATTAAATAATTATAAAATAAATAAATTATATTAATTTAAAATACATTATTTAAATAAAAATATATTTTTATTATTAAAACAAATATATAAAAGAAATAAAAACTGAGAAAAGAAACATTTTTTATAAAAAAACATAACTGGTACAAGTCTAAAAGCACAAGGTACAAGTCCAAAAGCACAATGTACAAGGTACAACCCCTTCCCTTTTCTTCTTCCCCTCCTTTCTTCTCCACTGCTCCACCACCTCTCCTCCACCTCTCTCCTCGACGGCTGCAGCAGAACGTCCTCCCCACGACGAATTCTTCACGACGCCCCCCACGACGGCTCGGTGCCAACGCCGTCGTGGGTCGACGGCCCTCGACGCCCTCCCCCGACGTGCCGTTGGCACAGGTCTAAGCTAATAATCTTTCTCAAATAACACCCCCTAACGCAGTCTTTGTTAAAAATTTTGCTTTTGGCATAACGTAACTTTAGTAATGCAACATTCTATGATGGTTGCTTAGCTTCGTTTATTATAGTGTGTGATATAGATACATAGCTGCTCATGTAACATCTAATGTTATAATAATTTCAAGATTTGTTGCTACTCATATGCCTATTCATTTTTAAACTTGACATGTAACATTTAATGTTAATATTATTTTTTGATTTTGACACTTGTCATGATCAAATTGGTAAGTACATTAGTAAGCATAAATAATTGGCACAAATATTCATTACTCTAATTGAAAATGAAATTGGTAAGTACATTAGTAAGCATAAATAATTGGCACAAATATCATTACTCTAATTTCAATTAAGAGCTTAATTAAGGTGTTCAAAGGAAAGCTGTTGACCATACTTTCTCTCTCTTAACCCCACTTCCATTTTCAATCTCCATTTTCAATTACAGACTGACACACCATCCTTCTCTCCTATATTAATTTATGAATCCCTTTCCTTTACAGATAAAAGTTTCCCCCCCTTTGCTTGTTAGGTGAACCAAAGCCCCATTACTCATCTTTTCTCTCCAGATCTCTTTCTCTCTCTTTATTCTTTCCGACCCCTTTTCTCCCTTCTGCTGTAAATGCAGCCTCATTATTATTATTATTATAATTGTCAATTCAATATCCATGGGGAAGAAAGGTGGATCTTCATGGCTCACCGCTGTTAAAAGAGCTTTCCGATCTCCCAGTAAAGACAACCACCCCGATAAAAAAACTCAAGATCATCATCAATTCGATGAAGAAGACAAGGTTCCGTTTCTTCTTATATCCTTCATCATCGTCATCGATTATGTACTAATTAATCGTTTTTTTTTCAAATAAAATGCAGAAACGGGAAAAGAGGAGATGGCTATTCCGGAAGCACACGGAAAATGCAACAGCACAAGCGGCCCAGCCGGTGAAAATGAGTAATTTAGGGACTTCTACAGAAGCTACGGCGTCTGAGCAACGGCATGCTATTGCGGTGGCGGTCGCAGCTGCAGAGGCGTCAATGGAGGTGGCTCGCTTGAGTAGGACGCCACCGTCAGCAAGCCGTTCACGAGAGCATTATGCCGCCACCATTATTCAGACTGCTTTCAGAGGTTATCTGGTGAGTGTGAAACCTATCCATTTTTGTTTTATTAATTAGCCTATGCTGCTAATCCTATGGGCCCTACATTCGTCATTGCCATTGCTATTTTATGATTTGCATGAACTAAATCACCTTCTTAATCATAATTTTTAGCTCATATATCACAATGTGTAAATTAATTTTACAATTAACTGTAATCTATATTAAACAATTAGAGTGTTGTATACAATAACCACCCCTTTTAGCATGTTTGTAGTGTATGCATATTTTTGTGCAAAGTACAAAGGTTCATATGAATTGAAACGATTAATTTATTGTTTATAGTGAGATGAAACGATTCATTAATTGAGTTTCCATAATGAACTAAGTTTATGATAACGTGACAAAAAGTTTCTATGAACTCTCATGGCAATTAATGTGCTTATGTGGGGTCCATTCTCTTTTAATGCCTTCTTTTTCAATTTAATTCAATATCCATATTTCTCAAAAGTTTATGAATAGTTAAAAACAAGTTTATAAAATAAACCTTTAAAATGTTTTATGATAATAGATATCCTTTGATTTATGCCATCTAAATTTAATGTCTTAATTACCTTGTAAGTAGTGTAAATTTAAAAATCAAGAAAAATATTACAATCAGTATCAAATATTAACACTTTACAGATTAGACAAGTACCGCCCGAGTTAAACCTCAAAAATAAAGTGGGGTTTGCAACATTAGAGAACATATGCAATGCACATTCCCTTTTGAAAAGATATATTAAATGAGTTGTTGGATATTAGCTGGAATACAATACATATTATTCTTTTAAACATATTCCCGATATAAAATGGCCTCCTTCATGTAGTTGATCTTTGCTTGTGATACGTGTGACGTAACCATTGTCGTCACTCATCACCATTAACATTCTCATGACATCGGATAATATTTATCTAGGAAATCTTATGACCCTAAGAGATCATTTTGAACGTTCTTATCATTTGATCATCACCAAATGGTTAATAGAAGGAAAATCTATGATTTTAAAAAAAGACAATAATAAAAATCATTTGTAAATTCAAAAAAGTCATAATGACATGCTTCAACAAATTGGCTTAATCTAGGATGGAAACGCACATGGGAAGATGCCTGAGAATGCAGCATGTGCACATGCCCCCACTTGATAACCACATTCTCCTTTTCGGAAATGTAAATAGTATATAGTTGCTACTTCTACATATGCCATTATTAATCGTTTTCATAATAAATTGACCATTGACCATGAGTACCAAAATAATTACATTGTTATTGATAATTCATGATAATTATATAGATGATATTCATGTGTGTTTTTTATAATTTAATAGGCGAGGAGAGCTCTTCGTGCACTCAAAGGATTGGTGAAATTGCAAGCATTAGTGAGGGGTCACAATGTGAGAAAACAAGCCAAAATGACACTTCAATGCATGCAAGCTTTAGTTAGAGTGCAAGCTCGTGTTCTTGATCAACGCATGAAACAATCCGACCAATGTAGCAGTCGGAAATCTACTTTTAGCGACACCAACAGTGCTTGGGGCTCTCGTTATCATCAAGATATTTCAGACAGACGATCCATGGTGCCTCATTTACCCTATATATCTATATATATGTTTCAAAGTAACTTATTTTTATTTTGGGTTTGGTAATTTATAGTCACGTGATGGAAGTAGCATTGCTGATGATTGGGATGAACGACCACACACTATTGAGGAAGTTAAAGCAATGCTTCAAAATCGAGCTGCCAGACGCGAGAAGACGTTATCACAAGCCTTCTCTCAAGAGGTTTGTCTTTACTTAACTACTTAAAAAAAGTTACATACTTCCAAACATCACATGATTTGAATAATGTCAACATGGTCAAAGTCACCAACATGTCAGCTTTTTTGACCGTGGTTAAAATATCTATGTTTATGTAATTGATTTGTCTTTTTTATGTTTGTGGCATGAAAAGATGAGAAGAAACGGTAGGAACCCGTCAATGGGAAGTGACAACGAGCTCGGTGTTGGAGACAGACACCAATGGCTCGATAGATGGATGGGTTCAAAACCATGGGAGACTCGACCCATGGCTCGAGCCTCAACCGATAATAGAGATGGTGTTAAAACCGTTGAGGTTGACACATCTCAACCTTACTCAAACTTACCACCTAACCACATGAGAAGATCTAGTTACCAATATAACAACCATCACCACCACCAAAATCAAAATCAAAGAAATTCATCTGCTTCACCACTCCATAGAGCCCCGGTAACACCATCACCATCCAAAACGAGGCCCATTCAAGTCCGGTCAGCCAGCCCGCATTACGTCAGAGAAGATAGAAGCTATCACAGTACTCAAAGTCAAACCCCGAGTCTACGGTCAAACTACAGTTTCAACACCGTCTTACATCAAAACCCAAGGGGTTCGACCAGTGGTGGGTCAATGCCTAATTACATGGCTGCAACCGAGTCAGCAAAAGCTAGGGTTCGGTCCCAAAGTGCACCTAGACAAAGACCTTCAACTCCTGAAAGAGATCGGTCCGGGTCAGCCAAGAAACGGCTCTCGTTCCCGGTTCCAGACCCATATGGTGGAAATGTACAAAACGGGCAGAATTTAAGGAGCCCGAGCTTTACGAGTGTGAATGAAGCTTATGCGTACATGGGGGTGGAACAACAGTCTAATTATTCGTCTTATTATACAGAGAGCATTGCAGGTGGTGAGGTGTCTCCCTGTTCAACCACTGATCTCAGGCGGTGGTTACGATGATGGATTTCAGTTGATTAATAAAAATCTGACTCTGGGAATTTCAGTTGATTAAGATTCTAAGATGCTTAATGGTTGGTTTTCAATTCTTTAGATAATCTGCTAATTTAATTAATTAGTTTTGGTTCAGAGAGGAACTAAAAAGTGTGTGATTGTGAGTGTGATTAAATTTAATTAATAGGGTGGTGTGTACTGTGCTGTGGTTGTTTCCAGTTTTTGATGTAAATGCAGTCAAAGTCACATGTATCCTGCGTATTTTCTGGAATTATATAATATGTTGATCTTGATGGAAGCATAAACAAGAGATTATTTAATTATTATTATGTTAGCAGTGCATTTGTTTATTAATTTATTAGGGTTAACTCCAAACAAACAGCATACATGGGGTTGGCCAGACTACATTACATCACATGTGCAGGGCAGTGGTCAATCCAATAAAGTGGTCAGTACATGTTTTTTTTTTTAATTAACACATTATTGCAGCAAAACAGAGATCAAACTGAAACTGAAACAGATATAGATTAGTATTATGTGCTATAAACAAACATGAAGGAATTTGTATTACGGAGTATTACCATTGCCATACATGGATTAGGTATTATGAATTAGTTCATGAAGCTGTGTTTCAAGTTCATCCAATCGATCCTTCCAATCGCTTTTTATGCACAATGGCTTCGCATTGCTGGATCGCATCTCCTTGCTTATCGTCCTCATTGTTCATGTTTTTAATCTTCTTTTTGTTTGTTTTCTTGGAGGTTTTGTAGGCACTTGCTTTTTGCAGTGCTAACAATACAGCAGATCCCGACGAATTAGAGTTAAATGCATCTGAATCCCCAATTTCTTGCTGCTTCAAAAGTTCTAATTCTCGATCGATTTCCGTTTCTTCGTCGTAATCATAATTCAGGTTTTTCCGAGGTCGTGAATACCTGTGAAAGGACGGTTGTTGGCGGTAGCGGGATGCCATAATCTGCACTGCAGGATATGGTGGTAACGGCCCACATGGCGTGTGGATGGAAATAGCACTACTTTAAAGATAGTAAAACCCAAATCGCGGTCCAAAGGCAAACTATATATTGGGCTGGCTCGAAAGAAGCCAAAATAATTGCCATGGGCCACAGGTGTTAAAAAGAAAGAAAAACTGAATAAATAAATTTTATTTGTTAAAGCAAGAAATAAAATTTAATTTCAGGTTTACGATCTTAAATGCGGATTAAGTGTTGTAATTCACACGCATGTTCAATCATGACATGAGTTAAGATATCGCTTTGCAATTTACATCCAATTACTCTAATTTCACATTCAAGCTATTTGTTTCTCTCCTCAATTAACAATAACATGTGAACAAGATTGTTTTTATACACTTCAACCTCATATAGTAATAATGCTGGCTGCTACAAGTTTAAAATTCAAAACTATTGTGATTCATTATCTGAACATGTAGGAAAATTCAGGCCGGGAATATTCTCCAAATCTTCTTTTGCAAATAACGGTAACAACCAAAGCGCCTTTTTTGTACCAAAAACCTGCAACACAACATAGGATGTTCATCATCTGATTCACGGGTTTCAACTTATGAAATCTCTAATAATTACCTGCTCAAAGTTTTTCTTCCGCCCCAAGTCATATTTCCACCTCACTACTCCTTTCTTCTCATACAAAAATAACAAATAATAAAATAACCAAAAGATCGTTAAATTGTAAAAGACAACTGAACTAAATATACCTCTACTGAAGTGGTGTTGCTCGATAAAAGAGACGCGTGCATTATTATAAAACAAAGAAGGCTTAGTGCGAAAGCCACGTTTAAAACTGTATTGAAATAAAAATTTGTAAGAAAATTAAATAAATTAAAAGTTTGGCGAAGAAAGTTACCACACGTCAAAAAGGTAAGAGCGAGATCGCTTGGTGGTGTGTTTGAGTGACTTTTGGCTTCTTTGAAGAATTTCATGAAGCTCGGGAGTAATACAAAAGTATCCATTGTTGTTTCCAAAAACGTGTACAACTGAAATAACAGAAATAAACGAACATTATTAGCCACATATAAAATGATTAATCACATATAAATACCAAGAACAATAGAAAATATTTATAGTTGCGAGCCCCGACACAATTCACCACCCATACACAATGGTGATCCATCTTCAATACACATCTCTGACCTGCAAGAAACGTAATAAAAGGCCGTGAACATTAAGGTGTATTAATCAATTATTTTAAGTTTAATTAAATAAAATAATTTAAATCTAACTTACAAACAGCACAATGATGGCAACGAGGTGGTTTCCCATTTCGACAGTATCGGCAGTAGCTTACAGGTTGAATGTTTTCTGGTATATCTAAAGATACAAATGATGAAGTATCGGGTCCCGCTTCAAGATTTTCTTGTGATACGGGTTTCCAATTTTCAGGAACAGAGCCAGGGTCATGGGTAACTACCATGAAATAACTCCATGTTAACATCACAAGCTGCAACATGGGGATATAATGATATTACAACCAATTACGGATCAATTATTTTGTAGCTACTAACTAAATGATTGTGATTTAAAGTTTAAAGAGTGTTTGTTAAATGCAAAAGTATAAGAATTAATATTATCATTCATCATTTAGAAATAGTTGGTCAAAATAATGAAACTAACATGGGAAGCTAAAATAAATAAGAATCCTAATTCAATGATAACATCTCAAATTAAATCACAATTCAACAATGTTAATGCATCCAATTTGAATTGAAGCTAATAGGTATCCTAAAATTGAAATCATAAAAATTAAAATTAACACAGAGCGATTAGGGGTTTAGATTAGCACTTACAAGGAGGTGAAATAAAAGGATGATGATGAAAGATGTGAAACCGCCGTGGGATAGTTGCGGAGCCCAAGTGAGGATGACGACAGCATAGTAAGAAACGCCGATAATAGCAGCAACAAGAAGGAGCATTAAGTAGCCAAGAAATTTCAAGCCTGAACATAGCTTAAACAAGTTCAGATCCATGGAGGAGGGCGATTGAAGAAAGAGGGCCGTGGGCGTCGTGTTGTGGGAGGAAATAAGCGTTTGAGGATGGATGCAGTTGGAGCCAGCTTTAGTGGTGGCGTTGGGTGATCGGAATAAAAGTTGGTGCTCCGGCCAACGGTGCTAGTTGTTCTCACGTCACATTCCCCCACTTGATTACTGGGAGAAGTCTGTCAGATTATGCAACCACTCGGCCCTTTCCCTTTTCCTCTTAGTTTTTCTCATTATATTTTGAGGAGAAATGATATTTCTTAGTATCATTTCTTCCCATTCATATGCTTTATCAATTTATAAATTTGATAGGGTGTAATCTACTAATTTCATCTCCTCATATTATCTATTGATTTTGATATTTATCATGATTAAATACTCCCTCCGTCCCTAAATAAAGTTCCCATTTGTCCTCAAAATTTTGTCCCTAAATAAAGTTCCCATTTCTCAAACTTAAGGGTCTCACCTAATATAATAATATTATTACCAATACTTTCACCACTAACTATCTCCTAAAACACTTTCTCTCTCCAATCAAATCTTATATTTTAATCAAAAGTAATACCAAATACCTCACCACTAACTATTTCCTAAAAAGTTGTGCCCAAGAGAAATGGGAACTTTATTTAGGGACGGAGGGAGTAATAGATATATGAATAAGAAAAAAAGGTAGGAAGAAATATTATTATACTATTTTGAGGAATGATATTGATGCCAAAATCAACCAACAGCTTGATATAGTTATATAATTTAGCTATAAATTTTACATTTTATGATGTATGAGCGAAAATTATGGTGTAAAATTAAATTTTACTTCTCATTAATGATACTTAGTTCAATATAGTACTTTTTAAAAAACTCAATCAACCAAAGTCTCTATATGTACATTATTGTGTAACGGTAAGAGTATCCAAAATGATCTCTTAGAACTCTTGAATTCGGTCTTTTTCTATGTAAATATTTATTAGATTGTCAGAAAAAGATTCCTAAAAGTCACAATAACAACTGGATCAAGTACATTACAAATAAAATTTAATCACCTTGATAAGATAATTATAAACAAAAATACCCCTAAAAAGTTAATGAATCATATCAATGAGCAATATTAATCCCGCACGTTATAGCGAGATTTTATAGCTTCATATTATTAAGCAAATTGCGATACTAATGAAAACTTATACTCCGGAATATTTAACACGTTGTAGCGATATTTAAAGGGTAATTTTAATGAAACTAATTATAAAAAATTGACATATTAAACTAATATCTTTTTAATACATAAATACAATAGTTAGTAAAATTATATTTTTATAAAATTCATAAAAATATCTAATGTTTTTGAAGTAAAATTATGGAAAAAGCAGAAATACTAATGTTTTTAAATAAAGTAAAATTAAAATGAAATTATAATTATAAAGTAATTAGAAAATAATTTGAAAGTAAAAGTAAAAATGTTTATAGATGTTTATAGATATTTACAAATTAACCCCTATTTTTGAGTGAGTTTTGAAAAGTTTTATAGAATCATTTTGGTTGAGTCCATTTGGAGATTTCTCCTGCATCCCTTGGTTGAAGTCCACGTGAAAGGCATTTTAAAAACAAAACCAATCAACCAATCCTTTTTTAAGACAAAATCAATCTACTAATTCCTTTGAAGTTAACAGTAAAATACTCCGTAATACTTATTTATTACCACAATTGTATTACAGGTATAATTTGTCATGTAGCCAATCAATTTCATAATATATAGAGTTAATTCATAAATAATTCTTCAATTGACTATATTATTGCATAAACAGTCCATTTAAACATTTTTTTTATAAAATACTCCTTTAACTAACCACATATACCGTTTAAAAAACGTCTACGCAATAAAGTGGTACATAAAATAAGAAAAAATTGCCAAATGTTACTTTCATATCTTGTCGTTATATATAAATACTAGTGCAATACTTGTCAATTGCTCTGATATCTATAAAAAAAGTATTTAACTTACAATTTGGTAAATTTGTATCGTTAATTTTATAGCTTACAGAACCTATTACAAAAAATAGTTTATAACAATTATAAAGCTTTACATCAAAAGACTTAATCTCATTTTAAATCTTCCAAACCTTTTGGATCTAACTTTTAGGCCATTTATTGTTTGAGCCCATTATGTTTCATTGAAATATGTTGCCAAATGCCAAGTACAATACGCATCGCAATAAGATGTGGTGGACTTATAATTTATGGAAGTTTGGTTCTAATTGCTCTGTTTTTTAACACATTTTTTCAAATCAATCTTGTTTATTTCCCATTTCCGCAGTATCGATGGATCAAGCTTTCATCAACTCTCAATTTCCGCCCTCCGGGATGCTTTCAACAACCAGTAATTGATAAAGCTCCTAAGCAAAAGCTTCTTTGCAGATAGACCGACTTCCACAAAGCGTGCAAACAGGTGCGTTGTTCATGTTCTGAAAAAATGTAATGTTAAAAAACAGAACCGTTGTTTTCAAAATAAAATTGAATTGATGGGATATCAACCTCGGTTCTGTTTTATACTATACAGTTCTTCCGTGGCTCGTAATTATAATTCTTAAGATCCTTGATATTGACGTTTTTAGACATATTATTTGTCGTCAATATCGCGTAAATTGAGCGTGTTTTTAATTAGATTTCATTTGATATTACTCAATTTACTTGTTCTTGTGGATTTCAGGCCCGAAGAGGAAATATATGGCAAAAAGAAGCTAAAACGGACCACGCATGGAAAAAACGAAGCCTTCTGGGCGCGAGTCTGGGCGCGAGCCAAACGCGAGAACCTCGCGCCGAACAAAAACTTTCTGTTTCACCTCGCGTCCCTTACTCGCGTTTTAGAGCCTCTCTCGCGTCAAAAATTCGACCAAAATACCAGACCTCGCGCCGCGAGCCTGGCGCGAGCTCGGCGCGAGTTGACGCGGAATTTCATTTTTTATATCAGATTTTGTCAAATTAAAACACAACTTCGAACGGGACTGTGTTTTTGGGCAGTTGGGTGACGAAAAACAGCAGTTCTCAAGAGAATTCTTCATCAAATCAAGCAATTCGTTGGATTTTCATTAATTCGATCAAAACAATGTTCGGTATTATGATTTCTTTTGTATGTTTGATGATTATTAGCACTTCTATGGGCTAATAATCTTAATATTTACTATGTGTGACTGATTTTAGGGTTATGTTTGGTTAAATTTTAGGATTTTCTATCTTATGTTTGAACAATTGTTGGTAATGTATTAATCTTTCGGTTTATACCTTTGATCTTTGTCGTTTAATTTGTTTAATGGTGATTAGTTTAACTATTGACAACATTTGAACTAGTTATTATTATCCTCATCTTTTCACTCAAGTGACCTAGATGGCAATTCACTAGGAATATGGATTGAATTTAGATTCCAATAAGTTAGGGTAAATTGGATGTCTAACCGTAGCAATGGAAGTTCTAGGTTAGAGGGTTTAGGTGATCCAAACCTATTAAATCAACAACCCGAGGTGTGATTAGATTTCAACTTTTGAGAGAATGAATTCCTATTAGTTGTATTTAGTTTATTAAACGGAACTGAGAGGAATCTAGTACCGTGACCTCTAGAACATTAGAAGTAATCGGGGCTCAATAACCAGACATAAACCTAGATGAAGTCAGGCATAGTGAATACACCTTAATCTCTTGAAAAACAATTTTCTAAACCAAATCTCATTTCACTTTCTAAGTATTTGTTCAATCAATTTAATCTTTATAAAACAAACAATGAAACTTTTAATCAACTTAATTAATTTGTTAACTTTCGATTATTGGATTACATAAATCGCTCCCTGAGGATTCGATAACCCTTATACTTGCCTAAGCTATATTACCCGCGATTAGGTATACTTGCCTATGAATGTGGTAGTCTAGATTAGTCGTATTTGGAGCTTTAATTTATAACTAGATATATCTCATCAATCCTTTTAGATAATTATAATTATTTAAGGTTTATTTAGATGATTTTAAATTTTAAGGCCCGTTTTGATCATTATAAACTAGTAGTGTAATAATCTAATGTTGCTCGGGTCACTTAAAATAGTATACCTATAATATGCAAAACGTGTAGTAGAAAGATTATAAGCACTTTATAAAATTAAGGTTGAAGCTCGATATCTTTATAAGTAGCATAAAATTTGAAGAAAAATAAATCTTGAATCTAAAAAAAACAGTTATGAACCCATGAAAAAAGATACCTATATTGTGAATTTGACCAATTTGAATCCAAGAATTGGCCCACTTATCCAAATTCCTTAATATCAGAAACCCAAATAGAAAAACGTTAAGACCCGGGAAATTCCTTGTGGGTTTATTTGATGAAACGTGGTAAGACCGCTCCCAACAGTGCACCCAACTGATACCGTCAGTTGTTGCCAAATCAGCGTCACATCAGCTCACCCTCCAACCGACACTAAACTGACGTACTCATGCCAACAATACCACTTCCCTTTAATTTTTTGGGACCCACCATTACAAAACACACACACACAAAATACCCCTTTGGACCCACTCATCAAACTCACGCGATCTCTCTTCCCCGTTTCCAAACTGGCGAATGGCAACTGGCGGGACAACCGGCGGAATAAGGGACGGGGCGTGCCAACGGTGCACCCAACCGGTGGTGCCAACCGGCGGGGCTGTTGGCACCCGTCTAATAAGTTCCAACAATGGTCACATTGAGCCTGAGAAGAGCACCAACCTTTCGATCAATTCACTTCAAGTTGTTCATATAGTCCTTCAAATATTACCAAAATGTTAGTGCTTCAAATATTACTAAAATGTTATGGGTTTAAATTTCATTATAAAGATATGAGATGTATATATTAAATGCTATAGTTAAACAAAATTCTTCAAATAATTATTCTCCTCGTGGAGACCTATTCCATTGTGTATTCTTATGGTATAAAAAAAAAAATCAATTTTACTCGTTAACTATTACAAGTTGGCTAATTAAAGCATTTAAAAAAATGTCCTTAAATATATTTGTTTGAAAATGCCAATTGTTGAGTTAGAATTATGTGACAACCTTAAAAATCGGGTATTTGACCCAACTATTTTTGTGCCTAAGTTATTAAACAATTTATATTTCATTAATAAAGTAGTTATTTGGCGTTTAAGTCTAGTAAAACTCGCACATTTTGTGTTATTAGCGAACATCTGTCGTTATGCAAGTGATTGTTTATATGTGTTGGTACCTGTAAATTAGAAAGTTGGTGACCAAATGTAAACCCTAAAGCAGAACCAAAAATGTAAATTTTATAATTTATAATGACATTTTAATTAAGCAAATTAACCGAGAATTATGGTACAAATCATTCTACATAACTAAATATATAAGTTATAACACTTAATTACGCAGTATAACGTGAGGCAATCAAAATTTAATAATTATATAGCTGAAGTGGTATGTTTTTATGATTAAAAGACCACAATCTAAAAACCAAGTAAAAGCTGAATTAAAATATTTTGTTTTAAACAAATATAGTAGTATACGTAATTACCAAATACAAATAAAATTTTGTATTGAAATCTCAATTTCAAAAAGCAGCCCTTATCCCCACTCCCTCTTTCTACGGTAGAACCCCCACCCCATAATACTGAACTTACCGAGATTTGTGTGAATATATTATAATAAATAAAAGGTGTAAATATTAGTTAACTGATCAATCACAACCAACCCTCCTAAAACGTAAAATCCTTGTACCTGCAACCTCTTTTCTCTCCCTCTCCAATTGAAAACAGTCAGCCACCACTTTCTACTTCCTTTTCCGACGAGCTTAGGCATATCCGGTGACCTAGTGATCTCCAACCTCTCTCTCTACGGTGAACCAGAAACCACGTACCAATCTGATTTCATTTTCCGCCGATACAGATGAAACCCAGAGAACATAGCTTAGTTCCGGCGACAGCAACGTTTCTCCGGCAAAAGGATCCTTGATCTCGAGTTCTCCTTCCCCCTCACTCGATCTCTCTCCTCCGTTTTGCACCACGTACCCCTCGATCAGAAACGTGCTCTGGCAACGCTTCGCATTGCCGGCGACCACCAGTCTCTCCGGCAATCCCCCTCTCTTGCTCACGGTCTCTCTCGCATTAGGTATAAACCTCCACCTTTTATTTTATTTTTCTGTTCGATCATGCATGCATGTGTTAGTCTCCGTCGATGGCCGTGGCCCGTGGCCGGCCAGAACAAACCAATCCCTGACTCTCGGTCTATTATACACCAACTCAATGTCATGTGTGTGTGTTTCGTTTTAAGTACGTAATAAGCATGCAAGATTGGTAAGTTTAAGGTCACGAAATTGTCTGCGTGTTTCGGTTTGTGTGTGATCGGGTATCACTTGTTTTGTGGGTGTTCCGAGTACCGGCGGATCACCGGTGAGACCTCCGACGACTCCGGTGATGACTTCGGTTGTGTCTCGTAAACTTCAGTGAGTTCGGTTGTTGATTAGTCCGATGGAATCTCATAAGCCCAGTAACATTACTGTATTAATTACTCATCCAAGCTGAGCACAATCCTTTGTTTTAAATCTGGTCCAACAGTATTTGTTGAGCCCAAAATTCGTATTTAACTCAGTAATATTTAGCTCAATTATATTTTCTTTAAGTGAACAAACCAGAATATGTTTTGTGATTTAACCGATGTATAAAATATTACATAGTTAATACTTATTATAAATAAATATCTTTCTAAATGATTTATTTATATCATTTTCTTTTATTAAACTATTGTTTACTAATAATGAAATAATTAAGTAATTGTAATTTTTAAAAAAATTCAACTTATTTGATTAATGATCTATTGTATCACAATTCGAGTATTTTCACTTAAAGTGTAATCTATTTCTAAAACTCATTCAAATTAAGCAAACATATTTTAATACAAGACCGATCCAACCGAGTTATCAACGTATCGCTCATGTTTAAATTTGTGTTGAGAGAACCAGTTTTGCATCATGTAGTTTAGGTGTGTCATTTAGACCGTCACTTATTTGTTTATTATTATGCGTTTAGGACGCCAGGATTGTATGGTTGGAAACCCCAACTATCATTCATTCCACTTTGCTAGCTTCGCATCAGGTGAGTTTCACGGCCCCACTTTTACTATTTTATAACTACTTTATTGGGGGAGAAAACATATAACTACTCAACTATTTTGCAATAAATAATCCTTGTATAATCATTGTTGTGTACACGTACCTAACTGTGAAGGACAAAGGACCATGCTACGAGTCCACGTTTAACAGTAATCATTAGCTAATGTGTTAGCCAAGGAATATAGAGATAGTACTATCGGGATTGATCCCCCGCTCATGGTTAGTTATGCGTTAGCCCAACTGGATTTGAGCTTTATATTCTAACAATTAGATTTCGGATTGATTATAGGCTCTTTGATTATACCTTAACTTGTATTGCTTCGCGAGCTTGCGAGGGATTATGCATTGCACCTAAAACTACTTTTGTACATGATTTATACCTAACGATTTTGACGATACTTTTTATGGAGTCACAAAACCTATGAACTCACCAACCATTGTGTTGACACTTTTTTCTATATGTTTTCTCAGGTAACGGAAATTTAGTCTTTTACAAGATTCAATTATGGTCGGGATTGTCATGCATTAGTTCAAGAATAAGTCTTAAAGACAAGAGTTTTTCAAGTACAACATGTTGCATTGGTTTTATATTTTAAACAAGTACTTCTTGGTTTTGTAAACGACAATGACAATCCATTTTCTATTAATGCGATGTTTACTATTATTGATGTGTTATGTTGCTAATTAGTCGCACCTCGTTCTTCCGCAAAACCATTTTTGGCGGGGTGTGACAAATTACATCCAAAAATTATTTTAAAAGGGTAGAAAGGAGGTGAAAAATTGATTTTGTATTTAACCGTAGGACGACTTTATAACAGTGGTCCCGATAGTAACTAATCCAATTAGTTTAATGTAGGTAGGGATAAAACGGATTCGTGCCCGTTCGCAGAGTTGTGTATTAAACCAATGCAAGTTTTGTCTATAAAACTTGAACAACCACAATTTAAGTAAACTACTACAATATTGAAATCACATCTTTAGCCTAGTCATATTGGTGTAAAGTGTTGCCTATGATATATTGATATTGTTAAAAAAAAAAAAAAAAAAAAAACTACATTGATATCCTTTTGATCAAAATCCGATCTTAATTGTAAATGTTTTTAAATCATAGTTTTCGTAATCAAATCCATTTAAGATTTACTTTTTAGTCGAAATTCTTTACTAATTCAGATGGTGTCAACATTTTTAGGTTTGGGGTTTTGAAAAAGGGGCTCGTTCCCGCTAGTGAGAAGTGAGGAAACTTGAGACCAGATTTTCTATTGGGCCTTTAGTCCACTCCATTCGGTATTTTCATTAGGCTTATATCAAGTGGACTTACTTAGGTTTTTTCACTTGAAAAAGGGCCCTTTATTTATAGATCGCCGGTCCTACGTATACGTTTTGATCATGTGGAGACTGTACACTTTAGTGAAAATATTTGATATACTTCCTCCGATTCAAAATAAGTGATACACTCTGTGTTTCATGGTTTTTAAGACAAAAGATTATAGTGATGGTTAATTTAAATTAATTGGATGGTTAGTGGGGAATGGGTCCCATAACTTTTGAATAAAGTGAGTTTAATGATGTTTAAAAGTAAAAAGTACGGGTAAATGAGTCATTTCACTACTTAAAGTAGATAGTTAGTGTGTATTTACAGGAGGTGTTTACAGGATTCGAACTCTAGACCCCACACCTCATATGGGAGTAAAACCTATGCATCAACCAGTATAAAATATATATTTCTTTATTGGTTGAAGTCCACATAATAGATCATACAAAAATGAAATGCTTGTTTATTGATATGATAGATAAAATTAAATTAAATTAATGATTTAACGTCGTAAGAAGATGAGATTTAACTTTATCTTCCGTAGCACCAGGGATCCTTGCCACTACATGTTGACGCATGACGTCATTAACACATGACATGCTAGCATGGCGGACTTCTGCTTCCATTTCTCGTAGTGCATCCATCAATATCGCCGCCGGCGTATCCCTGTTACCGGACTTTACACTTATCATCGCATCCTCACCCACCATTTTCACCTCCACTTCAACGTCGTCCATCATTTTGTTTCTCATTCCCTTGTGAGCTTTTAATTTTGGAGCAGATACGACGGCGCTCCGTTTTTCCGAGCTCAATTCCGGCGCTTCAATCTTCACTTTCTTTAACTTCCGGTGGCTGTTTACCGCCTGCAACTGCGATTCCAGTTCTCCAACTTTTTGTTTCAATTCGTTAATGTAGCAGACGGCGTCGGCGAGCAAGGACGCTTTGTCCATCCTGGAAACATTTGGGACCACCGACCGGAGACTGTAGAAACGTTGGTTGAGCTTCTCACGCCGCTGTCGCTCCGCCTCCACGTGGTTCAACGGCGGATCGATTCCTAATTTCTTTTTCACACACTGTTTTTTGGTGGCTACATGAACCACTTGGCAATCGGAATCTGAATCCGATGGTGAATCTGATGTCGGAATACAAGGTTTTGTGTTCGGCACTATAACCTTCGGTTGTTGTTCGAGTGTGGGGGTGCTGAAATCCATAATGTTCATGCTCTCATCTCCCAGCAATCCACCCACCATATCCTGGAAAGAAGTCGCCGACGAAGATCCGACACCGAACAACGACTGAGCGTGATGTGCTAAATTGGAATCCGTTTGATTTATGAGATGATAAGACCCCAATTCCACAACCCCATTAGACGTCGGAACATATAAGAGTGTCTCCAAGCCATGGAAGTGAGCTTCCTTAGCTCTGTCGCAAAACACAGAGAGAAGTTTATGAGCTCCGGTTAACCAGACGACGGAATTAGACGCCAGTGCCTTGGCGGGAACAGAGCCGTCGCCACAGGTAAACGACCTGGTCAACGAGACGACATAAAACCAATCGGAGTCATCTGGGTTTTCCGGTCCGAGGAATGCTTGCGTTTCTTTAACGGCTGGTTTATTTGGGTTCTGGAGAAAGTAACCGTCGGCCCAGGTCAAACCGAGACGGCCGTCGGTATTGTTGACCTTCTGCCAGAATATGGCATAGGCCCATGGGTGATGTGGCTGACTTTGGAGGAGGAATTGAAGCTTCTGGTGACACACCGGCTGAGAGTTTTGATTTTGATGGAAGGATACGATTGAAGAAGATGAAGAAGGTGAAAGATTCAAAAAATCATCCATGTTTTTGAAATTATATGAAATCAGGGTATTGAATGAGATATAGATATATAGGAGTGGAGTGTGGGTAGGTGAAAGAAATACAAATGACCTGTGTAAAATTGTTTTTTATTTTTTTAGTTGAATAAACGAATATTGATACCATGCGATATGGTCCTCTAATCCCAGGGTTATTTTTTGTACCAAAGGGATTTATTTGGTAAAGCCCAATTGTTCTAACCTGACTGATCTCATCATATCGACACCTTTTAATTAGGTTAGCACTAGAAACAAGCATGTCATTTCAAATTGGACCACATTATGTAAATTTAGATTGTTTTTTTATTCTATTATGTAATAATATGCCGTAACATCCCCAACATTAAGATATATCAACGAATTTTCAACTAAATTGGTGTTGGTATAAAATAATTTTCAACTGTACCAATATAAGTGGAGATTTGTGTATACTAAAATACTTCCAAAATCATCAAAATTCACTTTTTTACTTTGATTAATTATTAGCGATTTAGGTGCTGTTTGTTTTTTCAGAGTAAAAAGATCTGCTGTCTGCGGACCACATCTGCCAGCTGCTGCAACTTCTGGGACGGACCAAAGGTCTGCAGTCTCCAAGAAAACTGTTGTTTGTTTTTTAACATCTGCAGACTGCTTAAATAAACTGAAATTTAAAATATACACCATCTTGCAACATTGAAATAATAATACTTCCTCCAATTTAAAATAAGTGATACATTGTTGATTTCACTTTTTTGAGGCAATATATTAAAATGAGGGTTAAATTAGATTAATTGAATGGTTAGTGGAGAATAGGTCCCAAAATCGTTGAATAAAGTAAGGTTAATGATTTTTAAAAGTAAAAGTAAGGGCAAATAAGTCATTTCACTTTATTAAAGTAGGTAGTTAGTGGGTGTGGGACCCATTATTTTTTACCAAATAAAGTAAATTTTCAAAGTGTATCACTTATTTTAAATCGGAGGAAGTATATATTAATATAATAATGATAATATTAATTAATATATTAATAATATTAGTTAATATATTAATATTATATTATATTTATATATAATAGTAATATATATAATTTAAATATAATAATATATAATTTAAATATACTTAAATATAATAATATTTATAATTTAAATTTAATAATATATCTTATTATCTAATAATATAATAATATTATATATTAATATAATAATAATATTAATTAATATATAATAATAATATTAATTAATAAAATGATAATATTAATTAATATAATAATAAAATACTCCGTATATTAACATAATAATAAAATATATTAATATAATAATAAAACTAATTAATATATAATAATATAATAATATATATATATTTATAAATATAATAATATATATTAATATAAGAATAATATTAATTAAATTTGGAGATGTTTTTTTTTAAAGTTTGGAAGACCCAAGAAGCTAATGCCCAAGTATTCCTGGGGAAGACCTTAAGCAGACAATATAAGGTATGCGGGCTTCCGAAAAACAAACATATGCGTAAGCCTTTTTCTGCGCGTGGTCTGCACCGCGAAGACAAAAGACCTCAGGAAGACCTTTTGTCAAAAAACAAACAGCACCTTATGTTGGAATATAAAACAAGTTACTACCGATTTGCATACTTGTTACTGATATGCAGTTAATGTTGATCAACTACTTAATGCTGCTAAGGAGTTGATACTGATTACAGAAGATACTACTGATCTTGGTCATTACTACTGATGTTCATATTTACTACTGACGATGGCATATACTACTGATGTCTATATATGGTGTTGATCGTGTCCGAGATCTTCGTAGAGATAGTTTAGAATATCATATCTTTTGTAATTCGAATTGTAATCGTATCCTAGAATAACTAGGGTAAATAGTTAGGCTTCAAGGACAATTATATATAGTTCCTTATGAATTGTAAACATACGTGTGTATTGTATTCGATCAATCAATATACATTGAAGCTTTTTGTGATAACTGTGTTCTTAATAATTCTTATATTATTTACAGTTTATTGTTCTTGATTAAATCAACATAGTGTTAATCCGCTGTAACTTCTATTGTTGAGTAGATCATTGTGTTTATTAACTGTTTTGGTTAATCGATCTTGACAAGTGGTATCAGAGCTTTGTACTCTAGATCTACGAATCAAGAAACTCACAAAAGTCTTCAATACTTTCACAAACCACGTTTTCATCATGTCTGATAATAATGAAAGCACACAAGCAAACAAAATCCCCATCCTCACTCCCAACAACTTTGGGATGTGGAAAAACAGAATTAAACAATACATGCTTATTACTGATTACACCATGTGGGAAGTTGTACTTGAAGGCAATAAAACCATTCCAGTTGCCACAACTAGCACAACTACTGAATCTGACAAAATCAAGTGTGATAAAGAAAAGAAGGACAGAGGAATTGAATTAAAAGCTCTAAGTACCTTATTGCTTGCAATTCCTAACGACTATCAACACTTATTTGTTGAATTTGATGATGCAAAACTGCTATGGCAAGCCCTGGAGAAAAGGTTTGTTGGTACTAAAAGCATAAAAAGAAACATGAAATCTGTGCTAAAACAAGAGTTTGAAAACTTTAAAGGACAAAAGAATGAATCTTTGTCACAAGTTTTTGATAGATTCAATAAACTTATTGGTGAACTCAACCAAGTTGGAGTTCAACCAGACAAAGATGATGTCAATAGAAAGTTTCTCAGATCTCTGAGTGAAGAATGGTCTATGTACACTGTAGTACATAGACAAGGTGATGCTTTAGAAGAAAAGGAGCTTGATGAACTATACAATGACTTAAGAGTGTTCGAATCTGAGGTAAGTCAGAAATCTCCTAGTTTAAATTCAAACAATGCTGCTTTTGTGTCCACTGCAGGTACAAATCAAGATACTACAACTGGAAAACCAAAAGAATCAGAAGATCTTGCTAGAGAATCATTTTTCACTAGTCGTGTGCATACTGCACTAATTAGTGAAGATTTGGAGCAAATCAATCCTGATGATCTTGAAGAGATGGATATCAAATGGCAGATGGCTATGCTCAGTTTCAGAACAAAGAAGTTTCTTAAAAGAACTGGTAGATCAAGCTTGAGCTTCAACAAAGGTGACAGGGCAAGTTTTGACAAAACTAAAGTCAAATGCTACAACTGTAGCAATCTTGGTCACTTTGCAAGAGAATGTCCTAACAAAGATAAAAGGACAAACTCATCTGCACTTGTATCCCAAGAAGGACTAGGATATGATTGGAGCTTTCAAGCTGAAGAACATGCTCAAAATCAAGCTCTCATGGCCTTCTCTGAATCTAAATCTGAGGTAAATCCTAAACCATGCTCTCCTGAATGCATTAAATTATTTAAATCCTTGGAAAAAGAAACAAAAGAAATCAATGAGGATTTAATTAAAAACAGAAAAAGAAGAATAGAATTTAATGGTGTTATAGCTGACCTAGAAAATCAGATTAAAGTTTATCAAATAACAGATCAAAAACTTAAAGAAGAATTATTACAAGCTGTTTATGATAAAGAATATGCTGAATCAAAAGCAAAAGAAGCTATAACCAAATTAGAAGAATGTCAATTAGAATTAGAACAAAATAAACTAACAATTAAGAAATCTGAAAGAAATTCTAAAATAATTGATGAATTAACAAGAAATCAATCAACTGAAAAGGTTGTTCATGGTGTTGGTTATCATGCTGTCCCACCCCCAACAAATTTTATACCACCACTAAAAGCTAGTTCAGAAAGAATCATAGAAGAATTAAAAAATGAATCTAGTGAAGAATTTTCTGATGAAGAAAATTCTGTTAAATCAAATGATACAAGTTTCCATACAACACAAAGTCAAGAATCTCCAAAATATAATTCTGTAAATATTCCAACTATTTTAAAAAATGGAAATCAAAGAAACTTGAATCAGCTAAAAGAACAAAGAAAACCAGAATCCTTAAAATCAACCAAACCTAAATGTCTAATTTGCAACAAAGTAAATCATATAGCAAAGGATTGTCACTTCAATCCAATTAACTGCAAAGAATTCAAAGAATTTAAGGAAAACAAATTAAAAATAAAAGAACAAAAATTAAAAGAATTGTAAAACAACAGTCCAAACCTCCACAAGTTGAAATTCCAAAGTTTGGTAGAACCGCCAAAAGATTTATCCAAAATACCAGATATGGAAATCCAAAAACAAATCAGAATCTTAAAAAGCAAAGAAATTTTGATAAGTACAACAAATACCCAGCACACACGACCACAAAGAGAAACCAACAAAGATATCCTACTGATCAGTATCCAAGATAAAATGCAGTAAGATATAACTACACAAATACTACTGATAAGTACAAAAATTCTTTCACAGAGTTACTACTGATCCATCCGTAGTAACCAAATCAAAGCAAAGCAAATGGGCACCAAAACAGAAATCAGTAGTAACACCAAAGAGCAGTATCAATCAAACCACTCATGGTACTTTCTTCATTAAAAAGGATGAACCCAAGACAAAACAAGCTTGGGTTCCCAAAAAGAATTAATTTAATCTTCTTTTGTGCAGAACATCCAGGTGAATACATGGCATATTGATAGTGGATGCTCTAGGCACATGACTGGGAATCTACAAATTCTCAGAAACTTTGAACAATATGATGGTGGTTATGTTGCATTTGGTGAAAATCCTAAAGGTGGTCGAATCACAGGTAAAGGTATTGTCTCAAATGGTAAGATTACATTTGATAATGTATTTTATGTTGCTGAACTTCAATACAATCTGGTTAGTGTCTCACAAGTATGTGATAAAAAGAACAAAATTCTTTTTACAGATACAAAGTGCATCATTCTCTCTCCTGACTTTGTTTTAGATGAAAAATATGTTGTTTTAAGAACACCAAGGAGAAATAATGTGTATTGCCTGGATATAGGGGGAGAAATCATTTCTCCAAATGAAATTAACTGATTTATATCCAAGGCAAACACAAATGAATCAGAATTATGGCATAGAAGGATGTGTCACACAAACTTTAAAAACATGGACAATTTGGTCAAAAAGAATTTAGTAATAGGTTTACCACAAAAACAGTTCATGTGTGATCATCATTGTGTTGCATGCCTAAAAGGTAAGCAGCACAAGACTTCTCATAAGTCCAAATTAATCAACTCTATTTCTAACCCATTGCAGCTACTTCACATGGATTTATTTGGACCTACAAATGTAATGAGTATAGGAAAGAAACAATACTGTCTAGTTATTACTGATGATTTTTCTAGATTTACTTGGGTATTCTTTCTCATGACTAAAGATGAAACAAGTGAACTCATAAAGAACCTAATCATCAAGCTGGAAAATACAAGAGATCTCAAAGTGAAAGCCATTAGATGTGATAATGGCACAGAATTTAAAAATGAAAATCTAATCTCCTTTTGTGATCTTAAAGGTATAGACAGGCAATATAGCTCTCCTAGAACTCCTCAACAAAATGGTGTAGCTGAAAGAAGAAATAGAACAATCATTGAAGCAGCAAGGTCTATGTTTGCAGATGCAAAGTTACCAATAACTTTTTGGGCTGAAGCTGTCAATATTGCATGTTATGTGCAAAACAGAGTATTAATAGTCAAGCCACATTTCAAGACACCATATGAACTTTTCAACAAAATAAAACCTTCAATAAGCTTTTTAAAATCATTTGGTTGTCCATGCACTATCTTAATTACAAGAGAACAAATTGGTAAGTTTGATTGCAAAGCAGATGATGGAATCTTTGTAGGATACTCAACTCAAAGCAAAGCATACAGAATATTCAACAAAAGATTAAGAATTATTGAAGAAAGTGCTGATGTATCCTTTAATGAAAATCTTGTTAATGAAAAAGGAAATGGTCCAGATTGGTTATTCAATATTGACTCACTAACAAAATCTCTTGATTTTAGTTTTAACTTTAATGCAGGTGACTCAACTAATCAACCAACTAAAGAAGGATCATCATCACTAAATGGAAGTCAAAACTCTCTACAATATATCATTGTTAATACTGATCCTACAGTAAATACTAAGGACAGTAACAACTCTGATAATACAGAGAATACTAGTGTCAGTAACAACTCAGAAAATCAAAATCTTGAAGAAACAAGAAAAGATACTGACACCAGTAACAACTCAGAAACCCTAAATGATGATGCTGCAAGAAATGATACTGGTACCAGTAATAACTCTCAAACACTTGATCTCAACAATGATGTTATTGACAACAGTATCAATGAAGAAAATCAAGAAGACCAAGAAGATTCAGAAACTCAAGAAGAAAACTGGACTGATGCTCAAGTTCCTGAATCCAATGAATCAAATCTTGATAGTCAAATAGTTGTTGACAAAGCTTCCAATTCTAGAGCTCAAAAGAATCATCCTTTAGACCTTGTTCTAAGTGATGTCAACTCAAATATGCAGACAAGAAGCAAATTTAATTCAAGTTTAAACAACAACTCTTGCAATATAAGTCTAATATCTAATGAGTGTTTGTTTGCATGTTTTCTATCACAGGATGAACCTAAAAAGATCCAACAAGCAATGAAAGACTCAAATTGGATTGAAGCAATGCAAGAAGAACTTCTTCAGTTCAAATTACAAGCTGTTTGGACACTAGTTCCTCTCCCAAAAGGAAAAAGAGCCATTGGAACCAGATGGATCTTCAGAAATAAGACAGATGAAAGAGGAATAGTAATAAAAAACAAAGCAAGACTTGTAGCTCAAGGATACACTCAAGAAGAAGGAATAGACTATGATGAAGTATATGCTCCTGTAGCAAGGATTGAAGCAATAAGAATATTTTTGGCATATGCATCATTCAAAAGATTCAAAGTCTATCAAATGGATGTAAAGAGTACATTCTTATATGGAAAAATAGAAGAAGAAGTCTATGTTTGTCAACCTCCAGGATTTGAAGATCCTGAACATGATGACTATGTGTTCAAATTAGATAAAGCTCTTTATGGCCTACATCAGGCACCAAGAGCTTGGTATGACACATTATCATCATATCTGTTAAAGAACAATTTTCAAAGAGGTGCCATTGACAAAACCCTATTCACCAAGAAGGTCAAAGATGACATACTACTTGTTCAAATATACGTAGATGATATCATCTTTGGATCAACAAATGATCAACTGTGCAAAGAATTTGAAGAACTCATGCAGATCAAATTCAAAATGAGCTCAATGGGTCCAATGAACTTCTTTCTTGGACTCCAAGTCAATCAAAAACCAGATGACATCTTAATCAATCAATCTAAATATGTAAAAGACATATTAGAGAAATTTGCAATGAAAGACTGCAAAAGTGCAAGCACTCCTATGGAAACACATAAACACCTACATCCTGACATTGAGGGGGAGGATGTAGATGAACACTTATATAGATCAATGATAGGTTCTTTAATGTATTTAACTGCATCTAGACCTGATATTATGTATAGTGTTTGTGTGTGTGCCAGGTATCAAGCAAAACCAAAGGAACTGCACTTGCAAGCAGTCAAAAGAATCTTTAGATACTTGAAAGGAAAACCATCACTAGGTCTTTGGTATCCACATGATTCACCTTTTGAACTTACAGCATACACAGATAGTGATTATGGAGGTGAATGCTTGGATAGAAAGTCAACTACTGGTGGATGTCAATTCTTTGGATCAAGACTTGTGTCATGGCAATGTAAGAAGCAAACAAATGTTTCAACATCTTCTGCAGAAGCAGAGTATGTAGCTGCATCTGCATGTTGTGCTCAAGTCCTATGGATTCAAAATCAACTCATGGACTTTGGTATGTCTATTCTCAAAACTCCTATCTTTATAGATAATCAAAGTGCAATTAGTATTGTGAACAACCCAGTAAAATACTCAAAAACTAAACATATTGAAATCAGATTTCATTTCATAAGAGATTGTAATGAAAAGAAATTAATTAAAGTGGTTAAAATTCATACTGATAATCAACTAGCAGATCTTTTTACAAATGCTTTTGATGTAGGAAGGTTTAACTATTTAGTTAACAGTATTGGAATGATCTTTATAAATTAAAATCTCATAAAATCTCATATGTAAATTTTTTTTGTATAATATTAATTAAGTTATTAAAAAAAAAAAAATTTTACTACTGGTTATTCATTTATTACTGATTGTAGTTGTTAGTTACTACTGATCAGCCTTTAAAACATTCAAATCTCACTTACTACCGACGTTTGTTATTACTGATACTTAGTTACTACTGATCGGCGGTTTACTCTTAAAAACGATAAAATTACTTAACTAACCCCATGAAAATAGCCGTTATGCTATGATTCGAAGGGCATTTGTGACTTTTTGCAGGTTAATTTCGAAAACTATAAATAACAGAAGTCGGTTAATCTTACATTATCCAAACCTCGATCTGCTAAACCCCACTATAAACCCTAAAGGTCGGCAATCTTGTTTAAAACCATAAAAGGCAGTAACAAATCTCAATTCAATTCAAGAACTCTCAGACAAACCGAATTTCAAACACAATCCAATCAAAAATGGCGATGAGGAAACCTCTAGTTGCTCAAACAGATCTTCTTTACTCAGAATTTCACAACATGGTTGCATTTCTAAAAAACCCAGATGGAACAAGAAATTTTCGGCAAATAGTTATGTTTCTCAAGAAATCCACAATCAAATTTGCCTTAACAATAAATCCCACACTCTGTGAACAACATATTGTTCAATTCTGGGAAAAAGCTGAAAGAATAGAAGAAGAGGATATCATCAAAATCAAATCAGACATAGATGGACATTCCATTGTAATCACTGAACAAACCATTAGGCAACATCTACAACTCAATGATGAAACAGGTATATCTCTTATCTCTAAAGAGGATTTGATTGAAAACATTTTAAAAATGGGGTATGAAGGAAGAACAGATATTCAAACGTTTCAAAAAGGTCTTCTTTCACCCCAATGGAAATTTCTGGTACATACTATTCAACATTGTATGTCACCTAAAAAGAGTACTTGGAATGAGTTCAACAGATCAATAGCATCTGCTGTTGTATGTTTGTGCACAGACCAAGTATTTAATTTTTCAAAAATGATTTTTGAAGGAATGCTTAGAAACTTGTCTGTATCAAAATTTTTAATGTATCCAAGGTTCCTTGCACATATTTTTGACTGTGAAATCCCAAATTTAAGTAAAATCAAAAATATTTTTCCTATTCCAAAACTTAATAAAAAGGTTTTCTCAAATATGAACAAAAAGTTCAAATTTTCTGGAAAGGAAACACCTTTGTTTCCAAATATGATTCACGATCAACCCCAAACTGGAGAAGGTTCAAGTCACCCCATTGAACCCCAACCCACTCCAACACTAAATATTGCAGCCCAAATACAATCCCCAATAGCCACTCAAACATCCTCACCTCAAGATGTCCTGAATGTGTCCCAGGAACATGTAATAGAACCTCAGAGTGCTACTCTTCACTCTTTGGTAAACCTACCCAAAAGCCAAATTATTACATCCAAATACAAAAGGAAAAGAATCTCCAAAAAGGACACCAGGGGACCAGTTGAGTCAGACCCCAGACTCCAAGAGTTGACTTCCAAGGATGAGAGAAGTCATGAGGAAAGGGCTCTCACTACTGATGTACCAAAGGTTGGTGCACAGGCTAGTGAGAACATCATTAAGACCCAGACCTCGGCAACTTTGAGTGATTAATCATTTGAGGAAGCACTCAAAGGACCCCGGTGCCAAGAAACCACAAGGGGAGATACTACTGCTTCTTCTAGGAAGAAGAGAGTATCTAAAACTCCCAATGAATCACCAAGCAGTGATGAGGGAAGAATGGAACGTATTGATTTGACGGAAAGGATGGAAAACCTTCAAACCAATGTACCAACTCAACCCGATGATGTTCCTAGAAGGACTGAGGGTAGTATGCAACAAACTGAATTGATGGATATGATGGAAAACCTTGAAACCACTGTACAAAATTGCCATACACTCATCAATAATCAAGGAAAGACCATGAGCTATATGAAACACTACATCAATGTGCTAAACAGAAGAATGCAAAGATGTGAATAAAGACTTCTCAGACAAGCCTCAATAATCAGAAAGATGAGGAAGAAGGGTGATGTTAGTGATGCCCAACCAGTTGAGATCACTAAGGGGGAGAAAAATCAAATTCAATAGATGATTGACACATCCATTGCAGCAGCAGCAGCCTCCCTCTTAAATCTTAAAGAAGCTCATGGTGAAACAGGTCAAAGTGATGATGACTTTGATAGAGGAGTCAAAAGTATGGAAGATGTATTTGAGTCTGCACAACAATCACCAACAGCAGAACAAGTACCTTCTATAATTGCTACTGAAGTCATGGGTACTACTGATCCCATGGACACTACTGAAGTTCATCAAACAACTGAAGCGATTATTACTGATCCAACTGAAGAAGAAACACAAGAAGCAACATCAGTAATAACTCCTTCACCAGTAGCAAACCCCTCTACTCTACAAATGGTACTTTACAGACCCTTTAACATTCTAAATCTAATACCAGTAGTAACTACATTGGTTACTACTGAGTCTGTAACAGAAACAATTGAAGTACCAGTTACTACTGATTCACCAGTAGAAACCGCAACACCAGCAACAACAACAGCATTAATTACTCAAGACTTTGATGCCAATGTAAATTGGGATGAGGTGGATGAATGTGAACTACCTCCTCACCCAAAGATCTTAGAAAAGAAGAAAGTAAAAAGTTTTGCACCAAAAATACAAATAAATGAGGTACCAGATATGAAGTACACACCTCCACCTCAGTGCATAGGTAAAGGCAAAGAAAAATTTGATGATGACTATCCACACAGAGCTCTTGGTCACCATATGGTGAACAAGATGAATCTAGTCAGGCCTTTAAAACAATCACATTGGAAAGTCAAGAGAATGAGGTACCACAGAAAATGTGCCAAAACTATTGAACTTGAAAACAAGAAAAAGGCTCAACAAGAACAATCTGCAGCTGAAGCAATTCAAGAAATAGAAGATTTTCTTCTAGAAGGTCAACAAGAAGAACTTGACAAAATAAGAAAATATGAAGAAGAAAGACTGGAACTTCTAGAAGAACAAATCAATGAATGCAAAAGATGCAAGATTGACATGCCTCAACCTTTTGACGAAGAGAAAAGTATGATGGTTGAATATCTTAAGTCAAGAGGTCACAGTGCAAAATCCTTTGGAAGAATGAAAATTATTACACTAGTTGAAAGGTATTGCATTGAGAAAAAGAAACAACTGAATGAAGGTGTACAGGTCATTGAACCTTCAAATATAATCAAAATTGATCCCAAGACTGTATTAAGCAGAAAAACTGTAGTTGGTGAATTTTCAGAGCAAGGTTCAAAGAAAAGAAAAAGTGCAGAAGATGATGATTCAACTACAAAGAAACTAAAACAAACTCCCCAAATCATAGAAGATCCACAACCAATCCAACAAGACAATCCTATTATTAACTGGAGAGAAAATCAAGGAATCCATGAAATCATAAGAAAAGACAAAAGTGTTCAGAAGTTCAAAGCATGGAAACCAATGTTATTCTCTTTTAACAGAAATGATGTTATAACTATGTTGGAGATTGGTAAACCCAGAATGAAGAATAAAAGTTGGAAAAACTCTGGAGCTGGATACTTAACTGAAATGTTTGATGCTGCATTCCATCCAGAGAAGTATAAAGAAAGGATTAAAAGTGACGATAATCTATTTGCTTGGAATGTTCTTCCCACAGTCAACATGTATTTCTTTGAGAGAACTAACAGAAGATGTGAGCTATATTTAATGGAAAGAGATTATGATCACTCACCAAAGACTTTGTATCAAATCATATGTTGTGCTTTTGTAAGACCAAATGATCCAAATATGTATACAGAAAAATACAGACAATTATTTAATAAGAATAAAGCATATGTGGATGAACAAAGAAGACTGAAAGCATTAAGAGAAAAAGAAGGAGATGAACGAAGAGTTAAGGAAGAAGAAGAAAAGAAAAGAAAAGAAACTTGATTAATTCAAACTGAATTAACAAGTTTAGGGGGAGATTGTTGGAATATAAAACAAGTAACTACTGATTTGCATACTTGTTACTGATATGCAGTTAATGTTGATCAACTACTTAATGCTGCTAATGAGTTGATACTGATTACAGAAGATACTACTGATCTTGGTCATTACTACTGATGTTCATATTTACTACTGGCGATGGCATATACTACTGATGTCTATATATGGTGCTGATCGTGTCCGAGATCTTCGTAGAGATAGTTTAGAATATCATATCTTTTGTAATTCGAATTGTAATCGTATCCTAGAATAACTAGGGTAAATAGTTAGACTTCAAGGACTATTATATATAGTTCCTTATGAATTGTAAACATACGTGTGTATTGTATTCAATCAATCAATATACATTGAAGCTTTTTGTGATAACTGTGTTCTTAATAATTCTTATATTATTTACAGTTTATTGTTCTTGATTAAATCAGCATAGTGTTAATCCGTTGTAACTTCTATTGTTGAGTAGATCATTGTGTTTATTAACTGTTTTGGTTAATCGATCTTGACACCTTAGTGTTCTGTGCCAGTGATCGAGATGTGCAAGTGGTGATGGTGACCATCATAAGAGGAAGGCATACATAGCAATCAATCTTTTTAAAATTGATTTTTGAATTAAACTAGCCAATTTCTTAAATAAATTTAAATCGTTAGTTGAATCGGATGACAATATTGTTGGATGATTATAATGCATTGATTATGTTAATGGTGTATATATATCAAAATAACCAGAAAATATACAAAACAAATATCATAAAAATTCAAAAAATTCAAAACCTAATTTTCAACTAGATTTATCATTTTTGAGTTCGAAAACCTTATAAATATATCATGTTTCTTTTATTTATCTAATACGAGTATATTTTAGAAAAAAAAAATGTCGCATTAATTCACGTCTTGAAAAACGTTGTGGTTCGTCATGACTTGAGACTTGATAGTGTTGTCACGATCCGCCTTACTCTTTTTAGAATCTTGTTGTGATACTCTTTAAGTCTTGCTCAAAGCTCTAGTCGATTCTCGTTCCGGTGAGAGACAAAGATCCACCTCCTCAGTCCTCATACTTCCGCATCAATTGCACGTTAGTGATACGTAGCCATAAATTAATAGATAGGTGTCGGCACAACTCTCTGATACCACTAATAGCAACAAGTATTGCATATATTAATTCCTATTGCATTTGACATTAGTACGACTTTGTGTTGCGGGTTTTATTTTATTATATAAAATGTAGATTAGATATTATATTTGTCTTGTCTAAACTTAATATTATGCAGTTGTTTTGCATTTATATCCACCAAATTTTGCCTTTTTATTCACCTACTTGAATTAGTATATGACAGAAATTTGTATATTCAATATAATAATCAATCAAACCGACAAAATCCATATCACTATGTTTATGAAGTTATGACATTTTTAACGTTGCACTGCACTGACCACTAGATGATTAAAAACATTAATGAATAAAATGACTAGCAGCATGTGCATGGTTTCTGCTTTGCCATATCTTCGGGAGTGTATATGCTACCTCCCAATGAATAAATTATACTCAAAAGGACAAACTAATTATTATTTCTATGTATCTTATCACATCTATATTATAAACATCTCACGCCTCACAACTCTTATCTTCTTATCTATATAAGAAGAACACGACGAGACACTTAACACACTCTATTTATATATAACATATTTTTTGAACAGCTTTGAAAATATATACATATCTACATTATTGTATGATTAATCCACGTTTCATGTAATTTTTTGTATGTTTCTCTAACTTCTTAATAAACTTTTAATATATATCTCTGCCGTTTAAAAAGCATGAGTTAATATTAACTGTCTCTGAGTACCACCAATACACCACTAAAAGTAAGTGAGATTTTTTTTTTTTTGTAACGACAAATCTAATCTACTCCTAATTACCACTGTTGGAGCAAAACACAGATCAACTTATTACTGATGCTGCAGTTAGTACTGACATACTTAGTACTGATGGGGCAGAAACATTTACTACTGATGAAGTTGATGCTGGTGTTCACTATAACTAAGTTACTACTGATCATGAGAAGATTGAAGATACTACTGATCATTGTAGTTACTACTGACGTTGATTATGGACTTACTACTGATCACCAAGTTTACTACTGATGTTACTTATTTACTACTGGTGATTGCAGTTACTACTGATACGCGTTTTTGGAAGATATCAAGTCCGAGATCTTCGTAGAGATAGTTATAGAATGTAATTAAATGTATATCTTTTATAATTAGATGTAAATCAAGTCCTAGAATAACTAGGGTAAATAGTTTAGCTTCAAGGACTACTATAAGTATGTTCCTTACGAATTGTAAACGTACGTGTGTATTGTTAACTCAATAATATACATTGAAGCTTTTTGTGAAACTGTGTTCTTAATATTCTTGCATATTGTTCATACAGTTCATTGTTCTTAATTATTGATATAGTGTTGATCCGCTGCAACTTCTATCATCAATTAGATCTAAGGTGTTTATTAACTTGTCTATAGTTAATCGATCCTGACAAGTGGTATCAGAGCATATTGGTTCTAGATCTACTATTTGTTAAGAACAACAAAAAGTTTTAATCTTTAAAACACACACATTATTAATCATGACTGATAATAATGAAAGCACTCAGGCCAACAAAATCCCTATGCTCACTCCCAATAATTTTGGGATGTGGAAGAATCGTATTAAGCAATACATGCTTATTACAGATTATTCCATGTGGGAAGTCGTTTGTGAAGGAAACAAAACTGGTCAACTTCAAGCAAGCAGCTCTGTAACTGAGGCAGACAAACTTAAATGTGAGAAGGAGAAGAAAGATAAAGGCATCGAACTCAAAACTCTAAGCACTCTCCTACTGGCTATTCCTAATGACTATCAACATCTCTTTGTTGAATATGATGATGCTAAGTTGCTTTGGGAAGCACTGGAGAAGAGATTCGTTGGGACAAAGAGTACAAAAAGAAACATGAAGTCTGTTCTCAAACAAGACTTTGAAAATTTCAAAGGAAAGCCCAATGAAACACTCACTCAAGTGTTTGACAGATTCAACAAACTAATTGGTGAACTCAACCAAGTTGGTGTAAAGATGGATCAAGAAGATGTCAACATGAAGTTCCTAAGGTCTCTTAGTGAAGAATGGGCCATGTACACAGTGGTGTATAGACAAAGAGATGCTCTAGAAGAAAAGGAGTTAGATGAACTCTATAATGATCTCAGAGTGTTTGAAACTGAGGTAAATCACAAAAACCCTTCTATTTCTTCTAACAATGCTGCATTTGTGTCTAGTACAGGTCAAGGACAAGAAACCTCCACAGGAAAGGCTGCAGATTCTGAGGATACTGCAAGAGAATCCTTCTTCACTAGTCATGTGCATACTGCATTGATTAGTGATGACTTGGAACAATTGAATCCAGATGATCTTGAGGAGATGGATCTTAAATGGCAGATGGCTATGCTAAGCCTAAGGACCAAAAGATTCTTAAAAAGAACTGGTAGGACAAGTCTCAATTTTAACAAAAGTGACAAAGCAGGATTTGACAAGACTAAAGTCAAGTGTTACAACTGTAACAACCTTGGTCACTTTGCAAAAGAATGTCCTCAACCAGACAAAAGATCAAAATCAACTGCTCTTGTGTCACAACAAGGACAAGGATATGACTGGAGCTTCCAAGCAGAAGAGCATGCTCAAAATCAAGCTCTCATGGCCTTTACTGACAACAAAACTGAGGTAAAATCTAAACCTTGTACTCCTGAATGTGCTAAAATTATTAAAAATCTAGAAAAAGAAAACACTAAATTAAATGAAGATCTAGCAAAAGCAATCAGAAGAAATCATGAGTTTGATAGTGTAATTGCTGATCAAGAACATCAAATAAAAGTGTACAAGATGATTGATCAACGGATCAAGGAAGAATTGCTTCAAGCTGTGGATGAGAAAGAGTTCTATGAAACAAAAAATAAAGAACTAACAAGTAAATTAGAAGAATGTCAGCTTGAAATTGAACAAAATAAATTAACAATTAAAAAGTTTGAAAGAAGCACTAAAATTCTAGATGAATTAACTAATAATCAAACTACAGAAAAGGTTGTTCATGGGGTAGGATATCATGCTGTACCACCTCCACACAAATTCATTCCTCCACTTAAAAACAGTTCAGAAAGAATCATTAATGAATTAAAAACTGAAAAGCAAACTGAATCTAATACTGAAACATCTGAATCAAATGATTCTTCTGATGATGAGCAATCAATTGAATTTACAATATCTCAAACTGAATCACCAAAATCAATTGATACAAGTTTTCACACTGCTCAAAGTCCAAATGAGTCTCCTAAATATAATGCAGAAAATATACCCAAAATTCTAAAAAGAGGAAACCAAAGAAATAGAAACCAACTCTTAGAACAAAGAAAAACAATAAAGGCTCAAGAAAATAAATTAAAATGTGTTATTTGCAATAAAGTGAATCATTTAGCAAAGGATTGTCACTTCAATCCAATAAATTGCAAGGAGTTAAAGGAATTTAAAGTTTTTAGAGAAAATGCAAAAACTCAAAGGTTAAAAGATACTACTGGTCCTTCAGTAGTAAATACAATCAAAACTCCAATTGCTGAAACTCCAAGATTTGGAAGAAGTGCACCAAGATTTGTGCAAAACAGAAGAGTTGGCAGCCCAAAGAACAGCAATTACTTCAAGAACAACGGAAAATCTAATCAAAATAAACAATACTTTAAATTTTCCAACACCAGTAGAAACTCTAACAAATTTACTACTGGTGTTAACCCTAATTATAATGCTGTATGGTACCAGTACAAGAATACTACTGGTAAAAACCCTAATTTCAAAAATACTACTGCTCCCAAAACAAATTTCAAAAACACTACTGGTGTTAACTCTGAAAACACTACTGGTCATTCTCAACATGGTAAGTACCCAAATACTACTGGTCCATCAGTAGTAAAGTATTCAAAAGCTAAAAACAATGGGTATAAACCAAGATCAATAGGAACTTCTCACACCAGTAATAACTCCAAAAGGGCAGTAGTAAAACAAAACACCAGTACTAAACAAGTATGGTTACCAAAAGTGTTTAAAGTTAAAACTCCCAAAGCTTATTTCTCAAAGGATGAACCCAAGACATATAAAGCTTGGGTTCCCAAACTTAACTAATCCTTTACTCACTTGTGCAGAGCATTCAGATCCCAGAAGAAGGAAGAACATGGCATATTGATAGTGGATGCTCAAGGCACATGACTGGAAATCTGCAAATTCTTAAAGATTTCAAGTCATTTGATGGAGGATATGTGGCATTTGGTGAGAATCCCCAGGGAGGTAAGATTACAGGTAAAGGTACTGTTACTAATGGAAAAATTACCTTTGATGATGTATTTTATGTAGCTGAACTAAAATACAATCTTGTCAGTGTGTCTCAAGTTTGTGATAAAAAGAACAAGATTCTGTTCACAGACATTGAGTGCATCATTCTTTCTTCTGATTTTATTTTAGATGAAAAATATGTTGTTTTAAGAACTCCAAGGAGAAACAATGTGTATTGCCTGGATATAGGGGGAGAACTCATTTCTACAAATGAGGTCAACTGTTTTATATCCAAGGCAAACACCTCTGAATCAGAACTTTGGCATAGAAGGATGTGTCACACAAATTTTAAAAACATGAATAATTTAGTAAAAAGAAATCTAGTCATTGGACTACCTCAAAAACAATTCATGTGTGATCATCACTGTGTTGCATGCCTAAAAGGTAAACAACACAAGACTTCTCATAAGTCCAAAACTGTGAACTCTATTTCTGTTCCTTTACAGCTCTTACATATGGACCTTTTTGGACCTACAAATGTAATGAGTATTGGAAAGAAACAATATTGTCTAGTTATTACTGATGACTCTTCCAGATATACATGGGTTTTCTTTCTCAGGACAAAGGATGAAACAAGTGAACTCATAAAGAACTTAATTATCAAACTGGAAAACACATCTGATCAAAAAGTGAAAGCCATAAGATGTGATAATGGCACAGAATTTAAAAATGCTAACTTAATTAACTTTTGTGATCTTAAAGGTATTGACAGGCAATACAGCTCACCTAGAACTCCACAACAAAATGGTGTAGCTGAAAGAAGAAATAGAACCATCATTGAAGCAGCAAGATCAATGCTTGCAGACTCAAAATTACCAATCACTTTTTGGGCAGAAGCTGTTAATACTGCTTGTTATGTTCAGAACAAAGTATTAATAGTGAAGCCACATTTTAAAACACCATATGAACTTTTCAATAAAAGAAAACCTTCTATAAGTTTCTTAAAATCATTTGGTTGTCCTTGTACTATTTTGATTACAAGAGAACAAATTGGTAAGTTTGACTGCAAAGCTGATGATGGAATCTTTGTGGGATACTCTACTCAAAGCAAATCATACAGAGTATTCAACAAAAGACTAAGGATAATTGAAGAAAGCATCAATGTATCCTTTAATGAAAATGTACCTAATGAACAAGGAAATGGTCCAGATTGGCTATTTGACATAGACAATCTAACCAAATCCTTTAATCCTAATATAAATTTCAATGTAGGAAATTCAATTTGTCACAATCAAAAAGAAGGAACATCATCTGTTAATACTGGTCAAGAAAAGATGAGATACATAATAGTTGATACTGCTCCCATAGTTAATACTGATGTCAGTAATAACTCAAATTTTGAAAGCAGTAGTAACTCTGAGAATGAGGTCAGTAGTAATTCCAATACTACTGGTACCAGTAATAGCACTGAAAATACTACTGGTCCCAACAATAACCTAGATTCTCAAGATACTACTGATACCAGTAACAACAACAATACTACTGATCTCAACAAAGACAATAGCAGTAGTAATTCTGACCAAGATGATGATGAACCAAACTTCAATGACAATGAAGGAACACAAGATGAACAACTACCTGAGACAAATGAGTCCAATCTTGGAAATCAACTAGTGGTTGATAAAGCTACAACTACAAGGACTCAGAAGAACCATCCATTAGACCTTGTTCTAAGTGATGTTAACTCACCACTTCAAACAAGAAGCAAATTAAATAAAAGCTTAACTGCAAATATGTGTAACATTAGTTTAATTGCTAATGAATGTATGTATGAATGCTTTCTGTCTCAGGATGAACCAAAGAAGATCCAACAAGCAATGAAGGACTCAAACTGGATTGAGGCAATGCAAGAGGAACTCCTTCAATTTAAATTACAAGCTGTTTGGACACTTGTACCTCTACCCAAAGGAAAAAGAGCCATTGGAACAAGATGGATATTCAGAAACAAGAAAGATGAAAGAGGTATAGTGATCAAGAATAAAGCCAGACTTGTAGCCCAAGGATACACTCAAGAAGAAGGAATAGACTATGATGAAGTATATGCTCCTGTTGCTAGAATTGAAGCAATAAGAATATTTCTAGCATATGCTTCATTCAAGAAATTCAAAGTCTATCAAATGGATGTTAAGAGTGCTTTCCTATATGGGAAAATTGAAGAAGAGGTATATGTTTGCCAACCTGCAGGTTTTGAAGATCCAAAACATGGTGATTATGTGTTCAAATTGGATAAAGCTCTATATGGCCTACATCAGGCACCAAGAGCATGGTATGACACATTATCATCATACTTATTGAAGAACAACTTTAAAAGAGGAGCCATTGATAAAACATTGTTTACAAAGAAAGTCAAGAATGATATACTACTGGTACAAATCTATGTAGATGATATCATTTTTGGCTCAACCAATGATACATTGTGCAAAGAATTTGAAGAGCTGATGCAGATTAAATTCAAGATGAGCTCTATGGGTCCAATGAACTTCTTCCTTGGACTCCAAGTCAATCAAAGAACTGATGGTATTTTGATAAAACAATCAAAATATGTCAAAGACATCTTGGAAAAGTTTGATTTGAAAGACAGTAAAAGTGCTAGTACACCAATGGAAACACACAAACACCTACATCCTGATGTTGAGGGGGAGGATGTAGATGAACACTTATATAGATCAATGATAGGCTCTTTGATGTACTTAACTGCATCAAGACCTGACATTATGTATAGTGTTTGTGTGTGTGCAAGATATCAAGCAAGACCCAAAGAACTACACTTGCAGGCTGTTAAAAGAATATTCAGATACTTGAAAGGCAAACCATCACTAGGTCTATGGTATCCACATGATTCACCATTTGAACTCATAGCCTACACAGATAGTGACTATGGAGGTGAATGTCAAGATAGAAAGTCCACTACTGGTGGATGTCAATTCTTTGGATCAAGACTAGTGTCATGGCAATGTAAGAAGCAAACAAATGTATCAACATCTACTGCTGAAGCAGAATATGTAGCTGCATCTGCTTGCTGTGCTCAAGTACTATGGATTCAAAACCAGCTTCTAGACTTTGGTATCTCTATCCTTAAAACTCCTATTTTTATTGATAATCAAAGTGCTATTAGTATTGTGAATAATCCAGTAAAACATTCAAAAACTAAACACATTGAAATAAGATTTCACTTTATAAGAGATTGTAATGAAAAGAAATTAATCAAAGTAGTTAAAATCCATACTGATGATCAATTAGCAGATCTTTTTACAAAAGCATTTGATGTTGGAAGATTCAACTTCTTGGTTAGCAGTATTGGAATGATTTTAATAACTTAAAATCTCACTTAAAATCATGTGTAAAGTTAGTGTTGTAAAATATTATTTTTTTTAAAAGTGTTTTACTACTGGTATTGCTGTACTACTGGTGTGAAAGTGTATGCACAAAATACTACTGGTAGTTCATTACTACTGGTGTATTTTAGGTTTACACAAATACTACTGGTATGTCAGTACTACTGGTATTCACATATACTACTGGTCTTGTGTGTTAATGATTACTACTGATGTCTATAGTTACTACTGATGTCAAAATCCTTAGTCACTACTGATGTTAGTAGATACTACTGACGTTTTACTACTGATATCTTATTTACTACTGGTCTTTCAGAATCACAATTACCAAACTAACCCCCATGAAAATAACCGTTATGTTATGATTCGAAGGCTATTTTCGTAGTTTTGCAGGTTAAATCGAAAGATATAAAAGGCGGCATACGATTAATTTAGCATTATCTTCACTTCGATTTGCTAAAACCTCTCGATAAACCCTAGTTTACGATCAAAACCCTTCATCTGTAACAAAATTCTTGCAAAATCTCAACAACAATGGCAACTTTACAAGCTCTCGATGTGCAAACCGATCTAAAATACTCAGAATTTCACAATATGGTTGCATTCTTAAGGAATCCCGACGGAACAAAAGATTTCCGTCCGATCGTAAAATTTTTGAGAAATTCATATATACAGTTTGCCTTAACTGTAAAACCGAAATCATATCAACAGCACTTGGTGGATTTCTGGACCAATGCTGAGCGAACAGAAGGAACAACATCTTCAATGATAAAATCTAAAGTAGATGGAAAGCACATCACAGTAACAGAACAATCAATCAGACACCATCTACAATTACATGATGATTCAGGTATGTCTACTCTTCCTAAGGAATACATTGCTGAAATTTTGAATAAAATGGGATATGAGGGAAGACTGAATATAGTTACTTTTCAAAAGGGTCTTCTCTCCCCCACAATGGAAATTTTTAATACATACCATTCAGCATTGTATTTCTCCTAAAAGAAGTACTTGGAATGAGTTTAATAAGGCAATAGCCTCTGCTGTTGTCTGTTTATGCACAGACCAAGTATTTAATTTTTCATACATGATATTTGATGGTATGTTGGGAAAATCTTAGTTCTTCTAAATTTTTAATGTATCCCAGATTTCTACAACATATCATAAACTGTGAATTACAAAACTTGTCAACTCCTAAAAACATTTTTATATTACCTGAGTTGAACAAGAAAGTTTTCTCAAATATGAGAAAACAGTTTAAATTTTCGGGCAAGGAAACCCCTCTGTTTCCTAACATGATCAAAGATCAACCCAATATTGGAGAGGGTTCAACCATTGCTACAACCCAAGTTGAACCTCAACCCACTCCATCACCCCCAAATACAGCCCAAACACCAATCCATATAGCCACTCAATCACCAACTCAAACAGAAGTCCTGAATGTGTCCCAGGAACTTGATATAAATCTGCAGAGTGCTACTCTTCACTCTGTGGAAGACCTACCAGACAAAACCAAAAATATTTCCACAATTTATCATAGAAAGAAAATTTCTTCAAAGGACACCAGGGGACAAATCGAGTCACACCCCAGGCTCAAAGAGTTGTCCTCCAAGGAGGAGAGAGGACATGAGGGGAGGGCTTTCACTACTGATGCCCCAAAGGTGGGTGCACAGGACAGTGAAAACATCTTTAGGACCCAAACCTCGGCAACTTTGAGTGATGACTCTTTTGAGGAATTACTCAAAGGACCCCGGTGCCAAGAAACCACAAGGGGGGGCATCTCTGCTTCTTCTAGGAAGAAGAGAATGTCTAAAAGACCCAATGAATCACCAAGCAGTGATGAGGGCAGATCTGTGGAATTGATGGAAAGGAAGGAAAACCTTAAAACCAATGTACCTGTTAGTGAGCCCGATGATCTTGCTAGATGGAGTGAGGGCAGTATTAAAATCACCCAATTGACGGATAAAGTGGATTCCTTGGAATCCACTGTACAAGATTGTCTCAAGTACTTAACCAATCAAGGAAAAACTATGGCTGCCATGAAAAGGCATGTGAATACCATCAACAAAAGAATGCGGTTCTATGAGCACAGGCTTCATCAACAGACCAAAATCATCAGAAAATTGAAGAAGAGACTTGATGATAGTGAGGCTCCACCAGTTGAGCTCACTAAGGGGGAGAAGGATAACATACAGACAATGATTGATGAATCTATTGCAGCAGCAGCATCCTCCCTCTTGAATTTAAAAGAAACAAATGTTGATGAAGGCCCAGAAATGATGGTTACAGAAGATGAACCTGTTACTACTGCTACTATGGAAGAACAAGTTGAAAAAGAAATACCAGTAGTAACTCCCACTACTGAGGTAATAGCAGTAGTAAATGAAGAAGAGGAAGTAAAAGCAACAAATACTACTGATGCCCTATCAGTAGTAACTCCTGAAGTTACACCAGTAGTAACTACTCTGGTTACTACTGAAGAGGAAGAACTACATTTTCCAGAGCTTATTGAAAGAGAGAGACATGTCATCATTACCAAACCACCAACACCTGATCAACCACTTATCATACCTGACATTGATGATAATGTGAATTGGTTTGAGGTTGATGAATGCTCACTTCCTCCACATCCAAAAATACTTCAACAAAATGAACTTAGATCATTTTCTCCCTCTGTTATAATAAGTGGAGTGCCAGACATGAAATATATTCCACCTCCACCTTCAGCACACATTGGAAAGGGTAAAGAAATATATGATGAAGATTACCCTAATAGAGCTCTTGGTCATTACATGGTAAACAAGATAAATCTTGTTAGAGCTGATAAACAAGATAAATGGAAGGTGAAGCATAAGAGATTTTGGGAGAAGGTAGCTAAGTATCAAGCCCTTGAACAAAAGAAGAATCAAAGAGAAATTTCTGTTCAAGCACCTGTTCAAATTAAAGATGTTCAGATAGAAGGCCAAGAAGCAGAATTCAAAAGGCTTAGAAAAGTAGAAGAAGAACATCTGAACTGTCTTGAAGAGCTTGTAGCAGAATGCAAAAGAACAAAAGGTGAGTTACCAGATGATATATTTGAACAAAAAGCTCTTATGATAGACTTTCTGAAGACAAGAGGTCACAGTGCAAAATCTTTTGGAAGAATGAAGATGGTAACTATTATTGAAAAATACTGCACTGAAAAGAAGAAAGACCTGGCTGAACAAGAAGCTGAAGAATCAAAGAAAGCCAAAGCCAAAACTTTAGTACCAATCAGCTTAAATTTGCTCAAAGCTGGTAGTGTTACAACTGTTGGTAATACTTTAACTCCCCAATCACTGAAAAGAAAATCTGTTGATCAAGAACAAAGCTCCAAGAAGAAATCAAAACAACAAATTATACCTGTTCTTGAAATGCCAGTTGCTCCTCTACAGAACAATCTAATTCTTAACTGGAGAGTGATGCAGAATAATGTCATAGAAGTCATAAGGGAAGACAAAGTAGTACAAAGATTTACTGGATGGTTACCCTTAATCAGATCATGTTCAAGAAGTGATGTAATCAAACTTTTGATTATTGGGAAACCAAGAATGACAAAGAAATCATGGAAAGAATCTGGAGCTGGATATTTAACAAAGATGATTGATGCTGCATTTTATCCAGATAATTATCCAGAACAATTTACAAATCCAGGTAATGTATATGCTTGGAATGTCATTCCTACTGCAAATATGTACTTCTTTGAGAAATCAGGCAAAGTGTGTGAATTGTACCTATATGAGAAAGAATATCCACATTCTGAGAAGACAATGTATCAGATATTCATAAACACTTTGATGAAACCCTATGATGCTGTTATGTTCCAAAATAAACTGAATTATTTTACAAAGAGGAACAGCAGATACATTATTGAACAAAGGCTTCAACAGAATCAAAGAACTCTTGAGAAAAGAAGAAAAGAACAAGAGGAACAAAAGAAACTTGATTGATTAAAAGATGATCAATAAGTTTAGGGGGAGATTGTTGGAGCAAAACACAGATCAACTTATTACTGATGCTGCAGTTAGTACTGACATACTTAGTACTGATGGGGCAGAAACATTTACTACTGATGAAGTTGATGCTGGTGTTCACTATAACTAAGTTACTACTGATCACGAGAAGATTGAAGATACTACTGATCATTGTAGTTACTACTGACGTTGATTATGGACTTACTACTGATCACCAAGTTTACTACTGATGTTACTTATTTACTACTGGTGATTGCAGTTACTACTGATACGCGTTTTTTGAAGATATCAAGTCCGAGATCTTCGTAGAGATAGTTATAGAATGTAATTAAATGTATATCTTTTATAATTAGATGTAAATCAAGTCCTAGAATAACTAGGGTAAATAGTTTAGCTTCAAGGACTACTATAAGTATGTTCCTTACGAATTGTAAACGTACGTGTGTATTGTTAACTCAATAATATACATTGAAGCTTTTTGTGAAACTGTGTTCTTAATATTCTTGCATATTGTTCATACAGTTCATTGTTCTTAATTATTGATATAGTGTTGATCCGCTGCAACTTCTATCATCAATTAGATCTAAGGTGTTTATTAACTTGTCTATAGTTAATCGATCCTGACAACCACCTATGTCCATAACGGGACTCGAACTCCAGACCTCAAGGATGAGAGTCATACACCATACCACTAGGCCAAAGACCCTTTTGGTAATAATAAAAAAGTAAGTGGGATTTGATCATTAAAAAATTATCATCAAAATTTCCCAATTAATGGATCGCCGCGTGGACGCGGTCCAAAGGTCATCATATTTGCAACTTATTTATAGATGACCACAAGGAAGATGTCCAAAGATCGTTCATTAACATATATAACACATTAACACTGCGTAGTGATCAAATAATAAATGGTCATAAAAAAACCAAGATGAGGCCCGTCCACTACTTGCTGTAGAAATATGAAGTTCTACACCAGAGGTTTTATGAATTTTATCAACCAATTATTCAACAAAGCATTCATCCGGACTAAAAATGCATACATGGTCAATCTATTCACTATCATTTATGTAAATATATTATATATTATTTCCCACGAGTTCTAGGTTTCTAGCAAACGCTAGCTAGATCATCTTTCATGTTTATTAATCATAAATACCCAAACAACACGTACGGTATCAACCAATTTACCCACATAGCAATTTAACCCTCTAGTCACGACTATACATGCAAATACTTCTACCAATAAGATAACAAGGTGCAGAGAAAGTTAAATTGTTAAAGTCATATTAAATGTATTTTTACCTCTTTAACATTATTTTAACATCCATCTCAAAATTATTCTCTCATTTAAAATTCTTATAGCATCCCTATGAGTCACATAAAAAATGACTACAAACCAATTACAATTTAGAAAATTACAATTTAGAAAGAAAAAAAAAGGAATAAATTTGCATCTTGGGAATGGGATCTTTCCCGATGGTGATAGTGTTGTTTGGTACACTTTTGACACTTCCAAAGTGACTTTGGCGAGCTTTTGGCGGATGAGCGACTAAATCAAATTTGATTCACAGAAATATCCCAATTATATCACCGAATTGCGTGTTTTGTGACGATAATGTGGAAACGGAGGATCACATATTCGGGAATTGTACATTTGTTGCTCAACTCGTGGGTGAATTCGGTCGTTGGTGGGGTTTGACATCAAACGACATATTAAGTACCGGTCAATTGATAACATGGGCATCGTCCACTGGATTGACGGGGGATAAAAAGAAAGCGTTCATTGCTGCAATTCAGAGTTTAATATGGAGTATTTGGAAACATCGCAACGGGAAAATATTCGGGTCTTTAGCAAGAGGAAGAGATGCATTATTATTTAGCGAAGTCCAAAGCAACTCATACTTTTGGATTAAGAATATGGCTAAATCTAGTAAATTAAACAATTGTTGGTCGGAGTGGTGTAACAATCCGATGTCCTGTTTTTAAATTTGTTCTATTGTTCTTGTATGTCCTAGCTTCTCGCTAGTTTTTAATATAATTTTGCCATTCAAAAAAAAAAAAAAAAACAAGAATGTGCGTCATATTCTAGCATTGAACCACACGTGTTAGGCAGAATGATTTATAACATGCAAACCAAACATAAATTTTCTTACTCTTCAGTTTTCCCCACTTAGAAAGCCAAATTAATGTACTCGGTCCTAAAAATCAAATCGTGGGATACGCTAATTAAACGCAGTATTTCTTTCTTATCTATATAAGAAACGCCTTAAGCCTCACACCATTACACGTGTATAACATCTGCATTTTTTTAAAAATAAAATGGAGGGATGAAAAATGACATGCTGTAGTATCGTGAGTGCCAAAAAAAATCTTTTTACTATTATTTTATCAAAACCCCCTAATCATTTGTCCCCGCAATCTAAATTATTGGAGTTTAAACTAAACGATCACTTTTGATCCGTTTGACAGTTCTCACATGACTCTTTTGCAAAGATCCTGCTAAATCGTACGAAAATTTGACTACGGTGACCTGCAGTGTCACGTTTGCTCACTGCTTTTAACCTCATGCGCAAATGATTTGCTTTTATATATGCTTAATATTATCAATTTAAGAATCAAACTAATTAAGAGCATAAAAAGATAATATAACTGAGATCTGCTAAATCAATTTTTATTATATATATTCACGATTTCCAGTAAGACGGTGATTGCCTGATTAAATATATGCATAATATGTTAGTTAAATAATTGATCGATCTAGTATACTTTATAAATTACCTATGAACTTTTATCCACACATGGTGGAACATGGGGTTATGATCCGTGGTGAATGTAAGACTAAATTCAATCGGGGCTTTTATAAAATTTTAACCGGTGATCATATAAAAATTTAGCACTAATTTTCTTTTATAAATTTTTTTTCTATATGGGAGTAGCCACCAAGTGGTGATAGTAATGATGATGGTGGTGGCGGACATAGGGTCATCAGAGGCTGGTCTATCCAAACTGGAGAAAACAAAACTGGGGGAATGGTGGTGCGAACTGCGAAGAAGACAAACAATGATGAGAAAGACAATTTGTGTTTGGTTTTTATGTGTGTTTGAAATTACAAAGAAAGGGAAATAAAAGAAAAATAGAAAAGTAATTTCAAAAATAATTCAGAAAATTTAAGAATAAGGATACTTTACTTATTTTAAATGCGGCAGGTACATATTTCATAAATTAAAGTGTCAGGATCGAATAACCAAAACAAGTTATTGTCAACCCAGATCTACTAATAACAAGAAGTTGCAGCGGATCAACACTTGTATTAATATCTTAAGAACAATAGAATACTGTATATTGAACGAACAATGAACAATAATATTAAGAACACAGTGATTCACAAAAAGCTTCAATGTATATTATTGATTAACAATACACACGTACGTTTACAATTCGTAAGGAACTACTTATAGCAGTCCTTGAAGCCTAACTATTTACCCTAGTTATTCTAGGACTTGATTTACATCGAATTATAAAAGATATACATTGAATAACATTCTATAACTACTTCTGCGAAGATCTCGAACTTGATACGCTTCCTAAACGTGTACCAGTAGTAACTGCAATCACCAGTAGTAAATATGCATCGTCAGTAGTAACTCTGGTAATCAGTAGTAAGTCCAAAACCAACGTCAGTAGTAACTACTAATGATCAGTAGTATCTTCAATATGTGCATGATCAGTAGTAAGTTAGTTATAGTCTTCACCAGTATCAACTCATCAGTATTAAGTGTTTCTGCCCCATCAGTAATAACCATAATCAGTAATAACCATGATCAGTACTAACTGCAGCATCAGTAATAAGTTGAACTGTGATTTGTTCCAACAATCTCCCCCTAAACTTGTTAATTCTTTTTGAATTACTCAAGTTTCTTTTGTTCTTCTTCTTCCCTCTTTCTTTTCTCTAGGGTTCTTTGATTCTGTTGCTTTCTTTGTTCAATGATGTATTTGCTGTTTTTCTTTGTAAAATAGTTCAATTTATTCTGGAACATTACAGCATCATATGGTCTCATTATGGTGTTTGTGAATATCTGATACATGGTCTTTTCAGAGTGTGGATATTCTTTTCATATAAATAAAGCTCACAGTTTTTACTTGATCTTTCAAAGAAGTACATATTTGCAGTTGGGAGTATATTCCAAGCATACACATTTTCTGGATTTGTAAATATTTATGGGTAGTTATCTGGATAAAATGCAGCATCAATCATGTTTGTTAAATATCCAGCTCCAGAATCTTTCCATGATTTCTTTGTCATTCTTGGTTTTCCAATGATCAGAAGTTTGATTACATCACTTCTTGAACAGGATCTAATCAATGGTAACCATCCAGTAAATCTTTGAACAACTTTGTCTTCCCTTATAATTTCTATTACATTATTAGTCATAACTCTCCAATTGATGATTGGATTGTTTTGAAGGGGAGCAACTGGTACTTCAAGAAGAAGAATAATTTGTTCTGTCTTTGATTTCTTTTGAGCACTCTGTTCTTGAGTAAGAGCCTTTCTTTTCTTGGTTTGGGGAGTTGAGGATTCACCAGTAGTTGACATACTACCAGTTTGAATTAACTTTGGACTTATTAGGATTAAAGCTTTTAGTTTCTTTTCTTCTTCAGCTTCTTGTTCAGCTAATTCTTTCTTCTTGGCAGTACAATATTTATCTATAATTGTGATCATCTTCATTCTGCCAAAAGTCTTTGCACTGTGCCCTTTTGACTTGAGAAAGTCAATCATAAGTTTCTTCTGTTCAAATATATCATCTGGTAGATCACCTTTTGTTCTTTTACTTTCAGCTACCAGATCTTCAAGGCAGTTTTGATGTTCTTCTTCTACTTTTCTAAATCTTTTAAATTCTGCTTGTTGAGCTTCTATCTGAACATCTTTTATTTGAACAGGTATTTCAGCTTCTTAAGATTGTTGAGTTTTTGATCTTTCCTTTTCAGCCTTTTTCTTTTCTTCAAGAGCTTGATACATAGCCACATTCTTCAAGTATTTCTTATGTTTCACCTTCCATCTAGATTGTTTTTCAGATCTGACATGATTAATTTTGTTCACCATGTGGTGACCTAATGCTCTGTTGGGATAATCATCATCATAAATTTCCTTTCCCTTTCCAATACAAGCTGAAGGTGGAGGTGGAATATATTTCATATATGGGATACCAGGAATTACAAACTTTGGATAAAACAAATGAAGTTCATCTTCTGATAGTATTTTGGGGTGTGGAGGAAGTGTGCATTCATCTACTTCAAACCAATTCACATTATCATCAATGTCAGGTATGATAAGTGGTTGATCAGGTGTTGGTGGTTTGGAGATGATAACATAACGTTCCCTTTCAATTAGCTCTGGGATCTCTTGTTCTTCCTCTTCAGTAGTAACCAAGGCAGTTACTACTGGTGTGTTTTCAGGAGTTACTACTGATAGGGCATCAGTAGTGTTTGCTACCTCTTCTTGATTTACTACTGCTATGATATCAGTAGTAGGAATTACTACTGGTTGTTCTACTATAGGAGCATCAGTAGTAGGCTCAACAGTAATATCCATGTCTTCTAGGCCTTCATCATTAACCTGGCCTTCATTAACTTTTGATTCTTTAAGGTTGAGGAGAGAAGTTGCTGCTGCAATAGATTCATCTATCATGTTTTGTATGTTGTCCTTCTCCCCCTTAGTGAGCTCAACTGGTGGAGCATCACTACTATCAACCTTCTTTTTCAATCTTCTTATAATCTTTGTTTGTTGAAGAAGCATGTGCTCATACATTTTCATTCTTTTGTTGATGGTATTAATGTGCTTCTTCATATAGGACATGGTTCTTCCTTGATTTGTTAAATATTTCAGGCAATCTTGTACAGTGGTTTCAAGGTTTTCCATCCTATCCGTCAATTGTTTTTTGTTTAATACTGCCCTCACTCCTTCTAGCAAGATCATCGGGCTTACTAACATGTACATTGGCTTTAAGGTTTTCCATCCTTTCCGTCAAATCAATGGTTTCAGTTCTACCCTCATCACTTCTTGGTGATGAAATAGGTTGTTTGGACACTCTCTTCTTCCTAGAAGAAGCAGTAGTGCCCCCTTGTGGTTTCTTGGCACCGGGGTCCTCTTAGTAATTCCTCAAAAGAGTCATCACTTAGAGTTGCCGAGGTCTGGGTCTTAGTGATGTTCTCACTATCCTGTGCTCCCACCTTTGGGGCATCAGTAGTGAGAGCCCTTTCCTCATGTCCTCTCTCCTCCTTGGAGGACAACTCTTGGAGCCTGGGGTTTGACTCAATGGGTCCCCTGGTGTCCTTTAAGGAAGATTTCTTCCTTTTATAACTTTTCTGGATTGATTTGGTTAAAGGCCGGTCTTCTACAGAGTGAAGAGTAGCACTCTGCAGATTTAATTCATGTTCCTGGGACACATTCAGGACATCTATTTGAGTGGATGATTGAGTGACTGTTTGGGGTTGTGTTTGGGCTGCAGTTGGGGGTGAAGGAGTGGGTTGAGGTTCAATTGGGGTTGTATCTTTGATTGAACCTTCTCCAAGATGTTGTTGATCTTTGATCATATTAGGAAACAGAGGGGTTTCCTTGCCCGAAAATTTAAATTGTTTTCTCATATTAGAGAAAACTTTCTTGTTCAACTCAGGAGTTATAAAAATATTTTTTGGAGTTGACAAGTTTTGTAATTCACAATTTAAAATATGTTGAAGAAATCTGGGATACATTAAAAATTTTGAAGCACTAAGATTTCCCAACATTCCCTCAAAAATCATATTTGAAAAATTGAAGATTTGGTCTGTGCATAAACAAACAACAGCAGATGCTATTGACTTGTTAAACTCATTCCAAGAACTTCTTTTAGGAGAAAGACAGTGTTGAATGGTATGTATTAAAAATTTCCATTGTGGGGAGAAAATACCTTTTTGAAAAGTGACAATGTCAAGTCTTCCCTCATATCCCATTCTGTTTAAAATTTCAACAATGTGTTCCTTAGGAAGAGAAAACATACCTTCGTCGTCGTGCAGTTGTAGATGGTGTCTGATAGATTGTTCAGTTATGGTGATAGACTTTCCATCCACTGTTGATTTGATCATAGACATAGTTGCACCTTCGGTTCTTTCAGCATTGGTCCAGAAATCAACCAAGTGTTGTTGATATGATTTTGGATTTACAGTTAATGCAAACTTTATGTAGGAGTTCTTCAAAAAGTTGACGATTGGACGAAAATCTTTTGTTCCGTCTGGATTCTTTAGATATGCACACATGTTGTGAAATTCTGAGTATTTAAGATTTGTTTGAACATCAAGAGATTGTAGAGTTGCCATTGTTGTCGATTTTATGATGTTTGATCGTTTGATTTGAGAGAAACAAGTATGAATGTTGTTACTTGTAACGACCGTAATTTTACGTTTTTCATTTCATGTAATTATTCGGGATTTATGTGAATTTTCGTTATTTATGTTAGTTTACATTTCGGTTTGTGTTTTATCGAGTGTTTGAATGTTCGGGACTTGGCATAACCAAGTATGGGTCAAAACTTGGATGGAAACAAGTTTAAAGGCCAAGAATCTGGCTGAAACAGCCCTCGCGGCGCGAGCCAGTCGCGAGCGAAACGCGAGGTTGAACAGTGGGTTCAGAACCCAAACGCGAGAAAGCTCGTGTTGAGACAAGAGCCGCGAGCGAGTCGCGAGCGAGTCGCGAGGTCTGCTTTTCTGCGCTGACCAAGAAGACATCCCGCGTCACCTCGCGGCGCGAGGCAAACGCGAGCGGGGCGCGAGGGCTGTCTGGAGTATATAAAGTTGTGTAGAAGCTAGGGCTCATAACACCTACGAACCCTAGACTTAGTGCAGCCGTTTTTGAGAGCATTTGGACGGTTTTTGGAGCTAAGGAGCTCAAATCTTCATCATCTTGAAGGATTTAAGCATCAAGGGTAAGAATTCTTGCTTATTTCACTTAGTTACCTTCATTTTGAGCTTGGTATGGGTAACAATGGTGGTTTTGGGAACCCACCATATCATCTTTCGGGAAGATGAACTTTCATGAGTGTAAAACACTCCTTGTGGACTTGTAATCAATGTGTACAAGTTAGATTTGGGATTGATGATGGAAAATCTTGAACTAGGGTTTGAGATTCCACCAAGTTGTATGAACTTGGTGGTTGGGAATGTTTAGATGGATTAATTAGTAGCTAGTTATGGATTATAACTAGATTTTGTAATGATATTGATGTTAGGTCAAGAAGACCTTGAGATTGGAAGTACTTCCTTGTTTGGGAAGTAGAGATTGTGTTGAATTACACAAGTATTGGATAGCATTGCTAAGGTGAGTACATGTGATCTTTTATGAGTACATAGGAAAATGATTTCAATGACTAAAATGATTAAAAGAGTCTTTATTGAATAAACGTTTTTGATAAAGAAATTGATTGTAATGTTTATATGCCATGAAATGATTTGTGACATTGACCTGTTAAAGTGATGATTTAATTGGAGCTAAGGCTCATGTTGATGACCAATTATGTGTTAGTCAAATTATCCGGAAACGATAACCCATTCGTGGGGGAGTAGAGATTACTACTTGGGGCGGTACCTCTCTGCGCAAGAGTAGTATATCTAAGTGAACTATAACCCGAAATTCGGGGGACTATGATAACCCGATAAAAAGGGGGATTACGATAACCCGCGGGACGGGGGAGTGATGATCTCGGTAAGTTTGGGAGAACCCCAATTACCATAAGATCTTTTAATGATAACCCACATCGGGGGAGTTGCTTCGGGATGACCCGTCGCGTATGTGTGAGCTTAGGGCAAGCTCGAGATTATGTCGGACTTATGTGCAATTTGATAATCATTTTATTATTATTATTATTATTATTATTATTTAGTTGCATTGAATTATGACCGGGTCTAAAACCCATGTTTCTCACGAGACAATATTTGTCTCACGTACTACATTTATTTTGACTATGTACTCAGGTTCGGGAGCAAAAGATTAGGCGGCCCGTAGTTAGCATTTGGATGGATTAGCTCGGTGTACTCACTTAGTTCCCTAGACTTTTGTTTTTGATATTATTGTAACACCGGTTTTGGTACTTTCTAATTATTCCAAATGTTTATTTCAAACCATATTTTGGGATGTTGTGGATTTTAAATGTTAAACTTGTTTAGTTAAAAAGTTTTAATTGTTTTGAAAAATCGGTGTGTTACATTACTGGTGCAAGGTTTATGCTCGCGATTTAGGGTTTTATCAAGAGGATTTAGCAAATCGAATGTGAGGATAATGCTAAACTAATCGACTTCAGCTATTTATATCTTACGATTTGATCTGAAAAAAGACTAAGTTGCCCTTCGAATCATAACACAACGGTTATTTTCATGGGGGTTAGTTTGGTAACTTTGACAATTTAAAGACCAGTAGTAAATTAGAGACCAGTAGAAAACGTCAGTAGTATCTATGAACATCAGTAGTAACTAAGGATTTTGACATCAGTAGTAACTGTAGACATCAGTAGTAACTAATGAATTTTAATACTGACCTAATTTACCAACCCTAGCAGTAGTAACCACCAAATTTGAGACCAGTAGTATATGTGAGTACAATTGTTTACCAGTAGTAATGACCTACCAGTAGTAAAACACTAAAAAGAATAAATAACTTTTTACAACAGAAAAACTTTACACATGATTTTGAGTGAGAGATTAATTTATTAAAATCATTCCAATACTGCTAACCAAGAAGCTGAATCTTCCTACATCAAATGCTTTTGTAAAGAGATCTGCTAATTGAGTGTCAGTATGAATTTTAACTACTTTGATTAACTTCTTTTCATTTCAATCTCTTATAAAGTGAAATCTTATTTCAATGTGTTTAGTTTTAGAGTGTTTTACTGGATTGTTCACAATACTAATAGCACTTTGATTATCAATAAAAATAGGAGTTTTAAGGATAGAGATACCAAAGTCTAGAAGCTGGTTTTGAATCCAAAGTACTTGAGCACAACAAGCAGATGCAGCTACATACTCTGCTTCAGCAGTTGATGTGGATACATTTGTTTGTTTCTTACATTGCCATGACACCAGTCTTGATCCAAAGAATTGACATCCACCAGTAGTGGACTTTCTATCTTGACATTTACCTCCATAGTCACTATCTGTGTAGGCTATTAGTTCAAATGGTGAGTCATGTGGATACCATAGACCAAGTGATGGTTTGCCTTTCAAGTATCTGATTATTCTTTTGACAGCCTGCAAGTGTAGTTCTTTAGGTCTTTCTTGATATCTTGCACACACACAAACACTGTACATAATGTCAGGTCTTGATGCAGTTAAGTACATCAAAGAGCCTATCATTGATCTATATAAGTGTTCATCTACATCCTCCCCCTCAGCATCAGGATGTAGGTGTTTGTGTGTTTCCATTGGTGTACTTGCACTCTTGCAGTCTTTCATGTCAAACTTCTCCAAGATGTCTTTAACATATTTTGATTGGTTTATCAAAATACCATCTGTTCTTTGATTGACTTGGAGTCCAAGGAAGAATTTCATTGGACCCATGGAGCTCATCTTGAATTTGATTTGCATGAGATTTTCAAACTCTTTACACAATGAATCATTTGTTGATCCAAAAATAATATCATCTACATAGATTTGCACCAGTAGTATATCATTTTTGACCTTTCTTGTAAACAGAGTCTTGTCAATTGCTCCTCTTTTAAAATCATTCTTCAGTAAGTATGATGATAATGTATCATACCATGCTCTATGTGCCTGATGTAGGCCATATAGAGCTTTGTCTAGTTTGAATACATAGTCACCATGTTTTGGATCTTCAAAACCTGGAGGTTGGCATACATATACTTCTTCTTCAATTTTCCCATATAGGAAAGCACTCTTTACATCCATTTGATAGACTTTAAACTTCTTGTATGAAGCATATGCTAAGAATATCCTAATTGCTTCAATTCTAGCAACAGGGGCATATACTTCATCATAGTCTATTCCTTCTTCTTGAGTGTATCCTTGGGCTACAAGTCTGGCTTTGTTCTTGATCACTATACCTCTTTCATCTTTCTTGTTTCTAAAGATCCACCTTGTTCCAATGGCTCTTTTTCCTTTGGGTAGAGGTACAAGTGTCCAAACAGCTTGTAATTTGAACTGAAGGAGTTCTTCTTGCATTGCCTCAATCCAGTTTGAGTCCTTCATTGCTTGTTGAAACTTCTTTGGTTCATCCTGAGACAGAAAACATTCAAACATACATTCATTAGCAATTAAACTTATGTTACACATGTTTGCAGTTAGACTTTTGTCTAATTTGCTTCTTGTCTGCATGCTTGAGTTCACATCACTAAGGACTTGATCCAAAGGATGATTCTTTTCAGTTCTGGTGCCATGAACTTTATCAACACCTAGTTGGTTTTCAAGATTGGACTCATTTGTCTCAGGAGATTGTTCCTCTTGAGGTTCTTCATTGTCATTGATGTTTGGTTCATCATCATTTGCTGGTTCATGGTTACTACTGGGATCGTAGTATTTAAGTTATTACTGAGATCAGTAGTAGTTTGAAAGTTTATGTTATTGCTTGGACCAGTAGTATTTTGAGTACTATTACTGGTCTCAGTAGTATTTGAATTACTACTGTCCTCATTATCTGACTCACTACTGCTCCCAGAATCTGAGTTATTACTGCCCTCAGTATTAACTGCGGGAATAGTATTAACTACTATGTATCTCATCTCTTCTTGACCAGTATTGAAAGATGATGTTCCTTCCTTTTGAGTATGACAATTTGAATCACCTGCATTTAAATCCATGTTAGTGTTAAAGGATTTGGTTAGATTGTCTATGTTAAATAGCCAATCTGGACCATTTCCTTGTTCATTAGGAATATTCTCATTAAAGGATACATTGATGCTTTCTTCAATAATCCTTAATCTTTTGTTGAACACTCTGTATGATTTGCTTTGAGTAGAGTATCCCACAAAGATTCCATCATTAGCTTTGCAGTCAAACTTACCAATTTGTTCTTTTGTAATTAAAATAGTACACGGACAACCAAATGATTTTAAGAAACTTATGGAAGGTTTTCTTTTGTTAAAAAGTTCATATGGTGTTTTGTAGTGTGGCTTAACTATTGATACTCTGTTCTGTACATAACAGGCAGTATTAACAGCTTCAGCCCAAAAAGTGATTGGTAATTTTGAGTCTGCTAACATTGATCTTGCTGCTTCATTGAGATTGGAAATCTAGAGGGGGTCATGATGCAACCTCGGAGGTCTTGGGTGAAGATTGAGGTTATGTGAATATTGCTTAATTGCCTGATGGTTGCACGAATTGGTGCTTATAGAGATTGGAGACGATTCGTACGTCATGGAGATTTATATTTGGGAATAGTCTTCCCGGTTAGTTATGTGTATGGAAGTGTGCATTGGAAAGGATTATAGACAAGTGTGTTGCATGTAGTAAGGATAGAAGGGTTGATGCCATTATGTAGTATCAAAGGAAAAACCACGAGGATGGTAAATGTGTTTCAACAAAAGGATAGCAGTACAATGGAGTGCTAAGTCTTGATAAGTATGGATGGAAATTTTAGAAATAGAACCTTTGGAAATGGAATTTGGATATCCGGCGGGAATCCGAATAAGTAACGTGATATTATACGTGAACGGTAAAGGAAAGAATGACTAAGGTATAGTGATACCTAGAATTTATAAATGGAAAATATGTGGAAAAGAATAAGTGTCGGGAATGACGAATTTTGATTGTTGAAAACGGTTGAGTAAAAGTTGGCGCATAGCCATAGCAAGTTTCGTGATAATATTGATAAATTCGATGTCAAGGGTGAAAAGACAATTATTGGTAAAATGCCATAGTAATAAGTGTGACAATGTATGTCATAGCGTAGTGTAAGACTACGATTTGAAAAGGAATATTTCGGAGTCCCACGATGTGTAAAAGTAGAACACCGAGTGTTGGGCTTTTGGTTGCGAGTGTGGACCGGAGTCGATTGTTTGACTCAAGGATGATTGGATTGGTCGGTGATTTTTGGCTAATGGAATGTAGTGGTAGCTACTCCGGCGGTGACAAAAGTCTTGGAAATTGTTAAGGAAGTGAACCGGTTAAGGACGGTTAATGTGTAAGTGAAACAATAAATAGCAATTAGAGAATGTTATTAGTTACCCGCGGGGTACAATGCATGTGCATTATGTGATGGCCTTGGAAGGCATATGATAATGGAAAGATAATATTATATGAAATGTATTAAGTAGTATGTCCAATGGGAGATATGTGAATAGGAAAGAAAACGATAATGTGATTTTATGGGAGAGGTGCTAGAATGCATGATGAATGATTTGATGATCGAATGAGTAAGATAGTAGCAAGGCTACACGATGCGAAAAGATGAATGTCAGATGACATTGGTGTGGCATATACATATGTTTGTATATGTGCACAATAGATATGTATAGATGGTATTGGTGTGACATATACATATGTTTGTATATGTGCACAATAGAGGTGTTTAGATTGAATTGGCGTGATATATATGTGTATATATATAGGTGTGTGTATATGTTTACGTGTTTAAATGATGAATGTAGAACCATGTGGTTGATAATGTATTACTATTATGTTATGGTATATGAGGACCTAGTTCGAAATGCGGGTTGCATCTAGGTCATGTAAATGTAGGGGATGCCTACGATTTATAGAATATGAGGAAAGAGAAACTCCTAGTGAGCAAATTATCATTTGATAACCAAAGTATGGAAAACTTGTATGAAATCGTGGAATATGTTGCGAAAGGAGAACTAATTCCGACAATTGAGAATAAGAGTTATGAAATTGATCGATGTGATGCAAAGATGGTTGAAAGAAAACTAAGTGATGGTGTGAGTGACCAGATGATGGCCAAGGATCGGTAAAGGTCGATGTGACCATATGTGAATGTACGACCCTCATAATTGGGGAGAAATTGAAGGTGTGGAAAAACGGGGATAATTGTTAAGGGAACAATAATGAGTAGAACCGGAAGTGATATATTAGTGATGGTGCCCCGTGAGTATGAAATTTGTTAGTTTGGAAGGGTATGGTTGACTTCACGCAAAAGTCAAGGTCGACCAATTTGTGATTGGTTGACTTAGTCAAAGATGGGCTTCGACTCTCGTTATGAACGACTAGTGAATGTTGAGAGCATCATGCGTCGATGGCATGTGCGAGAAAAAGGTTAATGAAATAACTAAAAGAGTTATAGTCGGATTGTGCGACTTTGACCCGTTGGGTGTCTAGGGTTGAATTTGGGAACCGAGTATATGATTATTGATGGATCACGAATTAAAGGTCGATGGTAAAGGAAAGGATGATTAATGAAACCTTTAGCAACTAAAGAAATTGTTAAAGGATAGTTGACTTTGTGCTTAAGTCAAAGTTTAAACAATGTTGGATTATATTGACTCGGTCGAATCTAGATTTTGATATTCGTGTGGATCGTTTAGATGATTGTAATAATTGGTTCATATAGCTCCTATGTGTATAGCGAGTTTGGTTGAAGGATTGAAAATGTTATGATCAAATTGTGAAATTTCGACCGGTTTAAGTATTATGAGTTTAAGATTGATTTTTGACCCGTTCGGGCCTATCGGGGGTAAGTGAATATGTAGATACGTAATGTTCACGGAACCGGAATGAGAAAAACTTGATGGTAATGACCACAAGGGAATGAGAGCGGAATGCTCGGATAAAATGAGGATTGGAATTCTTAGTGATTCCGAGGACGGAATCCTTTTAAGGGGTAGATAGTTGTAACGACCCGAAATTTGTCAATAAATAATTTATAAAAATTATGATAAATAAGGATAAATCGTTTAAAGAACGTAAGAATTGGTTTCGTGTCATTTGGACACCGTATGAGAAAGTTATGGGTGAAATCGGGTCGAGGCAACGACCGAAAAATGCAGCCCTGCTGCATAGAGGAGTTCGCGCCGCGAACTATAGTTCCCGATCGGGAACTGTCAACAGCGATTGACACCATCGAGCGTGAAGTAGTTCACGACCACTTAACGATCGCGAAGTATGCGAGCGAGTTGCAAAGTTAGCGACGCGAACAAGTTCACGCCGCGAACTTGGGTCGACAGCAATAAAATCGGGAAAAGCTAGGGTTTTCTCATTTTCCACTTCTTCACTTGGTGCAGCCGAGATTGGAGAAGAGGGAGGCGATTTTGGTGTTCTTGAGCTTAAATCTACACCATCTTTGAGGATCTATGCATCTAAGCTAAGATCTAAGGTATATTTCATCTCTTAGCTAGTCTATGAACTTATATGGGGGAAAATTGTGATTATGGAGTTATTATGTGGAAGATCTTGTTAAGGGTGTTTATGGAGGGTGTAAAACACCCATAAGTAGTATGTGGATCATGTGCTCAAGTTGGATTTATGATTTGTTGGTGAAATCATGAACTAGGGTTTATGGATTTCCACCAAGCTTATGAGATTGGTGGTTGGGGTTGATTATGTTGATGTTAGATGATGTCTAGTATGGATGATAACTAGAAATGTGATGATTATGTTGATAGGTTGCAAGGACCTAAGAGTTAAAGTTATTCCATGGGTGGGAAGCAAGGATTCGTGTTGACAAACGCGGACTGGAAAGCATTGCTAAGGTGAGTACATGAGACTTTTTAAACTGAGTACATAGCAAATAGTTTTGAAACTACCTATGATATATTATGGATAATTTGATAAAGATAGTGATTGAAAATGTATGAAAGTATGTAGAATGTGATACTAGAATACGTCTAGTATGATTGATAAATTTGAAGGAAAATACGATAAGTTAAAGTAGTTATGGAATCTATGTTAATGAACCATAATAATGAAGTAATTGATTAAAAGTATGTATAATGAGCCTTTATTATAGATATGTATTAGTAAAGCAATTGTTGATGATTTTATAGTGATGAGTATCTATGGGTAAGATTTACTTATAAAAGTAAAGAACACGTATATATGAAAATGAATATGACAAGACTAATAATAATCGTGTATTATAGTCAACCAAGAGATAAAAGTATTATGATCTCGATGAAATAAGAAACGTATCTTATGAAGCGAGTAGATATGGACCTCCCAGAGTTCCTAGATGTGGACATAAATGTGGGTTGCTTATGATCGAGTCCATGGGACTATACAGGTGCGTTCACAATGTGATGAACTAGCTATATATAGTTATTATTAGATAACTAACTTGTTTGATAGTTGATGAGATAGCCGAGTGCTAGATTGACATAACTGTTAAGTTACGGTAAAAACGAGATGATGTGATGCTAGTTAGTTCGGGGGCAACCCGATAACTAGACATGGTGACGTTAATAGCTAGTTCGGGGGCAACCCGATAGTTAGATATGTTTGTGCTTCTAGTTAGTTCGGGGGCAACCCGATAACTAGAGGTGTTTGTGCTTCTGGCTAGTTCGGGGGCAACCCGATAGTTGGATTTGATGGTGCTTCTAGCTAGTTCGGGGGCAACCCGATAGTTAGGCACGATAGTGTGGCTAGTTAGTTCGGGGGCAACCCGATAACTAGATATGTTTGCGGGGGAGGGACCCCGGTCACTGAACGGTGGTATATATGTTTATACACCGAGTGTATATATGTTTATACACTAAGCACACGAGTGCTTCTAGTACGCATATGTTTGGTACTAGGTTTGTTAGGTTCTAATACATATATGTTTATGTATTAGACATGTTTGCGCTTCTAGTATATATATATATATGTTTATGTACTAGATATGATTGTGCTTCTGGTACCTATATGTTTAGGTACTAGATATGTTTGCTAGGGAAGCAAGATCGATAGGGTCGCAATAGGGCGACTAGACGGTATTGTTGTAGTATATATATATGTTTATATATTTATGGATTTGTTAGTATTATCATTATTGGGGTCTAAAACCCATGTATCTCACGAGACTATTTTTGTCTCACGTACTGCGTTTGTTTTGTGGCTGTGTACTCAGGTACAGGTCGAAGTGATAGAAGGTTGCACTAGAAGTGGCCTAGAGATGCTTAGTTCGGGAGCTCATAGGTAGATCCCGTTGTCTATGGTTTTGATATACTTGGTGACACCGTATTTTTGTAAACTCTGATAAAGATTTTAAAGTTTTTGGATAAACTGTATTTTGGACAATATGTCATATATTGGGGAAAATGTATTTTAAATGATTTAAACGATGTTATAAAAATACGGGTGTTATAAATGTGCCATGTTCTACCTTTTTCAGGGATCTGAATGCTCTGCACAAGTAAGTAAAAGATTAGTTAAGTTTGGGAACCCAAGCTTTATATGTCTTGGGTTCATCCTTTGAGAAGTAAGATTTAGAAGATTTAATTTTAAACATTTTTGGTACCCATACCTGTTTAGTACTGGTGTTTTGTTTTACTACTGCCCTTTTGGATTTGTTACTGGTGTCTGAGTTTACTACTGACCTTGGTCTATACCCATTATATTTATATATTTAGCTTTTGAATACTTTACTACTGATGGATCAGTAGTATTTGAGTACTTACCATGTTTAGGATAACCAGTAGTGTTTTTAACCTTTGGCTTGGCAGCAGTAGTATTTTTAAAATTAGGGTTTTTGCCAGTAGTGTTTTGGTACTGGTACCCAACAGCATTGTAATTAGGGTTAGGATCAGTAGTAAACCTGTTAAAGTTTCTACTGGTGTTGGAAAAATTAAAATATTGTTTATTCTGATTTGTTTTCCATTATTTTTGAAATAATTGCTGTTCTTTGAGCTTTCAATTCTTTTATTTTGCACAAACCTTGGTGCATTTCTTCCAAATTTTGGTGTTTCAGATTTTTGAGATTTTGTTTTATTTACTACTGAAGGATCAGTAGTATCTTTTGACCTTTTTGTTTTTACTTTTTCTTTAGAATTTTTAAATTCTTTGAACTCTTTGCAGTTAATTGGATTGAAGTGACAATCCTTTGCTAAATGGTTTACTTTGTTGCAAATAACACATCTTAATTTCTTATCCTTAGCACTTATAGACTTTCTTTGTTCTAAGAGTTGATTCCTGTTTCTTTCATTTCCCCTTCTTAAAATTTTTGGTATATTTTCTGCATCATATTTAGGAGATTCATTTTGACTTTGTGCTGTGTGAAAACTTGTATCAATTGAGTCTGTAGTTTAATCATCATCAGAAGAATCATTTGATTCAGATGTTTTATTACAAGTTTCAGTTTTATTTGACATTTTTAAATCATCTAAAATTCTTTCTGTGCTTGATTTAAGAGGAGGGATAAAATTAGTTGGAGGAGGAACAGCATGATATCCCACTCCATGCACAACTTTTTCAGTGGTTTGGTTATTTGTTAATTAATTAACAATTTGAGAACTTCTTTCAAACTTTTTAATGGTTAATTTATTTTGTTCTAATTCCATTTGACATTCTTCTAGTTTGATCAAAGTTTCTTTTAATTTTAGTTCAAAATGTTCTTTTTCATAAGTGGTTTGTAGCAATTCTTCTTTTATCTTTTGATCAGTTATTTTATAAATTTTAATTTGATTTTCAAGATCAGCTATACAACCATTATATTCAATTCTTCTATTTCTATTTAGAATCATTTCTTCAAGTGTTTCTTTATTAAGTTTTTCTAAATCTTTATATGCTTTAATGCATTCAGGAGTGCAAGATTTAGAATGTACCTTAGTAGGAGAGTCAGTGAAAGCCATGAGAGCTTGATTCTGTGCATGCTCATCTGCTTGAAAGCTCCAGTTTTTAAATTTCTCCTCCAATCAGAATCAAGAATGTTTATCCTTATCCGATTTATTGACAACCCTAAGGGCTGTCAGTAGCAAAACTCATAAATAAATAAATAAGAACTTATTTTGTTGGAGAATCGTTCAAGGTAGACCATCTTTTTTGTAAAGTCTTTAAGGATGAATCTTAGCACTTGGATCAAATGATCAAAATCAACCCTCAAACCATCACATCCATCACCATCACATGTGATTTAATACATCAACATCACCACCACCACTACAACCACCCCACCCCTACTACCGCTGCCCACCGCCCACTGCCACCGCCGGCCACCGTCAACCTCCCGCCACTTTCAGTCACATGTGATTGTGTATTAAATTACATGTGATTGCACACTGCCGACCACCACCGCCAACCTCTGCCAGCCACCGGCAACCCACCGCCACCGACAATCGCTTTCAATCACATGTGATTGCGTATCCAATCACATGTGATTGCGGCGGGCGACGGTGCATGGTGGCGGATGTGGCTGGCGATGGTGGTGGTGGCCGACAGTACGTGGTGGTTGTGTATTCAATCACATGTGATTTGATGATGGTGGTGATTAAGGGATTGATCTTGACCGTTTGACTTTTTATGATCCAACGCGAAGATTTATCTCTTGAAACTACGTAAAAATCAATGACTATTTTGAATACAACCCTATTTTGTTAATATAAACACGAAAAACGTTCATGCATTAGAAAAATGCAATAAACACTCCCAAACCCCCCTAATTAACATAGATATATTTGATAGCACGAGATGTGTACACTTAGTTCTCCTTCCTTTTTAAGTTTAGTTACATCAGTATAGTATTATGTCACCATTTCTAAACTTAGACTTTGGGCAAATTATAAAATAAGTTATACTTGCATTGCATGTCTCCCTTCTTCTATTAATCGAAGAAATTGAAGGAAAAAATAAACCAATGAAGCAAGGAAATTGACATGTACCAGACCAACGTAAAAAACGAGCAGAAGGTAATTAATGCCATTGGAACGGGTCTCTTATTGTATGATCACATTATAGATGGATTAACTTAAATTAGTTATTCAATGTGGTAAGAAGATGAGATTTAACTTCATCTTCTGTGGCACCAGAGATCTTGGTGACAACATCTTGAATCATGACGTCATCAACACACGACATGTTTGCATGGTGAACTTTTGCGCCCATTTCTCGCAGTGCATCCATCAATTTCGCCGTCGGCCAATCTCTGTTGCCGGACTGTACTCTTATCGTCGCATCCTCACCCACCATTTTTACTTCCACTTCAACTGATTCCTTCGTTTTGCGTTTGTTGACTTTTAATTTTGTAGCAGATTCGACAGTTATCTGTTTTTCCGTGCTTAATTCCGACGCTTCCATCTTCAGTTTCTGGTTGTTATTCAGTAGCTGTGATTCCAGTTCTTCAACTTTTTCTTTCAGTTGGTTGATGTAACAAACGGCGTCGGCGAGCAAAGAGGCTTTGTCCATTCTGGAGACATGTGGGACCACCGACCGGAGCGTGTAGAATCTCTGGTTGAGCTTCTCACGCCGCTGTCGTTCCGCCTCCACGTGGTTCAACGGCGGATGATCATTTCTTTTCTTTTTCACACACTGTTTTCTGGTGGTTGCTAGAACCAGCTGGCAATCGGAATCTGAATTTTCCGATGTATCTGATGGAATACTAGATATTTTGCTCCGGTCTATCTTTCTGAATTTCTTGTGTGTTTGATCGATTGTGGCGTCGCTGAAATCTATAATGTTCATACGCTCATCTTCCGGCAATCCACCCATCATATCTCGGAAGGAAATCACATGTTCTTCGGGTCTGTTGGGTTGTTTTAGTACAGTCGCCGGAGGAGTACTAGAAGACGGCGAAGATCCGTTACCGAACAGCGACTGTGCTTGATGTGCTAACTCGGAATCTGTTTGATTGATGAGATGATAAGACCCCATTTCCACAACCCCATTAAACGTGGGAACATAAACAAGTGTCTCTAAGCCATGAACGTGAGCTTCTTTAGCTCTGTAACAATCGACGGAGAGAAGGTTATGAGCTCCGGTTAACCAGATGACGGAATTAGACGCCGACGCCTTTGCAGGGGTGGATCCGTCGCCGAACGTGAATAACTTTGTTAACGAGACGACGTAAAACCATTCAGCGTTATTTGGGTTTTCCGGTTCGAGGAGTGCTTGGATTTCTTTAAGGACTGGTTTGTTAGGTTTTTGGAGAAAGTAACCGTCGGCCCAGGTCAAAGCGAGCCCACCGTCGCCATTGTTGACCGACTGCCAGAAAATTGCGTAAGCCCATGGGTGGTGGGCCTGGCTTTCGAGGAGGAATTGAAGGTTCTGATGACATGGCGGCGGAATGTGTGTGTTTTGATCGTGGATGGGGAAGGAGACGATTGAAGAAGGTGAAACAATTAAAAAATCATCCATAATTTTCACACTAAAGGAAATTTGGGGGATTGAAGGGTATAAATATACGAGGATGAAGCAGTAGCACACTATTTGTACTTTGGTAGATAGATATCAAGCATTTACCTCGTCCTACAAAAAAACTTACAATTTCACTCTAAATATTTGTTTTATACTCCCTCCGTCCCACAAAAAAGTTCCCATTTCCTTTGGGCACAAGTATTTAGGAGATAGTTGATAGTGGGGTCTTTGGTACTATTTTTGATTAAAATATAAGATTAATTGGAGAGAGAAAGTGTTTTTAAGAGATAGTTGGTGGTGGGGTCCATAATAATATTATTTAATAGAAATGAGAACTTTTTTGTGGGACAAAATTTATGATAGAAATTGGAACTTTTTTGTGGGACGGTGGGAGTAAAAAACTTCCAATTTCTCATATTTGATGGACTGCACATAATAAAAAAATATTATTACTAAAGACTTCATCACTAATATCCACTAACTATCTTTCTCTCTCCAATCCAACCTTATATTTTAATTAAAAGTATTATCAATGACCCCAGCACTAAATATCACCTTAAAACTTGTGTAAAAGCTAAATGGGAAGTTTTTTGTGGGACGGAGGGAGTATATAAGTATATCACGTTTTCTTCTTCCGACTAAATATATGACAAATTCAAACCATTATATCAGCAGGTATATCATGTTTTCTTCTTCATATGACAAATTCAAACCAAATTCACATAGTAGACAACTAAACTCTTTCCCTATGTTAAATTAGCGCATGTAGCATATATAGTGTCTTTCAACTTAGATATGAAATTTCGCATATATGCATGCATCTATCTATATGTGCGATTTTTTAGATATAAAAATATTAATTTGTGGATTATGTTACTGTTATATACATTTGAGATGTATTAAGGGCATAAGGTGTCAAAGCTGTAATAAAGCCGTATAAACCCAAAATTACTCTTTAATGTGAATTTATAATACTCAAATTAAAATTACTTTGTCTCGTTTAACATGTTTATAAAATATTTTTGGGACCTACAAAAAATATCCCTAACACCTGCCTTTAATTAGCTATGCGTTAAAGAATTGGCGTGGAAGATTTAACACCAATTTAACATGGATTCCAGTGTGGTGTTGGAGGTGTTAAATCCCTTTTAATGTGGTTTTGGTGGTCGACAATTGAATCTCTTATACATTTTATACTTTTTGTATTTTAAAACCTTTGGATACTTATAAAGCACCCTATATATACGCACCATTTTCTTCCTACAATAACATCAAACTGATAATGCTTATTTTAACAACACCAAAAAACCACATTACAAATTATAACACCAACTTATAACACACAACACCAAACCTAGCTACAAATGCAAGGAAGTGACGAAAAGAACTAAACAACAAAGCACTAAAGCTGAGAAAACGAAAAAGACATAGAAAACTCCCCATAGAAGTTGGCGCGCAGCAGACTACACTCAATCACCAATTGACTTCCATACACGAATAAACTTTATTAATTGCAACTAAATCACCTTATTCTTTAATTAGTCAACAACATTCATACGAAACTTAGAAAATTCTTTCCATTCGCATCAATCAATATTACAATATGTAGAAATTCATGTGCCCATGTTTTTCCGGACCACGAAATCAGCTGGCTAGTCAATCCGCTGTAAGAGGTCATTCATCACTAGTTGACTAATTGGATTATTATCTTTAGTTTGGATCGATATAGGAATGCATGGGTATATGTATCCAAAGAAAATAAAAAATGTATGATTTATATTTAAAAATGAAAATGTGTTGGATAAAAGACAAATTAAGATATATATCTAGTTGACATTTCAGAAAGATGTTGGGGTCAGTCTCTGGTGAAATTGTTAAGGGGCCAGATCGAGTATTAGAGAGACCAGACCGCCATACTGCTTCGGTGTGGAGAAAAAATAGCATAAAAATGACACTAGAGTCTATGTTCCAATATTTTAATTATCGGAACTCGGAACAAATCTTTTGCATGTAAATTATTTTTGGCTGTCAGGAGAATCACATCTCACTCAATTTTGTTAATATAACACAGAAATTTAGAGCTTTTAAGATATATTTTAAAGCCATGGAATCGGCAAACATCGAGTCTCTCATTGATTTTAGTTTGAAACTTGGATCATCTGTCACCAATAAGTTCAAATTGTTTTTATTCATCCTCAAAACCTCCTCTACAGTTTCACCCTCCAACTACGGCTTGTACAGTTAGTTTGCTACTTAGAAGAAAACATGTTATTCGATCAGTCACTTTAAAAAATGTGAATAAATGTCAAAAATTGCCACTAAAAGTAAAAAATTCAGTCTTAAATTATCAAATGTTTTACCTATACAATAAATAATAAGCGTGAATAAAGAAGTAATCAGTAAAGATCTATATATAATGACAAAAAAGTATGAGGACAGATTATTTATCTATTTGAGACATAATTTTTCATATAATATATAAAGTGTCACTAGATATAACCTTTTGCCCACACTTTCTAAAAAGTGTTGCTAAACATAGATATAGTGGTACTTTTCATTATGTCACTAATACTTGTGTCACTAAAATACATTTTATTGTGGTGAGAGCTTTATGATCCAAAACTTTGAAAGCATCCTTTTTCATGAAATTATTTTACGATGTCAGGAAAATCATATTTCAGTCAATTTTGTTGAAATGGCGGACGAGTTTTGGGCTTCAACCATATCTACTAAAGCCATGAAATGGGACAAGCAATTAAGTTCTCCAAGTTTTTTTTTTTTTTTTTTGAACGGCACCTAGGGCATGTTTGAGAAAACTTATTAAGGAGGTTTATTAGTTTATTAGCTTAATATGTTTGAAATAAATTTGATTTTAAGTTTATTAAGCTAATAAGCCTCATTAATAAGCTTTTCCAAACATGCCCCTAATTATCTACTCCTTTTTGTATGTACGACAAGATTTGAACTTAGTACCTATTGATTATGGGTAACACCTTAAATCATTCTCCAATACTATTAGGCTACAAGCCCCTGAGTAAGTTCTCCAAAATCTTAGTTATGAAAGTTTGATCATAGGTCCCTAGTCCGGTAGTCCCTACCTCTCTAGGGAGCTTAATTGCTTGTTAAAATAATAAAAAGTATGAAATCCTCCCTTAAAAAAATGTAGTGATAAAACAAGCATATTGAAATGTTTTCATTTAAAGGATATCTTGGATTAGTTTATCTAAGAAGCTTAATTGCTTGTCGCATTATAAAAAAGGCTATCAACCCTTTTTAAGTTTTTGGATAAGCTTTTTAAAAAAAAATGTATTCTGCCTTCTTTTTCTAAATAAAATAAGATCATTTTTAACCATGATACGAGCGAATTGACATTTTGGCATTTATCATATCAGTTGATACTCCAACTAAGATATGCATACTAATAATACACCTCTGCTTAATATTTTATACATAGTGGTTATGGTTTGTTCTAGATAGTCCACGAATTTTATAAAATCGCAAAAGAAAATTATTGACCCTTGGATCAAGAAAAAGTCAAATGTCAAGATCAACATTCAAACCACCACTACCATCACATGTGATTTAATACATCAATACCCACCACCGCCGGCGGTGGAAGGCGGAGGTCGGCGGTGGTCGGCGGTCGGAGGTGGCGGCCGGCAGTCGTGGTGGTGGCCGACGGTGGTGACTTGAAACACATGTGATTCGAAGTAATATGTTCGTCTGTATTTTGGAACCCCTATTTATAGTAAATCACATGTGTTTCACCTTTCGAAACACATGTGATTCGTAGTTCGTACGCTCCCCTGTATTTAGAAACTCCTGTTTTTAGTGAATCACATGTGTTTCGTGACTTGAAAAAACATGTGATTCGAAGTAATATACTCGTCTGTATTTTGGAACTCCTGTTTATAGTGAATCACATGTGTTTCGTGACTTGAAACACATGTGATTCGTAGTTCGTATGCTCCCCTGGTTTTAGAAACTCCTGGTTTAGTGAATCATATGTGTTTCGTCACTTGAAACACATGTGATTCAAAGTAATATGTTCGTCTGTATTTTGGAATCTCTGTTTTTAGTGAATCACATGTGTTTCAATACATCAATACCACCACCACCCCCACCACCACTGTCAGACACCACCACCACCGCCGGCGGCTGCGGCGGACGACGGCGGCCTGCGGCGGACGACGACGATCAGCGGTGGTCGGTGGCGGTCGGCGACGACGGCGGTCGGCGGCGGCCGAAGGTGTCTGTGGGCCTGTGGCTAAGGGATTTGATCTTGACCATTTTGATCTAATGGCTAAGATCTATCCATTAGGACTCTATAAAAAATATGGACTACTTAGAACACAACTCTTTATACATAATATACATACACAAAAATATAAATATCTACAAAATAACCGACAAATCTCGTTGCCTTTTACCAACAAAAGCCAATGGTTTTCCTAAACTATGAAACCGGTCTAATAAGATTGAGCATAAAAAGATGGGCCTTTCCAAACTACGTAATACAACAATCATGGTTTGCTAGTATTGTAGGTTTTCCGGTGAATGAGTCCATCCCGGGTTTAATATCCACGGCCTTCTATTTCAACCAAGTACAAAGCCCATTTAGAAACTGTGTTGGGCCGTCTTGTCCTCAAATACATCCCGCTAATGGCCCTTAATTTCAATTTTTTTTTTCTGCAAATATTCCGTTAAACTTATTACTTCCTCCGATTCAAAATAAGTGATACACTTTGCATTTCACGGATTTTGAGGCAAAAGTTTATAATGATGATTAAATTAGATTAATTGGATGATTAGTGTGGAATGGGTCCCACACTTTTTGAATATAGTGGAGTTAATGATGTTTAAAAGTAAAAGTAAGGGTAAAGAGGTCTTTTCACCTTTTTAAAGTAGATAGTTAGTGGGTGTGGGTCCCACTATTTTTTGCCAAATAAGGTAATTTTTCAAAGTGTATCACTTATTTTGATACACCCCAAAAAGGAAAGTGTATCACTTATTTTGAATCTTGAATCGGAGGAAGTATATGAAATACACCTCGTTTTAATTCAAATTTGGACTCACAACTACAACTTTTTAGTTAGTTCAAATTTGTCAATTTTTTTAAGGCAGGGACTACTCCTAGTAAAACATTATATACACACATGTTTTTATTCCAGAGAAGATCAAAGCACGAATTTTGTTCCGTAGGAAAAGATTCTCAATTCTGAAACACATGCATATGGTTATTTATATCGAGAAAACAAACAAAAAAGAAATTGTATACGTACTTTGGCAGCTTGTATCTTGCATAATTACAAGCACATTGTTCTGTAAATATAACATATATAGTATTTTTCTTATATTTTGAACAACAAACTCATACGTAATTTACCCTTGTATAATAAAATGACTTGGTTCACGAGGCGCCATATATAGAGCTTGAATACCGCTAGGTGAAAAGTTTGTTGGTAACATGACATGTGATTTCAGGTGCGGAAAAAGTCAACTTTTGTTGACCTAGCTAGTAAGTAAATGCGGATTTTCAAGTCTACCAAAAGCTTTATAAGTCTACCAAAATCAACCATGACTATGGGGTGAAATAACCGGAACTAGGTTTGTGTTTTCATCAAAACCTTACTTTTAATCTTTTTATTTTAGATATAACTTCACTCAATAAAGGGGAAAGAACTAAAAGAAGTTATCTTATGGTGTTATACAATCATTAGCTACAACGCACGGTTAGTACTTAGTACAAACGACACGTTACATACTTCAAAAAATCTCTCTCCCCACTACATTATTAACCAAACCACACATTAATCTACATAGGATTTTACTCATAAGCACACGCTAATCTCACATAAAGAAAAGAAAAAAGTCATGAAATAAGTAATAGATGCTAATCTCACCGTGTATCTACAATGGTAGTTCGGTTTTTCTTACCACTTTTACTCAACTGAAACACAGGGTGTCTGCATAACTTCATTACGCCTTTTCTCAAACTTAACCTTTCCAATATCCCCTCGCCCTCCACAACCGCCACCTCATCATCTTGTTTCTGTTCATGGTTAACTGGTGAATTCTTCCCAGATACATATTCACATCCCACAACCGATCCACTTTTTCTTGGAAAACTCCAAAATTTCTCGTCTTTTTCACTTTCTATTTTGTTTTCGTCACATGAAGAAATCACTTGATACGATTCTTCTCTTCCACGTAACGTTTTTATCACCAGTGTTTTCAAAAAATTCATGACCTGAACCGCGTGAATCAATGCAGTCAAAGGATCCGCCATCTGCATTTACACAACAAACAATAATTTTAAATGAATCCCGCGTTAATAGTCTAGTCAAAGGGTTTGACTTTTGAGAAAATATTGTACCTGAGTCATGTTGGGAGCAAAGACCATAGCAATATTGCGGGCGTTCATTTTGTTTTGAGGTTCATATTTAACAACATCCGCCATTAAATTAACAGTCCAATTAAGAAGTGCAGCCTCAGTTTGAGGAAGTGATTTCACAAGACGGCTACACTCGTCTTCTGTGTTGCAATGCATTACTTGTTCTGGAGTCAAAGAGTCAAGAACGCCGGCTGGGAGTTCTCTAAACCATGCCTGCTTTTCCAAACATAAATCAATATTTAATATCTTATAATTATCTAAATAGAAATATTTAAGTGAATATATTAACAGTACCTTAATTAAACCAGCCAAACAATGAACATCTATTCCATTGGGGACGAAACCTCTGTTAAGTTGCTTCCTAACATCCTCTTCTTGACTGTTTTCTCCATTTATTCTAAATATTCCTTCGGCCTTTAATTAGCCAAAATAAACACATAAAGTCCGATAAATAAAATGCATAATACAACAAAATATTTAAAACTGTTGTAAGTTAAAAATTAGCAGTTACTTGAAGGCCGCCTGCTGCATATAAACGCTTTTGCATCATTAGAAGTATAGTTGGCACACTGTTCCCTCTATCATCATATGAACATTGCATCGAATCTGCAGACACTCCAAACACGCGTATGCTGTTTCAAAATAAAGTTGATTTAATTAATTAACAATTATACATCAGAAATAATAATAGTATAATAATAACATTTCAAGAATCTGTTTTAGAGAATAATAATTCCCATGAGATAAATAAGAATAATTTCCAAACTGTAAAGTCTGTTCTTTACTTCCTTTGCAAGTACTAAAAAGGGATCAAAAAGCAAAAAATGACAAACTTTTATCCTATTCAAGCTTCATAAATAACATGATAATTGCATTGATGGCAAACTCGCATATTTGCACCCGCCTTTGGTCTAGCGTTATGGTGATTGACTCTCAACCTTGAGGTCAGGAGTTCGAGTCCCGTCGTGGACATAGGTGGTAATTAGGAGTATATTAGATTTGTCGTTTCAAAAAAAAATTACATACCTGGATTTATATAGCATAAAAATAAATTTTATTAATTTAATATTTTCATTAAACAGATCATTAGTTCAATAATCAATACTTAGATCCAGAAATGATTTTATCATTCTATCGAACTTTGAATTCGTTATTGTAACTTTTTATAAATCGATGGTAATGTACCTTGCGCTGGGGGGTTTCCGGGGGACATCCGGTTGAAGCTCCGCCGGCAATCCGAGGAAGCCATCGAAACGATCGAATGTCACGTGTGAGACATGCTGGACATCGGTAGGACGGCCAATATCCAACGACGATGTGGATGAGGAAACATCATCGGAATCGTCGACGGTGCAGGTGACGAGTGACTTCCGTAGCGCCGTCAAGAAGAGGGCTAAAATCGTAAAATTTGTGGATTGTGGCTGATCGTGACGGCGGTCGGGGCTAATAAAAGGGGTGGTAATTGGGTTGTTGTGGAAGTATGAATAGTCTTGATAGAACGAGTCAACGTCGTCGTCTTGTTGTTCATTGTGATTCGGGAAAGACGGTTGGAAGAAGGCGGCGTCGGAGATGGGTGGTGGAGCTCCTGCTCCGCCGTAAGATTTGGATCTAAAAAGCCTCGTCATTTATTTGTTAATAATTCATATAATTCACAAATCACATAAAAATTGAGACTTCAAAAGAAAATAACATCAAGATTTCAGAAGAAAAGTGGTGTTGAAATGTGAAGGGGTTATAAGGTAATTGTTAATATATGGATGGATGAATGAATCGGAGGTGGTGTGGTGGTGTTATAGATATGGTGTATGGAAAGTGACATCTTTTTTTCGATATCATGATTTGTAATTGTGTTTTAATTTTTATACCACACCACATATAAGGGATTTTGTTAACAACGGTTGTTCTGAAAAGTTATTAATTTAATAGAGAATACTGCCTAAATACATCGATTGTTTATTGATTGATATACAAATTTATAATCTATATTTTAACATCTTAATTACTATAATCTGTAGAACTGTTGTTGTCATTCTCTATTTTTATATTAAATTTGGGGAAATCAATGAAAAGGTGGAAACAATGGTGGTGGACCCGTGAATGGTAAGAGGGAAGGGGACAATACGGAAGTCCATTGTTTGGAAGTTGTGTCTTACATACAAATGTAGGATGCATTTCCCATTTCCCTCCAAAATGTCTTTCGCAATTATCTTCTAAAAAAATCCGTTTCTTATATTTTTTATCTATCTTTACTCAAACTGAAAAATCCAAAAAAAGTATACTCGATAAACATCTACAAATTAAATTTATGCTGCATATGTAATGATAACTAACTTCCGGTTTGTGAATGTATCATTGTAGTGTTCAATAAAAAGTAAGTTAAATACTTACCTAACCAAACATATTTTTCGTTTTTATTCGATGGAGAGAATATCAATTTTCATTACTTATTTGTAAGTTTGCAATATAGTTTGTCGTAGTCCTCCTCATGGGATGATTTAATATAATTTTTATTCTAGCATCAAGTAGAACCAAATGAAAAAAAATTAACGACTTTTCTAAGAAGAAAGTGTCCTTAAACTAAAAAATATATTAGCACGGATTGTAAATCTAACGTGACATATACCTAATAGAAGCTTTGGTTATGAATTATATTTAGCGTCTTAAAAAGAAATAAATAAATCAGTTATTAATATGTACATTGAATATAAAAAAAATATCAAAAATGTAAGAGAAAACATATCAAATTTAAATGGTTTAAACTTTTGAATCATGCGAAGTTAGAGAATCCACAAACCAATTATGACAAACTTGAGCAACCTTTGGGTCGTTAGTAAACGGCGGTGGTCATGCCGAAACTTTTATTTAGTGTTCTCTCTCGTCTCTTTTGTTAGTTAAAAAAAGAAGTCTAATTCAATTCAAAATGTCCATGCTCTGATTTTGTATTTAACCAAAAAAAAGCTATAGTTATTTTGGTTTTATTTTGTTTGTACATAAATCATTTATAAACCATCCTCAATAACCATATGTTTAGAAAATAAATTTCAATCACCAAATTATATTGAAGCAAAAGGTTGATGTAACGACCGGAAATTTCAAATGATTAATTAAATGGATATTATTGATATATATATTATTTCAGGGAATAAATGATTCATGTGTCTATGTATATGACGAGTATCGATTCGCGTAGCAGTTAGATATGGGTATTGAAGGAATTTAAAGGTTGTTTCAATCGTTGGAATCGAATGCGGGTCAAACCGAACATGTGAACAAGAAGGAAAAACCAAGTAGAGCTGAAGCAGGAAGATCGCGACGCGATCTTGTAGTTCGCGACGCGAACTGATTCTCGGAGCAAACAGCACACCGAAATAGCGGTGGGTGAAACGCAATCTCGGGATCGCGAGGAAGATCGCGGCACAATTTATGGACGCGATTTAACGCGGGTGTGGAGTTCGCGGCGCGAACTTGGAATTCGCGGCGCGAACTTGTCTCTGGCAGTATAAAAACGTGAAAATTAGGGTTTTTGCTCATTTCTCTCCTCTCCAAAGTGTGCAGCCGATTTCTAGAGAGAGATTGGACGTTTTTGGTGTCTTGGAGCTTAGATCTTCACCATCTTGAAGGATCTAAACATCAAAGGTAAGATTTCTTGATTGTTGATGTTCTCTAACTAGCTGTGAACTTAATTTGGGGAAAAATGGTGGTTTGGATAACCTACAAAGTTATCTTTCGGGAAGATGACTAAGATGAGTGTAGAACACTCTTTGTAAGCTTAAGAACATTGTGTTCTTGCTAGATCTGCGGTTTCTTGGTGTAAATCTTGAACTAGGGTTTTGAGATTTCCACCAAGGTGGATGAACTTGGTGGTTAAGAATATTGTTATGAAGTTATTGGTAACTAGTTATGGATAATAACTAGATTATATGATGATATTGATGGTAGGTCAAGAAGACCTAAAGTTTGGTGACATTTCACAAGTTGGGAGGCAAGGATTCGTGTCAATAGACACGATTTGGAGTTAGCTTGGCTAAGGTGAGTACATGAGGCTTTTACTGAGTACATAGCAAATGATTTGAAAACTATGATGTTTTTATGAGTCTTTATTAATAAATATTTTTAATAAAGATATGATTAAAAGGATAAGAGAATGCAAGTGATAGACTATTTAAGTATGTCTAAATGACTAATGATTTTTGAAAGAGATTATAAAAAGTAATTAATAATTTTTTATTAATATGATGTTTGACTAAGAGTAATGATTAAGAAAGTTTGATATTTGGCTTATTAACATTATATATTAATTAAGCTAACAACAAATGATTTTCATGTATCAAGTGTAACATCCCGAGACCCGACCTTTAATATTTTATTACTTTTCGTAAGTAATATCTTATTGTTTGTTATTTTATTATTTTATATGTTTTTTTTGATTTATTTGAATTAATTGTATTTTTAACTATGGGGTTAAAAATTAGTAAAACTGAGATATTTAAATGTTAAAGTGATTTTTACTTATTTGGGTTCATTTCTGAACCGGGGTTCTAAAAATATCTTCATTGTTAAATTTGGAGTTAGTTAGGTCTAAATTAATTACCTGCGAACCTAATAACATGTACTGTGTTTAAATGAAAATACCTGTGTTTGGGGAAGGGGGTACATGTTCTATAGGGGGGGGGTATGTGTCAAAAATCAGTTTCCCTCTTGCTCTCTTGCCTGTACACGACTCAAACACACACACACACACACATAGTTGAAGCTTTTTCTCCCAAATTGAAGATCAATCCTTGTAATCCTTGCCTTCCTTGTGTGATTTTCGGAATCTAGAAGCAAAACTAAGTAAGTTCTCTCCTTCCTTGGCTAGGGTTTCATGTTCTTGATGTAAGGATGAACTAGGGTTCTTGAGTTAGTGGGTTTTTATGGAGTTCTTGATGGATCTTGCTTGTAATTCGAAATTGATGCATGTTTTGGTGTCTAATTGAGTTCTTGCAAGTTATATGTGTTGAATTGTTAGTTGTGGTGCATTTGGTGAAGCTTTCATAAAGCTCCATCAATGGTGGTCATGGGAAGAAGATGGGTTTTTCCCTGATTTGATTAATTGTGTATTTTGGTGTTCTTGATGTTGTGTTAGGTTAATTATGCATGTTAGAATGGTAATTGTTAATTGTGAAGATCACTAGTTAACTATTGTGATAATGCCTAAAGAATGGTAGTGTTTGGCTAGATGGAAATTTAGTCATAAACTAGCTTAATTCATGAATTGTTAACTTTGGTCAAACCTGAGAGTTGACTTTAGTCTTGTATGACTTGTAAAGTTTAATTGTCAATTTTATGTCATTTATGTGTTAGTTGAATGAATTGTAAGCTTGATTGTGTTGGTTTCGGGTCTTGACCCGTTTATTTGACATTTGGTGCAATTTGACCTAAATAAGGTCAAAGTTGGTGAAACTTGCAATTGGATGCAAGTAACTTGTTAGATATGTAATTTTGATGTTGATCGAGTAGTCTAACTCATTGGAAGGTGTTGTGTAGATTCCCGACCCATTATTCTTGTTTTGACCCGTTTGGGCCTAAGGTGCATTTTGGTCAAATTGTATGATGAATTGACTTGATGAAGTGTTAGACTTTAGTATTGGTTATGTGTAAAAATGCAAGTAATTGGTTGTAACTTGTGTTGCAAGACGTAGTCTTAAGCTTATATTACTTGTTACACAATTGATGATTTCGGGTGACTAATTCGGTATTCATTTTGTACAGGAAAAGGGAAGGAGCCTCAGTGATATAAGATTACTGAGCTCGGTACTAAAAGTAAGCTAAGGTGAGTGGATTTAACCTTCTTCTTGTGTGATGTATAAAGGTTTTGGTATGGTAGACTTGTAGGAGAAAAATGCAGCATTTTGGCTGGTCTGGGGAAGATAGCGGCACTATCTTTGCTTCGTTTTGGAAAATTGGAACAGCGGCCCGAAATAGCGTTTGGTATTGAAATAGCGGACGCTATCTTTTGGTAGATAGCGGTGCTATCTTTGGATAGCGGCGCTATCTCCTTGAAAGATAGCGGCGCTATCTCGGATAGCGGCGCTATCTTGGCTGGTTTTGGGAAAAGTCATTTTTTCTTGGTTTTTCGTAAATTTTCCGGTGATACCATTAATTGTGGGATTGTTAATGGTAGTATGTGCACATGTTTTCTAGAGGTTAGCTATGAGTGGGTTTTGACTAGGCTTCGTTACTATTGGATGGGGTGCTCGGACTCCTACGAATGTGTTCCGTCAGGGGTGAGTACCGTGCTAATAGTAAAGTGGCCATCGGTAAACTGTTGTTCGGCCAACAACAGTTGTATGTACTTTGCAAGTCCGCCGATACTCTCATAACGTCCAATTGCTTGTGGAAGTTTGGACGGGTTTCCAGATTGATTTCTCTTGTCTTTAATTTGTTGTGGTTATGCAATTTGATTGTTATTTCTATTCACTTAGCTTTGTGCTAATCCCTCATTTGTTGACTCTTTTCAGGTTGTGGATTTAGCTTTACTAGAGTCGGGTTTTGGAAGTCTGACCGTACTCTGATTTTGTAAACCAAGTCGAGCCCGTTTTTTAAGTAACACCTTTAAATGTTTTCATATATTTGGTTAATGTATAAAGTTTTTATGATGTGTAATATTTAGGATTTATGTTTTCTTAAATCGCTTCCGTATGCATTTTTTTTTTAAAAAATGGCTCTAAGATTGTGGTGTTACAATTTGGTATCAGAGCCTCGGTTTGGCGATGGTTAGACATATAGGTGTACCATTCCCAAATCTTGGCTCGAGTTGGTCAAACTTCCTCTAGTTGAGGGATTAGTTAAGTGAATATTAACTGTGGTTTAATAGGAGTTAGTATGGTAGGTACTAACGGTTTAAACTAACAGTTCGTGAGATGTTGTGTTTGTTACAGATAATGGCCGATACTGATCCCAACCAGTTGATAGCCCCAACGGACCCTGAACCGGAAATCACGGGTACATCTAGGGATGTTAATGCAGAAAGGGAAGATTACATTTTGAGAATGGAAAGCCGGTTAGAGCATCTTCAAAGTATTGTAGATGGTATGAACCAAAATCAAAATACCCAAACACCAAATTTCCCTCCTATGCCCAATCCTGCACTATCCACCCCAATAATGCAATTTCCCACAACCCCAGCCTTTACCATGACAGCTCCTTATATGTCAACCCCATCGGAGTCTCAACCTATGATGTCTCAACCCCAATACTTTTATGTTAATCCCAGTCAAGGCATGCCACAATACCAATTCCCGAACCAACCATACCAATTCATGAAACCAACGTGTACCTTTAAACAATTCCTCGATTGTAAACCTCCCGAGTTCAGTGGTAGTAGAGATCCAAATGTTACTATGAATTGGTTGAGAGAGATGGATAGAACTTTGGATGCGTGTGGATGTGATGATAAGTTTAGGGTGATGTATGCTACCCGCAAATTGACAGGTGGTGCGATGAATTGGTGGGATACTTTGGTTGAACGCCTACCAAAAGAAACAGTTAACAGTATAACATGGGATCAGTTTAGGGAGCAGGTTTGCAAACGATATTGTAATTCGTTTGAAATGGATAGAATTCGATCGGAATTCTTAAATTTGCGGATGACGGAGAGAATGTCGGTGGATGATCTAATCGAACAGTTTAATGAAAAGTTGAGGTTTGTACAACAATGGGTACCTGATGAGCCTTCTAGAATCAAACAATTTATTCAAGCCTTACGGCCTGAATACCGGGGTGTAGCTAGACTTGCTACAAACTTGTCCCAAGCCTTTGAGTTTGCAAAGGCAGCTGAAGGTGATCTAAATACCCGCGATTGGGTGAATAATGAAAGAACGGGGTATCAAAAGTTTAAGTCCACACAATCAAGTTTCCAACAAAGCAAGAAAGGTCAAGGAAGTCAAAGATATGTGGGTTCGAACCGTAAGCAGTCAGGTGGTAATTCGGGTCAGAAAGCACAGTGGTGTGCTAGGTGCAGGTCTTCTCATAATGGTGCTTGTACCATTCAAACGATGCGGTGTGTTAGATGTGGTCAGTATGGGCATGATTTGGGTAAGTGTACATTCCCTCGAAGTGTATGTTGGAATTGTCATAAAGAGGGTCACCGGGCCGGTGATTGCCCATCAGAAAGAAGATCGGGTTCGGGATCCGGGTTGGTTGGGGGATCGGTGGCATCATCTCCTCAGAAGAGGAAGAATCGTCCTACATCAGAGGGCCGAGCTTTTAGAATGACGGTTGAAGAGGCTACCACTACTGACGATGTCATTACCGGTATGTTCCCGATAAATAACATTGATGCTCGTGTGTTATTTGATTCTGGAGCTAATCGCTCATTTATTTCTGTGGATTTTCATGCTAAGTTGAAATTGCCTACATATGTGGTATCTACTCCATTGAAAGTGGAGGTAGCTGATGGTTATGTGGTACCGGTCACAACATCTGTGACTGGGGCAAGTATTAATATTGATGGGGGCATGTTTTAATATGTTTTTATTGTTAATGCCAATATCTGGTTTTGATGTGGTCCTTGGAATGGATTGGCTTAGTTTAAATAAAGCATTAATTAATTGTGATAAGAAATTAATTTCCTTTCCATTGCCCGACGGGACACACGTAGTGGCCCGCGGGGATCGGGGTAGTGCATTTCTCCCTATTATCTCATATATGAAAGCCAGAAAATCTCTTGCCAAAGGGTGTGAATCGTTCCTCGCCTATGTCATTGATGTCAGAAAAGAAAAGCATGTTGTTAGAGACGTCTGGGTGGTATCGGAATACCCGGAGGTCTTTCCCAATGAATTGCCTGGGTTACCTCCCGTTCGGGAGGTAGAATTTAAAATTGATTTGGTTCCAGGAGCCAGTCCCGTAGCCAAGGCTCCGTACAGATTGGCACCGTCAGAAATTCGAGAAATGATGAATCAGATACAGGAATTATTAGATAAGGGTTTTATCAGGTCGAGTTCTTCACCATGGGGTGCACCGGTTTTGTTTGTTAAAAAGAAAGATGGCACATTGAGAATGTGCATTGATTACCGGGAATTAAATAAGCGAACGGTTAAGAATAAGTATCCGTTACCGCGTATAGATGATTTGTTTGATCAGTTGCAAGGGGCCTCGTATTTTTCAAAGATTGATTTGAGGTCGGGCTACCATCAAGTCCGGGTTCATGAAAACGATATTCCTAAGACCGCGTTCCGAACAAGATATGGTCATTATGAATTCTTAGTCATGCCATTCGGTTTGACTAATGCCCCCGCCATATTTATGGATCTAATGAACCGGGTATGTCGACCGTTCCTTGATAAGTTTGTGATTGTTTTTATTGATGACATACTTATTTATTCCAAAACCGAGTTAGATCATGAAAGTCATTTGAGGCAAGTTTTAGACACTTTGAGACGGGAACAACTTTATGCTAAGTTCTCGAAGTGTGAGTTTTGGCTCCGAGAAGTGCAGTTTTTGGGGCATGTGATTTGCCAAGATGGGGTGAAAGTCGATCCATCAAAGATAGCCGCTGTAATGAATTGGAGTGTCCCGAAAACTCCATCTGAAATTAAAAGTTTTCTAGGGTTGGCCGGTTATTATAGAATATTTATAAAGAATTTTTCAAAGATTTCTAGTCCGTTAACCAAGTTGACCCGAAAAGACGTTCCGTATCAGTGGGGTGATGATCAAAGATAAGGCATTTCAGACTTTAAAGGAGCTATTGTGCCAAGCTCCAATATTTGCATTACCCGAAGGTTCTGATGACTTTATAGTTTATTGTGATGCATCTATTGCGGGTTTGGGTTGTGTATTGATGGAAAGAGACCGGGTGATTGCTTATGCCTCTCGTCAATTGAAGCCTCATGAAAAGAATTACCCGACTCATGACCTTGAGCTCGCGGCGGTGATTTTTGCCTTAAAATTGTGGAGACATTACCTCTATGGAACCAAATGTGTTATCTGTACCGATCACAAAAGTCTTCAATATGTCTTCACACAAAAAGAATTGAATATGAGGCAACGAAGATGGTTGGAACTCATTAAAGACTACGATTGTGAGATCCGATATCACCCGGGGAAGGCTAATGTAGTCGCCGATGCCTTAAGCCGTAAGGAATCGCCAAAGGTGGTTCAATTTATGCGTATGGAGATCGTGTCCGATCTCGTTGACCGGTTGAGAATTTGCCAAATTGAGGCCTTGAAAGATGATAACTTAAAATCAGAAATTATGAGAAAGAGAAAAGATGAGTTGGTGGAAGATACCCGGAGGTTGAAAACGTTTAGATCTCGAATTTGGGTGCCGTTGATCGGGGGTTTGCGAGATGTAATATTGACCGAATCACATAAGTCACGGTTATCTATCCACCCGGGAAGTACAAAGATGTATAATGACTTGAAAACTTTGTATTGGTGGCCTACTATGAAGGCGGATATTGCTCATTTTGTTGAGAAATGTCATGTTTGTGCCCAAGTCAAATCCGAACATCAAAAGCCGTACGGGTCGTTAAAGCAATTGGAAATACCCGAATGGAAGTGGGAGAATATAACAATGGATTTTGTCACAAAACTTCCCCGTACACCGAGAAACCATGATATGATTTGGGTGATTGTTGATCGGTTAACAAAAAGTGCCCACTTTTTAGCCACAAACGAAACTGCTTCACTTGATAAGTTGGCTAAATTGTATATTGATGAGATAGTTTCCCGACATGGGATTCCGTTATCTATTGTATCCGACCGGGATCCTCGGTTTGTTTCTAATTTTTGGAGAAGTTTGCAAAGAGAATTGGGCACTCGGGTAAATTTGAGCACGGCTTATCACCCACAAATAGACGGTCAATCAGAAAGAACCATTCAAACCTTGGAGGATATGTTGCGGGCTTGTGTATTAGAATATGGTGGATCGTGGGATTCTCATTTACCATTAGTTGAATTTGCTTATAATAACTCTTATCATTCAGGTATCGGTATGCCACCATATGAAATGTTGTATGGTAGACGGTGTAGAACTCCCACATGTTGGTTAGAAGCGGGGGAAAAACAGTTTGCGGGTCCCGAGATTGTTCAGATGACAGCCGATAAAGTGGCAATAGCCCGTGAAAAGTTAAAGGCGGCTCGGGATAGACAGAAAATGTATGCGGATACACGGCGTCGACCCGTGACATTTGTTGAGGGTGAACGGGTTTATTTGAAAGTTTCTCCATGGAAGGGTATTATTCGTTTTGGGAAACGGGGAAAACTTGTACCAAGGTATATTGGGCTGTTTATTATTCGTCAGGTGGTGAATGACCAAACCGTTGCACTTGATCTTCCTCCTGAATTGTCGGGTATTCATGACACATTCAATGTGTGTTATTTGAGGAAGTGTAACATTGATGATGAAATCCCGGTGTTACCGATTACAGATTTAAAGGTGGATTCGAGAAAGAGGTTAGTTGAAGAACCGGTGGAAATTTTGGATCGAAAGGTAACAAAACTGAGAAAGAAGCAGAGACCGATGGTCTTGGTTAAGTGGAAACACAGTTTGGGTGCCGATATGACATGGGAAACCGAGGTGGATATGAAGAGTCGATACCCGAGTTTATTTGATCAAGGTGAGATTCCGGGGACGGAATCTCTTTAAGGAGGGGAGATTTGTAACATCCCGAGACCCGACCTTTAATATTTTATTACTTTTGGTAAGTAATATCTTATTGTTTGTTATTTTATTATTTTATACTCCCTCCGTCCCTAAATAAAGTTCCCATTTGTGTTGGGCACAACATTTTAGGAGATGGTTAGTGGTGGGGTATTTGGTATTACTTTTGAATAAAATATAAGGTTTGATTGGAGAGAGAAAGTGTTTTAAGAGATAGTTAGTGGTGAACGTATTGGTAATAATATTATTATATTAAGTAGGTCCCTTAAGTTTGAGAAATGAGAACTTTATTTAGGGACAAAACTTGAAGGTGAAATGGGAACTTTATTTAGGGACGGAGGGAGTATGATTTTATTTGATTTATTTGAATTAATTGTATTTTTAACCATGTGGTTAAAAATTAGTAAAACTGAGATATTTAAATGTTAAAGTGATTTTTACTTATTTGGGTTCATTTCTGAACCGGGGTTCTAAAAATATCTTCGTTGTTAAATTTGGAGTTAGTTAGGTCTAAATTAATTACCTGCGAACCTAATAACCTGTACTGTGTTTAAATGAAAATACATGTGTTTGGGGAAGGGGGTACGTGTTCTATAGGGGGGTATGTGTCAAAAATCAGTTTCCCTCTTGCTCTCTTGCCTGTACACGACTGAAACACACACACACACACATAGTTGAAGCTTTTTCTCCCAAATTGAAGATCAATCCTTGTAATCCTTGCCTTCCTTGTGTGATTTTCGGAATCTAGAAGCAAAACTAAGTAAGTTCTCTCCTTCTTTGGCTAGGGTTTCATGTTCTTGATGTAAGGATGAACTAGGGTTCTTGAGTTAGTGGGTTTTGATGGAGTTCTTGATGGATCTTTCTTGTAATTCGAAATTGATGCATGTTTTGGTGTCTAATTGAGTTCTTGCAAGTTATATGTGTTGAATTGTTAGTTGTGGTGCATTTGGTGAAGCTTTCATAAAGCTCCATCAATGGTGGTCATGGGAAGAAGATGAGTTTTTCCCTAATTTGATGAATTGTGTATTTTGGTGTTCTTGATGTTGTGTTAGGTTAATTATGCATGTTAGAATGATAATTGTTAATTGTGAAGATCACTAGTTAACTATTGTGATAATGCCTAAAGAATGGTAGTGTTTGGCTAGATGGAAATTTAGTCATAAACTAGCTTAATTCATGAATTGTTGACTTTGGTCAAACCTGGGAGTTGACTTTAGTCTTGTATGACTTGTAAAGTTTAATTGTCAATTTTATGTCATTTATGTGTTAGTTGAATGAATTGTAAGCTTGATTGTGTTGGTTTCGGGTCTTGGCCCGTTTATTTGACATTTGGTGCAATTTGACCTAAATAAGGTCAAAGTTGGTGAAACTTGCAATTGGATGCAAGTAACTTGTTAGATATGTAATTTTGATGTTGATCAAGTAGTCTAACTCATTGGAAGGTGTTGTGTAGATTCCCGACCCATTATTCTTGTTTTGACCCGTTTGGGCCTAAGGTGCATTTTGGTCAAATTGTATGATGAATTGACTTGATGAAGTGTTAGACTTTAGTCTTGGTTATGTGTAAAAATGCAAGTAATTGGTTGTAAGTTGTGTTGCAAGATGTAGTCTTAAGCTTATATTACTTGTTACACAATTGATGATTTCGGGTGACTAATTCGGTATTCATTTAGTACAGGAAAAGGGAAGGAGCCTCAGTGATATAAGATTATTGAGCTCGGTACTAAAAGGAAGCTAAGGTGAGTGGATTTAACCTTCTTCTTGTGTGATGTACAAAGGTTTTGGTATGGTAGACTTGTAGGAGAAAAATGCAGCATTTTGGCTGGTCTGGGGAAGATAGCGGCGCTATCTCTAAGATAGCGGCGCTATCTTTGCTTTGTTTTGGAAAACTGGAACAGCGGCCCGAAATAGCGTTTGGTATTGAAATAGCGGACGCTATCTTTTGGTAGATAGCGGCGCTATCTTTGGATAGCGGCGCTATATCCTTGAAAGATAGCGGCGCTATCTCGGATAGCGGCGCTATCTTGGCTGGTTTTGGGAAAAGTCATTTTTTCTTGGTTTTTCGTAAATTTTCCGGTGATACCATTAATTGTGGGATTGTTAATGGTAGTATGTGCACATGTTTTCTAGAGGTTAGCTATGAGTGGGTTTTGGCTAGGCTTCGTTACTATTGGATGGGGTGCTCGGACTCCTACGAATGTGTTCCGTCAGGGGTGAGTACCGTGCTAATAGTAAAGTGGTCATCGGTAAACTGTTGTTTGGCCAACAACAGTTGTAGGTACTTTGCAAGTTCGCCGATACTCTCATAACGTCCAATTGCTTGTGGAAGTTTGGACGGGTTTCCAGATTGATTTCTCTTGTCTTTAATTTGTTGTGGTTATGCAATTTGATTGTTATTTCTATTCACTTAGCTTTGTGCTAATCCCTCATTTGTTGACTCTTTTCAGGTTGTGGATTTAGCTTGACTAGAGTCGGGTTTTGGAAGTCTGACCGTACTCTGATTTTGTAAACCAAGTCGAGCCCGTTTTTTTAGTAACACCTTTAAATGTTTTCATATATTTGGTTAATATGTAAAGTTTTTATGATGTGTAATAATTTAGGATTTGTGTTTTCTTAAATCGCTTCCGTATGCATTTTAAAAAAAAATGGCTCTAAGATTGTGGTGTTACATCAAGTATCGATTAGTAAACTAAACTAATAAAGGCAATGACTGAATTGTTAAGAGGATAAGTATAAGTGCCTAGTATTATTTATATACTCTAGTCGATGTAAAGATAAAATATTTATGATTTTGAGTAATAAGAAGTGAATTTTATTAGTGGACTAAATGATGAAGTCTATGGCGATAATGATAAGAAAAGATAAACGAAACATGACTATGTTAAATGAGAATAACGAGATAATAAGAATAGATGTATTATAATATATGTTTGATTATGAATTGGTGGGACATAGGCCCGTATTTGATGAATTAAATGTGTGTAAAGAAAATATCCGGATAACGATAACCCATTTATAGGGGAGTTGAGATTACTACTTGGGGTGGTACCTCACTGCGCAAGGGTAGTATATCTATGTGAACGATAACCCGACAATAGGGAGACTATGATAACCCGATAAAAAGGGGGATTACGATAATCCGCGAGACGGGGGAGTTGGAGATCTAGGTAAGTTTGAGAGAACCCCAATTACCATGTGATCTTGTGATGATAACCCACATCGGGGGAGTTTGCTTCAGGATGACCCGTTGCGTATGTGATAAAAGGAGTAAGCTTATTGATAGCTTACATGTATGTGATTATGTGATGGGTAAGCTTACGGTTAGCTTACTAGTAAATATGAATAAACGATAAGGATATAAGTTAATAATTAATAAGCGAATAAAGAAAAGAAATGAGTATGACTTTTATTATATTTGAGAGTGGGTCGAAAACTCATGTATCTCACGAGACTATTTTGTCTCACGTACTACTTCGTTTTTGTGGCTATGTACTCAGGTTCTGGATCGAAGGATTAGAAGGTCCCGTTAGAAGTGGCTTAGAGTTGAACAGCTCGGGAGCTCGTAGGTAAATCCCGTCATCCTATGGTTATGATATTGTTTTGTAACACCGGTTTTAAACTCTGATAAATCTTTTCAAAGGTTTTTGTTAAACCGTATTTTGGGATGTTGGACTTTATAATAATTTCATTTAAAAATATGTTTTAAAAGATGTTTTAAAAATCGAGGTGTTGCAGTTGATAACTGACAATTTCAATCGGCCCATAAATGACCCGCCCCCTCTACATCAGGTAGAGGGGGAGGCATATTTTACTCACTAACTAAACGGTTGTGGCTATAATTAGCCACTAAAGTTACTAGACATTGTACATGTCGATCCGATATACTCCCTCCGTCCCACAAAAAACTTCCCATTTGACCTTATATTTTTGTCCCACAAAAAACTTCCCATTTCATACATTTGATGGGCTCCACATAATAAAATAATATTATTACTAAGAACCCCACCATTAACTATACACTAACTATCTTTCTCTCTCCAAACCAATCATATATTTTAATCACAATTATTACCAATGACCCCACCACTAACTATCACCTTAAAACTTGTGCCCAATTCAAATGGGAAGTTTTTTGTGGGACGGAGGGAGTATTAACTTGCTAGACTTGTAGTTCATTCACGTCTCCCTCTCTCTTTGTATATTTTTTGAGCAAGTTATGCATCTTGTAGCAATTAATGTTAGGTTATCTAAATTTGTAAATAGATTTACTATATTGGTTTTGAACTTTGCTTACTATGATATATATACTTGCTTCAATTAAAATTCAAGTATTTTTTATTGTTTGCTATTAAAGAAAGGAGGGAGGTTAAGGTGTTTGTGAGTATAGAGAAGGGTAACATGGTGATGGATGTGGTCCAATTTCCTAAATTGGCTGCATACCAATATTCTCTTTTCGTTGGATCAAACTTATGTCTCTACTATTAAGGTCAGTATCCTACAAGCGCAAGCGCAAGACACCGACACGAGCCACCACTTTTGTTGCAAGTGAATTTTGCTTCACTTCGTTTTTTCTTGATCAGATTATAATAAACTTCTCTTTTCTGTTATTTATTGATCAGAAGTCGTAAAATTCTATTAAATAGAGTTTCAATCTCTGATAAAGACACTCTTGGGGTTTTTTTTTCTCTTTTTTTCTTCGGGGTTTGGAGTAAAAGAATTGAAAAGATAGACAACATGTAATCCATATGGACTTTGTGAGTAATTTTATATACCATGCATGTGTTTTATTAATTAATGTTTAATACTGTGGGATTTGAACATCATACCAACTATATGTCGTTTACTCCATCCATCTCATTAACGAATTTAGATTAGGGTCAAAAGGTTCATGGCATGGCATCATTAGTTTTATAAGGTGTGGTCTTGCTATTTTCAATGCAATTGAGTACCTTTGAAGCTACTCTTTAATAGCCTATAGCTATCCTAATTTGGTAGATCACATCTTATAATTATTTAATTAAGTACATGTAGCAATAACAAGCTTAAATTCTACGGATCTGAGTGCCAATATTCTGTGATTGTGAAGCTACTGAGAAACGTTTAATGGAGGTCTACCAACAAGCTACGTAAAACATGTGTGCATGCATCATATTGCATAACATGATTATAAAAGATTAAAACTTTGTCATAAGTGATATCAACGACTTGTATGTTAGTCCACAACAAAATTCTACAGTGTACTTAGATCGAGAGATGTGAAGTGCAATAGAAGATATTTAAATAATTACGTGATAAATGTACACACAAAACACTTCAATGAAATATTATGGAACATATTTAGCAAAGATATCAAGAAAACCTTATGTATTTATTTTTTCCGGTGTGTTTTTAATTTTTTTTAAATATTTCGGTGTGTTTTTCCTCATAATTGTATTTTTTAGTTTAATGAAATATATTTAGTTGTTTTTTAAATAGAAAAAAGAAGTTGGCCCAAATGACTTGATGGTTAGGGTGTTCAGTATTTTAACTTTAACGTTCAAAAAACAAACGTTAATTTTAACTCACCATCTCTGGAGTTTGTTTTAGGAATTGAATTACATCCTCAAAAGTAGGCCTAGTGAATATAAGGCTCCAATTCGATAATATAACAGTGGCCCAAACAATAGCCTTAAGAATACAGCCCATTGATGATTTCTTTCAATGAGAGCCCAACTACAGCAATGAAATCAGATTGAATGGATTCCATCTCGGTTGAATAAAACCAAAGTTACTCACTTTTTTGCAGCTCTATATTCTACACTTTGGCTCGTTTAGAAGTTCAGAAATGACATTTTGTTTAATAAAGTCCAGGGCTGCATTGCATCTGTCTTGCCGTCCTCTCATTTTTCAGGATAAAAAAATAGATCAAACGAAGGTTGGGGATTCTCGGAATGGGGAGTGTGGTGCATGGATCCAACCGAATTGTGAGTTTTCGGCTCCTAGCTGCTTATGTCCAAGATTGGTTAAAGATGTTTTATAGGTGGATATATGGAATATTTGGGGCTGCTGCAGTACAACGATTGGAGATGCTTATGGTTTTTTCCTTTAATGCATAATTGTAATATTTCATGTTATAGTTTTGTTTGTTCGTATCTTTGTAACATTTTGATAGTTTCTGGCTAGCCTCGTTTTTAATATATTTGGGTTCTTTGAGGGGTGATGATATTCTCGTCGGGTTCCTTTTTGTTGTGAAAAAAAATATATTGAATGGTTTCCAGCTAACACTTTACCTTAGTAGTTGACATTAATGAAACTTTAAAGCTTACTTAATTTGGTACATGTACTGAATTACTGATGTCCATTCATCCTTAGTAACATTAGTACTATTTCAATTCAGCCAATAATATTCTAACAATGAAAAAGAAAGTTAAGTAGCTATTATATTACTCATTTAATATTCAAATTGAATCACTCAACCAATTTGTTTCTTTCTTAAACTCCTCTAGACAGTTGTTTATTTATCTCTACTTTGACTAATATACTAATTGATACATTCATGTTAACAATATTTTTTTGCTTCCTTTATCATTTGACAATGTATAAAATTTTATATATAATGTACAACTACCCTCTTCATCACTTTCTATCTCTTTTCGTAAGTTTCTTCACTTAAACAAACAAAGACCATGGTGGTGCCAACAACGTAACTTTGGAGAAGAAAGCAATGAAACCGTTGGGAGAGACCTAACCTTCTTAAAACCATATCAAAAATACGTACCAGTAGGTAATAAAATCCAAATTTGTGACGGTTAATTCAATTTTGATTACCTAAATTATAAGGAAACCCATACAAGACCCCTATAACTATGTTGTTTAATCTTGTTGTAGTCAACTAACTTTCACCTAATTGGTATGCATACATTTAAAGTCAACTTGTTTAAACAAAATAACTTCGATTGAACCTTTCATCTTAGGTCCCTCTCAACGCCATCCCTCAAACTTGTCCTTTCCTAGGTGGACTTCGTCAGTATCTTTATCACTGTTGGCACGGAACGTGCCACTTCCCAAACTAGTCGGATTCCCGATGACTGCCACATCTCGTTACTTTTGTTTTTAGAGAGAGATAGAGAGGAATAGAAAGAGAGAAGGAGAAATGAAAGAGAGAAGGAGGGTATATATTGTTGGCACGATTTATCAGTAGGGAAGATGGTGATGTGATGCTGATGTTAACAAAAATAACTCATTACTATTGTGAGAGATCTTATAAAGCGGAACATAATACACACAATATTTTTTTTCAAATATACATAGAATAATTATATTGGATGTCAATTATTGACAATACATATTAGTAGAAAGGTTTATTTTAGTATTACTCAAGAAAGGGTTGACTTTTTCAATGATTTATAAAGAAAATGTGAAGTCCATAATCATATGGATATAAACAATAAAAGTAACTTCATGATGTATTTGAATATTAAATTATAAGTATTAATTTGCACATTATATTTTTTAATTTATACACTATATTGTATAATTATTATTGTAAATTATATAAAATATACAATCCAACTATTGTAGTGCATGGATTGAAAAATATGGTTTAAAAATCACCCTTTTAAATTACATATATGTCGTACTCAATATATTTACTAAGCATCTCTTTTAAGCATATTATACAAGTACGGTAAGCAGTGGTTGTAGTGTTTAGAGTAATTTATGTGGTCCCAAAATCACTTCCATTAACCTTATTGCTTTTAAATTTTGAGTTATTTTATATTAATATGATTGATCTTTTATGGGTATTTTACATTATCATAAGTTCTATATCAGTTATTTTAATTTTGTAATACCGTACACATTATTTTTTATTTTGAAACTATAATGAATATGTTAAATTCAATCAAAACTAAAAACTGGATTAAACTTTGCAATCTGTGTTATGGATTCAACAAGAAATATTGTTTGACGTTACAAAACAATAAATAAAGAGTAACGGAATACATATATTAAAAATGCCATAATATATTTTAGTTACCTTTAACCTGTCTAGGTTATCCGCTACATCGAACTATTAAATATGCATAATGATACGCTTAAATTCTAAAAAAATCAAGTTAATACACCAACTCACTAATTTAATCGAAGTTTGGGCATTGCTAACAAACTTTTTTAGCTAATACTCCCTATGTCCCTAAATAAAGTTCTCATTTCTCTTGGGCACAAGTTTTAAGGAGAAAGTTAGTAGTGTGGTCATTGATAATAAATTTGATTAAAATATAACTTTGTTTGAAAAGAGAAAGATAGTTAGTGGATAATTAGTAGTGGGGTCCTTGGTAATTATATTATTTTATTAAATGGACTCCATCAACTTGTGAAATGAGAACTTTATTTAGGGACAAAAATTGAAGGAGAAATGAGAACTTTATTTACGGACGAAGGGAGTATAAAAATTATTTTTCTAGAATTAGTTAAGCTGTTAATTGTTACAAGATGTTTTTTTTATCATAACTTCTACCTTATATATTAAGGGCATGTTTGGATAAGCTTTTTGATGTTAAAAAGTGCTTTTAGCTAAAAATGGCTTATTAATTTTTTGGTTTTGAAAAGTAATTTTAAAAGATAGTGTTTGTCTTAACTTATTGACTTATCGAGCTATTGACTTTTTATAGTGAAAAGTTGATAAGTCATTTGAAAAGTAAGGGCTTCCTTACTTTTGCAAAACTTCTTTTCAAGGCTTTTCCAAAAGTCATTTAAAAAGGACTTATTACCTTAACCAAACAACTTATTGACTTCTTAAAAAAGCTAATAAGTCAATAAGCACTTTCTAAAAACTTTCCCAAACACCCTCTAAGCTAGAGCGCAACTAATTGTTTCGTATTTATCAGTAAAAAGTTAAATGGGTAAACAGAGAAGAATAATTGTTATATGATAAAATTGAACATTTAATTTTGATGTACTTAACCTAATTAATATTTCTATAATTAATTCTGAATTTTTCTCCGCTCATCAGTGTGAAATTTCAAATGATATATTTTCCGAGATAATTTACCAATAGGCTACATTTAAAATTGTTAAGCAAAAGAGATTTTTTTTTATTAAAAAGGAAATTTAAGGTTAAAACGGTAAACACAGGGAGGTTGTGTTTACTTCAAATAAAATATCTTTATTTATTTATTTATTTTTTATTGTTTAAGAGAAACATTGAAAAAGGTTCATGATTTTTATAAATTCTTAAGAAATAAATCTCAGCTTTTAAACCAATCAACTCCAAGTCATCACTCATCACCACCACCACCCCATGTGTATTAAATCACATGTGATTCAACACGGTTGAGTGTTGACTACCACCACCAACTTATGCTAGCTACCGTCTCCACTTCCGCCAACCCCTCGCCACCGCCGGCTGCTTGCAATCACATGTGATTGCGTATCCAATCACATGTGATTGCGTATCCAATCACATGTGATTGCGCCGGCCGGAGGCGGCTCCTGACGGCGGACATTGGCGGCGGCCGGAGGTGGTCGTTGGAGGCAGTGACTGGCGGTGGTGGTTGTATATTGAATCACATGTGATTTGATGATGGTGGTGGTTGTATATTGAATCACATGTGACTTTATGATGGTAGTGATTAAGAGATTTTTTGATCCAATAACTAAAATTTATCTTTTAAAACTCTATAAAAATTAAGGATTATTGTTTAAATGAAATTGGGAGTGAGTTAGTTTCAAGTTTGAAGGGCATAAAAAGGAGCAAAAGTTAAGTAATAAGGACAAAACCCAACTACTCGGAAGGGTTTTCTTTTCGTTGTTGCACGAGAGCCAAACACAATCGGAAACAGCAGCGGAATGGACATCAAACCCCCAAATTCCATCACTCTTTCCTTCATTTAGATATCCACCTTCTTTCTTACAGATCCTGTCACACAATTTCTATCACTCTTGTTTTTTTCTTTTTAATCCAATTCAATCCAATTGAAAGTTTGTTTTTTTCTCCCAAAATCTCTGATTTTATCGTTTTCTGTCTTCTCCAACGCTTCGATTTTTAGATCCTTTTTGTTTTTTAACTGTCTTCACATCTCTGATCTCCGATCATTTTCATTTTTATCCACCGATGGGGCAGTGCTACGGCAAGACAATTCCTACTACCGACAACGACGGCCCCGCCGCCGGAGAACAACAACCTTACCCTCAGTCTCCCCTTCCGTCATCCACTAACAACGGCGTCATCAACATCCCTTCCGTGAAAAACACGCCTGCCCGATCCTCGAGTCCATGGTCCAGTCCTTACCCTCACAGTCCCTTACCTTCAGGAGTCTCGCCGTCTCCGGCGCGATCGTCGACACCTGGCCGTAGGTTTTTCAAGCGACCATTTCCGCCGCCGTCACCAGCTAAGCACATCAAGGCTTCGCTTGCTAGACGGTTTGGGCATGCAAAACAGCCACGTGAAGGTCCAATTCCGGAGGACGGTGCAGCGGTAGAACCTGAATTGCAATCCCTTGATAAGAATTTCGGTTACAATAAGAATTTTGGAGCAAAGTATGAATTGGGGAAGGAAATTGGGCGAGGGCATTTTGGTCATACATGCCACGCTAGAGGCAAGAAAGGGGAACTTAAGGATCATGCCCTAGCTGTAAAAATCATTTCAAAAGTCAAGGTATTATTGCTTTCTCACTAATCATTTGTTAAATCCCCAAACTTCAATTAAAATTGAGCTGCAATTGCATCCAATTATGAATACTTTCTTGACCTAGACTAAATTTGTTTGACAATTGAACTTCATCGTGTATATACTTTTGAGTGGTTAAAGCACATATTTTTTAAGTACTGAAGTATATCTTCTTCTTCTAAAATTTACATATATGCTTAATTTATAGTATTCTGAGTGTTTGATACATGGTTATGGTTAGGTTTTCAAGTACTAAAGTATAAAATTTTGGGAGGTAGTAGACTAGTAGCAAATATATCTGCTTGCAGAAAGATAGGTTTTTTATCTCCGTATAAGGGTAAAAACGGGCGTGTCCTATTCTGTCAAAGTGTCAATGTCCCCTGGATTTGCCTTACGTGTGTACATATTCTATATCTAGCTTTGAAACGAATCACATAAGGAGCGCATATCGAAATATAAAGATTGCAAAAAAAAAAAAAAAAAAAAAAAGAGTAACATTTTCCCATAAATTCTATATTTTGCTTATAGGGTTAAACAAGTAGTAGCATGTTTGTTTTCAATGCTCATTTGTAATGATATGAGATCATATGTTCTATTTTGTTAATACCCCATGGGCATACTTGAGCATGTATGTAAGTATAAAGATTGTACAAGTACAAGAAGACGAAAATAGAAAATTGACTTTTTAGGTCATGCTATTTTGAGTCTAAACTAAGTAATGACTTTATAATATTCTGATTATGGTTATTAGTTGATTTTCACGTAAAACCGCTGCATAATCGTATATATAAGTTATACGTTACCTTTTTGGCATCAAGTATCATAATTGTTAACTAATTTATTTTTTCGTGTTATTATTTTGCAGATGACAACTGCAATTTCAATTGAGGATGTACGCAGAGAAGTAAAAATATTGAGAGCTCTTTCGGGTCATAAGCATTTGATCCACTTTTATGATGCATGTGAAGATACAAACAATGTATACATAGTGATGGAGTATGTCCCACTTTTCCCTCTTTTTATAAACTTCATATTATACGTATTATTTTTGATTTTTTGTATGTCTACATATACATACTTAAACGAGAAGTTGATGTATAAATGTTTATTTTAACAGATTGTGTGAAGGTGGGGAATTACTTGATCGAATATTGTCCAGGTAAGACAAAATCCCATTTAAAATTCGGTTAGTCTTGAATAAATTTAGTTGTTTATTTTTATATTTTTATATTTTAATATTGCAGAGGTGGAAAATACACAGAAGCAGATGCGAAATTGATAATTGTCCAGATATTAAGTGTTGTTGCTTTTTGCCACCTTCAAGGCGTTGTACACCGTGACCTAAAACCCGAGGTTATTATTTTAAAAATTAGGAAACTATTATATTTCTATATTAAACCAACTAAATTATAAAATATAATCAAAAGTCATGATTTTTATCCTTTTTTTGTCTCAGAATTTCCTTTTCATGTCTAAAAACGAAGATGCTGATATGAAGCTTATCGATTTTGGTCTTTCTGATTTTATTAGGCCAGGTAATGGTTACTACTTTTTTTAGGAACCCTAAACCCTAAGTACGTGTTTAACAGTTCTTTTTTTTTCTTCAGAAGAAAGGCTTAATGATATAGTTGGGAGTGCATATTATGTTGCACCAGAAGTTCTGCATAGATCGTATAGTTTGGAAGCTGATATATGGAGTATTGGTGTTATTTGTTATATATTATTATGTGGAAGCAGACCTTTTTGGGCAAGAACAGAATCTGGAATATTTCGGGCAGTACTTAGGGCTGACCCTAATTTTGATGATATTCCTTGGCCTTCGGTATCACCAGAAGCCAAAGATTTTGTTAAACGACTCTTGAATAAAGATTATAGAAAAAGAATGAGCGCTGCTCAAGCTCTCAGTAAGTTTATTTAAATAAATAATTAATTTTATAAAAATCGAGTAATTGATTAATGGATTTTGTTTATTACAGCTCACCCTTGGTTATCGAGTGAAAACCATCCTATTCCTTTAGATATATTGATTTATAAATTGGTGAAATCGTATCTTCATGCTTCTCCATTTAAACGTGCTGCACTTAAGGTATTTGTTTTTATTTTATTTTATATATTTTATTTGCTGGAGAATAATAATTAAGAAAAATGATTAAAAGTTAACGTCCTTAATTTATACAATAATTGCAGGCACTCTCGAAAGCTCTAACAGAAAATGAATTGGTTTATCTTAGAGCTCAGTTTATGCTTTTGGAACCAAACAAAGACGGGCGTGTATCTCTTGACAATTTCAGAATGGTAACTTATCATACAAATTAAAATTAAAATTTTTAATTATAAATATTTTAATGTTGTATGACCATTTGCATAGGCTCTCATGCGTAACGCTACAGATGCAATGAAGGAATCTAGGGTTCCTGATATTTTAAATGCGGTAACATTATTTATTGCGGCTTTATGCTAAACTTACAATTTTACCTTTTTTAGCTGTTTTTATAATTGTTTTTTGTTGTAGATGGCGCCATTATCATACAGAAAGATGGATTTTGAAGAGTTTTGTGCAGCAGCAATTAGCACGTATCAATTAGAAGCACTTGAAACATGGGAGCAAATTGGGTCAACGGCGTTTGACTTTTTTGAACAGGAGGGTAACCGTAGTGTCTCTGTTGAGGAACTTGCCCGGGTATGTTTTTTTATATTATTTATAGTTTTTGTTTTGCAGTTGTGATTATTTGTTTTGTTTGGTGATGTAGGAACTGAATGTGGGGCCTACAGCTCATTCGATATTGAAAGATTGGATTAGAAGTGATGGTAAACTAAGTTTGCTTGGTTATACCAAATTTTTACATGGAGTCACCCTTCGCAGCTCGAATACAAGACATTAAAATTATTACCCTTAATTAGATCTATTATTATTATTTTCTATATTAAAGGAAGTTGATTCTTGTTTTAGCATATTTTATGATTGATGGGAGGGAGGGAAGGAACTTGTGTAGAAATGAATATAGTAGTGACAAAAGCACAAGCTCAAAGGTTTTTTTTTCTTTTAATTTAGGCGTGATAAGATTTTTTGATGTTAACTGTTTTTTATTCTTGTTTTTTTTTATACATATATATTTTTGTTTTTTTAGTTAATTTAGGCGTGAGTATTTTTTGTGCTTCCCTCCCTGAACAAGAATGAAGTGGTAAACATATTTATGTTAATCCATCAACTCCACAAATTCAGTCACAGATAGTCTAATATTTTTATCTTAGTTTGAAAATGATTAACTAATAATATTGTTCAAATGTAATGCAAGTTTATTGTAGTATGTTGGTTTAATTTGATTTTCTCATTAAACTTAGTTGAGTTTTAACATTTTTTTTATCATCAAATGTTTAAATAAACTAATCAATATAAACCAACAAAAAACGAAAACTAAGTACGTTATCATTTAAAAAGAAACTAAAATCAAAACAGTGGTTAATTAAACCATTTGATGTTTTTTGGATCGATCAATCCGGTTAACTGTTATTGTGACGTGTAATCTTTAAAAATCAAAGCTTAACATATGCAAAGTTTAACAATTAATGATCACCCTCCTTAACTCCAAGGACAACATGACGTCGTCATCAGTTCTCCATTATCTCGCAAATAACACTCGTAAATGAGATTTTTGTATTTTACAATTTCGCTTGTTGTCCTATTATTTCGTTGGACATTTGTTTTGTTTTCTATAGTTATGTTATTTTTCCTCAATTTTCTATTTTTATGTATTTATACGATTTTTTTGTATGGATCTGTTTGGTTTACAGCCGAACTTAATCCTTTTGAAAACTGAAAAACAAAAAACGATTTGAAAAAACTAGAAACCTAAACCGCTAAAAATAGAATTTGAGGTTTAACAATTCTGAAAACGGAATTTTTGGTCTGGATTGTGGTTCTAATTAAAAACTGTCTCAAACATCAAAACAAATTCATGTCATCCTCCTTGGCTACGTGTAATTACAAAGATCAATTTCCTTTTAAATATAATATTCAGAAACGGTGATTGCGACAAGTCAAGAATGAGCAGGTGGCAAGCAACGAATGGGTAATACTTTCCTGTAAAACCATACACGTCTGCTCATCCTCATCCATTTCTTTATTAAACACAATACTTAATAGTTGATACTATTATAATTACCTCATCTTTTTATATACTACTACTATTATTATTATTATATAGGGTATAAGGGGTGAGCATAAAAACTGAAAAACCAAAACCAAACCGTTAAAACCGACAAAATCAAACCGTTAAAACCGAAACCATTTCAAAACCGGCGGGTTGGTTTTAGATTTTGAAAAAACCGATGGATTCGGTTTGGTTTCGGTTTTAACCAAAAACCGCTCCATTAAGAAACCGCCCCGCTAATATTTAATATATTATATATATTTTTTTTTAATTTTATATTTATTAAATAGAAGTCGACCTATTTAAATATTTGAAAGTCTATCTACCATGGTTCATTAATGTTTATATTGTTATTATATGCTACAAAATACGTTTATAATTTAAATTTTGGGTTGGAAAATGGTATTCATTATTGAAATATATTATTAGACATTGAAGTTAATGTTGTAAATTAGATATTTTTACTGAAATTTGTATGTAATTTTGGAAAAATGAAGATTAGTACATGAAATTATATATCAATGTTTTAAACGAGGTGGATTCGGTTTTAAAACCGAAACCGAACCATTAAAGGCTAAAAATCGCTAAAACCGAAACCGTTAGAAACCGAAACCATTGGTTTTGAAAATCCTGAAACCGAAATTAGCGGATCGTGTTCGGTTTGGGGCGGTGGTTTGAGCCTAAAACCGCCCCAAACCGCCCCATGCACACCACTATAGGGTATGGATCAATAGAAAATGGTTCTTCTTTGAAAAAGTTGAAAAAGCAACGCATTTCCGTAAAATATACATATATGTATACATATACATACATATATGTATATAGAAGTGGGATCCGGTGAGGACTCTAAAAACGGTGAGGACTCGCGAGGACACCTCAAAAAAAATTCAAAAAATTCCGAAAAAAATATATATAACTCCCCATGATTATTACTACATTTGACAAAAAAAAATTAAAAAAAATAATTATGATCCACTTTTTTTTATAGATCATAATAATGATCCATATTTTTTTATGGATCATTATTATGATCCTTTTTTTTTAATCATTTTTGAAATTTTTTATTTTTTTGTTGGATCTTATAGGCTGCGATTTTTAAATTTAAAAAAGAAATTTTGAAAAAGTTTGTTTTGGATCATTTTTAGGGTTTTTTTTGGAGTCCTAGCAGTACTCACCGGTTTTTGAGTCCTTACCGCATCCGGACCCTATGTATATATACATATATATTCATACCACAAATATATATATATATATATATATATATATATATATATATATATCTGTGTGTGTGTGTGTGCGCGCGCGCGCTCGCGCATAATTCATGCCGATATATATGTATATATATATACACATGTATTTTACGTAACTTGCATTTTCAGTCGTAACTTGCATTTTCAGTCGGAACTTGCATTTTCATTTATGAAAATGCATATACATTCCATATATATATGTGGGGTATGGATCAATAGAAAACGGTCCTTATTTGAAAAAGTTGAAGAAGCAATGCATTTTCGAAAAATATACATATATGTATACATATACATAGGGTCCGGATCTGGTGATGACTCTTTTCCCGGTGAGGACTGCGAGGACTCCAAAAAAAAAACACTAAAAATGATCCAAAACAAACTTTTTTCAAAAAAATTTCTTTTTTAAATATCTAAATCGCAGCCTATAAGATCAAAAAAAAAATGTTTTTCAAAAATTATCCATAAAAAAAATATGGATCATAATAATGATCCACAAAAAAAATATGGATCATTGTAATGATCCGCAAAAAAAATTAGATCATAATTTTTTTTTCGAAATTTTTTTTTGGTCAAATGTAGTAATTATCATGGTGAGTTATATATATTTTTTTCGGAAGTTTTTGAAATTTTTATGAGGTGTCCTCGCGAGTCCCTACCGTTTTTTTAGTCCTCACATGATCCCACTTCCATATACATAAATATATGTATATATACATATATATTCATACCATATATATATATATATATATATATATATATATATATATATATATATATATATATATATATATATATATGGTCGAGTTATATTGAGAACCCTGATTTCGAAAAGAACTCTGAGAACTCTTATTAACCAATCAGAATTTAGTAAATGAATTTTGATTTATTTAATTCATATTAATTATTCAGGGGTATTTACGACATTTTACACAAAAATATATATTTCTTTTTCTGAAAATTTTCCTAAAATTTAGGAACTATTTTTGAAAATTTATTGTTATTTTGTTATTTTTGTTGAGCCTGTTGTGCATATATGTTTTTTTGTAATTAGTGTTACATGTAGGTTGTGCATATATGTCCAGACGGTTATGCATATATATTGTGAGTTTCTATATGTCTCGAACATACATGTAACATAAAACCAACATGTTTAACAAATAAAATCTATATGATCTAAATCTTGCAAAATTGATTGAACAAATATAATACATACATGTCAACTACTTCATACAAAACGTCAAATTCAAAAAACATATATGTATTCGAGCAATAACATATATGCATCCAAATGGTTACTGTTGTGCAATAACATATATCCTCCTTGAAACAACTTTATTCTTTATATACTCTAACACAAAACGCTCATTTCCTCCTTTTCAATTTGTATAACTTGTCAATGTTTCTTGTATCACTCCTGCAAAACATGAAAAAGAAAACATATGTGTTTAATATTAATAAGTAAAACTGACTAACGTCCCTAAAAAATTAATGCTTGATTTCTTTTTAATATTAAATAAATAAAAAGAGTAGGTGGGGACAATAATTGGGTACAAAAAATAGTTCACGGAAGACCTGAAATATTTCCGGAAAAAATATAAACTAGAAAACTAAAACAAAAATGAAATAATAAATAAATACATTTATCTAAATTCAATTGAGTTAAATGGATTAGAAAGTGAACATGATATGTGGGGTAAATCGTGTGGTTGAGAAGGATCAGAAGCCATGGTCTAATGTAAAAGTCAAAATTGCTATTGTACAACACACTAGACGTCATCTTGTTCCTTGAGTACTACTTCTTCTTCACCTTATTAAACCTCCTCGTAGAACCATAAACCCCCATTTCCAGAACATCCTTAACTTCCCCGACCACCTCCTTTCGCCAGATCGGAAAGTGGGTTCGTGAATCGGAAAGAATGATGAGCGATTCTGACGGTGGTTGTGTTGCGATTTAAAAAGATGGCGAGGTTTTGGATTATTTGTGGGTTTAAAGAAGATGCAGTTCTTGTGACGATAGAGGTGTTGAGGCGGAGAGGCGGCAAAGATGGGTGATTGTTGCAAAAAAAGTGGGAGAGGGATAATTTTGTAGAAGAAAATTGCAGTTAGGGTTAGAGAAAAAAAAAGGAGGTAACGAGGAGAGAGATAATTAATTGGTTTAATTTTGTTTTTTCATAATTACTAATTTACCCTTTATATTTAATTCTTACCAAAAAATTGACTTGTTTTAATAAGAATATATTATAATTAATCTTAACCATTGATTTTAAATCCAATGGTCTAGATTGATTAATTAAGAGTTCTCAAAGTTCTTTTTAAAATCAGGGTTCTTAATATAATCCTTCACTTATATATATATATATATATATATATATATATATATATATATATATATATATATATATATATATATTCATGCCCGATATATATGTATATATACACATATATATACACATGCATTTTACGTTACTTGCATTTTCTGTCGTAACTTGCATTTTCAATCGGAACTTGCATTTTCATTTACGAAAATGCATATACATTCCATATATATATATATGTGTGTATATATACGGTATAAATATGAACATATGTATATCTATGGTATGAATATATATGTATATATACATATATATGTATGTATATATATACATATATTGTATTTTACGAAAATGCATTGCTTATTCAACTTTTTCAAATAAAGATGTTTCTTTCTTGATCTTATTCTTATTATATATTCCCTTTCTTTAACAACATGACAATATATAAATGTAATGATATTTTTCTAATTTACTTTAACCAAAATAATAATCTTTTTAAGTTTTAACACCAATTAAAAGTAAGTAAACTCAGTCAAGGTGAAGATATCATCATGTATGTACCTTGGCATGGCATTTGCAAGGTTTTCAATGTTCAAACTAAAAAAAAAAAATAGAAATTATTAATTTAAGGGACATTATTATAGAGATGGAGGTGCTGGTGTGTAATATAATACTTTTAAATAAGCGCATTAAGTTAAAAGCAATGAAAAAGAGAGATGCACCAATCACATTATAACAAGCTTCACCACGTCACTATTTTATTTATTTCACTTTGAGGTTTTCTTTGGTTGCCAACTTTTAATTGGATAGAATTTAAGATATTTAAAAACAATATTCGATCTGAGTTGCCTTTTTCCTACATTTCATCTTCAAATATTTACTTAAAACCCTTGTAATTCCTCCGATTCAAAATAAGTGATACACTTTTCTTTTTGAGTGATTCAAAATAAGTTATGTACTTTGAAAAATTACCTGATTTGACAAAAAATAATGAGATCCACATCCACTAATTATCTACTTTAACAAAGTAAATTGACCCCTTTACCTTTACCTTTTACTTTCAAACATTATTAACCTCACTTTACTAAAAAAATGTCAGACTCATTTCCACTAATCATCCAATTAATCTAATTTAACCATCATTATAATCTTTTGTCTCAAAAACCGAAAAACCCAAAGTGTATCACTTATTTTGAATCGGAGGAAGTATATTGGATTTCGGATGTGTGAATTACAAATGCGTTCGTTTTTAGAATTGGACCGGATTGAATCGGAACCGAAAACCGAACCAAATGTTCAAAACCTTGTAATTAGCAAAACGCACATATCAGAAAAAGTGTAATTAACAAGTCGAAAAAAGACAAGAATATGTCGTTATTTTATTACAGTTGTCTCAGTATTGTAATAAGGGTTTTTCTAATGTATGCCCCTGGGGCATACATTATGTGCAATCAATGAAGTATCAAATTTTCATTTTAACTGAAAATCGTATTTATTGTATTATCTAAAACGGTAAAAATTAAGGATCATTAATGTTATTCAAAATGTATTACGAAATTTGATGCTTCATTGATTATACTTAATGTATGTCCCAGGGATATACGAAAAACCCTTGTAATAAAACATAAATACCAACCACAAATTATCAATATAAAGATCTGAAGATGGACGGTTATATTAGTTATGCACAATGATATCATATGAAGAGAACAAAGTCAAATGGCATGCATCCTATTAGACATGCATGGTAAATTTAATAGATAATTATTGTAAATGGAGAAAATAATAATTTCGAATTCAATGGCTATTAAGTGATACTATTGTAGGTTTGAAAATTAAATCTTTTTTTTTTTTTGAACGGCAAGTTAGTAAGTTAGTGGTTCGAGCCTAGACTATCTGATAACAAGAATACAAACAAGTCTTGTATAAACGTATGTATACGCTAATACGCTCATATGTTTATAGTATTTTTCTAACTCGTCCTTTTTAGGAATGCATACAATAGTAAAAATGACATTTAACACATATATGTTTATCTTTAATCAAGATTTTAGAATTTAGGTCGTTGAAAAAGAGTATAAAATAAAACATTTTAAAGAACGGCCAAGCAAACCTATTTTGTACACGATATCATATTCTGAATGATATTTAAATTTTTTTAAAAATTAGATAACGTGATTCATTTGGGGTAGGCAATCCTGGACACGTACCAAAGTTAAAACATAACCCGTCGATGGAGACATCACCACTTATTTGAGTTTATACTAATGTTAAAAGGTAAGATATTATTTTTAATATAATGTTTGAATTAGTGTTGTGTAACAGGTATGTACTTGCTAAGATGGGAGGCTGCATCAGGTATGTTTTAGTTTTATATATATTTTCATATTTTGTGCTATGTTAGTATTTTGGGTGCGGGTTGCAAGTGTTGAGAAGTTCAGGGGTTAGTTTGTAATATTAGGAAGTACGTTGTTAGATATTTTTGTTTATTAGAGAGAGAAGAGGCAGTCCATTGTATTCATTCAGTATTATTCGTTTGTATTGTATTCTTCTTCTCTGCTCGTTCTCTCTCTCAAAAACTAGGGTTTCTAGGGTTTCTGCTCTTAGATCGGTTGTGTTGTTTGGTCATGAGCAGATAGAATAGATGAGTGATTGAGTGTTGTAGAGAGTTTTCAGTTGTAATCTGTTTTCTTTCTTTTTCAATTTAATGCAGAGAGTTTTGATTATTCGCTGAGTTTTGTTCAGATCTTTAGATCTGTGTTTTTAACATGGTATCAGAGCTACGTTGGCTCTGATCTTCCGCTTTCTGGTGAAGTTCTTCGTATTCTCGTGATTCGTTCTGATTGCGATTCCTTTGTCTAAATCGCGGTTAGTTTTGTGAATCGGAAGACGTTGATTTCTCATCGATTGTTTTTGGTTGAAGGCTAGGGTTCTATTCTTCAATCCGTTGTTGTTTTTTTAAGGAAATTCTATATTTAGGGTTTCTGGTTTCGTTGGATCTATTTGGTTTAACAGAGACAGTTGTGTCTCTGATCTCTCTCGTTCCTTGTACGATCTGTGATTTGTTTCGCTCGGTTCATCTTATTTGGTTTAACAGAGACAGTTGTGTCTCTGATCTCTCTCGTTCCTTGTACGATCTGTGATTTGTTTCGCTCGGTTCATCTCGATTGAGAATCTCACGATTACTGATCCATCAGAGGTGATTTGTTCTCTGGTAATCAAGTGAGTGTCTCGTTTATTTCCGCTGCGTATCTGTGACTTCTTTGGAGTTATTTGGGCAAAATCACTGTAAGTTTTTCTGATCCGACTCCGAGGCTGTAGCAAGTAACCTTGTTGATTGGAGGGCTCTGAGATACAAGGAGCTTGACCTACGCTAGAGATCTCTATAGTTTGTGATTATTTGTCTCTGTGTTAGTTCGTTTTTTAATATTTCTGTTGATACTAACTTTGTTTGTAGAAGAGAGGACCTTAGTATAACATGTCCAGACTCCTATAGAGAGTTCTTGGAATCTTGTGCTCTGCTCAGTTTTCCTGTTAGGTCTTATCTGTTCTTTTGTTATTATATTAGTCTGTGTTTATGCTTAATATCTTTGGTGGTGACATGGCTGATCAAAATGAAATTACTCTTATAAACAAACTTGATTTTAGTGATCCTTTGTACTTACATGCTAGTGATACTACTGGAACCCCTCTAATTGCTCTAAAATTGAAAGGAACTGAAAAAATATAATGTTTGGTGTAGATCTATGATCTTGGCTTTAGAAACTAAAAATAAAATTGGTTTTATTGATGGTACTTGTGAGAAGAGTTTGACTAATGATGTGTTAGCTAGACAGTGGGAAAGGTGTAACTCTGTTGTTCTCTCATGGATTTTAAGTTGTGTTTCAGAAGAGTTATATGCTAGTCAGATTTTTAATTCTAATGCTGCAATAGTCTGGGCTGAATTGAAAGAAACTTATAGTAAAGTAGCTGGATCTATAGTTTTTAATCTTCATCATGAAATTAATTCTCTTAAACAAAGTGGATCTCCTATTTCTGTTTATTATCATATGTTGAATGCTTTGTGGAAACAGTTTGATGCTATTGTTGAACTGCATAATTGTCAATGTGATGTAGGAAATGTGTTACTTAATCATAATAGGTTTTTAAAACTTATGCAATTCTTAATGGGGTTAGATGATCGTTATGTGACTATTAGAAGCAATATTCTGTCCCGAGATCCTATTCCTAATGTTAAGGCTGCATATGCTATAATTTCTAGGGAAGAGTCTCATTTAGGCATATCTAATCAAGATAATTCTAATAAAAACACTACTACATCATTTGCATCTCAAATTGACAATAAGAAAAAGTTTAATAAAGGTCCTAATACTAGTCTTAAATGCACTAATTGTGAATGAGTAGGTCATTTTGTTGAAAGGTGTTATGAACTAATAGGTTACCCTTCATATTATAAAAAGAAAAGTAATTTTCAAAATAAGGGTAAAAATGTTGTTAATGCTTCTGAAAAATCTATCTCTTCTAATGATAACTCTGATCAATTTACAAAAGATCATGTCCTTAATCAATGAAAAATCCATGCCATCTACATCAAACAACAATGCTCATTCTAACATGGCAGGTAAGCTGATTAACAATAGTAAAATTTTTAATAAAAATTTTAATAATTTTTTCAACTCAAATAGTGTGTTTAAAAACAGTAATAAAACTTCGAATAATTGGATTGTTAACTCGGGTGCTAATCAACATATGACATGGTTTGTAAAGGGTCTGGTTAATATTGTTAATGTAGCAGACTTAAAAATTTCTGTATGTCATCCTAATGGAACTGAAGCTTTTATAAAACACATAGGAAATTTGAGATTAAATGAAAAAATTACATTGTATGATGTTCTTGTGATACCTGAATACTGTGTTAGTTTACTTTATGTGCAAAAATTAGCTAGAGATAGTAAGTTCTTTGTTGGATTTGATGAATCAAATTGTTATGTTCAGGATTTGAATGCAAAGATAACTGTGGGGACTGGTAGAGAAATTGGTGGATTGTATATGTTAAATGTAAGTAATCAAAGTAATAAGTGTAATTATGTGTCTACTTGTTACTTGTCTAAAACTTTGTGGCATAATAGGCTGGGTCATCCTGCTGATCCAGCACTTGACTTACTTAGTGAGACTTTAGAATTTGACAAGAAAATTTTAGTCCCTCCTTGTGATGTTTGTCATAGGTCTAAACAAATTAGAGATCCTTTTCCTCTTAGTGACCATAAAACCCAAAATATTGGTGATGTTGTTCATCTTGATGTGTGGGGTCCTTATAGAGTTGTAAGCAGAGATGGTTTTAAGTATTTTCTCACGGTTGTTGATGATTATACTAGAGCAACATGGGTATTTTTACTAAAAGCTAAACTTGAAGTTTTTAATCAAATTCGGGATTTTTATGCTTTACTTAAAAATCAGTTTAACATTTCAGTTAAAATTTTTACAACTGATAATGGAACTGAATTTGTAAACTCCAATATGAATCATTTTTGTAAAAGTAATGGTATAATACATCAGACCTCTTGTGCTTACACTCCTCAACAAAATGGGGTTGTTGAAAGAAAACATAGGCACCTTTTAAATGTTGCTAGGTCCCTTATGTTTCAGGGGGGATTCCTCTTTCTTTTTGGTTTGATTGTGTGTTAACTGCTGTTTACTTAATTAACAGGATTCCTTCTTCTGTTCTCGGTGGTAGGTCTCCTTTTGAACTTGTCTATAATAATAAACCTTCTCTTGCTCATCTAAGGAGCTTTGGTTGTTTGTGTTTTTCTAAAATTTTAAATGATGGTGATAAGTTTAGTAGTAAGTCTGAAAAGTGTGTTTTAATTGGTTATAGTAATAAAACTAAAGGTTACAAGTTGTGGAGTCTTGATAATAAAAAGGTTGTTTTTTCTAGAGATGTAAAATTTTATGAAACAGTTTTTCCATATAAAGAAAAAAATCTGGATCAAGATTCAATTATTAATAATAAATCTGGTTTAAATCAGTTAAACTTTTTTGACTTACAAATTTTTGAAAAACATGAAAATCAACATGTGCCTAATGATGATGGGAGGGTTTCTGAGGATGATGGCAGCAGGGTTTCCTTTCCTGGCAGCTCTAATGATATCAACACTGAAGGTGTTCATACTGATCCTGGCAGCTTTAATAGAGTTACCAGTGAAGGTGTGAACACTGATCCTGGCAGGCCTGGTAGAGTTACCAATGAAGGGAGAACCATTGCAACTTCCATTAATGATAATAATGAGCATGAAGCTCCTGAGGGTCAAAATGTTGATAATTTTCAAAATAATAATCTTAGAAGATCTACTAGACCTAGTGTGACACCTAAAAAATTTAAAGATTTTATTTTAAACAATAATGTCAAATACAGTCTTGATAAAGTTGTGAGTTATTCTCATTTACCTAAAGATGTTTTTGCTTTCATTACTAGTTTAAATAAGTCTAGTGAACCTAGCTGTTATAAAGAGGCTTTCTTGGACAAAAATTGGATTGAGGCTATGAATTTGGAAATGGAAGCTCTTTATAGGAATAAAACTTGGGTTCTTACTGATCTGCCTCCTAATAGAAAGTCTATAGGTTGTAGATGGATATACAAGATAAAATATAAAGCTAATAGTGAAATTGATAGATATAAAGCTAGGTTACTGGCTATGGGTTATAATCAAAGAGAGGGCATAGATTTTGATGAAACTTTTTCTCCTGTAGTTAAAATGATAACTGTTAGGTCTGTTATAAGCATTGCTGTTGAAAACAGTTGGCCTTTATATCAACTTGATGTTAACAATGCTTTTTTTGTATGGTGACCTAACTGAAGAAGTTTATATGGATCTGCCTGGTGGTTACTTTGATAAGTCTGAAAAAAGAGTGTGTAAGCTTGTTAAGTCTCTTTATGGACTTAAACAGGCTCTTAGAAAATGGAATGAAAAACTAACCAAAACTTTACTTGAAACTGGATTTGTTCAAAGTTTAAATGACTATTCTCTGTTTATTAAACAAACCAATAATTTTGTGATTATATTACTTGTTTATGTGGATGATATAGTTAATACTGGTAATTATATAAATGAGATTGAAAATTTTAAGTTGTATTTGAATTCTCAGTTTATGATAAAAGATTTGGGAAAGTTACAATATTTTTTTGGGTATTGAAGTTGTTAATTCTGAAAAAGGTTTGTGTTTATCTCAAAGAAAGTATGTGCTAGAATTGTTAGCTGAGTTTGGATTAACTGGATCTAAACCTATAGCTACACCTATGGATGTAAATTTGGTTATATCAGATATTGAGAATTCTAAGAGGGATGATTTGCCTTTAACTAATCTAACTGAGTATCAAAGGTTAATTGGGAAATTGATATATCTAACTATTACAAGGCCTGATATTTCTTATGCTGTTCATTGTTTAAGCCAGTTTATGCATGCACCACTGCAGTCTCATTTAAAGCTGGCTATAAGGGTGTTAAGGTATTTGAAAGGTTCTCCTGGTAGAGGTGTAAATTTTAGCAAAAGTGGTTCTTTTGAGTTAGAAGCTTTTGTTGATTCAGACTGGGGAAAGTGTTTGTCTTCTAGGAAATCTGTGACAGGGTATTGTGTATATCTGGGTAATAATTTGATTGCTTGGAAGAGTAAGAAACAACCCACTGTTTCAAGGTCAACTGCAGAAGCAGAATACAGGGCTATGAATGCAGTTGTGTGTGAGGTTGTTTGGGTAGAAAAGCTTTTGTCTGATCTTGGTTTAAAGAATTTACCGCCTATTAATATTTGTTGTGATAATAAGGCTGCAATTCTGATTTTTGCTAACCTAGTGTTTCATGACAGAACTAAGCACTTTGAAATTGATCTTCATTATGCTAGGACTAAGGCTTGTGCAGGTGTGGTTAAAATGGTTAAAATTGAATCTGCTAATAATGTTGCAGATATTTTTACTAAGGGGTTACCTGTCAAGACTCATGAGTTCTTCTGCAGAGAGCTCAAGTTGTTAGATGTTTTCAAACATGATATTAAAGGAGAATGTTGTTAGGACTAGTTTTGAGCTTAAATGATGTAATTAGCCTTAAGTAGACTAGTTTAAGTGTGTTTAGAGGTTAGGGTATAAATACCCCTTGTGATGACTTATGAAAAAAAGCTTTTTCACACTTAATAGAATTACACTTTTGAAAGCCTTCCTTCCCTCCATCTTTCTCTCTCAACTACACACACTAAAACACCAAGAACACACACACTTGATTCATCAATTCTTCTCAAATCATCATGAATTAGCTTGAATTCAATCACATTAGATCTCTCAATTGGTATCAGATCATAAACTCTCTAAGAGTAGATCCAAATTCGTGATGATTTGATCCAGATCTGAGTTTTTGATTGAAAAAGTTGTGTTCGTCACTTGAAATTTAATTGTCAAATTTTTCTGTTCGAATTGAAGATTTGATTGAAGATTCATGTTTCTCCATTGATTCTAATAACAATAGAATCAAATTTCGATCAATTCCATCAACAATTGATCATGATTCAGTGATTTTTGTGCAAAATGTGAAAAACTCAAAAAATCTCTGAAAATCAAAGAATTCGAGCTGTGTTGTTATGGATTGAAAGATATTATCGGATCAAAGTGTTAGGAAATCATTTTCGAGCATTTAGGGATTGGAATCATTGAAATTGGTCAAGTATTGAGCAAGAATTGAATCAAAATGGTGAGTTTTTGAAGCTGCGAACACGAACAGCTCAAGAACAACTTCGGCCCGAGAACAACACTGTTATCGGCTCAGTGTTCGGCTTGAAAGTGTTCGGGTCAGTGTTCGGCACAAGGTCTTCGGCTCAAGTTCTCGGCTCGAACTCATCACTGTTTTTGAACTCCTCACTTGTTCGGCTCGAGCAAAAAGTTCGGCCCTAACAAGTTTCAGACTTCGGCTTAAGGTGTTCGGCTTCAGACTTCGGCTTCAAGTCTTCGGCCCATACCCCGAACACAAGTCTTCGGCCCATATCCCGAACACCGCCTCGGCCCGAACAATCACTTCGGCCCAAACACTTCTTCGGCCCGAACACCACCTCGGCCCGAACAATCACTTCGGCCCAACTAGTCTTCGGCCCGAACACCATCTTCGGCCAATTTTTTTTTTAAAATCCGATTTTCAATAAAAATCATTTTAAAATGTCTTCTAAAGATGCACTCACAATCGGAACTGATCTAAAATCACCGGTTTTGTATAGAGGAGAATATGCTTAGTGGAAGAAATGATTTCTCAACTTTCTTAAGAATCAGGAGCTACATAAAGAAATTATTGACTCACTCAATAATGGGGAAGCGGTATTTTATGATGATGTTGTTGTTGATCCAACTGCTACTCCTCGACTTATTGGTGGTAAACGTCTAGTTCCTCCTGATGAGTATGATGCTCAACAAAAATGACGTGCCAAAGCCGATTTTCAAGCGTATTCATTTATGCTTCAAGGACTGCCAAATGAAATCTACAACAGTTTGGATAGCTTGAAACGGGTAAAGAACTTTGTGATGAAATCAGAAAACAAATGGAGGGCACAGTTTTAGGAAACAAAGCTAAAATGGTTTCTGCTTTGAATACTTATCAATCATTCAAAGCCACAATCGGAGAAGACTTGGAGAGCACTTATCATCGGTATTGTACATTGTTGAATGATCTTCGCAAAAACTACTTGCGAAAAGAAAATTTGGAGGTAAATATCAAATTCATCAGCAGTCTTCTTCCTGAGTGGGAAATGTTTGGGAATAGTGTCATGCAACATAAAGATCTCAGTCTGACTGATATTCATGAACTTTTTGAATATTTACACCAAAATGAGCCAATGGTCAAAAACTTAACTAAAAGTCGTCAAGAGACAGCTCAAAACCGCCAAGAGACTGCATATACTCTTTCATTCCATACCAAGCAACATCATCAGTATCCTACTTATCCTAAAATGTCAGAAAATGTAGAACCGTCTGCATTCTCACCAACTGATGATATGGAAAAAGATCTTGAGGATGTACTTCATGCATGTCCCTATTCTCAAACTATCAGAAGAAGTACTACTCAAAACCAATAAACAACAACCAAAGATCCTCATCTAACTTTAAATCTCCTCCGCCTACTTCATCTACAACACATCAAACTGAAAAGCCAAAGCTCATACCGTTGGATCCACAGAAAAAATGTTACAATTGTAGAATTGTTGGACACTATTCACTTGATTGTAAGAAGCCTAAAGTCCGTGATTCTGAGTTCTTCAAACGGATGATGCTGATGGCCAAACAAATTGAGGCAGGAAAAGTGTTGTTAGCAGAAGACCTTCAATGGATGGAGGAGTCGGATCCAGAAGATGAAGAACATGCTGCCAACCTGTGCTTTATGGCAAGAGAAAATGCTGAAGTTGCTGACAGACTTAATGAAACCGATGGCGAGGATGGCAAGGTACACACTTCTCTTCCCTCTAATGAAAATAATTCTACTAATCCTGATACTTGTTTTGTCCCTAATCAAATATCTGAAATTGATTCTTTAAAACAAAATCTTTTTATTGTACAAAGTTTAAATAATCATCCTCAAGATCGCTTAAACAATTTGGAAAAACAAAATGAACAAAATGCTTTTCTGAGTAATAGACTTGCTCATTATATTCAACAACATACAGTTTTCAAACAGAAAATCTGAGGTTACAAAAGCAAGTATCAGAGTTCAAAGATAAATATGATCATAATTACAAACTTTACACTAAAGTCTGGGATGATTATCAAATTAACAAAAACAGTATTGCACGTAAACGAAAAGAGTTTGATGAAATTGAAAAACAATTTAAATCTCTAAACTCTCAAATCAAAGAATTGACAGAGGAATTACATGAACAGAAAATCATTGCATTAAAAGAAATGAAAACCAAACAAAATGTGATCCAGACACTTAAAAATGAGAATCATAAATTGAATTCACATATCAAACACCTTGAAGAATTAATTGTCAAAAGAGGACATACTGATCAAACCGTCCATTTAAACAAGCCTAAAGACTTCAAATATTTCAACTCACGAGAAGGGCTAGGAGCAGATAATCCAGAATTTCTTAAAAAGGAGTGTAAAATGGTTCCAACATTATATGATCCAAGATACAGAGATATCTTGCCGCCATTTCTAAAGATGACAAATGAAGAGGAAGAAATTGAGACGTTCAACAGAGCTAAAATGGAGAATGTGCAAATTAGTTTTAATTACAATGAATTAAATAAAACATATGAAACTAAGAAGGCAAACTTTGAAAATGATGATTATTTTCCAATTATTACACCAGAAGAATTTGAGATTAAAGGTAATGCTGTACTTCAACAAAAAGTCACACCAAAGATTTACGTACCATCTCTAATTCTAGAATGGAAAATTTGTCAATTGGAAAATGAAATCGATAACACACATAAGACATTTGACAAAGAAAAATCGGATTTACAAAACAAAATTCATGAGTTAGAAAATAAAATAGCTAACGTCACATCTGTTTCTGCTCAAAGTGCTTCTCCAAAGCCAAAGTCTCACACTGATAATTTCCCAACTCCTAAAATTCCAATTCTTTTAAAACGAAATTCTAATTCTCCTGTTTTAAAATTTTCAGATAGAAATTTAAGTTCCAAACTTAGGAGACCAATGCAAGGCGGGGTGAAAGAAGTTGAGCCGTTTATGAAGTCTAATTCGATGAAGTCTAGTATGCTTAAGTCAAAGGCACTTAAGAAGTCTAGATCTCCTTCGTTTTTAGCTTCTTCTTTTTCTACTTTCAATAAATGTAATAAATCAACAAACTTTATTTCTCCTGCTACACTTTATGGCATTGTGTATGATTCTGCAATTTATCGTCCTGTTAATCATTCTGTTAATGGTGTAAATTTGATTGTTAAAACAGATAAAAATGGTAAAAAGGTTTACTTGATCGAAAAACTAATAAACCAATTTCTCAATATGATACACGATATTTTGTTAGAAAATATGCTCCGTGTGGTTCTCGACATGATGTACTTCATAAAAATGGTTTAATCATTCATTCATGTACAATTTGTTACCCAGAACCCTGCAAAACAATGCTCACTAGATCTAAAACACCTCTAACTACACGTTCTTTTCCAAAAACTCCAAAATTAGTTTATCGTGTAATTTCAGCAAACACATCTTCAAACTTTGTTTATCGGGTTGTTTCATCATCCAAATTTCCACACTCTGGTGTATCGCCTACTTCTCACAAGCAAAATCAAAAACGATCCAAGTTTGTTAAATACAAATTGATACAAAATGAACAATCATACTGGATTTTACATTCCCCTGAAAAATCTTTCAAATGGATTATAAAAATACCAAAAATAGAACTGCCCCCCTTGCAGTTCTCAAACTCTATAAATTCATTCAAGATCAATCATTCTTCATAAAACATCTTTTACTAATCGTTTAGGACCCATATCTGATTGGGTACCTTTTTGTTTTAATTGTTTTATGTAGAATGTCTGGTATCTTGATTCTGGTTGTACACGACACATGACCGGAAACAAGAACTTGTTAACGAATTATAGAGACAAATATTTGGGAACTGTTCGGTTTGGAAATGATCATCTAGCTGTCATCATGGGTATTGGCGATATCATTCGTCACCATTTAGTCATTCGTAATGTGGCTTATGTTGAAGATCTTGCACACAATCTTTTTAGTATTGGTCAATTCTGTGATAAAACATTGGAAGTTAATTTTCGCACAAAGAAATGTGTTGTTCGCACTTATGCAGGAAAAGAACTTATTACTGGCTCCCGTGACACAAATCTGTTTACTATCAATTTAAATGATGTGGTTCCACTGGAGGAAGTGTGTCTAATTTCCAAAGCAACATCAAATGAGTCATGGCTATGGCATCGCCGTCTTTCACACCTAAATTTCAAAACGATTAACAAATTAGTCAAAGGTGGCCATGTATCTGGTCTTCCAGATGTTTCGTTTGATAAAGATCATCTCTGTTCATCTTGCGAAATGGGCAAAATGACTAAAAAGTCTCATAAGACTAAACCAGTTCAAAGTACTTCAAAACCGCTTGAATTACTTCATATGGACTTATGTGGTCCGATGAGTGTTCAATCTTTAGCTGGTAAACGTTATGTCTTGGTTATTGTTGATGATTATTCTCGTTACACATGGGTTCATTTCTTACGTACAAAAGATGAAGCAGCCGATATCATTATCGCCTTCATCAAGAAAACTCAAACAAATTTGGATTTAAAAGTTCACACCATTCGCACTGATAATGGGACTGAATTTAAAAATCAAACTCTAGATTCTTTTCTAACATCAGTTGGTATAACCCATGAATTTTCCGCTGCCTGTACACCTCAACAAAATGGGGTTGTTGAACGAAGAAATCGTACCTTAGTTGAAGCTGCTCGTACCATGCTTTCATTTTCTAAACTCTCATTATCTCTTTGGGCTGAAGCTGTCAGTACCGGCTTGCTTCACACAAAACCGTTCGATCATCAACAAAACCTACAACAAAACCTCATACGAACTCATTAATAATCGAATTCCAAATGTTAAATTTTTCCACATTTTTGGGAGTCGTTGCTTCATTCTTAATGATAAGGACAAATTGAATAAATTTGAAGGTAAAGCAGATGAAGGAACGTTTGTAGGGTACTCACGTGAATCCGCACCCTATAGAGTATATAGTCGGTCAAATCGCACGATTCGTGAAAGTGTAAATGTTTCTTTTGATAAGACTTTTCCTTTGGATTCCCTGACGACTGATATTGAAGTTCCGTTACCTTCATCATCTCCCTCCACGTCGGAAAATGATTTTGAGATTTTATTTGAACATTTTTATGATGATTATCATAACATCCGACACACATCAGTAGACGAAGCTGACAATCAATTTCCATCAGTGGCCGATGTTCAATCTATTACTGTACCTGAAATGCAAAATTCAAGTTCCATTGATTCTCGATCTCCTACTTCTAGTGTTCACAATACAATCTTAACTGATTCAGATTCTTCTCCATTATTGGACAACCAATCATCACCGGATACTCACTCACCACCTGCTCAAGCTGCTAATACATCGGACTCATCTTTAGCCCAAGCTCAAGTTCAACCTTTGGTAATTGATTTCTCCAAATTCCATGTTCAACGTGTTGATCCACCACCTTCTACATCCAATACTCAAACTGCAATTATCTCACATCCCGCATTCACTGATACGCCAAATATTAATCCGGGTCAACTACCACCGCATTCTCTTAAATGGACAAAAGATCATCCTCTTCATCAAATAATTGGTAATCCTGAATCTTCTGTTCAAACTCGTAAATCCACTGCCGATGAATGTCAATTCTCTGCTTTTCTAAGCTCAGATGAACCTAAGAAAGTCAGTGAAGCTTTGTCAGACCTAGACTGGATTCTTGCAATGCAAGAAGAAATAAATCAATCCGAACGCTTAAAAGTTTGGCGTTTGGTTCCAAAACCACTCGGGAAATCTGTTATTGGTACTAAGTGGATCTTCAAGAATAAAAAGGATAAAAAAAGGGATTGTCATTCGTAATAAAGCACGTTTAGTTGCGAAAGGGTATGCTCAACAGGAGGGCATTAACTTTGAAGAAACGTTTGCTCCGGTTGCACGAATAGAAGCCATTCGTATATTTTTGGCATATGCAGCACATAGGAATTTTACAATCTATCAAATGGATGTAAAAACTGCATTTTTAAATGGCATTCTCAATGAAGAAGTTTTTATTCATCACCCCGAAGGTTTCGTAGATCCAAGTTTTCCTGATCATGTGTATATTCTCGACAAAGCATTATATGGGTTAAAACAAGCTCCTCGTGCGTGGTATGATGTCCTTTCAAAATTCTTAGTTGGCTCTGGTTTTTCAAAAGGAAAAGTTGATACAACTTTATTCATCAAGAGACAAGGGGATGATATTGTGCTTATTCAGATTTATGTCGATGATATCATTTTTGGTTTTATGAATCCCAAATACTGTAAAAAGTTTTCTGATCTTATGGTCAAACGTTTTGAAATGAGCATGATGGGGGAGATGAACTTCTTTCTCGGCCTTCAAGTTCGCCAATTACCTACCGGGATCTTCATTAATCAATCCAAATACATCACTGATTTACTGAAAAAATATCTAATGGATGATTCAAAACCGATTTCGACACCGATGTCACCTGGTTCAAAATTGCATGTTGATCCTGATGGTAAACTTGTTGATACCACAAATTATCGTGGGATGATAGGTTCCTTGTTATATCTAACTTCAAGCCGACCAGATATCATGTTCTCTACTTGTATATGTGCTCGGTATCAGGCTGCTCCTAAAGAGTCACATCTTCAAGCAGTCAAACGCGTATTTCGTTATCTGAAGGGTACTCGAGATCTTGGTCTGTGGTATCCTAAAGAAACTTCGTTTGATTCGTCTGCTTTTTCTGATGCCGATCATGCTGGTTGTATGCTGAATCGAAAGAGTACATCTGGAAGTGTCCAATTTCTGGGAGATAAATTGGTGAGCTGGTCTTCTCGGAAGCAAAACTGTGTATCTCTTTCAACTGCAGAGGCAGAATATGTTGCTGCTGCAAGCTGCTTATCTCAGGTAATTTGGATGCAATCACAATTAAAAGATTATGGCTTTTCATACAGCTGTATTCCTTTATATTGTGATTCACGGAGTGTAATTGCAATTTCATGCAATCCTGTTCAACATTCCAAAACTAAACATATCGATCTTCGATATCATTTTATCAAAGACCATGTTGAATAAGGTACTGTGGAATTGTACTTCGTGTCAACCGATCTTCAATTAGCTGATTTGTTTACCAAGGCTTTAGACGAAAAACGCTTTAATTTTCTTGTGTCTAAGCTTGGTATGCTAAATCTCAAAACTTAAACCGTTTTACTGCTTTATTTTTTTTATTGTTTTTGTTTTTGTTTTCAATTTTTTTTTAATAAATAATAAAATGGCTTTCAAGTACATCTGCTTGAAACCCGTTCTTTCATATCCTAATTGGTTGAGGGGGAAATTTCTATATCCACTTGTCAAGGGGGAGAAAATAGACATTCTTATGTAAAGGGGGAGCGTAACTGCTTTATGATTTTTGAAATTCAACTGTCGAGGGGGAGCATCCTTTTATCATCGCTAAATACTGTTTCAATGCTCCTTTCAAATTTTTTTTGAATTATCAATATAGAGTATCAATTTTTGTAATATCCGTAAACGATCTCATAACCAATCTCAATTGGTACTGATTGCATCTGTTTATTACAAATTTTCTTATTCTATCTTGCTAATAATTTTTTTTTAACCTCAAACAGTTTTTCAACCTCTTACAAATTTACAATCACACAAGGTTATCAATGTTGAGCATTAGCTTTTGTAATATTCGTAAACGATCTCTTTACCAGTCTAGGTTGGTACTGATTGCATCTGTTTATTGCAAATTCTCTTATTTCTCATTGCTACCTTTGTGTTCCTTCATTGTTAAAATGTTTTTCAATTGTAAATCAATATTTTTCTCCTTTTACATACAATTTTCATTTTTTTTTTAAAAATCGACACTTAATTACAAATATTTTTTTTACTCATATTGAGTTGTTGACATCACATTCTCATAAATTCTTTGTTAATTTGTGATGCTCAATATTCCAAAAAAAAATTTTATCTCACTTTGTGCTCACAATGATGTGTTCACAACGTAGGATATAAATTTTTGTCATATTCGTAAACGATCTCTTTACTAATCTCGATTAGTACTGATTGCATCTGTTTATGATAAATTTTCGTCTCTTGCGTTGTGGCTCCATTTTTCAAAATCCTAATTTTGCACATAAACTTTTCACTTTTCAAATGATTTTTCAAAGCTCAAACATTTACTATCATTTCAAAATCATTCTTAAAACTATACTTCACTGGGACTTAAGAAATTTTTCATCTTCTTTCCCCATTCTCAAAAGGTGTACAACATTGTGAGATTCATGAGTTCGTAGTCATGTATACCCGTCGATCTTTTCTCTGAAGTCATTCAGTGAAAATTGCATCTTTGTAAGTAGTATACATCAATGACTACTGGACTACCTATTAATTGTCTTTCTAGTTCTCAGTCGTGTATACTCGTCGATCTTTTCTCTGAAATCTTTCAGCGAAAATTGCATCTTTGTAAGTAGTATACATACGTGACTTTTGGACTAATTAGATGTATTCACCTTTACACTTAAATGATTTTTGTGCACAATAAATTGATTTCTTTTAAATTTCAAATCTTTGATTAACAATGTCTTTAATCATCGTGTTGTTCATATCCGTAAACGATCTCTTTTCTGAAGTTCTTCAGTAAAGATTGCATCTGTTTATAACTTCACGTGATTATTGACATTGCTATTTTACACTTTTCAAATATTTTTCTCCAACATTCGTTTCTACAACGCAATATTTTCATCATTACCATGAGGACCCTGTTCATGATCCTCATGAGGGGGAGAAATGACTAAGAAATTGTGCAAATATCGAGTTTATATCAAGTGATTAATAGAAAGAGAAAATGCTAATCAGTGTACTAAATGGAAAAACAAGTGAAGATAAAGAAAATCGATTGATCTACAGAAATCTCTCTCCAAACCTCAACCATTCCAATTCAAATCTTAATCGTACAAATCATTCTTTTTAAAATCTAAAACATCATTATCATATCCTCACAAAAACCTCTATCACAAAATCTCCAATCTCTAAAAATCCCAGGCAAATCCTAACCAAACTGATTTTCCATTTCCAAAACTGTCAAATCCTTAGTAAACCAGTTTTAGGAATTTCTTACATCAACAAATTCAACGATACAAAATTATTTCCGTTGAGTGTTTGAAATCTCAATTTCTTCTCAAGCTAATCAGATGTAAACATTGAAGAGCAAAACATTTTAGAGCACATCTGAGAGTAAACGAATTTCATAACGGACCATAGGAAGAAATTGAAGAAGGAAGACTGGGATGAAGTGCTAAAGCTCAAAAAGGGGGAGATTGTTAGGACTAGTTTTGAGCTTAAATGATGTAATTAGCCTTAAGTAGACTAGTTTAAGTGTGTTTAGAGGTTAGGGTATAAATACCCCTTGTGATGACTTATGAAAAAAAAGCTTTTTCACACTTAATAGAATTACACTTTTGAAAGCCTTCCTTCCCTCCATCTTTCTCTCTCAACTACACACACTAAAACACCAAGAACACACACTTGATTCATCAATTCTTCTCAAATCATCATGAATTAGCTTGAATTCAATCACATTAGATCTCTCAAATGTTAAAAGGTAAGATATTATTTTTAATATAATGTTTGAATTAGTGTTGTGTAACAGGTATGTACTTGCTAAGATGGGAGGTTGCATCAGGTATGTTTTAGTTTTATATATATTTTGTGCTATGTTAGTATTTTGGGTGCAGGTTGCAAGTGTTGAGAAGTTCAGGGGTTAGTTTGTAATATTAGGAAGTAGGTTGTTAGATATTTTTGTTTATTAGAGAGAGAAGAGGCAGTCCATTATATTCATTCAGTATTATTCGTTTGTATTGTATTCTTCTTCTCTGCTCGTTCTCTCTCAAAAACTAGGGTTTCTAGGGTTTCTGCTCTTAGATCGGTTGTGTTGTTTGGTCATGAGCAGATAGAGTAGATGAGTGATTGAGTGTTGTAGAGAGTTTTCAGTTGTAATCTGTTTTCTTTCTTTTTCAATTTAATGCAGAGAGTTTTGATTATTCGCTGAGTTTTGTTCAGATCTTTAGATCTGTGTTTTTAACAACTAAAATTAACATAAAAGGTAAAACATCCAAAAGTGATTCCATTAATATATATTGGAACTAAACAGTAGAAAATAATAATGTGTTTATATTTCAGAACAAAAGAATAGAAGTTGATCTAAAGTTTAATGTTCTTTTTATGGTTTTATTATTGTAATTTTCTAATAAATATATTAAAAGAAAATTATGTTGAGATGATAACAACTTAAAAGTTGAAAATTAGTGTTTAGCATGATGTCTATGATGTTATTAACCTGTTGCAGTGTTGTTAAAAAAATTGTACTTTAAATTTTTTTTCAGTATATATGAACACATGAAATCAATTATAAGAAAACAATGAACAGAAAAATAAAAACTTGAATGTTCGAATTTTGTTTAAACTCTCCCAATGATTCACAAATACAACGGTAATTAACTTATAAGTGCACATGATTACAGGATATTCATTCAATTACTGTCATCTAATCACTGACTTAGCTTCTTAAAATTATGTCATGACTCATTAGTATAATTAAGTTACTATCATTTGTCATCTTAAAATGGATTTTTCTAACATATAACTAGAAAAACCCTATTAAAAAACACTAATTTTACAAATGTGAAAAGTAAAAAGAAAATCGTCATCATAAAAATTAAGAAATAAAATGTGACCCCAACCCATATTTTTTTTCTTGGGAATATAAATAAGACACCATGAAGCACATATACAACCCCCCTTGGGCACATTCCTCCAAATACACTTTTAGAAACCATGTTAGACATGGGATCAGACCCAGATTCAGACTGTTTCACTACGTTCTTCAATACTTTTTCCAACAACAAAATACAAAAAAGGTTCACACATCAACAAATCAAATCACTAGAAACCATTTTCCAATACGAATCCAAACTCGAACCCCGTAAGAAATTAGAGCTAGCTCAAGATCTTGGATTGCAACCACGACAAGTCGCAATTTGGTTTCAAAATAAACGAGCTCGTTGGAAGTCAAAGAAATTAGAAAGAGATTACAACGTATTAAGAGCCAGTTACAATTCTCTTTCGTCTAGATTTGACATCCTCAACAAAGAAAAACAATCATTAACCCTTCAGGTACCACTAATCAACCTCTTTCATTTACACACCTTATTAGCTTATTGTGTCATAAATATACAATAAGCCATTTTAAGTATTCAAACTACTTTTTTCTAAGTTTAAATGAGCTCATAGGCCAATAAACTAATAAACACAAACACTTCCAAAAGTATTTCCGCATTGTTGGTGTTAAACTTCAACAATACTTTTTAAATGTTTTTTACTACAGTTGAAGAAGCTACATGAAATGATCGAGAAGAAAGAAAACAGTTTTAGCTCGGGTGGAAATTCAAGCAATTCGATAGAAGAAAAGGCGAGTTTATCATTGGAAAGAGGATTGGGCGTTGTGTCGGATACTGATAGTAGCGTGAAAGCGGAATACGTAGGAACGAATAATATATTATTTGTTGTGGAAAAGGAAAACGGGGATAATTGGGATGATTTGGAGTGTGATCAACTTTTAGATGGTGAAAACAATAATCAATGGTGGGATTTCTGGTCTTAATTAATAATGAAATGGAGGAGTTTATTTTGTATATGGACGTTAATGTACAATAAGTAAACATGTATGGATGGATGAATGATAATCTATAATAATTACGATTAGTTATAGTTTAAGGAGATGTGGTAATGCTTTATATTTTTAATAGTAGAATACAGCATAAACGAAAATAAATGATACATGTTGCCATGTTGGCTTAAGTTATCATGCGTAAAACAAGTTAGGGTTAGAAACACAATTTTCTAATTTATTTTCTTTTTGTTGCATCCATTAGAAGTCATTTAACCGACTCTCAACAAATGTTATAAAACACGGGTCCGGCAACCAGTTAACGGAAAGTATGTCCAACGGGGTTAAAAGGTTTTTTTATGAGTCGATTCGAACCGGACAAGTTAACCATGAACTAGGTCGGATCGATTTAGTGTAACGGGCTGTGAATTAATTTTATTTTTATATTTTTTCTTTAAATTTTAATTTTTTTTTTCATTAAAGTGAATATTTAGTATTATTTTTGATAAATTTGAAAATTTATTTTATTTTAGATATTTTGAAGTTTGAACACCAAAGTTTTAGTTGAATGTTAAATGTATTATATTATTTTTGATAAATAATTAGATATAGAACTTAAATTTGTTTAATTTTATTAGAAAATAGTTTTTGGAATTTAGATTTGTTATAATATTTGTTTTGTAGTTTTTTAAGTTTTATTGACATTTATGTTTATTTTACATTATTAATTTATCATAAATACTTAATAATATTATATAATCGGATTCTACTGGTCGGTTTAACCGGTTCGACCGTATTAAACATATCGGTCGATTCAATTCATGCAAAAGTTGTGTTTTAAAACATCGCTATCAACTACACACAACACTTCTAGATAATGATAACTGAAGTCATTACTTGCAAGAATTCCCTAGTGAATAAGAGTGTTAAATCAGATGTTATTCAAGAAACTATTTATTTATTTAATTGGGTTGTAATTATATGATTCTAGAAGAGGAATCTTATCTTGGATTTTATATGACGTTTATTAAATTAATATATTATTGAAAAGTACATAGATAATTTAAAATAGGATAAATTACGTACAGAAATTGTCCCTGTGCTATATCCGATTCTATATTTTTGTCCCTAAACTTATTTTATTGGTTTTTTTGTCCTTAAAGATTTTTGGATTTCACTTTTCTGTCATTCCGTCCAAAATCCTCCATTAACTAATGAAAATTTTGTAATTTCCCCAAATTACCCCTATTTTAACTCTTTTTCTTTTTACATTTTTTTCTATCTACCTCTTTCATCTTCTTCGATCTTCTCCACCCCATTTGATTTGAACCCTAATCCTATAATTATAAATTCATAAGAAAAATCAATTACTTTTTAAATTAGAACCCAAAAATTGAAATTCAAACAACCAGCACGTGCCATCAAATAACTCTCTCTTATCTCTCGTCGAGTTCATTTTGGCTTTTGCACAAACAATCAATTGAGATGGATTTTTGAAAGAGGGGGTCGATCTAGATTCAAAAGGGATGTTGAAGATGATGCCCTCCACCGTCTAAAATGAAATCTGTGACTCAAAAATTGATTTTAATAGTCGCCGATCTAAAGTAAAGGACGAGATATGCGACTCAAAATTTGGAGATGAACTGTCACGATATGATATTCTTCCCCAAAAACGAGATGAACCTAAAATTGGACGAAGAACAGATCTTCATCTCGTTTAGCAGATCTCGATTTTGGATTTTGTGGGTTTTGAATTTTTTAACATAAAACAAAAACCCTTATTTTTCATAATAAGGGTGTAGCTCGTTTTGCTCGAATATCTTCAACTTTGAAATTGTTTTTTTTTTCTCAAGAACATTCAACAGGTCACCTTATGGGTGCTAAAGGTTTTTGTGATTCCCTGGTTCATGATTAGGAAATATGGGGTTTTAGTTTTCTTATTGGATTTTGTTTCATAGATTTTGAGCTAATAAATATAAATCTTTTGGTCAATATTTTGAGCAAGTTTTGAATGATTTGTTTAATTAGCTAATCTAGGTTCCTGATGATGATGATTTTGAAGAAGATGATCTGCATAATGATGAAGAATTTGAGAGGAGAGAGGGTTACAAATTTAAAAGCAGAATACAAGTAATTTGAGAAAAAAAGACGAAAGTATCTTTAGTTTTTTTTAATTTCACGTTAGTTAACGGATGATTTTTGACGGAAGGACAGAAAAGTGAAATCTAAAAATCTTTAAGGACAAAAAAACCGACAAAAAAAGTTTAGGGACAGAAATGCAGAATCGGGTATATCGCAGGGATAACTTCTGTAATTTACCCACCCTTTAAAATATTAATAATTTTTGGATTTTGATAATAACAGTTGACAGCTCTAATTACATTAAAAATGGTATAAATGAGTAATTCTAAAAATTCAGGAGTCGGTTATATATGGATGTACAAATTTTTTATGTATGTCTTATGATAGCCCTTAAGGCTGTCATTATCAAAACCCATAATTTTTTAATAACTTTTTTTTAACGGCTAGTTAGTAAGTTAGTGGTTCGAGCCTAGACAGTGACATTCACGAGGGGCAATATGACTTCCATCGAACCTTCCACCTTTTTATCCACGACGGGACTTGAACCAATGACCAATAGGTCATGGTCAACACCTTAAATCCTCCATGAATATCATTAGACTACAATCCTTAGGTTTAATAACTTTTAAAGTGTAATATTCCGGGAGAAAATGTATACGATTTATTTGGGAAAGGATTTAATTTCTTTAAGAAACAGGACGAGGTTCCGTGTATGCAACAGATATGGGATATCCTAATTACAAATTACAACGCACAAATTGCACATATGTTTAAGTGCATGAAAGAGTAAACAGGGTTGATTGTATAAACGTAAAAAATATGGTAAATTACAGAAATTGTCCCTGTGATATACCCGACTCTGCATTTCTGTCAATAAACTTTTTTTGTTGGTTTTTGTATCCTTAAAGATTTTTGGATTTCACGTTTATGTCCTTCCGTCCAATCTTGACCATTAAGTAACCTCACATGCCAAACATGTGAGGGTATTTTGGTCGTTTTCCTCTTCATCTTTCCCATTTATGTGTTCTTCCCCAATTATCAATGTGTTCTTCAATCATTCAAACCCTAATTCTAAAATCATAGCTTTAAGATTTCTAAATTTACACATCGATTCACCGGTCATCACCAATTCTTTCAAATTCTTTTGTTATGTCTAACTAACTCACAAATAAAAACCCTTTCCTTCACAAAGTTCTGGGCATCTTCAAAGAAAAAAGAATAATTTGTTTATACCCACTTGTAAAAAAGATTAGGAACTTGGGGAAGAATATCAGATCCAACAATAAAACGAAAGGCCCGGTGATCTCGTTTTCGTTTTAGACGGTGAGTCGCATATCTCGTTGTAGACAGTGAACATGATGATGACATTTCTGTAAGGACAAAGAGAGATGGGAGAGAACTCAGAATCTTCAACAGCCCTTTTGAATCGCAGATCTTCAACAGCCCTTTTGAACCATAGATCTTCAACAACCCTTTTGAATAACAACCCTTTTGAATCTTGTGCAGACAGGGGCGGAATTAGAAACTTTCACCAGCGGTAGCACACGTGTAGTGATTAAAAAAAACAGGGTTAAGGGGAATACGACCTCTAGTGGGATCCCAGTGGCAACGCCCCGAAACAAAACCAAATTTAACACACAAAAAGTTATATTACATATAACTCTTTTTAGTTACATACACCAACAAATTTTCAAGAATATATTTCATTAACTTACAAAAGAATTATTAATTTTATAAATATATTACAAAATCTAAAATACACACTTTATGTTTTCTTATTTGGTTCAAATGTTAGGATTGTCTTTGGGTGTGAACAGTTAACTAAAAGTTAGAGGTTTTTTTTAAGATTGATTTGAGATATTGAATAGGTTTTTAATCTATAAAAATTTTGGTTTATAAAATTATATTATTTTTTATAATTAAAGTATTGCATAAGAATAATAAAGGAAGATGATTTGAAATATTTGGACTAAAGAATATTTTTTGAACTATATAAGGTAAAAAAAGAAAAAAAAAAATTGAAATATATGGGCTGAGAAAGAAAAACCCTTGTAATGTAGAGCTTAGAAAGGAAAAAAAATGATTTAAAAAAATAGCAACAACAAGATTTGAACTCATGACCTCCTTATATAGATACAAGGAGTGCTAGCCAACTGCACTAGTGGATGGATGTGTCTTATTTCGCCTTTTCGGATATATATTAATGTATTTAAAATACTATAACAATAAAAAAGTCCCGAAAATTTACAGTACCGATTTTTTTTCGAGTAGTAACACTTGCCACCGTGTGCTTTATACCAATTCCTCCACTGTGTGCAGATGATGAACATGATGATATAGATGGTGAAGATAATGAAGAAGAGAGATGGAGAGAGATTATAAGACAATCCTTTTGATTTTTACAACCCTCAATCTTCAACAGCCCTTTTTTACAACCCTCGTATTCTGCAAGAAATGACGAGAAGAATTAATTTAAAGATTCTTTTTTTTTTGTTTGTGTTAATAGGTGATGAACAAGAAATGAGGAGAAGAATTAATTTGTAGCTTAAAATCAAATCGGTGGATCTGTAGCTTAAAATCAAACTAATTTGTGTGTTTCTTTCATATTTTTTTAAAATGGAAAAGAGAAGGGTATTCTTGATGATGATGGTGGAAAAGTAGATAAAGTACAACTTTTAAAGGAATATGTACAAGTAATTTGGGAAAAATAAAAAGAAAAAAAGTTAAAATAGAGGTATTTTGGGGAAATGGACAAAAAAATCATCAGTTAATGGAGGATTTTGGACGGAAGAACAAAAAAGTGAAATCCAAAAATCTTTAAGGACAAAAAAACCGACAAAAAAAAATTTAGGGACAAAAATGCAGAATCGGGTATACCACAGATACAATTTCTGTAATTTACCCTAAAAAATAATAAAAGGTCAACATTGTAAAAATTTGAACTTTTTTAACTTTCCACATAAATACCTTTGTTAGACTGGTAAATCATACATCAATCAAGTTTTAAAAAGTACGGAGTATGTTACAAGAGAACTCGGACTATTCAAAATGACACAAGGCTCAAAAAACGGAAATTGCTATATAAATTTAAAAAGACCAACAACTTTAATATGTAAACTACTAATCGGTTTAACAACATTCATATCATTACATGAATGAAGTTGAACAAATTAAGCAATTTGTTCTGAATGATGTTACACTTATTAAGCTATTTGTTTGAACGTTAAACTTTCTTAGATTGGTTTAAACCAATTATAATTCTGGTTTTCAAATTGGTTTTGTTTATAACAATATAAAAACAGAGCAGAAACCAAAAACCAAATCTAGTTTTCATCTGCCCTTTAAATACTCCATGTGTACACTACCTATTTTACTCATGAATTAAGCTCAAGTAATTATGAAATATATAACGAAGAATGTTTAAAACAAGGGAAAAAACCTACTTCAATCGATTAATAAGACGTAATTCTTTGAAAAGCATAAGTAATTATGAAATACATAAGTGCTTATCTTTTTAGTACTATAATAAAACGATCAAAAGAGTCATTGCAAAAGTTCTCGAAAGCACAAAAAATGCCAACATAAGATTCGCTCAAAAACGGTGTAAAAAGAAAGCAACCAAGAACACCCTTAACATTCTGAATATCCTTCAAAAGCTGGTAAATCTTCATCTACTTGATCTTCTTCTTTGGCCTCAACTATAATTTACCAACCAAATTATTGATCAGCAACAGTTTAAAAATAAGAAGAAAAAAAACATGAATTAAAAACGAGAAAATATACCTGGTTGCTGTGCCCGCACTTCTTCTTCCTACAATTAACAGCACGGGGATGAAGACGAGCATAACATCTGGAACATAAAATAAAATTTTAATTTAATTTACTAACAGCATATTTACACATCAACTGCATTCAGTATAATAAAAGTAAACAGTAAATTTCATAAAAATAATCATGCACCAGTAAACCGAACTAAACCCGTTTAACCCGAGCATAAACTAACAATTAATTTCTATACTCGTTGCAAGTAAACTTAACATCAAGGACATAGACACAATTAGCATTTTGATTGAACAAGACAAAATTAAAAATATAACAGAAAAAAGGAGCTTACTTGCGGCAGATGGTCTTATCCTGGTTGTATTTCCTGGCTAAAGCCATCAAAGATGGTTCAATAATCCCTCCACGAAGCCTCAACACCAAATGGAGCGTAGACTCTACACACCAATTTAAAATATAATCAAACTCATAAACGATTATATTAAAATTTTGATGTGAAGACAATATGTACAAATGCAAAACGTTACCTTTTTGGATGTTGTAATCTGCGAGAGTTCTTCCATCTTTTTCCGGCGAAGATCAAACGCTGCTGGTCCGGTGGGATTCCTGATTAACAAATACCATTTTTCATTTCATTTAAATTTTAAACCCTTGATAACAAAATATAGAACCATACCTTCCTTATCCTGGATCTTAGCCTTAACATTGTCGATTGTGTCGCTCGATTCAACCTCGAGCGTGATTGTTTTTCCCGTCAATGTCTTCACGAAGATCTGCATTTTTCTCTGCCGCCGAAGCTTTTGGTAAATGACCTCCCGTGTATGTTTATTTAGAAAATTGAAACCCTAGGTTTTGCTGTAGATTTTGGAATTTAAATGGAGTTAACTAATGGCTATAGGCCCAACTTAAGAGTTCTTAGTTCTTACTCTATGTTAAGCCCATATGGCCATATGAACACTACATCGTTCTTATAATCTATTGGTTTAGATTTTACATTCAAATTGAATTAAGCCTTTTGTTTTTAAGCCTTTTGTTTAGTGGAAAGTGGAATGATATTTGTGTCTATTTATGTGCCTACTCATTTGATGATAATAAGTGTTAAAATCAAGGGATGGTATGAGGAAAAAGAATTGTCTACCCATCTCTAAACTTGACATGTGTACTAGACACATAAGTAGACATCTCAAATGGAAAACGTTTTTTATATATAACACATGCAATAACCGATACTACTAGTAGTAGTGACATTAGCGGACCTATCATATTAATTTCGTATAGCACTGGGTAGTTTGTTCAATCACTCGGAATTTTTGGGTCTGTATGTATAGTTGTATACAGTCAATAAAAAGAAAAATAATACTTAAAAGAACATCTTTTAATAGCTTGGAATAAGAAGCCAAATGCATTTAAACAAATACACCTGTCTCAAAATATTATTTTATAAAAAATAATTAAACTATGCAATTCATAAATAATGTTTTAATAATTATAAGTTGTAAATAATGGGAATTAATTTGTATGTTATAATTTTTTATACATACATCACACTGTACAAGAATTCATGCACATTGTACAAACATATAATGTAATAATTGTAGTAAATAGGTTAAAAATGTTATGTAAAAATCACCAACTGTATAAACTGTTAAAAAAGTTGGTTTTTAACTTCTTTATTGTTAGAGAGATAGGTACAGTAACGAGACCCACCCCCTCGCCATTTCAGTTTTGCACATGTGGCATCCACGCCGGTTTGCTCCCCCTCGCCACCACACCACCCGTTGGATGAGTGAGGGTGTGCGTTGAACTTTTGGCGAGGGCGGCGAAGAGAGAGTGTGTGTTTGGGGTGTTTTTATTGGGTAAGGGGTATTTTAGTGGGGCCCAAATAAATATTTTAGGTTAAGTTATGGTAGATGGGGTATTTGGGGTTTAGAATGTGAAATGGTGATTTGGCGCTGAGATGGCGCTGATTTGGCGTTCCGACTTAGGTTACAACACCCAATGCTCTTATGTGTTTTTTAACAAAAGTACATAATATATTTAATATATTTAGAGGTTTTTTGGGAAACTTATTTAAGAAGCTTATTAGCTTATTTAAGTGTAAATAAACTTACATTTATATACTTAATTAAACTTATAAGCTACTTAAATAAACTTTTTCTCAAACACCACCTTATTTTATATCAAGATATAAGACCGCTCCCAATGGTAAAACAAACTGATACAGTCATTTATTGCCAAATCAGCGCCACGTTAGCTCACCCTCCAACCGACACTAAACTGACGTACCCATGCCAACAATACCACTTCCCTTTAATTTTTTGGGACCCACCATTACAAAACACACACACACACACGCACAAAATACCCCTTTGGGCCCCACCTATCAAGCGGCGCAACCATTCCCTCTCGTCTCCAAACTGGCGGGACAACTGACGGGTCCGTGCCAATAGTGCCACTCAACTGGCGGAATAGTGGCGGAAAAGAGACGGTGTCGTTGGCACCTGTCTAAAGCACAATAATGCGAATTATTATTAAAGTTTCTCTATATTAAACTAAGCATATATTCTTTGGTTCTTATATGTATATGATTATATAAGATACGATTGTTTAATAGTGACAAACGGGGGTAATTCTTTTAGCCGTTGGAGGCTTGACAACAGTCGGATGTGTCGACCCTAAATGGCCGGCGAGGCAACCAAACACCAAGCGAGGACCATTTGTGGGTAGGCTCGTAGGAGGGACGCGTCATGGTTGGCGACGAAATGCAAAATGTGAGTGGGAGACCCCTCCTTTACGAGCAATAAGATATAAAAAGGTAATGTCCAAGGCTGTGGAAGCAAGCAACACCCCCTCCCTCTCCCCCCCCCCCACCCCCCACAAGGAGGGTGGGGTACCTTGGTGAGTGTGGGTAGTAAAATTATGTGATTGCTGAGACGACATATATGTCAGTAAAAATTGTGTAATAAGCGGTAACTATGCCACATTGCCTAAGGAATGGAGGATGAGTAAGTAAAGGTTTTAATTTACATGTTGTAAGACTAAAACTAACATATGATTTAAGAACTGAAAGTAAGCAAACTTGTTAAGAATCATATCTTTGCAAAGTATATATGGAATATATATAGAGATATGGCTTTATATACTTTTGTTTTTTCCATATATAGCCAAGTATTATTTTCCCCATACTAAATCAGGAAACGGCATCGAATCAAAGTTACCAACTCTACTTCAAAAAATATCTCTTGATTTCATTTATAAGTTTAAAACCTGATTTTGAATCGGAACGGACAATGCCTTAAAAACGGCCGGACCGGCCGGCTGAACCGGATAATAGTATCATTAATCATGTTGGGGTCTGCTCACATTTTTTATACAATCATGTTGAAGGTAGCTCGATATCTAAATCATGTATAGATTATATGTTGCCAAATTATAGGATTTGACTAAAATTGTTAGATAAAACTAAAACAGAGAAACAAAACAGAATTGTAAACGTAATAAACTAAAACAGAGTTCCCACATTGTCCAAAACATCAATTACAACTAAATCTCCTCCCCTATAATAGAAAAAGTACCAACACATATCTTAAACAGCTTTATAAAGATAGATAAGGGTTTAATTTGTTAAATAAACTTGAATCCGGCACACAATTTGGAGACATTGGCGGATCCACTGCATAATAAGGGGTCAAAGGCCCCCACTTGCTGGGACACTTCCATGTGGAAATTTTTTTGATAAAATTAAATTAGTGTAAAAATTATATATGGTCCCGGTTAAAGTTTTATGAAAGCCCCGGTTAACTTTGGTCCTGGATTCACCACTGTTTGGAGACCCACCGGTTTAAATGATCGGCTCAACCTGGTTATGTCATAAACCGGGTTGTTCAATCTGGCTAGTAACTTGCTTATTGAATCGGCTTGTCTGGTCTGACAACGCATCCAATTCAGGTCTGCTCGGCCAGTCTGACTAGGTCATCGTTTCGTATTTTTGGGTAACACGACACGGTTAAAAGACGATAAACACGACACACGAGATAAATAACAAATATATCAAATTTCTTACTTACTACATGCTAAAAACACGACAAAAATGTAACATAAAATTCTAAATGTTCCCAACATAATAACTATCGTGTCAATTTCGTGTTAATCTCTGAACACGAACACAACACGACACGACTTCGTGTTTGTTTTACACGACACGAAGTAGCTTTTAGAAGGAGCTGAAGCTATTTAATATAAAAATGACCATAATACACTTAAATAATTACTCTGTATTCCATCACAATTAGCCCTCATATGTACATTTTTATGTTATTTTTAATTTCTAGCTTCAAACACTACAAATTCCAGTTACTAGCTTCAGCTTCCAGTTACCTTTGTCAAGCATACCAATAATGTGATTGATTGATTTGTATTAAATAAACATATTTTTTTTCTTATAAAGTTTGTAAAACAAAGGAATAATTACTACCAAATAAATGTGATTAGTTGATTTGCTTAAAATAAACAAAACTTAAATTATATACTATATATCTTTTCATGACGATTCTAAAGCTCTTATTAACAAAAACCCTTAATAATAAATAGAATTGAATTGATTCAAACATTTCCCCCGAAAGAAAATCAGTCTCTACATGACATAAATTGTTCCATATAGAAGAAAACTTACAATTGGACAAAATATTTTGTCAGCATTATAAGTCCAAATAGTTGTGTACATCAATTTTTTCTATAAAAATATCAATGTTATTTTCAACTTAATTGATAATTGTTGTAACTCATATTTGTGGTTGATTATGATTTAACACCTTCATAAGTAGACTTTATGTACATAAAGTCTACCACCATTATGTTACCAACTCCTACCCTATAAATAGGGGTGTCATGTATTAGTTCTAGTATCCCTATCTATCTTATGTATCTCTTCTATCTTATGTTCTTATATCATGATTTCATATCTAATGAGAAGGTTGTTATGATCCTTGTTGAGTTGAACTAATTACCTTACAACACGTTATCAGCACCTTGCTAGAAGTTTGAAGCATCATACTCCACGTTTGTCAACAAAGGTGACCTTCATTAAGGTAAATATTCGTTACGTTAACGTTGATAAGGAACGACGTGAAAAGAACGTGACATGTACCCAATTTGTCTCATATGGATCCCCCGATTGCACTTCGTGATAAGGATGTGCACTAACTTGTAAGTCTATAAAATATTGCTAATTAGCTACCAGACACATTTAATGACTTAGCATATGTCACGAGATCAAATATACCCGCTGCAAGGAAAGACGTCCCTGTGAGACGCCATGTTCCGTTTGAACATGTTGCATCGGTCGAACCCACCATGCAAAGGACGCTACCATTGGTTGTCCAGTCCGCCGCTCTTCCCAATAAAAGAGGAAGACCGGTTCGGTTCCAAGGATGTTCTGCCTCAAAGGAGGAGAAATTCTGTTGTATACGTTTTGCCACAACAGATCATTAAGGATCACGGGAGCGTATTGGAGAAGCGTGTTCCTGATGAAACACCAATTTCTCATCATCCCGATAATCTCAAAATATATGTCGAGTATGCTAGCTTAGACGATATTTTGATGCAAAACGAGACTGTCATCGATTATTTGCTCATATACGCAGTGGCCACTGACATTATGAGCAATGTGACATGGAACCAAGTACAATTGTTGAGTACAATGGACTGGTCTATGGAAACACACAATCCAGGTAAAATTGGATTCCTTACTGAAAGGATGAGTGTTTGGACTTGTTTTTCCAACACCAACTAATGTTAAACCAACTGATTATAAATCGGTATTCGTAAGGAAGCGTAATGAGAATAATGAGATTGTATGATACACAACTCTCCTCGTGGCGCTAGGCTTCTCTCAAATGCCCTGGTATTGATTACGAGGAGATGTATTCTCCCGTAAGGGATGTTATAACGTTCCACTACTTCGTCAGTTTAGTTGTTTCCGAATAACTGAATATGCAGCTTATGTATGTGGTCACAGCCTATCTCTATGGGGATCATGACACAGAGATACACATGAAAGTCCCCAATGCACTTAAGTTTCCTGAATCAAGTAGTTCTAGACCACGGAACACGTTCTCGATACGACTGAGAAGATCACTTTTTGGATTAAAATAATTCAGACGGATGTGGTATAACCGTCTAAGTGATTACTTGATCAGACTGGGATATTTGAAGATTTGAATATGCCCATGCGTGTTTATAAAGATATCCACTTCAGGATATGTTATTATCGCAGTCTATGTAGATGATTTGAATCTCATAGGATCCTCGAAAGAGTTGTTTGAAACTGCTGAAATCCTGAAGAAGGAATTCGAGATGAAAGATTATGGGAAAACACGGCATTGCCTCGGCCTGCAGATCGAGGACCGTAAAGATGGGGTTTTTCCTCCATCAAGAGAATCACCCTAAAGGTGTTAAGACGCTTTAGTTGCCATGACACAAAACCTCCATCCACTCTCATGGTCATTCATTCTCTAGACATTAAAAGGGACCAATTCCATCCAAATGAGGATGATGATGAGATATTGATCCATGTGTGTTCATCTCTCGGTGCAATAAACGCAATATTGTACTTGGTCCAATGTACTAGACTAGACATCTTATTTGTTGTGATATGCATGACTAGGCATAACAATGCGCCAACACGCCACCATTGAAATGGTATTAAAGACATCTTTCGTTACTTTAAATGTAGTACGAATATGGGCTTATTCTATCCCTACATGTCATCGAGTGGATCAAGTGTTATTGATACTCGAGATAACGCGACCATTATCGGATATGCCGATGCAGTTTACTTATCAGACCTGCATAAGGGACGTTCCCAATCTAGTTATGTCTTTACCATAGGGAATGCGGAGATATCCTAGAGGTCTTGTAAATTGACTCTAGTTTATACTTCGACAAATCACTCCGAACTACTCGCGCTCGTTGAGGCGACTAGAGAGTATGTATGGATTTGTGATGTAAGAGGCCATATTCGAAGTAAATGTGGTTTGACTTATGATCCCAATTAACCAGTTGTCATATATGAAGATAACAACATTGCTATCGATTGAGCGAAACATGGTTATATCAAAGGGGATAACACTAAACACTTATTGCCGAAATTGTTCTTTACACTTGAACAACAAGCATTTCAAAGGATTGAAGTGAAACATATTGGATTAGATAAGAATCATGCAGACTTGTTCACCAAGTCACTGCCAAAGTATTCTTTCCAAAACATGTCAAAGCTATTTGACATATGAAAGCCTTTGAGCTACCTAAATGACATATATCATGCACCTAGTTGTGTGCGAATAATGATTGCAGCCTGATGTATGCCTTGCACCCTGTTGAGTGCATATAATGATTGTATCCTGACGTATGCCTTTTACCCTGTTGAGTGCATATAATGATTGCATCCTGACGTATGCTTTGCACCCTGTTGAGTGAGAATAATAATTGCATCCTGACGTATGATTTGCACCCTATTGAGTGCATGTGAGGGGGAGCATCCTAATGAATGCTTGTGTACTCTTTGTAACATCCCAAAAATCAGGGGAAATTTAAAAAATTTTAATCAATAAGATATTACATTTTCCCCAAAAGTACAAGTAACTCAAAGGTCCCAACTCATAAATAAAAATAAAGAACCGTCTCGTAATAAATAAAATAATTGTTTTAAAAACATTTGACTCAAAATAAACGTTTGAAATCCAAATCCGTAAAAGCTCATCGAGTAACAGCTCATCCAATGCACTTGCTCTAGTACCTGCAAAATGGGAGGGAGTGTTTGGGGTCAGCCACCGCTAAGTGAATAATCATCACAATAAACATACACATACAAACAATCCACACCACATAAGTGATTCCTAAAGACTCTACTCAATTCTCGATTATTAGGCCTTTTATTAAATTTCACTTGGTTCGCCAATGCCGGACGATCCCAACGCCCACCAGCGCCTCGCCGCAGCACCCCCTTCCAACACCCACCAGTGTCCCGCAGTACCACGCTGACAGTCGTGAATTGTACTTGGCTCGGGAAGAGTTGGCTACCTCATGAATCTCAAATATAGTTAGTTAGTTTTATTAACGTGTTGACCCATTACAACATGTACTCATATAAAACTAACAATTCAAGCTCAAGTATATCACCTCATAGATATATAACCACATAGCACCACCCAAGTGCATAACAAATCATAATCAAAACTCAAGTATACAGATCATTCACAACAACAAGCTCAGCTCAATCAGTTACAGTTCATAACATATAGCACGTAATCATGAATCAAATGTAAGTGCAAGTTTAGAGTGAGATCACCCACCTCGAATAAACGTAAGCTCCGAGAAGTCCCTGGCACGCGCACAAAGGTCACGATTTAGCTCCTAAAGGATCCTACAATGCATAACAAGACTCGGATTAAAACTCGGCTCAAAGTTATTCCCAACAGGATTTGGCAACACTCAGCACTCTTACGGAGACAGTCATAACTCTCAAACTGTTCATTGGATATGTACCAAATTCATATCACGGAAACTAGACTCAGAATACTACAAAACACTCTCAAGTGGCTTCTGCCCAAAACCAGACTCTAAGGGCCTCAAAACAGGATCACAAAAACAGAATAGGTGAACAGCGAAATCTCTTGCGACAATTTACGAAAACAGGGATATCTTTTAAACCGTAAATCAGATTAGCGAGCCGTCAGCGGCAACGGAAAGAGAACTCAGAAAACTAAAAACCAACGCGGGCCAAAATTCCAGAAACGTATTTTAAGTATAGTGAAAACAGCCCCGAACTCAGAAAACTGATTCTGCCAAAATTCAGCATGATAAATAAAAACCCGTTTTAAATCCCGACATTAACCCGTACATTCCCGAGACACCCGACAGCCCCGGAACTCAGTTATAATTTCAGAACTTTATTTTCAAAATATTCTATTTAATTCCTTTATTTAGAAACTTTCCGGTTTAAGGAAACCAAGAACCTTAAGGTTCGGTTTCCGTTTCTCGATAAATAATACGTCTCGGTTATCAACAAAAGATTTTTACCCAACCCGACGCTCATCAAGAAAATCAGTGACCAACCCCGAGCCCCTCATGATCTCAGAAAAACATTGACATAAGCTTTTAAAATCTAAAGTTCTAAAACCGGACCATTTCCAAATCCAACAAGTCACAATTTTAAACAATCGAACCGACCAAACCGAACCCTAATGACAAATCACAAACAGTACACAGTCACAATCGATCTCAAAGAACTCTGCACAAACTGAATTAGGCTCGATAATCTCATGGATTAAATAAACGCAACAATGGAGCAAAAGAAATAGGACTACCGAAACAATACGGGTGAATCCGGCTCGAAAATTCTGTTACTCCATTCGATCACAATCAGGCTCAGTTTCCTGCTCAATCTATTCGAAGGCTGGAGAATTCAACAAAAAAAATAAAAGCTGAGGGACTCCTTTTTGGCGCAGCAACAATAAACCATTTAACACATTTGCTAGTTGATTCCTATTGGACAAGACATAAAGAAAGTCTAAGCTGGTGAATTGATTCCTTCTTTTAATTGACATAACCAAAACAAAAGAAATGATAAAGGCTGCATTCTTAAATTCACCGAAAGAAAGAAAAAGAAAGAAGAATACCACTTATCGTCTACCACCACCCTTGGGTCGGATGCCTAATTCAAAAGAAATTCCATGCCACCGCCAAAACTAAATGTTAAAACCTTGCGCATGACACAAAAAGATAATAACAAAATAACTAATGCTTGGGATATTGACTTTGAACACCACCACCGTCAATTGAATTAATTTCCATCTACTCATCTCACTTCTTTCGCATCCCTTGAATTCAATGTCTCGTGCCTTGCTCCTGCTTGCTTGCTGTCGTCGAAGAGTGGAGAGGAAAAGGGGGATTCACGTCTGGTAGGGGAATTAGGGTAATTTATGTATACGTATCTTTACTATATATAAAGCATTTAGAACCTTTCTATAATTAGATTGCTGAAAATTCAGCTAAATAATTTCTATTTTCGGAATTTGCTATCTTTGCTAAAAAAATTTGACTGAACCAAGATTCGAACCCGCAAAGTTCAAATCAAATACAAACACTCCAACCAACTGCGCTGGTCTACATCTGCCATCAAGAGTCTAAACATAATTTTATTAAAGACAAACCACAGGCTCTTCACAATTAAATGGGCTCCGGCCCACAAAAATAATTCATCATTTTCTAAACACATATGCGTATCACGGTGTCACATATTCGGCCTGCCCAACGCAGACGAAGACGACCTGCATGCCTTCACCTGCCTGTTGGAATCCCTCCTCGAACCCAACATTGCAAAGCGATAGAATCAAGGAGCTTCATCAATTCAAGCTAAGCTACTCATCTAAAACGCCTCCTTGATTCTGCAACTAGCCTCCTCGACTCCTTCAACCATGAGTATCCATCTTCACCCTATAAATACACATCGACGATTTGAGGTACGCTCAAATTCATATGATCGGTGTTTAATTTTCAGGTATCCTTGTTTAATTTAATTAAGAACTCGGGTTTAAGTAAAATGTGTGTTGATTATAAAGTTTCATTGTTTAATTTTCGTGGGTTTAAGAACTCAGGTTTAAGTAAACTTATTAATTGTTTAGTTTTCGTGGGTTTAAACTGGAAGAATTCAAGAGTACAGTTGTAAGTTAATCAATTTTAGGTATATCTTTGCTTATCTTTTCCTCAATTTCTGGTTTATCTTTTCGATTAAGATTGTTTGAAAGTTTCTAATGCCTTTTATTATGAACTATTTTGGCATGAGTTTTTGGTTCGTTTTTGTTGATGCAAATTTGGATTATAAGGCATGAGTTGGATTGAATGAAAGTTGCGATAAAAGTTGATGTTGAGAATGTTAATTTGTTTAATCTTCCAATTTTATGTTTGATTTTTTGAAGTTGATTTTCATGAAAATGAAATGAAGTGGAAGTTATGGGATTAATGGAACTTTGTAGTACACCAGTTATAATATTTAGAACTGCTATGAATTACAAGTTTATGTTTGCTTAGTTTAAAATTGTGATATTGATTAAAAGTTAAAATTGGTTGTTATTTCAGAAAGAAAATGGAACATGAGTCTTCCTGGGTTTGGCGGAGATGAAATCAAGTGCTACAAGAAACCAAAAAGACTACATATGTTAATATTTGATAATTTATTTTTTACATATTAATTTTTGAATTTAGTATTTTTGTTTGCTGCTTTTAGTTCGGTAATTTTGTTTATTTTATGTAGTTGAGTAATTTTTTTGTTGATAAACTTGTATTGTATATGAATTGGGTGTAGATTGGACATATCATATCCCTATACGTTATGGTCTTGGGAAAGAAATTGCATTCAAGATAATATACTTCAATTTGAAAATGAAAAAGCGAATGCTTAATAAGAATTTTAGCTATCAGGGTAGCCTTTTTATTTGAAATTTTTTTTTCTTCCTATTTTCATGTTAATAATAATGGCAAATAAAGATTGTATCGTATGTGTGTATACACAGCTCTTGCTAGAACGGTTGGGCACTATACGAACTTCTTCATGTTGGCGCAAATGAGCAGATGTTTGCTGATTTGTATGAAGTTTGCTGATACAACATGTGGATTTTTTTTAAGTTTGCTGATTTTTAACGAGCAGACTTGTAACATGTTGTAACTGATTGTGATGAACATTAGCAATAAACAATCAGCAATATCAGTAGAAAGAAGGATTGTGATCAGCAGCAACATAACAGGAACTAACTGCAAATGGAAGGGTCACTTGAAGATTATTGTAGTTCCTTCAAGTCTGTTCTTGCATTTTAAACTTGCAATCTTTTTTTCGTTACATATGTTAGTTTTTTTTAGAATCTTGCATTTTTTTAGTGTTTTAGAAATAAAAGATCGATTTTTTATGAATTTTAAGTATGCTAACCTTGGATAGATGGCATACGCATATCCAACCGAGTGCATTTCTGGGTCATTATCTTTATGGGCAATTTCAGTATGTTAGGTTGTCAATTTTGACTAAAATAAGAGTCACGATGTAAAAAAATGCTACTCGCTACTACTAGAATTGGAATATCATAGGGCGGTTTCACGATTTAAGGAACCGATGGTTTTGTGGTAATAACATTGCTCGCCACAAAGTATTGTTACACAGCGTACCCACTGCCGCATAATAACATTGCTCGCCGTAAAATATAATTACTCAGGGTACTCGACGCCGCATTGCGCGGGTACCCTGCTAGTTAAGTTAAATGAAGGCAAGGCTTGCTTAGCGGGCTCTAAAATCTTCGGGCTCTCTCTACTTCCTTTTCTACTCGGGCCGAACAAAGTACAAAGGGAGCAAGGGGGTTTCGGCCTTAGAATAAAACAAAAAGATTGCGGGTCTCGGCCTTGGCCTTTGGCCGGCCTTGACCCGACATTCAACTCTCTGGAATTTAAAACGTCGTGTAACTAAAACGTTACATAATTAAATAACACGTTTAAACGAACCGTCACACATAATTATTATACGGTCAACTCATAGACCAAAAATCATAATTTAAATAAAATTTTAAATTATTAATTTATTGAAATTTCCGGGCGTTACACTCTTTCTCCTTTAGTTCAAGGATTTTGTCCCATCGCGTTTACCTTGACAAAGTTTTTTTAATGAGACACCAACAGTACCCCATTCTCACTAAGAATTGTTGAATTCAGGGGGGGTACCCAGTTGAGTACTTATTAACCACTGTGCACTCTTTTGTACTTCGTTAGAGTTTTTGTCCCACTGGTTTTCTCTAAACAAGGTTTTAATGAGGCACACCATATATGGTTCCTTATATGACTCAAGACATCCAGATCCTACTCTTTTGTCCTTCGGCTGAAGTTTTGTCCCAAAAGGGTTTTCTCCGACAAGTTTTTTAATGAGGCGAATGCTTTATGGATTGTCTGAAGATACAATACTTATTAACCATTGTGCACTCTTTTGTCCTTCGTTAGAGTTTTTATCCCACTGGGTTTTCTCTAAACAAGGTTTTAATGAGGCACATTGTATATGGTTCCTTACCTCGCACAAGACATCCAGATTGCACTCTTATGTCCTTCGACCAGAGTTTTTGTCCCAAAGGGTTTTTCTCTGATAAGGTTTTTATCGAGACGAAATCTGAAGATATAAGACGAAGAAGTACAACTATGATCGGCGTAAATCTAAGCAACCAAGGGGGAGTGTTGTAACTCATATTTGTGGTTGATTATGATTTAACACCTTCATAGGTAGACTTTATGTACATAAAGTCTACCACCATTATGTTACAAACTCCTACCCTATAAATAGGGGTGTCATGTAGTAGTTCTAGTATCCCTATCTATCTTATGTATCTCTTCTATCTTATGTTCTTATATCATGATTCTATATCTAATGAGAAGGTTGTTATGATCCTTATTGAGTTGAGCTAATTACCTTACAACAATAATGTTTATTTATAACAGTGTTTTTGAATTAATAGGTTATGAATGAATGAATAAAAATGGGTATGACATAATAGAAAATTGGATATTTTTGTGCAAACACCCAAATACTGAAGTGTTGATTAGCTAAATAACATAAAAATATTGAAGTGTTTATAAGAGTGCCTTTTTCCCGGCCCATTACCTCCATAACTTCGACATCATCAAAATTTCAATCATTCCGTTGTTTAGATTAATACCTAGCTACTTGTGTTGAGGCAGACTGCTCACCCGATCTCCTTGATTTCTTTGAACGACCGTTGTAGAATTTTGCTAGTTATTTTTGCAATTCTACCATTCTTCACTTTAGATGATCCATCAATAGTCAGCATCATGTAGTTCCTCGGCCCCACACATGTAGCATTAAGTTCTATTATGATTTGCTCGTAAAATATTTGATCATTGGTGTCACTTTGGGGCCTTCGTACCAGATTTTCGTAAATCCCACAAAAGTGAGTAATTTTAGGACAAAGCCTATCCTTCTACTTACAACCGAGGGAAGCACACCCGAACCCGAGCCATAGTCTCAAAATGGCTCAAAATCATCAAGATTACAACGGCTGAGTGGAGAAAAAGGTGTATGAAATTGGTAAGGTGAGGATGATATTTGTGGATGGTATGGTTGGTATGCTTGAAATTATTGATATTGTTGGTTAAAGGGAGGAGAAAACAGATTATTTACATATATTTGTTGATGATTAGTTTGGTGTATACAACTTGCGGGTTGAACTTTAATGGGTGGTGATTGATCGGTTGAGGGATTGTTTAGTTGGCGTTAGGATTTTGATCGTTTGGTTTTGAGATTTTTGTTAGACATTTTTGAGAGATTGAGAGTGTGTGTGAGTGTTGATGTAAAGAGATGAAAAGTGTGAAATATTTTGTAAAAGAGATATGTATTTATAAAGTAAAAATACGGGTTTGAATATTTTTGTGGGGTTAAAAAAAAGGTGTCATTTGGCTTCAACGTTTGGATTTTTAGCGACTCACAATGTCCACCGCAGTGACCAAATGCCCATTGGCGATGCATCAAGCAAGGCACGCGTAAGGAGAGTGACACATTGGGGGTTAGTGACGGCCTGCGAATGGAATGGTAAGGTGTACCCTTATGGGTAGTCTAAGACTTAAGTGCTACAAGATATTATGTCTCTCTATATTTTTAAACATATAATTTTTTTTTTTAAAAAGTTGTATTAACTCAATTTGGTTGCTTTTCGCTTTTCCTCAGCACCCAAGTTATTTGTTTATAAAATGAATCAAACGTATTAAATTTACAATAGGAGTGATCATATTAAAAATCTGAATCTTCAAAATATCAAAGTATAATAGACTAATAGAGTAAATAATTATTTTTTTGAACAGCGACTAATAGAGTAATGTTGGTATCTTTGGATAATGGGGATGGAATTAGTCATTCTTTTTGTAGTTAAATCCAAGTTGCCATCAAAACTACTAATGTATAATTTATTTACCTATTTTTCATTGACCATAATTCTCATATTAAAACTAATCAAATGCATGTGGCCAATTTTATTATTTTAAATTTATAAATACTTCAATAATCATATTAATTTACCTAATATAAATACATTTTTGTAACTAATCCACAATTAATACCCTTTTTCATCAGAATCCGTTTGTAAAAGTTCTATAAATCATCATATCATATCCATGGTTGATTTAAGGAATCAATTAGCTTGCTTACGTAATTTCCTATTATGGTCTCCGTTTTATAGTAATCAACCTTGTCTTTTCATTTTGTATTTACTACATGTGCATATTGCTTTTTATTCTATTGAATAACTAATCTAAATTAATAATTTCCATATATATATAGAAAAGAAATGGCACGAGAGGTGGTGGTGATTGGGGAACAAAATAGAGTGGTAAAGCATGTGATTTCAAATTAAATTGGCCCATGTCGCTCAAAGTCTTGTGTTTCACGTTTTTTGGGGTTTGGAAATTTGGAAGACGACCACAAATAGGATTAACGGCTGGGGGCCATCCTACTTACTACACGTGTGTTTTGTACTCAGTATAAAGTGTTGCAAAATGTTCTTCATCTACCTTTAGTCACGTGTTTGTATTCCGCTGGGAAAATATGATGTGAATTTAGGAGTATTAAAAACACTTGTGTGATGTACACTTCCCTTATTCACAGACAATGCGGACTCGCATATGCACGCTCTCTCAAAACTATGAAAAATTTGTATTGTTTCTTATTAAACCTTCATATTTAATCCTTATACTTATAAAATGATTAAAACGTGAAATCCTCTAATTCTTTGTCTTAATCTAATCTTTTGATATAGACACTTGTTCTGATCAAATGAGTTTGAAGATAATTAAAAAAATTTAATAGGAAACAATACTATCTTTCCAAACGTATATCTCATTTTTTTAGAATATAGTATAACTACGAAAATGACTACATCATCTTCTTTTTCTATCTAATAAAAATATGACACATTACTCTCCCTCCTTTTACACCCACCATCGTTTGTCACCTCTCACACCTCTAGAAACCATTGAGAAGATTAAAAAATCATTGAAAATTATTTGACCCCGCCGGATACCATGCTAGTTTAAGCGTCTAACAAATATAAAAAATACCTATGAACTTTATAATTGTATTAGAGTATTTTATTTCAATGTTTTCCAAAGTTCAAGGGAATTTATAACTTAACTTACAAATAATTATTTTCTAAATTGTTAATTTGAAAAATGTTATTGCTTTTTATGATTTATGTTTATTTATCTTCTCACTCATAAATATTAGAGAATTGATATTCATACCACAAAAATCACTTCCCATACCACACTGTACAAACTCTAAAGCAGACTGTACAACTATGTTAAAGCATAATGTGTGGTAGATGAATTAATTTATGTGGTAGCAATATCACTCCCTTAAATATTAAAATCAAAAGATAGAGAAACGTTCAAGGAGTTCCATCATCTTTAGAAAGTCCCAAGGAACAAATCTCAACCATTGATCAATAACATCTAATGGTCAAGATTAATCACATATTTTATATATTGAGGGATATTTTGGTCATTTTTTAAAAAATATTTTTTTTTTATTTTTTATTTTTTATTTTTTATTTTAAAATTTTTATTTTTTTTATTTTTTATTATGAAGGGGTATTTTGGTCATTTGGCACTTAAAAAAATTTTTGATTTTTGATTTTTTATTTTAAAATTTTTTTATTTTTTTTATTTTTTTATTTTTTTATTTTTTTATTTTTTTATTTTTTATTTTTTTATTAATTTTTTTAATTAAAAAATAATATTTATTTGATAATTACGTGTATAACTTAATCACATATGATTTTAGTGTAAAATCACATGAGATTTTAGTGTAAATCACATGTGATTTTAGTGTAAAATCAGGTTTTAGTTAAATCACATGTGATTCAGAATACAATCACATGTGATTCACTATGGAATAACATTATGTGTCATGAGAAACGTTCAAGGAGGTCCATCATCTTTAGAAAGTCCCAAGGAATAAATCTCAACCATTGATCAATAAGATCTAATAGTCAAGATTAATCACATATTTTATATATTGAGGTATATTTTGGTCATTTTTTAAAAAATAATTTTATTTTTTATTTTTTATTTTTTATTTTAAAATTTTTATTTTTTTATTATTTTTTATTTTTTATTATGAAGGGGTATTTTGGTCATTTGTCACTTAAAAAAAATTTTGATTTTTTTATTATTTTTTTTTTTTAAATTTTTTATTTTTTTTATTTTTTTATTAATTTTTTTAATTTAAAAATAATATTTATTTGATAATTACGTGTATAACTTAATCACATATGATTTTAGTGTAAAATCACATGTGATTTTAGTGTAAATCACATGTGATTTTAGTGTAAAATCAGGTTTTAGTTAAATCACATGTGATTCAGAATGCAATCACATGTGATTCACTATGGAATCCTACCCTATATATGAGGCCTAAATTTGAAGAGGGTTTGACACCATGGCAATTCCAAGCATTCCTATTCGTCCATAATGCCACTTGGAATTCCCTGATTGGTCCACGTCATTTGCACTAATACAAACGAATCTGGTACCGCTTACGGTCTACATTCATATTCATATGCTCCATATACGGCAAACGAATCTGGTACGGCTTACGGTCTACATTCATATGCTCCATATACGCAAACGAATCTGGTACGGCTTACGGTCTACATTCATATGCTCCATATACGGCTTCCTACATACAAGGAAACAAATAACTATTTAAAAGATCGTACATACAAATAACTATTTAAAAGATCCTACATACAAGAAAACAAATAAATGTTTAAAAGATCAATCAGCGAAGGAAACAAATAACTATATGTAACATTTATATGTAACATTTCTTTATTACCGTTTTTTTGTACAAAATCATCATCACATCTATCGATTATTATGTCATTTAGAAGTATATAAAGTTTTTGGACATTTTTTTACATACTAAAATTTACAGTATACCCGCCCATCGGGCGGGTTTTGTAGTTAGTAACATTATGTGTCATTAATGAAAATTTAATAATTTTTAAAAAAATAATAATAAAAAAATAATTTTTTTAAAAAAAATATTTTTTTTTAAAAAAATTAAAAATTTTAAAATAAAAAATAAAAAATAAAAAAAAAATATTTTTTTCAAAATGACCAAAATACCCCTCAGTTAAAATTAAAAATTAAAAAAATAAAAAAAATTAAAATTTTAAAATAAAAAATAAAATAAAATAATTTTGTTTTAGTGCCAAATGACCAAAATACCCCCTCTATGTATAAAATATGTGATTAATCTTGACCATTTGATCATATTGATCAATGGTTGAGATTTGTTCCTTGAGACTTTGTAAAAATCATGGACCTCCTTGAACGCAACTCTCAAAAGATAATATAAGAATAGGGAATTAATGAATTACAGTTATCATTTGTGTTAAATAGCAAGATGAATTAGATATAGATTTTAAGAATCAATAACATTTCTTTTGTTAATTAAGAACTTCGTCGACATCGCATGATTTTCGCAAATGGAGGTATATCCGCCAAATATCTTGATTATGATTATTATTTGATTTTCGTCTTTCTTCACGATATAAATCATTCATATTTATTTATACACCTTTATGTTGACATATTTCCTCTTTTTATTATGCCTTTGACAACAAAGTACAAATAACGAGATAACTCATTAAACACATATGTTTCTTTCTTTTATCTTTTGATAAAAAAAACTGATAAAACTGATTGACGTGTATGCTTACTCAAACCAAAATAATATATGATCAATGACAATAATAATTAATAGATATTTAGATAATTAATCTATAATTCTTTGTGATAAGTTATTAAATAAAATGATTTGAGCATTACTAGAAAGGCTGTGATAACCACATATTAAGATTATAAGTGGAGGGTCTTAATCCTTAACCAAATACCTTTCAACCAAATAAACTAATAATAAGAAGTTTCAACATCATTTTGTATAATTAAGTTTATAGATTATGAATAGGGCCACGACATTAGATTGTGATGGGAACTAAAAACAATCCCAACTATTTTAAAAATCATCATTAAATTAGCCTCTAAACATCATCTTAATACGCAATTAGTATTAATTGGCACGTATCCTACACTCTCCTCTCACCCTCTTGGCGGCGCATTACAACTTGTACGAAATATATACACATATAATACCATTTTTTTCATGAGATTGATATAAAGTATTGTCCATAATCTATTGATCATGAGTTCAAGTTCGGATGTGTTAAAAAGAAGTAGATTATATGTTGTTAAAAGAAACTCAATCATTTTCATAATTTCAATTTCACTCAATCCAAAATTAGTATGCATATATTTATTTTTAATTAGAAAAATTCAAAAATCTAATAATTTTAACATATATATCAATAAAGTAAGGGGAAGTGATACTATCAAAATTACTTAGCACAACTTTTGTTTCGATATAATTGTAGAGTTTGTTTTAACACTTTTCTATGAATGAAATAATATAAAAATAATGAAATAATGTATGATGTACTAATAAATAAAACTTTATATATGTTGTCATTACTCATGCTTGTAACTAAGATCCAACTACTATTTCCAAAAAAAATTAACGTTTACTTTTTATCCCCTTTAAAAAGTACTAATGTTAATTTTTTTAACAGCACCTAATCTACTTATCTTTTGTTCATGACGGGACTTGAATCCATGACCTATAGGTCATAGATAAAATCTTAAATCATTCTCCAATATCACTAGATTACAAACCTTGGGTCTAATGTGAATTTATTAATATTGATTAATTTGGGGTTTTGATTTGTTTTAGTTGCTTGTAGATATATAGTATTTAACTATTTTTAAAACCTTACTTTTATAATTATTAATCAACATGACCACGGAACATAGGTAGTACTATTCAATCTATCCTATAAATCACAATTCGTTTTAAACAATTTACAGTTGAATTGGTAAAATAAAAAATGAAAATTTTAAAAACACATAGGCAAGTTAAAGATAAAAATATTCCAATGTTAACTTCAACAATTTGAGTACTTTTTAACATTTCATTATTATAATAATGAAGCATACTTACATCAATGTCTCAATATACCTATCAACCAAACACCAGAAAATTTTAGAGGTTTGTTACACGTATCCTGAAGGTTATGTTTAAAAATTAACTTTCACAGCTTTTGACCTTTTGTGTTATCAACAAAACAAAAAAAAAAAAAAAAAAAATTTATATTAATTAAAGCGTTAATGGTGACCACGGGAGTCGATGCATTTTTTTTGCCAGAGCGATACGGGTCTTGTTTGTATGAGGTATTGAGATAATGAGATGTCTTTCATGCACAACTTTTTCTTTTCGTCGATTTTTTGTTTCATTTTGGTCGATTTCTCGCGTCTTCTTGTTGATGCTCTTATTTTGCACTCTACCTCTTTAATCCTAACAAAGCTATGCCTTTCCAAAGAAAAGTTATCATCCATCCAAAACACTAATCGATTTTATAGGAGGTTCATTATTTTTATCAAGTCCGAGAAATAAATCTCAACCATTGATCAATAAGATCTAATGGTTTAGATTAATCATATGTTTTACACATGAAGGGGTATTTTGGTCATTTGGCACTTAAAAAAACTCGATTTTTTTATTCTTTATTTTTATTTTTAAATTTTTTTATTATTTATTATTTTTTTATATTTTATATTTTTTAATTGAGGGGTATTTTGGTCATTTTAAAAAAATTGTCTTCTTTTATTTTTTTTTTAAATTTTTATTTTTTAATATTATTTTTTAAAAAATTATTATTACTTCCTCCGATTCAAAATAAGTGATACACTTTCTTTTTTGGTGTGATTCAAAATAAGTGATACACTTTGAAAAATTACTTTATTTGGCAAAAAAAGTTGGACCCTCACCCACTAACTATCTACTTTAATAAACTGAATTTACCCATTTACCCGTACTTTTTACTTTTAAACATCATTAACCTTACTTTATTCAAAAAGTGTGGGACTCATTCCCCACTAACCATCCAATTAATCTAATTTAATTATCATTATAATCTTTTGCCTCAAAAACCGTGAAACCCAAAGTGTATCGCTTATTTTGAATCGGAGGAAGTATTTAATTAATAACACATAATGTGATTGCCTAGTGAATCACATATGATTGCATACTGAATCACATGTGATTGAACTAAAATATCAAATGTGATTAACTATACATTCACATGTGATTTTACATTAAAATCAAATGTGATTAAGTTATACACGTAATTATTAAATAAATATTATTTTTTAATCAAAAAATAATTAAAAATAATAAAAATAATAAAAATAAATTTAAAATAAAAAATAAGAAAAACTGAAACTTTTTTTAAGTGCCAAATGACCAAAATACCCCTTCATAATAAAAAAATAAAAATATTAAAATAAAAAAATATTTTTATTTAAAAAAATGACCAAAATACCCCTCAATGTATAAAAAATATGATTAATCTTGACCATTAGATCTTATTAATCAATGGTTGAGATTTGTTGCTCGGGACTTCGTAAAAATAATGGACCTATTTGAACGCAACTATATGTGTAAATTGTTGAATTTTAAGCATTTAACTATAACCATGATCCACTACAAGAAAAGACACGTATCCGGACGACGGCAAAAAACCCTATGCCGACGACATTTTTGGCGCCAATGATTCTCCCGACGACATGGCGTCGTCATAACTTTGTCGCCATAGCTTCTTCGAGACAGGTTAAAAATTTCGTCGCCACAGTTGTCGTCGCCATAAGTCGACCAACCTTGACGACGGTTGGTCGCCATAATGATTGTTGGTATAAGTTTGGTCAAAATTTACAATTTTTTTCACTCTATAGCGCGACTATATACCGTCGCTATAGGTAATTAAAGTCAACAACCAGTTTTGGTCAACATTTTTTTAGCCTTCGTCGACGACATGTCGTCGGGATAGCTCAAGTTAGCGACAACTTTTGTTATCAGGATAGGTTTCACCATGATAGGGTCATTTTCTTGTAGTGATCTATGTAAGTCGTTAATTTGGTATATGTGGTGTATTATATTTGTACCTTTTATGTTTCTTGATTTGTATTATAAATTAACCTTTCTAGCCTCTCACTAGTTTTATTTATATATGTTTTCTTTGAGTTCTTTGGTTGGGGGTGATAAAGTTTTTCAAAGCTCCCCTTATGTTCCCAAGTGTTGTTCAAAAAAATAAAAATAAATAAAAAAAATAAACATGATTATATGCTTATCATTTTCCACTATTTAATTATGATGTTGTCTAACTCAATGTAACACTTTAATTTTTAAAAATAATATTTAAATGCATTTCATCCCAAAAGTAAGTAATAATGTATCGGTGTCAAACACCGGCTTTACAAAAACGAAAAGGTTTCTTGTTCGAGATTATCAGAGTTTACAAAAACGGTGTTACAAATTATATCTTAATCATAGGATAAGGACTCTAATCATCAACACCGAGCTAATCTCAACAAGGCCTCTTCTAATCGAGCCTCCTATATCTTTGATCTCGAACCTGAGTACATAGCAAAACACAAATATAGTACGTGAGACAAAATTGCCTCGTGAGATACATGAGTTTTAGACCCGGTAAATAACTAGTCACATAATATCATTTATATTAAAATAATATTATTAAATTCGTTTGGGTCACTTCTTTTCATTCATCATATGCCAATGTCAAGATAATCGGAATGCCTCCAATTTATCAAGACCGTCATATCCACGGTAACCGGAATGCCTCCAATCTACCGGGACTCATAGGTGTTGGGTAATCGGAATGCCTCCAATCTACCACTAACCTTAAGGTACCGTAACAACCGGAATGCCTCCAATCTATCACGGCCCTAGGGACATCATCATCATTACTTGTCAATTATCATTATGAGCTTATAGCTCCATCATTTCTCGATCGATCAATCATTTCATTATCATATAAGCAATTCATCATAATAAATCACACAAATAACTAAATTACTTATAGACTCGATAAAACATTTAAACATAAAACATTCTCTAACTATGTACTCAGTTTTGAAAGTTCACATGTACTCACCTTAACCAAACTTATCCAAATGATGTGTTTCTTGAACACAATATCACCTCCCAAGATTTGAATGCCTCAAATCCTTCAACCAACAACCTATTATCAAAACCAATACAATGTTTTACATCAAACATCAACACTAACTAGGTATTCCATGGCTAGTTAACTACTAACATCATATTTCCCCAATTTACCAAACCCTAATTCCATAAACCTTCATATTTTCATAGATCTATAGTATGAACACGTTTTCCTTGTTAAAATACCATAGATCTAAGTTAAACAACTTCCATTTAACCATTAAAGTACAAACCCAAAACTAGGGTTTGTGATTCAAGCTTTCCCTACTTGAATCTATAGCTTAAAACCCAAGAAGGATGAAGATTTACCTTTGATCTTCAACTAGGAGCAATAATCCACAAGATTTGTTGAAGATCTGGCTCCAATCGCCACTTTGCAATCAAAATTCGTACACACAAGTTGAGATAGGGTTTTAGGGTTTTGTTTCTGCATTTATGACAAAAATCCCGCAATAAATACAGTTATCCCAGACTTCGCGTCGCGAGGCCCAATTTCGCGTCGCGAACTACCTTGAACGCGCGTTTTCTCGCGATCGTGATCTTAACGCGAACTCCTCGCGAACTCCAAGTCTCAGAACCCAAAAATCTCTGTCGATCCTTCGCGAACGCGAACTCCCAGTTCGCGTCGCGAACTATGCTGGCAGCTAGGGCTGCAGTTTTTCCTTCTTCGTTTTGACCCGGTTCCGCCCATAACTTTATCATACGGTGTCCAAACGACACGAAACCAATTCCTACGTGTTTTAAATGAATTATCCATATCTATCGTATTTTTGTACAATTTATTTATTTACAAATTTCGGGTCGCTACACTCATGCTCTAAGTCATGAGGTAAGAAGTATTAATTGAAAAAAATGTTTTCTAACATATTAAAAAATAATTAAATAAAGTCTAATTTTTATAAGTATTAAATATATATAAAAGGTGGTGATTCACCACACTTTAATTTACACATCACAATAATTGCATTATGTATTTGTACAATTTCCAGTAATAATTATACAGTGTTAGTGTAGTGAATACATTAAAAAATAGGGTAAATTACAGAAATTGTCCATGAGGTTTTCCAGATTCTGGGTTTTTGTCCCTAAACTTTTTTTTTCATTTTTTTGTCCTTAACGTTTTTAAAATTCCGCATTTCTGTCCCTCCGTCCAATTTTGGCCGTTAAGTGACGAAATTTTTGTCAATTTCCCCAAATTACCCCTATTATCATCATCATCTCCTTCAGAAGTTCTTGCAGAAATCCAATCCGCTATATTATCACCTCTGCTTTTTCAACCAAATTTCAACAATCGTTTAAACCCTTTTTTCATACCAGAAGAAGACGAATTAGCGACGAGAATACTCTTCTGTGTGCTCCCCCCCCCCCATTTTTTCCTCATCCCTTATGTCGTATCGAGATTCCATGGCTCCAAATTGGAATCGTTATCATTTGTCTAAGAAAACGGATGACAAATGTTTGAATTCCATGACATAGGGCTTTCACCTGGTGAATCGTCTGCTAAATCCTGGCCATCGGTTACGGTAACATCAAATTCTTCATCTTCACTGTCCGATTCATACGCATTTCTGTCCCTCCGTTGTCTCCGTCTCTGTCTCTTTCGCCGAGGGTTTCTGCATGGAATCAGGTTTCTGATCCGGTGACGGCGCCTTTTGCCGACGATTATCCCCACCGGTGACGGTGACAACACATCAGGGAAGATCGGTTATGTACAAAAGAAGAGGGGGGAGAGAGAGATCGAGATGCAGTGGTGGTCTCGGTGGTGGCCGACGGTGGTTATGGCGGTGGAGTTCACTGATGTGTTGTGGTGGTGTTAAACATTTTGATTTTGAGTGTGGAGGAGGCTAGATGTTGGTGGCGCTGTTATATTGATGAAGAAGTGAAATTAGGGGTGCTAGGGTTCTTGCAAGGAAGAAGAAGAAGTGAGGTACAATTTTAGAAGCATAATGTACAAGTAGGGGTGTTAGGGTTCTTGCAAGAAAGGGAAAAAAGACTAAAATGCCCTCATATCTTTTTGCATTTGAGGTCACTTAACGGCCAAAATTGGACGTAGGGACAGAAATGCAGAATTTTAAAAACGTTAAGGACAAAAAAACGGAAAAAAAAGGTTTAGGGATAAAAACCCAGAATCTAGAAAACCTCAGGGACAATTTCTGTAATTTACCCTAAAAAATATGATACACAAATTTATTCACATATATAAATGATGGGTTTTGATAATGAAAGCACTAAGGGCTGTCACTAAGTGCATTAAAAATGGTACAAATGAGTAATTCCGAAAATTCAGGAGTCGGTTATAGATGGATGTACAACTTTTTTATACATGTCTTGTGATAGCCCTAAGGACTGTCATTATCAAAACTCATAAATGATAATTATAACTTAAATCATACCTCTTATCTCATACTCTAAAATGAGTTAAAAAATCCTTAATTATTATGATGGTAGTTAATTAAAGGTGGTCATCGGAATTCATTCGATTGACCCTTGACCTAAAAACGAATCACCTTGTCGGCGGTTACTTGTGGCGCTTTCCTATAAATACCCACACAATTCCCCCATCAAACAACACAAACACAAACACATACACATGACAACACACATCGACACTCTCTGGCTTTTTGCACTCGCTTCTAAATCTAAATGCACTTCCATCCATTTCATCACTTTTATCTCCATTTTCGCACTTGCATGCTTCCTTAAATGTTTATTCCAATGGTCTCAATCCGGCGGCCCTGCCTGGTCAAATCCCAAACTCAAATCCACCATCCCCGGCCCTAGAGGCTTCCCGTTGATCGGCAGCATGCACCTCATGTCCGGCCTCGCTCACCGGAAGCTCGCCGCTGCCGCACAATCCTTTCGTGCCAGCCGTCTCATGGCTATCAGCCTAGGTGAAACACGTGTGATTGTAACGTGCAATCCAGACATCGCGAAAGAGATTCTCAACAGCCCAGCTTTTGCCGACCGACCGGTGAAGGAGTCTGCCTAGTGCCTACAGTTTAATGTTTAATAGAGCCATCGGTTTCGCACCTTACGGTGTTTACTGGCGGACGTTACGACGGATTGCGTCCACGCATCTGTTCAGTCCGAAACAAATAAGGGTTTCCGAAGGGCAGAGGACGGTGGTGTGTTTTCAGATGGTGGAGATGTTACGTCATCAACGGTCGTCGGTATGTGTTCGCGACGTGCTGAAGAGAGCTTCTTTGAGTAACATGATGTGGTCGGTGTTTGGACGGAAGTACAGCGTTGACTCAAACGACATCGAATCGATGGAGTTGAGAAAGCTTGTGGATGAAGGGTATGAGCTTTTGGGTGTACTCAACTGGACCGACCACCTTCCATGGTTGACTGAGTTTGACCCTCAAGGAATCCGGTCCAGGTGCTCGAAACTCGTTCCTGAAGTAAACCAGTTTGTGAAACGGATCATCGACCAACACCGAGCTGAACCGGTTCAACTTAACGGTGACTTTACCGATGTCCTGTTATCACTTAACGGTTCAGATGAATTATCTGAATCCGACATGATCGCTGTCCTTTGGGTAAGCAGGCTTTTAGCTAGTAGCCTACTACTCTATTTTTTTTTGCAAAATATACAAACAAAACCTTTTTTGCTATATTTAGAAACTTTACTATTTAAGGGTTTTGTTGGGTTGTCACTAAGAGCATCTCCAATGGTAACTTATTCAAAAGCTTATTACTATTTAAATAAGTCTTTGGATGACTTTTTGCTATTGTAGTGAAGAGCTTTTTTAAAAGCTTTTTTCAATGACTTATTCTTCCATAACCTCTTAACTTTCTTTCAATGTTTGATTTATTTAGTCCTCATATTTACTAATTTTACATTTTAAATCCTAGATAAATTTATATATGAATTCTTTATTATTTTTATAACTATAAATGATAATTTTGTCATATTTTAATATTTTTTATAAAGAACAAAAATGATGATAAGTTTTGTTATTTTGTGGTATATTAAGTATTATAAAATACTATAAAAATGATCAAATTATATATGAGGGGCATTTATAAAACATTTGAGATACATAAAGGTAAACTAGTTATATTAATAAGAAAAAGCTTTTTGAAAGGTTAACCATTGGAGATGCTTTTTTTAAATAGGTTTTTTGTTAGTAGATAGTTGATGTGGCAAAAGTAATAAGTCTTTGTGAGGTTAACCATTGGGGATGCTCTAATATTCATAAAAAACTTGTACATTGATTAAAAAAGTAATATTCCTAAAATTCAGAAGATTGTCTTTTGTTATTTTGCCTTCTTAATGACAGCCCTGTCATTATCATTTTCCATAATTTAATAAGTAATGATATTTAGTAACAAAAAATGTGTAATATTTGATAGGAAATGATATTTAGAGGAACCGACACGGTGGCAGTATTGATCGAATGGATTCTAGCACGTTTAGTGCTTCATGTCGATGTTCAATCAACGGTCCACGATGAGCTAGACAGGGTCGTGGGTAGGTCACGTGCGGTGACGGAAGCTGACGTCACCAGTTTGGCTTATCTAACAGCGGTGGTGAAAGAAGTTTTGAGGCTACACCCACCGGGCCCACTGCTATCATGGGCTCGTTTAGCCATCATAGACACAACCATCGACGGTCACCAAGTGCCAGCAGGGACGACGGCAATGGTGAACATGTGGGCCATAACCCGGGACCCACAAATCTGGAAAGACCCGCTTGTGTTTCGACCCGAAAGGTTTAGGAATGAAACGGAAGGGTTAATGGATATGTCGGTGATGGGTTCAGATTTGAGGTTGGCTCCGTTCGGGTCGGGTCGGCGGATTTGCCCGGGGAAAACTCTTGGGTTGACGACGGTGAGCTTTTGGGTGGCGACGTTACTGCAGAACTTTGAGTTCGGGAGGTGCGATGGGTACAGCGTTGACTTGTCAGAGGTATTGAAGCTATCTTGTGAAATGGCCAACCCACTTCGTATTAATTTGCGACAAAGGCCTATACATCGTGAGATTTAAAAATGCATAATAATTGGAAAAAATGAAAAAAAAAAATGGAGATAGACGGTGTGCTAGTTCAACACTATGGATTTTTATTTTTATAAGTCTTCTAATCTTTTGCAACTTGATTATATTGTGGATGTATGTGTATACTTCCGTGAAATTAAATATAAGTTTGATTAACGATTTACCAAATCGGCCACCTGTAATAGTTTCCAACACAAAATTAAGAAACTTTTTCCTTATTAGATTACATATATTGATCATAACATACAAGTACAAACTTAAGTATTTAAGTTTACGGAAGTTATTTGTGCAATTTAGACAGGTAGTAATGGTGAAGTTTGGTCATCATTAGCCATCAATTTTACTTTTTCTCTTGATCAAATACATGATTAAACTCCTGTAGTGGGTTTGCCAAACCCACGACAAATTTTTATTTTTTTTGAGACATCTGAAAAAAGAAAAAAATAGATAGAAAAGATCAGTCGTGTTATCCACCAAACCAGACGGAATTTTTGACGGGGGTCGCGTCGGGCATGGCGCTTGTAAAGGAGGTTAGGTCACCATTACACTTAGAGGGCAATGTATGGGCCGTTAAAAAGCCCCGTTATAGCCCCTTAAATCCTATAATGTTGTAGCCACGCCCCCTCTTTTGTTATTTGGTCGCTAAATTGGTTTCGTCGTGGCTACGGCGGTCGTCAAAAGGAGGAGGGGGGGGGGGGGGGGGAGGTGGGGGTGGGGTAGTGGGGTGCCTAATCAATTAAAATACACTTAATAACAAATGTGGAACCTGTATAACACCACTTTAACTATAACACTAGAGAGTCATTTTTTCCTCCTCAAGTTATAGCCAAATTAAAAGCCCAAAATTCCTATAACATGGCTATAATTACCATTCCACACCTTGTGCTCTTAGTATTAAAACTACTAATGCATCGTAAGTATAGCTAGGGGTGTCAAATTTGTACCGAATAAAAACCAACCAACATCCTACCAACCGAACCAATTAAAGTTGGTAGCCACTATGTTGGTAGCCAACATGTTTGGTTGGTGGTACCGTACCAATCGAGTATTCATTGTACGGTAATGATACAAATATTTAAATACCATGGTAGTACCGTACCAACCAATATCTATATACATATATAAAAATTAATTCTTACAATATATACTTACATAAATTGTGATCTAATTTGTATCTTTAAAAACTTCTCCACCATACAATATATATAATTGATTCTCATAGATAATTTTTATATATCATTAATAAATCATCGTTTTATTTATCTTGTTTCCAAGTTTGGAAAATTTGTTAATATGTTTTAAATGATAGATGATGGTAAAATATCATATTATAAAACATATCTTGTTTTTAATATTTTTTTAGTTTCTTATTAGTTTGTAATCTTGGTAGCCAAATAGATTGGTACCAAGTATACTTGGTATGGTAATGGTAGTCAAATTAGTGTACCAATTATAGTTGGTACGGTACATGGTATGAGGAAAATACGTGTGGTACCGTACCATGTTCACCCCTAAGTATAGCTGAGGGCATGAGGATGTTGTAATACTTCCTCCGATTCGAAGTAAGTGATACATTGTAGGCAAAACATTATACTTCATCCGTCCCTAAATAAAGTTCTCATTTCTCTTGGGCACAAATTTTAAGGAGAAAATGTAACACCCTAAAATTTACAAGATTTTTTTTTAAATTTTTGAAAACAAAAATTTAATCAAAAGGTCCCATAAATAAATCTCAGATATTAATATTTAACATTTAAAACGTATTTATTGCGGAAATAGTTAAGATAAAGTAAAGTGTTTTAAAATATTAAATGATGTCCACATCAGTAATGAAAAGATACAGCGGTCAACCGTCCACCTTCTCCTTTCCTTTGCTGGTACCTGAAACAATGTGGGGGAAAGTTTGGGTCAGCTGGGGAAGCTGAGTGAATAATTCTCAAAATGCAAACAATCATAACATACAACACATGAGGGCACATCGGTGTACTCCTACTCAGAATCTACTCGATTAATTACTCAGATTATTTCTCAGATTTTTATTACTCAAATTTTAATTTATATAGCGCGCTTGTGTGGTTTGGGACGAGAGATCAACCTCGCCCCTCCTCACACCTCAGATAGGCATAAGCCAAAACTCAGACGGGAGTGATCCCAAAACTCAGACGGGAATAATCCCAAAACTCAGACGGGAGGTGATCCCAGGCATATAGCCAAAAACTCAGATGTGTGTTATTATGTTTTATTATCTCTTTAACATAATTATCTCAGATTGCCCTAGCAAGTAGTAGCACAGAATGACCCTGTGCCGAGCTCGGTTACCCAGGCACAATGTCTCAGATCATGAATAAATAAACAGATGCTCAGATACTCAGATAACAGGTCAAACTCAGATAACGGATCAAACTTAGATAATAGCTCAAACTCAGATAACAATTATGGTGCAAGAAATGTAACACATAAGTCATGCATGTACAACGTTAAACTGAATCCACGGTGAGAATACTCACCTCGAGAAAAAGTAAGCTCCAAAGGATCCTCAATACTCTAAGGCGCTGCTCGGTTATTCCTAGATGATCCTAAAAGCATAAAAATGAAACCCGAATTACAATCCGTTCTAAGGACTCAATTTAGAAAACTGGCAGCATCCGTCGGTCTCACGGAAACTGCTATAACTCTTAAACTGTTTGCTAGATTGTTTCCATATTTTTACTGCATAAAATAGACAATCGGAACTACAATTCGTTGTGAGACGGTCACTGGCCAAAACAGATTCTAAGGGTCTCAAAACAGTATCGCAAGACAGACATGTCATGCAGGTCACGTTTCCTAACAGCAGCATACTAAATTAGCTATAACTTTTAAACCGTAATTCGGATTGACGAGAGGGTTGCGGCATTGAAAAGCTAAATCAAAAATCAAGGTCCCATCACGGGCCAAAAATCCAAAAACGTATTTTATGTGTGTTAAAAACGGACTTAAATAACGTGAACAGATTCTGTCAATATTTTGGTTCGATATTTAAAACTCTTTTTAAAACCCGACACCATCCCACTTATTCTCGAGGTACCTGACACTTGCATAAACAGTAGATAAGACCACTAACACCTCGACCTAAAAGCAGATTTAATACAAGACTCGTTTTGACCGATTTGAAAAGAGAACGAGAAACAACAACAACTATAACTGCAAGGGAAACGAGTCAACAATTTATCACATATTAGACACAAACCCGAGCCCTCAATGGCTCGGTACCTTCCCTGACAAAACTCTACTAAACCACAGCATTAGCAAAACAGTGAAGGAATCGAAATTGTGAAACAAGGGAACAAAGAAGGGTGGGACTACCGATACACTCAATTGCTCGAACCCGCAGCTCGTCAGATGTCTTCATCGTGCTCGCGCTGACAGCCTGCTGCTTAAAGCCATCAAAGACTTCAATTAGTTTTCTTGATTTGGACCAGCAAGCAAACAACCTCCTGAAATAAAATAGAGGGGCTTGCCTTCCACATGAAACTTCCGATAAAGTCAACACCATTCTCATCCCACCGTCAAAACATTATTCCCACATCATGCTATCCAACGAGACACATGGCACCCTCAATTAGCATCCACCGAACACCTTCAAATAATTCTAGATCTTGTGATTATTCCTTCTAATTGATCGTTGGAACAAGGAAGACAATACCGAGAAAAACGATCGTAGCTACACGGAATGTTTGGGGTTTTCTCCTTCTCACTTTGTCCTCGCTCGATGGCTTTTTGATCGATGAAAGAAATGGCAGGGGTGAGGCTGGAATTTTCTCACGGCCGAATAGCGCAAGCTAGGGTGATTAGGGTAACATGTTGTTAAATATGATGCCAAATGGGGCTTAAGATTAATTAGTGATCGGGCCTTGTACTTCTTAATATTGCTGAATCCATTAAACAAAAGAGAAGGGAAATCGGGCCTTGGCTAAACAAGAGATATTCGGTCTAAAAGAAAACGTCCACAAGCCTTGGCCTTCGGTCGGCATCCGCTTGACACAGGAATTAACACGATCTAATTTATTAACAACTCGGGAACTAAGATGTCACCGTTATAGGAGACGAAACGTCACATAATAATTATTTGAATAACCGAGGTGTCACATATAATATATAACGTCTGATAAAGACGAACCGTCTAATTACAGGTCGCCCAAATAATATAGAATTAATTATAAATAACAAATTGTGATTAAATAATTCTATTTAATTAAAATAAATTTTGGGGCATTACAACTCAACTCCACTTGAAATAGACTTCGTCCCCGAAGTCATTGCTCGGAAGAAACTCCGGGTAGTAATCTCGCGTCTCAACTCATACTCGCCAACGACACACGACCTCAAATGGGGAAAGAAAACAAAATGATAAGGTTAAGAATGAAAAGGAAATTCTTCAGGGTGACCTACGACATGCATACTCAAATGGAAAAGAAGAATAAAAACGATAAGGTTGTGAATAAAAAGAAGCTCTTCATGGTGAATTTACTTAATAGGAGATGAACTCCAGATCACGCAAGTGCTCATACAATTATCCGCCTCTAGTGGCGCAAAACGATAAGGCTAGAAGAAATAAGGTCAGGATGCTCACTATGTGTCTCAGTATGCAAAGAAAATGTTGATAATGAGCATAAAATACACCACGATACTCTACTGAAGGCGTCTTCTTGCTCTCGCATTCGGATACAGTTGTTGCACTCAGCGATTAACGTCGCGTTGAATCACCGATTCAACTCCACTTGGAAATTTACTATTGATTTGTTGACGATACCAAATGCTCAACGTAGTACCAGGTCATCCAAACCATTTGCACAATCACACTCGGATCTCTCATGACGATAACAAGTTTTTATGGAAAATTTTCTTCCCGCACAACTCCATCAAATGACCACTTACACCTTTTAGCAACAGGTAAGAATTTCATTATCGACAATTTTCCACCGAAATGACTCGGAAGGTCCTCTACTCTATGGGTCAACAGTTTGTTAACAGCATAATAAATAATTTAGCGGTTTACACCATCATCAATTAATATAAAAATCATGCAAATAAATCACAAGGAATATACATATCACACATAATTCTCATATACTCAGGTATATAACTCCAAAATATGAACTGGAAATATAACTCAGAAGTCCCACTCAGAAATAACTCAAAACATATCTCAGGAGTATAACTCAAAAGTGTATAACTCAGGAACAAACTCATAAATCTTAACTCAGAAGCAAACCAAAACTCTAACTCAGTAACAACTCATAAGGTAATAATATTTACAAGTAATAGCATTAGGTATAAATCACATTTTTACTCATTCTTATTACTACTCGCGTGTTCCAATTTACCAGCTTATAATACTTGGAATGATATACTCTCTCTCAACCGTGTTATTGGTTCTCAAAATAACTCTTCTTTAACATTATATTGTTATTTTACTCTATTAGGTTTGCATATTACCGATGTTGATAACCCTTTAAATAGCTCAAATTAGCGATCTTGTCATTTAATTCCCTTTAATAGGTTCTCATTCTATTGCATTTAGTGGTTTCTCGATAATATTTTAATAGATGTTCTCTCATTCACCTAGTTTAACGATCCTTTAATAGACCGTTTCACTGATTTTACACAATTTAAAATGTCTCTTAATTATTTTGACCATATCTACTCATTAATTTCATGTTACCCACTAAAAACTCCAATTAAATTTCATACTCTTATTTATAATGATTCCTCGTTACTCAAATTATGAATTAATTTCTTAGTTCTCATTTACTCAATTCGCAGTTACACTTTATTCTAAATCTTACGGTTTACTCATGGTTCATCAATTCAGTACATTCTCGTCTTTTCGAAATTTCTCCTAAGTTCACTATAAATTTATTGAATAGTTGTTCTCATCTCAAGTTTAATAATTATTCATAAATAGAGTTTTCTCATATAATTTTATAATACCTCAAAACTCATAACACTTTATAATACTTCAAAATTTGAATAAAACTTCCCGTTAATTTAATACTTTTCTCTTTTGACTCATTTTATTAATTTGCTTATGTAACTCGATTTGTAAATTTCTTATAACTCAAAATTACTCCATAATTAATCAAAATAAAATTTTATCATTTAGCTCGTTTTAATAATAACTCATTACCAGCAAATTACTGATCTCATTTTAACTCATTTTCCTCAAAATTCCATTGTAGCAGTTTTCTCATATTCGACTCATTAATAAGTTCTCATCACTTTAATTTAATAATTTCTCATTATCTCATTTATAATTGTCTTATTTCGTATATAATTGTAGTATTACTACTTCCCTTTTGCACGATATTCATTCAACCCAATTAACTTGATTTGTTAATTTCTCCAGTAAACCCGATCTATCATTTTGTTGTAAACTCTATAATTACCCATAGAATAAATTTAATTATTCTCAACTGCTTGATTTGATAGTTACTCTTATATTTTATTTGATCAATTATATGTATCTAGATTTCGTACTTTAAATTCATACCAACAAAATCTCTCTGCATAAGCATCATGCTCATAATATTTATAAATAATAATTAATGATAATTATTTCTTGACAATTTTCCTTTTTACCCCTACTCAACTCCACTTGGAGAAAAACTCGTCCTCGAGTTTGGAACTAGTATTGTCTATCAAAATAAACAAGAAAGTATGTATTCACACAAACAATCAGGATACACATACTAAATTCACAATAACAAGCATTGGTCCATCGTTCCCTTCAAAATCTCCCCATAACCAACCAAAAGTTCGGTGTGTACGATAATAGGGGCCCTCTATTACTTTCGACACCTACTTTTGTTTGGTCACGAGTAAATCCCAAAGTTTACAACTTCCCACATATAAACCCACCAACAAATCACATTCAGAAGAAAGGAATTTTAATCACACTCAGGAGAAAGGAAGTTTATTTTCAATATCTGATAAATACAGATATGCACTCAACAGTGCATACCCAAAATCTCATAACCATTACTCAGAAAATCATGCGTACATTTAGTCTCGTACGCGATACTCGGATAACTTTTTATATACATATATAAAAATTAATTCTTACAATATATACTTACATAAATTGTGATCTAATTTGTATCTTTAAAAACTTCTCCACCATACAATATATATAATTGATTCTCATAGATAATTTTTATATATCATTAATAAATCATCGTTTTATTTATCTTGTTTCCAAGTTTGGAAAATTTGTTAATATGTTTTAAATGATAGATGATGGTAAAATATCATATTATAAAACATATCTTGTTTTTAATACTTTTTTAGTTTCTTATTAGTTTGTAATCTTGGTAGCCAAATAGATTGGTACCAAGTATACTTGGTATGGTAATGGTAGTCAAATTAGTGTACCAATTATAGTTAGTACGGTACATGGTATGAGGAAAATACGTGTGGTACCGTACCATGTTCACCCCTAAGTATAGCTGAGGGCATGAGGATGTTGTAATACTTCCTCCGATTCGAAGTAAGTGATACATTGTAGGCAAAACATTATACTTCATCCGTCCCTAAATAAAGTTCTCATTTCTCTTGGGCACAAATTTTAATGAGAAAATTAGTAGTGTGGTCATTGATAATAATTTGATTTAAGTTGGTTTGGGAGAGAAAGATAATTAGTGGATAGTTAGTAGTGTGATCCTTGATAGTTATATTATTTTATTAAGTGGATCTCATCCAACTTGTGAAATGAAAATTTTATTTACGGACAAAATAATAGGGAGAAATGAGAACTTTATTTAGGGACGGAAGGAGTAATAATTATTAGATTAGATGAAATAAGATTGTTAGTAGGGAATGGGTCTCAAAACTTTTGAATAAAGTGATGTTACTGATGTTTAAAAATAAAATTAAAAGTAAATAGATCATTTCAATATATTAAAGTAGATAGTTAGTGTATGTGAACTCATAATTTTAAATGTATCATTTATTTAAATAATCAAAATAGAGAATATATATATGTGGAAATATATGATTTATAGTAAATGAGGACATGATGACGCCGTTACTACGTGTCCTTTTCTAAACCATAATTAGTAACATAATTCTTGGAGTTCCAGCATTTTTGGGATTAGATTACAATTTATCAAAGACAGCTCTTTATCTTTTCTTCGTTAATACAATAATACTCCTATTAAATTTCACCAATCTTTAGTACTATAATATGTCTGATTTCTTTTTCAAAATGACGTATTTCAGTATTTAATAATTGGCAAACATTGTCATCAACCAGAGACAACGTTGAATTAAAAACACTTGGTGATTCCCATCACACAAGTATCATTATTTACTCAAAATGACCCATTCCACGAATTTTCTCAAATTTTCTTTATTCAATATTAATGCATTTCAAATATAATTCAAATTCAGTGATCTATGTGAGTGTTTTATTGGGTATATGATAGATTTCAAAAGGCTAGAAAAACGCAAGAATGTAATTAAATCGCCAAATTTTCATTTAATTGAATAAAAAATGAATTGCAAGTGTGGAATCACCAAGATGGCTTAATAAATGCGGTTGTTTGTCTCTTTGCTTTGGTCTCTTTCAGGAGTTTCCCCGATCTTTCGGTTATCCATGGGTCACCACCACCCAATTTCATTTTCATCGACAAATTTAAAAATATAAATCTATAGAATTAAGTTAATTATTTAATAAAAGAGCATCGAATCTCCCCAGAATATTACATTAAAAATAAGACTTTCCATGGCCAAGACTAGCAAAATCAATGTCGGAGTGTACTATTGTACTTCAAAATCACCATGACCGGCAAAACCAATGTTGAAATGTACTACTATATATTATTATACTATGAAATGATCAAGACTGGTTAAACAAAGGTTAAAATGTTTGAGTAAACAATACACTTAGTATTTAACTCGAATTCGGTATTTATATTTGTAACTCAATTATCTTAATTATTTCAGGGTTATCTAAATCGATCATGGTGTTCTTATGCTTCTCTTCATCTCGTTATACTTGGCTATTGTATTTCTAATTTCGTGTTTAGGCATCTGATCCCAACAGTTTCTACCAGTACCAATAAACAAAGGCAATAGCAGGACTACGTGTAAATCTATATCAGTTCCGCTCTATGCGACTAGAAAGATAAAGACATGTTAGCTTTGAATCAACAAACTTATAAATCAACTTCTTTAACTTGAAGACTTCTTAGATTCTAGTTACTTAGAAAAAGAATAGTCAAACCTAGTTGAGATAACAAGTGATTTAATGATAAATGTAGTTAGAACAAATTTGAACCAATTAAATAATCACGTTTCTTTGTATCTAAACCAGGGTTGTTCAAAAATAACCGAAAAAATGGGTACCCGAAAAAATATCCGATATCCGAAATCCGGGTACCCGAAAATCCGGGTACCCGAAAATCCGGATATCCGGATTTCGGGTAACCGGTTTCCGGGTATCAAATACGGGTAGTGTTTTTTCTAAAAAAGCGGGTAATTGGGTACCCGGTACCCGAATTTTATTTTTCCAACTTTTTTTTATATATTTTTTTATATTATTATTAGACATTAATTATCATTAGATATGGGCATATGTTTGGCTCATTTTGACAAATGTCTAAAATTTAAAACCCTATCACAATTCTCACGTACAAACCATCTAATTCTCACCTCCGTCGTTGAATCATGGTTTTGAATCATTGGATGTCTTTACAGATTTGGTCAGATTCATTACTAGTAACGATTTTTCTTTAAAAAAAATCATAACGTAAATTTTTAATAACAAATTTATTAATAAGATTTAAAGAAATTAAATATATAAACAATGGCGACTTCCATTTATGTAATTTTTGTGACAAAGAAATTATATTTCCGGGTACCGGGTAACCGAAAACCGCGTATCCGAAAATCCGGGTACCCGGAAATTCGGGTACTGATACGGGTACCTAAATCTACTACCCGGATTTCCGGGTACCCGGTTTTAGGGTTTTAAATTTTAGACATTTGTCAAAATGAGCCAAACATATGCCCATATCTAATGATAATTAATGTCTAATAATAATATAAAAAAATATATAAAGAACTAATACTAGGTCCTTTGCTTAGGCTTCTTGTGTTTTTTTTGGGGTACTAGACCAATTTACAACATATATGGACAACAAGCTAGTTGTCCTAAATTGGGCAATAAAATACACCATACAACCTTAATTTCCTAAGCTATACCTTAATGTTAAAATAAACTTAATTAAAAAGTGTAAGAACTAATACTAGGTCAATTAGAGCCCGAAAGTTGCAATCGTAAATGATTATTAGGACCATTTATCGGGGTGAGCATAAAAACCGAATTGAAACCGAAAAAACTGCACCGAGAAAACCTAATCATATGAAAAACCTATGTGAGCGGTTTTGGTTTTTGGAAAAACCGAATGTTTGGGGCGGTTTTCAGGTGCATACGAAAAACCAAACCGGAAAAACCGCCACACCCCGCCATATATGTTTTTCAATTTTTGTAAATATATTCTTATCTTTATAAAGATTTGATGCTTAAGTATTTCAAAAATATAATATTGAGTATATATCATTTGAACTTTTGACATATTTTACTCATACACTTTGTAGGTTTTATAATTGTATAACAATGGAAACTTGGGCTATTTAATTGTTTTATAAATAGAGGAAATAAGTTAAAGTTTGGAATTTTATATCATAATTGTTAGGTTAACAAATTACTAAATTTTATGGAAAACAAAAAAACCGAAAAATAAACCAAAACCGAACCGATTTATCGAGAAAAATCGAAAAAACAAAACCGAAGCCCAACGGTTTGTAATTCTAAAAAACTGAAGTATTTGGTTCGGGGTTTGGTTTTAGTCAAAAAACGCGTCAAACCGCCTCATGCTCACCCTATTGATTTATTTACCATCATCATGAAGTTTTTTTGTACATATGTTAACATTAGGTATCTATATTGTACGATCATGTCAATCTTTCAAAAAGTAAAAGTTTACCCCGGCCCATTTACATTTGCACCCCGAGAGATATCGACTTGACACCAATGATAAAGTTAGCATGCACGGACTCATTCGTAAGTTCCGGTTTGAGTTCCAAGTGGGCGTGTGGGTTCATCAACTCAATAATTCTCAAGCATCAAGACAAATAATTATATCTCAAAAGATAAGAATGAAGAAACATAAAAATCACAAAATGTCCCACTTCAAATTCACAAACATCCCCACATGGTCAACTCAAATGCAACATATCCCCGAGATCCTGTTGACTCGTACACATCATTCGACCCACTCATGTTCATAACTAGATACACGTTTGATCTCACAAATAGACCTCAATTTATCACCGTTCAAATATAGTAGGTAGGACCCACATTTGTCACTCTTTTATCGTTTTCACATTTATTCGATTACCATAAGAATATAACACCTGTAAATAACTAAAATTGTACACAACAATTTAAAAGCTTTTAAAGTTCTACATCAAATCAATGCATAGGAATCACAGAATACCAAATTCAAAAGTTTTAACAGTAGAAGCAACATGGACATAAGTCACATAATCAACGGTTGTGATTAATTACCACTTATTTCTAGGCAAAGTGATAGAGAGCATATGCTAACACCAAGATTAGTATGGGTAAAATGTAGGTTAACATGCTGGTAGATGAAGTCCCAGAAGGTTGGTTGGAAGCGGTTGAAGGCGGTTTGGATTTGTTTTTTCCGGGCATAGTATTGTTATCGACTTCACCAACGTAGTAATCTTTCAACATGTCAATTGCATTTTTACTGTGGCCCACATCTTCAAAATCTTCTGTTGCATCTTTCTCTATATAAAAAAACATAATATAATTAATTAAAATGTTTACATGTTATAATTAATTTATGCACTCTTACCGGTTGCTAATACGAGGACCTCATCACCTCCAGGATGGTCATCCAGAAATGGGGTTACATCATATACCTAGAAACAACTCACAAAATTATACTTATGAGAAAAATAAATAAAATCCAACGGAAAGATTTTAATTAGAAATCGAATGGGTTCGAAGCAACTTCCAAAATAATGGTCACATCTTATCTTATTCTCTCTTCTTATATCTCCTCTCCTATGTGTTTATTAGTCATGGATTCAAATATGTTAGTTTTAGCTGTTATTAATTGAGTTAGTTTCAATGATCACTGCTATTTACTAGGAATTTCATGGATTATGATTGGTCAATCAAACTTCACCTTCTTAGGTTGTTTTAATATGCAGTCTTATGGGCATGTATGATGATGCTGATGTCAGGATTTCAAAGCTATATCAGGCTACATAATTTGAGTTAAACTTCAGTAGTTTTAGCTTGTTTTTAGTATGTGGAAACTATGAATTCATTTTCTAAGATTGATCCAGAAACGTGTTACACATGACACTTTACTTGATTTTCTTGTTATATCTTCCTTTTTATGGGTTAAGTATTTGGTGAACATCTGGAGCTTTGTGTGCTTGAATTGCAATCCCAAACACCCTGTATATGCTTGTTCGTAGCTCAAATCACTTCCTTTTGGGTTCCGATTTCAATTATTCCCAATTTGTAAAATTCAACGTCTTTATTTTATTTTGTTTTTTTTTTTTTATGTAAAAGGAACAAGCCTATTATTTCCTCATATTTGATACATAACAACTAGACAATTGGAAGAATTATAGGTGATTAACAAAAAAGAACCAATTACCTGGTTCGAGTTTGTGAGTGAACTTGGATTTAGTCGGTTAAAAGTCAGACACCAAATTATCAAAAAAAAGTGCATGGAACAACTAACTAACCCCAATTAGTAAACAGTTTCGCAGTTACATTCTAGAAGGATCTATATCCCTAACTAGACAATTTGCAGCATCTATACAACTTTATGTGCTGCTACAAATCATCACTCATCAACTACAACTTCATTTTGTAATCACAAAGAATGTGGATCGAGTACCAAATACAACACCAATCCAATTAAAGCATGCAGAATTGCACACAATCAATCAGATTCAGCAGATTCTTACAGAAATACAAAATTAAACATTTAAATTAAATTAGAAAAAAGAAAAATAAGTTGTTGTTAAGGAATTGACCTTTCCAGAAATAATAAGCCAGCAATCAGTTTTCCGATTGTGCTTCGAGACCTCTTCGAAAGAAAGGATCTTGCCGTCCGCCGTCATTTCTCGATCTTCTACTCCCAACTAACAATCACAGAAACAGATTTAAGGGGAAAGTTCAATTCTTTTCTTGAAGTAAATTAAATCAAATCCAGAAATTTCATCGTTAAAACCGAGATCCATCAATAAAAAAATAAAATCGAATTAAACGTGAAAAACAAGATACCTGATTTGATGTTTGAACTTTGAATTGAGTAGGCAGTCTATACCAAAATTCAAGTGGTCAACCATAATTTGTCAAGACCAACTTTATTTTCTATTTTGTTTGGGCCTGGCCCGTATTCATTTATTGAAGGCTGTTTTGGATAGTTTGGAAAGCCCACAACAATTTGGTCGTCAACAACTTTAATTGTTCGGATAAAATATAGAGCTAATACATTTCTTTAGTTTGGTTTGTGTGATGTTATAATTTTTGAGAAATCCTCTCTTATATTTGGACATTTTTTCTTAATCATATTCCTACATACTTCTAAATTATTATAAATAGGGGTGTTCGTTTGGATAATTTGGATTTATCCGAATCAAATAGGTGAATCCAAATGGATTTTGGATTTTAAATGTTCAAACCGAACCGTCCAAACTAATTTAAATCCAAACCGATCCGAACCAAATTACAATTTGGATGGTTTGGATTTGTCCGGACCAAACTGTTTTTTTCTTAACATAACTACTTTATGCAATTTCAAAACGATAAATACTTTATACATAAAAACAAGTCTAATTCATAGCTTGTCGAATCGTCGTAGCTTGATACGAGTAGGATGTGGGCGATTCACGTATCAAATGGAAGGGACGAATTGGGATTAAAGTAAGAATTGATAGGGTTAAGATTGTGTTTGGAAACTGGACAGTCGATGAGATCACATGTCATGTATTAAGTTTTTCGGAATTGGATTTAGAATGAGCCAATTAAGAAGTTAATTGCTTTAGAATAATTTTGGGTCATAGGATATTTCGTTAATATCAATAGTCCCTATATTTGGTTTTCTAGAAATAGGATAGAATTGTTTTATATACTTATATTTTATATATTTACTAGCTTCATAGCCCGCCCAACTTCAAGATTTATCTTATAGAAAAATACCAACAAATATTAATAATTTTAAAAATGACATAAGAATCGATAACTGTGATGGTAAGTTTGTACAAAATTTGATACATGAAGAAAATGTTACATAAAATTTATAGATGAAATAAGACTTCTTTGTAAACGATATTTAAGCTAACTTTTTTTTAGAAAACTATCATTTTTAGTTACAAAGAAACATAAAATTTTGAAGGTAAACTATTGTTTTTTAGAATATTAAATTTCAGGGTAGTAAGTTGTAATTTTAGAAAATTAAAGTTCAATAGGGTAAGATGCAATATTAGCAAAATGTAATTGAAAACACTGAAAATTAAAAAAAAAAAAAGTAAGCAAAGATTAGAACCCATGACCTCTCACTTATTGGGCATACAACATTACAACTTGGGTAGATGTCAAAGATGCATTGTATTCCCCCACTAATTACTAAATAAGAAGAAAGAAAGTGTCAAGGACAAAATAGTAATTTTACATCACTAATTACTAAAAAGAAAAAAATCAAAGATGAAAATGTAATTGTAAAAGAAAAGTCTAAAGGTAATTGGTAAATAGAAATAATAAAATCTCGTAAATAGAGAAATAGGAAAAAGAAAACTTCAAGGACAAAAATGTAAAAATACATCCTTTGGCACCCTTTTATTATTTCAGAGTTTGTATTACAGCACCGACCGTCGGAATTGCTCACACCTCCACTCTCCGCCGTTGAAATTTGCTAAAACACCAAGCCTCCTACGTCGTACACCTGACAACGCCACCATCCGCCGTCGGAATTGCTGAAACCTCCACTGTCTGCCGTCTAAATTTACTGAAACACCTAGCCTCCTCCGTCGTACGCCTGAGACCGCCACCATCCGCCGTCGGAATTTCTGAAAACTCCACCCTCCACTGTCGCACACCCGAAACCCGCATCTTCTCCGGTCGTCTGGCGTCTTGTGCAGGTAATTCACTAATTTTACTAATTGCAATGTTTATGTTTATAGATCTGTTGCTGATATAACAAAATTAGGCAAAATAAATGACTTTTCCTATGAATTTGTTGCTAAATTTCTGTTCTCTAATTACCTTTTTGCTTATTGAATATTGAACAAAATTAGGGTGTAAAGTACTGGAACTGTTCCTATATTCCTTAATTTTCTCTTTGTTTTATTTTGATTATTATAAATATTTACACTGCTCTGGGATACTTTTAGGCACTTTTTTGAATACGAAAAAACAAAATAAACTAATTCTATCATTTAATGTAATTTAAATGAAAGTATCAAATCTTCTTCTTAATATTGGCCGTGAATATATTTTGTTTCCTTAACTGCAGGAGTGTTGCTTTGAATGACTAAACGAATTTGCATATGAGTTCCGTGGACCAATAGTAGAATTACACGTGGCATATCCAGCCAATGAGGGAGCTCGAAAGTGCCATGTTGTCAAACTTCAATCAAATTAGGGCTCATATATAGGAGAAGATATTTTATATATATATTACTATTTGGATTTTTTGGATAATCCGGATTTTACAATGAAAACCAAATCCAATCCGAAAACCAAACTATTAATTTGGATCAAGTCCAAACCGATTCGAAAAACCAAAAAACCAATCCAAACGATCCAATCCAAATTGTACATTTGGACAATCCGGATTTATCCGAATAATGAACACCCCTAATTATAAATGGTTAATGTTTACTTATTTTCTTTAGTTATGTTTTGGCCAAAATACTGAAAATATAGACCCATTCGTGTTTGGGCCTAAATTTTGATCATAGTTTTGGGATCCAAGTTTGATACACGCCCTAATGTGGAGAAATATTCCTTACTCAATATCAAAGATCATGATAGAAAAGATACCATACAAAAATGACATAATTTTCGCTGCGGGTCCGTTTCATGCGTACAACCAACGAATTATAGGTGATTTACGGATCTTTCAGGCTCAAAACTTGTTGTAATTTGGGTGTTTTTTTCACTTTAAAGTTTTTAGTTTATTTTATGGACTTTGGTTAAGTCTTAATTTCCGGCATATTTCTCTGTTTTGGTTTTCGAAATCTAGACATTATTTAGGATTTATTTGACACATTTGAACTATTAGTTGATGATTATATGAAAGTTGAACTTTCTTCCAAAATTTATGTTCTTGTGTTTGAACATATTTTGAAAACCAAATCTGCAATATTCTTTGAATCAATGTTGTTATTGAATTAGAATATCTTGAGTATTATAAGAATCAACGGAACCAATCGGTACTTTAGTTTTTTACTCTACATCATAGTTAGACTCTAGGCTTTGAAAGAATTAGAGCATATGATAACAAATTAACATCCCTCATACTCCACCACACTTATTACATGAGTACTACAGTGGTCTTACTTCCACACGTTTATCACAAAAATATGGTGTTTTTATCCACATCCACCACTAAATCATTTTTTCGTATCTAAAAATAATAAAAAAAATACGCAAATATACACACACACACACCATAGTCATGGTTCTCACTACAAAACCCCAACCTCTCTATTACGCTTTATTTTAATACTTGATAAATTATTCGAACATGATTTTCTTCGTAATGAATATTTTAAAATAGAATCCTACTTTTGAGGTGTATACTTTTTACTTTTACCACTTTTAAATTTGAGTTTTGATAATGACAGCCTTAAGGACTGTCAATAGACACGCATCAGAAGCTTGTACATCAATGTATAACTACTCCTGAATTTTAGGAACCACTTCCTCTCATGATTTAATGTACAACTTTTATGCACTTAGAGACAGCCCTCATTATCAAAATCTTTTAAACTTTAACCCGTCTACAAACACTACATCTATTCACTTCAAAAATATGTCTTTTATTTGTGTTTATTTGTTTCGTTAATAAGACTAATCATATGTATAAAATTTGATTATTATACGCTTAAATTCTCAACAGGTATTGTTTTTTTACAAAAAATCAAGTGTTTAAACACGGATATGTGACATTTATTTACTACTATATGTGCAAATTAAATAAAGCTTTCATATCCCTTCAATGATGAAATAAACAAGAAAAAACAACAAATCCATGACTTACAACCTTTAACTCCGTAGAATAAAATAAATGCCCAAAAAACAAATGAACATAAACATGAAGAATTAACATACAATACAAACTCAACTGGAAAACACAAACAAAATAATCAATAACTTTCAGCAACATATAATTGCAAACGCTGTCCTCCATAGTGCCTGCAAAAAAAAACAAAAAATATAACACAAATTAGTAAATTACCCACACAAAGACATCTTTCTTTTAATCACACATCTGGTGATATGATTAAGACTTAAATTAGATATATTTCATTGTCGATTTTCTAGAGTACTGCTACATTTTGTCACTTTCTTTCATTTCCAATCATGTTTGCGATCGTGCTTCTTATCTTTTATAAGTAAGATCTTTTGTGTTTTTTAGCAGAAGATTATGATATATAAAATGTGACAATAGTAACTGGATCAAGAGATATACGAATACGTACATTCTTATAATGCTTCGTCTTAATTAGCTGATCCAGGTATGCGCATTGGTTTCGTACGTGCAATCTCCTTTTGATTCTCGACGTCTGGATGGATCTTCTTTTTCAATATTTTATTCATCATCTTTAGAGAAAAAACACATATATTAGTGACAAGTGCGTGTGAGACTATCGAACAAATTTATTATATGTATAATATATATCAGTGAGAGTGAAATTAGAATGACTCACTCGGTTTATTTTCTTCATGGGACGAGATGCGTGGTCTTTTCTGAGCTTCTTGTTAGAGATTAAGGAAACCCTATCATCATTCGAATCATGTTTCACGTTGGATTCATTAATATTGCAATTGACTTTGACTTTGACTTTGGCATGGTCTTCATCAACCAACTTCTTGTTCAACAAATTCTTCTCAGAATCAGCCAAAAACAGATCAGCAAGAGTGATTCGTTCTCCAGCTTTCTTTTCCTTTTTCACATGATCACTATCATCAACACCATGTTCATGATCATTAGGTTTTAAGATTTGATCATCGCATTGTTGGTGGTCCTCTTTATGATTATAATGAAAAAACCCATGCTTACAAGCTTTTAGCACCAATGGAAGTTCCATTTCCACTTCGTCAACATTATCATTAACGAATAATTCTTTATGACCGATTTCACATAAATATGAGTCATCTTGATGGTCAAAATCTTTCAAAAATGCAGGATCAAACCCAAATGTCCCGATAGCAAGTATGCCTTCTTTCCAACCATCAAACACACCATCGAATGCTTCATTTTCAAGCAGTGCTAACTTGTCCTTCTCATTTCCAATAAGTTCAGCCTTAGTGTCATCTTGTCCAACTTCATCTGACACAAACAAAGTTATAACAGCACTTAGAAATAATGTGTAAAAAAATGTGAGATGTACATGATACTCGTATATAAGTAATCAAGGAGTGAAAAGGTCACATTTGTGATGAAATCGACGGTGAACCCAGTTGAAGATCTGTAAATAATTTTGAAAGATAGATTAATCAACAGGTTAAAGACATATACAAAATGTTCACGAGCTTAATAAATAATGTGAAAATCAAGCGCGCATACCTTCATGTTCTTAACTCTCTTAATTGGAATATGTTGATAAATTAAAAGTACAGATACCTAGTTTATGTATATATACCTGGGTGAATGCCAACAAATTAATTATAGTCAAGATCATTAACATTATAAAAGCGGAAAATATATATAGTCGAAAGTGACAGGGGGGCTAAAATTGTGGGAGCTGAGGTTCAACACGTCTCGCGATCATTAGGACCCGTCAACAAAAGGTGTGTTGGCCTTTTGAATTTTAACATTATTTAGTAATCATATTGTTGCATTTGGCAACTAGTTAATTAGAACGCATCGATCAAGTTAAATCAACTTTTGACTCTTTAATTAATGCGCATCTAAACGCTGGGAAATATATATATATATACTAGCAGGGTACTCGCGCAATGCGGCGGCGGGTACCCTGTGTAACTATATTCTGTGCCGAGTAAATTCAAAAATAAGCTTTCCGGACCGATTCACAAAACATGTTTCCACATCTTATAAATGGGAAGGGTTTCATTCTCCGTGCCAATATGTTAATTAACTACACAATAACAACGAAGTCGTTCATCAATCGAAAAGAGTCTGAAAATATATTTAACAGAATGTGATTAAAAAGAATAAAAAGTAAAAACATAATGGATATGAAGAAAAAGTGCAACTAGTTAATTAGAACGCATCGATCAAGTTAAATCAACTTTTGACTCTTTAATTAATGCGCATCTAAACGCTGGGAAATATATATATATATATATATATATATATATATATATATATATATATATATATATATATATATATATATATATATATATATATATATATAGGGTCCGGATCCGGTGAGGACTCAAAAGTCGGTGAGGACTGCGAGGATAATTTTCGTCCACTCATCTCAAGAAGGGTACAAAGGTCTTTTTTGAAACCCCATTTCCCTCCTTGTCCACTTGTCATCCAATGATTGGATGTGAGTTTTTTCCCCCACTTTGTTTTTCGCCAATAACTTTTTTTTTATTTGAAAAATAAAAAATCTAAAAATACCAAAAATTTTAAAATCAAATTCTCTACAAAAAGAGTATAGACATGAAATTTTTTAAAAAAATTAACACAAAGATCCAAAAATTAAACAATAATCCAAATTTAACACAATGATCCAAAAATAACATGAGCCAAAAATTAACAATGATTCAAAATGAACAAAATGATACAAAACTTTACAATGATCCAAAACTAATAAAATGATCCAAAAATTAAAATGACTCAAAATTAATAAAATGATTCATAAAGAACAAAATGATCCATAAATAACAAAATTATTCAAATTTAACAAAATTAAAAAATTTTAAAAAATAATTTTTTTTTTTCAAAATTTAATGACTATACTCATTTTGTAGAGAATTTAATTTTAAGAACTTTGTTTTTTTCAGAATTTTTTTTATTAAAGAAAAAAAAAGTTATGGCTAAAAAACACAAGTGGGTGGAAAAAACAAATAGTGCAACCAATAGTGTGATGACACGTGGCGAGAGTGTATACATGCATCTTAAGGCGCGTGAATGTGTTTGATCTGAGTTTTTTTTTGATATTGTAAGACAAAAATAACCTTGTATATTTTGCCCTTTAGAGGAAGGATATAAAAATTTTCATACTATTTACAGAAATGCCATTACGATTTTTTTTTAAAAATGGGGTAAATCTAAGCCACACATCTTTAAAATTAACGATTGAGATTTGTCCTCGCAGTCCTCACTAGATTTTGAGTCATCACCCGATCCCACTTATATATATATATATATATATATATATATATATATATATATATATATAGTGATGGATTCCATACAGAACTCATTTCAAATACAGAACTCGTAGAACTCAATCTTAGACCATTAGATTTGAAATTAACGGTTAAGATCAATTATGATATTTTCTTAAATAAATAAAAATTTAATTTTGGTAAAAGTGTATTGAAAAGGGTAAGCAGGTAATTATGCCACAAACATTAAAATGACGGAATATTTCCCCCAAAATTGAACTGCCTTCTCCATGATTTCCGGTGCCGATTTGCGGCGGTAGAAAACAAATCATCATTGATTCTGTTGATTATTTTGCTATTAAGGTTTGATGGTTTGAGTTTGATGGTGGGGTGAAGTCCATGGTGGATGATGGTTCTCACCGTTTCAGTGTGTGTACATGAATATATTCCTAGAAGCTTACATGTATGCATTTTTTATGCGGGGGTTTTGCTTTTAATTGGAAGCTTACATGTAATGGTTCTCACCGTTTCTGTGTGGATACATGTATGTCTTCTTGGAAGCTTACATGTATGTATTCTTGGTGGGGGTTTGCTTTTAATTGGAAGCTTACATGTATGTATATTCGGATACATGTATGTATGTATAAATAATAATGGATACATATATGCAGTTATTGTATATGCTTCATTCTTGGATATATGTATAAGTTTTTTGGAACCAATTATTGTATGTATTTAGAAGCCAATTATTGTAGTATAGATTTATGTATTACATACATGTATGTATAGGAAATTTTATAATAATATCCATGTATTTGTATATTTATGAATAAACAATTGTCACACAATCAAATATAAAAACCAGTCGTATGACATTAATGTATTACAACATGACGTATGACATTAATGTATAAAAATGGGATCTAGGAATTCGATAATTAAGGAAATATTAATTACAAAATCAACTTTCCTTACATGTAGGAACCATTCAAAAATATGAAAGTTACCAAAATAAATAAATATGCATTTACGTTTATACCCTTTATAATAACATAAAATAAAAATATTTAACTAAATTGTGATTGGTGGAAAAAAGTTCTACAAGTTCTGTAAATAATTTGGGTTCTGTATGGAATTCGACCATATATATATATATATATATATATATATATATATATATATATATAGTTGAATTAGTTTCAGAACCAATTAAGGCTACAGAACCAGCAGAACTCAATCTAAACCATTGATTTTTGAAATGAAATGATCATGAAAGACACATTAATGTATTTGATGAGAGACCCCCAAATATTGGTTTCCATTGATGTCATTCATGCGAGAAGCCTTTTTTTTTGCGAGAAATGCGAGAATAAATCCTGGCCACTCATCTAATCAAAATAGTTTCTAAATCTTAAAGGGCATTATGGTCTTTATATAAATTTTCAGAAATGAGAAATAAATATATAATATAAATTCCTTAATTAGGCCAATCAATTTATAACTTCCATTTCCTATTTTGGTGGATATCGTTATTAGCTTCCATCCATATTCATTTTAATTAATTAATAATTAATAACTTCCATTCTTATTTTCTATAATCAAAATTACGTAACACGATTTAATAATAATGTTTACTAAGGATTCCTTTTTTATTTGAATATGTATTATTGATATTCATTAGTGAACGTTTTAACATGATGTTTTTAAAAAAAATATTAGTAACGATTCATTAGTGAATGGTGTGGTCCAAACGAATGCTTTCTTAAAAATAATATTAATAATTCATTACTGAACGTATCCATATTGAGAACTGAAGATTTGTTCATGTTCACCGATTAACAGCCCAGAATGAACAATTCATATCGTGTTCACCTGTGAATACAAACTTTACAAAATCACAAATGAACACAGATTATAAATTTTATAAGATTCCAAATGATGACAATAAATCAAACGAACACAATAAACCCCAAATGAACACATATCACAGATTTTACATAAATGTACACAATAACAAAATCACAAATGAACATAGATTACAAAATGAACACAATAATCCACAACCCACATCTTGTTCACCGGTGAACAAACCAACGGTCTAGACAATTACCTTCGACCACCGAGCTCCACCGTAAACATGGAGATCGAACCTGCATATCTCGTGCATGGTGTGGATCTGAACCTACGCATCATGGATCTAAAATCAAAACCATACCTGTCGTGGATGTGAACACTAGCCGCTGCGACCCGATGTTTGTGGAATCGTTGGTGAAGGCGGCCATGTTGTGGTGTGATTGTGTTTAAAAATCCCAGATCTCGTGTTCGCCGGAAACTACTGTCAAAGGTGTTGTCTCTGAAAACTACTGATCTCGTGTTCATCAGAGGGTGCGTCGACGGGATTGCCGGTTGTGTACGGTGGTGCAAGCGGCTGAGGGAAAGCGCCGGTGGTGGAATTGTGAGAATCTGTGAAAGAAATCTTTAAGAAGATGAGAGATACTTTTAAGAAAGAGAATAAAAAATTATGAAATAATATATTAAATTATCTTCTTTGTTGCTTGATTCCTAATTTGACGTGATTCTCCTTTTCTTCATGGACGACTTTACCCTTTTTTTACATATTATTTAACCATTAAAAACTCTATTATTTACAGTTATGCCATTGTAAATCTTAGCCACTAATCTCTTAATCTAATGATGAAGATTAGTTCTCGCACTTCTCGCAAAAAAATCACTTCTCACATGAACCTTCACCTATATATATATATATATATATATATATATATATATATAGAGGGTCCGATTCAGCGCAGAACCGTTTAAATGTACAGAACCGCAGAACCATCCTAACATCTAATGTTTTCTATGTTATACATAATTTTTAAATTTGCATACACGCTGTAACCATCCTAACATCCAATGTTTCCAATTTTTTATACAAATAATATATAAATATATTTATATATTATGTGTATAAAAAATTGAAAACATTGAATGTATAAATGTATTATAGCGTGTATGAAAATGCAAATTAATGTATTACATAGAAAACATTGGATGTTCGGATGGTTCTGCGGTTCTGCACCTTTAAACGGTTCTGCGCTGAATCGGGCACTATATATATATATATATATATATATATATATATATATATATATATATATATATATATATATATATATATATATATATATATATATATATATATATATTAAATGGATTATGATCATACTCACATTCATTGATTTGCCATCTCAAAAATGTGGATCCAATGCAATTCTATGGAAGTATATATACAGCTAGTTTTAGTGTTCGATCTATTGCATGTTACCTGCTAAAGAAACTATGGACATGCATGTTGGAGACTTGTAATTGTTTTGATATGTAGGATGGAATAGGAAATGACACTATGCATACATCAACAAACACAAAGTTGCTATCGAAAGACCCATCTGGATAGTTGACCCTTGTGGACCATGCATTACATATTTACATGCATATATTAAATATGTTTAATTAATTGTGCTGTAAATTTGTCTGTTAGAGTACCCTAGTGGTGACCGCTACAGTCATATCAGCGTAATATTCGTTTTTGTTTCATCCAATCAAATATGTGACAAATTTTGACCAAACCCTTGTACTGGTGAACAAACTCAAAATCAAATTACAAGTCAACACATCACAACACATGTCGACCTTCACCGGCCGCCTGCTGGATGACCGAATGCATGGGGTTTGGTCGCGATCATGGTTTGAGAGAGCTAATTCAAACGAAATCTAAGCAAGTCATGATGATCCTTGAAGATTTGAAGATCGAAGTGTGTGAAAGTGTGTGTGTTTTGAGAGAGAAGATGGAGGAAGGAAGGAGCTTTCAAAATAGTAATTCTATTAAAATGAGAGGAAAGCTTACATCATTAGGCTTAATCCTACCTATTTATACTCTCTACACACTAAACATCATTTACTAGTTATTTAGGCTAAATACATCATTGAAGCTCAAAACTAGTCCTAACAATCTCCCCCTTTTTGAGCTTTAGTACTTCATCCCAGTCTCCCTTCTTCAATTTCTTCTCATGGCCCGTTATGATATTCATTTACTCTCAGATGTGAGTCAAGATGTTTAACAATATTCCTTCAATTTAATTTCTTGTCAATATTTGTAATTGACTTCTCTTGATTTTGAAATTCAAAGAATACATCTGAGTGGCTTGAGAAGCAAGTAAGATTTCTGCCTTTGATATGTAAATGAATTCTGAGTTTCTGGAGAGTACCATAGCAGGAATTTGAAGTTTCAGACACTCAAAGTAACTAATTTTGTGTCGTTGAATTTATTGGTGTAAGAAAGACCTAAAACGGGTTCACTAAAGATTGAAAGTTCTAAGAATGGATTATCAGTTAGGTAAGGATTTGTATGGGATCTTCAGTTATTGGAGATTTTGTTTTGGATTTTATGGTAGAGGTTTTTGTGAGGATAGGATAATGATGTTATGGATTTGATAAGAATGATTTGTAAAGTTAACGATTTGAATAGATGTGATTGTATCGTATTTTGGAAATAATGATTTATACGATTAAGTTTCGGATTGAAATGGATGTTTTGAATTTTAGTAATAATGATTTATCATATTAAGATTTGGATTGAAATGGTTGAGATTTCGAGAGAAATTTCTGTAGATGAATCGATTTTCTTCTTCTTCACTTGTTTTTCCGTTTATTACACTGATTATCATTTTCTCTTTCTTTTAGTCACTTGATATAAGCTATTTCTGATTTTGCAGTTGAATTGAGTACATGAGTTATAAATTTTCTTCTTTGATAGGATGTTTGTGGTTCTTTTTGATGTTGTTCAGTTATAAATCCGATGTTTGAACTATTCCTTGCTCTTTTTCTCCCCCTCATGAGGATCATGACCAGGGTCCTCATGTTAAAGCTGAATATTTCCTTAGTGGAAACGGAGAGAGGAAATTGTGTGTCGATGTAAGACGAGAGCCAAGATTGGATATATTCGGAATCGAGAACCAGTAACATGTAGTACTCATGAAGTAACTAGACGAAAAATGATTTATCCAAGAATCTTGGAGAAAAATATTTGAAAAATGAAGAATAGCGATGTCAATAAACACGAGTCATAAACAAATGCAATCTTTACTGAAGAACTTCAGTAAAGAGATCGTTTACGGATATGACGAACACGATGATTAAAGACATGGTTAATCAAATATTTGAGATTTAAAAGAGATCAATTTGCTGGGTTATATCAAAGATCGGTGAAGTATACCACTTACAAAGATGCAATCTTCTCTGAACATGTCCAGAGAAAAGATCGACGGATATACAAAGATCAATGACCTAACTGAGGTTAGTGCAGTAAAAACGATTTTGTGTGTGTGAGAATATGAGTACGTCAGAATTGAATCTGAATAGTTTGGAGAAAATGAAAAATGATTTCTCCATTGATCGTTTTAGTATGAAAATCGTTTGAAAAGTGGTAAGAACAATCAATCCAAGATGGTGTTAAAAACACATGCAATCAGTACTGATTGAAATCAGTAAAGAGATCGACGAATTTAATTGAGTATTGATGTGTGCCAGGTTTTGTGGCAGCAGAGAAAGTCAAAGATTTGGAAAATGAAAGTTGTATTTAAAATGAGAAAAATCGATTTACAACTGAAAATTTTGACAATGAAGTAACACAAAGGTAGCAATGAGAAATAAGAGAATTTGTAATAAACAGATGCAATCAGTACCAACCTAGACTGGTAAAGAGATCGTTCACGAATATTACAAAAGCTAATACTCAACATTGATAACCTTGTGTGATTGTAAATTTTTATGCTCTGATACCAATTGAGAGAGCTAATTCAAACGAAATCTAAGCAATTCATGACGATCCTTGAAGATTTGAAGATCAAAGTGTGTGAAAGTGTGTGTGTTTTGAGAGAGAAGATGGATGAGGGAAGGAGCTTTCAAAATAGTAATTCTATTAAAATGAGAGGAAAACTTACATCATTAGGCTTAATCCTACCTATTTATACTCTCTACACACTAAACATCATTTACTAGTTATTTAGGCTAAATACATCATTGAAGCTCAAAATTAATCCTAACATGGTTGGCCGTAATGGGAGGGATGTGTCCCATGGTGAGAGACAGTCGGCAACCGAACTCGTGCGACACACCATTACATATAGCCTTAGGGGGCGTTTGGCTCAACGTAATCTTCCGTAATGTAATTGAATTTAGTTGTAATTGAATAAGGTTATGCGTTTGGCTACAAAAATTTTGAGTTGGAATTCATATTAATACTTATGTACATTTTTTTTTATATTTTTTAGATTCTTTTTTAAAATTTTATTATTTATTATTATTATTTTATTATTTTTCTAAAAAAATTTAAAATTTTCTAATTTTTATAAAAAAATTAAAATTTATTTTTGTTTATTTTATTTTTTAATTTATTTTTATTTTTTTAATTTTTTTTAGACTTTTTAATTTTTTTTATTTTTTAATTTTTTTGAACGATTTTAAAATCTGAACCATACAAAATGTTCAAATTTGTTAGTTTACTAAAGGACCGTAATTGAATTCATAGGGTGTCGGGACGTATTTCAATTACAACGAATATCGTAATTTGAAATTACGTCATAAATGAATTACGAAAAAAAAGTTCATCCAAACAACCATCCGTAATGTAATTGAATTATAATTATGAAGGATTACGAAGGATTACGTCAAACACAAACGTGGCCTTAGTTTCACGTCTTTTAGCGTTAAAAAAAGCACAGATTGGCAGCAAAAAATACGAACAGTGAAATGTTACTTCTGTGCGGCCTTATCAGTGGCGGACCCAGGAAAAAAAATTAAGGGGTGTCCCAGGTTGCACATTATTTTCTCAGTCACTTACACTACTAAAATTTTTTATTTTTAAATATAACACTATTCGAACAAATTTCAAGGGTTGCACTGGCAACCCCGTGCACCATACTAGGTCCACCCTGGTCCCTATATTTGTAATTTAAGTAACATCCACCGAGTGAAGATCCAAATCTATGTCCAAAGATTGAGAAATGTTTGTTCCAACTCCTTTTTTTCCCCTGTGGTTGTTTGCAAGGGATTGTAACATGCCACATCATAACCAATAGCCACGTGCATCATAAGAACTCATGGTTACATGTAAAACATGATTATGTGGGAAATAATTTGATAATGATATATATATCGAGCTTGCCCTTTTGATCAACTGTTTAATTTAATCAAATCAGGTTACATCAAATAATCAAATCATATATCAATTTAAACTTGTGAGGCTAGGGTTAACTCTACGTTGTTTATATTTTACCGTTTGCATTAATCAAATCAAAACTCATCTCTTACCTTGATTAGTACCGACCCGAGTTCAGGGCTATTACATATACGGAGTATTACATTTACGAAATTGGTGAATAGGTGCGAGGCTGGTCAAATTTATTTTTTTAAGCCGTCATATGACTCTCTTTTTTTAATCTCAAGTTTTAATATTTTTGATATTTAAATTTTCAATACTTACATTTTAACTCCCTTTTTGCTGTTAAAAAAAAAAAAAAAACTCCCTTTGTTTTAACATATTAGATTTTGTCCAAAAATTATAATGTGTATGCATATTAGTAATATAACATTTACCAAATTATATTTTTATAGCTCAAATTATTTATAGTATTCAAATTATTGAGAATATGAATTTATGATTGAACAAATATCAATAGACATTATTTTGAGTATCATATAAAAATCCTCCGTGGTAACGCGCGAGGTAAACACATGCTAGTTTCATACATTTTTGGGAAAATATTGATCAGAATTTACTAAGTTATTGTTAATGTTTTAGAAAGTACCAAATATTTAAAATATATCTGTACAGTTACACTACAAGAAATTGACCATGTCCTGACGAAATATTGGCGACGACTTCTAATTAAACGCATTAAGACTCCAGTTTTCCATACATGCTATAGTACTACTTTCTTAACGACAATTTTATAAAAGCGTCTCTTTTTTAATAGGGTTAAAATATACTCCAACTCTACCAAGACGATAGAGAATTGAAACAGAAAATGCATGCAAAGATTGTTGGATCGAAATCTAAGAACACTAAGTAATTCAAACAAATTCGTCTTTATATTAATAAATTTCGTCAAATACAATGAATATAATAGTTACATATTTATACTAATTGAAAGGGTATGATGAAACATCACAACTGTTGGTGGCACCGGTTGGGGTGGCAGCTGGCGGCGGTTGCCGGCGACGGTTACTGGTGGTGCCTCTTCGGAGGTGTTACACCCTTTCACTTAATTTATCTAAGTTTAATTAAAACTAATACCTATAATTAACTAATAATAATACTAATGTTTTAGTTTAATTTCCAACACTCCCCCTTAAACTAAACATAGTCTAAGTGGGGTCTTCCTTTATTTCAAGACTTGTTTACAGTAGCACACCAAATCTTGGTTCATCATCTTCCGTTTGGAGTAAGTTAATCTCCTCATTTTTCTTCATGCATTCAAAACTGAAGTGTCCAAGTTTGTTGCATTTGAAGCATTTTATATGACTCTTGTCTTGTTGGTGCTGGTTACCATCTTTTTTCTTCCATTTCCAAGTTCTACTTCGTCCTCTTTCTTTGATATCTTGAATTGACTTCTTATGACCGCAACATTCACAGTTATGTTCTTTGTCTTCTTCTTTTTCATTTGTTTCAGTGTATAGAAGTCCATCATGCATATCTTCTTCTTTGTTTGGCTTCTTGATGCGTTCTTCATATGCTTTTAATCTTCCAACAGCTTCTTGAAATGACATGGTATTTAGATCTGCAAATTGCTCAATTGCCGCAACAATTTGAATGAATTTTGCTGGTGTAGATCCTAGGAGTTTTCGAACCAATCTTTTGTTCTCTATTGTAGATCCAAGACTGTTTGCCTGTGACACAAGTTGACTACGTTTTCCTGTCAATTCATCGAGTGATTCAGAGTCTTTCATTTTCAAGGATTCAAATTATGATTCTAATGTTTGTAGTCTAGCCTCCTTGACTCTGTCAGCGCCCATGAATCGAGCTTTCAAGTCTTCCCATATATCAACGGCCTCTGTATGGTGAGCAACTTGTAGGATAAGTTGTTCAGGTAAAGCTTGCAATAAATAAGCAATAGCCATTGTGTCTTTCTTCGTATCAACATCTCCTTTTGGTTCAAGTGCTTCCCATATTCCATAGACATTAAAAAGTGCTTTAATCTTCACGGCCCAAATAGTATAATTCGTAGAATTTAAAATCGGGCATTAATATGTTATTGGCATCCCATCTTCGTTTTTCTTCGATGTTTCGGGAGCCATCCTTTATGTGTCGTCTTTCGGTAATTCGCGATCCTTTGATCGTTTCTTCTTTCTTCCAATTTTTTCAGCTTCCTTTTAAGCAGAAACAAATTCTTGTTTGCGGGGCGAATCAAACCAACTGCCTCTAACAGTCCACTGTTTCTTTTTTCACCGGACAAATTCTATTCTTGTTTGCGGGGCGAATCAAACCAACTTCCTCTAACAGTCCACTGGTTCTTTTTTCACCGGAAAAAATTCTTTCTTTCTTGTTTTGCGGGGTAAATCAAACCGACTGTCTCTAACAGTCCACCGGTTCTTTTTTTAACCGGGCAAAACTACTCTCTTTTCTTGTTTTGCGTGACAAATCAAACCGACTATTATACGTCTATAACAGTCCACCTGTTCTTTTTTTTTAACCTTGCAAAACTATCTTTCTCTGAAATATTATCCTTTATGTTTTAAAACTTATTTGATTCATTGATATTTAACAAAAAAAACTCTTTCCATTAATCATAAAATCTTTTCTAATAAAATCAATTTTAAACAAAAAGGATTATATTTAAACTTTAATTTAATACTTCCTCCGTATCAAAATAAGTGACACACTTTCCATTTTGGGGTGTATCAAAATAAGTGACACACTTTGAAAACTTTCCTTATTTGGTAAAAATAGTGAGACCCATACCCACTAACTATCCACTTTAATAAATTGAAATTACCCTTATACCCTTACTTTTACTTTTAAAACTCATTAATATCACTTTATTCAAGAAAAGTGGGACCCATTCTCCACTAATTATGTACTTTAATCTATTTTAACCTCTACTTTAATCTTTTACCTCAAAAAATGTGTAAGCCAATTTGTGTCACTTATTTTGATACGGAGGAAGTATAAAACTTAATTTCCTTTTGAAACAAAACGTGTATCAATTTCCTTTTTTTGTTTAAGTCAACAATACAAAAACTAGGGGATAGATTTGGGCAAAAAACAAAAACGCATCTTTTGAAATTTTACACACTTTAGTGTGTTTTCTCCTCTCTCCTCCTAAGTTCTCCTTCTCTCTTCCTTCCAATGTTTTAAAACCCGGGTCGACCAGGCCGGTTCAACCCGGTTAACCCGGGACCCGGGGGAGACACCGGTTCAAAAGTAAGCGGGTATTTGATGAGAAACAACCCGTTGAAACCCGGGCGGATTTGGTCAAACCCGGCGACCCGTAGACCCGTAAATAACCCGGGCAGTTTAGGGAGGAAATCTTTCTGGCTTTTGGAGATTTGGTATTTCCATAAATCTCTCACCGTTCAGTTTTAAATGGGTCATTCCCATAATTGAGAATATAATATCCACGATTTTTCTCTCTTCAAACCTAAATCGCCGTTTTTTTGCTCTTTCATCGGTGATCACCTGCAACCAGTCGACCACTGCCAAGGTTTCCATTGATGAACTATTTTTTTGAGTAGTAATATGTGGCTTTAATTATTAATGTTTTTGGTTTCTACTTTCTGCAATCTTCCGAGAATGAATAAGATTAAAAAACATAACTGATTCCTATTAATTACATGATATCCAGTGGATCATGCATGAGATTAAATATTATATTTGAAAATAATGACAATATTATTTTGAAAATGAAGAAGTATATTTTTCCATGCTTTTAGGTGTTCCGGGTTGACTCGCCGGTTGACCCGTGACCCAGTCATATTACCGAGTCGAGTAATAACCCGGATTTTAAAACATTGCTTCCTTCTAGCCGTTCGTCGATCTCTCTCCCGTACGATCTTCTATTTCCAGCGACAGCGGTTTCCGGTAATTATTGCTTCGGTCAATCGATTGACGATTCCGTGTACGTTCCTCTTAGGCGACTAAGGTTTGTGCCCTAATTTTGATTTTTGCGGCTCTGTATATTAGCGTTCTGTCTTCTCGGGTAAGGTACGTTTCTCTATCGGTTTTTTCTTGGTAGATGATGATTCTGGCTTTGATTAACCAGGCTCTGATACCAATTGTTGGATCGAAATCTAAGAACACTAAGTAATTCAAACAAATTCGTCTTTATATTAATAAATTTCGTCAAATACAATGAATATAATAGTTACATATTTATACTAACTGAAAGGGTGTGATGAAACGTCACAACTGTTGGTGGCACCGGTTGGGGTGGCAGCTGGCGGCGGTTGCCGGCGGTTGCCAGCGACGGTTACTGGTGGTGCCTCTTCGGAGGTGTTACACCCTTTCACTTAATTTATCCTAAGTTTAATTAAAACTAATACCTATAATTAACTAATAATAATACTAATGTTTTAGTTTAATTTCCAACAAAGATTACTTAGATGTGGCATGTGGGTTCTTCTAATCTAAACGCTTTTTCGGTAATCGGTATGACCTTTTTTCAATCTTTGACTCTTTGTTAACTATGATTACATACACTTAATTATAATTGTGAAAGATTTCATTTTTGCTCTTTAGCGTTCACATAAATCATGAAGAAATCACGTATCCTTTTGTAACGAAAACATGAAATAACTCACTTACTAAACACTATTATTGTCAGTACAAGGAATAATCCACGACAACTTTTTATCATATGCCGACGAAAAGTCGTCGCTACAGGTTCGTCGCTATAGCTTAAAATTTGCGCCACCGTATGTGTCACTTACATAGATTAAACACCTATACTGACGACAAGTCGTTGCGAAATATATAGCCAGTACATATTTTCCAAAAAAAAATAAACTTTTGTTATAAATATATAGCTACGATATGTCGTCGGCACAGACTTTCGTCGCTGTGGAGATAAATTCTTTTCAGAAGCTCAGGTAAATATTTTCGTTACCCGCCGACTCTATGCCTCCGACATGTCATTGCCAAAGAGCTTGAAAAAAATAAATTATAGTCAACCCTAGAGTGACGACATGTCATCACCGTATAGTTTTTTAGCGAAGACATGTTTCGTCGCTATACGGGTAAACTCTTGTAGTGTGTGTAATCATATATTCTTTATGCACCTGCGAAACAAACCTCTTTTACTGCCTTTGTATTTATACAACTTGTTTCTGCATAAATAGTTAGATAAAACACATATATAAAAGTTTGTGTTAGCTAGGGCCTCAAGCCCTCAAGTAATTAAGCTACTAATTATCAACACTTTTTAGGTATTTATATCATTACTCGAAGGAAAAATCAGCTGCTAATTAAGTAAGCTCATGTAGGGAGGAATTCTAGTTGGCAAACAAGTAGCTGGTTTAGTATAAAAGTGTTAATTTGTGTGTTAATCATTTATATTAAGTTAGACAACCTTTTGTACTAACAATATCAAAAGAAAAGACCAACTTTGTAATCGGAGGCGAAATTATATTAATTATTAATATATCTTGTAAAGATGGTGAAATAATTAAGATGTTGGAAATTGAATTTGGTGATTTGGTTTGTATGTTTATATAAATGGTCAAAAGGAGAGAAAGAAAGTCTTTATGATCGATATAAGCAAATAATGCATGCCAAAAGGATTAGCTGAAAATAAAATGTGGGTTGTCTGCTTGTCATAAATCGTTTTTTTCCTTTTGTTTCTGGAGTAGGAAAACCGTAGCCACAATTTCATTATCTACGCCCTCCAAATATGTAGGTCCAATTCGTTTAAGTGCAAGTTATTTTTCTACCCACATGCACGCACCTCCATTATTAATACGTAGTATATATTACCCCTTTAGTCCCAAACGAGCTTCACAAAAAATAATTAGTTCCAAAAGCATGTAATTACGACATTTTTAAGCAATAGGGTGCCTATTTTAACCATATAAAGTAATAAAACACCTCAGACTAAAAGTAGCCTGAGGTAATAAAACACCCATTTCTCGTCAATTTCAATTGATTTTAATTAAACAAGGAATTTTCTGATAAATCAGTATCTGAGTCAGATAGAGAAGAATCTAAAGAAGAAAAGTGTACATCTTTCTCATGATTTTCTGGAATGCCCAGATCAGTCCTCAGTCCAGTGGAAGTGTCAGGATTTGATAAAAGAGAACTGATTACCTCAATTTCTTTGTTGGCTTCTTCATTGAATCGATCAGAAACCTCTGCATTCTCTTCAACCTTAGGATCTGAATCTTCCATCCATTGAAGATCTTCAACTAAGAACCCTTTTTCAGTCTCCATTCGTTTAGCCATCAACATCTTTCGTTCATAATATTCTGAATTACGAACGATCGATTTCTTTGTAGCATCCAAAGGTGTGATGGTTTGCTTTTCATTTGAAATTTAAGCAGATGGAGCAGGCTTAAGATTAGATGAAGATTTCAGATTAAGTAAAGCTGGTGCAGATTCTTCTACGTTTTCTTCAAATTTAGCAGATGCATTATACTGATAATGTTGTGTTGTAAGAATTGCAGGATTATCTCTTGAAGTAATTTCAGTATTGTTACCGGGTTTGAATGTATAAATTGTGATTATGATGAGGTGTAAATTTGAAGTTTGAAAAGGTTCTCGGGTAGGGATGTGAAAGAAAAAAAAATCTCGAATTGGATAACTGATGTAGAAAGTGAACTGGTATTTAAAGATTGTTCATACCCGAAGAGCACTTTTGGGAGAGAAAATTCAAAATTTTCAAAATCATCAACTGATTATCCCAGATGATAGAATACACTTTAAATGTGACATAGATTTTCGAGTTGGCTAAAAACGACAAAAGGGTTAAAAACTGGGGCCAAACGAAGTTTGAAATTGATCGAAAAATCACAAAAACGCAAATAAAATGATTGAAACAGGTCTTTTTGGTCCGGGAAGTTGGGTAAACCGCCTTCGGCTGTTTATCACGTCGTAGCCTTCGTTCTTAGCTTCGATTTGGTTCCCCGTGGGCTCGAAACGGACACACGAGCTGAGAGTTATGATCGTTTTAGTATAACCCCTTTTGTCACGCGATCTTGAGCCGAGATGATGTAAAGATCTCGGGCCGAACACTTTAGGAAGAGTTCGGGCCGAACAGTGATAAGATCTCGGGCCGAACACTTCGGGCCGAATAGTTGAAAGTTCTCGGGCCGAACACTAGAAAGTTTTCGGGCCGAACACTTCGGGCCGAACAGCAGAAAGTTCTCGAACCGAACACTTCGGCCGAACAGTTGATGGTTCTCGGGCCGAACAGTGGAGTTCTCGGGCCGAACACGTTGTTCGGGCCGAACTGTTTCGCTGTTCTTGAGCAGGGACGAACCGAAACAACCTAAAAGTTCACTAAATCGATCCTAGTTTGCTCAATTCTTAACCAAAATGGATGATTCAAATCCCAAAATGCTTGAAATTCAATTTCGCACAGATTGATCCAATATACTAACTCAAAACATAACACATCAGATCACAATTTCGATTTTACACCAAGAACAATGTGTTTTCATGGTGTTTTACTAAAATCACAAAATCAGAATCAATACTTAATGAAATTCGATGAAATTTGATTCTAAACTTAATGAAATTAGTAGAGGAAGCTAAAGATCAACTAAAAACACCGAAAAATACCTTAGATTTCGAGTTTGATTTCACTGCATCTTCATAAACCCTTTTTCTTCATTTTTCTTCTTTAATCTTCAAATTTTTCACAATTCAATGCTTGGTGAAGAAGATGAGATCTAGTATGTGATGTGTGTGTTTTTAGAGAGAGAAACAAGAGAGAGGGAGGAGAGAACTTTCCAAAAGATGATTTGATTAATGAGTGAAAAGTTACAATTAGGGATTACATCTTTGGTTTATATACCATCTCCCTAATTGTCTAATTAGTCCTAAGACTAATCCTAAACTAATATACAATGTTACATAACTAGTCCCTACACTATTGATTACAACTAAATATGGCCCAACAACTACCACTCGATAGACACTCAAAACTCAAAAGGGTGTCTTAGATAGAAACAAAACCATCCACATGGTATATCATCGGGTAGGCTTAGGACCTTAACGGGAAAGGTTAATTGGGTTTGAATTAAACAAAATTTTAACCCGGTATGATAAGGAATATACTGGTCGGATTTCAGGTTTGTCGGGTTAGCCCGGTTAGGTTGGTCAGATTACACAAGTTTGAATTTTAGGTAAAAAAGAAAAAAAAATTATATTTAAGTTTATGGATTCCGATTTAAAACTTATAATTATTAATAAATTTTATTGAGTGATTTATAATTATTAATATGCTAATTCATTAATTTAATGGTAAAAATATCTTAAATTTTAAAAGAAAACGACATTTAAACTTCAACTGGGTCTAATCGGGTTAACATGAAACCCGATAAAGATAAACAATCCTAACTTGATACTCGCCCCAATAAGGAATCGGGTTGGCCAGGTCAGGAAAACCCGATATCAACATAAGACCCGAATACACCCGACTTGACTATCATAATCGAGTCGAGTGTGTTTGGGTCTTATGTTGATATCGTTTTTTAAACCCGACCCGACCAACATGATTTCTTATCAGGTTAGGATTGCTTATCTTTATCGGGTTTCACATTGACCCGCTTGAAGTTTAAGGATTTCCTTTAAAATTCAAGATTTTTTACTATTAAATCAATAAATTAGCACATTAAAACTATAAATCGTTGAATTAAAGTCAATTCACAATTATAAGTATTAAATCAAAACTCACAAACTTCAATATATTAGTATAAATTTCAATCAACTAGAAATCATAGAATAGAAGAATAATATGTTGAAGTTGGACAATTAGGATAATGAATATGATACTTGCGCCTAGAGAGATTAGGTTTATAATTTTTCATTTTTAACACAAAATCCTAACTTAGTTATAACTTATAACTTGACCAACTTGATTTCTTATCGGATTAAGTTTCATGTTAGAATTTTTTTTTTAATCTCAAACTCAATAGGTCCCACCTGTACGTAACCTAATAACTCAATCCGAAAACCCGGTGGAGTTCCTACCCTAAGGCCTACACCCAAGGTGTGAAAGATTTTGACCCAACACTAGCATTATAATAAACCCAAGATGTTAAAATATTTCCTTATTAAACCTCTCACAGTAGTGATAAGTTCCAAACTCGTCGATTTACCACATCAACGTCAAATCATCATTTTCCTTGCTGACTAGAACTTGGCAAGTTCATGCAAAAATTGCAAACAACCACCCATCCCTAACTCATCAATTTTGTCACATCGCATTTTTAATTAGATAAAATTACTATAAAATAAATCATTACATTAACTTTAAAAATACATTACATAATTTTTAAAAATAATATATAAATTAAAAAAAAAACATCCTATTAAAAATAAATTACATTTATTAAAATTTAATAAAACAAGAGATAAAAATTTAAAAAGGAAAATAATATATTTTTATTATTAAAAACATTTAAAAGGAGAAAAAGGAAATAAAAATAATAGTTAAATCCAAACCACCCTTGGAACCCTTTCCCCCATGCGTTCATATTCCTTCTTCCCAAACCACCATTGGAACCCTTTCCCCATGTTTTCAAACTCATCATGAATCTAACAAGATACAAAAGACGAGTTTCACTGATGAGACCTTGCCAACAGTATTGTAACACCGCAAAATCTGAACCCTTTTTTTTAATAACAAATACAGAAGCGTGTCAAAACTACATATATACGACTTGTTATTCACAAGTTATAAAAAAAGGTAAGATATATAATATTATAAAAGTTAACTTTCTAAAATAGTGTTACTTAACATTACGGCTCGACATCAAAATCATTTCTTTAAGTCTTGGTCAATCATTCCTAATCATATTCTCCAAAAGACCCATCCATCTACAGCCTGTAAAAGATTCAACATAGTGGGGGATTAGCACGAAGCTAAGTGAATGAAAATATAACATTTTATATTGTCTAAGTACAACAATCTCGATTCACAATCTTCATAGATTCACAATCTTCACAGATTCACAATCTTCACATATTCACAAATAACAAGAGGTCCGGCGGTTTTGCAGAACCTTACAACTGTTGTGGGCCTAACAACAGCTTACCGATAGCCCTTTACTCATTAGCAATGGTAAAGCTTCCTTAAGACACAACGAATATGCCAAGGTACAATTACCGTTATCTAACAGTAAACGAAAGCCCAGCCACCCAGTCAAGCTGCCTCTATACTTTTTCATGTGCACATATCGATTAATTAACACATAGCCAGTTAATTAACATATACCATTAATACCGGTCCTGAAATAACGAAGCAGTACTAATGAATCAGCACTAACTGATTAGCACTAACAGATCAGCACTAACTGAATCAGCACTAACGGAATCAGCACTAACGGAATCAGCACTAACGGAATCAGCACTAATGGAATCAGCACTAACGGAATCAGCACTAACTGGGTCAACACTAACTGATCAACACTAATGAGATCAGCACTAACCACTTTCAATTGCAACCAAAACCATTGCAATTTAAACAATACAAAGGTTATAAATCCACTCACCTTTGCCAAATCTCTTTCCACTCAGTTGTCTAATATCACTGAGCCTCTTTTCCTTTTCCTGATAATCAAAACAATACTCGAATTAGTACCAAATTGACTTGAAAAGTTATATAATGATAAACAACTATAATGACCAACTAATGCTTACATTATAACACTACTTTGACCACTTATAAGACTTCCATATTTAAAATCAACTAGTTCACTTACTTTCCATCAATTACCGCCATCTTATTAATTAACATCAATACTCCATTTTCAATCCATTACATGTTCTAATAAAAGTTAAACATTAATAATCCCACCATTTCTCCATCTAAGTTCCTAACTAACTAGAAAAGTAAGTCCGTATAACAATCGTTTCAATATTCATCAAATTATGTACTGATAACATTTATTGATTAAAAACAACTATTTAACTTATTCTAACAACTTTTAATCACAAAACACAATTTAATGAAATTAAGTTAAACTTCATCTTCCCCAAATCACTTAAAATGGTGATTTTCTTAAAACTTCACTAAACAATAATTTCTTTAGCTAGTAATCATATAATAGGTTCTAATAACACTTAATAAGAATACAATTTATCAATTTTCAATCTAATAAAGAAACCCACTTAATATGTCAAACCCTAGTTCATAACTAAACAAATATTAAGAACCATAGTAACAAAATTAAAGATTTCATACCTTATACAAGCTAGAATTCGAATTTGTAGACCGGAAATTAGGATGGATTTGATATCTTTGCTAGAATACTCAAGAACCAAAAATATGTGTGTGCAAGTGTGTGTTTACGTGACAAAGAACAAGAGAGGCTCAAAGTTCTGATTTCTTCTTTTGGCCTATCACTACACACGTACATAGCACGTGTCCTCCATCCATAGAGTTAAAAATTCTTAAATAAAATATAATACTATTTATCTGGTTTGTAGTTAATTCGTTTAAAATACCTAACTAACTCCATTTCCACCAACAAATATATATTTAGAACTTTGGTTCAAAAATGAATCTAATGACATAAAAATCATTAAAATACCTACATATTTTAATTTCAACTAATTTTAACCCCTTGATTAAAATATCAATTAATTCAGTAAATAACATAATATTTCTCACTTACCGAAAGTGATAAAATATTAGTCCGGGTTTTGGGGTGTTACAAGTATTGATGGAGAGATAAGATCCACATAAACAACTGACGAGATTGAGATGTACTATTAGAAGCGGTTATCATATTTTATTACTAAAATGGTAGTTTCGATCATTACAATCATAACATGTAGACCTTAGTTGAATTGATTTTAGACAAAACTGCAAAAATGGTCCCTGTGGTTTAGATATTTTTAGGAAAATGGTCCAAACCTTTAAAAAATTGGATAAATGGTCCTTTTGAAAAACCTTATTTGTGGATATAGTCCTTGATGTTAACATCCGTTAATTTGGATCTGTTAACTTACGTCCTTTTTATTTGGGGACCTATTTTGACAAAATTCTAAATATGATTTGTCCTTCTGAAATCTCCGGCCGTTGACTTTGGTCGAATTTACATTCACATAAGCTCAACGGTGTGTTAGAGAGAGATTTAGAGATGCCGGTACAGTAACCATCGCCTCTCTCCACCAGAAGCTTCCATGGCTTCTCATCTTCAACCTCTTTTCATTCTTTTTCTTCTCACTGTCACACACTCATTAGCTACCCAAACAATACAATTCAATAATCGATCTCTTCCTCTTAAGGTCATTAAAGATCACGAAACCCACTAATACACCGCCCAATTTCTCATCGGAACTCCTCAACCGCCGACCAAACTTCTTGTTCATCTTCCGGTCAATCTATCTAGATTAATTGCCCACCTTCGTCTCCCTCTCTGAACTTTATCCGCCATGGCTCCCTACAATGCTTGATGAAAAAAATCTGGTGCTTAAAGAATGATATCTACAACCATTTGTGATATTCACCAAGAAAACCCACTGGAGATGTAACACCGTAGTCCTAGAGCCATTTTTTTTAAAGACTTAACGGAAGCGAATTAAAAAGACATAAATCCTAATTATTACAAGCCATAAAAACTCTTACATAATAATTATATATATATAATTCGCTATCTCAAGTCCAAACGCTATTTCGAACTTCTGCTCAACATTTTCCAGAAACGATAACAAGATAGCGCCGCTATATTCAGATAGCGTCGCTATCTTCCCCAGACAATCAAAATCCTGCAATTTCTCTTATGAACTCCACTATTTCAACCTTTTTGTACATTACACAAAGAAGAAGGTTAAATCCACTCACCTTAGCTTCCTTTTAGTGTCGAGCTCAGTAAACTTATATTACTGAGGCTCCTTCCCTTTTCTTGTACCAAACGAATACCGAATTAGTTACCTGAAATCACTAATTTTGCAACAAGTATTATAAGTTCAAGATAACATCTTTCTACAACATTTGCAACTAATTACTTGTATTCCAACACTTAACAATTACCAATGTCTATAACTTCATCAAGTCATGCCAAGTAAATCATAATGCAATTTTAACCAACTTGCACACATTAGGCCCAAACGGGTCAAAACACATAATCAAATCAAACTTGTTATTTACCAATTCCATATTGTCAAGCAACCTAATCAATACCAATTTGAGTAAATTACATACTACTTGCATACCAATGCAAGCTTAACCAACTTTGACCTTATTTAGGTCAATTTGCACATATTGACAACCAAACGGGTCAAAACTATACAATTAAGGTCAAGCTAATTACCGTTCTCAAAATAGACATAAAACATGCTCACAATTATCGTTTCAATATCAAATAGTTAGAACATAAAGGTGTTTGACTTACAAGGTTAAAGTCCACTAATCTCAACTTCACATCTTTTGACCAAACGGGTCAAAATTCATAATTTAGTTCTTAACACAACTAAAACACATTTAATCATGGAAAAACTAGCAATATATATTATAATTTGATACAAGCAACAATTACCATCCCAAACATACCATTTGACCTAAAATGACCATTTTGATCATAAGACTTCATAATTTTGACTAGTTATTACCAAATGGGTCAAGATATCTTTTAACCAAAATCATGCCCAACTATATATATTCAATTAGCATTTCAATCTTCATATTAATGCCAAACTACATGTTTATTAGTTACACACTTTGAAACACCCAACTTTTGTTAATACATGATTTACCCGAAAAAGACACATACAACCACCTGTTACTAACTCAGAAATCTGATCATTTTTATAACATATCAGTCCAGGAAAATATTATATTAATAAAGTAGACTCATAGACCTTCGAAACGACTGGTCGCACGCCCAAAACGAAGTTACGATTGATTTTATATGATTTTTGCAAAATGGTCAAAATCTGTCTCTTTTTTTTTTTTTTTTTGTGTTTACGGGATTTTTACCAAAAACTCATCCAAACTTGTAAATTCATGACCATTTCAACAATTCAAGTTACAATCAATCCTATACAACAATTATCACTTCTAACATGTTAGTTATACTTAAATTAATAAAATTTAACATTAAAACATCACTTTCAAGAATTTGGGTAAAACTCATCTTCTTCCTCAAGAACACAACAATGGTGGATTTCATAACCCTAATCAAATCAAGTTTCTCTATATCAATTTCACTTCTAATTCACTTAACAAACACATAAAAGTCCTAAGGATTCATCAATTAACAATTACAAGAAACCCATCAAAACCCAAGAACCCTAATTCATCCATGCATCAAGAACTATAAACCCTAGCTTTAGAGGAAGAGAACTTACCTAAAGCTTTCTTCAAAAACGAAATCACAGAGATGATTGAGAAGAGATTGAACTATGATCTTCAATTTGGGAAGAAAAAGCTTCAAGTGTGTGTGTTGTGTTGGAGTCGTGACTAACAAAGAAAGGAAGGCAAGAAAGACCAATTTTGACACATACCCACATCTTGGCCACGTACCCCCCCTCCCCAACACAGTCTAATTCATTTAAAACGCAGTACAGAATATTAGGTTCGCAGATAATTAATTTAGACCTACCTAACTCCAATTTTAACAACGAAGATATTTTTGAAACCCCGGTACAGAAGTGAACCCAAATATGTAAAGATCATTTAAATATATAAATATCTCAGTTTTACTAATTTTAACCCCATGGTTAAAACACAATTAAATATAATTAAATCAAATAAATTATATAAAACAATAAACAATTAAATTACTTACCGAAAGTAATTAAAAATTCTAGGCCGGGTCTCAGGATGTTACAGGAGAAACCAATTTCGGAGATCTAGTCGAAGATGTCATCACCATGGTTGGGCTTCGGTCTCAACCGTCGACAGGTTTTTGTTTTCGTGTTCGCCGAACTTATTTATTGAAAGGTCTGGTAACCGGTACTAATGGCGTACTGGGTTTTGGGAGGTCAAAGATTGGTTTACAATATCAGATGGCCAGCAACTTTGACTTCATCGGCCGGATTTATAATGTACAGTAACGGTACCGGCATCTCTAAATCTCTCTCTTACACACCCTTGAGCTCAACCCATGGTGTTGATGGGTACTATGTTAATGTAAATTCGATCAACATCAACAACCGGAAATTGGCCGGAGGACAAATCATATTTAGAGTTTTGACAAAATTGGTCCCTCCAGATGAAAAGGACATAAGTTAACAGATCCAAATTAACGATGTTAACATCAAGGACTATATCCACAAACAAGGTTTTCCAAAAGGACCATTTATCCAATTTTTTAAAGGTTTGGACTAGTTTCCTGAAAAAATCTAAACCACAGGGACCATTTTTGCAGTTTTGTCTTGATTTTATTTTATTTTTTAACATTTGTGAGAATTTACATATAAAGTTGCCTAGCACCCTTGCTAGGAAAATAATTACAAAAGTATTAGTTGCAAATTGTATCTAGAGATTTAGGGTTATAAATTTAATCTAATCAATTCACTTAAAATTTAGAGTACCTACTTGAGAGTCAAATAAAAGAAAAAAGTCTTTAACATCAGCGATTAAAACTACGCGTAAGGGCATGATCGTCCCACGACCACGACCACTCTTCAACAAAAAAATCCAACAAATTATATTGCACATTATTTACGAACTACCCCACTACCAAGATATACATAAATTAGAAGACTTTGCGTATGTAAGGGAAACTTGGTGTTGATCTCATCACTTGACTACTTGAGTCGCAACAGATATCTACTTGCTAGAAGTATATATTAACCAACTTATAAATAAGATAATAGAAAATTATTCAATCTGATCCCACTTTTAACGATAGTCACAAGGGATTAATCTAAACCATTGGAATAATCACATAAATTTTAATCCAAATTTTTTTTTATAAAAAAATATTATGTGATAATCACATGTGATTGTATACTTTATCCAGAAGATATTAATAGCAATGAAAATATTAACATAAACGATAATTCAACCTATGTAAATATATAATAACATGTGAATATATAGATAGATCACATCTAATCATATACAAAAAGATCAAATGTAATCAAATATACTATTAATGTGACATGTGAATCAAGTATATCATCACACGTGATTATACAAAAACATCACATGTGATCAAGTATACAATCATATGTGATTATCACATAATGATGTTTTTTTGATGAAAAATAAAAAGAGTAAAAAATATATATTTTAACTAATGAGTGACAAATACAAAAAATATTCATTCATGTATAAAATGTATGATTAATTTTGGGGATTAATTATTATTAATTCAGTAATTGTACTTTGTCCCTTATATATATACTAGCTTCAAAGCCAGCCCAATCGGGCGGGCATGCTTCAAGAGATATGTAGAAAAATAACAAAAATATTTATACAGTTTAAATGACATAAAAATTCATAATTATAATGATAAATTGGTACCAATTTTGATACATGAATAAATATTACAGAAGATTTAAAGATGAAATAAGACTTCTTTGCAAACAACATTTGTTGTTGAATTAATGAAACTGTCATCTTTGTCGTAAATATAGAGACAACATTGAGAATGTGAGGCTATTGGTTTAGGGTTATGCACAATGACATAATGTGAATAGAGACAACCAAGTAATAAATGGAATCTGTTATCAAAATCTATTAAACAATGATTAAATAAAATATGTTTTGCATAATTATGATTCGTTATTTATAGGGAATTGTCATAAACAAAATGCATAGAATACAATTGTAATTAAGTTTTAGATTTGTTTTAACAATAATGCAAGTTTAAGTCTGATATTTACCTCGCTGCAGGTGAAGAATTGAGAGGTCTGATATTTATGTAATTTTAAATTAGAGCAAGTATGAACATAACATGGTGAATTCGATATTAGTGCAAGACTTTGGTAAAGCTATAAAACTGATTTTTTTTTTGTTGAACTGTAAAGCTATAAATCATGTTGGTGAAATTGAGCATTATAGTAATAAAATGCGTGTACTTTTAATACGATTCTGTTTGATGTAGGTTGATTATGTTACTGAGTTTATAGGCTACTACAGGTTGTTGCTTTGACTTATTGTTTTTTGTGGTTTATGTAGGACAACCGTTGAAAACAAAACCGAATGAATAAGGTGGGTTTGTTCAGATCATACCTAATACGAAGATCAAATGATGTTGCTTGAAGGCATTTTAGCATTCCGTAAGTGTGTTCCTCATTCTATTTTTCTTGCTATGATGAAATATGCCTGCAAATTACATGATCTGGCCTATTAGGTTCGGAGTATGTTTGTAGTATTTAAATAATATGCAGTGTTTGACCCGTTTTTCAAACTAAAAAAAAAAATTTAAAAATGGAAAATTAATTTTTTTTTATAATATTGTTGTTAATAAATATGTACATTTAAAAATCTGTACATATTTGACAGAATGTAGTTTTATGCAATTCACATAATTCTTATGTATTATACCTGCGTTTATTTGGAGATCGAGGTTGATGGAGTGAATTTGAGGCGGACGAATCTTTTTAGCCGAATAGGGATGAAATTGAGTAGTATGAAATAGAAAAACCAACTGATTTATTAAATAGATAATTATTTTGTGTATCATATAATTTATTAATTTTCTACATGTCATGCTTTATGTATGAAATTGAGTAGTCATTATAATTCGACTAATATTACAGTCAACTATGTTAAATGTATATATTAAAAAATAAACAAAATTGTTTGAATATATTAGTCAATACATATGACTAATATTACAGTCAACTCATTTAAATTCATATATAAAAAATCTAAAATAATATATTACATTAAATTATGGTTTGACTAATAATTGTTCGATTATTAAATTACAATTGAATTATGGTTTCTATAAATAATGAATTAATAAGCACCATATGAAAAATAATGCAGAAACCGTAAAAGATATACAATAACACTAATCTTTGATTAAAATGTTGCAGAAAAATATTTCTTAATAAATAATTCAAATATCAAGTAAGTTAAAGGAAGAACAAAACACAGATACAACAATTCGACAAAATACAGATACAGAGAAACAGAATTCTTAGAATACAATTCTTAAAATTACGAAATTTAAAAAAAAAATAGAACATAAAATATGATTTTGTTAGTATGAGGTTATACGTAAGGTAGGCCACGTAGACTAATTATTCAAACTTAGTTGCTCTAAATTAGACGCAAGTTTACATATTTTTCTGCAGTTCATAAGAAATTCGCTTTATAAGGTTGTACATTTATTGACAATTTTAAGTTGTATACCTTTTTTTTTGTAGATCGTGGATGTTGGATGGGATTTGAGTCGGGAGGAATTCGCTGGATTGTCTTCAATCTGTGAATATCAATAATGGCATATTTTTGAATTACACTAAGAGAGGTCATATAATCTTCCATATATTGTGTTAAGTAGTTAGGGTATTATATATCTTTTTTTTTTTTAATTTGAATTTTGGTAGTTGATAATCTCGTTCTATTTTAGAATTTTTAATTATTTGATAGTTTCTTCTTTTAGTAAAACGAATTATGGGAATTTCTAAACTTAGTTTAAAGTTTAGATGGAAAGTAATACTTCAAATGATGGCAAACGAATCATCCGCCTTTATAAATTTAGAATCTGAAATTTTCCGGAAATTTAATTTGAAATTTAAATTTAGAACTGGCAACTAATCTTCCGAAAATAATTTAAAATTTATGTGTTAATTTTGGTGGTTTTGGAATTCAAATTTGAGATGTGGCATTAATCCCCATTACACGTCATCATTGGTAGCCAATGAGAGTGTAGGAAATGGATTAGTTGACAAATGAAAATCAAATTAGGCCTCATGCGGTTGATTTTTTATATAGAACTTTATAGAACACAAATTATAACATATATACAATCTTGAATCTTGTTATAGAAATGAGTTCATGATTTTAATTTACAAGCCCCTTTCCTCGTAATTATAATAAGCTTAAATTTTCAAGATACCCTTCGAAAGTTTGTTACATGATCAATTTAACCAATCTTGACCCTTTAACTCGAAGTTAATTACAGATACCGGAGTTAGTCATTTTGTTTGTATAGTAGCACACTTATATATTTTGACGCAGTTCCATCGACTAGGATGAGGTCTTGATTGATCATTATGCATGTTAATTAATTATCCCTTCAAATAATTTGTACTTTGGGCCAAATACATTTAAGGAGTGTGAGAATTTATGCAAATGTAATCTGATCCATATTAAATTGGGTTATAGAAATAGTCTCTCTATATCTATACAAATTATGTATTTTTGTAATGACTTCATAATCTACCCTAATTTAGTCCTTTTGAATACATGATCATTGATCAACATCACACACCAATACTAATAGGTTACAAGTTTGGGTCTACTTATAGGTCTACCCATTTCTAAACTTGACACGTGTCATCCACTAAATCTCTTTCTTCATATCATCTCTTGATTTTGACATTTGTCATGATCAAATTGATAGACACATGAGTAAGCACAAATACTATTAGTCTATTAATTTGCAACAGAAACTATATATGTGCATGCAACAAAAAGACACTGAAAACGAAAACATGTGTAGAGAACCAAAGAATATGTTGCCTCTCTTTGGAGGCCATCTAAAAGCCGTAGCATCACAAAGAAGCCTGCTGATCATGTTTCAAGTGTCACTCCAAAGCTTTCATTTTACATGTAATGTGGGGCCCACCAAACATAAAACATATATTCTAAAAGATTGAAGCTACCTTAATTACCTGATGTTATTCCATTCTTGATCACTCCATTTGTTAACTAGTGGTCATGTTTCTCATTGATTCCTTGGTCACCTTCATTGCTAAACTTTTCTATTTATGCATTGTTTGTTTATCATTCTTTTACCACCTTAATTATTTTCTTCCATTTACAATGTCTGCACAGCAAGGGCCTCCCTCCCGCCCATGGTTCCGTTTAGCCACCATGATCCGCCCACCACCGCCTGCCGCACAGCCCAATCAAGCCCCAACACCACCAAGGCCAACATTGATTCGACCTTCGCTAACGTTTACCTCAACAACTCCACTACCTACCCCTCCCCCACCACCCCAACAACCCACCCCACCCCAACCACCCACCCCAACCGTATCTCCTCCACGATCTACCCCAACCCCACAGCCCACATCTCCTGTTCCAGCTACTAAAGTGGTCGAACCACCACCAACACAATCATCTTCAGCCCCGACCACACCTCCATCACCAAAATCTGAATCTCCCAAAGTGCTCTTAGGTTCTCCTCCACCATCGGTAACAACCACCGTAACCCCGCCATCCTCCCCACCTAAAGTTGTCAAACCACAAGAACGTACCCAACTTCCACCTCCACCTCCACCCACTAATGTGGTCACACCGCCAGCATCACCACCACCACCATCTTCTACCACCAAAGGCATAAAGTTTTCATTTTTGGCTCCACCACCATCTCCACCGACGAATTCTCGTTTTATTCCTTCCCCACCATCATCACCACCACCACCCCCGCCACCAATGCAACTATCTGAACATCCATCTTCCCCACCTAAAAATATCAATACCTCACCTACCATAAACCCACTTTCTCCACCACTACAATCTTCACTTAAACAAAAACCCTATAATGACACTCCACCAGAACACGAGCCAAAAAACGTGCATGTCCAAGAAACCAAACAGATCGCTGCAACTAATCCGAGGCCTACAGCTGGTGGAAACACTATAACCAAACGACCCGAAACTCATAAGAAATTACACTCGGATTCTGAAGATGTAGGGAAGAATATTATAACTATTGCAGGTGATAACAAAGGAGCTATCATGAAGATAACCCCTTCAACTGGCGACACAACACATAACAGAATTCACATCAACCGACACAATCCTACCACCTCAACCAATGGAGAAACAGATTCAGATGCCAACAAGAACAAGAATCAAGAATCAAACTCATCACTTCTAAAGACTTCATTCTTGAACAGTAATGTACAAGGTGTTAACAATTCCATTCTCTACAATAGCACCGTCAACCATCATGATCCTGGTATCCACCTCACTCTCACAACAAAGTCTCGCACCAAGAAAGGCCAACGTGAAATCAAAATTTAAAGATGGAATAATCTTGATGTGTTATTTCATTAATTATGAGTAATTGAATAAGTGGAGGGGTCTAGTTTGAGTGGATCTGACTCTGTTTTTGTTACATTTCAGTTTCTTCCTTATGATTATAAGTATAATGTCGTACGACTTGAATTTGAATTAATAAACACTTCATGTTTTATAACTGTAACTATACCTCTATCTCTATATTTAAAATATAGCACATTTATATCATTTATTTCAAACCATATGCTTTAACATCTTATTTGCTTAATTTAGTGTTTTATGGATTCTTATTAGTATTACCGTTTGTATAGCATTAGCAGGGCAGCTGATCAAATTGAACAATTTCTGACCCTAAAGTTCTTAGCCCACATACTTATGTCTTAGTTGGGGTCAAAGAATTTATTGGCTAAATTTGCTCAGCTAATTTACCATAAAATTTATCGAATTTTTAGGCCCTAGTTAGAATCTTAAAAAGAAGCCCATTGAATAATTTTTTTCCAAAAGTAAAATTCATATGTACCATTAAATGAAATTATGTAAAAATAAAGAACATATGTTAATCCCGACTCCAAGTCTTTAAAACTTTCTTGAAACTCCTAGTAAATTTTTGCTATGAAGTATGAACCACAAGATTTCACTTTTAAGAAGCCCTATACAAAACTAGCTGCCATAAAGACGACTAATTTCAATACAGCAGCAGCTTCAGTAAACCAATTTCAATAAACAACTAGTTTCAAAGTTCTGCAAACAGTTTATATAATGTTACATGTTTCATGTGAATATACAACTATATTCAATAAACTAGAGCTTCAAAATTTAAATTGACAACAACTTGACATTACATAGTGTTTAGTGACATAATCACAAAAACTAAACTGATACATCTAAAGTCTATCATCAAAATTTTAATTCAGACAAAACGAAATACAGGGATTGACTTGTAAATGATACATTTATTCTGGTATGCCTATTAACAGTGACCAAATTAACAATTGTTGACTCAATCATTAAACCCAATTAACAGTGCCCAAATGAATAAGCAAAAAACCTAATTAAACAATTGCTAATTCTGCAAATTGCAAATACTAACCAAAGTGAAATCAATTTAAAAACTGTGAATTTACATATTTAGAAATTAAATGAAATTACCTCATTAGAGTCGAGAGTTTGTGTATAGGATCAAGCAGATAGTGTGGAAGAGTCGAGAGAGAGAGAGAGAGAGAGCCTATTACGAGATAATTATTATAGTGAATATTATTGTTTATATTGTACTCCCTCCGTCCAATAAAAAAAGTTTATGTTTCATTTGGGCACAATATTTTAGGAGATAGTTAGTGGTGGGGTCCTTTGTAATACTTTTTATTAAAATATAAGGTTAGATTGGAAAGAAAAAGTGTTCTATTGGTGAAATGATTGTTAATAATATTATTTTATTAGGTGGGCCCCCAAATTTGAGGAATGTAAATTTTTTTATGGGACAAAATTTTAAGTAGAAATGTAAAATTTTTTGTGGGACGGATGGAATATTATTTACTTTCCTTTATCTCCCCATTTAATTAAGGAGAGTTTGTTGTATTCTTTATTATATAATAACAATCGAGGTTTTGACCATAATCTACACAGAGCCGAGTTCCCCTCTTTTAATCGCTAACGGCATGTTTAGATAAGCTTGCTTGTCAAAAAGTGACAGTTTTTTTTTGAACGACATCTAATCTATACCAATTGTCCACAATGGGACTTGAACCCATGACCTATAACACCTTATACAATTCACCATACATTTTTATTTTTTTCTTTTTTAAATATTCTTACCTCTTAATTTTAACTTCTCAAAAAGTTAATAAATCAATAAACATTTTTAAAAAGTATCCAACATGCCCTAAGTAGTCATTTGGGAAGATTGAAGAACGAGTGAACCAATAAAATGGGCTAATCCTATAAAATGGATTCTTATATTTCGTGGTTCCTAGGCGGTTACCCAAGTCCAAGGATGGCCCTGCATGTGGTGATATCGATCATGATCGGAAAAAATCTTGAAGATCGAACTTGATTAAAGAACAGTATCGTGTAAAGGATTGTAATCAACTGAATTAATCAATAACAAAGATTATCCGGAATTAATCAACTGAATTAAAAGATGATCCGGAAGGCTGTGACTTGGTGTATGCGTTGGAAATTTCTAAATAATAAGGTTCTCAACGTAACCGCACTAACAAAGACATGTATTTTATTTGAAATTTAGTTGGTCTCTTTTGATTGGATCTAACATCGTGATAAGAACTTCGATATTTCGAGTAGTGTTGTAGCCAAATCAATGAGTCTAGATATTAATTCGGTCCAAGTTGGTTAGGGCCTAACTATAGTACGGGTGTAGTTTTGAGGCGGTTCTATATATGGGTTGGCAAATGTTGGACTTGTGGTTATTTCTTACTATTTCGGGCTGGGGTGGAGGATAGGAACAAACATTCTGGGTTATCGTTATTACCTTTTTGAGCAGTAGTATAGTTTATGTTTGTAATATTTGGTTTTTGATTCTTCATTTGTGGGCTGGGTGAGAGCTCTTGATTTTAGTTTGTTTTAAGCGACGTACCCTACCAATACCTTCAATGGACCATTTGATATTCGGGTGTTGATGAGTATCACATTACGTGTTGAATAATCGAGTGTTTGTCCTTTGTATTCTTTGTGGTCCATATCATATGCAATACCTATGGTTCAGACCCTGGGGTTTTTGTTAAACAGAATAATATACAAAAGGAAAGGATTGCACCTCTTCTTTGACAGCTCACCTCCAACGGATCTCTCCATTAATGCCTCAATCATCATCAATATGTTTCCTTTCTATTTTTCATTCCTTGTGTATAAATGTACCAATTCCCTGTAATGTTAAACACACACGAGCAATACAATAAACTCAATATTCATATGTTTAATATGGTATCAGAGCAGGCAAGCTCATCATCTACCGATTTCTTCAATTAGCCTCTGTTTTTTGACGAGTTCTCCGAGCCGTCATGCCTACTTCAGTAGACGGAAACTCGGATCAGAATCTGTCACTACAGTTGGCTAATCTTCTCAGAAATATCAACCCACAAAACTCACAAATTCCCAAACTGTCCGATAACCTGCAAATCAATCTCAAACTGAATAATCAGAATTATGCTCTGTGGACTCGTATGATTCGAGTCGCCATAGGGGGGAAAGTCAAAATCCTTACTTTCTCATCTTACCGTGAATCCACCAGATCAAGAAGATGAATCTTTTGATCGATGGGAACAGGAAGATCTAATCGTTTTTTCATGGCTTATTCAAAACATTGAGCCAAGTCTTGCGGGTAATCTTACCGAATACCCAACCGCAAAAAGTTTATGGGATGCACTAGTTGTCACCTACAGTAGTGGGAAAGACAAATTACAAATTTTTAACCTTCATGTCAAGGCAAATGACATGTAACAAAACAGCAGCACTCTTGAAGAATTGTGGATTACTCTACAAGGTATTTGGGGTGAAATTGACAGGATCGATCCAAACCCAATGAAGTGTTCGGATGACATTAAGGCATACTCGAAAATCAGACCGGAACAGAAACTCTTTCAATTTCTGAATTCACTTGACCGAAAGTATGAACACATTAAGAGAGAAATTCTTCGATTAGATACTCTCCCCTCTACAGAAGCCGCATATGCTATGGTCCGAAAAGAAGCTGCTCACCAAACAATTTTGGGAGCGAACTCTGAAACGCAAGGACTAGACTCAGGGCTCACCGTCGCCGCCACTGAAACCGAAGGGTCAGGGCTTGCGACTCGGAGCCATCGCCGACCGCCGGAAGGGAGAAGAATCAATTCGTTTAAAGAAGATAAATTTCACCTTGAATGTGATATTTGCGGTATGAAATAACACACTGCCGAGCAGTGTTTTCAGGTAGTCAGATATCCCGACTGGGGGACGAACGGACACAAGAAGAAATCCTCGGTGTCCGACAAAGGGAAATCATCGAGCGACGGGAACACCGACCGAAAAAATGGAAAAGGATCGGGGTTCGGGGGAGTGGCAACGACGAACCCTAATTTTTGGGGAGAAGGAACTTCCTCATCAGTGATACACGAAGGTACAGGGGGTGAGAGTGAGATTAACTCGAACCCCCCCTATCTTTCCAATTGTTTCAAATCTTTCCATGTTCTTTCAAAATATCACACAACCAACCCTTTAAATAAAATAAGTAATGATACCCATTTAAAAAACTTATCCGATAAATCCGAAAGTGTCAAAATGACTTTAAATAAAAGTTTTTTAAATAACTTTAAATCCGAAACAAAAAAATACAACCATTTTTTACTTGCCAAAATGACTTTAATTCCTTTTTAAATCAAAGTTTCTTAAAGTGTCAAAAGACTATAAATATTCAACACTCTAAAGATCGTATGGGCGGGGTTGTCAATATGGTCCAACACTCTAAAGATCGTGAACACTCATGGATTTTTTATTGTGGGGCCACGGACACCATGACCTACGACTTGTCCGATTTTACAAGAACTACTAAACCAACAAAAAATTTTATAAAAACTGCGAATGGGGAAAACATACATGTAAAATCAGGAGGGAGTATTGAGATTTCTCCTACACTCAAACTCTCAAAATGCTTATATATTCCTGATTTATCGCATAAACTTTTATCTGTTAGTCATGTCACAAAAGAATTAAATTGCTCAGTTCTTTTGCATCGAACTTTTTGTATCTTACAGAATATCAGGACGGGGGCGATAATTGGGTGTGGCACTGAGAAGAACGAGCTATATTATGTGGATGAGGTAACCCAAACAGGGAATGCAATGTTATCTCACGGCACAACAGAACGGGAGGCTTGGTTGTGGCACAGAAGACTAGGTCACCCATCTATCAGTTATTTACATACTTTATTTCCTAAACTTTTTCCTTTAAATTGTAAGTCACATTGTGAGACATGTATGTTTGCTAAAAATCATCGGAAAACTTTTAAACCAAATTTTACACGGGTTGACCGACCATTTTCGTTAATTCATTCTGATGTATGGGGCCCAGCTCCTGTCTTTGGAGGCCAAAATTTTCGTTTTTTTGTCGTGTTTGTAGATGACTTCACACGAATGACTTGGGTTTACTTATTAAAATATAAAAATGAAGTTTTTGAAAATTTTAAAATTTTCTATACAATGGTCCAAACTCAATTTAATGAAAATATCCAAATCCTTAGGTCTGATAACGGTGGTGAATTTATTAACTCTAATATGAAATTTTTTTGCGAAGAAAAATGTATGAATCATCAAACCTCGTGTCCTCATACACCAGAACAAAACGGTGTCGCTGAGCGAAAAAATCGTATTCTCCTACAGATTACTCGAGCCCTTTTAATAGAATCTCAAACCCCAAAATATTTCTGGCCTGAAGCTCTTGCTACAGTGGCCTATCTCATCAACCGTCTTCCCACCCAAATATTAAAATTCAAAACCCCGTTACAAGTTCTAACTGAATACACTAAGCCTCCTCCCATTCTCACTTTAGAGCCACGTATCTTTGGTTGTACCGTCTTTGTCCACATACCAAAAACTACTAGATCAAAACTTGATTCATGTGCGGAAAAATGTGTGTTTGTCGGGTACGGTGTAAACCAAAAAGGTTACCGATGTTACAATCCTAAAACTAGACGTATGTTTACCACAACGAATTGTGATTTCTTAGAAACCGAATATTACTACTCCAACATCAGTGGTCAGGGGGAGAGCACGAATAATATGAACGACACGCTAAGTTGGCTTGAGACAGTAAACACAAACCAAAGTAATCCTTCCACAGATGCTCAACATGTTGAACCCACTTCAACAGAAACACAATCTCCTCAACATACTGAAGACAGTGCCCCCCAAGAATCGACTCCTACTCCTGCACCGGTACCCGAGGTAAGTGACTCGACCCCTACTAACAATCTATTTGAGCAAGAAACTATGCAGGAAACAGATCAAGAGGATGAAGAGCTCACCACAATCCAAGAAGACGAACCTGAACAATATACTTTACCTCCAAGATCAAACCGAGGCATTCCACCTAACAGATACTCACCAGAAAGGGAAACCAGGAAGGGTAGGTATCCAATGGCCAATATAGCTAACGGAAACTTATCTAAACAAGCCAAAGCTTTCACTGTAGCCCTATGTTCAGAAGAAATCCCTACAAATGTCGATCAAGCACTCAAATCCAAACAATGGAAGAATGCAATGGAAGAAGAAATGAAAGCTCTAGAAAAGAACAATACTTGGAACAAATGTATTCTACCACCAGGGAAGAAAGCCGTTGGGTGCCGATGGGTATTCACAATCAAATACAAACCCGATGGAACAATAGAAAGATACAAAGCAAGACTAGTAGCAAAGGGTTATACACAAACATATGGGATTGACTACTCAGAAACCTTCTCTCTTGTAGCAAAAATCAACACTATCAGAGTTCTCTGTTCCATAGCTGCAAATCAAGAATGGCCCCTGTACCAGTTCGATGTAAAAAATGCTTTCTTACACGGAGAACTGCAAGAAGAAGTGTACATGGAAGCTCCACATGGCTTCACAAATAACTTCAAAAAAAGGGAAGTGTGCCGCCTTAAAAAATCTCTTTATGGTTTAAAACAATCACCTAGAGCTTGGTTTGGGAGATTCACCATAGCTATGAAAAGCTATGGGTTCAAACAAAGCAACTCTGATCACACTTTGTTTCTTAAAAGGAGAGGAAAATTGATAACATGTCTAATAATTTATGTTGATGATATGATCATTACAGGTAATGATAAAGAAGAAATAGCAAAGTTGAAGGGAAGGTTGTTCTCAGAGTTCGAAATGAAAGATTTAGGAAACCTCAAATACTTCCTCGGAATCGAAGTTCTAAGGTCAAAGCAAGGGATCTTCATGCATCAGAAAAAATATATTCTTGACTTATTGGCAGAGACTGGTATGCTTGATTGCAAACCCGCTGAAACACCGATGATCATGAACCCGAAACTTCTTATCAACGAAGAAACTAATCTAGCTGACAAGATGAGATACCAAAGAATGGTGGGAAAATTGATATATCTCTCACATACTCATATGGACGCAGTCTTGAGGATGGTAAGATATCTTAAAGGAACAGTATTACATGGGATCTTGTTTAAACCAAACGGTCATCTTGAAACTCAACTATATACAGATGCAGACTGGGCAGGAGACAAAAACGACAGGAGATCAACCACAGGATACTTTGCTCTTGTCGGTGGAAATCTTGTAACATGGCGCAACAAGAAACAAAAAGTAGTTGCCCTATCTAGTGCAGAGGCGGAATTTAGAGGAATCGCGAGAGGGATAACTGAGGTACTATGGATAAGACGACTCCTTACCAAGATAGGGTATTCTCCACGAAAACCAAGTGAAGTCTTTAGTGACAACGAAGCTGCAATTCAAATATCTGAAAACCCTGTTCAACATGATCGTACCAAACACGTAGAAGTGGATCGGCACTTCATCAAAGAAAAATTAGAAGCAAAAATTATCACTCTTCCATTTGTGTGGTCTGAAGACCAACTCGCTGATATCCTAACCAAAGCCGTTAGTGGAAAATCGCTACAAGAAGTTCTAGACAAGTTGAATTTTGGTAATCCCACCATTCAACTTGAGGGGGGTGTTAAACAGAATAATATACAAAAGGAAAGGATTGCACCTCTTCTTTGACAGCTCACCTCCTACGGATCTCTCCATGAATGCCTCAATCATCATCAATATGTTTCCTTTCTATTTTTCATTCCTTGTGTATAAATGTACCAATTCCCTGTAACGTTAAACACACACGAGCAATACAATAAACTCAATATTCATATGTTTAATAGTTTTTCTAACAGCAGAACACACACATCATTTGAACTACTCTTTATAGTTTATACCATCAGATTACAAGCCCTTTAGTGTTCGTCATCAACGTAGAAACACGAACCATGGTAAGCACTAGGCATCAATGAATGTGTTGCCTATAGAGATTAATACTATTTGTATCTAAAACTTAGAGAAAATAAACCGCACATAAATGTACATATAAACAATGATTGATAAACGTATTTATGCAGGCAATTAATTACTTGTAGTTTAGTTTGATTGAATATCCGAGTGCAACATCGGTCTGCATTGAAAACGAGACCATCAAACTAAGAAGAAAACACAAATAAAAATAATATTTAGTTGGAGCCAAATAATATAATTTGTGGATGCCAAAATTTCAATCGTTCTTTATTTTTTCTATTTGGCTTGCGTCACATTCATTTTAAAATTTTAATCTAATTAATTTTGCACCACTTGTTTCCTTTTCATAACGTCCTGATCGAGTATACATTTCTTGTCTTTATTTCTTTTGTAATTATTTTAGGGTTTTTGTAGCTTACGATCTAGACGACATGAGGTGATGTTATTATTATTATTATTATTATTATTATTATTATTATTATTATTATTATTATTATTATTATTATAATATTCAAATTAGGCATGACTAATTAATAAGGGTGAGAATGATTTAGAAACCGAACTGATAATGATAAATTTTTAAAATCGAAAAACCAAACTGATTACACGTTTTCAGTTATGTTTCGATTCGGGTTCGGTTCAGGTTTTTTAAAGCCCAAATGTTCACCCTTATTCAAGGACCGGACCGGACAGAAACCAATGTGATCAAAACCATAAATCATGAAATTACAAAACCGAAAGCCGAATCGGTTACATGTTTTTGGTTTCGGTTCGGTTTCGATTCGGTTCGTTTTTTCGGCCCAAATGCTCACACCTACTAATTATTAATATGAACAAACTATTTTGTAATGTGTATATAAAATACTTAGTTGATTACAAAAGTACCCTTGTCCCACAAGAGTAAATAGGTGGTACTACACCATCCTGACCCCCGACGAAAACTAAACACAGGTTGCATGTACCATGAGTGCATGCACTTGATCAATCCAAACATTAATCTTTTTTAGTATTTTCTATATTAAAAAATAATTAACGTCAGCTATATGCCAATTATATAGTTAGATAAAAATATGAACATAGTCATCATCATTCATCATTGGTGATGTCTGGTTGTTTTTATAAGAATATAATGTTTTGCAGATAATGTGTAATGAACTTAAATATTTATTTTACATTATCTAATACAAAAGAAAGGATTTTTAGAAAACTATATGAAAAAGGCAATAATCGGCCACCTCATAAGAGCACAAGGTATACAACAGATGTTATACCAATATACAATGGATGTTATACCATTGTTCATTTGGTCACCTCTACCTCTTTATCACATCATCTTGACCAAACACATAAAAAATCTCGATCAAATCCACGTAGCAAGCAACCAAATTCATTCCCTTTGAAATAAACTCATTTCCTTTGAAAACTGGTGACATGCATTAGTCGCCTAGACAACAAAATACAGGGCAGGATGCGTCGTAGAAGAGAGTGCATAATTAAGACTGGACGGTATGGGGCATAGATCGGGGTCGTGGGGCTGAGGTGGCCGCTCGGCCACGGCGTGGTGTATCGGGGAACACCGCCCCCCTACACGGCGTGGGGTGCGGTGGTGATGATCCGTGGGCACGAGCACGAGAGAGAACGAGCGGGGACGGCTTTTTTTTTTCGACCGTTGGAGCCCAAACGGTCATAAGCCCGTTAGAATTTAAAAAAAAAAACTTTTTTTTTTATTTTTTATTTCCCCTATATATACACACAATAATACATCTTTTTTTCTCACATCTTTACCATCTTTCTCTCTACAATCATTCTCTCTACAATATTATTTTTCTCACATCTTTTACTGCCAAATGGATTCCAACCAAAGCTCGCCCGATTCCAACCAAAACACGCACGACAATCTTGGATTTGCACAGTTCGAGCCATATATTAATATGCTCAACACAGGCACTCCCATTCCACCAAATCCCTAATACCAACAACCTCAATACCAACAATTCCAAAACCCCCATTTCCAAAACCCACAATACCAAAACACCCAATTCCAAAACCCACAATACCAAAACACCCAATTCCAACCAAATCAGTTTCAACAAAGTCAATTCCAAAGTGCTCAATTCCAAAGTACACAATTTCAACAAACAGAGGCTGGCGGTAGTCGTGCAAAAAAGAAGTCGAAAGGAAAGGGGAAAGCCAAAGAGAAAGAAGTTATTGATTCTGACGGTCCATTGACTTGGACCACTGAAGAAGAAGTTGCTTTGTGTAAAGCTTGGTGTTCCTCGTCAAAAGACCCAAAGGATGGGAATAGCAAAAAGCCGAAGGGCTATGGGACGCTGTGTCCAAAGCATTCCACGAGCTTATGGGGCGTCCAACGTACCGAAACCACGACAAACTTTCTGGGAAATGGCGTCAACTAGTCACCAATTTAACAAAGTTTAACGGTATCTACAACAAGCTCATGTCTGAGAAACGTAGTGGGGTGAGTGATTTTAATGTTATGGCAGCGGTAATGCTAGAATACAAGGGTAATGGGCGTAATGGTTTTGAGCAAGAACATCAGTGGTTGGTTGTCAAAGACGATCCAAAATGGTTAGCGATGCCGACTTCACAAGAGCACCAACAACAACAACAATCAAAGCGGTCTCGTAGTTCCCATTCGGTTGATGTTTCTGATGGTCATACGACTACTTCGCGTATCGACCTGAATGCTGGGGACGACGACTACCCCGATGACTTATTCGATGAAGTCGAAGAAACCCCCACTCCAAGCCGACCGGTAGGAAGAGATAAGACCAAACGAGCACAACGGCATGCGGCGCAGCAGGCAGCGTCGAACACTACGATGGAAGAAGTCGCAAAGTTGTTGGCCGATCATGGTGTGTCGTCAAAAGAAAAAAATGTGATAAAGAAGGAAAAACTGCAGACGGACAAGACCGCTAAAGAGGGAACAATAATGCTCAATATCATCGCTATTTTGAAGCATAAAGAGGACGATTTGGATGGGGAGGATCTCGAGATTTTGAGGCAAGCGAAAGCGAAGGCGAGGGCCGCTTTCCGCAATTTAAGCTAGTTTTTTTTTTCAAGTATTGTATTTTTTTAAAAAATTTCTAGGATTTTAATTTTTAATTTCTAGTATTGTAATGTTTAAATTTTTAATTTTAATGAAATTTTAATTTTATGTTTAAAAAATAAAGGGAAAAGAAATGATGAGTTGGAAAAAAATGGTGTGGGGTGGAGTGGTGGGTATTTCCTTGATAAAGTGGAGTGGTGTGGTGTGGTGTGGTTGCTGAGGTGACAGATGATGTGGCAGGAAAATTTTCAAGTGGTGGTGGTGTCCATACCCCATAGTCTAAGGGAGAGCACGCGTCTTGATAAGGGGGCGCAAAGAGGGACGTAGAAAGGAAAAGAGATGGGTGGGAAAGAAAACCATAGTAGAAAGGAAATAGAAATAGACGATGAAAAAAATTATTAAAAACATGTAGGAAAAAAAATACTAGTATTTTGGTCTTTCAGATAAAAGTGAGAAAAAAAATGAAAATTGGAGATCATAGCTGGGATATAAATCACGAATTAAAAGTGTATGGACAATAAACAGAATTAAAAATATAAAAATAAAATTGTAGAATTTAAAAAAATACAAAGACAACTTCTCTAATCAATCAAAAAACAAAGTGTAATTGTATAATAGTAATACTATTTAGTTTTACTTATAAACTTCCTTATTAGATGAAGGTATATGTCAAAATTAATGGATAATATTAAGAGAGAGAATCCTACCCTATATATGAGGCCTAAATTTGAAGAGGGTTTGACACCATGACAATTTCAAGCATTCCTATTCGTCCATAACGCCACTTGGAATTCCCTGATTGATCCACGTCATTTGCACTAATACAAACGAATCTGGTACAGCTTACGGTCTACATTTATACGCTCCATATACGGCAAACGAATCTGGTACGGCTTACGGTCTACATTCATATACTCCATATACGGCTTCCTACATACAAGGAAACAAATAAATAACTATTTAAAAGATCCTACATACAAGGAAACAAATAAATATTTAAATATGGCTTCCTACATACAAGGAAACAAATAAATAACTATTCAGAAGTGATACACGACTCAATATAATTTCCATAAAACCGGCATTCTATGATTACGGCATAAAAAGCTGGATTGTGCAACGGAACCAGACTTCAGATATTACGGATTACGGCATAAAAAGCTGGATTCTTCATTTAATAAAATGCCCGTGTAACATTTCTTCATTTACCGTTTTTTTGTACAAAATCATCATCACATCTATCGATTATTATGTCATTTAGAAATATATAAAATTTTTGGACATTTTTCTACATACTAAAATTTACAGCGTACCCGCCCATCGGGCGGGTTTTGTAGCTAGTTAGTGAAATATACATGTTATCCTATTAAGTCGGTAGTATTATGGGGTATTATTATAGATAGGACCAAATGAAATTTTTCAAAAACAAATACGAAGTACTACTGTAAGGTTATGGGTTGATTCGAAAGCTGCTGGAACCCCGGAATCTTAAAAAGCAGATCACCCCTTCACTAGTCATTCACCAAATCTTGTTTTCGCCTACCATAAAACAACTTGTAGTCGTGCACCATCTACATATATTATATTATCTCTGATTAGAATATTTATTTATTTATTACTTATGCAATCAAATTAATGTTTCATAGTAAAGAAAATCAAACATTAATAGTATTAAAAATAATTATCGGAACCGTCCCGCAACCGGAGGTTCCGGACCTGGAACCTATTAGGAGGTTCCAATTCCGGTTCCTAAAATCATGGAACCGCCCTAAGAGGTTCCGGTTCTCAAAATTAAGGAACCTGAAAGTGGTGAATAACCTGGAACCAGCGGTTACATGGTATGTTTTTATTAAAATATATAATATATATTATATTGTACATTATATTAAATAGATTTATGATGTATCTAAATGTAAAATACTAGTCCAAGTAAAAATATAAAATTGGTCTTACTCGTTATAATTGAGCCATAAATTTGGTGAGACATTCACTCGTCATGAGCTCGTATCTTTGTGACTGACTTTCACACGATCCACACATTTACTATGTTTTTATCATCATTATTAACTTATTTCTATTTTGAACAATATATGTAGTCGCTGAACTATATTTAAAATCATTAAACGATATTTGTAATTGGAAGTTTGTGTGATTTATTGTCTTGTTTATTTATTAGGTAATGTTAAATTTTTTTGAATTTAGAGACAGGGTAACCAGAACCTGCCCTGGAACCGGCAGTTCCGGTTCCGAAAATTTAAGAACATGTCTTCCAGGTTCTGATTCCTGTTCCTATATTTCAGGAACATGCGGTTCCGGTTCCAGTCGGAATTGACGGGTACTCTGTTATGCTCACCCCTAGATAAGTGTGATAGTGTGGTGAGTATTTTTTCTAAAGTGTTGTGATGTCATTGTTTAGATTTTATCTTAGGCAAAAAATTTAGTGTGATTTGTAATTCATACTACTAACTAAAAAAAAACTATTTTTGAAGGCTTGTAGCCTAGTGGTATTCAAGAAGGATTTAAGATGTTGCCCATGACCTATTGTATATGGGTTCAAGTCCCGTCGTGGACAAAAAAGTGGAAGGTTCGAGGGAAGGCATACTGTCCCTTGTGGATGTTACTGTGTATGCTCGAATTACTAACTTACTAACTTTCCGTTAAAAAAAATAATAATAATCGCACTTCTTTAATTCGTACGGAAATACCAATGATAAACATGTACGATATTTGTAATGTATTTGTGGTTCATCTACTTTTATATCGGTGGGATATGAGATATTTAATGCGGAGTAAATGAAAAATGAAAATCTTTTGATTTAACAGGCAATCGGAGCTTTTGATAGATGAGATCAGAGATCGTACAAATATTTATTATTTATGTCTATTTTATTTTGATCTTAATATTTATTTTAATTAAATAAGTAGTCACATAAATATGCATAAATAATAGATATCGGTATCATTTCTCTTACTTAATATCGAGAAAAGTAAATGTGTTGTTGTCATTTACTTAAGGTTATGTGATAAACCACTTAACCAGTTGGTGTGGATCAACTGGCCACCAAGGGAAACCTTAGAGGCTTTCCTTCATAGGGTCTCGTGTTCGAGTCTTGCTTAAAGATTTTCTTCAGGTGAATAGGTGGTGGGGTTTATTCCCCAGAGGTGGAGGGTTCGAGGGAGACATATACTGCCTCTTGTGAATGTCACTGTGTAGGCTCGAACCACTAACTGGCAGTTCAAAAAAAAAAAATAGGTGATAACGACTTAAAACTAAGTTATTTCAAACCTAAACTACGTAATTTTGATTAATATTTAATGAGTGGTAATTTACTCGAGGAATGAGTTTACCTTTGCAATAAATTTTAAAGCAAGTCGACAATCTTACCCTTAAATTTCACATTTTCAAGTTAAAACAAAATTATATTCATGAATAAAATTATCTATTTAATTTATATTTCTTTATGGTAATACATGTTTTCCTTTGAGCAAAATCACCACCCATATTATTGATTTTTCCCTACCCTAATTGGTGTCCATTTACTAATTTAATGTTACACTTTCCTGCTTTATTCCTTTTAGTGAAATGTGAATACTTTACGATATGTCAAATTCTGATTAGTTATATACCTAAAATAAGGTATATGACAATCATATATTCACTACCCCTTAATATATTATTTATATAGTCCCAGAAATTTTAATTATATTGATACTATCACATAAAATTGAGAAATAATATTATTGCCTACTATGTGTGCATATTTACGTGTCTACTCTCTTGATCAGGATACGTGTCAAAATCCAAGAATGATACTCCCTCCGTCCCTAAATAAAGTTCCCATTTCACCTTCAAGTTTTATCCCTAAATAAAGTTTTCATTTCTCAAACTTAAGGGACCCACTTAATATAATAATATTATTATCAATACTTTCACCACTAACTATCTCTTAAAACACTTTCTCTCTCCAATCAAACCTTATATTTTAATCAAAAGTAATACCAAATACCCCACTACTAACTATCTCCTAAAATGTTGTGCCCAACACAAATGAGAACTTTATTTAGGGACGGAGGGAGTATAAAAAAAGAGAATTAGTGCATTACACATGAAATATGATGGTGAGTAGCGGTTGGAAAATTTTTTGGACATCTATAATTATATATTTTGTTATATATGATTAATAGTTGGTATGTCCAAAATATAGTTGTGGTGAATGAGATATCGACTCTCAAAGTAGGGTGTATGGAACAAAGAAATAAAACAAATGAACTAGTGGGAACTTTAACCTATCCACTCGTCTCCCGGGTTTCATGGGGGTTCGGTTTTTGCCACTCGGTTTTTGCCACTTGATTTAGTGGAAGTATTCAAATAATAATATTGATAATATTATTTATATTTTTAATGTTCGTCATTAAAATATATTTGAATTAGTGATTTCATTTCTTTATATTGAATTGTGTTGAATTGGATTAATGGCATTAATGTCTGTCATTAGACCTTGGACCAAATTCTAGTATAAATAGAAGATGTGTGGTTTATTTGTAAGACACAATCTTGTGAATACCAACACATATTCTCATACTTGTCTACACCCACTTACAAGCATCACAAATTTGTTCTCTCAATTTTTAGTGATCCTTAAACACAAGAACTTTCGATAAGTGTTCGGGCTTGGATTATATTCGGTAGTGTAAAACTACTCGGTTGTTTTACCCTGGGAAATAGACGACGAATCTATTTTAAGGGGATCGTGAATTTCACGAGACTCAACCAAAACTTGTTTCTTCTTTGTTTCTACATATTCTTATGTCAATCTTGTATTAGTTTTAGTCATTTCCCAATTGTATTGTATTTTATTTAATGAAAATTGGTATTAGCTCCTACAAACTTAAAATAAATTTTTCCTCTCTTGCTAATGCCGGTTGGAAAATACATATTTTCTTTTCGATTTTTGCTTTTTAATAGAATCGATTCGGAAAAAAAATTTGATTGAAATGTTTATGTAAAACAAGATGTTTGGTTAAGTTTATTATAAATTGTTAAATCAACTTTTTGGATTTAAAGTTTATTATATTAAGTTTTTAAAGTTTGATTTTAAATAACTTGATATATTGTTTAAAATAATTTTGGATTTAAAATTTATAATTGTGAAAATTATTGTTGTTAATTATAAGTTTTGCAATCATATTTGTTTGTAAGGTTCAAGATAGTCATACTAGGCTTCTTGAGTTGATTCTCATTAGAGATGATATTTGAAACAAATCTTACAAACATTTGTATATTATTGTGAAATTTGTTAATTATTAAAATATCAAAAATTATGCTGGTTTGTAAGTGATTTTGATTTCCATTTTCTTCATCTCAAGGTAGTTTTCGCTTCTTGACATATGATTTCAATTTGTGAGACTATTTGGAAATCAAATATTTTGGATTTATATTTCATAATATTGTCGTTATTCTTCAATGATAAAGAATTTGTTTGAGAAAATATTTTATAAACTTTTCGTAATTTCCATTTTATACATATCAAGAATACTTTGGTATCTTGAATATAGTCTCATTGTGTGAGATATTTGGAAATTAAAAGTTCTTTTGGATATAAATATTTTAATATATTGTTTCAAGTATCAAGATAACTTGAGTTTTCTTGACTTTAATCTCATATAGTGAGAAAATATACTTGAATATTTTGTTTTAAAACTTTATAACTTTTAGTTATCAAGATTGCCTTGGCATCTTGAATTTATTCTCAATGTTGTGAGAGTTTACTTTATGATTTTTAAAATTTTGAATTTAAGAAAAGTACATTCATTCATGTTATTTCCATTTTATGCATGTCAAGGTAGCTTTGGCTTCTTGACATATGGTTTCAATTTGTGAGACTATTTAGAAATTGAATGTTTGAATTGAAGTTTCACCTTATTGTTGTTCTCTTGAATTATAGAGATTTTTCTTTGAAAAATTTTAATTTCCATTTTATACATATCAAGATTACTTTGTTTTCTTGAATATAGTCTCATAATGTGAGATATTTGGAAATTATAAGATTTTTGAAATAAAAAAAGGCTGGGTTGTTTTAAGATTTCAAGATAACTTTGGTTACTTGAATTTTCTCAAATTTTGTAAAAGTTAAATTCTTCGGATTTTATATATATGGATTGCTTTGGCATCTAGAATTTTACTTTCAAATTGTGAGACTTGGGAAAAATGTTGGTTTAAATTAGTGAGTAAGATACACGATAGTCTTTGGCTTCTTGAGTTGATTCTTGATAAGATGATACTTGAAATATATCTCACTACTAATTGGAACATTTTGATTGTTGATGCTTATTGGTCAAATTTACATTTTTATTTGATAAAAAATGACAAATGTTGTGACAATGCCTAACATGAAAATGTACATGAAGGAAGATGTGCATAATGCGGCCATGATTTCCGATGTGTCGGAAGTAAATTTGGTGGGAACCGATTCAAGTGGATGGTATGTCGATACGGGTGCTACCCGTCATGTGTGTTTCGATAAAAATATGCTTATCATTTTCAAATATGTTGAAAAATGAGTAAAAACTTTTTATGGGAAACTCGGCTACCACATATCAAAGGTGAATGAGATGTTATCTTAAGGATGACTTTCGGAAATGATGTCATGTTGAGCAATATTTTATATGTTCCGGGGATTCATAAAAATCTTGTGTCCGGATTGTTGCTTAATAAGTTTGTTTTACGGGTTGTGATTGAATCCAATGGAATTATGTTATCAAAAAGTGGAATTGGTGTTGGTAAAAATGTTACAATTAAATGTGACAAGTTGACAACTTGTAACCACTATTTTGATAAAGTGATAATAAATTTTTCATTTATTTTGAGTTGATAAATATTTGACATGGTTGATTATGCCATTAAATTTGTTGTTTAAATAAATTAAATTGCATTTAACCAACATTCCATATTGATTCAAAGTCACAAATGTCACAAATTGACAAAATCATTCTTATATTTGGTTGAAAGAAATAACCAAACTCTTTGATACGATTCATACAAAAGTGTGTGATTTGAAATCAACTTCTACTAAAGGTGGTCACAAGTATATCATAATGTATATTGATGATTGTACTACATAGTGATATGTACGAATTAAATTATATTGTTAATTTTACTCAATGAAAAGTAAACTTGAAGCAATTGATTTACTAAGTTGTACAAATGTGGGGGTATGTCGTGTGTCGACTAATTATTATTTATATAAGATATACCGTGAGGATAAGATGAAACATCGTACAAATTTTGGTTTGAAAGAAAACCGTCCCATAAGTACGTACGAATGTGGAGGTGATATTCCAAATAATTGATGTATAAATTGGCATATATCGTTGTCTTGCATTTACATTAGTCAAGTGTACAATGTATAATAGTAAGACATAATACGATATGACAACTACTCTCAATTGAAGTTATCAAGATTAACTGTCTAAAAGTTAAATGATAACATCGCGGATCCGCTTATGAAAAGGCTTAAGTAGAGAGTTAGTTATAATGGAATGGGACTAAAGCTCTTGGGATAAAGTTTATGCGAAGGAAACCTTGTAGGAAAACCTAGTAGGATTCACATGGCGGAACTTGAATCCCACATACCGAATCTCTACTAGTCAATGAGATCACAAGAAGAAGAAGATTAAGAACATTACCTTTAAATTGCTAAAGAATGATCCACCTCTACTGCACCACCTGGACACGCTGCAAGACCGCGTTGTACCAACAAAGTATCACACAAGAACTTGTGTGTGTGTGTGTGTGCTTCGGTCGAACCTCAAACCCGAAACCCCGTGGGGTTTTGCTTGCTTCGATCGGCCGAGAGGGAGGGATGGAGTATTATGGTTTTGTGGTGACAAAAGGATTAACCTAAAACCCTTAACACTAGCCTCATATTTATAAGGATAAATGTTACGTTTAGGGACCTTCTAGTTTAATTAGGATTAAATCATAATTAAACTTCCTTTTGTCTCTTTTAGCCCTTGGACTATTACTAGTTAATTAATTAACTATTAATTAATTGTCCGTTAAATATTTAACTTAATATTTAACCTTCCTCTTAAATAATAATTAACTTATTATTATTTATTCTCTTATTTATAATTAACTTAACTAGTTAATTATTCCACACAACTTACTTTATTCGGTTGTCCATTATTAGGTGTGTAGTGGTGTGACCCTTTAGTGCCTTATAACATTGGACACGGTCACATATGTACTCATCTGTGCACATAAATCCTTCAGACTCCCACTTGTGCAAGTTAAGTATCACTCACTGATCATCGTTGGCCTAAAGCGGTCCCTAGCCAGACATTTAGGATAACCACGTTATAAGAACTCTTACATCCAGAGATAATATTCATAAATGAATAACACTAACAGATTTTCCTTTCGCATCATGATATTTCTTAATTTGAGTAATAGACATGGAGCAGGGATCTTGTTATATATACTCGAATTTTCTCGACACTGATTTCGACTTCCTGCAGTAACGGATTACCGAATGATCTAATCATTCTCCGAGCGCGGCCACGCATTTCAGTAATCTTAATCGTCGAGCGGCCATGAAATATCTCTTGTAGTTAAAGAAGGTGCAAATTCTATCTTGACAATTTACGTTATCTTGCCCACGACTTCCGTTGGCTTAGTCAGGTTCCTTATGATCACCCTTTTACGGTGGGACGTTAAATATATGCTAAAGATTAGAAGTTGTCGCGTCTCAAACCAAATGTCTCAGGTCAAAGGACATCTACTCGAAATTACTAATGCTTGGGCTCCATGAAGTAATCTCGATCTTTTGGTCACGTATAATGTTTAGCAAACTCTGTAAACATCTATGAATATTTATTTTAACAACACTTGTTTCTCTATTTAATAACTATGAACAGATAAAATTTCATAATGGTATTAACTCCTGAATCTAGCTCCCACTAAATTCAAGCAACCACAGACATTTAGATACTAAAAAACTTTGTGTATCAAGAATAAGTTTAAAACATGTTAAGAATAGACAATTTGAAAAATATTACGTAAAACCTCCTATTTCAATCCCATGAAATGTTATTACATAATGTATCGATTTCAAATATTTCTATGAATCTAATTAAAATTACTAGCTACCAATATTTAGGTACTGCATGCCTATAGCGTGCGCATGTTTCTCATGCTTTGGTCCAGCTAGTGGTTTTGTCAACGGGTCAGCAACGTTGTCATCCGTTGGTATTTTCTTAATTGTAATATCACCTTCTCTAACATACTCACGTATGAGTTGATATTTTCTGCGCACATGCCTGGTCTTTTGATGCTCTCTTGGCTCAACAGCTTGCGCTATTGTTCCACTATTATCACAGAATATTTCGATGGGTCTAGAGATACTGGCAATAACTCTAAGATCCTCGATAAAATTCTTAAGCCACATGGCTTCTTTTCCGGCATCATTTGCGGCAATGTACTCAGCCTCTGTAGTCGAATCTGCTAGGGGTGTGTATAAAAACCGGAAAACCGGAACCGAACCGGAACCGGCACCGAACCGAACCGGAACCGGCTTAACCGGTCCGGTTCCCGGTTCTTAGATTTGATAAAAATTAACAAACCGGGTTTACCGGTTCCGGTCCCGGTTCGGTTCCGGTTTTTTCGGGTTTGGAACCGGCATTTAAAAAGGTATATAGACTTACGACTTTATTATATATATATGTCGAAATAATAGGCATATAGGCTTTTAATAGAAACATATTTGACTTGAAACAACCCGTGAACCCCCGCAAACATCATACTTTTATTAAAAGTACGTTAAAATATTTAAGTTATATATTTTAAGATAAAAATATGCACCGAAAATGTATAATCGGATGGCAAACACAAAAACCGGGTTTACCGGTTCTAAACCCGTTTGAAGACCGGACCGACCCGGAACCGGACCGGGCCCGGAACCGGTTTAACCGGTCCGGTTCTCGGTCCTTGAAATTTCCTTTTTTTTTGATTACCGGGTTTACCGGTTCCGGTCCGGTTCGGTCCGGTTCCGGAACCGAACACATCCCTAGAATCTGCTATCGTATCTTGTTTCTGACTCTCCCAAGATATAGCTCCTCCGTTTAGTGTGAATACAAATCCCGATTGTGATTTTTAATCGTCTCTGTCGGTTTGGAAGCTTGCATCTGTGTAACCAGTTACACGAAATTCTTTCATTGAACCTCCAAAGACCAAGAACATTTCTTTCGTCCTTCTCAAATACTTGAGAATGTTCTTGACAGCCACCCAATGGGCCTCACCAGGATTCTTTTGATATCTGCTCGTAAGACTTATGGAGTAAGCAATATCGGGCCTAGTACATAACATGGCATACATTATTGATCCAATTGCCGAAGCATATGGTACCAAACTCATCCTAGCTATTTCCTTGATAGATGTAGGACTCTGAGCTTTGCTCAGTGTAATGCCATGTGTTATTGGAATGAGATCTCTCTTGGAATCACTCATACTGAATCTCTTCATTACTTTGTCAATGTATTTACTTTGACTAAGTCTAATAAGCCGCCTAGATCTATCTCTGTAGATCTTATACCCAGTATAAATGCGGCTTCTCCCAAGTCTTTCATCTGGAAACATGTACCTAACTAGGATTTTACTCCTTGTAATGCTGGTATATCGTTTCCTATAAGCAGTATGTCATCAACATACAAGACTAGGAAGATTACTATGCTCCCACTGAATTTTGTGTAGACACACGCCTCGAACTCACTCTTGACAAAACCAAATTCTTTGATTCTTTTGTCAAAGTGTAAGTTCCAACTTCTAGATGCTTGCTTCAATCCATAAATGGATTTTAGCAATTTGCATACTTTATCAGGATTCTTTGGATCAGTAAAACCATCCGGTTGTATCATGAATACGTCCTCATTCAACTCCCCGTTAAGGAAGGCGGTTTTAACATCCATTTGCCATATCTCATAGTCGTAATATGCTGATATGGCCATAAGAATTCTAATAGACTTAAGCATAGCGACTGTCGAGTAGGTTTCTGAATAATCCACACCATGTGCTTGCGTGAAACCCTTCGCGACAAGTCGAGCTTTGTAAGTATGCACTTTCCCATCCATGTCAGTTTTCTTCTTGAAAACCCACTTGCATCCAACAGCACGTGACTGTGGTGGCAAGTCTGATAACACCCAAACTTGGTTGTCATACATGGAGTACATCTCTGCTTCCATAGCCTCGAGCCATCTTTCAGACTCCACGTCATCAGCAGCCTCGCTGTAGTTCAATGGTTCTAGTAGACTTCCATCATCTTCATCGATCATGAATCCAAGATACCTAACTGGTTCTTGGCGTGGTCTACTGGACCTACGAGGGTTGCGTGTTTCTTCTTCCTCAACCGGTGGTTCTGGTTGGGGATCAACAATTCTTTGTTGAACTACTGGTTCGACAGAAGTCATAGGTGGATCTTCGTTCTCTTCAATTTCTTGAAGTTCTATTTCTTTTCTTGGAGTTTCAGTTCCTAGAAACTTCTCTTCCAAGAAGACACCTTTCCGAGCAACAAAAACTTTGTTGTATTCTTGATGATAGAAATAATATCATAAGGTTTCCCTTGGATATCCAACGAATATGCACTTATCTGACTTGGGGTTTAGTTTGTCTGTGAAGTTACGTCTAACGTATGCTTCACAACCCCAAATCTTGAGAAAAGACAATTTTGGCTTTCTTCCCGTCCAGTGTTCGAACGGAGTCTCTTCTACTGACTTGGTCGGAACCCTATTCAGTGTGAATGCTGCAGTCTCGAGCGCATGTCCCCAAACTGATAGTGGTAGGGGAGCATGACACATCATTGAACGTACCATGTCTAACAAGGTGCGATTTCTCCTTTCGGATACACCATTCACCTGAGGTGTATACGGAGGTGTGAGTTGTGAAACAATCCCACATTCCTTCAAATGATCGTCGAACTCTTGGCTCAAATATTCGCCTCCTCGGTCCGACCGAATTGACTTTATTTTCTTGCCCAGTTGGTTTTCTACTTCCCTCTGATATTCTTTGAAATTGTCAAAGCTTTCAGACTTTATTCTCATAAGAAAGACATAACCATACCTACTGAAGTCGTCAGTAAAGGTAATGAAGTAGCGGTATCCACCTCTGGCTTCTGGAGTGAAGGGTCCACACACGTCACTCTGTATAATCCCTAACAACTCGCCTGCCCTTTCATTGTAGTGATTGAAAGGGTCTTTTGTCATTTTGCCAGATAAACATGATTCGCATATGGCATATGATTCCAAATCAAATGGCTCTAGAATTCCATAATCGTGGAGCTTTTTAATTCGAGTCTCGTTTATATGACCTAAACGACAATGCCAAAGATAAGTTTGATTCAAGTTACTCTTGGATCTTTTATTTATATGATAAACATCTCGTTCTATGTTATTTAGATTTAACGTATATAGACCATTATGAGAATCTGCTTTAAAATATAAAATGACATCTTTTAAATAAGAAATCGTTTTTCCATTAAACTCATAATAAAAACCACTGTCTATAAGTAAATCAAATGAAATAACATTTTTAATAAGTCTAGGAACATAATAACAATCTTTAAGTTCCAAGACTCTTCCTTAAGGCAATTTGAGAATATATGTTCCTACGGCTTCGGCTCCAACCTTGGAACCTTCGCCTACTCGTAGTTCAACATCCCCTCGTCCCAGCCTCCTATTCTTCTTAAATCCCTGCAAGTGATTGCAAATGTGATGACCACATCCGGTATCCAATACCCAGGATTCACTAGAAGTAACGAGACAATCAATCATAAATATACCTGAATCACTGAAAAAATCAGTGCCCACCAGTCCCACATCGGAAATGTGCTCGCAAATATCCTTGCTGCCACAAGTTGGGCAACACAAATCAGCAAAGTTCTTCAACCAATCATCGAAATCATCCTGATGAATCTCAGGGAGGGATTCTTCCTCTAGCCTTTGAACGTACTACCTTATCCTAATAGTATACACAAGAGATTCTCGTGCAGACCTGCGACAGTCAAATCAAAGTTCCCAACTAAACGTACTACCTTATCCTAATAGTATTGAGTGAGAGATCCAAACAAGAACAAGACTTGTTCTTGCTGGTTTGATGTGCCAGTAACCAGGGTGAGACAATCTAGCAACCTTCTTATGTTAGTAAGATGGTCACTCAATGGTTGATCATCCTTCATCTTTGACGAAAAGATTTCTTACAAAATGAACTGCTTACTTTCTTCAGTACTATCTTTAAACGTCTCCTCAAGATACTGGACAAACTCATAGCATGGTTTCTTACGTAGATTATCAGTAAGCTCTGATAATGAAGTAAGAATGAAAATCGACATAACTTGTGATTCATCAGCCAGATACTGATAATAAGCGTCAAGCTCATCATCCTGGGCATCTTGCCCTGGTTGTCCCTTGGGCATCTTGTCTATCACGTACAGTAGATCTTGTGCTTTTAGGAAGTTCCTAAAATGCATATTCCAAACTCTGTAGTTCGGACCAGTAAGCTTCCATTTTCCAGTGATGAGCCTTCGCGATTTAGTTGGTGAGTAAAACAGAATTTCTAACAATACAGACATCTATAAGAAAAAAAACAATAAACGGTTAGTGTGATTAGATAAATAAATAACTTCTAACATTATTACCTTTTAAGAATAATAGTTAGACTAGGATCCATATTTCACACCCTCTAATGCAAGGTTTGGGCACTTCCCATTAGAGCCACACTATTTCTGGTAGGTATAGCCATACCGATCGCCTCTTGAATTAGAAACGATTCCTAGATGTTCGGGATATCAAGTTGAACAACAAACTTGTACATGTTTTAATCCCTCTAGTGCATTTTGGGCCGGGACTCCTGATTATCACCAAAATAGATCGTACCACCTAAGAAAGTGTGATGCCTAGCGCTGGGACTCCCGATTATCACAAGACCCTATGCACCCTAACACTCACAATGATTTGAATCCACATCTAAGGTTCTTTCTCCTTATAATGTGAATATCGTTGAACAAGTGAGGTGTTCCATTAGGTGGGTTGCACTCTGATCTAAGATTTTCTAAAAAGGATTTTCCTTTGTTCGAAAAATGTTAGCCAGTTTTTAATTACTTGGTTTTATAAACTAACTGTTTATATCGCCATTACAATTTTAAACTTGGTTTTCTAAACAAACTGTTTATAATCACCATTATTAATTTTATACCTTGGTTTTCTAAACGAACTGTTTATAATTACCATTATTAATTATTAAAACTTGGTTTTCTAAACAAACTGTTTATAATCACCATTCTTTATTAAAACCTTGGTATTATAAACTAACTGTTTATAATTACCATCTTTTTATTCCAACTATAATAAATAAATGAAATAAAAAATAAATACATGCAATTTCGAGAATTGTTATGCCATAACCCCAAAGACTTGGTCTTGTGTTTTTTGTAAATTAAAAAATTAATTTCCGAAAAAAAATAAAAAAAATTTCGGAACCTTTTAAAATAAACACAATGTCACGACTTTTGGGTTATGTCATATAATTAAATAAATAAACTGATAATTTAAATTACCAAACTGATAATTATAAAATTACCTATAACAACTGATTTCAATTTCCCCCTTAATTTTAAGATTATCTAGATTTTAATAAACTATTAAAATCAGTTTTAATTTAAATGTTATTAACCTTTTTAATTTTGATTTGATCTCATGTACCCAAATGCCCGAAACTGAGCTTTTGATAAATGATACTGGATTAAATCATAATGAGGGAATAAACTGGATCACAAAACGAAAAAAAATTCGAACCAAGACTTGGTCCGGTTCGCCCGGTCTTTCCGTTCGGTCGAACCCTAGCTTCGACCGTGTCTCGGTCTTGCTTGGTTCGGCCGAACCCTATCCCCATTTAAAATTTATTTATTTTTATTTTTTTATTATTACCGAAAAAAAGGAAAAACAAATAAATATAATATATATTGTGTTATTCTAATACCAAGAATAACACAACTTTCCTTATTTTGTCTAAAGCCTAATTTGTCTAATGATTCACCAAATCTTGGTTAATCAATTACTTGGACCAATTTTTCTAGGGTTTTTACTAGACAAAAAAAAAAAAAAACTAATTCTTTTCATCTTGAAACCTATTCAATCCAATTATTCAAGAACTTTGAACAACTTTCTTGGATCAAATTACTAGATTTCTTTTAAGATAAAAAAAACTTTATAATATATATTTATATATGTACGAAAAATCAAAAAAACAAGGAGGGAAAAAGAAACCTAATTTCTTTTTATCTAGAACACTATTCAATCCAATTGTTCATAAACTTGATCAATTTTCTTGGATTAAATTTCCTAGAGTTCTTTTTACTAAATAAAAAGAAACTCAGCTGAATCTCGTTGAGATTAGTAGGAAGCTCTGATACCACTGTAGGAAAACCTAGTAGGATTCACATGGCGGAACTTGAATCCCACATACCGGATCTCTACTAGTCAATGAGATCACAAGAAGAAGAAGATTAAGAACATTACCTTTAGATTGCTAAAGAATGATCCACCTCTACTGCACCACCTGAACACGCTGCAAGACCGCGTTGTACCAACAAAATATTACACAAGAACGTGAGTGTGTGTGTGTGCTTCGGTCGAACCTCAAACCCGAAACCCCGTGGGGTTTTGCTTGCTTCGATCGGCTGAGAGGGAGGGAGGGAGTATTAGGGTTTTGTGGTGACAAAAGGATTAACCTAAAACCCTTAACACTAGCCTCATATTTATAAGGATAAATGTTACGTTTAGGGACCTTCTAGTTTAATTAGGATTAAATCATAATTAAACTTCCTTTTGTCTCTTTTAGCCCTTGGACTATTACTAGTTAATTAATTAACTATTAATTAACTGTCCGTTAAATATTTAACTTAATATTTAACCTTCCTCTTAAATAATAATTAACTTATTATTATTTATTCTCTTATTTATAATTAACTTAACTAGTTAATTATTCCACACAACTTACTTTATTCGGTTGTCCATTATTGGGTGTGTAGTGGTGTGACCCTTTAGTGCCTTATAACATTGGACACGGTGACACGTGTACTTATCTGTGCACATAAATCCTTCAAACCTAACCTAGTTGATTGGAGATCCCAAGATCTAGGTTCAATAGGACAACCTAATTGTATAAACGAAGGGATGTCACTGTGGGGGTAACGGAATTCCTCCAAACATTCTTAAAGGGAGTAAATTGTACTACTTCCTAGTCCATTCCTAGTTCAATGACAATGAGGATAAGCACTACGGCTTTTAATGATTCCTTGTAGAGAATCACCTATGTGAGGGAGAATTGGGGTCGCTTCGAATGGAATTGTTGGGGCACAATTCTTAGTAGCTCTCGCAGAACCAGGCAGTGTCCATGACCAAGACAGGCACGATAAGAGGATATGAACAAGTCAGGGAGAGTCTTGTGAGAATGTATACTGTCGTCTACACAAAAGGCGGATTCAGTCCAAGGACATCGCGTCTACTGACTGCTAGGAGACTAAGTATGCTTCTCAAGGGAAGGTTCAAATGGTAACACCTACCTATCATTTGCAAGACTTAACTGCTGAACATTTAACGAAATTTTGTTTTGTTTTCGATCGATCTCTATTCATGTGGGGGATTGGTGGAAAAAATTTTGGACATCTATAATTATATATTTTGTTATATATGATTAACTAGTTTCATAACCTGCCCGATGGGCGGGCCAGCTGCAAGAAATATAATACATAATGATGAAAAAAACGTAAGAAATCATATGGTCAACTATTATTAAATGATGATTAAAGGTTTTGTTATACATGAATAGTCGGTAAAAATAAATCAAAAAAGAAAAAGAAATTTTATTGTATAAGACGTTTGTTGTTAAGTTTGTGTAGTTACCATCGTGCTCGCAACAAATAATTTTCAAGCATTTGTTTCTCTTCACTCTTGCGACATCAACATATAGCTGGCCATGTGAGAATATTGATATTTGGACAAACAAATCAACCTGTGACAATGTTCGCCCTTGGTTTTTTTTAATAGTCATTGAAAAACGTACTTAAAGAGGAAATTGTCTCCGGATCAATTTGAAAGGCATATTTTTGTCGTAAGGACTAATAATCATATGTGAGATAACACAAATATTACAAATTTTATCACCTGATATCATCTTACCTTCAATTATATTAGCCTAGTTCTGTTGCATAAATCTACTTTCTGATCAATGTTTTGCATACACATTATAGGAACGTCTATCTTTAACTTCAATATATGATGCGTGACACCTGACATTTTTATAGTATACAAGAATTATGAGGTGTAAAGATCGAGGCTAAACATAGTATCATCAATAATTTCGTGTGTGAGTGTTGATAATAATATGTTTAGACTATAATATTTTTGGATCTTAATATTTTTTAACATTGATTATTATAACTTTCTATCATAATACAATTGGATTATAATAAATTTGGATCGTAACATTTTGTGATCATAACATTTTGTGACCATAATAAATTTAAGTTACATTTTTAGATCATAAGATTCTTTTTCGTAAAATGTTTGAACCATGACATTTTTTTGTTCAAATTTAATGACTATACTCGTTCCGTAAACAATTTAGTTTTAAGAACTTTGATTTTGTTAAAAATTTTGTGATCATAATATATTTAAATTACATTTTTAGATCATAAGATTTTTTTTCGTAAAATGTTTGAACCATGACATTTTTTTTTCAAATTTTTATGATTATACTCATTTCGTAAAGAATTTAATTTTAAGAACTTTGATTTTCTTAAAATTTTTTGTTTACAAACAAAAAACAAAGTTATGGGCGAAAAGCGAAGCGAGGGAAGACATGAATATGTTTCCATATAAAGAAGAAGTAAATTGACTATTATGCCCTTTGAGTCAGCGTCCATGTCATCATTAAGAAGCAATGTTATTGGTACATGTCATCAAATTAAAATCAAACTCTTGTGTCATATATAGGTGGTAGATTCGTAAAGAATTTAATTTTAAGAACTTTGATTTTCTTAAAATTTTTTGTTTACAAATAAAAAACAAAGTTATGGGCGAACAGCGAAGCGAGGGAAGACATGAATATGTTTCCATATAAAGAAGAAGTTAATTGACTATTATGCCCTTTGAGTCAGCGTCCATGTCATCATTAAGAAGCAATGTTATTGGTACATGTCATCAAATTAAAATCAAACTCTTGTGTCATATATAGGTGGTAGATAGTTGGTATGTCCAAAATATAGTTGTGGTGAATGAGATATCGACTCTCAAAGTGAGGTGTATGGAACAAAGAAATAAAACAAATGAACTAGTGGGAACTTGAACCTATTCACTCGTCTCCCGGGTTTCATGGGGGTTCGGTTTTTGCCACTCGGTTTTTGCCACTTGATTTAGTGGAAGTATTCAAATAATAATATTGATAATATTATTTATATTTTTAATGTTTGTCATTAAAATATATTTGAATTAGTGGTTTCATTTCTTTATAATGAATTGTGTTGAATTGGATTAATGGCATTAATGTGTGTCATTAGACCTTGGCCAAATTCTAGTATAAATAGAAGATGTGTGGTTCATTTGTAAGACACATTCTTGTGAACACCAACACATATTCTCATACTTGTCTACACTCACTTACAAGCATCACAAATTTGTTATCTCAATTTTTAGTGATCCTTAAACACAAGAACTTTCGATAAGTGTTCGGGCTTGGATTATATTCGGTAGTGTAAAACTACTCGGTTGTTTTACCCTGGGAAATAGACGACGAATCTATTTTAAGGGGATCGTAAATTTCACGAGACTCAACCAAAACCTGTTTCTTCTTTGTTTCTACATATTCTTATGTCAATCTTGTATTTATTTTAGTCATTTTCCAATTGTATTGTATTTTTATTAATGAAAATTAGTATTAGCTCCTACAGTAGCAACATAAAATAATCACAAATAGTATGTATTAATATTATTTCTTTATAGAATTAATAGGATAAATTGTGAGATTATATAAAGAATCTATTTTGTGTAAATACCAGATATACTACGGCATTCTTGTGAAAACTTGCTCACTTGTTTATAAGACCAATCATTGACTCATTGTAGCTTTACCAGATATGACACACATACGGCAATTAGTAAAAGACAAAAAAGAAAAAAAATCAGAGAAATCTCTTTGTTTTAGGCTCGCCACATAAATGTTTTTTTCCTAATGAAACCACGCAATCTTATTACAAACGTTGCATCCACCACCATTCATTATAATATCGAAAACAAAAACTTATTTAGTGAATAATTTGAGGTTCTATTTATTTTTAGAAAATAACTTTTGTGTTGGTATTTAGTTGAGGCAAAAGATTCCCAAAAAGGTGACGTAAAGTTGGCCCATTTCTGGAAGAAGTTAAGGACTTTCCATATCATTCATCGTCATATGACATAATCAATACACGTACACATATTCAATTAACCATCTTAATTAGATCTAAACAAATAATATATACCATAATTCTTAGAAGAAAGTAGTAATTTTTTGGTATTTCATAATCATTTTGTGATATTTTTGTGGTAATATCACTTAAAATGGGTTTTTGAGGAAATGAGTTTGATTTCTTTTTTACGTTAACATTTATCGGATGATAATGGATGGATTGAAAATGGTCATGATAAAAAGTATGTTTCGTAGATCACCAGTAAAGTTTGACCACTTCACTGAAATAAAGTTTGTGACAGTTATGATATCAACGAGTAATTAGTTACATATAACACGTTATATGTTCGGTTTTTCTTATATTGTGATCTTTCTACCAACTCCCACCAAATAAGAGAATTTCAAAGAAAACAACTTTTACACAAAGACGTTTCTTGAATCGTCCCTTTTTCGCTACCTTTTAATTCCTATCATTTAAATCCAACTTTTAAACTTAATTCATCAATTATAATAAAGAAACGAGTAGTATGTCTGAGATTTATGACAAGTTTGTAAATATACACATCATATTTACAATATAAACTACTATAATTATAGCACTATATTATTTATACGAAGTAATATAAAAAAAATACTAAATGGATAGTAGCATTTCTTCTAAAAAAAATATTATTAGAGGTAATATGGACCAAACATTTGAACCTAGACTGAAATGTTAACATTCAAACTCAGATATTACATGAACAGATATGTTGTTGAGAGGAAAATATTCAATTACACTAGTAAATTGAAAAAGAAGATGAAATATTACATTTAAATGTTAAATAAAATTCTTCCAACAAAAATAAATTATTTTTATTTTGAGTTATTCTAAAGACAAGTAATATTTCTCGTTGGTCAAAAACCGTTTTTAAAAATAAGACATTTATATATATCTTGATTTTAATTTAAAGAAAATGATAATGACAGCTCTTTAGGGCTGTCACTAAGACGTCAAGACACACATCAAAAACTTGTACAATAATCAATAACCGCCCCCTGCATTTTCGGAATCAACCCCACCACTGAAAGTACAAACGATTTATGCACGTAACCATCTCTTAATGATAGCCCTAAGAGCTATCATTAACAAAACCCTTAATTTAATGTAAATATATGTTCGATTTTTAATCATGGTTTAATTATTTTTATTGAATTACAAAACAAGTCAACTAGTGCGAATTTGGAATGCTCTATTCTCTCCGATTGACTTTCTTGCTTATATGCTATGCTTTTATATGAAAGAAATAAATATAGAATCGCATAATATACTTGCATGTTATATTATATGATACCTTTAATCCCAAAAGTATTTGCCTATTTGGTAAAGATATTACTTCCTCCGTCCCACAAAAAACTTCTCATTTCACTCTAAATTTTTGTCCCATAAAAAACATCTCATTTCCCATATTTGATGGGCTCCACACAATAAAAAATTATTATTACTAAAGACTCTACCACTAATATCCACTAACTATCTTTCTCTCTCCAATCTAACCTTATATTTTAATCAAAAGTATTATCAATGACTCCACCACTAACTATCACCTAAAAACTTGTGCAAAAGCCAAATGAGAAGTTTTTTGTGGGACGGAGGGAGTATTATACTGCCTAACCATTTGGTTATTATTCATAGGGGTTGATTATTGTAACGACCCGAAATTTGTAAATAAATAAATTGAATAAAAATATGATAAATAAGGATAAATCGTTTAATGAACGTAGGAATTGGTTTCGTGTCGTATGGACACCGTATGAGAAAGTTATGGGCGAAACCGGGTCGAGACAAAGAACGAAAAATGCAGCCTTGCTGCATAGGCAAGTTCGCGACGCGAACTATGGTTCCCGATCGGGAACATCAAACAGGGATTTTGGGCATTTTGGTTAATCGAGTTCGCGACTGGGTAGCGATCGGGAAAAGTTCACGATAGGGAAAGTTAGCGACGCGAACTCAGTTCGCGCCGTGAACTTTGGTCGAGCAGCTTTAAATCGGGTTTTCAGCCATTTGTGCTATCTTAAAACCCTAGATACCTCTTTGGCGATTTTTGGAGCTCTAGTGCAGTTCTTGAGTGATTCCTCCACGAATCTTGATTGATTTCACTCCTAGTTGAAGATTAAAGGTATATCTTCACTCTTTGATCTTCGTAGCTTAAGATTTATGTATTTTGATGTATGGGTTTGAAACCCTAGTTCTTGGGGTTATGGATTATGGTGATATAAATGGTGTATACACTTGATAGATGATGTATTAACAAGGAAAACAAGTGTATGATAATGATTTGTAAGAATCTTACGGGTTGGTTAAACCTAGGGTTTGGTAAATCATCATAATTGGGGGAAATGAGTTAGTAAGTGTTATCTAGAGATAGATGGACGCATTGGTAGTGGAATGTGATGTTAATAATCTTGTGATTATTGTATTAGGCTTTTGGTGAAGTCTTGAAAAGCTGATTGATTGTTGGAGCAAAGAAATTGGCGGAAAGAATACGGTTGGAGCATCTTATTGCTAAGGTGAGTACATGAGATTTTTAAAACTGAGTACATAGTAAATGGTTTTGAAATACATATAATATTTCGTGGGTCTTTATTAATAAATGTTTTGATAAAGATAGTGACTGAAAAGATGAGAAAATAGGTATATTGTGATACTAGAATATGTCTAGTATGATTGATGATATTGGAAGTAGTATGCTAAACTAAGTAATAACTGAATCTTTATTAATGTGCTATAATAATAAAGATAATGAGTAAAAGAGTGCATATTGAGTCTTTATTAATAAATATGTATTAGTAAAGCAATTGGAAATGATTTTGTAGTAATGAGTATCTATTGGTAAGATTTACTAATGGAAGTAAAGAACGAATATATATATGAAAATGCTTATGATGTGACTAGTAATAATTATGTATTATTGTCAATGGAAAGATAAAAGTATTATGATATCGATATATAAGAAATGTATCTTATGTGATAAGTAAGTATGGACCTCCTAGGGTCATAGAGGTAGAAGTAAATGTGGGTATGATCGGGTCCGTGGGACCATACAGGTACGTTCACACTATGTTGAACTAGTTATATATAGTTATTATTAGATAACTAACTTGTTTGATGATTACGTGATAGCCGAAGGCTTTGATTGGAATAACTGATGAGTTATGATAAGAATGAGATGATGTGATGACGCGGGGGATCCCCAGTCATGAGTTGTGGAGTGAGGGGCAGTTGGGTGGATTCCCATCGACTCATCCACGTTAGTAGTCTTGCTAACTGGACGTATTCCGGCGAGTAAGGCAGGTATCGGTAGATTGGGCGATTCCCTCTTGCCGTTATCTTGAGCAATGCGGGGGATCCCCGGTATGTTTCTAGTACGTATATGTTTATGTATTAGATATGGTTGAAGCTTATTAATGCGGGGGATCCCCGGTTAATAAGTTAATGTGGTTCTAGTTAGTTCGGGGGCAACCCGATAACTAGATATGATTGCTAGGAAAGCAAGGATGATAGAGTCACATTAGGGTGACTAGATGGTAGTGAGATAGTTTTTATATATGTCTATATATATTTATGAAATGAGTATTATTATTGGGGTCTAAAACCCATGTATCTCACGAGACTATTTTGTCTCACGTACTATGTTTGTTTTGTGGCTATGTACTCAGGTACATGTTTGAAGTGATAGAAGGTTGCACTAGAAGTGGCCTAGAGATGCTTAGCTCGGGAGCTATTAGGTAGATCCCGTTGCCTATGGTTTTGATATACTTGGTGACACCGTATTTTTGTAAACTCTGATATAAGTTTTAAAGTTTTTGTTAAACTGTATTTTGGACAATATGTCAGATATTGGGAAAATGTATTTTAAATGATTTAAATGATGTTTTAAAAATACGGGTGTTACAATTATTACACCACAACTTTTGATGTATATACCACAATAATTGCATTACATGTTTGTACAGTCAGCAGTTTTACTTGTACTGCGTGGTGTATGCATCAAAAGATGTGGTATCAAACTTAATTCCCATTATTCAATGGTAACTGATTTCAGATTTCTTATAAAATACGACTTTCATCATTTTCTAGGTAAATACTACTAGATATTCGGAAAAATTATTAGAAATAACTAAAAAATAATTAAATTGTGTACATCTCAAATATAAACAGTACCACTTAAAAATGTTTTGATAATGACAGCCCTAAGGGCTGTCATAAGACATGCATAAATGATTTGTATATTTATCTATAACCGACTCCTGAATGTTAGGAATTACTCATTTGTACTATTTTTAGGGTAGCTCTTTCATAATCAAAACGCAACTTGAAAATAAAAAATAAAAAAATCACTCCCTCATTCATCCTCGTTTCAATTTTAGAATATCCAAACTAACCCCTAAATTGGAAGGTTGCTTTCTATATTTAATCCCCTTTACTCGTAATTTACGCGGACGCTACTGACTCATTCTTCATACTCCATTCTAATTTCCTTATTCTGCTCCCTTCTCTCCATATATATCTACAAAATTATCTCCGGCCGCCGGCAACCACCGCCTATTTCTTCGCAAATCACAATAATACTATTTCTGTTCAACAGACACTCTATAAGCATCCATAAATATGTTAAAGAGATTTATCAGCAAGGTTCTTTGATCAATTCTCATAATCCCAATAACTACTTATGGGGTTTTTCCTACCGCTGTTTATAGTTATTTGTTTATTCATATCTATTCGATTACTTTTGTACCGAACGACTTTGATTTACCGGTTGAAAAAATGGGGACACTGGATTGAAGATCGAATTCACGTCCATCAATCACTCAAAGTTCCTGAACTCAATGAAAACAATCAGGAGAATCTGTTTTATCGGAAGGTTTCTACCTACCTGAATTCTCTATCGACAATTGAAGACTCAGATTTCACAAACCTCATCTCCGGGAAGAAAGCAAACGGCGTTGTTCTTTGCCTCGATGACAATCAGACGATTCAAGATACGTTTCTCGGTGCTAGGGTTTCCTGGATAAACAGAGTAGAGAGAATTGAAGAAAAAAATGATTGTAAAAAAACATTTTTACTGAAATTGAAGAAGAAAGACAAACGAAGGATTTTGCAATCTTATATTCAGCATATTTACAGAGCTTCAGAAGATATCGAGTTGAGAGGTAAGGAGCTGAAGCTTTATATGAACAAGGCGACTCTATCCGATGATCATCGGAGCATCGGACGGTGGAGGTCTGTTAAGTTATCGCATCCGGCGACGCTCGAGACAATAGCGATGGATTCGGATCTGAAAAAAAAGGTTAAATCGGATCTCGAATCGTTTCTCAAATCCAAACAGTATTATCACCGATTAGGCCGTGTTTGGAAGCGGAGTTATCTCCTATACGGACCTTCCGGAACCGGAAAATCCAGTTTCATCGCGGCGATGGCCAAATTTCTCTCATATGATGTTTACGATATTAACCTCTCGAAAGTGGTAGACGATTCCGATCTGAAAATGCTTTTATTACAAACCACAAACAAGTCACTGGTGGTTGTTGAAGACCTTGATCGATTCATCACGTCGAATTCAACGTCGGTGAGTTTATCAGGTATTTTGAATTTCATGGACGGCATACTAAATTCCTGTTGCGGTGATGAAAAAGTGATGGTGTTCACGATGAATAGTAAAGAGAAGATCGATCCGGCGATTTTACGGCCCGGCAGAATCGATGTTCATTTATATTTTCCATTGTGTAATTTTAATTCGTTCAAAACATTAGCGAACAATTGCTTAGGGGTAAAGGATCACAAATTGTTTCCGCAAGTGGAAGAAATCTTTCTCACCGGAGCGACGATGAGTCAGGCGGAGATGAGCGAGCTCATGATCTCTAACCGTGGCTCACCAGGCCGAGCGTTGCGGTCGGTGATCACCGCTTTGCAAATCAACGGCGATGCGAGGTTATCATCGACGTCGGTAGGTGGAAAAAGCGGAATGCGGTTGCAACATGACGGCGTTCTGACGCCGGAGGAATCGTCATCGCTGGCAGAAACATCGAACGTCTTCGTGATGGACAGCAGCTGTAGCGTGCCTGTCGTGAAAGAGATTCAGAAACTGTACGGTTTACTCAGAATGAAAAGCAGCAAGAAAATTGGTCCGTCAGATCAACATTCCGGGTCAATGGAACGGTCACGATGATGATGACGATGATTAGGATAGTATTTTATGGGCCCCGCCCCATATTGCTTTTTTGTTATTAGGTATGAAAATAATTTGTGAATTTTTATGTATTAATTTCTTGTTGATTTGGGGAAATGTTAGCTGCAGCCCAAAATATACTCCTACAATTTATTGTTTTTTACATATGTTTGGGTACCAATTGGTATAGAAATTAATATCTTTTATGTATTTTCTATTTTCAATTGGTGGTTATTAGGATTTTAATATTAGTAATTCTTATTTTAGTTATTGAGTTTCATTAGTGACAATCTAAGGATCATCTTCAAATAATTTATTATATGCATAAAATCTTTACACTTTCGTTAATAGAATGTTAATTATTTTGTTTAATTATTAGCAAATCCCTTTTTGTTAAATAATTTTGTATATTCAAAAAAGATTTCAAGATGCGTTTTGTGTGTACAAATTGTGTTTTTATTGGTTGGCATGTCCATTATTTGATGCAGAGAATTGATACCCCAGCAACTCTCATAATTGCAGCAAGAAAAACAAATAACTATAATAATAATTTGTAAATATACATTATGTTAAACTGTGTATTATAAGCCAATTGTCGTAAATAACTGATTTTATAGAATTTAAATATATTTTTTGAAATTATGAGTTATCATCACTTTTTTTTGAGCAAATTGACTCCGTTTTACTTGTGTTAAAAAGGGCACACTAGTGGCACATAAAGGTTGTGGATTACTCGAATAGCATATGGTGAGGTATTTGATTCGTCCATGATATGCAGATAACGTTATGTCTTCAACACTCGATTTACGAATGGTAAAAATATTTAGAAAGAATATATGATCCAAGATATGAATATAACATGATGTCTTCGATGTTTTAATTTACAAATGACAAAAAATAGTTAATGTACAAGTGTACGAGTATTTATGTATAACCACTTCTAGGAGGTTATTAAAAATTAAGGATGGTTTTTTTTATAGTTAATGTACATGTCTTTTAGTCATTCGATCAGTTTTTTCTTACCATTGCACTAAGCGTGTTAGTAAAATCATTTTTTGTAAGACTGGTGTCAACAGTGATGTAACTGACGCCATCATTTTTTGTTAAATCAACACCACGTCAGCGCACACTCCAGCTGACATTCAACTGACATAATCATGCCATCAATGTCTCTTCTCCTCAGTTTTTTGAGTCTCACCATTATAGAACACACTTAAAATACCAAATAGCATATTAAATTGCCTTGGACCCTACCAAAATTTAGTCTCTCTTCGTTGAACCGGCCGGGAAAAGTTTGAACCAACGAGCCGTGCCAACAGGCGACGACGTCGGTGGCCCAACCGAACTCGTCGGCTCCTACCGTTAGCATCTATCTAATAGTAAAATTCCTTTTAGTTTTAAATGTTTTTTATGCATGTTTTTATTAAGTACACGAGAAATAATACTGTTTTTTATTAAATTTTATTACTTATCTTAACTAAAATACAAATTTTGAGATTTTTAGTAATGATACTATTGTTGGTTGGAGAAGGTAGTTGGGGCAAGTCTTGTAAATTGATGAGGGAGTAAATGACATGAATGGTCCTTTATGTTTATAGCAAATTTCACCAATGATCCTTTAGTTTCAAAAATTACACCGATGGTCCTTATTTTTGAAAGGTTTTTCACCGATGGCCCTTTACGAAAAAGTCCGTCTGTTTTTTAAGTTAACTAACATCACACGTGATGCACATGGAGGTATTTTGGTCAATTTGTCTTTCCCCTTCTCAATTAAATTACACGGATGGTCCTTTAAGTTTATAGTAAATTTCACCAATAGTCCTTTAGAAAAGACAAATTGACCAAAATACCCCATGTGTATCACATGTGATGTTAGTTAACTTGAAAAATAGACGGACTTTTTCATAAAGGACTATCGGTGAAAAACCTTTCAAAAATAAGGACCATCGGTGTAATTTTTGAAACTAAAGGACCATTAGTGAAATTTGCTATAAACTTAAAGGACCATTCATGTAATCTTGATGAGGAGATGAAATAGTAGGTTTGATTCTCGGGTACAATTATGCCTGCTTTACAACACAAATCATGATTTTTTTTGAACGACAAGCATTTATAAAACTAGCAAGGCGCTAGATAAAACATTACAAAACAGAAATAAAAAACAAGACAGAGGTTCCAAACACCAATCACCCAATCTACTAACTACTCAAAAACAATGATGACCAACCAGATGGAGATTGTATTTGTAGGTATGCCCAACCACAAACTAAATACAAATTAATCAAATGTTTCATTCAACATCAATTAAAAGAGAAACATTACGTGTCTTAAATTTTTGTTTATATTTTAATAGCAAGCAACCTCTCTTAACCAAATTAGAAGAGATACAATAAGATATACTGCTAAAAGTCTTTATCTTATATGTAGTATTAATAATCATTAACACAAGTGGATTGTACAATAAAAAATACTTCACCCGACATCAATTAGCGAAAACTTGCAAATTCGAATCAAACCTACTTTTATGTCACATCGGAAAAACATCAATTTGGGGGTAAATAAACCAAAACGTGCATCATTATTTATACGAGTTAATAGAACTAAATATTTTTAATATGATAATATATAAGTTATGTTAGGGAATAATAAATTAAGTATTTACATGTTAGACAAATTTCATAAACAATTTTGAGTTTATAACGCCCATAATGTCTAAAGTCTTCAAAAGTTTTAATGGAGGATGAAGGGATGACTAATCCTACACGTGTGCTGAGCCGTATACGCAAATTTTCAATCGAGTGTATGAGTCTCTTGACTTGCTCCAATGGTCGACATTGTTGGCTTGTCCGCATTTTACCAATTGTGAGTTTCGAGACTCTTGATTGCTCGAAAAAAAGTGGACGAAGATGCACTCTCCCTATATATTGAACTTCTCAGTTGTGAATTTCTTATACTCGAAAAAGGCTCCCCTTCCTGATGCATTTTTCTGTATTGTTCTTTATGAACGGAAGAGAATTTGGAGAGAAAAGTGTAATATTATTTCAAAGGTTATATATTACACACACTCAAAACGGACTAAATACTCAAACGAACAAGAATAACAAACTAACTAAATATTTACATCTGAGACCTCTAAGTTCTAGTATTTACATTTAGCACCCTGTACTTGTATAATCTTCATTCCCCCCTCAAGGTGGAGGATCACAGAGACCCAGCTTGCTAGAGAGATTGGAATGTTGAATCTTATTCAAAGCTTTTGTCATAAGATCTGCCAATTGCATGTGTGAAGGGATATGAGCTGTTTCAAGAAAACCATCTTGTATTTTGTCTCGTGTGAAATGACAATCAATGTCAACATGTTTTGACCGATCATGAAAACATGGATTAGCGGCTAACATCTGAGCAGATTTATTATCACAGAATAATGTGACTGGAAAATTAACAGTTATACCCAAATCCTTAAGCAAGTAACTTAGCCACAAAAGTTCACAAGTTGTTGCAGCCATACTTCGATATTCTGCTTCAGTGGAGGATCTTGAGACAGTAGCTTGTTTCTTTGTTTTCCAAGAAACCAAAGAATGTCCCAAGAATATACAATATCCAGTTAAAGATCGTCTGGTCATTAAACAGTTAGCCCAATCTGCATCTCAGAAACCCGTGATCTTTAATTGAGATTGTAAAGGATAAAATAAACCTTTTGAAATAGTGCCCTTCAAATATTTAAGCAGGTGCATAGCAGCCTGCAGATGAGTGTCACGTGGCTCAGAGACAAACTGACTTAAGTGTTGAACCACATAAGAGATGTCAGGTCTAGTCATCGTCAGATATAACAAACGACCAACTAATCGCCTATAATGAGCAACATCATTTAACAGAATGCCCTTGTCAGCTGAAAGTTTGAGATTAGTTGGCATAGGTGTAGGAGCAGGCTTACAAGCAGTAAGGCCTGCATCCGTTAATAAATCCAAAATATATTTCCGTTGATTGAGATGTGTACCAGTATTGGATCTACAAATCTCAATACCCAAAAAATATTTAGCGAAGCCAAGATCTTTTATAGTAAATTTAGTATCCAAGGCTAATTTTGTAGTATTAATATCATCAATACAGTTGCCTGTTATGAGTATATCATCAACATAAACTAAGGCTGCAGTAAAGATAGAACCTTTATTCTTAATGAATAAGGAGTAATCATGTTTGGACTGTACAAAACCAAGACTGCAAAGAAATTTGGTCAATTCTTGATTCCATTGTCTAGAAGCTTGCTTCAAGCCATACAAAGAACGGACCAGTTTACAAACTTGACCTGGTTTATGCTTGGTATAACCTTCTGGGGTAGCATATATATGTCTTCATCAATGTAACCATGCAAAAAAGCATTATTTACATCCAATTGATGTAAAGGCCAATCCTTTGCTGTTGCTAAGGCAATGAGAACCCTAATTGTGGCCAATTTAGCAACAGGTGAAAAAGTGTGCTTATAATCTTGACCCTCTTTTTGGTTGTATCCTTTTACCACAAGTCTGGCCTTAAACCTGTCAACAATGCCATCAGCCTTGTACTTAATTTTGTAAACCCATTTAGATGTAATAGGTTTGTGACCTGATGGTAAAGTAGTTAACTCCCAAGTGTTATTCTTTTCTAAAGCAGTAAGTTCACTATTCATGGCATAAATCCAATTTTGGTTAGTGCAGGCTTGAGAATATGAACCTGGTTCAGTGGAATCAAACACATTTGCAAGAAAAGCAATGTGATCCTTAGGAGTAGAGATAAAATCATTATCTGAAAATAAAGGATAAGTGGGTTTGTGTAATACTGAATTGACTGAAGATTTAGGACCCACAAAATCCTTTAGCCATTTTGGTGTAGAAATGGTTCTATTTGATCTTCTTAGTTGAGCAGGTTCTGGATCAGGAGGTACACCAGGTTGTGGTTGATGTGCTTCTACATTTTCTTCAACATCAAATGTTTGACTAATAACCTCATGTGTGATGGGATCAGGTAAAACAACATCAAAATGATCATCATCATTTGAGATTATAGGAGCATGAAAATGAGATGTAGTATGACTATCTGATTTATCATTTTCAGTTTTAAAAGGGAACACATTTTCCTTAAAAATAACATCTCTACTATGAAAAACCTCATGGGTGACCAAGTTATACAACTTATATCCTTTTTGTCCTGGTGGATAACCTAGGAAAATACATTTAATTCCCTTTGGATCAAACTTATCTTTACGAGGTTTAAGAGATGCTGCATAGCAAAGACATCCAATAATTTTCAAATGGTCATAGGATGGAGATCTCCCAAAAAGAACTTCATAGGGAGATTTCCAAGACAACTGTTTCATAGGCATTTTGTTAATCAAATAGGTTGCTGCAAGAATACACTCTCCCCAAAATTTCTTAGGCAAATTAGCATGCAACCGAATTGCCCTAGCTGTTTCTAACAGATGTCTGTGTTTTCGTTCTACTACTCCATTTTGTTGGGGTGTATAAGCCATGGACTTTTGATGAATAATACCTTTTTGATTCAAAAAACATAACATTTTCTGATTCACTATCTCAGTTCCATTATCTGATCTTAAAACCTTGAATTTTGCATTGAAATGGACTTCTGCATACTTGATAAAAGAGGATAAAACTCCTAAAATTTGATCCTTAGAGTGAACCAAATAAGTCCATGTAGCTTTGCTTTTGTCATCAACAATAGTGTAAAAATAATGTGCACCATTAAGTGCAGGTGCTTTATATGGTCCTCATAGATCAACATGAATTAATTCAAAGTTATTGGAAGTGGAATTAATATGTTTTGGAAAAGGTAATCTATGAAATTTTGCAAGTAAACAGCTATCACAAGAAAATTCAGATTTATTGAAAGATTTACAATCATGCAAATGAACCATTTTAGACAAAGATAAATGGCCTAATCTAGCATGAATAGTGTGTAAATCTACAACATTATTATGCAAAGCAGAATTGCTAGAAACATTGTTAAAATCAAAAACATTGATTGAATTAACAGTAGGTTTTCTAGGTGAGGAGGGTTCCAAAGAGGTGCAAGTATATAAGCATTGTGAACCCTTGCCCACGGCCACAACTGCTTTAGTTGAAAGGTCCTGGAAAACACAGTAAGAAGGAAAGAATTGAGCAAAAAATTTTTTAGAATTGCGAGTTTTCCTACTGACAACAAATTAAATTTGAATTCAGGAACATATAACACATCCATTAACATAACTGAAGATGTTAATGGAATATGTCCTGCTGTATTGACCAGTTTAAAAGTGCCATCAGGTAAATGCATTGTGATGGGATTTTTGAGTTTAAATGTGGATTTAAACAGAGAAAGATGGGGACTCATATTGTCAGAAGCACATGTATCTATTATCCACTCATTTGTTTTAATACCATCACTTTGTGATGACAAAGCAAAAGTTCTGACATGTAAAGAGATACCAGCATGATGCATTGAAGTAGAAGCACCATTGTCTTGTACAGCATTTTTTCCTTTAAACATCCGCATTACCTCATGACAAACGGCTGCAACAAGCTTTTGATCAACACCAGGAAGATTTTGTTCATTTAGTACTTCATTTTCAGTTCTCATATCAAAATGGTGTTTCTTGGCCAAAATCCATTACATTAGCAGCAAACTTACCATTCTTTTTATTCTTCTTGCCTTTATACCAGTCAGGATAACCAAGTTTTTCAAAACATTGATCAATACTATGTCCATTTTGATCACAATGTGTGCAATGTCTAAGACCTTTTGCATCATATCGTCCTCCTCTAACATCCTTTTTATTGTTTTTATTTTGGTTCATATTGGAAAAGAAGGCCATAGGTTCAGTTACATGATTGGTAACTTGTTTCTGTTTCTCAATTTGTTGAACTATATAATATGCCTTGTTAACAGTGGGCAACGGATCCATTGCTAAAATCTGATTGCGAACAGATTCATAATCATCATTCAATTTCATCAGAAATTGTATTAACTTGGATCTTCCTTCAATTTCAAGAAATTTATCTACCAAATTGCACGAGCATTCTTGCATTTTACCACAGGAACATACATGAATACCATTTAAATTGTGCAATTCATCCCAACATTTTTTCAATTTATTGAAATAAGCAGCAATGGTTAAATTTCCTTGACTTACATTAGCCAATTCTCTTTGAAGCTGGTATATGAGAGGTCCATTACTTTGACCATATCTTTCAGCAATTTCCTTCCATAACTCTGAAGCCGATTGAGCATAGAGGAAAGCTTCAGACAATTCAGCGGTCATGGAATTTAGGATCCAGCATGTCACCATATAGTCACATCTGATCCACTTTTGTAAATTCTCACCTTCAGTATTTGGCCTGATGCATGTGCCGTTTATGAACCCTAATTTCAGTTTAGCACCAAACGCCATTTTAATAGTTCGACTCCACCCTAAGAAATTACTTCCATTAAAAGGTGTGTTAGTCAGAACCATCCCTGGATGATCAGAATTCCCAATATACAACGGATCATTGATTGAATTGGACACATTTGTGTTATTCATATTGTTTCCAGCTTGAGCAACATTAGGAATCGCCATTAACAAGAACTGAAATTAGCAAGGAGCGTGCTCTGATACCATATGAACGGAAGAGAATTTGGAGAGAAAAGTGTAATATTATTTCAAAGGTTATATATTACACACACTCAAAACGGACTAAATACTCAAACGAACAAGAATAACAAACTAACTAAATATTTACATCTGAGACCTCTAAGTTCTAGTATTTACATTTAACACCCTGTACTTGTATAATCTTCATTCTTCCATTTCCGAGTAGTCGCTTTATGTTATTAATAATTACGTTGTTGTAGAATTATACTGACAAATTGCATCAAATCTGGTGATTCACACTGAGGCTTACAACATATAGAGAGCGCGTAAAAATTAATCTTAAAGGACATAAATTGTAACACCGCAAAATTTAGGAAGCGTTTTTTTTTTTTTTTTTTTTAAATGCCCGAAGGCGATTAGGTTATCCTCTAGGTTAGTTTAGCGGAAGCATAAAGATAGTAATAAGTTTAGGTTTAGGTTTACAAATCAAATGTCCCAAAATAAACTTCAAAACATTATTTATTTAAACGGTGTCACTTAAACGACATGGCTCCTTTTTAAAACATATCAACTGAGCTTGGTCAATCATCCCGTCCAAAGCACCGATCACCTGAAAAGATTCAACGAGGGAGGGATTAGCACAAAGCTAAGTGAATGAATATAATCTACAAATTCTGTAAAGCCCAACGAGCTAGCATAGACATCTCTACTATCTAAAAGCCACATAATCACGTATCACTGTTTGTCCAAGAAGATCGGGGTCCTGCCGGAGCCTTAAACCATGGTCGGCCAAAACCACGGTAACCGATAGCGTTTCGTGACCAACACCCGGGAAACTCCCTCCCCTTGACCATGCAACAAATACAGGTAAGGTCGGATACCCTTTAGTCGACACCCATTGCCCAGCGCACTGACTTCTCGGAACCCGGTTGCCCACTTACCGAGTAGTTGCTACCAATCAAGCAAAGTCACTTCACATTGTGCACATAACCTATTTGACTCAACACTAGCAAATAGGCACTAAACTAGCAAGCAAGTTAAGCAAAACGACAAAACTGTTCAACCCAGAAATCGCGTCGCTATCTAGAAGATAGCGACGCTATCTCCAACAAAATCGCGTCGCTATTTCCTGTCCTTCGCTATTTCGGTGTTCTGTTTTCGACACTTTCCCGGACCTTATCAAGATAGCGTCGCTATCTAAAGATAGCGCCGCTATCTTCCCAGATCAGCCAAAATCCTGCATTTTCACAAGTATGCAATATACCGAACCAATTGTAACCAAACACAAGTTGGAGGTTAAATCCACTCACCGAAACCTTCCACTTGTCGAACTCAGAGGTCTAATGTTTCTGAGTCTCGATCCCGATTCCAGTACACCAAAGGAATACCGAATTAGTATATAATTCCACCAAATTATAAACAATGTTAAATATACATTTAACACTAACACTTGCACTAACTAAATAGCCAAACACTTAAACCGTCATAAGAACATGACATGACCATCTACACGTATCTAACAAGTCAACTAGTCATTTGTAAGTCTTACATTCAAACGGGTCAAACCGGGTTATTAAACAACAACACATCCTACAACTATAATCACATCATCAACTTACAATTCACCAAATGTTACCTATAACATTTCTAATCACACAAACCTAACAAAATATTTATACTTTCACAATCCAAGTTACTTTAAGTCATTTTTCCACTAAACGGCCCAAACGGGTCAAAACAACATTTTTTAACTTCAACACTTTCAAGCACAACTATAATTGCTATAATCATACCATTTAACAATTTAATAACTAACCAGTTATTTTAACAAGATCAAAACTCCATCCTAGATCATTATTAACCACCAATTTCACTAGTTCATGAAATCTCCCAATAACCATCCAAACACCACCCAAGCTCAATCATTTAGCACACATCCATCGCAACTAACAAGCCATAATCAATTAAACAATTCATCAAGTTCATGACAACCAAAAAGCCAAGAATTTTACTTCTAAATTTCCTAGTTCATCTTTTCACCCAATTGGCCAAACACTAGTTAGTTTACTTATCAAAATCCACCAATACTTGGTTTTAAACATACAAAACTTACCAAACATGTTTCCTTAACATAATGAACAATTCCAAGCATTCAAACCACAAGAAATCCAAGGTTTGTCAAAACCCACATAACCTATCTTTAACATAAACACTCTAACTTGTACATCTTGCTAAAATAGTTGTGCCTCATGCTAAAATACTTGTACACATACAACAAAACATGTCAAAACTTGTATAAACACTTAACATACCATTTCACACCATAAACACCAACAAAATCTCAAGAACACATAAACCCTAATTTATCAACTATCATGGAATCGAAAATAAAAACATATAGGTTGAAGCTTACCTCAAGAGCTTTTCAAAAACGTGTTCGGATTAAAGATTGGCCAAGAAACGAGCTTGAGATCTCTCTTGGAAGCTCAAGAACACCATGAGGAAGATGATGGTTTAGAGAGAGAGACGAACTAGAGAGAGTGAGATGGAGAAAATGAAAGGCAATGGGGCCTTTTCCCCCTCATTAGGCCGGTCAAGGGGTGGGGTGGGACCCACTTGACCTTTTTCAACTTTTAAACAAATACAATATAAAAGTCCCTTTCGTAGTCAATTTATTTAAAATACCAAACGGGCTCCAATTTTAAAAACGAAAGCATTTCTGGAGACGATATTAAAAGGAGAATCCAAAGATATAAAATCACATTTTCATTTAAACATTTCAGAAAACAGATATTTTAATCCCTTGATTAAAATATCACAAAAGGACAAAAGGTCAAACAATTCATTTAACATTTAGTCAATTTATTCCACATATGGTCAAATAGATATTTTTCAAATATCAAAATATACCTAAAACAACTAGGCCAGTTTTAGGATGTTACATAAATTATTTCGTGTGATTTTCATCAACTTTCAGATTAATTCTTTCTTATTTGTTGGAATTGATACTTAATATAATAAAAATTTTCTTCAACGTTATAAGTACTAGTCGAAAACTTTTACATTTTAACCTTTTAATATTCCACAAATTTGAGCAGTTGAAGCCATTGACAGTCTATAAAATGCAAAATATATTTGAGTATTCTGATTGATAAAATACATCTTCAAACTATTTTAAACTATTAAATATGCAACATGTTATTCTGAACTTAATAAAATGGTTAATTTAGTACTTTGATTAATTAATTTGTTCTTGTACGTATTCTCACATGATTTTCTTTTAGTATCAATATATTGAGATTAACATATATTAATTTTAGTACGCCAAAAACTCTCTCGAAAGTAAGTCAAGTAAGAAAAACGCCCAAATTAATGAGTCCGAGTACTAAATCGATTATTTTGTCACACTAAAGGTACTATGTTGCACCTTTAATAATTAACATAGTAATAGTTTACCTAGATAACCAAATTCAAGATATTGAAATATATTTTTGACTACGTAAAAACACATTCATGCATGTATTTTATTGCTTGCAATATGGGAAACAAAACATCGTCGTCCGATTTAGACTTAAGTAATGAGTGATGCAACATTTGTTGGCCACATGCTGACAAATAATCAAGAATTCATCACCTCTTTTTGACAGAAACATATTCAAAAAGTCAACAAACAACGTAGCATGATATAAGTTAAGTTGTTAATTGCGGCCTTTATTTCAAGGAATTCAAGGTCAAGAGTTAATTTTGAGAAAATGGTTATTTTGAGTTTTTCATGATAATTACGAGTTATGTTTTATTTGTTAGCTAATTGACATGTTTATCGTCCAATGCGATTATTCAAATAAAAGGAATATTAATGTAGATTTGAAAACGAATATAAAAATATGTATGTTGCAGTTGAACCTATATGGTTTATTATAATACGTACAAATTCAGCTATTTATATTCTATGTAATGAAAAAACCTGTTGACAAATTTATACCTTTTCCGTTGTAATTAATTGTTGTATAACCTACTCTATTTTTAATACATTTTTTGTTAAGTGATGCTTTTAATTAACTAATAAGGCGGCTCGGTATGGGACCACGGGAGGAAGGGCGTGGGGGGTGAGGTGGATGGCGACGGCGTGGTGTGGCTAGGGAACACCTCCCCCCCCCCCCCCCCCCAACGGCGTGGGGGGTCGGCGTGGGCGGAGAAGGCAACGGCGGAGAACGGGGCGTGGGAAGAAAAAAGTAGCCGTTGAACGGCTATATTTTGAGCCGTTGGGATTTTTAAAAAAAATTTAATTAATGAATTTTATTTATTTATTTCCTATATAAACACACTCAAAACACTACCAAAACACACCACAACTCTACCAAAATACCCCAACTCACAAATAATAAATTATCTTGGTTCATCATCTGACGACGATGACGTGTTTATGCTAACAATATACTCAGAACTCCTCGATGATATATCCGACGATGATCACTACTACAGATCGGGTTTGTTAGTGCGGACCAATAAATTTATTTATTGCGGTGGTACAATATAACCGCAACAACAAATTCAGTTCGCACTGCAAAAGAAAGAACCGCAACAACAATTCAATTTGTTGTTGCGGCCATGATAAACCCGCATTAACAATTCCATTTGTTGTTGCGGCCATGCTAAACCCGCAATAACAATTCCATTTGTTGTTGCGGCCATACGTTACCCGCAACAACTACCAAATTTGTTGTTGCGGCCATGCTAAACCCGCAACAACAATCTAAATTTTCAGTTTAAATTAATTAATTAATTGGCAAATAAAAACAAATTTCATAAAGATACAACGATAACATTACATATATGTAACATACTATTATAAGCCAAACCAAAACAAGGACAACCAAAACCTAAACACAAAGCTAACTAACATCATGTTGATTCACAGAAGAGTAACGTTGAAGATAACTCCAGCGCCACGGTTTTTTGTTTCGAGATCAAGGGTGAACATCACATGTTGGTTCGTGCGGATGCCCATCTTCTATTTGAAGTCGACCATATCACCATTGATAGTCATATGGTCTATAAAACGAACATTGGGCCTCCTTCGATCACTGTGGCGTAGTAAATTGAAAACCATGTATGGGGGACTCATCTCAAGGTTTGACAAAGCACACAAATGACGCTCATTCCAAAGTTGGTGATCCCTAACAAATTTTGCTGGAATAGTCTGATGAAAGAAATGAAAATTAAATTTATACTGCAAATTAATTATAATAGCAAGAAATTAAAAAGAAAAATCATACAATTTTTCTTGTCATGGACGCACACCATTTTACGATGAAGAAATTATTAACGTGATCACCAATATGCAGACTGCTAGAACTCATATTAGAAACTTAAAAGATCGATTAATCTTACTTTGAAAAGTTTTTCTTTGAAACGTTCATGTAGGTTTAAAAACGAAACGTTTTTTGATATAAATGAATGAAGTCTGCTTATATATATACTTAAGTTTTGGCGGGATTGGGGATTGGGGATTAGGTCGACTTGAAGGAAAGGGAGGAGTAGGTTTTAAGATAATAGTGCCAATGCACGGAGAACTACAAGTTGCTCATTTAGTAATCTTAAAGCACATGACATGCCTCACTCCATATGTTGATGAACATATGGATATGTAAAAGTCGACGAACCCGGGTAAACAACAAGTGTGGTACATAAACAACCAAAACAAGGATTTGGCAAGTTGGTTGAAAGAGAGGGTGACAACAAGTGACGACGTTGATGACACTGTCAAAAAATTGAGACAAGGTCCAGATGCTAGAGTAAGAACTTACCAAGGATATGATATTAATGGTTATACATTTTACACCAAAGATCAAGATAGAAAAAGTACAGTGCAAAATAGTGGAGTTACAGTAATAGCATCAACAACCGAAATCGATAGGCGTGATCAAGATACATTGATAAGCATCGCAAAAGATTCTTATTACGGTGTGATAGAAGAAATTTGAGAATTGCAGTATTCTGATTTCATAATCCCAGTGTTCAAGTGTAAGTGGGTAAATAACCGTACTGGTGTTAAAGTTGACGAATATGGTTTTACACTTGTCGATCTTGAAACTAATGGCTACAAATCCGAGCCATTCGTTCTCGCAACACATGTATCACAAATTTTTTTCGTCAAAGATCCAAGCAAAGCAAAATACCACATTGTGTTGCAAGGTAAAAGACGTATTCTTGGGGTTGATAATGTTGTGGATGAAGAAGAACACGACAACTTCGATGATTTACCACCATTTTCCGTCGGTATCGAACCCGAGAATTTTGAAAACATGAATAGAAGCTCATATGTACGAACTGACGGAGAAGGAACATATATTTAATAACTCGATCTATTATATATTATTGAAAATTAATATTTGTATTATATATGTGTTTTAGTACTATGCAAATTTATAATTAACCTACTGTTTTATTCATGTGTAACATCTTTTAACAATTTGAATTTGTTACTATGCAACGTTCTTGTAACACATAAAAAAAAGAAACTCAAAACCGCAACAACAAATTAACAAAACCGCAACAACTAATTCACCCAACCGCAACAACAAAAAAACCGCAATAACTAATGGACATAAACCGCGGTAACAAATAGAATAAAATAACCCGCTAAAACGAAATAAAGACCCGCTAAAACGAAATTGTTTATTCCAAAATTTTCAAATCCCAAAACATAAGTTATCCAAACATCGAATCCTTAATCACTTTTGCACAAAACCTTAATCGACCAAACCCTCCGTTTTCTTCACCAAAATCACTCTGCACTAGTTCACCGGAGTTTGGATTCACCGTTGTTTTCTTCACCTTGGATAGTAACCGACGTTGCTTTCACCACGTCGTATCCTTAATCACTTTTCCAAAAACCTTAATCACTCTCGTCGACCTAAACCCTAGTTTACCGTTACATCGCCGATATTCCTTCACCAAGCTAGGTATTAAAGTATTATGTTAATGATTTCTTGTGTTTGTTATGCATTCGTTCTTAATCATCTTTTTTTTGTTAACGTATTATGTTCACGCATTTGTGTCGTAATTCTGCAGAAATGGCCGATAATCAAGAACGTAAGAGACGTAGAGGTGAACGTGGTCCTGCATCTTTTGGGAAGAAATATAGCAAAGATGTATATAAAACTGAATTTGATGAAAATCATATCCCTCTGAGTAAAGAACTGACGTCATGGTTTGGGATGACGGTTCAACATCGTTTCCCGCTAGCAACTGATATGGGCAAAATGGACAAAGACATATATGAACAAGTACAACTATGGCTGGATACCAAGGTATATATTTATTAATTAGAAATATGAAATAGTTATTAAGTGATGATAGCATATAATTTATTTACTCTAAATTGTAGAATATGTGGAATATCGAGAACGATGATGCAAAAGAGTTAATGAGGAAGAAAGCTGTGAAAATTGGTACTAATTTTAAATCTAGGCTTGTTAAACATTTCGTCCTTACAGGTAAGGATGCTTGTGAGAAGTATAAGTTTCTTAAAAGGCATGATTGGGAAGCATTTAAGGCACAAAGAAGCACCCCAGAATTTATGGTATCTCTTAATTATATTATATGTTTAGTATTGTACAATATTTTATTATTAACAACTTGTTAATTTGTGTAGCTAAAAAGGGAGAAAGCACTGGCAAGCAATGCAAAGAGACAATTCAAGGTCCGCGTGGGCCGAAGCGGGTGGACCCGTTTTAAAAAAAGTAAAAAGGATGCAGTTTGGTCTGAACTTCTACAAAACCATAGTGTTCTTTCGGAGATTCAAAATGAACGGTCTAGGTTGTTTTTGATGGGTTGTGCAGTAAAGAATAGTGAAGGAAAGTTTGAACTTCCTAACGAAGCGTTGGACAATTTCCAAGTTTTGGTATAATAAGTTTTATTTAATTGAAGATTTTTATCTTTTTGGTAAACAAATACTTTTTGTAGCTCGCGGAAGAGAAAAAGATGATAGAGGATGGTACTTATGCATTAAATAAAGAGGATCCTTTAATTCGTCTTCTAGGACCCGAGCACGGGGGAAGATCTCGGACCGTATCCGAGATAATTGGATACACAAAGGTTAAAGGTGGATTGATTAGAAATGTGATCCCGCAAAGTACCCCCACGGTCAACACAAGCCACCATGATTCATGTGGGTCCCGTGGAATGGTGGAACACTATCCACCTATTGAGGTAACAATTTAAAAGTTTTGCAGCCTATACTATCCAGCCTTATAATTGTATATGTTTTTACAGGTGTTGTCACCATGTGAGTTGCTAATTAGGGTGGCTGATGCCCATTTAGTCAAAGTTGGTTTTGGACAAGTATGGCCAACTGTTGGATTCCAACTGTTACATAATAAACCGATTGCCGATGGTTGTGTAAAAGTCCAAGTTGATGCGATCGTGGCAGGAAAGGAGGATTTGCCTGTACATCCTCTCACAAAAACAGATGATGTTCAATTGGTTGAGAATTTGCCATATAATATAGTACAGTGGCCAAGATATGCAGTGAAGGTATATTTTAGTTTTTTTTTTATTGTTTGTGAACGCTTTTATCTAACTTTGTAGAAATGTTTTAGCTTATTGGCGATGGGCTTGTCAATTCCCCGGAAAGGGACTTGAGAGAATCCTCTCCATTTGATTTGCCAACAAACAATGTTTATACACCAGAAATGCCCGAAACTTCACCCTTCCCTTTAGACCAAGACTTTTATGGATATGCACAAATGGTTAGTCTTATCATTATCATTATTTTGATCATTATTTTTAAATACTAATATTTTTATCATTACTTATTGTAGTTGCAATCGGTCCCCGCAGCCCAAACCGTCCCCGCAGCCCAAACCGTCCCCGTAGCCCAAACCGTCACCGCAGCCCAACCCATTAACCCAGCCCAAACAGTCCCCGTAGGCCAAACAGTCACTAAAGCCCAACCCATTATCCCAGCCCAAACCATCCCCGAAGCCCAACCCGACAGCCCAGCCCGAACAGTCCCTAAACCCCAAACACTCACCGCAGCCCAAACCGTCAACACACCCCAAACCGTCCCCGCAGCCTAAACCGTCCCCGCAGCCCAAACCGTCACCGCAGCCTAACCCATTAACCCAGCCCAAACAGTCCCCGTAGCCTAAACAGTCACTAAAGCCCAACCCATTATCCCAGCCCAAACCATCCCCGAAGCCCAACCCGACAGACCAGCCCGAACAGTCCCTAAACCCCAAACACCCACCGCAGCCCAAACCGTCACCACACCCCAACCCGAACCCGAACCCGAGGATGTTCCTCTAGATCCTCAGTACGACCAGCATTATGCGATGGTAATGGCCGATGCTCCCCAATTTCTCCCAATACTTGATGCATTCTTCAAATATAACAAATATGGTCTTGGTGTTCCTTCCCCTCCGGGTATGTATCATGAGACATATACAGAAGGCATCCCAGCCACCGAGGTTTTACAATTTGCTCGATTCCATTGGGTCGATAGCAGCATGATACATTGTTTGTCAATGTAAGCTTAATATTTTAATATTTAGGTATAATTGTATTTATTAACTTTATGCTGTATATTTAAGGTATTATTATGCAATGGCGGGCAGCAATTCACGATGTGCATTTTTCAATGCACACTATATTACCGAGCCAGAATGTCACACCAACAAGAACCATGTCATCCAACATATCAGGGATGTGTTAAATCATCATCCAAGCAAGTCATACATTCTTGCACCATACTATTAAGCGTAAGATTTGATTTTCCATAATACAAGCAACACTGGATGTTTTAAATCATCATACAAGCAAGTAACTTTGCTTAATTGCTTGTGTTTACTTGTAGGCAACACTGGATGCTTTTTATCCTCTGTCCTAAAACGAATATTGCATATATTGTTGATTCTTTAAAGCGTGAATCTGGTCCCGATTACTACACTCTTGTAGGAGTAATCAATCATATGTTTCCCCGTAGATTTAAATGGATAAACACAACTGTATGTTTTCAATTTCCATTTTTTACCAATTTATTTAAGATGTATAAAATATTCAATATATTGAAATATTATAGTGCTGGAAACAAGACCAAAGCTGGGAATGTGGTTACATTGTTAGTCGACATACTGAAGAATTTTTACAGACCATGCAGTTTAACATCAACCAATCTGTAAGTTTATGTTATAGTTTTAAAATATTACTCATTTAGATGTAAAAATTATTGATATTAATTGTTTTTCATGAGCAGATGTGGAAGACTAATAAGAGTTTTGATGCTTCTATGATTCGTGAATACATAGGAAGGTTGTTGCCACTGTATCTCGAATGGATGAAGAGGTGCAAGCAAAGTGATGCCACTTATTTAAGGTTAGCAATTAAGCAAGTGTAAATTTTTGAACATATAGTTATAAATTTTTGAAACACGGTCCATTACAATGATCACAACCTGCAAGTGTACATTTTTTTTGACATTAGGTTACTGTGCGATTGTATGTTTTTGGGTGCTATCTTTAAATATATAAGAGCTACATTTATATATATATATATATATATATATATATATATATATATATATATATATATATATATATATATATATATATATTTATATATATATATATTGTGGAATGATTTTTTTTTGTTTATTTTGAATATCAAATATTGCAGTTACTTTATCATGTGTGCGAATAACTAATATTGCGGGTATAACATCTAGTGTAGTGTGCGAAGAACTAATAGCGCGTTTTGTTATTTAATGTTGCGGTTTCTTTCTTATTGCGGTCTCTGTGTTTGATATTGCGGTCTCTCTTTTGTTGCGGTGTTGGCTTTAATATTGCGGTTTCTTTCTTGTTGCGGTCTCTGTGTTTGATACTGCGGTTTCTCTTTTGTTGCGGTTTGTCTGTTTGATAGTGCATAGTTTGTTAGTGCGTTCCTTTCCCCGCAACAACAAATCGTTTCTGTAGTAGTGGATGAAAGTGAAGAAGTCTTTGACACTAGAACCGCGAAGCTAAATAGAAATCGAGAAGTTGGACACGACATGCTATATCGAGATTATTTTGCGGATGATTCTGTTTATGACGACAAGGATTTCAAACGAAGGTTTCGCCTCAGCAAAAATTTATTTATGCGCATATGTAACGTATTATAAAACATGTATACTTTTTTTCAATTGAGATATGATGCTAGAGGTAGGCGGGGATTCACTGCTTTGCAAAAATGTACTGCAGCAATTCGAGCTATGGCCTACTGGTCATCCCCTGATTCTCTTGACGAGTACCTACGCATGTCTGAAAGAACTGCTATGGAAAGTATGTATAGATTTTCACAAGGTGTTTTGGAGATTTTCGGACCTATTTATTTGCGAAAACCAACAGCAACCGATGTTCAAAAATTATACGAGGCACATGAAGAGAGACATGGTTTTCCTGGAATGCTTGGTAGCATTGATTGTATGCACTGGGATTGGAGGAACTGTCCACAAGCGTGGAGAGGTGAGTACACTGGTGGGCATCATGGAGTACCGTCGTTGATATTAGAAGCTGTTGCTTCTCAAGATTTATGGTTCTGGCATGCTTACTTTGGGGTTGCGGGTTCTAATATTGATATTAACGTGCTTGATCAATCACCAATATTCAACGACTTGTTATCAGGAAAGGCACCCGATGCTCCTTTTACGGTGAATGGCAATCCATATAGATTCGGTTATTTCCTTACCGATGGTATATATCATCGGCATGCGACGTTTGTCAAAGCCTACCGACATCCAGTTGATCCAAAAGAGGTCTTGTTTACCAAAAAACAAAAATCCGCGCGTAAGGATGAGGAACGGGCTTTTGGAGTTTTAAAGGCGAAGTGGCACATTGTCAAAAACGCGGCCCGTTCATATGACCTTGAAAGAATAAGATATATTTTGTATGCATGTGTTGTAATGCATAATATGGTTGTGGAAGATAAAGGTCGGATGATTTCTCCATATGTGCCGAACGGTCCCCGACATGCTTTGTATGTACCGGGAAGTGCAGAATATTTGCACAGGGTTGTTGACATTCGAGACGAAACAACACACGAACGACTTCGACGGGACTTGGCGGACCATCTTTACAACAACGCACATGCCGACGATGAAGACGATGAAGAGTAATAATTTATTTTAATTATTGTAATTTTTAATTTAATGTTTAATTTCTAGTATTTTAATGTTTAATTTCTAGTATTTTCATTTTAATTTAAAGTATTGTCATTTTAATTTTATTTAATGTAATGTAATTTTAAATTATATAAAATATTATTTGTGTGAAAAATAAATGGAAATGAAATGATGAGATAGAAAATAAAATGGTGTGGTATGGTGTGGTGTGTATTTCCACCAAATGATGTGGTGTGGTGGTGGTGTGGTTGCTGAGGTAACGATGATGTGGCAGAAAAAGGCACCACTACATGTGTTGCCCATACCCATGAGCTTAAGGAATATGTATATCAAACCATATTCTAGAACCCATTAAAATAACTTAAATGATGGTCTAACTATTTGTTAATCTCCAAAGCCAAAGTCTACTTCATAATATAATCAAGTCACGCGATGTGAACGCGTGCTTCATAAAGTCTGTAGATGTTTTAAGGCCGATCGAGCCGCAAGCCTATAATTTAATAAATTACATTTGGAAAAAAAAAATTAACGGCATCTAATCTATTCTCTAATCTACTTCAATTTATCTTTAACGAAAGTTGAACCTATAACCTATATCAATATCATTAGAGTAGAAACCTTGAATAATCAGATTTGTAAATTAACTATATTTTTTTTGGTTATTTGGTAAACTAATGTAACAGTTTGTTATACGTTTAAATAAATATTATCTATTTGTTTATATCTTGTATTTACTGAATTTTGGTAGTATAATATTTTAACTTTTTGCCAATATTAAAGCATGTTTTTTTATAGTTCACAAACATTATTTAAGTTTTGAATCATGTAATTGTCATTTATGAAAGGCCAATTTGCGGAAAGACCAACCAATAGTCTTATTTTTGTTGGAAAGAAAGTGGCAAAATAAGTTTTCCATATTAAAAGGGTGACTATTTTAATATTTAAAAAATTTACAGGGTTATATTTTTATTTTTTTAGAAGGTAACTTTAGATTATAACAAGTTGCACCACCATTCTCACTAGAGACTTCTCGTCGAATCTCTTGATTTTATTTAAAAAAACCCACCAAAAAATTGGTTGCACCCTCCTTACTTGTTCCTGTCCACTCAGTGATTCTATGGAAGATCACTTATATTCATCAACTACTTGGTCACCAAGAATATTTTTTTAGAAATCTGTAATTAGCTAGGGGTATTAATTATGATGATTTTTCTAAATGTTTCGCAACTTTTCTCTTAGGGAGTCAGGATTGCGTTTTATGGGAATCGGCTCAAGGAATTTCTGAGTGTTATTTACACATATTTGTTGTTTGTATGGAAGCTTAGAAATGACACGCTTTTTAGCAATCGGGTAGTGAAGAATGGTGGATTGATCCTCAATAACATCCAGGCCTATTATTCGTTTTATTGTATGAAGCACATATTGATGGGTCAACAATGGTTCTTGTGGCTGACTGACCCGGATTTGTGTTTCTAGCCAGAAGGTCCATATTTTGTTTTTTGTAGTGTGGTTTTTATTAGGTTGTTTGCTTTGGCTTTTGGATCCTTAGGTGTATTTTTGGCTTGTATGTAATGTGCTAGCATCTTGCTAGTGTGGCCTTTTAATATATTTCTTAGGTGATTTTGTTGGGGTGATGTCAATGGTGAAACAACTTCTACCTGAAGTCTCTTTCCTGTCGTTTAAAAAAAAGTCAATTTAGGAACATAAACAAAGAAATAAAGCCACTTAAATCTTAAATCCGTTCAGATTGAATTATTTAAGTATTTTGGCGATCCAAATAGATGGCCAAACGATAACTTCAATGGTCAATTGGTCATATGTATGTTAGACTCTCTCATATGAAATCACCTGCCAATAAATAGTTTAATTAAAACCGTTTAAATAGAAAAAAATTAAACATCATCTTTATTAAATGCCGACATAATTATATCTACCATTCGGTTTAAATTTAATACAGTATATGCTGCTAAAGTGTTTCTTATTCAATAAACACTTTTAAAATGTTTCCAACAAGAAAACAAAGTAGATGAACTTCATCCACTAAAATAAACAGCAAATAAATGTATTACGTGACGACTAATGATTGATATAAAAATAATATAAGATCGCGTTGCATAATACTCCCTCCGTCCCACAAAAAACTTCTCATTTCACTCTAAACTTTTGTCCCACAAAAAACTTTCCATTTCCCATATTTGGTGGGCTCCACCCAATAAAAAACTATTATTATTAAAAATCTCACCACTAATATCCACTAACTATCTTTCTCTCTCCAATCTAACCTTATATTTTAATCAAAAGTATTATCAATTACCCCACCACTAACTATTACCTAAAAACATGTGCAAAAGCCAAATGTGAAGTTTTTTGTGGGACGGAGGGAGTACTTATCTGGAGATGAAAAAAAGTGTAGTTATTTTAAGATTGTGGGTGAATGATTCGCCATATACAATCCTATCCTATAATTAGAATAAACAGTTATTTCAAATCTACTATTTGGACACCCCTCACTACCAAATAAACACCCCAATTAAAGTCAAAACTTAAAAATTAGAATCACAAACAATTAATTAAATGGTTATTCAGACTGTTTTTTTTAACTTAAAACTAGTGGTCGACGGTGGTGGTGGTGGCGGTGATACTGCGGCCACCACCAACCATCACTATGAACCACCATCATATTAATATCGCAAAATATAATTATAGAATAGTCGCTTCGCTTCCTTTGCCACTGGCCATCGAAGAGAGAAAGGAAAAAAAGATATAATGGCCGAATAAGTTAGTACGCTAGTATAAATCAGTAAGTTATTTTACAATGAATCTCAAACATTTAATTGACAAAATTATGGCTCTCACACTCTCTCTTTTGTTGGCCCATATTTCGTGTTGGATTGATAACATTTGTAATCGATTTTGGATGTAGTATAAACATTAAATTGTACGAAAAATATCAAAGCATGGAATAGATTTAACCGAATTTCTAATCACGAGGTCTCTTGAAATCCCAAACAACCCTTACGCCCACCAAGTGTTCGACCTTATTCCTCAACCAACCGTCTTCCTCTATGACAAGCTTCTCGGACTGCTATGATATCTTGATTAAGATTTCCTGCTTCGGATTTTGCATCTGCCATTGGGGATGGAGTTGCAGATATAATGAAAACGATGAAGGGACTTCAAATCTCAAGTTCAGCTAGAAAAATATGTCATCACATCAATAACACACGATTCTACTCCGCCACCAACATCGCCATAGATCCGTTTGATACGATTCGATTCAGATTTCAATTAAGAAACGAGAATCAAACAGAATTAACACAGGGAATGCTAGATTAAGAAAGCAATCCGAATGATGATTCAATTAACCGAACGTATATTACAATCCGATAGAACAATTACAATTGAGAGGAAATACAGAGAGAAATGTCAACACATCCAAAAACTAACCAATCTGCCACAACACTACGTATTTATAAGCTTGATACCTAATTCTCACTAATTGTAACTAACAATTGGGTGTTGGTAATTCAGTTAGACTAATCACATGCATCTCACGTGATCTTCTTTAAAAGATTTGCATCAAACCATTCCTCTTGAAATGATCCTTGTCCTCAAGGATCTTTTTGAAAGGAAGGAAATCCATGTATAAGATCATCATAAGCCTTTCCCTGCGCTCCACAACCATCTGATTAGAGAGCAATTAGATGTCCCTTTTTTTTCTGCAATCCGGCTTCCAACACAGTAATACTATAGACAACAACTTTCATTAAAAATTCCTTCTTGGGATTTGGCAGCTTCAATACAGCACCATTACCCAATGGCAGCTTCAATATTCGAGCAGTACCCCATGGTAGCTTCAAATTGGTACTCGAATTGAAGATGCACTCAGCTAGAGAAAGTAACTCCATATGAGCCTCAAACGACCACTGGCAAACATTCCTTTTTAACAACCTGGTTAGAGGTTGACTAATAAAAGCATAGTTCCTTATAAACATCTTGTAATACTCTGTCAACCTTAAAAAATTCCTTAACTGTTTTAAAGAAGTGGGTACATACAATGCTTCCATTGTCTGTATTTTTGTAAGATCACTTGCCACACCCACTATAGTAATCACATGATCTATATATCCCATCAGATTTATAATGAGAATATACTCACTCCATTTTGAAAACAAGCTATGTAACCTCATAATTTCGAACACCTGTTGTTGGTACATATCATCTCTATTCATATGGATTTGGTGATATTCCATACTTAAAACCAATTTAGAGAAAACCTTTCCACCACCAGATTCATCATTGAATTCTTCTATCACTGAAATATGGAATTTATCTTTAAGAGTATACTTGTTTAGTAGTCGATGATTTATATACATTCTCCAAGTTCCATCCTTTTTCTTCACCTTAACAGTGTGAGATGAAAAACGACTATGCTTAAGTCTAACGTTCAATGCTCTTAACAACTCATTAATCATATGGCCAATTGCATCTTTCTGATCGGGTGGGTGCCTACAAGGTCGAATAATGATTGGTGGAGGTCCATCAACCCATGGAATTTTATAATCTCGAATCCTTATCGGTTGAAAACTGAACACGAACACATCTGCATAGTGTATGGACATTTGATCTAATTTTGCAGTTTTATTATTCAACTGTTCATCAACAACCCCTAACACTTGTTTGCAATGTGATATGATGTCATTATGATCCTCTTCATCCAGATCCCTTAAAACATCATGACAATCTGATTTTATTTCAGTAGCTTCACTACCATTTTTAACAATGTCATCAGGACCCGCCAACCCTTTATAGTTATCCTCCATTTCACTAGAATCTATCGGTTCTAATTCTTTACTTATGTCATTTTCTTTAGAGAATTCATCAAGAATTATCAACCCACTTGTAATCTCAGATTCATCCTTCTCAAAAAACGTGTTCTCTTTCTCAGATTCTTCCACATTAATCTCAGAAGCATGTACATAATTTTCTTTACACATTAATTCTTGTTCTTGTTCTTGAAAAATGTAAATATAATCCTCATTTTCAAGATCACCATGAAAATACATTGATTCTTTACCATCTTCTTTGTAATTCTTATTTTGACCCGACAATTCTATATCACGATCTTTCACTATAATTGGTTCATCACAAAATACCAAACCATTGTTGTTATCATTCAATGCACTTGAATCTGTAAGTTTAAGAGTAGGTAACAATGGTGGATTGTCCACCCTTCTCATGAGATTGTTTGTTGTTTCTTGAAGTTTAGCTAAACATAAGGCATCCGAGAGAGTTTTGGGTTCTAACATTGTAACTCCCTTCTTAATTTCGGGTTGCAATCCCGAATTGAAGAGATCAATGAGATATGATTCAGCTAAGTTCATGTTAGTGTACAAAGAAGAGAATCCTTCATAGTACTCTTGAACCGTGCCATCATTTTGGAGACTTTTTCTCATAGACATTTCATCAAACACCTTATGTGCGTCATCTATGTTCTTAATTTTTTCTTCTTTGTTGCTATCAAGAACCAATAAAGAAGGACAAGAATCTGTAACATGATGGACGTGATTGTAATGGAGTAATGAACCATACCTAGCTATTGCAGCTGAATTAGTAGCCTCTTGAGTTTTAGCCAAGCAATACGCATCATCTAAGAGTTTAGGTTTAAACATACGGATTGTCCAACTATTTTCTGGTTTCAATCCTTCCATGAATAAGCTCACTGCATTGTCTTCACTCAATTCCACTTTATTGAGAATCGTCTTAAATTGATCTTCATAATGTTGCACTGTATTGTTCTGTTTCAGATTCTTAAATTCTTCCATTGGATCTTCACAAACTGAACCAAATCCCTTCTGTACTTCTCCATTCCTATTTTTCTGATATAGAAGCATTCTGTCAATACTAGCCTTCAACTCCGCCATAGATCTTTTCAAATCCACCATTGATGCAGCTAATTCAGGGTTCGCATATTGATTCTTTTCAACTTCTGTTGCACGAGAAGTAGTCACCATTTTAAACTTCGAATCTCAACTCCAATTAAACAAAAATCAAATGCAATCTGAGGCCAAGAAAGTTGCTCTGATACCAAATGATACGATTCGATTCAGATTTCAATTAAGAAACGAGAATCAAACAGAATTAACACAGGGAATGCTAGATTAAGAAAGCAATCCGAATGATGATTCAATTAACCGAACGTATATTACAATCCGATAGAACAATTACAATTGAGAGGAAATACAGAGAGAAATGTCAACACATCCAAAAACTAACCAATCTGCCACAACACTACGTATTTATAAGCTTGATACCTAATTCTAACTAATTGTAACTAACAATTGGGTGTTGGTAATTCAGTTAGACTAATCACATGCATCTCACGTGATCTTCTTTAAAAGATTTGCATCACCGTTCACCGCCCACCCATCACACCACCACCTCTCCACCATCGAATCCAAATCCAAGCTTCTTAAATCCTACACCGTTACACCCCTGATCAAACCATGGCCCCAAAAACTCTACCCCAAACGTCTCGCATCCATCATCACCCGCCAACAAAACCTCGATCTTGCCCTCCAAATCTTCCACCACGCCGGTAATTACCACCCTGGATTTGAACATAATTACGAGACCTACCACTCCATCATCCACAAGCTCTCTCGTGCTCGTGCTTTTGAACCGGTTGAAACCCTTCTTTCCCACTTACAGAAATCGGGTATCAAATGTGGCGAAAATCTCTTCATCGATGTCTTACGTAATTACGGGCTCGCCAGCCGTCCTAAAGACTCGTTACGCGTATTCTTACGGATCGAGGAATTTGGTGTCACGAAATCCGTACGGTCTTTGAACACACTTCTAAACGTTCTGATACAAAATAGAAAATACAAATTGGTTCACGCTCTGTTCAAAAGTAGTAAAGAAAAGTTCAACATCGTACCGAATGTTTTCACATGCAACATCCTTCTAAAAGCATTTTGTAAGAATGGTGACATAGATGGTGCACTCAAGGTGTTAGATGAAATGCCAGCAATGGGAATGGTACCAAACGTTGTGAGTTACACCACTATATTAGGAGCTTATGTTTCAAAAGGAGATATGTTTTGTGCAGAGAAAATGTTTGATCAAATTCTCGATAGAGGTTGGATTCCAGATGCAACCACATACACGATTCTAATGGACGGGTTTTGTAAGCAAGGAAGATTAATCGATGCTATGAAAGTTATGGATGAAATGGAGGATAATAAAATCGACCCTAATGATGTTACTTACGGGGTTATGATTGAAGCTTTTTGTAAAGAGAAGAAAATCAGTGAAGCTTTGAATTTGTTAGACGACATGTTTGAGAAGAAATACATGCCGAATTCCGCTCTTTGTTGTAGATTAATCGATGTTTTATGTGAAGACGGGAAAGTTGAGGATGCATGTGATGTATGGAAGAAGCTTTTGAGGAAAAATTGTACTCCTGATAACGCGATATCAAGTACACTTATACATTGGTTATGTAAAAAAGGAAAGATTTCAGAAGCTAGGAAGTTGTTTGACGAGTTTGAAAAAAGTACATCTCCTAATTTATTAACGTATAATACGTTGATTGCGGGTATGTGTGAAACGGGCGAGTTGTGTGAGGCCGGTAGGTTGTGGGATGATATGGTGGAAAAAGGGTGTGTTCCTAATGTGTTTACGTATAATATGTTAATTAAGGGGTTTTGTAAATTTGGTAATGCTAAAGAAGGGATTAAGATTATGGAGGAAATGATTGTTAAGCGGTGTTTACCGAATAAAAATACGTATTCTAGTTTGCTTTTGGGATTGTGTGACTCGGGGGAGGGAGTAGAAGTAATGAAAGTACTTGATATGGTGTGGTCAAGTGATTGATGAAGATGTTTGGAAAGTTCTTGTAACAAAGTTTGGTAGTTGTTTTAGAACCAAGGGAGAAAGCTTTATTGATTCGATATTAGGTAAAGCTGCTGCTTAGATGTTGATAATACATGAATATATTACGGTTATAAGTCTAAAACGGAGTCATTTTTTAATAGAAATGTTGTTTGTGTTACTTTTTTCGCTTTCCTATGACTTTATCTGGGACTATATATTTTGTCACTAAACCTTGTTTACCAAAACTAAGATTACTGATATCTTGTAATGATCAGTAATGTCATCATGTGCAAAGATACGCTCACTATTTGCAAGTTATCTATCTCATGTGGGTTATATTGGTCGATTCGGGATTTCAATAGTAGAGCATCGTGGATGATTGTTTTCCTTCGACAAACTAGATAGTGATCTCTTTCCATCACATAAACGTGATTTATTGTTTTTTTTATAAGTGCAAGAATTATATTAAAAAAGTTATTTTATCTTTAGTTGATTTAGAAACGGTCATGAGGACCCAGTTATAAACAGAAGTACTAAAAAAAAAAACTTTTGTGGAGGGTTTAAACATATATTTACTGTTTTCACATAGTATATGTTATTTAGAATCGATGGACAGTTGAGACCACCAGAAATAACGATCTGCTCATAACCAGTGGTCGAGTCTTAAAACTTTTCTCAACAGTTTTCATGATCATATATCGAATACCAACGTTCACGTATCTCCCAGTCCTTGCTACCCAAACCAACGATTAGAGTAATTTGTTATGAACGCATTGAAACAAATTCACGCCCACACTCTACGAAATGGAATAGATTTCACCAAATTTCTAATCACGAAGCTTCTTGAAATCCCAAACATCCCTTACGCCCGCCAAGTGTTCGACCTTATTCCTCAACCAACTGTCTTCCTCTACAACAAGCTTATTCAAGCTTTGTCTTCACATGGCCCTTATCACAACTCTTTCGAGCTCTACACCCAAATGTGCATCAATGGTTGCTCCCCTAACCAGCACACTTTCACCTCCCTCTTCGCAGCTTCTGCAAAGCTTAACTCGCTCCCCAAAGGTCAAACACTTCACGCCCATCTCGTTAAATCAGGTTACGAGTTTGATCTCTATGCATCAACAGCGTTAGTCGACATGTATGCAAAACTGGGCTTGTTACCTTCTGCATGCCACGTGTTCGACAAAATGTCTATCAAAGACGTGCCCACTTGGAATTCTTTGATCGCAGGGTATGCAAGAAACGGGAATATCGAAGGAGCACAGAAACTGTTCGATGAAATGCCTGCAAAGAATGTTGTTTCTTGGACTGCTATGATATCTGGGTACTCCCAAAACGGGAAATACTGGAAATCTCTCGAGTTGTTTTTGAAAATGGAGAAAATAAAAGGTGTACAACCGAACGAAGTGACATTAGCTAGTGTACTCCCAGCTTGTGCTAATCTAGGGGCTTTGGAGGTTGGACAAAGGATTGAAAGCTATGCAAGAGCACAAGGGTACTTTAGGAATTTGTTTGTGTGCAATGCGATCTTGGAAATGTATGCCAAATGCGGTAAGATTGATACGGCTATGGCTATATTTGAAGAAATTGGTGCAAGGAGGAATTTGTGTTCTTGGAATACTATGATCATGGGTTTGGCTGTTCATGGGAAATCTAATGAAGCCCTCCATCTTTTCCACCAAATGCTGGTAATTTCTCTCTCTTAATTTTTCTAATCATGCTGCTAATTTGGTTCTTAGTCAGATCTTTTTGTTAATGACACAGCTAGAAGGCACTCAACCAGATGATGTGACATTTGTTGGAGCAATTCTCGCGTGCACTCACGGAGGAATGGTGGAAAAAGGCCGAAAACTCTTGAAATTAATGGAAAACAATTTCTCCATAATTCCCAAACTCGAACATTACGGATGCATGATCGATCTCCTAGGTCGTGCAGGGGAATTACAAGAAGCCTATAATCTTATCCAAACAATGCCAATGAAACCAGATTCTGTAGTTTGGGGAACTCTATTAGGTGCATGTAGTTTCAACAACAATGTTGAGCTAGCTGAAATAGCAGCCGAACATCTTTACAAACTAGAACCATGGAACCCGGGTAATTATGTAATTATGTCAAATATTTATGCGAATACAGGACGGTGGGACGGTGTTTCAAAGCTAAGGAAGATGATGAAGGGTTTTATGATTGTAAAAGCAGCGGGGTATAGCTTCATAGGAGGAAATCAAGTTTATAAGTTTATTGTCGATGATAGATCACATCCGAGATCCAATGAAATTTATTGGGTGCTAAATGAAATTTCTTCGAAAATGAAGGAATGTCGTGAAGATGTAACTATTTTTTGTTGAGAGTGATACATGTTGCCTTATCAAGAAGCCAATAATTTTTTTCTTTTAAAAGCGTATTCTTGTTTATGACGGGCTTCCTCGGAATGGCTGACCTAACCGTTGTGGTGGCCGAATCTGAACTTTCTCATGACCATTTGATAAATGTTTACCTAAGGAAGTGATCGAATCCATGACTAGACCATTTCAGATTCATTTACCAGTTAATTTCAAAAAAGACGAGAACACAATCTTTTTTCCCTTACTTGTCTATCCAAAATAAAATATGAAAATCATAGAAACATATTTACATTACTTTCTTGTGATTGTTGCATAGTAATTGTTCTTCAAAATGTTACACACCTATTTACAAAACAAAAAAGGGTACTAAAATACAAATCTAATGTGTGCGCTTTCTAACTTACGCCATCTTTACTTTTGTCTTGGATTTTCTACTTCTTGCGACAAATTTGAGCAATTCGTCTATAAGGATGACAGGTGCTGAAACCAAGATGACCAAAACCCATTCCTTGAAACCCAACGGAACGATACCAAACACGCCTGCTAAAAAGGGAACATAAAGAATCAGACAATGAAGCCCAAAGGACACAACCATAGCAACAAGAAGATAAGGGTTTGTCCAAGGTGGCATTGTTAACAAACTGTTGTCTTCAGAAAGGGCATTTAGGGAATTAAACATCTCGATAGCCACTAATACGGAGAGCGATAAAGTCATTGCTTTGACTTTTCCGGTAGTGAAATAATCACACGGGTTTGTGAAATTGATTATTCGGTTGTTACCGACTGAAAACGGTGTCACAGTGAAATCGGGCCAAGAAGGGCAGTCTCCCCAGTTTCTAAGGTGAGAGAGTGAAACGAGTGTGTGCCCGTCTTCTGTTAGATTCATGCCCATGAAAGATGGTTGTGTGTACCATAAAATGAAGACACCAACAGTTGCAATGCCCACATAACAACCTATTACCTGCCAAATAATATAAAAAACACCGTTTAAACAATATGTCTTGTATGATAAGATTAAAAAAACGGAAAACTAACCAAATAGCGAAATAAAACCCACGAATCTATGAGAGGATCAGTGCTTTTACGAGGTGGTTTTCTCATTATATCCACATCAGCAGGGTTAAAACCAAGAGCAGTAGCGGGTGGCCCATCGGTTACTAAATTAACCCATAAAAGCTGCACAGGTATCAAGCATTCTGGTATCCCGAGTGCAGCAGTTAAGAAAATGGATATTACCTCTCCAACATTTGATGATATCATGTACCTAAAATTTAAAGAAAAATTGTAAGATGATGCTAAATGAAGAAAAGAAAAAAGAAAATTATGTATAAATTACCTGATAAAAGCTTTCATGTTGTTATAAATGGATCGGCCCTCACCTACAGCAGCGACAATCGTGCTAAAATTATCATCAGCAAGGACCATATCTGAAGCCTCTTTAGCAACCTGGTCAATCAAAATAACAAAGGTTATTAAAGTAAACCTCTGAAAAAGTCAACCTGGTCGCCATGTCATCATTTTGAACTATTTAGTACCTCGGTTCCGGTAATACCCATAGCAATACCAATATCAGCAAGTTTTAAAGCAGGAGCATCATTAACACCATCTCCAGTCATTGCAACAACTTCACCCATTTCCTTGAGCATCCTTACAATCTCTTGTTTATGTTTCGGTTCAGCCCGCGAGAACACTTTCCCCCCGGGTCTCAATAATATATCCTTTTGTTGCAAACAAGATAGCCCCATAAATTCCTTACCCGTAAAACTTTTACTTCTTAAATCCTCACTTTCGTGAAATAAACCGATTTCCGTACAAATGGCTTCAGCCGTCGATTTATAGTCTCCCGTTATTACCATCACTTTTATTCCTGCCCCGTGACATTCTTCGATTGCGGATTTCACTTCTTCACGAGGTGGATCCTGCAAACAGTTTTATATGATTCAACTTTCAGATTTCATAACCAATGATAAACATCATGTACCTACCCTTAGACCAACAACACCGACAAAGATAAGGTCGGTTTCAATGGAATTGTAGCAAGTGGGATCGAGCAATTTCTTGTGGCTGGCGTGACGTTCACCCGTATAATCTGAAAGATCGCCGAGATCGTCTTTGTAAGCCAAACCCAAACACCGCAAACCTTTTGAGCTCATTTCCGCGTGTCGGGAAAGCAAAAGTTGTCTGCACGCTTCGTCCATTGGAACAACGCATCCATCCGCAAGCTGAACGTGTGAGCTTCGGTCTAATAGGCTCTCAAGTGCACCCTGAAACCAATATTATTTAGGGTCAAATCGACCCGTTACCCGCCCGCCCGCCTATTTTAACAAATCTGAAGGGTGTTTGTTACCTTAACAAGCAAGCGATTTTGTCCGTTTGGCTCACGGGCAATAACACTCATGGACTTGCGTATACGGTCCAACTCCAACGTGCCAACCCTCTTTGATCTTTTCATCCACCATTCACAGCACCCTACACACCATAAAACATAAATTTAAAAAAAAAAAAAAAAAAAAAAAACAGTTATAAACATCAATTTAGGTGATAAGAAAAAATCTAACAAATTTCCAAGTTACCTAATTTAACGCTATTATTATCAATCAAATAATTTGCCATAATCCGTGAATCCCGGATTCTATTTTTGGCTTTAACATCTGGAACTCCCATTTTTTCAACCAACACCTTCAAAGCAGCTTCAGTAGGCAAACCCGTAACCCTAAAAACCCGATCATCATTATAAATTCCAGCATCATTACAAATCGCACAAATTTCAGCCACTTTTTGCAAATTAGCATCCATATTAAAACAGCTCCAATCAACAATTCCACCATCTTTAGGATCATAAGTTGTTCCCTCCACATGAAACATCCTAGGAGCTGTTGTTTTCCCTCCAAACGTGAAAATCTCCGTCACAGACATTTGATTGGTAGTCAACGTGCCTGTTTTATCCGAACAAATCACAGTCGTGCACCCTAACGTCTCCACGCTAGCAAGTTTCCTCATGATTGCGTTCTTTTGTGCCATTTTTCTTGTACCAAGAGCTAAACAAGTTGTAATTACAGCTGGAAGACCTTCAGGAATTGCAGCTACTGCTAGTGCAACCGCTATTTTGAAATAATAAGTGCACTTTTCGAACGAAAATTGGACGTTTTTAGGCCATCCGTTAACCGTTTCCCATTTTAAAAAGTATTTATAGTTAATAACCCAAACAGCAAGACAAACGACCCCGATAACAGTTGTTAAATTATTCCCAAATTCATCAAGTTTTTTCTTCAATGGAGTATCGGATTCCTCCATTGAAGCTTCATGAATTTGTTTCTGTATTTGCCCGATTTCTGAATTCATTCCCGTGTTCACAACGATACACACACAATTCCCGTTTACAATTGTGGTCCCACCAAAAACCATATTTTCCTTCGATTGTAAATCACAATCGGGTACTAACACGGGCTGAGTTCCTTTTAAAACGGGAACCGATTCACCGGTTAACGAACTTTGTTCAACTCGTAAAGTTGATGTTTTCAAAACCGTGACTCGCATATCAGCTGGGATTTTATCACCTACATGCAACTCCACGATATCACCCGGTACAAGTTCTCGTGCGGGCAAATCGGGAACTAAATACCCGTCTCTCATAGTCTTACATGATTCACATTGCATCTCTTTTAAAGCTTCGAGGGTGTTTTCGGCATTATTTTCTTGCCAGACGCCCACAATCGCATTTAAAATTAATATCAAAACGATCACAATTGGTTCAACGTATGCTTCAAATCCAGATTCTTTTGTTTCGGTTTGTTCAAAGTATGCAAGAATGAAGGAAATGAAAGCTGCAACAAGTAGGATTTTTACAAGCATATCATCAAATTGTTCCATAACAAGCTGCCATAACGGTTTTCCTTTTTCTTTTTTAAGTTCATTCCAACCGTAAATATCTCGTTGTTTTTCTACATCGTATGAAGATAAACCCTTTTCAAGCTTCACGTTGTATGCTTTTAAACATTCATCTACAGATAACGACGAAGCAGGAAACAGTTTCTCTTCCATTTTGGAGTCTCAATTCCAAGTCAAACCTACAAAAAAAAAAGTCAAATTCCAACTCAACGATATGTATAATTCAAAAATTGACTATCTAAGCCCTAATTAACCAGTAATCCAGATAATTAACTAGAATTACACTAAAACAAATTGGAATCAACCATCCTGGTAATTAACTTCAGCATAAAGATCAATAAAATACCCTGGAACATAAAATCGCAGTCCCTTGATTTTGCAAACAAAAAAAACATATAAAATGAGGCCCTTTTACTGTAGAATAACACAATTAATTTCTCAAAATAACATACAGCGTTAACCTTTTACATAATTTGGATGGAGAATATTAAGAAAAAACCTAATTAAGCAAAAATGTGTAACCAACATAGCACCAAATACATGTGAAAATGAAATCTAACCTTTCGGAGATTAATATGAAAAAAAATCTATAGCGGTTTAATATTTAAAATTGAAGTAATTTACCATAATTAACAAGAATTTAACAGCCTACCTTTGAAAGCAGAGAGTGAAGAAGATGATGGCTTTGAGACAAAGCAGTGTGTACTAATTAACACTTTTAAATAACACTTATGAAGAAAATGGAAAAATTCTTCGGAAGATTCTTCACAGAATTTTCCAAAATCAAAAGTCATTTGAATTAAATATCACGAAAGCTCTCTGATTTCTCACTCGTGTTCGGTTTATTTACTGATTTTTGGGGTGGTTTTTATAATTTTATCCCTTTTTCAAAAAAATGCTTTACACGGGTACTGTTTTGTCAGGAGTTAACTACAATTCCCACTCAAAGCTTTATTGAAGAGAAATGTCAAATGATACTGGTTTTGTTATTTGTGATTACAGACGTGTCTATTAATTTGATGGTTACAGGTATTAAAATTAAAAGATAATATGAAAAAAGAGAATTAATGAATTATCAATATCAATTTTAAAAGTGGGTAGAAATGTGAGTAGGAGGAAAATGTAAGAAAAAATATAATTTCTCTTTACTAATAGACATATTTACGGGCCGTTTCATTTGCTTCGTATTTGGATTTGGCTCGATTCACGATTGTTTTTCTCAATTTCGTCCAACTCGATCTGCATATCAAACTCAGTCCAAACCATTCTTGGTCCGTTCTAAATGAAAAAAAGTTATAACTTAGTTAAAAAGTCTAACTCAGTCAACAACTAATATCAATTATGAGAACTAACTCTATCAATAAATATCAAATAACCTTAGTGGACTTTAAATTGTTTTTACATCTTTGGTTTTAAGCAGTCGATTTTTATTACATTTCGACCTCTACTTGTCATCTTTAAACCTTTATATTACTTTATTAATAAAAAAAACTAAAAAAATAAAACATATAATGTAAAAAAGAGTATTTGATCAAATAGAAGTTAAAGAAAGTAATTATTGAAATTTGGATTTAGTTAGTACTCTCAAAATTAAAGTTAAATGTATTAATCGTCTTAATCATAAGAACGCATCATGTCATTATGTTCAAACTTCACTAGTAAGAAAATTTTTAGAAAATGTTCAAGAAAGTATCAGGAAACAGTCATGAAGATACTCCGGTCTGGTTAAATTACGTATATTTGAGTCAGACTTCTCTTATAGGTAACTTTGAAAATCAAAAACCTTATTTGTTTACCAGTTTATAAGTAGTATATGTATATCTAACTATCGTGTTAAGATGTTGAGCTCGTTAGCATTAAAAACTTTGTTAATAATCCAGGGACTAAACTTGTAGTTCAGTTTGATATTAAGTTAAGGGTTTTATTAATGACAGCCCTTAGGGCTGTCAATAAGAGGTGGTTGCGTGCATAAATCGTTTGTACTTTTAGTAGTGGATGATGATTCCTAAAATGCAGGGGGCGGTTATTGATTATTGTACAAGTTTTTTATTCGTGTCTTGACGTCTTAGTGACAGCCCTTAGGGCTGTCATTATCATTTTCCTTAAGTTAATAGGGAACGTGGAGGGTGTGAATATGTCGAACATAGATCTGAATTGTACAATCGTGGTATCACGGAGCGTCTTATGGTTGACTTTCAACTGCTTTTAGTCAACTGTTTTAAATTTAAAATTTGAAAGTGTTCTTTCATGCCTATGCGGTCCCCAGCCATGAGCCTTACACAGTTACACCCCTTTTAAGGTTCAGTGTTTTGAATTATAAAATGAAAGGTGGTATGGTTTACTAGTTAATCTTTCTACTTATTTTTTTTTATTAATCCGATTGATATAAATGTTCAAATCAAATGATTAGATTAAAAAAAGAATTAACGGATTTCACGTTTCAATCATTTTATGGATGTGATTATAAAGTAGGAAAATTCAAACAATAAAAAATTTCTTTTAGAATCTACTTTAATTAATTACGGTACAAATTCAAAATCACACTCCAAACATTCATCAAAAGTTCAAGACTCAAAATGTGGTAGATTATTTGGAGGCATTCACTTCTAAAAACTATGGATAATACTTTTTATAAATATAAGATAATGACTATTATACAATTACATAGTTCTAAAGTATAAAGTAAGAAATGGTTTGGTAAATATCGTTTTCCCTTTTTATAATGTTAAAGTAATTTCCAGGAAGTTTCTTCTTTACCTGCAACAAGTACTCTACAAGCTTGTATTTAACATTTTTTCTCCATATTTTTAAAATTGGATGTGAGCAAAAACAACTTGTATTTAACAAATTTTATATACTTCGTATATATTATAAGCTTGTGCATTAATAAAAGTTTCTAAATTATTTTTCCCATTTTACAGTAATAGTTTAATGTATTGACGGACTAAATTTTCTCCAAGAAATAAAATCTCACAGTTGGAAAAGAGGAAAACACATAATATAGAATAGAAAAAACCTACAACCATTCAAGAAAAATAGTGTAGCAGATAGATTTATCAACATCAATAAAGTTTCTTATGACTTTTTGTTGGTCATGTGGAATTACTTGCACATAAAGGCAGTATTCCATTTCCAAGTAGAAAATATCCAAAACAAAGAAGTCAAAAGTAACCATGTACTGATAGCCTAGCGTAAAGGCATTCGAATTGATCTTCTAGAGGTCATGGATTTGACTGCTTACCTAGGTTGGTAAATATTATCAGATGGTTAGAAGTTTCGAAAACGACCACGAATTTGCTATCATATAATATCAGTTATCAGAATATCACAATTCCTTATATATGCGTCTAATAGTGTGTGTAACGCCCCTTAAACAAATACGGAGTATATGAATTCATAATTCATTGTAACTATCTAATATAAGTACCTAGTGAATATAATACAGAGTAAATTACACGGATTATTAACGTGGTTTACCATAAAATCCATCAATGATCATTAACTTGAAAAAATGATATCAATAGTTCTTAGGTCCCTGCCAATGGGGGTGATGTGTTGTGATGAGTTAGTGATGAGTTTAGTGATGTGTTGTTGTTGCTTATTGGCATGACCTCGTCAGTAACTCATCGCTAGGGATGTATTTAGTGATGTTTTTAGTGATATGTCACTGTTAAGAGAGTCTTATTGTTCATTTGCAATGTCAATTATCTTGGCTAACACTCTTAATTTTATCTGTTAAATTCCCGCCTTATCTAAGGTTTACAAACAGTTTGTATAAATCATATTTAAGACAACATAACTTTTTATCAAATAAAATTAAATCCCTAACCATAGCGCCATAGTTTAAACAGCATAACAAACATAAAATCAAGCATACAATGTTTAATAATACTACCTCCGTATCATAATAATAAGTGATAAACTTTATATTTAGGGGTGGAACAAAATAAGTGATACACTTCTAAAAGTTTTCTTATTTGGTAAAAATAGGGGATCCACTATCCACTAACTATCTACTTTAATAAAGTGAAATCACATTTATACCATTTTTTTTTACTTTTAAACATCATTAATATCACTTTTTTCAAAAGAAGTGAGACTTATTCTCCACAAACTATATACTTTAATTTATCTTAACTTACATTTTAATCTTTTGCCTCAAAAACCGTGAAATCTCAAATGTATCACTTAGAGCATCTCCAATGGGAGCTTTTTCAAAAGCTTATTACTATTACAATAAATTTTTGAATGGCTTTTTACCATTGGAATCACAAGCTTTTTCAAAAGCTTTTTACAATGACTTTTTTTCTACTAACATTTTAACACACTTTCAATGTTTGTCTTTTTTGATCCCTTACTTTTTAATAAGTTTTCATTTTAAACCTTTTAACACACTTTCAATGTTTGTTTTAATATTTGCAATGTGATGTTTTCATCTATTTAAATATTAATATCAATTATTATAATATTTTTGTATGAAATATTTTTAAAAATATTAAGCTTTATAAGATGTACATTTTTTTTGTCAATTTATATATAAGGGGTATTTATGAAATATTTGAGATAGATAAAGGTAAATTAAAAATATTCTAAAGGAAAAAGATTTTGTAAAAGGTTAACCATTGGAGATGTTATTTAGGAATAACTTTTTGGTTAGTGGAATGTTGATGTGGCAAAGGTAATAAGCTTTTGTGAGGTTAACCATTGGGGATGCTCTTATTTTGATATGGAGGTAGTACAACTTTTTGTAGACCTAACAGGATGCTAGCATAACCACTTGACCGACAGGTACAAATGCACTGTATGCACTTTTATGCACGACGTGCATACGAGAAGTGCGTGACGTGCGGTTTGTGGTGCAATTTAAAGTGATCATAAAATCGGTTCTTTGTAACAACAACAAACGAGTAAATGATTATAAACGATATTATAAGTTGGTTAGTAAAATATATTGGAATTTTGGATTCTCCAACTCATTGAACTCAACTTAGATGATGATGCATTATGCCTTAAGACAAAAAGAAACATTGCAAGCATTTAACAATCATCTATACGAGGGGGGTTATGTCTCAAGTAAGTATTTGGGTTTGGATTGGGAAACTATAGCCAAAATAACCGATTTTGCTTGAGGTTTTTTATTAATGCAACAGCTTTTTTACTGGTTATACATTTAACCTCTAAATCCGGATAAAACCTGATCTGATTTTTATAAAAATCGATTTGGTAGCTCTGGCAAAAAGCTGGATCAGATCAAAACCGAACCGGCTCAGATCCAAAATGGATCTTGTCTAGCTAATTTCATAGTTGCACCACGTTTTCATTTGGGCTTAGAAGTTCAGCTCATTTAACCCATCAATTAAGCCCATTTGATCAACGGACAAGATGGATGGCACGTGGTTTGATGAACACTCCTTTGCGCATATACAGTGCTAGCCCCCTAATTTTCTGCTCATAACCGGTTCTAGGTTTTTTTTCTCTCATCAATCAAAGCCTTCAAGGTAAATTATTTAATTTTTTCAAGCCCTAAAATTGCCCCTTCATCGATTCTTCTTGTTGTTTGCGTTCAAGTAATTTGATTTCGTTTTTTGTTCTACGATCAACGGTTGATAACTTGTATGTTGTTGCTTTTTTCATTTTAGGTTAATTGATAAGTTCGGGTGAAGATGAAGCCGGTTTTCTGTGGAAATTTCGAGTACGAAACTCGTCAATCCGATCTGGAGAGGTTGTTTGGAAGATACGGAAGGGTTGATCGTGTTGATATGAAATCTGGTATGTTTCTTATCTTGATTTCATCGCTAGGTTGTTCATATACGTTTCCAGTCAGTATTACTTCGATTTCCTATGTCTACCTTACTACATAATTCTGCCTCAGAGTTTATCTGTTGACCTTGTGTTTATAAGTAAGTAAGTTCTGTATTAGGTGATATTGTGCATCAATGGACATTAGATGCTTGATGCTTCTATATTTCCTGGTTTAGCTTGGTTACATTCACGAAATTTGTTTGTTGACATGCTTTAAATGGTCCAGTTACAACTGTAGGTTAGACTATAACAGACTGTAAAATCACTGATTCATCAAACATAATGTATTGTATCCCTTGTGAGTAATAATGAGGCAGAGACAAATTTAATTAATTTGGAGAAGGCCTCCATATTTAAGTGTTTGTTTTGACGCAGGAACATCTATCTGTCTACCTGCTCTCCGTCTACTCACAGATGGAATCTATCCTTCTACATTTAATTCACTCGATCATCACATTCTCACTTACACGATTGCTTGCCATTTCATGGTGGGATCTTTATCATGCCATCATTTATCCTGCCATGTCTTCCATTTCTGAACACATGCTGTCATCTCAGATCTGAGACATTGATTTAGTCTTAAATTGTTCCATCATCATGCCTCTACATCCTTATGTTCATCATCTGTTCTCATATTTGCAGGTTGTGAGGGAAGAAAAAAAAACCTCATTTAGATGCATACCGCTTGTGCAATCTTAACTGAACTTATTTCATCCTTTTTTTAGGTTTCTTACCTTTTTGTTGTTGCAGGTTATGCTTTTGTTTACTTTGAGGATGAACGTGATGCTGAAGATGCAATTCATGCTCTTGATAACTCCCCGTTTGGATATGACAGACGCAAGTTGTCTGTTGAATGGGCTAGGGTATGTTGATTACACAACACATTTTTAAGATTATTAATATTTTTAATATTATTTGTCATCTGAAAATGAATTGTGGCAGGGTGAACGTAATAGACATCGTGACGGGTCAAAATCTGTGGCAAATCAGAGACCAACTAAAACATTATTTATAATAAATTTTGACCCGATTAACACACGGGTTCGTGATATCGAGAAGCACTTTGAGCCTTATGGGAATATTCTCCATGTTCGTATCAGGCGAAACTTTGCATTTGTGCAGTTTGAAACTCAAGAAGAAGCCACAAAAGCTCTCGAGTGTACACACATGAGGTCTTTCTTTCGTGTGTGTGTGTTCATAATATTTATAATATTAAAGATTATATCTTTTTTGTTGTTGCAGTAAAATATTGGATAGGGTAGTATCAGTGGAGTATGCTTTAAGGGACGACAGTGAGAGAGTGAGCCCTAGAAAAGATTATGGGCGGGGAGGTGATAGTCCTTACAGGAGGTCACCGAGCCCGTATAGGAGAAGTAGGCCCAGTCCTGATTACGGGCGGGCCCAGAGCCCAGTGTATGATAGGTACAGTGGGCCATCCTATGACAGGCCTAGGAGCCCTGAATATGGACGATATCGCAGGTAACAATTTTATTATTATTTTGAAAAGACTTGGCTGTTAACATGTTTCTGTTTTTTTACAGCCGGTCTCCTGTTCGAAGGTCGAGGAGCTGAGAGTTTTAATGGGTGTTTTACAGCATGTGACTTGATGTTTACATATTTAGGATTCTGCAACTCTGTAATGGTTTTAAGCTACTTATTTAGTTTAGTGTCGTGTCTAGGGTTTGTATGGACAAATTGTGGTGTTTTTATTGGTTGATTAGTAATGGAACGTTTAACTACTTTTAATCTTTGATCTACCCCTTTTGGTGCATTTGAGACATTCCCATGTTCTTGGGATTTATTCTTCATCCAAAAAACCTAAACCATCCAAGGTAAACTGCACTGTAACAATATGTAGTCATCAAGAGCTCTTTCTTAAAGTTAAACAGGTTTCTTTTCCAACGGAAAGATGAAACATAGCTTTCAAGGCCTTTACTAGGTGCTGTTGACCATATATATCATGAGTACAACATGGATCAGAACTTTTTTAGAAAGGGCATGATTGTGTACATATAAAAGAAATTTAACTTTCAAACATATTTTTTTTTACCAAAAAAATGTCTTTCTTGGACATGATAAGTGCCCCTTAACATCAATTATTTCCATAACAAGACAAGTGATCATAATGTTTAAACTTTAACCACCATGAATCCTAGCAATATGGCTTTGGTGTTGGCAAGACACAAATCATTAGCTTCACATACAACATGGACATAATATGATAAGTGGGAACGTGAACCAAATCAAAATGTGTTCTCTCTCGCACACATCTTGTGTTCTTGTATGAAGCACTCATTGTGTTCTTGTAGTTGGTTATCACGTCAGTCTAACACACTGAAGGTCTCCGGTTCGAACCCGGGCGAAGCCATTCTTTTTTTTTTTCAATTTCAATCAATTTGCCACTCTCTGCCTCACAACGAGAAAACCAGTGAAAATGTCAACTGAAGCATGTTTATTTACATAGTCACTTGTAAATAATTCATTAAAAGTTGTAACTTCTTCTGGATTTATCAATTTCAATAAGATGTACGACCAAAAAGTCATCAAAGAATGGTCCCAGTAACAATCAAATTCGTCATTGTTGTTTTGTTAAATTATATAACCTATCTGCTACATTTGATTGTAGTTTTTAAAGCCTAATATATATACTTCATAAGCTTTCGGTAATAGTTGTTGATCAGTGTCCTTGCGAACCAATCATATTCTCCGACTGTGCATGTGACAATATCATAAAGTGGATGACGGAAACATCTTAATTTGTGCAAAATTTGGTTTACAGCTTCGGGAGAGAGATGGGGTTTCTTTCAAATAGAGTTGGAAAAGGTGAGATTAAAGCAGGCGATCATATATACACATACAGAGCTGTGTTTGCTTACTCTCACCACGGTATCATATCGATCTTCATCTCTATGTGCTTTGTGGTTGTGTGTAAAAAATCATGTTGATCCCACATAATTTTAATAATGTATCATCTATTTGGAATCTAGGTCAACCCACCTAAACCATAACCCAATTATGCTAGTCGGGTCTAGTGTATGTATTCGGGTCCTATGTTGATATCAACTTTTTTTAACTTGACCCGACCAAAACCATAACCCAATTATGCTAGTTGGGTCTCGTGTATTCGGGTCTATCAAGTTTTTTTAACCTGACCCGACCAACCCAATTCCATATCGGGTCGGTATAGGATTGCTTACTTTGATCGGGTTTCGGTTTGACCACCCGATTGTACTTTAAATATTCTTTCCCTTTATATTTTAAGATATTTTCATTATTAAATCAATGAATTACTACGTTAATAACTATAAATCATTCACTAAAAATCAATTAACAGTTATAAGTAATAAATTAAAACATATAAACTTCAATATATTAGATATTTTTTTACCTTAAAATTCTAACTTAGGTATAACCCGACAAACTTAACCAACCTGTTTCCTTACTGGGTTGGGTTTCAGATTAAGATTTCCCCCCCTAAAACCCAACCCGATAAGAGCCCTAACCCAACTAATAACCTGATGGATACCCCTACGGGCCCTGCCTTTGATAGTACATGAATTGATGTTGCAAATTGGTACTGAGTTTGTAAATGTTGCTTCAAGTAAGAACCCTGGCAATGAAATTGCTATCTCACGTAGATCCCTTAGCTTGCAATTTCATGCATTTCAAGTAAACAATCATATAATTTTGGGTATGAGAAATAGAGAGCTTTTTGTTATCTACTTGCAGACTGCTTCAACGGATTCAATTCATACTTACAAATTACATGTCTAGATAATATCAATTTACAAAAGAAATTCGTATACACGGGTATCTACGTTGGAGGTGGTCCATTTTACCCCTGATGGCGACTCAAGTTCCAGCACCGATACCCAACATATGTCTAAAATGCCCAACATATCCTGACTGCGAACCTAAAAGCGGAGTTGTCCTCTCCTGCCTAGATTGTTTTCTCAAAAACGGGGCCCTCTGTAACCCCAACCGAATTCCTTGCAAAAGTACGAGGTGGCACTTGCACAACTGCCACGTCAGACAGTAGTCATCCACCGAGCCATGTATTTGCTTCAAAACGGATTCGGGGCAAGACAGGAATATTGACCATTGAGAATTTAGGAATTGGTACAAGTGGTCAACCTTCTTCTCTGATTGGTGGACCCTATTCTCTCTTCTCCTTCTTAATCCCGTGGGTGTTGCTACAGTGACAGCTGGCATGAACAGATATGCTTGGAGTTAGAACTGACGTTGTTAAAGTGGATGTTGAAGATTTCTCAATCAACCTTGGTTGGATGGATGCTATAAAAGAAGCACTTCAAGCCAAATAATAAATCCGGTTATTAATCTTTTGATTAAACAAACTCTAGATAAGTTTTATTTTCTTATAATGTATAAGGAAAAAAAACAAAATGGAAAATATCGATCTCACACCCTCCCGGTTGTAACATTTTACATGATTTTGATCCAACTTTGTTCCCTTTATTTTTCTTGTAATAAACTACATCAAATTCCGCTTGTGTTGCCACCTCATCAACAATTCCTTCTACGCGTTCTGCAATCTCTATCATACCATTGTGGCTAGTGGAAAAATCGCCACTATTTGTGTTTTTTGAACCGTTTCGCCTTTGCAAGTTGTTGCATTATCTTGTTCCGACGATAAAAGTGCTTGTTTTGATAAATCTTTGAACACGTTTTGGAAACTTTGAACAGCAAAATTCATCTCTTGTAGCAAAAACTCTGTTTTTGTTGATTTCGTCATGGTTTTCATTGTCGTAGCTAATTCTTTTATGACATTTGAAGAACATGAACTTAGTGTTATGCATACTTCTTTCAGATGCTTCTTTAGCAACTCTGGTGCCTGTAGAATGTAAGATTCATGTTTTTAGAAGCAATTTTCATTTTTTATCAAATATGAAAATTCACGATTTATAAAATTAATTAAAATTTTAAGATTTATGTTTACCTCTGAATTTATGAAACCACTCAATGTCTCAATGCACTAAGCGCAACTACGTATTGCGGCCCCAATTTTGAGGTATTGTTTCCATGGATGTCGAAACTTAAAACGTCCATGAGCAGGCCTCCCATCGAGCTAAATTGGCCTGTACAAGTAATAAATGTATATATAAAAATATTTAAAGTTTTCTATTTTTTCGTCCAAAAAATGATAATTATGGGCACATGAACACACCATAGCTTCTTCTGTTGCTTTTGAATTAAGAACACTTTTGTAACCCTCTTGTTTTGTACCATAACTTTCCTCGTTGTCTTTAAAGTAGTCTGTTACACATCCTGTAAATCATGAAATTAACAAAACTCATTTTACGAACCGGGAAACATTTATTAAGAACGAGTTTGAGTTCATAGTTTCATACCATTTAATGAATCTGCAAGTTTGTCTAGGTTTTTATGAATGATATTATGAAGCTCTTTGCCAGCCCAAACAGGATAGAGAAAAATGCTTGTTAAAATGCAAATGGAGGTCCCAATTGCGATGGTGGACACTCTGTTTCTAGCTAGTTCTAACACTTTATCCACTCGATAACCGCAACAAAGCTGAACGTGAGGATGAATACCATGGCCCCATAATCGAATCGAGCTTTCACAGATGGTACAAAAAGTAGCTGCTGCAGCTGCATAAACTCCATATCATTTACTCATTAGTCTCCACATCATTAAAAATCTTGTTCACACAGATCATTAAAAAATGGAGTTTAATCGGTGTAAAATAAGTATTAAACTCACCTAGAATGGATACCGAAGCTTGAAGGATCACGGGTTCGAGTTCTTCACCACATTGGTTAGCAATCCAGTGCACACCGACCCCTATAGACCCCGCTAGAAAAGTGGCACTTATTCGATTAAATGATTTAGCTATCGTTGCACCTGCATTAATTAATCATGTGAATTTTAATTTAGTTGTCTAAATTGTAAATAATCTCGAATTTTTACAACCTCGTATACACATATAATAAACCGAATGTATACTATTATGAACGTACCGACAGAGTACTCGAGAGCTACAACTACGGTCATGACGGCCCACATGGCGTTCCCGCCAACACCATCATAAAGTGGTCTCATGTAATAGAAAAGTGACACCATTGAAAGAGCCATGCCTACTTTCAACCCATGAATGGCTTTCTTTGGCTCACTTGTTGCTATATTTCTAGCCTTGAGAAAAAACATCCCAATATTCATAAAACATTTTGAAATTAGTTGTCGGTATATTCTTTTAGCCACCCCGGGTTCTTCAAGTAAAGTTTCTGGTGAACATTCGGGCATACTTACCTTCCATTCTTGTCCATTAGACGTTGTTTTTGGCCCGTTTGCCATCGTCAAGCCAATGAGAGAAACAAAGAGACAGTAGGATCGAGTTTTAGTATTTCACGAATAAGGGTGAAATATAGTTGAGGGAGATGTACAAGAAGGATAGAACCATGGGAGATGGATGCCATATTTGGGTAGGGGTACATATATATAGTGACAACAATCTTGCATTATATGGATATAAAAATGAATCACTTTTCTATTATAAATGGACATGTAACAATTTGTTTGTTTTCTAAACCCACCCTTTCTGCTAGGGTTGTAATCAATAACCGAGTTGAGTAAACTTGAGTTCCACTTGATTAATAACTTGTTTTTCGAGCTCAAGTTCAATAAATTGGTTGTTACTTTTGAGATCTACTCGACTTGGTTATCAATATCAAAATATTAATAATAATAGTAATCAATGTCGGTATTAACCAATTTGATATTACCGTGTTTGGTAGACTCAGTTAGATATTTTTAAGCTCGTCTTGACTCGAGTCGATTAAACAACACGTTAATCAAGTAAATACATACATATCACAATGGTAAAAATGTAATATGGCAAAAGCTAGACCAGGCCACGAGCATTACGAGTATATTAACACACAAGCTCAACTTAAAAGTCTATTTGAGTAATTTTTTTAAAGTCATCGTTTACATCAAGGATATTGCATTAACAAACAGCCTATTTTTCAAGTTGCCTTCTAATTGTGTTTACAGACAACAATTTTTTTCTTCTGAAACTACATGCCTAAATACTGTAATCATTTTACGGTACAGAAAGTAGAATTTACTATTTATTAAATGAGAATCTTTTTGACAATCAGTCTTTTAGAGAGAAGAATTTCGTCTATACAAGTGTTTCTTACGATTTAATGTAACTGATATCTTTTAATATAGTTTTTGAAATAACTATCCTTATTTTGGTAATTAGAATATTCTTATTTTGACATTGTATTTAGTCCTGCAAAATGGACCTACAAATAGACCCCAACTAATAATATTACGTGTTACTATTTAACTTATTTTCGTTTTTCTCTCCCTTTATTTTCTCTGCAGATTTGATTTTGTCAAGTGTATATGTATCTGTAGGACTGAATAATATTTTCTATGAAAATTATGGTTTTGATAATGTGAACTTATGAAATGATTATTAATACCTAAAGTAGATGAATCTTTCATTAACATTTTGAGTTAATTGATTGCAAAATGGATTTTCATCCAATAATAATTATCTACTTCGTATTACATTTGAGTAATGGTATTTAGTCATACCATTTGGTCATACTCATAGTCCAACTCATTAGATAAAGATATGTTTCAAAATCAATGGATAATATTAAGAGAGAGAATTAGTAGAGTACACATGTCATCCTTTCAAATGATTAGCACTATGGGTAGGACTAGGGCTGTCAAATCGTGCTATCATTTCGTATTTTTGGGTAACACGACACGACACGAATTCGTTCAACACGAAAACAACACGACATGAATTCGTGTTTTATTTTGCTAACACGAACACGACGCGATTAAAAAACGATAAATACGACAACACGAGATAAATAACAAATATATCAAATTTCTTACTTACTACATGCTAAAAACACGACAAAAATATAACATAAATTTTTAAATGTTCCCAAAATCATAACTATCTGAACACGAACACGACATCATGTTTGTTTTACACGAACACGACATGAACACGAATTCAAATTTCGATTTCGTCTCAATTTCATTTCATTTTGTTTCGTGTATTTTTATCGTGTCGTGCTAGGTTTTGATAGCCCTATGTAAGACTAAATATCATTTCTCATTACATTTACTTCCTTTTTCAAATGAATTATCATGCAATCAAAATTATTTGTTGAATGATTTATAACTTTTGGATTGTTATTTATCAAGTTTTTGACTCTAACACAATCCCCCCCCCCCCCCCCCCCCGACGCGTCGACCGTGTCCAACGGTCGACTATTCGACCGTTCCCATCCGACCTCTTTTGAACATACTACCTGCTCGGCTGCTCCTATATGTTACTCTACTCTCTTTCTCTTCTACACTTTTACAAAACCCAGCAGAAAGATAGATCTCCGACTGCCACCGCAAGCTCCGGCGAACCAGTGAACTTCCGGCGACGCAGGCTTGCAAACGACTGACCTCGTTCTCGGTTTCTTCCTCACAGATTCGATAGGTATAATCCTTTCTACCTTTTGTTTATTATAAGCATGCATTCATGACGAGAGTTTTCATCACCTTTCGTTTCTGGGTTTTCTTTTCCATCACCTCCGGCGACATACACACTATGTGTGCATGCCGGGATTATTAAGTAACTATTTCGAAACGTTTGGATCTGTTTTTTTTTATCCTTCAGACTCTACTCGAGCACTAATACAACCTCACAAACGTATGTGTACCGGGATTCTTGTTGCTCCGATGAGACCGTTCTTCCGGCAAGCGGTTGCCGACGAAAGCCAGGCACACTCGAGGGTGTGTTTGGTGTGAGTGTTGGGTGCGGGAGCTCTATGATTTTGCATTACCGTTCGAATTTCAAATCGGGTTTATCTTTTTATTCGTTTTTCCGGCGAGGTTTCCGGACACTGCCGGTTTTCCGTTCTGTTTTCCGTCACCTGGGTTGATCGGTCGCCAGGCCTGAAACTCAGGTGGACTACTTTGTTTAATTTGTTTTGATTGTATTCCATCATTAAAGAGACCCAAATATAGATTTAACCCAAACCGTTACTCCATTTTCATTAAATTTCGAAGCCCAGTCGGTTTAATTATCTTCTAGCCCAACTCAGTAAATTGTCTACTGCTGGGCCTTGGCCTTTGGCCGGCCCAGCAGACTAAAATCCGTCAACCCAAAACTGCAGCCCAATTTATCTGTTTTCTGTTTCTTTCTAGCCCATCAATTTTCCTTTATATTATAATAGCCCAATACCCCTTATATAAGAATAATTAGATTTTAAAAATATATAAATAAACTAATTAAGATTATTAAATTCTACTAACAGTTTACGGTAAGGTTATTTTAAAATAACTATTTACTTATTTAAAGTATTGTTTTAGTTAATTATTCAATTAATTAAATATAATGTTATATTAATTATTCGATTTTGACAAAACAGACACGTAAGGATTATTTAAAACTTCAAATTCTTAAATTATTTTTATTAATAGTAATTTCTAACTACTTAATTTTAATTAAATAATAAACCTTGTTTTAATGAGTTATTCACGAACAAATTAGATGCATTTTTTAAAAGTACTTAACATATACAATTATATTTAATATACAAGTCCAACTACCAAGGCACCAACATATCGCCCATGCCTAAATGCGAGTTGAGAGAAACATTTATGCATCATATAGACTAGGCGTATCATTTTAGACCGTCGCTTATTAACTATACCTATGCGTTTAGGACGCTAGGAACCTTTGGTTGGAATTCCCAACTTTGTGGATTTACAAATTTGCTTGCTGCGCTAAGGTGAGTTTCACGGCCCCACTTTTACTGCTTTATAACTATTTTATTGGGGGAGAAAACATATACTACTCAACTATTTTGCAATAATTAATCTTTGTATAATCATTGTTGTGTACACGTACCTAACTGTGAAGGACAACGGAGCATGCTACGAGTCCACGTTTAACAATAATCATTAGCTAATGTGTTAGCCAAGGAATATAGAGATAGTACTATCGGGATTGATCCCCCGCTCATGACTAGTCGCGCTAGTCTACCTGAGAGTGAGCTTTATATTCTAACAACTAGATTTATGGTTTGATTATAGGCTCCTTGATTATACTTTAACTTGTTTGCTTAGCTAGCTTGCGAGGGATTATGCATTGCACCTAAAACTATTTTTGTACATGATTTGTACACAACGATTTCGATAATACTTTTATGGAGTCACAAAACCTGTGAACTCACCAACCATTGTGTTGACACTTTTTCTATATGTTTTCTCAGGTAACAGAAACTAAGTCATTTCAAGGTTCACTTTTTGTCAAGGATTGTCATGCATTGGTTTCAAGAATAAGTCTTTATGACGCAAGTTTTTCATTGGCAAACATTTATTTTGGTTTATGTTAAAACATTTTCTTTTTATTTTGTAAAGACAATGGCAATCCAATTTTTCAATATTATGCGAAGTTTACTATTATTGATGTGTTATGTTGCTAATTAGTCGCACCTCGTTCTTCCACAAAACCATTTTGGCGGGGTGTGACAAACCACCTCATCAACATACAACTTAGCCAACTTCTCAAGTGGCAAAGTCTCCCGAATGGCTAAAAATAAGGCACTCTTGGTCAACCGGTCAACTATGACCCAAATGGCATCGTGACCCCTACTCGTCTTTGGTAACCCAACTATGAAATCCATAGTTATGTCTTCCCACTTTCCGGCCGGTACTTGCAATGATTGAGCTACCCTATACGGTACTTGATGCTCGGCTTTCACTTGAGCACACGTCGCACACTTCGAGATGTACTTGGCTACTCTCGTCTTCATTCCGAGCCACCAATAAACCCGTTTCAAATCTTGATACGTCTTTGTACTCCCCGGGTGAATTGAATACTTCGACTTGTGCACATCATGTAATAACTCTTTTCGGGTACCCCCGAATTTGGGAACCCAAATTCGACCGCCTACGGTTTTCAACCCTTGCACGTTTTCCACAAAATGTTGGTTCTTACCCAATCGTTCTTGCCTTAACTCTTCTTTTCCCATAACCTCTCGTTGAGCATTCTTGATTCTTTCGATGATACTCGAGACGACTTCAATACGCATTGACCTTCCTTTGATCGGCTTCTCATAGACCTTTGGGCTCAAGGCGTCGGCTACAACATTCGCCTTTCCCGCATGGTACACAATCTCACAATCATAGTCGTTGATCAACTCGATCCACCTTCTTTGTCGCATATTAAGGTCTTTTTGAGTAAACACATATTGCAAACTCTTATGATCCGTATATAATATACACCGAGTACCATATAAATAGTGCCTCCACAATTTCAAGGCACACACGATCGCCGCCAACTCTAAGTCGTGTGTCGTGTACCTCGTTTCCGCATCCTTCAATTGTCGTGAAGCATACGCGATCACTTTACCCCTTTGCATCAACACACAACCGAGCCCTTGATTCGAAGCATCACTATACACCACAAAATCTTCCATACCATCCGGTAACGTGAGAATCGGCGCGTTACACAACTTTACCTTCAATAAACCGAACGCCTCCTCTTGCTTCTTATCCCACACGAACTTCTCACTTTTTCTAGTCAACTTTGTGAGTGGGACTGCAATTCTCGAGAAATCTTGTATAAACCTCCGGTAATACCCGGCCAATCCAAGAAAACTTCTAACCTCGGTAGGAGTTCTCGGAGCCTCCCAATTAGACACCGCCTCAATCTTCGAAGGATCAACTTTAATACCATCCCGTGATACCACGTGACCTAGAAATTGTACTTCCCGCAACCAAAACTCACACTTCGAAAATTTGGCATACAACTTCTCCCGTTTCAACACATCCAACACAAGTCTCAAATGACTCTCGTGTTCTTCCTCGGTCTTTTCCCTTTTTCTCCACTCTTATTTCTTCCTTTCTTATTCTCCTGTTGGAAGTGAGTAAATCAAGATATCATCAATAAACACGATCAAAAACTTATCAAGAAATGGTTTACAAACCCGATTCATCAAATCCATAAAAATAGCCAGCGCATTCGTAAGCCCAAACGACATCACTAGAAACTCATAATGACCATACCGTGTACGAAAGGCCGTTTTCTCGGTGTCGCCTTCTTTCACCCGAACTTGGTGATAACCCGACATCAAATCAATCTTTGAGAAGTAACTAGCACCTTGCAATTGGTCAAACAAATCATCGATTCTTGGCAATGGGTAACGGTTCTTTATAGTTACCTTATTCAACTCACGGTAGTCGATACACATTCTCATCGACCCGTCTTTCTTCTTGACAAATAACACCGGGGCACCCCACGGTGACGAACTCGGACGGATAAAACCCTTATCTAACAACTCTTGCAATTGAGTCATCAACTCCCGCATCTCGGTGGGAGCTAAACGATACGGAGCACGAGCAATCGGCGTCGCCCCCGACACCAAATCAATCTTGAATTCAACTTGTCTCTCCGGTGGCAAACCGGGTAAGTCATCGGGGAACACCTCGGGAAAATCCCGAATAATTTTAACATCACCCACCGCCTTTTTTTCTTTTCGGCCATCTAACACATATGCAATAAACGATGCACAACCCTTCGATAAATATTTCCTCGCCTTGATGGCGGTAATCACACTAGGCATATGATGTCGTTTTTCCCCATACACATATACTTTCTCGTTCTCGGGTGTCTTGATCGACACTATCTTCTTATCACACAAAATCTTGGCTCGGTGTAAGCCCAACCAATCCATACCAATAACCACGTCGAAAGCCTTTATCCCCATTGGCAATAAATCGACCTTAAACTTTTTCCCATCTATTTCTAACTCACAATTTCTATAAATACATTCAACCGTTGAGGTTTTTTCCATCGGCTACCTCTATCTCATACATTTCATCTAACTTTTCGGATGACACATTCAACTTACAACCAAACTCATGAAACACAAACGAATAATTGGAACCCGAATCAAACAAGATATAAGTTGGCAAGGAGTTAATGAATAAAGTACCTGACACCACATTGTGTGCCTCCTTCGCCTCCTCCCGGGTAAGTTGGAAGGATCGCCCATTCACCTTCGCCGGTTCCACCTTCTTTTGAGCCGTGGACACCATCGACTCGATCCCCTTCTTTGGACACATATTGCTATAATGCCCTTTTTCATGGAAAGAATATCACTCCACATCGGCCGACAACTTGGCCTTACAATCCCGGGCTAGATGCCCCATCTTACCACAACTATAACAAGCCTTCGATTCTCCTTGGCACACGCCGGTATGATTCTTCCCGCATTTCTTGCAAGAACCAACACTTCCTTGTTTAGAAAAGCTCGAGGTGAACTTCCCTTTCTTGAACGTACCCGAGCCGCTTTCGGCTTTCCTCTTCTCGTCCACGTGGGCCCTCTCGGCAACCCGTGCCACATTCACCTCTTCTACACCCCGGGCGGCACTAATGGCCTCATCAAGTGTGGCCGCCCGCTTAACCTCCAATTGGTAGTCCCACGGTAACCCACTAGCATACCGGACCACCCTCAACCTCTCATCCGAATAGGTTTTTGCAACAAACGGGAGCAATCCCGTGAACTCTCTCGAGCATTCCTCCACCGACACATCACCCTTCTTAAGGGTCACGAACTTCTCATGCATTTTCTCCAAATCCCTTTCGGGACAAAACTTCTTTTTCAATCTCGTGGTAAACTCATCCCACGACATAGCCTTAATCACCTCTCTCCCGAGAGTCTCATACACAATATCCCACCATACCATAGCATCTTCTTTCAACAATTGTGACGCATACGTCACCATATCGGCATTCTTACACTTGCTACTTCCGATGACCCGCTCGGTCTCTCGGATCCACCTCATAGTCACTTTCGGGTCCGAACTACCGGTGTATACACTTGGCTTACAAGCCATGAAGGATTTAAACGAGCAACCTTCTTTCTCATCGGGCCTTGCCCTAGCATCACTTTGACCACCCGTAGATGATTTTCTTTCACCGGTGTCACTACCCCCGGTAGTCTCATCCTCGGACTCACGGTCATCCTCCTTCTTTTCACGGTTTCCCATTATACGGTGCACTTCCTCGGCCACCTTCCCTTTAATTTGATCAATAATAGTTTGGAGGTCCGCCATAGTTACCGGAGTCTTATTAGCTCCGACCTCTGATTCATCAACTCGATGCATCGACGGTTGACTTTCTTGTTCAACCACAACCTCAATATGAGGTGCCTCTTCCTCCCGGTTCTCCGGGGCTTTCCCACTTCGACGGGTATTCACCATTTCTTTCAATCAAGACTATACGAAAGACATTAAACATTTAGTACCTCGTGTACAACCCATGAGTCTCATAAGACTCAACATTCAAATTCATATCAATTTCCATAGGTCCCCTAGGTTCAACCCTAAACTTAACATAAAGTCTCAAGGTTAACCTATAATCTCAAGGAATCTTACATTCCTAATGCTACAGTCTAAGACTAGGATGGACATCCAACCTAATTCACTTAAACTATAGCTCTGATACCAAGTTGTAACACCTCAAATTTTATAACGAAACATTTGGCCAAAATAATCATTTAATATAGAGGAGAACTATCCCAAAATACGGATTTACAAAAACCTTTGGTATGAAAATCAGAGTATAAAGTTGGTGTTACAAAATAGATCAAAACCAAAGCTAAGTCTAAATCCGTTCTAGTGTTCTTCTACTCTAGGCCCCGCATCTCTATCCATGCGCACCTATACCTTCGATCCCGAACCTGAGTACATAGCAAAACAACAAGGAGTACGTGAGACAATAAAGTCTCGTGAGATACATGGGTTTTAGACCCAAGGATAACAAACAACAAATTATATAAACATAGTTATATAAACAACACGTCTACTCAGTCTAGTCACCCTATTGTGACCTATCGATCTTGATCCTTAACAATCATATCTAGCTACCGGAATCCACCGCACTAACTAGAAGCAACTTAACTTATTAACCGAAATCCATCGCCATTAATAAGTTCCACATTCGCTTATTAACCAAAATCCATCGCCATTAATAAGCCTCAAGATACCGGCAAGAGGGATTCGCCCAATCTACCGATACCTACCTTATTCGCCGGAATACGTCCAGTTAGCAAGACTACTAACGTGGATGAGTCGATGGGAATCCACCCAACTGCCCCTCAATCCACACCTCATGACCGGGGGTCCCGCGCATCATCACATCATCTCAATCATATCATAACTCAATGGTTATGCCTATCTAGCCCTCGGCTATCACATCATCATCAAACAGTTAGTCCAATATTAGCAATAATATTTATCACTAACTCAACATACTATTAGTCTACACACATAGGCAAATAGACCATAACACAAGTAAGAAGGTAATTCAAAGACTATGTACTCAGTAAAGTCCACACGTACTCACCTTAGCAATATGATGCTCCAACCGTGTTCTTGACACCCAATCTCTTGCTTCACAATTCAATCGACTTCCCAAGGCTTCACCAAAAGCCTAATACAATTATAACAACATGATCAACATCACTCATTATTACTAGTGTGTTCATCCATCTCTAGGTAACACTTACTAACCACTTTCCCCCAATTATGGTGATTTACCAAACCCTAGGTTTAACCAACCCTTAAGATTCTTACAAATCTTAACCATACACTTGATTCCCTTGTTAATATACCATCTACTAGGTGTATACATCATTTATTTCACCTTAAATCACTAACCCAAGAACTAGGGTTTCAAACCATAGCTTCAAGATCCATAGATCTTGAGCTACAGGGATAAAAGAGTGAAGATATACCTTTAATCTTCCACTGGGAGTGAAATCTACTAAGGATTTGTGAAGGAATCACCCAAAATCAGATGCTATGCTCGAAAATCGCCAAAGAGGGAAACTAGGGTTTTGATATGCCATAAATGAGAAAAATCCCGTCTTTAATGCCTGGTCAGACGAGTTCGCGCCGCGAACAGGCAGTTCGCGCCGCGAATTTCCCTTATCGCGAACTTCTTCCCGATCGTGAGCTAGCCGTGAACTCGATCACCAAAAATCCCAACTCTCTGTTCCAAGTTCGCGATCGCGAATTAGAGTTCGCGTCGCGAACTCCCCAGGTCGGTAGGGCTGCAGTTTTCATCAAGTGTTTCGACCCGGTTTCGACCATAACTTTCTCATACGGTGTCCAAATGACACGAAACCAATTTCTACGTCTTTTAATTGATTTATCCTTATTTATCATATTTTTAAATAATTTATTTATTCACAAATTTCGGGTCGTTACATGTATTTCACACCCAAATGCGAATGATGTGAAGCGGGTGAACTACAAGAAAGCACACGAAGCTGCAAGGAAAGACGTAGAACGAGCATTTGGCGTTCTAAAGAAAAAATGGGGTATAATAAAAACGGCTGCAAGGTCCCCAAATGTTAACAGAATATGGGATATCATGTACACTTGTATCATATTACATAATATGATTATCAAAGACAAAGGCATGTCGATATCTCCCGACTTTCATCCGGAAGAGCGACATAGTGAAGTTGACCCCGTACGATCACATGAAGAAGTATTACAAGTTATCAGGGAGATCCATAATCAACAAACTCATCTAAATCTTAGATCTGATTTGGTGGAACACATTTGGAATCGACATCCCCACCACTAGTTTTTTTTTTATTTACTTAATGTTTTTTTTATCAATGTAATATTTTTAATTATTTTTAATGTAATGTTTTAATTATTAATGAAATTTAAAATAAAAAGAATTTTGATCGGTCACCCATTACGGGTTATTGGTCGCTGTCTGGTCATGTGTTTGATCAGGAGAGAGAAAGCTGATGTGGCGCAGAGGTGACAGGGGTGACCAAATTGGGTTTGGTCACCCATTACGCATAGTCTAATGTACATACACTACAATTAAATACTCCTATTAGGGGTGTTCGTCTGGACGGTTTGGTTTTATCCAAACCAAATAGGTGAAACCAAATAAAGTCCAGTTTTTAAAAGTTCAAACCGAACCGTCCAAACTAATTCGAAAACCAAACTGATCCGAACCAAATAACAATTTGGTTGGTTTGATTTTATCCGTTTGGTTTTTCCTTAAAATTTTTAAAATACTACAAAAGTATATAACATAAATAATATTAAGTTCGATATGTACAATTCCAAAATGATAAACTAATTTGTACATAAAAACAAGTCTAATTTATAGCTTGTGACATTTACAATCATATATGCAAAAATCTGGATATCAACTTCATCAAAAACTCCAAAAAGATTGGTATATATATTATTATTTGGTTTTTTTGGACAATTTAGTTTTCACAACAGAAACCAAATCCGATCCGAAAACCAAAATATTAATTTGGTTCAAGTCCAAACCGATCCAAAAAAACAAATAACCAATCCAAATAGTCTGATCCAAAATGTCCAATTGGACAATCCGGTTATATCCGAATAGTGAACACCCCTAACTCCTATAGCGACGAAAGCTATACCGATGACAATTTTCGTCGCGACAAAAATACATATAGGAGGACATGTCGTCGATATAGAGTTGACCATAATTGGTGTGACTTTACCTATACCGACGTCCGACAACATGTAGTCACTATATAGTGAAAATGAACTGGGAATTTTTGACTAACGCTATACCAACGACAAGTTGTCGGCATAAAATAAAAAGAAATTAATTTTGATTTTCTTTAATTACGGTTTGCAAAAAAAAAGAAACTACACCATTTGATGGAAAGCCTATGGCGACGACAATTCGTCGCGACAAACTAAAAATAAATAAGTTTAATTCTTTTTAATTAAGTGACCGGAGATTAAAAAACGACGCCGGTTGGTTTTTGTCTATAGCGATGGCATGTCGTTCCTATAGGTGAAATATTGATTAATTTTAATTTTCTTATAGTGTTGTGGTCGGAGCTCAAAACGATATCATTTGAGAGCGACGACATGTCAAGATAGGGGTAAATTCTTGTAGTGACGGTCTAACCAATATTCCCATGATAATTTCTATACTTTTTTTTATTTGATAGTGAGGTTTGAATTCTATAATTCTTATGATAAGACAAAAGGCTTATGATAACTTAACATGGTCTCTTAAGATTGTTTTATATATTTGGTAGGTATGACATAGGTCAAAATTTGAAGTTCGAAGCACAATGGGTGCCATGATTGGCAAGTTCTCCATGGCCACTGGACCTGAATGCATACCACCAATCAATATGAATTTTAATTTCATTACTTTATGGGGTTGGTTTATTTAATTAGTTATAAGTTACTAAAATATTAGTTAATGCCATCATCCCATCTTTTTGTATATGTATCCGCAACAACTATGCAACCACATACATTATGTTATTTATTTATTTATTTATTTTGTTTCTTGGTTTCATATGAGGCGTCCTAAGTTAGGTCACGATTCTTAATTTCGGAAAGAAAATAATGTGGTAGAAAGCATTTCCACACAACATTATCCAATATTATTTAAGAATTGTGCTACAGTTAGGTCATAGCAATTCTTATATTTATTCTTCAGATGTTATATTTTATACAAGACTTTTTGAGCATATGGATGTAAGTCAGTACTTTGTTAGTAAGTTGATAAGAGGCATAACAGTGGGACAAGTGGAGAATGTTGAGGGTGAACCACAAAAGTAACACATAAAACTTCTATGGATTTTTTATGTTATTTCTGAGAGAGATATCAGGTATAAATCCTGAATATTGAATCTCCTCACATGCACTATACATCTCTCTCTCAACTGATGCTTGTGCAATTATAATGTACAATCAAACATTAGGATGGTTTATGAATTTTTAACATTTTATATTGAATGGCGACGGGAAAGGAAAAACCTATGATCAACGAATAAGTATATATGGTGGATGGGTAAACCCATGACATTTCATCCAAGGTGCGGATAACATGCAATTTTTCCACCCCTTGGCATGTGGGTAGTGCTGCCCAAAGGGTTAATCCGACCCGAATCAAGCCCGACCTGATTATGATAGTCGGGTCGGGTGTATTTAGGTCTTATGTTAATATCGGGGTTCTTTTCACCCTACCCGACCAACCCGATCCTTATCGAGTCGGGTATTGGGTTAAAAACTTAAAATTGTTTACCTTTATCAGGTTTCGGGTTGACCCGATTATACCCGATTGATGTTTAAAGGTTTCTCCTTTAAAATTAAGATATTTTTGGTATTAAACCGCCGGATCGACCAAGCATGGCACCGCACAACCTTTTATGTTTGTGGGTGACTAGGTATCTTCATGTACTTGCAAGTTTCTTCATCTATTTTGAATGTGTATTGATATCTAAGTATTCAGTTATGTAAATAATTTAGTGCATTTTCATATTAAGATTTCTGAGCCATGGGCCATTTCGCAAGTCTTTACTCAGAAATAGACCACTATTTTCTTTTTTTATTTTGGGCTTTAAAGCCTAATAGGCCCAATAAAGTTGGACTACTGCTAAATTGGGGGCAATTTACGCAGATAAGTCCCCTCCCATCGGTGTGTCCTTACGCCCGTTACCAAAAGTCATTCAAGATGCTCTAATTTATATTCAAACTTAACTAGAAAGAAAATAACACTGCACCTTAACAATGATCGATGTAGAAAGAAACGCTTAAATTGTTTGAAAAAAAGATCGCTTAATTTTACCCTAAAACTCACTCTTGGAATACAAAGACACACACTAATGACAGTTATGTAATCATCATCTCACTCCAAGTACAATTAAACTACACATCTAATTACTATAACTCCTGAATCCAACACGAAGAACTTTTAAAATAACTATAAACCCGAACTTCAATTATACAATGTTGGCGATCCCCCACCCATAGACTCGTTCCAGTATCCGTTTGAATTCCCATTCCCCATACTTTGATCATTCTCCCTTGATGATTGTTGTTGATTCAACACTCCAAAAGGTAACATCATTCTTTCTCCATCTTCTTCATTCCCATGAAAGTTCCCTTGAAAAGGAAAACCGATTGTTGGCTTCAAGTCTTGAAGATTGAATTTTGTTCCATTAAACATTGTTGGATTTATACCATTACTACTAACATAATTCAATCCATCGGAAGTCAAAGAAGATGATAAAAAGTTGGTATTTCTATTTTCAATCTTGGGTAGTTTTAAAAACTGAGAGAACCCATGATGATACTCTCCTTGTGAACCCAAGTTAAGATCTTGACCTTGACCTTGAAGGGTGGCTAAATTTTGAGAAGAAAATTGCTCGAGATCAATCGGTTTTGATGACATGGATGGTGTAGATGATATCGATCTCTTGTTCTTCCGTGAACCGCCACCCACAGGAACGCTTCTAAGGGACCCACCTTTAGTCCAATACCTCTTACAAGCTTTGCAAAAATATCTTGGTTGAGTTAAGCTATAATTGTTGTAGTAACAAAATTTGGTGTTGGTTGAATTGCATCTTGGACAGTTGAGTGCTTGTTCATCTTGTGGCTTTACCTTCTTCTCTTGCACTTGATTATTGTAACTTCCATTATTTCCGACATCCTGAAATCGTGACAAGAAACAAACGATAACTTTTAACCTTTAAACTATCCCCAAAAAAGGCGAAAAAGAAAGCAAATTTGCATGATCTTAATTACCTTTGCCCATTGAGCAGCATCCATGATTTCCAAAAGAGCAAACTTTGAATAATGAAGTGTTTTGTTTGAGTTTTATTTAAAGCTAGAAAGAATGTTTTTGGGAATGGTTGTGTTTTGGCTTTATTTGGTGAGACTAAGATTTGTATAATGAGTGATGACAGAAACATGGGATTTCCTTTTTGACTTACTGTTGTGAACTAAATTATTTTATTTTTGCTTTTTGTTGGGTGGGTTGTTTGTTTATATTTGTTTAGTGGAAGTGGAATTTTGAGCTATCAATGGTGGATTGTTGCTTCTTTGACCTATATGTTAAATATTTGGAGTGGAGGAAAATTGTTATCATGATATCACATGGAGTTGATTTGTAGGTAACTATTATTGATTTATATGTAAAAATTATACTCCCTCCGTCCCTTAATAAAGTTCTCATTTGTATCAAAATATTTATCCCAAAATAAAGTTCTCATTTCTCAAATTAAAGGGACTCACTCAATAAAATAATATTATTATTATGTACTTCACCACTAACTATCTTTTAAAAACACTTTCTCTCTCCAAAATAACCTTATATTTTAATCTAATCTATTACCAAGACCCCACCACTAACTAACTGCTAAAAACTTGTGCCCAATTGAAATGGGAACTTTATTAGGGGACGGTGGGAGTATATATTTATTTGGTAACTTAGGTTTGCGAAACGTTTTATGAACTAATAAACAAGTAGTTCGGAGTCGTCGTGGGTGAACTTCCATAATCATAAGTTTTTTTTTATAAGAAAATTGAACTTGAAACTTCATAAAAATTTCATAATTTTTAGATACCATGTCCTATCTACTAGAACACCACCCTAATAACTAAAACAACTATAATTTTTTTTGGATTATCTTATCCTTACATTACTTTTGATGCATTGTTTTACTATTTGTTATGTAAGAGCAAATTATTTGAAACAGAGTAGTTACTGTATATATATCAAAACTTATTATGTACAACATTGCTTATTTTCTATATCAACATTCCATATTTATGTTTTCATGTTGTTTTAACAATATAGAATAAGAGGTATATTTCGAATTATAATATTTAAGATTCGTTTCTGTAGTTATACGTTTTTGAGATGGTATACTTTGGTAATTACAATGTTGAAAGTGAAAAAAGAACTAAATAGAGCAAAAAAAAATTATCAAACATTGATAGAAAAAAAACTCAATTACCAATACTATAATGATATGTATTCCTTTCAAATGAAGAGTATATGTAAAATAAGATGTAGACAATAATATCTATTCCTATAAATATATGACTACTTCAACAAAAACATTTGACAAAATTACAAGTTATTACATCACCAAGTGAACAATAGAAAGCATTAGTATTTAATTCATTTTCCTCATATAAGACCGGTGTTAACTCTGAAACTAATTGACACATTCAGTTTTTATTATATGAACATCACGTCATCTTACTCTTCAACTGACACACTCATGTCAAGTAACCATACCATTTCTCTTCAATATTTTGTATCCCGCCACTATAAAATATAGATATGTTTACATATGGATCCCTACATCGTTACATTCCATTTAGGAGTAGGAATAGGCGCAATCAAACCTCACAAAATACTACTATCCTATTAAAATATACATTGATTTCGTCCCTCATTGGTTCAGATATCTGAAGTGAAAAACCGAAGAGCCGTACCAACGAAAGGAATAAACTGAAGCAACCAAATGTATAAACCGACGAATGTAGTGGTCTAAGACTGCTCCAATGGTGTACCCAACTGACGCCGTCAGTTGCTGCCAACTCAGCGTCACGTCAGCAGACACACTAACTAACATTAAACTGACGTACACATGCCAACAATATCACTTCTCTTTTATTTTTTGGGACCCGCCATTACAAAATACACACATACAAAATACCCATTTGAGCCCCACCATCACCCACTGATCTCTCCCTCACTTCAGTCTCCAAAGTGGCGTAAAGCAACTGGCGGAATGAACTGGCGGAACCATTGGCACCAACTGATGCCACTAGTTGAAAGAAATAGAAAGTGACAGATGCCGTTAGCATTGGTCTAAGTTTTTCATTGCGGGGTCTTCAAACTAAAAACTTAGTCTGACTTTCGGGTGCGATCATCCTTTATGACGTCACGCCTTTATGAAAATCTTTACATAGTCTTGTTTTATATATGACAATAAATTCGGACTTTACAGATTTTAGCCGGTTAAATGTTACGCACACATTTCAAATTTTCAAAATATCAAATATAATAAAAATAAGGATTGTCTTGTTATGGTTCTACCAAGAACGCCGCTTAGTAAAGTTGAAGGGTTATACTCTTACCATAAGTATTTGTCCAACTTTTGACTTGTCAATTGTTTGGGGACTTTAGGCGAATATGATACCTTCATTAATAGGTTTGCTAAGGATTTAAAAGTAATTATATTGAAAGAAATTTCAACGCTTTTGAATATTTCTTTTATAGTTAAAGGTTAAAACTGGTCGTTTTAAATGATGGGTTTAACACAGATGAAACACCAAACTTCATAAGTTTTTCTTAAAAAAAAAAGTTTGATAATTTGGCATGCCGACATTTTTATTATCAAACACAACGTCAGGCTAGTACACTAATCGAGATCTGCAAGAAACATGCACGACCAAAAGAAAAAATCTCTACTTGGAAAGCCATGCGACCATTTTACTACATGGCGAATTAGAATTTTTACTTATATATATATATATATTTAGGAATACATATAAACGTATTGTTTTGTAAATTATTGTATAAACATGCGATTATGAATTAGAAAAACACGATATGAATGTGTTTTTGTCTGTTTTGTAGAAAAAAGAATCTGATGAGGTAAGTGAGAAGCCGACAAAAGCAAGTGTGGTGGGGGATTCGTCATAATGCTCGGTGGACTTCAACGACACAGACACTCACCACCCTTCCTATTTCAAATAAACACCCAAAGTTAACCAACGGCACTCCGATCCAATTCGTCATATTATATAAAGTCTTTCAAATAGTCAATCCAATGTAAAATTTCATTCCTTTTCATGGCACAAACAAGAGTTTTTTTTTTTAATTCATGAACGGCCAAAACTAGGCATGTGCAAATTGGACTGAGAACTAACTAGAACCGTAGAACCGGACCGAGCTACATCGGTTCGGTTCTCGTATCTAATTTTTATGAAAAGCGGTTCTCGGTTCTAATCGGTTCGGTCCGGTCTAAAACCCAGAAAAAATTACCTCGGTTATCGGTTCGGTTCCAGCCGGTTCTCGGACCGGTTTGGTTCGACCAAAACTATTGTTTCGGTTCTCGATTCTAGTCGGTCTGATCACCGTGCACAGGCCTAGGCAAAACATAGTAAAAAAAGATCATTAACAGTATTTTTAACAGTATTTTCATTGTATACACTGAAAAGTGCACTAAAATAATGTAGAAAAAAAATCTTTAAGAAATATGCTCATACTAAAAAAATTGTTGATGTAACATATACACTAAAAATTTTGCAATTTAAATTTCATACTAAAAAAATTGTTGATGTAACATATACACTAAAAATTTTGCAATTTAAATTAAGCGTAATGGTTAGCATTTTCCTTAAATTAATCAATATGTGATTTTAAAACACATAAGTAAAACTAGACGTGCACAACAAAACTGATTTTTAAACCGGACCGGTTTATAACTGGTTTCAAAGGCATCAGATCGGATCGAATCACAAACCACTGGATCGAGATTGGATTGAGGTTCGGAAGAAATACCCGTTTTCAAACTGGATCCATCAAACCGGTTTGAAAAGTAGCCGTTGCCGATCGTTAGAACCAGTTTTTTGAGGTTATTGAAAACCCAATTTATATAAAGATAAAAGATTGCAAATTCCATTTCAGAGGCTTGTAACTTGGTGAGTGAAAGTGGGCCAGGAGTTAAGTTCCTTACCCGGTCCACCGGTTGGACCATCCTATTCTAGCCAAGTACCCGTTCAAAGAATCAGTCTGGTTTAGTCCTGGTCCTCAGCTTGGATAAAGCCCATTTAACCTTGGCCCAGTAAATACCCGTCTCTAAACCCATACTAGCTATTTCTTCAAAACCTCAATCTGATCAAATTTGATACAAAAGACCGGAATACAAAACCAAATCCCACCGAATGAACACTATGAAACTGAATAATGAAATCATACAAACCTACCTTATTGACAATATATCACCCTAAAACCTATAATATTATTAGCTTCAATCTTTATAAAGGATATTCTCGAACTTTGCTCGTGATGTACGCAATCTAACCATTGCCATGATCGATTTCAAACCTTCCACTGTCATCTGCTAATATTTACCTATGGAAAAATCAAACATATCACCTCTAGAAGAACATTTCTAATGCTCTAACCGCTAACTTCAATTATATATAATAAAAACTACAGCGGAATACGTGTTCCACCTAATTCCCTTCCAAACAACTCAAACATAGACCTTTAGATTTTCTACTTAAATTTTAATAATCATACAAAAAGTTTGACATCCACTACCCTATTTTGTTTATTTTACCAAAAGATTAACAACTCTCTGAAATTCATAAGCAAACTTCCTCCAAATGGCAAATACAGCTGTCTGCAAAATCATGATAAATCACACAAATATGTCTCCAGCTTCTTAGAATCCTAAAATCATATTCTTGTAAATAGAACAGAAATGGACAAACAAACAGATAAGTCTATAATAGCTCAAATTCACTCACATGCATATTAGCCCTAATATTTCTTATGAGTAAGCACTCTTCATTCTCCTAACAGCTCAATCTTCACACTCTCAAACATACACAAATTTTAACAGAAATGAAGTCATCAACATTCTCAAAACATTGACCTGAATCCTTAACCACAAGTAAACTCATATTTCCAAGACTGTATCGAAACGAAATCACATTAAACAGATCAAAATTCGTCACTGAAACATATAGTTAGATACAAGAGATCTTGAACCGATATTCATGACAATTTATATATTAGAAAAATTACACAGGGGGGGAGCTTATCGGATTCATGGTTAGACTGGTCAACGAAGATGACAGGTTTTGTGAGCATAAGCGGACGATCTTTTGCTTCTTCTTCGTCATCTCTTTCATCAAATTCTTCATGAGAGGTGCTGAGATTGATGCATGAACAGCGCTCCAGTGAGGTGAAAAACGCCGATGCAACGCTGTTTCCAATCCAATTCGCCATGCGATCAATTTTATCGCAAGAAATCATGCCACACGCCGGATTTGATTCCATTTAATTTTGATTTCAAGGATCAATTTCAGAAGGTTTTTAGGTTTTGGGGGCGAAGGTGGGAGAAGCTTTTGAAGTGTAGATTCTAGAATTATTCCTCACACTGTTTTAAGTTTTTTCTCTTGTTGGTCGGGCAAAGTTTGAGAAATAGATAACGTTAATTAACAATAAATACTGTATAAAAAATTAATGCATTTAGAATAAATATATTCTAGAACAAATATAAAAATTATTGCATTAATTAATAATTATTTTGGAATTTAAAAATAAACTAGTAGAAAACTACTCCGCGCGTTGCCGCGGATATTTTCACAGGATGCTCAAAAGATGATATATTAATAAACGTTTCAGTTATACAACGTCTAGTTAAATGCGCGATGTGTGTTATTTTGCTGCTTGTATCAAAATTGTTTTTATCCTTAGTTTTTATATAGATTTGTATGCGTCAATTTTACTTGTGCAGTCGTGTGTGCTACATATGTCAAACCAAAAACTTTATGGTAAAATTAAATTCATATAATTTGTTATTTTAGAAATTTAGACTTCTTTGAAACTATTTTTTATTTTAATAATCATTAATAATAATAATAGTTATAAAATAAATATGAAATATAAAATATTAATAGTAAGCAAAATATTAAAAAAATACGTGTCAAATATTAAAAAGTTCAAGTGAGAGAATTGTTATTTTAGAAAATATTAAAGGTTTTGGGAATAAAATATAATTAAAAAGAAAGAAAAAATAAAAGAATTGAGGGGAGGACAAAAATAAGAAAAAATATGGTGCAACAGGGAATTGAACGTGGATTGATCAATTGGAAAAGGTTTTGCACAATGCTAGCCGGCCACCTTGGCAAATCCCACTTTTGAAGTATAATTGGAAAAGGTTTTGAATTATTTGGTATTTTCTGAAAACAATTTTAATTGGAAGAAATAAAAGAAGTATGTATGTAATGAAAAGTGTAGGGACCTATTTGGTATTATCTAGAAGTAGTTTTAATCGGAGGAGCTCTATAATTGCAAGAACAAAAAACAACCAAAAATTGTTGAACCTCAGTCAACATAATTTATCTTTTAATCATATAATTCGTATAAAAGAAGTATGTATGTAATGAAAAGTGTAGGGACCTATTTGGTATTATCTAGAAGTAGTTTTAATCGGAGGAGCTCTATAATTGCAAGAACAAAAAACAACCAAAAAATGTTGAACCTCAGTCAACATAAGTGGCTCAAGCAAAAAGTAAAAAAAATAAAAATAAATAAAAAATTAAGCTGTGAGGCACTATTCATCCAACTTGGCTATCCTACCCTATATATGAGGCCTAAATTTGAAAAGAGTTTGACACCATGACAATTCCAAGCATTCCTATTCGGTCATAATGCCACTTGGAATTCCCTGATTGGTCCACGACATTTGCACTAATACAAACGAATCTGGTACGGCTTACGGTCTACATTCATATTCATATGCTCCATATACGGCAAACGAATCTGGTACGGCTTACGGTCTACATTCATATGCTCCATATACGGCTTCCTACATACAAGGAAATAAATAACTATTTAAAAGATCGTACATACAAATAACTATTTAAAAGATCCTACATACAAGGAAACAAATAAATATTTAAAAGATCAATCAGCGAAGGAAACAAATAACTATATGTAACATTTATATGTAACATTTCTTCATTTACCGTTTTTTTGTACAAAATCATCATCACATCTATCGATTATTATGTCATTTAGAAATATATAAAGTTTTTGAACATTTTTCTACATACTAAAATTTACAGCATACCCGCCCATCGGGCGGGTTTTGTAGCTAGTTGTATATATACTAATATAAGTTAATAATGTAAGTACTAATTTCTTAAGACAATTTTAAATTGTCATTAACAAAATCTTTGATAATAAAAGAATATTTTTTATTATAGAAAGAATATATCCATGTCAAAGTCAAACTATGTCTTATAAGAACATTAGGTATGGTCACCCAACTCCATCTCAATTTGGACGTCACCTCGCCGTCCGACCCCGCCACCATAACGCCCGTCAAGCCAACCCCTATCTTCGCCAGCCTCCCAACGCAGCCAACGCGTCAATGGGGCGCTGACACGTGTAAATTCTTTTTTTTGTTTTTTTGTTTTTTTTATAAACCTTAAACCCTTATAAATATCACACCATTTTATACAAATTTTCACACAACTTTTCTCAACCTAAATCTTTTCACACAACAAAGTAATTTTCGGTATTTTTTTAAAAAAAATCGGTAATTTTTTCTAATTTTTTGGTTTTTTTTTTAATTTTTCAGTATTTGTAATTATTTATTTGTAATTTGTATTTTTTTATTTTAATGAAGTATTAAGTTTTTTTGAAAAAAGAAAAAAAAAGAGTGGAGCCCAAATGGCTTAAGTGATGGTAGAGGGGATTTTGAATGTGAAATGTAAATAATGATGTGGTGCATATGTATCTATCCGACTTAAGTGACCACACCTAAGACTCTAAGACTGTATAAGGTCCAGAAATCAGACCAAATTGAAAAACCAAAATAAATAGTTTGACCCAAACTGATAACAAAATTTTATGAATAAATAGTATTTATTATTGAAACGGTTGACACCTTTATAACGTCTGACTGTATGAGCATGACCGCATGGGTATGTTTTAATCTAAATGCATACCCATATCTAAATGGCCCCTTTCTTTTAGTGTAGACATAGACCGTTTCCTATGATATTCATATGGTTCGTTTTTTCTTCATTGGTTCTGTTTCATGTTTCGTTTTCATGTTGTTGGGCTCGTGCTGATTCAGCCCAACAAAGAAAAAAGAGAAGTCAATCCAGTCAAATTACCCAACAAGCAAAAAAAAAAACAACCCAACAAAATAATTGAGCTTAGTTATACAATTCAAAAGTCCAAACATATTAACAGGTCAACTTTTTTTTTGGAAACGGCAAATGATATCAACTGAAGCCTACTCGCAATTTTTTAGCGAGCACCCCGGGTTCGAGCTCCTTTACAGGGCAAACCCAGCCCCCAATAGGGAATTCCAGGGAAAAATCCCACATATTTGGCACCACAAGAGGTGTTTACAGGATTCGAACTCCAGACCTCACACCTCATATGGGAGTAAAACCTCATGCATCAATCCTGCTGAGCTAGACATCATTTGCTATTAACAGGTCAACTAGATATAAGTAACAAGCATAATAATAAGACTACAAAAATATTTAAAAACTTGAATGATATAATTGGAGTGTAGTGAAAGTTGTCGTGTCCGATTTGGTTAAGCAAAGTAGCATCAAATGTCAAAATAGGTTGCTTAAATGTAACAACTCTTAAAAGTCTCAAGATTCACTATGTTTGACATTTTAACTTTAGGATGAAAATTATGATTTACAATATTTATTTTTATCTAAACATATTCAATATTGAATTCGAAGCAATTAACATACTTACAATATCATATAAACTTAAAAAAGTCATAGGTATCAAAAAGAGACCGAATCGAACAATTCACAGTTGGTATAAATTAGAACATCCGAAAAAACAGACATAACAAAATTAGTCATTTCTGTTATACTTTATGATTGTTTTTTTTAACTATGTGTTCCGACTTGCTTTCCGACTCGACAAATTCGGGACGACCATCGCTTTGCGAGTAACCCTGAGTCGGTGCGAGTGAATCTATATGGCCACAAAAAAAAATATTATTCATAAGGATTTAACTTGAGATCTCCTAATAATTTCGTCTGTATGAAAACAATTGTTAAATTGTTAAATTGTTTTCTCAATGGAGTATGGCCCAAACTTCATTGAGAATCTTTTACGAAGTATTAGTTTTGCTGGTTTGCTTGATCTCAATTAAAGATTCCAATGTGCACCCATTGATTTGTATTCCACCAAATCTTTTAAATAATATATATAGTAGTATCTTAAACAATTGGCTCCTCACATAAAGCTACTTAACTAAAGGACGTATAAATATTAGCTGATTAGTTTCTATTTTAAAAAGCTTTCAAACCTAAAATTTCAAGAGTATATTCAGTAATAAATTTCTCTCACATCTAACATTTTTATGTGTTTTTATACGTTATTTTACATTTATTAACTTAATCTTCATCTATTTTGCCTAGAACTGTGGAAAATAACCAAAACCCGTTCTACCCGAACCACTCGTTTCGAATTCGGGTAGATCGGGTCGGGTAGTTCGGATATCGGGTAGGAACATTTGGTTATCGGATAACCCGAAAAATAAAACGGATCGGGTATAAGGTAATATTTTAAGTGGCGGGTATACCCGAACTTTTTTAAAAGTGTTTTTAAAGGTAATATTTTATGGTTTTATAAATATAATACGATCGTTATGCTTATAATCCATTAAATTTATCTAAAGTCAATGATAGAGCCCTATGTTGGTTGGAATTTGACAAAATTACGGATAAAAATGGTGTGTTAAAATCAAAATATACACATGGTCGCCGACAATACAAGAGTGCAAATTTTCAGGTATTAATGGATATATCCGTATCCGACCAATTACCCGAACTACCCATACCCAAATACCCGAATTTAATTTGATTTGGGTATTGGGTATTTTTTATATATGAAAAAATCCGAACTACCCGACCCTAACTACCCGAAACCCGAAAGTTATACCGATCAACACCCCTAATTTTGCCAAATACATCTATGTAAATAAAAATTACTGTTAGAGACATTATCATTAATATAACAAATAGTTAGCCTTAGCGTAAGTCACTGTGAGTGTAGACTCTCTTTTAGCTTAGACCATTCCTAATGGTAACTGCAACTGACGTCGTCAGTTGTTGTCAACTCAGCGTCACGTCAACTAACAAACTAACTAACACTAAACTGACGTAGTCATGCCAACATCACCCTTCTCTTCACCAAATTTGGGCCCCACCATTTACTTTTCTTTTTCTAATAAAAATATACAACTATATAACTAATAAAAATAAATTACAATAATTAAAATAAGACATTAATTAAAAAGAATACATGAATAAAAAAACTATAAAAAAGGTTAAATGTGGTGTAAAAAAATAGAAGAAGTGAGTATGTATTTATAGATGTAAAAAGTTTAATTTTTTAAAAATTTTAAAAAAAATTTTGAATTTTTTTAAATATTACCAATTTTTTTCAAATTATTACCATTTAAAGGTAATATTACAGTTAGGAAAAAATAACTAAAAAAAACAATGATATAATCATTTGGGGCCCACCAGAAAAGCACCGATCTCGTCTTCCGCTCCGTCTTCAAACTCGCGTGGGCAACCGGCGGGCCGTGCCAACGGTTTCTCCAACCGGCGGGCCAACCGGCGCCGTCCCTTCACCACCGTTGGCACCCGTCTGATGCCTTTCAGAATTTTTATATCTTTGTAGGATTTATTTTTTTAAACTTGAATCGTTCCATTGTTTCATTATCCCGTTAACTAGTTTTATCAATATATTAGTATATCAGTTAATAGATTAATATAATATTTAATTTTGTATCTGAATTCAATAATAATAGCATGTTACGTATTTACTACTTCCTCCGTATCAAAATAAGTGACACACTTTTCATTTTGGGGTGTATCAAAATAAGTGACACACTTTAAAATTTTTCCTTATTTGATAAAAATAGTGGGACCCATACCCACTAACTATCCACTTTAATAAAGTCAAATTACCCTTATACCCTTACTTTTACTTTTAAAACTCATTAATATCACTTTATTCAAGGAAAGTGGGACCCATTCTCCACTAACTATGTACTTTAATATATTTTAACCCCTACTTTAACCTTTTGCCTCAAAAAACGTGTAAGCCAATTTGTATCACTTATTTTGATACGGAGGAAGTATATAACATTTTGCATAGATCATGAACAGTAACGATATATTTAAATTTCTTGAAGTCTAAACCGGCAATGCTGACTTTCACTTTTAGGTGATATTGATTTTATCTTGAATCATCCGCTCACTAGAAGACAAACATCTCTACTTTTATATCAAAAAATATTAAATAAAAAATAAAAATTTACCCATTTCAAGAAATTAGGATATACTACCTCCGTACCAAATAAGTGATATTTAAACCATTTTCTAATAATCAGTAACCTTAGTTTCGACTGGCTTTGAGTGTAACCTGTAGTTAGTATGGATGAACTTCTGTAGCCTTAAAGAGCTTCTTTTAATGTTATAAAACCCAAAATTTTGAATTGAACCGGCTGATTCTCTAAAAATAGTCGGACCGGTCGCAACGATTCAACCGGGCGGTTGAACCGGATTACAATATTATTGAGTATTTATGTTAATGGTACTAAACACTTAATATTTAACTAATATTACCTTTCTCGGTAACTCTAATATAGTCATTCTTTCAAATTTACACATTAGTAATTTTCTTTACTTCTGAGAAATATCTTAAAATCTATATTTTTTAGTATAAAATAGTACCAATATATAATATATTTGAGAGTTATTTCATTGTATCTTAAAAAACAAATATTTTGGAACCTACATTTTCCTTTTTAATAGTTATTTCAATAATAGTCTTTTGTGTATTATATGAAATTACCCCGCGACAACGCGCGGGGTAGAAATCTACTAGTTATATTAATCCGACGATAGGACATAAATGCTTTATAGCATAGTCGTGCACAAAATACCCGAAACTGAAACCGAAACCGGTAACCGAACCGAAACCGTAACCGGTCAAAACCGGTGTTGACCGTAACCGGTTCGGTTATTGAATAACCGATCGGTTAGGAACCGGTTTGGGTTCTTAGGGTTATAACCGGTTAGTAACCGGTTACCCGAAACCGGTTTTGACCATAACCGACCACAAATTTGGTCAACACACCGGTTTTGGCCGGTTAACCGGTTTATAACCGAACCGAACCGGTTACAATACCCATTACACGGTTATAGTTTTCGAGAGTCAAAACCGGTTACTAACCGAACCGGTTATTGAAGAAACCGGTTATGACCGGCGTTGACCAAAACCGGTTTTGGTCAAACCCGAAACCGGTTTGGTCAATAACCGGTTTGTGTGCATCTCTATTACTTCATCCGTATCAAAATAAGTAACACACTTTCCATTTTGGGGTGTATCAAAATAAGTGACACACTTTGAAAACTTTCCTTATTTGGTAAAAATAGTGGGACCCATACCCACTAACTATCCACTTTAATAAAGTCAAATTACCCTTATACCCTTACTTTTACTTTTAAAACTCATTAATATCACTTTATTCAAGGAAAGTGGGACCCATTCTCCACTAACTATGTACTTTAATATATTTTAACCCATACTTTAATCTTTTGCCTCAAAAAACGTGTAAGCCAATTTGTTTCACTTATTTTGATACGGAGGAAGTATAACATATTCCATTATTTGTGAATAGTTATAGCTATTGATGAAACCTAATTGAAAAGTACATATCACCCCCCATTGAGGTTGAGACTTGAAAATTTGACATTTAGATATCAACACTTGTTATAATACAAGTATACAACTAATTATTTAGTTTTAATAAATTAATACCTTATATATTTATATATTAAAATACACATGAAATTAGTAATACAGAAAAGATAATCATTGAAGTATAGATGTGATATTATTTATTACTAAATTTCCTATTTGTCCTTTTACACATTGGATAAAAAAATTTCCAAATCATATGATGATTTATAATTTATAATTTTTTTTATAGAAAACAGTATGATTATTTGTAGTACTCCATATAATTTATCTAACCGAACATGTTAAATCATAGTACAAAGTACAAACACTAAAAGATAAATGGGAATATCGTACGTTTCCTATTTATCTTAAACCGGCCAAATCTATGACGCCATGATCCGACCTTTGAAATTTGGGTTATTTCACCTACTCGGGCCTCGGCTACACCAGATACAATCCGACCCGAACCGAAAGAAAGACAGTTGGCCGTAAGATATCTAAAATTAACCAATCAAACTGTTACATCATCATCAAGTCATGTGCTTTTCAAAATACATTCTTATCCTTACTCGCGATCTCATCTGTCCTTCTTCTGCCACGTGTATTACGAGTCAGATATCTTTCCATGAGTTTTGAACAGAATACATTTTTTAAGTTGTTCAAAACATTTTACACGAAAATTTGAAGTTCACATAAATACTGAATTTTAATACTTCATCCGGATCAAAATAAGTGATACACTTTTAGTTTCACAGTTTTTGAGATAAAAAGTTATAATAATGATTAAATTAAATTAATTAGATGGTTAGTGAGTAATGAGTCTCACACTTTTTGAATAAGGTGAGGTTAATGATATTTAAAAGTAAAAAGTAAGGGTAAAGAGGTTATTTCACTTTGTTAAAGTAGATAGTTAGTGGGTGTGAGTCCTACAATTTTTTGCGAAATAAGGTAATTTTTCAAAGTATATCACTTATTTTGAATTATCCTAAAAATAAAAGTGTATCACTTATTTTAAATAGGAGGAAGTACTAAAACATGTCGTGCTGATGGGTATGAGTACCACCGGTAACACTGAAAATTTTCTCACCATAGACAAGCATACTACACCACTTTACAAGAAATATCAACCTCCTCACACATTTACGCCGTGGGGAAATATGGTCGTGGCCATGAATCACCACGAAAAAAGACCACACGTTCTTTCTGATCTTTTCCACACTTTTTTTTTTCAAACCAAACCATAACGAATCGAATCGGATCATGAACTTAAAAATTAAAACTGTTTCTCAGACTGATATCGCTCGATTGCCGATTATCAGTCCAGTTCGCAAAGTCACGTTATAAAAGGAACAAGAAACGGCGTCATAATAGTAGGAGAAAAGGTGGGAAAAGTAAATAATAACTGAATAAACAAAATATAAATATAAAAAGGGACAAAGACAGTGGATTATTAGGACAAAATTCGTGTTTTTGGAGGTTTCTGAAGAATGATGATTCAACATCATAATAAAGCAAGAAGATTCATCAATCCACCTTCTTAGTTTCTTTCTCAGTCAGATCTCAACTCCCCAACCCACTTTCTCATCAATTTCTGGTAAGATTCCTTACTTTCTTCTCAGATAATTCTTCAGATGTTAATTCATTTTCACACAAATTGTTGCTGAATTACTAATTACCCATTTGTTAAATCATTAGTTATTTAAAGATATTTATTTAATTAGCATCAAACTGAGCTCTGAACTTTCTTCTGTGATTGTGTCTTAATTAACCGCTTACAAAGATCAGATCTTTTATTGTGTTCTTGTTTAATTATTAATTCTTATGACCAAAAAGCTCTGTTTTTTGGAGACAACCCTAAATTTTTAGTAACTGTCATAAAATAACTGGAATCATAGATGAATTTCAGGCATTTCAAAAATAGTTTTTTTATGATTTTATTACAATTTGTTTGATTTTTCACAATATTTTTGTTACAGAATGCAATATGATCTAACAAAATGTTGAATTTTAGGTATCGTTTTGAAGCAAAAACATGTTGATGATGGAATAAATGAGTAACAATGGCTGCAGCAGAAGCAAGAGCAGCATGGCAACGAACCGCAAACCGTTGTTTTGTTCAAGAAGATGCAAAAAGAGCTCCAAAATTAGCATGTGTTCCTCCAACATCTTCTTCATTATACAAACAAATTGACACAAAACCGCAAACAAATGGCATTGACGATTATACCCCTCCCACCGCCAACTCGTTCTACTCTAATCTTTCACCAGATTCAAGATGGTGGCTTCAATTGCAGCCGAATTACATGCACCAAAAGGGTTTGACTGATGAAAAAGTCAACCCCATGGAGGCTGAAACCCCTCATCAATTTGTCGACATTATGGATTCTCGGTCAACCGAAAAGGTTGACTATGTTGGGGAAGAATCGTATGAGTTTGTGGAAGTGGATTCTGTTTCTAAAGAAGTGGATGAGTTTAGTTTGGATTCTGAATTTCCACATTGGATGGAGATTGAAAAGAGTCACGAGCTGCCATGGTGGCGAATGACCGATGACCTGGCATCCTATGTGGCGCAGAAATCTCATGATTTTATTGAGAATTGTGATCTTCCTTCACCTCAAAACACAAGTTTTAAGAGGGACCCGTTTGCTGATGATCGATCTTTTGGGATTTCAAAGAATCAAAGAAGTCAACAATGTCTCAATTTAGCAACTGTTGATGCTAGCCAGAATGCAGGTTCAGGGCCAGTCAGGTATACTTTGATTTTTAAAGTCAAACAGTTTTTGTTTGACTTCTGTTGTTAGTTATGAGCTCTTTACAATCAGTTACTAATGATATCATTTCAATGATGCATCAATTTTTCAGCCCATTAAGCACACAAAGCAGTGACAACTCGGTTCACAAAACTTCAAAAAATCCCGAGATAGATCAAAGCAAACGTAAGCTTCTAGAAGCTCTCCGTCATTCTCAAACACGAGCACGAGAAGCAGAAAAAGCAGCAAAACAAGCATATGCAGAGAAAGAACATGTTGTAAAACTCATCTTCAAACAAGCATCTCAATTATTCGCATATAAACAATGGTTATATCTTCTACAACTCGAGAATCTTTATAACCAAATTAAAGCCAACAAGATCATGCCTATCTTACCCGCTTCTCCATGGCACTTACCGCGCAGAAAAACACGCAGGAATATTTCTGCCAAGAAAAAAACACGATCAAAACGAAGTACTGGTATTCCTTGTTACAACAAACATGATGTAGGTAAGTATGCTGTTGCATTTGCTGTTGGATTAGGGCTTGTTGGTGCAGGTTTGCTTCTTGGGTGGACTGTCGGTTGGATGTTTGTTTAGTTATTGTAGTAAGTATGTTTGAAGTAATTGTAATGTAAAGTTGTTTTATTTGAATTTTTAGCTAGCGGTATATAGTTTTGGTCGTTTTGTAACGAGTTTGCTATCGAATTTGTAACGTTTTGGTCTTTAAATGTTTATGTTTATTATTTGTGACATCTTAAATGCGGAAAAATATATTAACAAGTTGCCATCGATTTTATTATTGAAGTAGAAGCAAGGAGTGAATTTATATTGCAAGTGGGTCATTAAGTTACGGCCACATCATCAAACCCCCAAGCCATCTTTTGATACTTTTTTTTAATTGAAAGGGTATTCCCGCTCCCAAGATGGCTGAACTTTTCTAGCAATGTATGCGAGCTGTAGCCGTCCAAACCTTTCCTTGACAATCTGATAAATGATTATTTAAGAAAGAGATCGAATTTAAGAGATCATTTCAGACTGTTTTGATATTTCCCAAGTAAAAAGTTATATACTAGTGAGCTTATGGATTGAATACCAAGCGGTACAACATTCTCTTTTGCATTCAACAACAAACATCTCATTAAATGCTTCTTTTGAACAAATCGATCTCGTGATCAACTGAAATACGAACTATAAACACGCTTGATTTTACAACTAAGTCAGAACACAAGTTCCAGTGCATATGAGTACGTATACATAAAACAGCAAATCATCACCATTAATTTTTTCAATAAGAGACCAATTACAACGAGTTTGATTAGTATTCTGTTGTTGTAATAAATTGGGGCAGTAAAAACAGGAAATATCCATCTTGTTAATGTTGATAACAGGAATTTAGTATCCATATTATATATATCTCATGAATGAGTTTTGATATAAAACAACACAAGATTGCTGCACACATAAAAAAAGACTCTTGCCAAAATGTCAATTTACCTAATAGGTAAATCTAGGAAGAATATATTATCTGGACACAATGGTACATCCAGCCATCTTCAAAATGAACCAACCACCCGACCTGACTCGACTCCACTGGTGAACCCTAACGACTTACCTGGTGATGACTCAGACTCAAACGCCTTACATCCTTGGTTGTAGATGTCCTGAAAAAGAAATTCATATCAATCAAGAAATGAGCAAAACAAATAAGATATAGGTCAACAGGCCAAACATAGTCAAACATTTGTTCTTCAGGATTTAGAATATTACCTTAACATGTTCGGTGTTTCATACAATGGCGACTTTGTAGGAATTGCAGAGTTGAACAAGTGCAGCTTGATTCTGTTGAGAAAGATATTTCGTAATAACCGCTGGAAATCTCCCACGAAATTGAGTAGAAAGATTTGCCAATAAAGCCACTGAGTAGTGTTTTGGATCCACAATTTCCTTCAAAGGATCTTCCTCTCTTTTTCCAGCATTATGAAGACGAACAAAAGTGGCTTGGTAACCAGTTGTTTCCCCAAAATCTGGTACTTCTGGTTCATCCTCAACCCTCTGTTCTTCAGGTTGTGAAAGAAGAGTAACAATTCCATCCAATAATTTCCCCCAAACTTCCTCAGCTGCAGGATCCAATAATGATGGAGATTCACAAAGTAGTTTACTTGAAGCAACTGCAGCCAGTTTGACCTCTGTGTTTCCAGTTATGGTCTTTAAATTCGGTATCCAAAACTGACCCAAAATTGCATGAAATAAATTTGCCTGAACAGAATTTATCGAGTCAACAAGAGTTTGTATACCATGTTTGACCAGAAAAAGAGACATGAATATGATCAGACACCTAACAAGTCTTGGTGTTTTACTATTTTGAAGACGGGTAAACAGGGAAGCCCAAATGTGATTCATGTATTCTGCCATAACATCATACCCAAGATTCTCGATAATTGGGTTAAGAATATGAAACCCTTGTTCTTCTGTGTTTGGTGAGGAAACAAGTTGGTTGAATATTCCTAGTACTTGTATCAAACGACCTTCTCTTTTAAGCTCATTTGATGCCTGTTGAAGGAATGATTGTAGCAAACGTACAAGTGCAGGGACGTTTGCTGACTTTTTCCACAAATCAGGGGTTAATAAGATGTCAAAAATCTGCATGTAATGTGGTGGGACCGGAGGTCTGTTCAAATCAACAAGTTGAGCCAACAATTGGAAAGCATAAGGGAAAAATTCAGTTACTTCTTTGGCCAAAATCATCTGGAGACTGGGTAAAAGACATGTCTCAAAAGCTGGCACAAGAGAAGGATTCTTTTCACATGCTCTACGAACAAGGGCAGCAACTGCCTCAAATAAACAATGGTTAAAAACTGGATTTTTAGGGTTTTCACAAACTCTGTTTAGAACCGTGGTCAGCCCAGTAATGCAAGGTGAAGCTACTTCAGGAGATATATCAGCAATCTGAAGAACTCGCATAATACATCTCATAATGTATTGATTTTCTTCAGATTCAGGTTTCTCCAATGCACCAAACAAATTTGTCATCAAAACTGGCAGAATTGGGCCAATGTCTGCTGATGTGTATCTTGGTTGAACACCATTGTCTTTCACAAGCAAAAGCTTCTCAATGCAACTAGCAGCATACGAATGGACCACATTAACATCTGACCCAAGAAACCGAACTACATCACCAAGAAGAGCCATAGCAATAGGTTTAGGAAGCAAAACCCTAAACATGGTGAAAAACTTCAAAGCACCTGCTTTTAACATAGGGAACGCATTGACATCTTGACCCTGTAATTCTGGAACAATAACTGATCTGAAGAAACTTTCAACATCCACAAGATCAGTTGAAACTGAAGCACCACCTGCCTTTTTTGTGGCAAGGGAAACAACCAAGTATATAGCACAATCTTTATACTTCCAATTAGCAGCTGGATTTTCAGCAAACAATGCCAGACAATTGTTGATCTGAGCTGAAACCCTTTCGGTGATCTTTTCTTTGTAATTTCCAGAAATTCCCTTAAGAAGTTCACAAGCAATTCTCCTTCGTGTATCAATATCACTCCCTTCCATATCTCTTCGTATAAATTCAACATAATTCATCTCAAACAGTTCTTCATCCTCATCCCTTAACATCACATTAGGAATTACAATACTCTGAGTAATCTGCTGCTGTATTTCATCCCCTGAAAACAACGCATGGTGGACACTTGTGCTCACAATGGTCAAAAATTTAATAGCAGTTACAGTCAAACGTTCACGGCTTGGAGATGCTGACACAACTACAAGAAGACTCCAAACAGCTTCCACAAATCCACTCAAATACTTTTGGAACAATTCCTCTTCATGTTCCATGTAATGACTTATATTATCACAAACAGCAGCACGAAGTGCATCAACCAGTGCTAGACCATCATCACCACTATCTTCAACAACGGGGTACCTCACTGTAAGATAATTTTTGAACTCATTCATCCACTTATCAGCATTATCTTCAAAAAATTCAGGCAAATCCATTTTATTCAGAGAATAAAATATCCTACAACAAAGCCTTTGTGCTTCGATTAGCTGGCAGAGAACTGGAGCAGATCCAGCTGCAGCATTTATCTTTCCCGAAATACTCTCAACCGTGCTCAGTAATGGTGCAGCAAAGTTATCCAAACAGTATTTCAAATCAAGCAAAATAGGGTCACTCTTATACTCATACCTAAATTTCTTAAACAATGAATTAACGGTAGCAAGAATACCATTAACAGAAGCAAAGTCATTTGCATTAATAGCTTTCTCGAGATTTGACCTAAGCTCAGGGAGCAAAGCCGGCCACAACTTTGGGAAATCGTGCTTCCCAATCACAGCTAGGGCTTCACTAAGTTGAGCCTGTATTTTAGGAGTGGATGATAGCATGAGAGGAACAATTAGTTGCTTAATTTGTTCTTTTTCAGCATCCGGAATAGGATTAGCTGATGATGGAATCCACCGGGTTTTAAGATGATTTTTGAAGTTAACAGCTGCACATTGACGGATCTGTTCGTCAACGGCCGGTTCAGCGAGGAGGCGGAGAACGGCGAGGCCGTAGTTCGGATTATCGGCGGCGTCGGAAAGGTTTTTCTCGGCACGGCGGCGGGGTTCGGTTTGAGGTGAAAGTGTATCGAGAAAACATTGCGATAGAAACTGCAGGGTTTGTGGATTCCATTCCATGTGTAGCTAGGGTTTTTAGTGAAAATCAGAAGTATATGATATAAATCGATGAGGAATTGAAGATTGATAGTGGTTTTGTAGGGTTTAGAAAGTAGAAATACGTACCAGCGTAGGAATGAAGGAAGTATGGATCGATTGATTGAAGCGCGGCAGACGGTGAATGAAAATGAGTTCGGGAGTGGGAAGCGTGTTGTAAGAATTTGAAATGGGAAAGTAAAGGAGGGATAAACAAATATGGGCCGAAGCAAGCCCATTACAATAATTAAATGTCACTCTACAAGTATACCTTGTAGTCAGTCTTCTACTCAATAGTCAAAATATTATGATATGTAAAAGTCATAGTGGAATGGTAACTATACAATTGGTATATTTCAACTAGATGGAAGTATTGTTGATGAGAAATACTAGTTTTGAACGTATATTGACTAATGTTATTATTTGGCAAATTCGAGTTACTAATCGGTACTCATAATTGATTTCAGGAAAAGGGGAAGACTCAGTAATATTAGACCACTGAGTGGAGCTTAGAGAGCTCATGTGAGTGGATTTAGCCTTCAATCTATATGTGTTGCAATTTGGTAAATATTGAATACTTGGGTGAGAAGTAATAGAATGTATAACATTCAATGGTTTTGGGTTCCACTTGGGTTTAAATACGGACCAGTAGTAACGGACCAGTATTAACTAACCAGTATTAAAAGACCAGTATTAACGGATCATACTGATCAGTATTAAGTGATCAGTATTAACTGATCAGCATTAACGGACCAATACTAACTGACCAGTATTTAACTAACCAGTATTAACTGGGCAGTATTAATTAGCGCGAACGTCTTCGGGTGCAGTTTTTTGCTGCAATGTTTATTGCAAGTACACACTTTGGCTATAATTAACAATGTTAATTGAATATGTGCACATTTGAGGAAGAGGTCAGTAATTGGAACATTCTACTGAGCATATGTTTACTAATGATACGGTGTATCGTCCTTAGAAGCACTGTTGTTCTAAGGAGGTACACATCGTCATTGAGTAAAGGGCTATCGATTATCATTGTTAGGCCTACAATGATTTAAGGTTCGGCCGAACCGCCGTTCCTCTTCAAATTTAACTAATCGGGAAAGTGTTGACTAATCGGGAAAGTGTTGACTAATCGAGAAAGTGTTGACTAATCGGAAAAGTGTTGATTAATCGGAAAAGTGTTGACTAATCGGAAAAGTGTTAACTAATCGGGAAAGTGTGAATTTATATCGGTTGCTCTATTATATATTGTTTGTTTAAGTTCATTCACTTAGCTGTTAGCTAACCCCCCCCCCCCCCCCCCCCAACCTCGTTGACTCTTTTACAGGTTTGGTTTGTTGGTCGGGTCAATGGGTGCTGGTTAGGAATGGTTGACCAACACTCTGATTTTGATATAGTTGTAACCGAGCCGTCGGATGCTTATAACACTGCAAACTACTTTAAATATTTTGGTTAATTATTGTAAAAGGCATGTTATATATTTTAACTGTTTTTTTATGATGGTTCTTAATACGCTTGCGTTATTTTAAAAAAAACCGGGTTTAAATTTGCGGTGTTACACGCAACCAAAGCCAGATCCAATAAGTAATCAGCAATCGAAGTACATATTATCTTGTCTCCTTGGCAAATTTATCTTCTCTGCACGGTAAGTGTTAGGAATTTAGCTACATGCGTCTGCTCTGCTTGTTTATTTCAAAAAATAATGCTTTAAATGATGAGGTTATATCGTCATGTAATACGCGCTTATCCTTTACCGAACCGGTTTATGCATTCTAGGTGTTTGTTAATATGCCTGAATGAGGATGAACATATAATTGTTAAGTTCTTGATTGTAATTAATCCTCCCTTCTTTAAATATAGATCAATCTCCAAACGAGCTTCTCAATTGCCATGTTTCTTCGTCAGGCTACATTGATGTTACCTAAATCACGAAGGTTATTTAGCAGTAGCCAAGATATTGCCAACACTATTGCTGAGCTTAATATGGTATGATAAAGTTTGTCTTTTTTACCTTCAAATATTATAATATAGTCTTATTTCTTTAAAATCTAGAGCATGGGAAGATGTCAATATGTCATAGAATTGTACGAGTAATCCATTTTACCTTCAAAAGTGGATTTCATATACGTTTATCTTGGATTTCAGGAGATGGAATTTGTTTTTGGTGAAGCTCCACCTACAAGTCTTACTGGTTCCCGTAAAAGTCAACCTGTCGGTCAAGATCCCGACTTTATAACTACTGAAAAAACTGAAAACGATTCTAAACTAACCCACATAGCTGCCAAAGGTGAAGCCCAAATGGTGGATGTGTCTCACAAGGATAACACCAAAAGAATTGCGATCGCCAGCTGTAAAGTTATTTTAGGAAAAAAGGTACACGATTTAGTTTCTGCAAACCAATTGGCAAAAGGGGATGTCCTAAATGTTGCAAAATTAGCTGGAATAAATGGAGCAAAACAGACTAGTAACCTTATTCCATTATGCCATAATATTAATTTAACACATGTTCGGGTTGATTTACGATTAAACCCTCGTGATTATTGTGTTGAAATAGAAGGGGAGGCAGCTTCAACAGGGCAAACAGGGGTAGAGATGGAAGCAATGACAGCTGTCACTATTGCGGGTTTAACGGTTTATGATATGTGTAAGGCTGCTTCAAAGCATATTCGGATTACAGATGTGAGATTGGAGCGTAAAATTGGCGGGAAGAGTGGTGATTGGTCTAGGGAGAAATAATATAGGAAGTTGCATCTTGTCAAGTCTCCAACTATTTCTGCAATAATTGTTGTCTTGCCAAACGTAATTTATGTGTTGAAAAGTTGTACCTTGTAACAATTTATAGGCAACAAAATAAACCAGTTGGGTAATGAGTAACATGTCAAATTAATAATAACCTGTGTTTACATTGAATATGAATATATGATTACAGAACTACACTCCAATTTTTATTCATAAAATGATTTATAAACTTGTAATCATCTAATTCTAATGCGCTTTGAACAATTTTGGACATGTTTTAATTTCAACTTTGATCTTTAATGAAGATATATGTTGTTTGGGATTGCATTTTGCAAGTGTTTAAGAGGGTGGTGCCATAAGCCAAAGAGTCATTTAAATGTCAATTTAACACTTCTCAAAATCACATAACAAAATACTCCAACACTCATTAGTCAAGTCATTGCATCCTTTTTATCACTCAAAATTGATATTTGACGTGTCAATGAACTGATTTTCGATTTGGCTCTGGTATTGAAATGTTGTGGCATGAGCTTGGCCGCGCCAATTGAAGGTGTTATTGCACCCTTCCCTCTTAATAGTGTAATTGAGATAAAATAATAATAATAATAATCAAACCCCCTTAAACTAACACTTCCTTCGATCCAAGATAAGTAATACTCCCTCCGTCTCTTAATAAAGTTCCCATTTCTATCAAAATATTTGTCCTAAAATAAAGTTCTCATTTCTCAAATTAGAGGGACTCACTCAATAAAATAATATTATTAACATGTACTTCACCACTAACTATCTTTTTAAAACACTTTCTCTCTCCAAAATAACCTTATATTTTAATCAAATCTATTACCAAGACCCCTCCACTAACTAACTCCTAAAAACTTCTGCCAAATTGAAATGAGAACTTTATTAAGGGACGGAGGGAGTATATTGTTAGTTTTACGGCTTTTGAGTTAAGTAGTATAATGATAGTTAGATTAGATTAAATTGGTTAGTAAGTGGAAAATGAGTCTCACACCTTTTAAATAAAGTGAATTAAATAATTTTTAAAAGTAAAAATAAGGATAAATTATTTATTTTACTACTTATTAAATAATATTGTTAGTGGATGTTAACCTTTTACTAAATAAAATAAAATTTTAAAGTGTATCAGTATATTTTTTCGTAAATTAGTCATTATATTAAAATACGATATTTTGAGATTTGACCATTTTAAAAGGTAAATTGTTATTGTTTATTAGTGTTAAAATAAGTTTTTTCGTGAAATATGAATTTCGTTGTAAAATTAAAAAAAAAAAACATCGTCATTCACCGCCTCTCACATTGACCGGGAAATCGATCATATATTCATATATCGTGGACAAAGGGAAAACGCAAACAAAATCAAAGTAAAGGGTCAAAATTAAGAAAATTCGGCAATGGAATGGGAGGCGGATGACGGGAAGGCGGTGGTGGTAGGGTTGATTGAGAAGGGAACCAACTCAACTAAACCTGAGTTGGATCCACGAATCCTCAAATCAATCAAATCTGTTGTCCGACACTCTGATTCGGAGCTCCGGCTTGCGGTCGAAAACCTAATGAGCCTCATGAAACGAGATCACTCTCAGGTCCGTCCAATTCATACTACTGTTTTCATGAAATTAACAGTGAATAAGCTCTCTATAGTTTTCTGCTTTCATGTAATTTATCAAATATTGTTTATAAATTACTCAATTCATAGTACTATATGATATATGTCATTTTGGTAACATAAACAATACAATATATTATCTGTAGCTCATCATTTTTATAGAAGTTTTGTTTCTATCCTTAACAATAATAGAAGATACAATCACGAACACCTGTTAGCTAGAGATTATTGATCTAATGGACATCTTCCAACTCCTAATTGATAAGTGATCTACCCTCATAACCAGAAGTCCAAAACAACAACTAACATAAACTTCAACATATATTGAATATATCTAAATTTATGTATCTATGTATACACTTTCAGTCAAAATTACAAAAAACAATTGATGGGTGAAATTTGGGGTTGTCATCTGATCTTTGTCTGGCTGGCTATGATCTGAAAGGCTCTGATCGAATAAAAAGAAAAACAGGACAGAGAATGCTTATAACATGATCTTAAATAATTGTACACTTTTAAGAAGTTTTATCTTTTGCAAATAATGGTTGTTAACTTGTTATTGATATGAGATTCTGACATCTGGCTACATTGCAGGTACGGTACCTCACACTAACAATAATTAATGAACTGTTCATGCGGTCAAAGCTTTTTAGAACCTTAATTGTTGAAAATTTGGATCAATTGTTGACTTTGAGTGTCGGCTTCAGAAGAAACCAACCACTCCCTGCTCCTCCAGCTATTGCATCCAAATTGCGTTTGAAAGCAATCGAATTCTTAGAAAAATGGAACAATACATTTGGAATCCATTACAGACAACTCAGATTAGGGTATGATTATCTAAAAAATACCCTTAGATATCAATTCCCTAATCTTCAAGCAAATGCAGCAAGAATTCAACAAGAGAGAAGAGAAAGAGAGTTACGCACCAAAGAGATTCTGTTAAAAAAGTATGAATTGCTAAAGTCGAATTTTTCTTCAATTAAAGACGAGGTAAATTCAATAGTTGATGAAATTAATGAATGTTTAGATATCCTCATAAGTTCTAAAGAAGAAAACATCCCACTAGCTCCCATTGATGAAGAAGATTTTGAGGAATTTCGTAACATTGAGTTGCGACAAATTCGTGATAATTCATTAAAAGAAGCAGAAAAAGTACAAGAAAACAGTGAAAATAAAGTTGTGTTCGACGCATTAAGAGAACTGTACAAGCTTTTAGTGACTAAACATTTAGTGGCAGTGCAAGAATCGGTTTCTGTTCTCGTAAGGGTAGAATTGTCAGACAATAGAATTCGAGATTCGATGTTGAAAGAATTTATCGATATACGGAATCATCTCAAATTAATAAAAAATAAATGTGAAGAAGCGGGCTGCGTTCTTTCAACCCATACAGATGAAGCAGATGAAGATATTTGGGAAGATGACGAAAACAAATCTGTTACACCCGATAAGAAACCCGAAAATCGTGAAAATAAGAAAAATGATTTACCGGAATGCAGTAAAAACAAAGGAAAAAACGTTGATATAAAAATGGATACCGATTTAGATCCTGTAAAAAGTAAGCTTATGGTTGAAGCGCCGGTTATGAAATGGGGTTCATTTTTGGACAACTGGGGTTCGAACCGTGATGTTATGGCTAACCAACGTGGGTTAGAGCTTGAAAGTCATTGGGGTAGGGTTGACCATGATGCGGCTATTCCCGCAAAAAAAATAGCCGAATTAAACGTTCAAGCAACTGTATATGAAGAAGAACATAAAGAAATACAACAATGTCGCGCACCTTTAAAAAAAGGCGGGCTTTGTCAAAGACGGGATTTGAAAATGTGCCCGTTTCATGGGCCCATTGTTGCCCGAGATGAAAACGGGACCCCGTTAAACAATAATCATACTGATAACGAAGATGAAGATGAAAAACCTGATTTAAGAAATTACTCGAGAGATGAATTACTAAAACATGCAGTAAATAATGTTAGAGAGAGAGATAAAGAGGTGATTAAAAAACGGGAATATGATAAAAAGGAATTGAAACGGGCTAAACTTGCAAAAGTTCGTGGGCATAATGAATCCGTGTTACGGGATGCTGCAATTGCTTCAACTTCAGGAACGTCTTTTATTGGGGAATTAGAGACAGATTTAAAGAGAGAGAAAGACAGTCTTGCAAAAATGCTGAAAAAGAAAGCAACTGCAAAGGATCGGTTAGCTAAACGGTTATTAAGTAGGAAAGCTATGGCGAAACAGGCGAATCTTGGTGATGATCATTCGAAATATAGAGAAGCATTTCCTAATCAATGGTAGAGTTTTTAATTTTTTTGAATAGTGGTAAGACTCATGAGTAATGAATGACTTCTCAGAAGTCACAGGTTCCATCCCTCCGTTGGTAAACATTTATCAGATGGTCAGGGGATGATTCAGATATGGCCAAAACAATGGTTAGGTTGCGTACATCTCCAGTATAAGCTCAACTTCTCCAGGGAGCACGTTATAAACGGGAATACCTTTAAAAATAATAATTCAAATGTTGCATATATAATTGCGTATACATGGTAAAACATTTTATCAGTGTATTTATGGTGTCTGTTAATCTGCTTCATGCTTTCATTTCCTTGGCTAATCTGATTTTGTAATCTTTGTTAGGCTCTTTTGGGCATCTGTTTAATCTGATTTAGCTTTGAACATTTATAATATTCGTTAAATTTGTGTAAGGTTAATGATGATCATAAGCTCCATCTATATGCAGTCTGCTGTAAATAGTTTATTGCAATAAAAGCATAGCATTGTTACATAATGTGTTAGATTTTGGGTTAGTTCAAGCCTTTTTTTGTTTTGTCGTGATTAACGTAACTGGCAAGTCATACGAATATAGAAGTTTGAAGCAATCTTGGTTTCCTTTTGCAAGCGAATGTAATTTGTGAAAAGGGCAAAGAACTTTTATTGCAATTATAATAGAATTACATACTAGAATATAGAATACAAAGATAAGTAACTACTTGATGTAAATATCGCCTAATCGTTCAAACTTCAAACTCTTATGTTTGATCTTTAATTGCTTAACTTTTGAGAAAATAAATCAATATGGAACCGGATCATAAAATGGATATGTGCCCCTCGTCATAGTGAGTTAAAAAAACCAAGTCTAATGCCAATAACAATTAATCGCACAAGTTCAAATGCAATGCAGAAAAGAGTTGTAACAAGTTTGATCCATCTTCTATAGTAATCATTTACCAGATAGTCACTGGTAGGGAGAGTTTCGGTACGGCCACAATAATGCTTAGTTTGTGTGCATCACGAGCAAAGTTCAGCCACCTGATGAGTCCGTAATAAACGGGAAAATCTTTAAAAAAAGTTATGTTGTTTATGTTAATTAATCTTTTAACCATTGACAGCCATATCTCAAAAATTGAAGAAAAGATCTTCACTCATGACTTACAGTGATTGTGCCGACACCAAGTAACGTGGTTACATCTGTGAAGATGATTTCATTTGCATTTGCTTAATTTAGGTGGATAAGTGATTTGCGACGTGAAATCTGACAAAGGTGAAATATTCGTAATCTTGTGGGACCTTTTAAATTAAACATGTTGCAAGTTTTGTGAAATAACCTTTTCTCTGACTTTTTTAACATTTAAAAAGAGTTTTTTATTTCTTCTAAAATATTGATGTATAAAATATGGGAATTCATTTCTGCACCACAACTTTTACTTCTTATACCACACAATATAAGTTTTACAGTTAACTGTACAAACATGTCAAACAATAATTGTAGTAGATGAGATAAAAGTTGTGGTGTGAAAATCACCCCCACATACACCCCTGTTTTGATTCATTTAAGTAAAATATCATTTTTTTTACAAGGAGAAAGAAGGCAAACGTCAACAAGCTGCGTCGCTATTCCTTTTTGAATTACAAAACTAATTCTTTTAAAAACAACATTTGTGGATCTGGGTGTCATAATATTGTTATGCATAACACGCTGGACTCTGTTAAGAAACTCCACCGCCTCAGGCGCAAGGAAACCAAAAGTATCAAATGCAAAAGGAATGAATACGTGTTGATTTTCAATGCATGTAACTAAATCATATTTAATTATTGATGAAAAAAATAAGTTTAATAGACAAAAGAAAATACATTATTAAAATTGTATCATTACAAATATAAACAAATAATTACCTTTAGAAAATAATAAAATTAAATCGTAAAGTATAATACAAAGTACTCCCTCCGTCCCACAAAAAACTTCTCATTTCACTATAAATTTTTGTCCCACAAAAAACTTCTCATTTCTCATATTTGATGGGTTGCACACAATAAAAAACTATTATTATTAAAGATCCAACCACTAATATCCATTAACTATCTTTCTCTCTTCAATCCAACCTTATATTTTAATCAAAAGTATTATCAATGACCCTACCACTAACTATCACCTAAAAACTTATGCAAAAGCCATATAAAAAGTTTTTTAGGGGACGCAGGGAGTATATGATAAGAATATGAAAATAATGTCTTTTTTAACAAAAAAAATTGTGCTATTTATATACTCGTAATAAAAATTGGTATCTTCAAAACCAAATTTGGCAATAATTTTGAAGACTTTTTTGCATTCAAACCATCTATAATTCTATATTATCCTCCATTTTCAGTTTAGTTTCCAAAAAAATAATCCATAATTCAACCCTATCCACCGATCTCATTCGCTCAATCCTCCAAAAACATAAATATAAATAAATATGAAAAAAATTAAATTTACAAAAACCTATCAAGAAAAGAAAAGCACCTGTTCCTCCTTGTCTTCCCCTCCCCATTCCCCCTGGTTATTGATTCATCATCTTTAACCTAATTGGGGAGGGAAAGATTTTCTTTCTTCACCAAAATAAACAAAACCCACATAATCTTTATCAAGATTCAATCTTTTTTCTTGGTGGGTATTGATTAAAAGCAAATGGATATTGATAACATCGAATGTGTTTCAACCTCTGATGGTTTTGATGATGAAATCCCACAACATCATCATCATAACCATCATAATAATTATAACCATCATCAAAATCCACAATTTTCATCTTCAAAAGCTCATAATGTAAATGTTATTCCTGCATCCATTAATCCCACAACAAGTGTTCATGAGCTTCTTGAATGCCCTGTTTGTACCAATTCAATGTACCCTCCAATTCATCAGGTATGATCATATCATATCAAATCATAAATTTTGTTTTTTTTAATTATTATTATTATTAAATTGTAATAATTTTGTTGATGTTATAAATTGATATATGTTGGAATTTTTTTATCTGTGTTGATTGAACTACATATGCTGAAATTGGAATTTATCATATTGTTGGATGATTTCATTCTATGGACTCAATGTTAGTTAAATTTGGGGGTTTTTGGACTGTGATAATATTTTTGCTCAAACATAAATTTAATGTCAAATCAAAACTAATGTGAAGTTATTTTAGCAGTTTGGTTTCATTTCCGTTTTATTCCAATATTTTCAATAAATTATCACGGAGTTAAGAAACCTATTTGTGAAATTTATTGGCAGTTTTGAAGTTGACTACAAAGGTCAATTACATATTTATTTCTTGAAAGGATGGAATGTATATGGTAGGAAAGTGAGGGTGAAGCACATTTATGTTCAATAATATGGTTGTTTGTTTGATAGTTATTGAATGAGTTAGCTTTGACTGAGTCTGAGCTGATTGGATCTGCATTTCCTACTGTTTGATTATATCTCTGGCTATGTTGAATGATCAAAATGACCATCATACCTTTCTTTTTTTTCTATAACAAGCTAATTGCTATATATACATACATATTGTAAAATCTAACATCGATTGTGATTTTATGCAGTGTCACAACGGGCACACAATTTGTTCAACATGCAAAACACGCGTTCACAACAGGTGTCCAACTTGTAGACAAGAACTCGGTGACATTCGATGTCTTGCATTAGAAAAGGTGGCCGAATCACTGGAATTCCCATGCAAATACTTCTCACTCGGGTGCCCCGGAATCTTCCCATATTACAGCAAACTGAAACACGAATCTATCTGCAATTTAAGGCCGTACAGCTGTCCTTATGCTGGATCTGAGTGTTCGGTAGTTGGAGACATACCTTATCTTGTTTCTCATTTGAGAGATGATCATAAAGTAGACATGCATTCTGGTTACACTTTTAATCATCGTTATGTCAAGTCTAATCCACGTGAAGTTGAAAACGCCACGTGGATGCTTACGGTTCGTACCTTTCACTTTCCTTTTCTGTCATTTGACTTTTTTGGTCAAACTTATTGATTTATATTCAGGTATTCAACTGTTTTGGGCAATATTTTTGTCTCCACTTCGAGGCATTCCAGCTCAGCATGGCTCCGGTCTACATGGCGTTTCTCCGGTTCATGGGTGATGAAAACGACGCGCGTAACTACCGTTACAGTTTGGAAGTTGGCGGGAATGGGCGGAAGCTGACATGGGAAGGGACTCCCCGGAGCATTAGAGACGGTCACCGGAAAGTTAGAGACAGCCATGACGGTCTTATAATACAGAGGAATATGGGTCTGTTTTTCTCTGGTGGTAATCGGAATGAACTCAAGTTAAGGGTTACTGGTAAGATTTGGAAAGAAGCGCCTAATCCTAACCCTAATCCTAATCCTGATGGTAGTAATGTATGCATTCCGAATTTATCTACTTAAATTTGCTTTCTATTCGTTTGTGGGTCCCGGATTTCTTAATCTGTTTCATCTAATATAAACGAGATTATACAAACTTGTTTCATAAATCTATGATGTTATCTCTTTAGTGCAATATATACACTCAACGACAATGACATCACGTGTTTCTTAAATTTTTAAATACTGGACTAGATTTGAACATGTAAACATCAAGATATACATGTGGCAAGATAGGTTTTTCGAGCGGCTTGGGTCGCAGGTCAAAACGGCTTCGGGTTGGTTAGCAGTTTTCATTTTAGGAGGTGTTTGAGATTGTGATTTGAAGCAGATTATCTACTTATTACGTATTGTATACGCAAATTTTTACTATATATAATGTATTTGATACTTTCACAAATTAACAATGGTTAATTTTCAGCCAACATATTATTTCTAGACAAATTTATGTTTTGGATACCCAAGGGAGTGTTTTGAAGAAAAATGCGGGGAGTTGCTTATTTATTTTGGAAAATGATTATTTGTATTAGGGGTGAACATGGTATGGTACCACGTATATTTTCTTCATACCATGTACCGTACCAACTATAATTGGTACACTGATTTAGCTACCATTACCATACCAAGTTTACTTGGTACCAATTTGTTTGGCTACCAACAATCTTGGTTGGTACAAATTGGTAATGGTATATACCAACATCACTAACTCATATGAAATTAAAAAAATTAATAACAAAAGAACAATGATATTTTATCATTATCGATCAGTTAAACATATTAACGATAAAGTAATAAAAGATGTAGATATCTTGTCGTAACTGAATCACTGATTTGTGTAAATGTAGAGATAAAATATTATATTTTCAAAGATATTTTTAGTTTTAATGATAAAATAAGTATGTGTTATTATATTATATATTAGTTTCAGAGATATTTTTTTGGGCACATCTATAATTTAAATAAAATATCGTATACTATAATATTTAATTAGAATCTTGGGCAAATAGGTTGCTAGTTTGGTATAATATATTAAACTAAAAATCATATAATATATATATCTTGGTTGGTACGGTATACCATGGTATTTAAAAATTTTGTACCATTACCGTACCATGATTACACAATTGGTACGGTACTACCAACCAAACATGTTGGCTACCAACATATTGGCTACCAACTATTCTTGGTATGGTTGGTAGCATGTTGGCTGGTTTTATTCGGTACAAATTTGACACCCCTAATTTGTATATTACCTATTAACTAAATAAATAATTAGATTTGCCAAACAAAAAGGAGCTACGTGTGAGTTAAACTTGGAGATGGAGGTCTTCTTTCGTTTCTCGACGGTGAAGTAGACCAAGCTCATAAGCTTATTATACAAACATTATTTCAAACAAAATAATCCAATCCAAGCATTATTTCATAATCACATTCTGATTATACATTATTTTTTTCTGATAAGAATCCCGAACATCACCCACACATCAGCTGATCAGTTTGAGCTTATTTGCTAACAGTTATTTGTTATTTTTGTATATATTGAAAAATAATTGCAGTGTTGATCCTCAACGAAAATCAATATTGTTACAATTTATTTTCATAAAGGTATTCCTGTTTATGACCTAGACGACCGAGTTTTACTTGTGATATACACAACCTAACCATTGCCGTTTCCAAACCAATAAACATAGTAAATTTATTTAGATTTTTATTGAAAGTTCGTAACAACAAACATATTATTCTTCAGTAGGACTCAACTCCAATCATATTCAAACCCACCCAAAACCCAAAATCAAAGTAGAAAAAACAAAAGAATAAACAAATGAACTAAGATAAAAAAACATAAACCTGAATCAACGCAAGTGCTGTCATGGATTTTGGAACATATACACCCTCGTACACACACACAGGGAAAACATAAGGTCGCATACACAAAAGAAAACGTATTTATGTGCTAGTTTTATACTTTCATAAACTACTTTTTATGCAATTGAATCTAAACGACGATCCATAATCTGAGAAACAGTCTCCATAAATGCAGCTTCACTTGAACCAGGAAGAACAAGATCATCTGCTTCTTCAATGATTTCTTCAATCACCGACTTCTTATTCAAGTTTTCCCGACACATTATGTTTCCAATCATAAAAGGCGTGAAACCTTTCTCGACACCTTTTTTGAGTAACATAGTTGATGTTCTAAATGTGCGCGCAATTTCAGAGGGCAAATTCCATCCATAAAAGCTAAGTAAAGCAATATCTTCTTCTGCATCTAGTGATTTTATGTACTTGATTGTTTCAACACTAAACGGTTTTCGAGCTTGAGGCCAATAAAGCCAATCAAATGTGCAATCTTCAAACTGAAAATTAAAATTAAAATTAATAATTAATAATAATAATAGTAATTATGATGTTGAAGAAAAAACTTACACTTGTGGGCAAGCAGTAACCATGGTCGATTGGTATTAAAACAAATTGACCATTTTGATCTTTACTGACTAAAATATTGCCAGCATGGCGATCAGCATTTGCCATCCTAATATCCAAAACAGCGATTTTATGCACTTGATCAACAGGAAAAGCACCGGGCCCCATATCCTCACAACTTCCTATATTTTCCATAAACATCTGTAATGAACCGATCTTCTCCTTAACACCATCTGGATGATGAAACCCTTTATGCAAACATGTCGCTAAAAATGTGGGCGGGACCCCTGAAAATCCATTTTTTTCACCAGAAAATGACCTGCGATCGCCTTTTGGGTGGTCCAAAATATATGCAGCAACTTCCCTTAATGCCCCTTCACCGACAGTTGTCCCTTTTTTTAATCCTTCACCATCTTTTGATAATGGTAATCCCCTAGGGTTATTTACAGCCATTGGTTCTTCATCAATTGGTTTAAAAACAGATATGTATTTAGTCCCTGATGCATCTGTCATTAAGTAAGCTCCACCTGTACCCTCGGATGACCTAATTGGATAATTCCAGTTTTTCAAACCGTTGTAAGTGTCGTTAATTAGGTCTATCAACACAGAAGGAATGGCAGCTTTTGGGTTGACAATCACTGGTTCTAACCAAAGATCTCTTTTTGCAGCTTCTTTAGGGACTGAACCGTAATATTCTATACCATGAGCTCCGTTTCGAAGCTGTCTGACTGCAAGATCTTGTTCTTTTGAATCGTTTGATTGTGGTGCTATAATGGTTAGCTCACAGCTCTTTTCTACAGGTTTAGCTCGGATCTTTGCAGATTTTCTAACGGTCAAATGGATCACTGCATCGTCGCTAAATTTGCAGATGTCGTTTATAAGTCTCTCATCCTCAAGCAGCTCACCTTTACACATGATTTCTTGTTCATCGATGTTGGTTAAGCCCTTTTTCCCCTTTGACAGCTGGCGTTTCACGTAACCGACATCGTTGTTCTTTTCCACATGGAAAGTGAACTCTTTACCACATGAAGTCTTCACATTGATCACTTGAAGATCAGAAAGCCGAACAACTAAATGAACCACATTCCCATCACCAACACCATAATCCCTAACCAGAGAATTACTCCTGGATAATTCCCTACCACCACAAACCAACTTCTGGTTCTTCACAACAAACCCTTTGTAACTTTGAATCCGAAGCTTCACGGATTCAATTGAATCAGACTCCAACACTCTCATTGGAACCATCGAACCAGACATTGCCAAATGAATCATAATCATTTCTTCGGAATGTGCAGGTAACGAGGGTAAAATCGAGTCGTCACTGCGTGGACTGATTGCAATAACACCAGCTGACGACATTTTTGCTCTAAAATTCCCAAAACTTGTACAAACTTTTTAAAGCTTGAACAAATCAAACAATCAATACGCCAAAAGCTCAAAGCATCTGAATGATCAGCCAGATTGCATACATGATCAAGCCGTTAAAAAAATAAAACCCCTAAAAATGTACAGAGGGTTCCAAAATCAAATTAAACCGTTAGGAACCGATTTTACAACTCGAAACCCTAGGAATTATATAATTGATCAAGGAATGAAAGAAACATACAAATTACAGAGTTAACACTAAATGTACATGGAAGATGAGGGGATCCTTACACGCTCGATTAAAGCAAGAATCGGCAAAGAACGTACTACGATGAGCCGACCATATAGCCGATCAATTTGGGGGGAAATGAATTTGAACCGTATTTTTTCAGATTTTGACGGATTCAAATTCAACGATGAGCGTTGATCGGTCGATTCTTTTGCTACGAACTATGGCTGCTGCTGTTTGAACAAGAAATGAAGAATGAGAGAGAGAATGTAGAATACGCGTTCAAGGCCGTTTGAGGTCTAACTTTTTGTCCAAGACAAGATTCCTTCGGAAGTTTGAAAATGTAGCAATTTTGCCCCTTATACTTTGAGCTCCACTTCTCATATGGTCTCAACTATCACTTGTGTTGTGAAGGACCAATAATCTCACGTACAAATGACATCACAAACGGGAGCAAAAAATAGAGAATGATGGGTCCGGGTTAGGTCGGGTCAAAATGAAATCATTAGAGCATCAAGTATGGTGGCTTGAGTCACTTTGCCAAATCAGCGTCACATTGATATCATATCATCATTTTACATTTCACATTTAAACCCTACATATCTCTTCACTCATATCACTTGATGTGTTGCGTCTATTAAGTTTAAGTTGAGGTGCCGCTGAGAGGACTAAATGAAAATATTAGGTTCAAAATAATGTTTGGAGTAAATTATTGTAAGTACATTGTTTTATGTTGAACTAATTTTTAAAAGAGTAAAGGTGTCTTATATTGTACCTGTAAATGATTTAAAGTTTTTAACAAATTGAGGGGCCGAGAAGTTTATATAGAAGGTAGAAGATGGTGAATTGTAGGGGTGAGCATAAAAACCGAAAAACCGAAACTAATCCGTTAAAACTGACAAAACCAAACCGATAAAACCGAAACTATTTCAAAACCGACGGTTTGGTTTTAGATTTTAAAAAAACCGATGGATTCGGTTCGGTTTCGGTTTTAACCAAAAACCGCCCCCATTAAGAAACCGCCCCACTAATATTTAATATATTATATATATTTGTTTAATTTTATATTTATTAAATAGAAGTCGACCTATTCTAGTATTTGAAAGTACATCTACTATGGTTCATTAATGCTTATATCGTTATTATATGCTATAAAATATGTTTATAGTTTGAATTTTAGGCTGAAAATGGTATTCATTGTTGATATGTGTTATTAGACATTAAACTTAATGATGTAGGTTAGATATTAGTACTAAAATTTGTATATAATTTTGAAAAAATAATGATTAGTGCATGAAATTATGTATTTATGTTTAAGACGAGGTGGATTCGGTTTTAAAACCGAAACCGAACCGTTAAAGGCTAAAAACCGTTAAAACCGAAACCGTTAGAAACCGAAACCATTGGATTTGAAATTCCCAAAACCGAAATTAGCGGATTCGGTTCGGTTTGAGCTTAAAACCGCCCCAAACCGCCCGATGCACACCCCTAGTGAATTGAGAATGTCTTAAGATACAAGAGCATATCCTCACCGAAAGTCCAACTCAATTTCTGGTTTAATTTTTTCTTTTGGGAAATGGGGAAACTTCGTGTCATGTTTCCTTATTTTGGCAAGTGGCAACTAACCCATTTAATATTGGAATCTTCTTAATTTGTTTATTTTTTATTTTTTTTTCAAAAGATATTCTCCTTTGGGTTTCTTTAGAATGATCAATCTTATAACTAAGAGGTTAAAATGTATAAAACCTACTTGTTATTATGGTGGCCTTCAAATCTTCCGCTTATCATCTAATAAATATAAATATTTATATATAAAAAATTAAATGCATGATCTTCAAGTAATATTCAAAAGCTCTTACATAAATTTGTTCTTACTAATATATAATGACAGGATAATTTAATAGATTGATTAATATTAGAAGCTTATTTGAAAAGGAAAATGATGGTGCACATATGATATAAACCCAACATTATTTTTATAGTTTTGTAAATACATGTAAAAATCATATTTTTTTTATATATAAAGATGAATGAATCTGAGTTGTAATCGACTAGTGATGAGTCATACTAGATTAAAAAAATTTGTATCTAAACAACATTATAAGAAAACCAACTTATATACGAAGTATATTGTTTTCATTTATACCAACTTCATCACATGTATATTATTTTTTTGGAAACGGCAAATGAAATAACGGAAGCCTACTCGCAATTTTTCAGCGAGCACCCCGAGTTCGAGCTCCACATAAGCGGGCAAACCCAGACCCAAAGGGAAAATAATTAAAATACTCCTAGTTTAAAACATTAAATAAAGAATATTAATTGTACCCTTCTAAACAAGTCATTGTTGGTTCCATATAGGACTCGATTTGATTCATTATCTCAAATGTACTCGGTTTTGATCCTTTTTTTCCAATCAAATATATTTTGACCTTTACATCTCTACTATCTATAATGTATTTAGGACCTTTCCATAAATAACTGACTGAAAATTCAGCCAAATTCTTACTATTTATAGACATCAGAGTTTAACTAAAAAAGAATTCTCTACCAGACTCGAACACGGGACATATGGGTTATGCATACAGTGCTCAACCAACGGGGCTACTATTGGATTTGTCTATTGCCCAACGTCGCAAAGTAATATATCTTAATTTACGTAACAGTAAAATTCAAATCTCTACCCTGATAATCAATAGACGGGAAGTGGAGAGACATTTTTGGAACTCACAATTACGTGACTTCCCAGGTTTGCTTTAGAATCAAGTTCCCAAGTTTGCTTTGTAAATCGAGTTCCCATGTTTGCTTTGTAAATCTTTAACATATGCAATGGATTGAGCTTAGTTCGGCTTATTCTTTCTGGTTCACGCAACTATGAGGCAGATTGAATGCTGCCCTTTATCGCTTCTTCTTCATCTTCTTGTCAGACAAAAGGTCGAACAGTTGGCGGGCTACTATTGCATCCAAAACGTGACCTAATTTGTAAGTTTGCGTAGACAAAACGACGAACAGTTGGTGGGCTACTGGTTGTGCTTCATCTGAATGAATTAGATAGTTGTTTCTTGTGTTCAATATGCTTTAAGATTTACATATTTGTAATGTTTTTTGTTTTCGTTCCAGGATTTGAGATCGAGCGGTTGGGCTGCTTCTTTTAACAATAATTCAACAATTCAAAAGACTGTTGATGGTCTATTAATGAAGGACATGAGAGGTGGTTGGGCTGCTTCTTTTAATATCATTCCCAGCCATACAGGAGCTGCAAAGGTAGTGTCTAGAGTATGTTGTTAAAATTTATGGAATATATTTTTTTAATCTTTTTGATTGGTGTATTTATAAAGCGTTTGGAAAAGTTTTGCCAACACTTATTTGGACGCTTACGGGAATGGCTTTCCATGTACCAACATTTGATGTTTCGGTGGTTGATCTTACTGATAGGCTTGAGTATTTTGCAGACTTTTTTGGTGATTGCAGGTAAGCCCATTATAAGTTTGAAAACTGGTAGTATTTAATTATTAAAAGATGTGCTTAAAAAAAGATTGTTCCAGGTCAAAACGATATGACCCGACCCGTTTTAACACTTGTAATCTTTCTCTTTGTTTTGTAGGGCATGTGCTTGAAAGCAGTTGGAATTGCCATGAAGCTATCGTTTTCGGGAAGTAATAAATTTGGATACTTTCAAACATGGTCTTTCAATGTGTTACTTTTTGGTTTCGTTCTCTTACAACTCAACTATCTAAATAAATTAAATTAGAAATAGACATAAATTACATTTCTTTTTAGATTTACAAACCATCTGAAACAGTAATGTTGCTGTCCAAATTGTAAGTTTTTTTGTTAAACCTAAACCTATTTTTTGATAAAACAATAAATTGTTTTAACCATGTACCTGATTTTTCTTGTAACCTGTTTCAACCCAACTGGACATGTTTTTCTCTAGCTACTTTAGTAGTTTAGTCGATTGACCCATTAGAAATAACCGTTGCATTTGCTGCAAAAAATACTCGTAATTAAGTTGAGACTTGTTAAATGTAGTGGCTTTTATCAAGTTATATTTGATTTCATTTCTCAACCGTGAAGAACTATCATACAAATGACTACCAAATTTGGTATATTTTAGGAAGTAAATCGAGGTAACAAGCCAAAACTGAAATTAATGAAAGCTTCTTTTTTTAAAAAAAAATTTTAACGAGCTTATTTTGTTTTAAATGTTGATGTTATGATTATATATTCACTATATTTAATGTATTTGGAATTTTGTGAGATTTGCAAAGCTTAATTTTAACGAGCTTAGTTGGACTATAAAAAGTTGAAATTACAATCACCAGCATCATCCGCGACTACCACCACTACCCATCATCAATTCGACACCGCCACCCACCAATTTATCGCTGCAAATATTGTTTCAGGGTACCCGCCGCCGCATTGCGCGGGTACCATGTAGCATTCTATCAAACATACTTTTACAATCAACGATTATTGTTACAAATCGACGATGGTGTATTGGCTAATATCAAAGTGCCAAAGCAGAAAGTGACACATAAACCGACGATGGAATTCTAAAAAGGAATGAACAGAACCAATTTTTTTATCTTTTTAAGCTGGGATAAAGGAATGCCCGCTCATTCACGATTAGATACAACTTTTTACATATTGGGTCACAAAAACTCATCAAAGAAGCAGTTTATGCACAGGGACTTGTTAAGGAAGTGGGCATGCTACAACAGGTTGCATTCACATAACTTTTCATTGCATTTTCAGTTTATCATTACATTAGTATGTGTTGTGTAGATTAATTATAATTGCAATGAACAATTAAGCATGATGATCTGCATATAACTAAAGAATCATAGATGAATTAGAAATGGGTTGTATTATTAGTAGCACCAGTATGCAGTAGTTGTATCTAAATCAAAATCTCAGTTTGAACAAAAATGGTATCATATACAAATTAATCCAATTTATTCATCAAAAGAAACAACTATAAATTTAGTCTTCTAATCAAGAATTCAAAATTTCTTAAACCTGTCTTCTTGCTCTGGTTTTGAAATCACGAAACAAAATAGCATATTAAATAAACCTGTAAATTGTGTTGAATTGATGATTGGAGATCCATATAACTAAAAAACTGCACGGACGATCCAAGGTAGCATGACTTTTGTGGGCAAAATTACATGGGCTTATCAATGTAGCAATAGCTGTCCCATTTCCTTGAGAAGAAAAGATACTTTTTATAAGGTAGGGGATTATAAGTAAATGTTTTGTGTAAAAACGAGGAACATACTTGTAATTTGCTTTAAAAAGTGACCTTAAATCCTTAATAGTTGCAAAAGAACACTGCAGAGTAAAAAATCAACAACATGTCAACACCGTTGAGATTTTTAAAGAACAATCATTCCATATACAATTGCAAAAACTATGTCACCAAACTATGACCATTATTTTACACAAAACGAGAGGGACTGTTATCCAAAATACTGTTGGAACTTTGTTTAACTACCCACATAGGAAGAAGAACAAAAGTGAGGAAGCCTTATATGGTCATGCTCACATAGCCTCCTAAATTGATTGTGTTGGTAAGCTAGTCAATTATGTGCTTGGACTAGGCTAATAGGCTTGTATATAAAATATTTTTATACTTAATCCGAAAATTAATTTTTAGTTAATTAATTACTGAATTTCGGATTTATACAGACAAGTTTTTGACAGTTATTTTCGGTTTCTTGACAGTTAGTAACTGTCAATTTCGAAGCCTATAAATGTGTGTTTTTGGTCAAAATTCGACACACACAATACACATACCATTACACTGCAGATTTCGATTTTACACATGGAAGCATACTGTTGATTCGTCAGAATCAAGAATCGTTCTTGATTGATTGTTGTATCCTCAAGGCAGACCCGTACCAGGGCAATTTCTGTCTTAGGACACTGCATCTGCAGGCCTCAATCTATTGAAATCGAATTTTCAATATAAAGTACGTTTTCTGTTTGTAATTTGTTTCATAAATTCGTTTGTAATTGTATAATTTATTGGATTTATATAATTTGTATACTTTGAATTAACAAATACAAGGACTATTGACTTCTGTTAATTATTAACTAATGCAAGTTAGATGTTCAAAGGTTCAAAAAGCCAGAAACATTTGACCTGAAAAAAGTCAAACACGTTGAATTAGTACAATGCTTTTCTCATTATACACATTAATCCTCTCTTTACAATCTTTGGAATGAACACCAATGGAAGATCTCAAGGTCTTGTTTCATATCCTAATCATAATCATTTTCCTAATTAATCTGCCTCCTCCTTCTTTAGCAGCATCACCAAACAACTGCCCGAAAGTCATCTGTGGCTCGAGCCCGTACTCAATTCAATTCCCTTTTCGTATGCCGGATCAGCAACCCGAGATCTGTGGTTACCCGGGCTTTGATTTAAGCTGTAACAAACAAGGAATGATGTCACTAAACCTCCCGAATTCAGGAGAATTTTTAGTAAGAAGCATCGATTATCAATCTCAAATTGTGGAAGTTTATGATCCATTAACTTGTTCTGCTTCTAGACTTAAGACTTTGGACCTCTCGGGTTCGCCTTTTTCGGGCAGCCCGACCCGAAACTACTATTAAAATATATGTTTCAGTTAAAGTTTTTTCTTCACTTGTTATATTATTCTTATGGCATGATTAGTATTTTTCAGGGTCTATTTCTGGACAAAGGGAAACATCAATTAAGGAAATAAAGGCCGTACACAGAAACTGAATAATAGGAGGCGTAATTATGTATTGGAATAAGGAAATGCAGGCTGTCATATTCTCGTATCTTCTCCTTCTCTAGCCTATAAAACACCCCTTTGTAATTAGGTTTAAGACAACAAAAAAAAAAAAAAAAACGATCATCTTGGTAATCTTCTGTCCGAAACACAGAACCAAGAACAATCACTTCATTGTTAGCTTTTCTTCTCTTTGTATTTCTTAATTGTCTCGTTTGAGACTCATTGTGTATTGGAATTATTCAACCATTAATAAATCACTCAGTTAGATATTACATTTGTGTGGGTATCTTATATCTTCTGGATTATATCTGGTTAAGATCATTAGCACTGTGAATTTCTTCATGGTATCAGAGCGTACACTTTGATTGTTGATTCTTCGATCTCTGGTGATTCGTAATCAGTGATTCAAAGTTGAAGTTAGTTTTTCGAAGAATTGGGGATTACGAAAATCAAAGGCTTTATCAATTGTATTTAAAGCTTCAGATCAATCAGACGTGTTCCGTGTTCGACTGATTGGGATTCGGTGGTTATTAGGGCTACTTCTTAAACTCTATATTTGGGGTTCACAACCTTCACTCTTTCTGTTCTTTCCGCTGCGTTAAGGTCACTTCTTACACCTACCTGATCTTGGTAAAAATCAGGACAAACTTTGTCTATTTGTTGATCTTCTTGTGTTGGTTTTTTTTTGCATTAAAAACAAATAAATAAATAAAAACAAAAAACAAAACAAAACAATTTTTAAAAAAAAAAAAAAAAAACAAATTCCAGGCATTAGTATTGTGTGCTCGTGCTTGACTAAATACTGGTAGCTGAAGATCAGTTGTATTAGCCTAATTAGTCTTTCACTTGAAGCGTGTGATCATGCCTGGTAATGACACTAATCCTTCGGGTAGTGCTAATGAGGCAAGTAAGCTCATCTATGGGGATGAGCTCTACCTGCATCCAAATGATTCGAGTATTACCAATTTCATAAATATAAAATTAAAAGGAACAGAGAATTACAATGTTTGGAGCCGTGCAATGACACTTGCTCTTCAAACAAAAAAGAAAACGGGATTTATAGATGGTAAATGCAAAAAACCAACTGACAAATCATTGGAAAATCAATGGGATTTGTGCAACTCGGTTGTTCTTTCTTGGATCCTCGGATCCATCTCCCAAGAACTTTATCTTGGTCAATGTTTTTCTACTAGTCCATATGAAGTATGGGCTGAGCTAAAAGAAACCTATGACAAAATTAACGGATCTGAAACTTTCAATTTATATCATCAAATAAACTCACTAAAACAAAATGGAACTCCCGTCTCAGATTATTATCACAATCTAAATGCATTGTGGAGACACTTTGATGCAATCACCAAACTTCCTACTTGTACTTGTGAGGCCCAGAAAGCTCTTAAAACTCATTCAGATCTTATAAAATTAATGCAATTTCTCATGGGCCTTGATGACATTTATCAACCCATAAGAAGCAGTTTGTTGACCAGGGAACCTCTTCCCGATGTCAAGACTGCTTTCTCTCTTGTCTCCAGGGAAGAATCCCATATAGGTTCATCCTCGTCCCCTGGAACCAAATCTCAAGTTTTCGTCTTTGCTGCTAAGGGTCCTAATAATTACAATAGAAAAAATCAAAATAACAAAAATACAAATCTGGTCTGCTCTAATCCAAATTGTGGTCTTACTGGTCACACAATTGAAAAATGCTATAAAATTGTGGGATACCCTGATCATATCAAGAAAAAAAATGGACAAACAACAACAATACTCAAAAACCCGCTAATAATTTCAGTAGCAACAATAGCTCTTCATCATCAGCAGAGGTTCCTACCCCTGCAAACACTCAACTAACTCCCGAGCAGATCCAGCAATTAATCAACTTGATTAGTAACAAATCTGGAAAGAATGTGCAAGCTAATATGGCAGGTACACTCTTTTGCTCCAACACAAAAACTCCTTACCAAATTCTCAAAACTGATAAAGGATGGATCATTGATTCTGGTGCTAACCAACACATGGTTACTTCCCTTGATAACCTTGAAAACATTGTTGATATTTCTGATTTAAATCTTCAAATTGATCACCCTAATGGTACAACCGCTTACATAAAAATGTTGGAAATCTAAAAATCAGTGAAAAAATTACTCTTCATGATGTGTTGTATGTACCAGAATACACTGTCAACCTTTTATCAGTTCACAAATTAGCTAGAGATAGCAAATTCTTTATAGGGTTTGATGAATACAAATGTTACATACAGGACTTGCACCTGAAGAAAACAATGGGGACTGGTAGTCAACAAGGAGGTTTGTATTTTTTTGACTTTAACAGCTCTGAAAAATTTATAAAATGTAACAACATAATCTGTCACTCAAACACCCTATGGCATAACAGACTTGGGCATCCATCTGACCAAGTTCCGAGAGTGCTCAAAGGAAAAATCAACATAAGAGGTAATGGTATGACTGCTCCTTGTGATATCTGTCACCATGCCAAACAAACACGAGAACCATTTCCCATCAGTGATCATATGACTACTAATGTTGGAGATGTTGTTCATCTTGATGTTTGGGGTCCGTACAGAATAACAAGTAGAGATGGTTACAAATATTTTTTAACAATTGTCGATGATTACTCAAGGGCTGTTTGGGTGTACCTTTTAAAAAACAAAAATGAAGTTTTTTCAAATGTCACCAATTTTCATGAATATTTAAAAACTCAGTTCAACAAAACTGTGAAAATTTATAGAAGTGATAATGGGACTGAATTTGTAAATCATAACATGGAAAACTTTTTTAAACTTAATGGGATCATTCACCAAACCACTTGTGCCTACACACCTCAACAAAATGGTGTTACTGAAAGGAAACATAGACACCTCCTTAATGTTGCTAGGTTTCTTTTGTTTCAGGGGGGGATTCCACTAAATCTATGGACTGAATGTATTCTGACAGCAACATATCTCATTAATAGGCTCCCCTCCTCTGTGTTGAATGGAAAATCTCCATATGAATTAGTGTTTGGTAGAGAACCTAACATTAATCATTTGAGGTCTTTTGGTTGTCTCTCGTTTGCTTCAATTTTAAACAATAATGACAAGTTTTCAAAAAAAAATCCGAAAAATGTGTGTTTGTTGGATATTCTAACACAAAAAAGGGGTATAAATTATATAGTCTGGAAAATAAAACCATGTTTTATTCCAGAGATGTCAAGTTCTACGAAAGTATATTCCCATTAAAAATGTCAAAAAATATTGATGAAATTCCAGAAAATGATTCAAAAATAAATCTTCTAAACTTTTTTGATACCCCTTATTTTAAAAATACTAATCCAACTAACATACTACCCAATGATGATGCACATACCGAGTCTCAGGATGATGCTGGTGAGTCATCTGTTTCTGGCAGCGTCATTAATTCTATGAGTGATGATGAATCACTTAGGAGTGATGATGTTACCACAGATGATATTGCCCATCCATCCACTGATGACAACATAGTGGATCTTGAGTCCACTTATGAGGGTAACCATAACATCCTAAACAGCCAAAGTGAATCCATAACACAGAGAAGGTCTGGTAGAGTCTCAAAACTTCCCACAAAGTTGTCGGATTACGTTTTAAATAATAAATCAAAATATGGAATCCAAAATCATGTCAACTACTCTCACCTAACCAAAGAAAATTATTGTTTCTCTACTAATTTAAATAAAACTCTTGAGCCATCTTCATATCATGAAGCCAGCACCAACAAAGACTGGGTGGCTGCCATGAACACTGAAATGGAAGCTCTTAACAGAAATAATACATGGGTTCTAACAGATCTACCTAAAAATAGGAAACCAATTGGGTGCAAATGGATTTACAAAATAAAATATAAATCAAATGGCGATATTGAAAGATACAAAGCCAGATTAGTGGCTAAAGGGTACAATCAAAGAGAGGGGGTGGATTATGATGAAACCTTCTCTCCCGTAGTTAAAATGGTCACTGTGAGATGTCTAATAAGTATGGATGTGAATCAAGGTTGGCCTATATTCCAACTTGATGTCAACAATGCCTTCTTATATGGAAATTTAACAGAAGACGTCTACATGACCCTTCCTCCTGGATACTTCTCCGTGGATGATAATAGGGTTTGTAAACTTGTCAAATCATTATATGGGCTTAAACAAGCTCCAAGACAATGGAATGAAAAACTTTATTCCATTCTTTCAGAAAATGGTTTCCAACAAAGCAAATCCGATTATTCTCTGTTTATAAAAGAAAAAAAATGACATTTATATCGCCTTACTTGTGTATGTTGATGACATTGTCATCACTGGAAATAACCTCGATGAAATAAACCAATTCAAAAGTTTCTTACAATCAAAATTTTTAATAAAAGACTTAGGTGAGTTGAAGTATTTCCTTGGAATAGAGGTCTTGAAAACGGATCATGGGATTTGCCTATCACAAAGAAAATATTGCATGGAATTACTTGCTGAGTATGGTTTGCTTGCTTGCGAACCGTCCCCAACTCCAATTGAGTCAAAGTTTATTATAACTGACAAACCAATTAATAAAAAAGATAAACCTTTAAAAAACATCACAGAATATCAGAAACTATTAGGAAAGTTAATTTATCTGACACATACAAGGCCTGATATCTCTTATGATGTTCATTCCCTAAGTCAATTCATGCATTCTCCTCTCACATCTCACTTAAAACTTGCCTTGAGAGTCCTAAATATTTGAAAAATGCTCCGGGAAAAGGTATAAACATCTCGAAAAGCAAAAACTTATCGCTAATGGCCCATGTTGACTCTGATTGGGCCAAATGCAAAGCAACAAGAAGATCTGTCACTGGATTTTCTGTCTTCCTTGGAAATTCCCTCATATCTTGGAAAAGTAAAAAACAAACTGTAGTTGCTAGATCTTCTGCTGAAGCAGAATACCGAGCTCTTGGTACTGTTACATGTGAAATAATGTGGCTTCTGAATCTTCTAATGGATTTTCAGTTGAAAATTAAAAAACCTGTTCCCATATTTTGTGATAATAAAGCCGCGTTACAAATTGCTGTTAACCCTGTCTTCCATGACATGACAAAACACTTTGAAATTGATCTACACTTTATAAGGGATAAAATAATTGAAGGAATCATAAAACCTTCAAAGGTTGAATCTGCAAACAATCTTGCAGATATGTTCACAAAAGGCCTATCTACAAACCAATTGAATTACTTACTGAAAGGGTTGAACATGTTTGATCCCTTCAAAACTTAAACTGAGGGGGTGTATTAAAATATATGTTTCAGTTAAAGTTTTTTCTTCACTTGTTATATTGTTCTTATGGCATGATTAGTATTTTTCAGGGTCTATTTCTGGACAAAGGGAAACATCAATTAAGGAAATAAAGGCCGTACACAGAAACTGAATAATAGGATGCGTAATTATGTATTGGAATAAGGAAATGCAGGCGGTCATATTCTCGTATCTTCTCCTTCTCTAGCCTATAAAACACCCCTTTGTAATTAGGTTTAAGACAACAAAAAAAAAAAACGATCATCTTGGTAATCTTCTGTCCGAAACACAGAACCAAGAACAATCACTTCATTGTTAGCTTTTCTTCTCTTTGTATTTCTTAATTGTCTCGTTTGAGACTCATTGTGTATTGGAATTATTCAACCATTAATAAATCACTCAGTTAGATATTACATTTGTGTGGGTATCTTATATCTTCTGGATTATATCTGGTGAAGATCATTAGTACTGTGAATTTCTTCAACTACACACTTTTGAGCTGCCCGGTTGAGGTCACGAGGTCCCGTTACATCACGGTTAACTGTCTAAGCAATTCTACACATTCTACTATAGCTACTAAGTCTGTGAGTTTTGCTATAACAATGGCTAACCCAACCGCTTGTCGGATCATCGATTCAATCAGGATTCCATTATTAAGTTATCACGATCAAGAAGGGCTTACATCTAACCTAAATATGGATATATATTTGACATGGGATAACCCTAATTGCCAAGATTGTACCGTAATTGGCGGGACATGCGGTTACACGAATACCACGATGCAAGAAATTGCTTGCTTTGAAAAAACTGAAAAGGGTAAGACACTTTTACTCAAATATCCCCATTTTCAATTAACTAAAAAATGTATTAATTGTACATTTATAATACTGTACTTTCTACTTGGGAACAAATTATTTTTTGATGCGGAAATCTTTAGCTTATACGTAATTTATAGTAAATTGTAAAAAGATATTACTAGGTTATAACCTGTGAAAAATTATGGGACTGTCACTAATTTTAATCATATACTTCGTATAATTTTTATTGTCCTACAACAATTTATCGTTAATTGCATGAATATTACACGTACAATAAGAAAATGTGTAATACTTTTAAACCAAAAACATTTTTATTTAATCCTTGCAAATTACATTAACTATGTAAAATTTAAGAATATTTCGATAGAAAAATGAGAAACATAGAATAAGAAAAAGAAAGACAATCAATCCAAACATTACTATTAAAATGTCATGAAACAATTTCTTTAACAAAATAACAAAAATGAAACAATCTATCGAATAAATTAAGAAAACTTAAGATAAATTATGGAACACTTCCTTAAATACAAAATTTGATGTCTTGTTTTTTAAACCACCATCTTTATGTTCAATTAAAATCTTCAAACCTTGTCTGGCAGATAAATATATATAATGACATTTTAATTTCTTAAGTCTCTCCCATTAATATTAGCAAAACATTAATCTCAAACTTAAAAAAACAAAGACTCTTATTAATGGACATAGCAAAACACTGGCTCTCTCAAATATAGATCAATCTTTAACAATGATTATCTTTGACTCTTATTAATGGACATAGCAAAACATAAAACATACTTCCCGATGAAATTATTTCATTTAAGATACCAGGTTCCTAATATATTGGTTACTATATTTTAGATGTTATTCGGCTTTCACATAAAACAATAGCAGGTTCCTAATTTATTGATCTCTGTATTTTAAATTATAGAATTTAAAAATTATGGTTATATATGGTTTTATAAAATCACGTGATTTATCCTTATGTTGAATTTTAAAAAGGTGGTCACTTTGAGTGGAATTCATAGAGGCCATTTTTGATTAATCAATTCCCTTGATTTTCACTGCTTTGAGAGGTGTTAGGTCAATTAAAAATTGAGAAATGTTTTTAGTGTATACCATTTGTGGTGATTTATGTGTTTACTCATTTGATTATAATAAATGTCAAAATTAATGATATGATAAAAGAAAATTAGTGGATTATACATGTAAGTGAGTAGATACATAAATATACACAAATAGTATGTACAAATATTATTTCTCTTAAAAGTTATCTGTAAAATATTGGTACAAGTAAGGGTTAAACATGACAATAACAACGTGGTTATGATACACATAAAAGTGGGTATGTGCTTCCTAAAACATATCCGTCATAAATTCTGAATTCAAATGCCAGATAATTGCCATGTTTATTTGTCTTAACAGGAAAGCAAGTTACACATACTTGAAAATAATAACTATACATTAATTTACATTTATAAATTTTCCTAAAATAATCATATTTATATCTGTGAAAATTTATGCAGTATTTACAAAAATGGTTGGGTTAAACATGGCAATTACAATGTGGTTATTATACACATAAAAGTTGGTATGTGCTTCCAAAAATACATCGGAAATTAATTCTGAATTCAAAGGGTTAATTAATAATTCCGAATTCAAATGCTCGATTTGTTCTAGACTCATGCATGGGCGGGAAATTAAGACAAATAACCAATAAGAGATTGCCATGTGTCAAGGTGGCTTGCTAAAAAGATGCCACGTGGCACCCTAATGCTTCTTTTATTATAATTAATAGATTAGGTGATTCTTAATTCTAGTAATTAACTATCAAAGTTTCCAAGAATAACATCTGACTTTTAAAATTTTGCAATATGAGAAACGTTTTACTGAAAATAACGGTATTCAGTATTTTATAGAAAATGAAGAAGTGGTAAACTTGGAGGAACCGTTTTAAGAACTATGACTCAAATCAGTTTAAGATTAGTTAAAATAAAAAAAGAAAAATTAAATAACTGGCTACGTCACTAGAAAATACCGACTACCGTCATTCTGGGTTAAGGTTTCCCAGATTGCAAAATTTTAAAAGTCTGTTATTATTTTTGAAAATTTTCATATTTGATTGATAGAAATAGGAAACGCCTAATGAATATTATTATTTTATGGCTATAATTTAAAAGAAACGGCCCCAAACTAAAAAGCTACTTTGAAATGAGCTGGAGATTTTGAAAAACAAAATTACCGGAATACCTCTGAATAATCACATTTAGGTATCTTTTTATGTCTTTTTAAATTTTCCAGCTCCTGCTACTTTTACCAATTGTATAGATAAATAGCTAGTTTTGTCCGACATACGATTCTACGGAGGACCAATAAGAAAACTAGGTTAAACCATAAATTGAATCTGAGTTTTATAAATTTGCATTTTCAGGCAATAAAAGAGCTATGGTAGCATTAATAATTGTATCTATAGCTCTTGCTATACCAGCAATTTGTTACATCTGCAGAGACAGTAGCCACTGCAACAACCACAGTGACACCGCCATGACACATGGCGGTCTAGTCATCGGTCTTGACCATAGAATCCTACACCAAAGTGGTTTTAGGGGAAAGCAAAAGACTGCCGAGACATGAAGTGTTCCATATGTTTATGTGAATACGATGTTAAAGATGCATTCCTGATTGTTTTCATGCAGAATGTATTGATGAGTGGTTAAAGATGAAAGGAACGTGCCCCGTTTGTAGCCATCTCCCGCTCACTTGTAACATATAAATATTCCTTGTTTTGTTGAATACTTCTAGCACAGTCACGAGGAAGTTAAAACAGTTGGAAAAAGTCAGATAATAGAGACAGGAATATGCAAAACTTTACAAGGGACAGGTGGTTGCTAAGAATGACTGGTTCAAAGCCAGAATTTGGTGAGATTAACAATCACATGATATCTAATCAATTAATTAATCTTTCGTTCCTTATTTTTGCTAATCCCCTCTGTCCAAAACAATGCACATATACCCATTTATAATTAGATCATTAAATTAATCATGATGCAATATGACATACAAACTACTCAATCATTTCAAAGAGCACAACCCAAAAAAGTACCATCTATTAACTAACCATTACTCAGTCTAGTACACAGATGACATTCTTAAAGGTGAAGTAAACTGTAAAACTTATCAGATATAAATTTAAATAGCAATTTGTTCTGAACTTAATAACAGAGCATTAACACATAAAAACAAAAGAACAATACAAAACAAACTCAAGCATTCTTGAATCACTTTTTAGCAAGCAGCTTTTTTGGAAGCTTATCCACCGTGGTGGTTTTAAGCAGAAAAAGCCTTGCTGCACGTTCTTGCAGAGTACCACCGCATTTTAATCCCCTTTCTTGAAGCTCCGTTTTAAGCCTTTCCATACCAAGAACCTAATAATAAAACAAAAGATAAACATATGTTGGTAAATTTTACATTGAACCTCAAACGATGATTTATAAACAAAAATTAGTATTTTCTCTAATGAAATCATCTGAATTAACAAATGTAGGGACAAAAGCAAAATAGATAATCAAATCATACCTCCATTTCTGCTGCTGAGTTGAACTCATCAAAATTTAGTGGTTTCTCCAATTCAGAACAATCACTCTTTGTAGTCACTTTTTCTTCATCCATTACTACTTTAGAATCAGAATTTTTAGCTTCTAAATCAGTAGTTCCAGTTTCTTGCTCATTTGAAATGCTTGGAACTGAATCATGTTTGGTGGATTTCTTGATTTCAATAGGAACTGAATCGTTTAAATTCTTCACTATTATATCTTCATGTATCACTGATGCATCAACTACTTCATGATGAGAAAGTTCGTTGTTAAAGACTGAATCTTTAACAGATCCCAATTGTTCTTCTGCAACATTTTCCTTCTCTTGATCTGATGCACTCTCAGATGAGCAACCAACTGATGATTCTCCTTCAAATTTCCCACCTGTGACAGATGATAAACTTCCACCAGTTTCCTTATTAACATCTAATTGGTTTTCATTGTCTGTAATAACGGATTTCTCATTTTCCTCAACAATTTCATCATCACTATCTTCCTCATCTGTGTCATCACTGTCACTATCATCAATTTTTCTCTTTCCCATCCTACAAAAATTAATACAGAGGGTGAGTTTCTCAAAAATTGTACAAATTTGTTTGAAATTTTTTTAGATGCTTACAATAACACTTTCTCAATTAATTAGTATTGATATTATAATAACAAGAAGAGGTGATAAACGCTTACCAGATCTTATGTTTCTTCAACTTCGAACCATTACTATCATCACCTTCCACCCCCACAATCTTCCTCTTAGATTTGAAAAATCCTCCAGAAAGTGATTCCCTGACTGATTTATCAACATCCTCCATACATTTAGCTGAATCCTTTCTATACTTCTCCACATACTTCTCCGCCCCATCTCCGCCACCTCCGGCCTTTTTCACGGCTTTCGATTTCTTCTTAATGAAATCCTCCGCCGCTTTCTCAAGCTTCCTCTCTTCCTCTCCAGCTAACCATTCCCCCATCTTCTTCTCCGCGTTCACATGCCTCAATCTCCGACCACTCATATCACGACACGCGTCGAAGTTATTAGTCTTCTTCTGCCCAGCTTTCGTCGCTGCTCCACGGAGTAACGATCCAAACCCTCCCTTACCTCCCCGGAGACGGAGCAAGAGGTGCACCGTCGACTGTGAAGAATTATCGTGGTATAGTACACCATCTTCATGAAGTGTTCTGCCGTTGGATAAGAGGAGTTGGTGATGTATCGGTATCGATGTGAAGTTTTGAATTTGAGATTTAATTGATGAAATTGGGATTATTGGAGTTTCAAAATTTAGGGTTCTTGATTTACCATCCAATAGTTTTGCGATAACCTGATAGATTTTCGATTGAGATTGCTCCATTATAATCGATCAATCTGATTCCAGCTTTTGATCGATCGAATTCCAACTTAAGAACGCTTCGATTGAATACAGGTAGTGGAAAAGGGCTTGAAAGAGGTAGAGATCGTGATATATATAGCCCTAATTTGGCTTACAATCGGGTCTTTGTCGGTTGACCCGGATACGTTCCTTGTTAATTTTTCTTTTGGTCCTTTGTAATTGACGCGTAGACAATTTTGATCCATGTAATTAAATAATTTCCAATCCAACACCAATATTCATATAGCGAATATCGTACACTATTTGGAGATGCACAAAGGTTATTAATATAAGAAGGATAAAAAAAACATCTAACAGGCATATCGTGTGATATTTAGGGACATACTTCTTTTATTCTAGTTAGTGATCCTGTACGTATTCAAATTCATGATACTTTTGTGAATGATATTTTTTTAATACATCGATATGGCTGGATTGCGTAATGAAACTATTAAGCAAGAAAAGATCATATATTACTACTTTGCTAATAGGGGGTGATTTACAACTTTTAAGGTATATTGTTTAATATACTTGTACAGTTAGCTGTAAAATCTGTACCGTATGATATAACCATTAAAAGTTGTGGTAGCAATATCAATTCTCCTTTGCTAATATATATATGATTCTTTCATACAGAAATATTGATCTAAAAGCGAGAAACTAAGAGTATCGGTATATATATTCCAAGTTTGGAACTTAAACTTTTATGAGGAACCAAAAACATGAAAAAGGTTATAGAAATAGTATGTTGTGCGGTTATTCTGTCGGTACTTGCAAGTGTGAATACACAAGTGGAAGGTCGCCACAAAAAGGAATGTACAAAGCTTAGGGTTAAGTTGTTGCCTTGTCTTTTCCACTTGAAACATTGGAAACACGATTGTGTAGAACCGCCTTGTGATGCTGATTGTGGATCTCCGCCAATGCCGTGTTGTCTAAACCTTGGGAGGATAGCCCGAAAAATAAATTCTGATGTGGATGCAAAAATGATGTGTAGTTGCGTTAAGAAAGAAATAATCGATGCAGTCGATTTGTCGGCTATTACGGGTGCCGACATCTCACTTCTTCCAAAGGCATGCATAATCGACATTAAAATTCCCGAGATCGACGCCAAAACCAATTGTTCCAAGTATGTTAAACCCTCTCGTGAATTTAAATTTGTTGGAGTGTGTAAAAAACTAAAAATCGATCTGAAGTAAGGGGCCGTTTGATTTGCTTCGGACTCATGTTTGATTTCCTTAATTTAGTCTAACTCGGTCCACATATCGGACTCAGTCGGCCAAACCATTTTGTTGATCCAACCCAAATGAAAAAAAACACAACTAAATCAGTAAAAATGGTGACTCAATCATCAATGAACTCAATTAATAAGTATCAAACTACTCCTAAAATATTGAATTGAACAGGCACCCGCTATAATGTGTACCGTTCTCGATTCTTAATTATTAAAATATTGATTCTATTTTTTCAAAACGTGAAATGACGTCATTTTAAACTTACATTTTCTAAATTATAAACTCTGAAGTTTGTTTTCAGTTTACAGTCGAGTTTGGGATCGAACTATAACTAACCTAGTACTGGATTGCTATTCCTCGCATGTTTACATTCCGTTCAATTATTCTTGGTCTACTTATTGTTTTCGATAATGTTTCTCTTTGACAATTAGTCTCTTTATTGACCGTGACAGGTGGAAGGAAAACAATATAAAGGGTCATTTTAATTTCCCTTAGCAAGCTTAAAACTTTGCCGGTTATTCGTGTCATCGTGTGTAATTACGGTTTGGAAATCTCTAACTTGTGTTTGTGGAGTTTGAAAAATAAGAGTAATAGCAATTTACAAGAAGAATAATTATAAATTAAGACGAGACGAGTTGGTCTGGGAAATATTGAATTAAGTAATTTGTTGTATCTTTCCTTCACTTGAAATGTATATACATAATAAATACTCTGTTGTTATATATTTATACATGCTTATAGAACTAAAAAATATGTGTATCACAATAAGTGATACATTATTGATTTCACGATTTTTTAGCAAATTATTATAAAGAGGGAATAGATTAAATTTAGTAAGAAAATAAGTACTCCCTCCGTCCCTAAATAAAGTTCCCATTTCACCTTCAAGTTTTGTCCCTAAATAAAGTTCCCATTTCTAAAACTTAAGGGACCCACTTAATATAATAATATTATTACCAATACTTTAACCACTAACTATCTCTTAAAACACTTTCTCTCTCCAATCAAACCTTATATTTTATTCAAAAGTAATACCAAATACCCCACCACTAACTATCTCCTAAAATGTTGTGCCCAACACAAATGGGAACTTTATTTAGGGACGGAGGGAGTATTATTTATTGAATATCTTATCTTATATGCAGTTAACAATATATATTCTCTCTTTTACAGAAGGTGTGAATTGAGGGCGATTATGTACCTGTAATAGGAGATAGTAGGTGTTTATGCTTGAATTTTATACTTAGGATTATTGAGGAAACCTTTTTTGTAATACCTTAACTTCGGCAACCTTGATTAAAAAATGTTGTCTTAAAATTATAATGATCGTTAAAAAGAGGCGGGTAGTCACCTATACGTCGTCGTCTTAAACCATCCCCGTACATGATATAAATAACCTTATCTTCCATCACTGCCAATCTAAAACCCTCTTCCCAGAGGGCCTAAAACCCCATCCACAAAATCTCCAGCCACCATTTCCACGCCAAATTCCGATATCCATCTCCCGCTGTAGCATGCCAGTTAATCTCCTGTCACTGCCGGACCTTCAGCTGCTCAACTCTGCTTCACTCCCGGTAACTGTTATCACCATGAAAGCCAACGCTTCAATATCCAGAACCGGCCCTGTTCCTACTCGTATTTTCGCCCACAAACTTAATTACCAATTTTTATCATCTTCTAATAACCTAGGGTTTCTGAAATCGACCACAACAGTTCAGCCGGAACTAAAATTTTCTATAACACGGAGGTCTGAAATTAGGGCTGCGAGGAGCTTAATTGACGATGATTCTCAGCTTACTGACTGGGTCAACGATTTGACTCCTGGATCCTTTAAGAAAAGGCAGGTGTATAGCGAAAGTGAGGACGGTGGTAATGATCGGAGAAGTAGCTATAGAGGTGGCAGGGGTAGGGGTGGTTCATCTATGAATAGAAGAGATGATGATAATAATACTGGATATGGAAACAGAGGAAGTGGAAATAGGGATTCGTTTGGTGGTAATTCAAGAGGAAATGGAAGTAGGGGTTCATTTGGTGGTAATTCAAGGGGAAGAGGTCGATTTGGTGGCAGGGGGTCAAGTAATTCAACAGAAAGAGGTCGATTTGGGGGTGAATTTGGTGGTAGGGATGAAAGATTTGGATCTAGGAGGGAAAACGGGCGGGGCTCCAGTAACTCAACCGGAAGAGGGCGAGGGAGAATTGGGGGTGAAATTTCTCGTGACTCGAATAAAGGGAATTCAAGTTGGGGTTCATATTATTCATCTCCTGAAGGACAAGAACGATATGTGCGTGATACAAACAGAAATGATGATGATCGATTTGTGTCAAATAGGAGAGATGATAGATTTGGTGGCAGTAGTGGTGGTAGAACCAGAGGAAGAGGCGGTGGTCGTGGCGGCAGTGGTGGTGGAATAAGGACAGGTGTCAATAAGAGTATGGAAAGAAGTTTAATTATGGCAGATGAAGAAGATGTGGATGATTATGATGATGAAGAGAAATTAATGTCTAATTATAGAGAATTGATTAGTGATGAAGAAGATATTGATGATGATGATGATGAAGAGGATGATGAGGTTTTAGAAAAGGTGCATTCGTTGAGTTCACCAAGAATTTCAACCGATGGAAATGAATCTTATTTAAGTGAAACCAGGTAGTTAGTTAGTTACATATGCCTTTTGTTAATATTTGAGTAATTTCTGAGTATATTTTTCTGTTAATATTTTCAGGTTTGATGAATGTTCGGTTTCACCATTGTCCTTAAAAGGAATTAAGGATGCTGGGTATGAGAGGATGACTGTCGTACAGGAGGCAACACTCCCTGTCATTCTTAAAGGTTTGTTCATTCCAAATGTGAAATTCAGGAGCCAATTTTCAGTAAATTGTTTTTTTTTAATATTTTGTATTTTTGCAATTTTGATGTATTGAGAGAATTTAATCTGTGAATTTCTGATTTATGAACATGTTTGCAGGGAAGGATGTGTTGGCCAAGGCTAGGACAGGTACAGGAAAAACCGTTGCATTTCTGGTAATACATTCGTTACCTAAAATAAAAAATGCAATACCTTCTTTTAATGAAAAATAATGTCTGACACTTTTAAAAATTTTTTTTTTTCCTTCTGAATTTTCAGCTCCCGTCGATTGAAGTAGTTGTAAACTCGCCAGCTGTCAGTCGTGATGAAAGATGGCCTCCAGTTATAATCCTTGTGATTTGCCCTACTAGAGAGCTTGCAAGTCAAGCTGCAATGGAAGCTAACAAATTGTTAAAATATCATCCTTCTGTTGGTGTTCAAGTTGTTATTGGTGGGACCAGACTTGCTTCAGAACAAAGACGTATTCAAGCAAACCCGTGCCAGGTCAGCAGTTAATCCTCATAGTCTCATTTTCCTTTATTTTATATTTAAAAATAAAATAAAAATTCGATTACTTTTTCACAGATCCTTGTAGCAACACCTGGCAGACTTAAAGATCATATTATGAATACTTCTGGATTTGCTAATCGTATAAAAGGTGTAAAAGTTTTGGTTCTTGATGAAGCTGATCACTTATTAGATATGGGATTTCGTAAAGATATTGAGAATATAATTGCAGCTGTACCAAAACAAAGACAGACACTACTGTTTTCAGCCACTGTTCCACCAGAGGTTAGTATAGTAATTTCTTTGTATAATTGTTTCTTGTGGAGCAAGTAAACCTTATGAATATTTTTGTGTTGTGTGGTGTGAAGGTTCGTCAAATCTGTCATATTGCTTTGAAAAGAGATCATGAATATATCAACACCGTTGAAGAAGGCAGTGAAGAGACACACACACAGGTACCCCATCTTCAGACTCATTTACAAAAATAAAGAATATAAATATATAAAAAAAAGAAGCTAAATGGGTGGAATATAAAGTTTTCAACTTTTTGGACAAAAATTGTTTTGGGTTAACCCGGCCCGTGTTTACCAAAAGTTACTAATTTGCCGCCTCTGCTGTCCTGGTGTATACATTAATCTATTCGATTCCCCAATGTATTTGAACCTTGTATCTTATTTTTTATTTTTTTTTTAATTTTATTTTAAGGTTCAACAAAAATATCTGATTGTTCCATTAGACAAGCATTTTTCACTGCTCTACACTCTTCTGAAAGATCATATTGCTGGTGATTCTGACTATAAGGTCCGTTTTCTTGTTCTTTATTATATTTATTGCTATTATTTATTGATTTACCCATCAATTTTACAATAATTATGGATCCATATTGGTGTTGAGTGCATTAAAAACAAGTTTTTATTGCAGGTTCTTGTGTTTTGCACGACTGCAATGGTGACAAAACTGGTGGCAGACATACTGGGTCAACTTAAATTAAATGTGCGAGAAATACATTCCAGAAAGTCCCAAAGCTACAGGAGTCAAGTTTCTGATGAATTCAGAAAGTCAAAGGGTCTTATTCTGGTAACATCTGATGTGTCTGCACGTGGAGTCGATTACCCAGATGTAACACTTGTTATTCAGGTATGACTTTTTATTTGTATATTATTTATAATAATTAGTTAAAATGTTGTTATAACAAATGGCAGGTTGGGCTTCCGGCTGATAAAGCTCAGTATATTCATAGGCTTGGAAGAACAGGGCGAAAAGGGAAGGAAGGGGAAGGAATATTGATGTTAGCACCATGGGAAGAATTTTTCTTGTCTAATATGACAGATTTACCAATTTCAAAAGCCAGCCTACCTCTAGTTGATCCAAACACAAATAAAAAGGTCAATTCTTTTTATTATTATATTTTTAGTTTAAAATTTAAAATTTTCTAAAGCAGTTGGAGAGAGCATTATCATATGTAGAGATGAAAATCAAAGAATCAGCATATCAGGCATGGTTGGGGTATTACAACTCTAACAAAACCGTTGGTAGGGACAAAAGCAGGCTGGTTGAGCTGGCGAATGAGTTCAGTACAAGTATGGGGCTTGCTACTCCTCCACCAATTTCAAAACTTGTTCTTGGTAAAATGGGGCTTAAAAATGTTCCCGGATTGCGCTTTAAATAGGTTGTAACAAACTATTTATTTCTGTTTTTTTACATTTGTAGTTGTAAATTCTTTTATCAGATTATGCAAATGAACACTAGTCTCATTTTGCATTCATCCATGATAATGTGAAGTGAAGAATTCAGCCCTTTTCTAGTTATGTATGCTTTTTATTAGAGTCAAGTTTCGCTCACCCAATTAACCAAATTTCTAGCTTTTTAGTTGACATGAATAAGGTAAATTACAGGAATTATCCCTAAGCTTTTGCCCAGCTTTATTTTGTCACTGTGATTCTCATTTTTTATTCTTTCTACTACCTAAATTGACCAAAATAAATGAAAAATGAGATGCACAATGACAAAAATGTTTATGGAGAAAAATGCAGATTCTGAGAAACCACAAGGACGACTAGTTTACCCTGTAATATATATTTCGCACACATGACAGAAATTATATCATATCATTTTATGTAATGTAAATGCTACACGAGTCATGATAAAAATTGCTACACTGTTTTTTCCTGTACTAAAGTAAAAACCCTAACCATCATATCATTTGAGTTAAAAACATGGGTAACAAATACATATTCGGTGGTGGTGGGCCCCATGACCAGGACCATACTTTTACATAAAACCACTTGCAAAAGTCAACTGTTGACAACCAAAGTCAGATGGCTCGACTCCTTCACCGCCCATTGTCAACAACCTTGTCTATTCCCAAAACTCACATTTTAAAACTGTCATTGCCTTGCTTGCTTCATCAACAAATTTTTTAAAAAAAAACCGAGGTTGCAAATCATACCCTCCTGTGATTTAAAAAAAACACAATCAACAACCGAACCATGACACATTTCTTGACTACTATGATAAAAATCAATAAACAATTACAAAAGTAGTAGTACATAATAACTACCTTTGATGATGGGGTGAAGACGGTGCCCCATATAACCTATGTTCACGACTTCCCTCACCCCGTGGCGATTGCTCATTATTCATAACCGCAGAACAAAACGACCCAAATTCAACCTGCTCATTTTGATTTTGCTCATACGGATAAACCATCACCATACCCGGCCCGTTTGACCCATTCGGTAAAGGATACATGCCATAAGTCCCATTTGCAGGACCACTTTGACTTGAAAATGAATCATGTCTTGAATTCATTGACCGACTTCCGTTCGAACCCAATGACTTATCGATTTGACTACGATTATGGTTACGGCCCGAACCCCGTGCTTTTGAATTACTGTTCCAGTTTCCTTCTCTATCACCATGATTATTTTCACTTCTATCATAGTTGTAGCTCCCTCTTCGAGTTCGATCCCTAACACCAACCTTCTAAAACAAAAATGAAAAAAATTATGAATTTTTTTTCTTAAAAAAAAAATGCGGGCTCGTTTTAACAGAAAAAAAAAAAAGAGTTTTTCTCTTACAGGATTCGGTAGATAGGTGCCGGTACCGCTACGGTATCTTGGCATATCTTCCACAAAATGTTGATAAACATTAGGAGGTCTGGTGGGAACAGACTGAACGGGTGCAACCGGAACGAGCCGTGGTCCATAATTCATGAGCTGGCTCACCAGGTTCATGTTCGGGAATGGTCTACCGGGCCCGTCCCATGGCACCCGGCCCTGTAAATAAACTGGTGGGACCATAACCTGTGAAGGATATACCGTGGGCCCATGATGACGTGGACTTTGACAAAACCGACCGAATTGTAGATTCTGCCAATGGCTAGCAAAATCACTGTTAAGGATATCGGGCTTCTGTTCATCTGGTGACTCACCAGGTACTGCTACTCTTAAATTAAAGTTGTCGGGTTGGTCAACTCCTTCGTGATGAAAAGTTTGACCGATATCACCGTTTTCTGTATTGTCAAAATGGCTGGCTGATGCATCTGGTGACCCGTTTTCTGACGGGTCGTAATTAAACGGAAGCATCGTGAGGAATGGAACCGGAGGCCCGGTAGGGTAAAAAGTCAAGGCCCGTTGACTTGGGTTTGACCCAATAATCATTGGTGGCATTGGGATTCCGGAACCTGCACCGCTGGTTTGGGCCGGTTCGGTGCTGGGCCCGTGAGGTCTCGGAACATGAACCACTTTCTTGAGCTGGTTCGGTACCAACTCAGAACCGGGTGGGCCTGGGAGCTGGACCGAGCCCCATTCCTGATCACCATCCTCGGATTCTGTTGGGATGTTGACCGATTTCTTTCCTCGTTTTTCTTTTGTTGACTTATTGACTGTTAATGTTTCATCCCACGAATTCTCAGAAGACGTTTTACTTACAGAATTACTATGAGCAGCAGACGAGAATCTCGAACTCGAGGCTCGTTCATCTGAATAAACATCAGTTGAACGATCAGAATGATTGTTGTCTTTTAATCGTTCTCGTTTTTCCTTGTTTGACTTTTGTTGACTTTTTAGTAACCCACCGGACCCACCTACACGACGAGGTGGCGGTACATAATTCATCCCGGTAGAAGATGGTTGAGGTTTATCATCATCTTTTGGAACAATTTCAGAATTCACAAGATCAGATTCCCGCCAATCATGGTTGTTATTATCATCAATAAAGTTGTTAAGCGGGTCAACTAATCCTTCATAATTTGAATTCATCCCAATTCCTGGGAAGTAATGAGGATACAACCCGTGAGGAAACTGCATACCCGAGAACTGAGGGTCAATAAACGGGAAATTTGCGGGAATCATATTTCTTTGTGTGTATCCTAATGATGCTAAATAAGATGGAGAAATTGGAAAAGGTAAATGACCAACCGGCCCGTTAAACCCATGAAACCCAGAAGATGCCATCATGTTCACAAGATCTTGTTCCTCTTGATGCATATCTTCACAATGATAAATATTTGAATCAAAACTTTGCTGAGGTGGCACATGGTGTAAAGATGAAGGCTCGTTTTTCTCATTTTTCTCGTTTTCGGGTTCGATATTTTCCCGCCTGTTACTGGTTTTTTCGGGTTCGGGTGGTTTGTAACGGGTCCCTTGAAAAGGAACATATTTGTATGTATGGGTTAACTCAGGGCTCGACCGTGTTCTAGCAAATGGAGACCTTTGAATATCATCGACCAATTGACCCAATCCCAAATTCTGTTGACTATCATTAGCATGAACCGCACTGACAACACTGGTTGACTGTGTTTGGTCAAAGTCAGCCTCTGACCTTTTGCCAGTTGAATCACTAACAGGAGTATCGGTTGACAATTTAAAAGTCAACGAATCGGCAACGGGTGCATCAGGGCGAGCACCGTTACCATGTCGGTCCCACGTGTTGGTAAAAAACTGATTTAATTCAGCAACGAGATTTTCCTTTGGGCAATCAAGCAATCTTGCCAGCCTGTCAGCCCCATAAGCAAATGCACTGCGAATTCTGAAAAAATTACCTTTACTGACACTCCTTCCAAGATTATTAGTGACACGAAGTGGATCAATAACATTAAAATGTTTTGAAAGAAAAGGCTGGCCTTGACTATCTTGACCAGCAGGAAAAACAGCATAAACAGAGCTACAAGCATCAAGAAACACTTTATTAAGCAGCAATTCTCCACTGTCCTTACGAGGTGGTTCCGCTATAATGTCACATAAATAATAAGCGTCATCAAAAAATTTAAAAACATGTTATTGTATTAACACTGTTATTAGTTTATTACCAGTTACATCTGGTAGTGAATTTATGGGTACAGGACCCCACAAACTAACACAGAAATTGTCCCAATCGAAATTACTGAAGAATTCCAGAAAACGGTAAAGCACCTGCACGTGCAACAACATTTTTTTCATATGAAAGTGGAAAATAAAATTAAAAAGTAAAAAAAGATTAAAATGAGAAAAACCTCAAGCGGGCCCGCGAAAGAATTGTTGAAGACATGAAAGATGTAAAGAACTAAAGTCTCGAGGGCATAAGTGGATATGAGTCCATGATGAGCACCCAGAATACGACTTTCATAGTAACACCAAGCTTTAATTAGTATAATGCTACGTTTAAATAAATGATTCTGGTTTATCAAATTGTCAACCTGCACACATAATATTATTATTTTTCATCATCATAAAATGACTAAAATATGTATAATAAAATTAATGACTAAACTAACCTCCTCTAGAAAGCATAGGGTACAAAGTCCTCCAAGTTGATTAAAGGATATATCTACCACAATGTTCTCCACAAGACACTTTATAATCTTCACCTGCAGTTCAATCATCATATAAACTTTGTTTTTTTAAAATAATCATCCAGTTTTCCTAATAATATTCCAACGTCTGAAGAAAATATTATAAATAAAAACAAAAAACGAGAAACGTACTTCTGCTTGAATATATTGAACTTCCTTTACATGAAACTCAGCATTCTCATTTTTCTCTTCAGTCTCCAACAAATCACAAACCTCACGGGCCCACGAATCTTTTAAATTTGGATTATTACTGAAGGCTGATAAGTCAATATCCCCATCAGGTAAATACGTTTTTAGAGGTACAGACCCAAAAGTAAAAACCTGCAAACCACAAAATTATCACAACAGCCTTAAAGAATCAAACTTTTTCCACCCTAAATGAGAAAATGATAATCATAACTACTTTTTGCCAAACACTCTACTCATTCTTGCAACTTCATATCTCAATAACAATTTACAAGTTTTATTAAATAATGTTATAAAACAATATAATCAAAGAAAATGGAACCACCTGACAGGGAAAACACTTCATAATAAGTCGTTGCACATAATCAGCAACTGCATTTCTAAGTTCTTCAGAAGGTTGATTAGGTTGAATGCAATTAATAAGTTCAGCAGTTCTTTCTTCAGCTTTTAACCATCTTTCTGAATCTAACTTCTCTATCAGTGGGCCTGCATTTGACAACAGCCCATTCGGCAATAGGCGGCTGCCGCCGCCACCACCAACCCCGCCACCGATCTGTGACCATCCCTCAATCTCGCCCATACAAAACTATAAAAAACTAAACTACACACAGGATGCTAATCTCAGCAACACAAAATTCCAACAACCTCACTTGCTAGTTTTAGTTTCTGAGAAAAATTATACTTTTTTCCTCCCCAAAACTAGCAATTAGAGGTTTTTCAGATACAAAAAAACGTACATATACACACATATATTAGCATACACGTATAGAATCGGTATTTGAAGAGGCTGGTAACTAAAAAGGTGCCAATAATGATTAGGTATATAAGGTGTTATCAATTATGGCCCTAAAAATGTCAACCACAACAAAAGTTCCTATTTTTCTTAGGAACCCTAGGGAAACAAGCCCTAAGAAGAGAGGAAAATCTGGTAAAGTTGAAAAAAAAAAATACTCCGAAAATCTGATCATAAAAATTGTCAACAAAACCCTGGCAACATAAAGGGTTATGTGCGATAATATCACGTAGATCAATCTATGAATGAAAGTGAAACAATTGGATTAAATTGTAAGGGTGGGCGTTCGAAATTTGTCAAGGAAAAGCTAAAATTGATCGTACAAATCGAGTGTTTGATTGTTGGGGAAAGGGTTTGGGAGAATCGGATGAAGAGATATTTAAAAAAGATGTTGCGAATTTGTGGGGTTTTTTCCTGCAAATTAAAAGAAGGAAAGGGGTTTTTGAAAATGGCGATTGTGAAGGGGAAATGGCGAAATTGGACAATTGATGATACTGGTGATTGGAATCTGGGGAGAAAATGATTTACTTTTTAATGGAAAATTAATTCCAACAAATTTATTTAAAATTTTCTTTATTTTATTTTAGTTCTTAAGATATGATGAAATTGCTTGTTCTCATCATCAAATTTTTAGGAGTGTTTTGAATCAATTTTATAGAAACTCAACTGAAAGTGTAACCCTACTCATTTGTTTGTTAATCAATGAATATAAAAGTTGCATAAAATTTCCTTTGTTGTCAAACTTAAAATGTAAGCTGTTAAAGACGTTTATGTTGGTAGTATATATCTATATTTGGTCTCAGTTGAAGTTTAGAAACGGGAAGATATTCTCTTCTTCTCCTGCCTAGACTGAGGGTCTGCGGGTCTGCTTTGTGGCCAAATTCAGAGTTCTTATATCTTCTGGATTGAGCACAAATCCAGTTTTGATGTTTTAGATAACAAGTGGGTGTTGTGGCTTTCGGAACCTGCTTCGTGTTTTTCATTGTTGTAGGTCTGGTTAATTTGGTGTTGTTTTGGGTGTTCTTTAGTTTAACTATGTTTAATTGTTGTTTTCATTTTCCTTGTTTGTATTGTTCATTCTAACTTCTTGCTAGTGTGAATATAGTTTTCGGATGCTCTTGGTGATGATGATCGCCATGCCGTAGCTCTCCCCGGTGTTCCCATTTGCCGTTCAAGAAAAAACATATGTTTAGATAGATTTCCTTCTATCGATTTCTAAGAATTTCTCAAATGTTAGTCTGATGCAAAAAAGTTAATCTTTAAAATTAGGAAAGTTTATAAATGATAACATAATTAATTGAAATTTAAAATAAAATTAAATAAAATCTAATTGGTCAAATAAAATTAGGTTATTAGTCTCTAACTTCACATTACACACGTAAACCATCAATTAGGAAAGCCATCAAATATCAGTCACCAAATATGGCGATTAACCAACTTTAAAGATAAAAAAAAGAGGGTCAAAATCATGAAACTTGTGAAGTTACAAAGACAAGCTACGTCCCACATATTGTTAGGGAGTTAGATATTATTTCCATAAACTCATCTCTAATTCCAATAATGGTGATAAAATATTATTTGAGCGTCTTTTAACTGTGGTCAATCGTCACTTTTGTTTGAGAGCTTACCATTCATTTCTTTTAACATGTACTAATATAGGTCATAAAAGATTTGCAATGATGGTAATGACCGGAAAATTACAAATGAAGAAGAATCAAAGATGACATATTAAAGGTTGTTGGAGCTGATCAATGATGGTAATGAACGGCAAAATGAAGGGACTTTCTATTTTCATGTGTTTTTTTGGCAAGGAATGTGTCACGTTCATTTTTTAAATTAATAATAGAAGTATAAGGGGGTGTTTGGGAAAGCTTATTTAAGGGAGCTTATGGCTTATCTCTACTATCTATAATGTATTTAGGACATTTCTCTAAATAGCAAATTAAAAATTCAGCCAAATTCTTACTATTTTGGGATTTTAATCAAATGGGTAAAAAATGAGGTAACCATGTCTCGAACGCGAGACCACAAGCTAAGATATCAACGACTTACCACCTGATCTAGCCACCACTTACGTTTGGTTATCTTAAACACTTACAAATTAAATACTTACTGGCATGCTCCCCTTACTGGGCTTCGCATTTTCCAGTCAATGATGGCCTCCCCAATTACACATCATACGCCATCCCCATCTGGAATTTCACACGCCTGTTCATATGCCTCCTAAAACCGATGATACCTCGATTCTGCGATTAGGCTTTTCAAATGCCCACCTCGAACACGCAGATTACCTCGATTCTGCATTTAGCCCTTTCAAATGCACCTCGATTCAAGTAATTAGCCTATTTACTTGCACGATTCTTCAACCTATAAAACAACACGCGGCTGGGGAATACAACATACGCAATCTCCATTCTCCACCAAGAATCTTTACGTAAGTAAGTTTAATTTAAGTGTTCCAATTCGAAATCTCTGTAAATTTTAAAGGCACGTATCGAATCTTTGTTTAATTTAAGTGTCATTTTTTCCATTTTGTTTGAACAGGAGGAAGTACAGAGCAGTGTTTTAAGTGAATCATTTTTATGTTGTATTTGTTCTTTTGAGTCGAGCTGTCACTAATCTATGTCCTCTGTATGATCATGTTGAAAAGGTTTGTGCATGCTAACAATTTTAAAGTTGTTGACGTTCTTGAATCAAAATCACATATTGTTCCATTATTTTTCACTTTCCAATAAATCAATGTCTGTAAGTGTTGACACTTGACTTTCTTTTAAAGTATGTAATTGTGTTTACATCCATGACCTAATTTCGTTTTTTTACGGATTTTTAATTGTTAGCTATAGTAAACTAAAGGATACTGAATGGACCTTAATGCAATATTTTTACGTTTTGTATCGAATACGGGTGATCTCTATTACTAAGATCGTTTTAATAATGGTTGTATATTTTTCGTCAGATTTGTTTTTCAATAAATTTGTACAAAGGGTAATGCTTGACCAAGTTTCAGGATTTGCATATGGTGTTGCTGTCAAGGAAGTTTGGTTTGGAAACTTTTCGGTTATGAAGAGATTTGATAGACAGTTGTTTCAGTTAGTCTTGATGCTATTTGGCTTCCATTAAAGTATAGTTTCTGTATCTTGATTTTTCCAAGTTTTATATTTTTTTTTTGACTTTGCATTTGCATATGTGTCATTTTTGGCATTTTCACCGGAATGATGTAAATGTTGTAGCAATTACAGTTGAGGCCAACATGAATTGTTGTATGTTTTACGCATCCTGAAATTAGTTTCTTTGGATTAACAGAGGTATGTAAATGTATAGGCTAACTCAGTGAAGAATGCTAACCGACTTTAAATCTTTTAAGTGAGTTTTTTACAGATCGTACTTAACAAATTGAAGAAACAATGTCTTGGCGAGTGTTTTTTTTTGTGCCGTTGAATTTCTTTCCAATTGTAACTTAAGATGTTTTTAAATCTGCATATTTTTGTTCAATTTGCAGGTATAATTGTGATTTGTGACCCTTACATGACACATGATTTTGTAAGTCTTAAAATCCATTAACACGGGCGGTTTAGCGTATTTCAGCTCGCAAATTTTTGATTTTCGTACAGATCTCGGTTGCTATTTACTGTCATTTTCATTTTTTGGGTTTCCCGTTTCCGTGCATTTCATGCCCTGGACAGGAATTATAAAAGTTGAATAGTTGTGTATCTCCTGTTACCGGGATTATGATAAGTAATGTCCAGGATTGCATCTAATTTGTTTAGTCTGATGATAATGAGGTGGTTACTTGTCTGTGTTCCCATAAAAGAAATGAAGACTTATTGGCACTCTTGTCTTGACAACAAAGTTTTGTTCATCTTTATTAACCCATAGTTAACGAATTGATTATTTTTTGTCGAATTTTAACCATGTGTGTTTTGTTCATCTTTACGTATGTGCGAGCAAATTTTATGACAGTCGTATTCCTTTTTTTACTATTGCTATCGTTACGTTTAGCCTAATTTAAATTATGATTCATTTGCAATTCTAGAATTGTGTAATTTGATAATATGGTTTTTTACTTTGGTTATTGAATTAGAATGTTCTTTTATGTGAAAATTAGTATTTTTATTTTAAACTTCCATAAAGATGAAACAATGAAATTTTAAAATTACATGAACTTAGATCATTGTGTCACCCGTTTATACCAATACATTTAGAACTGAGTTATCTTGGACTATAATTATTATCTTTTATCAATCTTTTAAAGGTAGTGATCATTTTTATACAATATATTTTAACCAATACATTATAATAGTTGTTTTATATATTTGTACGTTCTGTAGTATTACTTGTACGATGTGGTACAAGTATCATTAAATGTGGCGTAAAACTTAATTCCCATCTTTTAAACCTTGAAAAGTGTAAATTACCATCGCCACCACTTACCATCCGCGACCAGCACCAGCCAGGCAGCCACCCCAACCCACCAATTGGTCGCCGCGAAATAAAGTCACAAGGTACCCGCCGCCGCATTGCGCGGGTACCCGGCTAGTAAGCTTATATAAGCCTTAATAATCCCTTTTCAAAGGGATTATTTAAGCTTATATAAGCTTATAAGTCATAAGCCCATTTAAATAAGCTTTCCCAAACACCCCCTAAAGCTACGGTTTGTTTTGTATTAAAAAAATTATAAAATAGATGGATGTGAAAAATATACTAACTAAAATGTTATGTGGGATGAATGGATTATGTTTATGAGAGTTACATGTGCTTCCAAATTATATACATCTACAAAAATAAAAATACATGTAACTTAAACATGCAATTTTTTCCAATTGGTAAATTTTAATGTTTTGTAATTTGGTTTATCATGAATATACTTCATCCGTTTCAAAATAAGTGATACACTTTCCATTTTGAGGTATTTCAAAATAAGTGATACACTTTGAAACTTTCCTTATTTGGTAAAATATAGTGGGACCGATACCCACTAACTATCTTCTTTAATAAAGTGAAATTACTCATTTACCCTTACTTTTACTTTTAAACATCATTAAACTCACTTTAATCATAATACGTGGAACCCCTCACTCACTAACTATCCAATTTAATTTAATTTAAGCTTTATTACAATCTTTTGCCTCAAAAAATGTGAAAGCTAATTTATATCACTTATTTAGTATAATTTTCTTTATTTATTTTACTTAATTTTACTTTTAAAATATACATTTATTTATTTTAAAATAATATGATTATCTTGAAAAGATACATAATAAATTATTATTTAAGTATAAAATTTTGATTCAGATAAAAGATAAATTAAATTAGACCGTGTAAGAGGAAAAATAATGAAAAGATTGGGTTGAGCGGGCTGCCAACGGGATAGTGCAACTCCACCCACCGACTTTACTTCTCCGACCATCCACGGGACTTCCTTCTCCGATCACATCGTCGCTCACCAACGGTCACACAGCAGCCGCCTTATCTCCCGGAATCGCCATTATTCCAGCCTCAAGCTACGATTTCTTCGTCAGGCCAACAACAAGTACGAAATGGTTTTTCACACTTCAAATTTCTAGGGTTTTTTTCACTACTTCATATCATCTGAATAATTAAACGAGTAATCTTCATTATAATTCAGAATCCACAACTTCTATTAACATGTGAATTCTGAAGTATTAATCTAACGATTTCCATTGCAGAATCAGGAGCCAGCAATATCTCGTGATTTACTGATTATCGGCATACAATAATTTCCCATTCCTATGGCTGAAAAACAAGAAGAAGAACAAAAATCAGAACAAGGTATGCTGATTTTTTAGAAAATGATTGTTTATTCGCAATGATTTTCTAGCAAATTGTGTTTACAAATATTGTTGCTTTTATACAGTGTGCAACTTTTTTCGGAAGCCATCCAAGAACAAAAACATAAGAAAAAGAGCTCATGAAGACAACGATGAGAAGAACAAGAGGAACCTTCTGTTGTAATCAACAAGAAAAAACCTCAAGCACCTGACAATAAATTGCATTTCGCTACTGGATCATCCAAGCGATCAACAATGTCAGAGCAACCAGAAATCGATACTAAAGCATCGATTTTTCAAAGGAAATTCAAGTTCAAAATGACAGTAGAGCAACTGCAACACTAGAAACAGAAACCGATTTTTCACAAGACGCAAGGGCAATTCGGGAAAGAGTTCTTAAACAAGCAAATGAGGCTATAAAAGGGAAGGGTAACAGTGGTGGTAATGAGAAATTGTATAAAGGTATTCATGGATATACTGATTATAAAGCAGGTTTTAGGCGAGAACAAACGGTTGCTAGTGAGAAAGCAGGTGGGTCCCATGGACCATTAAGAGCTTCTGCTCATATCAGGGTTTCTGCAAGGTTTGATTACCAACCGGATATTTGCAAGGATTATAAGGAAACCGGGTATTGTGGGTATGGTGATTCGTGTAAGTTTATGCATGATCGTGGGGATTACAAGTCTGGATGGCAAATGGAGAAAGAATGGGATGAAGCAGAGAAAGCAAGAAAAAGCATTAAAAGGTGATAATGATGATGATGATGAAGATGAAGATGATATTGATGATGATGAAAATGGACTTCCTTTTGCTTGTTTTATCTGCAGACAGCCTTTTGTTGATGCTGTTGTCACGAAATGCAAACATTATTTCTGCGAGCATTGTGCTTTAAAGGTTCATGCCCTCTCTTTTACATGAATGTTGCAGTTATATTTGTTTTTTCAAATTTGTATACTGAAAATCACTGTAGATAACTATATAGGACATGTTTGGGAAAGCTTATTTAAGGGGCTTTTAAGGTTCAAAAATTGTTCTAATTTTCGAGCTTAAAAGCCTCTTAAATAAGCTTTCCCAAACATGGCCATAGTAAACATGAATAATAATTTGCGCCAATTAGGAGACTTAGGTTTACGTGTTAGTTAATACAGTTCTTTTCTTTTATTTTTTTGATGAAAATTTGGAAATGCAGCACCATGCAAAGAAGAAAAAGTGTTTCGTCTGCAACCAGCCTACACTTGGGCACTGCTCATGAAATACGAAAGAGGCTGAAGGAAAATAGCAAACATCTAACTTTTAACCTTACTTTGTTTTGTTGATACATATTATGTACTTTGCTTCTATTTCTATGCAATCTAACTTAAGTTTTGAAGTTAATCTTTTAATTGATTCCACTTTTGAGCTACTGTTCTTTGTTTGAAATTGTCACTGCACATGTTGGCTGGTTTTCCACAAAACAAGGATGCTAATTTTGAATTCTAGTTCAGAGAAACCGATTTATCTTAGAACACAATTCACCACACGAACAACTAATAGTTTTCATTATTAACATTTATTATTATTAAATAAATACATACAATGAGAAGACAATTTAGAATAATGACCAAATTCAAAGCCAAATCTCTTATGAACAAACATCACCCAGCTTTTAGTTTTAGTCTTAGAGCTCCCTAATTTCACGCCACCTAGTAGTATGTCTTTTGATCCGTAACACCCAACTTTTTCTCTTCAAATTTAGCCAATAATGTGGAGATTGTGAAGTGCCACAACAAATTCTTCTGCTCTCTCGGTTTCCTTATGTATGTTTTTGTGTGTTGTCTTATGATTCCATTAACGGCTTTTATGAATCATGGTCTCTAAGGATTGTGCCATCTGCCGTTGGATGTTGTAAAGTTTCTATTGGGTGTGGGCAATTTAAGAAGGCCCGTATAGCCGCTTTCGTTGCCCCACGGTCAATATTTTCCATTGCGTATAGAGCACTTCCCGGTAGGAGTAAAGGATGATGTGGCGATGACTTTCCATCCGGTTGGAGAATGAACATTTTGCCCAATGCAAGATAAAATGTTATCCAATCAAAATGATGACGTGGCATAAAACGTTTAGGTACTTTGACCATATTGACTTTTACGAAAAAGCTTACTTACATTTCTATTTAGGCATGGATGAGAACGAAAGGTACCACACAAACGCTTAAGTAATTGTGCGACATGATTAGGATAATTGCATGAAAATGCACGAGGTACCTATGCATCATAACACAATGAACATGATTCTCATCTAACCCAAACTGATCAAGAATCTTTTGACCATTACAAAACACAAACGGCGAACCAAACGTCACAACAGCCGATGGTTTGACCACATTTCTGGTCAACAACATCAAGTTGACTAGTAAAGACAGACTTCCCCCAAGAGAATGACCTGTGAATTTGAAGCTTTTTTCACCATATCTGTTTAGATGTTCGATGGCATGAATTGTTCATATATTCCCTTTGCTGCTTCATAAATTCCTCTATGAACTAGTACACCTGTTTTCTATAACCGTTTTTTCTAGTTAATTTATAATTTTATACCTTTTTTATGTGATTATTACTATGAATTGGAGTTGTTAATTACCTCAAACTTAATCGGTTCAAAAAATAGATTTGCTAGCCATGATGCAACCGAATCCGAACCCTGACAAATTGTCATTAGGTAGATTAGTTAGCAACTCACAACTCCATAATTAGTTTCTAATTGAGTGAGTGTTTGGTTACCTGGATAACAAAACACCGAGTATATATACTCGAATCATCACAAATAAACCATTCACAAGGTGACGAATGAAGTGACTGTAAATCTCTTGCAGCCTCCTGTTTTTCCTTCTCAGGTGCTGCAACAACAGCTGTCATAGTTGAAGCCGCCATCTCCATTTTTTCCAACGGTTGACCGTCTTTATGACCTAAGATGATGTCATCATCTTCCTCCAAATGTCCTTCACATTCAGCTTGTGATTGAACATAAGTTGCTGCAATCTCATAAGCAGAATATAACACGTTTTTCATGCTTCTGAATGGTTGTTGGTTTAATCACACGTGCACAGATTGAGTCACGTGCAATTGCTTTCTTCTCCAGTGAAGATGTTACAAAGGTTAAATCATAGTATCTTCTCAAATCATCCTCCTACAAAAATTCCATTTTTTGAAATTCTGGTCAAAGCAGAAACGAGCAATGATTCTGACCATGACATACCTCGATTTCCGGGATGACATACGCCATGTTACATAAAAACGCCAATTGTGAAAACTGTTTTGTATCGGACCACGAAACATTCTTCAACATTCCTGAAAACGATTCTTGATCGATAACTAAATTATCTTCATCATCACTATAATCCACTTCACATCCTTCACCATTTCCATCTTCATCACAACCTTTTTCTTCTTCATTTTCACCATCGATTGCGTTACTCTGTTTTTGAACCCATCGGCTTCCATTACCCGTTCAATCCAATTAGCCCGTTTCTTCTCGTCTTTCTTGATATTTTCTACATCAGTTAATTCATCTCTTTCTTCTGTATCCGTTTGAATTGTCTTTGTGATATGAGTGAGTTTTGGGATGATCGAACTTGATATATTATTCCCATTGAACGGCTGTTTTTCAACTTTGGTTGATTAATTGAAGCCTGGATACGGTTAGCTGAATAACATAGATTGTTATCAGAATATGCTCGTTGGATTCTAGTATTTCGCCTTAAAGTTTGACTGGATATTGAGCGGTTAAGGATGTTTGGTTTGTGTCCTGTTACCAAGCTTTTGGGTTGTCGGTTGGCTGGAAACTGACATAGTACTACTACTGCACACCATCATCTATCAATAATAGAAGCTTCTTCTCCTTCAGATCGCCTGAAACACAGACACTAACACACTCAGCGTATTTACAACATATTTTCGGTTTATGTTTATTAGGTTGTTGTTCTATGGAACTACAACAATAATAACTAACATTATATAAAGACACTAAAACGGACAAACTAGAACCTTGCTTACAACGAGAACATTCGGTATATTCCAGATGTCTTTAAAGTGACATGTATTTTGAGGAAAATCCGGCTTTTTTTATTCACTACAGTTAAAATATACAAGTGTTAATATAAAGGTTACCCAGTATCATGTTCACTTGTTTAGGATCTTTGAGAAATAAGTTTTGCACCTTTTGCACACACCAGCCATATAACCTTTGACCGGATGACTTCCAAAATTTTTATAACCAAAAAGATCACATCACCTGTAGCAAATTAATTCAGATTTGTGGAACGGCTTAAAACGATCGAACCATCCAGTTAAACTGAATTACAAAAAATTCAAACATTAGTCAACAACTCTGACTTTCAAGTCTATCAAAAATTATATCAACCACTTAACAATCAACTGAAAAATTTCGTGTTTGAAACTTCAAAATATATAAAATAAAATAAAGCTCCGGATATATAAAAAAAACTGAGATAAATTTTCACTTTAACAAAAAAAAATGAGATTAAAAGAAAAAAAACTTGGTCCACAACCGACCATCCTGGTCCGAAGCGGTTCGTAAACACTCTTTTAACTCGGTTAATTCGGCCTAGCATGCTATCTGATCCGACTAGTCGGTTGTCCAACCCAGGTTTTGAAACATTGAATAAGATCATGTTTATTTTTCTTTGAGTAAATTACACCAATGGTCCTTATGGTATATACTAAATTTCACCAATAGTTCTTTAGTTTAAAATTTTACACTGATAGTCCTTATTTAAGTAAAGATTTTGCACCCGTAATCCTTTAAGCTAACAGTGTTAAAATTTTCTGTTAAGTTAGACCACATGCTATACATGTGAGGGTATTTAAGTCATTTTTCAACTTATCTCTCTCCCTTTCTCACCTGAGTTTGACTTTCTTTCTCACGTGTTTACTATCTCGTATTTCCCCTTTTTCTCACCTACTCTCTCTCTTCTCTATATCTCTCTCCCCCCACTCTGACAAAATAAAAGAAGTTTTTTTATATGGAAATGTTAAATTTACTGATTACCAGGAGTGTATTTGAGGAGGTGTAGTCATACAGGACCCATATTTTAAAGGGATCCAATTTTTATATATATCTTATATATATAATATTAAAATTTAAGCCAATTTAATAATTTAATAGAAAAAAAATTTAAAAAGTCCAAATTTTTATAAAAATCTTGTATTCAGGGGGCCCATTTTCATATTTTCACACAGGGTCTTCAAAATCTCGGAGACGTCCCTGTTGATTACGAATATCTCAAACCGTAAACAAAGTCATCTTATAAAACTAAATTGAAATACGTTAAACAAAGAGACGTGTAATAATAGTATCGTACTAAAGCAAGAACATGTATGAATCGAATCATAATAGTATATTTGTCTTGAAATTGTCTTATTATAAGTATTTACGTTAGATGACTTCACTTTTAGCGTTCTATCCTAGGTATCTTTGCTTGAAGCATCCGTCTATTCCAAAATAACAGGGACAGCTTAAAACAAATTTCGTAACTAAAAAATTGTATCTAACAGGACACCTTGAACAAACTTGATAACTAAACAACAATCATCAGTGGCAGCGGTATAACCCGAGTTATATAGTATAGATTTTCTCACAGGGAACACGTACAAGTGATATGAATAATTATCTTTTCTTTTTTGATATAAAAAAATTGGGAGTAAGTTATACTCGACAAAATCCGATTATAAAAGGGAAATTATAAGCGCGTGTGTTCTGCTAGAGGTTATACACTTATACCTAAACTCACAATCATAAAAATTGATATTACCCCAAGTATAATATAAGCACGACAATAGCGAAACTAAATCGCAATCAAGGTTTGATCTTAATCTTAACCTAGCCCAACCTAGGAGGCTAGGGCGGTTTACCGAAAAATGTCTGGTCCTAGTTTTTCCCCCCTATCCTAGCCATTAATATATTGGTACGAAAGCAATGTTAACTTCAATCTAAAAGGTGTAATGAGTATTGACTTCAATGACGAGTGAGAGATATTTGGTTTGTTACTTTTAAACTAAACGGCTAATGTATAAATTAAAGACGAATATTATGTTATCATTTCTGTTTCGTTTGTATTTGATAATAAAAGGGAATTTTAATAATAAAAAAACACTTAAATATATTCAAATTTGTCTCTTCCTAGGAGTGTTAGGGTCTAGAGAGCCACATTGACCTTTATAAATTGAAACATTAAATTCATAACTACAAATACATACAATGCATAAATGCATGTGGGGTGAGGGTTCCATATGCACATTCGGCTCCATATTTAGGGCCCATAACACTGTTTCTTAGATGATAAAACCAACAAGCCGTCACGAGACTTATCAGAATCTTGTCCCACTAAAGCTTTCACTAATCGATTTTCTATATAGTACTAGTACGGTAACATGGTATATAAAAGTGTATTTTAATTTGAAATATAATAATAACTACATTAAAATATTAAAACAAGAATATACTAGCTAATCGACAATAATTGCTAGAACCCAGATGAATTGCTCTGTCAACTATATAATCAAACAGAAAGAATTATTTATTTGCTCCACTATGTATATTGAAGCTTTCTTAAAAGTTACAAATTAGGCATTATTACATAAATATAATATTATGCGGTCAGCTAAAAAAATCAAATACTTGACAGTGTGACACTTCAATTTTAAGACTTCTATTAAATAGTGACGTCTTATTAAATGTACATCAGTAAAATGACGACATGCAAATAACAACCCGCCATATTCTACGAACATTTCATTATATATCGTGATACTAAGCACATAATGATAATACTGTTATGACACAATTGAAGCAATATTATTAACCATTCAAAATAAAGAATTGATAGAACTAATTCCTTTACGAGTTTTCTTCAAAACATTAATTTGAAATATATTCATAAACAAAATTCCGATACATACCTTAAACCTTGTAGACCCATCGGCTATCAACGGTAACGTATTGAATCCGATTTTCGCTCAATTCTGCAAAAATTATTAACAAAACTATATATCAATTTTCTCCGAAATTTAGAAAATTTTACTCAGCATTCACATCATTTGTATCGATCGAACGAACAATTGAAAATATGCATAACCAAATATAAAATATCTACGACTATTTGATTAGCAGTTTTTCTTCCAAATTGATCAATCGGTATAATTAACCAGACGATCTGAAGATTTTCCACATTTTTAATCAGTGTTCACTTAATTTCTGTCTGTGTGTGTGTGATCGGAGAGGGATAAGAGAGACTTACACGTGGACTGCTGCGAAAGCTCCAATCAATGGAGAACTCGCGCAGCAGAATTGCGAACGAGTGTATATATCTATGATGAATTGATCGGAAGGTATTTCTTCAAAATTTGATTAATCGGTTGGCTGTTTCTCAAACAATTTTTTGTTAATTCAAACACGCATAGATATACATAACACGCACTAAAACACACACATACACACAATGGTTTCTCCTCTAGGAAGAAGAAGATGGGAGAAATTAAACTTTCGGTCACACACTCCTTCGGTGGTTAGTGAGATCTGGTAGGACTTTATATATGGCTTACCTGAGAGAGAATCTCCTCACGTGGTTTTTCAAGCTTGCCACGTGCCATTTTCATTTCCTCAATACTTTTTATTTACCCCCAAAACAATTTTTGATATTGTCGTATTTTGCTTTTATGCGTTAAATATTTATTCGTACTTTCAGTCTTCTAGAATTTTTATACAAACACTGTTAGTCTTAAAATTACAATTTGTTGTACCTAAGTGATTATGAGTTTCACACAATTTAATTTTAAATTATTCAAAATAGAAATCATTAATTCTTCTAGATGGGAATAGTAGAGCAAGGTGCCAAGGTGCTTTTGGTTCAAACCCATAAATAAACCGAACAACTCAAATTCAAGTTTGGAAAGTCGATTTTGGTTGCTCGTTCAAAGTTCTACACTTTTACTTCAAAACCAAAATAGGTCTGTATGTTAATTGTTATTTATACTTCTTTTTTAACATGTTTTCAACTTGCTTTACGAGCCACTTAATTAGTCCTAGGATGACCATCACTGGCGGATCTATGTCTATATAAGGGGGTGCATGTCCCCCACTTGGTTGGGCCCCCCATGTACAAAAAAATCTGATTTTTATTTATTTTAATAGAAAATTCTTTTATTAGCCTCACTTGTTAATTGGTCAACTATTAGTGGACCCCGATTGATTTTAATCATAGATTCGCCACTGACGACCATCATTTTTGGGGATAGCCTCGCAAGTCGGTACAGGTGAACCTCCGTGCCCACCAGGATGTATTTTCTTTACTCATAGAGATTGAACTTGAGACTTCCTGGAAATTCCATCCATGCGGAGGCCAAATTCAACCGCTAAACTACCACCTTTTTAGTTTATTATCTTTTACTTTTGGAATTGAAGGGGTCAGTTTTGAACAAACTAAAAAGCAAATTATGTATATTTCTGTTACAAATTATGTAACCGAAAATAAATTAAAGAGATTACGCAATTCAAAATCCAGAGACCTTGAAACACAAATTCCATTATATTTATATTACTAACCAGTTAACCGCTCAAATATAAATTAAGAATTCATATATATACACATAAAGGGCATTATGGACAATTTGATTTATGTGCCAGGCAAACATGGGCCAAATGTGAGGGAGTGATTTTCCTACCACAACTTTTAATTCATTTACCACAACTGATGTTTAACATGCTTGTACAGTTAGCTGTAAAACTAGTACGTTTCGGTATAAGAAGTAAAAGTTGTGATATATAAATGAATTCCCCAAATGTGCGGTTGCATGTAGGTGAGTGTGGCCCCGTTTTTCGCAGTCTTCTTAAGATACACAGCAGCTAATAAACCAGACTAGCATTCAAGAATCAATAGGGCTGGGAGCTAAACAACGGTTTATTTTGGTATTTTGTGCAACAGGCACGTGTCACTAATACGGATTACCAAAGATGGTTGACAACAAATCTCACAAAAGTCCAAGAGGCAAACACAAATCGTAACAAAAGTTTACGGAGTAAATGATACTATTAAATAGAGAAACGTTGAAGGTAGTCTATTTATATATGATGAAGTTTTGAGGGATAAATCTTAGTTATTTGATCAATCAACTCTCAAATTACCACCATCACCATCATATGTGATTCAATACATCAACAAGATCATCCCATGTGTATTAAATAATATGTGATTGCACACCGCCGAGTCGTCGACCACCACCACCACCCCATGTGTATTAAATCACATGTGATTCGACACCGCCGACCACCACCACCACCAACCCCTTCCGATCACCGTCTCTACCACCGGCAACCCCTCGCCACCGTTGGCTACTTTCAACCACATGTGATTACGTATCCAATCACATGTGATTGCGGCGGCCTGAGGCGGCAGCATGAGGTGGTGGTTATATATTGAATCACATGTGATTTGATGATAATGGTGGTTGAGGAATTTTTTGATCTAATGGATAACATTTGTCCCTTAAGACTATGTTTTAAAAGTGCACTACCTAGAATATAATCCATGTTAAATATATGCATAGTATGGCAATGCCGAAGCTCGACCCGTTGCCGCCTTTTTTTGCTGTTCAAAAAAAATATATGCATAGTACTTTCAATAAAACAAATTAAACTGAGGACTTGATAATCACTATCCTTAAAGAATATTAGCCCTCATTACTAACTGTAACACCCGTATTTTTATAACATCGTTTAAAACATTTAAAATACGATTTACAACATTTTCCATGTAATCCAAAATACAGTTTAACAAAAACTTTGAAACCTTTATCAGAGTATACAAAAATACGGGGTCACCAAGTATATCAAAACCATAGGCAAACGGGATCTACCTACGAGCCCCCGAGCTAAACATATCAAGGCCACTCCTAGTGCAACCTTCTATCGCTTCAAACATGTACCTGAGTACATAGCCACAAAAACAAACGTAGTATGTGAGACAAAATAGTCTCGTGAGATACATGGGTTTTAGACCCCAATAACAATAATCATTTCATAAATATATAAACGCATATATATACGACATCAATACCGTCTAGTCACCCTATTGTGACCCTATCAATTTTTGCTCTCCTATTAATCATATCTAACTATCAGGTTGCCCCCGAACTAGCTAGAAGCACAAACATACCTAATACATAAACACATATGTACTAGAATCACATTAACTTACTAACCGAAACCCATCGCCATTAGTAAGCTTCACATTAACTTATTAACCGAAATCCATCGCCATTAATAAGTTCCACATTAGCTTATTAACCGAAATCCATCGCCATTAATAAGCTTCAAGATACCGGCAAGAGGGATTCGCCCAATCTACCGATACCTGCCTTACTCGCCGGAATACGTCCAGTTAACAAGACTACTAACGTGGATGAGTCGATGGGAATCCACCCAACTGCCCCTCATTCCACACCTCATGACCGGGGGTCCCCCGCATCATCACATCATCTCATTCTGAACATAACTCAACAATTATTTCAATCAAAGCCTTCGGCTATCACATAAATCATCAAACAAGTTAGTTATCTAATAATAACTACATATAACTAGTTCAACATAGAGTGAACGTACCTGTATGGTCCCGTGGACCCGATCTTTAACATCTCACACATAATTCTACATTTATGAACCCTAGGAGGTCCATACTCACTTATTTCATAAGATACATTTCTTATTTCTCTATTTCATATACTTTCATCTCTTCGTTGACTATAATACATAATTATTAGTAATCACATCATAATCATTTTCATATGTATATTTGTTCTTTTCTTTTATTAGTAATTCTTACCAATAGATACTCCTTACTTATCAATCCATTTCCAATTGCTTTACTAATACATAATTATTAATAAAGGCTCAATATACATTCTTTTACTTCATAACTTTATTATTATGGTTCATTATTAAAGATTCCATAACCACTTAAGTTTATCATATTTACTTCCAAAATCATCAATCATACTAGACATATTCTAGTATCACATTATACCTACTTTATCACCATTTTCAGTCACTATCTTTATCAAGCATTTATTAATAAAGACCCATAAAAATATCATATGTATTTTCAAAACTCTTGCTATGTACCCAGTTTAAAAGTCTCATGTACTCACCTTAGCAATAGCTAAATCCACGTCGTGTTTATCAATACGAATCCTTGCTTCCCGCCTTTGGAATGTCTCCAACTTTTAGGTCCTTGCAACCTATCAACATAATCATCACATTTCTAGTTATCATCCATAACTAGACATCATCTAACATTAACATAGTCAACCCCAACCACCAAGTTCACCAACTTGGTGGAAATCCATAAACCCTAGTTTATAAAACTACCTTTAAGCTACAAATCAACCATGGATTCATGGTCTACATACTTCCTTTGGGTGTTTTACACCCTCAATTCCCATCTTTAACAAGATTCCAACATCACACTTTCAAAATCACCATTTCCCCCAAATCTTGTTTACAAAGCTATCTAGGAGATGAACATACCTTAGATCTTTATCATGGTTTGAAGATCTAACATTAACATAGTCAACCCCAACCACCAAGTTCACCAACTTGGTGGAAATCCATAAACCCTAGTTTATAAAACTACCTTTAAGCTACAAATCAACCATGGATTCATGGTCTACATACTTCCTTTGGGTGTTTTACACCCTCAATTCCCATCTTTAACAAGATTCCAACATCACACTTTCAAAATCACCATTTCCCCCAAATCTTGTTTACAAAGCTATCTAGGAGATGAACATACCTTAGATCTTTATCATGGTTTGAAGATCTTCAAGAATGGTGGTGTTCTATGCTCAAGAACACCCAAAATCGCTCTCATGAGCTCCCAAATCGGCTGCATACTTTGAGAAGTGAAAAATGAGAGAAAACCCTAGTTTTCCCGATTTTATTCCGTGCCTGAAGAGTTCGCGCCGCGAACCCCTAGTTCGCGCCGCGATCTTCCCGTGTCGCGAACTCTTCGCGTTCGTGAACCAGCCGCGAACTCCGATCTCTGAAATCCCAAGTCTCTGCTCGATCCTCGCGATCGCGAGGACCTAGTTCGCGCCGCGAACTCGCTGCACCAGACGGCTGCAGTTTTTGTTCCTTGTTTCGACCCGGTTTCTCCCATAACTTTCTCATACGGTGTCCAAATAACACGAAACCAATTCCTCCGCTCTTTAAACGATTTATCCTTAATTATCATATTTTAAAAGAATTTATTTATTCGCAATTTCGGGTCGTTACACTAACGCTAGTGGAATTCGAGATTAATTTCTTTCCAGGATCCGACTATAAAAGCTATATTATGATTGTTAAGATGCTTACTGTATTAGAAGAATACAAGGCTTTAAATAGCCATTTATAAGATACAAAATAAATGGAAAGGAAAGATCTTAGGCTAATTCTATGTCACGTAATTACAACCATAATAATCATCTAAATATAACTTAATAGAGAATGGAAATACAATCAAGATACGTATTAAAATCAATGGATGATATAAGTAAAGAGAATTAGTAGATACAAATATTATCTTGTTGTCATGTTATGAGTAAAAATATGAAGTAGACACAAAAATTAGAGATAATACCATTTCTTTTTTAAAATTTATCGTGGCAATGCATGTCTTGAGTCTTGACCAAGCTTTAGGCCGATGGTGACGCCATATTCGTCGTATCACTTTTTATGAGTTTATTTGTCGATAGTGGGGTTCTTCGATTAGATCGTTTGTTTCTTTGTGAGTTCAATAAATTATAAGCATCCACTCGCTTTCATACACACGTACTATTTCCATCACAGATACCCTATCTTCGAATTTTTTTCAAAAATAGGCCTCTTTTTCTCTGATTTTTCACAAATATGCTCGTTTTTTTCGGTTTTTCAAAAATACGCTTGTCGGAGACCCAGAGGCCGGCTTTCCTATGAAAAAGTCACTCCTCGAGGCCGGCTTTAGGAGCTGTTCTGACACGAGCCTGTTACAAGGCCTCCTCGAGGCCGGTTTTCCGAGGCCATTTTTCCCAAATTCTGAGGCCATTTTTCCGCCATTAAAATGCTGATTGAAACCTCATTAAGGTTTTCTTCATTGACAGAAACCCCCGTTGTTTGAACGGAAGGTGTAATTGATGATGAATCAGAGCGATACAGAGTCACAATTTGCAACGATTCTTGACCTAAAACTGAAAGGAAATCAAACAAAATTAAATCAAAGAACTTACAAAATATTAGAAGAATCAAAAGACTCTGTTTACTTGAAGAAGAACAGAGGAAGAACAGTGGAAGTAATAAAAGGATTGCCAATTTGAACATTTTGTTATGATTAGAGAGCTCGAGTTATGAATTGATTGGAAGGAGATGAAACAAAGTGATGGTTTTAAGGTGGTGAGATTTTGGGAATTTGGGTTTTGGAGTAGGAGGAAGGTATTCTTTTTGAGTCCAGAGATCTTCAAAGTTAAAAAGGTTTTTACTTGTAATATGTGTTGTAAGGGTTGTAACTTTTGAGGTATCGAAAAAGCTTTTTTGAGAACTGTAGCATACGGTAGCCGGCCTCGGGGAGGCCTTGTAACAGGCTCGTGTCAGAACAGCTCCTAAAGCCGGCCTCGAGGAGTGACTTTTTCATAGGAAAGCCGGCCTCCGGGTCTCCGGCAAGCCTATTTTTGAAAAACCGAAAAAAACGAGCCTATTTGTGAAAAATCAGATAAAAAGAGGCCTATATTTTAAAAAAATTCCCTATCTTCAATCTTCAAAAAAGCAAAAACACACCAATTCTGGTTGTTAATCTCTGCGTTTTCCGATTCGCTCTAATTCATAGGGGTTTTGCAATCGAACTCTAAAATACTGGTACCAGATCTTAGAAATTGAATAAGAATGGATGCAACTCAGTATATCAGAAGACACCACAGGCACAACCCTAGCCGTGAACAGTGCGCTTCCGCCGTCGTCAAACACATCAAAGCTCCCGTTGATATCGTAATTCTATAACTGTATGCATATATCTGTTTGTATGATCTCATTTTCTCTCTGTCGATAGATTATTCTGTAGATTCAATCCACGTGCTGACTTATGCAACTATTCAGCAAAATGAAGGTTTATCCATGTTATTTAGATGTTAATATGCGTAGTAATGTAGTATGCATCATTTTCTATGTGTTATTGCATGATCGCACACGATTTATCAATTTATCCACGTTTTTGTGTTTATTTGCTTGTAAAATGCAGAGATCTTTTGAAAATCCGAGTTGTTACTGGTTTTCTTCTGTATCAACTCTGAGTTTTTTTAAACTTGGTGCGAAATCAGTATTTTAATGTAATTTAGATAAATGAAGGTGGTTTTTCATCATATAGTGTCTCTAATTTAGCTTAGTTATCCTGTTTGTGGCTAATTTCACTGAATTAACTTTGCCAATTCGTATAATTTCCCAGGTTTGGTCGTTAGTTGGTAGGTTTGATGAACCTCAAAAGTACAAACCCTTTGTTAGCAGATGCACTATGCTTGGGGATCTTAACATCGGGAGTGTTAGAGAAGTAAATGTGAAATCGGGCCTTCCAGCCACTACTAGCACAGAGATATTGGATGACCAAGAACACATACTTGGTATCGAAATTGTTGGTGGTGATCACAGGCTAAAGGTAATAATTACTGATTACATCAAGTTTATGTAATCTGGACCATTGGATTGCTTATATCAAAATGCCGCAAAAAAGGAAGGTTATAGTTGTAATTAATAGAAAGTTACAAATGAATGGCTCAGATTATCTTGTTATTCTAATTGATTCTGCAGAACTATTCTTCAATCCTAACGGTTCATCCAGAGGTAACTGCAGAAGGAAGATCAGGGACATTAGTCATAGAGTCATTTGTGGTAGACATACCCAATGGCAACACTAAAGAGGAAACATGTTATTTTGTGAAAGCCTTAATCAACTGCAACCTTAAATCTCTTTCTGATGTCTCAGAAAGAATGGCAGTTACAGATCAAACCGAACCCCTCACATAAGATGAGAAAAAGACCAGAGTGCCCTCACTGTGCTCTGTCTCGTGCCTTTTTTGGTTATATATAAAAATCAAATTTGGTTCTTGTGGTTTGCTTTCAGGTTAATGTGTAATATATGTTATTAAATTATATAGTGTAAGTATGCAAGTCTTGTGTATAATTTGGTCATAGTCAGTAGTATCAGCTCGTTGTTTGCAGGGTCTGTAAACATCTGGTAGCGGTTCATATTATTGTGTTAACAATATTATGGTTTTGCTCTTCATTTTCTTCTTCTTTTTAACTAGTTTTTCTTTTGACATTGAGAAATATATTAAATTCAGTCATTTTATCGTAAAATAAACACTTTTTTTTTTGTGTGTGTGGAGAAAAAGAGAATTTATATACTACCTCCGTATCAAAATAAGTGATACATTTAAAGAATTGCGGTTTTTGAGGCAAAAGATTAAAAAGTGGTTTAAATTACTTCGTATATTAAAGTGGATTGTTAGTAGATAATGGGTCCCACTTCTTTGGAATGTAGTGATATTAATGATGTTTAAAAGTAAAAGTAAGGGTAAAAGGGTAATTTCACTTTATTAAAGTAGATAGTTAGTGGAGAATGAGTTCCACTTTTTTACCAAATAAGGTAGGTTTTGGAAGTGTATCACTTATTTTGTTCCACCCCTAAATAGGAAGTGTATCACTTATTTTGTTCCACCCCTAAATAGAAAATGTATCACTTATTTTGATACGGAGGTAGTATAAAAAACCCAAGCATACAAACAGGGCAACAAAGGCCAAGCAAAACAAACAGCCTACAATCAAACTAAACACACTTGTAGTTCGTTGCAAAGTAACCATCGTATTTACAAAACTGCAAAGAAACTCTAATGTCTAATTACCAATGACTACAAAATCTGTTGATAATTTTGTAATTAAATTATAACCAAATTAAGTTAATTTTGTATGTTATTAACGAAAAGTTAAAAAAATGGTCTGCAATATATTATTTACGATCAAAACATCCATTAGTAATGATGGTATTGGTGCCTATTTATGTGTCTACCTGTTTGTGCTTATTTATATGTCTACCCATTTGTACCTACCTATATGTCTATCCATTTGATCATGACAAGTGTTAAAATCAAGAGATGATATGAGGAAAGAGAATTAATGGATTACAAAAAATTTAGAAGTTAGTAAGAAATAAATGTAAATATTTCTCATTAGGAATTTTGTATTTTTTTAGGGCATTTGTAGTGTTGATGAATGTTGCTTTTCTACCTAGCTGCACTCCTGACGACATGGTACCATTTTGGTGTAACAGTGGAATGCCCACTCTGTGTGAAAGGTATAAAAACATGGATGTTTACTATAATAAACCAATCGTATCGTAGTGAAGTGCTTCTATAGAAACACAAAAGTAGTATGGTAGTTACCCTATATTTTCATTAGAGCACAACGTGTCATATGATCATGTTGTAAACATGTTATTGGATTTATTTTTTTTCCTCCATAGCTAGCAATGATATAACATAACTCCAAAAACACCATCCACATATAACATTCTTTTAAGACTTAGAAAAAAACACATTAACCATCACAATTTACAAAAAAACAAAAAAAAAAAAAAACAAAAAAAAAAAAACAAAAAAATTAACATCAGGCTATAACAATGTCAGAAGACCTTTGGTGAGCGAATGGCGAGAATCACAATGTTGTTTGGCGGCTCCAAAAACACTATAACAAGCATATAACGGCACCATACTGTGAGCTCATATAGTGCTTAATCAAACCTTGGATATTATAATTGGAACGTTTGATTAGAATATTTTTATCATATAATGAATGGAGAGTTGTAATCATGAAACTGTCACAAGTTAAAACTTCTTAGTAGTCGCATGTTAAAAAGCCGTTGGCATAAAGAGATGTTTTTCATACGCTAAAAAACAAACACGTTGCGAACATGTTATAGGACTTCTGAAAATAATGCGATTATGAAGTCATGCAAGTGTATAATGATGGAAACTGTAGTTCAAAAAGGTGCATGCCGCTTAGGAAGTCATATGGCATGTTAAGTTCATTAAAATGTTGCTTTTTCTATGATTATATATGACAATAACATTAGTGGCAATAACTTTGTACTATTAGTAATTAGCTTTCAAAAATGTGACTAGTAAATGATTATTTTGTTCTATATATTTGTATGAAGTAAAGCATCGCATTCACAATCCCTATATGAAGAAAAAAAAAAGTTTAATTGGAAAGATGTTATCAAGTGATAGTTTTCGAATATTTATGATTAGGCTTTTCCCAAATTGTTAGATTCTTTTCTTTATTAGTTTCACCACATCAGTGACACATTAGCACTTCTTTTATCACTTTGGTAATGTATAAAATATATTAGAAGATGTAAAAGTTTTTATTGCATGCATGAGTCTCTCTCCCCCTCGTGACTAATTAACCAAAGTAGTTGAAAGAAATTGGATACTCATCGAAGGGGTACCATTGGTGTCACTTTGTGACATTCGTCGGTTTCAACTGACGAACTCATGTTGGGACATATCTTAGATAATACAATTAAATTTAGGGGTTTTGAATATATTTTTAAAATTTGCTTTACTGTTTGGTAAAAAGAAGGTGCAGTTGTCTTTAGACTTTTCCCGATATTTAACAAAAACACAAGTTAGTGAAAATGATGTTTAACCACCGCTTTCTAGTTTGAGAGATACTTTTTAGCCGAAGTCGTGTTTTTTTTTTATAGAGAAATGATATCTAGTTTACTATTTAGTCATACTCATAGTGCTACCGATTTGATAGAATGACATGTGTAATCTACTAATTATCTCTTATAATGTTATCACTTAATTTTGACACACGTCTTCATCTAATAAGTATGACTAATTGGTAGGACTAAATACTACTCCCTCCGTCCCACAAAAAACTTCTCATTTGAGTCTAAATTTTTGTCCCACAAAAAACTTCTCATTTTCCATATTTGATGGGCCCCACACAATAAAAAACTATTATTACTAAAGACCCCACCAATAATATCCACTAACTATCTTTCTCTCTCCAACCCAACCTTATATTTTAATCAAAAGTATTATTAATGACCCCACCACTAACTACCACCTAAAAACTTGTGCAAAAACCAAATGAGAAGTTTTTTGTAGTATTATCCTATTTTTTATAACCTTATGTTACTAGGCATGTGAATTATATGAATAGTCAATATAAAAACCAATTAATACTAGAGTTTTAATAATGATGACCTTAAAAACTCTTTATGTATTAACATACTCCGTATTTAACAATTAGTAGTAACATAATTAATCTATAATCGTTCATAAAACCATAAAATGAGTTACTCTTTACAAAATTCATAAGTAAATAAAAGTTAATTAGTCATCTAAATTTTTTCTTAAACAAATTTTTCAATGAAAAAAATATATTAAACCGACTAAATGATAATTTAATCCCAACGCAAAGGTGGGCGATTTAATCCTCGTTTTATATAAAGTGTTAGTTATTTTACAAACATATGATCACGAATACAAGTTTCTAATGGCGTATTTGTGTGTGGTGGACGATGAACTTGGAGCATGAGTCACAGTCACCATGTTCTTTCATTGTTGCCATAATTGGAAAGCATATTTTTGGTACTACAAGTGGAACACTCACGTTCATATGCAAAATGGTTTTAGTGGGCCGTACGCACACCAAGTTCCAATTAACCAACAAGCCCAGTCCAAACATCTGGACCATACCGAATTATTTAATTTCTAAACCTGGCTACTTCTACTTGATCTTTCCCAAAATTGATTAGAACAGTGTTATTTGCGGTAGATATAAGTTACAACAACAAAACATTGATATCCAATTCAGTCAAAAGAAGGGTATGTATGAAGTGAGATGTCATTTAGTCATATCTTCACCCGGGAGTCAAAAGACTGCTTCTAGAAAGACATTCGATAAAATTATGTGTTATAAACAAATATATGAGTCATGACTCATGAGTACATCGATACCCTAAAGAGATCAAATAGTGTGAAAGATAAAGACATATAAAACATAAACAACATGAAGCATATAAAATTACAATCTTAAAATAACATCCAAGACATATAAACTATGTAACGTACCTTATGATCTTATATACTTCCTCCGTTTCAAAATAAGTGACACAAATTGGTTTGTACGTTATGTAAGAGATTGTAATGAAGGTTAAATTTGATAGTTATTGAGTGATGGGTCCCCACATATTATATTAAAGTGAGTTTAATGATGTTTAAAAGTAACAGTAAGGATAAATGAGTTATTTTACTTTATGAAAGGAAATAGTTAGTGTGTATGAGTCTCACCACTTTTTATCAAATAAGGAAAATTTCAAAATGTGTCACTTATTTTGAAACACCCCAAAATAAAAAGCCTCACTTATTTTAAAACGGAGGAAGTATAAAACATAATCTTCATATTAAGTGAAGAAATTTTTGTTATACCGATAAGCAAGCCATACTTGGAGTGCTCATCTATTTCTTCCGAAGATACTTTTCTGTTTTATCTTTTATGTATAAAAAATCTTTTTCTCAAGCCAAAATATGATTGATGTGATTAAATACACATCATGTAAATTTGATAGTTTTTATTCCATTAACCAACTTGATTTCAAAGTCAAGTGATTTCTGAGCTCCATCATAGACCTCAACTACAACATCCTTAAAAATGTTAAAATATAGTTTTAGATATATATCTTTAGCCTTTTAAATCAAACGTCTAAATACACTTTTCCCCTACCGCTTCAATTGCTTTCACATCGTAGTCTCGTAATGTAACAGACGCGAACAAGGACAAAAAACAAGTCCATCGCACAATACCAACATATTTTGGATATACTCCGTATAACATTTGATTTTGCCAAACACTATGAAGAACGATAAGTGTCTATCATGATGAATATAGGTAGAAAATTAAGTTGAAGTTAAAAGGGATTACCAGAAAATGAAACATAGCAAATGCAAATGTCACAAGACAAATGATATATATCGCTTTCTTAACCTTGCTATGTGTAAGTGTCGGAAAGAATTACCAAAGAAGGAAAATGATTTAGATTCATCTCAAATTTCGCATCAATATGTATAATTTAAAACAACGTTTTGCCACCTCACCCTAAAGACCCCAAACATTTTGACCATTCAAAATAAATGTCAGGAGTCTTTGAGGGAGAGATGGCAAAAAGTAGTCTCAACGAGATCCAAGTTTCTCACACAAAGAACAAAGACATTGTTTGTTAGTACTCCCACAAGAGCTCCATGGTTAATGTTCTTCAATCACATTTTTTATAATTATGAAGCAAAAAGCAAGAAGCCCTTGAGGGAGAGTTAACAATCATTGCCTTTCGAGTTTAGGGTATGATATGCTACTCGATATTTTTTTTCAGCAAAAACGTAACCACTATTTATAATCGCAAAAACCAGACACACGATGTTGGTGGGACCTTAATCGACATGAGTTAGTACCAAAGATCCCTAGAGTAGCTAAAAAATTGGCTCCTAAGATGGAGTCAACCACAATTGGATGAAGAATAAAAGCATCTGATCCATCAAAAGCATCCAAAACCATATCATTTTGACACATTTTCCTAATTTCCACATCTCAACATGAGGCATCTTACAATCGGAACCTCATCTTAAATCTAAAACCTAACAAAGTTATTTAATTATGTTTCAGTATCTGAATATAATGTACAACAATTTTATAAATTAACCTTCACGAATCATCCACGTGTTGCTTTACGTAGATTATACACCCAAAAGTCAGCGTCTTGAATATTAAGTTGTGATTATTTTCATTATACTTGATTTGTGAAACATGGTGATTGTTGAGACCGATTCTCCGGGAGACTGCACGAGTGGTCTTCTTCACAAACAGCTTGAGAACAGAACCTGAAACCAAACGGAAACCTTGGGTCAGTTGCTCCCCGAGGGTGATCCTCGTGAGAATACTCCGACGCCCAAGTTAGTATTTATCGACATGAGGTCTATCGAGTAATTACTGAAGAATCAAGGAGTCGTATTGAATGAGAAGAGTGAGTAATAAATGTACCGAGTGTTGGATTCGCTTCATATGTATGCATGAGTATTTATAGCTGAGCAGGAAGGATTATGGGAGGGGAAAATCCTCCCTTCGGACCGGTCCCTCGCCGGGTCCATCGGTCAAAGGAGAGAAACCTCCAGTTCTTACCCGTCGTGCCATAGTACAACATCACGCCGACGCCGTCTTGGGGACTTGTTCGCATTAAATGCGCTCTGGGCTCGAAACCGCTTTTCCGTAATATCCGTTCGACCTTAGATCACCGTCATGGGGATCTGTAATTTTTGGCCGTCCGGTTCCTCAGCGATCGTGGGCCTTCGCAGGTCGGGATGGTATTCGATATACCTCATTAAGTCCCTTAAGTAAAAAAGGGAGTTGTTCGTGGCAAGGCTTGTTTTTACTTGGCGATGTTTACCCGTCCCATCACTGAAAAAATGACTGTTGTTTTGTGACCGTTAGATTTGATCACCACTCTTGGCGGTCCGTAGAGACTTTTGAAATTCCTTCCTTATATATTCCTTTCTTGTACACAATTACTTCCAACTTTTCAACTTTTCGATTTCTTAACTTCTCAATTTCCCCTTTGCGCTTCCTCTTTTTCTCCCGACCTTCAGTTATGACGAAGAAAGACAAAGTATCCAAAGATAAGGGCGAGAAATCCGTTCAACGAACGGCCGCAAATACCCATACCAACTTAACTCCCCCAGATATCTCCGCCATCTATGACGATTTTCATATCGATCAATGCTACCGACTTCTCCTCCCTGGTCCGTCTGATACTATTCTTTCCGCGCCCGATGGATTCGAACCGGTGTACATGCAATACGTTTTGGGAGGGCTAAGGCTTCCTGTTGATGATTTTATCCTTAAGCTTCTTCAAGATCTCGGGCTTCATCTTGCCCAACTTGCTCCGAATTCTTTTCGTAAAATTATTATTTTCATGATGATTAGTCGTGCTCTTGGGATTCCTCTATCTACCAAGGTATTCCGCCATCTGTAGTTGTAACTGGAAGGGGGGATTGGGCCGTTTTCACCCTTCGCCCAGGCCGGAGCGAACATATTACCGGGTTGAAAGATTCTATTCGGGATTGGAAATATGCCTTCTTTTATGTCGATCGCTTGGCTTTCAACGATATTTCCCTTTCTTGGGGGAAAATAACTGGTCGTACATCTGAGCTGGCTCCCGAACTGACCGATGAAGAACACGGCTATGTTAATCGCTTATCTGCTTCGGAAGTCGCTTGGGAGGATCCTGACGAAGCCTTCCTCGGGATGGCCGACTTGAGTCCCTACTACTTCGTCCGTCAGGTTCGGCCGATCTGGAAGATTGGTGGGAACCCCGTTTCCTTACTTCGTCGCTTAAGGATGTCTAAGCCGATACCGAAGCATGCGTCCATTGTTGAGGGAGTTATAACTCCCTTCCTTCCTCCCTCCGAAGATTTCCTCAGTTCTGAAGGCACACCGGACGCGTTAGAGCATGGAACTGAGGTCACTTCCGTGGCTACGACACCGATCGTGGAATCTCCAGGTTTTAGGACGTAGGATACAATGGTGCATGACTCCCAATCGGATTCGTTGGAGCCCCGCAAGGTTGGGTCTGTCAGATCCCTTTCTAAAAGGACTCGTGAAAAAGCAACTTCATCTTCCACCAAACGATTGAGGATCGAAGGTAAGGTTCTCTGTTCTATCCTCTTTTACCTACTTAGTTTACTAAATTTGGCTTTGTTCACAGAAACTACATCTGAAACTTTCGTGGTTGCTTCGCACCCTGAGGAGGCTCCGCTGACCGTTTCTTTTACCCCATCATCGTTGGTTATTCCTACTTCCGTCTCTGCTACTGTTACTGCATAAACGACCGTTTTTGGGTCTAAGTCCACACCACCCAATCCATCGGCGATAGCTTTGTTCGGCAGCCTCCTCTTTAGCTCCGGTCTGCAGACGCTCGTTGTAGAAAGGACCGCCCAAATTCCTCGAACAGTTTGACCACAATCATCATTGCCCAAATAGTTGTGTTCAAATAGTTGGTTGGTTCTTCTTTCTTATGATCACAGGTTAAAAAAAAAAAAATTTTTTGTGTAGCTCGACAGGTTCGTACCACCATCTCTGAGTCTACCCGGGGGGCACCTGCTATGAGTTTCCCAAGCCATGTTCCTGTTGAAGCCTCAAGGCCTCCGGAGCAAATTTTGCAAGCAACAATTACTCCTACCCCACCGATTGTACATGTTTCCGCAGCGCCCCTTTCATCCGTCCTCAATGTTGCGGATGTGTCTGATGAAGGGTTTTTTTTACGTGCTCGGATGGACCTTCTGAACGCTGTGGAATTGTTGTCAGAGTTGCAGGTACGTGGAATTCGCAATAGACAGACTGCGTCTCTTCTTTGTGAGGAATTCAAACAGATGGAAGATTTGATGGGCGAGCTGAAAGTCTTGCATCGGCGAACGGTTAAGGAAAAAGAGCACTTGATTGCACAGAACGAGCGCTTGTCTGAGGAGAACAGAGATCTTGATGCTAATGCCGAAAACATGAGGCGCTCCTTGGTTGCTAAGGATGCTCGTATCGTTGAGTTAAATGCTGAACATAGCTCCCTCTCCTCTCGTATTGCTGAACTAGAAGCATCCCTTGTTGAGAAGGATTCTCGGCTAAAGGAAGTTGAGCGTTGCCATCATGAACTGGACCTTCAAAATGACAGACTTAAGGAAGAATTCTCCCTACAATCCCATGAGGTGGGGGCCCGGAAGGAAGATGTGGAATGGCTGGTTAGGAGGGGAGTACCCGGTTTATGCGAGTCATTGTTGAATTCGGAAGAGTTTGTGAGTAGGAACTCCAAACTTCAAATGGAGTGTGTTAAATTTGGGCAGTATAGGGGTTGCATAGACACTCACAAAGAGTATGCCGAGTTGTTGAAGGATGCTCCTTTCGTGCACGATCATCCGGACGCTCAAACCAACATTATGGGTTTTTTTGGTGAGCTGGTGACTCCGGACTACTCCCTCTTGCAATCTATGAGAGCTGGTACGGTTCCCTTGAGTGAATTGAAGAGGTTGGTGGAAAAGGCTTCGTCTGGTCCAGAGGATGTTGGCGAAAGTTCCCATATGGAGGATGTTTCTTCTGCACCGTGATTTTAATATTCCGGATGCATTGCTTTTGATTAATCTTGCTTGTTTTCAGCTCTTTTTTTATTTGGTATTGTATTGCTTCGTGCAAGTCGTAGTGAAACAATTTATATTTTCTGTAGAGGCGTCCCCCTTATGTTAGAAAATTTTATGTTTTCACTTGTTCGTTACTTGTTCGATTCGATTCTTCGTTCGTTATTCGTTTACTCCGGATACACACGCTGATTCGTCGGCGCGGTGTTCCGGTCATAGCTATGATATTGATAATTAACCAACAAATTTTGCTAAAGGTTATTACGACATTAACTAACTTTTTCGATAAAAATACCTTCCGTGAAAGGTACTTAACTAATTCGCACGCACCATTCGTTACATCGTTAACTGTTTACACAACCAAAAGTTTTTCTAAACATATAGAAACAAAAATTCCCTTCATGCCGTGCGTGCAGGAAAGACCTTCTAGAAATGGAACCTACGGAGGTTCCTCATGTTCCAAGTTCTCGGGACGTTCATCCCGTCCATCGTTTCTAAGACGTACGAACCATTTTTTCTTGCCTCCTTCACCCTGTAAGGTCCTTCCCAGTTAGGGGAAAGTTTGCCTAGCTTGTAATGTAGACTACCTTGCACGCCGTTTCGCGAACCTTCTTATTGTAGTATCCTTCCGTCCTAGACTTGTACACGGCTTGTCGTAATGCAGCGTTTTCCCTTCGTTCTTCTACAAGATCCAGATTGTGCCTCAATGCCTCTTCGTTGCCTTCCAAACTGAAGTTCTCCGTTCTGGGGGATGGCAAGATGACCTCCAAAGGTACTACCGCCTCAGACCCATATACCAGACTGTAAGGGGTTTCCTGCGTGGCCCTTCTTGCAGTGGTTCGATAGGCCCACAGGACGCTTTGGAGCTCGTCCACCCATGCCCCTTCCGCACGGTCTAGTCGAGTTTTGATTCCCTTCAGAATGGTTCGGTTGGTTACTTCGGTTTGACCGTTGGCCTGAGGATGAGCTACAGAGGTAAAATTCTGCCGAATACATAACCCTGTACACCATTTTCTGAAAGGGTTACTGGCGAACTGCTTTCCATTGTCGCTAACAATGGTGTTCGGAAGACCAAACCTACAAACAATCTGTTTCCAAACAAATTTTACTACGTTGGCTCCCGAGATGCAGGATAACGGCTTTGCTTCGACCCATTTGGTGAAATAATCTATGGCAACTACCAAGAACTTCAGACCGCCGGGAGATTTTGGGAAGGGTCCTACTATGTCAATACCCCATTGACAGAACGGCCATGGACTGTGGATGCTTGTTAAATTCACCGGTGCTTGGTTTGGAATGTTTGAATATGCCTGACACTTTTGACATTTTTTAACATACTCTTGGGTGTCCTTCGACATTCGGGGCCAAAAATACCCCATTCGGAAGACCTTCTGTGTTAACGCTCGTGAGCCAGCGTGTGCCCCACACAAACTTTCATGTACCTCTTCTATGGCCCTTACAGATTCTGTCTTCCCCAAACATCGTAACCAGGGAGTTGAATATCCTCTTCGATACAATGAACCGTTCTTTATGCTATATCTTCCCGCGTTCATTCTTATTTTCCTTGCCTGGTTGGGGTCTTCGGGAAGCGTTCCTTCCGTCAAGAATTGCACGAAAGGCCTCATCCAGCAGCTTTCGTCTTCCCCAACCTCTGCCGCCTCCTCATCCGTTGCCTGCTCTATGCTCCTCCTTGGGAGTACCTCCACCAAAACTTCCTTGGTAAGGTGGTGGTACAGCATGGATGCCAGCTTACTAAGTGCATCAGCCTCCTTGTTCTGGGTACGGGGTACCTGGGTTATTCTGAACTTTTCAAATTTTGCTGCCCTCATCTTCACTTGTTCCAAGTAACGCTTCATGTGATTTTATTTAGCTTCATAGGATCCGTTGACCTGATTTACAACCAGCATCGAGTCTGCGAATGCATCTAGCTCTTTTATCTCCATACTACTGGCTAGGTTCAGACCTGCCAATAACGCCTCGTACTCAGCCTCATTGTTCGAGCAAGCAAAGTCGAACCTTAAAGCGTACGTCACCTTTTCCTCATCCGGCCCCGACAGGACAACTCCTGCCCCACATCCATCCGCCCCTGCGGCTCCATCCGTATACATCTGCCATAGGACTTGACTTGTGTTGGGGAAGGTTCCTTTCGCACCCTCTTGTTCTACCTGCATACTCTCTCCAATCGGCGTTTCCTCTCCTAGTATTTCTAGCAAGAAATCTGCCAAGGCTTGACCCTTGATGCTGGGCCTAGGTTTGAACGACATGTCATATTCCCCTAACTCGATCGCCTATTTGGTCATGCGTCCTGATCGCTCGGGTTGAAGTAATATGTTCTTGATCGGTTGGTTGGTCAGGATCGTTACTGGGTGAGCTTGAAAATATCTCCTCAAACGCCTGACGGAATATACGAGACTTAGAACTAATTTCTCGATTAAGGAATAGTTTAGCTCCACACCCTGCAGCACTCTACTAACAAAGTAAACCGGGATCTGCTTCTTTTCCCTTTCAGTCAGAAGGACCGAACTGATTGCTTCTTTGCTGGTGGAAAGGTACATCACGACTGCTTCTCCTTCCGTTGGACTAGCCATTGTGGGGATGGTCTGGAGATGCTGTTTGAGCTCCACGAGAGCCTTCTCAGCCTTCTCTGTCCATTCTACCTCCCCCTTCTTAATACAACCGTGCAACGTTTTGAAGAAAGGAATGGATTTTTCTGCTGACTTAGCTAGGAAGCGTCCGAGCGCGGCTAACTTTCCGTTGAGGGTTTGTACATCTTCTACCGTTCGCGGGGTTTTTAATTTCAACAGATTATCTATCTTCTCCTGGTTAACTTGTATGCCGGATGGTGTAACAATATGACCCAAGAACTTTCCCCTACTCATTCCGAATGAACACTTCTTCGGATTCAACTTCATGTTGATCTTTTGCAACTGCCGGATGGTTTCTTCCACATCTTTAATCAGGTCCCCATCCTCCCTACTTTTAATTACCATGTCGTCAACATATACTTCCAAGTTGCGCCCTATCTGCTTCTCGAAAGCCTTGTCGACCAATCGCTGGTATGTAGCTCCTGCATTTCGAAGCCCGAACGGCATTTTGATGTAACAATATGTACCCTTGGCCGTGTGGAAGGCTGTTTTTTCTTCGTCTTCCTTGGCCATCTGCACTTGATGGTAACCCTTGTAAGCGTCCAAAAAGGATTTCCACTTGTACCCCCCCCCCCCCCCCAACGCTTCCACCTTCTGTTCTATCTCCGGGAGGGGGTAGCTATCCTTGGGGCACGCCTTATTAAGATCTTTGAAATCCACACACATCCGCATGGATTCGTCCCCCTTCCTGACTAGCACGGGGTTAGCTATCCATTCGGGATATTGGGTACTCCGTAGGACCCCTGCTGATACCAGGTCTTCCACCTCCTTATTGACTATCTTGTTTCGATCGGATACCATTCCTCTCTTGGCTTGTTTGACGGGTGTGAATGCTGGGTTAATATTCAGTTTGTGTTCTACAACGGCTCTTGATACACCCGTCATGTCCTTAGGTTCCCACGCAAACACGTTTTTGTTTTTCTTCAACAAGGCTTCCAGCTCCTTCCTGGTCTCGAAGGGAAGGTCTGCGCCGACCCGTACGATGGCTTCTGGGAACTCTGCGTTTACCACGACCTGGATTTCCTCCTGTTCCGTCCAGCTATCCTGATCAATGCTTCCGCATTCCGCGATAGGCATGGGGATACTTTGAACGGTAAGTATCCCATTTTCTGAGGGGAATTTTAGCAGGCCGTGAATGGAGAAAGCTATAGCCTGTAACTGCCACATTCCGGTTCGCCCTAATATGGCTATATACCAGGATGGGGCCTCTATGACGATGAATTCCGCCACGATAGTTTTGCTGCGAGACGTGTTCCAATCTTCCAACACTAACGGAAGGTGAATCTTCCCTCGTGGCCACACAGATCTCCCGGAAAACCCTATGACCGAGGAGGTGGTGGGTTTGAGGAGTTCCTTAACACCCGGAGGTAACTTATTGAAGCAGTGATCATACATGATGTTTGTCGAGCTTCCTCCATCAACATAAATCCGCCGAACCATCGTCCGGGCAATAGCCCCACAAATCACCAATGGTTCCATTCCAACGTACCCTTCGGGGATCGGCTCATTCCTTCCAAACTCTATGGCCGTCTCTTTCCTTTTTTTAAAGGGAAATTAGAAGGACCCGCTTCTTCTACCGCCAAAATTTCGGTATCATATACAGTCTCTTTAACTTTGGGAGTTTCCGTCTGAACCTCCTTTCCCTTGCCTTTCCTCTGGGTCTCCTTCTCTCGTTTGTAACTTTCACAAGTTGCTGTGGCGTGACCCATTATTTTGTGAAATTCGCAATAGGCATTAGGGTCCCTTGGATACCTCTTTCGGAGGGGTCTTCCCTCCTTGTCTTCTCTTGACTCATTCGTCACAAACGTCTCCTGACGGTATGGTTCATACCTTTCACCCTGAGATCTCCCCCCGGACGTTCTTCCCCGGAAGGGTGTCCCCCCTGGGAGCGGAGATCTGTAAGCATTTTTAGGTCTCTCGAGATTCCGGCGTGAGGCAGAACCGAAGGTTCCTTTCCTCTCTTGTGCTTCGAAACGCAACTTTTCTGCGATCTCTTCCTCCTGCTTCAGTACCTTATTGACGGCACTGATCATATCATCGGCTTTGTCAAAGTCTCTTTTTGACAGATCCCTGAACAATTCACCTTCCCTTAACCCATACGTAAATGCAGCAATGATGAGGGAATCTTCCCGCACGGGCATTTTTCGACTCTGCTCGTTAAACCTCTTGAAATATGACCGGTTGGACTCCCCCTCCCGTTGTCTGCAGGCCATTATCGACTGGGACCGTTGTTGGTACTTCTTCTGTTGTATGAAGCTGTGACTAAACTGCGCTACCAGATCCTCGAAGTTAGAGATGCTTCTCTGAGGGAGGCTTGATAACCAGTACCGTACGGATCCTTCAAGGGTCCCCGCAAAGTATAAACACCATAGCTTGGGGTTCATAGGGATCATCTTCACAGCCCAACGGAAGCTGGCCACGTGGTCATCCGGATCCCCCGTTCCGTCATATGATTTAACTCGAGGTCCTTTCAAACCTGGTGGTATGGGCATCTCATTGATGTCATCCGTGAATGGAGAACGGAACCCCCTTTCTTCCGACGGCTTGTGGTGACCGTGGTCTTTCTTCTCCCTCCTTCGTGTGGGACGCCTATCTTCCTCGTGTTTCTCAGGTCGTGGGGCCTCCTCCTTCTGGATTCCCCTCGGAGGGGTGGAGTCCTTGTACACCACTTCTACAGACTCGTCATCACTGGAATACGTCAAGTTCCTCTCCACACCAAGTGTTTCTCCTTTGGCCTTCGCCTTAGTTTTCTCCATTTGCCTCATCCTTCGGAATCTGCAGAAAAGGTTGTAATCCTCCAACTCTTCCTGAGTGGGCTCGTTCCCTCTATTCTCCGGCGGCGGGCATGTGGAAGCCGATGCAGGGGTAAGCACTCCCCCTATCGGCTCCATGGGTCGGATAGGCGTCGTTTGGTGACGATCATTCAATGCTGCCTCTTGGACCATTTTGTTTGTGGTCCCACGGATGGCGCCAAATGTTGAGACCGATTCTCCGGGAGACTGCACGGGTGGTCTTCTTCACAAACAGCTTGAGAACAGAACCTGAAACCAAACGGAAACCTTGGGTCAGTTGCTCCCCGAGGGTGATCCTCGTGAGAACACTCCGACGCCCAAGTTAGTATTTATCGACGTGAGGTCTATCGAGTAATTAATGAAGAATCAAGGAGTCGTATTGAATGAGAAGAGTGAGTAATAAATGTACCGAGTGTTGGATTCGCTTCATATGTATGCATGAGTATTTATAGCTGAGCATGAAGGATTATGGGAGGGGAAAATCCTCCCTTCGGACCGGTCCCTCGCCGGGTCCATCGGTCAAAGGAGAGAAACCTCCAGTTCTTACCCGTCGTGCCATAGTACAACATCACGCCGACGCCGTCTTGGGGACTTGTTCGCATTAAATGCGCTCTGGGCTCGAAACCGCTTTTCCGTAATATCCGTTCGACCTTAGATCACCGTCATGGGGATCTGTAATTTTTGGCCGTCCGGTTCCTCAGCGATCGTGGGCCTTCGCAGGTCGGGATGGTATTCGATATACCTCATTAGTGATAAAATGGGGCATGTGTATAAAAATTATCAGACAACGGATTTGCATAATTAAATGTCAAGCTTAAGCTTAAAACGTGAATCCTGATGCAGTTCCCAGTGCCATTAGACCCGTGCCAACCATTCTGTTGGTCTGCCGTCGGTTGGAAAAGCCGATGGCACGGGGCGTCGGTTCGTTGACATTAGGATGAAGGAGAAAGTGATGAAGAGATGGGGTCCATTTGAATAAATATATGTATTTTGTGTATATATTAGAATTTTATGTGTACTTATAATCTGTGGAGCCTAAAAATATTAAGGGAATTTATGTCGTTGACAGAGTTATATTAAGTGTGGGGCTTCCTGGGTAAGGGATGAGACAATTCAGAGATTTATAATTTTCGGATATCTACTCTAGCTTCAGCTATTGTTACAGCTAATACGCGACATAGACATAGAATATCGACATAGATATAGAATAGAAATAAGAGCTGAAATAAGAGAAAGGAAAGAAAGGCATAATCTGTCTATGGTCTTTCTCTTTAACTTTAGGATTGACTCCCTTCCAAAAGTGTGTTAGTTTGTATCAGTTAGATTGTGAGTTAATGAGACGCTAAGGTAGTAAAAATCAAAGTGATAGTAAAAATCAAAGTGATAGTCTGTGAAGTGACCTTGGCAAACTACTCATTGTAGGAATACATATTACTCTATATACATTTTCCATTCAATTGTACTACTCATAAACATTTTTATTTTAACCCCTTAAAATTATTGCTATTTACATGTTTCTACCTAAATTTAAAATCAAATAAATACAGATGAAAGAATATTTTAAGATTAGATCACAATTACCCACTAACGAAATGGCATGTTCCTTTTCTTTTGTTTCTACATTTGTTTTCAATTTAATAGTTTATATAAAATTTAATTCACTTCATCTAATAATTAATTCTAAAAAGTTAATATTGCCAAAGTTATGTATTTATATTTTAATAAAATATGGCAAAAGCAATACCCAAAAAAGGTTCGCGTCAACATATTTCTTTTTCTTTTCTTTTTTTATTTACATGAACGAGCAAATTTATTTAATCTTTTAACCAACAAATATGAGATTAAAAAGTTAATAACATATTTTAGTTTTTTTGAAGAACTTTTATATTATTGTGAATAAACGAAGAATAAAAATTCGTAGCGGAGCACGGGCACCTATTACACTTGTTAAAACTAAAGGGTGAAAATTCCCGACACGACCTGAAATCCAACACGAAAATAATTAGGTTTGGTTAAGCTTTAATAGGTTCATGTCTAAAACAAGTCAACTCACCCACCTGTATATAAATTTGGTCGGTGTCCGGATTACCTTATGTATAAACTGGTCGACCTACCGACCCTTATAGTTTGATAAAAATAAATAAAAGGATGCAAATACTATAAAATTTTCTGAAGCCGACCTAAAACATCTTTCTTTAACCTTTTAGTTCCTCAAGATTACCATTATTTTTTTGGTCCATTATTTTATTTATGATGCATCAACCTGATTCTGACCCGCCAACCCGTTTGATCCACCAACCTGTTAAATTATATGGGTCAGTTTTGGATTAACATAATTTATATATGACTGGGTTAAGGCTAACTTTTCTGACCCGAAATCTTAAACGGGTCAGGTTAATTAAATCTATATAATATTACTTAGTACATTATATGAAGCAGAATGTGATCCATTAGATTCTATATTAAAATAAAATGCATTGCAATCTCGTTTTCTTTTAAGTCCGTTCCGTATCTATTTGTAATGAATAGTGATACCTTTATGCTAATTGTATTATAGGAAAAATTAACTTTATGTTTAGTAACCAGTGGGCTCTCACCCCGCGCGTTGCTGCGGGGATTTTTATGTGATACTGAGAAGATTGTTTGTTGATATTTATAATACATCCAAAAGATTATTAACTGGTTTTTTTACATGACCCTAAAAGATTGTTTGCTAATATTCACACTGCATCCAAAAGGCTCATTTACATGACTCAAAGATTATTCACATCAGTAAGTTTAGATGATGTTCGGCTATTTATGGCATGCTGCTTTAGTTTTTGGTTCTTTTAGTTGTTTCATCCGTAGTATCTGTGTGTAAGTGGAAACAAAATGTCATCAAAATTTTGTGGTTTTGTAGAACATTTTTAATATAACTAAATAGTTGTCATTTTGCAGCGGGTGTAGGTTCCTGCCACAAAAACAAACTAAACTTTATTCATAATAAGTAAATTGTAACAAAAAAATTAACTAAAGAGGGAATTGGTAAAATGGATCAAGAGTGGTATATACTTACTTGTCCAGGAATGTAGGAAGCCCTTGGATCAATGTCTCCGCAATCGTGCCAGGCCCCGCCTACAAAAATCCAACAAACACGGAAAACATTAAAGATTCAATCTAATTATTCTAAAAAATAAGCCATTTTCAGAATATAAGTAATGTTTCCAATATTAATAACCTTAAAGAAAACTGAACTAATAACATCAAATGTAGGATTTGAATAACGTACAGAAAAAGATCCTACCTTGGTAATAATGCAGTCGCAAGCAACCATCCACTTTTGCATCTGTGTCTTAATTTCTCTAACCTGTAATAAACAAAACCACAACTTTAAATATGACCTCAGACGGTAATGTAACAGGGCACAACAGGTTCGGGTCAAAATGATGTTTTGGTGCGAATCAACTACAACATGTATATTATTTTAAATAATGAACGAATTTAAAGGTAAAATTGTAGTGTTAAAATAACAATCACAAACCTTATAATTTTCTAATAGAAAACAAACAAAAACACTTAATTCAGAAGGCTAATTTTCAATAAAATAATATGATTTTTGTAACCATTACGTAGACACCAAATTATTTAAAAAGTAAGTTCTTATGACGTTCTCATAGCAATGGTAAACTACTAAACTAACCTTGTAGAAAAGATAATGATTTGAAAAATAGTCATTTATATATGCCAAATATTTCTCATGAAGGCTCGTTACTGTATGGAATTTCACAATTAATTCCGGTACATGCATATCTTGTATTTGCATATACGCATCACATGTATTGTTGGTAACCAAAATTTCTCATTTCATACATGCATATATGTACTTAGAAAAACTAAAAGTCAAAATTACCTCTAAGGCAATGATTTTGATTCATAATTAGCCTAAGAGGTCAAAACTTAAAAGGGCATTCTAATAAATAAAAATTGTAAGTGGATATAATTAACAATTGAACTTGCAAGCCGATATCACTAACAACTTGTTGATGCTTTTGATTTGTCAAATACTACAACGTATAAAACTGATCGAATGGTTTAAAAGGGGCTGAAGCATGTTCAAGTAATCTAAATTTGTTGAACAATTGATTATATCTTAACTCTATGATCCACAACTCAATGTAGGAGTGTTATTCAAAATTACGTAATTACTTTCAAAATTCATATCCAGATAACCACTTGAACAATAAAGACGGTTACCTGTTCTCGGAAATGATCTAGAACACGGTAATTGTGACTATGAATTTGCTTCCCGGGCCACTGATCCACACATATAAATCGATTCCCTTTAACAAAATCTAAGGGAAATTCCTCTGCTTTTTCTCAAACTCTATAAGAGAAATCCAATACACTAAAAGTTAAAACTTTTAATGACAAAAAGTTAGACATCAAAATCAATTAACAGTTGCAAGATTCAATACACCCAAAACCCCATCGAGATTATACAGTAACATATGATGGTCAATTTTTACAGTTTATGAAGAACTTAATTTTTCACAACACATTATACAGTAACAGATGATATCAATTTTCCCGTGTCTGTTAAATAAAAGAATTTAATTTAACTAAACAAATATGAAGAAAATGAAAACCTTTTGACATCGGTTTGAGTGGCAAACATTAATTCGTTATCATCTTCTGATGTTTCAGTAAGTTCAGTGACCTGGTTTGTTTCAGCCTATAATTTTGGAACAATTTTTTCTTTTGTAGGTCAAACAGCAAGCAAATTAACAACAAAAAATCTACAAACCTTAATATGAAAGCAGATATATAAACACTAATCTGAAAGCACAAAGGTGAAAATTAAAAACATAAAAATTTAAAAGAAAAAGGTGATGGATTAAACTCGCCTTTACAGGAGGGTACTTTTAGAGACCCTGAACTGTGATTCGAAAGTTTGAACCCCAAATTCGGGAAAATAATTGAGAGTAACGGGAAGGAGGTTGGCATGGTGTAGGAAGGAAACAACAACTAATAGGTAGACTGCAAACCCTAAATCAGATGTAAGAAACCCTAAAATCGAAAATGAAAGCTCAAAAAGGAAAACATCAGAGAAAAACCTGGAAATGCAGCAGAAGGAAGAACATATGCAGACCCTAATTGAACCATTTAAGCAACTATTTAACTGAGTTAGAAGGTGACGCTAATTCAAGCAGGAAATAGGATGAGAGGGCGAAGCAGGATGTGGAAGATGGCGGTGGTTTTACTCAGTTGTCAAATGTAATATAGTAAATAAATAAATAGTAGGAATTTATTTTAATTATATAATTTAATTATAAATTCAATTATTATCTTGACTGATATATAAATAAGGGTTTGTACATTAATTAATGGGAGGAAGTGTTTCCTAAAATTTAAGGGTAGTTATAGATAGATGTACAAGCTTGTGATCCGTATCTATTGAGAGCATGTGATTATCAAAACCGTATAAATAAAGCATTAGCCTTAGCAAGAGTCCTTCCGACAAAGAACGAGTTGGAAGATCTTGTAGAATCAATATTATGAAAATCTATGTGATGAGAAAAAAACTAATAGTTCATCCACTATAACTTATGCATATATATGTAACGTGATTTCATTTTTAATTAATGTAATTCGAATTTTTAATATATTGTTTGAATTTTTTTTTATAATGTACCGTTTTAAAAAATTGGGAAACTAAATATAATATGTGGGATCGAATGGAACCTATAACATATTATATGCAGGGACGGCCCTAAGTTCGTCATGACCCTAGTTGAATAATAATTTTGGGCCCCTATCTTAATTATAAAAATAAATATTAATGCAAATGGTATAAAAAATATTTGCCGAATAAGTTACGCATTTAAATGTGTCGCGTTTCTAAATGGTTAAAAAGGCACCCTAAAAAAATAAATCAATAAATGGTTAAAAATCAAACTAAAATTCTATTAAAAAAACTCAAAACACTACCAAAATAAGTAAAATTAATAACGAGAGTTGTGAAATTTGAACAGGTAAAGGATATAATTTTTTTGGATTTTAAAATACACAAGGGGTGTAAAACAAAATGGGCCCCCAATTTTTTATGTTTGTATAGTCCTAGGCCTACTTTGTATTCCTTCAGGGCGGTACTAATTATATGAGAAATGTTTATTGTTGGGTTTGTGTTATAATCTAGTTATAGGATAAAAATCCATATAACATAGGTTATAATTTGACTCTCATACCAAGCCCTCTAAAATTATGGAGAATTTATGAATATTATACCAAGACTCTCATACCAAGTTAGGTCTAGATTCAAAGTAAATTTTAGTTAGCTAGATTTGTTAAAAACATTATGCTTGTAATTATATAATTGTGTTTTAGTGTTGTTAAAAAGTGCATTTTGACTATTTTCACCTTAAAAATTTATTAGTAATTAGCATAAATATTAAAAACAAAAATAAAATTTCAAAATATATGAAATGAGATTTAAATTATTAGAAGCATACATATTGAACAATAGTATATTTATTTAGAAAAATTATATTCTTTCCTATTAAATTTTCCTATATTATATTCACATCTATAAAATGATTAACGTGTGAAATCTACTAATTATTTTTCATAGTTTCATTATTTAACTTGAACACTTATATTGATCAATCAAATATGAAGATAAGTAACAACATTTAGTAGATCATAGTATCAAATGACATTCATTTTTCTTCCTAAATGAGTTTGATGATTAAATCAAAATTAATAATAGTACAGAAGCGTTATTATTGTGTGTATCTGACCATTTATTTTAATGATATTTCCAATCTATAATAATCCATTTATTACACACAATATTTTCATGTTGAATGTGCACATTTTATAAGCACAAATCATAACCTACAAGTTATAAACTAAATTAGATTGTACTCTCTTCGTCCCACAAAAAATTTCTCATTTCACTTTGGCACAAGTTTTAAGGTGATAGTTAGTGGTGGATCATTGATAATAATTTTGATTAAAATATAAGATTGGTTTGGAGAGATAAAGATAGTTAGTGGATAGTTAGTGGTGAGGTCCTTTGTTATAATAATATTTTATTATGTGGAGCTCATCGCCTGTAAGAAATGAGAAGTTTTTTGTGGGATAAAAATTTATGATGAAATAAGAAGTTTTTTTTGTGGGACAGAGAGAGTAATATTTAAAACATCCCATTCATTTTCATAATATAAGTTTGGACATGAAAGGGAAATAACTTTTTTTTTAAACGGCAAATCTAATCTACTCCTAATTACCACATATGTCCACGGCGGGACTCGAACTCCTGACCTTAAGGTTGAGAGGCGGACACCATACCGTTAGGCCAAAGGCCCTTTGGTATGAAAGGGAAATATTAGTGGGGGAATGGATAGATGAAGTATGGTTGCTATTTAACACTAATTTCACTCTTTATGACATAAGATTTGAACACAGAGATCTTCAACTTAATATTATAAATCTTTTGCAATAAATGGTTGAGATCACCCTAGAGACACCATGTTGCCTATATAAAGCATATGTTTTCTGCATCCATGGTTCATCAGAAAAATGCCCAAAGTTTTCACTTTCAAATTTGGGGTTAAGTTTAAGTACAAGGATTAGGGTGGATATTTATGGCCGGAGCTTCCTGTCACCTCAATTCTGAAAGAAATAATGGTTGTTAACGGCTGCTCTTTCATAAAATTGTATGTGCATGAAGGTGGAGCCGTGATTGCTGTAATTTTTTTGTATTGGTGTGAAGGGAGCTCCTTTCATAAGTGCCCTTCAAATATATTTTGAACGTTCTTACTAAACCGTTTCCTCTTGAAACACAAATTCATAGCCATTTTATAGAAGTATATGTTTCCCTTTTAGTTATTATGGTTTTAATTCGTTATAATAGATTATATATTCTATCCATATATGTTTATTTTTTACTATTATTATGTCTTGCAGATAAATATATGAAACTTTACAGTCGGAGCAAGAAAACGTAGAAGTGAGCATACAACTATTTGCAAATGCTAAATGGTCTACTAGCGGAAAAGCCTATTAACATTAGAAGATAACGCATACTCACATGTCAAAGTTTTGTATAGGGATTACTTTATAAAAACATAAAGAGTAAATTACACGGATAGTCCCTGTGGTTTGACATGAGTTTTGGATTTGGTCCCTAAGTTCTAGAAATTACACTCGTGGTCACCGTGGTTTGAACTTCGTATCGGTTTTAGTCCCTAACGCTAACTGCCGTTAAAAATGGCTGTTAAATCTAGACATGTGCAAATCATATGGGGGTAATTTAATCCTTTTACCCTCCTCATCATCTTCATCTTCCTCATCACATCACCATTAGCAAAAAAATTCGCTTCTTCATTGCATAACAAGCACCACCACCATCAATATTTTGATTGACAATTTCATTTTTTTTGTTAAATGTCCGCACACTCTCCACTTTGTTTACCAAATCACAATCGTAAATATCTCCCTCCCCTCCCTTAAAAATAGCATCTTCCAACTTTGTTAAACCGTCTACTTCTATATCTCTCTAGAATCTTTATACCTTCACAAAAAAACACCTAAAAAATGGACGACATATGTCGCGGCGGCGGACTGTGTGACAGATGAGAGAAGAGGGGTGAAGACGGAAAAGGTCGTAAATCGAGTTGAGAACCGTTAGGTCCTTCTCGGCTCATGAAATTGACTATTGGGGTGCTGCTAAGAAATCAAGAATTGGTGGTGTCGGTAATGGATTTGACTTGAGGGAGAGACGAAGTGGCGGAGGGTTTTTAGAGGGCTCGCATTTGTGTGATGATGAAGCAGTGGACACCACAAAATCGAGGGGGAGAGAGAGGATTTTTTGACGATCAGAAAATTGACGGTGGTGGTTCCTGTTATGCGATGAAGGAGAGGATTTTTTTTGTTAATGATGATGATGAGTAAGATTAGGGGTGAGCATGGGGCGGTTTGGGGCGGTTTTTAACTAAAACCAAACCCCGCCCCGAAAGTTCGGGTTTTGAGAATTACACCCCGTTCGATTTCGGGTTTTTCGGTTTGGTTTCGGGTTTTTTCGGTTTTTTAGTTTCCTTTAAATTTACCAATTTGTTACCTTAAAAACTAATATTATGATTCAAACTTCCAAACCTTAACTCATTTCATTATAAATAAAAAACAACTAGCAACTTTAATATAATGTAATAATAAATTCAACTAACATAATTTGAAAAAAATTAATAATAGAATTACATCCAACCATTTTTTCGCAACAATCTTAGTCAATGTCTTCATCCATAGAAGTTTCATTGCATGGTTGCTTTCCTTTTGCAAATAAATTTATATCAAATCTTTTAAAAATATAAGAATATTTTTATAAAACTTGAAATATATATATAGGCGGGGCGGGGCGGGTTTTTCGGTTTGGTTTTTCATATGCCCCCGAAAACCGCCCCAAACATTCGGGTTTTCCAAAAATCAAAACCGTTGATGTCGGTTTTTCAAATGGTTCGGTTTTTTCTGTTCGGTTTTTTTGGGTTTTTCGGATTCGGTTCGGTTTTTCGGTTTTTATGCTCACCCCTAAGTAAGATGAAGATGACGGGGAGGGTAAAGGACTAAATTACCCTCATGTGCTTTGCACATGTCTAAATTTAACAGCCATTTTTAACGACAGTTAGCGTTAGGGACCAAAACCGATACAAAGTCCAAACCACGGTGACCACGGGTGTAATTTCTAGAACTTAGGGACCAAATCCAAAACTCATGTCAAACCACAGAGACTATCCGTGTAATTTACTCAAACATAAATATTAACATAATGTAAAATAACTCTGTAATTATGTTGTTTGTAACGTGTTGCTAGTACATTATTTTAATAAAATAATGTAAGTTGCACCGTACTTTAGTCTCGTATCATGTATTGAGTTAAATAATTATATAATGATCAAGATTAATCATATCAGTTATTTTATAAATGCTTTTTTTGGCCGTGTTAGGGTTTTCTTTGTAGTATGCTGGAGAACAAGTAGCAAAAGGGGGCGAATGAGATGTTGAGAATGGCAGACGAGAAGGATCGAAGAAAGGGATTTTTGCTTGGTAGGGTTTTTTTTGGTTATAATCTTGGAGGTAAAATTAGTAATTTTAATTATAAATATTTTATTATATATAAAGATTTTGCAAACCACTATTTCCAACGGAATTGTATGAGTTACCAACGGATTAAGGTCATTGGTGATTATTTTTCTACAATGTACCAACGGAATAATGTCAATGACCCGTTGGTAATTTAGAGCGGGAGTCTTCCCTCCAACTTAATGATTATTTCCAACGGGATAATGAAAATCCCACCGTTGGTAAAATTTTCCCTCCAAAACATAGATAATTGTAACACCTCAATTTTTAATACAAAATATTTCCGTAAAATCCTTTTAAAAACATTAGAGTAATGGTCCCAAAAATATGGATTTACAAAATCTTTGACATAAAATTAAAGTCAATAGTTGGTGTTACAAAATTATATCATAACTAAAGCCAAACGTGAATCCACCTTGCTATCTCTACTTAAACCCGTGCGCCTTCACTAGCAAACGCACCTAATCCTTAGCTCCTGAACCTGAGTACATAGCATCACAAACAAACATAGTACGTAAGACAAAATTGTCTCGTGAGATACATGGGTTTTTAGACCTGATATTAATATATAAATAATCGCATGCATTAGATATATAAATATACATATACATATATACTCTAGTTACCTCCGTGGTAACCCTATCTCATTCACATACATCGATCACCTCTTCGGTAATCCTGTCACATTCATTTATAACCTATTCGACCCGTCAAGTTGTTCGGAATGCCTCCAATCCAACAAGACCCCTTTTTTGCCCTACTAACCAGAATGCCTCCGATTCAGTAGAACCCCCATTGTCACAGTGTTCAGCCAAAGTGACCTATCTTTATCTTACTAACCAGAATGCCTCCGGTTAAGTCAGATCCAACATCTTGTTGGGTGATCGGAATGCCTCCAATCCATCAGTTTAAAGATACCGAGATAATCCAGAATGCCTCCGAATCTATCATGTACCTGTCCTATCTCAATCTACCCGTTATAACCATTACATGTGACTATATGTCACATCCATCAACAATGCCGTATGGCCGTCACACAATGTATCTACTAATCTTAGCTAGTATTCACACAATCAAATCAAATAATAACAATAAACAACTAGATTAGACATTAGTAATCACAAATTATGGAAATACTTCTTTACCGCTATGTACTCAGTTTTAAAAGTTCACATGTACTCACCTTAGCCAAGCTAAATCCAAATCGTGTTTATCAACACGAATTCTTGCTCTCCAACTTGTGAAATATCACCAATCCTTAGGTCTTCTTGACCTATCACCAATATCATCATATAATCTAGTTATTATCCATAACTAGGCACCATTTAATCATTATAATACCCTTAACCACCAAGTTCCCCAAACTTGGTGGAAATCTCAAAACCCTAGCTTGATGTTAACTCAACAAAATCTCAGATCCATCAAGAACACAAGGTTCTCATACAATCTTGGAGTGTTTTACACCCACCATATACATCTTTTAACAAGATTTCCAACATAGACTCTTCATACCCATGATTTACCCAAAACTCTACCCATAAACTAACTAGAAGATAGAGATACCTTAGATCTTTGACAAGGGTTGAAGATTTCCAAGTATGGTGATGTTCTTTGCTCAAGAACTCCCAAAAACGTCCTTTCTCTCTCTAGAATCGGCTGCACAAGTGTTGTGGGTGAAAAATGAGCAAAACCCTAGCTTTTCCCGTTTTTAATCTGTGTCTGAAGAGTTCGCGCCGCAAACCCCCAGTTCGCGCCGCGATTTTCCCGTGTCGTGAACTTCTCGCGATCGTGATCGGGTCGCGAACTCCGATCTCCAAAAACCCCGACTCTCTGCCCGAAGTTCGCGATCGGGAACCAATGTTCGCGCCGCGAACTGCCTGTCCCAGACAGGCTGCAGTTTTTGTTGATCGTTTCGACCCGGTTTCGTCCATAACTTTCTCATACGTTATCCAAACGACACGAAACCAATTTCCACGTCTTTTAAACGATTTATCCTTATTTATCATATTTTTATATAATTATTTATTTACCAAAAATTCGGGTCGTTACAATAATTACCAACAGCATTTCCAACTGATACCCGTTGGTAAAATGTAAAAACTAGGTAAAGTGTTTTCCGTTGGTAATTCCATTGGAAATGCACTAATTTACCAACGAACTTATTGTCCGTTGGTAAAATTCCGTTGGTATTGGCAACTTTTCTAGTAGTGTAGCCTACTAGGGGTGTAAATGAGCCGAGCTGAGCCGTCCGAGCCTGAAAAAGTGTGAGTTCGGTTCGTTTAAGTTTTGGAGAGATCGGCCCGTTTAAGTTTTAGAGAGATCGGCTCGTTTCGAGCCTTATATGTAAATATATAAATTTCAAGCTCGACTCGTTTAGGTTTTTGCAGGCTCGGGCTTGACTCGATTAAGCTCTCATATACACAAAATATATAATTCTTTTATTTAATTATAATATTTAATATATTATATAAACATTTCATTTTTATATTATACTATATATAATTTTATGTATGATATACATAGACACATAATTATATTTTAAAAATATAAATAATAATTATATTTTTATAATAATTAATACTCCCTCCGTCCCTTAATAAAGTTCGCATTTCTCATGGACATAATATTTTAGGAGATAGATAGTGGTGAGGTCATTGGTAATAAATTTGATTAAAATATAAGGTTTTTTGGAGAGAGAAAGTGTTTCTAAGAGATACTCCCTCCGTCCCTTAAAAAGTTCTCATTTCTATCAAAATATTTGTCCTAAAATAAAGTTCTCATTTCTCAAATTGGAGGGACTCACTCAATAAAATAATATTATTACTATATACTTCACTACTAACTATCTTTTAAAAATACTTTCTCTCTCCAAAATAACCTTATATTTTAATCAAATTTATTACCAAAACCCCACTACTAACTGACTCCTAAAAATTTGTGCCCAATTGAAATGAGAACTTTATTAAGGGACGGAGGGAGTAGTTAGTGGTGAAGTACATTATAATAATATTATTTAATTGAGTGGGTCCCTCCAATATGAGAAATGGGAAATTTATTTTGGGACAAATATTTTGAGTGAAATGAGAACTTTATTAAGGGACGGAGGGAGTATATATTAGTTTGTTTAGGCTCGCAAGCCTAAATGAGCTATTTGTCTGAAGCTTATGCTTAGAGTCATTTAATAAACGAACTCTAAGTTATACTTAAGCTCGGCTCGAACTCATTTAACTTGAGCTGTTATCAATATTTTAACGAGCCGAATTCGGGTAGCTCACAAACAGTTTGACTCTCTTTCACAACTATATTGGACAATCACATATGATTATATATTTGATTACATGTGATAATTTAGTACAATCACATGTGATTAAGTATATAATCACATGTGGTTGTACAATAATAATATATGATTAAGTATACAATCACATGTGATTATCACATTATATGTTATTAACAAATAAAATTAAAAATGTTAAAAATAATATTACATCCTTCGTTTCTAAATAAGTGACACTTTTCATTTTAGGGTGTTTCAAAATAAGTGACACACTTTAAAACTTTTCATATTTGGCAAAAAAGTGGGACCTCTTATGCACTAAGTATCTACTTTAATAAAGTGAAATCACATTTTTACCCTTATGTTTACTTTTAAAAATCATTAAACTCACTTTAATCATAATATATGAGACTCATCACTCATTAACTATCTAATTTAGTATTCATTACAATATTTTACCTCAAAAAACATGTAGCATAATTAGTGTTACTTATTTTGAAACGGAGGAAGTCTAATAATAATAATAATAATAATAATAATAATAATAATAATAATAATAATAATAATAATAATAATAATAATAATAATATAATTCTAAAAAACAATTAAATATATTTTTTTATTTTTAAAATGACCAAAATATCTCTCCATATATAAAATATGTTATTAATTTTTACCATTAATTATTATTAACTAATAATAATAATTTAGATGTGTAATTTGAAACTACACAAAATTTAAAAATTACTTTGAACATAACTTCTTATTTATAAGATATGAAAATTTAACAAATTCAGCTCACACGAGTGTATACCGAAATATTTTGGTGTGAAAAGGTCTACAAATTAATGATGTTTAATAGAATCTGGATAACGTAAGACTCTGAATGAATCAAACTTTCTCTCACATCTGTTTGATTAAGATGCAGATTTTTATTCAAAGATTAATTAAGAAATTTGATCAAACACTCTAGATTTATCCGATTAAAAGATTTACCCGTCTTAATAAAATCATAAAAGAGCTTATCAAACAACGCCTTTTATCTCTAACATTTAAAAACACCTTTGACGAGCGCATCACCGTATTTCATCATCGTCTTCTTCAGCTAACCACTTTAGGGTTTTCAAAATCTCTCAATTTTCAAATTACTACGTACCATGAGAGATTCCAACTTGGATCTGTTCGATCCGCGAACTGCTGTAATGGACTCTTCTGACTATACTATTGAAGTCGGCCGCGGTGACGGCGACTTTGGTTTCGCCTTCAACGACAGCAATTTCTCCGATCGTATTCTTCGAATTGAGATAATTTCTGAATCTACTGAGACTAGACCGGATGGTGAAGGTTGCACCAGTCTCGCCGATTGGGCTAGAAATCGGAAACGCCGGAGAGAAGATATCAAAAGGGATAATGGTAATTTGCATTTCGTACTTGAAATTTTGAATCTCAGAAGTCGGTGTATGTGTGCTTGTGTGTATATATCTGTTGTTATTGTTTGAGTTTTGACTATTGAATTATTGATGATATACATGATTTGGAGAATAATTCTGAAATTAGGAAAATGTTATAAAATGTTAAGAATTTGTGACTGTATTACGATATGAGTTATTTGATATAGTAGTCTGATGTGTAGGGGTGTAATCGAGCCGAGTCAAATCAATACAGTGCCAAGCTCGAGCTCGACTCGATTACATAATTGACACTTTCGAGTTCGGCTTGACTTGGTTATCAGTATAAAATTATAAGTGTTGACAAACTTGATATTTTCAAGCTTGGTTTGACTCAACTCGGTACTTTCAAGCTCGAATCGATTATCGATTAGAAAATAAAGAAATTGGGAAATATGCAACTACATAAAGGGTGAAAATGTAAAATGGCACAAGCTCGATTAGGCTCACGAGCTTTACGCCCAGGGTATTTTCATACTTAAATAGCTCGTGAGTTGCCTCGGCTCTCTGACACCCTTATGTGCTAGGAAGATTTTGCTGGTGGAGATTAAGATATTTGATCTTCTAGAAAGTTATATATGCTCATAATTTTAATATTGGAATATGCATAATTTAATACTTCGTATTAACATACCTCAACTACATGATAATGGTTTTCTAGCGGTGGACATGGCTGCTGTGGGCCCAGAGGAACAAATTCTAAATCAGCTTGATAACCTTCCTGATGATGTGGATACTGAAAACCAGGATGAAGAGACAGCAGCAATGATCGAAGAAGCACCATCAGGTATGATATTTGTTGATGTTGTGTTCATGTCAGAGTTTTTATATCTTACTTTGTTGAACTTGGCATTGAGCTGTTTATTTGAACTGAATCTTCCCTGCAACTTTATAGGAGATGAAGGTGCAAATGAGATTGATACAAACTGGAGCATGGAGTGTTCAACGGTTATAAAAGTAAAAACTGTGCATATTAGCTCTCCTATTTTGGCAGCAAAAAGTCCATTCTTTTACAAGGTGAATCCCCATGCCTGAATGGGTGTATTTTAATTATTTATACTATTTTTTGATAATTTTCATATCTGTTTAATTTTAACGCAGCTCTTTTCAAATGGTATGAGGGAGTCAGAACAACGACATGTAACTTTGCGGATCAATGCTTCTGGTACATATATCCTTTTCAGCTTCTTATACTTCATTATTGTTGTATGCATTTATCACAATATAATGGATCGATTTGGGCTATGTTTCACTACAAACGGGTGAAATGAGTTAAGCAAAATGATTCAAGTCATTTAACTAATAACTACTAAGGGAACATGTCAAATGGTCGGGCTGAAAGCCATCCGAAGTGTATTCATGCACATACAAACCTTCAAAATTGCTCTATTATGAATGTTACATTAAATTTGTAATATAATGGTTTTTGTAATCATATTTGGCATAATATAGATTCCCTAAAATTCAAAGAAAATATATGAAACTATGTTTGCAATGTTTTGACCTGTATAAAAACATGGACCCATTTGAGTGTTTTGATACTTTTTTTATGTGGAACAGAGGAATGTGCTCTTATGGAACTCCTAAACTTCATGTACAGCAATACCTTAACAGTAACAACTGCTCCTGCTTTGCTGGATGTTCTAATGGCTGCTGATAAATTTGAGGTTGCTTCATGCATGAGATACTGCAGTCGCTCATTGAGAGATCTGCCAATGACACCTGAATCTGCATTACTCTATCTCGATCTCCCATCTAGTGTTTTAATGGCTGAAGCAGTTCAACCATTGACTGATGCTGCAAAACAATTTCTTGCTGTTCGTTATAAAGATATAACAAAGTAAGCTCTTAATCATATTTGTTTTTAAATATTGTTTTTGTAAACATATTTAACATTAATCATCAGGTTCCAAGAGGAGGTCCTAAACTTACCTTTAGCTGGAGTAGAAGCAATTTTAGCAAGTGATGACCTGCAAGTAGCATCAGAAGACGCAGTTTACGATTTTGTCCTCAAATGGTCTCGAATCCAATACCCTAAAATCGAGGAACGCCGTGAAATCCTAGCCACACGTTTAGCCCAATTCATCCGGTTCCCCTACATGACCTGCAGAAAGCTCAGAAAAGTCATGGCCTGCAACGACTTTGACCACGAATTTGCCCAAAAAGTGGTTGTTGAAGCCCTCTTCTTCAAAGCAGAAGCCCCACACAGACAACACACACTTGTTGCAGACGAAAACCCCAGCCCAAACCGCCGGTTCGTCGAACGGGCCTACAAGTATCGGCCCGTTAAAGTAGTGGAATTCGAACTGCCACGTCAGCAGTGTGTGGTGTACCTGGATTTGAAACGTGAAGAGTGTGCGAATCTGTTTCCATCGGGTCGGGTTTATTCTCAAGCGTTTCATTTAGGTGGTCAAGGGTTTTTCTTGTCGGCTCATTGTAATATGGACCAACAAAGCTCGTTTCATTGTTTCGGGCTGTTTTTGGGGATGCAGGAAAAAGGGTCTGTTACGTTTGCAGTTGACTATGAGTTTGCAGCCCGGTCAAAGCCCACTGAGGAATATATTACCAAGTATAAGGGGAATTATACTTTTATGGGTGGAAAAGCGGTTGGTTATAGAAACTTGTTTGCGATTCCTTGGACTCTGTTTATGGCGGAAGATAGTCTTTATTTCATAAATGGGATTCTTCATCTTCGGGCTGAACTTACGATCAGGCAATGAAGGGTTGAAGTCAGTTAGTGAATTATGATCTTTTGAAACTGAATGAACATCTCTCATCTCTGAATGAGAGGAAATGTAAATTGGTAACTCTGGATTTGGAAGATTTCTGTTTTTTCTTTTTCTTTTTTGCAAATGCGTATTTAAATTGGTGTCTTTTCTGATTAGTGATATGTAGGGGTGAGCATTTAGGCCAAAAAACCGAACCAAATCGAAAACTGACCGGAACCGAACGAAACCGGAAACACGTGGTTCGGTTTTGTAATTTCTTGATTTTCGGTTTTGGTGAAATTCGGTCTAGTCATTGGATAGGGGTGTGAGTATCTGGGTTAGTTTGGCGATTACTAGCTGTTCTTGATCCAATTTGAGTTTTGGAATATAATCCTTCTCTGTATTCACAATAAACAATTAGAGAGATTATACGCTTTAAAAATACAATTTCGAAGAATTCTAGCTCATATGGGCTGTTTTCTTGGTTTGTGGATAAACATGACCTAAATCAATCGTATAGGAATAATGACTAATAAGTGTATTTCAAAAATCCACCGTTCATGAGTAAGTATGTTAAAAATGTTATATACTTGCATCAACAAGTACTCATCATGAGAAGATGATAAAGCTCATTAGGTTATTTTATCTTATATTTTACCATTTATTGAATGATTTGATCTTTTACTAGTATAATTTAACACTTTATAAATATTTATGAAAAATACGTATTTTTATATATAGACTATCTTTATTAGCAATCCAACTTAATCTAACTTATTTATTAAAAAAATAATTTTTCTCTTTTACACTAACACAACTCAATCCAACATATTTTTTTTTACGTTCATTAACAACCCAACTTAATTCCAACTAAATCAATCAACATATTACACTTCATATTATTTAGAAAAAGGTGGTGACACCAAATGATTTGATCTTTGTTTATGGCCTAGGTCACCAATTTGAAGAAGATTATACATTGGTGACCTAAACTTCGCAAACTCCCTAATGGAACAGTCTAAAAGACAAATTAATGTATATTTTAGGGGTGGCATGGTTCAGAAACTGAACCGAAATTATAAATGATGAATTTTCAAATTTAAATCGAATTGATTACATGTTATTGGTTTTGATTCAGTTCAGTTTTGGTTAATTTTTTTTTAGCCTAAATGCTCATTCTATCCGAGGATCGAACCGAAACCAATAAAACCGAAATGATAATAATGAATTTTCAAAATCGGAACCGAACCAATTACATAGTATCAGTTTGATTTCGTTAGGTTTCTGTTTGGTTTGTTTTTTCGGTCCAAATGCTAACCGATACTATATTAGGTTGTCAAAAAGTCATTCACGCTTTGCTTTACTTGCACGCCACGTGTGTCTAACCGCAATAAGCTCTTATATAAATTAAAAAAAAAAAAACATGTACAATCACACACGCTCGCCACAAAACGGATCAAAACAGGTAGGGTTTTATCGAACGCACAACCATAATCCACCGCCAACATGCCGAAGAACAAGGGAAAGGGAGGAAAAAATCGCAAAAGAGGGAAAAACGAAGCTGACGACGAGAAGCGTGAGCTCGTGTTCAAGGAAGATGGTCAGGAGTATGCTCAGGTGCTCCGCATGCTCGGAAACGGCCGTTGCGAGTCCATGTGCATCGATGGCACGAAGCGTCTCAGCCACATCCGCGGTAAGATGCATAAGAAGGTTTGGATCGCCGCCGGAGATATAGTTCTCGTCGGGCTTCGTGATTACCAGGATGATAAGGCGGATGTAATCCTCAAGTATATGCCAGATGAAGCGAGGCTGTTGAAGGCGTACGGTGAGTTGCCGGAGAACATTAGGCTGAATGAAGGTGTTGTTGGTGGACTTGATGATGAGGAAGATGGCGCCGGTGATGATTATATCGAGTTTGAAGACGAAGATATTGACAAAATCTAGGGTTTGTAATTTTTCTGTTCCTTTTTTGCTTACTTTTTAGGTTGCTCACAATTGAAATGGAAAATTAATGGTAGTTCTGTAACGAATTGATTTACAAGGGCTTAATTAACATGTTCATGGAACGGTGGCACTATTATGTGATTTTTTGGCTTCTGCAGTTTCAAAACTGTGATGGAGTGAATGTAATGGACTTAAAATGGAGTGCCGAAGAATGGATTTTGTACAATCTTCGCTCTTTGAATGCGATTTGTGTCTGAGAATTTAGTTTTGTTTTTGTTAAGATATCATATGAACAGATTTTATGCATTTAATGTCTTGTTATTGATTATAGTTGTTTTAAGTTATGTTAGTCTTGTTTCGTTTATCTGTATAATGATATACTGTAACTGATAATGGATGTTTTAAGCATTGGATGACCTGCTACTTTTAAATGGTTTCATGCGCCAAGAGCCAAATGTCTAAAGTAGAATTGAACCATAATCTCTGTTGGTTTGTGTTTTTAAATTGATGCTCGCCTTTGATCATTTATTTCCTAGGTATTGCTTTGAAGCCGACTTGAGCAAGATTGAGCTTAAGTCGTTGAACACTATGATATATTCATTAGAAACCGGGTTAAGAAAGTTTGACTTGAATGAGCTTAAGTTGAGCTCAATAACTTGATAAAAGACGGACTTGTTTTATGTTTATTTGAGCCGAGCTTGGCTCTTTGCAAGTTGCAAGCTTGTCTTCTGTATTCAAACTATAAATTTTGGCTAATAAGTTGAGTTGCATGCAGTCAAATTTCTAGGACTCTGTTAGGTCTTGATACTCGAAAAGATCCAAAGCTTTGAGATTCCATGTCAGTGTTGCGTAAGGGTGCAAAGCTAGGGTGTGCAAAAGACTTATCATATAAAGTTAAGTTCGAGTAACTTTCAAACTCAAGTGTGAAAATACATTTTAATAAGACTCGTGCGTCTTATCAAACTTGTGTTATATTTTTATTAATTTTGTTATTGATTATATATTTCTATTCGAGTTGGATCATTTTTGTAACATCTTTAATTTCACTAGATCTCACAAACGAAATATTTCTAGAGAAAATACAAATGAAATAAAACAACAATAAAAAGGCGATGTATGATATGATTTTTGGATTTATGCTTGGTTTAAAACCATACAAACAAAGATCGATGGCGAAGTTGGGATGAATGTTTATACCAAGTGTTAATGTGCAAGAAATACAGAGATAAGAAAATTAAGAACATGTAACAGCTGAAAAATAAGATGAGATGACAAGGTTATCATTTTCAGCCAAGAACATAGCTTGCTGTACCATCTCAACAAGAAGAGATACAGCATCGTAATCACTACAGTAAGATATAAGCAAACTTAAAAAAAACAAGCTTTCATGCTGATTTATTGAATTGGTGATTCAGAAAGCCAAAAAAATCAGTTGATACCCAATGAATAATAGACACCTAAATTGGTTATAAGCCTCAGGCTGACAAGCAAACACGGGTCCAAAATCAGCCATGACCACCATATTGGATCGTATCTGCATCAATTAAGAAAAGAGACTCAGAAACAAATCCCAACTAAATCAGTTATCACTGCAAGGATGCAATTATCTGGTCAACCTGAATCAGTTATATGTTCCCACAGATGACAAATAGCCTTCAAATGATCAAAGCATCTTACATCTAGTACAACATTCCTAAAAGCTGTAAACCATATACATTACATACAACTCCTCATCAACTCCAGAAAATACGGTTCCTAATTTGGTACAACATATAAAATTTCAAAGATATTGAACCAAACTTAACTCATGTATCACTTTGTCATAGACATGGGACTACTAATTTGCTTAGTTCATCCTCTAATCGGTATAGTAAAAATGAATTTCCATTTACAAATACTTCGTATAAGAAATGCTAATCCATTTCAACAATCTATAATTAACATAAAATCAGATAAACACAAATCAATGAATCATATAAAAAGCAATAGTTAACAGATTAATGCCACCTTTTTCTCTCATCTGAGCTTCCCCTTAACTGAACTCTGCCTCTTTGCAGCTTCATTAATCTTCTCAATATACCCTTCAATAGGCGGCGTCAACGTCGCCATGAACCTATTCACCGGAAAAGGAGTCAAATCCGGCACCAATGCCGCCTCCTTTCCGGCAATGCTTCAATCGCCGCTTTCTTACAATTTAACAACCCTGTCTCTGCTGCTTGTCTTGCTCTATGTTTCCTCATCAAAACCCTACTATACTCCTTAGCTAATTTCCTTCCATCTTCAACTGTCAATTCGTATTTCTGAATCTTATCAGCGTCAACAAGCCCTAATGTCACGAGATCCAAACCTTCTGGTCCGATTAGACCGGATTTATCATCGTCATTTTTAGCTTTACTTTTGTTTTTCTTAAAATTCGCAATCTCTTGCTTCCTATCTTCAGAAATCAACCCCATTTTCTCTCTCTCAGCTTCTCGTTCACGTTCCTTAGGTTTCAAAAACCTTACCGGAGCTTTCGCCTGCAAGCAATCGTCGACCATTTGTTCCAGTTGGCTTTTCCTGTGACCTTTTGTCGCCGACGGATCAGGTGCTTGTTGACCTTTTTTGATTGTGATTTTTGATCGTTTTAGTGCTTGACCTTCCTTGACCTTGCCTTTTCCTTTTGCGGTTCCACTGACAGAACATTGTTGTAGGAATCGGTGACCTAGGGTCTCGATTGAGGAGGTGAGTGGATTGAATTTTTTGATATTTGAAATTCGCATCATTCCGACGAAATTATGAGTCGTCACGGTGGAGATGTGATGGAATCGGAGGGACTGAACTAGGGTTTAGTGATGACTGATGAAACAGATACATAACATTTACAATATGGAAGAGAATGGGGTTGAATATGACAATACATAAACATAGGGGGTTATAGTGTAAAATATAGCTAAGATAATGGATTCTTAACATGTTCCCCCATTTTTAATCTCTCTATATTCACCATTATTATTGAATTCTTTTAACATAGGAAAAAAAAAGGAAGTGGATTTTAAACTACATAAATTTATTTATGTACCACAATCTATGTTTTAATAAATTTTTACTATATTCTTTAAAACACATATAATATGTTGAACGAAGTAGTTTTTACGGTTTAAATATCAAATACAAAAAGAAAAACTCCATTGTGTATATGGCATCACATACTTTTTTACCACTATGGTTTTTCCAAACCCGCGAACCATATACAAATTTAGGTGTTCTTATAGTTCAAACATATATGTATCTCAATCAATGTCATTTTAAATTAAAATTTTAATAAAAGGTAACACGTTGGTTTCCAAACTGAAAACTGGTTTTAGAAAAATCAGAAGTAGAAATGACACTAAATATAGCCGATTCATATCAGGTCCCGGTTCAAACCTTCGGTTTTGTAGATCGGAAACTGGTTTCCTGATACCCTAATCATACTGGCATAGTTTAAACACTCAAGGTTGACAAGTTTTATATGGGAAGTAAAACAAGAGTAGGGCTACATACATATATCCCACACAAGATCTATACTACATTTCAAGAATCAATACCATATATATATATAAACAACATCGATTCATATTCGACAAACAAAGTAAATGTAGAATTATGGATTGAAAACCATGACCATTTATTCGGTCCCTGCAATCTTCTTCTTTATTGACTCGATATCGGTCGCTAGCTCTTTTCTGCTCGACTGTAGTACAAAAAACATGACATTATTATTTAGTCATCTTATAGCTATAGTTTCTAAGAGTTGGGCCGGGTCAAAGCTCTACCCAAAAAAGACCAGCTACACAGATTGAAGGTTATTACCTTGAAGAGCAGATATCGGTAAACAAACCATCCAGAATATCCAAGTCCTACCAACTCCATGATCTTTGGAAGCTGAAATTTTTATCCAATCATGAGAAACAAATTCAGAAAAGGATGCATATAATACCAAAATCAATATATAACCTAATTTTTTTGGTTCTTTATAATATTTGTAATCAAATCAGACACGTTGATTTTAAAAATATTTGGACAAAAAGTGTCCAGGTCAACCCAACCCACAGTTTTCGACCCGTTACTCAACTCGCCCATTTTGCAACATCTACTTACCAATGGCACGGAGTTGATGGCACCAATAAGAATTGAGGATAGCCAAATTGCAACAACACCTCCTCCTCCATATACGATAACTGTCGACTTGTTTTCAAGTGCATCCCACTACAAACAAGTATAAAAGAAACTATAAATATAAAAAATAAAAATAAAAATAAAAAGTATTGTAAGGAGATACGAGACGAGTAAAAGGTTTTGAGGAGTGTTAGAATGTTGTAGTATCATATTCACCTTTTCCTTTAGGTCGGTGAGCAATTCGTTAGGATCAGCGGAGGATGCATCTTCTGAGGCCTTGATCCGGAAGAGAGTTGACCTCTTTGACTCTAATATGCAAAAAGAACATCATCCATAAATAAAATTCACTACTTATGCAATAAACAGCAAAAATTGCTTAGACAGTTAAAGCAAAGCCAGAAATGTAATTTTTACAAAATGTAACAAACCAAAAATTATGCTTAGATGTAGCGCAGTCACAAAGATGAATACTTGAATTATGGATTACTTAAATCCCATTCAGCAATCTAAACATTTATTACTTGAATCCCAATCAGTAAATAAAATTAGGGTTTACTTAAAGAACATGTACTGTAGTTCAAAATCGAACTTGTGTAAAATACAAAACATCATCAGACTAAAATCAGCAATCTAAGCATTTATTACAACATTAAAATCTTCACTTTCACCAAATGCAAGTGTTCGACGAAATGCTTGAGAGAAGTATACAAATAGATAAATGTTTACAGAACATCAATTAATTCTCTAACTGAACACTTGAATTACGGATTAATGGGTTACTCGAGTCCTAAACTCTTGATGTGCCTTCTTATCTAAGCAGTTACCGAAACAAAATTTCCACATTCACCCAGGTATTCGCTAAATTGCTTAAAGAAAAACACACACAAACAAACAAATGGATAAAATTTACCTGAAACCTGTTTGATGGAAGTAGAAAACGAACGAGCAGGGAGGTTTGGTAAGGCGGAGCAACGAGCAGTGGTGGTTATAGTAGGAAGACGTGGTAACATGACGCCGGTGGCCGCCATGGAGGTGGAAGTTGCCGCCGCATACACCGTCGTCGCCATATCAATTGCTGTCCGCACAAAGTTAAGTTCGTCCTATCTTTCCCGAGCTCTCTTTTTCTTTTGTTTTCTCATTTTTTAGGTTTTATTGTTAAAAAATTAAGAAGGGGGGATTTTATTGTGACACGTGTAAATATGAAGCTTCCTGATTGGTTGCTTGTCTATCTTCACAATCCACGTTTGAAAGGTTCATAGAAATAGAACATACTTTGTCTGGGCCTTAAAAGTTATTGGGTCCTTGTATGATCTGGCGTTGTTAGCCTAAAAAATCATTATTATTCTGATTTTTGAAATAACTTCTTTAAGTGAATGGTTTTTGCAGAAGATTATAATAATTATTGATTTTTATTATGCTGTATTAGTATCTCAAGACACCTTTCTTATACAAAAGTTTAAAAACAAAAAAGATGAGAGTTCTAAGATTTTGTTTTAGAACCCTATTTGACAAGTATAAAAGTTATTCATGTTTATAAGAGTTTTTCAGGGTAATTGAGTTTCGTAATGTATATGATCTCGTTAATATATATGACCTAATCGTTATCCTGATCATTTTTTAACCTTCCTCTTGGCTGTCTGGTAAATGTTTGCCTATGGAATGGATCGAACTCATAACCTTTAAAAAAATTAGAGTAAATTACATGGATAGTCCCTGTGGTTTGGTACGAGTTTTGGATTTGATCCCTAAGTCCCAGAAATTACATGGATAGTCACTAGCTTCATGCCTTAGTATTGGTTTTAGTCCCTAAGCGTAACAGGCGTTAAAATAATCCATTAAATTTGATCATGTGCAATGCACATCAGGGTATTTCTGTCATTTCAGTTTTATCTCTTCGTACAAGATCCCCAATTACATAAATCTTCTTCCTCCTTTCTCTTCTCTCTCTATAACACAGAGATCATAAATAGTACCGGGTAACTCCCATGAATCAGACTTGCAAACATCAACTTCTGGATGATAGAGGTAGGCAAAGGGAAAGAGTGTACCTTGCGCTTTAAGTATTGTACCACAATGTGACAACCCTCGAAAATGGGCCAGTTTCCCGACCCTCGATTACAACCGGGTACTGAAATGTAAAACAAACCGTTATTAATAAAATATGTTTTATTATATAAGCCTAGCAATGAACTGTATTATGTGTTGATCATACACATTTTAGTTATGCACATTCTTTGTGCATCGATATATTAACAAAACACAGCGATTCTTTGAAAGAATCCACAGTGTAGCGAGTTAGTGACGCGTTAACGTAAAGCTCCTTTTATATAACTAAGAATATAAAAAAAATACTATAATTGCTCTTTCCGCGTAATACATTTATATATGGACCGAATTTACGTCATGATAAAACAAGACACAAACCTCTAACTATATCAGTACAAAATTAATATGTGTCAACAAGAATTTAACACGATGATTAATATAACCAAACAATTAACCATCATTTTATTACACAATATATATTTTGTATTCCCCAATTAACTAGCTAAACTTACAAAAACTAGTTGATTAATTAGTCACCATCAAATGAATAAAACCCCACTCAAGTAACACTCTAACAAGTTAATGTGGCTAACTAGTTAGCATGTAACAAGAAAGTAAATATCATGATGAAGTCTCTTCCCTATACACTTATGTTTCTTAGTATCAGACAAAACACACAACAATTTCCCTTTGGCTTTTAATTGAAATAAAGGTAAAACAAATTAACCAAATATACACACATCTACAAATGGAAGAAGTGAACCCCTATGAATTTTCCCCATCACTCTCTCTTGTCTCTGCCAACCTATAACCCCATCTCCTCCATACTTGTCAACTTTCCTTACTTGATAACATCATGTCATTTTATGATACACCAGGTAACTAGGATGGGTAAAGACCAAAATTTTTGCATTTAATCTTTCCTTGCGGCCTCATCCCACCTCTCATTTTACTCCCTCCACACTCTAGAAATTCCCAATATCTCTAATTCTTCTCCTTTGAAAGCTAAGAACTTCAAGAATAAATTACCAAGGAGTGGTCCCAAAGAAGCAACTAACATCTTGGAGCTTGTAGCAAGAAGAGATCCATCCAAAACCGAAGAAAACTCGAACCGGGATTTATTGTGAGCAAGCACCATTCTTATATTTTCTTTACTTTGAATCTTTATGTTATGCTAAGTGTCGTTTAGTCGTAATGTTAACCAACCGAAAATATACATTATACCACCTACAATTTAACCGACAAGAAAACTCCTTGTTAAACATCTCACTTACAAACTAAATACCAACACTTTGAAGCTTAAGAGCCACTATAATAAAGAGCAGATCTAATCGTCTGCAGTTAAAAATAATTAAATATGTGATATGAAAACAATCTCTCCAACTATAACAACTTTCTAAACCCAAAAGCCCCAACCAAACACTCCGTTCGAAGACCATGTGTTGTCTATATCTCATAAATAAATTTCATGTAACACATAAGAGAACTTGTATTATGGATCAGTGATGTACTATGTATGTAAGAGTATATAAACATGGATTCATGTAACTCATTTAAACAAAAAGTAACTCATTTAGAGCATCTCCAACCATAAACTCTATAAAACTCACTCTATCTCTGTAATTTGTGGATCCATTCACTCTAAACATAACCTCAACTCCAACCATAAACTCTATCAATCCCTCTAAAACTAGTGGGACCCATAGAAATCATATTTTTAATTAATTTATAATACATTACAAAATAAAATTAGTGAAGGATGTGTGGGATCCATGGATAGAGACATGGATAGAGGGGATACCTTCTCACTTTAAATATAGAGAGAGCTTTTCTCTCACTTCAAATATTTAGAATGAGGGATAGAGGTGTATTGGAGGAGAAAAACTTCAAATATAGAGATAGAGAGGTTGATAGAGGTGGGTTGGAGATGTTCTTAGTCAAATATATATATGCATATACATAAAAAGACAAAAGTAGAGATCATTTGGCAAATTGGCATCGAAGTTAATGTAAGTTGTAGGATATGACTACACAATAACAAGAATTAAAAGTTATTTTAAAATAATGATAATCACATTTTAATAATTCAAAATTAAAATGGAAAGCATACATGAATACATACATTTAAGTGCATTCAATGGTTAATGTTAAATTGTAAATTTCATGCTTAATGTCGATGACTAGCAACATTTGTGTTGTACCCTATGCATTTGGAGTTGAAACTTTAGTGGACTCATGCATGATCCCCATACATCATCAAATACATACATGATAAGGATGTTTAAAAGTAGTAGCAGACTTAAAATTTATGTATACAATTATATACTAAACAGTAAACACTTAAAAAAAATATGTATATAAAAGCTGGTCCTTAAAATTTCGAAATACTTAACTTAAGAACATATTAATTAATTACTTTATTTTCACCTCGAAGATTGTACTGAAATAAAAACACATATCTTCTGAAATACTTTAATGAATACGTAAAACTCACCACAAATAAAGTAATTGGAGGAATTAAAATTAAAATATAAATCTTTAGTTAACTTGAAATTAGTATTTTATAAAGCAACCAACGAATCGTGCGCACCTAATGACATTTAAAAACATCAAATGAGTGCACCACTTGCATACACGTGCTTGTATAGTCTTCCACTTACCGTTTGACCTCACACATTTAGGTTGTTGAGCCGCATTCATTCAGGCACCGTATTTATTATATTCGTCATTGCTAGAGTTTGACCCAGGTGAGTTTTCACAGCCCCCTTTTACTGTATTTTTAACTGTTTTGGGGTGAGAAACATATAATTGTTTTATAAATGCATGTATGACTGTTATTGTTTATCTAGTAAATTTTAATTGTGACGAGTCATGCATGAACACTATTATGGGAAAATTGTTGTTTTGAAAGACATATATGAATAATATTTTAATACAATCAGTCTTTGCGAAAATTTGGATACACAATACTTTTGAGATAGCTGGTCGATGAAAAGACATACTCAAACAAGTACTTTTACCAAAAAGTCTTAATTAAGACTCTATGAAAAGCTAAATGAGTTTGACGAATACTTGTCATGAGGTTGGTGAACACTTGCCATGAGATGGTGAATACTTGCCATGAGGATGAACACTTGCCACGAGGGTGAACACTTGCCATGAGATTGGTGAACACTTGCCATGAGTTTGGTGAATACTTGCCATGAGTTTGGTTAACACATGCCATAAGACGATGTACACACTGTGTGTCACACTCCGCCAAAAACGATTTTATAGTAATAAATGATTTGCGGAAGAACGGGATGCAACATTCATGAGTAACACAACTTTGATTATTGCAAACATTTAATAGTTTTAAAATGTCATTAATTACTTGAAATAAGTATTATCAAATATTTATATCTAACTGAAAAAGGTTAAAATAAAAATTAATGTTTAGAAATGAAAAGACGTTCGTGGCATCTCGAAAATATGCATGCTCATGATCCAAAGTCTAAGGACTCAATGCTTCTCCTATTTACCTGAAAAACATATATAAAACGATCAACAAAATTGTTGAGTAAATCCACAGGTTTGATATCGGTTTTGTAATGCAAGGTTTTGTAAGCCAAACATGACAAAAATTGTATAGTAAAATGTTAATTGAAAATGATTTAAAATACAAAGTTTTTATGTGCCAACCGGCATAAATTGTATAATAAAATATAAATTTGAGTTACCCAAAATGTATATGTAAAAACAAAGTTTTTGTGTGCCAGCAAAGTAAAAATATGTGTGATGATAAGATGTTCGAAAATGATTTGATATAAAGAAATGTTGTGATAAAATTTGATATGTAAAAACATGTAAGTAAATAAAATAGTAAGATGGTAAAGAGTAATAAATATTGAAAATGCATGACTGGTGTCCCCAACAGTTAGCTACGCCATTGAGTTAATATGCCGACCCTAAGCCCATAATCAAACTGCAACTCTAAGTGTGATGTTTCTGTTCTCTAAGATATGCACTCCCCTGATGGTTGGGTAGAACCGTTAAAGTAACAACAAAAATGTGGGAGGAAGAGTCTCAGCCAATGGTACCATCTGCATATCCAGGGCCTAGTCGCAACTAGCTAAGATTATGGCATGTAAGCATCTACCTATGCACTACACCTACTTAGTCCGAGTATAAAGACTGTTTGTCATGGTTTGAATAATGTATCATCACAATAAAAATAATGTAAACATTTAAATAAAAACAGTTGATATGTTTTTCACCCCAGAAATTTGTAAAAACACTAAATAAAATACGGTAAAAGTGGGGCTGTGGACTCACAGTCAAAATATGATTTGTTAAATACGATTTTATAAATAATGTAAACATTTATAAAAATATTTGATATGTTTTTCACCCCAAAGTTGTAAAACAATAAAAAGAGTAAAAAAGGGCTGTGGACTCACCTGATGCAAGCTTCCAAAATGCAAACAAATAAAGTGTAAGATCCAACCAAAAGACTTCTACTGACCTAAATGCATAGAAATAAACTATAAGCGATATGTTGGTGACATTGTTGAATAGATATTGTATCTAAAGTATTTAGATTTGTAGTTATTAAGTTTTAAAACAAAATATGTTTTTTTATTTTATTAAAATGCAGTAGGTAGTTATACATCTGATTTTACATGATTGTAAATAAACAATTATTAATTATATAAATAAATAATTATTATTTCAAATAAATGATTTAGTAGTTAAAAGTAAATTAGATAATAAACGAAAAGTAACTATTAATAGATATTATAGTAAGAATTTCAGAAAATATTCATTCATATGAATAAATGGATATTAAATATCAATACGTAAAATGATTTAAACTCTTATTGTATTTATAAAATCTGATTCTAATTTCACATATAAATGTTTAAATGTTTTTGAGTTTATGGCTTGAATTTCGTAGAAACAAAATAGTAAGGAGTTTATTTAAAAGATATTTGGCTTAAGGATTCAATTTGCTAGTGGATTTAACTGTGATGGGCTGAAATAAGGAAGCTAGGCTCGGTACACTTTCTCGGGCTGGGAGATTTGGGCCGAAGACTTTTCTGGGCCAGTCGACGGCCTACAACTGAAAACGAAGGTACAAACTGGGTTTTCTTCAGGGATTCGCCGGAGCAGAAACGATTCGCATAACGTCGACAAATCTTCGTCACACACCTACTTTGGAGAAAAACAGAGGAAGTAACAGACAAAGATTTTTATGTGATACGCACAACAACAATACTGAAAAACACAACGGGGCGACGGAACAAAGGTTATGCGATCAAGTGGTGGTCACAAATAATAAAACCTGCAACAACACACACACAAGTGTGTGTTCGACGGAGAACAAAAATCAGAGGTAGCGAGTGAAAGCTGGTATACCTGCTTGGAGAAACTGCCGAGAGATGGAGATCACGGAGGAGCAAGCTTTTATTCGGAACCGTTTGTACTTCGCCGGAGATTCTTGTTTGTTGCCGGAGAAAAGAAAAACTTGGGAGATATGGATCGAGATTGTTGTTTGTTGCCTAGTTCAATTCGGAGATGAGAGAGAGAGAGAGAGAGATGAGAAGCCTTCTTTTGGTATTACGGGAGAGTCGAAATAGAGGATGATGGCCGTAAATGGTGGTTTCCGGTGATGTTATGCTATAGAGAGAGGGCGGATCAGTCAAGGTGGTGGGGATGGTGTTGTTTCGAGTTCTGGTTCCACCGACGAGTTGAATGGAAGGGATATGGCGGTCATATATGGGTTTATTTTAATTTGGTAATGATATATGATTGGTTAATATTTTAGGAGTAATATTTAATAAATACAATATTTGGTATTAATTCTAAAACAAAGGAGGTTTATAGTTGCCATGGATTGAGTGGGGAGGGAATCGGCTGCCATGGTGATATTTCTAAGTTTTAATTCTTTTAAAGTGGTGGTATCGATATATATAGCTACTGATATAATTGCTTGTATATACAGCTCAATTTTTCGAGGTTTTATTTGGTTGTTGATCTTGATTATTTCCTCGTTGAAAGTTATATGTTCAGATATATATTTGGCTACTTTCAATATTCTTGTATTATATCAAGTGTTAAATGTTTGTTACTCGTTTATTTAATCACGTAAGATGTTTCATACTTTGTTTTTCATTACGATTTGTTTGGTCGAGCTATTGAAGCATTACTATAAAATTTATGTTTTTGATTTGTTTCATAATTATGTTGAGTCACCAACTCGCTAAATGTACAACTATAACTATATGAGACCTAAACTACCATGTGCATAAAAAAATGATGATGTCTAGAGACATGATATAAGCATTTTGCTAATGTTAATTGCGATCTAGTTAATATCATAAATGATATTAGGGTTTTACGCTATACTTAAATGTAAATAAATGCTCTCATAAATTAAATTAGGGTTTCATTACACTATTAGGGTTTCAATAAGTGTCGAATTAAATGTCTAAATTTGAGGGTTGTCACACTGTGATACTAAGATGTGACACTACATTTATAACAAAAGAATTCAAAGATAATCTCAGTACACGAGTTGTACTTGCAAACATTTCGGAATAAATCAACGATTTATAGAGTCATAAACCTGTGAACTCACCAACCTTTGTGTTGACACTTTTTCTAATATGTTTCTCAGGTACTTTAGCTTGAAGTATTTTGCATGGCATTTGAACAAACCGGATTACCACTATTGGAAAATCGTATATTATCTAGTACGAAGTCAACTTGAAGTCTGTATAATAGACATTTTATTCAAATCGATTGCCGTAAACAATTTACGTTGTATTTGTAAAAGTTTAACGATTGGTAATCCATTTTTATGCTATGTTTTACTATGGATCGTGATATCCGATGTAAGTCGCACGCTGCTCTTCCGCAAAACCAGTTTTGGCGGGGGTGTGACACACAAACTCATGAAGATCCGTCACATTCCCGTCAACGTTTCAACACTGCCGTTTGGCCGGAGCCTTTTCTTGTAGCACTTGCTACTTAAATCGCCATTGATGCAGCTATCTCTTTTGGCCATCTATCCGCTGCTCCGGCAGTCTATAATCTTTTTCAGGTAAAAGTAATTCACTTCATTGCAATTCCTAACCAATTTTGGGGTTTTCAATTCTTGGAGCCCTAAACCCAAATCAAAATCGTCATCAGAACTGTAGTCGAAACCATAATTGGCCAAAATCGAGCAGCTCCGAGGGGCTACGATGATGGTTGCGACGGAGGTATGGCTGTGTTGATCGGAGGCATAAGCAGAGGTAGGAAGGTGAAGGGTGACGATGATGGTTGCAACGGCGATGTTATCGGCTCAACACAGCGGTCAGATGTAGTCGCCGGTAGGAGGTGTTGATCGATCGACTGCGTGAGACCCAATCGGAAATGGCGAGCTGTGTGTGTTTTCTAGAAGCCAGTAAACCGACTGACGGCTTGTATTTGTGTATGTTCTGTAGTTTTGTGTCTTCATCTGTGGGGTGAAACCTAAATTCAGGGGGCAATCTCAAGACACCATTTTTGACGAAATTCAGCTTCTCTAGCTATTCAACAACAGCTTTATTTGCGAAATTGAGCTGCTTTTAAGAGAAACGAGAAGGATTTCGGTGATTTTAAAGTTAACCCAGTTTAAATTTGTTGAAATCTTGAAGAACCCATGTTGCTGAAATTGAAAATAATAATAAAATAATAATAAAAATGAAGGTTTGATTAAGAATCAAGAAAGTAGTGGCAGAGGAGTTGGGGGCGTGGGGATGTAAGAAGGAAGGGTAGGGTTCTAGACTTCTTTAAAGTAATGGGGGAAGAAGACGATAGAAGATAATTTGTGCCAAAAGTGAAAGAGATAAAGCGGAAATGACCGAAATACCCTCATGTACATTGCACATGATCACATTTAACGGATTATTTTAACGCCCCTTACGCTTAGGGACCAAAACCAATACAAAGTCCTGAAGTTAGTGACTATCCATGTAATTTCTGAGACTTAAGGACTAAATCCAAAACTCATGCCAAACCACAGGGACTATCTGTGTAATTTACTGAAAAAATTATTTCAGACATCCTTACCACTACGTTATCACGAGATGGTTTCACAAGTGTAGAGGCTAAAAATACCAACGAAGTCAAAGTGATGGCAAAACTAAAAGTTTAAAATGGTAAATTTGTTTGAGATTACTAAAAATGTACTTATTCTGAAAGTAAGCCAAAAGTGATGGTTACAAATAGTTTATTTGAAGATGCCAAAAGACTCGGTCGAACTAAACTCTACCCTCTAAAACTCTACAATATTATTTCATTTCTATTTCCCCCTATAATCGAAAAAGGAGAAAACGTCTTCAACATTCCGTGAATACTAAGAAAAAAATCAAAACATTCATCCCTGCATTCTATCAATCGATCGTTATCATAGGTTATGAGATTGGATTTCGAATCATTTTAGAACTAAGAGCTTTGTGTTCGGGTTTTTTCGGGTTTTTTCGGGTTTCATTTGAAGGTTTGCGCCAAAAACGATGTCCGCATGAGGGGGTTAGAAGAAACAACGTTTCGTGTTGATGTTGATGGGGTCTAAAACAAGCTTCATCATCAACTTTGGGACTTTTTGTTGTTTATGCTCGTTACAGTTATTCCAAGCCATGGACATCTATCATAATCGTTCATTGGATGACTTTTTTCAAGATCGTTCGTTAGATGACTTTCTTCAAGATCACGCGAAGAAATCAATACCAAAAGATCCTAAATTAGGAAAACTATATGATGTTTCTCTACCCTCAAAATTTTCGGGAATGGAAGTTTCGGTTGTGCACCTACAAAGCTCGAGTGTTTGGGCACAAGGAGCTAATTTGGGTTATTTCCACGTTCCTCCACGAATAATTCCAAAACCGAATGTTACATGGCTAGATATAGTCTTTTCAAATTTAGGAAATTGGTCATCTTATTATTACAATATACCAAATTACACGTTTGTCACCCCGATCATTGGATTCAGTGCCTATGGTGTAAGCCACAAAAGAGGTCAAAATGGTCATTTCACCTCTACAACTACCAAACTAGAGCTCCCTCTCACTCGCCACCTGATTATGATTCGATTCCCTTCCGTGTGGTTCCCTCAAGGGAAATGTGTCAAGTTTTACTCAAATGGGAGGACTACAATAACCAACATGTCATTGTCTCACACGTGTGAGGTGTGGGGCCAAGGGTATTTCGCGATTGTTGTGCGGGTCCCACCGTCGCATAAGATATGGAAATTGTGGGTATATGGGTTTAGCATCGGCGGCATTGGATTCTTGTTGTGTGGGTTAGTTTTATTAAAGGTTATTAGATTTGTCGAAAGCACAAAAGTTCGAAAAATGGAGACGGAATCTGATAAAAGCGAGGTTTTGGATACAAAATATGTGGGGCATAGTAGAATGCCTTGTGCTAGTGGCATAAGAACTCAACCTGTTCTTGAGAATGATTATTTTCCTTGAACCCTTGTAACTTTGTATATGTTCTCATTATTAAATCAACACTAACATACGTGTTATTAATCTACTTTTTACATGATACAACTAATTAATGTTTTGTTTATTATCATTGTTAAAGAATTGTCCCCAAACTTTTGAATGTTTTGCAATCATGTACCTAAGAGTACAAGATGTGTGATGTGTCAAACTGACTGTATTCATTTTGTCCACTGAATTTTGTATTGTTTTTTTTTTCTCGAGTTTACATGTGTCGCAAATCAGTGTACTTACCTGCAGGGCCAGCTATAAGTAAGTTCATGAGGTGTCCAAGAATAAAGCTCATCATCCTATATGGCCTAATTTTTTTGCATGTATGTTTAATTTTATGTCCATCGTGGTTCTAAATCCTTGATTGAATTTATACACATGTAAATTATTGTGAGTTTAAATACAAATTAGATTTTTATTGCTTATAAATTTAGATATTATAAGTTTTAAGGTCTTTTTAAGTAAATTGCACAGAGTCTTCAAATTCTCACTTATCTTGCTTTTATTAATTGTGTTTATTTATGCTGCAAAAAAGAAACCTATTTGCCAAACAAACTTATGAGCAACGAATCTCGAAAGGTGGATCCATAAAACCATCACCAAAAATGGCATCTACAACATCTTGCTCGCAACTCCTGTGACATGGCCTCCATCCCAACTTGCATAATTTCGAGATCACCACAAGCTGATGCTGTTAAATTCTGTCCATTTATGACCTGGTTATTGTTAAACATGAAACTCAAAATAAGGAAACCAAATCACCTCTTGGTGACAGCCGAATTACAGCTATTGCCTCACACGTTTCCAGCAATCAACTTTATTGTTTTTCCTTTTATTTGTTTCTCTCCTTGTGTATAAATACCAAGCATCACCTACATTGTAATATACACAACAAATATACGAATACAGTTTAGCATACAACGTTTTATATTCAATTTCTTATCATGGTATCAGAGCGGGTTTGTTCATCATCTACCGAATAAACCTGCAGAAATATCTCAGCCTCAACGAGTCGCCATGTCTACCGACGGCAACTCAGAAACTTCGTTATCTCTACAACTAGCCAATCTGTTAAAGAATGGTATTAAATGTCCAGAAGACATCAAAGTTTATTCTCGAATCAGGTCAGAACAGAAACTTTTCCAATTTCTAAACTCTCTTGATCGAAAATATGAACACATTAAAAGAGAGATCCTTCGATTGGAACCTCTCCCATCTACGGAGGCAGCCTACGCTACTGTACGTAAGGAAGCCGCTCACCAGGCGATTCTGGGAGCAACTAACCTTGACACACAGGGTACAGCATCGGGTATGTCAGCCAAAGCCACTGAAACTGAAGGAATAGGGCTGGCGACTAAAGGCTACCGCCGATCAGAGGGGAGAAAGTTTGGCTCAACAAATCGAGAAGATAAATCTCACCTGCTATGTGAGGAGTGTGGCATGAGTAGACACACTAAAGATCAATGCTTCAAAATCGTAGGTTACCCGGAATGGTGGACCGATGGCCACAAGAAAGGTATCAAAAATTCCGGACAAGACAAGAGAAAGACACCCCACGACGGAACCATCGTCGATCGGAAATCGTCATCATCGTCGTCCGGATTTGGGGGTGTGGCAGCGGCGACACACGAATTTGGAGAAGAAGGGTTTTCTGTCGACAACACAGGTAACGGGGGTGAGAGTAAAAACTCAAAATCCCCCAATTTCGTTTTTGATTCTTACGCAACAGACAAAAAAAGGGGTTTTTAATTTTTCCAAAACAACCCCTCAAGAATTAAGTGTTGCATCGAACAAGAAACATGAAGTATTTTACAAAACAGACCTTCCTGTTTTTAATTCAAGCACATATCCTTTGAAAACTAATTTAATTAATCCCAATGAAAGTCCTTCCTATCATTCAGACACGTTTAATTCTTTTTTAATTAAAAGTTTTCAAAATTGTAATAAGGTCAATAATATGGGTGGTTCAGTTAATATGGCTCAACATATTAAAAAGCGGGAACAATTGTGGATATTTGATTGTGGGGCCACGGACACCATGACCCACGACTTATCAGATTTTACAACAATAAATGAACCAACAAAATCTTTTATACAAACCGCAAACGGAGAAAAATTACATGTAAAAAAGGGAGGGAGTATTGAGATCTCTCCAACTCTTAAACTCTCTAAATGTCTTTACATTCCCGATCTATCACATAAACTTTTATCCATTAGTCATGTCACAAAGGAATTAAACTGTACAGTCCTCATGCACCCAACCTTCTGTATCTTGCAGGATATCAGGACGGGAGCGATAATTGGGCGTGGCACTGAAAGAGATGGACTATACTATGTGGATGAAGTTACTCAAACTGGTAGAGCAATGTTATCTCATGGAACGATAGAAAGGGAGGCATGGTTATGGCATAGAAGACTAGGTCACCCATCCACCAATTATTTACATACTTTATTTCCTAAACTTTTTCCTTTAACTGGTAAGTCTCATTGTGAAACTTGTGTTTTTGCCAAAAGTCATAGAAAAAGTTTTAAACCAAATTATACAAGGGTTGACATACCTTTCTCTTTAATTCACTCGGATGTTTGGGGTCCATCCCCAATTCCTGGGGGGCAAAACTATCGTTTTTTTGTTATGTTTATAGATGATTGCACTCGCATGATTTGGGTATACTTATTAAAAAATAAAAACGAAGTCTTTGAAAAATTCACTATTTTTTATAACATGGTCCAAACCCAATTTAAGAAAAACATTCAAATTCTTAGGTCGGACAATGGGGGGGAATTTATTAATTCCAATATGACACAGTTTTGCCAAAAGAAGGGTATAATCCAGCAGACGTCCTGTCCTCACACCCCTGAACAAAATGGTGTCGCCGAGCGTAAAAATCGTATTATTTTAGAAATCACTCGGGCACTTTTAATCGAATCACGAGTCCCAAAATCTTTTTGGCCCGAAGCCCTTGTTACAGCAGCCTACCTCATCAATCGCCTTCCAACCCAGATTCTAAAATCCAAAACTCCTTTACAGGCTCTTACTGAGTACACTAACCCACCCCCCATTCTCACTCTAGAACCTCGAATATTTGGTTGTACTGTCTTCGTCCACATACCAAAAACCACTAGAAATAAACTCGACCCATGTGCGGAAAAATGTGTCTTTGTCGGGTACGGAATCAATAAAAAGGGGTATCGGTGTTATAATCCAAAGACTCAGCGCATGTTTACCACAATGAATTGTGACTTTCTCGAAACAGAATACTACTACACCTCCAACCTCAGCGGTCAGGGAGAGAACGAATATAATACAAATGACACGCTGAGTTGGCTTGAACACATAGATAATTCTACAATCAACAGTCAAGAAGCTCCACAACAAACTCCTCTAAATGAAGACAGTGCCCCCCAAGAGTCGTCTCCTATCCTGATACCCGAACCCGAGGTAAGTAATACTCCTTCATATGATACTGAAACTAACAATTTGTCAGTACAAGAAAATATACAGGAAACAGTAATGGAAACAAGTAATGAAGACGAAGAGAATGAACACATCCCAACTCAAGAAGATGAACCTGATCAATTCACCCTACCCCCAAGGGCCAACCGGGGTGTTCCTCCAAAGAGATATTCCCCAGAAAGAGAAACAAAGAGGAGTAGATACCCGATGGCCAACATTGCCAAAGGGAATCTATCAGAACAAGCCAAGGCCTTTACAGTGGCACTGTGCACAGAAGAAATTCCTACAACCACCGAGCAAGCCTTAAAATCTAAACAATGGAAGAATGCTATGGAAGAAGAAATGGAAGCCCTAAAAAAGAACAAGACTTGGATTAAATGTACTCTACCGCCAGGGAAGAAAACAGTTGGTTGTCGTTGGGTGTTCACAATCAAATACAAACCCGATGGAACTATTGAAAGATACAAAGCAAGATTAGTAGCAAAAGGATATACCCAGACATATGGAATTGACTACTCAGAGACCTTCTCACCTGTAGCAAAAATCAACACTATCAGAGTCCTTTGTTCCATAGCTGCAAACCAAGGGTGGCCTCTTCACCAATTTGATGTGAAGAATGCTTTCCTCCACGGAAATCTACAAGAAGAAGTATACATGGAAGCTCCACACGGCTTCACAAATGACTTCAAAAAAAGGGAAGTTTGTCTTCTTAAAAAATCTCTTTATGGTTTAAAACAATCCCCTAGAGCTTGGTTTGGGAGATTCACCATAGCAATGAAAAGCTATGGGTTCAAACAAAGCAACTCAGACCACACCTTGTTCCTTAAAAGGAGAGGAAAATTAATAACATGTCTAATAATTTATGTTGATGATATGATTATTACAGGAAACGACAAAGAAGAAATAGCAAAACTGAAGAAAAGCCTGTTCTCGGAATTTGAAATGAAGGATCTAGGAAACCTCAAATACTTCCTAGGAATCGAAGTTCTCAGATCAAAACAAGGGATTTTCATGCACCAGAAAAAATATATCCTCGACTTACTCGCAGAAACCGGAATGCTCGACTGCAAACCAGCTGAAACCCCAATGATTATGAATCAAAAACTCCTTGACGAAGAAAATGAAGTCTCAGTTGATAAAATAAGATATCAACGAATGGTGGGGAAATTGATATATCTCTCACACACTCGTCCCGACATAGCATATGCCGTAGGTGTGGTAAGCCAGCATATGCACAAACCCCAAAAACCTCACATGGAAGCCGTCCTACGAATCATAAGATATCTCAAAGGAACAGTAGGACATGGAATCCTATTTAAACAAAATGGTCATCTCGATACCCAACTCTATACTGATGCAGACTGGGCAGGCGACAAAAATGACAGAAGATCAACTGCGGGATACTTTACCCTTGTTGGTGGAAATCTTGTAACATGGCGTAGCAAAAAACAAAAGGTAGTAGCCCTGTCAAGTGCAGAGGCAGAGTTCCGTGGAATTGCGAGAGGAATAACCGAAATACTATGGGTAAGACATTTACTAACAGAGATAGGGTATTCTCCACGGACACCCAGTAAAGTTTTTAGTGACAACGAAGCAGCAATTCAAATATCTGAAAATCCGGTTCAACATGATCGAACAAAACACGTAGAAGTGGACCGACATTTTATTAAAGAAAAATTAGAAGCAAAAATTATCACACTTCCGTTTGTGTGGTCAGAAGATCAACTAGCTGACATCTTAACTAAGGCTGTTAATGAGAAATCTCTACACGAAGTTCTAGTCAAGTTGAATTTTGGTGATCCCACCATTCAACTTGAGGGGGAGTGTTAAACATGAAACTCAAAATAAGGAAACCAAATCACCTCTTGGTGACAGCCGAATTACAGCTATTGCCTCACACGTTTCCAGCAATCAACTTTATTGTTTTTCCTTTTATTTGTTTCTCTCCTTGTGTATAAATACCAAGCATCACCTACATTGTAATATACACAACAAATATACGAATACAGTTTAGCATACAACGTTTTATATTCAATTTCTTATCAGTTATCAGGACCGGCTCAATGAGCTGGGCAAGCTGGGCGACAATCCCGGGCCCCCAAATGCCAAAGGGCCCCCTATTTTAGTAGTCACAAGACAGATTGAATGGTTTGGCTATATTATGTATCGAGAAAGATATGTTAGACAATATTAAATGTGATACCATTGTTGATGACTTTGCCTCTAAAAGGGCTCAAAAATGCAAGTTTATTTAGGGTTTTATTTAATTGTTATTTTTACGTATTATGGTTCGGAGCATGTTAAGGGTCCCATTTTATATTTCGCTCCGGGTCCCAAATCAGCATGAGACAGCCCTGCTGGTTATTTCCACAAAACTCTATAGGATTAAAGTTATACGAACCACCACCATTTCCGCAACATGCTAATGTAGTAATGTACCATACTTCAAACATACATCAAGATGCAAATCTAAATGCATATAACGGAATAAACAATATTATGGATAGGATATGGATATATGTAAGATACTTTTGTCAAATACCTCTTCTTTGTAATGGTTGGTTAGGATCCCATTTGTAATTTTTTTAGTTCCTTGTCAGAATTTTCTAATAAAATTTGCTGTTATCAAAACCAATTCTGAATTAGACTATGGATATGTTTAAACAAACTCAAATTATAGATGAGAATGTGTATAACGCGTCATTTTAGCCAAACAAATTTTATGAGTGAAATACGTTTGCAAAATACTGACTTGTTTACACGTCATTCACCGATTGATTTTTTGTGGTTGTGGATGATTTGGGCATATTGGGCTTCTTTTATCTAATTTGAACGGACCAAGTCTGGGCTTATTATTGGGTATCGTTTACTCAGTATCAATATGATGGGCTGAATGCTGTTTAAAGGCCCAATAGACTAATTTAGTATATGAGGAATCACCACATTTTTATCGTATCTAGCATTATTATTGCTTTGTACAATTGCACAATTAGCTGTAAGACTTATACTATGTGGTGTATGATATAAAAGTTGTGATATAGAAATAAATTCCCATTTAGTATCTCCAACTACTCAACTAGAATGACACTAGTAAGATTACATATTTACATGGAACATTTAGATGTACTCCAAAATATATTATGGCGATGTGAGGTTATATTAATTAGCGTTGTAGTATATGATAAATTAATAAAATTGACTTTGTAAAAGATAAAATGATCCAATTAGAAAAACGCATCTTATATATTTGTATTTTACTTTTATAAAACGCATTAAATAAAATAATCGATCAAGCTGGGGAAAAAAAACTAATTAACCAATTAAAAGTTAACAAAATATTCAGCCTACTTGAGTACTTTCAAATAAATGCGGGAAAAAAATTTACATACTAACCAACCGACGGTGATTCGTATACAACATATAGCTTACCAGTACATAACTGAAATATCATGTAATCATATTTATAACGTCAATGAAGTATATTTACAACCCAATTAAAGTATAATTTTAGTGTAAGGAAAATATAAAGTGTATAAATTACCTTAATCACAATTTTTTAGCCAATTAGAATGTCACATGTAATATGATACAAGGTGAACTTCTATGTGCCCACATTGGCTCAATTGGAAAATCTACAAAAAGTCCCCTTGGTGATGTGGTGTCTTGATTTGTGAGGTAGATGATTTTCTAGATTTTATGAGTTTGAATGTTTTAATTCTATTTAAATAAATATTTATCAGATAATCATAAAAAATTACAGAATTAACTAAAGCCATAAATACTTCACATATATTTCAAGAAAAAAGGCTCAGTCAACTTTGATATGTTATAAACTGAAATATCATTTTTTTTTTGGAAATTGATAATGACAGCTAGGGGTGAGCATGGGGCGGTTTGGGGCGGTTTTTAACTAAAACCAAACCCCGCCCCGAAAGTTCGGGTTTTAAAAATTACACCCCGTTCGGTTTCGGGTTTTTCGGTTTCGGTTTTTCGGGGTTTTCGGTTTTTCGGTTCGGTTTCGGGGTTTTTTTCGGTTTTTTGTTTTCCTTTAAATTTACCAATTTGTTACCTTAAAAATTAATATTATGATTCAAACTCTCAAACATTTAACATATTTCGTTATAAATAAAAAACAACTACTAAGTTTAATATAATGTAATAAGATTAATAATAGAATATTATTATTTAAAAGATAATTAAACGTCAAATCTTTTATAAATATAAGAATATTTTTATAAAATTTGAAAGATATATAATGGCGGGGCGGGGCGGGGTTTTCGGTCGGGTTTTTCATATGCCCCCGAAAACCGCCCCAAACATTCGGGTTTTCCAAAAATCAAAACCGTTGACATCGGTTTTTCAAATGGTTCGGTTTTTTCGGGGCAGTTTTTTCGGGTTTTTCGGTTTCGGTTCGGTTTTTCGGTTTTTATGCTCACCCCTAATGACAGCCCTTAGGGCTGTCAATAAGAAGCTAAAATCAATATAAAAACTGCCCCTGAATTTCAGGATCACTATTCTATCAATGAATGTACAACCATTTTATGCATTTTAGAGACAGCCCTAAGGCTGTCATTAACAAAACCTTTTTTTTTTTTATAAATATATTTGTAAAGTCTTGGCCTCTTGGGCCATCATGCTTTCGGTTTTTGTTAGTCGATCCATTCAGTTGACACGTCAGGGACTCGGACCACACATTAAACCGACATCAGCTATGGTGGGCTCCACCTGATCGCTTCCAAGAGAGGTGATTTTTGCACCACATTTTTAACTCATCTACCATAATAATTACTTTACATACTTATATAATTTGCAAGAATATTCATACAGCATGATAGGATAATAAAAAAGTATGACAGTGAAAATTAATTATCTTCCAAGCCTTCTAATTTCAATTTTTCCCATTTTTATTAGTTTCTCGTGGAGTAATCTTAGCCGTCTATCTGATCTTTAACCACGGTTCCATGAGACCAGTGTGTGGTTGTTGCACATGGCCATTTACTCTCTCTCTTTTATGAAGGAAATCATTTCATTAATTAGGGACGTTTGTTTTAATCTTATTAGCTTAAAAATAGATTTTTTTGATGTTTGTATAATTTTGTTAGCTTACTGTTATATGCTTATTTAAGGAGGTTCCATAAGAACAGTTTATAAGCTTATGCATGGGCGGTACCAAGGGGTGAGATGCCCACCCAAAAAAAAATCCGATTAATATAAATTTTTTAGGGGCCGGTTATTTTTTGGCTTGGTTCATCCAAATATACATAATATATGAGCGATATCTAATACACGTCATATATTAGCTCAATAGCTAACCCATGTTTCCTAAAAATATAACATTTAGTTTAAATCCTTTCCATATGCATATATATATATATTTTTTTAAATCTTTTTTTTTCCTGTTTTTAACGTTTGTTTTACTCTGTTTCCTATTAAAATGTTCTTTTCTTTTGATTAATTTTCCTCTGGGTTTATTTGTTTAAAAATATTATACTTATCATTTATTTGATCACACATGTTTTTTAACCAGTGACATATTAGTTCACATCATCTATATATGAACACTTTAAAAACTTACTTGAACGTTATAACAAAACTGAATACAAATATGAGTTAAGAACATAAACTGTGTATACGAAATCTACCACTATAAAAAATTATAATCTATTTTTTATATTACAAAATTTTAAAAATTTTATTCTCAAATTAATTAACACGTGAATTTAATTTTGACTAATTTAGTTTACGTTTAGACTTTCTTTTAACTAAAACTGATTTGGTTTGGTTTACGATTTGAGTTTAAATAAAACATCACTCAAAAAACCTGACTTGCACTTCAAAATTTTGCCCACCTTTAAAATTTTGTCTGGTACCACCCCTGAACTTATGTGAAGGCATTCATATTAATTTCCATGATAAGCTAATACGCTATTACAAACACTCATATAAAACTTGTGAGCTTATTAATCATAAGCTATATGCTACTTATCTTTAATAAACTTAAGTTCTGAAAATGAGCTAAAACAAACACCCCTTAAAACAAGGACACTAATAGTCATAAAAAAGGGTCGAGATAAAGAATGAAAGAAACATGGGTGTCTAAATATTTTGCCAAAGGAAGATCAAAACTGTTTCGTGAACCGAACCGAAATAGAACCATACAAAATATATGTTTGAAAAAATAAAAATTATTACAAAAGGTTGTTTCTAGCAAACTATCGATCAACAATTTACAAATAAATTAAACTTCGTATGAACAAGTGAACAACTAATGTTTGATGGATACAAAATCTAATGTTTTTAAAAAAATTATGTCTAAAACTTTACCTCTATATTAGATACGACCATATCAATTATTCTAGAGAAATTATCCCAATAATCACGAGTCCAGTAACTTACAGCCCAGTAGTATGTCACATGTAATGGCCAAATAACTAAGCTATTATCAAACTATCCAAGTAAATATACCGTTATGAAATGTTACCGATGGCTAATCATCAAAGACATAAAAGGAATTGGTGACCACATACAGAAATGACATCACTATTGTACAATTTGTTAGTTTAGGTCCAATTTAGTTTGTAACTAGAAGTCTATATAACTCCTCTTCTCTCTAGACCTTTTTCCAATAACATGCTGTGAGAAAAATATCTATCAAGAAGTTTCTTCCAGTTATTTTTCCTTCTAAGACAAGAATTTTCCAATTTTTTCTTATTATTTCTATATTATACAATGTTAACAGCAAGTCGACAACAACGATATACCATTTTGTCAAATGTAAGCTATATCATGAAGTGGGGTGTAGATAGTTTTATCTTTATATGGTAATAGAGAGATCGTTCCCCATATTTATACACTGTTAAAAAGACATTTTTAAAATCGCTGAATTTAACTTAATTTTTTTGGACAGGTATTCACATGTAACAAAATAAATCACAAACTACTTATAAAAATTATTATTCTTTAGTTGATATTTGAAGTATAATAAAAGGTAGAGAAATGGTATTTGTGCCTACTAAATATGTCTACTCATGTGCCTATTAATTTGATTATAACAAGTATTAAAATCAAGGAATGATATAAAGAGAAAGAATCAGTAGATGACACATGTGAAATTTAGAAATGATTAGGTCAATGGATACTCACAAATTGTAGTCACAGATATTACGAGTAAAGTATTTGATAAACGATAACCACTAGTAGTATGACATTTGTCCTTTGTCGGCGGGCAGTGAGGTTAAGGTAGAAAGCGTGCTGATTCAGCATGAGCAAATGAACGGCTAGGATTAAGTTTGATGTTGGTGGTCTTTTGCTCCAAGTCAAACATCATGCAACAACACGGTGTGCTCTCCGCGTCGGACAAATTGACAAGTGGACCCATTTTCTATCAATTTTTAATTTTAAAACATGTAATTGATAAAATTAATAAGGGTTTTGATAATGACAAACCTAAGGGCTGTCATAAGACAATTATAAAAAGATTGTACATTCATCTATAATCGACTCCTACATTTAAGGAACTACTTCCCCATAAACTAGTGCACAATTTTTTATGCACTTAATGACAGCCCAGCTCTTAGGGCTGTCATTATCAAAACTCAATTAATAATATTGATTCCTACCATTCTATTCATAATCATACTTATTAGATGAAGACATATGTCAAAATCAAGAGATAATATTAAAAAAGAGAATTAATAAATTACACATGTCATCCTCTCAAGTGAGTAGTACTACTATGAGTAGTAACAAATGGTAGTACTAAATATCATTTTCGAATTGATAATTGAGAATTGATTTTGGTACCACAATTTTTAATGGTTATACCACACAGTACAGATTTTACAGCTAATTATATAAGTATATAAAGTATTGGATGTGGTACATACATTAAAAGTTGTGGTAAAAAAATCACCCCTATTAATGATTCATATTATCGTTATCAAAATAAGTAATACATTTTCTATTTAATTGTGTATCAAAATAAATGATACGCTTCTAAAATTTATCTTGTTAAAAAAGTAAGAACTCTTCTCCACTAATTATCTAATTTAAAAAAGTGATATTACTATTTTACCTTTACCTTTATACATTATTAATATCACTTTATTTAAAAGGGGTGAGACTCATTCTCCACTTACTATTTACTTTAATCTATCTTAACCCAAATTTTAATCTTTTGCTTCAAAAATCATGAAACCTCAAATGTATCATTTATTTTGATACATACTTCCTTTGTATCAAACTAAGTGGATCACTTTCCTTTTCGATGTTTATCAAAATAAGTGAATCACTTTAATAATTTATATTTTTTGGTAAGTTTTAATATTTAAAATTACTCATTTACTCTTACTTATCACTCTTTAAACATCATTAAAGGTGTGAGGTCTCATCCATTTTTGTCATATTCCTATATTTGACTTTTTCACTAACTAGAAAAAATAACAAAATAGTAAAAGGTGTGGGGTCCATCAATTTTAATTACCCCATTTAATTTCACTAATATCTTATTACCTTATTTTGCCTCAAAAAATATAAACTTCAAAGTGATTCACTTATTATGATACGGAGGAAGTATGTAGTTTTATTCATAATTTCAAAATAAGTAACACATTTAAATATTTACCTTATTTAGTAAAACAACTGATACTCATTCTCTATTAACTATACGCTTTAATATACTAAAATAACCATTTTATCTTGTTTTTACTCTTAAAAAATTTATTAATATCAATTTATTTAAAAGAAATGTAACCAATCTTTTACTAACTATTCATTTTAATTCATTTTAATCCACTTTATAATATTTTGTCTCAACAAACGTTATGGAGATAAAATATTTTAATTATAGAAATGCCTTTAAAATTTTAGAAATGATATGGCATCCTTAAGTTGTGCATGAGTTATTTGGATATGCTCCAATAAGTCCAGACATTTAATCCTTGTTTTCATTTTTTTGGGTTGTCCCCATCTTGGAGATATTTTGTATATGTTTTATTTCAATATATTTTTCGTGTTTTCTAGTCGGTTTGATGGTCATGTCGAAACTCTTAACTAGTTAACTCGTATGCCTTTAAATAAAAAGAAGATATTTAGATATGTATAAAAAATTATACGGAGTACATTATTAATAACCGACTTCTAAATTTAAGGAATTTCCTTCAATTGTTAAAAAATACAAGTTATTGATACATTTAATAATTTCTTAAACATAACCTAAGGGTTTTTGTTACAAAGTAATGTCAATAATAACTCATGCATTAAAGTAATGTCAATAATACTTTGGCTATATATGTCACACCCCGCCAAAATTGGTTTTGCGGAAGAACGAGGTGCGACTAATTAGCAACATAACACATCAATAATAGTAACTTCGCATAAATAGAAAATTGGGATTTCCAATGTCGTTACAAAAATCAAAATATAATTGTTTAAACATAAACGAAAATAGATGTTTGAAAATGGAAGACTTGTGTCATAAAGACTTATTCTTGAAAATCAATGCATGACAATCCTTGACAAATTAGAACCTTGAAATGACTTAGTTTCCGTTACCTGAGAAAACATATAGAAAAAGTGTCAACACAATGGTTGGTGAGTTCACAGGTTTTGTGAATCCATAAATGTATCATCGAAATCGTTGTGTACAAATCATGTACAAAAATAGTTTAGGTGCAATGCTTAATCCCTCGCAAGCTAGCTAGGCAAACAAGTTAAGGTATAATCAAGGAGCCGGTAATCAAACCATAAATCTAAAGTAGTTAGAATATAAAGCTCAAACCCAGTTGGGCTAGCGCGACTAACCATGAGCGGGGGATCAATCCCGATAGTACTATCTCTATATTCCTTGGCTAAAACGCATAGTTAATGATTACGGTTAAACGAGGACATGTATTGTGGTCCTTAAACAGTTGGTACGTGTACACCACAATGATTATACAAAGATCAATTATTGCAAAATAGTTTGAGTAGTATATGTTTTCTCCCCCAAATAAAGTAGTTATAAAATAGTAAAAGTGGGGCCGTGAAACTCACCTTAGCGAAGCTTCCAAATTAGTAAATCCCCAAAGTTTGAGATTCCAACCAAAGTTTCCTAGCGTCCTAAACGCATATGTATAGTTAATAAGTGACGGTCTCAAAGACACCTAGTCCATATGATGCATGAAGATATTTTCTTAACACAAATTTAGACTCGAATGATACATTGGTGATTGGGTTCGTATTTTAAATACGTTCGTTTGGTTTAATTAAGTTTTGAAAATATATGTGACTGTGTGTAGAAGTACAACATTTGTGATTTATACTAAATTATTTAAATAATCTATATTTAAATAATGATAATTAAATATTATTAAAGAATCTGATTTCTCTTTTTGATAAAACACAATATCATATCTACACTAACACTCACGCACACATACTGTGTGTGGCCGGAAAAATTGACGGGAATAAAACCCAAAAATATACGTACACACCTACATGCATGCGTGATATATATACAACGAGATAAACTGAGTTCAGAGAGATATACCTAGCTATCGATAGAGAGCTCCGGGAGATCGAGAGAGACAAGAAATCTTCGGGGTTCGAGACGCTGGCGGAGTATTAGCATCTGTGTCGCCGGAGGTGGTGGTGTCTGGTTCGACTTCGCCGGTGTGAGAGAGAGTACATCGAGAGTAGGAGAGGCTGAGATCGTCGGGGTTCTTCGGGGTTGTTGCTGGAGTCGCCGGTAACACCTTACAATTCGTCCAAGGTGGTGGTGCTATGTGTTTTCCTTTCTGCCGGAGTTACTTCCTTTGACGGAAAAACGTGAATGGCCGGAGATGCTTTCTGTTCTTCGTCGGAGGTATTGTTTGTGGTTCGATGAGGGAGAGACGAGAGCCGTGTCGCCGGAGTTGTACGGTTTCATCATGAAACAGAGGGAATGTCGTGCTCCTGGTTTGTTGCTTAACCCGTTCACGATGGGGATAGTAGGTTACAAAAGCTTTGAATTTTTAGAATGATGATGATGATCCGTTTAGAGGAGGTAAACCAAAATATGATCTTTTATTTCCATAAAATGGGAAGTCAGTTGAAGTGTTAACGTGGGGGTAGGGTGTCGACATGGGGTTTTACCGGTTTCAAGGGACAGTTCGGTAGGATAAGAGAGCCTTGAATTTAAATTGTTAATATTATTGTTATTTGATATTTACAAGTATTGATACATAAAATGTTTTAATCCGTGTATTTGGTTTTTGATTGCTGCCATATAAAGATAAAAACGTACGATGAGTTTATATTTAAGACTTTCCACATTCTCGTAGTAAACCAGCTATTATAGTTTGTATCTTTGTTATAATAAAATATTTTGCACCAATTATTTTAGTTAAGCTAGTGTTTTATTATAAATTATAAAATCTATACTTTTGGCTCGGTTCACATTTACGTAACGTCACCAACTTGCTAAATTACAATTCTAACTGTACAAAACACAGATACTCAGATGTTTGTATAAATACTAATGTGCACACAATGTGTAGATTTAGACGCGAAACAAGCATTTTATTAATGATACAAAAATTGTTTAATAACTTAGTTTGTAATAATTGTCGGGTCAAATACCCGATTTCGAGGGTTGTCACATTTTCCCCTTGTTAAAGAAATTTCGTCCCGAAATTTAAGACGGTGCGTTACTAGATGGAGAGTTAGGAAGAAAAATATATATAGATAGACATTTTAGTGATCACACTTGACGTGATATGGTTCGTTGTCGGCCACTACGTTTGGCCTTCCCGATAATTTATTTTAAATCGTCGTCTTAATCATCTAGCAATTTGACGCACAATGTTATTGTTATATGTCAAGTTCTTTCCAATCGAATATGTTAGATACTTTCGTTTCGTTAGATTAATTCCTTGTCATCTACGCAAGCTAGGGACACTTGGTAATCTTTTCGTATGTATTTGTTATTTTCACAAAACTAATGATCCTAATCGTACGAGTTACATTAGAGAAAAATACCATTTTCTTTATTACGATTTGACTTGCTCATAAAGCTCAAATTACAAATGCTCTTTCCACGAATGGATTGACTATTATAATTTCCGTTAGGGTTGTTGTGGTGGTAATCTTCATTGTTGTTGGTGTTCCTCTTCCGATTGTTATATTTGTTCGCTTTCACTACAATGGAAGCTAGTAACGTTGTTGTTTATTGACATGTTTTTTTTTTTTTTTTGTTTTTTTTTTTAAATGATATTGTGTATTAGTTCCTTTTAAGTGTCATTTCATTCTTAGCCTTGATACACAGTCTAATATTTGTTGTGACGCGTCGTATTAGAGGATGAAGTTTTCAGTTACTTTGGGTAGGGCTACTATTGGTGTGACACATAATTTATACTTTTGTATTTGGGGCGCGATCCTCATTCCTCTGATTTGGGGTGCCAATTCCCGGATACACTTCTCGATTTATTTATTTATTTATTTATTTATTATTATTATTATTATTATTTTTATATCCTTATTTTTTTTTATTTATTATCCTTCTTTTCTTTTTCTTTTTTTTTTTTTTTTTTTTTTTTAGCTTCATGAGGTTTTGAGATGAAGAACAAGTCAGGCTAGTTGGTTAAATTTGGTGGTGTAGTTGAGATATTCGAACTTTCAATTTATAGGTTATACAATTTAGTTTCCAGTTTTTAGATTTATTTATTAGGGCAATACTTTCTCATAATTATTATTATTTTTTTCAGTTCATCCCATGACATTTCATAGACATTATTTCTAAGGTCAATTGTTGTTGTTTACACGTTTGTGGTTGTAGTAGACGTGGGTAGGAATTTGTTGTGCTCATAACGAATTTTAAAATTTAGTGTTTGGAATATCTTCACTTTGATTTTTTTTTTATTATTTTTTTTTTATTTTTTTTTTGTTAGCATTTACCGAGATGTGGATCGACTTTCAAGTAAGAACTCAAAATTTTTATAGTTAGTCAGAACTAGTCGTTCGTTGGCGGTAGTGAGTGTTGATTTCTGATTATTACTTTACTTAGCTCTCGGTAGGTTATACGCGTACATAGTGATTGATTTTCATAAAAATGGATTTAGATCCTTATATAGCCACGTTTTGTTGGAGTGGGTCATAAATATATAAGTTCTGGCTGTTGTAAAGGGACAAATCTCGTTTTTCGGATGATTATAGCCGGTAAGGTCGTCGAGCATCCAATGAGGTTGTCATAATTAGTTTTGTTTCAAATTCACTTTTACGAGGGTAGTAAAAATCTTAGCAGGTCTTTTAAAAGTATCTTCTAATAGATTTGTAGGTAGATATGTTTTCGATTTGTCGTTTGACTGGTTATTTTTCTAACACGCATGTTAAAGATGTTTATACATTAATTCATTTCAATATTTCATGACTCTGATAATTCGACATTGTACTATGTAACCATAAACACGTTGGCCACCCGTTTTTATAATATCATGGTACAATATTTCGTCATCATTATCACTTCAGATTGTCTCATTCATTAATATGAGTTTTTTTTTTTTTTTTATAGTAGTATTTTATACGTATTTCATGGATCATATTATTCATTCTAGGGAAATTTGAAATCTTTTCTTCACAATGTATTATCCAAATTAAGGAGTTGTGCTTAGAGTTTAATTTAGAGACATCATAAAGATGGTGTGTTATGCCTTTCATATTTTCGTTTCGTGGCATGGTAGATTGTTGGATAAACGTTTAATCTTCAGTCAAGAGGTAAGTCTTTCGAGTTTTGTGATTTGTGCAAAGGGGAAATTAAGGTTAAGGCGACGATACTCGCGTGAGGTGCAATGAGAGAAAATGTTATATAAGGTACATAGTGTGCGAGATGAATATATTATGAATGCTAAAGATATGTGGTGCACGTGTAGAGGTGTTTATTGTGAAAATTCGCCGTGTCTTGATGCTCACTGTCCAGTCGAGTAGAGTAGTCAAAATATTCATTGCTTGCAGACATTATGTAGGAATTCTAGAATTCGAGTTTTCGTGTAAGTGATTTGTGAAGTGTAGAGAAGGGATACAATTTTGGTGTAAAGTATGTACAGTATGTGTTCAGCGAAAGTGTAGTGGCTATATTGAACATACGTTATTGTAGCATGTCTCGCATATAATTTCACGTATAAGTATCCTATAATACTATAGTGCTCTATCTAGAGTATGGGTAAGCCAACTAAAGCACCTAGTAGTAGGTCTATGGAGGGATACGATATGCGGCTCTATATGAAATGCAAGTTTATGTGTGATGCAACTCTACATGAAGTGAAAACGTTTTGACTCAAAATCTTTTTCCGGTTATAGATTAGACTCTCGCTAATTCACTATAACCAATGGCTCTGATACCAATCTGTCACACCCCGCCAAAATTGGTTTTGCGGAAGAACGAGGTGCGACTAATTAGCAACATAACACATCAATAATAGTAACTTCACATAAATAGAAAATTGGGATTTCCAATGTCGTTACAAAAATCAAAATATAATTGTTTAAACATAAACGAAAATAGATGTTTGAAAATGGAAGACTTGTGTCATAAAGACTTATTCTTGAAAATCAATGCATGACAATCCTTGACAAATTAGAACCTTGAAATGACTTAGTTTCCGTTACCTGAGAAAACATATAGAAAAAGTGTCAACACAATGGTTGTTGAGTTCACAGGTTTTGTGAATCCATAAATGTATCATCGAAATCGTTGTGTACAAATCATGTACAAAAATAGTTTAGGTGCAATGCTTAATCCCTCGCAAGCTAGCTAGGCAAACAAGTTAAGGTATAATCAAGGAGCCGGTAATCAAACCATAAATCTAAAGTAGTTAGAATATAAAGCTCAAACCCAGTTGGGCTAGCGCGACTAACCATGAGCGGGGGATCAATCCCGATAGTACTATCTCTATATTCCTTGGCTAAAACGCATAGTTAATGATTACGGTTAAACGAGGACATGTATTGTGGTCCTTAAACAGTTGGTACGTGTACACCACAATGATTATACAAAGATCAATTATTGCAAAATAGTTTGAGTAGTATATGTTTTCTCCCCCAAATAAAGTAGTTATAAAATAGTAAAAGTGGGGCCGTGAAACTCACCTTAGCGAAGCTTCCAAATTAGTAAATCCCCAAAGTTTGAGATTCCAACCAAAGTTTCCTAGCGTCCTAAACGCATATGTATAGTTAATAAGTGACGGTCTCAAAGACACCTAGTCCATATGATGCATGAAGATATTTTCTTAACACAAATTTAGACTCGAATGATACATTAGTGATTGGGTTCGTATTTTAAATACGTTCGTTTGGTTTAATTAAGTTTTGAAAATATATGTGACTGTGTGTAGAAGTACAGCATTTGTGATTTATACTAAATTATTTAAATAATCTATATTTAAATAATGATAATTAAATATTATTAAAGAATCTGATTTCTCTTTTTGATAAAACACAATATCATATCTACAGTAACACTCACGCACACATACTGTGTGTGGCCGGAAAAATTGACGGGAATAAAACCCAAAAATATACGTACACACCTACATGCATGCGTGATATATATACAACGAGATAAACTGAGTTCAGAGAGATATACCTAGCTATCGATAGAGAGCTCCGGGAGATCGAGAGAGACAAGAAATCTTCGGGGTTCGAGACGCTGGCGGAGTATTAGCATCTGTGTCGCCGGAGGTGGTGGTGTCTGGTTCGACTTCGCCGGTGTGAGAGAGAGTACATCGAGAGTAGGAGAGGCTGAGATCGTCGGGGTTCTTCGGGGTTGTTGCTGGAGTCGCCGGTAACACCTTACAATTCGTCCAAGGTGGTGGTGCTATGTGTTTTCCTTTCTGCCGGAGTTACTTCCTTTGACGGAAAAACGTGAATGGCCGGAGATGCTTTCTGTTCTTCGTCGGAGGTATTGTTTGTGGTTCGATGAGGGAGAGACGAGAGCCGTGTCGCCGGAGTTGTACGGTTTCATCATGAAACAGAGGGAATGTCGTGCTCCTGGTTTGTTGCTTAACCCGTTCACGATGGGGATAGTAGGTTACAAAAGCTTTGAATTTTTAGAATGATGATGATGATCCGTTTAGAGGAGGTAAACCAAAATATGATCTTTTATTTCCATAAAATGGGAAGTCAGTTGAAGTGTTAACGTGGGGGTAGGGTGTCGACATGGGGTTTTACCGGTTTCAAGGGACAGTTCGGTAGGATAAGAGAGCCTTGAATTTAAATTGTTAATATTATTGTTATTTGATATTTACAAGTATTGATACATAAAATGTTTTAATCCGTGTATTTGGTTTTTGATTGCTGCCATATAAAGATAAAAACGTACGATGAGTTTATATTTAAGACTTTCCACATTCTCGTAGTAAACCAGCTATTATAGTTTGTATCTTTGTTATAATAAAATATTTTGCACCAATTATTTTAGTTAAGCTAGTGTTTTATTATAAATTATAAAATCTATACTTTTGGCTCGGTTCACATTTACGTAACGTCACCAACTTGCTAAATTACAATTCTAACTGTACAAAACACAGATACTCAGATGTTTGTATAAATACTAATGTGCACACAATGTGTAGATTTAGACGCGAAACAAGCATTTTATTAATGATACAAAAATTGTTTAATAACTTAGTTTGTAATAATTGTCGGGTCAAATACCCGATTTCGAGGGTTGTCGCAATATATGTTTGGTAATTTCCTAACATCAAAACTTCGTGTAGTAGTGTACATCCATAATAAAAACTAGGGGTAAATTACAGAAATTGTCCCTGTGGTATACCCGATTCTGCATTTCTGTCCCTAAACATTTTTTATCGGTTTTTTTGTCCCTAAAGATTTTTGGATATCAGTTTTCTGTCCTTCCGTCCAAACTCCTCCGTTAACTAACGTGAAATGCCAAAAAAGAAAGGATATTTACGTCATTTTTCCTCTTTCATGTTTTTTCTCTCTTTCATCTTCATCATTCTTTCTGCATTAGGGCTTCAACCAAACACCCCCAAAATCACTAACTTTTCTTGGGGATTTGATTAATCAAAGAGATTTGAAAATTTAGAACATTTGCAAGATTTTTTTTTAAATCTTTTTTGCAAGAACCTTTTCATAATTAGGATGTGTGTAGTTGCAGTTTAAAAAAAATACAGAAACATCCAAGCACCTTTTCAGATCCCGGTTGCACAAAAATTCCAATCCCAAAATCTAGGGTTTCTAATTTCAATCTACTATAATCGTTTCCGATTTCTCTGTTACTGATCATAAACAATGTCGAAGACCTCAAACGTCGGTTACGGCGGAATCCCTAGAAGCACAGCCGCCGCCACCTCCACCGCCCCGCCTACCTCTCCCTGCACACGGAGAACTTCGTCGCCAAACGCCGTCCATGGCGAGACTTCTTCGATTACTCCGCCGTCTCTCGACCGATCAGCTACGAAGACGCCATTTCTCGAATCAGACAGAATCTGAACTATTTCAGAGTCAATTACGCCATGGTGATGCTAGTAATTATCTTCCTCGGCCTCATTTACCATCCGATTTTGATGATTTCGATGATTATGAGACAGAAGGCGGCAGAAGGGTTGTAAGTTCTTTGTTATTTTTGTTGATTTTTGAAATTGTTAGTTGCAGGTTTGTTTCATGACGGAAGAACACATGGATGATTGGGGAAGAACATAAGATGAGGAAGATGTAAAAGGAAGAAGAAAAATGTAAAATTAAAAAGAAAAAAAGTTAAAATAGGGGTAATTTGGGGAAATGGATAAATATACCGTCTGTTAACGGAGAATTTTGGACAGAAAACTGAAATCTAAAAATCTTTAGGGACAAAAAAACCGACAAAAAAAGTTTAGGGACAAAAATGCAGAATCGGGTATACCACAGGGACAATTTCTGTAATTTACCCAAAAACTAGAGTTACGTTTAGGGAGGTCCTTGATTTTATAAAGTCTTAAAGAATAAATCTTAGTCATTGGATTAAAACATTCATTAACCATCATCATCATCAAATCACATATGATTCAATATACAACTACTACCATCATCAAATCACATATGATTCAACACATCAACCACCACCGCACCACCACCTCCCAATATGTGTCGAATTAAACTTTAATCGCTTTGACATTAAGAAATATGGCAAAGTCGTAATTAAACGCCAAATGGCGCGTGCGGACGTGAAATTATTTATAAACTATACTTTTTATGTATTTATTCATTTACGTAATTATTTTAATTTATTATTGACTTAATTTAATAGTGTGGCGTAAAACGACCACGTCAGCCACATGACTGGTGGAGCTAGTTGTCCAATTCTATACAGATCGACTATGATTCGAAGACGTGTACGGTGGATCATAAGATTGAGTATTGTACAATTTGGGTGTTTACACTCTGCGCCACTCTTTATTCGAACTGGGCTTAGTCCCCCCAAACTTTATTATAAGTCAAACGAGCCCTTTCTTTAATCTTGTGTATATTTAGTAATCTTTATTTATATTTTGCAACTTATATCTATGTTTGGGAGAAAGAGAATGAGAAAGTAAGCAAATATATGGTAACAATTTAAACTATATGGCTATATATTTATGAGTTATGACACCAAGCGTGTTAAAATCGACGGAACGCGATTAATTTGGTTCGTATATTAAGGCTCTTTTATTTATCCTCGGGGCTTAAAATCAACCTGCACAAAAGTAATTTGATCGGGATTGGGGTGTCGGACCAGGAGGTTAATCTCCTTTCTAGCTTTATAAACTGCAACTCGGGGTCTTTCCCCATTACTTACCTTGGTTTACCTATCGGGGTCTCGATGAATCGTTGTGACTCGTGGGCCCCGATCATAGATAAATTCCAAAACAAACTTTCTAGATGGAAAGCAGATACACTTTCTTACGGGGGCAGACTTACTCTCTGCAAAAGTGTTCTCGGCAGTCTCGGGATCTATTATTTATCCTTATTTAAAGCTCCGAAAAAAGTTTTAAAGATGCTCGAGAGTCTGCGATCTCGGTTTTTTTGGGGATCTTCGGCGGAAAAAAAGAAAATCTTTTGGGTTGCTTGGGACGTCGTTCTCTCTTCCAAAGATGATGGTGGTCTTGGAATCGGGAGCTTACAAGCTCAAAATCTATCTCTTCTTTGTAAATGGTGGTGGAGGTTTAAGACTGAAAACGGCTCACTTTGGAAGAATGTTATTCAAAGTCTGCATGGGTTTGAGGGCGGTCTCGGTGGCAATATTTCCTGCGGGAAATTTACCGGAATCTGGAGAAATATTTTAAAAATCAATAAAGAAGGGGAAAAACTCAACATGTATCTTCATGGGCTTTTTCAACAAAATGTTGCGGGTAACGTGATTTGGGCCCTGGACCGATCGGGTATTTTCAAGGCCTCGTCGCTGCGGATTGCTTTTGATGACGGGCTCCTTATTAAAGGTAGCCGGTCTAACTTTTCTTGGGTCAGATCGGTTCCCGGTAAGTGCAATATCCTTGCTTGGCGCATTGCTCTTCGTAGAATTCCGTCTAAAGTTAACCTGGTTAGAAGGGGAATTCCTTGCGTTAATGATTTGTGCGTTTTGTGTAATTCTGATATTGATTCCGAAGATCATATTTTTCATGGCTGCCCTATTTCGTCTTCTATTTTGAACAAACTTAGTAGGTGGTGGAGTGTCTCGGGGACTGGGCCCGCAAACCTTGACGACCTCTTCATTTGGAGTTCTTCTATTGGTTTCAAAGGGGACGTAAATAAGTGTTTTACTTCTGTCATCTACGCCTATTTTTGGGTTGTTTGGAAATCTCGAAATGAGATTGTTTTCCGAAACGCCTCTAGTGCTGTCTGCTGCTCGGCTTTCGTTTTTAGTGAGATTCAAAAAACTTCATTTTTTTGGTGTAAAAATAGGAGTTTCAAGGGTAAGATAGATTTTAGTTGGTCTAATTGGTGTTGTAATCCTTTACTTTGTTTCTCTTGATGTACTTTTTCGCCTAGCTTCTTGCTAGCTTTAATGTAGTTTTCCGGGTCCTTTGTCTAGGGGTGATGGCTTTGCCGAAACCCTTTTAGCTTAGGTTCCCTTTTTGCCGTTTCAAAAAAAAAAATGTTTTCTTTCCCTATTGGAGATATAGATAAACATACTATTATACTTCGACAGTTATATTATATTTTTAATTGAAATAAAATAAAATATTATAATTAATTAAAGACAAGAAAAAGAAGTACAATATATTAGAGTGTAGAGATGAACATTTGATAATTGATACCAAATCGGTCTTTATAACGAACCAGTATCACATAATGTGGAAGTTAGAACCACACAATGATATCAACCCGAAGCGCTAACCATTAAATCGTCCCCCATTTCCATCTACAATTTAAAATAAACTTTTTCTCCGTACATGCGAGACTAGGGGTGAGCATTTGGACCGAAAAAACCGAACCGAACCGAAAACCGACCGAAACCGAACCGAGCCGAAACCGATAACATGTTATCGATTCGGTTTCGGTTTTGAAAATTCATCGCTATCGGTTATCGGTTCTATCAGTTCGGTTTTCGGAAAATGATGAACATTTGGCTTAAAATAACCTAACCGAAACCGAACCGGACCTAAACCGAACCGATAACATGTTATCGGTTCGGTTTCGATTTTGAAAATTCATCGTTATCGGTTATCGGTTTGGTTCGGTTCGATTCGGTTTTGGCCCGATAATCACCTTATGCGAGACTATGAAAACAATAAGGACTAAAAAGTTCTTATAAACAATATAAGGGAGTAAACTGAAATTTTTTTTTTAAATTATATGAAAACAATTGATAAACGGCCAGCAGGAGATCAATGGGCCAGCTCAACAACCAGCTTTTTCGCTGCATATAATTCATTGTTCACAACACACGATACTCTTCAGACCGTTGAAACCGTTGATTTTTTATCTCACAATAATAAAATAATATATTTGCAATAGTTTAAAGACTTGATTAAAAAAAACAAATAGGTGACTCAACGGATATACCATTTGATCCAATAATAATTATCCAGCTTATCAGAAAACCCATTATTTTGGTTTCTTGTTTTTAAGTAAGCTAATAAGGAGAGAGATAATGTGTTACGTATATATTTGTTACACAAAAATAAGTAATATGTTGGACGTTTAATTTGATGTGTGCTTAGGATTTACCTAATTCTAATCCACCCTCCCTTCGAGGGCTGTTTGATTTTTGTTTTCTTGGGTATATTAGTACTAGCTACATAACCCGCCCGATGGGCGGGTATGCTTCAAAATTTAGTATGTAGAAAAATCCCAACAAATATTAATAATTTTACAAATGACAAATGTTGTAGCTGTAATGATGAATTGGTAGAAAAATCGATACATTAAGAAATGTTACATAAAATTTACAAACGAAATAAGATGAAAATTGTGTTTTAGAAGTTGCAATCGGAGAAAATTGTGTTTTGGTAGAAGGCGGTGTTGTGAATATTCCATTAATAGAAGGGCTATTTTGATAAAACATATTTAACGGTGGACCTACGTCAATTAATTATTAATAATTAATAAATAAGCAGAATATGGTTAACAATAAAATATGTATGCACAAAATAACTTTAATTTATTAATAGGATGAAATCATGATCTACTTACATGATAATTGACTAATACGTGGAGCTATCATAGGCATTGGCGATATAAATGATGGACCTACGCAATATATAAAAAATAATTATACAATTAGTTTCGATTTTTTAACAAAAAGTTTCATATTTTGAGAGTTAATGTAATAAGCTAAGACTTTATAAAATTATAAACCTAATAAATAATTTAAGAAATGAGTCCATTAAATACTTAAAACAGATATAATGTAAAAAAGGACAATGTTCAAAGGAATTGTTGGGCTATGCAGAAGTGTCAAAAGCAGCCCAATCGCAAAGCCCACATGTCAACAACTAACATGGTGTCATGGGCTATTTAGCTGTTTATAATTTTTATTCAGATAACGAAAAAATTCAGATAACGGAAATGAACGGATCCAGAGGTTTTTTCCGGTGGTTCAAATTGATCATTTGAATCCGACGGGCGATGTATTTCAAGAATTGTTGAATTAAAGCTTTGAGTTTAGGGGTTTTGAAGCCATTGCAGCTGTTCTTTGTCGATTGATCGTTAAGGAGAGAAACTTGTTCTAATTGTTGAGTATCATTACATAATGAGGAACCGATGTCTGGACCAGTCGATCGATTTGCGAGGCCTTGTAAGTTTACAATTCCTTTGTTGATAGATTAATTCTCTACAGGTGATTTGGTTATGTTAATTCGAAATTGTGTGTGATCCAATATAAATTGGGTTAGGATTTAGGGGCGAAAATTAGGGTTTGGGTCAAGTTCGTTAGCAAGAATTTTAGATTTAACTTGAATTACTCGTTAGGAATAATTTCAAATTGTGAGTGATCTAATATAAATTGCGTTAGGCTTTAACTTGATTTGCAGGCAGGACCCTTATGTCTACATTGTGACAAAATTGTTACTAATATTTTTCCTAATTTAAACAAAAGGTTCATTTTACTTACCGTTCTTAATATTTTTAAGCATGGAGTGGGACCTGAGGTAGAAACTTTGAAGGCTGAAATCGCAAAGGTGCGGATGGGGTAGAGGTGAGTCTTCTAATTGTACATTTAATCAGGCTTGAAAGCTTGCTAAAACAATTATATAAAAGTAACTAATACATAGCAATTATAATGATTTTCAAGAAGGTTTTTTTATTAAATAGTTTAGCCCATAATTTTACTCGAGCATTCCTATGAACAATTCAAAATCCACAACATAAACACTTAAAAACACTATATTCTACAACACATCTTACTGCCACGGGATGAGTTCATAATCAGATTTAAAATAATTAAAAATATAAACTATTCTGAAAATATAAAACATACCTGGAATTTCAGTGTTGCACAATTACTTAAACAACAGTTTTTCCGAATGAGCAATAAGTTAATTTCATTGTTATGCAGGCTTCATGCGATGAGTGGTATAAATTTTTTGTTATTTGCTGCACCAAATGAAAACAGATTTTGCAAATGGATCGTTAGCACATGTATGTGTTTTACACCTCCTTAAAATTGAAAATTTATTGAATCAGTTTATTTCAATACAAATATTTTAAGAAGAACACTTATCTTGATTTGTTTGTAGATCGAAGAAGATGGAACGACAGAATATGCAAATGGGATGAATAATTTTTCTGTAATTGTATGGCATATTCAGAAATTCAGAAAAGTTGGTTATATAATGGTGGAGAAATTCAAAGTACGTACTATTTCCTTAATCTTTTGGAGTTAGTTAGGGTAAATTTAAAAATCCATTTAATTTTTCATAAGAAAGTTTAACATATATTTAGTGATGAAAATGCATATAGTGAAACTGTAAAAGCAAACACAACCTAAAATAGTTGCTTATTTCAATTTACATCTTTCTCCACGTATTTTGAAATAATTAAACATTTAATAGTCAAACAGTTTGACTGCATATAGTCAAACTGTTTGACTATAAAATGTTTAATTATTTCAAAATTAATTTTATGAGTTGACTGGATATAGTGATGCTAATGCATATAGTGAAACTGTAAAAGTCAATATGATTAAAATAGTTGCTTATTTTTCAATTTACATGTTTCTCCAGGTATTTAAATAATTAAAAAAACTATTTTAATCATATTGATTTCATAGGTTGAGCCTATTGACTTTTACAGTCAAACAGTTTGACTCTATATAGTCAAACTGTTTGACTATTAAATGTTTAATTATTTCAAAACTAATATTATGAGTTGACTGGATATAGTGATGCTAATGCATATAGTGAAACTGTAAAACTCAATATTATTAAAATAGTTGCTTATTTTTCAATTTACATCTTTCTCCACGTATTTAAATAATCAAAAAAACTATTTTCGTCATATTGATTTGATAGGTTGGGCCTATTGACTTTTAAAGTCAAACTGTTTGACTGCATATAGTCAAATTGTTTAAATTATATGCAGTCAAACAATTTGACTATTAAATGTTAAAAGAATTTCAAAAATAATTTTATGAGTTGACTGGATATAGCCAAATAGTTTGACTTTAAAAGTTAAACTGATCTGATTGGCCACGTTTCGTCTAATAAATCAATTTTTTTGAAATTGATGTTTGGCTGCAGAATATAGAGGGTTATATTGAAAATACAGCATGAAAGATAATATTGATCCTACCAGGGTATTATATGATCTCTTATATGATATGTTAATTACAAAGTAATATTGTTTACCAGGTGATATGGTTTTTTAAAATCGTATATATAAAATACCTGTCAATTGAAGGCCTTTGTTTGTCTTTCAGAGCAAAATTTCCCTGCAAGATCGTAAAAATTATATTAAGAACTTAATATGTAAAATCATATGAGGTATGAAGCGGAATTATTTGATTTATGGAAGAAGAAATTTTTTTAACCCAATTCAATTGTAGGTATATTTATGACATAGGAAGCAAACAAAAGTTGAATATGTACCTTCAGCATTGGGCAGAGATTGGTGATGCAGGGGATGAAACTTGTAAGTTTTTATTGATATTTGCACGGTTTATATGGGGGTGTATAGTTATTGTGCTCCCGAAAAAATGCAATAGATTAGGTAATACGTCTAAATCCGTTAGGGAATTATAATTGTATTTAAGGTTAAGAATCAATATTTTAAATATTTCAAAAAGTTAGTTGATTGGGATTTCAAAAAAATCGGTATTTATAATAGGATAAAGGATATTGGCTATGTTACGAATTTAGACGTATTTAATTGTAATTAATGTTAAGAATCAATCTCGTAAATTTGTTAGATTTCAAAAGATCCTGTAATTATAATAGGATATTGCCTTGTTACGGATTTAGATGTATTTTATTTTAATTAATGTTAAGAATCAATCTGGTAAAATTGTTAGATATTACAGGCTGTAAATTCAAAGTTATGAGATAGTAATCCCATGAAAATGGGGAAATCACTAACTGTTGCCTAATCGAGCGAACGAATTGCTGACTTTGTGAGGAAAATAGTTGACCAATCATGGGATTACACGTAGAATAAAGGACCAATGAGGGAGCTGTATTATGATGACTTGTCAAACTCTAATCAAATGTACCTGCATATATAGGTTAAGATTTCGGGTGACTTTTATTTTCTTTCTTGAGGGTTGTTGACTTGTTTCTTTTGGACATCTGACTCCTTTGAATGAAACGTTTTGCTCTTAAACAAATCCACCTTCAATATATTATTTCAGTATCATGATTTTGGTGGAGTTTGCTTTAGTTTTTTTTTTTTTTTTGGTAGACTTATTAGCTTATTAAATTTTTTAAAAAACTGGTAATTTTTTTTTTTTGCTTATAAACTTATCAAATTCAGTTTATTCACTTATTTAAGTCAATGAGCCCAAATTAATAAGCTTATAAGCAAAAATAAAATAAAATTATTAGCTTTTCAAAGTTTTGAAAGAGCCGAGGGCATTTGCATCGGAGGTTTCAAATGGCTTACATAGGCTTGCAAACTCAAATATGCAAGCCAATCACTTCAATTTTAAAACATAAAACCCAATTAGCAATTGCAGAGTGGGCCTTCATTGAATATATGTTATTTATTTTCTTTTTTCTAGTATCTATTATTAATATATAATTGGAATTTGATGTGCCATTGGGGAAAACTTTTGAATGCGTGTAGAACACTAGAACAGTGATGTAGAAAACAACTAGAAAAATGATGTGTCACAATTGAAAACTAAATGAAATTTCATTGATGTGGATGCCTGATAAACCCATCAAATAAGCTATAAAACAAACACCCATCAAATAACCTTTGATATTTGTTTAACTGTTGATTAAAATTATTGTTTCCATATTTATTTGTTGACGTAGCCAATCAAGGGTCCACGATGTTTGGCTATAATTCACGAAATAATAACCCGTTAAGTAGCCTTTTAGGTAAATAACCGAGGTAAATAACCGTCACAGGGTTTCAACCAATGTTTTAACTTTTAAGTATCATGTCGGATCAATTGGTCGACTGGAAAACTGATGTAGTGCTAACTAGATGTAATTGTGTGACTTGGGTATGTATGCAAGATATGAGTCAGATTAAATCGCCCGGGTATTGACCAAAGTGGGCCCAAATAACTGGATTGGGCATAGTTTTTTTGTTTTTTTTTTTTTAGTTTTAAACTAATGTTATTTGACGCTTATGTGTGTTGCGAAATATTTTATCCCAATGCTACATTTGTGAATCATAACCCTTCTTCTTTATCATTTTTAAGATTGATTATCTTTATAATCGGTAATTTTTTGAATTTCGATTAGTTATGAAATTTTTAATAACTAACTTATCATAAATAATGATAATATTGTACTCTGGTTTAACGGATCGTTTTTAAAGCATTGAGAGCCTCAATTTATAATACAAATTTTAAAACATTGGTTTCAAAATATTATAGGGTATATGTGTATCAGTGTATGTATTAGGACCAAAGTTCTAAAAAGCGTGCCATAGCATCGCCACGGTGCGAGACGTGGCGTCCACGTTATGAAAATGACCATGGAGGTTGTGTAAGATGTGATAAGACTCGATAAAGTGTGCCTTATAATAACTTTTTTTGATAACTTTATATATGAATTATCATATAAATCAATAGATTAATAATTTTTTGTGAACTTGATATACACACATATCGCATTAAGTCGTGACTTGAAAAACACTATGACTACCCGTGGTTTTAAGCTTGAAGGTGCCGTGACGTCACATCTTACGCTTTTTAAAACCTTGATTAGGACATACATGTGAGTGTAAAAACGGGTAAGTGTCACCTCTTGGTGCACCCACCAACCGACCCCACAACCAACGTAGATAAGTAAATCGTAATGCCCCCATGATGTTCATGCCTGAACCTGATAATATAGGACTTATGGGTTGCCTAGAAAGGCAATACTACACATACTTATATGCGTGGATGGTTTATTTAAAGATATATGATTTTATTTTATGCTAATTTCTTTTTTTCATATCAAAGGATGAAATTAACAAAGATATATAATGGATTCCACATCTAAATTATTTTTTAGGTAGACAAAAGAAATAGAAAGATTTGATAAGAAGTAATACAAATTTATAGTTTAGTTATGTTGCATGCTTTTTAAGTTTTTATTCTTTTGTGTGATATATTAAACTATGAAATGGATGTATTGAATTCAAATACGTATATGGTTATGCTTACGTTAGACAAGCATCGATTACTTAATTAGCAATCTGCCTACTTTAATACGAGTAATATTCTCTTACAACCAACTGAATTTGTTGACTATTATTATTGTAAGCAAGACAACTAGACTATACTTTTTCTTTGTTTTATACGAGCGTAACTGCGTAAGGATTTTTTAAAATAGTAATTAACCTACTTTAATTTATTCATAATAAAACTTAGAATAAAACTTGAATTGATAATCTAATCTATTGATCATAAAATAATATCTTATACTTATATCAATACACTAAACTTTTTTTTTTAACGGGTCAATACACTAAACTAAAATCTAATTTATCACTTTAATTACCTTTCTTTATAATTATATAAGTGGTCTTCCGTTTCGGAAAACCTAACCGAAACCGATAGAATCGAAATCGAAAACAATGGTTTTTCAAAACCAAAATCGAAACAATTACATATTTTCAATTTAGTTTCAGTTTGATTTCAGTTCAATTCGATTTTTTGTCCTGAATAAACACCCCTGCTATAAGCTAATATAAGCTATTCGTGATTTATAACGGGTGATAAGATATTACAACTCTAAAAAAGTATATTAACCTAGACCTGGTAATGGAACGGGTTTGGAGCGGACCAGCCTTGATCCAAACCCTTTTAGCAAATTCAAAAGATGATCCAAACCTGCTCCATGATCCGCAGGGTTTTGAAAAATCGAACCCATACCCTAATCCACCGAATCAGCGGATATCCGATCCATTTACCCGATCCATTTATCGTACATGATTCTTGATTTTAATTTGTAAAACGATTGTCAAGTTGAATATTTTTTTTATATGAGTTTCGTTAATATGTGCCCTAATGCATACTATAAGAAATGTTAAATATATATTATGTCTTTGTATTAAATTTTAATTCTCCTTATTTCGTAGTTTAATAAGAGCATATTTGGTATAACACGTAAAAATCAATGTTAACATATGTCACATTGTAGAAAAACCTTTTATACATAATTTTACTATTCGTCAGCAACTCAGCAGCAAGTAAATGAATAAAGGTGGGAAATTTAAACCCTAAAAGCGATTTCTAACTTCTAACTCTTAATTTCTATTAGTTTTTAAAGAGTGCAATTAAATAAACTATAAATATGAAATATATAATATAGTTTTTTTTAATTTATATGCGGGGTGAGTTATAAACGGATCGGATCGGTATTGATCCATACCCGACCCTTTTAGTAAAAGGGTACGGGTCGTTAGCAGGTAAATGGATCATAAACCATGATCCAAACTCATATAAATCTTGCGGGTTCGGATCGGATCAAGGTCAAAACTCACTCCATTGCCAGGTCTATATTAACCCTTCTCTTTTCCAAATTTTGAGAGGTAGAGACGGTAAAACTTAGCGCACGAACACGTGTCTCATGACGTGGAATGTTGCCTTGGCGTTCTCTCTCTCTTCTCACTCTCCACAAGCTGCAAAAGCCCACACTTCTTCCCTCTTCCTCCCTCGTTTAGAGAGAGAAAGTATAGAGAGAGAAAATGCACTTCTGAAATTCTTTCAACTCAGGTATGCTTTATTTTGTTTAATTTCTACTCAACTGTTCGATGTCACACAATTAGCTTGTCAAAACCGGATTTCGATTCATTTTACTTGACAATATTATTCCTTTTTCTAAGAATTGGAGTAGATATACTTGCATTTGTTGTTTATTTTATGTTGATTTTACTTCTGACTCATACTGCTCACAAATATATGTTCAGCAAAATTTGCGTTTACATGAATTTACGCATGTGAGAGAGAGATCCGAACTGAGAATTCGGCACAATAAGCATGAACCGATCAAAACTGGAATACTACCAAAAAAAAAAAAAAAACATATTATTGAAAACATTTTGTTTATATAGTCAATATTTCTTGTCTTCGGCTTAAATTTAGTTAATGATTATTATTAATATTTATTTATTCAAGTTCAAAAGTTTTAGCAGAATAGCAGGTATTGATCATTCCTTTGAAATTTTATGAGCATGTTTATTGGACAAATAAAATAAGTAATCTATTGACTTTTTATTTTTTGGTCATGTAATTTATTGGGATGAATGAGGGACAATTTTGTAAATTGGTTACTAGGTTATCCTGGATTGGTAATTTTCTTGGCCTTTGGTGGGTGCTGTGTTACTTTCCCTATGTTTAATATGGATCATGCAAAAGGACGAAACTACCCCTTAGCTTTTTAACTTTTCTTTTTAAGTCTGTTTCCCATGATGTCATGGATCAAAATTAGACTTTTCTGGTTTAGGAAAGTAATTCCTTTTTTGTATGCCAGAGACTCGATTAATTAGTGATTAAAGCGTGAATTAAAATCGAAGCTTGTTTAAATAATTGTGTCACAGAATGGTGATAAAATTTTTATCGACAACATTTTTTCATCTTGTGACGTCTGTTTTGCTATCATATTGACATTTATATTCTGCAGTGCAGCCGAGTGAGCAAGTTAGCAAGACGAGCTTTGAGTTGACTTTGACTGCGTTGACTAGTTCTTGTTTGAATCTGTTTGAGCTGTTTGCCCATGGGCAACTGTGAAGAAACAAAGGCTTGTAAACCTGAAAAGTCATCTTCACCTCCACTTCCAACTCCACCTGTAAGTCTAAAAAAAATGTTCATTTTTTATAATTTATTTAATCAGTGATTATAATGAAATGTAATAACTAATAACCAACTCTGGCAGGAGCATCAGCAGGCCAGTGTTCATCCATATCCTGATTGGGCAACCATGCAGGTTTTATACTTCTTTTTAATAATACATATCAATTCCATTTAAAATGAGTGTATAAAATAATATTCATGTTTACTAAACTTATTTAATCTTATTTTTGCAGGCTTATTATGGCCCTAGAATGGCTGTACCACCATACTACAACTCAGCTGTTGCATCTGGTCATGCTCCTCCACCTTACATGTGGGCCCCACCACAAGTATCGTCCTGTACTCCGTTCAAACACTAACTGTATTCGGTTAAATATGATGTTGACCATTTGACTTTTCATTTTCAGCATATGATGCCACCTTATGTTGCTGCTATGTATCCACGTGGAGGTGTTTATCCACATCCTGGAGTTCCTCTTGTAAGTAATTAAATTAACAATTAATATTTTTCCAAATGAAAAAAGTGATTAATCTAATTAATATATTTTCTCGATGAATTGCAGGGGAGTCCTATGAGCATTGATTCTCCTGCCAAGTCATCAGGGAATTCTGATCGTGGCTTGTTGAAGAAGTTAAAAGGATTTGATGGGTTACCAATGTCAATAGGCAATGGCAATGGTAATGGTGACTCTCACAGGTACTAACCTAAATCAGATTTTGTAACCATCTTAAAAGTTCGTGTGTGTGTGTGTGTGTGCATTTATACTTAAATTATTAAATCGGAAATCGTATAACGTTTTCAACAGTGGGGATGAAGGTTCTAGTGAAGGAAGTGATGGCAATACAACAGAGGTAAAACTGTAAAAAAAAAAAAATGCTTCCATAAGTTTATTAGAGTTTTTCACTTATTTATTTATTTATTTTCAGGATGGTGAAAATAGTGGGAAAAGGATTCGTGAAGATTCACCTAATGCACGTAAGATTCTCAATCTATTGAATTTGTTTATCTAAAATTATAGTTATTTGCATATATTAACTGACTGTTATACTAGCAGCAACTGTAGTTGGCAAAACGGAGCCAGTGAGTGGACAATTTTGTCTTACTGAACCAAATGAAGCTTCTAAGAAAGCAACTGTAACTCCTTCTAAGGGCTCTGATAATGAGCTGAAGAAATCTCCCACTTCAGCTTCTGTGATGACATCAGCTACTCTTGCAATGGTGCCGTGTGAGGCCCCATTGCAGGTATGTTATTTATTTATTTTTATAGTTATTTATTTGATTTTTACTGGATTCTAATATATATGTTTCTGTTGTTGGAATTGTTATAGAACGAGCGGGAACTTAAAAGGGAGAGGAGAAAGCAGTCTAATCGTGAATCTGCCAGGAGGTCTAGATTGAGGAAACAGGTTTCATTTTACCATTTTGACCCGTTAGAGATAAAACTTAACCCGAATCTACCCATTCATAAGTTAATGGGTTGAAATCGGCACCAATTAACTGATATTTAAATGTATAAACTTGCAATTATTCAGGCTGAAGCTGAAGAACTTGCAATCAAAGTCGAAGCCCTCACTAATGAAAATTTAACCCTTAAGTCCAAGATTAATCAATTAACCGACAACTCCGAGAAACTGAAGCTTCAAAACGCCAAACTAATGGTAAAACTTAAACCTAACAAAACAACACAAATTCCATTTTCACTTTCTTACTTATTTCTTCCACTACAGGAAAAACTTAAAACCGCGCAACACGACCCAGATATTGACGACCCGCAACCCGGCCCGAATGGCCCATCTCTCAGCACAGCTAACCTCCTATCTAGAGTCGATAACGGGTCAACTTCAAGTTCTGGTAATGGAGATGGAGAAGTGTATGAAAGTAACAATAACCAAAAATCCGTTGCAAAATTGCGTCAACTTCTGGATGCTAGCCCACGGGCTGATGCTGTTGCTGCCAGCTGATAACTATATATTGAAATAACCCGACCCGTTATAAGTATTGTGTTTGCTTACCTTAGTTTTTAAAGCTAATCATGTAATTTAGGCCGTCATTTTGAAGCCGGAATTACTCCTAACTATAGGATTATGACATGGGTGATAAGATAAACAAGTAAGATTTTTAAACTTTCGTCTGGTCGGGCTTTGATAATTTCTATGATCAACCTGAAACATGTTTTTAGTTTCGGAGTTTTTCTTTGAAATTGGCCACCGGCGGTTTATCTTATGATTATCATATTTAAGAGGTGCCTATATAGGCTATGTATGTGTATGGTCTGTGTAATATGTGGGATATATATTGAATGATTGTGACTTGAAAGTTTATTTCATGTTGGTTTGCATAATATGGTTTCTGAGTTGTATTTTGATTCTGTTACATGAATTATTTTATAGATTTGGGTATTATGCCATGGGTTGAATCTGAACCAATGACGACCAAAGACAGGTCATTAAAACTGTTAAATGCCATTTAAAAGGAATGTTCAGACTTTTGGAGTTGCATTCCTGTCAACATGAATGTGTTCTAAATGGAAACAATCATTTTTACCCCTCAATGTTCGACTAGAAGTATATATATTTTCACAAAAAAAGTTATTTATCAGTGCTACCTTTGAAAAAACGCATGGCAACTTCACTATTAATTTTAAACAGAAGGTCTAAACTTTAAAGCTTCAAAAATGTTTAGATTATTAGGTAGCCTAAACACCGATTTAATTTAATAAACAAAGTCCACTTGTTAACTTGAAGGGAATTTCAGACCTCTCTTGCTTTATGATGGAAAGATCGTTCTTTTAATTTGGTATATGGGTTATTAAACGCAAACCTTGATTTTGTCAGTTGCAGCCGTTAATTGATGTTTTTCTGTGATGAAATTATTAAAGATATATCTGCATAATGGGATAGGTAACAATTTTTTTAATAGGGCTTTGATTCGTGGTGGAGAAAACGAATTATTTATGGTTTTATTGATGAAGATATAATTGATACCGAAGGAGAAGCTTTAAAAAAAATTATGTTCCCACTAGAATTTCGTCCTAAAGCTATAATTCATCTATTACCTTAACCGGGTAATTATGTTCGTATAATACACGTCTCTAGGTCTCTAATAATGTCTTTTCCTTATTACGTGCTTTAATGTCTCAAAATTGTCCACTTGTTCTTGGGTATTGCTTTTGTTTGAAGGGATTTGGATTTTTGATAGACAATCACAGTTGTCGTGTTTTTTTAATGTGTAAACAGATATATTTTTCCCAAGCCAAAACCTAAATCTCTCTAAATAGTAATTTATAACTTTATACGGATCATTTTCATAACTGGACCAAATTGAGATTTTTCTTTTTAAAAATCATGGTTCTGATACATTTTTCGTAACTAATCCACATGGGTCTAAATCCATCCTACACAGTGAGCCCAATAAAGCTTTCTTTAAAACTAATAGTAGTAACAAACCCAAATTTATTCCATCAGTGTCATATCAAATTTCCTTTATAATATCAAATATGTGCCTAAATACCCGTAGTGATTACCAAATGTATTTACCAAATTAAAAAGGGGTTGGGGGAAACAACCACAACCTTTTTCTCAATAATGTCTGGTCGCTGCCGACCAAACATAGCAAAAGACAACGAAGAAACGTGCCGGTCGCCAATCATGTAGTAGGGGGAGGCGTCACTAAGGTGGGGGACGTACAGTTTAATCGCTCATTACACATAGTATCATAGTATAAGGAGATTGGTCTTACCCTTATGAAATTGTTTGCAACAGTTGGATTCAAATATTGATCTCTATATTATGCACTAGTTTATACTCCAACAGTTGGGTATAAAAAGAATTGGTCCATGGAATGAAGTTCTTATGTGTAAACACTTATGGAGTATTGCAGCTAAGAAAAATACTCTTTGGGTTGAATGGGTAAACCTAGTCAAGCTTAAAGAGAGAAATATTTGGGATATTGAACCTAAAGTAAAAGATAGTAGTATGTGGAAATCCTTATTGGGTTTAAGAGTTAAAATAAGGAATTATGTGTTCAAGGTGATTGGTAATGGGGAGGACACATCTGTTTGGTATGATTTATGGACTGATTTAGGCCCTATATGTAATGTTGTTAGTAAACGTCATGTATATGAAGCCAGGTTGCGAGATGATACTTCTGTGGCTAGCATGATTGTTAATGGAAGACTGCAATGGCCCACAAACTGGACTCAAATGTTTCCTAGCTTGTTGAATATTAACAATTCTATTATGCTTACTAATAGAAGGGATGTTGTAAAATGGAAAATGCAGAATAAGTTAGTGGATTTTTCCATTAGAAATCTCTGGCTCAGTCTAGTGATTCCTAGCCCTGAGGTGGATTGGTATAAAACTGTTTGGTTCTCTCAAGGGAATCCAAGACATGCTTTCTTTATGTGGCTTGCATGTAAGGGCCGGTTACAAACTAAAGATAGAATGAAAGCCTGGAATTCTAATTTGGTGCTTCTCTGTCCTTTGTGCAAGAAATGTAGTGATTCTCATGATCACTTGTTTTTTAGTTGTGATTTTTCGAAGGAGCTGTGGATTAGATTGAAGAGTGAAATCTATGCTTCTGGATTTCCAAATGTTTGGAGTAGCATTGTGCATGCTATGTCTGTTAGTAAGTGTAATAACAACATTAAAAGTATCCTTAGACGAATTGGTATTGCTGCTGCTGTGTATCATGTCTGGAGAGAAAGAAACGATAGAATTTTCAATGCTAAAGGGAAGCCTAAGGATGTTATATTGAATCAAATAAAAGATAGTATTAAACTGCAGTTAATGGGTTTGAACGTGAAGAAGTCTAGTGATGTTGATAAAGTTGCCAAGGATTGGGATATCAATTGGAATACCAAGACGAATTGATTGCAGCTTTTAGTTTGTTGTTTTGTTTGGTTTGTTTTGTATGAGGCTGTTTAGACTCCTTTTGTTTGTTGTTTTGGTGGTTTTGTTTGTTGATGTATGACGTACTCTGTTTTTGAAGTTTTTTATATATATATTTTATTTGCGGTGTTCTAGGGTGAGGGGTGATGGCAATGCCGAAGCTCCTTCCTAGTTCTCCTTTTTTTTTGAAAAAAAAAAACTTAGTCAACCCCTTTGGGTTAAATTTGAGAGATGTTTTTTTCTAGATCCAACCCTTACTCAAAATACTAGAGGTGTGGAAATTGACCGGATAATGAATGCAAATATTGTTTGGTCCATTTAATGCATTAAGTACCATTCAAAGCAACATATTTATTTTTATATAAATGAGTAGATATGGCCATCTCTGCCCGCTACATATGGTTTTATCTATTCTTTTGTTAACTTGTAACCTTTTTTACAACCGAATGAGAGTGCAAATGTGAATACAAAATGGCCAAATATTTGACGTTTAAACAAATGTTTTCAAAAACTAGGAATTGGACTAAGTCAGAGAGTTGACTTTGGAAATTAGTCAAAGTTGGATTGTGTGCAAAGCACGTGTATATCACGGCTTTGTCCGTACGAGAAATTAAACGGTGACCTGCCAAACCATGGAATAAAGCCACTTAATCCCTTAAGAAAATAACGTTAAGTATCTAATATATTTACTTATTTAGTATATTTTTAATCCTTTTTACATCAGTATATGTGTTATTTAAAAAGAAGGAAAATGTTAAATATGGTTATTCTATGTATCTATCCATATAAACATGATTGGTATAATTCACTAGCTTTCTTTTTTATATTATTATCCAATCAATTTTTTTCCAGTGTTTCAAAACCCGGTTGAACCGACCGGTGGGACCGGTCGGATGGGAAATGCAAAAGTAGCATGTCGAGATGAGCCGATTAAATTGGTGATTCGTAACTACCAAGAAGTGACAAGAATATATAGCTAATTAAATACGAATAAGCAATTTATCAAATATAACTATCAAGCACAATGAATCTTTATTGTAGAGAAATTATACTAAACCACGATATTTTAAAAACTATGTATTAATTAGATTTACTAAGTTCTATATAAAAAAGAGAATACTGTCAAGATGGATAGATATTTTCACTAAACAGTGGAGATTTGATTTCGAACCTCTTTGTGCTATCACATTTTGTTATGGTAACGTTATTTCTTTCACAAACACACACACACACACAAACTTTTCAAATATATATATGAAACCGTATAAATTTGATAGATAAATAGATATCGTATTTTAAAATCAATATTTGTTTGTATGAAGCTGATCGAGGTTGACAAAGTGCACATTCAAAAACACCATTTCCAATGCTTTGAATTTTCCTGTTGATATGTCTTTAATGTATTATCTTCAATTTCCGGTATTAAATACTTGAACCTGTTTATCTTATATTTTATTTAAAACTATTCTTGTTATACTCCGTAATATGTTTCCGAGTGGTTAAGTTTTGCTTGTAATATACACGATCTAAGTATCTAACTGTAGAGCTTTCTTTGTTATGATAGGATCAATAGATTGAATAGGGATCAGATCGATAGAGATGATACGAAATAATTTATACTTGTGACATGAAAGTATTTTATGTTTGATATTTGTCTTTTTCATATGAAAGTATTTTTCTCTTCTTCTATCTTTATCCTGCTTGATTTTATGTTCTTGTTTAGTCTTTGATTGGAGACAAGATGATGGTAGCTTCGACAAGTGGCTTCTTTTCAACCTAGTATTTATCATTTTTTTACTAATCTGGTTCCGACTCGTTTAGTGAACCGACTCATCCCAATATGGACATCTGCTTTGCGGATAGCCCGAAATATTTATCCAGTTTTACTTGTCATATATTTCTTGTTAGGAAATTTCTCAGATTCAAGAAAATTGTTAAAGAAAGTATAAGTATTAACAAGATCTATTTAATTTTTAAAGGGTTAAATTTACAAAAAATTGACATTCAATTTTAACTAATTCCAACTCTAAAGCTTAAAACCCACCAAAAGGTTAAACTTAAGAAATGTTTTAGTTAGGATAGTGTAATACGAATTATTCCCAGAATATAGCCAGATGCTACAGATTTAGACAATTAACGTGCTATCAAACGTTTTGGTGGCTAACTAACGTGCTATCGGACAAAATAGAGGTATTATCGCATACCAAAGAAAAATAAGAACTCCAAACAGGCCGAGAAAACTCTTCTCGACTTTTTATAAATCAAATTAGAAACAAAACATAATGAAACCTAAACAATTAAAATAAAGAAATGCTAAACGTATTTGGACACTGATTCCTAATTAAAGAGAAACTAGTCTAATACTTCCCTCCGATTCAAAACAAGTGATACACTTTCCTTTTTGGGATGATTCAAAATAAGTGATTCTGTCAGTTTGTGGGGTTCCATCTTAATACCAATTGGTTGTAAGAGGAGTAACCCAGGACCCTTATAAGCACATTACTGGTTCATTTCTTGTCCAATGTGGGACATCTCAACACGCCCCCTCACGTGTGGCGTCATTTTTTTCACGCCTAACACGTGGATATTTGGGTTACGTGGGGTCCGTGTGGCCGTTTGACCAACTACGGGTGAACCTTGCTCTGATACCATGTCAGTTTGTGGGGTTCCATCTTAAAACCAATTGGTTGTAAGAGGAGTAGTCCAAGACCCTTATAAGCACATTATCGGCTCATCTCTTTTCCAATGTGGGACATCTCAACACGCTCCCTCACGTGTGGCGTCATTTTTTTTTTCACGCCTAACACGTGGATATTTATGGGTTACGTGGGATCCGTGTGGCCGTTTGACCAACAACGGGTGAACCTTGCTCTGATACCATGTCAGTTTGTGGGGTTCCATCTTAAAACCAATTGGTTGTAAGAGGAGTAACCCAGGACCCTTATAAGCACATTACTGGTTCATTTCTTGTCCAATGTGGGACATCTCAACATATACACTTTGTAAAATTATCTTATTTGGCAAAAAATAGTAGGACCCACACCCACTAAGTATCTAGTTTAACAAGTGAAACGACCTCTATACCCTTACTTTTACTTTTAAACATCATTAACCCTACTTTATTCAAAAAATGTGGGACTCATTTCACACTAACCATCAAATTAATCTAATTTAATCATCATTATAATCTTTTGCCTCAAAAACCGTGAAACGTATCACTTATTTTGAATCGGAGGAAGTAAAAGATATGTGGACATGAGATGGTGATCCAAGTGGTGATGACTGATATCTTAGTAAAATCGGCTAAAAATTTAATTGACATGCTAGCTTTTCATCATCATGATAATTCTAAATGTTTTTGGAACAAGCTTATGCCACATCATGTTAATAGTTTCTTATGAAAATTACTCCTTGGTAGAATCCCTACAAGATAGAATCTTAGCAAAAGAGGAATTAATATTCCCTGATCAACTTTATGTCAAATTTGCTAGCCGACCATCTGTTTTATCAATGTTCGTTCAGCTCTAACTTATGGTCGTGGCTAGTACGTGAGACGGTGTCAAGTGGAGGCGGGTTCTCATAATTCGTTAGACCAAATCATTTTTTCTATTATTGATTATGGGTTGTCCATAATACAAAGAAGTTTATTGCAAGCAATTAATGGCCAGGTGTTTGGTTCGGCTAATTTGGAAACTGTTGGGTCATATTTTGTTGTAATCAATAGTCTAGGGATTAGTTTTGACACATTGTATATGTGTTAACTAGCAATTAGGATTAATCTAAACAATTAGTGATAAAGTATAAAAGGCTCATTGTATATCACTAATTGTAACTTTCGCACATTAATCACACTTATCTCTTGTAATTGTTCTCTCCCTTCTCTCTAACTTTCTCTCTCTAAAACACACACCTCACACACTAGATTTCAACTTTCTTCTTTGAAATCAATGGATTAATACTTGTTCAAGGTTTCACAGAAACAGAAATACTTGGTTTTCAACAATGCAAACATATCAGCTTCGAGTACACAAGACGAGATGCAATCTACTGTCTATACATGGTTGAAATATAGGGATAATCATAAGAATATCGTGGTTTTTATAGTATTTTTATTATTTATTCTTGTAATGTAACTTTATTTATGTGTCTTTCCTCTAGCTTCTTGCAAGAGGTTTTTATTTATATTCAAACTCTTTTTGGGGGTGGGAGAGGGAATGATTGTTTTGCTGAAATTCCAATGTTTCATCCTTTAAAAAAAATCTAATATGATTTTGAATGCTAAGCAGCGTGTGAAATTAAATTTGCTGAGAGGTAAATCTTTAATTCTTTTCAATATAGACATAATCACTGGAGTCGTTTTCCTTTTTATTCCTTGGTAAATAACACAACAGTGATGCCTGTAATAATTGAAGATAAATCATAAATGTATGACAACGAATTTCATAAATTTCAAAAACCCATTTTTTATTTGTATTATAATTATTGCCAGGGGCGTTTCCAAGATTTTAAATGACCTGTGTGAAAACACGAAAATGGCCCCTTGAATATAAGATTTTTATAAAAATTTGAACCTTCTAATTTTTTTCTATTAAATTATTAAGTTGGCTTAAATTTTATTATTATATATATAAGATATATATAAAAATAGGGTCCCTATAAAATATGGGCATGTACAGCTGCACCTCTTGCACCTCTTCAAAGACACCCCTGATTATTTCTATTTATTATCTTAAAATCAAAAGTTTTAGGCGAAAGAAAACCTCTGAAAAGTAAACAACTACAGACATTTCATGAATTAGCTTCCTAGGATAGAAAACAAATACATTTCTTGTAAGTTTTAAATACTCACTATTAGATTTTTATTAATTAAAGAATTCAATAATTGATGCCATGTGTTCTACAATTTATACACTTCATTCGTTCTTTTTATTATAAAACCCTAAGAATTAGAAACACGATTCTAATTCAAATGATTTGATGGTGACAATTTCATCAGCATGATGTTAATCTAGTGGTTATTCATTATCCAAACCAATCAATTAAACAAATGTCATTTAAGTTAAATCACTAAAGGATAAGTGGTTTATATAACTCAGCCAACTATCAAAGAACTCATTAGTCTTCTACAAATGTCACAAATTTTAGCAACTTTCATTAACAACCCAATACACCATCTATGTACCTACTAATTTTACACTACATACGAAAAATATAAGAAATTTTTAGTGATAACTGATTGAATATTTTCAAACTTAAAGAATTTTATAAAAGATATCACCAAGAAACCATTATATTAGCATATCATAAACTATGTTACAATAATTGGACAAATATCAACCATATACTTCGTATACGATTAAGAACGAAACCCTATTTCGTGTGGATAAACAATCCAATAATTGTTTTGAAAAACAAAAGGGATTAAAATGTAGTTATGCAATAAAAGGAGGGTCAAAGTGAACATCTTCACAATCTACGTTTAATGTTGGCCCATTTGCCATCCCTACCAGCCTCTTGATCCAGTTTCCTTCATCAAGTTGCATCCTTTTTGTCCCCTCCGACAAATTAAATAAAAAATTAATTAAATAAATCTCTGAAATTTATTTTCGCTTTTGTCAACCGTTTGTACAATCTACATGTACTTCACGTATCTTCCACGTACTTGACCTTCATCTTCCCCCAACAAGCAGATATAAATTTCTAAATTTCATTTATTTCCCCTTAAATTTTGGTTAACGTTTATTTATTTTATTATGTTGTTGCACATGTTTTCACAATCTTGCCTCTCACCCCATGTTTCTTTATTCTCTTTTATGTATATTTTTAAAAACACAAACAAAAATGAAAAACCCCTCAACTTTATTTAAAGGTTCTTCAAATTTCCTCTGAAGCGGTCGGTTTACACATCTCAAACCGTCAATGTATGTGGATCTTTTCTATGTTTTAACTATATTTGATCTTGTTACTGTCTTATTTATCTACCGTTTCTTGTTTTCTCAAGTGGGTGTTGTTTAGATTTTGTAAATTTTTTGGTTATTATTGGTACTTTTGGTGTTGTTATAGATTTAGTTTCGTACTGTAGCAGAAACTTTGTGTGTGAGACTTTGGATCCAAAATTTGAGGAATTGGGTTCAGTTTTTATTTGGTAATGTGTTTTAAAGATTGTGTTATTGTTTTTGTTTTCTTGAATTGGGAAAAGGGTGCGACTTGAACTGTGAATTTGCTATGAAGAAACCCTAATTTACTGTTCTAATCAAAGCTTTTGTTTTAGTATTTAATTGTGAAATTTTTGTTTTGATTTCAGTTTAGGGAAACGGCTTTTGTTCAGTAAATGTAGAAATCAATTCGTTGGAAATTTTATTATGAAAGTATTTAATTTAATGTTAAAAATAGAAAAAAATAATACTTGACTAATTTGGCTGAATATTTCTATTATATTTGTTAATTTATATTTACTCAAAGTAAAATTGCTAATACATAGTCTTTTGAGAGCGACAAAGTAGTTAAGTTTTGAACATGTGTCTTTGCTTGTTATGTAATGAATTTGATTGCTTTTGTTTGAAAATTTTGGAGCTGAATATTAGGTAGAGGATTCTTGCATCAAAATCTTAACTTTTTCTAGTCAATCTTATCTTTTTTGTAGGTGGTATGAATAGAAGCAATCACTCTCGAAAATTAGTATTTGTGGAGTTTCGGGTTGAACTCCATTTTCAAAAAGCAATTTGGTGGAATTTTGTGAAGGTCTGATTAGGAAAATAAGTGGAATAGATAGTCAATGATTTTAAAGATTATTACAAGATTGAAAAGATTACCTTTTTTATGATTTCGGCATTTTGCACACTCGGAAAGTGCAATTAGGGTTTGTGAAAAAAACACAATAGTAGAAAAATGGGTCATTCTGCAGCTATTTGGGATTCCCGATTGGCTCTCGAAACTACAAAGGATTGGAATGGAATCGAGCAAATCGTGCTTCGAACTCCGCAAGGGGCTTCAGCTCGGGTTTGTTTTATTTCTTTATAAAATTATTTTTTATTGTTTAATTGTAAGAAATTTATGTGAAATTAATTAATTAGTTATTTTCTTTTTGTTGCATATATTTGCAGGTTAGCTTGCATGGAGGTCAGGTGATTTCATGGCGAAATGAAAGAGGCGAAGAACTTTTATTTACGAGTAGCAAGGTGTGACCTTATCCCCTTAATTTGTCCATTTCTTAATATATAAATAATTAATATCTTTAATTTAACTACCAAAACTGTAATTCAAATAATGTACAATCTTTTGAATAAAACATTTTAGGAGGTGTTAACACTTTGAATATAATTTGGGCGCGTAATAAACTCTTAGGACATGTTTGACCTCTTTTTCCTTTTATCTAATTTTTTTAGCTTTACTTGTTTGACCCGTATTCAACAAAATATAACCCAAATTGACCTATTTCGACCCGTCTAATATATATTTGTATTCACTAATTTTAGGGGATACTTAAGCCCCCAAAGGCAATGCGAGGAGGTATTCCGATTTGTTTTCCTCAGGTATGTTTCGCGTGCATCATCTTACAATTAAAATAAAATTCAAAATTCACTTACGTGTTTACCTTTTGATGTAGTTTGGTAATTGTGATTCACTTGAGCAACACGGGTTTGCAAGAAACAAACTTTGGGCGGTTGATGACGATCCTCCGCCACTTCCCGCCAACGATTCCAACGCGAAATCTTTTGTCGATTTGCTACTCAAACCGTCTGATGAAGATCTCAAGTTTTGGCCCCACAGGTAAAGTAAATTATCTTGAATCATACCCCAAAAATAGCTCAAAACGGGTTCGGGTCAAGTAAAAAAATTTATTTTATTTTATTATATCAAGAGTTTAATTGTTTTTTTTTATGCAGCTTTGAGTTTCGTCTTAGAGTGTCCCTTGGGATGGATGGGAACTTGTCATTGATATCTCGAATTAGGAATGTTAACGGAAAGCCTTTTACTTTCTCATTTGCTTATCACTCCCATCTCTCTGTTTCTGACATAAGGTATGGGCCGGGCCCCACATTTTACTTTATTTATTTATTTAATTTTATGAAACCTCGACCCGATATGATTATCATTTATATACTATTTTACCCTCTTAATTTATAGTGAAGTGAGGATCGAAGGGCTAGAAACAATGGACTACTTTGACAACCTTTATAAAAGAGAGCGTTTTACGGAACAAGGAGATGCTATAACTTTTGAATCCGAGGTCATTTTTTCTACTTTTTTTGGGTTCGATTAAAAATGGGTTTTGTTTTGATTTTTTTTCAATATAGTTTATGTATTAAATTTTGTTATTAAAAGGATTGTTTGTTTCAGATTGACCGTGTGTATCTTAGTTCTCCAAATTGTATTGCGGTACTTGATCATGAAAGGAAGCGTACGTATGTGATAAGAAAAGAAGGCCTACCGGATGTTGGTAAGTTATCTCAAAGCTTATTTACTTTTTGCCCTAATTATTTGCAACCTTTGACTTTTTTTGGTCAAACTCATGTTTTCATGATTTCTGTGAATCAAGTGGTGTGGAATCCATGGGACAAGAAATCAAAAGCAATGTCGGATTTTGGAGATGAAGAATACAAGCAAATGTTATGTGTTGATGGTGCAGCAATCGAGAAACCAATTACTTTGAAACCAGGTGAAGAATGGACGGGTCGTTTGGAAATTACAGTTGTGCCCTCAAGTTTTTGCAGTGAGGATCTCTGATTTTCAGTTATAAGATACTACCTACTCGTTTTATTGGGTTTGATCTTTTCTTTTACATAATGCAACTACTTCATTTAGGTGTTTAAGCGTTATTTAATCTGTGTTTAGGAATTAGGATGATTGATTAGCGGGATATTGTATGATTTTGTTTTCAAGATGGATGCATACTATATAATCATACAAAATGTTACCTTGATTCGTGTGGTAAACCCTAGAAACTTACGGGTTTTGCATGTTATAATTTGAGCATCGTTTCATTTCTAAAAAGCCCGACCCAAAATGAGCGATAATGTCACATAGTTAGTTTATAGGTCATTTATTAGCTAAGAAATTATGCTAATGTCGATAAAAAGCTACTAATTACAAGAAATTGAGAATCATTTTGAAGCCGATCGTTCGACTAACTACCAACAAAATATTCTTTTTTTAGTCGGTACAACTGTACAAGATTGTCTCAAAAGGTTCAAGATTCTTTGTTAACCAAAGAGTTATATTCTATTGAGCATCATTTGGGTCTTTATTTTTCTTTCAGGTTTATAAATAAGAATAGGTTATAGCCCGTGAAAAATCACGGGTTGTCACTTATTACGCTGAACATTAATAATATGCAATACACAATTTTTCTTCTAAATTCGTGATGATTAGAATGACGTAACAAAATACAAAACAGAAAGTAAAAAAATTATTAAATAATGTATTACAGAGACAAAACAAAGTCTTTAACAAAATAATAAAACTTAAAGATAAATTTCTAAATATATCCTTAAATACAACATTTGTTGTTTTATATGTAAGAGTGTCATCCTAAATGTAACAAAACTAAGTTTGCCAACACTAAACAATGTGGATGGTATGACTTACCTCCAAGTTTCACCTGTTATAAGGTCTCCCTCACCTATAAATAAAAGAATCTTGTCAACACTAAACAATGAGCGGTCAAATAAAAAAATTTAGCCAAGAGAATGAAATGGAGCAAACATATTCAGAATATTAATGTAATAATATTAAAATTGTAAGTGTAATTAACCTCTTAATATTATTAAAAGATGGACAAAAAGGTGACACATTTCAACCCAACATGTTCAGATCAACATATTTGAAACGCGTCTAATGGGTCAAACATGTTGAAATGCATTAATTATTTATAAAAGCTCAGAAAAGTGGACAAAATGCGACCATTTTCAACCTCGTCCCTTTTGACCCGTTTCCAATCTGTTGACCTGCCTATTTTGCCACACTAATGCCAGATCACGAGCTTGCATGTCTCTAACTGTAGGCACCGCACCTATTAGCAACATGTCTGACATGTATAGAAACTAAATTGATTAATTAATAAGCAGGCAACATTATATTAGGTATATGCTACAAAAATAAGTATTAAATAACAACAAATTATAGTGTTGCAGAAGCTGACCTTATATCTAACCTTATATTTTGACCAGCAAAAATATAGTTTTTGTCACCAAATTATTTGCCTTTGAGACCATATACATAGAAATTTATTATAAATACATGCATTTTAATATTGAGACTTACACAGAGATAGGCTTATTGAGTGATTTTTCAATCAATTCGATTGCATCGATCTTGTTTTTTGGTTCTAAACAATACATCATATACCTGTTGGTCTGTGTATTAAGGAATCTGCATAATCAACAATAAAGTCTCTTAATTTGGGTCAATTGGGTCGGGTAAGGTTGGGTTGAAATTGCCACCTTTAAATGAACATAAAAAAGGGTACAAACCTGAGAGTCAAGCAAGTAGCAAAAATTTCTGATCAATTTGGCACTTGATGTTGATTCACACACAGTTCGTGCACAAGCATTGAGTTCAGAAACACCACAAACACTGACACAAGTGTTGTGATTTGGATCTTTCGAAAATGCACCAACTTTTTATAACATTCTTTTTATGAAGTGCAAACGCGTTCACATGGAAATAAAAGCAGAATTTTTTTTCACGACCTCTTGCACTCTTTAATCTTTGTTCTTCTGCTCGCCTGTTTTTCATTCTTATAGCTTGACCTGCTACTAATGCAGGAACTGCTGCACCAACCAATGATATCCACCATATTTTGTAGCTTTTTACATCTAATCTGCTATAAAAATATCATTCAGATAAATTATAATTCAAATTTTCTAAAATTACTGCACAGAGACAGAAAATCCACAAAAAACTATTGTGTATACAAAACCAAAAGTTAAAAACTGATATTCAAATTTATAGTGGATATATTTAAAGGGTTTGGTTCACGCATGCCCCATAGGCATACGATAACGAATGTTTAATAAACTAAAATTTCCTTAAGTAGAGTAAAATGATATTTATGAGTCATTAATATTTTTGTGTTATACCGATTTTGCCTTTACCATAATTGAAAATGAAGGTTTTTAGTGAATTAAATGCAAAGACATAAAAGACATTTAACATTACTATGATGTACCACTATGGCACATATTAGAGAAAATCTCATATTAAAATTCACCGTTTATGTATAAAACCTACTAAAGTTAAAAACTTTTGGAAAATAAAGAGTTTTTACCCATAAAGTCAAATAGATCGGAACCATATTTTATTAATAAAGATTAGATTACTATTGATAATTAAAAGGAGCCAATACAACATTGCCACATTGGCAATGTTATTGATTACAAAATCATGATACAACTCCATAATCATTTTATACCTTGAAAAATGATATGATAATTACTCATACCTTGAAAAAGTACGCTACCATATAAGAATTTGTATAAATTCTTCTCAGCCACAAGTGTTTTAAACCAATTCCAAAATGGCGGATTGGAAGTTTCAAAGCAATTTCCAAATATATTTGCATATACAGGTTCAATGACCATATCCTCATTTGCAACGACCTCTAAAAAGATTTAAAAACATTTAAAAGTTTATAATAAAAGTCAAAGAGTTGACTAAGGTAAATGTCAACTGAGTTTAGTTAGTTACCTTCAACATATTTACGCTTAATCTCAAGTTTCTTTTTACACATTCCATAGATAAAAGCTTTTCAAAACCAAATAAAATGACCAAAAAAGGACTTCTTGAACTTGTAGAGATGTTGAGTCTTCAAAAATTTAACAACCTTTCATGCCTTTCATCTTCCCTAGTTATATCATCTTGAGTGCAACTATACCAACCGAAATCAGAACCCACAGGTGGCTCTCAAACAACAAAAGCGTAATTCAGGAAATAAACAAATCAAGCAAACTAAACTAATTAGTGACTTCAAAATTTCAATTTAAATCAGATAAAGGAGAGAATTTCGTACAGATATACCAGTAAACCCTCGGAATCAAACCATGGGCTTAATACAATTTTATTTCCCGATATTCTTCCTAATAAAGTCGATTAACTCCAATTAATCAACGATTCTAGATTACTGTAAAACAAAAACCCAAATCAAAAAGATGTAAATTAATGTAAAAAAGAAATTGATAAAAATTGAAATCGAAGTAACATACGCGTGGAGCCTGCATCACAACAATTATTAGGGAGTAGTAGAAACAGAAATTAGAAGCTTAAAAAGATATTCTTCAATTTGTGAACGAATTAGAGTTGGGGTGATAATGTTGCTGCTATAATTTTGGTGTTGTTTGATGTAACTGCTACAATTTCGGGGCTTCCACAAGAAGATTTGGGATTTAGTTTTGTTAAAAGCTTAAAAGGGAAGACGGCGACTGGGCGGGAAAACAATCATTTAAGTTTAAAACGCCTTTGATTATGTTTTTTGGTTTAATCCGTATAATTATATTGAACTATATAAATTTTAGAAATTACATTTATGTCATTATGTTTTTTGATTTGATTCCTTTTTTTCCGAAATTAAAGGATTGTATATTTATCACCGGATAAACAAAATGCTGGAAATTCTAAGAAACTGCCATGTGTCTTTCTGCCTCCTAAGAGGTGCCGCGTGGCCATCTAAAAACCTTGTTTTATTATATAATAGATTTACGTCTATATGCTAACTTCAAACTGGATTCAGTAGAGCTATGAGTGCTCATGATGCAAGTTTGAGATCGACTTAAAGAGTTTTTTTTTTTAAGGTTCAAGCATGCTTCATTTTAGCACATTTAAAAAGCTTATTATAATTCGATTCAGCTACCTTTAACTGAATTTGAGTTCAAATAATAACTATTTAACCTCCTTAAAATTCGACTTGTTAGCAGGTCTAGTTACATATTTCTTAGCACTCGTTTATAAGATACGTCTCCATAAGAATTTGATCGACTTTTTATAATCTTTATCGAACAAGTTTGAGCTTAATATAAAACTTATAAAATCGACTCGTTACACTTTTAGTAATTAAAATTTTGTATGAACTACATGCGTTAACCGATGCTTAGAGCATCTCCAACCATACTCTATCCAAGCTTCTATTTCTATATTTGAAGTTTTATCTTCTCCAACCCACCTCTATTACTCACTCTAAATATAGAGTGAGAGAAAAACTCCCTCTATATTTGAAGTGAGAGGAATTAACTCTATCCATAGGGCCCACATTTATTTGTGAGTGCAAGTGTTAGTGGCATACGGGTCCCACTATTTTTAAAAGCTTTTGAAGGGAAGAATAGAGTTTATGGTTGGAGTTGTAATATTGTTTAGAGTGATTAATCCCACCATTTATAGAGATAGAGGGAATTATATAGAGTTTATGATTGGAGATGCTCTTAGGCCTTGAGGGGAAACATTGTAGGCCCAAACCTACACAAAAAAAACTTGAGGACCCATTTTTATTTTAGACATTATGTATTTTAAAACCCACAAACACAGGTTCACAATTTTACATGTTGTTTTTAATGTTTGACTTTTTTTTTTTTAATCATTTATAATATTTATATTTTAGGGTTTAATTCAATGAGTTTAATAAAAAAATATAAGTCTGGGGCAAATATTTTGATATTTATTTTTACAATTACAGTGGAGTCCAAAATCAATGTTCGCCTAGGGCCCTGACGAACTCAGGGCCGCCCTGACCCGCCCTAAGTTACTAACAATGTGTCGCCAGTGCTTATCGAACAAGTTTGAGCTTAATATAAAATTTATAAAATCGACTCGTTACACCTTTAGTAATTAAAATTTTGTATGAACTACATGCGTTAACCGGTGCTTAGGCCTTGAGGGGAAACATTGTAGGCCCAAACCTACACAAAAAAAAGTTGAGGACCCTTTTTATTTTAGACATTATGTATTTTAAAACCCACAAACACAGGTTCATAATTTTACATGTTGTTTTTAATGTTTTGACTCTTTTTTTTAATCATTTATAATATTATATTTTAGGGTTTAATTCAATGAGTTTAATAAAAAGATACAAGTCTGGGGCAAATATTTCGATATTTATTTTTACAATTACAGTGGAGTCCAAAATCAATGTTCGCCTATGGTCCTGACGAACTCAGGGCCGCCCTGACCCGCCCTAAGTCACTAACAATGTGTCGCCGGTGCTTAGCTCCCCCAAGTCCCTAACAATAACGGGGCTAATGGATTTGATGAGTTAAATAATTATTTTTAATAGAGAAATGGTGTTGATGTTTACTATTTATGACTACTTCATGTTCTACAAGATGACATATGTAATCTACTAATTCTCTTTCATCATATCATCTTTTGATTTTAATACTAATCTTGATCAAGTGAATAAACATATAAGTAGATACAAATAGTAGACATAAATATCATTTTTTTTTTTCAAATTCAAAGTCTCTATAATACATGTGATTTCTCAGTCTATTTATTTGCGTTTGTACTTTACTTGTCCAAAAATAAATACATCGTCTCTTTACTTTTGAAAAAACAATTGTTCCATATGCACACACATCAACATTAAAATAAAATGTCCACTTGTGCAATCATGGTACACATGTCCTACTAGACCCCCCTCTTTCCACTCTTCTCCCGTAGTTTCTTATATTTTTCACCTTGACTAGTCAATTAAACTTAAGTTGTATTATTAAAACAATAACTTTACTTTTAAAAAGACTGAAATTTAATAATAAAAAAATAACTTATTTTTAAATATAAACGGTTTGAGTAGTTAGTTTTGGATATGTTTTTAACGATTTTAATTGATATTGTTTGTTTGTAAGTAGGATATTTTAAACGGTCATAATAACAATTAAATTGTGTATATTATCAGCAAAGCTTAGCTATCCTCAGGAAACTCATTATAAATGAGAATATTCTTTTATAAGAAAAATTAGATAGATAGTATTGTTGTAACAAAATCTTCTTACTTATTTGATTAATATAAATGTATCCAAATTAAAAAAATAATATTACGAAAAGGATTTAGTGGATTCCACTTATTAATAAAATGATGAGTAAGAGCCTAAAGAGGTAAGAATAATGAAGTAAGAAGATTTAGGTGCCGTTTGTTTTTTGACAAAATGTCTTTATGAGGTCTTTTGTCTTCGCAGGGCAGACCACGCGCAGAAAAGGGCTTGCGCAGATGTTTGTTTTTCGGAAGCCCGCAGACCTTATATTGTCTGCCTAAGGTCTTCCTCAGGAAAACTTGGGCATTAGCTTCTTGGGTCTTCCAAACTTAAAAAAGAACATCTCCAAACTTAATTAATATTATTATTATATTAATATATATTATTATTATGTTAATATATATTATTATTATATTAATTTCCATCACTCAAAATAGTTCTTATAGAACTGGTTCATCTTCACAAAGTTATAACATACCTATTCCAGGAGATCCATTATATGAAGAATTTAAAAATTTCTTAAAAACAAAGGAGAATGATCCTAGTTTCTCAAAAATAGTAACAGAAGGTGATATTATAGAAGATAATTATAAACAATTATCACATAAAGATGAAATACTTATTTTAGAAAATAAAGACATAATGTTTTATTTTGAAAATAATAGTGATCCATGGTTTATAATGACAAGATACTTGGATACAGCATCATATGCTGGATGTTCTTATAAACAAAGAACATATTACGAAAACATTTTAAAAACAACAGGATCTGTGGAATTTTCTCATTTTACATCAGGAAATCCAAATGTTTATAATTTTAGCAAAGCAATTATAAAAAAGATCATATCAGCAGAAGAATGGGGACTTAGCACCCTAAAAGAAAAAGAATTTATAATTCCACCCTCAAGAAATCCTCTTAAATTTACTTATTGGGATTATGTTGAAAGCTTTCATAAAGCATTTTTATATGAAAATCCACAAAGAAAACACACTTGGTTTTTTAAAATTTGTGAAACTATTTATAAGCAAAATAAAGATATTCCAAATTGGTTTATTAATTGGTGGTCTTCATATGGACCTAGTATTGATATATTACCAGAAGAACCATTCAGAAAATTATATGGAGAATGGTTACCAATTTCTCCAAGATATTTAAAATATTCAAATGAGAAAATAAATAATTTAGAAGAGAAAATAAATAATTTAGAAGTTATGTCTTCTTTACACTTTTTTATGGAATTTTCAATTCCCTGGATTTGGAAATGGGAACCATATGTGGATTATACTCCATGTAAATTACCAACATTACAAAGGTTATACTTTACGAAATTTTGGCCTAAGATGCTACAAAAAGATCCAGAAACAAAAATATGGAATGCACAACAAACAGTTGATCATATCAACCAACAAATTAAAATTTATACAGACCAGAAAAAATTTTCAGATTCAGTAAACTTAATCCCTTCAGAATTACCAAATGTAAATTCAAATAAAGAAGAAATGATCAAAGCATTCAGAACATATTGTTCTCAGATCAAGGAAAATCTTCAGAGATTTCAGAGTGAAGAAAATGAAGAAGAAGAAGCCTCAAATGAAGATACAATGTCAACTGATAATAATCAATTTCAATGTCTAGCAGGAGAATCTCAAACTAATGAAGAAATTATTCCCGTTGATTGCATGATAGACATGATTGAAGAATCTTTACTTCAAAAGAAAAAGAATGACAGAAGTAAAGCTCTTGTGATATAATAATACATGTGTCAAGTTAAAAGACAGATGTCAAAAGGAGAGAACCATGACAGTATCATGTGTCAAGTTAAAAGACAAATGTCAGATAAATGCCACCTCATAATTGCATGAATACGACAGATGGTTTAATAGTAGCCAGGTGTCAAATAAAGATGCTACGTGTTTTGTGAGATAGCCAGCTTAGTGTTAACTTTTAATATTTTTATTTTGTTTGTATCTGTATGTAGACTATTATAAATAGTCTTAGTTTAGTTCTAAGGAGGGCATCGAAAAATTATATACTCTGCTCTCTTGTACTGTAACCCTCCCCCAGTTGTAAAAATTTCAGTCTGTTGAATAAAAGTTTGAAGTTCTTTGTACTTTCTGTTAATTACACCATCCTTACTGGTACGCTTTCTTTATATTTTTATCACTTTATGTTATACTTAGCCTGATGACAGGCTAATCTGTTTGTTAAATATCACATAATACTTTCATGGAGGCATTATCTTAAGATACTAATCTGCGTCAACATTTAAAATGTTGTAATTGAGTTTTATCTTTAATTTCATCTGGAAATTTATCAGCGAATTCCATACTTCTTTGTATAGGAATAATTTGACCTTTTTCAATATTATGACCTAAAAATCTTATCTTAGTTTGGAATAACGACATTTTTGTTTGTGATAAAACTAAACCATTTTTAATGATTATCTTTTCAAATAAATATAAGTGTTTAAAATGAGCTTCAATATTTTTTGAAAATACTAAAATATCATCTATATAAACAATGATAAAATCACTATATGGATAAAATATATCATTCATAATATTTTGAAATTCTGAAGGAGCATTTTTTAGACCAAATGGCATTACATTCCACTCATATTGGCCAAAAGGGACATTAAAGGCAGTTTTATATCTGTCTTTTTCATTAATCTGAATTTGCCAATATCCCGATTTTAAGTCAAATTTTGAAAATATTATTGAATCATGTAATCTATCTAATAAATCTTTTTTATTTGGTATAGGGTATCTAATCCATTTTAAAACTTTATTTAAAGGTTTATAATTTATAACTAACCTGGGTACACCTCTTTCTTGTTCTGCATGTTTATTAACATAGAAAGCAGTACAGGACCATGGAGATTTTGATGATTGAATTAACTTTTTGTTTAATAATGAGTTTATTTCATTTTTACATAGATCTAGATAATTATGATTCATCTGACAGGGTCTTGCTTTCGTAGGAATCTGTCTTTCATTAAAATCTTCTTCATATGGGAGAGTAACAATATATTTTTTCCTTTCCCAAAATGCATTAGGGTGGTCATTACATATATTTAAAGAAAATCTATTTGTCATTAATTTTATTTTTTCTTGTAATTTATTATTCTTAAGTTGTTCATCTATTTGAACTGTAAGAATTTCTTCTTTTTGTAAAAAAGAAGAATTTTTTTTTTCTTGTAATTTATTATTCTTAAGTTGTTCATCTATTAGAACTGTAAGAATTTCTTCTTAAGAATTTCTTCTTAAGAAGAATTTCTTCTTTTTGTAATTTATTATTCTTAAGTTGTCCAACATATGAAGTTCTTTGTAAAAAAAAAAAAAAAAAAAAAAAGAGTATTTTCTTGTAATTACAAGAATTTTTTGTAAAAAAAAATTCTTAAATTACAAGAATTTTTTCTTGTAATTTATTATTCTTAAGTTGTTCATCTATTTGAACTGTAAGAATTTCTTCTTAAGAAGAATTTCTTCTTTTTGTAATTTATTATTCTTAAGTTGTCCAGCATATGAAGTTCTTTGTAAAAAAAAAAAAAAAAAAAAAAAAAAGAGTATTTTCCGTTTTTTGGGAAAAAATTTCAAGTCTAGGTTGATGTAACAACATCTTATTAGAAATTAAACAATGGCATTAGTCGTGTCTTAGCCCGTTTCAGCCATGATTTGGCATTATTAGGGCATTTTATTCATTGACTCGCCATTTTGCAAGTTCTTAATAAGATGTAGGTACTTCGTAAAGATACCTATGACTAAAAGAAAATTCTTTCTAAAAACTTTTATATTTTTAATATTAAATAAAAATATATAAACTTTTATATTGTTAATATTAAATAAAATCCTGGTTATGTTTAAAAAGTTTGACAAGGTCCTGTCTTAATTGGTATCAGAGCCATGTGGAGTAGTATGTGGTATTTAACTTTTTATTCTATATGAAGTTGTTTAGCAAATTTAAGAGTCATAAAAAAAAACTAATAAAGAATCAATTAATAGAAGAATATGAAATACCAAAAAATTTAGATCTTTTAAATAAATGGACTATACCAGATATTAATCCTAAATTAATATATGAATTAGGAACTTTTGAAGAATTAGGTTTTATACAAACAATAAAAACTACAGAAGAAAATTTAACAATGAATGAAGATGACATGAATATTCAATTAATAACCCAACATGATATAAACAAATACAAAGATATGTATAATTATGTACATATTGGTTTAGTACAAATTGCTTTTAAACCTTTAACATTACAAGGTTTACCTGAAAGTTTCTTAGCTGTTCTTAGAGATGCTAGGAATAGAAATTGGAAACAATCTTTAATGGGTATAATAGAATCAAGTTTATCTCATGGACCAGTTTATTTTAATGTTTATCCAAATTTACAATTATCTTTATCAGATAAAAACATTTTTCAAGCTTTAACATTAAATGTTAAAACTCATGGTTATAATTATTTAGCTGGTTCAGAAGTTATATGTATATGTTATCGTATTTATTATAAACCACTAAAAACAATGAATCCTAGATGTAAAAGAATAAACAAACCCATGAACGAAACAATTTTAATAGAAAGTAATTTTAATATGTCAAAAATTACTACTAGAAGGGCCATTAAATGGGATGAAATTATATTTCCAGAAAATTGGATACTGGAAAATAATACTCCCCCTAAGCCTTTAATAAATAATAATATTGAAAATATTACACAAACATCAGATGGAATAGTTACAATAGAATTTAATAAAGAAAAAGAATTCGAAGATGAAAATCCTTTATTAAGAAGAACTAGATCAGTAAGATCTTCACACTCTTATGTTTCACCAGTAGATTATAAAGTAGAAATTCCTTTATCACGTGCTTCTGTTTCACATAATTCAGAAAAAATTAATAATTTAAATATATATGATAACATTGTTTATCAAACGGAGGAGGTTACTCCCTCTGAAATGAATTTCACACTTTAATAGATTTTACAGAAAAAATTGATTTTAGTCCTGGTTCACAGGCAAGGAAATTAATATGTGATGAATTTTATTTATCCAAATGGAAAACTTTTAGAAAATGGTTATTTGAACAATATTCTAAAAATCAATTAAAAGAAATTCAAGAAAATTATTATGAAAATTTATCTTCAATAAATAGAATAATACATTTTATTCCTTGGTTTATATATACTTTTCTACAAAGTATTCAAATTATTGAAAGAGAATACACCTTACCAAATAACCAAATAATAAAAAGTATATTTCCGCCTCAAATTCTCTTTTCAATTACAAACAATGATATTACTTTGAAATTTTGTGCCTATCAAAAACTTTTTGATAAAAATTCTCCAATTAATGTAGAACAAACAAATAACATAATACAACAATTAAATTACCATAATCTTTACTCAATGATATTAGGAGAACATTTAACGGATTTACAGAAAAAAGTAGATAAAATAATAAATATCCTAAAAGAAGATAATAAGATACAATTACCAAAAGAAAGTAAAGAAAAAGAAAAACAAATTATAGCCACTATTCAACCTCCACCTAATATTTCAGGATATAAATTAAAAAATAATGATGTTATGGTAGAATTAATCCAAAGTCAAATGAAAAAACTACAAATTAATACTTTAAATAAAGATTCTGATAATGAAACAGAAGAAACTATTATAAATAAAATTAATTACGACAGTAAATATGCTTCTAGACCTGCTCAAAGACAATTTTATTATCCCAGACCAACACCTCAAGATGTTTTACATGAAGAAGTAGAATATGGTAATAATATTTATAGTGGAAGGAATATATACGAATGGAATTTAGATGGTTTTACTGAGAGACAAATATATAATATGGTACATAGAATGCTTATGTACAGTACTATTGCTAAAAATGCAGGAAATAATGATAAGGCAGTAGCAACTATGTTAATAGCTGGTTTTACAGGCCAATTAAAAGGATGGTGGGATAATTATCTTACATCAGAAAATCAACAATCAATACTAAATACTGTAAAAATAGAAAATAATATAGCTGAATCAAACGTAGTATATACACTTACTTTAACTATAATAGAACATTTTACTGGTAGATGGTCAGATAATTCTGAAAACATTAGAACATTATTAAATGGATTATTTTGCAAAACTCTAACATCATTTAGATGGTATAAAGATACTTTTTTAAGTAGAGTTATGGAATTGGATGATTGTAATAGTGTATATTGGAAATCTAAATTTATTGATGGGTTACCAAATTTATTTGCAGAAAGAGTAAAAAAACAACTAAAAGTTGATAGTACTATACCTTATGAATATTATACTTATGGAAAGTTAATAGGAACTTGTATTCAGGAAGGTTTAGCTTTATGTAGTGAAATAAAATTAAATCACCAAATAAAAACTCAACGATTAAATGAACAAAAACAATTAGGAGAATTTTGTGACCAATTTGGTATGGGCACAACTCCTCAAATTAAGAAAAAACATAAAAAAGAATTTGATAATAGAAGAAAATCTTATAAAAAGAAGAATTTCAATCGTAATAGAAAAGAAAACAAAATCCAGAAGAAAAATCAAAGAAAAGGAAATTCAGATAAAAAATCTATAATCTGTTTTAAATGTGGTAAAACTGGTCATTATGCTAATAAATGTAAGAATAATCAAATAAAAAAGCAAATTAACAACTTAGATATTGAGGATGAAGTAAAAGCTCACCTTATTAATCTGATAGATAATTCATCTAGTGAAGAAGATATATCACAAAGTGATTCTGATGATGAATATGAATCAAGTAGTTCAAATGATTCTTTAAATTCAAAAGAATTAGATTGTAAATGTGATAATAAAGATCAATGTTCTTGTGAAATGGAACATCAGTTATATCAAATTAGGAGTCAATTTCAAGAAGACCTTTCCATAAATGTTATTAGTAATGATATGGCAAAATTACTAAAAGATATTGAAGATCCTGAAATTAGAAATAAAATAATTGATAATATAAATATTAAAGATGTAATGGAAAATAAGGAACATTATTCTATGAAACATTTACAAAATATGTTAAAAGAAAGAAGAAATAAGGCTTCCTCTAGTTCTAGTATTACCATTAATGATTTGCAGAATGAAATACAAATATTAAAAACAGATATACATAATATTAAAAATAATCAGATTATTTATGATCAACGTATTAACGAATTAGAAAAATTAAAAGAAAAATATCAGGATAATTCAAAGATAAATGATGAAACTAATAATACATTTCTTCAATCTATGGAATTAGTAATCTCTAGAAAATGGCATGTAAAGATAAAATTATTTATAACATATAATTATCAAAAAGAATTTATAGCTTTAATAGATAGTGGAGCAGATTTAAATTGTATACAAGAAGGATTAATTCCAACAAAATATTTTCAAAAATCTACACATATTTTGAGAGAAGTATCTGGTAGAAAACTTGATATTATCAATATAAATTAACAAATGCAAAAATTTGTAAAAATAATACATGTATACCTGTTAATTTTACAATAATAAAAAACATGTCAAATAATGAAATGATTTTAGGTAATCCCTTTTTAGAAATGATTCTACCAATCTCGGTAGAAAAAGATAAAATTATTGGTTATTACCAAAATCAAAAGATATGTTTTGAATTTATTTCAGACCCATACTCTATATGGGTGAATGAAGTAAAGAATTCTTTAAACTTTAAGAGAAATCAAATAAATTTCCTTAAAGAAGAAATTCTTACAGTTCAAATAGATGAACAACTTAAGAATAATAAATTACAAGAAAAAATTAAATTAATGACAAATAGATTTTCTTTAAATATATGTAATGACCACCCTAATGCATTTTGGGAAAGGAAAAAATATATTGTTACTCTCCCATATGAAGAAGATTTTAATGAAAGACAGATTCCTACGAAAGCAAGACCCTGTCAGATGAATCATAATTATCTAGATCTATGTAAAAATGAAATAAACTCATTATTAAACAAAAAGTTAATTCAACCATCAAAATCTCCATGGTCCTGTACTGCTTTCTATGTTAATAAACATGCAGAACAAGAAAGAGGTGTACCCAGGTTAGTTATAAATTATAAACCTTTAAATAAAGTTTTAAAATGGATTAGATACCCTATACCAAATAAAAAAGATTTATTAGATAGATTACATGATTCAATAATATTTTCAAAATTTGACTTAAAATCGGGATATTGGCAAATTCAGATTAATGAAAAAGACAGATATAAAACTGCCTTTAATGTCCCTTTTGGCCAATATGAGTGGAATGTAATGCCATTTGGTCTAAAAAATGCTCCTTCAGAATTTCAAAATATTATGAATGATATATTTTATCCATATAGTGATTTTATCATTGTTTATATAGATGATATTTTAGTATTTTCAAAAAATATTGAAGCTCATTTTAAACACTTATATTTATTTGAAAAGATAATCATTAAAAATGGTTTAGTTTTATCACAAACAAAAATGTCGTTATTCCAAACTAAGATAAGATTTTTAGGTCATAATATTGAAAAAGGTCAAATTATTCCTATACAAAGAAGTATGGAATTCGCTGATAAATTTCCAGATGAAATTAAAGATAAAACTCAATTACAGAGATTTTTAGGAAGTCTAAATTATATTTCACCTTTTTTATAAAGATTTATCCGTAGTTAGTGCTATTCTTTATGACAGATTAAAAAAGAATCCTTGTGCATGGACAAATAATCATACACAAGCAGTCAAAACAATAAAAAATAAAGTAAAAACTTTACCATGTTTATCTTTAGCTAATCCAAATTGGGAAAAAATAGTAGAAACTGATGCTTCTGAAATAGGATTTGGAGGAATTTTAAAACAAATTCATCCAAATAATAAACAAGAATTTTTAGTTAGATTTTATTCAGGAAAATGGACTCATAGTCAGAAAAATTATTCTACCACTGCTAAAGAAATATTAGCATTAGTAAAATGCATTCTTAAGTTCCAGGATGATTTATATAATCAACACTTTATAATAAAAACAGATTGCCAAGCAGCTAAATTTATGTTTAATAAAGATTTTAAACATGATATTTCTAAACAAATGTTTATGAGATGGCAGGCAACATTAGCATGTTTTGATTTTGATATACAATATAAAAAAGGGAGTGATAATAGTCTTCCTGATTTTTTAACAAGAGAATATTTAAAAGAAAATTGACGTTTTATTTGCAGGATGAGTTTCTCCAGTCGAGGAAGAGGCTACTCATCATATAGGGGTAGCTATGGAAGAGGTCGAGGAAATTCCATCACTCAAAATAGTTCTTATAGAACTGGTTCATCTTCACAAAGTTATAACATACCTATTCCAGGAGATCCATTATATGAAGAATTTAAAAATTTCTTAAAAACAAAGGAGAATGATCCTAGTTTCTCAAAAATAGTAACAGAAGGTGATATTATAGAAGATAATTATAAACAATTATCACATAAAGATGAAATACTTATTTTAGAAAATAAAGACATAATGTTTTATTTTGAAAATAATAGTGATCCATGGTTTATAATGACAAGATACTTGGATACAGCATCATATGCTGGATGTTCTTATAAACAAAGAACATATTACGAAAACATTTTAAAAACAACAGGATCTGTGGAATTTTCTCATTTTTCATCAGGAAATCCAAATGTTTATAATTTTAGCAAAGCAATTATAAAAAAGATCATATCAGCAGAAGAATGGGGACTTAGCACCCTAAAAGAAAAAGAATTTATAATTCCACCCTCAAGAAATCCTCTTAAATTTACTTATTGGGATTATGTTGAAAGCTTTCATAAAGCATTTTTATATGAAAATCCACAAAGAAAACACACTTGGTTTTTTAAAATTTGTGAAACTATTTATAAGCAAAATAAAGATATTCCAAATTGGTTTATTAATTGGTGGTCTTCGTATGGACCTAGTATTGATATATTACCAGAAGAACCATTCAGAAAATTATATGGAGAATGGTTACCAATTTCTCCAAGATATTTAAAATATTCAAATGAGAAAATAAATAATTTAGAAGAGAAAATAAATAATTTAGAAGTTATATCTTCTTTACACTTTTTTATGGAATTTTCAATTCCCTGGATTTGGAAATGGGAACCATATGTGGATTATACTCCATGTAAATTACCAACATTACAAAGGTTATACTTTACGAAATTTTGGCCTAAGATGCTACAAAAAGATCCAGAAACAAAAATATGGAATGCACAACAAACAGTTGATCATATCAACCAACAAATTAAAATTTATACAGACCAGAAAAAAATTTCAGATTCAGTAAACTTAATCCCTTCAGAATTACCAAATGTAAATTCAAATAAAGAAGAAATGATCAAAGCATTCAGAACATATTGTTCTCAGATCAAGGAAAATCTTCAGAGATTTCAGAGTGAGGAAAATGAAGAAGAAGAAGCCTCAAATGAAGATACAATGTCAACTGATAATAATCAATTTCAATGTCTAGCAGGAGAATCTCAAACTAATGAAGAAATTATTCCCGTTGATTGCATGATAGACATGATTGAAGAATCTTTACTTCAAAAGAAAAAGAATGACAGAAGTAAAGCTCTTGTGATATAATAATACATGTGTCAAGTTAAAAGACAGATGTCAAAAGGAGAGAACTATGACAGTATCATGTGTCAAGTTAAAAGACAAATGTCAGATAAATGCCACCTCATAATTGCATGAATACGACAGATGGTTTAATAGTACCCAGGTGTCAAATAAAGATGCTACGTGTTTTGTGAGATAGCCAGCTTAGTGTTAACTTTTAATATTTTTATTTTGTTTGTATCTGTATGTAGACTATTATAAATAGTCTTAGTTTAGTTCTAAGGAGGGCATCGAAAAATTATATACTCTGCTCTCTTGTACTGTAACCCTCCCCCAGTTGTAAAAATTTCAGTCGGTTGAATAAAAGTTTGAAGTTCTTTGTACTTTCTGTTAATTACACCATCCTTACTGGTACGCTTTCTTTATATTTTTATCACTTTATGTTATACTTAGCCTGATGACAGGCTAATCTGTTTGTTAAATATCACATAATACTTTCATGGAGGCAGTATCTTAAGATACTAATCTGCGTCAACATTTAAAATGTAACCAGGTTTAATAAAAAAAAAAAAAGAGTATTTTCCGTTTTTGGGAAAAAAAATTCAAGTCTAGGTTGATGTAACAACATCTTATTAGAAATTAAACAATGGCATTAGTCGTGTCTTAGCCCGTTTCAGCCATGATTTGGCATTATTAGGGCATTTTATTCATTGACTCGCCATTTTGCAAGTTCTTAATAAGATGTAGGTACTTCGTAAAGATACCTATGACTAAAAGAAAATTCTTTCTAAAAACTTTTATATTTTTAATATTAAATAAAAATATATAAACTTTTATATTGTTAATATTAAATAAAATCCTGGTTATGTTTAAAAAGTTTGACAAGGTCCTGTCTTAATTGGTATCAGAGCCATGTGGAGTAGTATGTGGTATTTAACTTTTTATTCTATATGAAGTTGTTTAGCAAATTTAAGAGTCATAAAAAACAACTAATAAAGAATCAATTAATAGAAGAATATGAAATACCAAAAAATTTAGATCTTTTAAATAAATGGACTATACCAAATATTAATCCTAAATTAATATATGAATTAGGAACTTTTGAAGAATTAGGTTTTATACAAACAATAAAAACTACAGAAGAAAATTTAACAATGAATGAAGATGACATGAATATTCAATTAATAACCCAACATGATATAAACAAATACAAAGATATGTATAATTATGTACATATTGGTTTAGTACAAATTGCTTTTAAACCTTTAACATTACAAGGTTTACCTGAAAGTTTCTTAGCTGTTCTTAGAGATGCTAGGAATAGAAATTGGAAACAATCTTTAATGGGTATAATAGAATCAAGTTTATCTCATGGACCAGTTTATTTTAATGTTTATCCAAATTTACAATTATCTTTATCAGATAAAAACATTTTTCAAGCTTTAACATTAAATGTTAAAACTCATGGTTATAATTATTTAGCTGGTTCAGAAGTTATATGTATATGTTATCGTATTTATTATAAACCACTAAAAACAATGAATCCTAGATGTAAAAGAATAAACAAACCCATAAACGAAACAATTTTAATAGAAAGTAATTTTAATATGTCAAAAATTACTACTAGAAGGGCCATTAAATGGGATGAAATTATATTTCCAGAAAATTGGATACTGGAAAATAATACTCCCCCTAAGCCTTTAATAAATAATAATATTGAAAATATTACACAAACATCAGATGGAATAGTTACAATAGAATTTAATAAAGAAAAAGAATTCGAAGATGAAAATCCTTTATTAAGAAGAACTAGATCAGTAAGATCTTCACACTCTTATATTTCACCAGTAGATTATAAAGTAGAAATTCCTTTATCACGTGCTTCTGTTTCACATAATTCAGAAAAAATTAATAATTTAAATATATATGATAACATTGTTTATCAAACGGAGGAGGTTACTCCCTCTGAAATGAATTTCACACTTTAATGGATTTTACAGAAAAAATTGATTTTAGTCCTGGTTCACAGGCAAGGAAATTAATATGTGATGAATTTTATTTATCCAAATGGAAAACTTTTAGAAAATGGTTATTTGAACAATATTCTAAAAATCAATTAAAAGAAATTCAAGAAAATTATTATGAAAATTTATCTTCAATAAATAGAATAATACATTTTATTCCTTGGTTTATATATACTTTTCTACAAAGTATTCAAATTATTGAAAGAGAATACACCTTACCAAATAACCAAATAATAAAAAGTATATTTCCGCCTCAAATTCTCTTTTCAATTACAAACAATGATATTACTTTGAAATTTTGTGCCTATCAAAAACTTTTTGATAAAAATTCTCCAATTAATGTAGAACAAACAAATAACATAATACAACAATTAAATTACCATAATCTTTACTCAATGATATTAGGAGAACATTTAACGGATTTACAGAAAAAAGTAGATAAAATAATAAATATCCTAAAAGAAGATAATAAGATACAATTACCAAAAGAAAGTAAAGAAAAAGAAAAACAAATTATAGCCACTATTCAACCTCCACCTAATATTTCAGGATATAAATTAAAAAAATATGATGTTATGGTAGAATTAATCCAAAGTCAAATGAAAAAACTACAAATTAATACTTTAAATAAAGATTCTGATAATGAAACAGAAGAAACTATTATAAATAAAATTAATTACGACAGTAAATATGCTTCTAGACCTGCTCAAAGACAATTTTATTATCCCAGACCAACACCTCAAGATGTTTTACATGAAGAAGTAGAATATGGTAATAATAGTTATAGTGGAAGGAATATATACGAATGGAATTTAGATGGTTTTACTGAGAGACAAATATATAATATGGTACATAGAATGCTTATGTACAGTACTATTGCTAAAAATTCAGGAAATAATGATAAGGCAGTAGCAACTATGTTAATAGCTGGTTTTACAGGCCAATTAAAAGGATTAATTCCAACAAAATATTTTCAAAAATCTACACATATTTTGAGAGAAGTATCTGGTAGAAAACTTGATATTCAATATAAATTAACAAATGCAAAAATTTGTAAAAATAATACATGTATACCTGTTAATTTTACAATAATAAAAAACATGTCAAGTAATGAAATGATTTTAGGTAATCCCTTTTTGAAATGATTCTACCAATCTCGGTAGAAAAAGATAAAATTATTGGTTATTACCAAAATCAAAAGATATGTTTTGAATTTATTTCAGACCCATACTCTATATGGGTGAATGAAGTAAAGAATTCTTTAAACTTTAAGAGAAATCAAATAAATTTCCTTAAAGAAGAAATTCTTACAGTTCAAATAGATGAACAACTTAAGAATAATAAATTACAAGAAAAAATTAAATTAATGACAAATAGATTTTCTTTAAATATATGTAATGACCACCCTAATGCATTTTGGGAAAGGAAAAAATATATTGTTACTCCCCCATATGAAGAAGATTTTAATGAAAGACAGATTCCTACGAAAGCAAGACCCTGTCAGATGAATCATAATTATCTAGATCTATGTAAAAATGAAATAAACTCATTATTAAACAAAAAGTTAATTCAACCATCAAAATCTCCATGGTCCTGTACTGCTTTCTATGTTAATAAACATGCAGAACAAGAAAGAGGTGTACCCAGGTTGGTTATAAATTATAAACCTTTAAATAAAGTTTTAAAATGGATTAGATACCCTATACCAAATAAAAAAGATTTATTAGATAGATTACATGATTCAATAATATTTTCAAAATTTGACTTAAAATCGGGATATTGGCAAATTCAGATTAATGAAAAAGACAGATATAAAACTGCCTTTAATATCCCTTTTGGCCAATATGAGTGGAATGTAATGCCATTTGGTCTAAAAAATGCTCCTTCAGAATTTCAAAATATTATGAATGATATATTTTATCCATATAGTGATTTTATCATTGTTTATATAGATGATATTTTAGTATTTTCAAAAAATATTGAAGCTCATTTTAAACACTTATATTTATTTGAAAAGATAATCATTAAAAATGGTTTAGTTTTATCACAAACAAAAATGTCGTTATTCCAAACTAAGATAAGATTTTTAGGTCATAATATTGAAAAAGGTCAAATTATTCCTATACAAAGAAGTATGGAATTCGCTGATAAATTTCCAGATGAAATTAAAGATAAAACTCAATTACAGAGATTTTTAGGAAGTCTAAATTATATTTCACCTTTTTTATAAAGATTTATCCGTAGATAGTGCTATTCTTTATGACAGATTAAAAAAGAATCCTTGTGCATGGACAAATAATCATACACAAGCAGTCAAAACAATAAAAAATAAAGTAAAAACTTTACCATGTTTATCTTTAGCTAATCCAAATTGGGAAAAAATAGTAGAAACTGATGCTTCTGAAATAGGATTTGGAGGAATTTTAAAACAAATTCATCCAAATAATAAACAAGAATTTTTAGTTAGATTTTATTCAGGAAAATGGACTCATAGTCAGAAAAATTATTCTACCACTGCTAAAGAAATATTAGCATTAGTAAAATGCATTCTTAAGTTCCAGGATGATTTATATAATCAACACTTTATAATAAAAACAGATTGCCAAGCAGCTAAATTTATGTTTAATAAAGATTTTAAACATGATATTTCTAAACAAATGTTTATGAGATGGCAGGCAACATTAGCATGTTTTGATTTTGATATACAATATAAAAAAGGGAGTGATAATAGTCTTCCTGATTTTTTAACAAGAGAATATTTAAAAGAAAATTGACGTTTTATTTGCAGGATGAGTTTCTCCAGTCGAGGAAGAGGCTACTCATCATATAGGGGTAGCTATGGAAGAGGTCGAGGAAATTCCATCACTCAAAATAGTTCTTATAGAACTGGTTCATCTTCACAAAGTTATAACATACCTATTCCAGGAGATCCATTATATGAAGAATTTAAAAATTTCTTAAAAACAAAGGAGAATGATCCTAGTTTCTCAAAAATAGTAACAGAAGGTGATATTATAGAAGATAATTATAAACAATTATCACATAAAGATGAAATACTTATTTTAGAAAATAAAGACATAATGTTTTATTTTGAAAATAATAGTGATCCATGGTTTATAATGACAAGATACTTGGATACAGCATCATATGCTGGATGTTCTTATAAACAAAGAACATATTACGAAAACATTTTAAAAACAACAGGATCTGTGGAATTTTCTCATTTTTCATCAGGAAATCCAAATGTTTATAATTTTAGCAAAGCAATTATAAAAAAGATCATATCAGCAGAAGAATGGGGACTTAGCACCCTAAAAGAAAAAGAATTTATAATTCCACCCTCAAGAAATCCTCTTAAATTTACTTATTGGGATTATGTTGAAAGTTTTCATAAAGCATTTTTATATGAAAATCCACAAAGAAAACACACTTGGTTTTTTAAAATTTGTGAAACTATTTATAAGCAAAATAAAGATATTCCAAATTGGTTTATTAATTGGTGGTCTTCATATGGACCTAGTATTGATATATTACCAGAAGAACCATTCAGAAAATTATATGGAGAATGGTTACCAATTTCTCCAAGATATTTAAAATATTCAAATGAGAAAATAAATAATTTAGAAGAGAAAATAAATAATTTAGAAGTTATATCTTCTTTACACTTTTTTATGGAATTTTCAATTCCCTGGATTTGGAAATGGGAACCATATGTGGATTATACTCCATGTAAATTACCAACATTACAAAGGTTATACTTTACGAAATTTTGGCCTAAGATGCTACAAAAAGATCCAGAAACAAAAATATGGAATGCACAACAAACAGTTGATCATATCAACCAACAAATTAAAATTTATACAGACCAGAAAAAAATTTCAGATTCAGTAAACTTAATCCCTTCAGAATTACCAAATGTAAATTCAAATAAAGAAGAAATGATCAAAGCATTCAGAACATATTGTTCTCAGATCAAGGAAAATCTTCAGAGATTTCAGAGTGAGGAAAATGAAGAAGAAGAAGCCTCAAATGAAGATACAATGTCAACTGATAATAATCAATTTCAATGTCTAGCAGGAGAATCTCAAACTAATGAAGAAATTATTCCCGTTGATTGCATGATAGACATGATTGAAGAATCTTTACTTCAAAAGAAAAAGAATGACAGAAGTAAAGCTCTTGTGATATAATAATACATGTGTCAAGTTAAAAGACAGATGTCAAAAGGAGAGAACTATGACAGTATCATGTGTCAAGTTAAAAGACAAATGTCAGATAAATGCCACCTCATAATTGCATGAATACGACAGATGGTTTAATAGTACCCAGGTGTCAAATAAAGATGCTACGTGTTTTGTGAGATAGCCAGCTTAGTGTTAACTTTTAATATTTTTATTTTGTTTGTATCTGTATGTAGACTATTATAAATAGTCTTAGTTTAGTTCTAAGGAGGGCATCGAAAAATTATATACTCTGCTCTCTTGTACTGTAACCCTCCCCCAGTTGTAAAAATTTCAGTCGGTTGAATAAAAGTTTGAAGTTCTTTGTACTTTCTGTTAATTACACCATCCTTACTGGTACGCTTTCTTTATATTTTTATCACTTTATGTTATACTTAGCCTGATGACAGGCTAATCTGTTTGTTAAATATCACATAATACTTTCATGGAGGCAGTATCTTAAGATACTAATCTGCGTCAACATTTAAAATGTAACCAGGTTTAATAAAAAAAAAAAAAAAAAAGAGTATTTTCCATTTTTGGGAAAAAAAATTCAAGTCTAGGTTGATGTAACAACATCTTATTAGAAATTAAACAATGGCATTAGTCGTGTCTTAGCCCGTTTCAGCCATGATTTGGCATTATTAGGGCATTTTATTCATTGACTCGCCATTTTGCAAGTTCTTAATAAGATGTAGGTACTTCGTAAAGATACCTATGACTAAAAGAAAATTCTTTCTAAAAACTTTTATATTTTTAATATTAAATAAAAATATATAAACTTTTATATTGTTAATATTAAATAAAATCCTGGTTATGTTTAAAAAGTTTGACAAGGTCCTGTCTTAATTGGTATCAGAGCCATGTGGAGTAGTATGTGGTATTTAACTTTTTATTCTATATGAAGTTGTTTAGCAAATTTAAGAGTCATAAAAAACAACTAATAAAGAATCAATTAATAGAAGAATATGAAATACCAAAAAATTTAGATCTTTTAAATAAATGGACTATACCAAATATTAATCCTAAATTAATATATGAATTAGGAACTTTTGAAGAATTAGGTTTTATACAAACAATAAAAACTACAGAAGAAAATTTAACAATGAATGAAGATGACATGAATATTCAATTAATAACCCAACATGATATAAACAAATACAAAGATATGTATAATTATGTACATATTGGTTTAGTACAAATTGCTTTTAAACCTTTAACATTACAAGGTTTACCTGAAAGTTTCTTAGCTGTTCTTAGAGATGCTAGGAATAGAAATTGGAAACAATCTTTAATGGGTATAATAGAATCAAGTTTATCTCATGGACCAGTTTATTTTAATGTTTATCCAAATTTACAATTATCTTTATCAGATAAAAACATTTTTCAAGCTTTAACATTAAATGTTAAAACTCATGGTTATAATTATTTAGCTGGTTCAGAAGTTATATGTATATGTTATCGTATTTATTATAAACCACTAAAAACAATGAATCCTAGATGTAAAAGAATAAACAAACCCATAAACGAAACAATTTTAATAGAAAGTAATTTTAATATGTCAAAAATTACTACTAGAAGGGCCATTAAATGGGATGAAATTATATTTCCAGAAAATTGGATACTGGAAAATAATACTCCCCCTAAGCCTTTAATAAATAATAATATTGAAAATATTACACAAACATCAGATGGAATAGTTACAATAGAATTTAATAAAGAAAAAGAATTCGAAGATGAAAATCCTTTATTAAGAAGAACTAGATCAGTAAGATCTTCACACTCTTATATTTCACCAGTAGATTATAAAGTAGAAATTCCTTTATCACGTGCTTCTGTTTCACATAATTCAGAAAAAATTAATAATTTAAATATATATGATAACATTGTTTATCAAACGGAGGAGGTTACTCCCTCTGAAATGAATTTCACACTTTAGTGGATTTTACAGAAAAAATTGATTTTAGTCCTGGTTCACAGGCAAGGAAATTAATATGTGATGAATTTTATTTATCCAAATGGAAAACTTTTAGAAAATGGTTATTTGAACAATATTCTAAAAATCAATTAAAAGAAATTCAAGAAAATTATTATGAAAATTTATCTTCAATAAATAGAATAATACATTTTATTCCTTGGTTTATATATACTTTTCTACAAAGTATTCAAATTATTGAAAGAGAATACACCTTACCAAATAACCAAATAATAAAAAGTATATTTCCGCCTCAAATTCTCTTTTCAATTACAAACAATGATATTACTTTGAAATTTTGTGCCTATCAAAAACTTTTTGATAAAAATTCTCCAATTAATGTAGAACAAACAAATAACATAATACAACAATTAAATTACCATAATCTTTACTCAATGATATTAGGAGAACATTTAACGGATTTACAGAAAAAAGTAGATAAAATAATAAATATCCTAAAAGAAGATAATAAGATACAATTACCAAAAGAAAGTAAAGAAAAAGAAAAACAAATTATAGCCACTATTCAACCTCCACCTAATATTTCAGGATATAAATTAAAAAAATATGATGTTATGGTAGAATTAATCCAAAGTCAAATGAAAAAACTACAAATTAATACTTTAAATAAAGATTCTGATAATGAAACAGAAGAAACTATTATAAATAAAATTAATTACGACAGTAAATATGCTTCTAGACCTGCTCAAAGACAATTTTATTATCCCAGACCAACACCTCAAGATGTTTTACATGAAGAAGTAGAATATGGTAATAATAGTTATAGTGGAAGGAATATATACGAATGGAATTTAGATGGTTTTACTGAGAGACAAATATATAATATGGTACATAGAATGCTTATGTACAGTACTATTGCTAAAAATTCAGGAAATAATGATAAGGCAGTAGCAACTATGTTAATAGCTGGTTTTACAGGCCAATTAAAAGGATTAATTCCAACAAAATATTTTCAAAAATCTACACATATTTTGAGAGAAGTATCTGGTAGAAAACTTGATATTCAATATAAATTAACAAATGCAAAAATTTGTAAAAATAATACATGTATACCTGTTAATTTTACAATAATAAAAAACATGTCAAGTAATGAAATGATTTTAGGTAATCCCTTTTTAGAAATGATTCTACCAATCTCGGTAGAAAAAGATAAAATTATTGGTTATTACCAAAATCAAAAGATATGTTTTGAATTTATTTCAGACCCATACTCTATATGGGTGAATGAAGTAAAGAATTCTTTAAACTTTAAGAGAAATCAAATAAATTTCCTTAAAGAAGAAATTCTTACAGTTCAAATAGATGAACAACTTAAGAATAATAAATTACAAGAAAAAATTAAATTAATGACAAATAGATTTTCTTTAAATATATGTAATGACCACCCTAATGCATTTTGGGAAAGGAAAAAATATATTGTTACTCTCCCATATGAAGAAGATTTTAGTGAAAGACAGATTCCTACGAAAGCAAGACCCTGTCAGATGAATCATAATTATCTAGATCTATGTAAAAATGAAATAAACTCATTATTAAACAAAAAGTTAATTCAACCATCAAAATCTCCATGGTCCTGTACTGCTTTCTATGTTAATAAACATGCAGAACAAGAAAGAGGTGTACCCAGGTTGGTTATAAATTATAAACCTTTAAATAAAGTTTTAAAATGGATTAGATACCCTATACCAAATAAAAAAGATTTATTAGATAGATTACATGATTCAATAATATTTTCAAAATTTGACTTAAAATCGGGATATTGGCAAATTCAGATTAATGAAAAAGACAGATATAAAACTGCCTTTAATGTCCCTTTTGGCCAATATGAGTGGAATGTAATGCCATTTGGTCTAAAAAATGCTCCTTCAGAATTTCAAAATATTATGAATGATATATTTTATCCATATAGTGATTTTATCATTGTTTATATAGATGATATTTTAGTATTTTCAAAAAATATTGAAGCTCATTTTAAACACTTATATTTATTTGAAAAGATAATCATTAAAAATGGTTTAGTTTTATCACAAACAAAAATGTCGTTATTCCAAACTAAGATAAGATTTTTAGGTCATAATATTGAAAAAGGTCAAATTATTCCTATACAAAGAAGTATGGAATTCGCTGATAAATTTCCAGATGAAATTAAAGATAAAACTCAATTACAGAGATTTTTAGGAAGTCTAAATTATATTTCACCTTTTTTATAAAGATTTATCCGTAGATAGTGCTATTCTTTATGACAGATTAAAAAAGAATCCTTGTGCATGGACAAATAATCATACACAAGCAGTCAAAACAATAAAAAATAAAGTAAAAACTTTACCATGTTTATCTTTAGCTAATCCAAATTGGGAAAAAATAGTAGAAACTGATGCTTCTGAAATAGGATTTGGAGGAATTTTAAAACAAATTCATCCAAATAATAAACAAGAATTTTTAGTTAGATTTTATTCAGGAAAATGGACTCATAGTCAGAAAAATTATTCTACCACTGCTAAAGAAATATTAGCATTAGTAAAATGCATTCTTAAGTTCCAGGATGATTTATATAATCAACACTTTATAATAAAAACAGATTGCCAAGCAGCTAAATTTATGTTTAATAAAGATTTTAAACATGATATTTCTAAACAAATGTTTATGAGATGGCAGGCAACATTAGCATGTTTTGATTTTGATATACAATATAAAAAAGGGAGTGATAATAGTCTTCCTGATTTTTTAACAAGAGAATATTTAAAAGAAAATTGACGTTTTATTTGCAGGATGAGTTTCTCCAGTCGAGGAAGAGGCTACTCATCATATAGGGGTAGCTATGGAAGAGGTCGAGGAAATTCCATCACTCAAAATAGTTCTTATAGAACTGGTTCATCTTCACAAAGTTATAACATACCTATTCCAGGAGATCCATTATATGAAGAATTTAAAAATTTCTTAAAAACAAAGGAGAATGATCCTAGTTTCTCAAAAATAGTAACAGAAGGTGATATTATAGAAGATAATTATAAACAATTATCACATAAAGATGAAATACTTATTTTAGAAAATAAAGACATAATATTTTATTTTGAAAATAATAGTGATCCATGGTTTATAATGACAAGATACTTGGATACAGCATCATATGCTGGATGTTCTTATAAACAAAGAACATATTACGAAAACATTTTAAAAACAACAGGATCTGTGGAATTTTCTCATTTTTCATCAGGAAATCCAAATGTTTATAATTTTAGCAAAGCAATTATAAAAAAGATCATATCAGCAGAAGAATGGGGACTTAGCACCCTAAAAGAAAAAGAATTTATAATTCCACCCTCAAGAAATCCTCTTAAATTTACTTATTGGGATTATGTTGAAAGCTTTCATAAAGCATTTTTATATGAAAATCCACAAAGAAAACACACTTGGTTTTTTAAAATTTGTGAAACTATTTATAAGCAAAATAAAGATATTCCAAATTGGTTTATTAATTGGTGGTCTTCATATGGACCTAGTATTGATATATTACCAGAAGAACCATTCAGAAAATTATATGGAGAATGGTTACCAATTTCTCCAAGATATTTAAAATATTCAAATGAGAAAATAAATAATTTAGAAGAGAAAATAAATAATTTAGAAGTTATATCTTCTTTACACTTTTTTATGGAATTTTCAATTCCCTGGATTTGGAAATGGGAACCATATGTGGATTATACTCCATGTAAATTACCAACATTACAAAGGTTATACTTTACGAAATTTTGGCCTAAGATGCTACAAAAAGATCCAGAAACAAAAATATGGAATGCACAACAAACAGTTGATCATATCAACCAACAAATTAAAATTTATACAGACCAGAAAAAAATTTCAGATTCAGTAAACTTAATCCCTTCAGAATTACCAAATGTAAATTCAAATAAAGAAGAAATGATCAAAGCATTCAGAACATATTGTTCTCAGATCAAGGAAAATCTTCAGAGATTTCAGAGTGAGGAAAATGAAGAAGAAGAAGCCTCAAATGAAGATACAATGTCAACTGATAATAATCAATTTCAATGTCTAGCAGGAGAATCTCAAACTAATGAAGAAATTATTCCCGTTGATTGCATGATAGACATGATTGAAGAATCTTTACTTCAAAAGAAAAAGAATGACAGAAGTAAAGCTCTTGTGATATAATAATACATGTGTCAAGTTAAAAGACAGATGTCAAAAGGAGAGAACTATGACAGTATCATGTGTCAAGTTAAAAGACAAATGTCAGATAAATGCCACCTCATAATTGCATGAATACGACAGATGGTTTAATAGTACCCAGGTGTCAAATAAAGATGCTACGTGTTTTGTGAGATAGCCAGCTTAGTGTTAACTTTTAATATTTTTATTTTGTTTGTATCTGTATGTAGACTATTATAAATAGTCTTAGTTTAGTTCTAAGGAGGGCATCGAAAAATTATATACTCTGCTCTCTTGTACTGTAACCCTCCCCCAGTTGTAAAAATTTCAGTCGGTTGAATAAAAGTTTGAAGTTCTTTGTACTTTCTGTTAATTACACCATCCTTACTGGTACGCTTTCTTTATATTTTTATCACTTTATGTTATACTTAGCCTGATGACAGGCTAATCTGTTTGTTAAATATCACATAATACTTTCATGGAGGCATTATCTTAAGATACTAATCTGCGTCAACATTTAAAATGTAACCAGGTTTAATAAAAAAAAAAAAAAAAAAAGAGTATTTTCCGTTTTTGGGAAAAAAAATTCAAGTCTAGGTTGATGTAACAACATCTTATTAGAAATTAAACAATGGCATTAGTCGTGTCTTAGCCCGTTTCAGCCATGATTTGGCATTATTAGGGCATTTTATTCATTGACTCGCCATTTTGCAAGTTCTTAATAAGATGTAGGTACTTCGTAAAGATACCTATGACTAAAAGAAAATTCTTTCTAAAAACTTTTATATTTTTAATATTAAATAAAAATATATAAACTTTTATATTGTTAATATTAAATAAAATCCTGGTTATGTTTAAAAAGTTTGACAAGGTCCTGTCTTAATTGGTATCAGAGCCATGTGGAGTAGTATGTGGTATTTAACTTTTTATTCTATATGAAGTTGTTTAGCAAATTTAAGAGTCATAAAAAACAACTAATAAAGAATCAATTAATAGAAGAATATGAAATACCAAAAAATTTAGATCTTTTAAATAAATGGACTATACCAAATATTAATCCTAAATTAATATATGAATTAGGAACTTTTGAAGAATTAGGTTTTATACAAACAATAAAAACTACAGAAGAAAATTTACAATGAATGAAGATGACATGAATATTCAATTAATAACCCAACATGATATAAACAAATACAAAGATATGTATAATTATGTACATATTGGTTTAGTACAAATTGCTTTTAAACCTTTAACATTACAAGGTTTACCTGAAAGTTTCTTAGCTGTTCTTAGAGATGCTAGGAATAGAAATTGGAAACAATCTTTAATGGGTATAATAGAATCAAGTTTATCTCATGGACCAGTTTATTTTAATGTTTATCCAAATTTACAATTATCTTTATCAGATAAAAACATTTTTCAAGCTTTAACATTAAATGTTAAAACTCATGGTTATAATTATTTAGCTGGTTCAGAAGTTATATGTATATGTTATCGTATTTATTATAAACCACTAAAAACAATGAATCCTAGATGTAAAAGAATAAACAAACCCATAAACGAAACAATTTTAATAGAAAGTAATTTTAATATGTCAAAAATTACTACTAGAAGGGCCATTAAATGGGATGAAATTATATTTCCAGAAAATTGGATACTGGAAAATAATACTCCCCCTAAGCCTTTAATAAATAATAATATTGAAAATATTACACAAACATCAGATGGAATAGTTACAATAGAATTTAATAAAGAAAAAGAATTCGAAGATGAAAATCCTTTATTAAGAAGAACTAGATCAGTAAGATCTTCACACTCTTATATTTCACCAGTAGATTATAAAGTAGAAATTCCTTTATCACGTGCTTCTGTTTCACATAATTCAGAAAAAATTAATAATTTAAATATATATGATAACATTGTTTATCAAACGGAGGAGGTTACTCCCTCTGAAATGAATTTCACACTTTAGTGGATTTTACAGAAAAAATTGATTTTAGTCCTGGTTCACAGGCAAGGAAATTAATATGTGATGAATTTTATTTATCCAAATGGAAAACTTTTAGAAAATGGTTATTTGAACAATATTCTAAAAATCAATTAAAAGAAATTCAAGAAAATTATTATGAAAATTTATCTTCAATAAATAGAATAATACATTTTATTCCTTGGTTTATATATACTTTTCTACAAAGTATTCAAATTATTGAAAGAGAATACACCTTACCAAATAACCAAATAATAAAAAGTATATTTCCGCCTCAAATTCTCTTTTCAATTACAAACAATGATATTACTTTGAAATTTTGTGCCTATCAAAAACTTTTTGATAAAAATTCTCCAATTAATGTAGAACAAACAAATAACATAATACAACAATTAAATTACCATAATCTTTACTCAATGATATTAGGAGAACATTTAACGGATTTACAGAAAAAAGTAGATAAAATAATAAATATCCTAAAAGAAGATAATAAGATACAATTACCAAAAGAAAGTAAAGAAAAAGAAAAACAAATTATAGCCACTATTCAACCTCCACCTAATATTTCAGGATATAAATTAAAAAAATATGATGTTATGGTAGAATTAATCCAAAGTCAAATGAAAAAACTACAAATTAATACTTTAAATAAAGATTCTGATAATGAAACAGAAGAAACTATTATAAATAAAATTAATTACGACAGTAAATATGCTTCTAGACCTGCTCAAAGACAATTTTATTATCCCAGACCAACACCTCAAGATGTTTTACATGAAGAAGTAGAATATGGTAATAATAGTTATAGTGGAAGGAATATATACGAATGGAATTTAGATGGTTTTACTGAGAGACAAATATATAATATGGTACATAGAATGCTTATGTACAGTACTATTGCTAAAAATTCAGGAAATAATGATAAGGCAGTAGCAACTATGTTAATAGCTGGTTTTACAGGCCAATTAAAAGGATTAATTCCAACAAAATATTTTCAAAAATCTACACATATTTTAAGAGAAGTATCTGGTAGAAAACTTGATATTCAATATAAATTAACAAATGCAAAAATTTGTAAAAATAATACATGTATACCTGTTAATTTTACAATAATAAAAAACATGTCAAGTAATGAAATGATTTTAGGTAATCCCTTTTTAGAAATGATTCTACCAATCTCGGTAGAAAAAGATAAAATTATTGGTTATTACCAAAATCAAAAGATATGTTTTGAATTTATTTCAGACCCATACTCTATATGGGTGAATGAAGTAAAGAATTCTTTAAACTTTAAGAGAAATCAAATAAATTTCCTTAAAGAAGAAATTCTTACAGTTCAAATAGATGAACAACTTAAGAATAATAAATTACAAGAAAAAATTAAATTAATGACAAATAGATTTTCTTTAAATATATGTAATGACCACCCTAATGCATTTTGGGAAAGGAAAAAATATATTGTTACTCTCCCATATGAAGAAGATTTTAATGAAAGACAGATTCCTACGAAAGCAAGACCCTGTCAGATGAATCATAATTATCTAGATCTATGTAAAAATGAAATAAACTCATTATTAAACAAAAAGTTAATTCAACCATCAAAATCTCCATGGTCCTGTACTGCTTTCTATGTTAATAAACATGCAGAACAAGAAAGAGGTGTACCCAGGTTGGTTATAAATTATAAACCTTTAAATAAAGTTTTAAAATGGATTAGATACCCTATACTAAATAAAAAAGATTTATTAGATAGATTACATGATTCAATAATATTTTCAAAATTTGACTTAAAATCGGGATATTGGCAAATTCAGATTAATGAAAAAGACAGATATAAAACTGCCTTTAATGTCCCTTTTGGCCAATATGAGTGGAATGTAATGCCATTTGGTCTAAAAAATGCTCCTTCAGAATTTCAAAATATTATGAATGATATATTTTATCCATATAGTGATTTTATCATTGTTTATATAGATGATATTTTAGTATTTTCAAAAAATATTGAAGCTCATTTTAAACACTTATATTTATTTGAAAAGATAATCATTAAAAATGGTTTAGTTTTATCACAAACAAAAATGTCGTTATTCCAAACTAAGATAAGATTTTTAGGTCATAATATTGAAAAAGGTCAAATTATTCCTATACAAAGAAGTATGGAATTCGCTGATAAATTTCCAGATGAAATTAAAGATAAAACTCAATTACAGAGATTTTTAGGAAGTCTAAATTATATTTCACCTTTTTTATAAAGATTTATCCGTAGATAGTGCTATTCTTTATGACAGATTAAAAAAGAATCCTTGTGCATGGACAAATAATCATACACAAGCAGTCAAAACAATAAAAAATAAAGTAAAAACTTTACCATGTTTATCTTTAGCTAATCCAAATTGGGAAAAAATAGTAGAAACTGATGCTTCTGAAATAGGATTTGGAGGAATTTTAAAACAAATTCATCCAAATAATAAACAAGAATTTTTAGTTAGATTTTATTCAGGAAAATGGACTCATAGTCAGAAAAATTATTCTACCACTGCTAAAGAAATATTAGCATTAGTAAAATGCATTCTTAAGTTCCAGGATGATTTATATAATCAACACTTTATAATAAAAACAGATTGCCAAGCAGCTAAATTTATGTTTAATAAAGATTTTAAACATGATATTTCTAAACAAATGTTTATGAGATGGCAGGCAACATTAGCATGTTTTGATTTTGATATACAATATAAAAAAGGGAGTGATAATAGTCTTCCTGATTTTTTAACAAGAGAATATTTAAAAGAAAATTGACGTTTTATTTGCAGGATGAGTTTCTCCAGTCGAGGAAGAGGCTACTCATCATATAGGGGTAGCTATGGAAGAGGTCGAGGAAATTCCATCACTCAAAATAGTTCTTATAGAACTGGTTCATCTTCACAAAGTTATAACATACCTATTCCAGGAGATCCATTATATGAAGAATTTAAAAATTTCTTAAAAACAAAGGAGAATGATCCTAGTTTCTCAAAAATAGTAACAGAAGGTGATATTATAGAAGATAATTATAAACAATTATCACATAAAGATGAAATACTTATTTTAGAAAATAAAGACATAATGTTTTATTTTGAAAATAATAGTGATCCATGGTTTATAATGACAAGATACTTGGATACAGCATCATATGCTGGATGTTCTTATAAACAAAGAACATATTACGAAAACATTTTAAAAACAACAGGATCTGTGGAATTTTCTCATTTTACATCAGGAAATCCAAATGTTTATAATTTTAGCAAAGCAATTATAAAAAAGATCATATCAGCAGAAGAATGGGGACTTAGCACCCTAAAAGAAAAAGAATTTATAATTCCACCCTCAAGAAATCCTCTTAAATTTACTTATTGGGATTATGTTGAAAGCTTTCATAAAGCATTTTTATATGAAAATCCACAAAGAAAACACACTTGGTTTTTTAAAATTTGTGAAACTATTTATAAGCAAAATAAAGATATTCCAAATTGGTTTATTAATTGGTGGTCTTCATATGGACCTAGTATTGATATATTACCAGAAGAACCATTCAGAAAATTATATGGAGAATGGTTACCAATTTCTCCAAGATATTTAAAATATTCAAATGAGAAAATAAATAATTTAGAAGAGAAAATAAATAATTTAGAAGTTATATCTTCTTTACACTTTTTTATGGAATTTTCAATTCCCTGGATTTGGAAATGGGAACCATATGTGGATTATACTCCATGTAAATTACCAACATTACAAAGGTTATACTTTACGAAATTTTGGCCTAAGATGCTACAAAAAGATCCAGAAACAAAAATATGGAATGCACAACAAACAGTTGATCATATCAACCAACAAATTAAAATTTATACAGACCAGAAAAAATTTTCAGATTCAGTAAACTTAATCCCTTCAGAATTACCAAATGTAAATTCAAATAAAGAAGAAATGATCAAAGCATTCAGAACATATTGTTCTCAGATCAAGGAAAATCTTCAGAGATTTCAGAGTGAGGAAAATGAAGAAGAAGAAGCCTCAAATGAAGATACAATGTCAACTGATAATAATCAATTTCAATGTCTAGCAGGAGAATCTCAAACTAATGAAGAAATTATTCCCGTTGATTGCATGATAGACATGATTGAAGAATCTTTACTTCAAAAGAAAAAGAATGACAGAAGTAAAGCTCTTGTGATATAATAATACATGTGTCAAGTTAAAAGACAGATGTCAAAAGGAGAGAACCATGACAGTATCATGTGTCAAGTTAAAAGACAAATGTCAGATAAATGCCACCTCATAATTGCATGAATACGACAGATGGTTTAATAGTAGCCAGGTATCAAATAAAGATGCTACGTGTTTTGTGAGATAGCCAGCTTAGTGTTAACTTTTAATATTTTTATTTTGTTTGTATCTGTATGTAGACTATTATAAATAGTCTTAGTTTAGTTCTAAGGAGGACATCGAAAAATTATATACTCTGCTCTCTTGTACTGTAACCCTCCCCCAGTTGTAAAAATTTCAGTCTGTTGAATAAAAGTTTGAAGTTCTTTGTACTTTCTGTTAATTACACCATCCTTACTGGTACGCTTTCTTTATATTTTTATCACTTTATGTTATACTTAGCCTGATGACAGGCTAATCTGTTTGTTAAATATCACATAATACTTTCATGGAGGCAGTATCTTAAGATACTAATCTGCGTCAACATTTAAAATGTAACCAGGTTTAATAAAAAAAAAAAAAAAAAAAGAGTATTTTCCGTTTTTGGGAAAAAAATTTCAAGTCTAGGTTGATGTAACAACATCTTATTAGAAATTAAACAATGGCATTAGTCGTGTCTTAGCCCGTTTCAGCCATGATTTGGCATTATTAGGGCATTTTATTCATTGACTCGCCATTTTGCAAGTTCTTAATAAGATGTAGGTACTTCGTAAAGATACCTATGACTAAAAGAAAATTCTTTCTAAAAACTTTTATATTTTTAATATTAAATAAAAATATATACTTTTATATTGTTAATATTAAATAAAATCCTGGTTATGTTTAAAAAGTTTGACAAGGTCCTGTCTTAATTGGTATTTTTCATTTGACTTTGGATTAATTCTACCATAACATCATAATTTTTTAATTTATATCCTGAAATATTAGGTGGAGGTTGAATAGTGGCTATAATTTGTTTTTCTTTTTCTTTACTTTCTTTTGGTAATTGTATCTTATTATCTTCTTTTAGGATATTTATTATTTTATCTACTTTTTTCTGTAAATCCGTTAAATGTTCTCCTAATATCATTGAGTAAAGATTATGGTAATTTAATTGTTGTATTATGTTATTTGTTTGTTCTACATTAATTGGAGAATTTTTATCAAAAAGTTTTTTATAGGCACAAAATTTCAAAGTAATATCATTGTTTGTAATTGAAAAGAGAATTTGAGGCGGAAATATGAAACCTTTGTAATGTTGGTAATTTACATGGAGTATAATCCACATATGGTTCCCATTTCCAAATCCAGGGAATTGAAAATTCCATAAAAAAGTGTAAAGAAGATATAACTTCTAAATTATTTATTTTCTCTTCTAAATTATTTATTTTCTCATTTGAATATTTTAAATATCTTGGAGAAATTGGTAACCATTCTCCATATAATTTTCTGAATGGTTCTTCTGGTAATATATCAATACTAGGTCCATATGAAGACCACCAATTAATAAACCAATTTGGAATATCTTTATTTTGCTTATAAATAGTTTCACAAATTTTAAAAAACCAAGTGTGTTTTCTTTGTGGATTTTCATATAAAAATGCTTTATGAAAGCTTTCAACATAATCCCAATAAGTAAATTTAAGAGGATTTCTTGAGGGTGGAATTATAAATTCTTTTTCTTTTAGGGTGCTAAGTCCCCATTCTTCTGCTGATATGATCTTTTTTATAATTGCTTTGCTAAAATTATAAACATTTGGATTTCCTGATGTAAAATGAGAAAATTCCACATATCCTGTTGTTTTTAAAATGTTTTCGTAATATGTTCTTTGTTTATAAGAATATCCAGCATATGGGGGGCATTCCGAGAAGTTGTAATTTATTATTCTGCAGCAGCTGGCAGATGTGGTCCGCAGACAGCAGATCTTTTTCCTCTGAAAAAACAAACAGCACCTTAGTAGTAAAGCTATAATTTTAAAAAAAAAAAAATTATTTCACAAAATACGTTCTACTATAAATGTTAAAAATTTTAATTTCAGTTTTCGTATTTTCTTTGAAACCTCGCATCTTATTGTCACGATTGACTTTACTCAACAAATATTTTTACTATATTAGAAAGTTTTATGTATTTGATTATTTAACCAAGGAATATAAGGAAGTTATCAAACTATGCTTTTATGTACACAAAAATTGATTGAAATTAAGTTAAAAGCGTTAAGAAATGACTGCCGTGTCATTCAATTTCTCGATCGTAGGTATTAAAAACTAAAAACTATTAAAAGTTCAAATTATTAATTTGTCAAATTTTAATAAAAGTCCATTTCTTAGAAGTAATTAGATTTCATATATAATGCATTAGCAACTAACAACACAACTTTATCCAATCCCACCCAGTGCCATGCACCGCCACCCTACCATTGCTGCCTCCTTCCCCAACCCCTTCCCGACGCCAAACCTTCTAGTTGTCGTTCTCCTAGTCAATTAAATATATTTAATATTTAACTAGTATTTAAAGCTGTATGTTTTTATTAGAAGGATATGTAATTATATAGCTCAACACCTCTATTTTATATCTTTTTGTGTAGATGTTTAATCAAAATGTTATAAATACTATAAATGTTTTGTTAATATGTGCCCCACGGCATACATACAATAACGAACATTTAATAAACCAAAATTTCCTTAACCAATATAAAATGATATTGATGAGTCTTTGATGCTTTTATATTAAACCAATTTTTTATTCTTACCATAATTGAAAATGAAATATGCTGATGAATTAAATGAAGGGGCATAAAAGACATTTAACATCCATTTTCATATGCATCTAGGGCATATATTAGAAAAACTCATACAATAATAAGCTCTGTATATATAATGTGAATTGATTTGTTCAAGGCATTATTATTTCATCTAAGACAACTTAAAGTTTTTTTTTGACCTTTATACCCGCACATGGTATTAATTATAAAAAGAAGGGTAAAAAATAGTAAGAGCACAAGGTGTGGAATGATAGTTATAACCATGTTATAGCATTTTTGGGCTTATAATTTGGCTATAACATAGAGAGGGAAAAGTGGCTCCATGGTGTTATAGCCAAAGTGATGTTATAGGGGTCCCACATTTATTATTTATATGTATTTTGATTGGTTGGACACCACCACCCCCCCCCCCCCCCCAGCTCGATCCCTCCCTTTGGCGCTCGTTGTAGCCATGACGAATCCTTTATAACACAGCTATTAACACCCAAGCCAGTATGGTATAACATCATTATAGCACCAAAAGGCTATAATATGGGTGCTATAACACCCATACCCAATGCTTTAAGAGTATAAATGTTAAACAACTTTACATTGTCTTAGATGAAGTAATACCCAATTTATCAACCTAAGAAATAACATAATTAATACACAATTTGATAAATGTCATAGCTAATTTATCTTTCATGATATATGCCTTTATATTTGTGACTTGTCTCTATCTTAGTAGAATTATCAGGTTATTTCTATAATTTACTCAAGGAAATGTAAAATTTATTATGGGAAAGGAACACATGTACGTTGCACTATGTCTAGAAGCAAAAGCTAGTGACGATTGACAACGACTAACTCAATATTATCTTATATGTATTTATTTTGAAATTTCAGTTTTGCTTGGACCCCAAGTTTCTCATCTTGTACAAGTTACCTCTTACGTTTTGTTGGAACTTGGAACGTTATTTATGATTTTACTAGACTAACTAAGCATAGTCTTGGCGGTTTTCTTTCAATAGATCTTGGGTTCAAGATTTATTGAAGGTGTTACTTGGGATATAATAAAAGAGTTTTTCTAATGTATGCCCCTGGGGCATACGATAACGGCATTCAATGAAGCAGTAATTTCCTAATATATATTGAATAACATTAATGAACTCTAAGTCTTACCATTTTTAGAAGATGCATTTAATACGTCTTTATTTTTAAAAGGAAATTACTGCTTCATTAAATGCCTTTATCGTATGCCCCTGGGGCATACGTTAGAAAAACCTATAATAAAAAGGTGAATTTATTCCCTAAAAAATAAGATAGGTTTGAGGAAAGCATATTGACTGATTGGATGCTTCCTTCTTTGATTACAACTTCATTTAACCATGATCTCCAATGCTAAATTAGTAAGAAAAACCCAAAGCTTGTAGTCTAGTGGTATTCAAGGAGGATTTAAGGTGTTGCCCATGACCTATTGGTCATGGGTTCGAGTCCCGTCGTGGACAAAAAGGTGGAAGGTTCGAGGGAAGGCATACTGCCCCTTGTGGATGTCACTGTCTAGGCTCGAACCACTAACTTACTAACTAGCCGTTCAAAAAAAAAAAAAAAAAAAAAAATTTAAGAAAAATGTTATTCTACACTGCCAATCATATATATAGTCAACAATCATTTAAAATATGCATGTCATTTAAAATATTACTCCCTCCGTCCCACAAAGAAGTTTACATTTCTCTTGGGCATAGATATTTAGGTGATAGTTAGTAGTGAGATCTTTTGTAATATTTTTAATTAAAATATAATGTTATTTGGAAAGAGAAAGTGCTTTTAGGAGAAAGTTAGTGGTAAAGTACATAAAAATAATATTTCCTCCGTCCCACAAAGAAGTTTACATTTCTCTTTGGCACAAGATTTTAGGTAATAGTTAGTTGTGAGGTCACTAGTAATCCTTTTGATTAAAATATAAGGTTGGATTGGAGAGAGAAAGATAGTTAGTGGATATTAATGGTGGGGCTCTTAGTAATAATAATATTTTATTATGTGGGGTCCATCAAATGTGAGAAATGTAAACCTTTTTGTGGGACAAAAGTTTAGTGAGAAATGTAAATTTTTTTGTGGGACGGAGGGAGTAGTATTTTATTAAGTGGTCCCTCATATTTGAGAAATGTAAACTTTTTTTTTGAGATAAAGTTTATAGGGGAAATGCAATTTTTTTTTTGGGACGGAGGGAGTATGTTGTAAAACACATAATTTTAGGTCTTACATATCTATCGTTCCCTACCGAAAACATATTCTTCGAAATATAACTTACTTAATAAAATCTATGTATAGTACTCTTTCTATCCCATGTTTTGATACACATAAACACTCGTACTGTACACACATAAAAAAATCAATATAGAAGCAGGTAAGTATCTCCAACTACCTATTATTTAAAAAGCAGGTAATATATATACAAATCTATTCCATAAAAAGCAGTCTAGTAGATCAAAAATCTTCCCTACCGTTTCTCCTCCTTTGCTATTTACACTCATTCAAACACATTGAATCTCTCCACTCACTCCCTCACTTTTAGCTTACCGTTTCATCTTATTTTCTCATAATTAATACTCCTTAATTTGCTTTAAACATTCATCAATACAATCTTAACCATGTAAAAATGGAATTGGGTTCATTTTCAAAATTCAAAGTAAATCGCATCTTCACTACCAAGCAACAATCAGAAATGGAATTACCAAAACTGGTTACGATTTCTATGATGGATCGTGATGCAACGGATTCTTCAAGTGATGAGGATGACAAAGTATTAGGTTGCTGGAAATTTAAAAAGTATGAAAGTGTGATTAAATTCGAAACTAACTGTTGCGGAAAGAATTTACGAAAAAATGGTGGGAAGAAAAAACAGAGTCGCCGGAGAAAAGAAACGGCAGGGGAATGTTTGGGGAATGAACGGAAGTATCGGGGAGTAAGGCGGCGGCAGTGGGGGAGGTGGGCGGCGGAGATTCGTAATCCGATCAGTCGGACTAGAGTTTGGTTAGGTACTTACGACACCGCAGAGGAGGCAGCGCTAGTTTATGATCGGAGCGCAATCGAACTTCGTGGATCACAAGCTCAGACCAACTTCTTACAACCACCTCCACCACCGGTGATTACTCCAGTGGTATCGTCCGATCAATATTCCGGCAAAGAGTCGCCGGTGCTCTCCTCGCCGACCTCTGTTCTGCGTTTTGCTAAAACTGAAACAGAGGAGGCAGTTGAAATTGAATCATTTCCCACTGATCTTATTTCAAATGATTATTTGAATTATGATTCGAATTCCGAATACAATTCTTTTGATTTCCGAATACCTTCTCCCATAATAGTGGAAGAGGTTAGTTTTCTGGATAAAATCGGCGTTGAATCAAGCGAAGTATTATCGGAATTGAACGTTGATATCAAATCATGGGCGTGGGATGTCGATAGTTTCTTCCAAGATCCTCTCGTTGCATAGAAAATAATATACTCCGAATGATTTATGGATAATTAAACGGGTTACAAACTAGGGATTTTTTTGCGTATATGTCTAGTTGTAGTTTTTGTTTTCAATTCTTAGCAATAAGATGTTTGATGTCAATTACAAATGAGCATAAATGTCGTTGGTGTTTTATTATGTTAAAATTTGTGCTTTAAGATTGCATAAACTCTAAATCATCACATCTAGATATATCTAGATATATTGTACATATTCAAATTTAACTATTGTATAGCAACTTTTACACCGTGACATCACCGGATTTTGATATGATACCCAATATAATGTAAATAATATTCGTACAACTATAAATCCGTATTTTTAATAATTTAAATACTATAAATAATTTGAGTTGTAAAATCAAGTTAATAAATGTATATATTGCTAATTTGCATATTACAATTTTTAGACAAAACAATTAACATATTAAAACAAATGGGGTTAAAATATAAGTATTCAAAAACACTAAAATTTGAAAGAGAAAAAAGGTCAAAGTTGGCAGCTATAAAAAAAATAAAACTAAAAACTGACCAAACTGGCTAGCACTAGTATATTTGTGTTTTAATCAGAAAAATATAATTTAATTTTGCATTACTAAAGAATATAGTGGTGAAAAGATCAATTTTATGTTCTTCTAACGAATGTTAGTTATATCGGGGCATTTAATTAACATCTTTTTTGCTCAATCTCTTTTCTTATATTGTCATGTGATATAATCTTCTTACTAAAAGACTACATAAAGAGTTACGTAGAGGGTGTTTGGATTCCTTAAATAGTTAAATAAGCATATCATTACTTGTTTATTTCTAAACTAGCTACAAAACCCGCCCGATGGGCGGGTATGCTGTAAATTTTAGTATGTAGAAAAATGTCCAAAAACTTTATATACTTGTAAATGACATAATAATCGATAGATGTGATGATGATTTTGTACAAAAAAACGGTAAATGAAGAAATGTTACATATAAATGTTACATATAGTTATTTGTTTCCTTCGCTGATTGATCTTTTAAATATTTATTTGTTTCCTTGTATGTAGGATCTTTTAAATAGTTATTTGTATGTACGATCTTTTAAATAGTTATTTGTTTACTTGTATGTAGGAAGCCGTATATGGAGCATATGAATGTAGACCGTAAGCCGTACCAGATTCGTTTGCCGTATATGGAGCACATGAATATGAATGTAGACCGTAAGCCGTACCAGATTCGTTTGTATTAGTGCAAATGACGTGGACCAATCAGGGAATTCCAAGTGGCATTATGGACGAATAGGAATGCTTGGAATTGCCATGGTGTCAAACCCTCTTCAAATTTAGGCCTCATATATAGGGTAGGATGCTTTTAAAATCAAAATAATTATAGGCATAAACCGGAAAAGATGCAATCAAACACATCTAATTTTTCTTTGGTTATGCACCACGGCTAATTTTTTTTGCCAATTTGTTTTGAAAATGATTGATCTTTCTCTTCCTGACCGGGAAAACCTGAATAATGTATTCAACTGCCTTTATGACGCACGCCTTAATTTATCTTCTAAGATTATTCTACATGCTATCTTGGGGTGAAGTAGTTTGGACATTATGTGAGTTTCATAACATGAAAGTTTTCGAGGACAAGATGTTTCAAAAGGATTTATTTAACCAAATTGTCAATGGTAAGGTTTCTTGATCCACTTATATCCAAAACCTATTTATTTCTATTTTGTAATTGCTTTTACTAACTTATTACTAGTTTTAATAAAATTCAGTCGTTAAAAAGTAACTATCATAGATTGATCAACGATGCTACTTTAATTACAACTATAACAAAAGGCCCACAGAAACTTATAAAAATATTAAAAGTAAGCGCAATAGGAATTTTATGATTGGAGAAAATCTCAATGCAATGACCCACAAAATCTAAAAGGTGGGGATGGAGTGCTGGACTCTTGATGAGCCATAATTCATATTTCATAATACCCTTTTAGTTTTAACTTTTACGTGATGCTAAAGAGTTGTCTAGACTAGACTCTAGCAAGTGCAAAACTCTTAAAGTGGTTTATAATTTATATATTACAAACATTACAAGCTTAATGTTGAAACTGTTATACCAACTAACACTTTAGTTTAGTTAAATCAGTAATACGTCAGCTGACACTCAATTGATACATACATACCAACAATACTCATTAGGGGTGTCAAATTTGTACCAAACGAAACCAACCAACATGCTACCAACCATACCAATAATAGTTGGTAGCCAATATGTTGGTAGCCAACATGTTTGGGTGGTTGTACCATACCAATTAAGTAGTCATGGTACGGTAACGGTACAAAAATTTAAATACCATGGTAGTACCGTACCAACCAATAATTTATACATAAATATACATTATGTAGAAGAATTCGAGAAAGGTAAACTACGTATGTATTATTTTTTAATAAAAGTTATGATATTATAACATGAAAACATTTAAGTTCAATTAACCGATCAATATATTACATGTTTGTTACTGTGTTTATATATAATGTTAATAAGTAAGTGTGTGAAGTAGACGAGAATGATACAAGCTAGTATATTATGACAAGAATATTACATAATTTATATTTTATCGTAGATAGTGTTTATATAACATTTAACGTATATTATTACTAAATATAATAGTATAAAAAATGTCTTGTTTTAGTAATAATTCCAAATGCATGTTTGATCTTGGTATTATACCATTACCAACTCGTACCAACCATGATTGTTGGTAGCCAAACAAATTGGTACCAAGTATAGTTGGTACGGTACTGGTATCTAGATTAGTGTACCAACTATAGTTGGTACGGTACACGGTATGAGGAAAATATGTGTGTACTCATCAACCTAATATTGTATGCATAAAATACACACAAAAAAATACAATAGTCCCATACTCACTAAATTACTCTTTCCCTCATCACTTGATACATTGTAAACCAAAGAAAATAACCGACACCTCCTACTGAAGGTACCATGTCAAAGGTTTCACTTTAGACACAACCTTCGGTTGGCAACCGAAGATGCTGTTGGCACCCATCTAAGTATAATCTAGCAGTTATTACATCCAAATATCCAACAAGGTTAAATCCTACGGTTGCCTAAGCTATTGGATCCAACTGTATACAACAAGATTAAATCCTATGGTTGCATAAATATGATAATGCATATCTTTTTCATCTTCATTAATGTATGAAAAATGCTTTCTAGCAAGTGTCTTTAGCCGAACTGACTGAAATGTAGGCCTTTTTCTTTAGGGGGGCAAAAATAGAAGTTCTTCTAATACTTCGTAAAATTCAATACTAAATCAATAACTTCTATAAATTCATGCCCAAATTCTCCACATTTCAAGCCTTGAGTCTAGAGTAAATATATCATTTGTAGAAGTTAAAGATTTGAAAGCAGGGCAACAATGATCAAATTACATACTAAATGACCGGTGCTAATTAGAACCCAAATAATTAATCCAGTCTTAATCTACAACAAGAACCAATATTTATTTAAAAGAGACGATACGGGAAGGCATCCAAAGGATAAGTTAGAAGTAAAGCAGCCATCATCAACCCATAAGCAATTCCCTGGTCAATAGATGTCCCTACAACACATATTAATGCAATTTCCATCATTAGCTATATGAAATAATACATTGATAAAATGTTAATCATTAACTTTGTAGGAAAATAACAATTACAATTACTGAAGCTTAACTACATTTAACCATATACAAGGTTCTAAATATTGTCCAGTTGTATATATTGTTCAACAATGGCAAAAGAAAATTCTTTCTGATTGCCAAAAAGTTAAAATTGAAAACTTTGTGTCATAAAGTAACAATAAACAACATTTTTCCTAAATTAATCACTAATTTTGTGTCATTTGTAATCCCTAGAAGGAACTACAAGACCCCACCTTGGACTAAACCTAAAAATGGGCTACTTCACATTAACTCTAAATTGTTGCAGTCAATGAATATCAGAGAAAATTGTTATAAATATCGGGCTACTTCACATTAACTCTAAATTGTTGTACAAATCACATCACAAAAACCCTAAAAATGGGATACTTCACATTAACTCTAATTTTAGATTAAAATTGGGTTACTACATCCATCTTTTTATACAAAAAACTGCATCAATGAGTATCAGAGAAAATCAAAAAATTATTTAGAAATTTTTTTTGGAAAGAAACGGGTAAATGATCAGAGCTCAAACTCACACAAAATACCGAATGTTTTCTGCTTTTGTAAACGATGATAACAAAGCTAAACCATAATAAAGTCACATGCAATTCCAGTATTCCACAGAGGAAAATTAAGCATAGCAGTTAGAAAAATAAAATAATAATTTACAATCGCTAAAAGGAGCAACAGTAAATTTGGTGAGAATGACAGAAAAGACCTAATATTATTTTGCCTTTGATAAACAGAGCTAAATGAGATCTAAATATAACCACAACCCGATTCGATCTAAAACTGCATCAGTGAATACCAGTTACAAAAAGTCCAAAACTAAGCCTAACTTTTTTTTAGCAAAAACGAATAGTTTACCATCGTTAGAAGGAGCAGGTGCCAATTGAGCATCAACGCAAGGACAAACAATGCCTAACAATACCGCGAACATCATCGCCATTGCAGTCACGAGCAGAACTTGAGTGAACGCCATTGCTAAGCAAACTCAACAATGTAAGTTGGCGAAAGACGAACAGAACAATCAGGACTTCCTCCACACAAATTTATGATAGTCTTTCAAGAGGTGCCTCTTTATATACGTGAAAGGCTAGGATTTCCGTTAAAAAAGATGCATAAAAGTGATAATCATTTCTTTCTTTTTTTTATTATTATCATTTTTCCCCCTATTCATTCTCACTAACGGATTGTGAATATATTTTACGGAGTAATTTATGATTATGAGTTTTATATCTGTGTTTTTCTGGTAATTAAAACAACCTAATATGGTAGTTTTGTTTATGTTTTTTTTTTAATATAATTACCAAAAATAGCTCTTTTACATTTTGCAATTACCAAAGCGAATTTTAAAAACTTCAAATTTTATCATTTATCTAAAATATATTGTTATTTTATAACATTTGACCATATTATACATTATATACTTATAAACATAACTATTATGTTTAAAATAAGTTGAGTCATTTAAAACGAATTATGACTTTAGCATAATCACATATTTAATCATAGTTCTAATCATTATGGGCAAACACGAAACATGTAATTTTTTACTTTCCAGTTGATAAATAAGAGACACGAAAACAGAACTAAATTACATGTTTCAAACAAATCCAGGATGCTTGCACGAAAGATGTATGCCACATTGAGTTTTGACTCCATGGGTCAACTTTATCACAGGAACTGATAAATGAATTGTACATTCTGCAACAAAAAGTGTACGTTGTTCTGAATATTGTTGAGTTACCAAACAAAACACTAGCTGATGAGATGAATGATGCCAAGGAGTCAGGACCAGTTCAAACAATCAACAGAAGGGAACCAGCCCTAACCTTGAGGTTGACCCTGACCCTAACCCACATGGGCTCGTGACCAGCTCCAGCACATTAGGGTCCCACAAAAGCACCAATACTGATCCCCCAACCCAACCATTCAAACCAGTTGAAATAATGTTGACCACAACAATATCATCAAGGGTGGGTTAAAGTATGGGAATCTGCTCAGAATAATGCAAGAAAATTAACAAAAGCTTACTTTAAGATCACAATTTCTAATATACCAGATTTACAATCTTTGTTATAATGCACACGAATTAAGATACACGCCACACAGCCAAAAAAACCAAACCACTCTTGCACCCTTTTCTACATAAACATCGTACACAACCTGTGACAAAATGATAAATTTCATTAGTTTAAAGAACAAATAACGGGACCCTGAAACACGGAATTAATAGTTGAATATTGGAAACATACTTGGGCTTGATCACATTGCTAACCTAGGATCCACTGTCCCCGTGGCACTTCCTTCTCCTGTTAGGATATGATCCGGATCCTGAAACAAACAACAAATCATTAGAAAAAAAAAAAAAAAATAATAATTAGAAAATTAGTGCATACCTCCATTCCCCATTTGATGTAATCTGGGGATTCACAAGCTTTATATTCATCAACCAAACTCTCAATTATGTCCCTTGACTCATCAAATTCTGAAAGATCATTGTCCTGCAATAGCCAAAGTTAATAATATCTCATGAAGAATATATTATCGCAAATAATAAGTAACAACTTAACTTACATCAAACAATGGGAAACCCCTGTATTTGTCAAGAAAGGCTTGCCTCTTTCTTAGGAGAGAATACTGACTCAAACATTTGGAGAATAAATGTCGAATTCCAGTGTAACTTGCTAACATCAGCCCACTTACCCTATGGGCAGTTTGAACATATGGAGACTTTCTAGACAGAGCAACCTGTCCCATAATTAAAAAAAAAAAAATTAAATTAAATTATATCAAATTAAAAGGAAAAAAATGTTTCCGAGACATACCTGAATGCTAGCAGGGCCCCACTCGATGAAATTAACAAGCTTTCTCTCACGTATTCTTTGCAAACTATCGTGAACCTAATCAAAACACCAAAATCAATTATCTTCAAAAGTATTTCCCTAAATAACTTTGTTCCACGTCAGCAAATGCAAAAAGTTTGTTGACTCACCTGAGTAGGATCAACTTCTCCTTGAATAATGTTCAGTATAGATATATATTTAGCCTGACTAGCTTCTTTGGTCCTAGCATGCGACGAAACCATTATATTCTTTGTCTGCAAAACAAACAACACTTAGATTTCAATATTTATAAATAAAAGCAACTTTTTTTTAGCTTTCTTGCCTGCAAAAGTCGTCTCATAACATCCAGTACAGTGGTCTTGCGAATCATATTAGCCTGCCAAAACATCAGATTGCAAAAATAGTAAAATACAAAACACGCATACATATAAAATAAGAAACCAGTGCCACATAGATATTAAAATCCTACCTGGCGTTCAACTGTGAGTGGTGTATATCCTGTCATTAGAAAGTGGCACCTTGGTGTAGGGATCAAAGAAGCAAGAAGACCAACTAAATCATTGTTCATATAACCAGGGTATCGAAGGGTAGTTGTGCTAGCTGACATTACAGTTGAAACTAACGAATTTGTTTGAGAAACTGAAGGATTTTGTATGTGTAACCGTTCAACTGCAATTCTATTAAGTGCAGTGTTATCAAGAACAACAACACAGTCAGCATTCAGTGTAAGTCTTTTGAGAGTCAAAAGGGAGTTATATGGTTGGACCACCACATCACTTATTTCATTCTGGTTAGGAAACACACTGTATGTTTGAACAAGTTTCTTGCTGTAACGGTCGTTTAATGTCTCCAAAAGGTATGAACCCATACCTACACCAAAATACCAAAATTTTGTAACTTTTTTTTGTATCTTAATCTTGGATAAATGAGAAACAGAAGGATATATTAATGATGGAGATATAAGATTTTATATTAAATAACAAAATAGGTTAAAACCTGAGCCAGTTCCTCCAGCAATTGAATGACATAAAACAAATCCTTCAAGACTATCACTTCCATCTGCTTCTCTATCAATCATATCCATCAAATCTTCCTCAAAACTCTTACCCTGCAAAAACATGATTATTGTGTTAATAAACAATGAATTCGGACTACAAAACACATGTATGTTGGTTAATTTATTGTCAAATTAGACAATTCGTTCAAATTTAATTTGTTACTATAAGGTGGGTTCTAACCTGATGATATCCACTGGCCCAATTGTTCCCTGCACCCCCTCCTTCTCTTGAAGTAAATATATTCTCGTGATTATAAAGATTTCTGTATTCACCAGTTTGGATTCCATTAATCACTCTGGGCTCCAGATCCATAAGCAATGCACGTGGTATGTAATGTTGATCATCAGCTTGATAAAAAAACACATCTTTCCTATCACCTCCCTGCACCATATTTGTACACGCAAATTTCAAATGCAGCATTGGATCAAATAAAATTCAAACATACAACAATACAAGGTTTAGGTATAACCGTTGAACTCCAATTTCATGCTTTATACACTACCAAGGGAAACAAATAAAATAACTTTTGAAACACCTTTGCTGAAAAGTTATTCATAGCACACTACCAAAACCTGAGCCAAAATTTCGTAATCGACTAATGTGGAACGGATACTTCCCCTTGCTCCTGAACAGAAACCTAGAACCACCATTATTCATCTATGATGACTTTATTTACCCTAATTCAGTTCACAAAGAACGACAAATATAACATAAGACAATATTAAACTCGACATTTTCCGTTTCCACTGAGATCGCCCATTTACTCAACATAAAACGAACTAAACTTAAATACTAATCTCATAAGCTTAAATTAAACACGGAATATAACAATGATACAGTTGAAGTAGTAACCTGAGTAGCGAAATCTTCGAGTATGCCATCTTTGGAGATACCGTGCTCTAAACAAAGTTGTTTCCAGAACTCCATTCCGATCTGATTCCCGCATTGTCCTACTTGAAGTGTTATAATTTCACGAGGCATATCTTCTCTCCGGTTACTTTTTCAGTTCCTAGGGTTCCGAAATGTGTCTGTGTGTGGCGGGGACAGCGGTGGTTTTTTAAAAAAAAAAGGAAAAGAGAAAATGAGTGGAAAAAGTGAAAACGAGCGAAATCGATTGACCTCCGGCTTGTAGCGGGTGACTTTTGCCTGCGAAACGTTGTCGTTGTGTTTTGTTTTAGTTTTAGTTAAGCAAAATGATCCAAATTTTATTCATTATAAGAAAATTTGTAGATTTGGTGTTTATTGAATTGAGATGGAAGTGGTTACAACTTATAATTACTTGCTATGAACTCAGGTTCGATGTTTGGATATCATTTTAAAATTTGATTGCAAATGAAGTAAAATGTGTATAGAAACATTTAAATGATTTTATTTTATTGAAAAAGTATTTATGTTAAAATGAGAATAACTGCTCGTGATATGCACGATTTAATCTCTATCGTGACCATTTTTAAAACTTCCAGTAATCATCTGGTAATGTCTGTAATATTTTGTTTAGTTGCTTAGATAGTTATCTGATTATTACGAGATAAAACAATTTTGGAATATCATGAAAATTTGTTTATCTACGCATTTTTAAAAAACAAGCAACTTAATACATGGTTATTTTATACTATTGGATTAAGTAGATAAACATTATTCAATAAAGTTTTGCTAACAATAATCATTAATCATGGACATACTTAACAATTAGAAATGTTATTGTTTTCTATAATTTGTGATTATTTTATGTTCTTATTCACCATAAGATTATATGTGTAATTCACTCATTTTTTATCTTGATTTAGTGAGTATGTAGATATATAGGCATAAAATGGAAGAAGCAACTAGCATTCTTTTAACTTTTCTCGTTGGTTATGTTAAAGAAATACAGAAAGTTGTTAGTTTTTTGTCTAAATATTAACATTTATTTAAGACTGATAGATGTATAATAAATTTTTTTAAATCATTAATAAAATCCTTAATTTAATTTTGTACATGCACGGTATGAGTGTTTGACAAAGAGTCATTTTTCGCGGTTAAACATACGCCGCCTTAGACTCCTAGCGATCCCTGCTAAATTCGCTGATCGGTCCTCTTTAAGCCCAGATGCAACCAATCTCTAGTCTCCACTAAGCCAAGTTATGAGACTACTCGGCCCAATGTTAAGGATGTATTAGTACTTAGACGGCTGCCAACGGTTGAGAACCGACGCCGCCGGTTGCCCCGCCGGTTGTGGCGACCGTTGGCACAGCCCCGCCGGTTGGGCGCCGATTTAGGTGTCGCCAGTTTGGAGACGGGGATGAGGGTTCCGTGAGTTTGGTGGGTGGGGCCCAAATGGGTATTTTGTGTGTGTGTGTGTGTTTTGTAATGGTGGGTCCCAAAAAATTAAAGGGAAGTGGTATTGTTGGCATGGGTACGTCAGTTTAGTGTCGGTTGGAGGTGAGCTGACGTGACACTGATTTGACAACAATTGACGGTATCAGTTGGGTGCATTGTTGGGAGCGGTCTTAGGATTTAGGTGCAAAACTTCAAACAACTATCCTTTAACATAACAAATTTAATTTTAATATATCATATTTGCCGATTAACCAAATAACTTGTATCCTAGCGGTATAAGATGTTGGGATATATTATCACTGATTTGTGAGTCGAGTTATGTTGTGGACAAATTAATATAAATTTAGAAGTAGTTTAAAGGATGTTTATTTTGCGGTTAAAAAAAAATCATATTTGGTGTTTAGGTTAGCTTTTCTAAATAAGCTTATGTTTTTTAAGAGAATAAACCTAGTAATTTATGTAGTATATAATACAAAGTAGGAGATAGTTGCTGGATTAGTTTATGTGTATGAAAACACAATAAACTAATAACGTGGTATCCTTTGATCATGGCAAAAATTCGAATGATGGGGAAAATATAACATAGGCCACTGTATTTCACGCTTATTATATTTCTCTCGTTTTTTTTAAATATACAAATTTAATAAATAATAAATAGATAATTATATAAGTAGTGAAATAAACCATCATAAAGAGCCAAACAACCTCTAGATGTTAGTTAACTATAACTAACTAATAAAGAGATAATAAAAAACGATATGCAAGCGATTAAATTAACAATCAGTCTACATATATTTTATTCAATGATACAATCCTGAAACAGAAAGTGCTAAATACATAACTAAAGAAAACTTAGTATTGCCATAAAAACGCCCCCATGGCAAAGCTCCTCTTCTGGTTTACATCTCCATTGATTGGGAGACCGTAAGATTTGAGCAAGCAATCAAGCTTCCACTCGGGCATAGTCTCGTATTCTGCCCGTGTGTATCTTGGGTAGTGTAATGGCATCTCAAAATACCCACAACGGTCTTTCCCTTGATGCCCGTTAGGGATCGGTTGTGCAAGAGACCCCATTCCACGCTCTTTTTTTATTTATATTTTTGTTTATTAACGAAAGTTGTAGTATTTATAGACTCGAATATGAAAAACGGTTGAGACGAGTTGTTAGAAGTAGGTAGTAAAATAAATACGGAGAAAACAATGGATTGCGATGGGGGAGAGAATATATGGTTTCATTGTCTTTGGTTTTGTAAAGTTAACAAGAAGCATTAGTTGCCTTTAAAAATCAATTTTTATATGTTAAGTTTAATGAAAATTCTATCTTTTTGTTATATTTTTGTTATTTGTTCCGACAACTATTTAACTATAAAAATGTGTGTATTTTATATTCATATTGTATTTTTCCGCTAGGCATCTTGTTTCAAGTTTACTATTTATGCAAGTTCATTTTGTTACATATACTCCGTACTAGTTTTTAATACATCATTAATTCATCGTAAAGAAGTTTTAATACACCAGTAATTATAAATAGTATAAGTTTTGTAATTAATTATATTAATCATATTTATTACATCATTTTTTATAAGATTTCAATAAACTGGATAAATGTATTGGTGAGGGAATCAAACAAAAATTGTCCCGAATTTATGTTTGCTTCCGTTTATAAAAAATTATACCAAATGTAGCACTGTATATAGGTGGTGCCGTTATGGTGAACAATGTGTCCTAACATGATTGGTGATGGGTCAGAGTATTGATATGGCCATAAACTTTTTTATGCCACACATGTTTACATCAAGTCTTAGTGCCATGGAGGAGAGGTAAGTAGTTAGTGATCGGTAGTTGGCTGTTATTAGTGTAATAAATAGGTGAGTCTACGTTTCAAAAATTATTATCGAATCAAACCAAAAACCGGAAAAATGATTTTGACCGGATTGAAGACCGAACTGATGACATCTTGGACATGATCGAACTAAGAACTAGGTATTTTTTTTCAGGTTCTTCCAACTATTCATGCTATTAATATGTTTGTTTATAAATATGAATTTTATATTGAGCGCTATTCGTTATATATGATGTTATTTCAGAAAACTTAGAAAAATATATATTGCCAGGTCAACCCAAATGAACTCAAATTTTCTAACTCAAGATAAACTTATATGAAGTCAGGCTTTAATCCAAGCCCAATGGACCTAACCCATCAACTAACAAATGAGGTTATAATCGGAGCCCATACAAAGAGAGATGTTTGTTTTAGCCGTCACTAGGGTCTAGGGTAAAACAAAACCAAATTATGATATTTAGTCATGCGTGTAAAAAGTATAAATACATATATAAATAAATAGAATAGAATACGATTGTCTTGTTAATTAAGCACAATTTATACTGCTATATACTCATTAATCAATTACGGATTATTACTGCAATATGATTATAAGTTTCGTGATAGTAAAAAGCATCTACAAATTATAGTTGCATCAAAATTATTATATGTCAGTTGTGATAATGATGTAAAGTATGTTCGAATAACAACAAAATGATAACTAGTTATATGATATTTAATTTTTTTAAGAATACTTGTTTAAACACAGTAAAAATAATGAGTAATGGTATTTCTTCCTACATTTTCTTCTTATCATATGCTCCATCCGTCCCACAAAAAAATTTACATTTCTTTTTAAAATTTTATCCCATAAAAAAGTTTACATTTATCAAATTTGGGAGACTCACCTAATAAAATAATATTATTACCAATCATTCCACCAATAAAACATTTTATCTCTCCAATATAACTTTATATTTTAATCAAAAGTATTACAAAGGACCCCACCACTAACTATCTCCTAAAAGATCGTGCCCAAATGAAATGTAAATTTTTTTTATGGGACGGATGGAGTATCTACTTATTTGATCATGATAAGTGTCAAAAAAAAGAGATGATATAAGTAAAGAGTTCTAGTGGATGACACATGTCAAATTTAGAAGTGAGTAGACATATTGGTAGGAATTGAAGAAAATGTATGAAGAAATATTATTTCTCAAAAATAATACTACTATATAATTTACTCCTTTTTTTCGTTTTTTACATGCCTTTTCCTTTCATTCATTTTTCGGACCGTGAAATATAATTTTTTCGGATATTTTGAAATTTTCTGCTATTTAAAGCCTAACAAAAAAGGGTGGAGAACTGGACATAAAGTGTATATATATATATATCATATATATATATATATGGTGAATAATTAAAATCAGAACCAATTAAGGCTACAGAACCGGAAGAACTCAATCAAGGCCATTAGATTTCATAATCAAGGGTTTAGATTGCTTGTGCTATTCTTATAAATAAAGAAAATTATTTTTTTGGTAAGAATTAAATTAAAAGGACATAATAGGCATTTTACACGTTCTCTCTTTATCTCTCCACGTTCTCTCTTTATCTCTCCACGTTCTCTCTCTATATCTCATATATCCTCTTTATTATTTTAACCTAGATGCCATTGAAAAGTTCAAAGAATAAAAAGCAGGAGATGGAGAAATGGAAGCCAAGACGTCCAGGCCACCACCGGGAGGGAGCCAGAGCAACAACCACAAGCACGACGGCAGTCTGCGATGTTGGTTGCTCCGATTCAGATCTTCGTCCGGCAAAAACTACCAGATCTGAGGCGACGTAATCGACGGTGGTGGTTGCATAGATCTGAAACGATGCCGGTGGTGTTCTTGTATGATTCCTTCGAAGATGGTGGTGATGTACCAACAACCAGCGGAGATGGCGACGGGTATTCGAGATCTGGGTGTGAAAGAGCAGAAGATGGGATCTAGACCTTTTTTAGCCCTTTATTCTTTATATCATTAGTTCTACACCAATGAAACAAGGTTTTTCATGCTTCTAGATTCTGCAACCTCAAATGTCAGTTACGTTAAAAGGGAAGAAACACACAAATCTTATAATAGGAACATATGTATTCATGTATGTATTTGGTAGTCATGTATGTATTTGGTAGGGATTGTGATGGTCTATCCTTGGGGTATACATATATGTATATGTACTGGAAAAAAAATTATAATTTTTTTGGAAGCAATTATTATAGTACATGTATGTATTGTGTGGTGATTGTAGATGGTCCATCTTTTGGTAGACATTTATGTATTTGTTTGAGTTATACTTGTATGTATTTAATGTATAAAGACTGTATTAAGGTAATACACGAATGCATTTGTTATATAATCATAATGAGTCGGTTATACATATATGTATGATACAAAAGTTACCAAATAAACAAACTTCCATAATTGTAGGAATTCTTCATTAGTAAATTAGTTAACAAATTAAGATTATAAATTAGAATTACGTCGGTTATACATAGATGTATGATACAAAAGTTATCAAATACACGAAATTCCATAATTGTATGGATTCTCCATTAATACGGCAGTTACCAAATAAAGATCATTAACCAAAATAAAAAAAATATGCATTTACGTTTATACCCTTTAGAATTAAATAAAATCAAAATATTTTACTAAAATATATGTCTTCCATGATCATTTCATTTAAAAAATCAATGGTTTAGATTAAGTTCTGCTGGTTTTGTAGCCTTAATTGGTTCTGATTATATATATATATATATATGGGTGTCTTTGAGTAGGTGCAACCGCACATGACCCATATTTTATAGGGGCCCAATTTTTATATATATGTTATATATATAATATTAAAATTTAAGCCAACTTAATAATTTAATAGAAAAAAAATTAGAAAGTCTAAATTTTTATAAAAATCTTATATATATATTTTTTTTCAACTAGGGAAGAGCTTCGGCATAGCCATCACCCCTCCTAGTAAACCCGAAATATATATATATATATATATAGAGACAAGGGTTCATGCGAGAACCATTAAAATTGCGAGAACTGCGAGAACTAATACTCACCATCAGATTAATAGATCAATGGCTATGAAGACTGATGACAGTGTGGTAAATAAGTGAGAATGTAGACCTAATAATTAAATCACGAAAGGTTATAATGGTAAAATCCTTATTTATTAATTAGGGTAATAATCTCATTCACACCCAATTCCCCAAATATACGCATCACTAATCACAATCCCCTCAAAAAGCTGCAGTTTAAAAAGAAAGAAGGGATTATCACATAATGGGATCTAGGGTTCTTTATAGTGCTTGATTTTCAGCGGCCACGGTCATTTAATCCAGCCACGATCGACGCCGACAATCCCCTTCAGACTCCCCTTCACCACCTCCGACACCGGCACCACCGCCGCCCTCACCAGTAATCGCTGTAAAAACTGCTTCTGGCGAACTTTCGTAATATATGGTAATAGTTCCGGCGAACATTCTGTTATTATTTTCTCCTGGAAAAAGGAAATATCCACATTTTCAACTTAAAAGTTAAAGGGGTAATTTAAAGGATTAACAATCGTAGTAGTTATAAATGTTAAAATTTCTTTTAATAGTTAAATTGGAGTTTACAGCCAATAATTCCTCAATTTAATTTGTTGCTTTTGTAGTTTAACCAAACATGATATTCATATCATATTTCACATTAGATTTTTTTTATTGACATTCAAATATGAATTTGTTGTTAAATCTGTATTGCATCATCAAATATATTCGACTGTTTCTGCATATTGTTTTAGGTTTTTCAACTGGTTCTAAAAGTTATTTTCAGTACTTTTAGGTTACGAAGTCAGTTATACATTATGCTTGTTTTCATATGCTCCTCATATATCGGTATTATGTTCATTAAAAAATGTAATTGGCATGCGAAATTATGTCTTGATGAAACACAGGTTTCTTATTTACATGAATTCTATAGATTTATTTGTTTTAATTGCGTATTGATAATTTTTTGTGTGATTAATTAAGCTTGTAAAAATGTAGATAATGCATACTTTATTTGGGATTTTGAAGTTCGTTCGGTGAATTATATCGCCATTGGTGCTTTATATTTTGTGAAATTGTGTAAGTTTAGGGTTTCTTGAATCTTGAATATCATATTCATTGTTATGCTATAAAAACATGGTTTTTTTTAATGAAAAGAGATGTATCGTAGATAAGAGATGTGAGGTTCACCAATGAACATGGATATGAGCTTCAACTTCCCGGTGGACACGCTTTGATTCCAGTTGTTCACCAATGAACATAGATCAAGGTTTCAGCTTTCCGCTAAATAGTAGTGAACGGTTATAGAGATCTATTTATGTTCACTAGTTACATTGATTTACATTTACAGAGCTTGTTCATTTGTAAAGATATGTTGGTTATAATTTTGTTCATTAATAATTTGTTCAACAATTTTGTACATTTGTTCAACAATTTTATATATTTGTTCAGGAATTATGTACATTTGTTCATTAACAATATGTATTCATCATTGAACACGTTATAGAATGTTAAAAATTGTTAGTTATTTTTTTCGTTCATCAATGAACTCATACGAATTGTAAAATTAAGATCCTAGAAAATAGCATAAAAGTTATAATTGACCATAATTAAAAATATTTAATAAAAAGATTTTAATGTTAAAAGGACTATTATGCCCTTTAAAATTAAAAAACTAATTATTTAAAATGATTGGCTAGAAAGGTGTTCTCGCAGTTCTGGCAATAATAATGATTCTCGCATGAACCATCCTCTATATATATATATATATATATATATATATATATATATATATATATATATATATATATATATATATATATATATATATATATATATATATATATATATATATATATATATATATATATATATATATATATATATATATATATATATATATTCAAACATACATCAGTTCTCAAAAGCCCAAATACAAACATACACATACAACCACAAACAAAACTGTCAAAACTAAACAAACTAGCAAACTAAGAATGAATATTCATCTTAATTTGCCATTCACTCTCAATTTTCAGAATATTCCTTGAGGCTTTCACATGTAGACTCAGCAGCCAATACTTGATCTGATCTTTGATTACACTGATAAGAACATCAACCGGCCTGCAAATACCCTTGAAAATTCTTTCATTTCTTTCTCTCCATATAAAATACACTGCTGCAGCTAACACAGTCCTTCTCAGAATACTATTAATACTTTTATTACAAGAATTATGGGCAAAACTGTCAACAATGTTTTCCAAATCATTATTTATAATACTTGGTTTGATCATCCTTTTTAAATTGCCCCAAACCTCCTGAGAGTATCTACAATTAAAGAAAATATGCCCATGGGAATCATTCCCCTGTTTACATAAAGGGCAAACCAGATTGGTATTCTTACACCATTTCAACATTCTGTCTTGAGTCTGCAGCCTTCCTAACACTGTAAGCCACAAAATAAAGGCATATCTAGGCACCCCATGAGAGAACCACACCACTTTATACCAGTTTACCTTAGCATTATTGCTGTCCAAAACTTCCCAGACATCTTTAACATCAAAATTGCCTAAATTCCCATTAACAGATCTCCATTTCACCATATCTGCAATATTGTTATTTAAGCTAGGGACTTTCACATTAGTCAAATTAGGGTATATTTGATACCACTCACCAGGCCATTTCCAAGCACCATTATCTATCATGGTCTTAACATTAACATCATCACCAAGTCTAGCATCATAAATGCTCCTTTTAGAGATAATATTACTCAATGGACCAATATCATCCCAATTATCATGCCACATAGAAGTATTTCTTCCATCACCAATAACAGAGATCACATAGTTTCTCATTTTACATCTTAGATTAAGAACAGACTTCCATATCCAACTGTCACTTTTCTTTGAGGTGATGTCCCAATGCTTCTTCCTTTCAGTTTAACAGTGTATGCCCAATCAACCCATAAAGAATTCTTCTTATAAGCAATATTCCAAATATGCTTACAGAACAAAGCTTCATTCCAAAGGCTTAAATTTTTAATTCCCAGACCACCTTGATCTTTAGGTTTACAGATAGTTTTCCAGCTCACTTTAGCTTTACCTCCATTGTCCCCATAATTCCAAAGAAAATTTTTAAAAATTCTATTTATGTCTCTAACCACAGTTTTAGGGAGGATAAAAACTGTGGCCCAGTAAACATGCATAGAAGTAAGAACATCAGTAATCAATGGCAGTTTTCCAGCATATGACAGATACTTTTTTTTCCAGTCCTGCACTTTATTTTTAATTTCAGCTACTAACTGCCTGCAATCTTTAATCCCTAGTTTCCTGTCAACCAGTGGAACTCCCAGATATCTCACAGGAAGTTTTCCTGCTTTAAAAGGTAACTCATTTAAAATCTGGTCTTTTAACTCGTCTTTAATATTGCTACAAAAGAAGGTACTTTTTCCAATGTTTGGAATAAGACCTGAGCACCCACTGAATTCCATGAGAACATCTTTGATAATCTTAACTGACCTCAGATCCCCATTACTTAAAACTAACAGATCGTCAGCAAAGCATAAATGCGTCAGATTCAACTCTTTACATCCCTTGTGGTACTTGAAACCAGGGTTATTACTTATCTTCCTTTTCATCATCGGAGTGAAGATTTCCATTACTAGAGTAAACAGATAGGGGGAAATGGGATCCCCTTGTCTAAGACCTCTACCACTCTTAAAAAAACCATGTCTCTCCCCATTAATACATATTGTAAAGGCTGCAGTTGAGACACATTCCATTATCCATTTCACCATCTTGGAATGAAAGCCAAATTTGGTTAAAATAACTTTCAGAAAACTCCAGTTAACTGTGTCATAAGCTTTAGCAATGTCTATCTTAAAAGCACATCTTTTAGCCCCATTAGAGCTACTATACCCCTTCAACAGGTCTTGAGTAATCAGAAGATTATCCTGTATCACTCTACCCGGGATAAAAGCACTTTGGTTCATATTAACCAATTTGTGCAACCCCTCTTTAATTCTATTAGTAAGAATTTTACTAATACACTTATAGACAACATTACAGCATGCTATTGGTCTAAAATCAGAGACCTTAATTGGATGAGGAATCTTAGGGATCAGATTAAGAATTGTAACATTCAGTTCTCCAAGCATCTTTAAAAATTTTATATTTAGAGGGCCCATTTTCGTGTTTTCGCACAGGGCCTTCAAATTCTCGGAGACGCCCCTGTATATATATATATATATATATATATATATATATATATATATATATATATATATATATATATATATATATAGAAGTGGGATCGAGTGAGGACTATTTTTCCGGTGAGGACTGCGAGAACAAATCTAAGCCTTTAATCCATAAAAATTAATGGCTAGGATTGAATGTGAAAAAGATAAACAATGTTTGAAGTTTGGGGGGTTTTGTGTAAAGTTTACCAAAATAATAGGGGGAAAAAGAAAATTTAGAGGGTTAAAATAGTCATTTGCAAAACACTTTCTATCTCTTAGTGCCACATATCAAGCCTTGATTTGATGGGTTTTTTTTTACCTCCACCTTTGTTTTTCGGTCATAACTTTTTTTTTTCTTTGTAAAAAAAAAAACTAAAAATGCCAAAGTTCTTAAAATTAAATTATCTACAAAATGAGTATAGTCATGAAATTTTGAAAAAAAAAACCCGAATAAAATATTGGATCATTTTGTTAAATTTGGATCATTTTGTTAATTTTGGATCATTGTCATAATTTTGGATCATTGTTAATCTTGCATAAACATAATTTTGTATAAATAATTAGTCAAATAATATATCATATATAATTTTGGATCATTTTGTTCATTCATGGTCATTTTGTTTACTTTGTACTACTAGGATAAAACACGCGCGATGCGGCGGGCTGCGAACTAAATATTATTTGCGATTAAAAGTTCATTCGTAACATAATTTTAGAACGAATACAATACATAAGCATGAAAACTTTTTATAAAATAGAGGTAACCCGATAAACCTAATAAAGTATAAAATACATGGAAGACATGTCTGTTAATGCGTGTTATTCAAAATGTTTTCGTATGCAGCAAACTCAAAACCATGTAATGGACCAGACCACTCAGCGCATTCTTTAACCGTTGTGCTTGATTGAAATGAAAGCTTTTCATTCAGGCCAGTAAACGTAAAACTTGAATTGGACTGCCACAACTTACCTCCTCTGATATAGTAAACACCGTCTTCCTTCAATTGTTTTTGAAATCTACTAATCAGTTTAACGTAAATAGAAGCTTGAATCTTGACTCCCTACAAAAGAATGTAATATACATACGATGTTAATTAACAATTAAAACATTTAAAACAATTTTTTTACGTAATGATCATTTATCGAATATGGTTAAGTGTAATACCTCTTCGTCAATTAACAACATCTCAAGTGATATTATTTCATTCTTATTGTTGAAATTCATGTGGGGCCACATTCGTAGAACCCTGGCCTTGAGGTGAATTTTTTCCTTGAAATCATGAATGTTTCTTATAAAGTGCAATCCGATTGTTGACATGTTAAGAATACCTTACACAAAAAGATTACGAAAGTCATACATGGTAGGAATAACATTTGTATCAAAAGTTTAAGAATTGAATGAAAAATCAGAGTTGGTTATGATGGTTTTCTCGGTTTTTTGTTGAAGACAGTGACGGGTTTTCTCGGTTTATGGTACCTACGTTTATATAGAATGGAGGTAATACGTAACCTATATAACAAATTAAATGAATATTAATGCAAGGATTTAATCAGTAGTTATAACATGAATAAAAACACGTATACGTTAAAATGAAGTCGGTAGTTAATGCAAATATATAATCGGTACTTATAAGCATGAAAAAGCCGTAAGTTTGAAATGAAAACGTATACATAAATATGTGTTGTTTACTTAATTAGCTTTGACTAAAACGTAAATTTAAATATATATCTACTATATCAAAAACGAAAAGCATAGTTGAATACAACGTATGCTTTAAATGATTTAAATTTGAATATACTATATAAAAAACACATATCATCCAGGAATAAAACATATGCTTTAAATGTTTTAATGCTAAAATTTAAAACGTATGCTTTTAATATATATGCATTTAAATAAGTCATTTAGTACTATTATTCAATGAAAGATGGTATCTAATTTCGCTGGTATCAATGACGGTTTGCACATCATACTTGTAAAAAACGTATGCTTTAAATGATTTCAATGTTAAAAGCGTGATGATTGTTTCAAGGTTTAAATGATTTCAATGTTAAAAAAACGTTCAGTCAAAGTTTAAATGATTTCAATGTTAAAAAACGTTCAGACAAAGTTTAAATGATTACAATGTTAAAAAACGTTCAGTCAAAGTTTAAATGATTTCAATGTTAAAAAACGTTTGTTTTTTTTAACGGTTACTATCTTTTTATATCTTTATACAATTTCAAAGGATTTAATATGCCATCTTCGGCAAACATTTAAAGGTTGAAATCGAGGTTAGTCACTAAACTTCTGGGGTCCATAACATTATAGTTAAGGCAAACATTTAACTGGTCCGGGGTCGAAATGGAAAGTTTAAATAGATATCTCTCATTATAACGGAAGACCTCTGCACAGTTTTACTTTCTTTATACAATTTCAAAGGATTCAATAGGCTTTTTAGTATGGTCAATATAAAATACAATAATTTTCTCGGAAACGAATGTTATTATGAATCTTGGTACATAACGTATGTGGTACATAAATCAATAATCAATAAGTCAATATGTATTAAAACGTATACATAATTATGTGTTGTTTACTTAATTAGCTTTGACTAAAACGTAAATTTAAATATATATCTACTATATAAAAAATGAAAAGCATACTTGAATAAAACGTATGCTTTAAATGATTTAAATGTGAATATACTATATAAAAAACGCATATCATCCAGGAATAAAACGTATGCTTTAAATGTTTTAAATGCTAATATTTAAAACGTATGCTTTTAATATATATGCATTTAAATAAGTCATTTACTACTATTATTCAATGAAAGATGATATCTAATTTCGCTGGTATCAATGACGGTTTGCACATCATACTTGTAAAAAACGTATGCTTTAAATGATTTCAATGTTAAAAGCGTGATGATTGTTTCAAGGTTTAAATGATTTCAATGTTAAAAAACGTTCAGTAAAAGTTAAGGCATTTAAATTATAGTTAAGGCAAACATTTAACTGGTCCGGGGTCGAAATGGAAAGTTTAAATAGATATGTCTCATTATAACGGAAGACCTCTGCACAGTTTTACTATCTTTATACAATTTCAAAGGATTCAATAGGCTTTTTAGTATGGTCAATATAAAATACAATAAAAATGCAATAAATTTCTCGAAAACGAATGTAATTATGAATCTTGGTACATAACTTATGTGGTACATAAATCAATAAGTCAATATGTATTAAAAGGTATGTTTAGTAGGGGTAAAAAGCAATAAGTCAATATCTTTTTACGGTAAATCTAAATTGCCAGTAATAAGGACGTTTTTTTAACTCGCATTAGTCACTAAACTTCCGTCCAAACAGCGATTTCAATTGCTTGTTGTTGATGTTGACGAAGTATTATTTTTTAGGGTGATTCAATATAGGTGTCATTTTGTATATAATTTTTTTTTAAAGATGTAATGACCATTTATTATGGTTTCTAATTTAGGTACAGATTGAATACCAGTTTAAACGTCATAAACAAACTGTCTCATGATTTTTCAATAATTATGACACATTAAAAGATACAAAATAAGTAATGGGGTGTGAAAAATGAGATAATTCACACATCAAAATATATAATTGCACTAAATTAATTCGTATAACAAAAACAATTATTGGGAAAGTGAGTAATTTATAAAATTAAGCCAAAGCATAATATAAAAAAAAGCACCAATAGTGTAACAGAAACGTTATGTGTGATACAATTAATTATTGTTGTTCCATTCGTAGGGGTGTGTTTAAATGTTGTTTTGTGGGTTAGTCGATAGACGCTTATTTCCATATAGGGGAGTTCTTAAATGTCTGATATAACTTTTTGGTGTTAAGGCAAAAAGCCTTGCCCCTTTGGATCTTAAGATAACAAAACAACCTAGACTAGCTTTGATTAGTATGTAGAATAATATAGCTAAGTTTAGGTCTGATACTGAGTGATCAGTATTGGAACTCAGTATCAGTACTCAGTATCAGATAGTGATACTGAGTAGAAGGACTGAGTAGAAGGACTGAGTGATACTTAGTATAGTAACGGACTAAGATCAAATCCCTTGATCTTAGTCATTTCCCTTACTTAGTCCTTCGGTTACTCCTTTGCTCATCATGTAAGATCTCTATAACATTATAAATAGAGATCATCTTGCAAATGAGTACTCACCAATTCACTTTACACTTTCATATCTTTGTAATTGATCAGTGGTCTTGTTATTCCGCAACAAGCCACACTTAGTGGATTTATACATTGACTATATTCTTGTGTTATCACTCTAATATTTCTCTAAGTATAATATTCTATCAATTAACATTAAAACAGGGTTGTTGTGACCTAACAACTGGTATCAGAGCAGTCTAAATAAACTCTTATTTAGTCGATCTATAACCCTGGCAACCATTTCCTACATCTATCCCTCCAACACTTCAAAATCCAAAATGTCCACCATTGTTGCACCAGTTATGTCTGGAAAGGGAGTACCCATCTTTGATGGAAAAGACTTCCATCAATGGAAGCTAAAAGCTCAGTGGTATCTTGAATCTATTCATCATGAGATGCTCAATGTGCTATATGATGGTCCTATCATTCCACAAACTGTGGAACCTGTTGCTGCTACTGATGATGCTCCTGAGGGCATAAGAACTGTACCTAAACTAAAGCACAACTGGACTGATACTGACCGTCAGTTGTATGCTTTAGACTCCAGAGCTAAAGTGGTGATTGGTAATGCTGTTACCAAAGAGATACTTAATGCAATTATGAAATTTCCAACAGCAAAAGCTATGTGGGATAGCCTATCAGTCACCTATGAAGGCACAACAAATGTGAAGTTGCAAAGGAAAAGCAACATGAGAAGGAAATATGAAAACTTCTTCTCAACTCCTAATGAAGACATCACCACTCTCTATAACAGGTTCAATATTGTTATCCATGATTTAATCAGTGTAGGCATTGTGAAAGAGGAAGGAGAACTTGTTCAAAAGTTCCTGGATAGTCTTCCTCAACAATTTCTTGACATGACAAACTCTGTCAATGCTGCTAACAACATTGAGTCATACACTCTTCAAACTTTGTATGGTCTAATGTTGAATCATGAGGAGAATAATGCTGCAAGACTGATCAACTGGAAGAAAACTGACAAAGCTTCCACTGGAATGGCTCTAGTTGTGCAACGGGCCTATACTGTGACTGAGCCAGATGAACCAGAAGTTGATCTAGCTGATGCTGAGGCAGACGAGCTTGAAACTCAAATGGCTCTTATGTCTATGAAGTTGGATCAGTTGAAGAAGAAGAGGCTTGGTGTTAGCTCTTCTAATACTGACCCAAGATCAGGTATGTGCTATAGGTGTGGAAAGCCTGGACATATTGCTGCAAATTGTCATACCAAGTCTTCTGAGACTGACCAAAATGACAAGATTGCATACCGAGCTAAAAGGTATAGAGACAAATATGTCAAGCTGAAGAATTGGAGCAAGGGCAAGAGGGCAGAAGAGAATGGAGCACCTCATCAAGCACTTTACTCAGAACCCTGGATGGATGAAGACTTAAGTGATGATGAGGAAGAGATTGAGAATAAAGCCTATATGGCTTTCACTGAAGATGATTTGAAGAGCTCCTTTGAAAAGGATATCAAAGAGGCTGAGAGGATGAGTGTTCATACTGATTGGGATTCCACTCAGTTGTACAAGGTAAGTTCCTTTCAAACTTATTCAGTGAATGAAAAAACTAAGATTTTTGAGTATATGCTTGTTGATCTTAAAACTTCTGTACAAAAAGAAAAAGCTTTAAAATTAACAATTCAAGAACTTGAAAGGGTAAATAATGAAAACTTAGATAAACTAGCAAAGTATAAAGATTTAGAATTAAATTTTTCAGATTTAAAAGACATTAACCAAAGATTAGCTGATAAAGCTCATTTACACAAACTTGAAAAAGAGAAATTTGAAAAATAGTGTAAATCTTGGGGAAATGCTTCAATAAAATTAAATAAATGTTTAAATGAACAATTTCCAGAAAATGTGAGGGCTGCACTTGGTGTTGATCCTCAATTTAAAAATAGGAACAATTTTGCTGATTTAATTGAAGAGTTTTCTACTATGAACCATATTAATTTTGTAAAAGCTAAAACTTTATGTGAAGTCGGATGTGAAACTGAGTCAGATGATGAGGAAAATGAAATTTTAGAAAAACCTATTGGTCCCTCCATCTGCTCAAAGTGCTACACTGAGCTACAAGAACCCAGTATTGAATTTTCTATAAAAGAAATTTCTGATACTGAGCTCCCAATAGTTCAGTATGACACCTCTGCTGTTCCACCTTTTGAATTATTATTTAATACAACAACTTTTGAATTATATAATGATAATAAGACAACTTCTATCTCCAATGTTTCATCTAATACAGAAGTTGTAGGAACAGAAACATCATATACTGAGAAATCTAAAGAACCTGTTAAAGTTGTTTCTTCAAAACATGATAAACAAAAACCAACTTTAACTAGATCCTTAGTTGGCAGAGACCAGAAGTCTACCACTAATAATATTAGAAAGACTCCTCTGTCAAATAAAAAGAAGCAACAAGATCCACCACCCTTTAAACCAGTAAAACAAAATGTTAAAACACCTATTAAAAATGACAAAATTAACATTTTAAAAACACTTGGTGATCAGGTCAAATCTTTAAGTAAACAATTTGCAAAACTTGTTCATACTGACCTACCAAAAGTGAAACATTTTTCTAAAATACCGTATGAAAATATGTTTAGAAATAGACCTAGAAAATGTTATAGGTGTCATCATACTGGTCACAAGGGAGATGAATGCTGGACTGATCTCTCAAGTCCTAGGTACTCAGTACCAAAGAAAAGGAGAGAAAATAAGTCAGTATCACCAAAGAAAACTTCTAAAGTTACCCCCGAAGTGATACCGACCTCTCCATATAAAGAGATCAAGTCAAAATATGTTTATCCCACCAAAGGTCCCATTCAAAAATGGGTTCCTAAAAAGAACTAACTCTTATTTTGTGTCTTGTGCAGGGTGACAGAAAATGGTATTTAGATAGTGGCTGCTCAAGACACATGACAGGCAGTATGGAATACCTTCTCAATTATACTCCAGAGAAGGGTCCTTCTGTTAAATTTGGAGATGACTCGGTGGGAAAGACAAGAGGTTATGGTGTGATCAAGGCAGGCAACATAACTTTTAAAAGAGTTGCCTATGTAGAGGGTCTAAAACACAATCTGCTCAGTATCAGCCAGATGTGTGATGATGACAATGAAGCTCGATTCAGGAAGGTTGCAGGAATCATCTACAATGATAAAGGCCAGCCTGTACTCATTGCTAGAAGAGAAAAATACGTATATGTGGTCAACCTATCTGAAATAGACCCAACTATTCGAGTATGCCTGCTTTCTAAAGTCAAGCCAGAATTGCATTGGCTATGGCACAAGAAACTCTCTCACATCAACTTTAGAAATATCAACGAGCTCAGTATGAAGAAACTGGTGAGAGGGTTGCCCACAATTACTTATTCAAAAGATAAGTTATGCTCAGCATGTGAAATGGGCAAGCAGAAGAAGAGTTCATTCAAGTCCAAAGTCAATCATTCCATTAATGAACCTCTTACTATGATACATATGGATCTTTTTGGCCCCATCAGCACACCATCTTTGGCCAAAAAGATCTATACTCTAGTCTTGGTTGATGAATTTTCAAGATATACTTGGGTCATCTTCCTCAAGACTAAGTCAGATGCAACAACAGAAATCATTGCCTTTATAAAAAGGGAGGAACTTCAAAAAGGCAACAAGGTCAAGCAACTTAGAAGTGACCATGGTACTGAGTTTAAAAACTCAGTATTAGCCGATTTCTGTGAAGAAAAAGGAATCATTCAAAACTTCTCTGCAGCCTACACACCACAACAAAATGGTGTTGTAGAAAGAAAGAATAGAACACTGATTGAAGCTGCAAGAACTTTATTATGCCATGCTGGACTGGCACTGAGTTTCTGGGCTGAAGCTGTAAACTGTGCAAACTTCACTCAGAATAGAGCCACTATCGTCCAAAGACATCTAAAGACTCCATATGAGTTATACAATGGCAAGATACCTAATGTGGAATACTTCCACATCTTTGGGAGTAAATGCTTTGTACTCAGTACAAAACAAAATCTCAATAAATTTGCTCCCAAAGCAAATGAAGGTGTGTTCATGGGCTACTCTCCACACTCTAAAGCTTTCAGAGTGTATATCATCTCAACCAAGATGATTGTAGAATCCATTCATGTCACATTCGATGAAGATCAGAATGAGCATTCTACCTCAGCAAGTGAAGACATAAGTGGCATAGATATTCTATGCAATCCAGAACACTCCATTGCTGAACAGCCTAAGTTTCATCCACACTTTATTCCTAATAAGTTTAATGAAACTGATCAAGTTCAAACTCAGTATCACTCAAATGAGACTAATACTGAGGTTCCCATAACAGAGGACCTCCATACTGAGTTTCCAACTAATGATCTGAACCACTCTATCTATGAAGAAGGTGAAACATCCAACACTTCACAAGAATCCACATCAACTCTGCAAAATGAAGATGAACAATAACCTGCACTGTCTAATACTGATCAGAATTCCACTCAGTATCAGACAGACAACACACCAAATCAACAAGATATTGTTGATACTATTTCAAATGCTCCCTTAGGAAACAATTTAAGGGAACACAGAGACCATCCACACTCAAACATTATTGGTCCTATTGAAGAAGGTGTCCAAACAAGAAGAAAATTAGAATTTCCAACCCAAGCAACTGCAAACTTTTGTTTCTTCTCAAGTTTTCTATCTACCATTGAACCAAAGAAAGCTGATGAAGCTTTATTAGATGAAGATTGGGTAGAGGCTATGCAAGAAGAGCTCACAGAGTTTGAAAGAAACAAAGTTTGGAACTTAGTACCACCTCCTACTGGCAAAACTATTATTGGTACTAAGTGGGTGTTCAGAAACAAGATGGACAAGGATGGTGTTGTCATCAGAAACAAAGCAAGGTTAGTTGCTCAAGATTACAGAGCCATCTGCTCAGGGGGAGAAAAGAAGAAGATTAAATGAAGATCAACCTCCACAACAAGAACAACAACATCAGCAAAGCCCTCATATTGAGCCACTTCGGATTCAGTATGAGAGAAGAAGACAAAGAACTAGGTCAGCATTACAAGTTCAAGACCCACTTGAGCCATCTGCTCAGGGGGAAACTCACACTGACCAACCACAGCAAGCTTATACTGAGCCACCTGTTCTAGAAGAAAACAACTTGCAAATTGTGGTCTATAGGCCTTTTGTGTGGCCCATTGCTGATGATGAAGATGAAGAACATCCAGTGGCATCAGAAGAATTTTTAAACTTTGCACTGGATGAAGCAAATAAAGAAACCTCTTCATCATCATTCTCAGATGATGAAGTGCATACAAGAAAACTTATCTCACCTCATGCTGAGGGACCTTCTAGAATTCCTAGAAGACCAATAACCAGAAGAATGACAAATGTCGTTATGTCCTCAGAATCTAGTGAAGAACAAGATCCAGCTCCTCTGATCTCAAGACCTAGGAGATCTGCTCAGTTTACTGAGGAAAAGAGTGAAGCTGAGGATGAGATTGAGGCCCAAAAGTTCTTCCCTGTTAAGGAAGAACCTGAATCTGAGTCTGAAGATGTTCCAAGAAGATCTCATACTGTAAGAAGAACTGGAGATGAATTACTTGAACAGTATTGGAACATTGTGGCACAAAGAACAAGATTTAGGGAAACAAGGATGGGTATGCTGAGGAATAAAGCATTTCTAAGTGTAAGAGACATATACTGGCTAAATGAATTTGTCAACAAAATAAAAGTCAAAACTGTTGATAGATCAATTGTTGCAACTTGCACTGGGCCAGTCAGTCCTCCAATGAAGTTTTTCCTCCATGACATCCAAAATATGGGACTTCAAGATTGGATAAAGATTGCTAGACTGATAAAGGAGATGCCCTCAAGATCCTCTGAAGCCCAAGTGATGATGGATGAAATCTGGGCTGTATCTGCCATATGCTATGAAAAAGGAATTCTTTATGCAGCAGAATACAGGGCACTCAGTGTGATGACTGAAGCTATGAAAAATAACAAACCTGAGTGCCCTAATACTTTCAGAATAATTCCCACATATACTGTTCCCTCTAATCTTATCTTTCAGGATCAAAAGAGTACCATATATCCCACATCTGGATATATGTATACTGACTCAGATGACAGGGAGTGCTTCATTACTGAAGCAGATTTGGCAACAGCTCCTATCAGCCATTTGGTGGGCCTTAAATGGATGATAACCAAGAAAGAAGATGCTTGGTTTAGAAAGAAGATAGTTGCTGTACTAAACAACAGGCAAGATGAACTGAAGAAAAGAGAAGAGTTCATCCATGTGAAGAAAGAAGTCTTCTACGAGTTTGAGTCGATCAACAAAGACTAAAGAAGAAGACTTTGCAGCCTGTAGCTTATTTTGTTTAGTTTCTCTTTAAAATTGTTTTGTTATCTTTAGATAGGGGGAGATTGTTAAGGCAAAAAGCCTTGCCCCTTTGGATCTTAAGATAACAAAACAACCTAGACTAGCTTTGATTAGTATGTAGAATAATATAGCTAAGTTTAGGTCTGATACTGAGTGATCAGTATTGGAACTCAGTATCAGTACTCAGTATCAGATAGTGATACTGAGTACAAGGACTGAGTAGAAGGACTGAGTGATACTCAGTATAGTAACGGACTAAGATCAAATCCCTTGATCTTAGTCATTTCCCTTACTTAGTCCTTCGGTTACTCCTTTGCTCATCATGTAAGATCTCTATAACATTATAAATAGAGATCATCTTGCAAAGGAGTACTCACCAATTCACTTTACACTTTCATATCTTTGTAATTGATCAGTGGTCTTGTTATTCCGCAACAAGCCACACTTAGTGGATTTATACATTGACTATATTCTTGTGTTATCACTCTAATATTTCTCTAAGTATAATATTCTATCAATTAACATTAAAACAGGGTTGTTGTGACCTAACATTTGGTTGTGTGTAGGACTGTCAAAATCAAACCTGACCTGTCAACCCAACCCGTTTATAACCCAAAATTAGCGGGTTGGGTTATAACTTTCAACCCGTGGGTCGTAAACGGGTCAACCCATTTACAACCCGCCATACAAACAAGTCGGGTTGGGTTTAGATTTACAACTCATTTACGACCCGTCAACCCGTTTAAATATTAAATATATCTTAAATATATAATTTAATATATTACTATTTATATATATTTTAAATACATAATATAATGTATTATTATAATGTAAAATCTAGCATGCACATACATGAGTCACATATATTAATTTTTCTGGAAGTTAAAGTTGAGTTATGGAAGACGATGATCGGGTTGCTTATTTTTGAGCTTCATTTTGTATTGAGAACAACTTTTAGTAGTTGTTAGCTTTTGTTTGTATTTTGCAACTAATCGACTTATTTTGTTATTTTAGTCTTTAATATTGTGTGTCTTTTCTCTATTTTTTTTTTATAAAATTATGTTTTATTGGCTCAACCCGTTTATGACCCAACCCGTGTAATAAATAGGTTGGATTGAAGATCTCAACCCGTTTAGATAAAAAGGTTGGGTTGGGTTGAGATTTCCAACCCGCGAACCCAAATAGTTCAACCCGTTTATGACCCAACCCGACCTGATTGCCACCCCTAGTTGTGTGTCGGGTGGAACTTCGGGTTCTTCATCACATAAAACAACGGCATCATCATATTGTATTATCAGATGAATGCGTTGAAGTGCAAATGCTTCTGGCATTTGCGGGTTGAACTCAATGTTTGTAACGTCAGTAGAAACAAGATATTTGACTGAAATGTAACCAAATCAAAAAGAGATACAAATATTTTTTTAAATAAAAAGTCTGTTAGGTCAGTGGGTATGACCAATTAAGGAAAGTACAATGAATATCGTAAAACCTGGAATTAACCTGTTGGTGTTCTAATCAGTTTCACGTGAGCTGCGTACACGGTTATGTTTTTAGTAGCAGATCCGCCAATCATTGTGGCCGTTGCTGACGGTATATGATACAAGATGAGCTTTATCCGGTTGCCCCTGTCGGAGATTAAATATTTTGCATCATATTTCCTAAACGCGGTGATCATGTAAATTAGGTATAAAGACTTACCGACAGTCATGCAGCAGCATTGCACATGATATCCGACCGGATGTAAAAAAAAAAAGCAACCATTCGACATGTTTCCAGCAACGTCTGTGACAGGGTTAGTAATTATGCCAAAACGTTAAATAATAATATTTTTAAGTATAACACGATAAAAATGTAACGTAGACGCACCAATCAACATTTGTCGAGTTTGTGCCTCTGAAAATAAATGATTATTAGTAAAAAATAAATAAAGAGATCGTATAATAATTAGTAGTAACTTACAAATCTGTCAAGCAGGAACAAATATAATTTGTTATGTTTGTGGTCAAACCAAACATATTCAACTCGAACATATTTGCATTTGTACCAGTAATGTGGATGCCAGAGGTCTTCAAAGTTTTCAATCGGTTCATATCCATCAAATTCCTTCGAAAGAGAAATAGAAAAATATTAGTTAACACCGAATTTATGATTTTAAAGTAAGAATTTGAAACTCTGAATTTAGTTAAATAAACGTTACCTCTACTTCTTCAACTGGTCGTGGCAGTGGCTGGAGCACTGAAGCACCATATTGGGTGACTAAGCCATGTAGAAGATAATATGATTGTAATTTTCACGTCGGTTGTAGCTTGCACAACAACCCTATCGTAAGTTCGTGCAGTATATATATATATGGCTAAAAAAACGTAAAATTATTAAGGAATTCAATCAAAAACGTTCAGTCAAATGTTGAATGATTTAATTATGGCTAAAAAAACGTAAAATTAATAAGGAATTCAATGAAAAACGTTCAGTCAAATGTTGAATGATTTAGTCCATAAAAAACGTATGGTTTTTATGGTGCTAAAATTAAAAACGCTTTATTCACCTTACCATTATGGATTCTTGTTTCTAACAATAAGAGTAGCATAAAAATATTATTTGTAAGTCAATGCCGATTTAAATGTATGAATCAAAAAAACGTATGAAGTAAATGATTGTTTCAATGTTTAAATGATTTCGATGTTAAAAAACGGATAGTAAAATTTTAAAGGATTTCAATGTTACAAAACATAAGTAATTTTAACGGCTTTTAATTAAGGTGTTAATATTAAAAACGCCTTAAATAGATAACATTATGGTGTATTGTTTCTAAAAATAAGAGTAGCAAAAAGTCTTATTTGTAACGGCTTTTAAATAGTTCTGTCCGGACCTTTAAAGCATAACATTTTAGTGTTTCGTTTTTGCTTAAAAAATGTGATGTGGTTAATTGGTAAGGTGAATAAAAAGGAGTCTAGATACCCAAGTTCGAAACCTGCGGATGGCTTTTTTTTTTGCATTTAAGACGTGGGTTTAAGACCTTCCAGAAATAGCAGGCCAATTTTAAGACCTGTTATAATTAGAAAGTCATTCACTCATTATAGATAGTAGAGATTGTTAATTTTTGGATCATTTTGTTACTTATGGATCATTGTTAATTTTGGATATTTTTTTTTACAAATTTTCATGATTATATATATACACACACGAATGTATATATATGACAATAAATTTCAACTAATCATTCAAATTTATACTTCATAATATACGAATGTAACGAATGTATAAAAATATGTGGTATACTGTCGAAACATAAACAAGAACTACAATTTCTTTGTTGCGATAGTTTAATTTTGAAATATATATATAAAAAAAATTTGTATTTGAATCAACCAAGAGGTATTAAAAATTAAAATAGTACATTAGTATGAAAACAGCAAATGACCCAATGCAATCATACATCGTGTATAAGATGACATAAACAGCTAAAACTTAGCTACCCATATTAGAAAATTTTGCGAATTTATATTTATTTATCAAAACAATATTAAATAACCCGTTGTTGTAAAAAATCTTAGGGGTTGGTCTTCACAGTATATCGGGTTTGAGTCTTGTTGGAGGTTTTTTCTTAGGTAAATAGGTGGTGGGGTTTACTCCCCATATGTGGAGGTTGGAGGGAAAACGTATTACCCCATATAGATGTCATTGTCTGGCTCAAACCACTATAACTTGGCTGTAAAAAAACAATATTAAATACGAAGAACTGAATATTACAAAACGTATAAATCATCGGCAACATAATTCAATCCCCCCGCCCATTTTTCTTTTTTATAAAGTACTCCGTATAAAGTAGAACTTTAGATTAAATCATTTGATTGGATACATTTACTTACATTACACTTTGTAAATTATTCTTCCTAAGCAACTAGAAAAAAAAACTGATTAAATGTTAGAAAACGAGGAATATATGCCTGAGCTTCGCGGCGGGTTTGCAAAGTTACATATCACATATACAAACTAACATATTCATAAATCATAACACCAAGAAAAGCATATTCATGTAATTCACTCTTCACCACACTAAAATGTTATAAACAATATATAGTTGTACCATAAAAAACTTTTAGTTACTTGGGTAAATATTAATTATTTAGTTATTATACAGTTGTGATATAAATACTTATTATACAGTTATTATACTCCATTCCTTAAAAATTAATACCATAAACCCACAACCAATTACATTTTATTATTGTTTTTATTAAAGTTATTAGCTTTGATAAGTAAATCGATATTCATACCTTAAAAAACTTGCAACCATTTACAGCTGATAGTCTTCAAATCAATGCACCATATTCCATAGATAAATCAACTTAAACTATCAAATTATTGAATACTATGAAGTATCCCAATTTTTATTTAACATCAAAGTGGTCAATGGATCAAAACTACAACTTAACTAATACTCAAGGGACCATATATGTAATTCACACTTCACCTTCATTCCCTCAAATGACCTGCCAGAGTGCCATCCATTGCTACCAAATTTCAACGTCAAAACTCTCATTCTCTCCCCTTCAATTTTCCGACTAATTTCATTCAAATCTATCAAATTTTACTAACCGTTCTTCCCTTTTCACTCAAAACCTCAACTGGGTAAGCCTAATTTTGAGTTTTCGAGTTCAAAATTGAATCTTTAGGGTTTGCTTTGGCCACCTAAATTCCCAAATTTACACCATTAATCGTAGTCGATCCAAGAAGTAAGTTTTGTTGTAACCTTCATCCTTATAATCAGTTATGTTGTTGATTGTAAATTACGTTTGCACCATTAATCGTAGTTGATCCAAGAACTAAGTTTTGTTGTAACCTTCATCCTTATAATCAATTATTTTGTTGATTGCTATTCATGTCTGAATTCTGATTATAAATTTTCAATTTCACGTCTGATTAACATTTTTCAAATGTTAATTTTACAAACAGTAACATTCAGTTGTCTTTCCATTAAAAAAAAAAAAAAACTATAACTATTCATCAAACTGTAGATGAGCAGTGATTTCACTTGTGAAATGTTAATAAGGTAATGCTCATTTCATTTTGCTTCGATCATTGTGAAGTTGTAAAATATTTTTCGATTAAAGTATTTTACAGTGCTACGAAATCTTAGGATTCAGTCACATCATTTTTTTTTCCACAATTGAGGATTCTCTTTGTGATATGAAAACGTGTAAGTTTTGTGAATGACTAAATCCCGATTAGATCCGCAATAAGTGGAAACCGAAGTAAATTGTACAAGGCAGTTTAAATTGCTCAGAACCGCTAAACAGCGGATCTGGCAGCTCGACCCCAACAAGGGGCTCTGCCCCATGGACCCCGTTACCAGGGGTGTTTATCTCATTACACTTATATTATATTGGTGATAAAAATCACCAACATTAAATCATTTAACAACTATCGATTTACTTTTGGTTTTGAGTTCTAGTTCAATAAAATGTGACATTGATATTTTCGGTTAATTTAAGGGAACAAAATCATTGTTAAGTTAACCTACTATGAACATCGGTATCAAACTAGCAAACCTTATGGATAGTTTCTTATATTTGTATATACAAATGTAAGAAGAAAGCGGAGAGGTATAACTTGTTACATATTATTTTTAATAGAACTATCAAGAAATATTGAGGATTTACACATACTACCTCGTTCTACATGATAGGCCAACTCTGTCACACTATATATTAATTATTAGCCATGAAATTATATACAAGTGTATCAGTAATGTATGTAACTAGGGCAGTAATTATTATTTATATCAAAGACCATATATAACATATTACACGATGAGAGATTCACATATTATTAGATAATATTATATTCCTCACTTTTCGTGCTACGGGACAGCAATGATTTAGCTCCTCTAAGTTGAATGTGGGTCCGATTGGTGAGGGCAGAAGAGACGGGACTGGCACTCACCGATCTAAATCGTATCGATCATATTAAAACAATGGACAATAATATTAATCTCTATATCTTATGTGTTTTATATGATAGTGATATATGAAAGAGGTTGATGGCCGGGGTGAGGTAAATTACGAATAAACATGTACCGAATGGCGTTTTTTTTTAATGTTATTCATATCCTAGGAGGATGAATTCGTAACTTAGATGTATACGGACTAATTATCTTTGTAGACATTTCTTAACCCTTCCTTGGTCACCTTTTATCACTAGTGAAATTTGAATTTATAATCTCTTGTGAGTAAGTCGGAACTTTTACCACTAGACTACCTTGATGGTGGTTATAAATGGCAAATGACACATGTAGTGATAATCTATATAATTTTAAAAGGTAATGACTTACCTTTTTATTTTGATCAGACCATAAGTACCCATGGTGACTAGGGGTGAGCAGAAAAAGAAGGTAACCGGAATCGAAGCCGGAACCGTCTCGGAACCGGAGGTTCCGGACCCGGAACCTGCTAAGAGGTTCCGGTTCCCAAAATCATGGAACCGCCTTAAGAGGTTCCGGTTCCGGTTCTCAAAATTAAGGAACCTGGAACCTGTGGATATCCTGGATCCCGCGATTACACGGTATATTTTTATTAAAATATATAATATATAATATATTACACATGATTAAATTAAATAGATTTTTGATTTATTAAAATGTAAAATACTAGTCCAAATAAAAATATAAATTGACTTTACTCGTTATAATTGAGTCAGAAATTGAGTGTCTGAGTTATAGTGAGACATTCACTCGTCGTGAGGTCGTATCTTTGTGACTGACTTTTACATGAATCACACATTTACTATCTTTTTTTCATTCTTATTCACTTATTTATATTTTGAACAAAATTCGTAATCGATGAAATATATATAAAATCGGTAAACGATATTTGTAATCGTTAGTTTGTGTGATTTATCGTCTTGTTTATTCAGTAAGTGATGTTAAATTTTTTTGAATTTAGATACAGGGTAACCGGAACCTGCCCTGGAACCGGTGGTTCCGGTTCTGGTTCCGAAAATTTAGGAACCTGTCTTCCAGGTTCCGGTTCCGGTTCCTATATCTCATGAACCTGCAGTTCCGGTTCTGGTTCCGGTTCCAGTCGGAACCGGCGGGTACCCTGTTATGCTCACCCCTAATGGTAACTAACTATGTAAATTCAAAAAGAAAGGATTGAATTGCAATTTTGGCTAAACTATAACTCTATAAGGACCAGTAGTAAATTACTTTAATAATAGTAGTGAAATTAGACCAAGTTAATGGAGTCTCGGATATTATTAGGCCTCTCTAGAAAATGACGATTTTCTAAATTAGTCAGTAGAGTTATGTTAGTGTCATATCATTTTCATCTTTACTCTTCATCTTTACTCACAAATTATTGATAATGTCATGCCAACATCAACTCATCATAACTCATCGATCATTAACTCATCTCTATATCACATTACAATTTTTTTTAATTAAATATAAATTTAATATATTATAAAAAAATCAAAAGAAAATTTATAAAAAATAATAATATATAATAAAGCACCTCTTATAACAAATTTTCGTCATTTAAAATTGGTACATGGGTTCTCCTATCGGGTGATGGTTATGCCAAAACTCCCCGCTAGTTTTCCCGATTGCCGTTCAAAAAAAAAAAAAAAATTAATTGGTACCTAAAACGACACATTAAGGTCTTGGGTCTAAGCCTTCCTGAGGGCATTTCTCAGGAAATAAAAAAATGGTGGGGTTTATATCGAAAGAAGGAGATATGTTCGAGAAATGCATAATGTTCGCTTGAATGTCACTGCATATGTCAAACCACTAACTTAGTAACTTGGCATTTAAAAAAAATTACTAAAAACCAAAAAATCATTGATACTTTTGTTCTCATATAACCATATTTATCACGTGAATATTAAGATTTCATATTGATACACAATCTAACCTGAGCCATTAAATTTGTTAGGCACATGTTGTATTACAGCATTAGTACTTGATGTTCGGCGAACAAAATCCCGGCGCCCGCATTGAAACTAGAGAATCAATATCTCGGTCTCAATTCTCAACATCAACGCTTACGAATGTTATCATGGACGGAACAGTTGACTTTTACTACACTATTTCGTCTTATTTTTAGACAAATATTGATAACTATGACATGTACTTTTATTCTTATAGTGGGAAATGATATTTTGCGATATCAGTTTTTACGTAAATGTGACAATGCACGTGGAAAGAAAGAGTCGATTTTAATCATGTGATATTTCATGAGTTCATTTTTACCGCAAGTCGAATTTAAAAATAACCTCAATTTAGAGTTTACCAACAAAAAGTTTCCACCTTTGTTGATTAACGAAGAGCATGGTTCTGCGATTTACAATGTGTTTGCAAATTATATACGCACTTTTATCCACCTCTATATATGAGGTCTAAATTTGATATTTATTTCTCAACATATCCAATTAAAGCATTCCTATTAGCTATCATTTGATGATATGTAACTCACAAAAATATCAACTCATCAGTATATACATATCTGCGAAATCTGTAACAAATCATTAAACAACCAATTTGAGCTATTTTCTGAATTTCAAAACAAATCCTCTATCCCTAATTAAAAAATTCAAAACTTTTTTTTATTTACAAATCCTCTACATGAATTTCTTTATCATTTATGAAGTAGGATGATTCAAATTACTTTACATGGTGACTGTTTTTCTAACACAAATCATTATTTTCATAAAATTGATATTGATACCATAACTTTTAATGGTTATACCACATAATACAGATTTTACAGTTAACTGTACAAATATATTAAGCATTGGATGTGGTACAAACATTAAAAGTTGTGGTAAGTGTAACGACCCAAAATTTGAATCAAATAAATTATGGAAAAATATGATAAATAAGGATAAATCGTTTAAAAGGCGTGGAAATTGGTTTCGTGTCATTTGGACACCGTTTGATATGGTTAAGGACGAAACCGGGTCGGATTAAACAACAAAAATTGCAGCCTTAGCTGCCAGGCAGGGTTAGCGGCGCGAACCTTAGTTCGCATTCGCGAACAACGGACAGAAAGTTTGGGGTTTTGAGCATCGGAGTTCACGACCCGTTCCCGATCGCGAGGAGTTCCCGACGCGGGAAGTTCACGGTGCGAACTCCCACTACATTGGCGCGAACTGCTGGCTGGTGATATAAAAATCGTGTTTGAGCTAGGGTTTCTCCATTTTTCACCCAACACTTGTGCAGCCGTTTTAGAGAGAGAAAGGGGGTGATTTTGGTGTTCTTGAGCTCAAATCTTCACCATCTTGAAGGATCTAAACATCAAAAGGTAAGATTTCTTGATTGTTGATGTTATCTAGCTAGTTATGAAATTTATTTGGAAAAAAAAATGGTGGTTTGGGTAACCTACCAAGTTATCTTTGGGGAAGATGATTAAAATGGGGTAGAACACTCCTAGTAAGGTTAAGAACCTTGTGTTCTTGTTGGATTTGGGTTTTATTGATAGAAACCTTGAGCTAGGGTTTTGGGATTCAATCAAGTTGGATGAATTTGATGGTTAAGAATGTTGTTATGGGGTTATTGGTAACTAGTTATGGATAGTAACTAGATTTTATGATAATATGGATGATAAGTCAAGAAGACCTAAAGATTGGTGATATTTCACAAGTTGGAGAGCAAGGATTCATGTTGATAAACACGATTTTGATTTAGCTTGGCTAAGGTGAGTACATGTGACTTTTAACTGGGTACACAGCAAAAGGATTTTAAAATAAAATGATGTTTATGGAGTCTTTATGAATATTTTTATAAAGATAGAGATTGGAAAGATAAGGAAGATGTGTTTAATATGCTCTTAAGTTATAGTCTATATAATTGACTATTTTGATAAGTAAGTATGATTATATGAATTGTTAATGAGTTTTTATTAATAAGATGTATTAATAAAGTTAATGATTGAGAGTACATGATATGGAGTTTTATTAGTAAATGCATTTATAAAACTAATGATGATGATTTTTAAATAACAAGTATTCATTAGTAAAACTATACTAATTAGAGTAGTAATTGTAGGATAACCTTGTAGGATTCACATGGCGAAACTTGAATCCCACATACCGGATCTCTACTATACAATGAGATCACAAGAAGATTAAGATGAAGAACATTACCTTTAGATTGCTAAAGAATGATCCACCTCTACTGCACCACCTGAACACGCTGCAAAAACGCGTTGTACCAACAAAGCAATACACGAACTCGTGTATGTGTGTGTGTCGTGCGAACCAAAACCGAAAAACCCTATGGGGTTCTTTCTTGGTCGACGGATCCGAGAGAGGGAGAGGGAGTATTAGGGTTTTGAGTGTGTAAAGTGATTAGCCTCTAAACACTTACATAAGTCCCTTATTTATAAGGCTTTATGTTACAATTTAGTCCTTGGAGTTTAATTATGATTAATCTCATAATTAAACTTCCTATTAACACTTTAAACCCTTGGACTTTTACTAGTTAATTAATTAACTATTAATTAACTGTCCGTTAAATATTTAACTTAATATTTAACCTTCCTCTTAAATAATAATTAACTTATTATTATTATTTATTCTCTTCTTTATAATTAACTTAACTAGTTAATTATTCCACACAACTTACTTTATTCGGTTGTCCATTATTGGGTGTGTAGTGGTGTGACCCTTTAGTGCCTTATAACATTGGACACGGTGACACGTGTACTTATCTGTGCACATAAATCCTTCAGACTCCCACTTGTGCAAGTTAAGTATCACTTACTGATCATCATTTGCCTAAAGCGGTCCCTAGCCAGACATTTAGGATAACCACGCTATAAGAACTTTTACATCCAGAGATAATATTCATAAAATGAATAACACTAACAGATTTTCCTTTCGCATCATGATATTTCTTAATTTTAGTAATAGACATGGAGCAGGGATCTTGTTCTATATACTCGAATTTTCTCGACACTGATTTCGACTTTCTACAGTAACGGATTACCAAATGATCTAATCATTCTTCGAGCACGGCAACGCATTTCAGTAGTCTTAATCGTCGAGCGGCCATGAAATATCTCTTCTAGTTAAAGAAGGTGCAAATTTCATTTTGACAATTTGCGTTATCTTGCCCACGACTTGCGATGTCTTAGTTCGGTTCCTTATGATCACCCTTTTACGGTGTGACGTTAGATAAATGCTAAAGATCAGAAGTTGTCGCGTCTCAAACCAAATGTCTCAGGTCAGAGGACATCTACTCGAAATTACTCATGCTTGGGCTCTATGAAGTAATCTCGATCTTTTGGTCACGTATAATGTTTAGCAAACTCTGAAAACATCTATGAATATTAATTTTAACAACACTTGTTTCTCTATTCAATGACTATGAATAGATAAATATTCATAATGGTATTAACTCCTGAATATAGCTCCCACTAAATTCAAGCAACCACAGACATTTAGATACTCAAAACTTTGTGTATCAAAGATATGTTTAAAACATGTTAAGAATAGACAATTTGAAAATATTACGTAAAACCTACTATTTCAATCCCACAAAATGTTATTACATAATGTATCGATTTCAAATATGTCTATGAATCTAATCAAAATTACTAGCTACCAATATCTAGGTACTGCATGCCTATAGCGTGCGCATGTTTCTCATGCTTTGGTCCAGCTAGTGGTTTTGTCAACGGGTCAGCAACGTTGTCATCCGTTGGTATTTTCTTAATTGTAATATCACCTTCTCTAACATACTCACGTATGAGGTGATATTTTTGAAGGATTTATGTGCACAGTTAGTCAACATATGATGATACATCCATGCATACGAAACACTTAAGGGTAACACCGGTGAGTGCATGTAATACGAGTAAGATATGTAATGATACTTGGAAGAGAATTGATTAATAATAGTCATTTAAGAATCAAGTTAAGTATTAAGTCAAGTTTGACTTATTACTAGATTAGTTTATCTAAGTAATTAATACAAGTATTTGTACATTTACTAGTTGAGTAAATATACAATGTGTTAATTATAGATTATCCATAATATGATTTAAAGTAATTAAATCATATGGTAATTGGACAATATTATGGTATAAATTATATAAAGGTTATTATATAATTAATTATTAAAAGTATAAATACAAGTATATAATTCGTGTATATGGGTACCGAATTATTAGTGTATAAATACTAGACATTTAATAGTTAAGTGCAATAATAAAAGAATAATAAAATATAAGGAAAGGAAACGTAAAAAGGAAAGTTTAATTAAAGAATAGATATTAATTAAACTAGAGGGTTCTAAGCGCAACTTATTTATCTATAAATAAGAGGCTTAGGGTAACCCTAAAACTCCTTACACCATACACGAAATTCCTTCCCCCTCTCCCCTTGGTTTCGGCCGAACTAGAGCATCACCAAGTTCTCGGTGTTCTTCGTTATTCGTTCGTTCGTTCTTCATTTTCTTCAAGTCTTGAAGATTGAAGATCATTACAAGGATCAACTAGAAGATCACTCGATTTGTTCATCATCAGTGGATCTATCTTAAGCAAACAACAAGGTATGTTTTGAGAAAACCCTTTTCTCCCTTCTCCCTCTTGGCCGAATTCGAACCCAAGAACCCTAGGGTTCTTGGTGTTCGTCGAATACCACAAGGGTATGTGGGTGTTCGAGTTTTTCATACAAGGTTTCTTTCATTGTTAATCTAATCTAGATTTCCAAGATCCCAATCCTTTAGGGTTTAAGGATTAGGTTTAATATCAGTTCCGCTTTTAGGGATTAAATCAACTAGTTGGTTTTAACCGGTCAAGAACAAGTTCATGTTCTTGGTCAGTATGGTTCGAACCAAGTGACTAGGAGGTTGACCCATGTGGTCAATCAGTGTTAATGAAACCCTTCAATTTTCTGCGAACATGCCTGGTCTTTTGATGCTCTATTGGTTCAACAGCTTGCGATATTGTTCCACTATTATCACAGAATATTTCGATGGGTCTAGAGATACTGGCAATAACTCTAAGATCCTCGATAAAATTCTTAAGCCACATGGCTTCCTTTCCAGCATCATTTGCGGCAATGTACTCAGCCTCTGTAGTTGAATCTGCTATCGTATCTTGTTTCTGACTCTTCCAAGATATAGCTCCTCCGTTTAGTGTGAATACAAATCCTGATTGTGATTTGTAATCGTCTCTGTCGGTTTGGAAGCTTGCATCTGTGTAACCAGTTACACGCAATTCTTTCATCGAACCTCTTAAGACCAATAACATTTCTTTCGTCCTTCTCAAATACTTGAGAATGTTCTTGACAGCCACCCAATGGGCCTCACCAGGGTTCTTTTGATATCTGCTCGTAAGACTTATGGAGTAAGCAATATCGGGCCTAGTACATAACATGGCATACATTATTGATCCAATTGCTGAAGCATATGGTACCAAACTCATCCTAGCTATTTACTTGCTAGATGTTGGACTCTGAGCTTTGCTCAGTGTAATGCCATGTGTCATTGGAATGAGACCTCTCTTGGAATCACTCATACTGAATCTCTTCAGTACTTTGTCAATGTATGTACTTTGACTAAGTCCAATAAGCCGCCTAGATCTATCCCTGTAGATCTTTATACACAGTATAAATGCGGCTTCTCCCAAGTCTTTCATCTGGAAACATTTACCTAACCAGGATTTTACTCCTTGTAATGCTGGTATATCGTTTCCTATGAGCAGTATGTCATCAACATACAAGACTAAGAAGATTACTATGCTCCCACTGAATTTTGTGTAGACACACGCCTCGAACTCACTCTTGACAAAACCAAATTCTTTGATTCTTTTGTCAAAGTGTAAGTTCCAACTTCTAGATGCTTGCTTCAATCCATAAATGGATTTCAGCAATTTGCGTACTTTATCAGGATTCTTTGGATCAGTAAAACCATCCGGATGTATCATGGTTACGTCCTCATTCAACTCCCCGTTAAGGAAGGCGGTTTTAACATCCATTTGCCATATCTTATAGTCGTAATATGCTGATATGGCCATAAGAATTCTAATAGACTTAAGCATGGCGACTGGCGAGTAGGTTTCAGAATAATCCACACCATGTGTTTGCGTGAAACCCTTCGCGACAAGTCGTGCTTTGTAAGTATGCACTTTCCCATCCATGTCAGTTTTCTTCTTGAAAACCCACCTGCATCCAACAGCACGTGACTGTGGTGGCAAGTCTGATAACACCCAGACTTGGTTGTCATACATGGATTGCATCTCTGCTTGAATAGCCTCGAGCCATCTTTCAGACTCTATGCCATCAGCAGCCTCGCTGTAGGTCAATGGTTCTAGTAGACTTCCATCATCTTCATCGATCATGAACCCAAGATACCTAACTGGTTCTTGGCGTGGTCTACTGGACATACGAGGGTTGCGTGTTTCTTCTTCCTCAACCGGTGGGTCTGGTTGGGGATCAACAATTCCTTATTGAACTACTGGTTCGACTGAAGTCATAGGTGGATCTTCGTTCTCTTCAACTTCTTGAAGTTCTATTTCTTTTGTTGGAGTTTCAGTTCCTAGAAACATCTCCTCCAAGAAGACACCTTTCCGAGCAACAAAAACTTTGTTGTCTTCTTGATGATAGAAATAATATCCTAAGGTTTCCCTTGGATATCCAACGAAGATACACTTGTCTGACTTTGTTGTTTGTGAAGTTACGTCTAACGTACGCCTCACAACCCCTAATCTTGAGAAAAGACAATTTTGGCTTTCTCCCCGTCCAATGCTCGAACGGAGTCTCTTCTACTGACTTGGTCGGAACCCTATTCAGTGTGAATGCCCCCAAAATGATAGTGGTAGTGGGGCGCGACACATCATTGAACGTACCATGTCTAACAAGGTGCGATTTCTCCTTTCTGATACACCATTCATCTGAGGTGTATACGGAGGTGTGAGTTGTGAAACAATCCCACATTCTTTCAAATGATCGTCGAACTCTTGGCTCAAATATTCGCCTCCTCGGTCCGACCGAATTGACTTTATTTTCTTGCCCAGTTGGTTTTCTACTTCCCTCTGATATTCTTTGAACTTGTCAAAGCTTTCAGACTTTAGTCTCATAAGAAAGACATAGCCATACCTACTGAAGTCGTCAGTAAAGGTAATGAAGTAGCGGTATCCACCTCTGGCTTCTGGAGTGAAGGGTCCACACACGTCACTGTGTATAATTCCTAACAACTCGCCTGCCCTTTCATTGTAGTGTTTGAAAGGGTCTTTTGTCATTTTGCCAGATAAACATGATTCACATATGGCATATGATTCCAAATCAAATGGTTCTAGAACTCCATCATCGTGAAGCTTCTTAATGCGAGTCTCGTTTATATGACCTAAACGACAATGCCAAAGATAAGTTTGATTCAAGTTACTCTTGGATCTTTTACTTATATGATAAACGTCTCGTTCTATGTTATTTAGATTTAACGTGTATAGACCATTATGAGACTTAGCTTTAAAATATAAAATATCGTCTTTTAAACATGAAATTATTTTTCCACAAAACTCATAATAAAAACCACTGTCTATAAGTAAATCAAACGAAATAACATTTTAAATAAGTCTAGGAACATAATAACAATCTTTAAGTTCCAAGACTCTTCCTGAAGGCAACTTGAGAAGATATGTTCCTACGGCTTCGGCTCCAACCTTGGAACCTTCGCCTACTCGTTGTTCAACATCCCCTCATCCTAGCCTCCTGTTCTTCTTAAATCCCTGCAAGTGATTGCAAATGTGATGACCACATCTGGTATCCAATACCCAGGATTCACTAGAAGTAACGAGACAATCAATCATAAAGATACCTGAATCACTGAAAAAATCAGTGTCCAACAGTCCCACATCGGACGTGTGCTCGCAAATATCCTTGCTGCCACAAGTTGGGCAACACAAATCAGTAAAGTTCTTCAACCAATCATCGAAATCATCCTGCTGAATCTCAGGATGAGATTCTTCCTCTAGCCTTTGAACATCGCGTATACACAAGAGATTCTCGTGTAGACTTGCGACAGTCAAATCAAAATTCCCAACTAAACGTACTACCTTATCGTGATAGTACTGAGTGAGAGATCCAAACAGGAACAATACTTGTTCTTGCTGGTTTGATGTGCCAGTAACCAAGGTGAGACAATCTAGTAACCTTCTTATGTTAATAAGATGGTCACTCAATGGTTGATCATCCTTCATATTTGACGAAAAGATTTCTTGTAAAATGAACTGCTTACTTTATTCAGTACTATCTTTAAACGTCTCCTCAAGATACTGGACAAACTCATAGCATGGTTTCTTACGTAGATTATCAGTAAGATCTGATAAAGAAGTAAGAATGAGAATCGACATAACTTGTGATTCATCTGCCAGATACTGATAATAAGCGTCAAGCTCATCATCCTGGGCATCTTTCCCTGGTTGTCCCTTGGGTACCTCGTCTATCACGTACAGTAGATTTTGTGCTTTTAGGTGACTCCTAAAATGCACTTTTCAAACTTTGTAGTTCGGACCAGTAAGCTTCCATCTTCCATTGATGAGCCTTCGCGATTCAATCGGTGAGTAAAACGGAATTTCTGACAATACAGACATCTATAAGAAAAATAACAAACGGTTAGTATGATTAGAAAAAGTAAATAACTTCTAACATTGTTAAGGCAAAAATCCTTACCCCTTTGGATCTTAAGATAACAAAACAACCTAGACTAGCTTTGATTAATATGTAGAATAAAATAGCTAAGTCTAGGTCTGATACTGAGTGATCAGTATTGGAACTCAGTATCAGAGCTCAGTATCAGATAGTGATACTGAGTACAAGGACTGAGTAGAAGGACTGAGTTACATTTTGTTATGTAACAGACTAAGATCAAATCCCTTGATCTTAGTCATTTTCCTAGTTTAGTCCTTCGGTTACTCCTTTGCCCATTATGTAAGATCTCTATATCATTATAAATAGAGATCATCTTGCAAAGGAGAACTTACCAATTCACTTTACACTTTCATATCTATTGTAATTGATCAGTGGTCTTGTTATTCCGCAACAAGCCACACTTAGTGGAATTATACATTTGACTCATATTTTGTTCTTATACAATATTTGTCTTAAGTTATAATTATCCAATCAATTAACCATCTAAACCAGGGCGTTGTGACCTAACAACTGGTATCAGAGCAGGCTAAATAAACTCTTATTTAGTCGATCTATAACCCTGGCAGCCATCCCTTATACTTATCCTTCACGCACTCCAAAATCAAGAATGCCTACCATTGTTGCACCGATTATGTCTGGAAAGGGAGTACCCATCTTTGATGGTAAAGACTTCCATCAATGGAAGCTAAAAGCTCAGTGGTATCTTGAATCCATTCATCATGAAATGCTCACTGTGCTAAATGATGGTCCTATCATCCCACAAACTGTGGAACCCGTTGCTGCTACTGATAATGCTCCTGATAGCATAAGAACTGTACCTAAACTAAAGCACAACTGGACTGATACTGACCGTCAATTGTATGCTTTAGACTCCAGATCTAAAGGGGTGATTGGTAATGCTGTTACCAAAGAAATTCTCAATGCAATCATGGAATTGCCAACAGCAAAGGCTATGTGGGATAGCCTATCAGTCACTTATGAAGGCACACCAAAAGTGAAGTTGCAAAGAAAGAGCAACATGAGAAGAAAGTATGAAAACTTCTTCTCAAATCCAAATGAAGCCATCACCTCTCTTTACAATAGGTTTAATACTATTGTTCATGGTCTAATTAGTGTTGGCATTGTAAAAGAGGAAGGGGAACTTATTCAAAAGTTCCTGGACAGTCTTCCTCAACAATTTCTTGACATGTCAAATTCTGTCAATGCTGCTAACAACATTGAGTCATATACTCTTCAAACTTTATATGGTATAATGTTGAATCATGAAGAGAATACTGCTTCAAGACTGATCAACTGGAAGAAAACTGACCAATCTTCAAATGGAATGGCTCTCATTGTGCAACAAGCATATACTGTGACTGAGCCTGATGAACCAGTAGTTGATCTTGCTGATGCTGAGGCAGTAGAGCTTGAAACTCAAATGGATCTTATGTCTATGAAGCTGGATCAGTTGAAAAAGAAGAGGCTTGGTGTTAGCTCTTCTAATACTGACCCAATATCAGGTCTTTGTTATAGGTGTGGAAAACCTGGACATATTGCTGCAAATTGTCATACCAAGTCTTCTGAGACTGATCAGAATGACAAGATTGCCTACCGAGCAAAGAGGTATAGAGACAAGTATGTCAAACTGAAGAATTGGAGCAAGGGCAAGAGGGCAGAAGGGAATGGAGCACCTCATCAAGCACTATAATCTGAAGCTTGGATGGATGAGGACATAAGTGATGATGAGGAAGAGATTGAGAATAAAGCCTTTATGGCTTTCACTGAAGATGATTTGAAGAGCTCCTTTGAAAATGATATCAAAGAGGCTGAGAGGATGAGTGTTCATACTGATTGGGATTCCACTCAGTTGTACAAGGTAATTTCCTTTCAAACTTATTCAGTGAATGAAAAAACTAAGATTTTTGAGTATATGATTGATGATCTTAAAACTTCTGTACAAAAAGAAAAAGCTTTAAAATTAACAATTCAAGAACTTGAAAGGGTAAATAATGAAAACTTAGATAAATTAGCAAAGTATAAAGATTTAGAACTAAACCTTTCAGATTTAAAGGACATTAACCAAAGATTAGCTGATAAAGCTCACTTACACAAACTTGAAAAAGAAAAATTTGAAAAACAGTATAAATCTTGGGGAAATGCTTCAATAAAATTCAATAAATGTTTAAATCAACAATTCCCAGAAAATGTGAGGGCTGCACTTGGTGTTGATCCTCAATTTAAAAATAGAAATAATTTTGCTGATTTATTTGAAGAGTTTTCTAATATGAACCCTATTAAATTTATAAAAGCTAAAACTTTTTGTAAAGTTGGATGTCAAACCGAGTCAGATGATGAGGAAAATGAAATTTTAGAAAAACCTATTGGTCCCTCCATCTGCTCAAAGTGCTATACTGAGCTACAAGAACTCAGTATTGAATTTCCTGTAAAGGAAATTTCTGATACTGAGCTCCCAATAGTTCAGTATGACACTTCTGCTGTTCCAGCTTTTGAATTATTATTTAATACAACAACTTTTAAAATATATAATGACAATAATACTACTTCTATCTCAAATGTTTCATCTAATACAGAAGTTGCAGGAACAGGAACATCATATACTGAGACATCTAAAGAACATGTTAAAGTTGTTTCTTCAAAACATGATAAACAAAAACGAACTTCAACTAGGTCCACAGTTGGCAGAAACAAGAAGTCTTACACTAATAATATTAGAAAGACTTCTCTGCCAAATAAAAAGAAGCAATCAGATCCACCACCCTTTAAACCAGTAAAGAAAAATGTTAAAACACCTATTAAAAATGACAAAAATAACATTTTAAAAACACTTGGTGATCAGGTCAAATCTTTAAGTAAAAAATTTGCAAAACTTGTTCATACTGATCTACCAAAAGTGCAACAGTTTTCTAAAATACCTTATGAAAATATGTTTAGAAATAGACCTAGAAAATGTTATAGGTGTCATCATACTGGTCATAAAGGAGATGAATGCTGGACTGATCTCTCAAATCCTAGGTACTCAGTACCAAAGAAAAGGACAGAATCTAAGTCAGTATCACCAAAGAAAACCTCTAAAGTTTCCCCTGAAGTGCTACTGACCTCTCCAAATAAAGAGATCAGGACAAAATTTGTATATTCCACCAAAGGTCCCATTAAAAAATGGGTGCCTAAAAGGAACTAACTTTTATTTTGTGTCTTGTGCAGGGTGACAGAAAATGGTATTTAGATAGTGGCTGCTCAAGACACATGACAGGCGGTATGGAGTACCTTCTCAATTATACTCCAGAGAAGGGTCCTTCTGTTAAGTTTGGAGATGACTCGGTGGGAAAGACAAGAGGTTATGGTGTAATCAAGGCAGGCAACATAACTTTTAAAAGAGTTGCCTATGTAGAGGGTCTTAAACACAATCTGCTCAGTATCAGCCAGATGTGTGATGATGACAATGAAGCTCGATTCAGGAAGGTTGCAGGAATCATCTACAATGATAAAGGGCAGCCTGTACTCATTGCTAGAAGAGAAAAAGATGTATATGTGGTCAACCTATCTGAAATAGACCCAACTATTCGAGTATGCCTGCTTTCTAAAGTCAAGCCAGAATTGCATTGGTTATGGCACAAGAAACTCTCTCACATCAACTTTAGAAATATCAACGAGCTCAGTATGAAGAAACTGGTGAGAGGGTTGCCCACTATTACTTATTCAAAAGATAAGTTATGCTCAGCATGTGAAATGGGCAAGCAGAAGAAGAGTTCATTCAAGTCAAAGGTCAATCATTCCATCAATGAACCTCTCACTATGATACATATGGATCTCTTTGGCCCCATCAGCACACCATCTTTGGCCAAAAAGATCTATACCCTAGTCTTGGTTGATGAATTCTCAAGATATACTTGAGTCATCTTTCTCAAGACTAAGTCAGATGCAACAACAGAGATCATTGCCTTTATAAAAAGAGTGGAACTTCAAAAAGGCAACAAGGTCAAACAACTTAGAAGTGACCATGGTACTGAGTTTAAGAACTCAGTATTAGCCGATTTCTGTGAAGAAAAAGGAATCATTCAAAACTTCTCTGCAGCTTACACACCACAACAAAATGGTGTTGTAGAAAGAAAGAATAGAACATTAATTGAAGCTGCAAGAACTTTGTTATGCCATGCTGGACTGGCACTGAGTTTCTGGGCTGAAGCTGTAAATTGTGCAAACTTCACTCAGAATAGAGCCACTATAGTCCAGAGACATCTGAAGACTCCATATGAGTTATACAATGGCAAGGTTCCTAATGTGGAATACTTCCACATCTTTGGAAGTAAATGCTTTGTACTCAGTACAAAACAAAATCTCAACAAATTTGCTCCCAAAGCAAATGAAGGTGTGTTCATGGGTTACTCTCCACACTCTAAAGCCTTCAGAGTGTATATCATCTCAACCAAGATGATTGTAGAATCCATTCATGTCACATTTGATGAAGATCAGAATGAGCATTCTACCTCAGCAAGTGAAGACATAAGTGGCATAGATATTCTATGCAATCCAGAAAACTCCATTGCTGAAGAGCCCAAGTTTCATCCACACTTTATTCCTAATAAGTTTAATGAAACTGATCAAGTTCGAACTCAGCCTCACTCAACTGCGACTAATACTGAGGCTCCCATAACAGAGAACCTTCACACTGAGTTTCCAACTAATGATCTGAACCACTCTACCTATGAAGAAGGTGAAACATCCAACACTTCTCAAGAATCCACATCAACTCTGCAAAATGAAGATGAACAGCAACCTCCGTTGTCTAATACTGACCCGAATTCCACTCAGTATCAGACACACAACACACCTAATCAATAAGATAGTGTTGATCCTACTTCAAATGCTCCCTTAGGAAACAATTTAAGGGAACACAGAGACCATCCACACTCAAACATTATTGGTCCTATTGAAGAAGGTGTACAAACAAGAAGAAAATTAGAGTTTCCACCCCAAGCAACTGCAAATTTATGTTTCTTCTCAAGCTTTCTATCTACCATTGAACCAAAGAAAGCTGATGAAGCTTTATTAGATGAAGATTGGGTAGAAGCTATGCAAGAAGAGCTCACAGAGTTTGAGAGAAACAAAGTTTGGAACTTAGTACCACCTCATACTGGAGAAACTATTATTGGTACTAAGTGGGTATTCAGAAACAAGATGGACAAGGATGGTGTTGTCATCAGAAACAAAGCAAGGTTGGTTGCTCAAGGTTACATGCAAGAAGAAGGCATTGACTATGATGAAACTTTTGCACCAGTTGCAAGAATTGAAGCTATTAGGTTGTATCTTGCATATGCAGCTTTTAAGAACTTCAAAGTTTATCAGATGGATGTCAAGAGTGCTTTTCTAAATGGAAAACTACAAGAAGAAGTTTATGTTAAACAACCACCAGGTTTTGTTGATCCTAAATTTCCTAATTATGTTTTCAAGCTTGATAAAGCTCTATATGGGCTCAAACAAGCTCCAAGAGCCTGGTATGATACCCTGTCTGAGTACCTTATTGAAAATAAATTTACAAGAGGTAAAATTGATAAAACATTATTTTCAAAACGGAAAGGTTCTGACATCTTACTCATTCAGATATATGTTGATGATATTATCTTTGGCTCCACTGACAAGTCAATGTGTGACTGGTTTGCTAAGATAATGTCAAATCAGTATCAGATGAGTATGATGGGAGAACTTACTTATTTTCTTGGTTTACAAGTTGAACAAAAGCCTGATGGCACTTTTATAAATCAAAGTAAGTATGTGCATGACATGTTAAAGAAATACAAATTTGAAAACTTATCTTCCATGCATACTCCTATGGGTACTCAGGATAAGACAAGTAAGGATGAAACTGGTAAACCAGTTTGTCAATCCACATACCGAGGTATGATTGGTTCCTTACTTTACTTAACTGCTAGCAGGCCTGATATCATGTTTGCAACATGTTTGTGTGCTCGGTATCAGGCTGATCCTAAAGAATCACACATGAAAGCAGTTAAGCGCATCTTTAGATATCTTACAGGTACTCCTAACCTGGGTCTTTGGTATCCCAAAGATTCAAACTTTGACCTTGAAGGGTACACAGATGCAGATTTTGCAGGTTGTAGATTGGATAGAAAAAGCACAAGTGGAGGATGTCAATTCCTAGGTGGAAGACTAGTAGGTTGGTCATCCAAGAAGCAAAATTCAGTAGCAACTTCCACAGCAGAAGCAGAGTATGTTGCTGCAGGAAGTTGTTGTGCTCAATTATTATGGATGCAGTATCAACTATTGGACTATGGGTTCAACTTTCAAAAGACTCAAATTCATTGTGATAACAAGAGTGCTATTGCTATCACAGAGAACCCAGTCTATCACTCCAAAACTAAGCACATTGATATCAGACACCACTTTATTCGAGATAATGTGGAAAAAGGTAAGGTTAAGGCAGATTATGTACCAACAGATGAACAATTGGCCGATGTGTTTACTAAACCTCTCCCTGAGGAAAGGTTTATGTATTTACTAGGGCAATTAGGTATGCTGAATCCTTGATCTTTCTTAATTTTCTTTAAAACTGAGCGCTCAGTATCACTCCTGTTGATACTGACCACTCAGTATCACTAGTCTGTTATCATCAAAATTTAAAATTTTTATTTTTTTTATTAATTTCAAGAGTAAATTAATTGTTTTTATATTTTTAAATTAATTTTTTTTTCTCAGTATTGGGTATGACGGCGTTCACACCGAGCTTAACTCTCATACTGCCCAACGGTAACCTTTCTTAATAGGAAAGTTACCGTTGGCACAGGATAAGGCAGTCAAATCAGCCGGTTTAACTTCCCAATACCTTAATTATCTTTCAATCACCTATAAATAACCGTTTTTTTACTTCAAATTTTTTAACACTTATTTCATTCTTACTCTTTAAATTCTCTCTGCGATTAACGATTTCACTCTCATTTAGCAAGCAAAAAATCTTAAATCAAAATCACAGATGGCGAATTACACTTTCGTCGCTCCAGAGGTTGAATCGGAAATCAAATTCCGAAATGATGAACTGCCCAGGTTTGCGAGGAACAACATCACAGCCAATTTCACTATTCCTCAAGCCTGGGTATGCCAAGAGTTCACAAACATTGTGAATTTTATGAAGAATTGCCCAATTGCTCGTGCACTGACCTTGTCCCCTCGAGCAATTTACCCAGAAATGCTATGCGAGTTTTGGTACTCTGCCACACTCGATTCTCCAGATATGATTGCTGGGTGGGTAATTAGGGATCAAAGAAGGGCGTTTGTTTCTACTGCCATTATTCGTGAAACACTGAGGCTTCCTGCCCAGGCTCAGTATGAGCTATTCGTTGATAGAACAGAGGCACGCTCAGTATTACCATTTTTGGGTCGAAGAGGAACAACGGGCATAATCAAAAGAAACGAATTTGGTCCTATGTGGGGTATTCTCATTACAAAGGTTATTCGGTGTATGACCCACAAGACGGGTGCTTTGGACCAAATAAATGAATTTGGGATGCAAATAGTACATGCTTTGTACTATGGAAGAAACATTGATTATGCACGGCTCATTTTCAATGAATTAGCTGCTTTGGTTCGGGCTAACACAAGGGAATGTAATGTCCCTTTCTGCAGATTCTTATCACTCATCTTTCAACACTCAATGCCCACACATACTTATGATGAGTTTCACAGTCCAAGGGTTGATCTTCCTCCTCTTAGTGAGAAGATCTTCTTTTACAGGCCAAGACAAGGAGAGCCTCTACTGAGTCCTTATATGTGGGCCATTGTTCAAGAACACATAAATGAGGAAGCAGACATGTCTGATACTGAATCAGACAATGATGATGATGATGATAATGATGATAATAGTGGTAATGGAGGACATGCTGGTCAAGATGTTGAGATGCAGGATGTGCAGGATGTTCCACAAGTTCAAGAACCGACTCAACAACATATCTCTCATACTGAGTCGACCGAAGCCACACATCTTGTCCTAAGAAGGAGAAGAAGAAACCTCTCACCAGTCTTTATGGGCGTGTTATCATCTGAGGAGGTGCAGCCTGCAAATGTTCCATCATTAACTGCCTCTCTTCAAGCCCAAAGCCTAGTTGCAGCCACCGCTGACCTTCCAGGTCCAGAACTAATTCCAACTGCTCAACCAATTGAGGAACCTCATGTTCCTCTTGATGTGGAGATTCAATATGAGCAAACTACACTGGAAGGTGCTCAGCAAGACAGACAAGTCGATATTGAAGATGTTGGTGCTGCAAATCAACAATCACATGATCCTGCACCGACCTCTGCCGATGCTAGAAGGGAATCTGACAGAGTCTCAGGTATGAATTTCTAAAAAGCCCTTAAACTTATATATATATATATATTTCATTCCCAAATAGAGACTAAGTATTGGCCAGTACCAACTCAATACTGACCAAAGTCTCACACGATCTTTCAAATATATATCCGTTTATGGCCAACATAGCTAGCCCACTGCTGCTATGCAAAACTCATATACTGAGCACACAATTGATCATTGTCAGTCTACAGTTGTCTCAACATTTAAAGAGACAATGGTGGTTGATGTCAAACTGACACCCACTGGTGCTGCTTGAATAATGTCCAACTTATTTTTGAGTTGGGTAGCATAATTCAAGAAATGATCACAAACCCTTAAGCCACAAAATCCAAAAACTTTCCATGGGGTTTAGCCACATTTCTGTTATCACTCTAATACCGAGTAATAAACTTTGAAAATAACAAGAAGCACATCCCAGGCTTCGAATTCCCAAACCCAAACCTTTTAGTAAATGTGACTTATCCTATACTGAGCTACTTAAATTTACACACTCACTTTTACTAAAATCTTCTTACACATGCTATGCACAAGTCCACAATATTTCATCATAAACCAGATGAAATACATACTTCACAAACTCTGTTTATATGATTACAGAGTTAAACAACACCACAATTCTATTTGATAAACCTTTCTTTTTAACCAGTTTTATATTTTTGTTTCTTTAGCACCATCTGTGCAGGGCATTCAGGCATCACAGGCTGCAGGAGACCAAGTGACTCTACAAGCAATCATGCAGCATATTCTGGCCATCCAACATACTCAGACTATCATACTGGCCAGAATGGGCACTATGAGTAGTGACATTGACTCAATAAAACAGTCAGTCTCACTACTTCAACAACCACATCAGCCTCCACCAACTCCACCATTTTCACATGGTGAACACAATGAAGAAGGAGAAGGAGAAGGAGATGATGGTGATACTGATGCTGCCACTGAGCCCATGCCCTCCCCTACTCTTGAAGAACCTGAAGGGGACATGGGTGGTGATACTGATCCTCTTCCCTCCCCATCCAATGATAGCAAAAAGGGGGAGAAGAGACAAAGAGATACTGAGGTTGATCAAACTGAGCCATCTGCTCAGGGGGAGAAAAGAAGAAGATTGAATAAAGATCAACCTCCACAACAAGAACAACAACATCAGCAAAGCCCTCATACTGAGCCACTTCGGATTCAGTATGAGAGAAGAAGACAAAGAACTAGGTCAGCATTACAAGTTCAAGACCCACTTGAGCCATCTGCTCAGGGGGAGATTCATACTGACCAACCACATCAAACTTATTCTGAGCCACCTGCTCGTGAGGAGAATGATTTGCAAATTGTGGTCTATAGGCCTTTCATCTGGCCTATTGCTGATGATGAAGATGAAGAACCAGATTTAGTGAACTATGCACTAAATCTGGTAGAACAAGAAAGTTCTTCATCATCATCCTCGGATGATGAAGAACCAGAAAATCTGGTGATTAGAAGAAGGAGTTCCTTATCAAGAAGACCCATCAATGCAGTTCTCACTTCCTCTGAATCAAGTGAGGAACCTGCTCCTTTGGTAACAAGACAAAGAAGACCTGTTCATACATTGGACAGTGATACCGAGCAGGCTCCAAGACTGACTTCTCAACAACTCTGTGCAGAACAAGAGAGATTTTTATATGAGCTAGAGTTGGGAATCAAAGCTGAACCAGAATCTGACCCAGATACTGATACTCCTGGTCCTTCACATAGAATCTCAAGAAAGGGTCCAGACCATATTCAACATTATTGGAATATGGTTGCTGCTAGGACTCAGTATAAGGAGGAAAGGAAGGAGTTCTTGAAGACCAAAACATTTCCAAATGTAAGGGGGATACATTGGTTGAATCTGGATGTCAATAAAGTAAAACTGAAGCTCAAAGAAGGAAGAATCACTATCACTTGTACTGGCTTAACCAGTCCTCCCATGAAGATATTTATTCATGATATTCAAAGAATTGGTCTTCAAGACTGGGTGAAGATCACAAGACTGATCAAAGAGCTTCCAAAGAAATCAACTTATGATCAAATAGTCTTGGATGAGATCTGTGCAGTAGCTGCAGTATGTTATGAGAAGGACTTGCTTCATGAAAATAGAGTATAGAACACTCAGTGTGATGACTGAAGCTTACTCAAACAACATACCAGAATGCCTTCATACATACAAGTATCTTAATAAGTACCCTCTTCCTCCTAACCTTGTTTTTCAGGATCAAAAGAGTGTCATATATCCAACTTCTGGATATATGTATACTGACTCAGAGGATAGAGAGTGCTTCATTTCTGAAGAAGATCTACCAAAAGCTCAAATCAGTCACCTTGTTGGACTGAAATGGATGATCACCAAGAAAGAAGACTCTTGGTTCAGAAAGAAGATTGTTGCAGTTCTTAATTGTAGAAGGGATGAACTCAAGAGCAGAGAAGAGTTTGTCCACATCAAACAAGAAGTCTTCTATGAGAATGAAGCCATCAACAGCAGATGAAGAAGAAGATTTTGCTACCTATGCTATTGTATTTTCTATTTTTTTATCTCTTTGTAATTGTTTTGTTATCATTAGATAGGGGGAGATTGTTAAGGCAAAAAGCCTTACCCCTTTGGATCTTAAGATAACAAAACAACCTAGACTAGCTTTGATTAATATGTAGAATAAAATAGCTAAGTCTAGGTCTGATACTGAGTGATCAGTATTGGAACTCAGTATCAGAGCTCAGTATCAGATAGTGATACTGAGTACAAGGACTGAGTAGAAGGACTGAGTTACATTTTGTTATGTAACGGACTAAGATCAAATCCCTTGATCTTAGTCATTTTCCTAGTTTAGTCCTTCGGTTACTCCTTTGCCCATCATGTAAGATCTCTATATCATTATAAATGGGGATCATCTTGCAAAGGAGAACTTACAAATTCACTTTACACTTTCATATCTATTGTAATTGATCAGTGGTCTTGTTATTCCGCAACAAGCCACACTTAGTGGAATTATACATTTGACTCATATTTTGTTCTTATACAATATTTGTCTTAAGTTATAATTATCCAATCAATTAACCATCTAAACCAGGGTGTTGTGACCTAACAAACATTATTACCTTTTAAGAATAATAGTTAGACTAGGATCCATATTTCACGCCCTCTAATGCAAGGTTTGGGCACTTCCCATTAGAGCCACGCTAATTCTGGTAGGTATAGCCATACCGATCGCCTCTTGAACTAGAAACGATTCCTAGATGTTCGGGATATCAAGTTGAACAACAAACTTGTACATGTTTTAATCCCTCTAGTGCATTTTGGACCGGGACTCCCGATTATCACCAAAATAGATCGTACCACCTAAGACAGTGCGATGCCTTGCGCCGGGACTCCCGATTATCACAAGACCCTACGCAGCCTAACACTCGCAATGATTTGAATCCACATCTAAGGTTCTTTCTCCTTATAATGTGAATATCGTTGAACAAGTGAGGTGTTCCATTAGGTGGGTTGCACTCTGATCTAAGATTTTCTAAAAAGGGTTTTCCTTTGTTCGAAAAATGTCAGCCAGTTTTTAATTACTTGGTTTTTGTAAACATGAACTTGTTTATAAATCCCACTTTTAATTTTACCTCTTAAAACTTGGTTTTATAAACTAACTGTTTATATCGCCATTACAATTTTTAAAATTGGTTTTCTAAACAAACTGTTTATAATCATCATTTATTAATTTAGAACTTGGTTTTCTAAACAAACTGTTTATAATCACCATTATTAATTATACCTTGGTTTTCTAGACAAACTGTTTGTAATTACCATTATTTATTCCAACAATAATAAATAAATGAAATAAAAAATAATGCAATTTCGAGAATTGCTATGCCATAACCCCAAAGACTTGGTTTTGTAAATTTAAAAAAAAAAAACTTTACAAAATTTCCGAAAATTTATAAAAAAAATTCGAAAAAATATAAAATAAACACAATATCACTTCTTTTGGGTTATGTCATATAATTAAATAAATAAACTGATAATTTAAATTACCAAACTAATAATTATTAAAATTACCCATAAACTGATTTCTTATTTCCCCCTTAATTTAACGATTATCTTGATTTTAATAAACCTTATTAAAATCAGTTTTAATTTAAATGTTATTAACTTTATTATTATAGTCGACAATAATAAAACTTGTCAAAAGAATAAACTTTTGACATCCGATTTGATCCCACGTGCCCATATGCCCGAAACTGAGCTTCAGGCAAACGAAACTGTGTCAAATATACAATGAGGGAAAAAACTGGATCATAAAAACGGACCAAACCGAGACTCGGTCCGGTTCGTTTCTCCGAACCCGCTCGTCCGAAACTGAGTTCGATCGTGGCTCGGTCTTGCTCGGTTCGGTCGAACCCCTTTCCCCCTTTTTTATTTTATTTACGGTAATAATAATAATAATAACAAATAAATAAGTATGATATATATTGTGTTATTCTAATACCAAGAATAACACAACTTTCCTTATTTTGTGTAAAGCCTAATTTGTCCAATGATTCACCAAATCTTGGTTAATCATTTACTTGGACTAATTTTTCTAGGGTTTTTACTAGACAAAAAAAAAAAGAAACCTAATTCTTTTCGTCTTGAAACCTATTCAATCAAATTATTCAAGAACTTTGAACAATTTTCTTGGATCAAATTACTAGGTTTCTTTCTAAGATAAAAAAAAACTTTATAATATATATATATATGTACGAAAATTCGGAAAAAACAAGAAGAGGAAAAAGAAACCTAATTTCTTTTTATCTAGAACCGTATTCAATCCAATTGTTCATAAACTTGACCAATTTTCTTGGATTAAATTTCCTAGGGTTCTTTTTGCTAAACAAAAAGAAACTCAACCGAATCTCATTGAGATTAGTAGGAAGCTCTGATAACACTGTAGGATAACCTTGTAGGATTCACATGGCGGAACTTGAATCCCACATACCGGATCTCTACTATACAATGAGATCACAAGAAGATTAAGATGAAGAACATTACCTTTAGATTGCTAAAGAATGATCCACCTCTACTGCACCACCTGAACACGCTGCAAGACCGCGTTGTACCAACAAAGCAATACACGAACTCGTGTATGTGTGTGTGTCGTGCGAACCAAAACCGAAAAACCCTATGGGGTTCTTTCTTGGTCGACGGATCCGAGAGAGGGAGAGGGAGTATTAGGGTTTTGAGTGTGTAAAGTGATTAGCCTCTAAACCCTTACATAAGTCCCTTATTTATAAGGCTTTATGTTACAATTTAGTCCTTGGAGTTTAATTATGATTAATCTCATAATTAAACTTCCTATTAACACTTAAACCCTTGGACTTTTACTAGTTAATTAATTAACTATTAATTAACTGTCCGTTAAATATTTAACTTAATATTTAACCTTCCCCTTAAATAATAATTAACTTATTGTTATTTATTCTCTTCTTTATAATTAACTTAACTAGTTAATTATTCCAAACAACTTACTTTATTCGGTTGTCCATTATTGGGTGTGTAGTGGTGTGACCCTTTAGTGCCTTATAACATTGGACACGGTGACACGTGTACTTATCTGTGCACATAAATCCTTCAGACTCCTACTTGTGCAAGTTAAGTATCACTTACTGATCATCGTTGGCCTAAAGCGGTCCCTAGCCAGACATTTAGGATAACCACGTTATAAGAACTCTTACATCTAGAGATAATATTCATAAAATGAATAACACTAACAAATTTTCCTTTCGCATCATGATATTTCTTAATATGAGTAATAGACACGGTGCAGGGATCTTGTTCTATATACTCGAATTTTCTCGACACTGATTTTGACTTTCTGTAGTAACGGATTACCGAATGATCTAATCATTCTCCGAGCGCGGCCACGCATTTCAGTAGTCTTAATCGTCGAGCAGCCATGAAATATCTCTTCTAGTTAAAGAAGGTGCAAATTCCATTTTGACAATTTGCGTTATCTTGCCCACGACTTGCGCTGTCTTAGTCAGGTTCCTTATGATCACCCTTTTATGGTGTGACGTTAGATAAATGCTAAAGATCAGAAGTTGTCGCGTCTCAAACCAAATGTCTCAGGTCAGAGGACATCTACTCGAAATTAATCATGCTTGGGCTACATGAAGTAATCTCGATCTTTTGGTCACGTCTAGAATAGATGTGTTCTAGTAATGATGAATTTGATGAATGGAGCTGAGGCTCATAAGTAATGAATGAGATATCCGGATAAGATCGCCCAGAAATGGGGGAGCATGAGACGTCTACTTGGGGTGGTACCTCCCTGCGCAAAGAGTAGAATGTCAAGATTACGACACCCAGTGTTGGGTGAGCATGACGACCCGGAAATGGGGAGAGCTTATGAATCTTGGTAAGATTGGGAATCCCAATTACCTTGATAGTTTACCTATGACATCCCATATCGGGCGAGTTGGCTTCGGAGAGGTCCGTTGCATATGTGATAAAGAAATGTGTGAGCTTGGAGATAGCTTGCAAAAAGTGATTAAATGATGAGTAAGCTTATGGTAAGCTTATTAGTTTATATGATTAAGTAAATAGAAGATGATATATGAGTTAATAAAGTTGATAAAGATAAGAGTTTATAATGTTATAAATATTGTTTATAAATATTTTGAGAATGGGTCGAAAACCCATGTATCTCACGAGACTATTTTGTCTCACGTACTACTTTGTTTTTGTGGATATGTACTCAGGTTCTAGATCGAAGGATTAGAAGGTCCCGTTAGAAGTGGCCTAGTGTTGATCAGCTCGGGAGCTCGTAGGTAGATCCCGTTTCTCCTATGGTTATGATATTATTTTGGAACACCGGTTTTAATACTCTGATAAACTTTTAAATGGTTTTTGTTAAACCGTATTTTGGGATATTGGACTTTGTAATATTTTTATTTAAAAATATGATTTAAAGTATGTTTTAAAAATTGAGGTGTTACAGTAAGAAAATCACTCCCTTTATTTTTATAATGACAATTTATAAATATTAAAACTTTATAGAATCCGTTTTTGAAAATTAAAAATTGACTTAATTATACAATTTTTTTTAATCGATATTCCTAAAAAAATACACATCTTTTTCAAATGGTTTTAATGAAAAATGCTTATTTAGGAATTGACTTAATTAAGTTTAATATATTCCTAATCTCACATCTTAAATATATACGTTAGTTATCTTAGGATTTTTTATTTTGCTAATTGACTTAATAAAAGTCAAGGTCAGAAGTTGTCACAATTGGTTTGTTTCTTAAAAAACTAGTATTCTCACATGGTCAACTATTTGTCGTTGTATCAAGAGTTAAGAACAAGAACGGATTGAAGGTTATTTGTTGCGACAAAGATGACAATTACACTAATTAAACAACAAATGTCGTTTTCAAAAAAGTTTTATTTTGTCTCTAAATTTTCTATAACATTTATTTATGTATCAAATTTTGTACCAACTTATCATTAAATTTATGGATTGTTATGTTATTTCAATTGTATCAGTATTTTTATTATTTTTCTACATATCTTTCGAAGCATGCCCGCCCAGTCGGGCGGGCTTTGAAGCTAGTATATTTATAAACTAATATATTCATACAACGATATCTTTTTAAGAATAAATAGCATTATATTTAAAAAAAATACTTGCTCCGTTCCTAAATAAAGTTCTCATTTCTCCTTCAAATTTTGTCTTTAAATAAAGTTCTCATTTCTCTAATTTAAGGGGCCCACTTAATATAATAATATTATTACCAATAATTTCACCACTAACTATCTCCTAAAATATTTTTTCTCTTCAATCTAACCTTATATTTTAATTAAAAGTATTATCAAGTACCCCACCACTAACTAACTCCTAAAAATTTGTGCCCAAGAAAAATGAGAACTATATTTAGGAACGGGGGAGTAGTAATTATATATATAGATGAATAATATCATTTCCACTTGTAAAATTATTATAAGTTATATTTTAAAAATGATATGAAAACTAAGGTAGTTATAAGACAGTTACAGAACGATATTTGGATGTACTGTTCACTTTCGCTTACCATTGTCAAGACCAAACACCGAGGATCATTCTACCAATTTTAACTATATTATTCTTTATAATGGAAGATTAACAACAATATTATGAAATTTAAATCCAAAATATTTGATTTCCAAATAATCCTACAAATTAAAATCATATGTCAAGAAGCCAAAGCTCCCTTAACATAAATCAAATTCATTTACAAACCAATGTAGTTTTGATAATTTAATAATCAACAAATTTCAAATGAAATACAAATATTTGTAATATTTATTTCAAGTATCATCTTTAATGAGAATCAACTCAAGAAGTCAAATATTATCTTGAACCTTACAAACAAATGTGATTGTAAAACTTTTAATCAACAACAAATCTCCCAATTATAAATTTTAAATCCAATGATTTATCAAGTAACTCAACACGTCTTATGAACTTGATATTATATAATTTAAATTCAAAAATTTGATTTAATAATTTATCAAACAACTCAACACGAATTGGAGTTGAGTTAATCAAGATGCCTAAGCAATCTTGCGAGCTTGATATTATAAAATATAAATAAGCGAAATTTAACAATTTTATAATAATTTTAACCAAACCTCTTGTTTTACATAAACTTTTCAATCAAAAACTTTTTTCCGAATCGATGTTAGTAAAAGCAAAAAGTCTTAAAAAATCTTGTATTTTTAATCGGCATTAGCAAGAGAGGAAAAATCTATTTTAAGTTTGTAGGAGCTAATACCAATATTATTAATTAAAATACAATACAATTGGGAAATGACTAAAACAAATACAAGATTGAAACAAGAATATGTAGAAAACAAAGATGAAATAAGTTTGTTTGAGTCTCGTGAAATTCACGATCCCCTTAAAATAGATTTGTCGTCTATTTCCCAAGGTAAAACAACCGAGTAGTTTTACACTACGGGATATAATCCAAGCCCGAACACTTATCGATAAGTTGTGTGTTTAAGAACACGAGATATATTGTGACTTAGATGTTTCAAGAGTGTGTAAGAATTCTTGGAGTGTAAGAAAGTCTAGGACTTTTGGTGTGTTGGTGTGTTTTCCAATGAACCACACATCTTCTATTTATAATAGAATTTGGTCCAAAGGTTTAATGACATTCTCAATGCCATTATGATCATTATGTCATTCAATACAAAGAAATAAACCATAAAATTCAAATATAGATTTAATGACATACATTAAACATATTAATAATATTATTAACAATATTATTCTTAATTGAATTCTTAACCATAAAAACCGAACCCCCATGAAACCCGGGAGACGAGTGTGGATAAGTTCGAGTTTCCACTAGTTCATTTGTTTAATTTCTTTGTTCCATACACCCGACTTTGATAGTCTATCTCATTCACCACACTCCATTTTGGATATACCAACCATTAATTATATATAATTATATGCGTCCAAAATTTTCCAACACATTCTACCATAAACGTCATGTAGTTGCACAAAAAATGACGAGGTCATATTGTTTTAGCAAGGGACTTATGGATGTGAATTTACTAAAGGGTATATATGTTAATAGGGACTTATGGATGTGAATTTACTAAAGGGTATATATGTTTATAATGAGTTTCGTCTAATAGTCAAGTTTTGCTCGTGATATGCGTAATCTAATCGTCTCCGTGACAATTACCTAGCTAACACTCACTTGTCCATGCATGTGGTAATATATTTTGAAGAGATCGATGCTATGACCTATAGGGTATCATTTTGAACATCCTTAGACCACTCCCAACGGTTTGGCAAACTGATACCATCAGTTGTTGCCAAATCAGCGCCACGTCAGCTCACCCACCAACCGACACTAAACTGACGTACACATGCCAACAATACCACTTCCCTTTAATTTTTTGGGACCCACCTTTACAAAACACACACACACAAAATACCCATTTGGGCCCACCCACCAAACCGGCGAACCCTCTCCCGCTCGTCTTCAAAGCGGCGACCCTCAAACCAACGGTAAACTGGCGGAAGCGTGCCAAATAGGGGTGCCCAAAGGGTTGACCCGACCCGACTTAAACCCGAACCCGAACCCGATTATGCTTATCGGGTCGGGTCTATTCGGGTTCCATGTTATTATCGGGTTTTTTAAACCCGACCCGACCAACCCGATTCGTTATCGGGTCGGGTTTCGGGTTAGAATTTCTTAACTTTGTCGGGTTCGGGTTGACCCGATTAGACCCGATTAAAGTTTAAATATTATATTTCCTATAAAAATTAAGAAATTTTTACTATTAAATCAATTAATTAGCAAATTATATGATAAAGTATTCAATAAAAATCAATTAATAATTACAAGTGTTAAATAAAAACTCATAAAATTTAATATATTAAATAATTTCTTTATTTTTTACCAAAAATTCCTAACTCAAGTGTAACCCGACCAACCCGATCGGGTCAACCCGACAAACCCGAAACCCGACCAACCCGAACCCGACAAACCCGAGTCCTTATCGGGTCGGGTTTCGGGTTAGAATTTTTAAACCTCAACCGTTGGGCACCCCTAGTGCCAACGGTGGCACAACCGACGGACAACTGACGGTGCCGTTGGCACCCGTCTTATAGCTACTAACCATTAATTAACTCTTTCTTTGTCCCAAGTGTAAAAGATCAATTAGCTTAGCAATTTTATAAATAATTCAGAGGTTCCAAGAATTTGGCACCCCGAGTTTTCAAATAAAGCTAAAGTGAAAAGTAAGTTTTCTTTGTCAATAATAAAATTTTGTATTTAATCCTTACTAATTTCACAAAATAAAAAGGTAGTAATGTTCAAAAATAAAAAGAAAATTCGTCATAACATATACTGTATTAAATTACTTTTAGTATGAATGACTTAGGGGGTGTTTGGGATTGCTTATTGAAAATAGATTATGTGTTTTGAAAATGAATAATCAGATAATCAACAGTTACAAAACGTGATTTTGAAAAGTAGTGTTTGGATTTGATTATGCTGTTTGAAATCGCAATAATCAGATAATCTGTGTTTTAGTGTTTGGCAAACTTGATTATTTGTTTAGTTAATAGGTAATACTCAAAACTCCATTTTCAAAACGCAAATAAGTAGCTACCAACCTACTTTTTCAAAACTCCATTTTGAAAGCTCCAAAACGCAAATAAGTGATTATTTCATACCTTTTGCCAAACACTAGTTTTATATTATTTGTGTTTTCAAAACGCAATAAGTAAATAATCTACTTCAAATCGCAATCCCAAACACTCTCTTATTAAAACTGAGCGCACATATACATCTTTTTTTTGTCACATTATTGAACATATTTTTACAAAAATATAGAATCATTATTAAATTATCATGGTCGCATCTAAAATTTGACTTTTGTATTATTAAGTAATTAAATGTATATGTCACACATTAAGAGTGATAGGTGTGGTGGCTTAAGCCAAAGCGCCACATCTGCACCACATCACCATTTCACATTTCACATTCAAAACCCCCAAATACCTCCTCTACCATCACTTAAGCCATTTGAGCCCCCACCTCTCTTTTTTTCTTTTTCATTTTTTCAAACAACTTAATATTTCATTAAAACAACAAATACAAACTACAAATTAAAAAATACAAATACCGAATAAAAAAAAAATTGGCGAATTTTTTAAAAAAAATTCCCGAAAATTACACACGATTTTCTTGATATCGTTGCCAAATATGGTGCATAATATTTCGTTGGAGCGATTCGTGTGTACGTTTATCACGTAATTCCCTTGATCTCAGTCATTGTATTTCGGCTCTCTCGACCCAAGTACGTTCTAAATTAAGTTGTGCAGTAACATACAACTCGTTCATATCGCTTATGGCAAAGTTTTGATCTTTTACAATCATGTTATGCAATATGATGAATGCGTACATGGTTCTACGTAGCTTGTTGACACTGCACGAACGAGCCAGTTGGCGAATAATCCCCCAACGCCCCTGTAAGACACCAAATGCACGTTCTACGTCTTTTCTTGCACTTTCTTGTCTTCGTTTGAAGTAAGCACGTTTTTCGTCTCGTGCAACAGTAAATGATTTGACAAAGCTTGCCCATTGTGGGTATATACCATCAGCTAGGTAATACCCGTTCGGATAAGTCACTCCATTTACAACAAAAGGGATCGAAGGAGCAATATCGTCAAGAAGGTTATCAAACAAGGGTGAGTTATTTAACACAGTGAGGTCGTGATTGGCACCCGCAACCCCAAAAAATGCGTGCCAAATCCACAAATCTTGCGAGGCGACAGCCTCTAGTATTATAGTTGGGTATTTTTTATCACCCCTACCATATTGGCCGTGCCATGCTTTTGGACACTTGGTCCACTCCCAATGCGTACAATCTATACTACCAAGCATTCCAGGAAACCCATGAGCGTTCTCGTGTTTTGTATATATGTTTTGAACGTCATGGATGTCGGGTTTACTTAAATACTCAGCGGTATATAAGTCGATAATACACTTGGTAAAATGATTTAGACAATCATGTGCACAATGTTCACCAATTTGTAAATATTAATCAAGTCAATCAGGTGTTATGCCATACGCCAATTGGCGAATGGCAGACGTGCATTTTATTATAACACTAAAACCCATTAGACCGGTGGCATCCGGTCGTACTTTAAAAAATTCAAAATGGTTGGGAAGAGGTTCAGCAGTATAGTTAGAAATACATTCGACTATTTCTAAGAATAATCGTCTGCTCATACGAAATCGACGCCGGAAAACCGTCTCAGGGTACTTTGGATTATCACCAAAGTAGTCGTCCAATAAACGTTGCTCGGAAGCTTCGCGATCTCGATAGACTGGCACGGCTCCGGGTTGGTTGAGCTTGTTGGCGTTGCATGTATTGATGCGCTTGAGTCATAAAAAAAATATCCGTCTCATCGTCGACATCGGACGAATAACTTCTGGGAGTCATAATAAAAAAATTCGCCCCAACGGCTAGTCCACGTGGCAGCCTCCCATTCGTCCGCTGGCAGCGTCGTGGCGTGTTCGGCGCGCCGAGGTGGCATCCGGCGCCCACCCCCTCTCGCCACCATACCGCTTCCTCTAATGGAAGATAAATATGGCGTTCGACTGTGGTTTATTTAGTTTTTACAAAAATATAGAATCATTATTTAATTAGTTTTACATCAAAACAAATATCGTATACGCTCAGGTTTTCTTGAGTTTCATTTGTATCACATGTCGTGCGAGCTCACACATTGGACCTAAAGATCCACATATTTTTTTTAACGGCATCTAATTTATTCAAATTTATCAATAACAATATTTAAACTCATAACCGAAATTAATAAAACATGAATCAATCATAACATTACGGCATTGTTTAATACATTTCGGTAAATCAATATAGATTATGATTTGACAACATAAAGATATTCAAAATGTCTATGTCAGCAAGTGGTTAAACCTTAACAATCGAGCATTTTATGATCCTATTTTATTTTTCGTTTGCAAAGATATCATATACTTTCCTTCCTTTCAAAATAAGAGATACATTTTAAATTTCACATTTTTTGGAACAAAAAGTTACAATGAAAATTAATAAAATTAAATTACATAAGTAGTAAGGGATGGTTCCACAAAGTTTAAAAAAATTAAAGATGATAATATTTAAAAGTAAAAGTAAAGGTAAAAGAGTCCCATTATATTAAATGATCTAATTAGTGGTTATGAGCTTCATTATGTATACTGTGGTTTGTTCAAGATAGTCCATTAATTTTATCTAGTCCCAAGGGACAATTATTAGCCATTGGATTAAGAAAAAGTCAATGGTCAAGATCAAGATTCAAACCACCACCACCACTACAAACACATTTGCTTCAATACATCAATACCCCACCCACCTCCGGCGGCCGGAGACGGCGGACGGAGACGGCGGATGGCGGCCGGAGGTGGTTGTAACACCCGTATTTTTAAAACATCGTTTAAATCATTTAAAATACATTTTTCCAATATTTGACATATTGTCCAAAATACAGTTTAACAAAACTTTAAAACCTTTATCAGAGTATACAAAAATACGGTGTCACCAAGTATATCAAAACCATAGGCAAACGGGATCTACCTACGAGCTCCCGAGCTAAACATATCAAAGCCACTTCTAGTGCAACCTTCTATCACTTCAAACCTGTACCTGAGTACATAGCCACAAAAACAACGTAGTACGTGAGACAAAATAGCCTCGTGAGATGCATGGGTTTTAGACCCCAATCATAATAATCAATTTCACAAATATATATAAACCTATATATATATACTATATCAATACCGTCTAGTCACCCTATTGTGACCCTATCGATTTCTGCTCTCCTAGCAATCACGTCTAACTATCGGGTTGCCCCCGAACTAGCTAGAATCACATACATATCTAGTTATCGGGTCGCCCCCCGAGCTAACTAGAAACAAGGTACCGGCAATAGGATCGCCCACGCTACCGATACCTGCCTTGCCCACCGGAATACGTCCAATGAGGAAGACTACTAACGTGGAAGAGTCGATGGGAATCCACCCAACTGCCCCTCATTCCACACCTCATGACCGGGGAGTCTCCCGTATCATCACATCATCTACTAACGTGGAAGAGTCGATGGGAATCCACCCAACTGCCCCTCAATCCACACCTCATGACCGGGGAGTCTCCCGTATCATCACATCATCTACTAACGTGGAAGAGTCGATGGGAATCCACCCAACTGCCCCTCAATCCACACCTCATGACCGGGGAGTCTCCCGTATCATCACATCATCTCAATTCTACCATAACTAAACAGTTATGTCAATCTAGCTCTCGGCTATCACATCAATCATCAATCAAGTTAGTTATATAATAATAACTATATTTAACTAGTTCAACATAGAGAACGTACCTGTATAGTCCCATGGACTCAATCATAAGCAATCTACACATACTTCTACATCTATCAACCCTAGGAGGTTCATATTCACTTATTTCATAATATACAATTCTTGTCTATCGACACCATAATACTTTTATCTCTTCGTGACCGTAATACATAATTATTACTAGTCACATCATAATTATTTTCATATATATTCGTTCATTTCTTTTATTAGTAACTATTACCAATAGGTACTCATTACTTATCAAATCATTTCCAATTGCTTTACTAATACATAATTATTAATAAAGACTCAATATACATTATATTACTCCATAACTTCATTATTATGGTTCCTTAGTAAAGATTTCATAATTACTTTAATTTATCATATTTACTTCCAAATTCATCAATCATACTAGACTTATTATAGTATCACATTACACCTACTTTCTTATCTTTTCGGTCACTATCTTTACCAAAACATTTATTAATAAAGACCCATAACATATCATATGTATTTTCGAAAACCGTTTGCTATGTACCCAGTTTAAAAGTCTCATGTACTCACCTTAGCAATAAAGTGCTCCAACCGTATTCTTTACGTCAGTTTCCTTGCTTCACAATTCGGTCAACCTTCCAAGACCTCACCAAATGCCTAATACAATAATCACAAGATTATCAACATCACATTCTACTACCAATGTGTCCATCTATCTCTAGATAACACTTATTAACACATTTCCCCCAATTATGGTGATTTACCAAACCCTAGGTTTAACCAACCCTTAAGATTCTTACAAATCATAATCATACACTTGTTTCCTTTGTCAATGTACCATCTATTAAGTGTATACAACCTTTATTTAACCATTAATCACCAACCCAAGAACTAGGGTTTCAAACCCAAGCATCTAAACCCATAGATCTAAAGCTACAACTACAAAGGATTGAAGATATACCTTTAATCTTCAACTAGGAGTGAAGAATCACAAGATTTGACCAAGAAATCTGCTCCAAATGATGTTTTACACTTAAAATCGTTCACAAACTCGAGAGGAAGAAAACTAGGGTTTTTCTTTGAAATAAATGAGCTCAAACCCGACTTTAATGCTGCCAGACAAAAGATCACGACGCGAACAATAGTTCGCGTCGCTAACTATGCGATTTCCATAGTTCGCGATCGTTAAGCAGGCGTGAACTTCTTCGTGATAAAAGGCCAAACTCCCTGGAGCTAGTTCCCGATCGCGACCATAAGTTCGCGTCGCGAACTTCTGATGTAGCCAGGGCTGCACTTTTCAACTTTGTCTCGACCCGGTTTCGCCTATAACTTTCTCATACGGTGTCCAAACGACACGAAACCAATTCCTACGTTCTTTAAACAATTTATCCGTATTTATCATATTTTGTACAATTTATTTATTTACAAATTTCGGGTCGTTACAACTATCTACCCTTAAAATGATTCCGTCCTCGGAATCACTCAAAAATTCAAATCCACATTCTACCGAGTATCCATTCTCATTCTCCCGCGGTTATTACCATCAAACGTTTCTCATCCCGAATTAGTCAACAATTTGTATGTAAACATTCAATTAATCCCGTTAGATCCAAACGGGTCAAAAAAAATCAATCTTAAGCCTTTAGTGCCCAAATGGGCCAAACTTGCACAATTTTGACCACAAGACTTTCAGTCCTTTAACCGATCATCTTATACATATAGAAATGACATGACCCACGCATTATAATCAACTAATTGACCAACACCAATGTCAAAGTCTAGCTTCGACCCAGATACCATATTCCAACATCGCCTAACCCTTGACTTAAGAACAAAGTCAACTATACTTTAACAATTTCCTTTACCATCGACCTCTAATTATGATTCATCAACCATTAGATACCCAATTCCCAATTTCAACTTGAAAACGCCCAACGGGTCAAAGTTGCATAATTTTGACCATAACTCTTTTAATTATTTCATTACCCCTTTCTCATACACACAACTAATTCATTATGCTCTCATCATCGTGAGTCATTCGAAACGAAAGTCAAAACCCATCCTTAAACAAGTCAACTAATCACATGTTGACTAATCTTGACTTTTGCCTAAAGTCAACCATACTTTTTCCAATTAATAGATTCCCTACCCTCGAGATATCATCCTCGACTTATCACTCCCGATCATACTCATAATTGTTCCCTTAACAATTGTTCATATCTCCAAAGTTTCAAATCTTTTCAAATTTCCCCAAGTTCTCACATTCCCTTATGGTCACATCAACCCTTTACCGTTTCTTAACTTTCATTTGGTCATCTATACCATTTCTTAGTACCATTTCAATCATCTTCGCCTCACATACCATAATTTCACACAAGTTGACCATATCCTGGTTCCCAGTAACAATTGCTTCCTAACAGCATTCTTTTTCTCATATTCTAGAAGTCGTAGGCATCCCATACCTATACATGACCTAATGCAACCCGCATTTCCAACCAAATTTTCATTTACCATAACATAATAGAAATACTCATTAACCACATGGTTCTATCTTCGTCATATAAACGCATAAGCATACACACCTTCATATATATACATATATATATCACGCCAACTCAATCTAAACATATCTATTGTGCACATATACAAACATATGTATATGTCACCAATACCATCTAAGCATCATCATCATGCGCATATACAAACATATGTATATGTCACACCAATGTCATCTGGCATCCATCTTTTCACATCGCGTAGCCTTGCTACTATCTTACCCATTCGATCATCGAATCGCTCATCGTGCGTTCTAGAACCTCTCCCATAAAAATCGCATTATCGTTTTCTTCCCTATTCATATGTCTCCCATCGAACATAGTGCTTAGCACATTTCGTATAATATTATCTTTCCATTATTATATGCCTCCCATGGCCATCACGTAATGCACATGCATTGTACCCCGCGGGTATACCAGTAAGATCTCCGATTGTCATTTACTGTTTTACTTACACATTAATCACCCTTAACCGGTCCATTTCATTACTATCGATTTCCAAACCTTTTATTACCACCGGGGTAATCACCAATCCATTCCTTTAACCAAAGTTCACCGGCCAACCCGGTCATCCTTGAGTCAACCAATCGACTCCGGTCTACAATTGTAACCCATGACTTGGCACCCAATGGTCTAACACTCGATTTTCTAACTTCGTACATCGTGGGGCTTAGGACCATTCCTTTCCCGATCGTAGTCTTACACTACACTACGCCATACATTATCACGCTATTGCCATGACACTTTTACCGACAATCTTTTTCTCACCTTAGATTATCGAATCCATCAACCCGATCACATAACTTGCTATGGCTACACGCCAACTTTTACTCAATTGTTTTCAACGATTATGTTTCGTCGTCCCCGACGCTTATTCTTTCCACATATTTTCCACTTATAAAATCTAAAGTATCACTTAAACCTTAGTCATTCTTTCCTTTACCATTAGCGTATAATATCACATTACTTATCCGGATTCCCGCCGAATATCCAAGTTCCATTTCCAAAGTTTACATTTCGATAATTCTCATCCAAACTAACAATTCATACCAAGATTTAGTACTTCAGTATACCATCATTCTTTTGTTGACAACATCTACCATTCTCATGGTTTCCCCCCTTTTGACACTACATAGTAGCATCAACCCATATACCCTTACTACATGCGACACACCGGCCCATAATCATTTCCCATGTATGATTTCTATTCACATACTAACCGGGAAGACTATTCCCGAAATTAAATCTCCACATCATACAGCTTATCTACAATTTCTATAGGCACCAATTCGTGCAACAATCAAACAATTAAATCATAATCTCAAATCATTCATTTTACCCAAGATTTCCAAGGTGGCCCTTCCGGGTCAACCCCCCATTCCAACTCACTTGTGAGTTCATTTCACAACTTCCTGTATCGTGCTCTCCTTCACAAAGTTTCATACAACACATTCCACTGTGTCAACACCTCACCCTTCAATAATGGTGACGTCAAGTCGCCATATCGTTCTTCCTTCATTTGCTACTCTCTAGCACTTGCCAACTCTACCGAATCCACCACATCGTGACCTTCGGTTCAAAACTTCCGAATTACACAACAGTTTTACATGCTATGAAAGTCTTACACAACTCCCTTCCATTTCTTCCGACTATGTTTTGCTACCTTTTATGTAGACACTTCCCACTACGGGATTCACCATTCGATTATTCTTCCTTCATATGGGTATTGGAATCATTCCACTACCCTCATTCATACGGTTATCAAACGTCTGGTTCACATTCTCATTCATAACTCTTCCCAATTTAGTGGAGTTCATTCACTTTTTACATTCATTCTTTCACCATACCAACGTATCCAACAAACAAGATTCAAACGGTCAACTCGACCATCGAAAACAACACAATTAGATCAAAACATGGCATTTCTCATAGGGGCCGACCCTATCATACCAATGCCCTACGGTCTCAAAAGACTCACAATTCATAATTCATAACAACTTCTATAGGTCCCCTAGGTTCAACCCTAAACTTAACATAAAGTCTCAAGGTCAACCTAACGATCTCAAGGAATCTTACATTCCTATTGCTACAGTCTAAGACTAGGATGAACATCCAACCTAATTCACTTAAACTATAGCTCTGATACCAAGTTGTAACACCCGTATTTTTAAAACATCGTTTAAATCATTTAAAATACATTTTTCCAATATTTGACATATTGTCCAAAATACAGTTTAACAAAACTTTAAAACCTTTATCAGAGTATACAAAAATACGGTGTCACCAAGTATATCAAAACCATAGGCAAACGGGATCTACCTACGAGCTCCCGAGCTAAACATATCAAAGCCACTTCTATGCAACCTTCTATCACTTCAAACCTGTACCTGAGTACATAGCCACAAAAACAACGTAGTACGTGAGACAAAATAGCCTCGTGAGATGCATGGGTTTTAGACCCCAATCATAATAATCAATTTCACAAATATATATAAACCTATATATATATACTATATCAATACCGTCTAGTCACCCTATTGTGACCCTATCGATTTCTGCTCTCCTAGCAATCACGTCTAACTATCGGGTTGCCCCCGAACTAGCTAGAATCACATACATATCTAGTTATCGGGTCGCCCCCGAGCTAACTAGAAACAAGGTACCGGCAATAGGATCGCCCACGCTACCGATACCTGCCTTGCCCACCGGAATACGTCCAATGAGGAAGACTACTAACGTGGAAGAGTCGATGGGAATCCACCCAACTGCCCCTCAATCCACACCTCATGACCGGGGAGTCTCCCGTATCATCACATCATCTACTAACGTGGAAGAGTCGATGGGAATCCACCCAACTGCCCCTCAATCCACACCTCATGACCGGGGAGTCTCCCGTATCATCACATCATCTACTAACGTGGAAGTGTCGATGGGAATCCACCCAACTGCCCCTCAATCCACACCTCATGACCGGGGAGTCTCCCGTATCATCACATCATCTCAATTCTACCATAACTCAACAGTTATGTCAATCTAGCTCTCGGCTATCACATCAATCATCAATCAAGTTAGTTATATAATAATAACTATATTTAACTAGTTCAACATAGAGAACGTACCCGTATAGTCCCATGGACTCAATCATAAGCAATCTACACATACTTCTACATCTATGAACCCTAGGAGGTTCATATTCACTTATTTCATAATATACAATTCTTGTCTGTCGACACCATAATACTTTTATCTCTTCGTGACCGTAATACATAATTATTACTAGTCACATCATAATTATTTTCATATATATTCGTTCATTTCTTTTATTAGTAACTATTACCAATAGGTACTCATTACTTATCAAATCATTTCCAATTGCTTTACTAATACATAATTATTAATAAAGACTCAATATACATTATATTACTCCATAACTTCATTATTATGGTTCCTTAGTAAAGATTTCATAATTACTTTAGTTTATCATATTTACTTCCAAATTCATCAATCATACTAGACTTATTCTAGTATCACATTACACCTACTTTCTTATCTTTTCGGTCTGTATTTTCGAAAACCGTTTGCTATGTACCCAGTTTAAAAGTCTCATGTACTCACCTTAGCAATAAAGTGCTCCAACCGTATTCTTTACGTCAGTTTCCTTGCTTCACAATTCGGTCAACCTTCCAAGACCTCACCAAATGCCTAATACAATAATCACAAGATTATCAACATCATATTCTACTACCAATGTGTCCATCTATCTCTAGATAACACTTATTAACACATTTCCCCCAATTATGGTGATTTACCAAACCCTAGGTTTAACCAACCCTTAAGATTCTTACAAATCATAATCATACACTTGTTTCCTTTGTCAATGTACCATCTATTAAGTGTATACAACCTTTATTTAACCATTAATCACCAACCCAAGAACTAGGGTTTCAAACCCAAGCATCTAAACCCATAGATCTAAAGCTACAACTACAAAGGATTGAAGATATACCTTTAATCTTCAACTAGGAGTGAAGAATCATAAGATTTGACCAAGAAATCTGCTCCAAATGATGTTTTACACTCAAAATCGTTCACAAACTCGAGAGGAAGAAAACTAGGGTTTGTCTTTGAAATAAATGAGCTCAAACCCGACTTTAATGCTGCCAGACAAAAGATCACGACGTGAACAATAGTTCGCGTCGCTAACTATGCGATTTCCATAGTTCGCGATCGTTAAGCAGGCGTGAACTTCTTCGTGATAAAAGGCCAAACTCCCTGGAGCTAGTTCCCGATCGCGACCATAAGTTCGCGTTGCGAACTTCTGATGTAGCCAGGGCTGCACTTTTCAACTTTGTCTCGACCCGGTTTCGCCCATAACTTTATACGGTGTCCAAACGACACGAAACCAATTCCTACGTTCTTTAAACGATTTATCCGTATTTATCATATTTTGTACAATTTATTTATTTACAAATTTCCGTTCGTTACAGTGGTCGCCGGTGGTGGTGGTCGTGACTGGAAGCACATGTGTTTGAAACACATGTGTTTTACCTTTTGAAACACATGTGTTTTGAAAATAAAGGAGTGTATATGTACAGCCAAGTACATGTGTTTCATGACTTGAAACACATGTGTTTCGTTACTAGAAACACATGTATTTCACTAATAACAATTGTTTTGAAAATAAAGGAATGTATATGTACAGCCAAGTACATGTGTTTCATGACTTGAAACACATGTGTTTCGTTACTAGGAGCACATGTATTTCAATAATAACAATTGTTTTGAAAATAAAGGAGTGTATATGTACAGCCAAGCACATGTGTTTCAAGTAATGAAGCACATGTGTTTGTAAGCTAAAAGGACATGTGCTTCACTAATAACAGGTCTTTTGAAAATAAAGTAGTGTATATGTACAGCCAAGCACATGTATTTGTAAGCTAGAAGCACATGTGCTTTACTAATAATAGGTCTTTTGAAAATAGAGGAGTGTATATCTAAAACCAAGCACATGTGTTTCACTAATAACAGTTGTTTTGAAAATAAAGGAGTGTATATGTACAGCCAAGCACATGTGTTTCGTTACAAGAAGCACATGTGTTTCAAGTAATGAAGCACATGTGTTTCAAGTAATGAAGCACTCTTTGGTGCAAATCGGTCCCGATCAAAGTAAATGTATTCTTGTGGAGGCTTAACTGGGACCGTCTTCCCATCCGCTTAAACTTGTCTCGAAGAGGTATGGAGTTAAATTCTATCGAATGCCCGACGTGTAATCAAGGTGTAGAGTCCCTAGCTCACGTCATGTTTTGCTGCCCATTAGCTCGGCATCTTTGGATGCGGGTTCAACAATGGTGCGACCAAGCGTATACGGAGGTAAATTCGTTTCAAGATTGGTTATCTACATGCAATCTGCTTTCCGTTGCTAACCATAAACGATTAAAGCGTCAAGTAATCGGAATTACAACATGTTGGTGGATTTGGAGATTCAGGAATGCAAATTTGTTCAATGTTGGTAGTATACGAAAAAGTGATTTATTCGATAATATTGTTTTGTTTTCTTTCTTTTGGCTACATCACAGAAATCATAAAATTACGATTTCTTGGGATGGTTGGCTTTTGAACCCATTGTATTAGTCTACTTTTTTGCTAGACTCAGGTTTATTTATATAAGTTTTGGAGGTATTCGGGAGGGTGATGGCAATGCCGAAGCTCGACCCGTTGCCTTCTTTTTTGCTGTTAAAAAAACATGTGTTTGTAAGCTAGAAGCACATGTGCTTCACTAATAACAAGTCTTTTGAAAATAAAGGAGTGTATATGTACAGCCAAGCACATGTGTTTCAAATAATGAAGCACATGTGTTTGTAAGCTAGAAGCACATGTGCTTCACTAATAACAGGTCTTTTGAAAATAAAGGAGTGTATATGTACATCCAAGCACATGTGTTTCAAGTGATGAAGCACATGTGCTTCGTATGCTCCCCTGTGTGTTTAGAAACTCATGTTTTTAGTGACTTGAAACACATGTGTTTCGTGACCTGAAGCACATGTGCTTCGACGTAATATGTTGTGTTTTAGTGAAGCAAATGTGTTTCAATACATCAATACCACCACCACCCCCATTACAACCAGCACCTTCACTGTCAGACACCACCACCGCCGGCGGCGGACGGCGGCGATCGGTGGCCGGAGGTGGCGACCGGCGGTGGCTATAGGTGGTTGTAGGTGGGGGATTCGATCTTGACCATCTTGATCCAATGGATATGATTTGTCCATTGGGAGTTGGGACTATGCAAAACCTTTGGAATTCCTAGAATACAACTCTATGTTTACTAAATAAAATAAGTTTTCAAAGTATATCACTTATTTTAAAACACTTCAAAATAAAAAGTGTATTATTTATTTTAAAACGGAAGAAGTATAACTTAATTTGTGATATAAAGTATGCAATGCAAGTCCAAAGCAGAAAACTAAAGATTTTAATGGATATAAACTTTCACACACACTTTTGCCTAATATCGAGCACTCTCTCAATTCTGGATATTCTCATTACAATCTTTATTTTACACTCTACGTATCCCGTCATTAATCAGATTGAGTATCGTTGTCGTATATGCAGTTATTAACCTTTGCCATGTATCATATTTTTCAAGCAACGTCAATTGTACATAACAAGGTATGTTATGTCCGCGCGTTGTGGCGGAATTTTATATCTAACTTTTTTGACGTAAAGCTTAAGTTTTTTATTTTAATCGGTTTTGATTTCTATGTTAAAATGTGGTTTGTTTGTGATTCAGATCAAAACAAAAGTTGATAAAAAAAATATAATAAAAAGGGTAAATTACAGAAATTATCCTTGTGGTATACTGGATTCTGCATTTCTGTCCCTAAACTTTTTTTATCGGTTTTTTTGTCCCTAAAGATTTTTGGATTTCACTTTTCTGTCCTTCCATCCAATTGTAGTCGTTAACTAACGGTATTTTTTTCCATTCCCCAAATTACCTCTATTTTAATTATTTTTCTTTTTATTTTTCTTTTTTTTATAATTTTCTTTTTCTTTTTACATTTTTCATTTTTCTTTTTCTTTTTCCATTCTCTCTTCCTTCTTCATCACACCATCATGAAGCTTCAAACACACCTGCTATTAAAGGTCCATACAAATCCACAAGATTGCTTAAATCCTTGAATATGTACCTCCTATTGGCGAAGACATTTTGAAATGCACCTCCAATTGTGGAAGAAAACCCCAATATATTAAAAAATAACGAATAAAACCCATGTTCTTGGAGAAATCCATGCCGGTGTCGGTGCCGGCGCCAAGAGTAGTCGCCGAGAATGGCGGCGGTGGAGGGTCAAACATAGACTGATGCTCAAAGTGGGTTGCTGAGGCATTGGAGAAACAGGGCACGTCGTGTAGATCTGAAACCTGCAGATCGGAGGTTAGTTTGCAATAGATATTCTTCTGATGATCCGAATATCGTTTGCAACAAATATTCGATGAAAACGTGCAGATCTGAAACCTGCAACAAGTTCGTCTTGTAGATCTAAAGCCATAAGTGATGTGTTCTTGCAGATCTGAAATACGAAAACAATCTCATATGTAAACCGATTTTGAACGGCGGTGTGCTGCAAAAGAAAGATTTTTTTTTCATAAATAGGCTTCATCGGACTATGGTTTTCACAAATAGGCTCGATTTTTTTTTTGTTTTCAAAAATAGGCTTTCCTGGATCCCTGAGGCCGGCTTTCCCATTAAAGCATGACTCCTGGAGGCCGGCTTTGCCTTCCATGATGTGACCACTGAGAAGAGGGACTCCCCGAGGCCGGCTTCACAAAGAATGCCTCCCCGAGGCCGGCTTCAGGCTAACAAAGAATGCACACACTCGGTTATATGTTTAAAGGGGTAAAGTGGGTGAAGTGTTGTGTGATATTATTTATAGACGTCGGGTGTGGCCTAAAGCCGGTCTCGAGGAGGCATTCTTTCAGAAGCCGGCCTCGGGGAGTACTCTGATCCGGTGGTCACGTCAAACAACCCAAAGCCGGCCTCCAGGAGTCATGCTTTAATGAAAAGCCGGCCTCGGGGACCCAGGAAAGCCTATTTTTGAAAACGAAAAAAAATCGAGCCTATTTGTGAAAAATCTACTCCGATGAAGCCTATTTATGAAAAAAAATCCAAAAGAAAGGGGAAGATGAAGATATTCTGAAGTTACAAATTTTAAATGGTGAAGAAGCTTGATGAAAAGATGAAGGAGAAATTAATGGCAGATTTGGATTGTACTCTGTGTGTTATGAAGAACACGAAATGGGAAAAGACAAAAGAAAAAAGAAGAAAGAAACAAAATAAAAGGATTAAAATGAATTATAATTTACCTCCGATCATCTTCAAAATTGAGTTGACATATTTATGATATAGGAATTAGGGTTCTTCAACTTAGTGAAGGAGATGAAGATGGAGAAACTAAAAAAATAGAAATAAAAAAAGATTGAAATACCCTTATTTTTTTGGCATGTGGGGTTAGTTAACGGCTAAAATTGGACGGAAGGATAGAAAAGTGAAATCCAAAAATCTTTAAGGACAAAAAAACTGACAAAAATAATTTAGGGACAGAAATGCAGAATCGGGTATAGCACAGGGATAATTTCTGTAATTTACCCTAATAAAAATAATAATGATAATTATTATTGTTATAAATATATGAGGGAAATGTTGGTATTTCATATAAATTTAGAGTACAATGTGTTAAATCTTTTTATATAATGTATAACATTTTCAAGTTAAATTATGAATTTTTTTATTTTTTAAATTCAAAATTAATTTGTGTAGAGTTCAAAGATTTTCTTAAAATAATTTTTGGTTTAGGAATAAAAATAGAAACATCGTGTGTCCGTTTCCAAGCAATAAAAAAAGGCTTATTGTAAATAAAAAACAATAATCTGGATAAGTGAGGTTTTGAACTCTAAACCTTCAGCTTGAAGGTAGTGAATCCTACCAATGGGACAAAGTAACTTTTGTTAACTGAAGCAACATCTGACTTATATACAGTAAATATATAAAAAAATCTGAAAAAACTCTTATGAACAATAACTTCTGTATGCTTATTGTATATATAGGTAATGTTAATTGATTTATATGCAACGAACTATTTTAATTTTAATTTTAATTTTTAACCTCGGGCCATAACATAGGACACAAAAATATTATGTTATGTAATGAGTAGAGAGTTATATAGAGAACTCATATTTTGGGTAGAAAACCAATATAAACAATTGATTTTCAAAATTAACGGATCTTAGAAGTTATATGAAGGGATTTGATGAGGGACCGTCAAATATTGATATGCATGTATGTTATTCATGCATGTATACATATATGTTATCACGCATGTATGTTATACATGTATGTATCATAAGTGTTATTTGTGCATGTATGTTTTTTAATATTTTTGATGTTTTTTTTAAGTATATATTTGATTTGGGTTAAATGTTATTGATTTGCATGTATGTATTTACTAAATTCTGATTGGGTTAAAAGGATTATACAATGTTCTACACAAAAAATGAGTTCTCTATATGACTCACCCCTATGTGATGAAAGCTATTATATACAAGAATAAAAAGATAATTAAAAGTTATTTAAATTATAATTGAGACGTAAGATCATATTTCATTAATTCAATCGAACGTAACTTTTTACGATACTAAAACAACTATAAATATAAAAGTACATTATTATTTTATAAAAGTATGGTCACATATTTTCTTAAATATATTTTTATATGATCAAATTTTTTAACGCAAAAGAAGCTGAATCATACCAAAAAAAAAAAAGCTTTTCAACTTTTCATTTTACAAATTAAGATATATTTATTCGTATACGGTCCGGATCCGGTGAGTACTTAAAAACTAGTAAAGACTGCAAGGATAATTCTCATCCACTCATCCCGTGAAGGGTATAAAAGACTTTTTTGAAACATCCATTTCTCTCTTTGTGCCACTTGTCATCCAAGGATTGGATGTGAGTTTTTCCCCTACATCGTTTTTCGTCCATAATTTTTTTTTTTTTGTAAAATAAAAAATCTAAAAATGTCAAAAATTCTAAAATTAAATTTCATACAAAATGAGTATAGTTATAAAAATTTAAAAAAAATAATCCAAAATTGATAATGATCCATAATTAACAAAATGATCCCAAAATTAACAATGATGCAAAGGTAAATAAAATGATACTAAATTAATAAAATGATCCAAAATTATGTATGATATATTACTTGACTAATTATTTGTGCAAAATTAGGTTTATGAAAAATTCACAATGATCTAATAATAACAAAATGATCCAAAATTAAGATAATGATTCAAAATTAACAAAACGATCTAATTTTTTTCCAATTTTTTTTCAGATTTTCATGACTATACTATTTTGTAGAGAATTTATTTTTAAGAACTGACATTTTTAGTTATTTTTAACAAAGAAAAAAAATTATGGCCGAAAAACGAAGTTGGTGGTAAAAAAATCTACCAAATCAGAAATTGACATGTAGCGAGGAGAGGGAGTATGTGTGCCACATGACCAATTTAACTTTCCCAATTCTTTTTCCCCCCACTATTTTGTTAAAGTTTAAACAAAACCCCCTTGAACTTCTAATGTTATTTACTTTTCTTCACATTAAATCCTACGCATTTATTTTCTTTGATCAAAGGCCCAGATTTATCCTCGCAATCCTGACTTCAAAAAAATCCTCACTCACTCGATCCCACTTCTATTCGTATAAACATAAAACTTATAATTTTAATCAAAAAAATGTGAATTCTAAACGTTTTTCTCTTGGACTTTGCCATTTTTATGTTTTACAATGGATCAGTAGTCAATTGGTTATAATTTTTTTTATTAGTATCAATGACAAAGTTAAGGACATCATTTTGTCAAAATAATCGTTTTACTAGAATTTCAAAATTGTTAGAATTCTTTGGGGAAAAAATATTGTCCTACTCGTTTCTTTAACTAGCGGGCTACGTAATTATTGAAGTGTGACTCATTGCCAAGTAGCTAATCGCCCTCACTTTTAGATAATTGTTGGCTTTTAAGTTTTGTGAGGAACGTTTTAAGTGCCTCGTAACTTTTAAGTCTTTTATATCAATCCCCCCCCCCCCCCCCCCCCCCCCCCCCCCCCCCTCTTTCCATCTCATAAGAAAACGTTGCCTATAGTTGTTCTTAACTACCTAGCTATCGTAGATTGTAACACTCTAATCTAGAGATAGCATATTTGTAGAATATTTTTCTTTATATGTCAATAGTATATCCGGAAGTTACAAACATATATAGTTAAAAATACGACCATAGTTATACAATTCCGGTAGTTATTCGTCGCATATATCATAAACAATAACTATATCGAAAGCAAGAAAATAATATAAACTATAAACGGATGGCTTTGTGATCATCTTCCTTTCTATACGTTTGCGGTGTATATCTAAAATAGGAAAACCAAGTGTTAGTTTTAAAAAGTAGTCTTGAGTATTGTAAATGACTATCGTAATCAAAAGTAAAAAGAGTTGTAGATCAAATTCTATCTTCCTCTCGACATGTCACAACCATGCATGTAAAAATGGAAGATTTTGTGAGTTTTTCTTTTCTTCGAATGCTAAGGACTTTTATAGGTGGAGTTGAATGTAAAGGGGTTGAACAGTTTGAACTTAATATCGTTGGTGATATCACCATAAAACATAATGAACCATTACGAAGTCCAGTGTAAATCAATATGAAAACTCTACATATGGGTGTTGAAATCAGAATCTTTGTCCGCTAATTGTTTCACGAAAAAAACCCTAGATTGGCGATTGTTGTGACAGAGAGAGCTTTTTTATTTTTTAAAAGAGTATTTTCATTTCTAACGGACTTCAATCGAGCTTATGTTTGAGATATACGCAATCTAACCGCCGCAGTGACTATTTCTGAACGTTCCATTAACCATCTATGTTTACTCAGAGAATAACTGAAACCATGAACTTTTGAAAGTTATTCGGGAAACTTATTAATAGACAATCAACAGATAATTTTCGTGCGGAAACGATAATGTGGAAAGAGATAATAAAGTGATAAAGATATAGTTTGCAAAGGTAACTTTTTTGGAAAAATGAAAGGTAGACGTATTTGTTTTTCAGGATTTATCCGGAAACAAAAACTCATATTTCGCTTGCTAAATTCGTGAAAGGACTTTTTAGTTTTTATCTTTTAGTGCTCATTATCTCATTACTATTTATTAAAATTATAAAATGACGATAAATCAGATAAAATAATTAAATAAATACATAAAACAAATAGCCTATATATACTGCTCCGACCTCCAAGAATCTTTCCTCACCACCCGCTGCTGACTACCTCTTCACTTCTTCCAACCCAACAAACCAAAGAAAAAAAAGGTATTTCAACCTATCACTTCTCTCTCTTTCTCTCTCTATACGTATATATGTATATATCCCCCACCATTATGTTCTTCATCAGTGTGTGTTTCTTGTATGTTTATGGAAAATTCCTAAATACGTTACTGGGTTCTTCTTGCTGTCATGCTTTGTGTGTAAATTGTGCACAGTATAAAAATATAACGAATTAAATTCACCAAACACCTCACTTCTTGTCTTATTCTCTGCCTCTCTCTCTCGCTCTAAAATTTCAAGGTAAAAAAGCCTATTTTCCAGATCAAGAAGATTCCTTTTGTCAATCCTGAGAGACCCACAAGATTTCAACCATTACTACCCTTCTATATCAATCTAGGTTCTAGATACACTCTGTTTTTCTTAATCACTATCATCATTTCAACTGGTACTACTTAATTCTTTCATTATTTAGGTTTAATTTAATTAAAAAAATTGTTACTTGATTGTATATTCTACTTTTTGAATCTTTTATTCTGTTGCTATGATTTATGTAACTGTACTTTTCAATGGGTACGGTTTGATTCTCATGTTCTCTGTAATCACTTTCTCAAAATTTTATAACTTTCCACACATATACATACTATAATTATATGTATATGTCTGTGTTAGTGTGTTTCTGTGTTAAATTAAGTTTCAGTTGGAATTTGTTTCAATTTATAATCTAGTTTTCTGTCCTTTGGTTAATCATTCATCCGTGGAAATTATACTTTCTTGCGTTGACTTTCATTGACATATAAGTCAAACATGCTTTTTCTTCAATTTCATTGATCTGACATGATCGAATACTCGTTTTGATCATTAATTTTACACGGGTATTCTATAATTTTAGTTCCATGATTTGGGTTTCCTTTATCTTGAGGAAATCTTTGACCTTTTTCATGAAATTTGTTCTAGAAGGATCAAGCAATCATGTTGGTGAAGATGGAAAAGGAATTTGATCCTGAAGAAGTAATTGAAGAATTTGAGAATCTGACGAAAGATGCTAAAAAGGTTCAAAGTGAAACTTTAAAGAAAATCTTGAAAGAAAATTGTGAAGCAGAATATTTAAAAAAATGGAATCTTGATGGTAAAATTGACCCTGAAAGTTACAGTTGTCTTGTCCCTCTTGTTACCCACAAAGATCTCGAGCCTTTAATTCAGCAAATTGCTGATGGTCCACCTCACCCAATTCTCACTGGCAAGCCAATAAGCACCATTACATTAAGGTATTTTTGTGCTATAGTAGTTTGTACTCTGTGCATTAAAGTTGTTTTTTTGTGTACATAAATGTTTGTTGAAAATTTATAGTTCTGGGACTACTCAAGGAAAGAGAAAGTTTGTACCTTTCAATGATGAATTGACTGAAACAACAATGCAGATTTACCGTACTTCTTTTGCATTTAGAAACAGGTAATTTGAGTATTATTTTATCTTGTTACTTTTATGTGTTTATGGTATTAAGATGGACTTTTAACCATACAATGAGTTATATATTTCTTTATATATATAATTGTTCGATCGTGTTAACTTATCTCTGGAGTAGTTTGACAAAAATATCTTTTAGTTAATGTGTATATAAGCAGACTTTAAAGGTGACAAATTTAGTGTTAGGTAGGAAAATTCGGTTATCTTTTCTTTGCGTTTTTCATAAAAAGACTTTTCTGACTCAGACGAAAGACGTATGGTCATAAAATGGTGACATTTTTAGTAGTAGTTAAGAAACATGACTTAGGGTTAGGGGTGGATCCACATCGAAATTTAGGGTATGAACGTGCATACCTTTGAACCTTGTTTCTAATTCTTTTAATATATTTTAGCCGCACAAAGAAAAAACTTTCATTTTTTATGGTAGGAAGAAAAAACGTTATTCATAAAAAAAAATGGTTAGGAATCGATCCCTTGACCTTTTTGTCATACAGAAATAACATTTATACTTTATAGTATATTCAAGATTTGTAAGGTACTAAAAGCTTGTAACATGATTCTACGATAGGATGATTTTAATAAAAAGATAAATTCTAACACGATAATTCGTTATCATGATCCAAGTTTTGATCTTTTTTTACAAATTTTTAATACGTGTAGGGAATTTCCGATTGGAAATGGGAAAGCTTTAAGTTTTATTTACGGGAGCAAACAGATCATGACAAAAGGCGGTTTGCTAGCAGGAACTGCAACTACAAACGTATACCGTAGTGAACAATTCAAGAAAACAATGAAGGAAATGCAAACCCCGAGTTGCAGCCCGGATGAAGTCATTTTCGGGCCCGATTTTCAGCAATCTTTATACTGTCATCTTCTTTGCGGGCTCATTTTTCATGATGAAATTCAGGTCATATCTTCGACTTTTGCCCATAGCATTGTGCACTCTTTTAGAACCTTTGAGTTAGTTTGGGAAGAATTGTGTTCGGACATAAAAACCGGAACTTTATCGGCCCGAATCACTTTTCCATCGACCCAAACTGCTATGGCCAAGATCTTGAAACCGAACCCTGAGTTAGCCCACAAGATTCATGAAAAATGTTCTAATTTAACCAACTGGTATGGATTAATTGAGGAGTTGTTCCCTAATGTGAAGTATATTTACGGGATCATGACTGGATCGATGGAACCTTATTTGAAAAAACTAAGGCATTATGCGGGTGGAATACCGTTGTTGAGTGCGGATTACGGGTCTTCTGAAGGTTGGATCGGAGCAAATGTGAACCCGACCCGCCCGCCTGAGATGGCTACTTTTGCAGTGCTTCCTAATATTGGGTACTTCGAGTTCATACCGTTGAGAAAGATTGTTGTGGCTAGCCAAGATCACGGTGAACCCGAGTCTGCATTGGTCCAAGTTGACCCGAGACCCGTTGGTTTGACCGATGTAGAGATTGGTGAAGAGTATGAGGTTGTTGTCACGAATTTTGCAGGTACCAAAAATCTTTATTTCTTTTATTTAACAATTATATTTCACGAAAATTATTGTATGTGTGCAAGAATAAAATTAATATTCGGATTGCGAACCTTGAACCGTTCTGTTTTTAGTTTTTACTCGATTTGGGCCCTTTGACCGGTCTTGTTGCGAAACGAGCGATTTGGTTTGGTTAGATAACTAGATTCGATTTACTCGATATGGGTTAACTTTTTAAACTGTTTTGTGGTCCCATTTAGTTAATTAAAAGGTAGGACCTATTCACTTACTTTTCCAATGTGCTTACCATGTGCTTACCTTATGTGAGTTGTGTCCATGTCCGTAGTTTAGTGTTACTTGCATATTAAATGTCTAGTTCTGGTCCATATGATGTACAACTTAAATGCACTGACGTACAACCATGAAAGCACATGCATTGTAGTACCATTATGCTACTAACATCAAGATTTCAAGATTCATTAACGGTTGTTGACTATTTGATTTTCCTAATGTAGGTTTGTACCGTTATAGGCTCGGTGATGTTGTTAAGGTTGTCGGGTTCCATAACTCGACCCCAGAACTCCAATTCGTTTGTAGGAGAAACCTCATGCCGACAATCAACATAGATAAGAACACAGAGAAAGATCTACAATTATCTGTTGAAGCTGCCGCCAAGTTATTGGCGGCTGAAAAAGTCGAGGTGGTTGACTTTACGAGTCAAGTTGACCTCTCGTCAGAGCCGGGACATTATGTGATCTTTTGGGAAGTTAGTGGTGAAGCGAGCAATGAGGTAATTAAAGAGTGTTGCAATTGTTTGGACTCGTCATTTGTTGATGCTGGTTATGTGAGCTCCAGAAAGATCCATGCTATTGGACCGTTGGAGCTCAGGGTCTTAAAAAGAGGCACATTTCAAAAGATTTTGGATCATTACGTCGGGTTGGGGTCCACCTTGAACCAATTCAAGACACCGAGATGTGTGGGCCCTGTTAACAAGATAGTGTTACAGATTCTTTGTAGTAATGTTGTAAAAAGTTATACTAGTACTGCTTTTGGTTAGGGTTCCTGCGCTGGGTAGGGATATCTTTGTTAGTATCGTAGTATTCTAGTTTGCATGTGTTTCAAGGCTTGAAATAATACGTTATTAATGTTGTATAGAGTTTTTTTTTTCTTTTTCTTTTTGTACTTGTGGAAGTTCTCTCACAAGTGTTTGTGGAACTTTCATATGTAATATTAACCATGTAACATATTTAAAGTTATATAGTTATAGTATGTGTGTATATTGAGATATGGGTATTATTCTAGTACACAATAGTTTAAAAATACATAGATGTATATATGCAAATTTTCATATAAAGTTGAAAATTCATAGATTCGCTAATTTGATTTAGATTCATGTAAAATAGATACGACTTTTATTTATTTTTTTGTATTTGATTACATTTTACACCCCTGCCCAATATACTTCAACGTTTTAATTAGATATATAAATAATTAGGTTAAAACCCGCGCGATGCGGCGGACTACGAACTACATATTTCTGGCGATTAAAAGTCCATTGGTTACATATTTTTATAACGAATACAATACATAAGCATGAAACTGTGTATAAAATAGATGAAAGAGACAATAATTAGCATTGGCGTTGAAATGTTGTTCGATTACATGTTCTGATATATAGTAGGGTACCCGCGCAATGAGGCGGCGAGTACACTGCTACACACCATAACCGATTATTATACAAAACTGATAGTTGGGAATGAAATATGGATAAAGACTACATTGAAAACTTATCTGTAACATCCTCAAATCGGGTCTAGTCGCGAGTGATTGGTACGTAGTCATTCTACTATTTTAATAAAGAATATATATAATTTTAAATAATAATGATAACTAGAAATATATGAAAGTTATGGAAATTAATATGAAAATTGAAAATATTAAATGATTTAACATTATGATTCCGAATATATCCCTGTTAAATAAATAGGATATGTAATTAGTAAGTTGTAAGTTAAAAGAGGGTACAAATACCTGCATTTTAAAGAAATTAATCTCAAAGTCGGTTAACTCCCTTTACCCCACGTTATCTCACTGTATTACTTACCCTCAATCTTTCTTCATCTCCTTTCTATTTCTTACTATCACAGTCAAAGAATCTCAAGAAGAAATCTGAATTTAGGGTTCCTAAATCATCAACCAAGGATTCTTATACACTAGTTCATCTTATCATCATCTCCACCATTCAATTTTATGTAAGTTCATGTTCTTCTTTTTAGGGTTCTTAAAGTTCTAATGGGTTAAGTTTAATTTACATCAATAATTCGAATTTGATGCTACAAATCTGTTCATACAACTCCTAGATACATTAGAACATAAGAATTGATGTTAGAATTGAGTAATTAGTGATTTTGGTAAAAAAACCCATTTAGGTTATATGGTCAAAAACGTGGATGAGCATAAGGATATGATTTTGATGTCTTAAATTGATCCTTTCAATGTTAGTAAACTGAGAATATTCCAACTTAAATGTCAATTTGGATAAATTAATATAATTTGATTAAAAATCATAAAAATAGGTTAAAATTGGAAAAATCTTGAATTGGAGTTTGTTTAAGTTATGAACATGTTTTTAACAATGTTTTGATATTAAATGACCATTAAAAACATGTAGAAACTGAAATTGTCTTGTTTGGGTCGAATTGGTGAAAAATACCGAAATTTCAGAAAGTTTGACTTTTGTTGACTTTCGTCGTCTTTTGAGTTAGGACCTGAAAATTTGCAGATCATCTTTTCATATTAGGGGCAATATTCTGTCTTTAGAACTTTTGTTAAAAAAACATCGTTTTGGTGTTGATCCCGTAAGAGTCTAAAAGTGGGCCATTTTGACCCGTGTGGTCAAAATGAGCCAAATACTTGGTTTTTAAGTTGGAGCAGAATTCTTGGGAGAATATTACACTTTTAGAGTAATTTTAATGAGTCTAATAGTGCTAAAGTATTGGTATGGATTAATATTCAATAAACACCCGTAATTAAGATTTTAGCTTATTATACATGAAGTGTCTTTGGCTAGTAAATTATTATTATATAATAATGGTATTTATATATATTTTAATTAGATACTTCCAAGACTTCATAAAATCAAAGGAGTGTGCATTTGCTAAGCAAAGGACCCGAGGTGAGTACCGGTTAACTTAATTATCAAAGTAGGAATGTTATATATGTATGTATATATATGTATAACACCATTTCTTGTGTATAACTTGTTATGAGCTTGGGAATGTACACGAAAACAATGAATCTTGATAAAATTGACGGGTTAGCTATGTCATTTGTGATAAACAATGTTACGGGCTTTTGTAGGCCAATTGTGTTATGTGATAATATGGCTAAGCCAAATGTGTTGTGTCCGGAACAACACTTTGTTATTGTTGGTTGGGGTCAGCCGTGGCTGGATCGGGTTGGGGCCTTGTGCCGTCAACCATGATTAACGGTGAATACCGGTTGGGGCCTTGTGCCGTCAATCATGGTTAATGTCGTCCCTCAACATTATTTGGGCTCTCAGCTTCCCGCTGATCCCGAGGAGTTAGTGCTCCCGTAACGTAATGGTGGACCGCTACCCGCTCACCCACCGGCGCGGTTGATGTGACTGGCTTCCCCAGTATGGATCATTGAGCCGGGCTAGCTACCCTGCAATATGTGACTCCTGCTGACTATACCAGTGCATCGTTATGTGTTAGGATAGCACTGCTTGTTACTACATGATATGATGTTTCTATTTTGATACTTATGTTTAATCGTTACTCACTAGCTTTTATAGCTAACCCCTATGCCCTTCCCATGTGCAGGTAATTAGTAGATGACGGTGAGGATGGGTGCTATATACCGGATAGTATACATAGCTTTTGGGAACACCATTATGCATGCTTTTGTTTATAATAGGTAGTAATGGTTGGTTGATAATCCGGTAACACCATATGGCTTTTGAAAACTTATTTGTAGTTCTTTTGGTAAACATATTATATAATTTCCGCTGCTTTTGTAAATACAATATATTTTGGAATAAACAGGTTATGGAAAGATTCTATTTACAAACGAAACCACGCAATTTCAAAGCTCGAAATTTAATTTAAAAAAAAATTGGCTTGAAAATCGCGGTGTTACATTATCGGCGTTTAAAATCTGTTAAATTACATGTTTTGAAAAAAAAAAGTTCAGACATGGCGATGAATTAACGTATATTATTCATCATGTAAGACCTCTCGAGTAATACTCCAATTTCGTCCAAAACATCAGCAAAAAGCCTCTCCCACGTTTTAATCTTTATGTTTGCAGGGAATTTATTGAATTAAGGGGTATCCAATTTCGGCCAAGTATATTGAGGAAATAACATCTGCATTAAAAGGGAATTTATTGAATTTGTTGTATATTAGGAAAATTAATTAATGATACATTGAAGGTCGTTGTGTAACTGAAATACAAATTAATATAATTGAACCTAACAAATGGCAGCTAAATGATAATATTTAAGACATTAAAATTAATATAATTAAAAGCATTAATAGATATATTTAAAAAAATCGGGTATTAGTAAACAGAAAATTGAACATATGTCGACATATTTAAACAAATCCGGTATTAGGTAACCGCAAAATTAATATATCATTAAAAGCATTAATAAATATTTTCAATATTCAAACTTTCCATAAATATATCAAAACAATAAATATTGTTAATTTCAGAAATAATTGAAACGTAAAATGTTAGAAACAAAATTGATTAACTTTCAATTATGAAATCCTAAAATAGGGGCATATAGCATTAACTAAGCCATAATTTCGTGGGGATTTTGGCAATAACGTTCAATCGGTATAAAGATAAAAATGTCAATTTTTTAATTAGTTCCATAATTGTACCATTTACCTTTTACGTTTCCCATAATTATCACTTGATAAAACCGAGTAATTATTATTAAAATAATTTTAATATGTAAAACACATAAAAGAAAGAGATTTTGCTTCATCAACCAAAGGAAATGCCAACAGTTCCATTAGATATTTATTTTTTAAATCACATGACATGTTCTGTGTATAAACACATTGAACCATGTTCTAGAATAACTATAAAAATTATTACCACGAGTGCAATTTCAAGATTACCTTTTAATCCCTGATGATGTTTGACCAGAAAAAATGGTAATTCAATAGTACTCTGCACGCTATATGATCCTGCAATTGAAAGAGATGAACATAAATCGAATAATATGACAATTAAGGGAAATAGATGAAAACAATTACTATATTATTAATTTGAAGAAGTAATCTATAATAAGACAATATAGGGCAACAAGTTAAGAACATAAATCGAGTATTAGAAGAACATAAAGGTCGGTGTGTTGAAGAATATGGTGCTTACCATCATGCCCTGTCGATCATGGCGGGTTGAATAACATAAATCGAGTATTTATAATAACAAGGAGGCACCAAAAAAACGCAAGACGTGTTGCGAAAATGTACGTTTTGGTTGAAACGACGGGTTGATTTGAAGAAACCGCGGACATGGTGGAAACGGAAACCGGGTTACCTCAAAAAACATTGTGACTGAAGATGAAGGAACCCTAAATCGAAGAAGATACGCCGTTAATATGAGACCAATTAAATACTGGGTCGGTTATAGTCCAGGAAATTAATACTGGGCCGGTTACAAGTTACAACACACTTTAATGCACTGGATTTAATTGAACGGAATATATATATTGAAAACGCATGTAATGAAGGATAATATTGGGTGGTTACGAATAGTTGTCACCAAAGTTGCTCCATGTTTAGTGGTAAGTCATCTACCCGAGGACCATGCCCACCTGGGTTCGATTCTTGTTATCAACTATTTTAAAATTTTCAATTATGCAGATTGAATATTTCTAGTTAAGACAGATTTGAATTCAAACTTCCGTAAATAGAAATGTCTAATCTCCATTATAAAGTAGTATAGATAGATGAAGTATGACACAAAATCAAGTGTCTTGTAAAATGACCAATTAAGTCGTACGCCTAACTTCTTAAAGGGGGGCATACGAGGTGTTAATTAAGTGCAAGTAAACATGTTTCTTTTGTTGTTGCAAGTTTATAATGTCGAATTCTGAAAATGGAATAGTATATGGACCAATCAATGACATGATAAATTTTAAAATACAGAGTAGTATTTATTTAGCAAAATGATAATACTGTCTTTAATTGTTACACATGACTCATGTCAATATTATACTTCACTTGAAAGTGAAGAGCTTTGGTTTACCAACACCATTAGCACGGTGGTGTCCGTGGAACTCTTCGGTTTGACAATGTCTCAAGAGAAGAGAGAAAAGAGATATCTAGTGAGTATTAATATTTTTCGTGCATATATGTATTATATATATAAAATATTAAGTGGATGAATATTGTTGGTATTAATATGTTATAAGTGTAAGGTGAAGTGTTGGTAACAATGTAATAATGCTCCCTAATTTTTTGTGACCCTACTTTTTATGATGAAATGATATTATTTTATTTTCTACTGGTCTTGTTACAAGGAAGACCGATTATTTTATACTAAGGTTAGATATCTTTCAGTTTCTAGTTTAAGACTAACTTCCTATTTGGCCATTTAAAAACACTCTAAATGGTCACATCTATTTTTATAAAGATATATATACGTCGTCCTCAATAAGATGGAACGCTACCAATATAAGGGTAGATACATTTCCCTAGCAGTCAATGTCACTAGTCATACTGTCATTATTGTTTGTTTGTAATCTCACATACATAAGAACGTTCACAATCGGCATAAAGATCAAAAGGTGTTGGGTCATATTTAGTTGTAATCAATAGTCTAGGGACTAGTTATGTAACATTGTACATTAGTTTAGGATTAGTCTTAGGACTAGTTAGACAATTAGGGAGATGGTATATAAGGACCATGTGTAATCTTTAATTGTAACTTTCACCATTAATCAAATTATCCTTCTTGAAATTTCTCTCTCTCACTCTCTCTACTTTCTCTCTCTAAAACCCTCTTTTCTTCTTAATCAAGTTTGATCTAAATCTTCATCAAGGACGCAAATAATGGATTGAATGCTCATTTTAGTAATTTCAATTGGTATCAGAGCATAATTTCAATCTGAAAACGATCCAAATCCATCATTTGGTGTTAAAATCAGAAGATCAAAAGGGTTTATCAAGTTTTTGAAGAAAAAGGGGTCAAAAATCAAAAAACGAATTTGAGGTATTAATTCTTGTTCTTATGGATTAAATAGCTTCATTTTGTTAATATATTAAGCTTAGAATCGAGTTAGGATCGAATCCAATCCATTCTGATGAAGAATTTAGATTTTTAGTAAAAACCATTAAAGCTTGAAAAAACTTGAAAATTCAAATTTTGGATTAGATCCAAGTTGTTTTTGATTAATATTGTAGTAATGGATTGAAGGAAAAAGGTTTTGGGTCATCTTGCAAAAAGAATCAAAGAATTTGGGTAAGAAACGAGCATTTTAGGATCAAATTAGTGGGTTTTTAGAGGCTGTTCGTAACTGTTCTGCTCAAGAACTTGTTCGGCCCGAGAACAGTAACAAGTTCGGCCCGAACTCATCTTTAAGTTCGGCCCGAACATCAGAACAAACTTCGGCTCGAACTTCTTTCAATCTTCGGCCCGAACTTCATACAATCTTCGGCCCAAACTTCTTCCACAAGTGTTCGGCCCAAAGTGTTCGGCCCAAAGATCCACCAAGTGTTCGGCCCGAGATCTTACCAGAGTTCGGCCCGAGATCCAAAAAGAGTTCGGCCCGAGATTGCGTGACGAAAGGGGTTATACTAAAACGATCATAACTTTCAGCTCGGGTGTCCGTTTCAAGCCCACGAGTAACCAAATCGAAGCTCGAGACGAAGGCTACGTCGTGATAAACTTCCAAAGGCGGTTTACCCAACTTCCCGGCTCAAAAACCCTTGTTTTGGACACTTTATTTACGTTTCTGTGTTTTTTCGGTAAAATTCCAAACTTCGTTTAGCCCCAGTTTTTGAACCGTTTGTCTTTTTTAGCCAATTCAAAAATCTAGGTCACATTTAAAGTGTACTCTATCACCTGGGATAATCAGTTGATGATTTTGGAAATTTTGAATTTTCTATCCCAAAAGTGCTCTTCGGGTATGAACAATCTTTAAATACCATTTCACTTTCTACATCACTTATCCAATTCGAGATTTTTTTCTTTCACATCTCTACCCGAGAACCTTTTCAAACTTCAAATTTACACCTCATCATAATTACAATTTATACTTATCAACCCGAGAATTCAACCAACACTAATTATTACAAAAATGGAAAAACCTACACCAGCTACAAATGAAAATGCGATAAAGTATATGTCTCGTTTCAAATCTGTTCTATCTACTACAATTTCAACTGAAAAACCAATCATCATTGAAAAGCCAACCATCACACCTTTGGATGCTACAAAGAAATCGATCGTTCGTGATTCAACGTATTATGAACGAAAGATGTTGATGGCTAAACGAATTGAGACTGAAAAAGGGATCTTTGTTGAAGATCTTCAATGGATGGAAGATTCAGATACTAAGGATGAAGAAAATGCAGAGGTTTCTGATCGATTCAATGAAGAAGCCAACAAAGAAATTGAGGTAATCAATTCTCTTTTATCAAATTCTGACACTTCCAATGGACTGAGGACTGATCTGGGCATTCCAGAAAATGATGAGAAAGAGGTACACTTTTCTTCTTTAAATTCTTCTCTATCTGACTCAGATACTGATTTATCAAAAAATTCCTTGTTTAATGAAAATCTTTTAATTGAAATTGACGAGAAAGCCCAGTTGACAAAACAAATAACAGATTTAGAAACTGAAAAAACACAATTTTTAAAAGATCTAAGTCAATGTTCTCTTCAATTATCACAAATGCAAACCTTTGAACAATTAAACAAGGAATTACAAAATCAATTGTCTACGTCACAATCTGTGTTTCAATTTAAAATATATGAATTAAAAGAAAGTCTACAACAACAAGCAAACACAAATAATACTTCAAATGCACAAATCAAGCACCTAAAAGCAGAAAATGACACATTTCGTAATCAACTTGAATCAATTCTCCCCCAAGTAACTCAAAATAACTCCTTTCAAAAACAAACTGAAGAGCTACAAAATCAGTTGTCAACCTTTTATGTTGCTCACACCAGTGAGGTCAACCAATTACATAAAATGATCTATGACAAAGATGCTGAAATTTCAAATCTTAAGAACATGAAAACGATGTCAAGTGAGAATGAAGACTCCAAGAAGCTACTCAATGACGTAGCTATTCAATTAAATGGAGAGCGAACTTGGATAAAAGCCGCAGAAGTCAAGATGAAAGACTACCAAGATCAGTTGAAGACGGCTGACATCGAAATTCAAAATTTAAATGCACAAATCAAAGATATAGCCAACAGTTTTAAAAAGGAAATCAATGAACAATCAACCACAATACACAATGCCGAAGAACACATCAAAAAACTGGAGCAGACGATTGTGAAAGCCGGTCATACATAACAAACAATCAAGTTCAATGAACCAAAAGAGTTCAGATACTACAAATCAAAAGCGGGTCTAGGAGCTGAAAATCCTCGTTATCTGGAAAAAGCCGCTGATGTGCTCCCAACACTGTACAACTATGACTACATGAAATTGGGAATCTGGCAAAGCTTTCTTCATGTACCGGACGAAGAAGCAGAAATTGAGAAGTTCAACAGAGAAAAGCAAGAATATGCTCAAATCAGTTTCAACTATTCTGCTTTGAACAAAACATATGAACAGAAGAAAGCAAAATTTGAAAATCATGAATACTTTCCAATTGTCACTCCAGATGAATTTTCATTATCTGATGATGAAGTGTTAAAACAAACCGTCGAACCCAAGCTTTATGTTCCATCGTTAATTTTGGAAAAGAAAATTGTCCAACTTGAATCTGAAATTGATGAAACTCATAAAGCCTTTGATAAAGAAAAAGAAAAACTTCAAACAAAGATACATAAATTAGAGGACACGATTTCAGAATTAAAACATTAAACTGACAAAAATGTTCTTCAAAATTCTAAATCTTCATTAATAGGACCGGCACCTGTTAATCCAGTACCAATTAAGTTGAGAAGAACCTCTAATTCACCAGTCTTAAACATCTCGTTTAGAAAATTAGAGCCTCAGAGCAAGGAGCCCAAGCTCAATGGAGTCGAAGGAGATGTGCAGTCTAAGAAGCCGAGTTCGTCTAAGTCTAGTACGCTTAAGAAGCCTTCCGAGCTTAAGAAGTCTAGACCATATACGTCTTTAGTTTCTTCGTCCACTGTTAAAATTAATTGTAACAACTCTAAAAATTTTAAATCTCCTGCATTTGCTTTTGGAACTGTGTATGATGCTTCTATTTATCGTCCTGTAAAATACTCACCTGATTATGATACTGTGTTCTTTAAACATGATGCATTTGGTAAAAAGAGACTGTATGATAAACTTACAAAGAAACAAATTTCTCAAACTGATGATCGATTTTTTGTTAAGCTAAATGCTCCATGTGGTGTAAAAATCAATGTTTTCCATCAATCTGGTAAAATTATAAAATCATGTAAAACTTGTCAGCCACATCCATGCAAATCAAACGTCTCAACTCCAGCAAAATCTAATCAAAAGATTCCATCGTCACCGGTTTCCAAACAAACGAAGAAATCTCTCAAACACCCACCAAACTCTGATAAACACTCGTCTTCTCGTCGCAAAATTTCTCGAGGATCTTCCGCACCTAAGCTAAAGTCTTCAGGTTCCTCAAACAGCGACAACAACACAGCGACCAAATCTTCAACATTTGTAAAATACACTTGGATCAAAAATGAAAAATCTCATTGGATTATCCAATCCTCTGAGAAATCTTTAAAATGGGTCGTCAAATCCACAACCTCTGAACTGCCTCCTTGCAGTTCTCCAAAGCTCTAAATTGATCATAAAACAATTCTATATAAAACATCTGTCACTAATCGTATAGGACCCATAGATAATTGGGTACCAAAGATGTTTTAATTGTTTTATGTAGAATAACCAGCAAGGTGTTTGGAGTTCAGCATTACTTATACACACATCAGTGTATAACTCGCGCCACAATAGAATGACTTATACACATTCAGTGTATAACTCGAGCTTCATCAGAATGACTTATACACACATCAGTGTATAATTCGCGCCACAACAGAATGACTTATACACATTCAGTGTATAACTCGAGCTTCATCAGAATGACTTATACACACATCAGTGTATAACTCGCGCCACAACAGAATGGCTTATGCACACTTCAGTGTATGACCCGAGCTTCAAATAAATGGCTTTCAAGTACATCTGCTTGAAACCCGTTCTTCATCGATATCATTGGTTGAGGGGGAGTATTTCAATATTCACTTGTCGATGGGGAGAAAATCGATATTAATATGTCAAGGGGGAGCGTAACTGATTTTATGATTTATGAAAGTCAACTGTTGATGGGGAGCATCCTTTCAGAACTGGTAACCAATTTTCCAGTGCTCCCTTCAATTTTTTTTATTATCAATATGTGGTATCAATTTTTATAATATCCATAAACGATCTCTTTACCAATTTCGTTGGTACTGATAGCATCTGTTTATTACAAATCTTCCTACTCTATATTTCTAATAAATTTTTTATTTTCCTCAAACAGTTTTTCAACCTCGTGCATATCTACAATCACACAAGATTATCAATGTTGAGTATTAGCTTTTGTAATATTCGTAAACGATCTCTTTACCAGTCTAGGTTGGTACTGATTGCATCTGTTTATTGTAAATTCTCTTATTTCTCATTGCTACATTTGTGTTTCTTCATTGTCAACCTTTTCAATTGTAAATCGATTTTTCTCATTTTTAATACAATTTTGATTTTCCAAATCTTTGAACTTCTCTGATGCCACACAACCTGGCACATATCAATACTCAATTAAAAATATTTTTAAATCAAATTGAGTTGCTGACGTCACATTTATATCAAATCTTTATTAATCAGTGATGATCAACATTCCAAAATTTTTATCTCACTTTGTGCTCACAATGATGTGTTCACAACGTAGGATATAAATTTTTGTCATATTCGTAAACGATCTCTTTACTAATCTCGATTAGTACTGATTGCATCTGTTTATGACAAATTTTCGTCTCTTGCGTTGTCGCTCAATTTTTCAAAACTCTAATTTTGCACATAAATTTTCAATTTTTCAAAAATACTAGTCTGCAACATTCAACACAATTGGCTGTTAAATTCGTCGATCTCTTTACTGATTTCCATCAGTAAAGATTGCATCTGTTTTTAACACCTTCTTGATTTGAGTGTTCTTACCATTTTTCAAACGATTTTCATTCTTAAACGATCAATGGAGAAATCATTTTTCATTTTCTCCAAAATGTTCAGATTCAATTCTGACATACTCATATTCTCACACACACAAAATCGTTTTTAATGCACCGTTAGATCATTGATCTTTGTATATCCGTCGATCTCTTCTCTGCACATGTTCAGAGAAGATTGCATCTTTGTAAGTGGTATACTTCACTGATCTTTGATATAACCAAACAAATTGATCTCTTTTAAATCTCAAATATTTGATTAACCATGTCTTTAATCATCGTGTTCGTCATATCCGTAAACGATCTCTTTACTGAAATTTTTCAGTAAAGATTGCATCTGTTTATGACTTCACGTGATTATTGACATTGTTATTCTTCATTTTTCAAATATTTTTCTCCAAGATTTTTAGATCAGCACAATTTTTCAGTGGTCACTTCATGAGTACGTTCTCGATTCTGAAGCTATCCTGTCTTGGCTCTCGATTTACACCGACACACAATTTCCTCTCTCCGTTTCCACAACGTAACTATACAGCTTTATCATGAGGACCCTGGTCATGATCCTCATGAGGGGGAGAAAAGAGCAAAAAATAGTGCAAGTATCGGAGTTATAACTGAACAACATCAAAAAGAACCACAAACATCCCATCAAAGAAGAAAATTCACATCGTATGTACTCAGATCAACTGCAAAATCAGAAATATTATAAATCAAGTGAGAATCAATGTATTAAACAGAAAAACAAGTGAAGAAGAAGAAGAAACCGATTCATCTAAAGAAATCTCTCTCCAAAATCTCAACCACTTCAATCTATATCTTAACCGTACAAATCATTCCTTTCAAATTCTCTATCATCACAATCCAAACCTTAACCGTTCAAATCATTCTTTACAAAACTCAAAACATCATTATCATGTCCTCACAAAACCTCTATCACAAAATTCAAAACAAAATCTCCAATAGCCAAAATCCCAGACAAATCCTTCCAAATTGACATTCCATTACCAGAACTTTTAACCTTAAATGAGACATTTTTTTTTTGGAACTTTCTTACACCAACTAATTCAACGAAAAATGTTCCTTTGAGTGTTTGAAACTTCGAAGTTCTGTAACGGAAATTATAATTGCTTCTACTGCCACTCAGATGTTATCATTGAAAAGCGAAACCTAGAGATGTTAATTACAGCCTAAAGAATTGCAATGATCAAACGTAATTCACCATCTTGAAGTACATCTGAGAATACATGAACATTGTAGCTTGCTCATCTTTTCACAAGGTTACGCAATCCTCCATCAACATTTGATCAGATCAAGGACTTGCAATGTGATCTTGAACTTACTTCATACGTGAGAAGGAGAGCAACGGGCCAATAGAAGCAACTGAAGACGGAAGACTGGGATGGAGTGCATCAAGCACAAAAAAGGGGAGATTGTTAGGCTAGTTCTGTGCTTAAATGTGTAATTAGGCTTAATTAAACTAGTTAGTGTTGATTAGTGAGAGGATGTATAAATAGGTGAGATTAGGGCTAATGATTATTTAATCCAACTCCCGTGAGGAAATAATTGTTTGTTTGAGGGGGAGCGTAACCGTTATCAACATGTTCCCTCAACAACAATTATCAAGAACCATAGATCGACATAAAGCCACAAACGTCAAGAAAAGACTTCCGCTGATAATCTCTCTATTAATATGGGTCTTATTTTTAGTCGATCTATATGTATCTTCAAAATAAAGTCTTCAAAATACTTCTTGTGGTTGAAAAGCTACAAGAAGTATTCGTTTTCACAGGTTAACAAAGCTCAAGCTGATCCTGATACATCATCATTCAACGAAATATCTTTCAGGTGCAGCTTTAGCTAAAGATGAAGACTTCGAAGATACGCTTCCCAGACTATTGTTACAAAGGGGGAGATTGTTGGGTCATATTTAGTTGTAATCAATAGTCTAGGGACTAGTTATGTAACACTGTACATTAGTTTAGGATTAGTTTTAGGACTAATTAGACAATTAGGGAGATGGTATATTAGGACCATGTGTAATCTCTAATTGTAACTTTCACCATTAATCAAATTATCCTTCTTGAAAGTTCTCTCTCTCACTCTCTCTACTTTCTCTCTCTAAAACCCTCTTTTCTTCTTAATATAGTTTGATCTAAATCTTCATCAAGGAAGCAAATCATGGATTGAATGCTCATTTTAGTAATTTCAAAAGGTTTATAGCTTAGCGATATAAGTTGTTAAAATATGTTCTATGTTAGCCTATGATTATAAGTTCAAATCCTATCGTGTATAAAATAATATATACTTAAAGATAGTTTAGATATTGTGTATTTTGTGTAAAAAACAATTTTGACATAAAGTCAAATGATTAACATAGCAAATCTATGGTGGGCAATCTGTAAAATCGAATTGAATGAAATGGTCAAGTTCAAAGCAAATCAGTATAACTTTGATTTCCGAAAGTTGCATCTTTTAAGACCGCTCTAAACCATGACACACACTGACGCTTCGATTTCTGTCACATCAATATCAAGTCAACTGATAAAATTATATCAACAATCATCATTCACTTAATTTCTTACACATAAATACACACACAATCATATAACAATGCTCACAAAAGTTACCCTCTCCCTCATCTATTTAAACTTCAGGAAACCGAAGCAAATCTACCGACACTAAAACCGACAACAACATGTCAATGATGTCAATAAAAAGAAGCTTTTTGGTTTCAAGAGAAGTGTATCGTTGGTATGACTCTAATGCATAAAGTTCAAGTGTTCAACTCTTACCGCACAAATTACAATTACAAGTATTTATATATAAAAAGCATATATTATTATTTATAGCAACCTAGCTAGTAAAGTAAAAAGTTTAAAAGTTGGAGGATACGTGTACATGAGTTATAATCTTCCATGTATGACAATCTTGAAATGTAATATGACATTGATGGGCATTTAAGAGTTTAGTGGGTACCATGTTACCACATAACTTGCAAAAAAACACAACTTGGACCACACATTTAATAGTGTATTAATGGTTTATGATGTTGAAATTTCTGTTGCCACCATTTGTTAATATAGCCACCGCACCAAGTAGAATATGCTCTCGAGCAAATAACACTGGATCCATTTATTGAAATGGTACGTGTACTATGTGTCTTTGTGGGTTCTACTCTCGTGTTGTACCAATTAAGGTTTTCTTTCGAAAGCAATGTTTTCCCATGTAAAAATAACTCATTACATAAATCTTATATAATTGAATAGCAAAATACAAATAATAGTACAAAATAATTATATGGTGCTAACCTACTGATAAGAGTCTCCAAATAACTTCATAAATGTCATTAGTTTGATTTCTTCATGGGTAAATATTATCAGATGACTAAGGGAAGGTTCGAAAACGGTACAATTATATCCCATTTATCACAAATATAAGTCCGGCCACTCCGGAAAAGTCCTTGTAATAGGAATACACTTTTCAAGAAGAAAATAATACTGCAAAATCTAAGCATTCAAAACATTACTAAAAGCATGTTGGTATTTGGCGAATATGTTTTTCTTATGCTACAACTATTTTACGTAGGATTTGATTGTTACTAAAAATTTATAGCAACTCACCATTTACATTTTACACCTACAGTGTATAAATTAATTTATTCTTGAGAAAACTTTGGATTAAGAGATGAGAATATCACAATTTTGTATCTAGAAAATAATATGCATTTCTACAACATATTTTACCTTTAGGCACTAAAATAACAATATTTAAACTTACAAAACACTAAAAGAATTTCATATGCCAAGAACGATACCTATATCTAAATCTAATCACATATTATTCGCTACACATACAATAGGTACGTGCATACATGCGTACCTACCTAAAGTAAAAAAAAAAAGCATTTATGTATGTAAATTTGTTTTGTTTTTTGAGTTATATGTATTATTATTTATATTTATGTCAAAAAGAGAGATGACGTGTGCAAAAGCTTGGGCTTACATCCCAACAAACGTTTTTACAAGGCCCATTCTGACAGCTATTGGACTGGGCTCTTAACTGGAATCAATATCGAACTGAAAAATAAAATAAAATCGAAGTGCATACTGCATAGTGTGATATTTGCGATCTAGTCGTTATATTTGGTTTACGGCCAAATTTAACGAAGAACCGAAATTAAATAGCAGCACATCCAAGTTAGTGAATTATATCTTTTAACGATAATTTGACAAAAATTAAATTAGATTGTGAGGTAAATAGTTAACAAGGTAGCTCTTATAAGAAACTTAACGTTTTCTATATTCTCTTTGATTATTATTTGGACATAAAAAAGTTATATTGCTTGTGATTTTAATTATGGCATCAATGTTAGATTTATCGATCATTTTCTAGGGTTATACTTGGAAACATAATTTTTTACATCGTTTTATAAATGCAATTTTTGAATTTAATTAGTTCTCGAAATGGTGGAAATTTGTCTTTTGTGGTTCGTCAAAAAAGTCAACGTTTGACTTGATGTTTATAAAAGTCAAATGAAGCTTCTGTTATTAACTAACCACCGATGTTATAAATATGTGCACGTAAGTCACTAAGTTGTAATGGGCTTAGAGATTTTGATGATAAGTACGGATTACATAGTAATATGGAGGTCAAATGGTGACTTATTTGACCTAAAAAGTGAAAATGAATTTTGTGTGTGAATTTCAGATGATCTTAGAAAAGGTGTGAATACATGTTAATATCGGTGTGTTCAGATTCGAGAGCAAAAAGCACGGATTTGCCATGAAACCTCCAAAATCGACAGCTTGAAGACGTATTATATAAACTATATATATAAGCATGCATGCATAGCATTCATACATACACACATAGATACATCCATCCATACATACAAATCATCATATATCTATATGCGAATAGAGGATTTTGTAGCCCACGTCGATGAGCTGCTTCTATCCTAGGATGCCCGCCCTTTTCCACCGCCTCTCCATACCAATTAGAAATTGCCTGCTGCCCCTTGGCTTCCAATTGAATATCGCCGGCTGCCCATGCCATCGTCATATTTTAGCTTCTAATTCTCTCTGTCTTTATGAAGACGCAGGCGGCCATCAGACTCAAACTTCTCATGAAGAATTGATTGAAGGTCCTCCATCACTTCACTATATCATTTGCCTATTTCACTATATTATTATAGGTATTCAAAATCACAAAAAACCCATCGGTATCCCCTTGGAAAATCAATTTCATGTTTTTCAGATCAATAATAACTAAGAGCTTTGGGTGCAATTAATCGGAAATGAACAACTCAGCTTTACCCGTGTGTTGTTAGCTTTATAACAGTATGTCTTCATTAATTTGTGCTAAACTTAATTTGTTAATCATAATTATTATGTTAACTGATTAATAGTAATACTATAATATGATCTTTAGGTCAAATGAAAACAGTGTTGTGGATATGCCAATTACAAGGTAATTAATATAACCTTGTCCCCTATTAAATTGTACACCTTTGTTGGAAGTTGACTAAAAAGGTCAAAACTGAATTACTCTGTTCAATAAAAAAATAGTTATCAAAATGTTTTCAAGCTGAAACAATCAAGTGAGACTTTTAAGGTATGGGAGGATGTGGAAGATCAACCCTGAGCCCATGTCTTTGGAGAAACGTTTTATTTTTGCATTTAATTTTAGGATTTTATGAAATATGCAATTTAAATGTCTAATTTGTATGCAGGAAGTAGACGAAATTCTCGGACTTCATAAAATCCACCTAGAAAATATTGGGAATTACATAAACAATTCATCACATCTGTTATGCAACAAGATGAGGGACTGCAAACAGCTTATATAGGGGTTGTACCTTATGTGAAAGATGGGCTACTATTTTATAACAAGTAAGCTTCATATTGTGTACATATGTTCTTTGTTAACTAATGTCAGCCCATTTTCTTATAAATGACCAATTCAGGTTATGTTATATCTCTAGGGCCAAACGGCTAAAAAAAATTTAAAAATACTTGGAAAGGAAATGGGTCAAAAGTGGCCCAAGGTGTAACTTTAATACATGTAAGTATACAACTTTCTGGATCGTTTTGTTCAGATGTTTATATCTAACACACTAATTGCATATAAAATATGTTTTTGGATAACAAAAAGTTCCAGGTCAAATCAGACGACCAGGCCCGCTCATTTCGTGACCTTCAATTACTCTCTGTTGTTAACTTATGAGAACCTGATGCTGATTTTTGTAAATGTGGGACATTATTAAAAGTTTTATTTGAGCAAATACAATGGTAAGTGATTAATGTGGCAAAATTCATTAGGTCAATGTGTTTTCATAGCAGAATTTTCCAAAGGTAAAAGAGAGCTGGCAGTTTCATTATATCAGGTCAATCACCCTGTTACTCCTCAAATCTCGACCTGTTTTTCTAAAATCTATATACCTCTGGGTTGTATTAAACCTAGCTATAAAGAAAACGAGTCAGAAGTTGCCGAACGTGCTTTCAAATGCTTAAAATGAAGTATTATTTCAAGACTATAGTTGTTCTAATCTTGATAATGACATCCCTAACGGCTGACATAAGACATGCATTAAAAACTTGTACATTAATCTATAATCAACTCCTTAATTTTAGGAATTACTCCCCCATAAATTAATTTACAACTTTTTATGCACTTAACAATCCTTAGGTTGTCATTATCAAAACCCTTAATAATATTATCTTTCAGGGGTCACTGGATAGTAAGGCTGGAAGTTATACACTATGACAAAACGAGCTCAAGGCTCGTTACATTTGAAACACATAAAACCATTAAAATGTGGAAAGAAGACGAAAACTCAACTCTGAAACTTAACTTCGAACCCCCGAAAAGACACTTTAAAAACTTAGTGGCTAATGTAGGGCATATTGTTTAATGCCAGCTGCAATACCAGGAGCTATGGAATATTGTTATATGTGGTGGAAGGTAATATTAATATTAATACTAATTAATATTGATTCATTTTTATTATAATTATTTCATTTTCTTACAGTTTTCATGATGTTATGCTTGTAACTAAGAGCAATATGGCAAATAAACAGTTAGAAAATGTATCAGATGCAGTAGTTGTGATATTAAAATTCATTCAATTTTTTATTATCAGTTTCATGTTTGTTACATTTGCTCAATTCTTTTTTTGATACATAGGGCATTTATCAATGAGACTTGAAAATTTGGACCAAAAAATAGACAATCGTAATTAGTAAACTGAATGCTGGTAATGTAAGACTTTTATGATTTTTTCCAATATATGTCCACCTGCTTCCGATTGTTATGTCGTTCCTATCCTCGAGTTTTGCTACACACCAATTATTGGTTGAGAAGGCTGCAACTGCTGAACATGTCATCAAATTCAGAGTACACTCTTTCTATCTGGTCTTTTTATAATTAATTTTTATATTTAAGATCTTTAAATTACATTACCTCTTGTCAATTATTTCATGTAATGAAGAGACCGGAGCTTGGGGTGTTAAAAAACTGACCAGGGTCAGCATGCAGGATCATGGGGCACAACAAAACCTGGCCAAGGTCAGCAACCGGGATCTTCATCATGGGGGCAAAAAAGAGTGAGCAAACCCAAAAAAGGTTCACGTTTGTGGGGTCAAGCAAAAGCAGATGGCGCATGAGGTACAAAGAAGAGTGAAAAAGAAACCAAAACAGGTTCGGGATCATGGGGTGCAAAGGTGATGGGGAACAAAACAAAAACCAATGATGCACCAAATTCTTGGAACAAAAGTCAATCAAATGCTGAAAAAGAAGAGAAGAGTCATCTTGGGGGCAAGAAAGAAATTAAAGCTGGCAGGTATTCATGGGGTAAACCCGAACCAAGAATCAATGTAATGCACCCCGCATAAAACACAACCAAAAGGAAAAACAGAATCTAAAGGTGGATGTATGAAACCCAAGAATCACAACCTGTATGTAACTTTCTTTTACACTTTTGTTGTAAAATTAGTCACCGAATAGTTAAAACCATTTTAGTGAATGGAACCATAAGATATCTTGCTTTCAGATTATGTAAACAAGGAATAATGCATGGTTCAACAATAAGTTCTAGAAGCTTTTCATAATGCGAAAATTGCAAACAACAATTCCACGTTTCCTGAGTTGTTATCAGAGTTATTTTTTGAGTCGGCCGTCATCATCTAACTGCCTAGTATATAAATACATACATACACAAGGACGGACTTGATAAGGGGCATGCGGTGTCATGTGCCACTACTCAAAAACATTTTCCGTAATGTAATTGTTAGAGTTTGTTTTGGTATTACAGTCTACTACTGGATAAAAACCCTACACTCAATAGACCAAAACAACCTTAAAAAAACCCCTAATAGTCAAAATTCATAGACCAACCCAAAATCGAAAAGAAATGAAAAACCCAAAGTGAGTGTCTGGTAAAAAACTGTCAGGATCGATTAACTATAGACGAGTTAATAAACACCTTAGATCTAATTGATGATAGAAGTTGCAGCGGATCAACACTATATCAATAATTAAGAACAATGAACTGTATGAACAATATGCAAGAATATTAAGAACACAGTTTCACAAAAAGCTTCAATGTATATTATTGAGTTAACAATACACACGTACGTTTACAATTCGTAAGGAACATACTTATAGTAGTCCTTGAAGCTAAACTATTTACCCTAGTTATTCTAGGACTTGATTTACATCGAATAATAAAAGATATACATTTAATTACATTCTATAACTATCTCTACGAAGATCTCGGACTTGATATCTTCCAAAAACGCGTATCAGTAGTAAATCCATAATCAACGTCAGTAGTAACTACAATGATCAGTAGTATCTTCAATCTTCTCATGATCAGTAGTAACTTAGTTATAGTGAACACCAGCATCAACTTCATCAGTAGTAAATGTTTCTGCCCCATCAGTACTAAGTATATCAGTACTAACTGCAGCATCAGTAATAAGTTGATCTGTGTTTTGCTCCAACAATCTCCCCCTAAACTTATTGATCATCTTTTAATCAATCAAGTTTCTTTTGTTCCTCTTGTTCTTTTCTTCTTTTCTCAAGAGTTCTTTGATTCTGTTGAAGCCTTTGTTCAATAATATATCTGCTGTTCCTCTTTGTAAAATAATTCAATTTATTTTGGAACATAACAGCATCATAGGGTTTCATCAAAGTGTTTATGAATATCTGATACATAGTCTTCTCAGAATGTGGATATTCTTTCTCATATAAGTACAATTCACACACTTTGCCTGATTTCTCAAAGAAATACATATTTGCAGTAGGAATGACATTCCAAGCATACACATTACCTGGATTTGTAAATTGTTCTGGATAATTATCTGGATAAAATGCAGCATCAATCATCTTTGTTAAATATCCAGCTCCAGATTCTTTCCATGATTTCTTTGTCATTCTTGGTTTCCCAATAATCAAAAGTTTGATTACATCACTTCTTGAACATGATCTGATTAAGGGTAACCATCCAGTGAATCTTTGTACTACTTTGTCTTCCCTTATGACCTCTATGACATTGTTCTGCATTACTCTCCAGTTAAGAATTGGATTGTTCTGTAGAGGAGCAACTGGCATTTCAAGAACAGGTATAATTTGTTGTTTTGATTTCTTTTTAGAGCTTTGTTCTTGATCAACAGATTTTCTTTTATTAGATTGGGGAGTTGAAATATCACCAACAGTTGAGACACTACCAGCTTTGAGCAAATTTAAGCTGATTGGGATTAAAGTTTTGGCTTTGGCTTTCTTTGATTCTTCAGCTTCTTGTTCAGCCAAGTCTCTCTTCTTTGCAGTGCAGTATTTTTCAATTATGGTTATCATCTTCATTCTTCCAAAAGATTTTGCACTGTGACCTTTTGTCTTTAGAAAGTCTATCATAAGAGACTTTTGTTCAAATATATCATCTGGTAAATCATCTTTTGTTCTTTTGCATTCTGCTACAAGATCTTCAAGACAGTTTAGATGTTCTTCTTCTACTTTTCTAAGCCTTTTGAACTCTGCTTCTTGGGCTTCTATCTGAACATCTTTAATTTGAGCAGGTATTTGAACAGTAGTTGTACTTTGTACTTTCTTTTTCTTTTCTACTAAAGCTTGATACATTTCCACTTTCTCCAAAAATTTTATGTGTTTAATTCTCCATCTGGATTGTTTTTCTGCTCTTACATGATTAATCTTGTTTACCATGTGATGTCCTAAAGCTCTGTTTGGATAATCATCATCATATATTTCTTTTCCTTTTCCAATATGAGCAGATGGTGGAGGTGGAATGTATTTCATATCTGGTATACCCATCATCAGAAGTTTTGGATAAAACAAATGTAGTTGACCTTCTGGTAAGATTTTTGGGTGAGGAGGAAGTGTACATTCATCTACCTCAAACCAATTCACATTATCATCAATGTCAGGTATGATAAGTGGTTGATCAGGTGTTGGTGGTTTGGTAATGATGACATGTCTCTCTCTTTCAATAAGCTCTGGAAAATGTAGTTCTTCCTCTTCAGTAGTAACCAGAGTAGTTACTACTGGTGTAACTTCAGGAGTTACTACTGATAGGGCATCAGTAGTATTTGTTGCTTTTAATTCCTCTTCTTCATTTACTACTGCTATTACCTCAGTAGTGGGAGTTACTACTGGTATTTCTTTTTCAACTTGTTCTTCCATAGTAGCAGTAGTAACAGGTTCATCTTCTGTAACCATCATCTCTGGGCCTTCATCAACATTTGTTTCTTTTAAATTTAAGAGGGAGGATGTTGCTGCTGCAATAGATTCATCAATCATTGTCTGTATGTTATCCTTCTCCCCCTTAGTGAGCTCAACTGGTGGAGCCTCACTATCATCAATCTTTTTCTTCAATTTTCGGATGATTTTGGTTTGTTGATGAAGCCTGTGCTCATAGAATCTCATCCTCTTGTTGATGGTATTCACATGCCTTTTCATGGCAGCCATAGTTTTTCCTTGATTGGTTAAGTACTTGAGACAATCTTGTACAGTGGATTCCAAGGAATCCACTTTAGCCGTCAATTGGTTGATTTTAATACTGCCCTCACTCCATCTAGCAAGATCATCGGGCTCACTAACAGGTACATTGGTTTTAAGGTTTTCCTTCCTTTCCATCAATTCCACAGATCTGCCCTCATCACTGCTTGGTGATTCATTGGGTCTTTTAGACATTCTCTTCTTCCTAGAAGAAGCAGAGATGCCCCCCCTTGTGGTTTATTGGCACCGGGGTCCTTTGAGTAATTCCTCAAAAGAGTCATCACTCAAAGTTGCCGAGGTTTGGGTCCTAATGATGTTTTCACTGTCCTGTGCACCCACCTTTGGGGCATCAGTAGTGAAAGCCCTCCCCTCATGTCCTCTCTCCTCCTTGGAGGACAACTCTTTGAGCCTGGGGTGTGACTCGATTTGTCCCCTGGTGTCCTTTGAAGAAAATTTCTTTCTTTTATAGATTGTGGAAATGTTTTGGGTTTTGTCTGGTAGGTCTTCCACAGAGTGAAGAGTAGCACTCTGCAGATTTATATCAAGTTCCTGGGACACATTCAGGACTTCTGTTTGAGTTGGTGATTGAGTGGCTATTTGGATTGGTGTTTGGGCTGTATTTGGTGATGGAGTGGGTTGAGGTTCAACTTGGGTTGTAGCAATGGTTGAACCCTCTCCAATATTGGGATGATCTTTGATCATGTTAGGAAACAGAGGGGTTTCCTTGCCCGAAAATTTAAATTGTTTTCTCATATTTGAGAAAACTTTCTTGTTCAACTCAGGTAATATAAAAATGTTTTTAGGAGTTGACAAGTTTTGTAATTCACAGTTTATGATATGTTGTAGAAATCTGGGATACATTAAAAATTTAGAAGAACTAAGATTTCCCAACATACCATCAAATATCATGTATGAAAAATTAAATACTTGGTCTGTGCATAAACAGACAACAGCAGAGGCTATTGCCTTATTAAACTCATTCCAAGTACTTCTTTTTGGAGAAATACAATGCTGAATGGTATGTATTAAAAATTTCCATTGTGGGGAGAGAAGACCCTTTTGAAAGGTTACTATGTTCAGTCTACCCTCATATCCCATTTTTTGTAAAATTTCAGCAATGTATTCCTTAGGAAGAGTGAACATACCTGAATCATCGTGTAATTGTAGATGGTGTCTGATTGATTGTTCTGTGACTGTGATGTGCTTTCCATCTACTTTAGATTTTATCATTGATGATGTCGTTCCTTCTGTTCGCTCAGCATTGGTCCAGAAATCCACCAAGTGCTGTTGATATGATTTTGGTTTTACAGTTAAGGCAAACTGTATATATGAATTTCTCAAGAATTTTACGATCGGACGGAAATCTTTTGTTCCGTCGGGATTCTTTAAAAATGCAACCATATTGTGGAATTCTTAGTATTTGAGATCGGTTTGTACATCGAGAGCTTGTAAAGTTGCCATTGTTGTTGAGTTTTTGCAAGAATTTTGTTGCTTATGAAGGGTGTTTGATCGTACACTAGGGTTTGTCGAGAGGTTTTAGCAAATCGAAGTGAAGATAATGCTAAATTAATCGTCTGCCGCCTTTTATATCTTTCGATTTAACCTGCAAAACTACGAAAATAGCCTTCGAATCATAACATAACGGTTATTTTCATGGGGGTTAGTTTGGTAATTGTGATTCTGAAAGACCAGTAGTAAATAAGATATCAGTAGTAAAGCGTCAGTAGTATCTACTAACATCAGTAATGACTAAGGATTTTGACATCAGTAGTAACTATAGACATCAGTAGTAACCATTAACACACAAGACCAGTAGTATATGTGAGTACCAGTAGTACTGACTTACCAGTAGTATTTGTGTAAACCTAATATACACCAGTAGTAATGAACTACCAGTAGTATTTTGTGCATACACTTTCATACCAGTAATGCAGATATACCAGTAGTAAAACACTTAAGTAAATAAATAATATTTTACAACACTAACTTTACACATGATTTTAAGTGAGATTTTAAGTTATTAAAATCATTCCAATACTGCTAACCAAGAAGTTGAATCTTCCTACATCAAATGCTTTTGTAAAAAGATCTGCTAATTGATCATCAGTATGAATTTTAACTACTTTGATTAATTTCTTTTCATTGCAATCTCTTATAAAATGAAATCTAATTTCAATGTGTTTGGTTTTAGAGTGTTTTACTGGATTATTCACAATACTAATAGCACTTTGATTATCAATAAAAATAGGAGTTTTAAGGATAGAGATACCAAAGTCTAGAAGCTGGTTTTGAATCCACAGTACTTGAGCACAGCAAGCAGATGCAGCTACATATTCTGCTTCAGCAGTAGATGTTGATACATTTGTTTGCTTCTTACATTGCCATGACACCAGTCTTGATCCAAAGAATTGACATCCACCAGTAGTGGACTTTCTATCTTGACATTCTCCTCCATAGTCACTATCTGTATAGGCTATGAGTTCAAATGGTGAATCATGTGGATACCATAGACCTAGTGATGGTTTGCCTTTCAAGTATCTGAATATTCTTTTAACAGCCTGCAAGTGTAGTTCTTTGGGTCTTGCTTGATATCTTGCACACACACAAACACTATACATAATGTCAGGTCTTGATGCAGTTAAGTACATCAAAGAGCCTATCATTGATCTATATAAGTGTTCATCTACATCCTCCCCCTCAACATCAGGATGTAGGTGTTTGTGTGTTTCCATTGGAGTACTAGCACTTTTACTGTCTTTTAAGTCAAACTTTTCCAAGATGTCTTTGACATATTTTGATTGATTTATCAAAATACCATCAGTTCTTTGATTGACTTGGAGTCCAAGGAAGAAGTTCATTGGACCCATAGAGCTCATCTTGAATTTAATCTGCATCAGTTCTTCAAATTCTTTGCACAATGTATCATTGGTTGAGCCAAAAATGATATCATCTACATAGATTTGTACCAGTAGTATATCATCCTTGACTTTCTTTGTAAACAATGTTTTATCAATGGCTCCTCTTTTAAAGTTGTTCTTCAATAAGTATGATGATAATGTGTCATACCATGCTCTTGGTGCCTGATGTAGGCCATATAGAGCTTTATCTAATTTGAACACATAATCACCATGTTTTGGATCTTCAAAACCTGGAGGTTGGCAAACATATACCTCTTCTTCAATTTTCCCATATAGGAAAGCACTCTTAACATCCATTTGATAGACTTTGAATTTCTTGAATGAAGCATATGCTAGAAATATTCTTATTGCTTCAATTCTAGCAACAGGAGCATATACTTCATCATAGTCTATTCCTTCTTCTTGAGTGTATCCTTGGGCTACAAGTCTGGCTTTATTCTTGATCACTATACCTCTTTCATCTTTCTTGTTTCTGAATATCCATCTTGTTCCAATGGCTCTTTTCCCTTTGGGTAGAGGTACAAGTGTCCAAACAGCTTGTAATTTAAATTGAAGGAGTTCTTCTTGCATTGCCTCAATCCAGTTTGAGTCCTTCATTGCTTGTTGGATCTTCTTTGGTTCATCCTGAGACAGAAAGCATTCATACATACATTCATTAGCAATTAAACTTATATTACACATATTTGCAGTTAAACTTTTGTTTAATTTGCTTCTTGTTTGTAGTGGTGAGTTAACATCACTTAGAACAAGGTCTAAAGGATGGTTTTTCTGAGTCCTTGTAGTTGTAGTTTTATCAACTACTAGTTGATTTTCAAGATTGGACTCATTTGTCTCAGGCAGTTGTTCATCTTGTGTTCCTTCATTGTCATTGAAGTTTGGTTCATCATCATCTTGGTCAGAATTACTACTGCTATTGTCTTCGTTGAGATCAGTAGTATTGTTGTTGTTACTGGTGTCAGTAGTATCTTGAGAATCTAGGTTATTGTTGAGACCAGTAGTATTTTCAGTACTATTACTGGTACCAGTAGTATTGGAATTACTACTGACCTCATTCTCAGAGTTACTACTGCTTTCAATATTTGAGTTATTACTGACATCAGTATTAACTATGGGAGCAGTATCAACTATTATGTATCTCATCTTTTCTTGACCAGTATTAACAGATGATGTTCCTTCTTTTTGATTGTGACAATTTGAATTACCTACATTGAAATTTATATTAGGATTAAAGGATTTGGTTAGATTGTCTATGTCAAATAGCCAATCTGGACCATTTCCTTGTTCATTAGGTACATTTTCATTAAAGGATACATTGATGCTTTCTTCAATTATCCTTAGTCTTTTGTTGAATACTCTGTATGATTTGCTTTGAGTAGAGTATCCCACAAAGATTCCATCATCTGCTTTGCAGTCAAACTTACCAATTTGTTCTCTTGTAATCAAAATAGTACAAGGACAACCAAATGATTTTAAGAAACTTATAGAAGGTTTTCTTTTATTGAAAAGTTCATATGGTGTTTTAAAATGTGGCTTCACTATTAATACTCTGTTTTGAACATAACAAGCAGTATTAACAGCTTCTGCCCAAAAAGTAATTGGTAATTTTGAGTCTGCAAGCATTGATCTTGCTGCTTCAATGATGGTTCTATTTCTTCTTTCAGCTACACCATTTTGTTGTGGAGTTCTAGGTGAGCTGTATTGCCTGTCAATACCTTTAAGATCACAAAAGTTAATTAAGTTAGCATTTTTAAATTCTGTTCCATTATCACATCTTATGGCTTTCACTTTTTGATAAGATGTGTTTTCCAGTTTGACAATTAAGTTCTTTATGAGTTCACTTGTTTCATCCTTTGTCCTGAGAAAGAAAACCCATGTATATCTGGAAAAGTCATCAGTAATAACAAGACAATATTGTTTCTTTCCAATACTCATTACATTTGTAGGTCCAAAAAGGTCCATATGTAAGAGTTGTAAAGGAACAGAAATAGAGTTTACAATTTTGGACTTATGAGAAGTCTTGTGTTGTTTACCTTTTAGGCATGCAACACAGTGATGATCACACATGAATTGTTTTTGAGGTAGTCCAATGACCAGATTTCTTTTTACTAAATTATTCATGTTTTTGAAATTTGTGTGACACATCCTTCTATGCCATAGTTCTGATTCAGTGGTGTTTGCCTTGGATATAAAACAGTTGACCTCATTTGTAGAAATGAGTTCTCCCCCTATATCCAGGCAATACACATTGTTTCTCCTTGGAGTTCTTAAAACAACATATTTTTCATCTAAAATAAAATCAGGAGAAACAATGATGCACTCAATATCTGTGAAAAGAATCTTGTTCTTTTTATCACAAACTTGAGACACACTGACAAGATTGTATTTTAGTTCAGCTACATAAAATACATCATCAAAGGTAATTTTTCCATTAGTAACAGTACCTTTACCTGTAATCTTACCTCCCTGGGGATTCTCACCAAATGCCACATATCCTCCGTCAAATGACTTGAAATCTTTAAGAAATTGCAGATTTCTAGTCATGTGCCTTGAGCATCCACTATCAATATGCCATGTTCTTCCTTCTTCTGGGATCTGAATGCTCTGCACAAATGAGTAAAGGATTAGTTAAGTTTGGGAACCCAAGCTTTATATGTCTTGGGTTCATCCTTTGAGAAATAAGCTTTTGGGGATTTAACTTTAAAGACTTTTGGTACCCATACTTGTTTATTACTGGTGTTTTGTTTTACTACTGTCCTTTTGGAGTTATTACTGGTGTGAGAATTTCCTACTGATCTTGGTTTATACCCATTGTTTTTAGCTTTTGAATACTTTACTACTGATGGACCAGTAGTATTTGGGTACTTACCATGTTTAGAATGACCAGTAGTGTTTTTAGAGTTACCACCAGTAGTATTTTTGAAAGTTGTTTTGGGAGCAGTAGTATTTTTGAAATTAGGGTTTTTACCAGTAGTATTCTTGTACTGGTACCATACAGCATTATAATTAGGGTTAACACCAGTAGTAAATTTGTTAGAGTTTCTACTGGTGTTGGAAAATTTAAAATAGTGTTTATTTTGATTGGATTTTCCATTGTTCTTGAAGTAATTGCTGTTCTTTGGGCTGCCAACTCTTCTGTTTTGCACAAATCTTGGTGCACTTCTTCCAAATCTTGGAGTTTCAGCAATTGGAGTTTTGACTGTATTTACTACTGAAGGACCAGTAGTATCTTTTAACCTTTGAGTTTTTGCATTTTCTTTAAAAACCTTAAATTCCTTTAACTCCTTGCAATTTATTGGATTGAAGTGACAATCCTTTGCTAAATGATTCACTTTGTTGCAAATAACACATTTTAATTTATTTTCTTGAGCCTTTATTGTTTTTCTTTGTTCTAAGAGTTGGTTTCTATTTCTTTGGTTTCCTCTTTTTAGAATTTTGGGTATATTTTCTGCATTATATTTAGGAGAATCATTTGGACTTTGAGCTGTGTGAAAACTTGTATCAATTGATTTTGGTGATTCAGTTTGAGATATTGTAAATTCAATTGATTGCTCATCATCAGAAGAATCATTTGATTCAGATGTTTCAGTATTAGATTCAATTTGATTTTCAGTTTTTAATTCATTAATGATTCTTTCTGAACTGTTTTTAAGTGGAGGAATGAATTTATGTGGAGGTGGTACAGCATGATATCCCACCCCATGAACAACCTTTTCAGTAGTTTGATTATTAGTTAATTCATCTAGGATTTTAGTGCTTCTTTCAAACTTTTTAATTGTTAATTTATTTTGTTCAATTTCAAGCTGACATTCTTCGAATTTACTTGTTAGTTCTTTATTTTTTGTTTCATAGAACTCTTTCTCATCCACAGCTTGAAGCAATTCTTCCTTGATCCGTTGATCAATCATCTTGTACACCTTTATTTGATGTTCTTGATCAGCAATCACACTATCAAACTCATGATTTCTTCTGATTGCTTTTGCTAGATCTTCATTTAATTTAGTACAAAAATATGTTAAATAAGGATAATTCGTTTAAAGAACGTAGGAATTGGTTTCGTGTCGTTTGGACACCGTATGAGAAAGTTATGAGCGAAACCGGGTCGAACCAAAGATGAAAAAGTGCAGCCCTGCTGCCTAAGGGACTTCGCGTCGCGAAGTGAAGATCACGATCGGGAACATGGACCAGAGAGTTTGGCCTTTCGTCGCGAATAGTTCCCGCCAGCATAACGATCGCGAAGTATTGGAGAAACGCAAAGTTCGCGTCGCGAACTTTGTTCGCGTCGTGATCTCCTATCTGGCAGCATTAAAGTCGGGTTGAAGCTCATTTAATGCATTTATAAACCCTAGTTTTCTTCTCTCGAGTTCATAGGCGATTTTGGGTGCAAACCATCATTTGGAGCTGATTTCTTCATCAAATCTTGGAGATTCTTGTTCCTAGTTGAAGATCTAAGGTAAATCTTCATCTCTCTTGTGTTATAAGTCTTAGATTCAAGTAGGGAAGCTTGAATCATAAACCCTAGTTATGGATTTGTTCATGAATGGTTAAATGGAAGTGAAATAACTTAGATCTATGGTATTTTGTCAAGGAAAACGTGGTCATGTTTTGGATACACGAAAATGTGGTGATTTATGAACTTAGGGTTTGGTGATTTTGGGGAAAATGGTGCTAGTAGTTAGCTAGCCATGGATTATGTAGTTAGTATTGATAAATGATGCAAACCATTGTATTGGTTTTGATAATAGGTTACCGGTTGGTGGATTTGAGGCATTCAAATCTTGAGAAGTGATATTGGTGTTCAAGGAACACAACATTGGATAAGCTTGGCTAAGGTGAGTACATGTGAACTTACAAACTGGGTACATAGCTAGTAAATGTTTTTATGATTAAATGATTTTTATCGAGTCTTTAAGTAATTTAGTCATTTATGTGATATTTGATGAATTGCTTGTTTGATAACGAAATGATTGATTGATTGAGAAATGATGGAGCTATAAGCTCATAATGATAAAAGATAAGTAATGATTATGATGATGATGATGACGATGATACCCCTAGGACCGTAGTAGATTGGAGGCATTCCGGTTATTACGGTACCTTAAGGTTAGTGGTAGATTGGAGGCATTCCGATTACCCAATACCTATGAGTTCCGGTAGATTGGAGGCATTCCGATTACCGTGGAAATGATGGTCTTGATAGATTGGAGGCATTCCGATTATCTTGACGTTGGCCAATGATGAAAGTGATAAAGTGACCCAAAACAAACTTAATAATATTATTTTAAGATTAAATGATATTATGTGACTAATTGTTTATCGGGTCTAAAACCCATGTATCTCACGAGGCAATTTTGTCTCACGTACTATGTTTGTGTTTTTGCTATGTACTCAGGATCGGGATCGAAGAATTAGGAGGCTCGTTTAGAAGAGGCCTTGTTGAGATTAGCTCGGTGTTGATGATTAGAGTCCTTATCCTATGGTTAAGATATAATTTGTAACACCGTTTTTGTAAACTCTGATAATCTCGAACAAGAAACCTTTTCGTTTTTGTAAAACCGGCATTTGAGGTTAATACAATATTATGTATTTTTGGATTAAATGATATTTAAATGTTGTTTTGAAAATTGAGGTGTTACAACTTGGCACCGGAGAGGCAAGTAGAATTCCGTATTGATTTAGTTCCGGGAGCGACGCCGATAGCTCGTGCTCCATACCGATTGGCTCCCACCGAGATGCGGGAATTGATGTCCCAATTGCAAGAGTTACTCGACAAAGGATTTATTCGTCCTAGCTCGTCTCCATGGGGTGCGCCCGTATTATTTGTTAAGAAGAAAGACGGTTCTATGAGAATGTGCATTGACTACCGAGAGTTGAACAAGATGACTATTAAGAACCGGTACCCATTGCCTAGAATCGACGATTTATTTGATCAACTTCAAGGTGCCGACTATTTCTCGAAGATCGATTTGAGATCGGGTTACCATCAAGTTCGAGTGAAAGAAGGAGATACCGAGAAGACGGCGTTTCGTACACGCTATGGGCATTACGAGTTTTTGGTGATGCCATTTGGGTTGACTAATGCACCGGCCATTTTTATGGATCTTATGAATCGGGTTTGCAAACCATTCCTCGACAAATTTCTTATCGTATTTATTGACGATATCCTTATTTATTCAAAAACCGAAGAAGAACACGAGAGTCATCTAAGACAAACGTTAGAAGTGCTACAACGAGAGAAATTGTATGCTAAGTTTTCTAAGTGCGAATTTTGGATTCGAGAAGTCCAATTCCTTGGTCATGTCGTGTCTCGAGAAGGAATCAAAGTTGACCCGTCAAAGATTGAAGCGGTTATGAAGTGGGAACCGCCACGAACTCCAACCGAAGTGAGAAGTTTTCTCGGCCTTGCCGGATATTACCGTCGATTTATTCAAGACTTTTCTCGAGTGGCGACACCACTCACATTGTTGACCCGAAAGAGTAGTGAGTTTGTGTGGGGAGAAAAACAAGAAAATGCATTTGCTACATTAAAGGAAAAATTGTGTAACGCCCCGATTCTCACGTTACCCGAAGGTATGGAAGACTTCGTCGTGTATAGTGATGCTTCACATAAAGGTTTGGGTTGTGTTTTGATGCAACGGGGGAAAGTGATTGCTTACGCCTCGAGACAACTAAAGAATGCGGAAGAAAGATACACGACTCACGATTTGGAATTGGCGGCGATAGTATTTGCTTTAAAGTTATGGAGACACTACTTATATGGTACAAGGTGTACGTTGTATACGGATCACAAAAGTCTTCAATACGTTTTCACTCAAAAAGACCTAAATATGAGGCAAAGGAGGTGGATCGAATTGATACAAGATTATGATTGTGAAATTGTCTACCATGCGGGGAAGGCCAATGTGGTAGCCGACGCCTTAAGCCGAAAAGTTTATGAAAAGCCGATAAAGGGAAAGCTAACACGTATTGAAGTAGTCTCGAGTATAGTAGAACGGATCAAGAATGCCCAACGGGAAGTGATGGAGAAAGATGAATTAAGGCAAGAGCGTTTGGGAAAGAACCAACACTTCGTGGAAAACAAGCAAGGGTTGAAAACCGTCGGTGGTCGAATTTGGGTTCCCAAGTTCGGGGGTACCCGAAAGGAGTTACTAAATGATGTTCATAAGTCTAAGTATTCGATCCACCCGGGAAGTACAAAAACGTATCAAGATATGAAGAAGATGTATTGGTGGCCCGGGATGAAGGCAAGAGTGGCAAAGTATATTTCTAAGTGTGCCACGTGTGCACAAGTAAAAGCCGAGCATCAAGTACCTTACGGGGTAGCTCAATCGTTACAAATCCCGGCCGGAAAATGGGATGATATAACAATGGATTTCATTGTTGGATTGCCAAAGACGAGCAAGAACCACGACGCCATTTGGGTCATAGTTGATCGGTTGACCAAAAGTGCATTATTCTTGGCGATTCGAGAAACCATGCCACTTGAGAAATTGGCAAAGTTGTATGTGGATGAAGTGGTAAGACTTCATGGGGTCCCGTTGTCAATTGTGTCCGATAGAGATGCGAGGTTTACCTCGAGATTTTGGAGATCGTTACAAGAAGAGTTGGGAACGAAATTGCGGTTGAGTACGGCTTACCACCCGCAAACCGATGGTCAAAGTGAGAGAACCATTCAAACGGTTGAGGATATGCTAAGATCGTGTGTGCTAGACTTTGGAGGTAAATGGGATGAACATTTACCGTTAGTTGAGTTCTCCTACAATAATAGTTACCAATCGACCGTTAAGATGCCGCCTTATGAGGCGTTGTATGGTAGGAAATGTAGGACTCCATCGTGCTGGCTCGAGGCCGGTGAGACGAAACTCACGGGTCCCGAAATTGTTAAGTTGACCAATGAAAAGATTGGGATAATCCAAACAAATATGAAAATAGCCCAAGATCGACAAAGAAGCTACTCGGGTTTGAAAAAGAGACCGTATGATTTGAATGTTGGAGACATGGTGATGTTGAAAGTATCGCCTTGGAAAGGCGTAATGCGGTTTGGTAAGAAAGGCAAATTGAGCCCAAGGTATGTTGGCCCGTTTAAGATTTTGAAACGGGTCGGGTTGCAAGCTTTCAAGTTAGAACTCCCACCCGAACTTCAAGGTGTTCACGATACGTTTCATGTAAGTTATTTGAAGAAGTTCGTGGGTGAAGTTGAAAATATAATTCCGTTGCAAGAATCGCGGGTTGATGCCCCGAACCGGTTGATAGAAGAACCCGAAGCCATATTAGAGACAAAGACCAAGAAACTTAGAAATAAAGAGATTGAGTTGGTGTTGGTCAAGTGGAAGCATTCCCTTGGACCGAACTTGACTTGGGAAGTCAAGGATGAGATTCGGAAAAGATACCCGAACTTCGTGAACTATGATGAGATTCCGAGGACGGAATCTCCTTAAGGGGTAGATAGTTGTAACGACCCGAATTTTGTAAATAAATAAATTGTACAAAAATATGTTAAATAAGGATAATTCGTTTAAAGAACGTAGGAATTGGTTTCGTGTCGTTTGGACACCGTATGAGAAAGTTATGAGCGAAACCGGGTCGAACCAAAGATGAAAAAGTGCAGCCCTGCTGCCTAAGGGACTTCGCGTCGCGAAGTGAAGATCACGATCGGGAACATGGACCAGAGAGTTTGGCCTTTCGTCGCGAATAGTTCCCGCCAGCATAACGATCGCGAAGTATTGGAGAAACGCAAAGTTCGCGTCGCGAACTTTGTTCGCGTCGTGATCTCCTATCTGGCAGCATTAAAGTCGGGTTGAAGCTCATTTAATGCATTTATAAACCCTAGTTTTCTTCTCTCGAGTTCATAGGCGATTTTGGGTGCAAACCATCATTTGGAGCTGATTTCTTCATCAAATCTTGGAGATTCTTGTTCCTAGTTGAAGATCTAAGGTAAATCTTCATCTCTCTTGTGTTATAAGTCTTAGATTCAAGTAGGGAAGCTTGAATCATAAACCCTAGTTATGGATTTGTTCATGAATGGTTAAATGGAAGTGAAATAACTTAGATCTATGGTATTTTGTCAAGGAAAACGTGGTCATGTTTTGGATACACGAAAATGTGGTGATTTATGAACTTAGGGTTTGGTGATTTTGGGGAAAATGGTGCTAGTAGTTAGCTAGCCATGGATTATGTAGTTAGTATTGATAAATGATGCAAACCATTGTATTGGTTTTGATAATAGGTTACCGGTTGGTGGATTTGAGGCATTCAAATCTTGAGAAGTGATATTGGTGTTCAAGGAACACAACATTGGATAAGCTTGGCTAAGGTGAGTACATGTGAACTTACAAACTGGGTACATAGCTAGTAAATGTTTTTATGATTAAATGATTTTTATCGAGTCTTTAAGTAATTTAGTCATTTATGTGATATTTGATGAATTGCTTGTTTGATAACGAAATGATTGATTGATTGAGAAATGATGGAGCTATAAGCTCATAATGATAAAAGATAAGTAATGATGATGATGATGATGACGATGATACCCCTAGGACCGTAGTAGATTGGAGGCATTCCGGTTATTACGGTACCTTAAGGTTAGTGGTAGATTGGAGGCATTCCGATTACCCAATACCTATGAGTTCCGGTAGATTGGAGGCATTCCGATTACCGTGGAAATGATGGTCTTGATAGATTGGAGGCATTCCGATTATCTTGACGTTGGCCAATGATGAAAGTGATAAAGTGACCCAAAACAAACTTAATAATATTATTTTAAGATTAAATGATATTATGTGACTAATTGTTTATCGGGTCTAAAACCCATGTATCTCACGAGGCAATTTTGTCTCACGTACTATGTTTGTGTTTTTGCTATGTACTCAGGATCGGGATCGAAGAATTAGGAGGCTCGTTTAGAAGAGGCCTTGTTGAGATTAGCTCGGTGTTGATGATTAGAGTCCTTATCCTATGGTTAAGATATAATTTGTAACACCGTTTTTGTAAACTCTGATAATCTCGAACAAGAAACCTTTTCGTTTTTGTAAAACCGGCATTTGAGGTTAATACAATATTATGTATTTTTGGATTAAATGATATTTAAATGTTGTTTTGAAAATTGAGGTGTTACAATGCTCTTCTGCTTGGAAGCTCCAGTCATAGCCTTGTCCTTGTTGTGACACAAGAGCAGTTGATTTTGATCTTTTGTCTGGTTGAGGACATTCTTTTGCAAAGTGACCAAGGTTGTTACAGTTGTAACACTTGACTTTAGTCTTGTCAAATCCTGCTTTGTCACCTTTGTTGAAATTGAGGCTTGTCCTACCAGTTCTTTTTAAGAATCTTTTGGTCCTTAGGCTCAGCATAGCCATCTGCCATTTAAGATCCATCTCCTCAAGATCATCTGGATTCAATTGTTCCAAGTCATCACTAATCAATGCAGTATGCACATGACTAGTGAAGAAGGATTCTCTTGCAGTATCCTCAGAATCTGCAGCCTTTCCTGTGGAGGTTTCTTGCCCTTGACCTGTACTAGACACAAATGCAGCATTGTTAGAAGAAATAGAAGGATTTTTGTGATTTACCTCAGTTTCAAACACTCTGAGATCATTATAGAGTTCATCTAACTCCTTTTCTTCTAGAGCATCTCTTTGTCTATACACCACTGTGTACATGGCCCATTCTTCACTAAGAGACCTTAGGAACTTCATGTTGACATCTTCTTGATCCATCTTTACACCAACTTGGTTGAGTTCACCAATTAGTTTGTTGAATCTGTCAAACACTTGAGTGAGTGTTTCATTGGGCTTTCCTTTGAAATTTTCAAAGTCTTGTTTGAGAACAGACTTCATGTTTCTTTTTGTACTCTTTGTCCCAACGAATCTCTTCTCCAGTGCTTCCCAAAGCAACTTAGCATCATCATATTCAACAAAGAGATGTTGATAGTCATTAGGAATGGCCAGTAGGAGAGTGCTTAGAGTTTTGAGTTCGATGCCTTTATCTTTCTTCTCCTTCTCACATTTAAGTTTGTCTGCCTCAGTTACATAGCTGCTTGCTTGAACTTGACCAGTTTTGTTTCCTTCACAAACGACTTCCCACATGGAATAATCTGTAATAAGCATGTATTGCTTAATACGATTCTTCCACATCCCAAAGTTATTGGGAGTGAGCATAGGAATTTTGTTGGCCTGAGTGCTTTCATTATTATCAGTCATGATTAATAATGTGTGTGTTTTAAAGATTAAAAACTTTTTGTTGTTCTTAACAAATAGTAGATCTAGAACCAATAAGCTCTGATACCACTTGTCAGGATCGATTAACTATAGACGAGTTAATAAACACCTTAGATCTAATTGATGATAGAAGTTGCAGCGGATCAACACTATATCAATAATTAAGAACAATGAACTGTATGAACAATATGCAAGAATATTAAGAACACAGTTTCACAAAAAGCTTCAATGTATATTATTGAGTTAACAATACACACGTACGTTTACAATTCGTAAGGAACATACTTATAGTAGTCCTTGAAGCTAAACTATTTACCCTAGTTATTCTAGGACTTGATTTACATCGAATAATAAAAGATATACATTAATTTACATTCTATAACTATCTCTACGAAGATCTCGGACTTGATATCTTCCAAAAACGCGTATCAGTAGTAAATCCATAATCAACGTCAGTAGTAACTATAATGATCAGTAGTATCTTCAATCTTCTCATGATCAGTAGTAACTTAGTTATAGTGAACACCAGCATCAACTTCATCAGTAGTAAATGTTTCTGCCCCATCAGTACTAAGTATATCAGTACTAACTGCAACATCAGTAATAAGTTGATCTGTGTTTTGCTCCAACAAAAACTAAATATATTAGTTGTGTCACGATTGGTATCAATTTTATACAATATATGGAAAATAAAATACAAGAACTAGAAAAAATAACGGGAACTTTTCTTGACTGATTCTTTTATGAGTTCTTTTTTAATATGTGAATATTATGTTAGATGGGAAAAAGGAAGTAACAAGATGCACAGGGGATTTGTCACTAGAATAGTTGGATCCCTAGTCTTCTAGAACAAACCAAATTAATTGTTTTTGCGGTCATCTTTTTTCCTACCAAACGTGACGATCACAAGTGAGACAGAAAGGAAAATACAAACTCACACCAAAACAGTTGGCATAATATAATACCAAGGTTAATCACGTAACCATCAGGGTTAGAGGGTAAGATATAGTGGCGCTACCTCCTTCGCCATCTCTAATTTCGCATGTTTTTCACCCACGCTACCCCATCACATTGTAATATGAGGTAAGTGAGGGGCTTCGTTGGTTTTGTTACGGAAGAGAGATGAGAGAGAATAGTTTCTTTTAAGGGTATTTTGTAAGTCACCACCACCAACAACCATCACATGTGATTCAATACATTAACACCACCACCATCTCATGTGCATTAAATCACATGTGATTGCACACCGTCGACTACCACCATCACCGACCACCACCACCTCATGTGTATTAAATCACATATGATTCAACACCGCCGACCACCACCACCACCCCATATGTATTAAATTACATGTGATTTAACACCGACGACTACCACTATCACCATCAACTTCTGCTGGCCACCGTCTCCACCACCGGCAACCTCTCGCGCCAACATCAACTGCTTTCAATCACATGTGATTGCGTATCCAATCAAATTTGATTGAGGCTGCCGGAGGTGGCAGCCGGCGACGATCGGCGGCCGGCGGCCGGAGGTGGTTGGAGGCGGTAGTGGCCGGCGGTGGTGGTTGTATATTGAATCACATGTGATTTGATGATGGTGGTGGATGAGAGATCTTTTGATCTAATAGCTAAAATTTATCCCTTAAAACTTTAAAAAAATCAAAGAATTTCTTAAATACAACTCTTAATTTAATACACACAAATTAATAATTGGAAAAACAAATCAAACAAAATCCTCCTTTTTTTAGTATGGAAGTTGCCTTACGGGGGAAAAAAGAGGTTGAACAACCAATTTATTATGTTATCCGTAAATTCCTTAGTCCTGCGTTAAGCCATATAATATAAAGGTAAGATAGACAAACTATTTGTTAAACTACTTAATTACCTATCATAATAATTTTCTTACAAAATTCTAATTATTATTAAACGAGTTAGTAATCAGAAATTAAACTCCATATCTATCATTTTAGTATTTTACCCTTTCGGACTTTTGAGTATCACACTTTTACATTAAAAACTTGATCTCTTAAACTTTCTAATATCAAAAGTAATCATAACAATGATATCCAAAAGTTAGACTTTAGTTGTTTATCAATCATAAGTGGGTAAGTAGTGGTAAAAGCATTTATATATATAATTTGGTAATGGTATGTGGAGGAAGTAGTAGTGGCTATGACATGATTTTGACACTGTATTTTGTGGCTATCTTTTGTTTATGTTAATGTACCTGCAACTATTTTTGCCCCCCTTCTTAAAAGAGAACAGTTAGTATGGGGCCAGAGAATATTTTCTAGTTGCTTTATTATTCATTTTGATTTTGATTTAGATGGTGAATCACTAAATTATTCCAGCAAATTTATTAAACTCAAGATTTGTGTAATAATTGTATTGGTGTTTGGTGTTACAAATAGCTTGATTCATAAATAGATAGCGAAGATTTAATAGCAGTTAAAAAAGAAAAAAAAAGAATCTTATTCATTTAAGTCAACCAAGATTCATAAAAGAAATAAGAGTTTTTATAATGACAGCCTCTAGGGGCTGTCATAAGACACGCTATATAAATTTGTACAACAATCTATAACAAACTCCTTAAGTTTAGGAATTACTCCATTGTATAATTTTTTATGTACTTAGAGATAACCCTTAAAACTGTCATTATCAAAACCCAAGAAATAATTACAACGCAGCGTTCATCATTAGATGTAGAAAAATTGAACAGTTTGCAAAATAAATTCATGGAACTACTAAAAAAATGATAAGTGGTTTAGGAAAACTACGAACTTTAAATGGGTTTTGCTTTAACATTGTTTGTGGTTAACATACATTAAAAAACAAACACTTTTTTTACTTGTAAACGACATATATTTGGTTAAAACTGTCATTATCAAAACGCAAGAAATAATTACAACGCAGCGTTCATCGTTAGATATAGAAAAATTGAACAGTTTGCAAAATAAATTCATGGAACTACTAAAAAAATGATAAGTGGTTTAGGAAAACTACGAACTTTAAATGGGTTTTGCTTTAACTTTGTATGTGGTTAACATACATTAAAAAACAAAACACTTTTTTTTTCTTGTAAACGACAGATATTTAGTTAACATCTTCTTTGCAGATGTTGTACACACCGCATACGTTCTACCTGTTAAAGAAGAGACAACACCCAACATAAGAAGTATTTTCTTGGGTGTATGGTTTTTTCTTTGGACTGTATATATTTTGCTTTTAGTCTTAAAATATAAAAACACAAACTTGGATAAGTTTTAAAAATAGTGTTCGAACTCGAATTCAAATATTTATACAATGTTTGTGTTCGAGCTCAATACTCATTTAGTGATATAACATTTCATTTTTATAACACCTCAATTTTTAAAACACTTTTTAAATCATTTAAAAATACAATTTCCATGTTATCAAAAATATGGTTTAACAAAAACCCTTGAAAAGATTATCAGAGTATTAAATTAATCCGGTGTTACAAAAATAATATCATAACCATAGGATAAAGGGATCTACCTATAAGCTCCTGAGCTAAACATCTCTAGGCACTTCTATCGCGACCTTCTAATCCTTCAATCTCGAACCTGAGTACATAGCCAAAAACAAAATAGTACGTGAGACAAAATAGTCTCGTGAGATACATGGGTTTTCGACCCATTCTCAAATATAATAAAAATCATTTTCATTACTTTTATTTATTCGCTTATTACTTATTAACTCATGTTCTTATCATTTTCATACATATATACTAGCAAGCTAACTATAAACTTACTCACATCACAATCACATACTTGTAAGCTAACATGTGCTTACACATACTTTATCACATACGTTACAGACCTCTCCGAAGCAAACTCCCCCGATATGGGTTATCTTAGGTAAACTCCCCCGTTTCCGGGTTATCTTTGCTCCCCCGATTTTCGGGTTATCTTTAACTCCCCTGATTTCCGAGTTATCTAAAACTCCCCCGATTTACGGGTTATCTCAACTAGACAGGCTTCTCTTGCGCAGGGTGGTACCTCCCCAAGTAGGTGTCACTAACTCCCCCCGATTGTTGGGTTATCTTTAATCTGGATCTTTTCTCGACACATATAAAATTCATCAAATACGGGCAAATGCCCCAATAATTCATACTCAAAAAATAAATTAGAATACATCTATTCTAATTATTATATCATTCTCATTTTCTCATCTTTTTCATCATAGAGTTTATCATTTAATTCACTAATAAGATTCACTTCTTATTATTCCTAATCATATACATTTTATCTTTACATTGACTAGACTACATATATAGTACTAGTCATATCATACTTATTCTTTAACGATTCAATCATTACTTTTATTAGTATATTTTACTAATAAATGTTATTACTTTAAAATCTTTGTCATGTGCTTAATTATTAAATTCTACCAATAAAAGCCCAATATCATACTCTTTTAGTCATTATCATTATTAATACCTCTTATCAATAAACTCATTAATCAATTTATCTAATCACACTTACTTAAAAGGTCATCAACTACAATAACTATATTCTATTAGCAATTCAATCAAAATTCTTTATCTTTCTAATCACTTTCTTTATCAAAGTATTTATTAATAAAGACTCAATAAATAATATCCACTTTCAAAACTCTTTTACTATGTACTCAATTTAAAAGTTCACATGTACTCACCTTAGTGATTGCTAAATCCAAATCGTGTTTATCAACACGAATCTTTGCTTCCATCCATTGGAACACCTTCAATCCTTAGGTCTTCTTGACCTAACATCAACATATCCACATACTCTAGTTATTATCCATAACTAGTCACAAATTAATCCAGAATAATATTCCTAACCACCAAGTTCAATTAACTTGGTGAAGTCTCAAACCCTAGTTCAAGATTTACACCAAGAAACCTCAGATCTGGCAAGAACGCAAGGTTCTTAAGCTTACAAAGAGTGTTCTACACTCATCTTAGTCATCTTCCCCAAAGATAACTTGGTAGGTTATCCAAACCACCATTTTTCCCCAAATAAAGTTTATAAACTAACTAGGAGATGAAATTTACCTTAGATCTTTCAACTAGAAGATATATCTCCAAGATTTGAGATGAGATCTCCTCAAGAACACCCAAAATCGCCCTTTTCTCTCTCTAAAACGGTTGCATACTTTGGAGTGGAGAGAAATGAGCAAAACCCTAAAAATCCTGTTTTTATGACCTGCACAGCGACGATCGCGTCGCTATTCAATGTCCCGCATCTTTTCACGACACGAGTTCGCGTCGCGAACTCTTACGCGATCTCGATTTCGCGTTTGCATGCTTCGCCATTTTGGGCTGCTGTTTGATCCAAGGATGGTTCGCGTCGTGAACCCTAAGATCACGTCGCGATCTCTCTGCTTCAGCTACACTTGGTTTTCCAACTTGATATAATCCAATTCTTTGCCCGTTTCCGATACCACAAGTCAAAACCGACCATCTAACCAATTTAGCACCTTCAAGGCTTCCATCTAAATATTTTCCATATTTAATTTATAATGTTTCCATTTAAATTATGAACCGAAATTTACGGTCGTTACAATTTTGATAAACTAATTTTCGAATTCGGTAATCTTATTTATGAGATTAAGCTAATAGAGAAATGTTCAAGGAGATCCATCATTTTTACGAAGTCCCGAGGAATAAATCTCACTCATTGATGAATAAGATCTAATTGTCAAGATTAATCATATATTTTATACATGAATGGGTATTTTGGTCATTTGGCACTTACAAAATTATGATTTTTTTATTTTTTATTTTAAATTTGTTTTATCATTTTTATTTTTTATTATTTTTTCGTTAAAAAATAATATTTATTTGATAATTAGTGTAGTACTTAATCACATGTGGTTTTAGTGTTAAATCACACGTGATTGTATATTTAATCACATTTAATATTTTAGTTCAATCACATGTGATTTAATATGCAATCACATGTGATTTAGTATGTAATCACATTATGTATTATTAATGAAAAATATAATAAATTTTTAAAAAAAATAAAAAAAATAAAATAATAATAATTCTAAAATAAAAAATAATTTTTTTTAAAAAATTGACAAAAATACCCCTCAATAATAAAATATATGATTAATGTTGACCATTAGATCTTATTAATCAATAATTGAAATTTCTTCGTCGGAACTTCATAAAAATAATAGACCTCTTTAAAGACAACACTCATAATACATTTAACATAATTTGGCCAAAAATGGCGCCTAACAACTCATGCTGAAAAAATTAAACAGTCAACGTAGGCACATGGGATGGATGGTATGCCTTTATTGACTATAGGGTCGTCTATTTTGGTTAACTTGCTCTCTTTTATACCATATCAGGGAAGGTGCACCCAATTTTTATGTTATAGAAATTAACTAGTAGGTTTTACTCCGTAAGATGTTGTGAGGATTTTTAAATAATACTTAAAATATTATCATCAATAATATTATTAACGAGTATAGTAGGGTCCGTGGTTCGCTACGGTGTATGAAACTTACATTATTTGTTTATCAAGAGATTTATCGTACCAAATTATTCGCTTGTTGCTACTACTGAAACTTAATCTATATCCATTAATTTATTCCAACCAGGAAATAAGTTACCTTTTGTGGGCTTGAGGTAATATTGAATGGCGGGCCACAAAGTTTAAAATAGTCCACCGTAAATTTTTATCCTTCATTTTTAGTTTATTTTTATATTATATTTTATGAAGAGTAATTTATTAATATTTTAATACCATAATTGTACATAGATAGTAATTAAAGAATATCGAAAATTAAATTCTTAATTGTCTATAGTAAATGTATATCCCCAAGAAGTACATCCGCTATGAACATTTAGAGAATACGGAGTAATATTTTACGGTGAAAGAAAAAGGAAGGGCAATAAAGAAAAAACCTAGTAATTTATTATTATTTTATTATAGCTTTAATGTTTAATTAACTTATTTTATTATTTTGTTTTTCTATATTAACTTTTAATATAAAATATTTACTACAAATTTTAATAGGTTAGTATAACTTTGTACGGAGATTCTAATACTTCCTCCAATTTAAAATAAGTGGGGAATGAGCTTCACACCTTTTGAATAAAGTGGGGTTCATGATGTTTAAAAGTAAAGGTAAAGAGTCATTTCACTTTGTTAAAAATAGTTAGTGGGTGTGGGTCCCATTATTTTTTGCCAAAAAATTGGTAATTTTTCAAAGTGTATCACTTATTTCGAATCACCCTAAAAAAGAAAGTGTATCACTTATTTCGAATCGAATGAAGTATTATATTTACGAAAACATACTATTTATTAACAAAATACTTATTTTTATTTTTGAAAAACAAATTTTGCTTGTTTTATTTCCATTAAAAGTAGGAATTTTATAGCATTTGTAACTTTTATTTTCAATAATGAGTTATAGTGGTTTTTTAATTTGTATTTATCAAAACATACTATTAACTAAGTATATACGAAAGGGCTAATGGCTTAGCGGTAAATGTGTTTGCCCCCAATCTTGAGGTTGAGGATTCAAGTCTCATTGTGGACATATGTTGATTTAGGAGTAGATTAGGTTGCCGTTCAAAAAAAAAAACTAAGTATATAAATATATAAATTTTTATTTAAGTAAAGATTATTCATATTAATTTGTCATAAAAAAATCACATTAACGAGATCAGAAAAAAAAATGAAAAAAAGAAAGAATCATTTAATAATTACATTAAGATTAGAAAACTTAATTATCACAAATATGGGTGTATTTAGACAACCCAAAGGGATTTATAATACACCCCAAAAGGGATTCATATATGGTTTGTAGTTTGTAATGTTCCATATTGGTTTCACTAGTCAAACTTCTGAATCTCTAGTATTAAATGACTTATGAAATCATGTACAAATTATTTTGCACAGAGCACACATGCTTCTAAAAAGGTTGGCAACAACACTCCACATGGTGCATTATTACACATCTTCACTTGCTCCTTTTTCATGACGCAAGCCTTACATTTGAAATGACGACATCAATTCTTTTAATTCCTCTTATGAATGAAAACAAAATATTTCATTGCTATATATATTACCATCTATTTCATTCATCTTCCAACTTTTATCACTCATTCACCAACTCCCACACACACACAATGGAAAGAACGCCCCATATTGCTGTTGTACCAAGCCCAGGAATGGGACACTTGATCCCTTTGGTTGAGTTTGCTAAAAAGTTACATAATCACCACAACATCTCTGCCACTTTCATCATCCCAAATGATGGACCTTTATCCAAATCTCAAACTATTTTTCTTGATTCACTCCCCAATGGTTTAAACTATCTCATTCTCCCCCCTGTAAATTTTGATGATTTACCACAAGATACACAAATGGAAACCCGAATTAGTCTCATGGTCACGCGTTCTCTTGGTTCGCTTCGTGATGTTTTCAAGTCCTTAGTTGTAGAAAAAAATATGGTGGCTTTATTCATTGATCTTTTTGGCACGGATGCATTTGATGTTGCTATTGAATATGGTGTTAAGCCTTATATATTCTTTCCATCAACTGCTATGGCTTTATCTTTCTTTCTCCATTTGCCAAAACTTGATCAAATGGTTTCATGTGAGTATAGGGATTTGGTTGAACCGGTTCGGATCCCGGGCTGTGTACCGGTTCGTGGTCAAGACTTGCTTGACCCGGTTCAAGATAGAAAGAATGATGCATATAAATGGGTGCTTCATAATGTAAAAAGGTATAGGATGGCTGAGGGTATAGCGGTAAACAGCTTTAAGGAATTAGAAGGTGGAGCTTTGGAAGTTTTGTTAAAGGATGAACCGGGTAAGCCTAGGGTTTATCCGGTTGGACCATTAATACAAACCGGTTCAAGTAGTGATGTTGATGGGTTAGATTGTTTGAAATGGTTAGATGGTCAGCCATGTGGTTCTGTTTTGTATATATCTTTTGGAAGTGGTGGGACCCTTTCTTCTAATCAACTTAATGAGTTAGCCATGGGCTTGGAGTTAAGTGAACAACGCTTCATATGGGTGGTTAGAAGTCCGAATGATCAACCAAATGCAACCTACTTTAATTCTCATGGTCACAAGGACCCTCTTGGTTTTTTACCAAAAGGATTCTTGGACAGAACAAAAGGTACTGGGTTTGTGGTTCCTTCGTGGGCTCCACAAGCTCAGATCCTGAGTCACAGTTCGACTGGAGGGTTTTTAACCCATTGTGGCTGGAATTCAATTCTTGAAACTGTAGTCCATGGTGTGCCCGTGATCGCATGGCCACTTTACGCTGAGCAAAAGATGAATGCGGTGTCTTTGACCGAGGGTATAAAGGTGGCGTTAAGGCCTACCATCGGTGAAAATGGCATTGTGGGACGTGTGGAAATTGCGAGGGTTGTCAAGAGTTTATTAGAGGGAGAAGAAGGGAAGGCGATTAGGAGTCGAATTAGGGATCTTAAAGATGCAGCTGCTAATGTTCTTAGTAAAGATGGATGTTCTACAAAAACCTTAGGTGATATGGCATCCAGGTTGAAAAATAAGATTTAAGCCTTTAGATCAAGAATCCAAACGATATTGTAAAATATTTATTTTTCTATTGTGTAATAATTAATTGGTGTGTGGTAAATACCTATTTATCATATAACATAATGAAATTTGTGTGAAAATGGTGTGAATTTTTTGTATATATATTTGCATGAGCTACCTAATATGACAATATTATGTATCATATATGTGAAATTGGTAGAAACTAAAGCTTTTAAAAGCGTGGGTTACTTACAATGATTAGTTGGAATCTTAGGTAGTGTTTGGTATATGTGAATGAAAGTCGGAATAGAATTGATCATTTTGATATAATGAAAAGACGTACTCCTTCCGTCTCAAAATTATTGTCTACCAGACAAAAATACGTAGTTTAAGAAAAGTATATTAATTACATTGTGCCGCCAATTAAATTATGTTTTACCACTTAAAAGTTTTTTGATTGGTTGAAATGTAGTAGTGGACAATTATTTTGGAACAAACAAAAATGAAAAGATGGACAATAAAATTGAGATAGAGAGAGTATTTTTTTTTATGAACAGCCAGTTAATAAGTTAGTGCAATGGGCAATATGTCTTCACTCAAACCCTCCACCCATGGGGAATAAACCTCACGTCCACGACGGGACTTGAACCCATGACCTATACACCTTATCTTTTTCACCAATACCATTAGACTATAAGCCTTGGTGGAGAGAGTATTTATTTACCAAGAATGAATAGAATTAGCTACTTCATCAGGAATGTGAGTCCTTCCCTTTTAAAGATTTTTATTCTTAGGTAAGTGTTTTTTTTTTTTTTTTCTATTCCTTTGAAAGAATGAAATGAAAATTCACATTTTTACATAATTTTTATAAAAACTTCTATAAAACATTATTTTTTTATAATTAATATTAACTACAAAATGCATATTTTAATAATAATCTTATATAATTCTTTTAATCTTTAATAATATTAAATTATTTATTTTTCGAAACTTAAGTATTTGTATATTTTATTGAATTATTAACTAATAAGAATTATATATATATAATCTACATAATCAAAAACATTTAATATTAACATTTTTCATTCCTCTATTTTAATTAAACATAATAATGAAATGAAATACACGCACATTCCATTACTACATCCGTTTTATTTTTTTTGTCATTCCATTATATCCAACTACATTTTTTTTGTCATTCCATTATATCCAACTATCAATATGTAGGCCAATCATTTAGAGAGTATTCAAGAATAAATCAATGGGGTTCTAGCTAAATCCTTACTTAGCATGTGCATTGAACTGTTTATTATGGATCTTCCACCACACACCGAGTAATCGTGTGAACGATAGTACTCTCATGATCACTGTCAATAGCGTTGATCTCGTTATGAAATTTATGATCCCGATTACAACCAAGATGATATTCATGTTGTGATTGCATATAATGACGTTGTCAGTTTAGTAGGCGTGTGTCATAATGATGGCAAGGTTATACGACAATTATGTGCGTTACTGGGCAGTAAAGCTAATTCTTCAAGATTCTCGAAAAAGAAAAAAGTTGAATGCTTAATATATAACCATTTATATAAATAACCACAAAGATTTACACATTTCATCCCCATGGAACACATCAAACATCTACAATAACTAATCAGTTCAAATAAATACTCTGTTTTTCTAGCTATTCATGTATCTAAACAATTCTTCATCACTCTAATAAATATACCAAGCCTCTACAATTACCAACATGACAAAAGCACAATTTATAACATATAAAACATAAAAAAATAAAAAAGTTCTTAGATTCTTGCCTTTGCGATTCCATCCCTCAATCATCAAGCAAAACTAAGCTAGCAGTGTAACTAATAGCCCGAAAAGAAGGAGGCAAACCACACGTCTCAAGATCCCACGTCGCATTCTTAATCGCATCAAACAACACAAGTTTTCCATCATTCATCACAATTAAAACTTCATTATCATTTCTCATCAACAATGGTGGAATCGATAACTTAGGCTGTGAAACCACACAAATCTTCTTCCAAGAATCTAAGACACCATAATTGCCCATCACCCACATATCCCATTTTTCACCATTAGGCTCAAAATAATGAGCACATAACGACAAAGATGAAGATTCCCCATATGAAGCTAAGCATAATTGATCATGATTAGGAACAATATTGTTTGGTAATCCAAGTTCATGAAAACTCTCATTGTCTAAATCGAACACCATAATAGCATTCTCCACACACCTAATGGCTTCTTTACAAGCTAGCCAATTCACAAAACCATTTACAAACACATTACTAGACCAACACCTTACTAAGTAACATGGTGCAATTGTGTCTAGTTTCTTCCATGAATTGGTACTAAGAGAATAAACGAACACATCATTGTTAACCTTGAATTTATCCAAATGATAAGCGATTTCAACAACTTTAAACTCAAAATTCCTCAAAACGAAACCAAACCCAATAATAAAGTGTGAAAAATTATCCAGAACATGATGCGGATGATATATTTTCTTGAATTTACTAATACTGGGGTTCCAGAGAATTACTGAGCCGACGTTTGAGTGAAAATTAGTATCGAAGAAACAGATTAAACCCTTGTCGGATCCCACAATTCGGAGGTACCCGTGAAGGGTATTGTAGGGGATATGAAGTTTTAGGGTTTCTTGGAATGAGATTGGAGATCGGAGGGAGTAAAACTGGTCGATGTAATCGGTGGATTCATAGTAGATGAGGAGGTGGCGGCCATCGGCGGTGGTGCCGGAGGAGGAGAGGCGGAGCTTGGTGAAAGATGGGTGGGAGATCAAGAGTCGAGATGAGGTGCAAACACGTCGGAATTGAATTAGAGATTTAAGTGGAAGACGTAAGAGGATGTTGAAGATGATGTCAAGGGGGAGGTGGAAGATCAAGTCTCGAAGACTTGACATTGTGAGAGAAAAAGGGTGGGGTAGGAATTGAATTTTCAGTTGGAGTAATAATTTATAGAAGTCTTAATTATGATTTTATTGTTATACGAAGTATGTTTTTTTTAACGTCACTTATTGATAAAGAAGAGATTGAAAAGAAAAGTATTGGTTCAAATTATTGGTTCAAGTAATTTTATTGCATGAAAAGAAATTGTTGATTATAATGTGTTATTCAACATAAAATTGTAAGTGGGGATTCTATTTTGGGTTGGATCGGTGGAAATGTGCGATCTTGTTCTCTCAATTATTTAATCGCTTTTTTGGTTTAGAATTAAATACGTTTTTGCAAAGTAAAGGATAGATGGAGAAATAAAAATTGGTGTTTTAATTGGAGAAAAAATATTAGAGGTGGGGTGTAGCAAAAGCAATTGGATAATCTCAATTACTCCCTCCGTCCCTTAATAAAGTTTCCATTTGTGTTGGGCACAACATTTTAGGAGATAGTTAGTGGTGGGGTATTTGGTATTACTTTTGATTAAAATATAAGGTTTGATTGGAGAGAGAAAGTGTTTTAAGATATAGTTAGTGGTGAAAGTATTGGTAATAATATTATTATATTAAGTGGGCCCCTTATATTTGAGAAATGGGAACTTTATTTAGGGACAAAATTTGAAGGCAAAATGAGAACTTTATTTAGGGACGGAGGGAGTATATTATAAGTGGGACTACTCTAATGGAAGGAAAAGATAAGATGTGATTTTACGGTTGGGGGAGACAAGAAAACATATTACTTCCACTCTTTCCCCGGGACTAACACAAACTTTATTTGTTACTCCGTACAATTCAATTCTGATAAAATTTAATGTTTTCATGTGGAGACTCAATATGGATCGGCTTCCTACAAGATTTAATTTATCAAGAAGAGGTATGTAAATTGAGTCAATTATGTGTCCTATTTGTAACGTGGGCATGGAAACGAGCTCATACATTATTTCACATGCAATGTTGCTAGTGATCTCTGGGAGATGTTGTTCAAATGGTGTGAGATCGAGCATTCAGAAGTGGGAATTTTCAAGATTGGTGGGAGAAGTGCGAAAATTCTACAAATATTCATGCCCGGTGGTTAAAACTTCGGATTATAGGGTACACTACCTGTTGAATTTTATCGCCTTTTTGGAATTCGATGTGTTTTTTTGATAGGGGTAAAATGCGTAAGTCGGATTTGTTTGATAGTATTTGTTTGTTTTTTTTCTTTCTCTTGGATCACTCATAGAAACCATAAAATTAAGATTTCATGTGTTGATTCGTTGAGAAAGCCGTGGTAATGTTTTTGTTTAGTCTAGCAATTTGTTAGACTCTAGTTATAAAAATGCGATTAAAAAAAATTGAAAATATATACTCCCTCCGTCCCTAAATAAAGTTCTCATTTCTCTTGGGTACAACTTTTTATGAAATAATTAGTAGTGGGGTATTTGGTATTACTTTTGATTAAAATATAAAGTTTTATTGGAGAGAGAAAGTGTTTTAGGAGATAATTAGTGGTGAAAGTATTGGTTATTTCGTATAATATTATTATATTAAGTGGACCCCTTAAGTTTGAGAAATGAAAACTTTATTTAGGGACAAAACTTGAATGAGAAATGAGAACTTTATATAGGGACGGAGTGAGTAACATGTAGGACTGTAGGAGACAATTTCGAACATGTTTCATATGGAGATCACCAGATGCTTATATACTTAGTTGTTTGATTTGGAAAATATATATATATCTTAAAAAACATTTGATTTTAAAAATTTGAAGTTAAAAAAGAAATGATCTATACACTGAGCTGTACAGATGATTGTAGCAGCAATGAACGAACTGTTAATTATGTGTATTTTAAAAAGTTAAAAAATTAAAATGTTAATTTTATTTTTATTCTTATCTGAAAATAACTTTGTATGTTATCGTCAATAAAGAAAATTTGTGCCTGTCATTATTTTTAACCTATTTTAGAAAAAAAGCATATCAGAACCAAGCTAGTTGTTATACACTTATACTTAGCTAACGTGTAAGAGTTATCTACTTATCTCCCATCATGTAAAGGTCCTCCTATTCAAACACCCTTATCTACTAAAAACACACCCTAGTCAAAGTTTAACTATGTTTTTCATTGGAAATTGTGTTTAGAAACAATAAATTACATGAGTTGTCAACTATTTATCTTTACTTTTTTTTTTATATTTTTAAAATTAATATTTTAATTAAATTTATTTATCTATTTAAAATCAAGTATTATTTTTTCATAATTTATAACAATTACTGGAAAAACTTTAGTTTTTTTCTGAGAAATGTCGTCACCATTTTATATGGATAAGGTATAATACTTTATAGACAACTGAAGCGTTATAATCAAGGTTTTATGAATTTGGAATATGTTTAAATAAAACTTATCATATATATTTTTAAAAATAGTAAACTTATCATATTTACTTATTTGTTTATTTTTTCTAATTACAAAATATAAATTACAAATTATAAAACAATAATATATTTAATAAAATACAAAATAGTCAAATCTCAAATAAATAAAGTAGAAATTAATTATTACTTAATTATTATTTATAAGGGGTGTTTAAATAAATATTAAGGGTGTCTAAATAGGCAATCCCTATAGGGAAAAGGTTGAACACATTTTACGGCTTCTTCACTTTTTTGTTTATTTTTCTGCCATGTTAGAGAATAAACACTATATGGTAATAACATGTAGGCCAATTGATTACTTCGTCATCTGGTGAAGAATTCACTTAAACCGACACAATTGATAATAGGGGTTGATTCAAAACCTTTGGTTAGAGGAAATGTAAAGTGATGAGATTTTGAGATATTTTTATGGGGATTGATATTTTGTGATTCTATGTATTTTACGTGTAAAATATTAAGTGAATGTGTATTATTGGTATGTGCGTGTCAGTTGAGTATCAATTGAAGTGCTAGCTGACGTGATATTAATTTAGCAACATCTGAAGTATCAGTAAGTCCCGGTTTAGAGCTGTATAATTTCCTTGTATCTTCAATTATCATTAAGATTAAATGGTTTGCTAATATATTTATAATTTTAAATGGTAAATGTCATTTTAATCTTTGTTAAAAAAGTTCATTTATAGTAAATATAAAATTAATTTAACACAACATAATTAATAACAATATTTTGCATTATTTAAGAAAATATTAATTAATAATAATAATTATGACAATACTGCTTGTGTAGGTGAAAATCTTCTATAGAAATACTTGGTTGTCTATTTTTACTCCTCAAAATTTCGATTATTGACAAAAGGCCCCATATATAATTTCAAATTTTCAAGATCAAATATAATATGTGTGTGTTTGGTTAACAACTAGTAAAAAATAGTCCGCGCGATGCCGCGAACATTTTTATATCACATCCAAAAGATAATTTAAATTAGTATACGGTTCAATTGTACAACGTTTAGTAATATTCGCTATATGAGTTATTATGTTGATTGTATCCAAACTGCTATTATCCTTACTTATTATGTTGATTCGTAGCCGTTAGTTTTAGTTTGTGTATGATTGTACTCATGTGAACCAAAAAAATTTATAATAAAAATAAGAACATATAATTTGTATATTTAAAATTTTAGACATTTAAAACCAATTTAGTATAAGAAATTATTAATAACAATAATAATAATATTAATAAAAATATATTAAAAATATTTATCGTAGTTAAAATATGAATTTTTGTAGTAATAATAGTTAAAAATATCATTTTTATATAGAAATTTATTAGTTATATAAAAAAATATGAAAAATTTGTATGAGAAACATTACTTTAGAAAAAGTATTTATAATATATTAAAGTTTAGGGGGTGAATAGTCATTTCAGAAAAATAAAATTTTAGGGGATGAAATGTAATTTTAGAAAACCTGGAAATAAAAGGAAAAGAATTGAAAAAATGGTTGCAGGAGGGACTCGAACCCGGACATATTGCAAACAAAGAGGACTACCGAAGGGGTGGAAACCATTGCGGCAAGAAGAACTTTTGATTTTAGAATGTAAGCTTCAGCTATATATCTAATATAGATTATGGCGGAAAACGACAAAAATGCACTTCACATAATGTTAAATGTTATATATATAATGTGACATTAAAACCCAATAAAATAAAAAAAGCATCGTGTACTGAACCACATGTTTTCCATGAATGACATACTTAATATGATTTAAAATGTTATTTTACTTTCATTTCTTATAAATATAAATAAATAAAAATATTCACATTCATTTCAAAACTTCACATGAAAGAATATTATGATGCGATATCCGAAATCTCGTCTACTAACTAGACTAAGACTCGTGCTAACGGCACTAATCAATTGCTCGTCAGTTGTGTCAATGTGGGGACCTCATTGCCACACCCTTGTTGGTTGATAGCGTTGGTTGGGGGTCGAGCAAGTGATGAAACTTGTGTCTTTATGTGTGTGTATATATATATATATATATATATATATATATATATATATATATATATATATATATCATGTATGTACATATGTATATAAAATAAAGTGATGAAGGGAGTGAAAGAGATGTTGGCAGAAGTATGTCAACTTAGAAGTGCTTATATGACGTTGATTTGACAAACTAATGAATGAAATAAGAGGTATTGTTGGGGGTGGTCTAAAAATCAAATCTACAAATCACTCAACTGATACGAAAATATTTGTTTGTCAGATCCGGCTATATATAAAAAGTAAAGAACTTACAACAAAATTATAGACCAACTACATCGGTGGGTTTGATCATGTTCCAAGAGTCCGTAGCCATCAGATAAGCCAAAATATCTTTTATGCACACACATTTTTTCAATCTGAAGTTTTATAATCAAAACAGAATTGGTCAACTTTGAGATGGGCTGCAATATGCGGTGATCCATGGGTTATTTTTAAGCGGGTTCGTATAGACCCAACATGTGACCATCAATTCCCCGCATTGCAGCAACCTGTCAATGGAAGCAAGAAAATTATTATAATAAATTGCAACTTTTGTCAATTGGTAATAAGGTATAACTTTTGTCTACATTTTACCAAAACTTATGATACAGTTTAAGAAAAAAAATAGACTTTACGAATTGAAAGGTTTTAATCCAATTTAACAATATGCATCAAACTGAAGTCAAACAACTAATACCTTTCCATGGACTTCATATTTGATAGGGCCATCCATTTCTGCACCTAAAGCCATGAGTTTAGTCACACTACTGTTAATATCGGTCACAGTGAACGATAACAGTGACGAATATCCCTTTTGAACTGCAATCTCGCTGTAAATAGTGAATATTAAATCAGAAACAGTACACTTTAAATTATGATCAATTAAAAAGCAGGCCGGAAACAAAGACACTAGGAGACACATATTAACACCTAATTTGGTTTGCATCTGCCTGAGTATTTTTGTTAGTTATCATCAAATTTTCGATATTCTTTTGTATTATTTTCATGTAAAATAAATGTTCATGTATTTTGCGTTTCAAAGTCAGCATTTCTAAGTAGAACATAGACATATTTTGAAATCCAAAATCAAAATCAGACTCCAATTGTGGTACATGGGAAGAAAAAAAAATGATATGTAACTAATTTATTATGGTGAATTGAGATTTGAATTACACAAATCCATGATAACATAACTTAAAGGTGTAACCCTAACAATGTATTCGAGAACTTCAGAACGTATAATGAAACAAACATAAGCGTGCGTCAATGATGAAAATAGATAGAGGATCGGAAATCACCTGGAAGAATGCATGAGAGCGAGCTTGAGAGGGCCGGATTCGAGTTCAGCCCACCGGAGAGTACACAAATTGATGCTGAAATCAAGTCCTTCTTTGTAGAATTTAGCAGCTTTTGGTACATCTTTGTGCAATTGTAGTATCCATCTGAACGATGCCGTTGCAGCAGCGGCCACCATTTTCTATATCTCAGCCGGCCGGTTCAGGAGAATAATGATCTTTTTGCGATCAACGATTATATTCCCTTTTTTCACTTTCCGGCAGGTAAATCTCCGACACGAATCGGAATATTTTGGGCCTTCATAAACTCCATTGAAAATACGGCCCGATATACTATTTGTGGCCCATTATACTTTTCTATAGTTTTTACTCGTAAAACAACACTATAAATTTAAAGGATGACCAAATCTTGCCAAAGACAGCATATCATCATATATCTATATGTGCAAGGAAGGGTTTGTTGCCCACGTCGTTGAGCTGCTTCTTCTACACCAATCAAAAAAGTCGACCGGCCAATCTCATTTCAGTCTTTCCTCACAGGTGATTATCATATGTTCATGTTTTTGCTACCTGGCTATCTGTATCAGCTATATGTATGTATGCTTCACTTTATCCGACCTTTATGTGTCTTCACGGCCTTCATACACGTCCTTCTCCTTCTCCACTGCCCCGCCCCACCTCACGCTTCCCTCCAAATCGACCGGTGTTTTCCACCGCCTTTACTTCAAGGAACAACTGGCATCAAGGTTAATATTGTCAAGGCTTACAAAGTAAATGTTCCCATTCTGAATGTTGGTCATAGTTCAAACATTGGTGAAAGCACATCAGCATCTCCGATCTCCCTCCCAACTGGTGAAGTTCCAAAACCAAATGTAGACAATCTTGTTGATGAAGTTACTAATCAAAGGCCAAGCAAAAAAGCAAAGTAGCAATGTCCTTCAAAAGTTTCTGCGTGTGTACTTGATCTTTTTGCGAATAGATTAGATATGTCTATTCGATATGTAAATACTGGTTACCTTTTGCGAATAGATTAGATATGTCTATTCAATATGTAAATATTGGCTACTTATCTAACTGTCTATCTTTTAATGTTATCACTTTCATTGTATAAGTTACTTTCATTGTATAACTTATAAAAGTCTATTGTAGATACCTTTACTATTTTATGTAAAATATGCTTATCAGTATCCAATAGAATTACTTTTATCAATTAGTTTTCCTTTTTCTTTTCTTTTGATCAAACATTCATTTTGCATACTTTGTTTTCATATCAATCACACGTACTTAAAATTCAATTAACTTTTAACAATACATGTTAATAGTCACACATACTTTTACCTATTATAGAACTATAACAATAAATATTTTGTTTCCAGCAAAGAAAAAACATTCATGTACTTAATTTGATCAACTTATATCTTATTCTAGATTAAAAAAATAATTAATTGGATATTTCTTATAATTTGTTGATTCATTATATGTCAAAAGCAGTTACATAAAACAATTGTTGAGGGCCGTGGGCCCTCCTGACTACCTAGTATAAGGATATGATATATAGTAGGGGTGGCAATTCTCGAATGGGTTGGGTCGATTACAAATGAGTTTAGGTTAAAAACAGGTCAACCCGTTTAATCCAATTATAAATTAAGTCGGGTATGAGTTGACTTATGTATAAACGGGTCAACCTACCAACTCATCTAGATTTATAAATAATTTTTTTTAAAAAAATTTATAAATACTATAAACAAAGTACTTAAATCCTGCCTAAATTTTGACATTTTAATTATAATCCTTCTTAAATTTGGCCGAATTTCTACAAAAAAAAATTGATTATCAATTTGGGACATCCAATAAATTTTCATTAATAATCTTAATTCCGAATCAAAATCATAACTTCCTTTCCTTTTTAGTGTAATTTCCGTAATCATCAAGATTTCAACATCACATTTTCCTTTCCATTGATTGCACTTTGGTTTAAACGAGTCAAATATCCGGGTTAGGGTTATTTTTTTTACCCAAAATTCTAGCAGGTTGGGTTCAGGTTGACCATGATTCTAACAGGTCGGGTTCAGGTTACCATGATTCCAACCTGCCAACCTATCAACCCGAACCCGCTAACCCAAACTCAACCCAATTGCCACCCCAAACGAGATTTTAGATATATAACTAGGGGTGCCCGAAGGGTTGACCCGACCACACTTAAACCCGAACCCGAACCCGATTATGCTTATCGGGTCGGGCCTATTCGGGTTCCATGTTATTATCGGGTTTTTTAAACCCGACCCGACCAACCCGATGCGTTATCGGGTCGGGTTTCGGGTTAGAATTTCTTAACTTTGTCGGGTTCGGGTTGACCCGATTAGACCCGATTAAAGTTTAAATACTATATTTCCTATAAAAATTAAGAAATTTTTACTATTAAATCAATTAATTAGCAAATTATATGATAAAGTATTCAATAAAAATCAGTTAATAATTACAAGTGTTAAATAAAAACTCATAAAATTTAATATATTAAATAATTTCTTTAATTTTTACCAAAAATTCTTAACCCGACCAAGCGATCGGGTCAACCCGACAAACCCGAAACCCGACAAATCCGAATCCTTATCGGGTCAGGTTTCGGGTTAGGATTTTTTATACCTCAAACCCGACCCGATAAGAGCCGGATCGGGTTGACCCGTTGGGCACCCCTAAAATTTATAACCAATCTCCTATAGTTAACCCCTTGAATAGTTTTAAAAGGTTTAAAACGCTTCTTCAAGATTCTACAATATGTTAACCAAAGGGCCAATGGTCTAGCGGTAAGGTGTTTGCCCTACAACCTATTGGTTGAGGGTTCGAGTCCCATAGTGGACATAGGTGGTTATTTAGGAGTAGATTAGATTTGCCGTTCAAAAAAAAAAAAAAAAAGATTCTACAATATGTTAGATTCGAATGCATTTAAAACAACTAGTCTATTGCCGTGCGGGTGACGGTCCAACCTATGAAAAAATTTAATGAATCATCAACCATAAATATTCAAATGAAGATGATTATGAGTTCCCAAACAGGCCTTCACCTTCCAAAACATATACAAAGGCGGCCATGATTAGTGTATTAGTTGTTGCGCTTAGACTTCTGATTCAAGTTCAAAATTTAGAAGCATTGTGGGGTTTTCTTTGTGTAAACTGGTACATGATAATTGAATCATCAAATCACATATCCAGATTTCTTCCACAAATCAAAAAATGACTTATAAGACAACTACCATTTTACAAACCACCTCATATTTATAGAAAGTGTTGAAAAGTTCAAAATATTTTACAGAATAAACAACATGAATAGTTTATTCCAAGACAAAAAGTTGAAATAAAGGAAAATAAGGTTTAATCTTTAATGAGTTGTCCACCAACAAAATAATATACTTACCATAAAAATATAATGATATCATATGATGTCCCATACCCATTTGTATGAAAAGATAGGGAAGATAAATAATGGTTAGGTCTATAAGATAAATGATAGTTGAACAAACGAATAATTCAGATCTTGAAATTTTGCTAAATATATATCTGCACATTACTAGGTGTAGGTTGTTTTCACCTTTACAGGAATTATAATTTATATAAAAGGTTACGAAGATATTAGTGTAACGACCCGAAATTTGTAAATAAATAAATTATATAAAAATATGATAAATATGGATAATTCGTTTAAAACACGTAGGAATTTGTTTCGTGTCATTTGGACACCGTACGGGAAAGTTATGGGGCAAACCGGGTAAAGACATGGGTGAAAAAGTGCAGCCTAGGCTGCTGGGCAAGATTGCGGCGCGAACTTCCGTTCGCGTTCGCGAAGTCGAGGCAGAGGATTTGGGGTTTTTGAGACCAAAGTTCGCGTGCTGATTACGATCGCGAAGGAGTTCCCGATCGATACGCAAAGTTCGCGGCGCGAACTGCCTTCGCGGCGCGAAGTCCCCCGACCAGCAGCATTAAAAATCGGGTTTGGCTCATTAAATGCAAATCAAAACCCTAGTTTTCTCCTCTCTTCTTGTGTGGGCGATTTTTGGGTTTAAGGATGTGTTTGGAGCTTAATCTTCACAAGATCTTGAAGATTCTTGCTCATAGTTGAAGAACAAAGGTAAATCTTCACCTCTCTTGGGGTTTAACCATAGATTCAAGTAGGGAAAACTTGAATCTCAAACCCTAGTTTTGGGTTTGTTCATAAATGGTTAAATGGAAGTTGTACAACTGATATCTATGGAATTTTAACAAGGAAAATGTGTTTATGAAATGGGTTTATGAAAATATGAAGGTTTTGGAATTAGGGTTTGGTAATTTGGGGAAATATGATGCTTGTAGTTAACTAGCCATGGATTAGGTGTTAGTATTGATGTTTGATGAAGACCATTGTCTTGGTTTTGGGTATTAGGTCATTTGGTGGAAGGATTTGAGGTTCAAGCCTTGGGGAAAGATATTGGTGTTCAAGAAACACATCTTTTGGATAAGTTTGGCTAAGGTGAGTACATGTGAACTTTCAAACTGAGTACATAGCTAGTAAATGTTTTATGTTTTCATGCTTTATCGAGTCTATAAGTAATTTGGTCAATTACGTGATTACTAATGAATTGCTTATGTGATGATGAATTGACTAATTGATTAACAAATGATGGAGCTATAAGCTCATGATGATAAATGATAATGATGATGATGATTATGATGTCCCTAGGGCCATGATAGATTGGAGGCATTCCGGTTATTATGGTTCCTTAAGGTTAGTGGTAGATTGGAGGCATTCCGATTACCCAATACCTATGAGTCCCGGTAGATTGGAGGCATTCCGATTACCGTGGATATGACGGTCTTGATAGATTGGAGGCATTCCGATTATCTTGACATTGGCCAATGATGAAAGAAATGAAGTGACCCGAATGGAATTAATATTAATATTATTATATAAATGTTATTATGTGACTAGTTGTTTATCGGGTCTAAAACCCATGTATCTCACGAGGCAATTTTGTCTCACGTGCTATGTTTGTGTTTTTGCTATGTACTCAGGTTCGGGATCGAAGATTTAGGAGGCCCGTTTAGGAGAGGCCTTGTTGGGATGAGCTTGGTGTTGATGATTAGAGCTCTTGTCCTATGGCTAAGATATAATTTGTAACACCGTTTTTGTAAACTCTGATAATCTCAAATAAGAAACCTATTAATTTTTGTAAAATCGGTATTTGACACCGACATATTATTACCTATTTTGGGATGAAATGTTTGTTAGGTCACAACTCCCTGGTTAAGATGGTTAATTGATTGGATAATTATAACTTAAGACAAATATTGTATAAGAACAAGATATGAGTCAAATGTATAATTCCACTAAGTGTGGCTTGTTGCGGAATAACAAGACCACTGATCAATTACAATAGATATGAAAGTGTAAAGTGAATTGGGTGAGTTCTCATTTGCAAGATGATCTCTATTTAAAATGATATAGAGATCTTACATAATGGGCAAAGGAGTAACCGAAGGACTAAGCTAGGAAAATGACTAAGATCAAGGGATTTTGATCTTAGTCCGTTACAAAACAAAATGTAACTCAGTCCTTCTACTCAGTCCTTGTACTCAGTATCACTATCTGATACTGAGCTCTGATACCGAGTTCCAATACTGATCACTCAGTATCAGACCTAGACTTAGCTATTTTATTCTACATATTAATCAAAGCTAGTCTAGGTTGTTTTGTTATCTTAAGATCCAAAGGGGTAAGGCTTTTTGCCTTAACAATCTTCCCCTATCTAATGATAACAAAACAATTACAAAGAGATAAAAAGAAATAGAAAATACAACAGCATAGGTAGCAAAATCTTCTTCTTCATCTGCTGTTGATGGCTTCATTCTCATAGAAGACTTCTTGTTTGATATGTACAAAATCTTCTCTGCTCTTGAGTGCGTCCCTTCTACTATTCAGAACTGCAACAATCTTCTTTCTGAACCAAGAGTCTTCTTTCTTGGTGATCATCCATTTCAGTCCAACAAGGTGACTGATTTGAGCTCTTGGTAGATCTTCTTCAGAAATGAAGCACTCTCTATCCTCTGAGTCAGTGTACATATATCCAGAAGTTGGATATATGACACTCTTTTGATCCTGAAAAACATGGTTAAGAGGAAGAGGGTATTTTTTAAGATACTTGTATGTATGAAGACATTCTGGTTTGTTGTTTGAGTAAGCTTCAGTCATCACACTGAGTGTTCTATACTCTATTTCATGAAGCAAGTCCTTCTCATAACATACTGCAGCTACTGCACAGATCTCATCCAAGACTATTTGATCATAAGTTGACTTCTTTGGAAGCTCTTTGATCAGTCTTGTTATCTTCACCCAGTCTTGAAGACCAATTCTTTGAATATCATGAATAAATATCTTCATGGGAGGACTGGTTAAGCCAGTACAAGTGATAGTGATTCTTCCTTCTTTGAGCTTCACTTTTACTTTATTGACATCCAGATTCAACCAATGTATCCCCCTTACATTTGGAAATGTTTTGGTCTTCAAGAACTCCTTCCTTTCCTCCTTATACTGAGTCCTAGCAGCAACCATATTCCAATAATGTTGAATATGGTCTGGACCCTTTCTTGAGATTCTATGTGAAGGACCAGGAGTATCAGTATCTGGGTCAGATTCTGGTTCAGCTTTGATTCCCAACTCTTGCTCATATAGAAATCTCTCTTGTTCTGCACAGAGTTGTTGAGAAGTCAGTCTTGGAGCCTGCTCGGTGTCACTGTCCAATGTATGAACATGTCTTCTTTGTCTTGTTACCAAAGGAGCAGGTTCCTCACTTGATTCAGAAGAAGTGAAAACTGCATTGATGGGTCTTCTTGATAAGGAACTTCTTCTTCTTCTAATCACCAGATTTTCTGGTTCTTCATCATCCGAGGATGATGATGAAGAACTTTCTTGTTCTACCAGATTTAGTGCATAGTTCACTAAATCTGGTTCTTCATCTTCATCATCAGCAATAGGCTAGATGAAAGGCCTATAGACCACAATTTGCAAATCATTCTCCTCACGAGCAGGTGGCTCAGAATAAGTTTGCTGTGGTTGGTCAGTATGAGTCTCCCCTTGAGCAGATGGCTCAAGTGGGTCTTGAACTTGTAATGCTAACCTAGTTCTTTGTCTTCTTCTCTCATACTGAATCCGAAGTGGCTCAGTATGAGGGCTTTGCTGATGTTTTTGTTCTTGTTGTGGAGGTTGATCTTCATTCAATCTTCTTCTTTTCTCCCCCTGAGCAGATGGCTCAGTTTGATCAACCTCAGTATCTCTTTGTCTCTTCTCCCCCTTTTTGCTATCATTGGATGGGGAGGGAAGAGGATCAGTATCACCACCCATGTCCCCTTCAGGTTCTTCAAGAGTAGGGGATGGCATGGGCTCAGTGGCAGCATCAGTATCACCATCATCTCCTTCTCCTTCTCCTTCTACATTGTGTTCACCATGTGAAAATGGCGGAGTTGGTGGAGGCTGATGTGGTTGTTGAAGGAGTGAGACTGACTGTTTTATTGAGTCAATATCACTACTCATAGTGTCCATTCTGGCCAGTATGAGAGTCTGAGTATGTTGGATGGCCAGAATATGCTGCATGATTGCTTGCAGAGTCACTTGGTCTCCTGCAGCTTGTGATGCCTGAATGCCCTGCACAGATGGTGCTAAAGAAACAAAAATATAAAACTGGTTAAAAAGAAAGGTTTATCAAATAGAATTGTGGTGTTGTTTAACTCTATAATCATATAAACAGAGTTTGTGAAGTCTGTATTTCATCTGGTTTATGATGAAATATTGTGGACTTGTGCATAGCATGTGTAAGAAGATTTTAGTAAAAGTGAGTGTGTAAATTTAAGTAGCTCAGTATAGGATAAGTCACATTTACTAAAAGGTTTGGATTTGGGAATTCGAAGCCTGGGATGTGCTTCTTGTTATTTTCAATGTTTATCACTCGGTATTAGAGTGATAACAGAAATGTGGCTAAACCCCATGGAAAATTTTTGGATTTTGTAGCTTAAGGGTTTGTGATCATTTCTTGAATTATGCTACCCAACTCAAAAATAAGTTGGACATTATTCAAGCAGCACCAGTGGGTGTCAGTTTGACATCAACCACCATTGTCTCTTTAAATGTTGAGACAACTGTAGACTGACAATGATCAATTGTGTGCTCAGTATATGAGTTTTGCATAGCAGCAGTGGGCTAGCTGTGTTGGCCATAAACGGATATATATTTGAAAAATCGTGTGAGACTTTGGTCAGTATTGAGTTGGTACTGGCCAATACTTAGTCTCTATTTGGGAATGAAATATATATATATATAAGTTTAAGGGCTTTTTAGAAATTCATACCTGAGACTCTGTCAGATTCCCTTCTAGCATCGGCAGAGGTCGGTGCAGGATCATGTGATTGTTGATTTGCAGCACCAACATCTTCAATACCGACTTGTCTTTCTTGATGAGCACCTTCCAGTGTAGTTTGCTCATATTGAATCTCCACATCAAGAGGAACATGAGGTTCCTCAATTGGTTGAGCAGTTGGGACTAGTTCTGGACCTGGAAGGTCAGCGGTGGCTGCAACTAGGCTTTGGGCTTGAAGAGAAGCAGTTAATGATGGAACATTTGCAGGCTGCACCTCCTCAGATGATAAGTTTCCCATAATCACAGGGGAAAGATTTCTTCTTCTTCTTTGGAGGACCAATGGTGTATCTTCTGAGGACTCAGTATTAGAAGCTGGTTCAATATGAGGAGCATCAGGATCCTGTGCAGGTGGAGAGATATGTTGTTGAACTTGTGGAACATCCTGCATCTCAACATCTTGACCGGCCTGTCCTCCATTACCACTATTATCATCATTATCATCATCATCATCATTATCTGATTCAGTATCAGACATGTCTTCTTCATTTATGTGTTCTTGAACAATGGCCCACATAGAGGGACTCAGTAGAGGCTCTCCTTCTCTTGGCCTGTAAAAGAAAATCTTCTCACTAAGAGGAGGAAGATCAACCCTTGGACTGTGAAACTCATCATAAGAATGTGTGGGCATTGAGTGTTGAAAGATGAGTGATAAGAATCTGCAGAAAGGGACATTACATTCCCTTGTGTTAGCCCGAACCAAAGCAGCTAATTCATTGAAAATGAGCCGTGCATAATCAATGTTTCTTCCATAGTACAAAGCATGTACGATTTGCATCCCAAATTCATTTATTTGGTCCAAAGCACCCGTCTTGTGGGTCATACACCGAATTATTGTTGTAATGAGAATACCCCACATAGGACCAAATTCGTTTCTTTTGATTATGCCTGTTGTTCCTCTTCGACCCAAGAGTGGAAATACTGAGCGTGCCTCTGTTCTATCAACGAATGGGTCATACTGAGTTTGGGCGGGAAGCCTCAGTGTTTCACGAATGATGGCAGTAGAAACAAATGCCCTTCTTTGATCCCTAATTACCCACCCAGCAATCATATCTGGAGAATCAAGTGTGGCAGAGTACCAAAACTCGCATAGCATTTCTGGGTAAATTGCTCGAGGAGACAAGGTCAGTGCACGAGCAATTGGGCAATTCTTCATAAAAGTCACAATGTTTGTGAATTCTTGGCATACCCAGGCTTGAGGAATAGTGAAATTTGCTGTTATGTTGTTCCTCGCAAACCTGGGCAGTTCATCATTTCAGAATTTGATTTCCGATTCAACCTCTGGAGCGACGAAAGTGTAATTCGCCATCTGTGATTTTGATTTACGAGTTTTTGCTTGCTAAATGAGAGTGAAATTGTTAATCGCAGAGAGAATTTAAAGAGAAGGAATGAAATAACTGTTAAAAAAATTTGAAGTAAAAAACGGTTATTTATAGGTGATTTAAAGATAATTAAGGTATTGGGAAGTTAAACCGGCTGATTTGACTGCCTTATCCTGTGCCAACGGTAACTTTCCTATTAAGAAAGGTTACCGTTGGGCAGTATGAGGGTTAAGCTCGGTGTAAACGCCGTCATACCCCAATACTGAGTAAAAAAAAATTAATTTTTTAAAAAAATTTTAAAAATATAAAAACAATTAATTTACTCTTGAAATTAATAAAAAAAAATAAAAATTTTAAATTTTGATGATAACAGACTAGTAATACTGAGTGGTCAAGGATTAAGAAAGATCAATGATTCAGCATACCTAATTGCCCTAGTAAATACATAAATCTTTCCTCAGGGAGAGGTTTAGTAAATACATCGGCCAATTGTTCATCTGTTGGTACATAATCTACCTCAACCTTACCTTTTTCCACATTATCTCGAATAAAGTGGTGTCTGATATCAATGTGCTTAGTTTTGGAGTGATAGACTGGGTTCTCTGTGATAGAAATAGCACTCTTGTTATCACAATGAATTGGAGTCTTTGTAAAGTTGAACCCATAGTCCAATAGTTGATACTGCATCCATAATAATTGAGCACAGCAACTTCCTGCAGCAACATACTCTGCTTCTGCTGTGGAAGTTGCTACTGAATTTTGCTTCTTGGATGACCAACCTACTAGTCTTCCACCTAGGAATTGACATCCTCCAATTGTGCTTTTTCTGTCCAATCTACAACCTGCAAAATCTGCATCTGTGTACCCTTCAAGGTCAAAGTTTGAGTCTTTGGGATACCAAAGACCCAGGTTAGGAGTACATGTAAGATATCTAAAGATGCGCTTAACTGCTTTCATGTGTGATTCTTTAGGATCAGCCTGATACCGAGCACACAAACATGTTGCAAACATGATATCAGGCCTGCTAGCAGTTAAGTAAAGTAAGGAACCAATCATACCTCGGTATGTGGATTGACAAACTGGTTTACCAGTTTCATCCTTACTTATCTTATCCTGAGTACCCATAGGAGTGTGCATGGAGGATAAGTTTTCAAATTTATATTTCTTTAACATATCATGCACATACTTACTTTGATTTATAAAAGTGCTATCAGGCTTTTGTTCAACTTGTAAACCAAGAAAATAAGTAAGTTCTCCCATCATACTCATCTGATAATGAGTTGACATTATCTTAGCAAACCAGTCACACATTGACTTGTCAGTGGAGCCGAAGATAATGTCATATACATATATCTGAATGAGTAAGATGTCATAACCTTTCCGTTTTGAAAATAATGTTTTATCAATTTTACCTCTTGTAAATTTATTTTCAATAAGGTACTCAGACAGGATATCATACCAGGCTCTTGGAGCTTGTTTGAGCCCATATAGAGCTTTATCAAGCTTGAAAACATAATGAGGAAATTTAGGATCAACAAAACCTGGAGGTTGTTTAACATAAACTTCTTCTTGTAGTTTTCCATTTAGAAAAGCACTCTTGACATCCATCTGATAAACTTTGAAGTTCTTAAAAGCTGCATATGCAAGATACAACCTAATAGCTTCAATTCTTGCAACTGGTGCAAAAGTTTCATCATAGTTAATGCCTTCTTCTTGCCTGTAACCTTGAGCAACTAACCTTGCTTTGTTTCTGATGACAACACCATCCTTGTCCATCTTGTTTCTGAATACCCACTTAGTACCAATAATAGTTTTGCCAGTAGGAGGTGGTACTAAGTTCCAAACTTTGTTTCTCTCAAACTCTGTGAGCTCTTCTTGCATAGCCTCTACCCAATCTTCATCTAATAAAGCTTCATCAGCTTTCTTTGGTTCAATGGTAGATAGAAAACTTGAGAAGAAACAAAAATTTGCAGTTGCATGGGGTGGAAACTCTAATTTTCTTCTTGTTTGGACACCTTCTTCAATAGGACCAATAATGTTTGAGTGTGGATGGTCTCTGTGTTCCCTTAAATTGTTTCCTAAGGGAGCATTTGAAGTAGGATCAACACTATCTTGTTGATTGGGTGTGTTGTGTGTCTGATACTGAGTGGAGTTCTGGTCAATATTAGACAACGGAGGTTGCTGTTCAGCTTCATTTTCAGAGTTGATGTGGATTCTTGTGAAGTGTTGGATGTTGCACCTTCTTCATAGGTAGAGTGGTGCAGATCATTAGTTGGAAACTCAGTATGAGGGTTCTCTGTGATGGGAGCCTCAGGATTAGTCGTGGTTGAGTGAGACTGAGTTCGAACTTGATCAGTTTCATTAACCTTATTAGAAATAAAGTGTGGATGAAACTTGGGCTCTTCAGCAATGGAGTTTTCTGGATTGCATAGAGTATCTATGCCACTTATGTCTTCACTTGCTGAGGTAGAATGCTCATTCTGATCTTCATCAAATGTGACATGAATGGATTCTACAATCATCTTGGTTGAGATGATATACACTCTGAAGGCTTTAGAGTGTGGAGAGTAGCCCATGAACACACCTTCATTTGCTTTGGGAGCAAATTTGTTGAGATTTTGTTTTATACTGAGTACAAAGCATTTACTCCCAAAGATGTGGAAGTATTCCACATTAGGAATCTTGTCATTGTATAACTCATATGGAGTCTTCATATGTCTCTGGACTATAGTGGCTCTATTCTGAGTGAAGTTTGCACAATTTACAGCTTCAGCCCAGAAACTCAGTGCCAGTCCAGCATGGCATAACAGAGTTCTTGCAGCTTCAATTAATGTTCTATTCTTTCTTTCTACAACACCATTTTGTTGTGGTGTGTAAGCTGCAGAGAAGTTTTGAATGATTCCTTTTTCTTCACAGAAATCGGCTAATACTGAGTTCTTAAACTCAGTACCATGGTCACTTCTAAGTTGCTTGACCTTGTTGCCTTTTTGAAGTTCCTCTCTTTTTATAAAGGCAATGATTTCTGTTGTTGCATCTGACTTAGTCTTGAGAAAGATGACCCAAGTATATCTTGAGAATTCATCAACCAAGACTAGGGTATAGATCTTTTTGGCCAAAGATGGTGTGCTGATGGGGCCAAAAAGATCCATATGTATCATAGTAAGAGGTTCATTGATGGAATGATTGACCTTTGATTTGAATGAACTCTTCTTCTGCTTGCCCATTTCACATGCTGAGCATAACTAATCTTTTGAATAAGTAATAGTGGGCAACCCTCTCACTAGTTTCTTCATACTGAGCTCGTTGATATTTCTAAAGTTGATGTGAGAGAGTTTCTTGTGCCATAGCCAATGCAATTCTGGCTTGACTTTAGAAAGCAGGCATACTCGAATAGTTGGATCTATTTCAGATAGGTTGACCACATATACATCTTTTTCTCTTCTAGCAATGAGTACATGCTGCCCTTTATCATTGTAGATGATTCCTGCAACCTTCCTGAATCGAGCTTCATTGTCATCATCACACATCTGGCTGATACTGAGCAGATTGTGTTTAAGACCTTCTACATAGGCAAACTCTATTAAAAGTTATGTTGCCTGCCTTGATCACACCATAACCTCTTGTCTTTCCCACCGAGTCATCTCCAAACTTAACAGAAGGACCCTTCTCTGGAGTATAATTGAGAAGGTACTCCATACTGCATGTCATGTGTCTTGAGCAGCCACTATCTAAATACCATTTTCTGTCACCCTGCACAAGACACAAAATAAAAGTTAGTTCCTTTTAGGCACCCATTTTTGAATGGGACCTTTGGTGGAATAAACAGATTTTGTCCTGATCTCTTTATTTGGAGAGATCAGTAGCACGTCAGGGGAAACTTTAGAGGTTTTCTTTGGTGATACTGACTTAGATTCTGTCCTTTTCTTTGGTACTGAGTAGCTAGGATTTGAAAGATCAGTCCAGCATTGATCTCCCTTATGACCAGTATGATGACACCTATAACATTTTCTAGGTCTATTTCTAAACATATTTTCATAAGGTATTTTAGAAAACTGTTGCACTTTTGGTAGATCAGTATGAACAAGTTTTGCAAATTTTTTACTTAAAGATTTGACCTGATCACCAAGTGTTTTTAAAATGTTATTTTTGTCATTTTTAATAGGTGTTTTAACATTTTTCTTTACTGGTTTAAAGGGTGGTGGATCTGATTGCTTCTTTTTATTTGGCAGAGAAGTCTTTCTAATATTATTAGTGTAAGAATTCTTGTTTCTGCCAACTGAGGACCTAGTTGAAGTTGTTTTTTGTTTATCATGTTTTGAAGAAACAACTTTAACAGGTTCTTTAGATGTCTCAGTATATGATGTTCCTGTTCCTGCAACTTCTGTATTAGATGAAACATTTGAGATAGAAGTAGTATTATTATCATTATATATTTCAAAAGTTGTTGTATTAAATAATAATTCAAAAGGTGGAACAGCAGAAATGTCATACTGAACTATTGGGAGCTCAGTATCAGAAATTTCCTCTACAGAAAATTCAATACTGAGTTCTTGTAGCTCAGTATAGCACTTTGAGCAGATGGAGGGACCAATAGGTTTTTCTAAAATTTCATTTTCCTCATCATCTGACTCGGTTTGACATCCAACTTCACAAAAAGTTTTAGCTTTTATAAATTTAATAGGGTTCATATTAGAAAACTCTTCAAATAAATCAGCAAAATTATTCCTATTTTTAAATTGAGGATCAACACCAAGTGCAACCCTCACATTTTCTGGGAATTGTTGATTTAAATATTTATTTAATTTTATTGAAGCATTTCCCCAAGATTTACACTGTTTTTCAAATTTTTCTTTTTCAAGTTTGTGTAAATGAGCTTTATCAGCTAATCTTTGGTTAATGTCCTTTAAATCTGAAAAGTTTAGTTCTAAATCTTTATACTTTGCTAATTTATCTAAGTTTTCATTATTTACCCTTTCAAGTTCTTGAATTGTTAATTTTAAAGCTTTTTCTTTTTGTACAGAAATTTTAAGATCAACAATCATATACTCAAAAATCTTAGTTTTTTCATTCACTGAATAAGTTTGAAAGGAACTTACCTTGTACAACTGAGTGGAATCCCAATCAGTATGAACACTCATCCTCTCAGCCTCTTTGATATCCTTTTCAAAGGAGCTCTTCAAATCATCTTCAGTGAAAGCCATAAAGGCTTTATTCTCAACCTCTTCCTCATCATCACTTATGTCCTCATCCATCCAAGCTTCAGAGTATAGTGCTTGATGAGGTGCTCCATTCCCTTCTGCCCTCTTGACCTTGCTCCAGTTCTTCAGTTTCACATACTTGTATATATACCTCTTTGCTCGGTAGGCAATCTTGTCATTCTGATCAGTCTCAGAAGACTTGGTATGACAATTTGCAGCAATATGTCCAGGTTTTCCACACCTATAGCAAAGACCTGATCTTGGGTCAGTATTAGAAGAGCTAACACCAAGCCTCTTCTTTTTCAACTGATCCAGCTTTATAGACATAAGAGCCATTTGAGTCTCAAGCTCTTCTGCCTCAGCATCAACAAGATCAACTTCTGGTTCTTCAGGCTCAGTCACAGTATATGCTTGTTGCACAATGAGAGCCATTCCATTTGAAGATTGGTCAGTTTTCTTCCAGTTGATCAGTCTTGAAGCAGTGTTCTTTTCATGATTCAACATTAGGCCATATAAAGTTTGAAGAGTATATGACTCAATGTTATTAGCAGCATTGACAGAATTTGACATGTCAAGAAATTGTTGAGGAAGACTGTCCAGAAACTTTTGAACAAGTTCCCCTTCCTCTTTTACAATGCCAACACTAATTAGACCATGAACAATAGTATTAAACCTGTTGTAAAGAGAGGTGATGTCTTCATTTGGATTTGAGAAGAAGTTTTCATACTTTCTTCTCATGTTGCTCTTTCTTTGCAACTTCACTTTTGGTGTGCCTTCATAAGTGACTGATAAGCTATCCCACGTAGCCTTTGCTGTTGGCAATTCCATGATTGCATTAAGAATTTCTTTGGTAATAGCATTACCAATCACCCCTTTAGCCCTGGAGTCTAAAGCATACAACTAACGGTCAGTATCAGTCCAGTTGTGCTTTAGTTTAGGTACAGTTCTTATGCTCTCAGGAGCATTGTCAGTAGCAGCAACGGGTTCCACAGTTTGTGGGATGATAGGACCATCATTTAGCACAGTGAGCATTTCATGATGAATGGATTCAAGATACCACTGAGCTTTTAGCTTCCATTGATGAAAGTCTTTACCATCAAAGATGGGTACTCCCTTTCCAGACATAATTGGTGCAACAATGGTAGACATTTTTGATTTTGGAGTAAGTGAAGGATAAGTATAAGGGATGGCTGCCAGGGTTATAGATCGACTAAATAAGAGTTTATTTAGCCTGCTCTGATACCAGTTGTTAGGTCACAACTCCCTGGTTAAGATGGTTAATTGATTGGATAATTATAACTTAAGACAAATATTGTATAAGAACAAGATATGAGTCAAATGTATAATTCCACTAAGTGTGGCTTGTTGCGGAATAACAAGACCACTGATCAATTACAATAGATATGAAAGTGTAAAGTGAATTGGGTGAGTTCTCCTTTGCAAGATGATATCTATTTATAATGATATAGAGATCTTACATAATGGGCAAAGGAGTAACCGAAGGACTAAGCTAGGAAAATGACTAAGATCAAGGGATTTTGATCTTAGTCCGTTACAAAACAAAATGTAACTCAGTCCTTCTACTCAGTCCTTGTACTCAGTATCACTATCTGATACTGAGCTCTGATACTGAGTTCCAATACTGATCACTCAGTATCAGACCTAGACTTAGCTATTTTATTCTACATATTAATCAAAGCTAGTCTAGGTTGTTTTGTTATCTTAAGATCCAAAGGGGTAAGGCTTTTTGCCTTAACAATGTTGTTCAAATATTATTTTGAAAATTGAGGTGTTACAACTTGGTATCAGAGCTATAGTTTAAGGTGAACTAGGTTGAGTTGACCTTCCTAGACTTACACTGAGCTAGTAGGACCAATAAGTTCCATAGGATAATTAAGAATTGTCTATTGAGACCTTAAGTGTAAGTTCAATAGGGTCGACCTTGAAGGAATAGGTCATGTTGGATTGGGAACGGTCTATATTACCGTTATTTTGGTGAATTGACTTCTAAATGATTGATGTCTTATTATATTAAGATGGTGCAAACTAGAAGTGGAAGGGGTCCACATGATCAAGAACAAGATTCAAATCGTGTTAGCAATCCGGTGTTTGGCCCGGATAATCGAATCGATGAGGAGAATTCGGGTGCCGATAGGAACCACACCCCGAAAACTGTGGAACATCTTCAAGCTATGTTCAACCAAATGAGGGATGTCGTGAATAATGATGTGCATCGGATCCTCAATGAGCATAAGGATCGCGAAAGGCGGGAGGAATCTCCACCCCGCATCAAGAGCAAGTCAAGTAGTGTTGCTCAAACTAAAAAGTCTTCAACTGAGGAAGAAAGTGACCCCGAGCCGAGGGAAAGGAAAGGTTGTACTTACAAGAGCTTTATGGCTTTCAAGCCCGATAACTACTATGGTAGCTCCGAACCGAAAGTCACGATCCGTTGGATCCGTGAAATCGAACAAGTCCTTGAAGCTAGTAAATGCAAAGAAGGTGATATGGTAATCTATGCTTCCCGATTGTTGAAAGATGAAGCCCTTGTGTGGTGGGACACCATGTATGAATCCTTGGGAAAAAGGGCGGTGTACAAGATGACTTGGGAAGAGTTTGTGAAGCGGTTGAAGGCAAAGTTTTCCCCGAGAGAAACTTGGAAAAACTTCAAGAAGAGTTTGTTCATTTGAAGAAAGGTGGTTTGAGTGTCGATGAGTACATCAAGAAGTTCACGGGATTAATCCCGTTTGTGATCAAATTGTATCCGGATGAGAGATCCCGGATTGTTCGTTATGTTAATGGACTCCCGTGGGAGTATGAGTTGGAAGTGAAGAGGGCCGCCACTCTAGATGAGGCTATTAGTGCGGCGAGGAATGTGGAGGAAGTGGGCCAAAGGAGGATCAATGAGAGGCCAAAGTTTGAGAAGTTCTAGAAGAGGAAGTTTGAGGGGAGCTCGGGTTCGGTGAAGAAAGGAAAGTTCACCCCGACCTTCTCTAAACAATCAAGTGTGGGCACGTGTAAGAAGTGTGGTAAGGACCACAAGGGTGAGTGTATGGTGGATTCGAAAGCTTGTTTTAAGTGTGGGAGGCCGGGGCATTTGGCAAGGGATTGTCGGGCCAAGCCGTTGGATGAAATCGAATGTTACTCGTGCCACGAAAAAGGGCACTATAGTAACTCATGCCCGAAGAAAGGAAGTGAAACAATGGTGTCGACCGCACAAAGGAAAGCGGAGCCGACAAAGGTCAAAGGACGAGCCTTTCAACTTACCCGAGATGAAGCCAAGGAAGCCCACAATGTCGTTTCAGGTACCCTACTCGTAAACTCTATTCCCGCCCGGATCTTATTTGACTCGGGTGCTACGTATTCGTTTGTGTCCCATGATTTTGTTGTGAAATTGAATGTGCCCTTAGAACTTCTTGATGAGATTTATGATATTGAAATTGCGGATGGTAAAACTTCCATGGTTCAACATATGTGTCGAAATTGTGAGTTAGAAATAGACGGGAGAAAGTTTAAGGTAAATTTATTACCTATGGAAATTGCGGGATTTGATATAGTCATTGGTATGGATTGGTTGGGTGAACATCAAGCAAAGTTTTATGTGGGAAAAAGATAGTCTCGATCAAGACTCCCGATAATGAAAAAGTGTATGTGTATGGCGAGAGACGACACCATTTACCATGCCTAATGACCGCGGTTAAAGCAAGGAAATGTTTAGCCAAAGGGTGTTCGTCCTTTTTGGCGTATGTGTTAGATGGAAGAAAGGAAAAGAAGACGGTGGAAAATGTGAAGGTGATTCGGGATTTTCCCAAGGTATTTCCCGACGATTTACCGGGATTGCCACCGGAGAGGCAAGTAGAATTCTGTATCGATTTAGTCCCCGGAGCGATGCCGATAGCTCGTGCTCCATATCGTTTGGCTCCCACCGAAATGCGGGAATTGATGTCGCAACTGCAAGAATTACTCGACAAGGGATTTATTCATCCTAGTTCGTCTCCATGGGGTGCGCCCGTATTATTTGTCAAGAAGAAAGACGGTTCGATGAGGATGTGTGTCGATTACCGAGAGTTGAATAAGATGACTTTTAAGAACCGTTACCCGTTGCCTAGGATCGACGACTTATTTGATCAACTACAAGGAGCCGATTATTTCTCAAAGATCGATTTGAGATCGGGTTACCATCAAGTTCGAGTAAGAGAAGGAGACACCGAGAAGACGGCGTTTCGTACACGTTATGGGCATTACGAGTTTTTGGTAATGCCATTTGGGTTGACTAATGCACCGGCTATCTTTATGGATCTTATGAATCGGGTTTGTAAACCATTTCTCGATAAGTTTCTTATTGTATTTATCGACGACATCCTTATTTACTCGAAGACCGAAGAAGAGCATGAAAGTCATTTAAGGCAAACTTTGGAAGTACTATAACGGGAAAAATTATATGCAAAGTTTTCCAAGTGTGAATTTTGGATTCGGGAAGTCCAATTCCTTGGTCATGTCGTGTCACGAGAAGGAATCAAAGTTGACCCATCAAAGATTGAGGCGGTGATGAAATGGGAACCTCCTCGAACTCCAACCGAAATGAGAAGTTTTCTCGGGCTTGCCGGTTATTACCGCCGATTTATTCAAGACTTTTCCCGAGTGGCGACTCCACTCACATTGTTGACCCGAAAAAGTAGCAAGTTCGTGTGGGGAGAAAAGCAAGAGAAGGCATTCATGTTGTTAAAGGAAAGATTATGTAACGCCCAGATTCTCGCGTTACCCGAAGGCATGGAAGACTTCGTTGTTTATAGTGATGCCTCGAATAAGGGATTAGGATGTGTTTTGATGCAACGAGGAAAAGTGATAGCTTATGCCTTGAGACAATTGAAGGATGCGGAAACGAAGTACACTACACATGACTTAGAGTTGGCGGCGATAGTGTTTGCTTTGAAGTTATGGCGACATTATTTGTATGGTACAAGGTGCACGTTGTACACGGATCACAAGAGTCTCCAATATGTTTTCACTCAAAAAGATTTAAATATGAGGCAAAGAAGATGGATCGAATTAATTAATGATTATGATTGTGAGATTGTATACCATGCGGGGAAGGCCAATGTGGTAGCCGACGCCTTAAGCCGAAAAGTTCATGAAAAGCCAAACAAAGGGAAATTGACTCGGATTGAAGTAGTCTCGAGTATTGGGGAACGAATCAAAAATGCCCAACGGGAAGTGATGGAGAAAGAGGAACGAAAACAAGAACGTTTGGGTAAAGACCAACATTTTGAAGAAAATAATCAAGGGTTGAAAACCGTTGGTGGTCGGATTTGGGTCCCCAAATTCGGTGGAGCCCGAAAGGAATTGTTAAATGATGCCCATAAGTCTAAGTATTCGATCCACCCGGGAAGTACAAAGACATATCAAGATATGAAGAAGATGTATTGGTGGCCCGGGATGAAAGCAAGAGTGGCCAAGTATATTTCTAAGTGTGCCACATGTGCACAAGTAAAAGCCGAGCACCAAGTGCCTTATGGGGTAGCTCAATCGTTGCAAGTACCGGCCAGAAAATGGGAAGATATAACAATGGATTTCATTGTTGGGTTGCCAAGAACGAGCAAGAACCACGACGCCATTTGGGACATAGTTGACCGGTTGACCAAAAGTGCATTGTTCTTAGCGATTCGGGAAACCATGCCACTCGAAAAGTTGGCAAAGTTGTATGTGGATGAAGTGGTAAGACTTCACGGGGTCCCGTTATCGATTGTGTCCGATAGAGATGCGAGGTTTACCTCGAGATTTTCGAGATCGTTGCAAGAAGAATTGGGAACGAAATTGCTGTTGAGTACGGCTTACCACCCGCAAACCGATGGTCAAAGTGAAAGAACTATTCAAACGGTTGAAGATATGTTAAGATCTTGTGTGTTGGATTTTGGAGGTAAATGGGATGAACATCTACCGTTAGTCGAGTTTTCCTACAATAATAGTTATCACTCAAGTATTAAAATGCCGCCTTATGAGGCGTTGTATGAAAGGAAATGTAGGACTCCCTCGTGTTGGCTTGAAGCGGGAGAGACAAAACTCACGGGTCCCGAAATTGTGAAAGTGACAAACGAAAAGATTGGAATAATTCAAGCCAATATGAAAGCCGCACAAGATAGACAAAGAAGCTATTCGGGTTTGAAAAAGAGACCTTATGATTTGAATGTGGGTGACATGGTAATGTTAAAAGTATCGCCTTGGAAAGGCGTGATGCGGTTTGGAAAGAAGGGCAAATTGAGCCCGAGGTATGTTGGTCCGTTTAAGATTTTGAAACGTGTCGGGTTACAAGCTTTTAAGTTGGAACTCCCACCCGAACTTCAAGGTGTTCACGATACATTCCATGTAAGTTATTTGAAGAAGTTCGTGGGTGAAGTTGAAAATATTATCCCATTACAAGAGTTGCGGGTTGATGCCCCGAATCGGTTAATAGAAGAACCCGAAGCCATATTAGAATCAAAGACCAAGAAACTTAGGAATAAAGAGATTGAGTTGGTGTTGGTCAAGTGGAAGCATTCCCTTGGATCGAACTTGACTTGGGAAGTCAAGGATGAAATTCGGAAAAGGTACCCGAACTTCATCAACAATGATGAGATTCCGAGGACGGAATCTCCTTAAGGGGTGGATAGTTGTAACGACCCGAAATTTGTAAATAAATAAATTATATAAAAATATGATAAATATGTATAATTCGTTTAAAACACGTAGGAATTGGTTTCGTGTCATTTGGACACCGTACGAGAAAGTTATGGGGCAAACCGGGTAAAGACATGGGTGAAAAAGTGCAGCCTAGGCTGCTGGGCAAGATCGCGGCGCGAACTTCCGTTCGCGTTCGCGAAGTCGAGGCAGAGGATTTGGGGTTTTTGAGACCAAAGTTCGCGTTGTTAGGTCACAACAACCCTGGATTACTTGTATAATTGATAGATTAATTAAACTTAAGAAAATTAAAGTGATTAACACAATATTAGAGTCAAATGTATAATTCCACTAAGTGTGGCTTGTTGCGGAATAACAAGACCACTGATCAATTACAATAAGATATGGAAGTGTAAAGTAAATTGGTGAGTACTCATTTGCCAAATGATCTATATTTATAATGATATAGAGATCTTACAAAAGAGGCATGGAGTAACACAAGGACTGGAAAAGGAAAGTGGCCGAGATCAAAGGGATTTGATCTGGCTAAGTAAACATGGAAATGTTTACTCAGTCCTTGTGCTCAGTATCGGATGTCAATACTGAGTTCCAATACTGAGTGACCAAAACTGTCTACTCAGTATTGGACCAAGACTTAGCTAAATTATTCTATATACTATTCTAAGCTAGTCTAGGCTGTCTTGTTATCTTAAGATCCAAAGGGGTAAGGTTTTTTGCCTTAACAATCTCCCCCTATCTAATGATAACAAGACAATATTACAAAAGAGAAATAAAAACAACAACTGCAGAGTGGGCGATTTTTGAGTTTAAGGAGGTGTTTGGAGCTTAATCTTCACAAGATCTTGAAGATTCTTGCTCATAGTTGAAGAACAAAGGTAAATCTTCATCTCTCTTGGGTTTTTAGCCATAGATTCAAGTAGGGAAAACTTGAATCTCAAACCCTAGTTTTGGGTTTGTTCATAAATGGTTAAATGGAAGTTGTACAACTGATATCTATGGAATTTTAACAAGGAAAATGTGTTTATGAAATGGGTTTATGAAAATATGAAGGTTTTGGAATTAGGGTTTGGTAATTTGGGGAAATATGATGCTTGTAGTTAACTAGCCATGGATTAGGTGGTTAGTATTGATGTTTGATGAAAACCATTGTCTTGGTTTTGGGTATTAGGTCATTTGGTGGAAGGATTTGAGGTTCAAGCCTTGGGGAAAGATATTGGTGTTCAAGAAACACATCTTTTGGACAAGTTTGGCTAAGGTGAGTACATGTGAACTTTCAAACTGAGTACATAGCTAGTAAATGTTTTATGTTTTCATGCTTTATCGAATCTATAAGTAATTTGGTCAATTACGTGATTACTAATGAATTGCTTATGTGAGTCCCGGTAGATTGGAGGCATTCCGATTACCGTGGATATGACGGTCTTGATAGATTGGAGGCATTCCGGTTATCTTGACATTGGCCAATGATGAAAGAAATGAAGTGACCCGAATGGAATTAATATTAATATTATTATATAAATGATATTATGTGACTAGTTGTTTATCGGGTCTAAAACCCATGTATCTCACGAGGCAATTTTGTCACACGTGTTATGTTTGTGTTTTTGCTATGTACTCAGGTTCGAGATCAAAGATCTAGGAGGCCCGTTTAGGAGAGGCCTTGTTGGGATTAGCTTGGTGTTGATGATTAGAGCTCTTGTCCTATGGCTAAGATATAATTTGTAACACCGTTTTTGTAAACTCTGATAATCTTAAACAAGAAACCTATTAATTTTTGTAAAATCGGTATTTGACACCGACATATTATTACCTATTTTGGGATGAAATGTTGTTTAAATATTATTTTGAAAATTGAGGTGTTACAATTAGTTATATAAAAACTCAAAATATCATTAGTTAATTTATATTAAAATTATTATTTCGTATTTTACATAATAACGGTCTTTTAAAGTTTATATAAATAACATATATTTTGTGACAGTGTATAATTTAGATTTCATGTTTATATAGGGGTGTTTGAGAAATCTTATTAAAATGGCTTGTGCTTGTTAGCTTATAAGCTTATGAGCTTATTTGAGTTAATAAGTTTTTGTTAAATAAAGTGTTTGGACCGGCTTATATATTTTAATCGTAAAATGACTAAAAGGGACATTTTTTAGTAATCCCTTCCAAAATAGCCTGTGAGGTGAAATGAGGTTACGATGGGAGGACAAAGAGGTAAAAATCCTAAATAAGCTAATAATCCTTTCCAAAGTAGCTTATTTAGAACCCCCTAAATAAGTAAATAAGCTCATAAGCATAAGCTTATAAGCTCTACCAAACACTTCAAAGTGATTATTAAACTTAAATAAGTTTAAAAGCTCATAAGCCTCTTAAATAAGCCCTCCCAAACATCCCCATAATAAGTACTTTACAGTTTATATTTTCAAAACCAATTACAGAAACTTCAAATTTTAATGGTACGTGGTAAAAAGTACTCCCTCCGTCCCATAAAAAAGTTTACATTTTATTTGGGCACAATCTTTTAGGAGATAGTTAGTGGTGTGGTCCTTTGTAATACTTTTGATTAAAATATAAGGTTAGATTGGAGAGAGAAAGTGTTTTATTGGTGGAATGATTGGTAATAATATTATTTTATTAGGTGGGCCCCCCAAATTTGAGAAATGTAAACTTTTTTGTGGGATAAAATTTGAAGGAGAAATGTAAACTTTTTTGTGGGACGGAGGGAGTAATAAATACTCAAAGTGAGAATTATTAAATATTATAATATGAAAATATGAATTTAAAGTATTTTGCAAATGGAAATGTGAATTTTAAAACTTTGCTTCTATGGTAAATATAAAAAGTGGGAAACAAGATTAAAATTTTTTTTAATACGTAGTAACATTTTCAAGAAAACGTGTATCTGATGAAATGTCAGGTTATAATACAGTAAAATAATATTAAATCTAGTAGATACAAAATTAAAATATTAGGTGCTTGATCATATTAAATGAATAGAACATTGTGTGTGTGTTTTAAATTAGATAAGAACGTGTAAATTAGATATCATATAAAGCAAACTACTATATACAATTGGCTAGACGATCACTTGAGGGGCACATTTCTAATTTCACCCCCACTTGATTCTATCAACTTTAACCACTTTTTACCTTAAAATGACAGGAACATGTGGATCAAATTGCTTCATTAAAAGTAGATGACTTACGTGGCGCATAATGATACAAGAGGAGATTCGTTTTTGTTATTCACATTCAGTTTCGTCTTTGATCAACGGCTGAAAATTCATAACTTTATGAATTCAAATGAACATCTATATATTTTTGTGTTTTAATGCAATCATATAAAGGATGTACTTGTTTTCATAAAAAAATATTGTGTAATGGCTCCAATAAACAATATTTTAAAGATATTTGAATAGGAGGTAATTTTTATATTAAAAAACTATTATACACATCATAATTATTATTTTACGGTTCTTGTATAATTTATTTTAAATATTATATAGCATGATACATCGAAATAGTTTTTTTTGCTATAGAAATTATTATTCTATTTGATCCATGGTTCAATTTTTAGACACATAAGTAAACGTGTGTGATTAGGTTGACATTTACTAATCCACCAACTTATAATCCGTACATACTAAACCCAAACACGATTTAATGGTTTGTATATGTTTGGTCCAAAACCCCAAACAAGTTTGTTAAGTGTTAGTTAGCATGAGTGTGTTTGTTCATGTTGTGGTTCATTACTACATGGCCATGAAACTTCAAGGGTATTTGTGAGAGGTAGTGATTTTTACCAGTGTTGTAAAACTCGGCCTACTCGTCCGAGTAATCGCCGGGTAACCGCAGTAGGCCGAGTAATCGCCGGGTAACCGCTACTCGGTGGTGTGCCGAGTCGGGTAGGTCCTAACCGGTCAAATTATTCGGTCAATATAAAACTAGGCCAAAACTCGGCCAACTCGGCCAAAACTCGGCCAAGTCGGTAAAAACTCGGCCAACTCGGTCAAAACTTGTCCAACTCTAAAACTCAGTCAGAATTCAAAAACTCAGTCAAAATCGGTCAAAACTCGAAAACTCGGTTAAAATTCGGTCAATTTCTCCAATATATGTTGTATTTTTAAGAAATAGGGAAATTATATGTATAATATATATTTTTATAAAAAATATATATGAAAATGTCAATCCGAGTACTCGCCGAGTACTCACCGAGTAACCGATTACTCGCTACAAGGACGTCGAACGAACGGGTAGCGAGTAGCGAGTTCTGCAACCTTGATTTTTACACCACATGTTTTAACTCATGTACCACAATAAATGTTTTATGTAATTGTACAACAGGAATAGTTATATAATGTGTTGTAGGCATTAAAATTTATGGTATGAAAATTGACTCTCATTTTGTAAGAGAGCAAGATCTAACTTGGTGTGGTCACTCCAAATTTGAATGAATATGAGTATTTCCTTCAAATTAATATCATATTGTGACTTAAGAGCATCTTCAATATAAGTTTCTTACAAAGTTTTTTGTTTTAAAAACTTTTCATTTTATAAGTTTTTTTTTTCAAAATAATAAAAACTTTATCTTAATTAATATGAATCGGAGTAAAAAAAATTGAATATTTATTTATTAATATGATATAAAAAGTTTATGCGATATTTTAATAAGTTCTGTAACAATTTATGTAATTGAGATACACTAATACCACAAGTTTTTATGCTTATAGTATACTATACAAATTTGATAGCTAACTATACAAACAAGCTAAATAATGATTGTGTATTTGTGTTACATGCGATAAAAGTTGTGGTGTAAAAATCATCCCTTCTAATAAAAGTGTGAGGGTATGTATATACTTTGTGGCAAAGTTACACGGGACAGATGCATCACAGCTGGGTGAGTTATCTGCTACTTTACGCGCCCAATGCATGCAGGATATTTCGACGATCAATTCAATTTCAGCCATTGATCTCTTCTCCTATTGCATTTGTTTTTCCTATTACCTTAATTTAATAAGAGTTTTTCTTATTTTTGGAAATGGCAAATATATTAAGAGACCGAACTTAGCAAGACACTAAGACGGCACAAACAAGAACATACAAAAAAACAATTACAAGAAAGATGAAAATGGGCAAATGCCCCACCCAACCAAATTACAAGAAAATTTGCTTCTATGTTTTAACCACAAAAATGATGTATCAATAATGTCGCCCACAATGACCGGAGATGACTTATGATTATTGTTAAACACCTTCTCATTTCTTGCTTTCCAAACACACCAAAAAAAGCTTTGAATAATAGTTGTTAAAACCTTCCTTTTCTTAGGACAATTCCCCCAATTTGCACCAAATTCAATAAGTTCCGTTACCAAGTTAAATGTGGGTAACGGAATATCACACCACTTAAAAATCCAAGATAGAATTTCTAACGTACGAGAGCATCGAAGAAACACATGATCGATATCCTCATCATCGTTGTTGCAAATTTTGCAAGTAATAGAATCAACATTAACACCACGTCTATCTAAACATTTTGCAACCGGAATCCGGCCTAGCCCGACCCTCCAAACGAAGCAGTTGACTTTAAGAGGAATTATGTTCAACCATGGCATATTGACATAGCCAATAGTAGTCAATTTTTTATCGAGCCAATGACGAATATGATGTACCGCAAAGGAACCGTCGGTAGAAATTTTGCACTATAACTTATCTGGTGAAGTATTTGGCCTCACGCCACTTAATAGATGCAACAAAGATGTGAATTCATTAACAATAGAGGCATTATTAAAGCCACGTTTCCATTCCCACGAATAACCTGAAGCCGTGATACGATCTGACACGAAGCAAGATTTGCGGCCTTCAATGGCGTAAAGGCAAGAAAAGAGCAACTGAAGTGACTGATGCCCGAGCCAAACATCCTTCCAAAACAGGAATGATGAACCAGAACCTGTTTGAAGAGCAAATAAAAAAAAATCATAATCAAGTTTTTTAAGCTCAAGTTCCACACGTGTGATGTTACGCCAAACCCCCACTGAGTTGCATGCACCCATTTTATGTACCGGTTTATGTTTCAGGTTATGAACCGCCAAGATGACATCCTTCCATATGCACGGTTTACCATCCCGAATGCGCCACCACCACTTGGATAGTAGTGCATGGTTTTGTGCTTTAAGAGAACCAATACCAAGACCACCACTTTGTTTTGAGGCCAATGCGGTGGACCAAGCAACCCAACTAATTTTTTTGTCGCCCCATAAAAAACGCCTTCTAATTTGTTCAAGGTTATCTATGATACAAGTAGGAGCTTTAAATAACGAAAAGTAATATAATGGTAGACTACTCAATACCGATTTGACAAGCGTAAGCCTTCCACCAAAAGATAATTTTTTCTCTTTCCACCCCGGATAATTTGGAATTTTACCGATTGATTACCGGAACCCAATTTTCTTAAGATTCATATTACAACCAACCGGGACACCAAGATAGTTAAAAGGCAAAGAACCCGGCACACAATGAAGGATGTTGGCCCAATTATTTAATAGAGATGTAGAAACACCAATACCAAATAAATTTGATTTATGAAAATTAACTTTAAGGCCGGAAGAAACGTTAAAACATTTTAGAATTCTAGCAAGATTCGCCAAATTGGTGTTGGACCATTCACCAACAAAAATTGCATCATCCGCATAAAATAAATGTGAGAGCTTTGGACCGTTCGGACCGATTTTTTGAGCCCGAAAAATATTCTTTTCACACGCCGATTTCATGGCCAAATTGAGACCTTCCATTGCAATGATGAACAAAAATGGAGATAGTGGATCACCTTGACGAACCCCTTTTGAAACATGAAATTTCTTGGTAGGTGACCCATTAATTAAGACCGAAGCATAAGAAGATGATAGACACCCATGAATCCAACTACGCCATTTAATGCCAAAATTCATTTGATCCATAATCGAGTCAAGATAACCCCAATTTATAGAGTCAAAAGCTTTCTCAAAATCGACTTTAAATAAAAACATCTTTTGTTTTGCACTCTTCGCCCAAGAGCATAATTCATTAATTACAAGAGGCCCTTCTAAAATGTTTCTATCATTTATGTAGGCCGATTGAGTTCCATCAACAATACAATCAATTACCGATTTTAATCTTAGTGATAACGCTTTGGCTAATATTTTGTACATGCATCCAATTAAGGAAATTGGCCTATAATCACAAAGATTCACCGGGTCTTTAATCTTTGGAAGAAGTGTTATAAAAGATGAGTTACATCCTCTTGCAATGGAACCAGTATACTCAAAATGACGTATAAAAGCCATAAGATCATCAATAATAATATCACAGTGAGTTTTAATGAATTTGAAAGTAAACCCATCGGGACCGGGAGCTTTTTCCCCACTACAAGCCCAAATTGCCCTCTTAATCTCAGCAACCGAAAATGGTTGTTCAATGGAACTGCTCTGCGATTCAGACAATTTGTTAAATAAAGAATTATAGAATGAAGGTCTAACCGGCCAGGGGTCCGTAAATTTCTCGGTGAAGAACCTGAGTGCTTCGGATTTTATCGCACTAGGATCGGTGTTCCAAGTACCGTTAATAGACAAACTGTGAATCCGGTTATGTCTATTTTTATTTTTAAGTGAGCCATGAAAAAATGAGATTATATTTAGGTGCAATAAATGATATCAACTTTCATTAAAATTAAAAAATGCATTCAACATATCTTTTAAAAAGATAATATATGAACTTAATTAATGTATAATAAGAAATAAGATTATATTAAGAAATTTTAATTAAATTAATTTACTTAAATATGTGACTAATGATACATATTAGAAAAATTCATTTAATAATACTAATAAGTATTTGAGTTATGGTTCAAAAAACCAGAAACAAATTCGTATCAATTTCTCTCTCCAAATTGCATCGCTGCACATTGTCTTTTTTATTTGTTACATTTGTATAAATCAACGGCGGTAAAGCACCTGAAGGAGGATTTTTGTTGATGTGTGAAGATTCAACGATGGTTTCTCCTTCGATCGTTTCCATTGAAGGTTAGTCCTTTCCGATTCACATTTTCGAGGTTTTGTCCGTGTTTGTTTTGATTTTGTAATGTTTATCTGGTTTATAAGGTGTTGATGTTGATTATTTGAATCGTTCAATTGCTACCGAGAGTGTGTATGATTTTTAATTTTGTGATGATTATTCGGTTTATAAGTGCATAGCGTTGAATTGGTTTGTTAATTTTGTTGAGTTAGTCTTTGGCCACGTGAATAAATCCCTGCTTTACAGGGAAAGTTTGTTTGTTTTTAATAATGGTCAAGTAGTTCCTAGATAATAGGACTAGTTAGTTTTTCCAACGTATTGTTCAAGTTTCCATTTCGTGTATTTAAAGGGCATTAGACCCCATCAATGAGATATCACATAAAAGCTTTAGAGCACCAAATATTTGAGTGTTTACTTTACTTCTTTGTGTGAGTGTGTGAAATACCAAACATTTGGTATCAGAGCGAAGTTGTGAGAGTTTTGTCTAAAAGTGAGAGAAAAGAAAATGAGTAATTCTGAAAATTTTGTGCAGGCATCGATCCCCAAATTTGATGGTCATTTTGATCATTGGTCATTGTTAATGGAAAATTTCCTTAGAAGTAAGGAGATGTGGAACTTGGTGGAGGTCGGCATTCCGGATGCAACTGTGTCAAATCCAAATGAGGCTCAAAGGAAAGCCATGGAGGACGCCAAACTCAAGGATTTGAAGGTGAAGAATTACTTGTTCCAGGCAATAGATAGAGAGATCCTGGAAACGATACTAGACAAGAACTCATCAAAGGGAATATGGGAATCAATGAAGCAGAAATACGAGGGCTCCACCAAGGTGAAGAGATCCCAGTTGCAAGCATTAAGAAGAGAATACGAGCTGCTTTCAATGAAAAATGATGAAAAAGTCGATACTTATCTGGCGCGGACGCTGACAATCGTGAACAAGATGAATGCAAATGGTGACAAATTGTCATCAGGAACGATTGTTGCCAAGATACTACGTTCGTTAAGCCCCAAGTTCAACTATGTTGTTTGCTCTATTGAAGAGTCAAACAATCTTGATACAATGACAATCGATGAGCTACACGGTAGTCTTCTGGTCCACGAGCAGCGAATGACGGGGCAACAAGAAGAAGAACAAGCTCTAAAGATTACAACTGGCTCATCTTATCGAGGTCGAGGAAGGGGGCGAAGTGGAGGTAGAGGAAGAGGACGTGGTAGATACTCGTTTGACAAAAGCACAATGGAATGCTTTAAGTGTCACAAACTCGGGCATTTTCAAAGTGAGTGTCCAGAATGGGAAAAAGATGCTAACTACGTGGAGGATGATGATGTGGAAGAAATGTTGCTGATGGCTCAAACTAATAACCAAAACTCAACGAGACAGTGGGTTTGGTTCTTAGATTCGGGTTGCTCAAATCACATGACGGGTGACAAGAAATGGTTCTGCTCGTTAGACGATTCATATCGTAATAATGTAAGACTTGGAAATGACGTCCGTATGGCAGTCTTAGGAAAGGGAAGTGTTCGATTTGATATTGAAGGAGCTGCTCACGTGCTAACCGATGTATATTATGTACCTGACCTTATGAACAATCTCATAAGTGTAGGTCAAGTCCAAGAAAAGGGAGTGGACATCTTAATTAAGAAAGGTACTTGTAGCATTTATCATCCACGTAAGGGCTTGATCATTAAAACTCAAATGACTGCCAATAGGATGTTCTTGCTACAAGCCAAGCCAAGTAGCAACAAGATGGGTGGAATTCAAGATAATAGTATGTGTCACAAAGCAGAAGTTGAAGGCATGACACAACTTTGGCATCAAAGATTCGGGCACATCAACAACAAAAGTCTAAAAATGTTGCATGATAAGAACCTTGTGACGGGTTTGCCCGAAATAAAAGAAGAAATTAAGCCATGTTCAGATTGTTTAGTTGGAAAGCAGACAAGAGAATCATTTTCAAAGACAAGCTCGTGGAAGGCAACTCAAAGGTTACAACTTATTCATTCGGATATATGTGGTCCTATTTCACCTCAATCGAGCAGTCAAAAGAGGTACATAATTAATTTCATAGATGATTTTTCAAGGAAGTGTTAGAGTTACTTCTTGACAGAAAAATCACAAGCACTTGAAACATTCAAGAAATTCAAGGTGTTGGTTGAAAAAGAAATTGGAATGGATATAAAATGCTTACGAACAGACAGAGGAGGAGAATTTAATTCCAATGAATTCAAATCGTTTTGTGAAGAAAATGGTATACAAAGACATCTCACAGCTGCATATACGCCACATCAAAACGGTGTGGCAGAAAGGAAAAATCGAACCGTAATGAACATGGTGCGAAGTGTTATGAGTGCAAAGAAAGTTCCAAAGATGTTCTGGCCGGAAGCAACAAATTGGTGTATTCATGTACTCAATAGATGTCCCACAGCTGCTCTCCAAGACTGTACTCCAGAAGAAAAGTGGAGCGGACGAAAACCTTCAGTCGGGTATTTCAGAACGTTTGGATGTGTCGCTCACGTTCATGTTCCGAAAGAAAAAAGAAAAAAATTGGATGACAGGAGTTTCAAGTGTGTGATGTTCGGGGTTAGTGTAGAATCCAAGGCATATAGACTTTATGACCCGATCAACAACAAAATTATTGTAAGCAAAGATGTCGTATGTGAAGAGGAAGTCGGTTGGGACTGGAATTGTGATTCTATAGTCACACATCCAGACCTAGAATGGGAAGAAAGTGGCGACCATGAAGATCAACCAGACGAATCAGGTGAAGGGTTTAATGAAAACAGCCCTCTAAACAACTCAGATGGATCAGTGAATTTGGGTGGGCCTGTAATGGAAGTACCAGGTGGTGATGGGCTTAATAATAATTCAAGAAGTCCATTAAATAATTCACATGGGCCCTTAATAGGTGAATCAAGCAGGCCACAAAATGTAGGGCTTAATTCTCCTACTATTACCAGTGGCGGTAGACAAAAAGGGGAAACACGAGCTCCAACTTGGATGGCCGATTATGCCACTGGTGAAGGAAGTACGAGCGATGAAGAACAAGAGAATGTCGCAATGTTCTCCTCCCTATCTGACCCATCTAATTATCAAGATGCTGCTCAAGAAGAGTGTTGGAAACAGGCGATGCAACAAGAAATTGAATCAATCGAGAAGAATGGTACTTGGGAATTATGTGATCTACTGGTGGGAGTAAAAGCAATCGGGGTTAAATGGGTGTTCAAAACTAAACTAGACAAGGATGGGAAGATCGACAAATACAAGGCTCGTCTGGTAGTGAAGGGATACCCCCAAAGACACGGGATCGACTATTCTGAAGTCTTTGCTCCGGTTGCTAAATGGGACACCATCAGAACCATCTTCGCGTATGCTGCTCAACGAGGAACAACTCTAAACTTAATAGAAGATTTCAAGTCATCAATGAAGTCAGAATTTGAAATGTCTGATATGGGAGAAATGCGGTACTTTCTAGGTGTGGAAGTGATTCAAAGTGAGCGTGGGATTCACTTAAATCAAAGGAAGTATGCTGGGGAAATACTTGAAAGGTTCGGTATGGAAGATTGCAACAGTGTGAAAAATCCAATCGTTCCTGGATGCAAGCTAGTGAAAGATGATCAAAGTGGTTTTGTTGAAGCCACAGTCTACAAACAGATGGTGGGTTGTCTCATGTATCTAACAGCAACGAGACCAGATTTAATGTTTGTGGCCAGCAAATTAAGTCGATATATGGAGGCACCAACCGAACAACACATGGCTGCCATGAAGAGGGTGCTTCGATATATCCAAGGAACTAAAAACTTGGGAGTTTTTTTATCGAAGAGGAGGCAATGATCAGCTTGTAGCATTTTCTGACAGTGACTATGCAGGCGATTATGACAATCGAAGGAGTACTTCGGGTTATGTATGTTTCTTAAGTGGAGCTGTTATCGCATGGTCTTCCAAACGTCAACCAATTGTGACTTTATCCACCACTGAAGCAGAGTTCGTAGCTGCTACATCTTGTGCGTGTGAAGTTGTGTGGCTAAGAAGAATATTTGAACAAATTGGTCTATTTCAAGAAGCAAGCACAATTATAAACTGTGATAACATGTCCACAATCAGGCTTTCAAAGAATCCGATCATGCACAATCGAAGCAAGCACATAGACGTGAGGTTCTATTTTCTCCGCGAGCTAGTAAATGCTGGAACAATAGAGATGAATTACTGCAATACTCGGGAACAAGTGGCGGATATAATGACAAAACCGCTGAAACTGGAGCAGTTCGAAAGGCTGAGAATCATGCTTGGTATGTGTGAAGTATCCGAGTCAAACTAAAGAAGGAACTCTTTAGTTTAGGAGGGGGAATGTTGAGTTAGTCTTTGGCCACGTGAATAAATCCCTGCTTTACAGGGAAAGTTTGTTTGTTTTTAATAATGGTCAAGTAGTTCCTAGATAATAGGACTAGTTAGTTTTTCCAACGTATTGTTCAAGTTTCCATTTCGTGTATTTAAAGGGCATTAGACCCCATCAATGAGATATCACAGAAAAGCTTTAGAGCACAAAATATTTGAGTGTTTACTTTACTTCTTTGTGTGAGTGTGTGAAATACCAAACAAATTTAATATATCTGATTTTTTAATCGTTAATTATTGGGAGATGATTTTGGGACTACATAAAGTACTCTACACACCACAACCAGTACTTGTACAACACACTTTAAATGTTGGACAGTGTGGTAGATGAAGCAATTTATGTGGTGTCAAAATCATTTCCGTTAATTATTAGATCATAATTTTTTGCAATGATGTTGGTTTATGGAAGAACATTGTAAGATTTATGCGTAGTTCCTTCTGATATGTTACTGCTTCTTGCTGATTCTATTTTTTTCATACAAATTCAAGTATGTTTGTCTTGATCGGATCACGTATCAGATGTGAACCTTTGTGCTTCTAAAGATAAATCTCCGATCTGGATTTCTAGTAACGGTAACCCTGATTTTCCGGTTAAGGTTTGATTTTAATTGTCCTATAAAGAGGAAATACTTTACTCCTAATAATTTATTAAAGTATTTTTGTTACATAAAGGGAAAATATACTTTTAAAGCTTTTTATTTTGAAGCTAATCTAGGAAGGTACTTTTTTCCATTATTGAATTGAATAGAATACAATATCACTTTGACAGCCAGTTTTGTATGAAAGCTGGATTCTTGCATTATGTGATGTACTTTATCTATTAGCAGTTGTATTCTTATAATCTTGTATAGTTGGAATAAGTTTGTGTATCTTCATTGGTGACGTGGTGAAGATTAATAATGAAATATGGAGCTAAACTAATGCAAAATTGAAGTGCAGACCTTAGAATAAGTTGCCCTAAATTCATGTCATTTATATGCATTTTCTCCCAGTTTTGATATCATTATAAGCAAGTTGGGTGGGTGAAGGATTAAAGGTGGAATAGGGGTAGGTGGTGCCTAGGGGTGTTAACGATTCGAGTCGAGTCGAATATCGGGGAAATTTAGGCTCGGCTTGTTTAGTAATTACTCGGCTTGAGCTCGTATAAGCTTTTAAAATTGTACTCGAGCTCGAGCTCGAATATTTATATAGTGTTCGAGCTCGAGCTCGATACTCGTTTATTGTTGCTTTGGCAGTCGAGTTTTTTCTTACATCCAGTGCTACATCTAGAGGTGCAGTCCCCTAGGTCATTTGATATCTGTAGTCCGAGTTCCGTTCAACAAGCATCCACTGGAAAAGCTTCGCGCCCAGGTGGTCTTCGTAATAGAAGAGACATTTGGCGATTTCCATATTTTTTAAAGATAACTAATTTACAAACTCGAAAAGCTCGTTAATTACTCGACTCGTTAACACCACCATTAATATATGTATATTCTTGTACTTATTGTGTCAACTTATTGAACAAAACACTTGTTCGGCTCGTTAGGATCGACTCGTTAAGATCGTCTGGCTCGTGCGGCTCGAGATTAAACGAGCTATCGAACGAGCCGAGTCGAGTATTAAATTATTAGGCTCGGCTCGTGAAATTAATCGAGTCTTGTTTAATGTTCGAGTTCAACTCGAGATCGAATTAGTATAGGCTCGAGCTCGATATAAATGAGCTCGAGCTCGAGTAGTTCGTTAAAAGCTCGACTCGTGAACACCCCTAGAACTGGTGCCACTCTGCCTAATTTAGTATCCGTATTAAAAGTGTTAATTATAGTATCACCTATTATGTGTTTTTCTACTAACTTTGTGTTTTTCCACAAGTATAAAAACAAATATTTAAATACAAACTTAAGACATGTATTACCCTGAACAACCTTCAACTGCTTAGGATCCCAACATATAATGTAAATCTCAATTAGTTTGATTCGGGTTTATGGGTAAAGCGTAACAAAACAAGTTTATTGCCTCCTGATTTTGTTGGTTTATTTGAAAATGAAATTGTGAGGTTATACTAACCGAAATTGACATTAATATATGCGTTCTTTATATTGTTATTCATTCTTTTGATTCTTCTACTTATGAATAACTGATAATATATAGATTTAACTTGTTTAGGCAAATGGTTATGTGGCATATACGAAATTTTGTCTTAATTCTAAATGGTCGTTTTCAAATATTGTCTTACTAATTTTCCTATTATTATTATTATTTTTTTTTTTATATCTGATATAGAACCGTCAGGCCTGCTAAGCTAGCTAATTAAATGCCATTTTGTCCTTTAATTAAATACCCATATGCCACCACTATTAAGTCAAAGGGCCCGTTGATACTTAAATTTGAACTTATTTTGCATATCTTTTAGTTACAAATTCAACGACGGATGGAAAGAAGTATATAACATCAGATGAATTAAAAAAGCACAACAAAGCTACCGATTTATGGATCTCAATACAGGGCAAAGTGTACAATGTAACAGAATGGGCCGAAATACACCCGGGTGGCGATATCCCACTCACGAATCTTGCGGGCCAAGATGTAACCGATGCATTTATTGCTTTCCACCCGGGCTCAGCATGGAAACATGTTGACAAATTATTCACCGGGTACCACTTAAAAGATTACCAAGTATCCGACATGTCAAAAGATTATCGAAAACTCGCATCCGAATTTGCAAAAGCCGGAATGTTTGACAAAAAAGGGCATGGTGTGATTTACTCTCTTTGTTTTGTATCGTTGCTTCTTTCGGGTTGTATATACGGGGTATTGTGTTCTAGTAGCTTTTGGGTATATATGTTGGCGGGCGCGTTGTTAGGGTTAGCATGGATCCAAATTGCTTATTTGGGTCATGATGCGGGCCATTACCAAATGATGGCGACCCGTGGGGGGTGGAATAAGTTTGCGGGGATATTTATCGGGAATTGTATAACGGGAATAAGTATCGCGTGGTGGAAATGGACGCATAATGCACATCATATCGCGTGTAATAGTCTTGATTATGATCCCGATTTACAACATTTGCCGATGCTTGCGGTTTCTAATAAATTGTTCAGCTCGTTAACATCGGTTTTCTACGGGAGGGATGAAAAGCACAATCTCACTGAATCAATCCATTAGGTGGTGTTGATGATGATTTTGGCTAGAAAAGTGAAGAATGAGATTAGGGCTTTTAGAGAGAGAAAGTAGAGAGATGGTAGAGAGAACAATTGCTGGAAATGAGAATTTGATTAATGGCAAAAGTTAAAGAATTGAGCCTTACACTTTGGTATTTATACCATGGCTCAATTCTTGGTTAGTTAGGACCATTTTGGTAATAAAACCTAACATCTATACATTGTTACACTATTACCCCCTAGACTAACTATTACAACATATCTAGTACCTAACAATCTCCCCCTTTGTAATAGTAGACTAGGTTGCATATCTTTGAATACTTCTGTGATTGTAAGGATGGAGCTGAGAATTGAACCGTTGAGCAGTTTTGTTGATAAAACAGCATCAGCCTTTGATCATCGGTGACAGATATACTTTTAATCGGCTTTTCAACCAATATAAAGTATTCCAGAAGACTTCATACAAATCGACTGAATGTAGACCCATAGATAGAGCGGTTAGCAGCAGAAGTCCTTTCTTGAAGTTGTGGAGTTTGTCGATTTGCTGCAGATCCTTGGTTCCTGATGTTTGTTGAAGTTGAAGCAGTGCGGAATGTTGATATGTTGTGGATTTTTCTGACCGTTGTTGATAATGTTGGAGTACGGTCATAAAATCCCTTATCTGATGTGTTGACTGTTGTTGATAAGATTGAAATACAGTCATCAGATCTTCTATCAGACATAGTGACCGTTGTTGATAACAATGGAGTACGGTCGTCTGATCTTCGCACTAGAATGTATCAGGGTAACCCAGGATCACATAGATTGCCTGTTAGCACAACAGTTACAGAAACCGTGTGACCTACGTTCAGTGTTGGCTTTGATGTTAGCACTGGTAGGATTTCCATTCAATCATCGTGGAATACCAATATTTTTGGTATCACTATGAATGTTCCGGCAATATCTCAAAGATGTGCTTGGTAGAGTGCCTGTGTCCTAGAGAAATTTAATTCGGTTCTAGACTCGATACGTGGACAAACGAAGGCGAGGACTGGAGGTGGGTCCTCTTTTTCAATATCAACAATCTCCAAATGAGATGTCGATAGTGGATGTGGTTATCTCCGTGATTTTGAAACAAGTACTTTTTGTACTTGAGTGGTCAGTGGGGGTTGTGCATTGCATCACTGGGTCCATGATGTCTTAATCAGAAAGCAACATATGCAATCCGATATAGATGAGGTTACCCGGTCATTTGTTCGGTTTAGGGAGGGTTTTTCCGTTTTCTTTTAACCCTTTCACACACGCTCCTCACTCAACTCACTTTTTCATTTTTCAACCACACCCTCGTTTTTATTTTTACCATGTGATAAGCTGATTTGCACCCCATACTTCATACCCCCTCTCAATTTTTACCTCAGCGCACCCCAATCAAGATCCCATGATACTTGATTCTGCTCACCTAGACCTAGGGACCCTCACTTTTTAGTTCCTATATTGTCGGTGGCTCCGGGGAAGATCATGCTGGGTTTAGCAGATCATAGGAGTAATTTGAGAGTGGACTATTACGCTCATGTGCATTTTAATCAGCTTTTTGAAGATGTTTCGTTTTAGGAGTTTCACATGGATTTTAGGTAACACCGGACTCACTTAGAGTATCCGTTAGCACACGATATGAATCGGTAGTCGTTTGCACAACCGTTGGTTCAAATGTGTGACCTGCGTTTAGAGTTGGCGTGATTTTAGCTCTAGCAGGATTTCCACTCGATCCTCGTGAAACATCAGATTGTGATGCCACTACGAGTGTTCCGATGGATTCACGGAGATCCATGTTTGTAGTGCAGGTGTCCTATATTGGAAATATTCTTGGGGGTGAGAACTAGACACACTGTGCATACAAAGAGACTTAACCCGGGGCAGGAGGTTATTATAATTCAATACCGACATACTCCGAATGAGTAGTCATTAGCTTTTGTGCTACGTCCCCTGATGAAATGAAACAAATCCCTGTTGAGTGGAATTTGAGTAGTTGGTGGTGGCGTGCATTTGCTTTACTGGGCCAGTAAAGTCTAGTGAAACTTTCAACGAATGAATGATCACCTATTTAATTGGTTGCCCGGTTTGTTTTCGGTTTGGATGCATTCATAAGGTGTGTTTTCTTTGATTTATCATGTTTTCACATCACCTTGCACTCACCTATTACTATACCCTAGACCTGAACCCTCACATTTACCAGTTGGCTGAAATGTTTCCCTGGGAAGGTGTGGCCGGATCTGGCAAACCATGGGAAGGTATGTCTTTTGAAGTAGTAAGTAACGAGAATTAAAAGAATTTGTAATAAACAGATGCAATCTTACTAGAGAACTAGTAAAGAGATCGTTTACGGATATTACAACAACTTATGATTAACGTTACAAACATAAAACTTTTTATTTGGGTATTTTGTTTTTATTTTTCTGAATTTTCTCCCCCTAGAAATAATAATTCTCCCCCTAGAATTAATATTTCTCCCCCTCGACAAAATAAAAGTAATTGACAAGTTTGAGATCGAAGGACGTACCTTATACATCGTCGGAGGGTTGAAGGAGAGGTTTTGCGGTTAAACTTGATTGAGTTTTGTGGTTTCTTTTAAGATCGGGTTCTGAATCTGTTTTGATCAGAAGCCATTTTCCGTTGAGGACCGGGTTTCAAGCTGGTGCACTTGAAAGCCATTGCTTTGAAGCACGGGTTATACACTGACGTGTGCATAAGCCATTCTGTTGTGGCGCGAGTTATACACTGATGTGTGTATAAGTCACTGTCCGTTGAAACGCGAGTTATACACTGAATTGTGTATAAGTCATTCTCCAAACTCCAAACACCTTTTTGGTAATTCTACATAAAACAATTAAAACATGTTTGGTACCCAATTATGTATGGGTCCTATACGATTAGTGACAGATGTTTTATGTAAAATTGCTTTAAGATAAATTTAGAGCTTTGGAGAACTGCAAGGAGGCAGTTCAGAGGTTTTGGATTTAACTACCCATTTTAAAGATTTTTCAGAGGATTGGATAATCCAATGAGATTTTTCATTTTTGATCCATGTGTATTTCACAAACGTTGAAGATTTGGTCGTTGTTTTGTTGTCGCTGTTTGAGGAACCTGAAGACTTTGGTTTAGGTGCGGAAGATCCTCGAGAAACTTTGCGACGAGAAGACGAGTGTTTATCAGAGATTGGTGGGGTTTTGGAAGAACTCTTCGCCTTTTTGGAAGCATGTGAAGATGAACCTTTTTTATTTGGTTTGTGTGGATGAGAGACAGATTTCTTGCATGGTTGTGGAAAACATGTTTTGCATGATTTTATAATTTTACCAGATTTATGGAAAACATTGATTTTCAAACCACATGGAGCACCTAATCTAACGAAAAATCGATCGTCAGTTTGAGTGATTTGTTTCTTTGTGATTTTATCAAACAATCTCTTTGTACCAAATTTATCAGTTTTAGTAAACACAACATCAAAATCAGGAGAATAAGGAACAGGACGATACGTAGAAGCATCATAAATTGTTCTAAAAGCCGTAGCAGGAGTTTTCACATGTCTGGAGTTATTACTGTTATTTTTGACAGTGGAAGAAGGAACCGATAACATAGATGGTCTAGTCTTCTTAAGCTCGCTAGGCTTCTTAAGAATACTAGTTTTCGTCGAAATAGGCTTCTTAGACTGCATGGTTCCTTTGACTCCATTGGGCTTCTTGGATTTCTCACTTTGAGACTCTAATTTTCTATTGGAAGCATTTAAGACCGGTGAATTAGAGTTTCTCCTCAAGATGGTTGGAACTGGATTAACTGGTGCCGGTCCTAATAAGGAAGATTTAGAATTTTGAAAAACATGTTTATCACGGTTTGATTTTAATTTTAAAATCGTGTCTTCTAATTTATGTATTTTTGATTGAAGATTTTCCTTTTCTTTGTCAAAGGCTTTGTGGGTTTCATCAATTTCAGACTCAAGTTGGACAATTTTCCTTTCTAAAATCAATGGTGGAACATAAAGCTTTGGTTCAATTGTTTGTTTTAAAACTTCATTTTCAGAGATGGAAAATTCTTCTGGAGTGACAATCGGGAAGTACTCATTGTTTTCAAATTTTGCTTTATTCTTTTCATATGTATAGTTCAATTCAGAATAGTTAAAGCTGATTTGAGCGTGTTCCTTCTTTTCTCTGTTGAACTTCTCGATTTCTGCTTCCTCGTCCGGCATATGAAGAAAGCTTTGCCATATTCCCAAGTTCATGTAATCGTAATTGTATAGTGTGGGAACAACATCAGCAGCTTTTTCCAGAGGACGGGAGTTCTCAGCGCCGAGACCTACTTTTGATTTGAAAGATCTGAACTCTTTTGGCTGATTTAATTTTATCGTTTGTTCAGTGTGGCCAGCTTTCACAATCGTCTGCTCTAGTTTAGAGATGTGTTCTTCAGCATTTTCTTTCTTGACAGTAAGACTGTGTATGGTTGCTGATTGTTCATCGATTTCCTTTTTAAAATTGTTTGTAATGTTTGTGATTTGTTCATTTAGTTTTTGAATTTCGGTATCAGCTGTCTTCAACTTATCTTGGTAGTCTTTCATCTTTATGTCAGCCGACTTCATCCATGTTTGCTCTCGACTGAGTTGGATAGCTAAGTCAGTTATCAGCTGCTTGGAGTCGTCTTTGTCATTTGAGACCGTCTTCATCATTTTGAGGTTTGATATTTCAAGATTTTTTGTATTAATTATGTGATTTAGACGATTTACTTCACTGGTGTGAGCAGCATGAAATGTTGACAACTGTTGTTGTAACTCTTGTGTCTTTTGATTTGAATTATTAATTTGATTTACTTGAGGAACAAGAGTTTCAAGTTGGCGACGAAAGGTTAAATTTTCTGCCTTTAATTTTGAGATTTGTGCATTTGATTCATTAGTTGTGTTTACTTGTTGTTGTAAACTTTCTTGTAATTCAGAAATCTTAAATTGAAAAGAAGATTTTGACGTAGACAGCTGATTTTGTAATTCCTTGTTTATTTGTTTTAATTGAAGAGAACATTGACTTAAGTCATTTAAAAGTTGTGCTTTTTCAAATTCTAAAACAGTAATTTGTTTCGTCAACTGAGATTTCTCATCAATTTTAAGTAAAAGTTTTTCATTAAACAAGGAATTCTCTGATTTGTCAGTGTCTGAGTCAGAAAGAAAAGAGTCAAAGGAAAAAAGTACCTCATTTTCATCATCTTTTGGAATGCCTAACACAGCTGTAGCCTCATTTGGTATTGCCATGACTGCTAGGTTGGCAATGCACTGTTTCTCCTCCTGGGCATTCGACCCGGCAGCCAATGTTTCTTTGGAAGTCATGTTAAGAACACTTCACGGGAATTTTGATTGAAACGGGGTAAAGAAAATTTAGAGAATGAGAAGGTTCTGTAATAGAATATGTGATGTAGACCGTGAATTTGTCTTCAAATATTCAAAATTACCGAAATCTTAAACTGGTTATTCCAGATGATAAAGTACACTTTAAATGTGTCTAAGATTTTCGAATTAGGGAAAAACGACGATCGGGTTAGAAACTGGGGCTAAACGAAGTTTGGAAATTGACCGAAAAATCACAAAAACGCAAATTAAGCGATCGAAACAAGCGTTTTTGGGCCGGCAAGTTGGGTAAACCGCCTATGGCGGTTTATCACGTCGTAGCCTTCGTCTTTAGCTTCGATTTGGTTACTCGTGGGCTCGAAACGGACATCCGAGCTGAAAGTTATGACCGTTACAGTACAACCCCTTTTGTCACGCGAGTGAAGAAAGAGTTCGGGCCGAAGTTGTGTAGAAGTTCGGGCCGAAGTTGTGTAGAAGTTCGGGCCGAAGTTGTGTAGAAGTTCGGGCCGAAGTTGTGTAGAAGTTCGGGCCGAAGTTGTGTAGAAGTTCGGGCCGAAGTTGTGTAGAAGTTCGGGCCGAAGTTCGCGGTGAAGTTCGGGCCGAAGTTCGGGGTGAAGTTCAGGCCGAAGTGTTGAAAGAAGTTCGGGCCGAAGTTTGATTGAAGTTCGGGCCGAAGATTGGGTTGAAGTTCGGGCCGAAGTTTGGGTTGAAGTTCGGGCCGAACTTGTTACTGTTCTCGGGCCGAAGTTGTTCTTGGCAGAACAGTGACGAACAAAACAAAAAAACCCACTAATTTGATCCTAAAATGGTCGTTTCTTTGCCAAAAACCTCGATTCTTTTTGCAAAATGACCCAAATACTATTTCCTTCAATCCACTACTACTATTTTACTCAAAAACAACCTAGATCTATTCGAAAATTTGAATTTAAAGGGTTTTTGAAGCTTTAATGGTTTTTCCTAAAAATCCAAATTCTTCATCAGAATGGATTAGATTCGATCCTAACTTGATTCTAAGCTTAATATATCAACAAAATGAAGCTATTCAATCCATAATAACAAGAATTAGTACCTTGAATCCGATTTTTGATCTTAAACCCCTTTTTTCTTCAAAAACCTTCAAAAACCCACTGATTCTTCTGATTTTAACACCAATTGATGGATTTGGATCGTTTTCAAGATGAAATTATGCTCTGATACCAATTGAAAAGCACAATCTCACTGAATCAATCCATTAGGTGTGTTGATGATGATTTTGGCTAGAAAAGTGAAGAATGAGATTAGGGCTTTTAGAGAGAGAAAGTAGAGAGATGGTAGAGAGAACAATTGCTGGAAATGAGAATTTGATTAATGGCAAAAGTTAAAGAATTGAGCCTTACACTTTGGTATTTATACCATGGCTCAATTCTTGGTTAGTTAGGACCATTTTGGTAATAAAACCTAACATCTATACATTGTTACACTATTACCCCCTAGACTAACTATTACAACATATCTAGTACCTAACAAGGGAATTGACGTTCGATCGGTTGTCGCGTTTTTTCGTGAGCTTTCAGCATTACTCGTATTACCCGATCATGTGTGTCGCGAGGGTGAATCTTTATTTACAAACTTTCTTATTACTTTTATCAAAACGAAGAATCCCGGATCGAGGATTGAATATTCTCGGAACCGTTGTTTTTTGGACGTGGTTCCCGCTTCTCGTTTCATGCCTACCCAATTGGCCCGAACGAGTAGCTTTTGTTTTGGTTAGTTTTTGTGTGACGGGAATTCAACATGTTCAATTTACATTGAACCACACATGTGGGCCCACCAACCGGGAACGATTGGTTTGAGAAACAAACTAATGGGACCATAAACATCTCGTGTTCATCTTACATGGACTGGTTTTTCGGTGGTTTACAATTTCAGCTCGAGCACCATTTGTTTCCTAGGTTACCTCGGTGTCATTTGAGGTCGATTTCTCCAACTGTGAGAGAACTTTGCAAGAAACATAATTTGCCATACACCAGTTTGTCGTTTTATGATGCCAATGTGACGACACTTGAAACGCTTAGAACTGCAGCTTTACAGGCTCGTGATCTCGTGAACCCGACTCCTCAGAATTTGCTATGGGAAGCTTTTAACACTCATGGTTGAGTCTTCTTTCTGTAGGAGCTAATACCAATTTTCATTAATAAAATACAATTACAATAAGGGAAATTGACGAATACGTTTACAAAAGATTGAAACAAACTAAATAGAACAAACAAGTACAAGGTTTTGGTTGAGTCTCGTGAAATTCACGATCCCCTTAAAATAGATTCGTTGTCTATTTTCCAGGGTAAAACAACCGAGTAGTTTTACACTACCGGATATAATCCAAGCCAGAACACTAACCAAGTTTAGAGTGTTTTCTTTAAGAGAGAAAGCTGTGAAAGAAGAAGTAGGTGTAGAAAGTGTGTTTACAAATGAGACCCAAGGTCTCCTTTTATAGTGTAGAATGAAGACTAATGTTTACTCAAAACATTAAATGCATTCATTATCATTAAACAAGAAATCAAAACTGTAAACTGCATTTACTGCAGAGTTTTCGTAACTGACTGCTCAGGTCAGTCCTTCTGGTCAGTATTAGAGGTCAGTACGAGAACTCAGTATCAGACTGCTGCTGCGCAGGTCAGTATCAGAACTCAGTATCAGCAGGTCAGTATACGCAGGTCAGTATCAGACACCAACTGCGCAGATCAGTACTGCAGGAACTCAGTATTGGAAGTCAGTATCAGACATCTGCTGCGCAGATCAGTACTGCAGGTCAGTATGAGACTGCCTGCTGCGCAGGTCAGTATCAGACTGATACTGCGCAGGTCAGTATCAGACTCAGTATCAGACTGCAGCTCAGTACACGTCGAACACTCAGTGCGAGGAGGTCGGTATTGATCGGTTCAGTACTGAGGTGGTCAGTATGAAAAAATCAGTACTGAGGAGGTCAGTACGAGACAACTGCAGTGTCGATGAGGTGCAAAAATTGACCCGCACGAGCCCGGAATTTCGGAGCTGCATTCGTGCCCGCAGGTCGCTCGGGCGTACACGAGTTCAAGCCATTTCGGGCAACTCAGTCCAAATTATTTGCACCCGCGCGTAGGCGTGCGGGTAAAACCCATGTATAAGGATTTAATCTTCCATACAACTTCCAACCTTATAAACCAACAAATGGTTTCATCTTTTTCCTATGTGGGATACTCTCCCACATCCCCCACTTCCAAGATTTCTTGTATCAAACACCCTACTTTGAGAGTCGATATCTCATTCACCACAACTCGACTTTGGACACGCTATATACCGTTGCGTAGCTCTCATATAGGAGAACACATAGCTACCAATCAATAACTATATATAACACATATATATATATATAATTATATAGGTCCAAAGTTGGTGAAAAATCATTTTATCACAACTTTTTCCAACAATCCCCCACATGAATAGAGATCGATTGAAAACACCACAAACCATCGATAAATGTTCAACAGTCAAGTCTTGCAAAGGATGGGTAGGTGTTAGCCTTTGAACCCTCCCTTGAGAAGCACACTTAGTCTCCTAGCAGTCAGTAGACGCGATGTCCTTGAACTGAGTCCGCCTTTTGTGTAGACGACGGTATACATTCTCACAAGACTCTCCCTAACTTGTTCATATCCTCTTATCGTGCCCGTCTTGGTCATGGACACTGCCTGGTTCTGCGAGAGCTACTAAGAATTGTGCCCAACAATCCCATTCGAAGCGACCCCACTTCTCTCTCACATAGGTGATTCTCTACCACGAATCATTAAAAGCCATAGTGCTTATCCTCATTGTCACTGAACTAGGAATGGACTAGGAAGTAGTACAATGTACTCCCTTTAAGAATGTATGGAGGAATTCTGTTACCCCCAAAGTGACATCCCTTCGTTTATACAATTAGGTTGTCCTATTGAACCTAGATCTTGGGATCTCCAGTCAACTAGGTTAGGATTCCTTCGCATAAACTTTTATTCCAAGGGCTTTAGTCCCATTCCATAACTAACTCTCTACTTAAGTCTTTTTCATAAGCGGATCCGCAAGTTTATCATATAACATTTATAGTCAATCATGATAACTTCACTTGAGAGTAGTTATCATATCATATTTTGTCTCACCATTATACATTGTACACTTGACTAATGTAAATTTGAGACAATAATATATACCATCAATTATTTAGAATATCTTCTTTAATTGATGTTAATTTTCTATTAAGATGAATTAATACCTTAGCAAGGTACCCCCACATTCGTAAGTATTTATTAGATGATTTTCTTTCAAATCAAAATGCATACGATGTTTCATCTTATCTTCACGGGTTATCTTATAAAAGATAAGTAGTCGACACACGACTTACCCCCACATTTGTACATATTAATGTATCAATCACTTCATATTTACTTTTCTCTAAAGTAAAGTTACACTCTTTCGTGTACATCAAGGAGTTTTGGTTATTTCTTTCAACCAAATGGAAGGATGTATTCGTTATATTTGTGAATTTGAATCGATGTGGAATGTATTTTAAAGTTAATTTAAATAAAATAGGACTTTAAATTGAAATTTATTGACATAAATGTAAGTAACACAAGAATAATAAACATAATAAAGTTTTATTCATAATAATCATTTATTCAAATAACATTTAATTTAAACGACATTTAATTTAAACATGCCGTTAAGGGCATAGCCCTTCCCCACAAACATTCCACTTTTTGTTAGCACAACCTTGTCCGATTCAAACACTAAACGAAAACCAAACTTGTTCAACAACCACCCGGAAACAAGATTCTTACGAATCTCCGGCACATACAACACATTGCTCAACACAAGTTCTTTTCCCGAGGTCATCTTCAAGACCACTTTTCCTTCTCCTTTCACATCGGCCGTCGCCGCATTCCCCATAAACAACTTTTCACCATTGTCAACCTCTTTGAACGTGGTGAATCGGGCTCGATCAAAACAAACATGACGGGTAGCACCCGTATCAACGAACCAACCAACATCATTAGTTCCTACCAAGTTTACTTCCGAGATCATTGCCGTGATATCGGATATCATTGCCACAAGTTGCATATGTTCATCACTATGATCCACCACATTGACTTCATGTGCATTTTCTCGTTTCGGTTGCTTACAATCCGAAGCCCTATGACCCTTTTGGTCACAATTGTAGCACGTACCGTTGAACTTGTGGAATTTCTTTTTCACAATCCCATCTTTTGGTTTCAAATGACCATTCTTGTTCTTGACCACATCTTTGCCTTTGTTTCTCCTAGAAGATTCCCCATTCTCAACAACATTAGCTTTTGCCGACTCGGGCAAGTAACTAATCTTTTGAGCAACTTTATTGTCTTCTTCAATACGAAGGCGAACAATAAGATCTTCGATGGACATTTCCTTTCGCTTATGCTTAAGGTAATTTTTGAAGTCCAACCAACTAGGAGGTAACTTTTCAATAATAGCCGCGACTTGGAAGGTCTCACTAAGCACCATTCCTTCGGCATGTATGTCATGTAACAACACTTGAAGTTCTTGCACTTGACTCATTACGGTTTTTGAGTCAATCATCTTGAAATCCAAGAACCGGGCAACGACAAATTTCTTTGTTCCGGCATCTTCGGTCTTGTATTTGCGATCTAACGACTCCCATAAGAGTTTGGACGTCGTTATTTTGCAATACACGTTGTACAAAGAATCAATCAAGCCATTCAAGACATAATTTCGGCATATGTAATCCGAATGCTTCCATGCATCTACCGCGTTCACGGATTGAACATCGGTCTCCCCATCAACGATCGTAGGAGCGGATTCGGTCAAGAACCTTGCAAGGTTCAACGTGGTCAAGTAGAAGAACATCTTTTGTTGCCATCTTTTAAAGTTCAAACCATTGAACTTTTCGGGCCTTTCGGCATGGTTGGCAACGGTGTTCACGGCTACTTGAGTTCCAACCAAAGGAATAGCATTCACAAAAGGTGGAGTCAACACGGTGGATGCCGGCGGCGTATCCATTCCACTTTCCATCTTTCAACTGAAAAGTACAAAATAAGACAAATTAGTCTTAATCCAAAATTATATAAGTTTCTCACATACAACTAGCTAAAAGATATATTTCAAGTAACATCCTTATAGGAATCAACTCAAGAAGTCAAAGACTATCTTGTATCTTTTCAACTAATGTAACTTTCGAAACTTTATAACTATCAACTACAAGTTTCATAAGAAACTCCAAAATTCTCAACTTTGAAAGCAAAATTCTAGATGCCAAAGCAATCCATAGATAAAAATCCCGAAGAATTTTAGCTTTTCACAAGTATGAGAAAATCAAGTAGCCAAAGCAAACTTGATTACCAAAAAAATTTTAAATCCAAAATTGTTTTAAACTATATATCAAGTTATTTAAAATCAAACTTTAAAAACTTGATATAATAAACTTTTAAATCCAAAAATTTGATTTAACAATTTAAACAAAACAAAATTGGAAATTTTTCTTTTCTAAAACTCAATTGAACCTTTTTGTTCTATATAAACGTTTCAATCACCACTTTTCCGAATCTATGCTATTAACGAGCAAAATCCGGGAAAAAAATGTATTTTCCAACCGGTATTAGCTAGAGAGGAAAATCTATTTTAAGTTTGTAGGAGCTAATACCAATTTTCATTAATAAAATACAATTACAATAAGGGAAATTGACGAATACGTTTACAAAAGATTGAAACAAACTAAATAGAACAAACAAGTACAAGGTTTTGGTTGAGTCTCGTGAAATTCACGATCCCCTTAAAATAGATTCGTTGTCTATTTCCCAGGGTAAAACAACCGAGTAGTTTTACACTACCGGATATAATCCAAGCCAGAACACTAACCAAGTTTAGAGTGTTTTCTTTAAGAGAGAAAGCTGTGAAAGAAGAAGTAGGTGTAGAAAGTGTGTTTACAAATGAGACCCAAGGTCTCCTTTTATAGTGTAGAATGAAGACTAATGTTTACTCAAAACATTAAATGCGTTCATTATCATTAAACAAGAAATCAAAACTGTAAACTGCATTTACTGCAGAGTTTTCGTAACTGACTGCTCAGGTCAGTCCTTCTGGTCAGTATTAGAGGTCAGTACGAGAACTCAGTATCAGACTGCTGCTGCGCAGGTCAGTATCAGAACTCAGTATCAGCAGGTCAGTATACGCAGGTCAGTATCAGACACCAACTGCGCAGATCAGTACTGCAGGAACTCAGTATCAGACATCTGCTGCGCAGATCAGTACTGCAGGTCAGTATGAGACTGCCTGCTGCGCAGGTCAGTATCAGACTGCAGCTCAGTACACGTCGAACACTCAGTGCGAGGAGGTCGGTATTGATCGGTTCAGTACTGAGGTGGTCAGTATGAAAAAATCAGTACTGAGGAGGTCAGTACGAGACAACTGCAGTGTCGATGAGGTGCAAAAATTGACCCGCACGAGCCCGGAATTTCGGAGCTGCATTCGTGCCCGCAGGTCGCTCGGGCGTACACGAGTTCAAGCCATTTCGGGCAACTCAGTCCAAATTATTTGCACCCCCCCCCCCCCCCCGCGCGTAGGCGTGCGGGTAAAACCCATGTATAAGGATTTAATCTTCCATACAACTTCCAACCTTATAAACCAACAAATGGTTTCATCATTTTCCTATGTGGGATACTCTCCCACATCCCCCACTTCCAAGATTTCTTGTATCAAACACCCTACTTTGAGAGTCGATATCTCATTCACCACAACTCGACTTTGGACACGCTATATACCGTTGCGTAGCTCTCATATAGGAGAACACATAGCTACCAACCAATAACTATATATAACACATATATATATAATTATATAGGTCCAAAGTTGGTGAAAAATCATTTTATCACAACTTTTTCCAACACTTTCTTCTTTCTTTTTTGTCTATTTGTAGTGTGTATTGTGGTACTTCTTAAAATGTAGTATGTACGGATGCAAGGGATGTTCTAAACCTCCTTTATTTATCCTTCTTTTTTGTTCTGCTCTATTCTGTTAGGTGATTTACCGGATAATTGTTTTGGTTAAACTTTAAATAAAACCTAAGCAAACATGATGGCGATGAAAAAAATAATCTAAAATGGTTATAGACTCATAGTAAACGAACAAAGTTTGATCATCCAAAAAAAACATGTTATAAATTGAAATATTTAATAAAATAAAAAAACACAAACACGAATAAAAAATCTAATCTTAAAAGGCACCCTTTTAAAGAAGTATATATATTTCTAATTTTTTTTATTTTATCATGTTGTTTATAAAATGATTGGCATGTGAAATCTATTAATTCTTTTTTGTAATCACATTATTTGATTTGGACATTTGTATTGGTCAAATGAGTATAAATATAAGTAGGAAGATTTAATAAGCATTAATATATAAGAAATGTTATTGTTTACTAAAATTTATATCTACTCATCTTCTTACTCACTACTAGATCAAAACAAATGTAAAAATTATAAAATGATATAAAAAAAAAGAATGAATAAACTACATATATAATGTTATGTAATAAGATTAAATAAGCACATATAATAGCAACAATAACATTTCCCTTAATATATTTCTCTTTATTTTTTCATGTCTTTATGTCTCCATCATTTTCACCACCAACCGATGTGTCGCTCTTTGGCCGCCCAAAGTCCCAAACCACCGTCCTCCTTTACAAAATGCGCTTTATTCGGTTACATTTTAGCTTCTTGTTCCTGAATCTTTAAGCCTAAAGAGTGAAGGGTTCTTATTAAGTCATTAACTGCAAAACATTACTTACTCCGTTTCTAAATAAAGTTTTCATTTCTCTGTAAATTTTTATCCCTAAATAAAGTTTTCATTTTCACAAGTTGGATGAGTTTACTTAATAAAATAATATAATTATCAATGACCTCACTATTAACTATCTACTACTAACTACCATTCTCTCTCCAAATAAACTTTATATTTTAATTTAAATTTATACCAATGACCCCACCACTAATATTCTCTTTAAAACTTGTGATAAAGAAAATGTGAACTTTATTTAGGGACGGATGCAGTATATTACTATTAAATTATGAAAGATGTACTAGTACTATATTAGAGCATTAGGTGCAGTGGCGGTTCTAAAGGGTGGGCAAGGTGGGCATCTGCCCACCCTAAAATTTTTCCAATTAGTATGAATTTTTTATAGGTCAGCTTATTTTTAGCTTCTGCTCATCAAAATATATATTATGTATGAGCGATAATTAATTCACATCATATGACTTAGTGGTTAACTCATTAATCTTAAAACATATAGCATTCAGTCCAAGTCCATATGCATTTTTTTTTAAATTAATTTTTTCTTATTTTTTTTATAATGTTTCTTTTCCTCTATTTATTATTAAAATTGTGTTTTCTTTTACTAATTTCCTCCTTATTCTTCTTAGTTTAAAAATATTATGTTTGCAATTTATTTTATTACACGTGTATTTTAACTACTGACATATATAAACACTTTGAAGAATTACTTCATTGTTGAACATAGACCCACGTTCTCTAGTAAAATGAAAATGAGGATGAGACATCAGGAATAGTCGGGATAGCTCAGGTGGTAGAGCAAAGGACTGAAAATCCTCGTGTCACCAGTTTAAATCTGGTTCCTTCGTTCACGCTGATCCTTCGCTGCTTACTTTGCCTTTGCTTATTGGTGAACGAGTAGTAAAGTCTTGTGCTATAAATGCATAAGCGGGTAAAGAGTACATGTGTTGAGCTACCCAAGAAGTAATAACCCCTAAAGAAGCTAGAGCAAGGCCTAATTGAAATGAAATCTACCATTAATAAAAAATTATATTCTATTTTTTATATTGCTAAATTTTAAAATTTGTATTCTTGAATTAATTAATAAGCGAATTTTGATTTTGACTGATTTAGTTTATGATTAGACTTTCTTCAAACTAAAATTGAGTTGATTTTGTTTACGATTTGACCTTAAAAAAACATCACTCAAAAACCTGGCTTCTAATCTAAAAATTTGCCCACCTTTAGAAATTGTTCTGGTACCGCCCCTATTAGGTGTGGTCACACCAAGTCGGATGCCACCTATGAGCCACATCACTATTTCACATTTCACATTCAAGACCCCCAAATACCTCCTCTACCATCACTTAAGCCATTTGGGCCTCACCTCCTTTTTTTTCTTTTTCTTTTTTTAAAAAAAAAAACATAATGCTTCATTAAAATAAAAATTACATAATACAAATAAAAATACCTAAAAATAAAATAAAATACCGAAAAAAGAAAAAATTACCGAAAAAAAGGAAAAAATACCGAAAAAATAAAATAAATACCGAAAAAAAGGAAAAAAACTACAAGTTATCTTCGACGTCAAGGTCTTCGTCTTGTACGGGGTATTTTTTGCGAATTGCGTTTTTTTGCCGGATGATTCTCGCCTTATCCGCGCGCGCCATCCCTTCGGTGCTAGTGCCGAGTAATCTCAATTCTTCCAACGTCATGAATAAATTCTCCCGCGTTTTTGACCTTTCGTAAGCGTATTGAGCGGCTTCACTTTTCCGCTTAAACTCGGCCATCATGGCCTCGCCAAGGTCCGGCGCCGCACTTCCCCGGTGCCGGTTGAAGTTTCCGACCTACTTTTTTTTGCCTTACGAGACTTTCCCGCCGGTCGTGGTCTCGTATCTTCCCCGAAAAGTTCTTCGTTATCTGAAAGCGAAATGGGATCGGGGGCGTCCCATTTCGGACATTTTCGCAAAACTTCCCATGCACCTTCATTATTAAACTGTTTTTTTTACGTCGACTCGTCACGGAACGCTTGTCGGACACGGGCCAAAAAATCAACCTCATTTTCACCGCTTCTACTTGTACGTTGTAAACGTTTGTAGATACCGTTGAAACGTTGACAATTACCGTTTAAAGTCGTCCACTTCCCCGTCAACATGTCTTTATTACGCGGCGTATCAATATCGTTGTTGAACTCAACAAGTATTTTGTTCCAAAAACAATCATCGGATTGGTCGGCGCCCTTTTCGGCATCCTCGGAAACGCTAACCCAACACTCGGCCAATAACACTTCTTGTGATTGGTCCCACCGCATGACCATCCGACTTAGGTTAGTTGCAATTCCTGAAGGGTTTCACTATCACTGATTGACCACTTGGGTCAACCTCCTAGATTACTTGGTTCGAACCACACTGACCAAGAACATGAACTTGTTCTTGACCGGTTAAAACCATCTAGCTAATTTAATCCCTAGAAGCGGGAGTGGGATTAAACTCAATCCTTAAACCCTAAAGGATTGGGATCTTGAAAATCTAGAGTAGATTAACAATGGAAGAAGCCTTGTACGAAAACCCAAACACACACACACACACACACACACTTGTGTGTGTTTCGATGGCCACCAAGAACCCTAGGGTTCTTGGTGTCGATTTCGACCAAGAGGGGAAGAAGAAAGAGTGTTCCATGAATCATACATTTGGTTAATGCTTAAGATAAATCCACTGATGATGAACACGACGAGCGATCTTCTAGTTGATCCTTGTAATGATCTTCGAATCTTCAAGACTTGAAGAATACGAAGAACGAAGAACACGAAGAACGAAGAACACCAAACTTGGTGTTCTTGGTCTAGGTTCGGCCGAAACAAGGGACAAGGGGAGGGCTAGGGTTTTGTAACGCCCTGAAATTTTCAGATAATTAAATATTAATTTAAATGAATTAAATTACGTTTTGTTGGAATTATGAGGCGACCGTATATTAATTGTATACACTTTCATTAAGTGTTAATTATTCTATATGTGATTATATAATTTTGACGTTTCGTATAAATAACAAGAATGTTATTTAGTTGGCATTTAAACAATTACTAGTATTAAGTGTTTCGCGATGTATGGATCCAGAGCTTAGTATAGATTGCGTACGTGTGACGGCGAGGCCGGCCTTTAGGCCAAGGCCGAGACCCGAGAGTCTTTTCTGATTTGAGTAAAATCCCGAGCCTATGACGTTTTCTTTTATCTGGGATTCAAAAGAGAAGGGGCCGATGGAGGAAGTCTTAAACCTGAATTGCAAGCCCAAACCAATCAGCATAGCTTATGTCCGTCTATTTGATGCTAAGTGTGGGCTCGGTGGATTTGTCATGTGTGAAGGACCGCAAAAATTAGAAAACATTGGGCCTGAAGACTCATTCATTTTGGACGTGATTAGTAGTGTAATATCTCTTTCACTCCCACCCTAATTGCCGACAATTACCCCTCACTTCTTCATTTCCTTCTTTTGTTTTTCTCCCACAGCCGTCAACTTTGAGCAGCTCCATCCACATCTGCGTTTTCCTCCAGGCGGTGAGTAATCAACCAGAAGTGAAGGCCTCGAGTTCTAAGTAATAAATATTCGGTCAGAATTCTGTCTTTCCCATTTTTTGATTCTTACTTCCATGCGAGTATGTGATCTAATCTTTTAATCTCTGTGTTGTGAATCAAGTGTCCATCGAACAACTCCCTCCTCAAATTTACGGTGTGATCGGGACCAAGATAAGGCAGCTGACGAGTGGAGTATTGGTGGCAAATTCCGGTATAACTCTTATACCATCTTCGTTTGATTCTTTTATATAGCTTTCGGTTGTTTCCTTTATGTTCTAATCGTGGGCTGTGTGTTGTGGGTATTTTATTTGGTCCGAGCAGCCTAAGAGACAAGGAGAGTGGAGTTCTTCGAATCGAACGACGGGTCAAGCTATGATTAAGCCGAAAGGATCGAGTGGTGGTGGTGTTTGATGATCGAACCGAGAGTGTTACGGGTTCATTTTTGGTGTTATCGACGAGCAACTAAGAAAGAAAGCAGACGGGTATCAAAGAGGTGGAGAGTAACCGACATATTTTTCAAAATGGTCACCGGAATTAATTTCTCAAAATGGTCATGCATATAAAATGACAAGGGTGAATTAAGTGAAAATATGGCATCTTAATTTGAGGTGCTTTGATTGGTGCGTTGGGGTTTTATTTCCAAAGATCCACCAACTTTTCTAAGCTGTTGAAATCTCGACACTAAGGCAGCAAGTTAACAAGAGGCACTTTTCCTACGCTTAGTGCAGTGTTGTATGTTGGTACGCAGGGATCTTTTAGGAGCTGAGTTGTGACCTTGCCGAGGACTTCTAGGAGCTTACGGTTATTGAGGTGGGTAATCTCACTATAAACTTGTACTTACTTTCGATTCATGATTTTGTGCTATGTGTTGTGAATTGTCTTGTTGATTGAGCTTGAGTATTGATTGTGTGATTTATTTGAGTTATCTGGAGCCTGAGTTATCTGAGTTTTGAGTTCTTGAGTTAAAACATTAAACATAATATACTTGAGTTGTCTTGGCACCGAAGAGTACTGGTGCCAGACGTTTTGACTCAACACCGAAGAGTACAGGTGTTGAGCCTTGAGTTGTGTGAGGCGGGTCGAGGTTGATCTCTCGTCGCAAGTCACACAAGCGCGCTATATAAATTTAAAATCTGAGAAAATAAACTTGAGTAATTGAGAATTGAGTAGAGTCTCTAGGGATCACTTATGTGGCTTGAGTTGTTTGTATTTATTTGTTTATTTTGATATTATTCACTCAGCGGTGGCTGACCCCAATCACTCCCCCATTCTACAGGTACTAGCAAGGGCAAAGAGAAGGTCAATGGTTGATGAGCTGCGTTTCTATTTTTATATTTATGGATTTGGATTAAAACATTTATTTCGAGTCAAACATGTTTTCTTTTAAAACCTTTTATTATTCCGCATTTAAACCACGAGACGGTTTTATATTTTTATTCATGAGTTGGGACCTTAGAGTTACTTGTACTATTGGGGAAATTGTTTTATTTTATTATTTAATTGTTTTTATTTCCCCTGATTTTTGGGATGTTACAAGTTGGTATCAGAGCTCTGGCTTGAGAGAAGTGGGTTCGCACGGGGTGGATTCCAAACTCAAGTCGAAGCATAAGTTTTCAAAATGAGTTTTCAAGTGTTTTAAAATGAGTCCAAATCCAAATCGAGAAGCAGCGCATCACGACGACCTTATGCCTCTAGTACTTTACTCACGAGATATTTAGTGTATTAAAAACGTCGCGAGTGACATTGAATTGTAAGAGAATAAAAGAGAATTAACACGAGATGAGCGTGAATTGTGCGACTATATATATATGTATATATACTATATGTACTGTTGTGAACTACTTGATTATGTGGATGGTATAAGGATGGGAGATCATGGAATTTTTGAAACTGGCTCGAAACCATGACAAGAGTAGGTGCGGCTAATAATAGAGGGCCCCTATTATTATACGCACAGGACTCGTGTCTATGTTTCGAAAAGGATTCAAGGAGACCATTCGTCAAGCATCTAAGTATCATGAAAACCCTCAATTATTATATATAAATAGATAATAAAATCACTAAAAGAAATTTAGGGGAAAACAGTGCAACCAATTGAATAAGAGAATCACCAAATACGAATTGATAAGGAGTTATCAAAACATGTCAAGAGAGAGACAATAGATCAAATTGGGTTGAATTCGTTAAATGATTTAATTGTGTTATTATTACCTCGGGGACGATTGAGCAATCGTTAAAGTGAGATTTATGAGAAAATAGTAAATAATTAAATAAGAGATTATTGATTTAAGTTGATAAGGAGTTATCCAAACAAATCAAGTGAAAGTTAATTAAACCAAGTTGAGCAAATATCATTACTGATAAATTGTTATTCTGAGTAATGAGGAAGTAAATTAAATGTTTGAAAATAGAGAATAATAATTGAGTAAAAGTAAATGACTGAGAATAAATCGATTCATGTTAAAAATTTTAAATTTATGAGAAACCCATAAATCAATGATGAATGAGAAATTATCCAAAACAAATTTAATGAAGAGGTCTATTTACTTGGGGATATTAAATTGAGATAGGAAATGTTATTAAACGAGGAATTCATTAATAAAAAGAAAAATGAGATTACATGGAACAATGAGATACCGCTAAATTTGAATTTACAAGTAAAATATTAATGAGTAATAAGAGACATATTAATATTTTAATTGAGAATAGAGAATAATAATAGAATAATATAATTGTGAATAACTAATTTGTTTTAAATGAGAAGTTATGAATTATGTGAAATTAATAGTTCAAGAGATGGAGGAACATTTATTTAAAATGAATTAAATGAGAAATTATATTTATATTTATAAGTAACTACTGATTTGAGTCAAGATGTTTGATCTAATAAATAACTGAGTTTAATAAATATGCTTGATTATTGAGAACTATTAATTGATTAAGAGACAAAATTCAAATAGAGTTAATAAAAGTTGTAAAATTTAGACACCATTAACTAAACGAAATGAGGAAACCAAAATGAGTTATTTAACGAGTTAAGCGACAAGAGAAAATTTACAAGATTTATTCACTACGACTTAAGTGAGGGTTTTATTTAATAAGAAAATTGTTATATGGTAATAATAAAACCAAACACACTACGAGTAAACCATAATGAGAATTTTATACACATATGTGATCAAGAGAATACGTGGATGCGTATTGTGAAATAACAAGTTGTGGTCCTAATACGTGTAATAAGTATGATTTATGAGGAGTCATGAAATGAGTAAATATTAATGAGAAGTAATTATGAGACTATTAAAGAATAACGAGTTATGATTGAGGAGATCTCATAAGAGTGTGAGAATCCACGAAAATGCTAATGAGAAAGCTAACACCCAATATGGGCAATGAAACATTTTTATATAAAGTGATAAAAGTTTAATGAGTAGGTGTGTGAGAGGGGCGTAAAGAGTATACGTTGGGACCGACTCACACCTGTACATGAGAGTTTAATTATCGAGTAATTAAATGAAACCCTACAATATATAATCAAATATGGGAATCAACAAACCAAACTATCGAGTGTTCGTAACGAGTTCTATGAGGTTTTGAGTGCCACTTCCAAACTCGGGGACGAGTTTTATCCAAGTGGAGTTGAGTGGTGGTAAAAGGGAAAACTGTCAATATTAAGAGTTCGAATAAAGAATAACTATAAAGTTGTGAATTATCAAATTCGTATTATTGAGCTATTGGAGATTACTAAATCGAGCTAAATGCGAAAAATAGAGTTTGTAAGGAGTAAATTAAGAGAATTACCAAAAGAAAATTTTTGTTATGTATTATTTAAAAATGTCATGAGCATACATGTTCATATAATTGACTAGAGAGTTTATACGAGCAACTAATTAATCGATTTTTTTTTCCTATGAGGATATAATGAGATAACAAGAGATTAATAAAATATGATAATTTATTATGAATTATTACAAATCGAGTTAAATGAGAAAAACGTTATTATGAGAAATTATTAAACCCATTCGAGAAAATTACGGAGCCAAATTATGATGTTGAGTAAAATATATATACATGTGACTAGGGAATTTATAAGAATAATTGGGAATAATTGAATTGGTGCAAATAAGAAGTGACAAGTATATAATCATATAAATAATGAGAAATTATGACAATCGAGTAATGAGAATGTTATCAATGAGATGGTCATGAGAAGATCGCCATAATAAGTTATGGGAAAGACTTATTATTATCGAGAAACTATCGAACTATAAGAAACTAATAAATCAAGTAAAACGAATAAATGATTAAAATGAACCAAATAATAAAATTTTATTTATGAACAAATACTAAATTGAAACTAAGGGGGAATGTCAAGTTAAATTTTTTTTAAATTAAATGTTATCAAATATTACACTTTATTGAGCAAGTATAAAATCAAGAATAGTTATTTGAGAGAAGCAAATAAGAAAAATATTAAGTGTATTAAGCAATATAAAGCAATGAGTTCTTAAATCGAGAAAGCTTTAAATAGTAATGGGGAAACTGTTAGTTAAAGAATGAGAATTAATAGAGTAATTAAACACAAGAGGATTAATGATATAAGTAATTGAAGAATTAGTTAATCGAGTTAGAGAAAAACATTAAGTTGAGACTTTTGTGACTTAAAAAAAAATAAAAAAAATAAATGAGCTTAATGGGTGGAAATGTTTTTGGTCAAATCGATCAAAAGAAAATTAAATGAGAACAAAGCGAGAGGTTAATTAAAGAGCTAAATGATAAGATCATTAGTCGAGTTGTCGAGAATCATTAAAATGAGTTGAGTGGGTAATATTCAAAAGAGTTAACAAGAGATTGTTAAATATGAGTTAGCAAGAGAACTAATAACGCGACTTAAAAGAGAAATTTTCAGTTCGAGTGGTTTGATAATTAAATTTGATCACGCGAGGGATCGCAAAAAAAAAAATAAAAAAAAAATAAAAAAAAAATAAAAAAAAAATAAGAAGAGAAAATTGGCATTTCGTGCGACTTGTGATAAATTGTTAAGAGAGATTTGAGTTAAATTGATAATATAGCTTGCGTTGAGTTAAAAGCAAGTTGTGGAAATTTGAGATTAATGCATTCTGAGTATATGCAAATCAATTAAAAGGCATGAGTTGCCTACCATCCGAGGTTTATGTGTGATAAATACATTTATTGTGAAAATGTACTTGCTTGTGTATTGTTTGATCGCGGTGTGAACCGCTAAATTGTTATTTTGTTTTAAAACAAACTACTGTCCTATAGAGTAGAGGACCTTGAGATGGTGTTTATTGGTAGAGATTGCCAATAACAAAATTTAATATGTTGATAAAATGTAAAAGTGATAACTTGTTGGAACTGTGCGGGAAAGTTTTTCCCATCAAAACTTATTTTATTCGCCACGAGTGGGCCGAATTTGATTGTGAGCGCATAATGGACGACCGAGTACCACGCCGAGATCATTTTTCGCCACAAACCAAACCATAACAAATCTCCAAGTGGAGTTGAATCGGAGATTCAACTCGACGTTAACTGTTGGGTGCAGGAACCGAGTCCAGCTGCGAGAGCAAGAAGACACCTTCAGCAGAGTATCGTGGTTAACTTTCTGCTTATTATCGACATCCTTTCTCATCGACAGACTGAGACCCATAGAGAGCATTTCAATTTTTTTATTTTATTCTTTTCACCTTATCGTCTTTCGCCACCAGAGATGGAAGAATTGTATGAGCAGTTGCAAGAGTCGGAGTTCATTCTGGTCGCGTAGGCTACGCTGTAGAGTTTCTCTTTTTATTCATAACTTTTTTTTGTGTTTCCACACTCGAGGATGTGTGTCATTGGCGAGCCTGAGTCTGAGATGCGAGATCGCTACCTTGAGCTTCTTCTGAGCCATGACTTTGGGGACGAAATCTATTTTAAGTGGAGTTGAGTTGTAACGCCCTGAAATTTTCAGATAATTAAATATTAATTTAAATGAATTAAATTACGTTTTGTTGGAATTATGAGGCGACCGTATATTAATTGTATACACTTTCATTAAGTGTTAATTATTCTATATGTGATTATATAATTTTGACGTTTCGTATAAATAACAAGAATGTTATTTAGTTGGCATTTAAACAATTACTAATATTAAGTGTTTCGCGACGTATGGATCCAGAGCTTAGTATAGATTGCGTACGTGTGACGGCGAGGCCGGCCTTTAGGCCAAGGCCGAGACCCGAGAGTCTTTTCTGATTTGAGTAAAATCCCGAGCCTATGACGTTTTCTTTTATCTGGGATTCAAAAGAGAAGGGGCCGATGGAGGAAGTCTTAAACCTGAATTGCAAGCCCAAACAAATCAGCATAGCTTATGTCCGTCTATTTGATGCTAAGTGTGGGCTCGGTGGATTTGTCATGTGTGAAGGACCGCAAAAATTAGAAAACATTGGGCCTGAAGACTCGTTCATTTTGGACGTGATTAGTAGTGTAATATCTCTTTCACTCCCACCCTAATTGCCGACAATTACCCCTCACTTCTTCATTTCCTTCTTTTGTTTTTCTCCCACAGCCGTCAACTTTGAGCAGCTCCATCCACATCTGCGTTTTCCTCCAGGCGGTGAGTAATCAACCAGAAGTGAAGGCCTCGAGTTCTAAGTAATAAATATTCGGTAAGAATTCTGTCTTTCCCTTTTTTTGATTCTTACTTCCATGCGAGTATGTGCTCTAATCTTTTAATCTCTGTGTTGTGAATCAAGTGTCCATCGAACAACTCCCTCCTCAAATTTACGGTGTGATCGGGACCAAGATAAGGCAGCTGACGAGTGGAGTATTGGTGGCAAATTCCGGTATAACTCTTATACCATCTTCGTTTGATTCTTTTATATAGCTTTCGATTGTTTCCTTTATGTTCTAATCGTGGGCTGTGTGTTGTGGGTATTTTATTTGGTCCGAGCAGCCTAAGAGACAAGGAGAGTGGAGTTCTTCGAATCAAACGACGGGTCAAGCTATGATTAAGCCGAAAGGATCGAGTGGTGGTGGTGTTTGATGATCGAACCGAGAGTGTTACGGGTTCATTTTTGGTGTTATCGACGAGCAACTAAGAAAGAAAGCAGACGGGTATCAAAGAGGTGGAGAGTAACCGACATAATTTTCAAAATGGTCACCGGAATTAATTTCTCAAAATGGTCATGCATATAAAATGACAAGGGGTGAATTAAGTGAAAATATGGCATCTTAATTTGAGGTGCTTTGATTGGTGCGTTTGGGTTTTATTTCCAAAGATCCACCAACTTTTCTAAGCTGTTGAAATCTCGACACTAAGGCAGCAAGTTAACAAGAGGGACTTTTCCTACGCTTAGTGCAGTGTTGTATGTTGGTACGTAGGGATCTTTTAGGAGCTGAGTTGTGACCTTGCCGAGGACTTCTAGGAGCTTACGGTTATTGAGGTGGGTAATCTCACTATATACTTGTACTTACTTTCGATTCATGATTTTGTGCTATGTGTTGTGAATTGTCTTGTTGATTGAGCTTGAGTATTGATTGTGTGATTTATTTGAGTTATCTGGAGCCTGAGTTATCTGAGTTTTGAGTTCTTGAGTTAAAACATTAAACATAATATACTTGAGTTGTCTTGGCACCGAAGAGTACTGGTGCCAGACGTTTTGACTCAACACCGAAGAGTACAAGTGTTGAGCCTTGAGTTGTGTGAGGCGGGTCGAGGTTGATCTCTCGTCCCAAGTCACACAAGCGCGCTATATAAATTTAAAATCTGAGAAAATAAACTTGAGTAATTGAGAATTGAGTAGAGTCTCTAGGGATCACTTATGTGGCTTGAGTTGTTTGTATTTATTTGTTTATTTTGATATTATTCACTCAGCGGTGGCTGACCCCAATCACTCCCCCATTCTACAGGTACTAGCAAGGGCAAAGAGAAGGTCAATGGTTGATAAGCTGCGTTTCTATTTTTATATTTATGGATTTGGATTAAAACATTTATTTCGAGTCAAACATGTTTTCTTTTAAAACCTTTTATTATTCCGCATTTAAACCACGAGACGGTTTTATATTTTTATTCATGAGTTGGGACCTTAGAGTTACTCAATTCTTATTATATAAAGACTATATATAATAATTCTTAGTTTGTTTAAACCTTTCTTATATTTAACTTGAACTAGTTAAATATAGGTTCTTGTTATTTATACTTGATCATTAATCTAGTATATTACATGACTTGTAAAATACTTATATTATACTTGTATAATTATCTAGTTATAATAACTTATGACTTTATACACCTTATAATACTAATATATAACTTTGTATATTTTAGTTTATCATATAATCTCAACTAGTACAATTTCTAGTTATAATGGAATTATAACTTTGTACTTTCTAGTTTTAATTATATAATTAACTTATACAATGACTAGTTATATTATTATCTTTAAAGATCAAAATAACATTATCCTTTTAATGTTCCATTTAATCTTGTATTTAATATATATACATATATATTTCCTTTTTAAAATAAACATGTAACATTCTAATAAGAATATTACATCTAATCTATATGTATTTTCACTTGAACTAATTAAAATACGTATAAACTACTTTATTTATTAAAATTCATTTTATCTTTTAAATATTTAAAATTTGAAACATAATACATAAATATAAATACATCTTGTTAATTTCTTGAACTAGAGATTAACACTTCTTTTAATTCTCATTAATTAGTTAAACCTTAATCTTGTTCTTGATCAATCAAAACTAGGGTTTTGACTTTCTTGATCAAAAACATTATTAATCAACAATTAATTCTAATCAATCCTATTTAAATAATGTTCTTGATCAAGAACTTTATTTAAATTCTAGGATAGATTATAACCTTAATAAATTTATTTAAAACCTTTTTAATTTAAACCTTATAGACAATAAACTTTGTCTAGATTTCTAGGTTTAAAGAACTAGTCTTTAATAAATCTACTAAGATAATAATTAAACCTATTAAACATAAACTTGTTTAATTATCTAGGTTTTAGATTATTAACTAATTAATTCTTTTAAATCATTAAACTTAAACTAGTTTAATGTTCTAGGGTTTCTAGATTATATCTAGGGTTTTTCCGAAAAATCCTTAAAGTCTAGGAAACTTTTCCACCAGTTAAACTAGGCTACTTTAACAAAACTTGGTGTCCAAGTAATCCTCCTTGATCACGAAAATCTTGAGAAGGGGAAGGGATCCTTTTGATCAATTAAACCAAATTTTGGTTTAACATACTTGATCCTAGATTTGGAAGATCAAACAATTAAGGAAAGAATCCTCTTGATCAAAATTTTTGACAATCTTGATCCTAGGGTTCTTTAATTTTCGGAAATTCTAGGGTTAGGGAAAGAAACCTTTTGATCAATTAAACAAAACTTGTTTAATGTTCTTGATCCTAGGGTTCTTTTACCCTTACACGAATTTTCTAGGGTTTTTCTAGATTCCTTTTGACCAATTAAACTAGTCTAGTTTAATATACTTGGTCCTAAGGTTCTAACCCTAATTCGTAATTTTAGAAGAAGAAGAAGAAGAAGGAACAAAAAAACTTAAATAAAAAATTAAAAAAACTTGTTAATCTAGTTTAGATATCTAAACCAACGCTCTGATACCACTGAAGGGTTTCACTATCACTGATTGACCACTTGGGTCAACCTCCTAGATTACTTGGTTCGAACCACACTGACCAAGAACATGAACTTGTTCTTGACCGGTTAAAACCATCTAGCTAATTTAATCCCTAGAAGTGGAAGTGGGATTAAACTCAATCCTTAAACCCTAAAGGATTGGGATCTTGGAAATCTAGAGTAGATTAACAATGGAAGAAGCCTTGTACGAAAACCCAAACACACACACACTCGTGTGTGTTTCGATGGCCACCAAGAACCCTAGGGTTCTTGGTGTCGATTTCGACCAAGAGGGGAAGAAGAAAGAGTGTTCCATGAATCATACATTTGGTTAATGCTTAAGATAAATCCACTGATGATGAACACGACGAGCGATCTTCTAGTTGATCCTTGTAATGATCTTCGAATCTTCAAGACTTGAAGAATACGAAGAACGAAAAACACGAAGAACGAAGAACACCAAACTTGGTGTTCTTGGTCTAGGTTCGGCCGAAACAAGGGACAAGGGGAGGGCTAGGGTTTCGTGAATTATGAGCAACAAACAAGGGAACCCCATACCTTCTATTTATAATAGAAGGACTTTCACTTAGGGCCCTTCTAGTTTAATTAAGTTTGATACTTAATTAAACTTATCCTTTTTCACTTTAAACCCTTGTAGTTTAACTAGTTATTATTATCCCACTTAATTACTAAATGTCTAGTATTATACTTACATATATTTTGTGTATATTACATATACAAAATATATACTTGTATTAAATACTTTTAATAATTAATTAGACAATAATATTATCCAACACTATATGATTTAATAGCTTTAAATCATATTATGGATAATCTATAATTAACACATTGTATATTTACTCAACTAGTAAATGTACAAATACTTGTATTAATTAGTTAGTCAAACTAATCTAGTAATAAGTCAAACTTGACTTAATACTTAACTTGATTCATAAATGACTTATTATGAATCAATCCTCTTCCAAGTATCATTACATATCTTACTCGTATTACATGCACTCACCGGTGTGACCCTTAAGTGTTTCATAGGCATGGATGTAGCATCATGGATTGACTAACTGTGCACATAAATCCTTCAATTCCCCCCCCCCCCCTTTTTTAGCTTTTTCAGCGGTCGCCGCGTCTTGAGGTTGTGATGGTTGTGGTTGTGATGATTGTGGTTGTGACCATAATGGTTGTGACCATTGTTGAGGGGGATTTTGTTGAAGGTTTTGAAATTGTTGGTTCAACATAAAATGTTGAAATTGTTCTTGGGTGAGACTCGTTATGAGAAATTGGGTACCATATGGAGTGGACGCCGACATTTTCATATTTTGGGTGGATGATACCGATTGTTGGGACGAAGGTGTTGACGGAATGGACGCGGATGAGCCGACACTTCCCCATCCGAACACACCGTTCATCCAATCGGGATGTTGTTGAGACATTTTTGTGGGTTTTTGGAAGTGAAAGTGTATGAAATTGTAGAGAGTGTGTAGAAGATTGTGTGAAAAAAAGTTATGGTTGAAAGGGGTATTTATAATAGGTTTTATTTTTGAATAAAAAAAAATTAAATTCTGGTCAAACTAGCCGTTTCCAACGGCTAGTACACGTGTCGATCGCTGAGTGGCTCGTGGGCTTCGTCGACTGTCCGGCGCCGGGCCTCGCTCAGGGTAACGAACGGTGTGGTGGCGAGGCCGGCGAGCCGAGGTGGCATCCGGTGTAACACCCGTATTTTTATAACATCGTTTAAAACATTTAAAATATGATTTTTCAACATCTTCCATGTTGCCCAAAATACAGTTTAACAAAAACTTTAAAACTTTTATCAGAGTATACAAGAATACGGTGTCACCACGTATATCAAAACCATAGGCAAGGGATCTACCTACGAGCTCCCGAGCTAAACATCTCTAGGCCACTTCTAGTGCAACCTTCTATCACTTCAAACCTGTACCTGAGTACACAGCCACAAAACAAACGTAGTACGTGAGACAAAATAGTCTCATGACTTACATGGGTTTTAGACCCCAATAATAATAATCATTTCATAAATATATAAACTACATCAATACCGTCTAGTCACCCTATTGTAACCTTATCGATCTTGCTTCCCTAGCAAACATATCTAGTACCTAAACATATAGGTACCAGCAACACAATCATAACTAGTACATAAACATATACGTACTAGAAGCATCAACCTAACTAGTATATAAACATATATATACTAGAAGCATATTAACTTATTAACCGGGGATCCCCCGCATTAATAAGCCTCAACCGAATCTAATACATAAACATATATGTACCAGAAACATACCGGGGATCCCCCGAATTGCTCAAGATAACGGTAAGAGGGAATCGTCCAATCTACCGATACCTGCCTTACTCGCCGGACCTTCCTCCAGTTAGCAAGACTACTACCGTGGATGAGTCGATGGGAATCCACCCAACTGCCCCTCACTCCACACCTCATGACCGGGGATCCCCCGCGTCATCACATCATCTCATTCTTACCATAACTCATCAGTTATTCCAATCAAGCCTTCGGCTATCACATCAATCATCAAACAAGTTAGTTATCTAATAATAACTATATATAACTAGTTCGACATAGTGTGAACGTACTTGTATGGTCTCATGGACCCGATCATAAGCAACCCACATCTACTTCTAAATCTATGAACCCTAGGAGGTCCATACTTACTTATTTAATAAGATACATTTCTTATTTTATCGTCATCATAATACTTTATCTCTTCTTTGACTATAATACACATTTATTACTGGTCGCATCATATTCAATTTCATATATATCCGTTCTTCACTTTTATTAGTAAATCTTACCAATAGTTACCCATTATTATAAAATCATTACCACTTGCTTTACCGATACATATTTATTAATAAAGGCTTAGTATTCTTTCTTTTAATCAATAACTTTATTTCTATGGTTCATTAATGGAGATTTCCATAACTACTTTGGTTTACCATATTTACTTCCAAGATCACCAATCATACTACACATGTTTTATTATCACATTATGCCTACTTTCATATCTTTTCAATCACTATCTTTATAAAAAATATATATCAATAGAGACCCAATAAAATATCATACGTATTTTTAACAATTATTTTCTATATACTCAGTTTAAAAGTCTCATGTACTCACCTTAGCAATGTTTTCCAGTTCGCGTTTATCAGCACGAGCCCTTGCTTCCCGCCTTTTGAATAACTCCAACATATAGGTCTTTGAAACCTATCAACACAATCATCGCATTTCTAATTATCATCCATAACTATACATCATCTAATATCATCACAATCAACCCCAACCATCAAATTGATCAATTTGGTTGAGATCCATATACCCTAGTTTTATAAACCATTTTCAAGTTACAAACCAACCATAGATCCATGGTCTACATACTTCATATGGGTGTTTTACACCCCCATTACCCATCTTTAACAAGATTTCAACATAAGACTTTCAACTTTACCATTTTCCCCGAATCTTGACTCATGACTAACTAAGAGACAAGAAAATACCTTAGATCTTTGATGTAGGGTAAAGATCTCTTAGAATGATGATGTTCTATGCACAAGAACATATAAATCGCCTCCCATTCTTCTCCAAGTCGGCTGCATCAAGAGGAGAAGTAAAAAATGAGGGAAAACCCTAGAAATCCCGATTTTATTCTGCCCAGGTAAGAGTTTGCGCTGCTATTCCCGAGTTCGCGCCGCAAACTAACACCCCATGTTAATTCGCGTTGGACTTCGCGTCGCTATCTCCCAACGCTATCTCGATTTCACGTACATACAATCGACACATTATGCTCTCAACATTCACTTGTCATTCAAATCGAGAGTCAAAGCCCATCTTTCACCAAGTCAACCAATCACAAATTGACTAATCTTGACTTTTGCATAAAGTCCACCATATTCTCTCAAACTAACAAATCCTTTAATCACGGGATACCATTCTCGACTTATCGCTTCCAGTTCTACTCATTATTGTTTACTTAACAATCGTTCCCGTTTTTCCAAACTTTCAATTTGTCCCCAAATAACCCGAGAGTTGTACCTCTACTTAAGGTCACACCGACCTTTACCGATTCTTGACCATCATTTGGTCACTCATACCATCACTTAGTATTGTTTCAACCATCTTTGTATCACCTCGATCAATTTCGTAACTTTTATTCTCCATTACCGGTATTAGATCCTCTACCGCAACACATTCTCAATTTCATACAAGTTTACCACATCTTGATTACCAAATAATAAGTTGCTCACTAGTAGTTTCTCTTTCCTCCTATTCTATAAATCGTAGGCATCTCCTACACATACACGACTTAAATGCAACCCGCATTTCAACCAAATTCTCACTTATCATACAGTCATAACCATACACATTAACCACATGGTTCTACATTCATCACATATATATATATATATATATATATATATATATATATATATATATATATAAAGCATTATTATACTAACACAACAATTTGTATTTAAACTATCACATCAAGATGATTAGAAAGCCTCCAATCCATCAAGATCCAAATTGTCATAGTGACTGGAACATCTCCAATCACGGAATGGAACCATTGGGATTCGCCCAACCGATTCCACCCCCAAACATGATATTATCCGGGGATCCCCCGAACTACCACATCATCTTTTCCTCATTCTATATTGCATACCATAAAAGTATACCTCTTTTCACCTCACATAGCTTTACCACTATCTTACACATTTAATTTTCTACTTATTCATCATGCACTTTAGCACCTTTACCATAATATCATGTTATCACTTTCTTTCATATTTAACATATTTCCAATTGGACATACTACTTAACACGTTTCATATATCATTACCTTTCCATTTTCATATGCCTTCAAAGGCCATCTCATAATGCACATGAATTATACCCCGCGGGTAAACTATTAAAATCTCCGATTATTATTCACCGTTTCAATTACACATTGATCACCCTTAACCGATTCATTTCCTTATTACCAAATTTCCAAAACTTTTTGTCACCACCGGGTAATCACCAAATATTCCATTAACCATATTTCATCGGCCAACCCGGTCATCTTTGAGTCAACCAATCGACTCCGGTGTACACTCGTGACCCATGACTTAGCACCCAATAGCTCAACACTCGATGTTCCACTTTTATACATCGTGAGACTTAGGATTATTCCTTTCCCAACCGTAGTCTCACACTACTCTACGTCATATACCGTCATACCATTACTATGACATTTTATCAATTATTACCTTCTTACCCTTAGTATCGAATCCATGAACCCCGTCCCAAAACTTGTTATGGCTATATGCCAACTTTTATTCAACCATTTTCAACAATCAAAATTCGTCATTCCTGAAACTTATTATTTTACACGTGTTTTCCATTTATGAGTTCCAAGACATCACTAAACCTTAGTCATTCTTTTCATTACCATTCATGTATAACAATCATTACATTACTTATCCGGATTTCCGCCGAACATCCAAGTTCCATTTCTAAAATTCATATCCACACTAACATTTCTTACCATGACTCAGTATTTCGTTATACCATCATCCTCTTATTGAAAACATTTATCAATCTCGCGCCTCATCCTTTTATGCTACATAATAGCATCAACCCTTATATCCTTACCACCTGCGACGCACCGGTCTATCTCATTCCCAATATATAATTTCTATACACATACTAGCCGGGAAGACTATTCCCAAAATAAATTCCACGTCATACGACCCATCTTTACTTTCTATAAGCACCAATCCGCGCAATAGCTAAGCAATTAAGCCACAATCACATAATCATCAATTTGACCTAAGGTCTCCGAGATTGCATCATGAACCCCCCTCTATATTTTCTTCCGGGCAGACTTCCCCTTTCAACTCACTCGTGAGTTCCTTTCACAACGTCTTGCACCGTGCTCTCTTTCCCAAAGTTTCGTACAACACATTCCACCGTGTCAACGCCTCATCCTTCAATAACGGTGATGCTAAAGTCACTGCATCGTTTTTCCTTCGTTTGCTACTCTCTAGCACTTGCTCAATCTACCGAATCCACCAATCGTGACCTCCGGCTCAGAACCTCCGAATCACACAACAGCTTCACACGCTATGAAGGCCCTATACAACATCCTTCCATTTCTTCCGACTAGGTCTTGTCACCTTTTTATGTAGATACTTCTCACCATGGACTTCACCATTAGATGACTCTTCCTTCATACGGGTATTGGAATCATTCCACCTACCCTCATTCATTCGATTATCCAAAATCTGATTCATATCCTCATTCATAACTCTTCCCAATTTAGTGGAGCTCGTCCACTTTTCACATTCATTATTTCTCCATACCAACATATTCATCAAACAAGATTCAAACGGTCAACTCAATAGTCGAAAACAACACATTTAAATCAAAATATGGCATTTCTCATAGGGGTCGTCCCTATCATACAATGCCCTACGGTCTCAAAAGACTTCACATTGCACATTTCACAACAACTTCTATAGGTCCCCTAGGTTCAAACCTAAACTTAACATAAAGTCTCAAGGTCAACCTATCGATCTCAAGGAATCTCAAATTCCTATTGCTACAGTCTAAGACTAGGATGGGCATCCAACCTAATTCCCTTAAATTATAGCTCTGATACCAAGTTGTAACACCCGTATTTTTATAACATCGTTTAAAACATTTAAAATACGATTTTTCAACATCTTCCATGTTGCCCAAAATACAGTTTAACAAAAACTTTAAAACTTTTATCAGAGTATACAAGAATACGGTGTCACCACGTATATCAAAACCATAGGCAAGGGATCTACCTACGAGCTCCCGAGCTAAACATCTCTAGGCCACTTCTAGTGCAACCTTCTATCACTTCAAACCTGTACCTGAGTACACAGTCACAAAACAAACGTAGTACGTGAGACAAAATAGTCTCGTGACTTACATTGGTTTTAGACCCCAATAATAATAATCATTTCATAAATATATAAAGTACATCAATACCGTCTAGTCACCCTATTGTGACCCTATCGATCTTGCTTCTCTAGCAAACATATCTAGTACCTAAACATATAGGTACCAGCAGTACAATCATAACTAGTACATAAACATATACGTAGTAGAAGCATCAACATAACTAGTATATAAACATATATATACTAGAAGCACATTAACTTATTAACCGGGGATCCCCCGCATTAATAAGCCTCAACCGAATCTAATACATAAACATATATGTACCAGAAACATACCGGGGATCCCCCGAATTGCTCAAGATAACGGCAAGAGGGAATCGCCCAATCTACTGATACCTGCCTTACTCGCCGGACCTTCCTCCAGTTAGCAAGACTACTACGGTGGATGAGTCGATGGGAATCCACCCAACTCCCCCTCACTCCACACCTCATGACCGGGGATCCCCCGCGTCATCACATCATCTCATTCTTACCATAACTCATCAGTTATTCCAATCAAGCCTTCGGCTATCACATCAATCATCAAACAAGTTAGTTATCTAATAATAACTATATATAACTAGTTCAACATAGTGTGAACGTACTTGTATGGTCTCATGGACCCGATCATAAGCAACCCACATCTACTTCTAAATCTATGAACCCTAGGAGGTCCATACTTACTTATTTAATAAGATACATTTCTTATTTTATCATCATCATAATACTTTATCTCTTCTTTGACTATAATACACATTTATTACTAGTCGCATCATATTCAATTTCATATATATCCGTTCTTCACTTTTATTAGTAAATCTTACCAATAGTTACCCATTATTATAAAAATCATTACCACTTGCTTTACCGATACATATTTATTAATAAAGGCTTAGTATTCTTTCTTTTAATCAATAACTTTATTTCTATGGTTCATTAATGGAGATTTCCATAACTACTTTGGTTTACCATATTTACTTCCAAGATCACCAATCATACTAGACATGTTCTAGTATCACATTATGCCTACTTTCATATCTTTTCAATCACTATCTTTATAAAAAATATATATCAATAGAGACCCAATAAAATATCATACGTATTTTTAACAATTATTTTCTATGTACTCAGTTTAAAAGTCTCATGTACTCACCTTAGCAATGTTTTCCAGTTCGCGTTTATCAGCACGAGCCCTTGCTTCCCGCCTTTTGAATAACTCTGACATATAGGTCTTTGAAACCTATCAACACAATCATCACATTTCTAGTTATTATCCATAACTAGACATCATCTAATATCATCACAATCAACCCCAACCATCAAATTGATCAATTTTGTGGAGATCCATATACCCTAGTTTTATAAACCATTTTCAAGTTACAAACCAACCATAGATCCATGGTCTACATACTTTATATGGGTGTTCTACACCCCCATTACCCATCTTTAACAAGATTTCAACATAAGACTTTCAACTTTACCATTTTCCCCAAATCTTGACTCATTACTAACTAAGAGACAAGAAAATACCTTAGATCTTTGATGTAGGGTAAAGATCTCTTAGAATGATCATGTTCTATGCACAAGAACATCCAAATCGCCTCCCATTCTTCTCCAAGTCGGCTGCATCAAGAGGAGAAGTGAAAAATTTGGGAAAACCCTAGAAATCCCGATTTTATTCTGCCCGTGTAAGAGTTCACGTCGCTATTCCTGAGTTCGCGCCGCGAACTAACCCCCCGTGTTAATTCACGTTGGACTTCGCGTCGCTATCTCCCAACGCTATCTCGATTTCGCGTTTACCATCCGCTATTTCGGCTCGCTGTTCCGACCTCGTACAAGATCGCGCCGCGAACCCCAGATAGCGCCGCTATCTGGGTCTGGCAGCCAGGCTGCACTTTTCGTTCCTTGTTTCAACCCAATTTCGCCCATAACTTTCTCATACGATGTCCAAATGACACGAAACAAATTCCCACGTTCTTTAGACGATTTATCCTTATGTATAATATTTTTGAATAATTTATATAACACAAAATTCGGGTCGTTACATCCGGCCCCCCTCACCCTCGTTACCACACCCATCTCTCTTACACTGAACTTGGGCTGACAAGATATCATAATACCTTTGACTTAGTTGACCTGTTATTTTTTTTTAACGGCAAGTAAGTAAGTTAGTGGTTCGAGCATAGACATTTGACATGTTATTAAGTTATGGACTTATGACTTTATGAGTAGTATAGGAACTGCAATTATCCTTTACTTTAAAAATATTATTTTAATTACAATTTCTATTCTAATATCAGAAACATATATACTTATTAAAAGATTTTAAAATTTTAACTAATATTTCAAGTTTACTTATATTTTTAAATATCAGTATCATAAAATTAATATTAAAGTATGATTTAAAATTATTAGCTTTATAAACAATAAACAAATATTTTATAACAGAATCAATTATATAAATATATAAATAAATAAATATATAAAATATTATATTATGTGTAAGAACTTTTATAATCCAGATATACATCATTTAGTTAATAATATGTATTGATGATTTTGAGTTTTGATAAATAAGATATGCATAAAAAATTTGTATATTCATCGGTAACCGATTCCTGTATTTCAGGAACTACTTTACCATAAATTAATGTACAACTTTTTTATGCACTTAATGACCGTCATTATCAAAATCTTTTATATATTATTATAAAAATAAGATAAAAGCTTTTCAAAAGCATAATAAAAAAGTGAACTCGGGTTAATGAGTTTTCGTATCTTTTTACATACAAAAGTAATATGTTATTTTATAGAATTACTCGTTATAATCATTCCTTTATTTAATTGTTATAAAACTGATATTTATAGGTAATAAAAAAGTTAATACTATAATCCTACCCTATATATGAGGCCTAAATTTGAAGAGGGTTTGACACCATGGCAATTCCAAGCATTCCTATTCGTCCATAATGCCACTTGGAATTCCCTGATTGGTCCACGTCATTTGCACTAATACAAACGAATCTGGTACGGCTTACGGTCTACATTCATATTCATATGCTCCATATACGGCAAACGAATCTGGTACGGCTTACGGTCTACATTCATATGCTCCATATACGGCTTCCTACATACAAGGAAACAAATAACTATTTAAAAGATCGTACATACAAATAACTATTTAAAAGATCCTACATACAAGGAAACAAATAAATATTTAAAAGATCAATCAACGAAGGAAACAAATAACTATATGTAACATTTATATGTAACATTTCTTCATTTACCGTTTTTTGTACAAAATCATCATCACATCTATCGATTATTATGTCATTTAGAAGTATATAAAATTTTTGGACATTTTTCTACATACTAAAATTTACAGCATACCCGCCCATCGGGCGGGTTTTGTAGCTAGTTTAAACTATACACCTGCTATATCAGGTTACCATGTTACTTACAGTACAGTCGTTCGCTAATTACTTATATATACATTTCTCATACTATAATTACTGTTCATAAAGTTTAAAACTTTTAAATTATATCAAATTATACTTCCCACTTTAGAGTACCCCCTCCGTCCCAAATTTAGTATACACTACAAAAAAAACACACAGTTTAAGAAAAGTACATTAATTATACCATGTCACCAATCAAGTTTTCTTTTTCCTACTTAAATATTTTTTGATTTGTTGAAATTTAGGAAAGATAGTCTTTGTGAGACAAACTAAAATAGTATATTAGAGAATAAAAATGGGACGGATGGAGTAATACAATTTCTTTCTATAAATAATTACACTGTGTTTCCAAGGACTTATTCAAATAGAAGATAAAAGAGTTAGATAAAAGAGAAAATACGTTTTATGTTCCGTAATTTTTTAAATGAAAAGAAAAGAAGACAATTTTGTCAAAATTTATTTTCTAAATTTCTTCCCAAAAGTGGGAAGATTGGGAAAAAAATACTTATTAATTATCTAGAAAAAAAACTCAATTACCTAATTAGCCTTAATTTACCCAATTAATTTACATATTAATGGTAATTGTAAATTTGATAATATTTTTTCTTATAATATATCCGGAAATACTCGTTTATTTACATTCATTACCTAACAATTTTAAATTAAGTCAGCATGATTTCAGTTGCATCTTTCCATCAAGTAGTCACGTGCGATATCAACTTAAATGGCCATGCAACTATGCAGCTATAATTGCATGTCTTACAAGTTACCAGAGTTGGAACCTTTTCTTTTTTAATATTGATTGCAGAAATCATTCAACGTTAACTTTAAACTTTCGAGTTTGGATTAAAATCTTCTGACCAAAATCATATATTCCAAACCAGTTTTTGACATGACTGTGTATAAGGAAGCGTTTTGTAAGTTGATATACAGAGAGTGTTTATGTTGTCAAGTATAATATGATTATAAAGATTCATAAAGTGTCACTAATTAAAAGTTACATATTCCAAACCAGTTTATGGTTTGAGGGTAAATAGGATCCGGTCATAAACAGATTGAAACAATTAGCATATATATATTATGAACTTTTTTTTTTAACGACCAGTTAGTAAGTTAGTGATTCGAGCCTAAACAGTGACATCCACAAGGGATGTATGTCTTCCCTCAAAACCTCCGCCACCTATGGGGAATATACCTCACCACCTATTCACCTGAGGAAACGCCTCCAGCAAGACTCGAATCCGAGACTTTGTGAAGGAAAACCCTCCAAGGTTTCCCTTGGTGGCCAGTTGATCTACACCAACTGGTTATCCATTATGAACTTAACTGAATCATTATAAACAATAAAATGTTTTAGGTTTGAGGCTATATGGGATCGGATCATAAACGGATTGAAACAAGTAACACAATTCTATTATGAACTTTATCGCGTAGCTGTGAACAACAAGTTCAAAACGCAAATCTGTTTTAAACATGCAAATTGTTTTCGTTTAAGCTTTTATTTTTTTTGTTTAATTTTTGTAATTAGTTGAGTTATCAACCCATTCAACCAATTTATATAATAATTAAATTATACAATTCGTCTTGGCATAATAATATAATCGGAAAGGGTTATATGAACTGATAATATAAACCCTATTGTTGGAGCATATGAGTTTTATTATAAAATTAGTGTGTTTTATGTATCCCACATTGGTGGGATATAAAAGTAAAGGAAGGTTTATAAGTGCTAATTCACATGAATAATTAAATAGGTTTCAAACGGTTTAATCATAGACTTAGCACTCTTCCTTAGAAATTCGGATTTAATTTTTGCATAGATTTTGGAAACTGTCAAAAACAGTTTATAGCAGTTATTTTTTATCCGTTTGTTGGTTATGTTTGAATTGCTGTCAAAAACAGTTTATAGCAGTTATTTTTTAACCGTTTGTTGGTTATGTTTGAACTGCAAATTCGTGGTTATAATGTGCAAATTCGTGGTTATAATGTGCAGATTAGGGCAGATTTTGACACACAAAAATCCGAAATTCTCACACTTACAAAATGCAATTCACTGAAGTTCATGTGAAAATTATGTAGGCTGCATAATTTTCTGTTTGTTTGAGGTCGAATCCTGGGAAGAAATTAGTCTTAATTTCCACCAGCATTTTGTAGTGTGGGCTAATATTCTTTAAGGATAGTGATTATCACGTCCTCAAATTCTAATCGTTTTTCTGCAAATATTCTAACACCTACATGAGTTGTTAATTTGTTATCCCTATTAAATACTCCCTCCGTCCCACAAAAAGCTTCCCATTTGGCTTTTGCACATGTTTTTAGGTAATAGTTAGTGGTGGGGTAATTGATAATACTTTTGATTAAAATATAAGGTTAGATTGGAGAGAGAAAGATAGTTAGTGGATATTAGTGGTGGGGTTTTTAATAATAATAGTTTTTTATTGGGTGGAGCCCACCAAATATGGGAAATGGGAAGTTTTTTGTGGGACAAAAGTTTCGAGTGAAATGAGAAGTTTTTTGTGGGACGGAGGGAGTATAAGATTACATAATTATTATGAACCTAAAACTAAATAACTATATACCCGGTTTCCGGCTCTTGAAATGAAATGTAAAGATTATTTATGCAATATGAAATATAAAGATTGAAAAATAGGCGACTTGTGTAAAGATGGAAAAATATGCCATATGAAATGTAATTAATCACACAAGCCATGTTGAGTTAATTTTTATAAACCATTTTTGCTATTTTATTTTAATTTTTATAGATAAACTGATACGATCGATAAATATAATTTGTATACAATTTTGGCTTTCTTAAGCCACTTTCCACCGTTCGATTTTTTTTATCTACTCTTTTTGTTTGAAATTTTTAGTTTTATTATTATCTTTAATTTTTAACTGATTAACGTTAAAATACAACTTAAATTTAATTATCTATAATTTAATGGATCATAATTGAGGGCTAAAAATGAAAATTTAACTTTAGCGGTTTTTATATCCCAAAAATTGTCAATTTCACTCCGATTTGCAAGTTGCAACCAACTCTTCCTGCCTTTGCTTCTGCTCAACAATCACCACTTTCTCTCTGTCCTCACACTCCTAATAATAATATTCTTTACTCACCAGAATCTAATCAATTTCAAATCTGATCAAAACCACACGAAATTTAAGTTCATCAGATCAATGTAACTCGAAAAACGATCTCAGATTTCAAAGTTCACACAAATTTCTTAATTTTGCATTTTTTTTTTATCGAACTCAAATGATCAATTCTTCTTAAAATTGCCCCCAAATTAGTTGTTTGATGTTCGTGTTATAGCGGTGAGTTATGGAGTTGGAGCAATTAAATCAAGAAATGACCTTCAATGAACCGTCTATGGAGCATAACATTAGCTTCGTTAAAGCCCTTCAGGTTTTAATTTCCAAATTTCTTTATTTCATATCAGATCTGGGTATTGCTGTAGGCTTATAATTTTTCACATATTTATCAAAATAATTTGTGCAATATCGTTGACTTTTATCTAAGTACTTCACTGTTTGATTTCTCTTATGTAAATTAATTGCATGTTAGAAGTGGTAATTTATTTTGACCGTTGGAGTCAATTTGGTTACCAAGTTCAACTGATATGGAAAAAGTTCAAACTTTTTTTAAATATTGCCAACTGGATCAAGCTTTATAACAGTAACTACAAATTTAATTAAGTAGGTGTTAATTGCTTCAAATTAAGTACTTATTTTGCATTTGAGGAGTACTAGGGCTGGCATCGAAATAAGTATATAAGATGCTATTGTTAAAAATAATGATATAGAGTTCATTTGGAGATTGAAAAAAAGGTTTATTTAGTAATTCTGGATTAATTAGTTTTACTAAATAATCAAGTTAGATGCTTTGACTTGTGAGTTATGATATATGCTAAAAACAAGATAAAGAAACACTGAAATGCAGGGACAATTCTTATAATTATCGTTAATTCAATAAATACTAATAATCAGATGATTTTCCACTCAAATACAGATTTTGTGAAGTGACAGAAAAAAATGAATTTCATATCTTAAAAAACTGAATGTTCCAACATCATAATAAAACTCTGAAGTAGACCCAGATTCCCAGAATCTTGAATGGGCCTAAAAATACAAATGGACTGAAAACTAGCCCACAAACAAAGTCCAACAAATTGGGGAAAAAAACATAAAAATGAAAAATAACTCATAAAATACAACGTTTTTGGTTTACCACGACGTTTTGCTTGTTGCAAAATTCGATTTGACTGGTCTTGGCCTGGAACGGAGCCACATAACCCAAGTTATGCCATCCTTATTGCTTATTTATGTCACAAAACTAGGGATGCGTTTTTGCTATAATGCCATAATGTGTTTCTTTTCTTTGTGTTTTTACATGTTAAATTGTTATTTAATTCCAAATCTTGTTCGATGTTTTTCAGGAACTCAAAAGTCTAAGGCCTCAACTTTATTCGGCAGCGGAATATTGTGAAAAGTCTTATCTTCATAGTGAACAAAAACAAGTGTAACGATCATCTAAACCATACATGCATACATATATATTTATTTATACACAAATTGCATGCATTCGTTGTTTCTTACGGAATTTTATTATCATTTTCTTGTAGGGTTCTTGATAACTTGAAAGATTATGCTGTACGGGCTGTTGTAAATGCTGTTGACCATATTGGCACCGTTGCTTACAAACTGAATGACCTTTTAGATCAACAAACTTTAGAAATTTCAACAACAGCTTTACATGTTACATGTTTAAATCAGGTAAGATATATTTTGCTGGTTTTTCTAAGAATCTTTCATATGGATTATATTGACAAGTAATTTTATTTTTTTATTTTTTTGGTGTTAAGCAACTTCTTACATGCCATACATATACGGATAGAGAAGCTCTGAGGCAACAACAATTGCTAGCAGTTATACCACGACATCACAAGCATTACAGTTTGCCTAGTAAGAATATTACTCTTTTTTTTTTTGTAGTTTTAACAATTTTTCATAGCTGGCAAATAGGCGGGTCGTGTAATGGGTCAAATGGGTCGAGTTGACCCCCTAATACAACTTTTTGTCCTTTCTCTTATGTTGTATTTAAATGTAGATGCGGTCAGCAAAAAAGTCCATTTTAGTCCCCGAATTCAAACTGATTCAAAACTGAATCCTTTCCAGTCACGTCCTAAGCAATTTACCTCAGGTAGCAAATTTATTTCATTAAATATTTTCATTTTTGCATTGTTTTATTTAGTTGTAAACATAATTTAGGTACCCCAGCTGCAAATACGCTTTGCTGGCATCTAGCATCGGAAACAAAATCTACCTTGAAAGGGACTTCACGCTCTATGAGGTTTCACAATTATCTTTTTTCTTTATTTTTATGAATAATCCATGTTTAAATACGTTTAAAAAAACTATATTTTTACAATGATTATCTAACCTCTAAAATATAACTATTTAGGAGATTATATGCATTGTGAATACACTTTGCGTTGACTTTTGACGCTTTCAAGTTTCACCCACTCAGCCCGTTTTCCATTTTAACTAATTTAGTTGACACATATGTCATATTAGAGGCTAAGTATAACATATATTGACCCGTCTAAATTACCCTCCAATGAGATAAATACAATGTTTAGGAAATTCAATCACTCGTATCTCAACTGATATAATGTGACTATTTGTTTATTATTTGCAGCATCAATGATCCAAAAACTTCAAGTCGTGCTTCTGTTTCGTCTCATGTATCCAGTATGTATTTTTATTTTTTACTTTGGTCATTACTTAGGTGCATCAAAAGTGTATTTCTAATACTTGTTCATACATGTAGATGTTGATAACGGGTTGCAAACAAAATCATCCGAACCTCATCTTCGGTTGCATAAAATGGGCCCCGCTTCAAGCACCGCTATTCAAACACTTGGCATCTCAAGACAGGTAATTTCAAGTTTGACAATAACTACAATAAACTTTAGAGCTGATAAAATGGGTGGGTTGAATCACTGATTAACAGCTCAAACATGTTTTTTTTTAATGGATCAGGTTGGCTTGACCCAAAAGATTTTTTGTTCAAAATTCTTAAATTTTTTTTATAAGTAATTAGTGTTTCGTATATGATTACGGAAATGGTATTATTTAACATTTGACGAATAAAGTCATAATTAAGAAAACAAGGGTCAAAATTGTCACCTCTAATCTTTGTTATGTTGGCCTATGCCCGTTCTTGATCTTGAGAAGTTTAGAGAATGACTCTCAAATAAAACATGTTGAAGGTGAAACATTTTCTGTTTTTGACAGGATTCTGTGGAGGGTCCAAGGGCAGTGATGTCATTTCGCTCGTTTGATAACCCTAGACATGAGATTACCCGTGCTCCAATACGCAGCAAGAGTGTTTTATCCTCTTTCTTTGTCAAACAGAGGACACCAAAACTAAGGACCAGTGCCGTTTCATGAACTCTTTCGAGACAACTATGATTAATAAGAAGAAGCAAGTGTTAATTTTCTTTACTTTGATTGCATTTTTTTTCTGTATGTAATATTACTAAATTTTTTGATTGTTAGCAAAATGTATAAGAAATAAGATACCATGAGTATTGCCTTGTTATTTTTGAATTTTATCTATTTTTGAGATTTAAATCCAATTTTATTTCATTCACTTGTTTAACCAAAAGTGAAAGAATTTTTAGCATCTTTATGATCTCAATAACGAGCAATGTTATATTCTTTTAAAATAGTTTTTCGATACATATAATGCTTAGATTTGTTATGCGGTACCTGCGTAAGTTAGCGGAAGTTACCACATAAATCTACTTGTCTTGTTTTAGATCCAATCGGGAATCCCCACTGAAACCTCCATAGCTTCATACTCAAGCTCTCTCACACACTCTCAATTCATCAACTACACACGCAAAAGCACCAGAAAACACACTGAATCTATGCACACAACATTCAATTGATTCAATTCCGAAGTTTCCACACAATTCAATGTCATCAACATCATCACTTCACCAGAGATCACTTCACAAACCATGCAATTTGTTATTCAACAAATCATCAACCGACGGTCACTCAAAACCCTACACCTTCTCAATGCTTTTCAATCGGACCACTGTACTGCTCCTTCTCACTCTCATCATAATCCTTGGCGTATTCTCCCCATGGATCGGTGATCGTTCGATGTTTTTTTCTTCTTCAAGTAATTCTAGGGATTCGTTAGAAGCTAAATGGAGAGAATATACGTTATCGGAAGCGGTATCATATGTAGCGAAGAATGGAAGTACAGTGATTGTATGTGCAGTGAGCCAACCTTATTTGCCGTTTTTGAACAATTGGTTGATTAGTATTGTGCGGCAAAATCATCATGAGAAAGTGCTTGTTATTGCTGAGGATTATGCCACGTTGTATACTATTAATGGCAGATGGCCTGGTCATGCTGTGCTGATACCTCCTGCACCTGAAGCTCAAGTTGCTCATAAGTTTGGATCTCAGGTTAGCTTTTCTTCTACAATTTTTATATGAACTTTAGGTTTTACATTTGTGATGAATTAGAGTGTCATTTCGAATTGGATTACTATTTGATTGATTGCTATTATGCACTGAGCTCAATTGAATAGTAGTTATAATTGTAGATGTAAAATTTAGCTGATTCGCCACGAGTTCAATCCAATTTCAATCTGTCTGAGTTGAATTATAGGTTTATATATCATTAGAATGCTAGCTATTTATAGTTGTATAAATAATTTGGCTACTTTTTATAATGAATCTATGATCCTGCTTTATTGATAATCAGTGATTCATATAGCTTCTCAACTCAATTTTACAAATTAGCAAGTATATATGATTAAGCATTGGGGATCATTTTCTGTTTTTGTAATGGTTCAAAGTTATTTCCATTTTCAGGGATTCTTCAACTTCACTTCCAGAAGACCACGCCATTTACTTGAAATACTAGAGCTTGGATATAATGTGATGTACAATGATGTTGATATGGTTTGGTTAGCAGATCCGTTTCCTTACCTCAAAGGAAACCATGATGTTTACTTTATTGATGACATGGCTGCTGTAAGTACCAAACGGGCGGGTCAGGTAACGGGTGGGCCAAATATTACTTGTTTTATAATGGTCTTTGTATTCATTCAATGACAGGTAAAACCAGTGGACCACCCTAATGTCCTGCCACCACCAGGGAAAAAAGGGCGAACTTATATTTGCAGTTGTATGATATATATGCATCCAACACCAGGTGCAAAATTAGTTATGAAAAAATGGATTGAAGAGTTGCAAGATCAACCATGGTCTAAAGCAAAAAAAGCTAATGATCAACCTGCTTTCAATTGGGCATTAAATAAAACAGCTGGCCAGGTATGTTTCATTAAAAAAAAAAAATTTAAAAACAAAATAATAATTCGAGTATTATTTTATCTTGACCAAATTTGGGTATCAGGTTGACTTGTATCTGCTACCTCAAGCAGCATTTCCAACAGGTGGACTATACTTCAAGAACCAAACATGGGTAGAAGAAACAAAGGGGAAACATGTTATTATTCACAACAATTACATTACTGGTTTTGAAAAGAAGATAAAACGGTTTCATGATTACAATCTTTGGTTGGTTGATGATCATGCATCTGAATCTCCACTCGGGAAATTACAATGAAATATCTCATCTTTTCTCAATAGGTACCAAATATCATCACACGAATATGATAGTTTTTCATTTACTTGCATATGTTTATGTCTTTTTCAGAAACAGAACCTACTAACATCAAAACACAAGTTCGTAACGCATCATTTTAACTAACAACCTTTGTATATAACATATATATATATAGCGCACTAAAGCATCTAAATTCTTGAAACAACATAACCACTAAATTATCTAATAACGATATAAAATTACACAAATAACACAACCATTCTAGATTCTGAAGTCAGCAAACACAACACTTACTTTCTCTCAATCTTTCTTCTTGTCTTTGAACGGTCCCCTGGGAATTTTACTCAAAACCTTATCATCAAAAACTGCATATTGTTTCTTAAACTCAATTGTTGCTTTTTCTGCAAATGCATCAACCTCATCCTCATACTTCTCATATAGAACAGGGATTGTGTGCAGAACTACAAAAGCTGTTTTTACATGTAACAAAATCACAAATATCAGCAAAGTATGTTACTTGAAAATGTAATTCATAACCACGGAATCAATGGTCTTACTTATGTAGAACAATGTCAAGAAATTGCACCAGCTCCCAACTATAGAGAGAAACCATAATCCAGCTATAACCTGTCAATAATATGCAACTTAAGTCAAATTTAAGTCAACTGTGTGTGTGTGTGTGTTGGCAAGGGGTGAAATTACTCAATTGGATCATATAACATACAGCGAGGAACTTTTTTATATCTCTTCCAGATGAAATATCCTGTAATATGTCAAGAGTATGATTAATTTCAGTCCTTATTGCAGAAGCAACCTGAAGAAGTGTGTCTTCTGGAATTTTAACTTGAGGAATGCGTGGAGGAGATCTGTGGTTAGGTTATATCAGTTAATTTGTGACCTCAATTTGGAAAATAAAGATGAAGTTTTGAAGCTTACTTGTTTATCATTTTAGAAACATTGGACCACAGGAAAAGGACTGCAAACACAAAAATCAGAATGTGAAACCAAAGTAAGCAGATGATACTCAAGCAATTCGAATAACACCCATAATGCAGTTGCTCCACTGAGTACACTGGCTGATATTCCTCCACAAGAACACATCAGCAGCTGCATCATCAATCAAAAAAGATATAGTAAGCAACAGTCGTTTACCCTCAAGGCCTCAATATTGGAATTTACTATCCAAACAGTATCGTTTGTTCATTTCTGGATCATGTTGAGCAATCATCCAATACATGAACTCAATTTTAACCTTCTAATAGTTGTACAAACACGGGTGGGTAAAGCAAATGTTTAACTTCTAATAATTTGGATTTAACCACTTAACACGAAATCATGAACTCAATTCCATCAATCTGATAAGAAGAGTAAACATAAACTTTAACTATGCAACAAAATAAAACCGAACAATTAAAGCAAGTTGTTTTCCACCGCCGAAAACCTGATGAACCGGTTTCTCCCTACCGAACAACCGGTTACTCTTTGACTTCACCGGCGCCGGAGCGCTTCTTCACATCATCGAACTTCACCTTCTTCTTCTCCGAGTCAGAATCGTCACGATGAATCTTCTCGGTGACCTTTTCCGCGTTCTTCGTCTCTATCTCATCACCCATGATCTTAAAATTTTGAATTCGAAACCTTAACTGATGCTCGCTATTTGATATTTTGATTTTACTCACGGTAGTGTTTGTTTCGAGGGAGCTGCGGTATGTGTGAGAGTATAATACGTGTCCGAAAAATGAGAGGAAAGGATCCCAATCGGATACCGGTGGGGACACAAACACCGCTTCAAGATTCCAGAATGCATACAATTTTAACGGCGTTTAATTTGACGGTCACATTTTCTGTTTATATAGTAAAAAAAAAGAAATCATATTGATTTCTATGCACGCACATTTATGAAGTATATTTGCAAAATATGAATATTTGAAAATTAATGCAAAAAATGAATATTTGAAAATATATTTGCAAACAATGATATTGTTAAGTTGTTAACAGAATGTTCTGACTCATTAATAAAACAAACGATAGATATAGTTTTTTATTATTATATAGTAAAATAAGATAAGATTACCTAACATTTTGCTTAGACAAAGCTTTTTATTAACAAGGCATAGTAACAAAATATCTAAGAAATTCAAGAGGATATGACCGGAACCCAAGCTTAGAATTAGTGGTCGAGAAAGTAATCACTTGTACAAGGACGTACGTTTGGAGAACAATAATTAGAAAGTATGTCTGGGTAAACGGGTATGACCATCTCGGGTATTCATGATGGGTTAGATTGAAACAATCTGAACATTTGAAGAATCCTTTGCATGTTTTTTGGCAGCAAGACATGCACAGTTTTTGCATCTATATTGACTCCATCGAATCGTTTTATCATCTCCAAATTGACTCGGGCATCGTTTTGAGTAAGAAACAAACCATATCTCAATGCATACGGGGAACCTTTGTGAGAATCTTTAATGTCAGTGATTTCGTGTTCGATTTTTCTTGAAACGGTTTCTAATATCTCGATTTGAGAATGATAATTAACTTGGGGTTTAGTACCGTAGATGTATTTGGTATCTGAAATGAGAAAAGGTTTCAAAGAGTAGAATTTCATATAAATAATACAGATAAGCGAAAAAGGACCCGATATGAATACAAACCTGGGTATTCCTATCGATATACTTAATGTAGTTTTCCCCATTCTCCGATCATACAAAAGAATTCAAAAAATTTATATGTCACATTCGGTACCTAAATGCCGATAATCACTACAACTTAAGTTTCAGTACTACTGGATTTGAAACTAAATGATCACTACAACTTAAGTTTCAGTACTACTGGATTTGAAACTAAATGACCAGCTAGAAGGCAGGTTTTGTTCGTTGACTTGCTTTTAGTAGCTTCATAGTTATATAAAGTTAACGAAATATAATAAAAATCTAATCTTTTCACAGATTTTCGATATATGATTTAGTAATTTACGAATCTTTTTATTCTTGAACTTTGAGCATGGTTGATCAAGATTAGATTTTAATTAATTTAAGTAACAGGTTAAGGACAAAAATGAATCAGATTCAAACTTCTATGCTACTATTGGAGTAATCAAATCTAAACAATAAAGAATTGGTATGACAGATGGATGTAGAACAGTAAACAATGTTTTATAATACTGTAAGCAACATTACATTTTTGTATAAACTAATGCAGCTATGAATTCTGTACCTACAATGTGAAGCACAAGTGACGCCTAATTCAAGATTATATACTGACAAAAAGTCATGTAATGATGCATAAAATAGTTCATAGTTAACGAGAATCACCAGTTAACAATCACATAATTTGAAGATATTAACTGGATTTTAGTGAAAACTGAAAACTGCGGATTTCAAATTTGTTATTGATAAAACTGAAGCTCGAAAATGCAATCAGAACAGAGAATATGAAATCACACGTGTAGAGCAATCTAAATTCACTAATCCAAAACCTAATTTCTAAATTAAATTACATGATTAATCAATAATATCATTAGCCAATTCATCACATTTCACTAAACAATCAACAAAACACTAGATCTGATAATACTTCCGTTCAATTGATCAGCAAATCACCTCCGGCGGCGACCGTCGGAGTACTGTGAGAGAGGAACAACCTCCGCCAACGGAGTCGAAAGCGGCGTCGGAAGCGGAGAGCTCCGGCAAACAGGACAAGTAGCGTTAAGTTTCAACCAAGCATCAACACAAGTTAAATGAAAACAATGCTTGTAGCATCCTCATCATCTCCGCTTCCTTATACTCACACAAACAGATCGCGCAAACGGAATCAATTCCCTTCGTGTTCGTGTACGGAAATTTAGGGTAGGAGTTAATCACCGCTTGATCAAGTCCTACGACGGCGTTTTGTTCGTCGTTTTCATCATCGTTGTTTGTTTCGTCAACGAAGATTATGCTCGGAAGAATTATGCCGCGATCGTTAGTGTTTTGGTGACGGTTTCGATGGCCATGGCGGTACCGGTGACGGAAACAGATGTAGGAAGCGAGAAGGAGGGCAGATAACAATACGAGAAAGCCAAATGCGATGGCGATTACGTAGCCGAAGCCGATGTTAGTTAGGTAGTAATGAGTGCGGCTAGTGACCGGTGGTGGTGAAGGTGGTGGTGGTGGGGATACGGTGGACATTGAGATGAAATTGGTGGTGGTTGGTGGTGGTGCTGATGTCCATTTGGATAGAGTAGAGAGGGCGGAGATTGTGGTGGTGATTAGGGTTTTAGAAGTGGGTGGGTGGGTTGCTGAGGTGCAGCATTAAATTAAATGAGTATATAGAGAAAGGTCATTAATGGCGATAGATTTAGAGAAATCAAAGCATAAAAATGGCGGATCGCCGTTGAAGAGAACCTTTGAAAAACTACAACGCTTCCATTTTTAAATGTGAAAAGCATAAATATTTACTGTACACATGATTTGGAAAATATATACTACAACTGTTTTTAAATGTAAATTATTCAAGGCCACAAAAAATACACTCTCTATTTATAGTGACTAATAATCTTAATAAAATGCAATATTTTGAAAATCTTTTTTATTGAACTGATTAATGTCTTATATTCGACTGATCGGATTAAGCGAACGACAATATTATTATTTAAATATAGTAATTATGTAAATCGCACAAATATTAAAAAGTTAAAGAAAAAAAATACAAAATATAGCAATGAGAAAAAACGCATTTAATTTCTTTAAACTTTTAAGTTAAACATAAATGATCTTCTTTATTTGAATGACAAATCTAATCTACTTCTAATTACTACATATGTTCACGATGGACTCGAAACCTTGATTACAAAGTCAAGAGGCACACACTATTTAATTTCTTTAAACTTTTTAATCTTTGTTGGAAACAGACAATAATCATCTTACACCACCGGATATAATCACTTAATTGGATTCATAATTATCATTATCATATATATACAATTGTGAAAGAAGTTACTGTTCACTTTCTTTTGATTGGTTGCAACTTTTCCTTATTTTAGATATATAGGATATCTATTCATTTATAAGCAAACAATGTGTCTTGCCAAAGTGGCCAGAGCCTCAACCATAGCATTCAAGCCACCCAGCCTACTTGGGTTCGAAACTCAGACTATATTTTTTCTTTTTATTTCTTATTTACTATTTATCTATATAGTTTTTTTTATCACAAGAATTTGATATTTGTTGATTTCCTAAGTTTTTCTAATTGTAATGCATTCTATATCTCAAAGCTGTCAGCCCATCCGGACGGATTTTGAAGCTAGTTATATTATATACTAGGTTATAACCCGTGAAAATTCACGAGTGGTCAATTATTTTGTTGAACGTAATTTTTATAAAATACAATTATGAATGGTTAATTTTATGATTGTTAGATAAACGACGAGAAATTATAAAATGTTTATATAACATAAATACTTGAGTTTATTTGTTACTAACGATATGGACATGAGGGTATATAATTACAAAATAATAAAATCATAAACTTATAATAACAAATGAAACAAATACAAATAAAATCATAAGCTTCTATATATCATACTTCATAATTACCTACAATTTACTAATTAATTCTTTTGTTGAGGTTCTGTCACTTTGAAATCCTACTCTTCTAAAACCAGTGCCAAAGATGATTAAAATCAGAATGTGATTTTCATTAGTACCACATCAAAAATGTGATTTTCAAATTATAAAACTTTCTAAATTGCTTTATTAAAAAAGAGTAATGATATTTAGGCCTACCATTTAGACCTACTCACAGGCCTATTCATTAGATGAAGACACGTGTCAAAATCAAAGGATAATATTAGAAGAGAAAATTAATGGAATACACATGTCATTCTATCAAGTGGGTAGGCCTGTGAGTAGGTCTAAATGATAGGACTAAATATTATTTCTCATTAAAAAGGTTAGAATCTTATTGTCATAATCTATTTCTTCATATTTTTAAAAATTGTGTAATGTAGTATAAAAGTTCCAAAATATAGTAAACTAATGTGTGATCATATATATCTAACTAACGTGCATATTATTCGTTTAAAAACGTTTCTTAAAATAAGTAATATTCATAAACTCGCGGCAGACCTTGTGAAACGTTTCTGTAAAATATTTAAATGCGCTCCTTGATGAATTTCATTTGCAGCTATGAATTTAGCTCTCAATTCTCTTTTATTTCAAATTCCTCCACAATATTATATTTTATTGCTTTTGCAACGAAACCACCTTTTTGAACACCATATTTTAATGTATCCAATTCACTCTTTAAGTTTTGCCTGCAATATAATACGTGTTTCTCTTATTTGAAGACATTTGCCCATGCTTCCATTGTAATTGCTTGATGTCGGGAATTAACTCATTTTCAGTTTTCGAGCACAGCGTTTTTATCTCAATCATATGATCCATTTTATAAATCTGATTCAAGAACAAAAGCTAACTCTGGACTACAACATATATAAAAATGCATATTTAACAAAAGAAGTAAATAAAAAAAAGTTAAATCATACCTTTGTATTAATATCAGCTTTATGAACTCTGATTGCTTTGTATATATGAAGAAACTATCACTTTTTTTTATATATTACTGCAAAATCCAAACTTTTGCATCAACAATTTAGTGTAATTTTATATCGACAAATCAATCTATATCTATATCTATCTATAATATAATAAAACAAGCTTTAAGGTGCCACTTGTCACCTTCTTAGAGAGCCACCTTGCCACATGGCAGCATCTATCTTAAAAGCTAGAAAAAACAAAAGATAACCATATAATGTAAAATAGGCTGGTATAGTAACGGGTCAAAACAGTTATAACTTATAACCTATTACCATTTAACCCGTTTCAGTTTCTTTAATAATGTAAATATTAAATTTAAAAAACCATATATCTTAAAAGCTTACCAAAAAGGGATTGTATAATGTATCACAAATCAGGTGGCTTCAATATTGGAACTCTTTCATTAGCTGTATCTTTTGTCTGCATATTGTTGTGAACCCAATAACAAATGCATCCCTGCAAACATTATTCAAGAAAACGTTTGATAAAAAATTGGTCATAGTTTGTTTTCAATGTTGAAATATATAAATGTAAACAAACAAATGAGAAGCTCTGAACTTAAAAAACTACGTATGATAAAAATAAAAAATTGGAAAAGAATATACCTGGTTACAACTCACAACAACAGGGCAATTAACACCATAGCTATAAAAAAATTCATCAACAACCTCTTATCACAAGAAGAAGAAAATACCTCCATGACCTTTGAATATTCGAAATACACTAAGCTTACAAGAAACAAAACCTTAAGAGTTAAGAACTATCTATATATACGGATTTTTGAATTTTGAATATAATGCTTAAAAAAATAAAATATAATTCCATAATTTAAGCATAATTTGTTATTTAAAATCGGAAAGTTGTATATATTTTTGGTATCGATTCAATTTATCAAATTTATTTTTATTTAGGAGATTTTGTTATGTTTTTTAACTGATCCGACTTCTGTTAATGATATTTGCTGTAATTTTGGAATTAAATTATTACATTAGTTCCGGACTTTTAAAATTCTGAGCAAGAAATCAGGAGGTGAATCAATATTAATTAATTCTATAATTCCGGATAATTAACTGGGCGGGAAAATAATCTGTGTATCCAATCAGATGCTGCCATGTGGCAAGGTGGCTCTCTAAGAAGGTGACAAGTGGCACCTTAAAGCTTGTTTTATTATATTATAGATTGGTTATTTACCTTAATGGTAGTCAAACTACTATTGATTAGAAACTATAAGACGGGGAAATACAAAACGGGATTTGGTGAATCTCACGACAATGTTTTTACTTTTAGATTAAATTTTTTGAGAATCCCACATATAATGCTTTCAATATTCACCATTCATACTTTTTAAACCATAAAAAACATATGATGACAATGGCATCTATATTAATGATTTTTTTTCTTTTAATCCAAGGGAACTTTTGTCGTTAGTGTTGGGGATTCTAGGGGACGATTCGAGTGAGCTTTGGTTGGAAGACATTTGTGTAAAGTTTTGCTAGTGAGAATAATAAGATTGTAGAGTTTGTAGAGATTGTGTGGTTGTGGTTGTGTAAAAAATAATGTATATTGTATGTATATATAGGGGAAAAATAAATTAATTAAATTTTTTTTATTTATATTCAAACGGTCATATGAAGGTTACCCTCCCAATGGTCAAAAATATAGCCGTTGAGGCCACTCCACGCCCGTTGCCGCTCGTTACCGTACCCCCGAAACTTCACCACCGTATAGCACGGCGTTAAGGGGGGTGGTGTTCCCCGATGCCCCACGCCGTTGAGGCCTTGCCAAGTCACCACCATGGTAACGGGTGGTGGCCCATACCGAACGGTCTAAAGGTTGGAAATAAATTCATAACGCACAAAACTTAAATATGTATATTAACCAAGGCCAGTTTTGAGTTTGTTTGGGGCTAGGAGAAAATTGATTTTGGGACCCTTGTTAAATAGATTTTGCTAATGCACGTACTGTGAGCATAGGATAACGAATATTTAATAAATCAAAATTTCCTTGATTAAATTTATGTTACTATTATATAGATTTTAAAGTCATACCCACATTTCTCCCACTATAATTATATTTTAAAGCCAATTAGCAATGATAATTGTAATGTTAGACGAATTCCCAATCTTGACACAACTGACATTTAGTTTTTGTCAAATTAACGATGTGTCCACTCCAATTGACACATTCCTGTCAACCATACTTCTTCACTTGATATTTTATACATAAAATACGCACACTTACATAAAAAAATATCAATACTTACAAAAATTAACATCTCCCTCATCAGTTGACACTTCGAAAAAGTGACAGAAAAAAACCGACAGCATCATGCCAGCAGTGCCTCAAAACTGAAGCACAACCGACGCCCGTTGGCGGGGTTTTACATAGTTGTTATTTTTGGTTTTAAAAAATGTTAGAAATCACCAATGTAGCAAATCAATACATATGAGCTAATCAAATACTTCCTCCGTATCACAATAAGTGATACACTTTCCAAAAACGGGTGTTTCACAATAAGTGATACACTTTAAAATTTTCCATATTTGGTAAAATTTTCCCTACAAAAATACCCTTTTACCCTTACTTAAACACCTTAAATATAATTAACACTACTAATTACATTTCATAAATGTCAACTACCTTTTCTTTAATTCTCCACCAACCACCCATTTATTCTTTCAATAATACCGACTTTGGTAGATTTCTAGGGTTCCCAGTTCTTCATCGCCTCTCATCGATTTCTAGGGTTTTCATCAGCGATTCACCTTCTTCTTCCCTCTGTTCAACCTGCGATTCACCTACTTCTTCCCTCTGTTTAACTTGCGATTCACCTTCTTCTTTCCTCTATTCATCATGTCGGTCCCTGATTTGACGCCTTTGGTAGATGCTCTCTTTCGAACAAATGACAAGGAAGAAGGTGACTTAATTTGTCATATTATCCAGTCAATTGAACAAGGATCTCCATGGGCTTTCCGATTGTTTGAAAGTGGGGATACCCAGAAATCATTGGGAAAGTATTCCTGTCGAGCGTTGGGTACTGTTCTTGCTGGAATTAAGTTGAACATGCCTTTGTACTGGTGTGCGGAGGAAGAAGATGATGAAAAAGATGATGAATCAGAATCAGATTCAAAATCAGATGATGAAAAAGAGGCAAGCCCTAGCTCAGTTGAATCAAAATCAGCCGAGGTCTATACTATCCTTAATTTTACTTTAATTTTATTGTTAATTGGGATAATTAGCTGCTGTGTTGGTGATTTAATGGTTGATGCGGAAAATTGGTGAATGATGAAGTTACCTTTCTGAATAATGGTCCAAATGATGAAATGACTCGCAATTGAACTCGAAGTCAATGTGCTCGGCTATATTTACAGCCTTGAGGTATCATTGGCTTGAGTCATTGCAAAGTCCCTGATGGATTCTTGTTTCCTTATTGTTGGCTAAACTGTTGATTATTGTTGGTTGTTTGCTGTTTTGAAAAAAAAATCGAAATGATGAAAGGACAAACAATTGAGCTACAAGCCAATGTGCTCGGTTCATTTTAGGTCCTTGAGGTATCATTGGCTAAAGTTCTTGCTATGTCTCTGATAGATTACAAAAGTCAAATGATGGATTACATGTTCTTGATGGCTGCAGTTCATATTAATAGTTACAAAAGATGACAACAAAAAAATACACAAAAAGTTGTCTTAAAAATATAGCAGCATACTTTACTTCTTCAAAATAGCATTTTTTCTTCATTTGTTGGGAGATTTTCATTCAAATAGTTGACACATTCATCTATAACAGCTTGTTCAACTTGTACATGTTGTGGAAGAAGTCCCAACCTTTCCAACCTTGCTTTACCATGATGTGGGATTTTATAATTGTTTCCTCCCTTCACTTTTAAAATCTCAACCATAACATATTGCAATTGTAACCAAGTGTAATTCAGAATTTTTGGATCAAATTTTTCATAAGCAAATGTTACACTTTGAATTAATTCATCAACATTTTTGGGAAAAGTTTGATACATTAGAGATTGTATTGCTCTAAAGAACCCTAAATCTAAAACATTTAAATCAGGGGACTGTGCTGGTTGTTGTATGAGTTGTATGTTGAACCCATTTTGGGCGGCTGCAAGTTTGAATTCCATGTCTTCGGGTTGTATATGAGGCCTAGCATTATCCTGCTGAATGAATATGTTTTTGGTCATAGTAGCAGGTCATTTACTCATTATTGATGGTAGGACATGCTGAATAATCATGTCTCGGATCACCTTTTGTGTTATTCTCTCAATCACTTTAGTTTCAACTGTTCCGGCTTCTCTATTTTTGCTTTTCCTCTTGGCTGGAACTTTTTCTACAAATGGAAAAATGCCATATTGTAATGATCTAACTCAAAAACAACCATTTTCAAAATCATATACATCCAACTTAGCCAAACCTAACCAAAAATACAAGTTTTAAACATAATTACAAAAAGAAACTATACAAGCCATGGAACAACTAACTATATCCGATACAAACCAACTAAACAACCCAAAAGATATACATCAAAATGTCACAAGTCTATACCAAAAGAGAAGCTTTCCCAAGCTTCAAGGAAATCAATCTTCAAGTACCTAATCACACTTGCCCTTGCCTTTGTCTATCCCTGAAAAATGGTAACAATTAAACGTGTAAGCTATAAAACCTTAGTGAGTTCCACAATGTATAATGTTATACTAATTAATTATATAAATTAACATAAATGAACAAATAAATGGTAACGGGTCAAAGTACCGGGTTCGCACAACAACATCCTCACAAAATATCACATATCCATACCAGGTCAACAATGATCAAAGTACAATATTCAGATTTAACAAAGTGCGTCATTCCCCCTTAGGCCATTAGGGAATGAGGTCGATGAAGGTGACCATGGCACCCCTAACCGAGTCCATGATCCAGCTTCACCACCACGGTCCATACCACTCCTCCGCCAGGTACTCCCGCGTCCACCGCCCGACATATTACACGAAGTAATACTCGAGCCGCCATGGGTCCTCACGAAATGAAATATCACTCAAGGCAATCCACTCAAATGGGTCAAGGAAAGATGAGTTTGATCATAAGGAATATCAATGTCTTAATCAACCGAAACAATACTCAAGCATGTCAAATTGTTACAATTACCAATTAATTATATTGCTTATTTATAAATATATATATATATATATATATATAATTAAAAGTATACACATTGCACATAGGGAACTCATCTGGGATTAAGCAACTTCAATGTCAAACCGGGCAATTCCGATGTCACCGATCAATGGAGTTATCACAACCTCCCAATGGTTTACCTAATATAATCACACATACTTCAATCAATATTCTAGTCCATAATCATAACTAGAATTGATCCTAATCACTAATTCTCCCTATATAGCAATTGAACTAAAACCCTAACTATCAATTTATCCAAACTTGTACATATTCACATGTTAACTATAACTCTTCTAGCTACATATCTGTTATACATAATGTAAAATCATCAATTTCAGTTCTATAACTCAAACCCTAACTAGGGTTCTTGACTAACCAACTTCATACCTCAAGTTCTACACATGCATGATGATAGGGAAGAGATATACCTTGATAATCAACACTAGAGATGATAATCCTTTGATTTCCAGCTAAAATCTGCCCAAGAACACCCAAAAACACCCAAAATCGCTCACACCCGTCGAGAGAAAATTCTAGAGGAGAGTTAGGCTGAAATGGGGAAAAATCCCGATTTTATGTCTGATCCGCACAGGATAGCGCCGCTATCCTAGAGATAGCGCCGCTATCTCCATAAACACACGCTTTTTAGCGCCGCTATCTCCAAGATAGCGTCGCTATCACTTAAATTTTCGCGTTTTGCCCAACGCTAAAACGGGTTGCTGTTGGATACCAGCCAAGATAGCGCCACAATCTTCAAGATAGCGCCACTATCTACCCAGATGCTGAAATTTTCAACTTTTGTCCCTTTTAACTTATCCCACTTAATCAAACACCCCTAACACAGATTATTCATCAAAATGCTAGCTATCAAGACTTAATTCCTTATCATTTATCATCTAATAATGAACTTAACAATTAAAATGCTTTAGTTGGAAACACGTATTACAATTACCTCCTCCTTTTGAGAATTTCGTCCCGAAGTTAGGTTGACTTGAACAAGAACGGATACTTCTCAATCATATCATCCCTTCTTTCCCATGTGTAATTCGGGCCTTTATGATGCTTCCACTTTACTAACACTAACTGAATTTCTTTATTCTTGAGATTGACCAACTTTTGGTCAATTATTTCTTCCGGTTCTTCTACATACCTCAATTTCTCATTGACTTTGACTTCGGTCAACGGCACCGTTTCATCATGCTCACCAAGACTCTTTCTCAAATAACTAACATGAAATACATTGTGAATACCCGCCAATTCTTCCGGTAATTCGAGTCGATAAGCTTGCTTTCCGACCCGTTCTATGATCTTAAATGGGCCGATAAATCGAGGACTCAATTTACCTTTCTTCCCAAATCTCATGACACCCTTCCACGGCGACACTTTTAACATCACATAATCGTCTACCGAAAATTCTATCGGCTTTCGCCTTTTATCAGCATAAGACTTTTGACGATCTTGAGCCGATTTCATTCTTTCTCGAACTATCCGAATTTTATCACTAGTATCTTGGATCAATTCAGGCCCCACCAACACCTTTTCTCCCACTTCTCGCCAACACAGAGGTGTACGACACTTTCTTCCATATAAAGCTTCATACGGTGCCATACCAATCGATGAATGATAACTATTATTATAAGAAAAATCGGCTAATGACAAATATTTATCCCAACTTCCCCCGAATTCTAAAATACACGACCTAAGCATGTCTTCCAAAGTTTGGATCGTTCTCTCGGTCTGCCCATCAGTCTGAGGGTGATAGGCGGTACTAAGAGCTACTTTCGACCCCAACTCTTTCTACATACTTCCCAAAAAATTAGAAGTAAACCGGGAATCCCTATCTGACACAATTCTCAATGGAACACCGTGTCTAGCAATTATCTCATCTAGATACACTTGTGCCCAAGAATCCATTGGTGCCGATTCCCTCATAGCGAGGAAATGCGCACTTTTGGTCAAACGGTCAATAATCACCCAAATACAATCGTGTTGACGAGCGGTTCTTGGAAGTTTAGTAATCAAATCCATGGAAATTTCATCCTACTTCCAAACAGGAATGCTAAGTGGTTGTAAACTCCCATAGGGTTTCTGATGCTCAGCTTTAACTTGTGCACAAACGTTACATTCTTGCACAAACTTCCCAATATCCTTCTTCATTCCCGGCCACCAATAATCCAATCTCAAATCATGGTACATTTTATTCATACCCGGATGAATTGAGAACTTTGAACTATGTGCCTCTCGCAACACATCATTTCTCAATTCTCCAATCTTCGGTATCCATAATCGGTTACTAAAAACCCTGACACCTCGACCATCTACTTCTAAATCTTTCTCATAATTCATCATTCTCTCCTTCTTAATATTCTCGGGTTTTAATGCCTCATCTTGCCACTTCTTAAGATCATCAAGCAAAATAAACTTCAATGTAGTGGAGGACATTGCATAACACATACTCGAACGGTAAGCCTTACGGCTTAGAGCATCAGCAACTACGTTCGCCTTCCCGGGATGATACAAAATCTCACAATTATAATCTTTTATGAGTTCCATGGCACGTTGCTGTCGCATATTCAATGATTGCTGGCTAAATATGTATTTGAGACTCTTATGATCGGTAAAGAGTTGGAACTTAGTCCCATACAAATATTGCTTCCAAATCTTTAATGCAAACACCACAGCAGATAACTCAAGATCGTGAGTTGGATAATTCTTTTCATACTCTTTCAATTGACGGGATGCATATGCTATGACTTTTCCTCGCTGCATGAGAACACACCCGAGTCCCATTTTTGATGCATCACTATAAACAACAAAATCTTCCTCGCCTTCGGGTAATGACAATATGGGAGCATTCATCAAACAGTGTTTCAATATTCTAAAGGCTTTTTCTTGTGCTTCACCCCATTCATACTTCACATCTTTTCGGGTAAGACTCGTGAGGGGCACGGCCAATCGAGAAAAATCTTCAATTAACCGGCGGTAATAACCCGCGAGACCTAAGAAACTTCGGATCTCGGAAGCATTTCGGGGAACTTCCCAATTCTTAATCGCCTCAATCTTTGAAGGATCGACAGATATACCTTCACCTGATACCACATGACCAAGGAATTGAACTTGGCGTAATCAAAATTCACATTTGGAAAACTTGGCATACAATTTCTCTTTTCGTAGCAGATTAAGGATTTCACGAAGGTGCGAAGCATGATCACTCTCGGATTTAGAATACACTAATATGTCATCGACAAAAACAATAACCGACTTATCTAACATAGGACGACATACCCGATTCATCATGTCCATAAAGGCTGTCGGGGCATTCGTTAGACCAAACGGCATGACCAGAAATTCATAATGCCCATATCTCATTCGGAATGCAGTCTTAGGTACATCTTCTTTGTAAACCTTCAACTGATGATAACCGGACCTCAAATCAATTTTAGAAAAATAACTTGCACCTTGCAATTGATCAAAAAGATCATCAATTCTGGGCAACGGATATTTGTTCTTGATTGTCACTTTGTTAAGTTCTCTATAATCGATACACATCCGCATCGACCCGTCTTTCTTCTTAACGAATAAAACCGGTGCACCTCATGGTGACACACTCGGTTGAATGAACCCTTTATCAAGTAATTCTTGCAATTGATTCATAATTTCTTTCATTTCCGCCGGGGCTAAACGATAAGGAGATTTGGCTATCGGAGCCGCACCCGGCACAAGATCAATTCGGAATTCAACTTCTCGATCAGGCGACAATCCGGGTAAATCCTCGGGAAATACATCCGGGAATTCATTACCAATGGGAACATCTTTCACTGATTTCTTAACTTCTACAACCGGGTTAAGAATATAAGCTAAGTAGGAATAACATCCATGGGACATCAATTTATTAGCTTTCAAGAAAGAAATCACCTTTCTATTCTTCATTTTACTATCACCATACACATACAAAGGTTCTTCTCCGCCCAACGGAATCTTTATCATCTTCTCATAGCACAAAATGCTAGCATGATACTTCGACATCCAATCCATTCCAATAATAATATCAAAATTTGGCAAATCTATCAACACTAGATTTACTAGAAAATTATGACCATCTATCTCTAACGAGCAATCCTTATATATACGATCGGCTACCAGGGTCTCACTACCCGCAGTATCAACACAAAATGGGTTTAATAAAGGTGATGGAAGAACAGATAACAATTCATCAAATTTCATAGAGACGAAAGAATCAGATGCTCGAGAATCAAATAATATATGAGCGGGTTGGGAATTAACAAGGAATATACCAGAAACAACTTTCGGGTCTTCCCGAGCTTCCTCCGGGGTCAACTGGAATGCACGGCTTCTAGCCTTGGGGACCTCCTCCTTTTGACTTGATGCACCCACTCGTGGAGGTTGTTGTACCGAACCTCGACTTTCAGTAGCTCGATTTGAAGGATTTGGGCATTGACGCCTCCGATGACCCACTAATCCGCAACCATAACAAACAACATCCTTATTCGGACACCTCGATTTTATGTGACCTTCCTCATAACAACCAAAACACTTCACTGGCCCACGATCACTATTACACCATCCTCGGTGATTCTTGCCACAAGATTGGCAATCTCGGTTAGCATCCGACTAAAATATTTCAAATGGCTAAACACAATTCATAAAATATACATAACATGATATTTAATTTAACTTCAATCTTACTTGAATAGAGAACGACTGGGATTGGCCACGAGGCCGAGATGACCCTTGAGATTGGGTCCGACGGTTAGGAGTAAATCGATTAATACGACTGGAAGGAGACGAAGTAGTTTGCTCTACTTTTTGACGTTTCGAATCGGGAGTCAACTCCCCACGAAGGCTTAAATCATGCTCCCTTCTTCGAGCATACTCTACTGCCTTAGCAAATGATGGGATATCACGATTGTTCACGAAATCTTGGATCTCATACCTTAAACCTTCCACAAACATCTGAATCTTCTCAGCTTCAGTTGGAATGTACTTTGTGGCAAACTGTGCCTTTTGGTTAAACAATGTTTCATATTCATCTACCGATAACGATCCTTGTTTGAGTTCTAAGAACTCCTTCTCCAATCTTCTCTTCATATCATTAGGGCAATATTGCTCGAGGAAACGAGCCTTAAAGTCATTCCACGGCATATGGTTCTTTTCTTCCTCATCAAGGATTTTGAAGGTGTTGTTCCACCAAGATAATGCCTTACCGGTAAACATGGCGATGGCATACACGGTTTGATCATCTTTGGCGACACGAGAGATACGAAATACCTTCTCTGTATTTTCAACCCATAACAACGCTTCCACGGGGTTTGTCACACCCGAGAATTCTGTGGCCCCACTACTACGAAAAGTTTTGAATGAAACCGAACCCGATTTCTTACTCAGAGATTCATCAACCACGTTCTCCTTCCCCTTTTCTTTTGACCTTTCCTTCTCTTCACGTCTAAATTGCTCAAAGGTTGCCCGAACCATGTCCGCCATCCTATTCATTAACCTTTCCTCCCTAGGAGATACCACTTCTTCTTCTTCTTCATGATTAGTAGGGTTTGTTCCTTGGGTTCGAGGACCCGTAGGAGTTAATTCAGGTTGTTCCGCACTTCTCGAACCATCATTATCATTGTTACTACTTCCTTGATCCATCCCTAACTGAAATTTTATGAAAAGATAAAGAATATATTAAATAACACTCACCCTAACATTTCTTTAGACTCATACATACATGTTCAACCTATGGTTTGTATCCGACCTAAGCTCTTAACCTATACACTATACCATCAATGCCTAAGTTTGAGTCTAGTACCACAATGATACCTAGTTCACTCAAACCAATGCTCTGATACCATATTGTAATGATCTAACTCAAAAACAACCATTTTCAAAATCATATACATCCAACTTAGCTAAACCTAACCAAAAATACAAGTTTTAAACATAATTACCAAAAGAAACTATACAAGCCATGGAACAACTAACTATATCGGATACAAACCAACTAAACAACCCAAAAGATATACATCAAAATGTCACAAGTCTATACCAAAAGAAAAGCTTTCCCAAGCTTCAAGGAAATCAATCTTCAAGTACCTAATCACACTTGCCCTTGCATTTGTCTATCCCTGAAAAATGGTAACAACTAAACGTGTAAGCTATAAAAGCTTAGTGAGTTCCACAATGTATAATGTTATACTAATTAATTATATAAATTAACATAAATGAACAAATAAATGGTAACGGGTCAAAGTACCGGGTTCGCACAACAACATCCTCACAAAATATCACATATCCATATCGGGTCAACAATGATCAAAGTACAATATTCAGATTTAACAAAGTGCGTCATTCCCCCTTAGGCCATTAGGGAATGAGGTCGATGAAGGTGACCATGGCACCCCTAACCGAGTCCATGATCCAGCTTCACCACCACGGTCCATACCACTCCTCCTCCAGGTACTCCGCGTCCACCGCCCGACATATTACACGAAGTAATACTCGAGCCGCCATGGGTCCTCACGCAATGAAATATCACTCAAGGCAATCCACTCAAATGGGTCAAGGAAAGATGAGTTTGATCATAAGGAATATCAATGTCTTAATCAACCGAAACAATACTCAAGCATGTCAAATTGTTACAATTACCAATTAATTATATTGCTTATTTATAAATATATATATATATATATATATATATATATATATATATATATATATATATATATATATATATATATATATAATTAAAAGTATACACATTGCACATAGGGAACTCACCTGGGATTAAGCAACTTCAATGTCAAACCGGGCAATTCCGATGTCACCGATTAATGGAGTTATCACAACCTCCCAATGGTTTACCTAATATAATCACACATACTTCAATCAATATTCTAGTCCATAATCATAACTAGAATTGATCCTAATCACTAAGTCTCCCTATATAGCAATTGAACTAAAACCCTAACTATCAATTTATCCAAACTTGTACATATTCACATATTAACTATAACTCTTCTAGCTACATATCTGTTATACATAATGTAAAATCATCAATTTCAGTTCTATAACTCAAACCCTAACTAGGGTTCTTGACTAACCAACTTCATATCTCAAGTTCTACACATGCATGATGATAGGGAAGAGATATACCTTGATAATCAACACTAGAGATGATAATCCTTTGATTTCCAGCTAAAATCTGCCCAAGAACACCCAAAAACACCCAAAATCGCTCACACCCGTCGAGAGAAAATTCTAGAGGAGAGTTAGGCTGAAATGGGGAAAAATCCCGATTTTATGTCTGATCCGCACAGGATAGCGCCGCTATCCTAGAGATAGCGCCGTTATCTCCATAAACCCGCGCTTTTTAGCGCCGCTATCTCCAAGATAGCGTCGCTATCACTTAAATTTTCGCGTTTTTCCCAACGCTAAAACGGGTTGCTGTTGGATACCAGCCAAGATAGCGCCGCAATCTTCAAGATAGCGCCACTATCTACCCAGATGCTGAAATTTTCAGCTTTTGTCCCTTTTAACTTATCCCACTTAATCAAACACCCCTAACACAGATTATTCATCAAAATGCTAACTATCAAGACTTAATTTCTTATCATTTATCATCTAATAATGAACTTAACAATTAAAATGCTTTAATTGGAAACACGTATGTTACACATATTTTCCATCATGAATAATTTGACCCTGTGCATTATAGATTGGTGTAGAGGTGACCCCTATGAACATAGCCTTTATCTTAAATCTCTTTGATTGACAACACCTATAAGGATCATCTTCCCTTTGCAATAAGTAAAATTTTCTTGTATCGGGACTTAAATAAAACCACTTTTCATCAATATGAACTATGTTGTCAAAGCTGATAAAGGTTGGTGGTTCTGTTCGGGTTGCTGGATGAATGTGGGATAAAATCCACTTCATCTTAGCCAACTTGTGTGCAATTGTTAGACTAGGATGTGTACTACTTGTATGACTTCTTAATCTGCCTCGTTTTAGTAGCCTATAAACTGTTGTGTGGTTGATTTTTAGTGCCCCTGCAAAGCACCTTAAAGATGTTCTTAAGTTAAGAGGGACTGATTCCAATAAAGTCTCACTGTATTCAATGTGTTTTGGGCCAATCTTTCCTTTTTTTTGAATTCTGACATCAATGGCATCACCATTAGATCTTTTTTCAAAAGCTTTACTCCATATTCTGTGCATGGTGACCCTAGAAACACCGTATTTTGCAGCAATTGTGACTATAGCACCACGTGGCAGTTTGTTGTCTTTTTCCATAGCTAAAAGTTCATCTATTGCTTGCCTTCTTTTCTCATCTTTTAAGTTTGGTTTTTTACGTTTGACTGCTTCTTGATTTTCTGTTTCAGGTTGGGGATGCAGTTCGTTGAGGATTTGATGATAGTATTCTATTTTGGCATCTTGGAATTCGAATTCAGCTGCTCCCATTTCGTAATCTGCATCTGCTGCTGCCATTTGTTGTTGTTTTTTGTTTCAATGTGCGTGCGTTTTTTTTTTGTTTCAATGTGTTTGAATCTGCATCTGCTACTTTTGGATGTTTTAAAATTATGTGGGTTTTTGGCATTTGGAGGGAAAGGGAATATGTGGATTTTTGGCTTTTTGAGGGAATTAGGAGAGAGAGTGTAAATGGCAGATTTTTGGAGCAAAAGGTTTAAAAGAAATGTGGGACCCTTTACTATCTTTAATCTTTCTTTAACCCTTATTACATTATTTTGCCTCAATCTCCGTGTTTTCCCAAGTGTATCACTTATTGTGATACGGAGGAAGTACAAGAGATGTGGAATAAAGAAACTGTGATTGAGTAAAAACCAGAATATGGGACAAATACGCGTATGATAATGAATATAAGGTTGTATAAATACATAATGTCTTTCAAATTCAAGTACTTAAAACGAGATTTTATGTCTAAATTAACATATTCGAAATGTATATGATCACATTGTCGATCTTATTTTCAAATCTTGATTACCAATCTAGTTAAAAAGTCGGAGAGTGATGGGAGCTTGATCTCACCCTTGCTAGTTACGGGTATGCAAATGTCGCCAATGAGTGGGAGGTCAACAACTAGGTTTATTTGAAGCTCATAATCGATATCCCAGTCAACAGCAATGTCCTTGACTAAGCTTATCAACACACTGTGTGGTACCTTAATCTCCACATCTAACAACGTGTCACCATTCCCTTTTAGTGAACCTGGATCAGGGATTTTGCCACTTGCAATCTCGCTAGTTCAAATTAAATTTACCCGAAATCAGTCATAAAAACACAAAGCAATGAAGCATTGATACATTTTTCTTAATAGACCCCAATTTGGCAATTTGAAAAGTTTCGGCATCTTTTTAGAGGGAATATTTTTTAAGATCTTTTAAATTATGTTAGGTAAAAGTACGTTTTGGACATTTATTTATTAATTAATATTAATTAATTTCACAGTTTGCATAGTTTATTGAACATTGACTAACCGTTACAAAACTAGAAATAATTTCAAATTATTTATTCTTCACAATTTATTTTATTTTTTTACTGCAGATGATTAGATGAATACATTTTTTAGCAAGATTCTAGCAAAATTTCAATTTGATAATTAACAAATTAAATAGCTACATCCTAATTATATTCAGTGGAACCAAATGTGAACTGAGAGTGACGAATAACAAAACGAAATCGACAAAAAAATGATTAACCTGCCGGAACTTTTGAGAATGTAACGGACCTTGCCGATGGGAATAGGTGTGCTGTAAGGATTTGAAACGTTGACCTTAGCGCTATAGGTGACGGAATTAAGGCTGACGCCTTTCAGATCAACATCCGTCACAGTCGCCTCCGGCTTTGCCATGCTGGCAACCGCATCGGAAACAAACTGCTTCGCTTTGTCCAGCAAACCGGCCATATCTCCGGCGAGGGTCGTCAGCTGCAATTTCAGAAAGTAAAAAGTTGGATTGTTTTGCACGAATTATATGCTTTTGCTCCAACTTGATGAATATACCCGAAGATATATATAGGTGGCTGTGAGTGGGCCATAGGGGGCAATGATCCGTGGGTCGGGCCTCAAAGAGTGGATCACACGTGACACTAGTTTTATACTTCGGCTTGCACCCCGATCCAAAATAAATACTATTGGACGACTTTTTGAGCATACGACATTTTTGTCTCGTTTCAAATTTAGAGAAGTTTATAGGATTTAATGATTTATAGATTCTGAGAAAATATTTTACATGGTTAGGTTGACACAAACTTAGGTGCAATAAAAAAAAATTGTTGAAATTTATGTAATAATTTGATAACGGTCACGATAATGATTATATTGAGTATATTAAAAGCAAAATTTGACTACCTGAGATTTTTTGCAATAAATGAAAATACTTTTTTAATAAAATTGTAGAATCTATGGAATTTATAACATTGTTACATGAAGTTGATTATGGAATAAAGGCTACAACATTAGGCCTCTTCCAACAATTAACTCATCTTTAAATCGTCAATTTTGCCATGCAATGTCACATTACTCTATAGTCTCTTCCACACTGACAAAACACTGACAAGTTAATTTCAATAGTATCTCGTCCTTCTCTCTCATCTCTATTCCATTTCCCCTTTTGCTCTGATCAAACACCCTTGAAAACTGAGAAAAGTCTTCCCCCAACTCGTCAGATATCCAACGAAAACCATCAACGCATTACACCGATGAGACCGTGCTAATGGACCAACAAGTTCCGAGGTTCGAATGACAAGTTCTGAAACAACGATTGGGACCAGCTTAAGGGGGTGTTTGGGAAAATTTATTAAGGGAGCTTTTGCTTATTAGCTTATTTAAGTTAAAATAAAGTGTTTAGATGAGTGTATTTAAACTTATTGTAAAATTACGAAAAAGGATCGAGGTGAGCTATGGAGGACAATCTTTGGAGAAGAAATAGGGTTAAAAGTGAGGGTAAATGAGTAAAAAGGTTTAATAGGCTTAATAACCCCTTACAAATGAGCTTATTCTCTTATATATATACATTTCTCATTCAAAGGGTACTGTTTATAAGGACTTTTTGACTTTTTCAAATATTCTAATATATATATATTTTGTTATTCTAAAATTTAGATTGGAAATGCTTTGATGCCTTGGTGGTGGTTGCGTGGTTTTCTGTACAAGCTGTGCCAGGTTCAAACCCCCGGTGCACATTTTTTGGTTTTTAAGAAGGGAGATAAATTATTAGGAGAGCTTCAACTAATCAGAACATTAATATTTTATTAATTTTATCTATAAAATTCATTCAAAAAATTAAAAGACTTAGGACGTTATTTAAATTTATTCATGTTACTTTTAACATTTATAATAAATATTTAAAATGCTACAACTAAAAAGATATTATGTTATACAATAAGTTTATTAGTTCTTTTCGAGTTATCTAACATATTTATAAAAAAAGTTATTTAACATGCTAAAATGCATACAATGTTATACATGTAACATAGCATTTAGAGATGTGTCATAATATTGATTTGGATTAACAGTATGCATCAATGATCAATACTCAACAAATATTAGATCAAAAATGACTTTATTTACAAAATTATCTTAAATAAATTAAATCCAAATAAAATGAATACTTTATATATCAACGACTAAACAAGTAAGAGTTTAATAACTGCTGCAACGCGCACCCTTAGACTAGACGGTATGGGGCATAGATCGGGGTCGTGGGGCTGAGGTGGCCGCTCGGCCACGGCGTGGGGTACCGGGGAACACCGCCCCCCTACACGGCGTGGGGTGCGGTGGTGATGATCCGTGGGCACGAGCACGAGAGAGAACGAGCGGGGACGGCTTTTTTTTTTCGACCGTTGGAGCCCAAACGGTCATAAGACCGTTAGAATTAAAAAAAAAAACTTTTTTTTATTTTTTATTTCCCATATATATATATACACACAATAATACATCTTTTTTTCTCACATCTTTACCATCTTTCTCTCTACAACCATTCTCTCTACAATATTATTTTTCTCATATCTTTTACTACCAAATGGATTCCAACCAAAGCTCGCCCGATTCCAACCAAAACACGCACGACAATCTTGGATTTGCACAGTTCGAGCCATATATTAATATGCTCAACACAGGCACTCCCATTCCACCAAATCCCCAATACCAACAACCTCAATACCAACAATTCCAAAACCCCCATTTCCAAAACCCACAATACCAAAACACCCAATTCCAAAACCCACAATACCAAAACACCCAATTCCAACCAAATCAGTTTCAACAAAGTCAATTCCAAAGTGCTCAATTCCAAAGTACACAATTTCAACAAACAGAGGTTGGCGGTAGTCGTGCAAAAAAGAAGTCGAAAGGAAAGGGGAAAGCCAAAGAGAAAGAAGTTATTGATTCTGACGGTCCATTGACTTGGACCACTGAAGAAGAAGTCGCTTTGTGTAAAGCTTGGTGTTCCTCGTCAAAAGACCCAAAGGATGGGAATAGCAAGAAAACCAAAGGGCTATGGGACGCTGTGTCCAAAGCATTCCACGAGCTTATGGGGCTTCCAACGTACCGAAACCACGACAAACTTTCTGGGAAATGGCGTCAACTAGTCACAAATTTAACAAAGTTTAACGGTATCTACAACAAGCTCGTGTCTGAGAAACGTAGTGGGATGAGTGATTTTGATGTTATGGCAGCGGCAAGGCTAGAATACAAGGGTAATGGGGGTAATGATTTTGAGCAAGAACAGCAGTGGTTGGTTGTCAAAGACGATCCAAAATGGTTAGCGATGCCGACTTCACAAGAGCACCAACAACAACAACAATCAAAGCGGTCTCGTAGTTCCCATTCGGTTGATGTTTCTGATGGTCATACGACTACTTCGCGTATCGACCTGAATGTTGGGGACGACGACATCCCCGATGACTTATTCGATGAAGTCGAAGAAACCCCCACTCCAAGCCGACCGGTAGGAAGAGATAAGACCAAACGAGCACAACGGCATGCGGCGCAGCAGGCAGCGTCGAACACTACGATGGAAGAAGTCGCAAAGTTGTTGGCCGATCATGGTGTGTCGTCAAAAGAAAAAAATGCGATAAAGAAGGAAAAACTGCAGACGGACAAGACCGCTAAAGAGGGAACAATAATGCTCAATACCATCTCTATTTGAAGCATAAAGAGGACGATTTGGATGGGGAGGATCTCGAGATTTTGAGCTAGTTTTTTTTTTCAAGTATTGTATTTTTTTAAAAATTTCTAGGATTTTAATTTTTAATTTCTAGTATTGTAATGTTTAAATTTTTAATTTTAATGAAATTTTAATTTTATGTTTAAAGAATAAAGGGAAAAGAAATGATGAGTTGGAAAAAAATGGTGTGGGTGAAGTGGTGGGTATTTTCTGGATAAAGTGCAGTGGTGTGGTGTGTTGTGGTTGCTGAGGTGACAGATGATGTGGTAGAAATTTTCAAGTGGTGGTGGTATCCATACCCCATAGTCTTAACAAACTTATAAGCATAAGCATAAAATTATAAACTAAACCAAATATTTAAAAAACTTATTTTGATTAATAAGCTAAACAGAGTGAAAACAATTCATATCAAATGTCTTTATTTGCAGATAACGTTCAGATACTGGGACCACCATATTTCTCTATATAGCTAAAAACGCGGGAATTTGTTTGCTGCAACCAAAAGTAAAAAGGGTTTTGATAATGATAGCCCTAAGGGCTGTCTTTAAATACATTAAAAATGATACAAATGAGTAATTCTAAAAATTCAGGAGTCGGTTATAAATGGATGTACAACTTTTTTATACATGATACATTATCAAAACCCATAAAAGAATTGCATTATTCGTAGTTTCGTACAAAAAATTTCTATCATATTGTTGGAAAATGATAATGACAGCCCTAAGGGCTGTCACTAATACGTAAGGACACGCATCAATAATTTGTACAATAATCAATAACCGCCCCATGCATTTTAGGAATCAACCCCCACTATTAAAAGTACAAACGAATTATGCACGTAACCACCCTCTTATAAGGACACGCATTAAAAACTTATACAATAATCAATAACCGCCCTCTGTATTTTAGGAATCAACCTCCACTATTAAAAGTATAAACGAATTATGCACGTAACCACCCCTTAATTACAGTCCTGTTAACAAAACCCCGTATTGTTTTATCAATTAAAAATATTCAGTAGGAATTTCTCTTAGCAATATCACGTCTCGGTTTGTACGCAGAGCTCCCTTTTTGATTGTCTTGCATGCTCTGATTCTGCGTTTAAATGGCGGATGAAATCTACATGGCCATGGCGGAGAAACCGGTGGTAACGAACATTGATCAAGCTTCAGCTTATATTCGTACCGGAGATATCCACAATCCGGAGGTTTATAACAAGACTTGCTTAAATTTAGGAAGGTTTTGATTTCCTTCATCTCTAACTTACTTCATTCATTGATTCCGTTCTATTCAACACAGAATTGCCCAAAAGCACCACACATGCTGTGTATTGTTGTACTCTGTGTTGTTAATTTTGTACCCGGAGAGCAGCGTAAACTACTGTTCTTACCGAAATCGCACTTGCGAAGCTTGCTGCAGATTGCGTATTAGTCTCTTTGGTGCAGATTTAGGGTTCATTTTCCATTTGTTGCATTACTATATGATAATTTCTAGTTTGTGCAACGATCTGACTAATATAACCCTAATTTTCTATTTGCTTCTATGCTTATTTAAGGATATTGTGCTAAAAAGGCATTAGATCCAGTACAATGATCATGCTCTGTCTTCTACTTGTTTTTAATACATTTCGTTATTTGTAAACGTAGGGCAATCAATTCAGCTATTGCAATGAATGCAGTTCCATCATCATCTCATATTCCTCAGCTCCTTTTGATTGTTGAAGAGGTTAGTTGCAGATTTTATTGGTTGTGGCCACATTGTTAGTTACATTCAAAGGCGGTACCAAATTAGGTTTTCGATTCGGTTTAGAATTTGACCTTGAGAAAGTCAAGTTGTGGAACCCGAAACCTGACCTGATGAACACCAAAGACTTTTCTCTGGTATCAACAATACTTTATATACATATATAATGTGATGTGTGTATATAATTACAAAGTGAGAATCTATGAGTAATACGAGAAGCTATTTCACGATCTCATTCAATTAATTTTGGTAATAAATTGTGAATTTTGAAAAGTTAATGAAGTGTTTACCATTGTGATTGTAGGTTTATAGTCGTAAGACTGAATTGCTCCAACCATCACTGATTTCACTCATGCTACCTATTAAGGTATATATTTTCTTCAATTCAGAGACGCGTTTAATATTCTGAATCTGTACTCTAATGTTTTATAACATGAATTATATGATCACATTCACAACAGGCTGCTTGTAAACTTGGCTGGTTTCAAGATGAGGATAAAAATCGTCTTCTTATGATGGCAAAAGAGGTTAGTTGAAGTTTGTTCTTATCTTGTTTAAGTTACTGCTACTACATTTCTAACACTGAATTTAACAATTCCTAGGTTAGCAATCGGTACTCCAACTTGGATAAATTGAACATTGAACCAAACTATGCTCATTCTTGTGTCACAAATATAATCTCAAGGTACCCCTCGTACATATGTAATTTTTTTTATTAATAACATTTAGATTGTTAAAAAAATGTATGTTAGCAGTTTCATTTGTTTCTTTCACTTCCAGATTCTATCCAAGAATGAAACTTGAACACATACTTACATCATTTGATGTTAAGGTAATAATATACATACACACATCTATTTGTATATAATGATATTGTATAGTTTTTCATTATGTCTTTACACTAATGATTAAGTTTAATGAATTTACAGGCTGGATATGGGACTTTTGTAGCCGATTTTCACATTTCTCTGGGTACTTTGCCTCATCATTGTCAAGATTTGGTAATTGATCGATATGCACTACATATATATTTTTAATTTTAAATCATTTTTCACTTGGTGTCAATAGATACAATGATGAATGTATTTACTATATACAGTGGCTCTTGGTAGCTAAAATGGACAATATGGACACATCTGCTTGTATTGTCAGCCCACCGAATGTTTATAGCTTTCAAATAAATCGCAAGGAAATGCCGAAACGGACCAAAGACGACATGGTTTGTTAAATTCTCACTCAAAGTTTTTTTTTTAATAAAAACGAACACAAAATTTAGTTTGTGTTACTTACTTATTGTCATAATTCATGTCCATGTGATGTATGTATCAGGGTGAGGGACCACAACTCCCATCAAATGTGACCGAAATGATTAAATATGGAGTAAATCTTATAGAAGTTTCCGGGGAGTTTGATGGTATGCTTACATTTTTATTGTTACTAAATCTGAAACATATATATATTGTAAGCTTTTTTAAGACTTTTTGTTTCCGTTTAAACAAATGCAGGGCAATATATTGTTGCTTTAGCTTATATGAATTTCATATCATCTCCTGATATTCCTCAATTGCAAGATTACGCCTCTCCTGTGTCTGATGAAGATGATTCAGGTAAGTTATTAAAATTCCAAAATCTTTTAAACACAAAATCAGTTTATTTTACAGTATATAATTTTTGTCTTACCATGTTTAGATTGTGAAGTTAGTGGAATTTTATCACGGGTTTCACTTGACTGCCCCTTAAGGTAAACAATTGATAAAAAGTTTGTAGAATTCAGTTGGTTTAACGGATCTCTTAATTCTGACAGTCAACATCGTATAAAAATTCCTGTGAAAGGGCATCTCTGCAAGCATACTCAGGTGAAATGTCTTGAATACCCTTTAATAATGTGATACACAAATGACAATGGGTAAATATGTAATCTTTAAAATGAAAAGATTTTGGACAACTTGTAACAAGCTGTGTGTATTGTATTCTAGTGCTTTGATTACAACAACTTCATGGAAATGAACTCAACAAAGCCTATATGGAAATGCCCTGTCTGTAACAACCCAGTTTGCAATCTAGATATACGCATTGATCAAGATTTACTCAAGGCAAGCAACACACACACACACACACACTGATATTATATATTTTTCATTTGATATTTGAATTGATTTCTTTTTAGATCTTGAATGATGTGGCAAATGATGTTAGTGATGTGATTATATCGGAAGATGGTTCATGGATGGTTGCAATGAGCCAGACCAATACACCAAACACCTCCCAAAATAATACTATAAAATCCAATGATGAAGGTACTAGTCAGGATTTGAGGGATAGCAGGCCCCAAAATAATGATGTTCCTGAAAAACCCAACCCATCTCCACACCAAACCACACAACCTGCTGACTCGGTCCATACGCCTCTCTCGGTTCAGCAAACCAGGCATCATGTGAACCTGACTCAGGTTTCCAGAGATTCACTTTTGCAATCCCAGGTAATCATTTCTTTCTCATCAATTTTACTTTCACTATCCAAGTCTTTTGAATTGAACCATTTTTACTAAAATATACTACAACTGATATTTCATAACACCATGTAGACATTTAAATTTTTTATTCATTTATCTTGCAGTTAATTTGTTTTTGTTGCACAGGACTCAAGTGACACGATCCATACACCTCCCTTAGTTGAGCAAACCATACCCCATCAGCCATCAACCCATGAACCTGCACCAAGCCAACCGCATCAGGGTCAAACCACAAGTACAGTTAAATGTGTTGTGCAGGAGATGGTCCATGCCCCTGTAAACTCGACTACAACTACAACTACAACTGAACCAACCCCCACACAACCTGGTGATTTATCAAGTACAAGTAATAAAGCTCAACGTACAAGCATGTTCTCGCCTGTTCAGCTGACACCATGTGCAACCACCTCCCCACATTATACTCCTCAAGAAGCCGAACAGCCACACTACACTGGTCCTAGTCAAAGTCAAAGCCAACCCAAAGTTGGTAATGGCCGAAAACGAGGCCGACCTCGTAAGGTTCCATTATCACCAATTGGTGTCCCAGAATCCGAGAGAATGAGGGGATCTTTACAAGGCAAAAATCGAGAGGCTGCTCTACTCGAGTACACTACACCACCAAGGCAACATAGTTTGGTTAACCAGCCATGGTCAATACCAATACCCACTATTCCCATACAAGTAGCATTATTGCAACCAAATCCTCAAAATGCCTCAAATCCTTGCAACTTACCTCACTGATCTCACTTACATTACATCATCTACCTTTTTTGCCTGGTATTAACCTCAATTCTAGCAACACCAAGCTGGTTGATGTTTTCGTACATTAGTTAAAATATATGACTAGGATAACAATTATGGTCATGCTTTTTGTTAAAAGTTACATCCTTTTGTGTCCAAAAGCTGCACGATAGCTTTGTTTGACTAAGATGAGAGAGAGATCTCCAGAACAATATGGTGATGCCTAGCAAGTCATCATTTGGACCCAAAAAACCAAACCAAAAACTGTCTGAAACTGAAAACGTGTAATCGGTTTTATATTTTCACGATTTTCAGTTTCGGTCCGGTCCTCAAATATTGGTGAGCATTTGTGCTAATAAACTTAACCAAACTAAAACCAAAAACATATAATCAGTTCAGTTTTAAAAATATCAGTTCGGTTTCTGGACCTCGCTCGCCCTATCTAGCATTCGGTTTCGTTTCCGTTTCTGGATCACGCTCACCCCCATCTAACAGTAATTGGGATATTGAAATGGTCTATTAGAGGTTATGGTTTTATTCTTTCCATAGGTAAACATTTATCAGATGGCTAGCAGAAGCCAAAAGGTTCAGAAACGGTCACAACAATAGTTCTCGTTATAAAACGGGAATACCTTTTAAAAAAGTGACAGATATATAGGGTTTTCATTAGATTCACATGAATGTATTAATCAGTCAAAAAATAACAAACTGGGTGCAATTGCCACTACATTTCTAAGTGAAACTACAATCCAATCCTGCGCGGTTTCCTTCTGAGTCAATCACAGAACTCTGCATCTAAACCACATGCAATTGATTCGAGTATAATCATCAACTAAATTATTGAATTGTTTGAAAACGGGCCAGGGCCTTGAGTTCAGCTGATGATCATTTTCGTCAAGTATTCACTGTGCTCGGGAAAGTATTCCAACAACTCGTCTTTGGTTACCCACGCATAATCCTTGCATTTAATATTCAACTTATTTGTCGCAATCACTTGTGATTTAAAAAAGAATCTCTGAAATAATAATCAAAATCAAACAAATTAAAAAGATTGTTATTTCATCCTTTTCACATAAATCGGGTAAAAGTTCGCCTAAAACTTGACTATACCTTAAAAGATGGATTATCCTTATTCTTCTCCTCGGTAGGTGGGCTTGAGCTTGCAAAATGACCCATTGGAGCATTTCCAACAAAGTAGGTATGAGTTAGGTCTCCAATAACAGATTCTAGTGCAGACTCTGCACACTGAATAAATAATTTATTATATGAAAAATCAACAGGAATGTATATGCAAATGATTCAAAATACCTTGCGTAGTGTCTCTTCAGACTTGTAAACTTTTTCAGGAAAGTGCCAAACGGGCTGGCCTTTTGGAGAACCACATGCATCACCATATAAAACAAGATAAAGCCTTCTGTCTAGAGCTCTTTGCAATGACCTTCACACAGCATTTGACCAAAAATGGGTCAATTTTGGAACAATTTGACACATGAAAATTTAGAACAAATAGAAGGGAAGACATATATTGGTACCTTTTATCATTAGTTTTGTCAGCTTCAGTGATCCTAGGAGCTGGTACAAAATCAATTTGGTATTCACCCTTGCCCCTGAACATAACTACATATGTTATGGATTTAGGTACACATGAGCAAATGTTAACTGGTGCACAAAATTACCTAGCATCTGATTTTTTAAGAAATTCTTCAGGATATGCCCGACGAAACTGCTGTCTCCAATGAAAGCTACACAATTTCAGAACAATATAAACACTAGAGCTCATACGCATAGACTCCATAAGACACAAAAACAGAGCAAATACAGAAACCATTCAGAAATATAACCGAATTTTTTACTTTCATAGTCGCAATCTGCATCTTCTAGTTCATACTGATTAGTTAATCATAATCCAAATTTCCATTATTAGCTCTCTATTAATCATAATCCAATTTGTTTTTGGTTCTCTAACTATTAGCATTTAGAATTGCATCAATTCTCTTTTCATTCTCAATTAATCTGCAACAACTTCCTCGCCCTCTACTAGTCAAAACCGAATTCACATCAGTTTATAACTAATCCTAAAGGCCAAAAAAGAACCCAAACTTTCTAGCTCAAGTGGTATATTTTACTGAGAACATAATGTGTATACGAATACATATAAATCGAAGGATATAAAAAACTCACGAGAACTCCTGAAAAGCGTAGACAACGGGATCGATTTTGGGAATAACAACCGGAAGCCTCTCAAAGAGCACGGATGCTACGATCTTATCATTTTCAACACCTTTTGTTGATGTGCAAAACGCTCGATTCGATACCAGATATCGAGATAAACTTCTACACGATCTCTGCATATCTTTCTATCTATAGAAAAGTACGAGAATCAAAGCTCGTTGCCACAAATGATGAAAAGTATCAGAGATCGATCGATTAAACAACCGAGCAAGTTCACTGTGTGTGTGTGAGCCGAGATTTAGCCCGAGACGATCAGGGTTTTAGATTTCGGGCTATGTTTTTAGGCATGTTTCAGCCCATTACTGAAAGCAAAATGGGCCTTACTTTAGTGCTGACTTTTTGGAAATTTACGATTTAGGTCTAATAATTTAACTTAAAAATAACTCATTACACATTCAATTAAGGGTAAATGTCAGAAATTATCCTTGTGGTCTTGAGTTTTCTGGCTTTTTGTCCCTAAACTTTTTTTTTTCAAATTTTTTATCCCCGTACTCTTTAAAATTCGGGTTTATCGTCCTTCCGTCCAAATTTGGCTGTTAACTAACGGAATATGCCAAACATGTGAGGGTATTTTCGTCCTTCACCATTTTCTTTTTTATTTTCATTTTTTTCTATCTACTTCCTTCATCTTCTTCAATCATCTTCAATCCCACCTTCAAGGAATTTTTAATACTTCACCACCACCAAATCTTCATCACAAATTAACCAGCAAATCAAAACAATTACTAGGAAAGAAAATCTATTACCAAATCTTCAAATCTGAAAAACCCATTTGTGTTCTTCGTGTACTTTATTACCAGTAAACACAAAAACACAAAACTCAAATCTAAAAAATTAAACCTGCAAACCAAATCAAAAAACCAAGGATGAAGACAGATACAAGAGGAGATAGAGAGAAGCAGTTGGAGGAGGCAGCGTTGGTGGAGGAAGGTGAGGGCGAGTGCCGCCGGTGAACACCATCGTCATCAACCACCATCGACATTTGGTTAACGGAAACCCCAAATCTGAGGCGGTGATGATTCAAGATCTATTTAATCGTACAGATCTGAGGCGGCAGTGAGCGCAGCTACTACCATCTGAGGCGGTGATGATTTCCCGGAGAAGAGTAGCTTCGTGTCTGTGTTTTTGCGGGATTTATGTTTTCAGATTTGGGTTTATGTGTGTGTGTTTACTAGTGATGAAGAAGGCAATGAAGAACACAAGTCAATTGGGTGTTTTTTCCATGGTTGTTGCCTGAATCCAAATGGATGAGCACAAGTCACGATTTTTAAGGACAAAAATGCCTGAATCCCTGGTTGATTTTGGTTCAGTGTTCATCACAGATGATGAAAAGGGAAGATGGTAAAAGAATAAAATTAAAATTAGGGGTAATTTGGGAAAAAGACAAAAGTATCGTTAGTTAACAACTAAATTTGGACGGAATGACGATAAACCAGAATTTTAAAGAGTACGGGGACAAAAAATTTGAAAAAAAAAAGTTTATGGACAAAAAGCCAGAAACCTAAGACCGCGGGGACAATTTCTGACATTTACCCTTCAATTAATTATGTATTTGCAAACAAAAGTGCTTCAAATCAAGATTAACAAGACGATTAAGTCAATGTCCTATTATTTTTCTTGATTTATAGACAGACATAATTATATATTTTCTGAAATGCTTTTATGAAAGTGATAGGTAACTTTTTTTTTGAAACGTCAAATGATATCAACGTAAGCCTACTCGCAATTTTCCAGCGAGCACCCCGGGTTCGAGCTCCTTTACAAGGCAAACTCAGCCCTCATAGGGATTTTTAGGGAAAAATCCCGATATTTGGCACCACAAGAGGTGTGTACAGAATTCGAACTGCAAACCTCATGCTTCATATGAGAATAAAATCCATACATCAATCTAGCTGAGCTAAATATAATTTGCAGTGTAACTAGGGGTGTTTGTATTCGCATTGTAACTAGGGGTGTTTGTATTCGGCTTAGAAATTTATTAATAAATTACGTCATTACCTAAGCTCCTAAAGTGAAAAGTAGACCTAAAGTAAACATTGCTGCCGATTTGCAGCAATAACTACCAAAACCACACGTCCAAACAGCACCTATTTTTTTGCAGCAATCGAAGAATGCTCACTGACTACACATCGTACAATAATCTTTGATGCTTTCAGTTTAATTACAACAATGAAGACACCAATCTCTGCATCAAAGCAATACGTTCAGCATCTTCTTAAACCCCACAAATCTTCCAAAACCACCCATCTCCGCCGCCTCTCCGTCGCAACACAACTACCGTCCCAAGAAGAATTAACGCAATCCGCCATTACCCACCTCAATACCACCGATGATTGGACCAGTGATACCAATCTTCATCAACAAATCACCTCTCTCCCAACTCAAGCTCTCCTCAAAATCGCTCGTCAATTCGAAACTTCAAGTAAAGCTCTTAAATTTTTCCATTTTGTTCATGATAACCCATCTCCGTCTATATCTCCACCACCGTTATCTTCCTTATTCCAAACTGTTCTTGAGATCGCAACACGTGGAGAGGATTCTGTTTCCATTGATGATTTATATAATATTTCAAAGGAACTAAAGGTCCCCCTCACGCCCAGATCAGCAGTCATCTTAATCAGATACTTTTTCCATGTAAGAAAGGTTCAAGATTCCGTGTTACTGTATGATGAATTAGACCTTGATTCGAAAAACATTGATGTAAAGAACACATTGCTGGACGTGCTGCTAAAATCCGACAGGTTTGATGATGCACACCAACTGCTCGACGAAATGCTTGAACCAGATGCTAAGTTTCCTCCTAATGCAACTACATTAAACATTGTTTTCCATGTGTTATTGAGATGGAATTTGGAGAACAAGACTGAAAAATTCATTGACTCAATTCCAAAATTCGGAATACACGGTTTGTTTCCTACTAATATACGGTTGACTCAATTGATCACCAAGTTGTGTAGAAGCTATAGAAAAGATAAAGCTTTCATATTGTTGGATGAATTAATGAAATTTAAAAAACTTGAAACTGCACCATGTAATGCACTTCTATCAGGCTTAGGTAGAGAAGGAAACTACGAGAGGATAAATTTATTCTTGAAAAAAATGAAGGAAAACGACATTAAACCAGATGTTATAACATTCGGGATGTTAGTTAATCATTTATGCAAATCCCGCCGGGTAGATGATGCACTAAACATGTTTAAAAACATGAAAGAAGAAAATGAAGAAATTTCAATCAAACCTGATGTGATTCTTTACAATACCCTAATTGACGGATTATGCAAAGTAGGAAGACAAGAAGAAGGATTACAGTTAATGAAACAAATGAAATCAGAAGATAATTGTCTCCCTAATGTCATAACTTACAACTGTTTAATCGACGGTTTTTGTAAATCAGGTGAAATCGAACGGTCTCATGAACTTTTCGATCAAATGAGCACCGAGAATATCAATCCAAATGTGATTACAGTCAACACTTTAGTGGATGGAATGTGTAAACATGGAAGAATCAGCAATGCAATTGAGTTTTTCAGAAAAATGCAAGAAGAAAAGGGTATTATAGGAAATGCAGTCACATATTCCACTTTGATTTCGGCTTTTTGCAATGTTAATAATATTGAAAAAGCAATGAGATTGTTTGATGAAATGGAGACCGTTGGATCTCCTGATGCACTCGCTTATTATAGTTTAATTTCTGGTCTAACATTAGCTGGAAGACCAGATGATGCAAATTTAATTGCTTCAAAAATGAAAAAAGCCGGATTTCGGATGGATCTTTTGACCTACAACACATTAATTGGTGGATTTTGTAAAAAAAATAAACTCGATAAAGCAGTTGAAGTTCTTAAAGATATGGAAGAAATTGGAATAAAACCAGATGGTGTTACTTACAATACTCTAATTTCGTACTTTAGTCAAAACGGTGATTTTGAATCCGCTCATAAATTCTTAAAACAAATGGTAATTGACGGAAATGCCCCTACGATAGTTACATACGGTGCTCTGATTCACGCTTATTGCTTAGCTGGAGATCTTGATGAAGGTTTGAATATTTTTAACGAAATGCTTAAAACATCGAAAGTTGCTCCAAATACGGTTATTTATAATATCTTAATTGATTCTCTTTGTAAACGTGGGAAAGTGGAACGTGCTGTTGGTTTAATGGATGGAATGTTGGAAAAGGGTGTTAAACGTAATACTACGACGTTTAATGCAATACTTAAAGGGCTTTCGGGTACAAATGATTTGAAAAAAGCACTTGAAATTATGGGTCAAATGACTAATGAAGCTTGTAATCCGGATTATGTTACGATGGAGATTTTGGGTGATTGGTTTTCTGCAATTGGCGAGATTGAGAAATTGAGTAAATTTTCGCATGGATATCAAGTTGCTTCAACTGCATAAAATAATACCGTTGTGATTTTATTTGATTATGTGTCTTGTTTTCTCTTAAGTTAATTGAAAATTAGATGGGTGTGATATTATGATATTTGATTATGGTTCTGCATTAGCATGTTATAAACAAGGGTATTATTGGAAACACGCTTTTTTTATGATAAGAAGTTTGAATATATGAAGTATGAACTGACTACGTTTTTTTTGTGTTACTTTGGGGATGTTTGGATACACGTTTAACTTTATCCAATTAGATTGCTTTGAAAAAATTGGTTGATTTTCTGATTAACAAGGGTTCAAGTTGGAGTTAGATAATCAGGTGAGGAGTTGATCAAAGAAAACTGTATCATCTGGTAATGTATAACCATGGAATGAATTGAAACCATAACCTTTAAGAAATCATTTAAGGTGTTCTTACCGGGATGTTTTTTAAAAATAAAGATAAAAATGTTGGCCAGAAAGCCTTAAAACATAAATAATGCTCTCGAACTATTGTGAGGTTTAGATTGATTACTTTATAATTTGTATGTTGGTTGCCTTTTAAAACTTACATCATTGTTTGTTTGTGGCACAGAAGTCTCTATTTATTATCATTACTGCTACAAATAGAAGTGTTTTTCCTAAAGAATCTTCACTTATTCTTTGCATAATTAGTGAATGCTATTATTAAAGAAAAGATAAAGAAAAAGAATATGTTTTGTGCATAAAGATTTCCCACGTATATATAAAGGTAGTTGTAGTGACTCAAAATTCATTGTCTTCCAACCATCAAAAAGGTGGTTTTGTCATTTGCTTAGCATGCAACTATTGGATATTAGTGCATCGAAAAAATAAAAAATTATTTACGTTATTCATCAATTTATACACGTATATATCTTATGAGAGTCTAGCAGTAAGGAGAGTTTGTAAAATAATTTTATAGAGGTTATGAATTTGATCACTTACCTAGGTAAATATCTAATCAGATGGTAAATAAAAGATTCAGAATAATTAAGTCACCTACATTGATATTAAAGTTCGGTGGGATTTTTTTTAGGATCCAAGGAATGTTCACTTCAATTACATATATACCATCATCCTAATATGCTTATTGGCTCATTTTGTGGCAAAAGGATACATGGCTTTTCGAAGAAAATTCTTATATTATTCGTATAATATTAAATTAATTAATGTAGCATAATTTTCTCATTGCTTTTTGCTACAACCTGACTTATGTTGCCATTTTCTTGCTTTTTACAATCCTAATCATCGGCTTAAATAATAAGAAAAAAAGAACCTGAATTCCTATTTCTCCAACCATTGAGAATATGTATTTTTCTCCGGATTAAATTATTTATAAAAAAAAAACATATGGATACCTTGGACTTGTTCAGTTGTCCCTCTCTGTACATTCGACAATTAATAAAAATTTAAATAGTTAGGTCTCTCAACAACGACGAGTTCTCAACCTTATCAGGAGCACCACATCACCATCATCCTTACTGATGAATTACTAACAAGGTCGTGCGAAAAGTAACTCATCACTAACTCACTGTCACTTAAATAAAATACCCCCACCCCCTTCAAATGAGGCTACCAACGAGATTGAAGAACTCATCCATGTGGGGATTAGTTGCTACGGACGATTTGCAGGAACACATCCGTGCCAACGACGTCAGCTACCGACGAGTTCGAAATGGTGCCGACGTGTGAGTTGCTAATGAGCAGGGGTGTCTTTGAGCAGGTGCAAGAGGTGCAGCCGCACATGACTCATGTTTTACAGGGAGCCATTTTTATACTACCTCTGTCCTAAAATTATTGTCCACATTTGAATATCACACAGTTTAAGAAAAGTGCATTTATTAGACTGTGCAACCAGTAGAATTTTATCTTTACCACCTAAGTGTTTTTTGATTGGTTGAATTTTCAAGTGGACAGTTATTTTAGGACATTTAAAAAAGGAAACATTGACAATAAAAATGGGACGGGGTGAGTATATGTCTTATGTGTATTATTCTAAAGTTGTAAGTCAAATTAATAATTTAATAGAATTTTTTTTATAAAATCCAAGTTTTTATATACATCTTGTATGTAGGGGCCCATTTTTTACTATTCGCACATGACACTCAAATTTTCAGAGATGCCCCTGCTAATGAGGCATTAGCAGCGTCCTTATATTCTCAATAAACCGGGAATTCTGATTATGGAATGTAGTTTTTACACCATAATCACTTATTCATTCAATACATTGTACTTCCTGCGATTCAAAATAAGTGATACACTTTCCATATTTCGGTGATTCAAAATAAGTGATACACTTTAAAATCTTACCTTATTTGGTAAAAAGTAGTGGACTCCACACCCACTAACTACCTACTTTATAATGTGAAATGATCTTTATACCCTTACTTTTTACTTTTAAACATCATTAACCTTACTGTTGGAATTATGTGCACAATTAGTCAACATATGGTGATACATCCATGCCTACGAAACACTTAAGGGTCACACCGTTGAGTGAATGTAATACGAGTAAGATATGTAATGATACTTGGAAGAGGAATGATTCATAATAGTCATTTATGAATCAGTTAAGTATTAAGTTAAATTTAACTTATTACTAGATTAGTTTAACTAACTAATTAATACAAGTATTTGTACATTTACTAGCTGAGTAAATATACAATGTGTTAATTATAGATTATCCATAATATGATTTAAAGGAATTAAATCATATGGTAATTGGATAATATTGTTGTTTAGATTATATAAAGTTTATTATATAATTAATTATTAAAAGTATAAAATACAAAGTATATATTTCGTATATATAAAATATACACGAAATATATAAGTGTATAATACTAGACATTTAATAATTAAGTGTAGCAATAATAAATAGTAAAACTATAAGGGTTGGAAACGAAAAAGGTGAAGTTTAATTAAGTATTAAATTTAATTAAACTAGAAGGGCCCTAAGTGAAACTACTGTGAAAGTCCTTCTATTATACTTCATCCGTATCAAAATAAGTGAATCACTTTAAAGTTTACGTTTTTTGAGGCAATATAAGGTAATAAGAGATTAGTGAAATTAAATTGGGTAATTAGAATGGATGGGGACCCACACTTTTTGCTATTTTCTTGATTTTATAGAAAGATAACAAAAATGGATGGAGCTCACACCTTTAATGATGTTTAAAAATATATAAGTAATGGTAAATGAGTAATTTTAAATAAAAAAAACTTACCAAATAAAGTAAAATATTAAAGTGATTCACTTGTTTTGATACACCCCAAAAAGGAAAGTGATTCACTTATTTTGATACGGAGGAAGTATATAGAATGCTTGGGGTTCCTTGTTTTGTTGCTCATTCCACACGAACCCTAGCCCCCTCCCTCTCCCTTGTTTCGGCCGAGAGCAAGGAAGAACACAAAGTTCTTGTGTTCTTCAATTGTTCTTCGTTCTTCGTGTTCTTCAAGCATTGAAGTACAAGATCGTTACAAGTGATCAACTAGAGGATCGCTCGTCGTGTTCATCATCAGTGAACTTACTTAAGCAAGATTAATGTATGATTTGAAAAACCTTTTTTCCCTCTCCCCTTGGTGCGAACGGACGAACCAAGAACCATAGGGTTCTTGGTTGGTCGTCGAATTACACACAAGCATGTGTGTGTGTGTTCGAGTTTTTCGTACAAGGTTTCTTAATTGTTAATCTAGTCTAGATTTCCAACATCCCCAATCCTTTAAGGTTTAAGGATTAAGTTTAATCTCAGTTCCGCTTTAGGGATTAAACTAGCTAGTTGGTTTAACCGGCAAGAACAATGTTCTTGTCAGTATGGTTTGAACCAAGCATACTAGGAGGTTGACCCAAGTGGTCGATCAGGTACAATGAAACCCTTCACTTACTTTATTCAAAAATTGTGGGACCCATTCCTCACTAACCGTCTAATTAATCTAATTTAACCCTCATTATAATTTTTTTCTTAAAAACCGTGAAACCCAAAGTGTATCACTTATTTTGAATCGGATGAAGTATAACATTTAAAGCAACTGTAAAATAATAATAATGATGCACAAAATAGTTTTTGTGTTATAAGAGTCATTTCCCTGTGATTATTTAGAAAAAGTAACAGATGGGTGTGTATGGATCGTGTCTACTTTGATAATGAGACAAGTTATCAACCAAATTGATCATATTACGGATCTGTTGATACGGATATAGATTTTTGTCTAAAATCTTCTCCTATATATGCAGTTACATATGATTTTGATTTGACAACTCACCCATTTGAAGCACTCTGATTGGTTGTTTATGCCACGTGTAATTCATTCATTGGCAATGAATTCCTCAACCTAATTTAAAATTTGATTGTGATAATTACAAATTTTAAGAAATACTAGAATTACGGAATTTGAATTTATTCCCAAAAATACCGTATAAGCTTTCCAAAACAAATCCGAAATTACCATTAAAAATCTGAAATTTGGAATGGAATTCAAACGGCATTGACTTTTGGCACTTTTTCCGGATTAACAAAACAAATCCGAAATTACCATTAAAAAGTTTCCAAAAACATTATACAATTATTATACAATTAAAAACTTTCCAAAAGCATTATACAATTATTTAATTCCAATATACAAACGGCATTGACTTTTCCTCCATTCTTCTGTTACTCTTTTTTCAAAATTTCAAAAGAAATCCTCAATAAATAAATCCATCCATTTGCAAGCGCCCTAATTGTAAGATTTACTTAAACCAAGAGAGATGTATGAAAATTCTGAGATCAAATCATAGAGTTTAGCATTCTTCAATCTAACTCTATATATGGAGCCTAAATTTGAATTGAATTTATCCACTTGTCCTATTAGCTCCTTCTAATTGGCCGGTTTTGATGACATGTAATTAGAGAGAATGCCACTTGTCATACCCTTTTGTTTTCCCAGCATTTAAATATCCATTTCTTTTCCGCTAATATGCACGTAAGAATCAATTTAAAATTTTAAAATACAGCAAAATTTGGAAACCAACTCCTATCTCCCTTGATTCACGGAGACTCCCTATTAAAGATTTAATTTCGGTAATTCAATTTGATTTCCTTAATATACGCATTCTTAATTTAAATGTTTTAATATAAGATAGATTTTAAATTTAATATGTATAGATAAAATGTGTGCTTCTGTTGTATATCATTATTAATGTGTTCTAATATTGTGAGCAATTGTTAATGATGCATAATGATGATGCTAATGTTATTGCCTTGATGATTAATTGTATGCATTTTTCGTAGATTTAGAGTTTCGATTTGAAGATCATGTTCCTTACATGCATAGAAATTGATTCTTTTTTCAAAGTCTTTTTCAAAGCCTGTAAAAGATAAAATATTTAACTAAATCGGGTTTTAATTAAAACTTTTGAATCTGCAGATGAATGAGGTGCATTTGTTACAGAGTTTGAGTTCCAATTTCAAAGCATGAGGAGGCCCCTAAAATTAACGATAACCTTTTGTATTCTATAAAAGTTATGAGGGAAAATTAGCATTTTTGACACGTTACTTAACAACGGGACAATTCGGTTATTTTTTTTTACCTTCATCAGGTCATAAAGGTAAACTCAAAAAATTTAGCTTAAACATAATCAGGTCACCTAATCCGCCTAATCCGCCTCACCATTGGCACGTCATTAATCAAAGGCAGCCATTATTATGAAATCGTGGGTTTCTTGAATCTTGAATACGTGTACAGCAACAAATCATGCATCTTGAATTCGTGTGACAGCAACAAATCCTCCCTATAAATATGCAGTTAATAGGTGACATTTAAATTGTTTACTAATCTTCCGAAATTAAATATAAATATTGACTTTGCATTCGAATTAGAGGTTATCAAGGAAAGCATTAAGGAGCCGGTTTTTAGGAAATTCGGTTTCCTTACTTATCAAGTTTTAAAACTTTAAAATAATTTTATATAAATTCGTTGGTTGCATAAAAGAAAATTACCCTAAACTTCTGAATTTGTATAACTGAGCTTTATAGGTAATTTTTTAAATCAGCTCTCTGAATCATATACATTTGTATCCATTTATTTCTTAATCTGCATTCATTTTTTCATACAGTAAAAAATCGGCATTCAAGGAATCAACAACATCAGCTAATCAAACCGTTTTTTAAAAAACTATACATTTGTATCTTTTCATGAAGTCAATTTTTCAATAATAATTGACTACATGATTTCCTACATTATTCTCATTGTTATACTTCATGCATTTCGAAGCATGCCCGCCCATCCCGGCGGGCTTTGAAGCTAGTAAGTGGTATATGATACTATTGTTTGTTACAAGTATGTTGAATGGAAGTGTTTTTCTGTAGTGTAGTAGTCAGTAGACAATCACAAGACATATTAAGTTGTAGAAAAATATAATAGTTTAACGAGAAAAATATATTTAGTGTAGTAGCTAGTAGGTGCTGTTTGGTTCGCAGAATGTTTCTGATGGAATTGGAATCTAGGAAGGAATTGGAATCCGTCAGGAATTTGAATCCAATTCCATAGTCTGTTTGGTTGGCATGGAAGGGAATTGGAATCCAATTCAATATTCTGTTTGGTTGACATGAATTGGAATTAGAACTATTTAAAATGACGAATTTACCCTTATTACTAGTAGTGGTTGGTTGGTGGTGGTGGGTGGTGGTGGTGATCGTGGGTGGTGGCAGCGGTGGTGGCGAAGGCGCCGGTGGGTGGTGGTGGTAGCGGTATAGGTGGTGGTAGCGGTATAGGTGGTGGTGGCGGTTGGTGGCGGCGATGGGTGGTGGTGGCGAGGGTGGCGGCGATGGGTGGTGGTGGCGAGGGTGGCGGCGGCGGGTGGTGGTGAAGGGCGGTGGTGGCGGTAGGTGGTGGTGGTGGTGGTCGCGGTAGGTGGTGGTGGCTGCGGCGGGTGGTGGTGGCGGCGGCGGTGGATGGTGGCGGTGGCGGTAGGTGGTGGTGGCTGTGGCGGGTGGTGGCGGTGGCTGTGGCGGCGGGTGGTGCGGTGGCTGCGGCGGTGGGTGGTGGTGGTGGTTGCGGCGGCGGGTGGCGGCGGCGGGTGGTGGTGGCGGTGGTGGTGGTGGAGGGTGGTGGTGGCGGTGACGATAGGTGGTGGATGGTGGCGGTGGCGGTAGGTGGTGGTGGTGGTAGGTGATGGTGGTGGTGGCGATAGGTGGTGGTGGCTGTGGCGTGTGGTGGCGGTAGGTGGTGGTGGCGGTGGCGGTGGTAGGTGGTGGTGGTGTGGCGGGTGGCGGCGGCGGCGGGTGGCGGCGGCGGCGAGTGGTGGCGGCGGCGGCGGTGGTGATGGTGGTTGTGGTGTTGGATAAAGGGTATAAATGTAAAAAGAACATTCCATCCAACCTAGGAATTCAATTTCATCCACATTTGGATGGAATTGAGATTCCTTCATTTGGTGGAATGTTTCCATCATTTAGGAATTCAATTCCATTCATTTTTTTGAATCAAACACTGGAATATGATGGAATTGGATTCCAATTCCCTCAGATTCCATTACATTCCAGCGAACCAAACAGCACCTTAATGACTTGTTCAATACAAGTATTTTCTCAAACAAGCCACAAGCAATGTATAACGGTATAACCTACCGAATAAATCTTTTCAGCTCATTAAGTAAAAAACACCGCTTAAATCGATTTGAAATCATTAAATCTCAAATATATCTTGGGTTTTATATCAAAATGATTTTGATAATAATAACATTAAGAACAATAAAACAATTTTTATGCATAGGTGTGTAGAAGTATGTTATATTTTTTATCGATTTTAATAATAACAGTCATAAGGTTATCAATAAAAATTAATATTTTATTTTGAAAAATAATAATTAATTAAATATAACTTATTAATCCATATTTATTTTCATTAGTAAAAACTTCTTCTATTTTTAAAAAAAAAATATATTTATTACTAATGCAACTAATTAAAAAAAATCTTTTTTAAAATAAAATATTCCTTTCTAAAAACTGTCATTATCATATTAATCAATTTGAGGTTTTCAAATTAGATTGAAATGAATGAAAATCGAGCTTGAATGACGTTTAAACAACCATCATGGTAGGGCAAAACCAAGACATCATTAAGTAGATCTTTTTAATCATAATTAAAGTTATGTGATATTAATTAATAAAATAGGTTAATTATATCAATCGGTAACTTTTTTTTTAACAGCAGAAAAGATGCAATGACAACGAGCTTTGACATTATCATCACCCGCACCGAAGATACCCGGGAACCTTATATTAATAAATTAAAATTTTAGCAAAAAGCTAGTATACATATTCCAAACCACAATTAACAGAAACCTACCACCACCATCTAACTATATACAAAAAAGAGAACTTGATATGACAATTTTTCAAGTGATCTCGGAGAAATAATTAAGTAACTCTATAATTTTTTTTATAAATTAGCACTTAGGTATTAGTATAATCTTTTAAAACTATTCAATTGTTAGAATTTTTTTTTTGTTATCTGTTTTGTTTTTCCAAAACAATTTCTCTGATGTAGCTTTATTTGCTTTATGAAAATTAATTTTTTATTGTATTTTAGATACGAAGTATTATAAATTCACTAGCATGGTACCCGCGCAATGCGCCGACGGGTACCCTGTTTAACTATTTTGTGGCGGGTGCCTTGTGTAACGCAAATATTTCCATAACACAAATCTTAGATTTGTTTCCATAACAGCGGGTACCAAGTGGTTAAATATGCATAGCATAATTCTTTGATATAGTGTTCCATATGGTGTCTTGTTTCGTATGGAGCCTATAAATGTACAAGTAGGCGGCAATTGAATTGTTTACTTGTGAACATGTCGATTCAAGTTATGCTCTAATGGGTTAAACGTGTAACATAAAAGGATAAAAAAAATCAACTTAAAACTGGATATGCAGCTTTGCATTCAAGATCTTTAAAATTGTTGAAGCTTCTCCAAATGTTGGGTACATTCATAGAATAAAAAAATCATCAAGTTTCTAGAATCAAAAATCATTCTGTCTATTCATAATACACTTAAGCAGATCCAAAATCTTAAAATAATCATAGAACAATGAAGATTGTTCTCTTTCAAGCCCGTCTCTACAGAACCGATTGCTTCCTGTAAGACATATTAACGGGCTACCACCAACAATAAGATCAAACAAACATGGCAAAAATTTACAACTACTCGAATAAAACGTTAATCAGAAAACATATATTCCTACATTCTATTATAGGATGCAACAGTTTCTTTTGGTATAGAAAAAGATGGTATGATGGCCTACAACAAACCCGTTTGACCAGATTGGCCCATCTGAACCAAGTGACTCGTTTGACCAGATACCCCATTTAAACCAACTGACCTGTTTGACCAGATTAACCAACTGACCCGTTTGACCAGATTGACCAACTGACCCGTTTGACCAGATTGAGTGTTGGTAACTTGTCTAACTCCTTTGATGCATAAAGAAAAGCAACACCATCACCTGGTACTCGGTTACTACAATAACAACGCATATAGACATAAACTAAAATACAAAAGTTATGAAATTTTGAATAAGATACTTACAGAGGAGTTCAGAAAACTACACCACAAACCTTGTTCTCATCTTCATTCACAACAAACACTACTTCAAAACCAGTTTTCTTATGCTTATACAAAACAGCAATTGACTTGCAATCCTCCATAAACAGCTCCGATACCTTCCTAGAACCATGTTTCTCAGCAACATCATCGTTAATAGAATCTGCGAGCAAGCAATAAGCCCTAATTAATAACGTTAACAAGTGAAAATTAGCAACTAAATCAAATATAATCCAGGAACTTCATCGATAAAAATATTATATAACCATAGGATAGCTAAATCTTCGTTCACGAAATGAAAGATGGTAACTTTCAAACAGTTGAATTCGAACAACAAAAGAAGTGATACCAGGGGGAAACTGTCATATTGAAGCAAATTCATTAACTAAACCCTAATTATTATCATTAAGTAGTCAGAATAAGTAACTAAAACAACGAAATCCACAAAATTCATCGATAAATAATATCATATTGCCTCACTATCGACAAACAAATAGTTAAAACTTCAATTCCGAATTAAAATATGAAAACTTACCGCTAATAGAAGATTAGAATAAAGATTAGTAGTAGTACCAGAAGCGAATGAACTTGAGATGACTATGAGGGTTATATGTGAGAGCGATTACTGAAGTCGATGCGGTGTGGTAGGGCGGTGGAGATGTGGCAGAGGTGGTGGCGGAGAGGTGAAATACATTGGAAGTTATAGAACGAAGAATGGATGAGCTTTGGAAAACTGCCTTGAGATTGCATATGGCAAAATGTAGCTCATATGTGTGGTGTCTTGGAGAAGACGATGCATTTAATTTGAATCATGTTTAAAGTTATAGAGGAGTTGAAGGAACCAATGAGTTGGGAATCAGACCTCTGCATGTGTAGATTGAAGGAATCAAGGAGAGAATTGGATCGACGCCTTGGGGAAATACGGTTTGAGGTTAGACTATATAGCAAGTGGAAGCGAACTATTGAACAAGTTGTCTATTGGTCCTGGTTGTAAGTTGCTTTACTTGAAAACGACAGGTCTCATGTTCGAGTCCCATCCCAAACAATTTTTTGAAAACGCATATATTTCTAAAATTGGCAAGTATTTGGCTGAATTTTTAATTCTTCTAATTCTGGAAAGGCCTAAATGCTTTATATATAGTAGAGATAATAATTTAAATTAACATGTCTTAAAAACTACATCTTTATATACTAGTCCTTTACCCGCGGCAATGCAGCGGGATAAAAAGGAGATAATTTCTACTTTTCGGGTTGACCCATTCATGTAATTGAACCAAGAGATTCTTATATCTGAGAAACTATCGATGCATCGTTGCCAAATGTCGAGTAAATGGGTTCTATATCCAAACCAGATTTCGGACCATTGAATAATGTTGTTCAAAACCAATATTCACATATATAAAAAAAATTGAACAGCATAATAAAAGAGAATTTCGAAAGTAACAAGTAAAATAAAACAATTAATATAAAATGAACAACAAATTGAAAACATAAGGAATTAATAGTAATAGTAATCAAATATATATTATACTGATCATAACATAAGCAATGCTGAATAGAAAAATGCATGTACAAGATAAATTTCATATCCCCAAATGAAACCAGCGTCCAATGAATGAGTGTTGGAATGGAAAGTATTCTGATTTGTTAACTGAAGTCAGAGAGTAACAAAGGGGGTGTTATTTATAGGAAAAGAAAAGGAGGATGACGGTTGGTGGTTTAGGCGGTTGGGTAAGAAGGGGTGTGAGGAGAAGTCGTAAAAGGAAGAAAGGTTGAGAAAAGTTATAGAGAAATACAGTTAAGTGCATTGTTCTTAAAATAATAGATGGACTATTTTGCCCTTATCCCCTGTATGCTTTATATAAGGGTAGAGATAGAGATAGTCCTTTACCCGCGGGGGTTAAAAGCAAATGGTTCGACCCGTCAACAATTTATGCCTATGAGTCACTCTAAAGGCATTATTGATCATCTATAGATAGAACAGTTTGTGTGAAAAGATGTATAAAATGTCATGTTTAAACAAAGATGTATAAAAGATGTTTAAAGATAGAACAGTTTGTGTGAACAGTTTGTTTAAACATTATTTGATCATGTTTAAACTCATATATAGTGAACTTGTTTCTTAAAAAAGGTGGAAACTTACAGATATCATGCAAGTATTTTAGAGCCATTGATTAACTATCATTGGTAAATATTTTCTAGAATGCAAGAATTTACTGGTCAAACATTTGACAAATTTATTTAGCATGCGTCAAGTGGATTTATATCATCATACTAAGTAATGAGGCATAATGAGATACATGATTTGTTAACAAATTTGATTAGTCCCGAAGATTATATATTTTAGAAAAGATAATAAAAGTTACTCCTAAAGTAATCCAATGTACTAAGATATAATCGAACAGACATTTTAACAAACAAATTGTGTACAGAATATTACAAGCAACAATAACAACATTACTAAAATGGTCAATCTTTCTGAAATTGATGCTTAAACCATTTTAACCATTTTAGGATATTCAAATTGAGTAATTTGATCAAATACTTGGTAGACATAAATAAATATATGACTGAAATGTGTAAGCGAGCAACTTAATGAGTACAACCAAAACTTAGCTTTCATACATTGAAAACGTTGGACCACTTCTGCATCAAATAAATGGAAAATCGTGATTTCAAGGATGAAATTAAATGAAACATGTAAATAATAAGATAAAATGAAAAACTTACGGGTATTGAGGAACTTATGGATGGAAATCCGGTGGGTTTTCGATTGAGAAGAAGATGATCCATTGAAGAACGTACTAAGAAGCAATTGGAACAAAAATTATATAGACAAAAAAAGTGGGAAAAAGTACTTGATATGTCAGTTTTGAAGACATTTGAAAAAACTATGGAATGTGTTACCTTCGATAGAAATTGATATTGATGGCGATTGTAATCGGGTGATTCATTTACCCCTATGGTGAGGAATGAGTGCAACTTAAATAGAGAATCGAGGGATATGACGGTTGGAAGAGAACGGGTGCAATGTGAAACGGCATCATAGAGGTTGTAGGGGAAGGCAGTTGATCGGAGGAGGACCAAGCGGTTGGGGAAGATAAAGAGGCGTCGTTTGAGAAGAAAATTGCCGATTTCTTAAATTAATGTTATTCCGAAAATACCCTTACCCCCTAAAGGGGTAGAGATATTAAAGGAAAGTTTTTTTGAATTTGTTTGCCAAGTCGTCAAGTATGCCACGTTAAATCCAATTTCGGTTTTTCATTGCCATGTAATCTGCAACATCTACAAGCTAACCGTGAAAAGTCAGTTTACGTGACATGGTTTTCGGATTTTATGAAGATACCCACTGACGGTATTCCACAATTGAATTAATCTATCTGTGTCGCCTCATATCACCTTCTCCGATCTGTGTCGACTCACACCTCCATCCCATGTGTTCTTCATTAATTTAAGCAGTTACTGTTTAACACTATACATTCAATTGTTGTCCCGATGTGATGAAATTTCATAATCTCAAGGTATTATTACGAGTGTTAAACCTATCTAATATGGCAGTATCAAAATTGCGATAGTGTGTTGCTTAAGCGTCAATGGTAGTTGTTGTTTCTAATCATCACTTTGATTGGTATTCAAATTCAATCTAACAGGTATTATTTTTACATATATTGCTCCAAAATTTAATAAACCATTCCCATTGTTCAATCATAATGAGTTTTATACAAGTGGTGCTTTCAATTAATGTTTTCCATTATATGTAGGTTTCGATAATTGAAGTTTAATTCTTCAATTTGTTATTAGGCTTCAACGTTATAATTAGGCATCATCATTTAAATTAACAGCAAGTCAGAAGCATTTGCAAATGCAAATTTGGTCAAAATATCTCTCCGGTTGACTGATGCAACTGCTTCTTCTTGGTCTTCTATTCCCTTCTGTTGGAAAGAGTGTCCAACACATCAAATAAACCGGTATTTCGGTTCGGGTATTTTAGAGTCCTATTCGGGTTGCCCACGAGGCGTCAACGAACACGAGAAATAACGTAGTGTTTAATTAATAGTTTAATTAAATAGACTATCGGGCTAGACGGGCTAAACTAGTTAATGGGTAATTAACTAGTTAATGGTATTGGGCCACAAGTATTGGATTAATAGTTTAATAATACTTGTGGGCTTAATAGATGGTGGGCTTGGACTAATTAGAGTTTGACTCTAATTAGGTTTGGTCAAGTATAAATAAAGGTTAAGGGTATTAATCTAAAACACTTAATCACTTGTACCTCTTTGTGTTGCTCCATATTCGGCCGAACACACACCACCACCATTCGACCGCCGCCGTCGAACCACCGTCCGCCGCCGTAGCGCCGCCGCCCGCCGGAATCGAAAGGTGTTTTCGATTTGCTTTCGGTGCAAGTTTCTCAAGGGTGCTTTGTACTACCTCGTGGTACATCGTCTCGTTCGTGACCAACCTTGGGTGTGATACGATAGAGGGATTCTTGCTTGAATCCTAGTGCATCGTTTGATCTGGCTCGTACTAGATCACAAGGTTTATCTAGTTCTCCAATTCGCGAAGAACAAGTAAGTTATTCGAATTGATCTATTTAATTACATTAAATATCTAGTTGCTTTAGAGTTGTAAACCTAACGGTCCAAAAAGTTTTTAATCGGGTCAATGTTCTACCAAGTTGCTTTTGATTTCCGCCTTAAGCAAAGTGTGGCTAGATGCATAGAAAACCCAACAGTGGTATCAGAGAGCCATTGGTTTACAAGTCTAATAGTGCTAGACGTTAAATTCGAAATCCATAAAAAATGTTTTATGATTTTCGGAATTTCCGAAAATTGTTTTTGGGTTTTTCCGAAAATTGAAAATACATTAAAAATAGGTTTTTATATTTTTCGGTATTTTATAAAATTGTTTTGATAATTACCGAAAATTAAAAATATGATTTTTATATTTTCCGAAAATTCGGAATTATTAATTTAATAATTAAAAATGTTTTTTTTATTTAAATTAATTAATTATGATAATTTCAAACGTTGGAATTATCAAGAAATTTGAATCAAAAGATTTTGTTAAGTATCTAGCCTTATTTAAAAGATTTGAAAATATCTTTATATATATTTATATATTTTTCCGAAAATATATAAAAGAATATATAAAATATTATTTAATATTTAAATAAGAGATAAAATCATATTTATGGATATATGTATTTTTCGGAATACATATATATGCCATAAATAGTTGATTTATTAAAATCTAGATAATTATTTGAATAGTTTCAAATAAAGAATAAAATCTTATAAGGGTTTAAATTTAGGGATATATATTTTATATATATATCCGAAAATTTTTAAAAATTATATAAGGATATGGATTTTCGAAATAATTTTAAATTTGATTTATCTTGTCTTATAATTGTTTATAATTAAGATAATTATTTAAAAGGATATTATATATGATATATATTAATTAAAGGTATAATTAGAATTAGAATATATATATATATATAAATTTCGAAAATTCCATTATATATCAAATAAGATTTGATATTCTTCCCTTATATATATATATATATATATATATATATATATATATATATATATATATATATATATATATATATATATATAATATTATGTAATAATAGTTTATTAAATATTATATATAATATATAGTTATAATAGGATTTAAAACGTCGCGTCCTCGCGCGTTTATAAAATTAATTATACTATATAGAACTTTAGTAAATGTAAATTAAAAAGTTTTAATTAACATAGATATAATTATATAATAGTTTATATATATATTATAACTAAAGTTAAATATATCGTCGCTTATGTCATTAGTAGGCTCACCCATAGTCTAAGACATCTAAGGATGAAAAGGAAGAGATATAGATCTCTAAACGGGGTTGCGTTTTTAACACGCCTTGCGCTGACCTGCCCCGCCGCTTCCCTTGTCTTAGAATGGAGCTACCGAACGAGCATAATAGGATGATGTTAAGATTAAAAGTATAATCATAAAATTAAACAAATCCTTCCCGTTTAATTAAATGTGAACATTGTGTGCTCTCCATAGAATGACACGCGCTCGTATCATAGTCTGATTAACGGAACTCGTGTGGTTAACCGGTACGTTAATTGTGAGATTATTTTACGAGTGAAACGATTCTCGCGATACTCAAGCGAACTTGAGCCGAGAAGTCCACGTGGGTATTCCATGGTTGTTTCACCTTCTAATATATGATCCACGGTATCCCTGTCATATAGATTAGAATGAGCATTGATTCGAGATTAACATGCCATTCTCTCACGAGAATGAATCTCAAAGAACTAGGGATTTCATAAGATTGAAATTGACAATAGTTTGCCTACGACACGAAATTATTCGGTGTGAAATACGGCATCCCTCTTCACATCGTATAACTAGTGGTCGTATCCTAGCCTTATAAATAAAGATTGGGAAAATTATTATAAGGATTTATTAATGAATGCAATAAATAAAGAAATTGTTTTCTTTATAAATGTCTTCCAACAACACACTTCCCCCACCACCACTTCCACTTCAAATTTCCCCATAAAATCGTCCTCGATTTTCTATCTCAAAAGTTTCATCTCGTAACAGTTTACGAAATTTAACTACGTGGATTATATGATTAATTCACGAGCTTCTGTTGAAAATCTAAGACTCATTCCGGATTGCAAAGTGAGAAAAGGAGAGTTTGTATGTAGCTTCATCAAAATGATGAGAGGCTACATATCAAAAAGATTAGGGTGTAAATGTGTCTAAGGAATTAGCGGTTGACATAGTGTTGAACTCGCTCACTCCGGCATATTCTTCGTTCGTATCAGACTACGATAAGAATAATAAAGACATTACACTCATAAAGTTATGAAAGGAACTAATAATTGCTGAAGCAGAGATGTTAGACATTCATAACTTTATTTCTGATACTCATATCTTAAATATTGAATCAAATGGTGCTACGACAAGTGAACCTTCTCACCCCAGTGGAAAAGGGGAAGCTAAGGTGGGACATACCCAACGAAAGCTTAAGAGAAAGAGAAGTTCACTAATAACACAAAAGGATTCAATGTGTTCTTATTGCAATGAAATGGTTCACTGGAAAAGAAACTGCCCAAAGTACCTAGATGATGTGAAGAATCACATGGTCCAAAAGTATGGCATCTTAGGTACAATTGTGATTGAACTTCACAGTGCTTCTATGTCTAAGTTCTTGGGTCCTTGATACAGGGTGTGGTACTCACGTTTGCACTGATATGCAAAGACTGAAGAATAGTAGGAAACTGAAGCATGGTGAGCTGAATCTAATCATGGGAAACAGAGTCTCGACTGCTGTCACCAAGATTGAAGATTATGAGCTCATGCTTAGTACTGGTCATTCAATTACTTTATTAGATGTTTGTTTTTCGCCATCTATGGCACGCAACATTATATGAAATTGATGGTTGCGTAAACAATAGAAATCTAATATTAAATGTTGATCCATCCAAAGGTGTATTGGATAAGTCATGTCTATGGCATTGTCGCTTAGGACATATAAACAAGAAATGCATAGCTAAACTCCAAAAGGATGGAGTGTTAGAATCATTTGACCTCAAATCGAATGATGTGTGTGAGTCTTGTTTACTTGGCAAGATGACAAAAGTGCCATTCACAGGGTCATGTGTGTTGGACCTCATACATACTGATGTGTGTGGACCGTTCAAATCTAACACTAGACATGGTGAACGATACTTCGTCACGTTTACTGATGATTTCAGTAGATATTGATATGTTTATTTGATTAAACATAAATCTGATACTTTTGAAACGTTCAAAGAATATCAGAAAGAAGTAGAGAATCAACTGGGCAAGAAGATTAAGATGCTCCGTTCTGACAGGGGCGGAGAGTATCTTAGTCAAGAGTTTATCGACTATCTAAAGAGTTGTGGAATAGTATCCCAACTCTCACCTCCTCGAACTCCGCAACTTAATGGAGTGTCGGAAAGGAGAAATCGAACCTTGCTTGACATGGTACGATCAATGATAAGTCGATCAACACTTCCAGTGAGTTTCTGGGGATATGCCTTAGAAACTGCAGCACATATCGTTAACCTTGTACAAACTAAGAAGGTTGCCAAAACTCCCTCTGAAATGTGGACAGGGAATCCTCCTTCCCTCAAACATTTGAAAATCTGGGGTTGTGAAGTTTATGTAAGACATGAATCTCACGACAAGCTAGATAACAAATCAGAGAAGTGCTACTTCATTGGCTACCCACGACAGTCTTTTGGATATCGGTTTTATAATCCGAAAGAGAACAAAGTGTTCGTATCTCGAAGAGGATTTTTCCTCGAGAGAGAGCTATTGTCCAAAGAAGACAGTGGGAGCAAAATTGATCTTAGAGATTGTCAATAGTCAAATGATGAAGATGTAGTGGAACCTATAGTTGACACTAGCACTCAACCAGAGGATGAGACTCCTGTTGAACAAAATGATGTAACTCCTACCGTTCCACGTAGATCCTCAAGAATTGTTCGCCCTCCTGAGCATTTTGGTGATTACTATGATTTCCATATTGCTGAAGGCGATGCATCTACTGGTAATAGTTTACCAGTTGATGACGATGAGCCATCGAGTTATAAGGAAGCTATGGAAGGCCCTGAGGTCGAAAAGTGGAAAGTGGCTATGGAGAGTGAGATTCAGTCCATGTATGACAATCAAGTGTGGAACTTGATTGAGACTTCTCCCGGTATTAAAACCGTTGGATGTAAGTGGATCTTCAAGAAGAATATTGACATGGATGGGAATGTGCACACCTATAAGGCTAGGCTGGTTGCAAAAGGTTATACTCAAACTCATGGGATTGATTATGATGAAACCTTTTCACCAGTAGCCAAGATAAAGTCTATCAGAATATTGCTTGCCATAGCTGCGTTTCATGACTATGAAATTTGGCAGATGGATGTTAAAACCGCCTTCCTTAACGGAAGACTTACTGAGGATGTCTATATGGCACAGCCAGAAGGTTTTATCAATAAGAAATATCCTGATAGAGTGTGCAAGCTTGAGAAATCCATTTATGGATTGAAACAAGCCTCTCGTAGTTGGAATCTTTGCTTCCATGAGAAAGTCAAGGAGTTTGGTTTCTCTAGGAGCGAAGATGAGTCCTGCGTTTACATCAAAGCTAGTGGGAGCGTTGTAGTCTTCCTAGTACTGTATGTGGATGACATACTCCTTATAGGAAATCATATTCCTACACTGCAAGACGTGAAGTCTTGGTTAGGAAAATGTTTCGCTATGAAGGATCTAGGAGATGAAACGTACATACTTGGTATAAAGATATACAGAGATAGAGAAAGACGTCTAATAGGATTGAGCCAGAGTACATACTTGGATAAAGTACTAAAATGTTTTAATATGGTTGACTCCAAGAAAGGGTATCTACCCATGAATCATGGCATAACATTGTCTAAGAGTCAATGTCCCAGTACTGAGCAAGAACAGGAGAAAATGAGTCGAGTCCCTTACGCCTCAGCAATTGGATCGATCATGTATGCCATGGTATGTACTCGCCCGGATGTCTCATATGCGTTAAGCATGGTGAGACGGTTCCAGGGCAACCCTGGCAACGATCATTGGACTGCGGTGAAAACGATTCTCAAGTACCTAAGGAGAACAAAGGATATGTTCTTAGTGTATGGTGGGAAAGACGAACTTGTTGTGGAAGGTTATTGTGACGCGAGTTTCCAAACGTATAGAGATGACTCGTGCTCACAAACTGGGTGGGTGTTCTTATTGAACGGAGGAGCTGTCACTTGGAAGAGTTCCAAGCAGGAGACAGTAGCTGATTCAACTTGCGAATCTGAGAATATTGCTGCCTGTGAGGCATCAAAAGAAGCCACATGGTTGAAGAATTTCATTGGGGATCTTGGTGTCGTAACAAGCATCAAGGAACCAATGAAAATCTTCTGCGACAATGAAGGTGCAGTCTCATTGACTAAAGAATCCAAAGATCATAGTCGAACCAGGCATATACTCAGAAAGTTTCACTACGTGAGAAAGCGAGTTGAAGATGGGGACGTGATAGTGACAAGAGTATCGTCAGAAAATAACCCGGCCGATCCTTTCACAAAAGCACTAAGTCGTGCCAAGAATGATGCTCATGCAAGGACGATAGGAATTAGATTTCATAGTGACTTATCATAAATTGTCATTCATTTGAAATTGTAGCGAATATTAAATTGTATGAATTGATGATTTATTTATGAAGATTAAATAATTTGCAAGTGTTCTATCATTCATATAGTATTTAATTATTCCATTTCAACCTTTTGCATGTTTAGAACCTATTCCAAAGTAACCTAAGAGATTACTTGAACGTCCACAGTCGATCGTTCTTATGGGAATAAGAATTGAATTAAGATGTCATGGGAGAGTTAGTAGATTGTTCAAAAGTATGAACATTGCATAGAGATTGCTGCTACTCTCATGAGTATTTAAAAGGTGTATTTAAATGTTGGACCAACCCACGCTCAGAGTATTACCCCATGGACTTTATCATGGGTAATAGTGAGGCGATAATATCGTATGAGTCTTCAAACCAAGATGCATCATTTCCTTAGTACGATTTCGTGATGCATTGGTCTAACTCCAACGCTATTCGTAACTGGTAGCTATAAAGATTAGTTCCATGTATTATGTGATGACTATGAAGGAAGATGATGTAGTTAAGGTTTATTCGTTCCCTCTGATCAAAGTGATAGAGGAGATATCCATGGGGCCCCCTGTTGATTTGATGTGACACTGAAGTACCTGCGCAGGTCATGACTAGATTGAAAGTTCAATCATGTAGTCAAATCGTCATCATAAATCTCGAATCAGGAAACATAATCGTAACTAGAGTGATTGACATGTCCATGTCACTAGTTACATGATATCGCGCAACGAAGGACATATGATCACTTATCATAGGACTGTTTCTGATAGTTCAGAGTTCAGCAGCTGCACATGACATGCACACTCTAAAGGTTACACGAACGCGTACCGTTTATAGTTGATGAGGTGTCCAAGTGGGAGACTGTTGGAAAGAGTGTCCAACACATCAAATAAACCGGTATTTCGGTTCGGGTATTTTAGAGTCCTATTCGGGTTGCCCTCGAGGCGTCAACGAACACGAGAAATAACGTAGTGTTTAATTAATAGTTTAATTAAATAGACTATCGGGCTAGACGGACTAAACTAGTTAATGGGTAATTAACTAGTTAATGGTATTGGGCCACAAGTATTGGATTAATAGTTTAATAATACTTGTGGGCTTAATAGATGGTGGGCTTGGACTAATTAGAGTTTGACTCTAATTAGGTTTGGTCAAGTATAAATAAAGGTTAAGGGTATTAACCTAAAACACTTAATCACTTGTACCTCTTTGGGTTGCTCCCTATTCGGCCGAACACACACCACCACCATTCGACCGCCGCCGTCGAACCACCGTCCGCCGCCGCTGCCTCCGCCGTAGCGCCGCCGCCCGCCGGAATCGAAAGGTGTTTTCGATTTGCTTTCGGTGCAAGTTTCTCAAGGGTGCTTTGTACTACCTCGTGGTACATCGTCTCGTTCGTGACCAACCTTGGGTGTGATACGATAGAAGGATTCTTGCTTGAATCCTAGTGCATCGTTTGATCTGGCTCGTACTAGATCACAAGGTTTATCTAGTTCTCCAATTCGCGAAGAACAAGTAAGTTATTCGAATTTATCTATTTAATTACATTAAATATCTAGTTGCTTTAGAGTTGTAAACCTAACGGTCCAAAAAGTTTTTAATTGGGTCAATGTTCTACCAAGTTGCTTTTGATTTCCGCCTTAAGCAAAGTGTGGCTAGATGCATAGAAAACCCAACACCTTCTTCTCTATCAAAGCATGGAAACGTAGGTACATTTTTAGTTTTGTTTTTTCATAATTTTTGAAGGAAGGAAGCAGGGGTGATATAAACCGTTATGATTTAATAGGATGTAGTCATACAAGAATCATATTGCTGCTGTGGATGCCATACAAGGATGGCATCGTTAGGTGAGCTTGGAAACAAAAAGAATTGGTGTAGCATTTTTCGAAATTTGACTAGAAGATTATAAGATTCAGAAGAGGTAAATTCATGTGTTCATGAACATTACAAGAAATTTAATTGTGGAGTATATGATAAATTCATGTGTTCATGAAGCTCAAGTATATATGGTAATGGAGACATAAAAATGCAAATCAATCTCGATCTATGTGGATGACTAACGCACTGATAATGTGGTTTGATTTTGTATCATTTGCTTACTCTTTGCATTTGCAGGCATATGATCAAGGTGATAAAATGTTCATAGTGAGCTCTAAAGTCCAAATCTTCACTTGCAACCTCAAATGCAAACAAGTTAAGCTCTAATCTTTTTATTTTTTTATGGTATAGACCTGTTCACATCCATATGTTAGTTGCATTTAAACCTTAATTCATAAATAATCAAATATGTGATTGGTATAGGTTTTGTTGAAAAATTACAACCAACAATATTCTGTTATTATAGGTTGTTAATGTAAATTTTAAAGTTGGTAGCATCATTTTTTGAAACAAACTTATGGAATTGACAAGGAAAAATTCAAACTGATGGTTTAAACAAGTTATTCCGTAACCCTATCAAAAGTCTTGTGATTAAAAGTCTTTTTTTAATCGTCTTCTTTCTTTTTTTTTTTAATTTTTTACAGATTTTTAAACCTTAATTAACGGTTAGGGTCAATGAAATATTCTTCTGAAAAAGTTAAAACTGTAAAAAAATTTATAAGCCGCCCGTGATTTATCACGGGTTATAGGCTAGTATTCAATATACACATATAACAAGGAAAAACGGCATAATAATTCGTCGTTTTGTGCAAGTATGTAGTGTATTTTTTTGTTTTGGTGACCTGATTTCCTACCCACTATGTCAGACGACTTATTCTAGGGTTACCACCCGCTTTGCCAGATAGTCTGAAGACGACTTATTCTAGGGTTACCACCCGCTTTGCCAGATAGTCTGAACCCTGGAGTCGGCGCCACCTTATCGTCACATCATAAAATATCACTCACTTACAAAATACCGCAAAGAAAACCCTTTTCTCTCACACCAAACGTGCCTGTGTGAAATTTGCTTTGGCGGTGACGGTACTTAAGTCTCTAAGTGGTCACAACCCACAAGTAGTATATATTTTGTTGTTTACAAGGACTCAGCCTTGAACATTTTGAAAATTTTAATCCTTTTTTAGATCAAACCACATGAACTAGGATACCAACTTGTGGTTAGTAATAGTCTACTTTACAACAAAGCACTATAAATAAAGGTTATTATGATATTTTCTATCATTCAAGACGTTTTATGTTTTTTCTTTTTCTTTTTTTTTCTATTTTTTTTTTTTTTTTTTTTTTTGTAACGGCAAATATAATCTACTCCTAATTACCACATATGTCCACGACGGGAATCGAACTTCAGACCTCAAGGATGAGAGTCAAACACCATACCGCTAGGCCAAAGGCCCTTTAGTTTTCTTTCTAATTTAATAAATGCAAGCAATAACTGGTCCGGAAAAATAAAGCTGCATAATAAATTAAGCAAACGTTATCGGATGCTATTTAAACTTCTTGATACAAAAAGAGCGGAAATGAAAATAAAAAGGGGTTTTCTAAAATGTGTCCCCTAGGATGTTTAGGTTCATTAACTAATATTAACCTTCTAATTAAACTTACAAATTTATTTAATGCATCCCTTGAAAATGTAAAATATTAGTTGCTGGCTAGCCTTTTTTTATAGTTTCTTGTGGGTTGTTTTGGGGTGGGTGATGACTTTGTCGAAGCTCCCCCAGGTCTCCCCTTTTGCCGTTCAAAAGAGAAAAAAAAAAGAGTAACAAGACTTTATTAGGAAATTTTGAGGGAATTAAATGCACCTAAACATATGTCTAGGGGCACATGTTAAAAAACTCAAATAAAAAATAAAAGAAAGAAAAAAGCACCAAAATAAGAAAATAATCTGTTCCCATAATTGCTATTTTTTGTTTCCATGAAATGACAATACTTTATTTCGTAAAAGTTTTTTATTTTTAATTACCTTTTTTTAAATATAACAATTACATATCAATCACTAATGTTGATTTAAGGCTTGTAGCCTAGTGGTATCCAAGGTGGATTTAAGGTGTTGCTAATGACCTATTGGTCATGGGTTCAAGTCCCGTCGTGGATAAAAAGGTGGAAGGTTCGAGAGAATGCATACTGCCCCTTGTGGATGTCACTGTATAGGTTCGAAAAAACTAACTTGCCGTTCAAAAAAAATAAAATAAAAAAATCACTAATGTTGATTTGTCTACAAGTAATTTTTGTCAATGTAGAAGCTGTCGTTCAGAAAGTCATTTATATCATACCATCTCTTTATTTTTTTTCTTTCAAATATATATATTAAAAAAATTAGAGGGATACATGTTAATTTAAAAACGCAATTTTCAGAATATTGACATTTTTCATGAGTATAAAACATAATAAAAATAGATTGTAGAATCAAGATCGTTGGTGATTTGAATCATGTTCTAAATCTAATAGATTCGTCACCATTCACGTCACGATGAGAATGTACTCTAAGATGTCGGCCTTTCAAGCCCGTCAATTCTAGATCTCCATAAAGGTCAACATATGGTGGCCCGTCACACAACAACTGCCTGTTTTTACTTAAAGTCGCACTACATGAAACATAATTCTTACTTCTACCCATTGAATTAACAATGCATACCTACATGAAACATAGTCTAGTTGTTTACAATTTCTGAAGTATAAAATTATAAATATATATAATGATCACTTAACCAAAGGGCTTATAGCCTAGCGGTATAAGATGTTTTGATGTGTTTATCATCGGTATAACATGTTTTGATGTGTTTATCATTGGCATGTATTTTGTAGATAAAGTGGTGTAGATTTAAGAGTAGTTTAGAAGATGTGCGTAAAATATATACATATGACTGATGTCAAGTGATACAACTGTCATCTTCAATTTTTGCTACATAAACGACACATCAATTGACAATTCAATTGACACTCAACAGAAATAGTTATGCCAACAATACGTATTCAATTCAGTTAATTTTATCGCACTGTTATAAAATATATACACACAAAATATTAAATACCCAATTAATATGCCCCTTGGGCCAACCTCCCCTGTGTCCGTTCTCTTTTGCCAGCCGACGTAAAACACAGAAGGCACCCCACCGCTAGGACATACCAACTATGGGAATTAGCCAACGACCATTAGCTTGAAAACCGACATGTCATTGGCACCGTTGTCACTTAGTTTAAAAGATGCAAATCATTATAGTTTGTTTACATAAAGAAAAACTGAATATTATAATATGCAAAAATAATTATCATGTACATAAAGAAATAATAAAATAAGCCTAAATTATTATAATATATACTTCTTAAACAAGGTATCAATCAAAATCTTTTTTCTTCAAGACTCTTCAATCTTTATATTGGAGAATTATACTCTTCTACCATGTACAAAAGTTCATTGTAATTGGACAAGATTCTTCAACCCACAAAAGGGTTTGATACCCATTTTGCCTAAAGAAAAAATAGGCATTTACCAAGACAATGTCCAATCTTAAATGCATATGGTACAACCCTTTTATGATTTCAAGATTGTCTTGGCAAAAGCCTATTTTTACTCTCTAAAAAGTAAAAAAACAACAAAAAGAAAACACTATGAAAAGTCAGCAAAGAATAAACGCATATCATCACGTCATGCTTACGTCACCATCAAATAAAAGTCAACTTCCGCCGGCTGCGGTGGTGCTTGTGGTGGCTACATTATTTGATAACCATGGGAAAGGTGGAGATCCCGCTGATGTCGCCTGAGTAACCGGGGAGTTAACTCCGGTGACCGGACCGACAAGCTCGTCTAATCCATCGAAGAAGTCTTCGTCCATTACGATATCAAAGTTGTCGTCATCGGTGTCGTTATCCTCCGCCTTTTCAGTGGCCGGAGACTGGCTGGTGGTTGGAGTACCCGGCAGAGATGAAACGGGTTTGTTTCTTATCGTGTCTTCCTCGCCGGAGGTGGTAGGTTTGTTTCTAGTACTTCCGGCTAAAGAATTCCGGTGAGTCGGAACTGGGTGGCTGTGTTCGCCGGTGAAGGTGACAATGAACATATCCGGGTCGGATCTATTTCGCTCCACTTGTTTTCGAGCCAAACAACCCTTTGAAGTACTACATCTATAATATCCTCTGTTTCATCAAAATAATAGACAAAAATTAGTTGTGAAATTAAATCAAGAAAAAACTCAATTTGTTCTTTAGCAATTTTAGTCTCGATCAAAGTGTAAATTAAAAAGTTTGAACTTTTTATATCAAAAATTCAGTTTTTGCAAAAATAAATGGAGAGGACTTACAAAAAACTATTTACCCAAGTTTGCTCTTAAATTTAAGTTTATATTAAAATAGAAAACTTTATGATTTTCAAAATTCTTTTTCATCACATTTTGAATAAAAATACTACAAATTAAAGTAAATAAATATATAAAAAAAATCCATTCCCCTGTTTTTTGCTCTCAAATTACAAAGAGTAATATAAATAAAAGTTTTGTGATGAAAATAAAAAAATTCCAAGTTCTTTCTATCAACTTCTTTTGGTTCTTTCAAAACACAATATTATATGTTACAATTAAATGTTGAGAAATTAATTATAAATAATAAATTAATAGATAAATTCACAAATTACAAACCTAGGATATGGAGAACCTTTGATAGGTTTTTGACCATATTTTCTCCAAGACCACACATCGGAGGATAATCCCTCAGCAGGCACTTGACAAACCCTTTTCATCTGATTTTTCCTGTGAAACAGATTTAAACCCAATTAATTAATAAAAAAGACACAATAGCTTTCTCATCGAAGACAAATAAGAATTTTGTAAGTCAAAAAGCCAAGTAAAATTACATAAGATTTTCTTTTATTCACCAAATTAACGAGTAAACCAGATTACTGCATGTGGCATATCTAATTTTTTTTTTTCTGTCTCATTACTACACATATAAAGAAAAATAATAATAAACCCGAAGTTGTAGAAAATGTGAAAAAAATTAATTTTCTTCATAAGTATTTAATAAATACAAATTTTAATAAAAACCCATAAATCAAGCTAGATAGAGATGTCAGAAAAATGTTTTCTTTACCTTTTTTTGGACTTGGTACTTTGTGCAATAGAAGGTGTACATCTAGATATGCCAAAAGATTGCTGCTTTCCCTGAAGTTGTTTCTGCTGCTGATGCTGCTGTTTCTGGTGATGGTGGTCTTGATGGCGATGGTGGTGGTGGAGTGGTGGATCTTGTAATCCTCCGAGAACAGAGAGGGGTGAGATTGGCAAACTTTGTGGAGATTGAGGTGGTTTCTGTAGTTTAGGAAAGTCTAGGGGGTTGTTAAGATCATTCAAAAGCTGCTCAATACTGTTGTCATTTCTTGTGTGAAATGGATCTGGAAAAAAACCCATGAAATTTTCATTTTGAAAAGCTGTTTTTTGTTGATTGTAAGCACCTACAGGCCATGAAGGAGCTGCTCCGGCGACTGTGGTGATGGTGGCGTCGGTGGTCGGAGTGGTGGCGGAGGAGGACGAAGCGGTGGAGCAACAGGCTCTGACCACCGCATGCAAGTCCCAATCAACCTCCATTGTTTGACTTTATTGCAGAGTTTTAGAGAGAGAAACCAAAGCGCTGACTTTTTTGAGAGAGAGGGATTAGAGAGAGAAAGTGTGGAGGAGATATTGGAGGTTGAAATGGAAAAAGAATACAATTTATAAATATTTTTTAGAGATAGAGGTAAAGGAGGGGCAGGAGTGAGAAAGAGGGATACGGTCAGGAGATAGGAGGAGACGGGCATGAGAGAGAAAAGGGCAGCTGGCTTTCACAAGAATCCTAGAGAGAGAGAGAGATTTTAGAGGGAGAAAAACTGGGGTGATTGGCAATATCCAAGGCCTTATCTTTGGCTTTATTTTCTTTCTTGCGAAATTACATTCTGGTACTCAAAGTTTCAATCTTTATGAAAACTCAAATTAATATTGTCTTGGTTTCATTAAGAGATATTGACTTTTTAAACTTGCAAAATTGCAAAATTATAGTATTACATTTGGTAGCAACAAAACAGCTTGACAAATTATATTTTCTTTTGTAACAGAACCTAATGATGTGGAACATCACGAAGAAGACAATCACTTATTTTTTGTATGGTCTATTAGGGAAAATGCTTCCACTTTATTTTAAAAAACTCACAATGACAATATAGTGTTATACTTTTTAAGGTTTTCAATATTTTTTTTATCATAAACGTATAACTTATAAGTTGAAATATATAACTTATAACTTAATCACTAATTTCCTTTTTGTTTGTTCTTATTAAGACGCATTTCAAGCATTAAACGGAATAATTCTGCCAGTTACATTTTTTTTTTTTCTAAAAAGAAAAGTGCAAGAAAAATGTGACAAAAAAGAATGACACAAATACTAATAAAAAAGAGATTGCAAATTTTATAAAAAAATATTGAGAAACAACTACAATAGCTAAAAGCTCATGGACTAGAATGGAAGAAATGGTGAAACATGGAGACCTTAATTGCAAATCGGGTATTTTTCTCTCCAAGAGTCTGGTGTGTTTTTTGCATTGACTTGTTGAAATGTCAAAGGGGTGTTGGCTTTAATTGAAATCCAATATTAGAATAGGTCAACACGTTCTCTTTGACAATAAATTTACGACATTATTTCAGTTAGTTCTAATCACACCCACCAAATAATGATTTCCCCCGACGAAAAGAAATATATTCGAGGAATACATACTGCCACTTAGATGTCACTGTATATGTCGAATCACTAACTTACTGACTTGTCATTCAAAAAAAAATTATAATCTAACAAAAAAAAAATACTTTCTTCTATTTCAAAATAAGTGATAAATTTTCTATTTCGGTGTGTTCAAAGTAAGTAATACACTTTAAAAATTATTTTATTTGATAAAAAATAGTGGGTCTTATACCTACTAACTGTATTCTATAATAAAATAAAAATAACTCATTTATTCTTATTTTTACTTTTAAACATAAATAAACTAACTTTAATCAAAATATGTGGAATCCATCACACACTAATTATCCAATTTAATTTAATTTAACTTTTATTATAATTTTTTGCCTCAAAATATATGAAACCCTAAGTGTATTATTTATTTTGAAACAGAGGAAGTACTTAAAAATATATATAAGGACATGATTGCACACACAAAGTTAATAGTTAGTATTATAAAATGGGTTTATCTTTTTTTTTTGGAAACGACAAATATGATTAAAAAAGCCGAGCTTAGCAAGAAACTAAGACGGAAAGTACAAACAAGAAATAAGTAAAATTACAAACAAGCTAAAAAAGGGGAAATTCCCCAATCCACCAAATTACAACATGATTTCCCCCTATGTTTCGTCCAAAAGTACGAAGTTGAAATTATATCTCCTGTTATAACCGAAAATGATTTATGCACGTTGTTGAAAGCCACCTCATTCCTAACTTTCCAAACACTCCAAAGTAGACATTGAATAATAGTGTTTAAAATTTTCTTTTTCTTTGGACAATTGCACCAATTATCTCCAAATTCGATTAATTCTTCTACCGAGTTGAAAATAGGCATCGGAATGTTACACCACTTGAAAATCCATCTTAATACATCCGACGCAATAGGGCATCGAATGAAAGTGTGCTCGATATCCTCATCGCCGGCATTGCATACTTTGCACGTAATAGAATCGATATTGACACCTCTTTTTTCCAAACATTTATTCACCGGAATACGCCCCAACCCAACTCTCCAAACAAAGCATTTGACTTTTAACGGAGCATAACTTACCCATGGCATATTGAGATATCCCGATGTGACCAATTTTTGATCAATCCATTGCCTAACAAAATATACCGCAAATGAACCATCGCTTGATAACTTACAAGTTAAACGATCAGGCCTAGTATTCAACCTAACGTCATTTAGGAGATGGAGCAGGGAGCAAAATTCATTAACAATAGACTCGTTGTTTAGGCTTGCTTTCCATTCCCACATAAACCCGGAGCTAGTGATGCGATCGGATATTACACAGTTTTTCCGGTTTTCGATACCATATAACTGAGGATATCTAAATTGCAAAGAATTTCCACTTATCCAATTATCTTTACAAAAGAGAAAAGAACGGCCCGATTCAACTTTAAATGAAAAAGCATCAAAAAAACAGTAGTCGAGTTTAACTAGTTCCGATTCAACCCGAGTGATGTTCTGCCAAACACCAACCACTTTTTTTGTTGCCATAACATGCATCGGTTTACTGTGAAGATTGTGAATTGCCATAATTACCTTCTTCCATATACATTCTTTACCATCCCGAAGGCGCCACCACCATTTGGACAATAAAGCATAGTTTTGTGCACGAAGTGAACCGATCCCGAGACCGCCTTCACATTTGGGCGCTAAAACTGTAGACCAAGCGACCCATGTGATCTTTTTATCACCCCACAAAAAACTTCTTCTAATTTGTTCTAGTTTGTTAATTATGCACGCGGGAGCTTTAAAAATAGAGAAATAATATAAGGGTAAGCTACTTAATACCGATTTAACGAGTGTAACTCTACCTCCAAAAGATAAACTTTTTGATTTCCACCCGGATAATTTTGAATTGAAACGATTGATTACCGGTATCCAATGTTTCTTAAGGTTCATGTTGACACCAACCGGGACACCTAGGTAAGTGAACGGAAAGGAACCGGAGACACAGTGTAGAATGTTGGCCCAACTCTCTAAATGCGATGTGGAAACCCCGATCCCAAACACTTTGGACTTGTGAAAATTCACTTGTAAGCCCGATGAAACATTAAAGCATTTGAGAATTCTTGCGAGATTTATCAAGTTTCTACGTGATCCATCACCAATGAATAAAGCATCATCCGCATAGAATAAATGTGATATATTTGGGCCGGAAGGCCCGATTTGAAGCCCACTAATCAAATTTTTTTCACGAGCGGTGTTCATTGCAACATTTAATCCTTCCATGGCAAGGATGAAAAGGAAAGGAGATAAAGGATCATCTTGACGAACCCCTTTGGTGACTAAAAATTCATTAGTCGGAGACCCGTTGATAAGCACGGACGCATAGGATGATGATAAACACCCGCGAATCCAACCCCTCCATTTATTACCATAATTCATTTGTTCCATAATTGAGTCCAAATAACCCCAATTGATGGAGTTAAACGCCTTCTCAAAATCAACTTTAAACATGAACACCTTCTTTTTTGCATTTTTCGCCCAAGAACATATCTCGTTAATTACAAGAGGACCTTCGAGTATATTCCTACCATTAATGTAAGCGGATTGGGAGTCTCTAACAATATCATCCATTACGGTCTTCAATCTAAATGATAATGCTTTGGCAAGTATCTTGTACATACAACCAATTAAGGAGATCGGGCGATAATCACATAAATTCACCGGATCTTTAATCTTCGGTAATAATGTAATGAATGATGAATTGCAACCTCTAGCGATGGAACCTGTTTGCTCAAAATAACTTACAAAAGACATAAAATCATCAATTAGAATATCATAATGTGTTTTAATAAATTTAAGCGTTAGACCGTCCGGCCCGGGAGCTTTTTCACCGCCACATGCCCATATAGCATTCTTTATTTCCTCAACCGAGAAAGGTCTTTCAATTGGCGATTGTTGCTGATTTGACAATTTAGAAAAAGAGGAATTAATGAAAGCCGGTCTCACCGGCCAAGGATCAGTAAATTTGGAAGAAAAGAACCTAAATGCTTCCTCTTTTATCTCGCCCGGATCAATAATCCAGTTACCATTGATTGATAACCCTTGAATTCGATTATTCCTGTTCTTATTCCGCAATGTACCATGAAAGAACGAAGTGTTTTCATCACCATCCACCGCCCACTTGATATGAGAACGTTGTTTTAAATCAAGTTTTTTAAACCGTTCCAGTTCAGCTAGTTTTATCTTGCCATCCGTAATCGATTGAATTTCAGCGGTGGTTAAAGCCCTAGTTTCAGCCAAAGAATCGAGATTATTAAGAAGTTTTTTAAGGTCATTTTGTTCTTTATTTTCATTCCTGTATTCCACATTTCTCCAATTCTTTATTGTAATTTTGATATGCTTCAATTTGGCTGCAAGACGACGATCGGGTAACCCGAACCCGATGAAAGTGCAACATCATGCTCTAAGAACATGAGATTAAAAGCGATTAATGAACTTCAAATTCCTTTTCATGGTGAACAAATGCATTTATTAACCTTTAATGAAGTGTATTTTTAACATGAATTAAATATATTTTTAAATAAAAATGATAATTTTGAGTTAATTAAACATGTTGAATGTATACAACCTTATAAAAAACTAGAATCAATTAATGCAACCAATTTGATTGCTTAATTGTATTATGTATATTTTTAAAGAAAACGTTGGACTGAAGTCTTATAAGTCTAGAAGATGAGAAGACACCACGACGGTGGCGACGGCTGGCGAACGGTGAGCAACCGGAGGAGTGAAACAATCACTATTTTCGTCTCAAACATCCCAAATGGAACCACCTCATCTGGATTACGGGAGAAATTTCAAAGATTCGGTAAGATCGTCGATATATATATATATCGCTAGGAAGAAAGATAGTGGAGGCACAAACTTTGCTTTCATTAGATACACTGGGGTTCACAATGGCAAGATGCTTGAAAAATCAATCGGTGAAATCAGGTTGGGTCACTGTATTCTCAAATGCAATTTGGCCAGGTATCAGAGGAAATCTCCAGGAGAAAATGGTCATCAACCCCGCTCCCATCAACCCCCTCCACCCATTCCACCACGCCAACCTCACCGGAGTCACCAAACACCTACTGCTGGTTTCACCAATGGTAGGTCTTACGTTAACGCTGTCCGGGACCACCCTACTTCTGAACCGGTGCGTAAAGGTCCAGTGCTCTCTCTTAACACATCTCGAACAATAGTTAGCAATATGAAAAACATGATTCTGGTGGGTGAAGTCTCTGACTTCAATAGACTCAGAAACCTTCACCTATTCATTGACGACGTCGGTATTTCGGATGTAAGGTTGTATTATTATGGTGGTCTACATGTCATGCTTTACTTTGGGATTGCCTCGAATGCCAAAGGACTACTGGATAATGAATCTTGTTGGAAGGCATGGTTCAAATGGCTCAAACCCGGCTCCGCAGCCATGGACTTGAAATTCCAACGTCTCGCATGGCTCCGTATTTCGGGGCTCCCACTCCAGTTCCGCGACAATGACAATATTACCAAGATTGCTAACTGCTATGGTGATCTGGTTGAGTTAAAGACTAACATGTGGGAAAGTTCTAATCTGGCTAATGTTAAGGTGGCCATTGTGACATCGTCAAAACTCAGAATTAATGAAGAAATGACCATCGTTAACGGCGGCGTTGAGATCCAGATAGGTATTTCTGAAATATTTTTTGACTGGATGCCATTCTCAATGCACTCCTTCTCTCAACCAATGTTTTCGTGGCCGGGTTGGACCGCCCGGTCCAACCGATCGAACCGGAAAACCAATAGTCTGCCGGCCCAAATCAAGCGAGTCAACAACCAGAAAACAAGCCGGATCGAACCAACGGGTTTATAGCAAAACCGGGTTGGACCGCGACAGAAAAACCGGATTGGACCGGATTTTTACTTGAAGTTTGCTCAATATTAATCTAAACCTAAAGGGAAGACTTCATCGAGCTGCTTGGAATTGCTACTGCGTGCCATCTATATATAATGTTTCTCCCTATTGATATTTCTCCACCCACAGCGATGTGGGATGGATAAAAAGTTAGATTTTTCTCTTTTCCTATTAATTTCAATCTTAGTATGCTGCTTGCCACCTTTACTGTAAAACATCGATATGCTGCTATTGTACTACAGTTGATTTACAAATAATTAAAGAAATCATAGAATCTGTTTTTTAATTCTTCTCGTATGCAAAATAGAGTTTTGATAAGATTGAAATATAAAACTAGAATTTTAATATGTTTGCAAGATAAAGTTTTCATATCTGAAAATTTAATAGGGTTGGTTTCTTAAAATTTGAAATAAACCAATTTATAAGGTTGTATAAAATTCTCTATTTAGCTAAAGTTTATAAATAATGGATAATTTTATAATCCGGTTCAACCGGCCGGTCCAACCAGTTCGACCGTTTTTAAGGCATCGGCCGGTCCGGTTCAAAACCCCGGTTTTAAAACATTGCTCTCAACATCCGAGCGCTAAGGGAGATTTGGAAGATGATTCCGACGGATTTGACTCGGAGGATGGTTCTGGGAACGATGACGAGATTTCAGAAACATGGGAGAACAATGTTGATGAGAACATACCGGAAGAAGGGGAAATAATACAGGATGTGGATGTCGAGATGGCCGGAAACGACGATATTCCGCCGTTGGAATCCTGCATGAACGAAGCATTTAATTCTAATAATGATGGGGCAGACAAAGTCACAATAGTCGAAGAGTCGTGTGGCACTCCCAAAGAGAATGTTGGTGATGATACCCCTGCAATTCCCCAAGCACCAGAACGGTTGGTCCCCACATACCCTAATGGATTAAATTTAAACTTCGGGCCATTTCCTTCTAGTGTTCCTGTTGGGCCGGCGAATTTGGTTTTTTCCTCTAGCCCATTTGTGGTGGGAGCCCAGACCGCTCCTTTTTTGGGTTCGGCTTCCAAAAAGAGGCGTAGATTCTCTCCTATTCGTCAATCTCATACCACTGAACCTCCTGCTCCCGTTGATGATTGCAATCTGGTTGATCCGTTCCCGACTCCATCCATCGATCTTAACAGAAATATAAATACGCCGATACCTGGTTCGCCAAATGATTCAACTGTGGTTTCATTATCACAGACCTCACTTCCCGAGATTGCGAAAACGGCTGCGGTCGGTGTGGGGATCGGGTTTGCAATCAATGAAGACGACCCAATTCTGCAAGAAATCTTCTCCGGTGCTGGTGAAAACAATGTGTCCTTATGAATTTGCTTTCACTAAATGTTAGGGGTATTAGTGAGTCCCATAAAGTTGATTGGGTTCGGGATCTCAAGTTCAAGCACAAAATTGACTTCATAGGGTTGCAAGAAACTCATATGGCGGATTCAGATAATATTGATGTTAACGGTTGCTGGGGTAATTCTGTATTCAGTTCTGATTTTGTCAACTCCAATGGCAGATCTGGCGGGCTACTGAGCATGTGGAACTCTGATGTTTTCACCCCAACTTTTCACCACAAATCAAGATTCAGCTTAACAATTGGTGGTCACTGGATCGGTGTTGCGGGCACCACATTTTTAGTAAATGTTTATGCACCTCAACTTGCGGCTGAGAAAAGACAACTATGGGCCGACCTAGCAGATCTGAAGATCTCGGCTCCCGGTAATTGGGTATTTTTCGGTGATTTTAACTCGGTTCGCTCACCGGATGAGCGAATCAACTCTTCTTTCTGCCAAACTTCGGCTAATGAATTCATCTATTTCATTAATTCATCGGGTCTGAAAGAATTCAGCATGGGAGGAAGGCGGTTCACATATTTAAGTCCAGACTGTGGTAAACTCAGCAAGCTTGACCGCTTTCTCGTCTGCGACAATTTCTTGGCTGCTCAACCAAGATCTTCGGTCACTGCACTTCCGAGGGAGTATTCTGACCACTCCCCTATTATTTTATGTAATAACGATGTTGATTTTGGCCCGCCACCTTTCAGGTTCTATAACTCATGGTTGTTACGTGACGGTTTCTCAGACGTAATCCAAAAGTCTTGCCTATCGTTTCGGGGATTCGGGCATCCTGATCGGTTCCTGGCTGCAAAATTAAAACACTTTAAAAAAGAAATTAAAGCTTGGAGGAGTACTGAATTTGTCAGAGAAAATAAACTGTTGACCGATCTCAAAAAAAGATTAGATGTTCTTGATGCTCTGGTCGAATCGAGGCAGTTATCAACGGAAGAAGCCTCCGAATTGAAACTTGGCAGGCTCAAATTACTTGATTTAGAGAGATTTCGTAGACTGGATTTGAAGCAGAGGGCCCACATCAAATGGGCCGTTGAGGGAGACGAAAACACCTCATTCTTTCATGGCACCTTAAAATCGAAAAACAGGAGAAATCGTACTCATGGGCTTACGATCAATGGCAGTTGGATAAATGAACCCGACGATATTAAAAACGAAGCATATCGATTCTTTTCTGCCAAATTTTCTGATCGCTGGCCGATCAGACCAAAGTTTTCTAACCCTTTATGTTCTAAATTGTCTATTTTGCAGCAAGAGTCTATTGAGGCTTCTTTCTCCACACTTGAAATAAAAAAGGCGGTTTGGGCTTGTGGCGGGGAAAAGGCCCTCGGGCCCGATGGCTTCACTCTCAAATTCAGGAAGTCTCATTTTAACATCCTCGCTGACGATATTATGCGTTTTGTTCGGCATTTTGAAGACACGGGTGTAATTGCTCATGGTTGCAACTCCTCCTTCATAACCCTTGTACCTAAAATAAAAGATCCGGTAAACTTAGGCGATTTCCGTCCTATATCACTCATAAATTGCATGTACAAGATTTTAGCCAAAGCTCTCTCCTTTAGATTGAAATCGGTAATTGATGATGTTGTTGGTGACACTCAATCGGCATATATAAATGGGCGCAATATCTTGGAAGGCCCGTTGGTGATAAATGAAATTTGCTCATGGGCAAAATCCGCTAAACAAAAGTTGCTCATATTCAAAGTTGACTTTGAGAAAGCTTTTGACTCTATAAATTGGTTGTATTTGGATTCTGTCCTTGAACAAATGAACTTTGGTGTTAAATGGCGTCATTGGATACAAGGTTGTTTATCCTCTTCTTATGCATCGGTTCTAATCAACGGTTCACTGACAAAAGAATTCCATGTCTCAAAAGGTGTTAGACAAGGTGATCCACTTTCACCTTATCTATTTATCCTTGCTATGGAAGGTCTCAATGTGGCAATGAAAACGGCTTGTAACATGAACTTATTTCGGGGTCAAAAGATCGGTCTAAACGGTCCCACCATCTCACATTTGTTTTATGCGGATGACGCGATATTTGTTGGTGAAGCATCTAGTTGCAATATCGAAAACCTTGCCCGATTACTTAGATGCTTTCATGTATCCTCCGGGTTACAAGTTAACTTCCATAAATCTAAGGTTTTTGGCATCGGTGTTCCCTCGGGTCAACTAAAAAATTGGGCAAACATTCTTGGTTGTATCTCCGATACTTTTCCATTCACATACCTTGGGGTTCCGGTTGGTGCCAACATGAACCTAAAGAAGCATTGGGTGCCGGTAGTTGATAGATTCTCCTCAAAGTTATCCGGGTGGAAAGCTAAGAATCTTTCATTTGGTGGTCGAGTGATTCTCGTCAAATCGGTTCTTAGTAGTTTGCCCATTTATTATTTTTCTTTATTCAAAGCACCCTCGTGTGTTATTGATCGTCTTGAACAAATTAGAAGACGTTTTCTTTGGGGCGGAAACGGAAACAATAAGAAGATCAATTGGGTTGCTTGGACAACGGTCTTGGCCACAAAAGAAAATGGCGGTCTTGGTATTGGCTCCTTAAAGGCCCAAAACCAAGCCTTATTACTAAAATGGTGGTGGCGGCTTAGAGATGGTAAAAGATGTGTTTGGAAAGATGTAATCACGGCTGCCCATAACCTTAGAAACAAACCGGTGCACCTTATGGAAAAACGCAGCGTTGCTAGTGTGTGGCGTAACATCACCAGAGTAGAAAACGACTTGTCCAATATCGGGTATGATTTTTTTAGCATCTTTTCCACTCATTTAGGCGCTGGTAATCAGTTCATGTTCTGGAGTGATATGTGGATAGGTGAATCTGCCCTATTACATCGGTTCCCTAATTTATATGCTATTGAAAAGTTTAAATCCTGTCGTGTTGCGGATCGGATCAACAATTCGGGTTTTATATGGATCTGGTTGCATGGCTTAAACACTAGTATCTTGGTTAGTGAATTCTGTGATTTGTTACACCTTCTTAATTCTATCCATCTTAACCATATGCACGATCGTATCCACTGTAATATCTCCACTGATGGGGAGTTTGAGGTTCATAAAATTAGACAATGGCTGGATGTGAAACTCACGACAACAGGGTACAAAAGCATGCCATGGTCAAAAATCTCCCCACTTAAGGTTAATTGCTTCGTATGGAGGGTAGGCTTAAATAGAATCCCGGTGGCAACCAACTTGGTACAAAGAGGCGTTGATATTGGATCAACTGTTTGTAAGCTATGCAACGGTCACGATGAATCTGTCGATCACCTATTCATCCGCTGCCCTCATGTGATCCATACTTATACCTGGATCGGATCGGATCGGATCAACAATTCGGGTTTTATATGGAACTGGTTGCATGGCTTAAACACTAGTATCTTGGTTAGTGAATTCTGTGATTTGTTACACCTTCTTAATTCTATCCATCTTAACCATATGCACGATCGTATCCACTGTAATATCTCCACTGATGGGGAGTTTGAGGTTCATAAAATTAGACAATGGCTGGATGTGAAACTCACGACAACAGGGTACAAAAGCATGCCATGGTCAAAAATCGCCCCACTTAAGGTTAATTGCTTCGTATGGAGGGTAGGCTTAAATAGAATCCCGGTGGCAACCAACTTGGTACAAAGAGGCGTTGATATTGGATCAACTGTTTGTAAGCTATGCAACGGTCACGATGAATCTGTCGATCACCTATTCATCCGCTGCCCTCATGTGATCCATACTTATACCTGGATATTTAACTGGTGTGGCATCTCTGTACCCACGTTTAACACGGTGGAGGATTTTATCGAGTTCGGGGAAAATTGGGGAAATAGTCCTATGAGAAAGAAGGTCCTAAACATGATCACTCAATGTACTATCTGGTGTGTTTGGAAAGCAAGAAACGAGGCGGTCTTCAAGAATGTTTTCAAGCCATATGCATCCATTGCTAGCGATATCATATCTACCTCTTTTGTGTGGTTAAAACATAGGAGTAAATTTCGATGTAACTAGGTAGAGTGGAGCATTTCTCCTTTTATGTTTCTGGTGTAATTTTGTTTATCTCCTGTACTTTTCTCCTTCTTTAGCTGCTTGCTAAGTTGGTTGTTTTTTATATATATTTGCCGTTTCCAAAAAAAGTATATTTTTAAAGGATTTTTCTAATATGTGTTTAATAGACATATGATATCAATGTGATATGTCATTTTTGCTCTTGCATTAATTCCTAAAAGCATTCCATTTTCAATTATAGCATGTGTAAAAGTGATTTAACACGAAATAGTTAATGACGTATCCTATTTTCAAGTTCAGATAATGCTTATTGTATTATATGACTCTGAGACACATAATAAAAAAATATTTTTTAAAAATGAATTATTTAACTCATGTCCTAAAAGTGATAAAAATAAACCTTTTTATAAAACACAAACATAGATGCTAAGTGTAATAAGATAACGAATCTTTAGTTATTTAATTTCTTATTAAAACATTAAAGTATCAAGCTCTTATTTAACTACATTTAATAAATTACTTTATAGAACAACTCATAAACAAACAGGTAACCTTTTAAACTATTAAAATTATTGAAAATGAGCTAAAAAGCAATAATTTCACAAGTTTTTATAATTAAGACCATTTATAGTGTACACATTAAAAGTCAGACCATTTATATAACTATTAGTTCATTGCAAAATAATAGGTATATTGCCTAAAAACTTATTTAGCAATTTTATATATATTAAATAATTAACAATAAAAAATTTATTATATAAGCGATTTTTTTTAAGAACAGAACACGGATCCTCTAAATTACTTATATATTTGCACCATTTTATCTATAATGAGACTGGAACTCATAACCAACAGGCTAATGGAAAACATTTTCAATATCTTGTACCGTTAAACTACAAATTTTTTGGTAAAAAAAGTGAATTCTAATGTCACTAATATTTTTCTGAGTAGAAGATAACTTTTAAAAAACGTGTTTGCACCTTTTAGGTTAATTTATTAATCATACTTTAAAACCTTCTAATTTTTTGTGACCATTGTGGGCCATGTATTATTGAGGCCCATGATAATGGGGCTCGATGTGTTTTACACGTTCAACCTTCACGTCACAGAGGTATATTTTTTATTTTGCAAGTGTGTGTATTTTTTCAAAATTAATCCGGTATTAAATTTTTTTAGATATAAAGATAATTAAGATACCCATAAATGGTGTTGGTAAACCTCATGTTATTAAACAATTGTAAACATAAGCAAATATTCTTGTAAAATATGTTAATTGAAAACAACATAAATTTCACTTATATAAATGTGATTCTTAAATGTCTTGTAAACAACATGGAGCTCACTCTGCCCACCCCTTAGTAACGCCTTTGGGTGGTTGTCATAGTGATAGTGGATGACGATGGTAGTGATGGTGGTAATTGGTGGGTAGTGATGGTGGTGGTGGTGGGTAGTGATGAGTGGTAGTGGTCAATAGAAAAATATGAGTTTAAGAACTAATAAAGACAATATGGTACATAATTAATTACAATCAAGTAATCAGCGTCTGTCCTAGCAGCTCGGTTGATTAAATAACATGAAGGTCGCATGTTTGATTTATGAAGCTTTCAATCTTTTCAAAACATAAATATATGTCGAAATAACACGTGTTACTTGAAAATTAAACATTGTTAATTTAAAACAGTCACAAATGCATTAATAAAGACATGGATGAATTCAGTTAATAACTAAAACAATATTAAAAACATAATTTCACATGTTAACACGTTTAAATTTACATGTGAAACTAAAAAAAAAAAAATCACTTAATTTAGTTTACACGCGAAAAGAATTCAATATAAACCATTCATTTTTTATTCAAGAATTATAGCAGGTTTATTATAATATTTAGGGTTTTGCCCTTATGGATGTCAATAATAATGGATAATATTTACAATTTATCCCTATAAAATTCATTAGTCAAATTGTCTTCCTTCTTTCTAGCAACATTCAATCTCATCCACCAATTAAAATCCAAACTGATCAATTTTATCAATTGTTAGTGATAGCCCTAAGGACTGTCATTATCAAAACTCTAAAATTTATTGTAAATTTCAAAACAATTCTTAGTACTTCATTTTTTCAAGTTGTCTTTAATTTTTCTTAAAAGGGGGATTTTAGTAATATGTGCACGTGGTTCTATTTTTGCTTGATTTTAGTATTCCGTCTTATTTTGTCTATTTTCCTGTTATACATGCCAAACGGGCGAGGATATATCATTCTTTTTTATTTTTTCCATTTTCTTTAGTAAGTTTCTTTCTTTTTTGCCTTTTTACTCTTTTTCTTCATTTATCCCCAAAATCCTCATACCATAATTCATAAACACCAATACAGCATCGAAGACACCCACATCCTCCTCCCGGTCATATTCTCCGGTAAAACTAATTCTAAATCACTTTTTCAAATAGTTAATTATAGTATTATTTGAAGTTCAAATTTTATTATGATATTTAATAACTAGTTAAAAAAGTCATCACCACATAAAGGTTGACTTCACAATTTGACCACTTTTGGTTAGAGACTTAGAGCGAGGTGACCCACTCCTATCGATAAAAATATATGACAAGTTGACAACACGTTGATGGCAAGGTTATGCACTCACATTTTTTGGCCCTAAACACCAAACCCATTTTCCCTTGATTATTTATTAATTAAGTTTTTTTAAATAAATTCTCAATAAAGTGATAATGAAGAATAAAATAGGACCCATCAAGTAGTATAATGACCATGTCCCACAATCACTTGCATTGCCATGCTGTTCCCCAAGCTCTAAGAGTTGTACCTTGCCAATACTCTCATGTAAAAGAAACTGAATATATAATGAAGGGTATAATTGTCAAAATCAAGACGTGTAGATTAAACAACATATAATGGGATTTTGTCACCCGTATCTTGAAATCGATAGTGGTGTTTTTCTTCGAACTCGATAAGTGTCACAATCTCAGGTGCATCGTTTATAACATGTAATTCAAAGTTCAAACGGGTTGTGGATGTGTACTCCCGGTGATAAAGTGTGGCAAGTGTCTAAATAGCTTTCGGTTATTTATTGTGACTAAAATGACCATGAAAACTAAGATATCAAATAGAGCACGAAATCGTTGTTGAAGAGTTCAAATTGCATTTTAATAACAAGCATAATAAACGTAAATTATTTTATTTACAGAAAAAAGATATAGGGGAATATCGAATAATTAATTATTTGCTACGATACTATTTAAATATTTAATCCACTCAGGGCCGGTCCAATGAATATTGATGCCCTGGGCAAAGTGGGAAAAAAAGGTCTCACTTATAAACTTGACGACACGTGAAAACACTATAACTTAGATATAAGTAACTTCAAAATAATACGTTTTTTTACGAGTTCAAGCCACTACAATAATACTTACAAACTACCTAAAACGATGACAACGTACATTTTTTGAAGCAAATTCATTAGATTTATCATCAAATTCATTAGCATGAGTATTTTCATTTCTTGTAACAAAATATTTATTCAAAGATCCATGTAATGTATTAACAAGTTCGTATTCTTTTTTATTTATTTATGTATTTCTATTTAGAACACATCATGATTGTGATTGAAGAGGCATGTTAATTTTTTTTTATCACACAGCTAAGCAATCAAAAAATAAAACTAAGCAATTAAAAAGAATACTAGGATAAAACCTGGTCGGGACAAAAAAATAGCTTCCGCTAGTTCCGGTTGTTTATCAGTCCACTTTGTAGATGCCTACGCGAAGCTACTATCCCTTTTCTTTCTTCTACATGGGAAAAACCATAGACAAATACTTCAAATTTTAAGATCCATTATGTCAATCAAATAACCAACAAAAAAGTTACAAATTTATAGCACTTGTTAAATTACACGAATACACGATTTACAGCAGTTTTTTAAACAACAAGGGTGTTCTACATATAGTATTTTAAATTAATTTATAGTACCATATTTAACAGAAGTAAGTTTTCAGTTACAACTATTGTCATTAAGACATAATATAAAGGTATGGAGATTTCATTGTAAATAAATCCATTCATTAAGAATTTGATTTTACTTTTATAGCATTAGTGATGAGCGATTCATAAACGATCCAGATTTGAACAAAAAAATTACCTGGGTTTTGTATTATTGCATAAATCGTAATAAATTCCAATTTTTCCACCAAAAGAGGAGATAATCTGAGAAAACATGGACGATGGTAGCAACGACGTGAAGGTAACGGAAGGTAACGACGACTAACGAACAGTCTATCGATTGTTGACGGCAACAATTCAACTACCGAGAAGACGCAGAGACGGAAACGACGTGAAGGTAAGTAAACGAGTCCTGTCCGTCTGATGGGCTGGCTGATGGCAACAACACAACTTAAGATGGGCTTACGTACAAGACCTAGCAGATCAAAAATATTCAAAATGGGCCTATGTATATAGGAAGCCTGCTAAAGTTTTGATGCCCTCTATTTTAGTGATGCCCTGTGCCCAAGCCCAGGCTGCACCGGCCTTGGGCCGGGCCTGAATCCACTCTAGGGATATGTATAGTTGTTTATGACAGGATTTGGTTCTGCCTAACATGTAGATCATATCCTTTGCATACACATGATAATTTGATATCTCATCCCACCTTAGAATCTTAATAAGAAATCTTACCTAGTTTTTCTTTCCTTTTAAATAAGTAAAAAATTTCTGCCAAATTAAAAGTGTCAATTCAATCCTCAAGTTATATGTACGGTATTTTTTCGACCCTTTATTATGGTCTTTTTTAATATTTCATTATACTTACTTTGATTCAAGTTAGCTTACATACATATACCTAGATTAATTTTTAGAAATCGGCCTATAAATTTTGTAGGCCTTGGTGGCGCATTCTCAATGCAGGCCCTGACTTCTACATTAATTGTTTGAACGTATATTATATAATATAATATAATATAATATAATAAAGAATTGTATAGTTCAAAATACACAACTTAAAAAGAAAAAAAAAATCTAAAGTAAAATCAAGAATATAAGTAATACAAGGGATTTTAAAAGCTTATCTTAGAGAGTGTCTGGATGCATCATGATTTTGCAACTTTTCGAATCATAATAAAATAACCATTTGATTAAATTTTGTTATTTATCCTTAAAGCAAACAACTTCTCTTCTTTCTCGTCTTGTCAAATATTTAACACTATAAAATCAGAAGTTAGAATCATTTATATTATATCAAACACTACAAAACTTGCTTATTGTAACATCATCAGTTTCGTGACACATCTAAAACACACGCAGAAAAAACAAGAGACGTAATTCCGTAAAAACATAATCTTGTTATCATCTTTTGAACGAATTCCACTAATTTATGAGAGAAAGTGACTACACTCAGGGGGCGCTTGGTTCAAACTAGGGAATGGGAAAGGTAAAGGTAAAGGGAATACTAAGGAATAAAATGAGCATTCCTTAGTATTCCTTTACTTATTGGTGTTGCTTGGTTCATGCAAATATATATATATATATATATATATATATATATATATATATATATATATATATATATATATATATATATATATATATATATATATATATATATATATATATATATATATAAATATAAACATGAATATTATACATGTCTATGTTTGTATATACATATGTAAGTTTTTGTGTGTGTGTGTATGTGTGTATGTGTGTATGTATGTATGTATGTATATGTGTATGTATGTATGTATGTATGTATGTATGTATGTATGTATGTATGTATGTATGTATGTATGTATGTATGTATGTATGTATGTATGTATGTATGTATGTATGTATGTATGTCTATGTATGTATGTGTGTATGTATGTATGTGTATGTATGTATGTATGTATATATGTGTATGTATGTATGTATGTATGTATGTATGTGTATGTATGTATGTATGTATGTATGTATGTATGTATGTATGTATGTATGTATGTATGTATGTATGTATGTGTATGTATGTGTATGTATGTGTATGTGACTATGTGTGTATGTATGTATGTATGTATGTAAGTATGTATGTACGTACGTGTATGTATGTATGTATGTATGTATGTATGTATGTATGTATGTATGTATGTATGTATGTATGTGTATATGTATGTATATATGTATTACCTAGCTCATTCCCCTCATTTTGAAGGGTAATGGAGTATTATCTAGTATTGGGTAATGATTCATTGCATTGTCACAAACCAAGCATCATTATTAATTATCATTACCATTCCCCACCCTCTAATACCCCTAACCAAGCATACCCTCACAATAAGAGGCCTTTTGTTATATGCTACTCACTTTCTGTCAATTTTTCACATTCCTTTTGTCCAAACGACGTCGCATCATTACATGTCACAGTTTCCAAACTTTCACATGGATACATTGGTTAGTGCTATCAGAGAAAAAAAAAACTCATTTTCTTGCATCGAACTTTCGGATATGATCACGTTTTAAGGTCATTTTCTAATCATTTGTATGTCTAATCAACCGATATACTCATATACTTTTCTTAGGACTAATGAAATTCTTTGAACTGACATGACGGGACTATTATAGTTTCTAAAACAAGTAAACATTTGTAGAAAAGTTTTAGTATGATTAAGCCGTTAGGTTATCTAAAAAGAAGTCAGAACCAACTGTACCATATACAAGTAGAATATTTGGTAATCATGACAGATGATTCAAATTAGTGTATTCAAAGTACATGAATACAAAAACACACAAAATCCGTAAGTGATATAAACAATAGACTAAAAACTAGTGCACAAAATCTGGTGGTTTTGAATCTCAAGTCGAAATCTGATTTGTAGAAATTTGTTTATGTGAATTTTGTGCATTTAAGAGGTTGGCCAAAGGGAACTGAGTTTGGCAGCAAGTTTTGCAGTTTTATAGTCTTCTCTAAGTTGAATAAACCTGAAATTGGATGCAGCAGAAAAAGATTGTTAAGAAAGTAGAACAAAAATATACTGATTTTAGTTGTATATTTAAGAGTTTAGTTAGTTACTTTTGGGCGTCTTTCAGTATGCTTGGTGTGCCTTCAAATAGACTAGATAAGCTTTCAGGAGCAACAATAAAGACATTGGCCAGGCTGGAGATTAAAATGAAAATAAAAATAAATTATCAGTAATAGACTATTAGTTAAAAGATTAGGAAAAGAAATGGGTGACACTTACATGCTTAATGATTCAAATTTCTCGTCAACTGTAGGAGCGTTGAAGCTTCTCACAAAATTCCCGTATTCAGTTATGTCACGTTTCAGCCTTAATCCTCCACTATAAAAACGAGACACGTCAGATTTTGTTTGTACAATTTTGAATTTAGGAAATAACCTGGGATTAAAAGTGTATTTCTGCCAGTGATTACTCAGTCCTTTGTGCAAGCGGTTTCCCTGTATGAAATGTGTCAGTTATATAATATTATATTATTATGTGATGATAACAACAAAAGATGTTATAAACAAACTATATGGAGAAAATGTGGTGTACCAATTCAGTTAGAAAAGCTTGCTTGTTGAGACCTTCTAGTGCGGTGAATGCTGCCTCAAGCACACGCGACATGTATGCCACAACTCTGACAAAAAGATAAATTTAAAAATAAATAAAAATTGAAAAACAAGGTCATAAGAAAGACAACCTTATACATGCATTTGTAGGCCGATGATCTGGAACAATGCCATCATCTGGCGACTTATAGTCAGTAGCTTTTTGCTCAGCTGAAAGCAACCTCTCCACCTGCAATAGGATATAAATTAAGAAATAAAAAACTATATTATCTTAAAAAGCATGAACAATAATAATTATAATAAAAACACAAACCTCAGCCATAACTGTCTCTATACACTGTTGGAGTCCTTTATAAGCAGCACCTTCTGCACTAGACATAGCAGTTGCCATTTCTTCACAAGAAGCAGCATGTGCACCATCCACGGGTAACAAAAGCCTTGAAATTGAGTTACCAAAGTACTGACAAAAATCCAAACAAAATTCCAGTTATTAAATATATATATATATATATATAGTGGAGAGTAATATAGAGAACCCATAATTTCGTGCAGAACCCGTAGAACTTTTATTAATCAATTCGGACCGTTAGATTTCAAAATGAACGGTTAAGATTGATAATGGTATTTTCGTAAATAAAGAAAATTATATTTTTGATGAAATTAAATGAAAAGGGTATCTTAGGTATTTTGACAAAATAAAAATAAAATAAAATAAAGAAAATCTCATTAAAACCGGGTTCTCTCTCTCCGCTCTTTAATACGAAATTCTCTTTCCCTAAATTAATATCTCTCTCAAATCAACCACCCTCTCACACACACTTTTGACTTTTCTCTCTCAAGAACACCGAACTCCCCTAAAACCGGTGCACCAAAAACCGCTGGCCAAGCTGCAGATCTGGAAGTTTTTCCGGTCGTCGATATGTATTCCGCGGCGGTTACGCATCGGGTCTGCGGCCGACGAGACAAAATATGGTGGCTCGCATCTGTTATTCATGCTTCTCGTACTCGTTTTGTTGTAGATCGGTAGAATAGTGCTTCCTTGTTCTAATTTATTTTAATGGCGGAGAAGGTAGAAAAGGTAGAGCAAAATTAGTAAACCCGTCATAATCAACACCACGACAAGTCAAGATAGAGCAGACGACGGATTTTGGCGACCACCATGAACTCCACCGTCTTCCGCCGTACCACCACCGCTTCAATTTCACCACTACTCCCTCCGATACCTTCTTCCAAACCAACACCACAACTTGCAAACAAATACAGTAAAGGTAACACTTTAAAGTTATTTTCTTTTCTTCATTATTTGGATAACTAGATTGACGCGATCGGAAATTTATTATTATCACTGGCTCGAAAAATTGTATTCCATAATATGATCATTTATATCTTAATTGATTGGTGTGAGATAAAGATGAATGGTGGAGGCAATGCCGAATTGGTTTCTATTCTTAGCCCTAGAAGAAAAATTAAAACGGAAAACGTGTATAATTAATATTGGGAATGATTCTGATGGATGATTTTAATTTTTTAAATACCAAATGCGTTGAATGGTCCAAGAACCATATTTTTAGTTGCTAATGTACTCTATTTCATTGTTGGTGTACTCAAAACATGTCTGCAATTTATTTATAAAACGTAGGTTAATAAATCATGTCTGCAATTTTTGTGCTGGAGAATTTTTGCATTGCAATTATATTAGGTACATTAATGTTTTTGATTAGGTTGCATATATGTTCTTGGTTAGTTTATATATTTGTTCTTAATTAAACATATACTTTTTTTTTTAATGTTTTGCAGGTATATAAATACGAAAGCTACTTCAAAAGGAGACATAATTGTACACCAGCAACTATTTCGATGTATATAATGTTATTGGTTGAATACATATATGTATTTTTTGAAATAACTTTTAACTTTTTGTGTTTATAAGTTCAACATGTGTGTATTATGTTTGCTCTATCAATTTTGTAAAATTTAGATATATGTTTTGTTTGTTAAACATGTTCGTTTTATGTTACATATATGTTCAATAAATATGCAAACCCGCAAAATAACACATGCATAAACGTAAATAAAATAAATTTTTGAAATTAATGCCAAAAAACATATATGCACATCTGTAATTTAACATATATGCATAACCGTAAAATACCATAAATGCATACCCGTAGAATTACATGTATGCAACAAAAGATAACCAAAATTAATGCCTAAATTTTAGGAAATTGTCAAAAAAGGAAAAAAAAGTAAAATGTAAAATGTCCTAAATACCCTTGAACAATTAAATGGATTAAATAATTCAAAATTAAATTACTTAATTCTGATTGGTCAATAAGAGTTCTACGAGTTCTGCACGATATATAGGGTTCTCTATATAACTTGACCCTATATATATATATATATATATATATATATATATATATATATATATATATATATATATATATATATATATATATATATATATATATATATATATATAAATAATTAAAGATTAATATAAACAACTCACTTGCTGGACAATAGCCACACTGCTTCCACAACGTTGCACAGCAACCATAAAAGATCTAAAACTGCTTTCACCAGCAGCAGCAGCTGCTTCTGCCTATCAGGTTATCATAATTAATTAGATTAATTTAATCTCCTTTTTATTATGTTATTAAATATTATGATAAAGAGGTGAAGGAAATTACAGCTGAAGCAGCAGCAGCAGCCACTCTACGACTAACACTAGCGCCCAGAACAAATCTCTCCCTCAAAGCTGCAGCTTCTGTCAGACCGTCTCTACCTCTTTCTAATCCTTCTGTTGTATACTGACTAACCTGAATTTTTTTTTTTTTTTAAATAATTATATGGAATTATGCAGATGATGAAGTTGCTAGAATTTATAACTTACTTGATCTAGAAGGCAAGTGAAGACAGTTTTGACATTGGCTGCAAGATTAGCAGGCTGCACAAAGTAACAAGGTAAAAAGTATGAATTTATAATCACTTGACTTGCTAATATAATATAATATGCAATTACATGAGGTGAAAACAGAGTGCATCTTGAAATTGCTTCTTCATTCCAACGCACAAACTCTGTAACCACTGTAACAGAAATCTGTTGGTGGGAAGATGATATTGAAGCACCTTTTGAACGCCCAATCGATCCTGTTGACTCTCCTGATACTTGACTTTCAGAAACCAGTTCATCCATCTGATCCATCAAGGAATTTATTTAATTTTTTTATTATTATTATTTTGAGGGGAGGGGGGATTGAACAAACCTTTGTTTTGTATAGTTGTCTTAATGAAGCTTGTTCACACTCAATGTACATATCTTTGTGATCAAGGAATAGAGATTCTGTTAGGCCTTCAATATCCAAGTCACCACATCCAACACTTCTCAGATCTTTAGCAAGTTCCTGCGTCTTCTCATATCCCACTGCTAACATTCTAAGGTACTGAACGTACAAAATCCAATATTTTATTTAAATATTAAACCGAATTAAATTTAAAAAATGGATTTAGTCACTAAACTTACTAGCAAAAGACCACCTTCTGCCATTGGAGGTGGATGTACTAAAGATGGTTTCACCAATAACTTGTCTAACAGTTTAGGAACTCGGTCTTCCATTACTCGCTATTTCACCAACATCATAAACTCAATTACAAAATTTACACACTTCATAGAAATGTGTGGTGTGTTTGCACATATATATATATACCTGTACCAAAATGGACATAACGTCATTTGGAGAAGGAAATACAGCCATGATGGTAGCTGCTTCTTTTCTGACAGTATCTGCAACCCAATTATACATTATAAGTATATATCTTAAGAAAAAACATTTTGCATATTTATAAACATTTGTACCTGTTATTTCTTTGTACAAAGATGAGAGTGCACGGGCCACACTACTAGGACTGGGTAGGGAATCCTGGTCACCAAGAACTAATTTGGTGTCTGCATTCATGACCTCAACATCAAACATGGGCCGTAAGCCCACATAATGTTGCATTGCACTCGTACCTCTGTTAAACTGAATAAAACAACAGATTGTAATAAGCCAAAAAAAAGTTTAATTTTTTTTAGCATTTTGATTATATATATTACATTTAAGATGTTGTACCTGAGATAAGATTTTTGCACACTCTGCCATGGTAGACAATTCTCTTTTCTGAGATGCAGCATCAAATCGAGACAATAATCTGTTCTCCAGTTCTGTAAATATCAGTTTAATTTAATATAATTTAGTGAATATAGAAAAATAAAAAAATCAGTTGTGGTTTACCGTTGCAGTATTCTTGAAGGTTGCCAACAGCAACTTCTAATCCTCTACTAGCAGTTGCATTTCCTGGAACAGTCACACCCTGCCTTCCAATATCTTCTTCCGCAAATGAACCTGAAATGTAAAATATAAGTAGAAAATTAACTTTGATCCCAAACATAAAATTAAATTTATGTAACAGATTCTCTCAGAAAGTGTAATTTTTAATCCAGGTCAGGAACACTTTTTGTGTTTTACTTTTTGGAAATTACAAATAATTAATGTGGTAAAAATACTACAAAAACCATATTTATTACAATAATAAATAGTTTAATAAAACGATTTAGAAGAATAATGCATTTCAAATACACTTTGGGCGAGTTTTGACATGTTTCATTATCTAATTGTTAAAAGTTTTTTACCCATTTGACTTGTTTGAGATACAACCCAAATAGACCCATTCGCTTATAAATGGGTAGAAATTGCCTCCTCTAATTGCAAGTTAGACCTTTTAAAAACAAGCACATATTTATTAGTAAAATACTTATACTTACGCAATTTTTGTGCAATAGAAGCAGCCTCAGCAACACGGCTGTCATCAGAGAAAAGAGGGGATAGTTCCATCAGGTCACCAGGGCTACTGTTGAATTCCATCAGGTACTACAAGATATATTCACCAGTTTGGTGATGACACGTCACAAGCCAATAATATAAATAATAACAATAATAATAATAATAGTAATTAATCAGTTGCATCGAGTTTAAGTACCTTTATGAGCTCCATTGTCTGGCTAGCAGTTTCTCTCTGTGAATCTGCACTCTGAAATTAAAGAAGCCATAAATTGAAACTTACATGAACTAATGAGCAGATGCATTTAATCATATGATATTATTGATACTAGTCAAAGTCAAATTTTACCTGCAAATGATCCCCAATTTTAGCAGCTGTCTGCCCAACACTAGATATGCGTGAATCCAATCTTGCAAAACTATCAAACAACCCATCCACACCTTTTTCAAGCTGAAAATCAAAATTATTTAAAATTCAAAGCCAAAAATTGGATCTAAATAAGTCAAAGGTTCTGGTTTACCTCGCCAAGTGTCTTCTTATGTTTTGAGTCTTGCGAAGAAACATCTTTTTTAAGATTATATAGTTTTCCGTCGATCTTCGTCAAACATACACAAAATAGAGAATATGATAAGTTTGATCAGTGAACAGATGAATAGCATTAAAGGTGCTAATAACAATACCTGTTTCCGGAGTTCGACTAATTGTGAACAAGAATTCTTAAACATTGACAATAAAGAGTCAACTTCTGGAAATAGTGGACTTGATTGACCTTGTGTTGACCTACCATTTGATAAAGCATCATTTGCATTATTATTTCCTTCTAATGAATCAGTATCTTCTTCTTGGAAAGATGGCAATAACTCATTAACTAAGTTTCCAAATAAAGCATCGAATGAGAAGTCCCCCTTCATTAAACAAACAAAAAAAAGGCAGAAATGGCATTGAGTACAATAAACCCTAAACACCTTCGCTAAATTGAAAATTCCACAAACCCAAAAGATAAGACTGTGAAGCTTTACCTTGAAGTCTTCTATATCTAAAACAAGTGGTTGAGATTCATAAGATGATAGCTTATTACTTTTAGTTCCATCTCTAATCTCTTTCATCTAAAAAACAGAAACACATATACATAAATTAGCCTTTTTGAAACTTCATTACCTAGTGAGCACTGAGCACACATGCCCACACATACACAACATTACCCAAGAAGCTAAACTGTACCTAAATACCTGATTGAAAGCTTTAACCATATTATCCTGAATAATCATAAATTACATACTAATAAAGATATTTCAGCAGCATTAGATTGTATAAATACACCTCTGGAAACCTAAGATAGATAGGAAATATATCATCCAATGTACTTTATTCCAACCATAAAGTGATAGTTTTTCATCTTAGTATATCTCATTGGTCATGATTCATAAAGCTGCTATTCCATTTACAGTACAAACTACATATAATCAGCATCAACTAGACAGAAAAATCTTATGAACACACGCACACTCGCACAGCATTACCATTTACCTAACCAACTAAGCAGTTAAACTGAACCTAATTGAAAACTTTAACCAGATCATCTAGAATAAGGAAATTTCTGTAAATTTCATGACTGTATAAAGCCATAGCTCGATGCTGAAATGCTATTGATAAATTGTCCCCAATTCACCTCAATATTAATCATAAAGTTACAGTTTATCATCTTAACAGATCTCGTTGGTCATTAAACTAGCTCTCCGTTAAAAATTCGAACTAGATAGCAACATTACCTACTTATAAACAACAAACCGCTAGCAGAATCTTAACAACTGTAAACAATTAGAATTGTAAACAACAAATGAGTAGATTAATGGTTCCGTATAGATGCTAAGTAGAAATTATTAACCTCGTTGGCGATCAAGTAGAACAAAGGTTCAGATTTTGATCTTCCTGAAAAATTCTTCTTTGTGTTTTTTTGAGTTGATAAATTAGATCCAAAGGGGGGCAATAAACAGATTGAAGAAATGACGACGGAGCCTGACCCGCGAAGACTACAATGAAGAATGCGGTGACCCGTAATTACCAATTATCACTTGGACCGGCAGCTCAACCGGGTCGGATACTTGGTTTTTCTTTTTCTTTTTTCGTCCCTAATCTTTTTTATATTTTTGTTTTCAAAGCCATTTTTTTAACGGCAAATTGTTTTCAAAGCCATATACCTATTTAACTTGAGTTTAATCAAACTAGCAGCGATGGCGGCGGGTACCCGTAACCATATTTCGAAGTAACGACAGTACCGGTGGTGGTGACAATAGCGATGTTGATGAGTGGTGGTGCGTAGTGATAGTAGGTGCTGACATTAGTGATGGTAGGATCAGATCCGAAATTGGCCTTTTTGTGAAAGTAAATATGAGCCTTTTAAATAGAGAAATGATGGTTGAGTTCTGGTTACGTTAAATGTTATATATATATATATGTATCTGGAATAAATCAAAATAATCAAGTAGTTGAAGTGGTTAACACACAGTGATTACTTAGGAGAGGTCTTGTGTTCGAATCCTGTAAGCAACACTTTATTTTTTTAGTTAAAGAACTTACTAAAAGTGGAAATCTCCTTAAACTTAAAATTAAGGAGCTCCTTAAACTTACTAAAAGGGGTAGGCCTAAATGCATTAGTAAGTAGTAAGATATGATTATGAAAAGAGGAAATCTTCCCCTATATATGCAGGTACATTCGATTTTGATTCGACAACTCAGCAATTTGCAGCTTTGTGATTGGTCCATTATTCCACGTGTAATTCCAGGATTGGTCCATCGAATTTTGCCCACAATTCCATTCACAATGCACAGGCTCGAATAGGAAGTTATGTGATTCCGGATTTCACGTGGAATAGATCAAGGAAGTTTGAGTAAACGGCCTGTAATATCAAACAAAATCCCAAAATTGTTTCATAGACATTATTCTGAAATTATTTCATAGCTCAACAGATCACCGTCCGCCGCCTTGCAAAGTCTCACCGTTTCTCCGATATAGAAGCCCTCATCGATTCTCACAAAAATGATCCTCGAATCACCGATGAATCATTTCTCTCTTCCCTCATTCGATACTACAGAATCTACGGCATGTTTGAGCATGCTCTCAATACCTATAATCAGATGGAAACCCTAAATTTATGAATTGCAACCCACAACCCTAAACTCCTGAACTACTTCTTCACTGCCCTCAACCACTGCTTCCTAAACGACAGCTTCTTCACTAAAACCCTTTTCACGTCTTCAAACCCGACGCTCTCTTGCCTGTTGGCCAGAAATAACCATCACCGGCGTGTAAGTATTTGATGCTTGTCTGTATATATCGTTTCTCTTTAATTTTCTACTGCTTGTGTGTTTGATTATATTTATCAAAGTGTTTTTGGTTTGATATTAGGGTTAGTTCGAAGTTATTTTGATCTGTACAAATTTCGATTGTGCGACATTGAGGTTTTCTTTTGTGGTGATTTTGTGTTGTACGAGATGATTACTAAGAACAAGAATAATTAGGGTTATATTATATTGATTTTGTGTTTTCCCCCAATCATCTAGGTTTCAATCGTCAAGCAATCAAGCAGGCTTCAATTCTCAAAAAGGTATGTTCTTTAATTCACATACTGAAAAGGCCTCACCTCTAAATCTGCGATTAAGAAAGCTTATTACAAAAAGGTAAGGATTACATGTTTTGGGAGGCCTCACCATGTAAGGATAGCAAACCTAATTGATCAAATTATTTGGACTAATCTTGCTTTTAATAATGCAGAGCGAGGATGATTTGTCTTTAAGTTGTGTACCACTTACTGGATTATGTCATGATATGAAAGCACAACTCCTAATATCTGGAGATCAAAGTGGAACGGTAAGTTTGTCAAATTGTCATATTGTAAAGATGATAACATTTCAATTTTAAAGTGCAAATTTTAATTTATCTCATGTTATACTACAGGGTAGAATTTACAAATTTAAGCTGGAACCATATGCGATATAGAGAGAGAGAGAGAGAGACAGCAGTTTGCTATCCTTGCATGGTAACTAAATTTCATAAGGTTATCTTATAGCTTAGATTATAGATACAGAAATTGTTCATATAATTCCTAAAAATTTATTAATTGTCTAATTTTTATCAGGAAGTTCAAAGATCGAGATCAAGATCTTTCATTTCTTAGTGTTTTGATGCATTTAATTAGATATGAGTTGTGAATTTGACTTTGTGACCACATAAGATTTATGTCACCGGAGTTAGAATTTTAACTAGCAATATGCTATTTTTCAGTGGGATTATGAATCACTTGCTTGGAGTGAAATAATGACTTCTTGAAATAAGTTATTATGAAGTGTAATCTGACGACATAATATTGCTAATTTGTTATAGGGTAGTTTTGACTTTTGCTCAGTTTTGCTCATTTTGTAGTAACTAGCTTGATACATTACCTTCTTTTGAACAACATTAGATAGGTTAAATAGATTTGAGACCCGTGAAGTCCGTAATAGCTTCTTTAAGATGATTTAGATTATCAAATCATTACATTATGCATAAAAAATATATGGAAATCACACACACTTGACTATAAAAATCAAACATGCATTCTGAGTTTATTTTAGAACAAGCACTTTACTCTCTATACTTACTTTTGTTTATTATTTTAACATTTTTTGATAATAGGTAACGCTTAGGTTCTATGAATCTTTGTTAATATTTTACGTGTTGCCAATAGATGCTAAATTAGTTTCACATTAATATGTTAGGGTTCTATGTAGAAAAGATAAGAACACAAAAGGTTTTGAAACTAAAGAGGTTTTGCAAAATTAGGGTTAGGATTTCTTTTAGCAGCCTATACATTTTGTTGGTATTATCCACCCCCATTTTTTGCCTTATAATTATACTGTAAACCCATAAATATGAGCACTCCATTTTTTGCAATCCCATCTTTGGCCTAATATGTGATTTTAGACTAAATATATAGTAGTATATGTAATAACCTTATACTGTTATCCTAAACATGAAGACTTTATTAGCATATTTTTAGGATTTTCACATTTTTCAGGTTTTAGCATATATGTTTCCAAGTCAAACCTGCCTAAATATGTGTATTTACAGTTTGAAAAAACTTACTCATAATTACAGTTTGACTTTTAAAGTCAAACTGTCCAAGATGTGTGTATTTTTAATAAAGATTTAAAAATTAAAAAAGACGAAAACAATCAAACACAAAATTGCAGAATGCTTATTTGTAAGTACATACATGACTTGAATAAAATTGAGAAAAAAATTTGATTTTTTTTTTTAAAAAGACCAAGTTGCACAAATAAAAAGAATGTTTTCTTAGATAATGGTAACATGTTAATGGTCGCTACCTTTTGATACTGCATCAGGTCAACAACTAATTTAATTTATATTTACTTCAGTAACAAATTTAATTTTTTTATTAAGTCATATATAGATATTGTTTTCTTATTGCATCTATTTTTTCTCAATTCATAGGTTTAACCCTAAATTTATGAATTGCAGCTAATATATGACCTTTTGATACTGCACAAACACATATTTATTTTCATATTTCTGTGTTTTACCTTCCTGGAGCTAATATCGTTTTTTAATGTTAAGGACATTGCTTTTTAAAAGACATTACTTTATAATATTAAACATTTTCATTTAATGTTTTATTTGATTCTTTTTTGTTTTCTTGAAGTCAACATAATTTTTATGAAATTAATGGTTAATTTTTTAATGTAAGGGAAATTTTCGAAGAAAAGTAACCAAATATCCTAAATTGGACAATGTGGGATACAAAAAACTTGTAAGTTCAGAGTTCATATATTTAGGAAAATTTGCCAAAATTAAACTATATTTGGATCCCTAAATTTCCAGAAAAGTGAACTTCCACTCCTTCTGATGATTTAGAAATTTTTCGTTACCTGCATTGTTAAGTTTGAGATCTTTAATTACCTATTTTTTTTGGCAATTTCCTGTTAAGTTTGAGATCTTTAATTACCCTTTTTTTTTAACTCTTTTAACAGTTGTCTTTAATTCTTTTTGGATACAATATCATTTCAATAAGATTCACTATATGATTTCATGTTCGTACATATAACTTAACTTTCTCGAAGCTAGCCCGTCCATTCTGGCGGCAAGGTGGGTACAATTTGCGCTATCCCTCGAATGGTTATTAGTCCTTCCGACAACAAGATGCCTTTCAAATTGAATCGGAGGCAATTTCCTGTTCAGGTATGCTTTGCTATGACCATTAATAAAAGTCAACGTCAGACGTTGTCTCAGGTTGGTTTGTTTCTGCAAAAACCGGTATTCTCACATGGCCAGCTTTATGTGGCTGTATCACGAGTTAAGAACAAGAACGGATTGAAGGTCATTTGTTGTGACATCGATGGGAATTACACTAATTCAACAGCAAATGTAGTTTACAAAGAAGTCTTATTTCGTTTGTAAATTTTATGAAACATTTCTTCATGTATCGATTTTTCTACCAATTCATCATTACAGCTACAACATTATTATGTCATTTTTAAAATTATTAATCTTTGTTGGGATTTTTCTACATACTAAATTTTGAAGCATACCCGCCCATCGAGCGGGTTATGAAGCTAGTATAATATGAAATAAAATGTTTAAGAGGTGCATTAATTAGACATGAATCGCCCTAATGCACATTAGAAATTTACTTAATTTTAAATAAGTTTCTCCTTAGTATTTAATTTGATAATATCAATTTAAAAAAAACATCTTACACTAATACCACTATGCTATAAACTTTAGGTAGTGTCACGTCAGTTGACACTCCAACTGACACTCACATGCCAACAAAAATATTCATTTAGTATTTCACACATTAGATGCACACAAAAAGTATAAATACCCACAAAATTAAACAACAAATCCGTCTCTTTATACTTTGGCTAGCTGAAAGAAAAATAACGAAAGGGCCGACCAAAGGGGAGTGCCAACAGCTCCTCAACCGAATGGGCAACTAAAAATATCAAACGTTGTGGTTGGCAGTTATCTTATTTGAATATTGAATGAAATTTACCGCTCCCGCCTTTTGGCCAAACTGGAGCCTGTGCTTGATTTGTCCATTTTGCAGCTGCTTAAGTCATCTAACTTTTTAAATGGTTACAAGTTACAACTTTACAAGCTTGCTTACTATTTAAACTTAAATATATTAGTTTTCATGATATTTAAAATTAGGATTTTGCTAGTCATAGCCGTTATAACAATAGTTAAGAAAAATATTAAAGCGTAAATTTATCGTCCATTAACCATAAAAAAATCAACCCCATAAATTTTAATAACCACATCAAAATAGTTATGTTTAACCATTTATATATTATTATCCTTAACCATATTTCTAAAGACATTGGTTAGCAAAATCTTAAAGTGAATAGTTAGTGTGGGATGAATCCCACATATTTTGATTGAGGTGAAGTTAATTATGTTTAAAAGTAAAAAGTAAAGGTATATGTGTCATTTCATTATATTAATGAGATAGTTAGTGGGTGTGGGTCTCATTATATTTTACCAAATATGGTAAGTTTTTAAAGTGTATCCCTTATTTTGAAACACCTCAAAATATAAAGTGTATCACTTATTTTGAAACGGAGGAAGTATTACTTATTATTTAAATTAAATATAGAAAATGATAATGACAGCCCTAAGGGCTGTCAATAAGAAAACAAAATTAAAGTAAAAACAATCCCCTAAATTTTAGGATCACTACTCTATCAATGAATATACAAATTTTTATGCATATTAGAGACCGATAGCCCTTAAGGTAATTAATAAAACTCATTAAATATATCCAGTAATTTTTAAAATGATTGGCAAACAACAATTTTTATACTCAGCCCCTCTGATGCACGAATATTGAGAAGCAGGGAAGTTTTGATATTTTTGGGGGGTTGTTGAGACGTGGTTGGTGAGGTTGCTTTGTCTTGTTAATTTAGTTTTAATTTTAAGTTGGTCCTTGTACTATTTACAATGTACAATATTTCCCCAAGTTATGTCTACACTATTATCCTGAAAAGAAATATCCCCACCAACAATTTTCATTCTGATATCAATATAAATTACTACCATCATTTTTTCACATTAAAAATCTACATATCAAAACATTATAAATTAAATAATGAATGTGATTACATGTCAAAGCACCACTTCTATGTGTTTCTTTTGTTACAGTAACTTTTTTGAACGACATAAAAGAGATCCCGAAATGAGATACGGCAAAGCTACGTTATTTTATAATGTACATACTTTCAATAGTATGGCATCTGATTATGCTAAAGAATAATACATTATTTAATTTTAGTAATTATTATGTGAATTTCTATGTATTTTAATTTATTATACTTCGTACTATAAATGGAAAAAAGGATTTATACGTTGGAATTCACATGATCGTCTCCTAAAAGTCTAAAACTACATGCCACTTCAAACTCAAGTTGAGTATATGACATCATATATAAGAAGCATTATCACACAATATATATAACAAGTATTTGACCGTTATCACAACAAATCTCACTACCCGAGTATTCTTATCACTGTATTTGTTTGCTTTCAGGATATATTTAATTTTTTTACACAAAATACTCGTCATCTTAACAACGTTATAAAAAAGAGAAGTCATTTATTTTTTTGAACATAAAAAAAAAGAAGTGATATTGCTTCTTATTATTTGTTTATACTAGTATTAATCTTCCTACCTCTAGATTAAGACAAATGTCAAGATCAAGTAATGATATAAGAAAAGAAAATTAATGGATTACACATGTCAAATTTATAAGTGGGTAGAAATATGAGTATGAAGAAAATGTAGGAAGAAATATAATTTATCTATAAAAATTACATTAAAATAACAAAGAAATTGCATTTGTTATGCTGCAAATTCACGGTACCAAGTTTATCGTATATGTTAACCTCCACTTACATGGTCACTGTATCGTCGTTTATACACAAGTGCATAAGTGCGCATACCGGTTAAATGTTTGGTCTTTTACACACATAATTTATTTGTTTACTTATTTATGCGAAACAAAACAATTGTTTTTTTTTTTATTATAGATATTAGTACTTTGTTTGATATCAATATAAGAAAAATATTAACCTCGTATGGGTAATTTAACAATAAAAATACAAATTGTTATGATTATTATAATTTTGGTAATATGATGTAGCACGATTTTTTTACCGATACTAGATTGGATTGCTACAAATTATTATCATTATTCAGGTAACTTGAGTTCCGAGGATGATCACCCGCTTTATGAATAACTCGGAGTCAGCGTGGGTGAATATACGTGATCACAATGAGGTATTTTCTTTTGATCATAGGATTGAAACTAAGAGTTCTTAAAATCCTACCATCATTGTGGTTTATTACAAATTATCTTCATAATACTCAAGTTGTAAAAAATTAGAGAAAGTTTATCAACTACTAAGTTGTCATAATCATACTAGTGTTAACATTTTGATTTGACTTTAAAGAAAAATGTAGGTATAAATGGACAAATTTATGAAATAGAAAGAACAATTTGACAAACACGTCGTGTCGTCAAAATCCTGACACTAAGTTTAGTTAATTTGATGATAATGAAATAGAATGATGTAAAGTACGTCCCTTTTAAAATATTAGTACATGGTAAGAGCCATGGGTGTAGTGGCGGAAGCATGCCTCGCCGGATGCCACGTACCTCCAAACTGGCGCGCCACCACACCACAAGTGGTGTGAGTGGTGGCCCAAGTCGGCTCAGTGGCGGAAGCAACGACCCAATAGGGAGGAGAGAGTATTTTTGAGGTGTTTTTATTGGGTAAGGGGTATTTTAGTGGGTCCAAAAAATATATTTTAGGTTAAGTTATGGTAGAGGGGGTATTTGGGGTTTTGAATGTGAAATGTGAAATAATGATGTGGCGTATAGGTGGCGTGGAGGTGGCACTCCGACTTGGTGTGACCACACCTAATACTCTAATTTGGACGTGCATTTTTTAAATTATTATTTTCATGTTCAAGGAATGCTATATTTATTTGGGAATTAATTTCGCTACCACGTTTTTAATGCTTATACCACTCAGTATAAGTTTTTCTGCATACTGTACAGTTAGTTACATAATGCAATTGTTGTGGTAGATTTATTAAAATATGTGGTGTAAAAATCACCACCTTATTTATTTTGCTAGAAACAAATGGATCAAATGTGAAACGTTAGTTAAAAGTTAACTTTAAAAAGTCACCAAACTATAGGGGCCAATATGGTATGTTCTTAAAGTAAAAGGTGCGCTAGACGTATTGTCCTTGCACTATAAAACAAGCAGCGGATCTACCAATTCTGGTGTGCCCTCCTTCAGTGTGTTGTGAATCGTTCAGACGATAAGATCTGATCACACATCACTGAATCTTCAAATCTCCCTAAGTTTCTGTAATTCTAGCAGAAAATGAAGGTAATTGAGAAGATTCTGGAGTCTACGGCGGCCGGAGATGCCGGAAAGGTGGTATTCTCCTTCGAATTCTTTCCTCCGAAGACGGAGGAAGGTGTTGAAAATCTGTTCGAAAGGATGGAGCGAATGGTGGCTCACGATCCTACATTTTGCGACATCACATGGGGCGCTGGTGGTTCCACGGCGGAACTGACTTTAGAAATAGCAAGGAGGATGCAGAATTTGGTGTGTGTGGAGACTATGATGCATTTGACATGTACTAATATGCCAGTGGAGAAGATTGATCACGCGCTAGAGACTATTAAGAAAGATGGAATTCAGAATGTGTTGGCTCTTCGTGGGGATCCTCCACGTGGTCAGGATAAGTTCGTTCAGATCCAGGGCGGATTCGCTTGTGCTCTCGATCTGGTAGGTATCGCGATCTTGCTGTTTCATAGTGTTTTGATTAGTTAATCAGGTTTTAATTTGTGAATTTGGATTCTAATTGATCATTGATTTACCGGCATTAATAACTAGCTACCGACATTAATTAGTTTTAAATTTGTGGTTTTTGAAGTTTTATCGATCATTGTCTTACCGACTTTTCTACACTAGCTAGTAGCTACCGACATAAGTTAGATGATCTAAATGCCTGAACATGCTACATTTTTTATTCAGCATATCACTATTCTCAATACTTGCTTGGAGTTTACTAATTAGTAATTACTTAATGAAATGAGGAATTGTGAAGTCTAATGTCAGGGTGTAGTATTGCTGCAGAGTACTTATGCTCATCTTAGTTACTTATCTAGTAATTGGTTACATATTAGACTCTTTCGAACAATGTTTGGGTGAATTCTAGCTTTTGAGATCTGTCTGAGTAGATAATAGTTTCTGTAAAATGATTTAGATTATGAAGAGCTTTACATAGTGGTAGATCAAGTATTCAAAATCTTGCTTTCATAGTGTTTTGATTAATTTAATTATGATACGGATTCGTAATCGAGTGGAAGCTAAAAACCTAGCTTAGGGTTTGTTCGGCCAACCGAACTCCAAGAACACAAGTTCTTGTGTTTCAACGAAAACGTTTTTATTAATCTCAAAAAACTTGCCATCCAACCTTACAATACGATAGTTTAAATACTAGAAAACTAAAACAAATCCTAAACCAATACGAAAAGAAACAAACTAAAAGATAAGAGCTAAAACAAACTTTAAAAGATAAACCCTAAAAACTTGGTTGGATAGAACCATATCAAATTAGATTTGAATTTGACTAAGCTACCGACACAAATTAGATGATCTAAATTATAGGACCACATTCTAATTTGTGTGATCAACTCAGCATTAGAATTTTAATTGGCAATATGTTATTTCATTGAGATTATGAAACCACTTGCTTGGAGCTTACTAATTACTTATTGAACTGAGCTATTGTGAAGTCTAATATCAGGGGTTAATAATGCTATTTTGTTATAGGGTAATTTTGCCCATTATAAGTTTATAACTCATCTTATAATAACTAGCTTGTTACCATTATTACAGGTTGAGCATATTCGCAAGTCATATGGTGACTATTTTGGCATAGCTGTTGCTGGTTACCCAGGTTTCCATCTCATTTCCCTTTGTCTTTATTTCTAAACTACCAAGTTTTCTATACTTCATATTAGTATCATTTGCTGTCTTGTAGATACTATCCTATTTCTTATTTTAGGGTCAATGGTTTGTAATTCCTTAAAAATTTGATTCTCAGAGGCACATCCTGAGGTCATAGAAAGCAATGGGTTGGCTACACCAGAAGCATATGCAAAGGATCTTGCTTACCTTAAGAGAAAGGTACAGTTTACTTTCAAAATTTAGGTGCTTTTATGTAGACATAATCAACCAATCAAAGCATTAGTCGACTGTTAATTGTTTTTGTAGACAATTACCATTTCTAACTAATAAAATGGATTTCATATTGCAGGTTGATGCAGGATCAGATGTGATTGTCACTCAACTCTTTTATGATGTTGACAATTTTCTCAAGTTTGTGAATGATTGTCGCCAAATTGGAATTACTTGTCCCATTGTTCCTGGTATTATGCCCATTAACAACTACAATGGTTTCATTCGCATGACTGGTTTCTGCAAAACTATGGTATTTTATTTGTTGATGACCTACTAATTAATGTTTGCGTTTTGAAATTAGTTAACAAATTTACATATTTAATTGCTAATCATGTGTGATTTAATTTAACTACCACAGATCCCATCTGAAATCACTGCTGCTTTAGAGCCCATTAAGGATAATGAGGAAGCTGTTAGAGCTTATGGAGTTCACCTTGGAACTGAAATGTGCAAGAAAATTATGGCTAGTGGAATCAAGACATTGCATCTTTATACACTCAACATGGAAAAATCTGCATTAGCAATTTTGACAGTAAGTTTTCAGAATATCTTTCAATTTAATTTAAAAAATTAAATGCTTACAAAATAATAAAATTTTTCACATCATTAAATATAGACTTACATAAGATTTACCATGCAGAATCTTGGATTAATCCAAGAGTCAAAGATATCTAGGCCACTACCATGGAGGAGACCTACCAACCTTTTCCGTCTTAAAGAAGATGTTAGACCAATTTTCTGGTATGCAACAAACACACACATGAAAAAAAAATTATAATGTTTTATATATTATTAACAATTTGCTGCATTTTGATGTGTGTGATAACTTCAAACTACATGATTTTTTATTGTTTTTATTTTATTTATTATGATAGGGCCAACCGTCCAAAGAGTTACATAACAAGGACTATCGGTTGGGAGCAATATCCACATGGGCGTTGGGGGGATGCTTCTAATGCATCATATGGAGCATTAACCGACCATCAAGTACATGCTATTTTTAACTTTATATTTTTATTTTATTTTAAATATTTAATTTTTAGAAAGTTTTTATGTTAAAGTTACTTATTTGCCATATATTGTGAATCTATGAGCAGTTCATGCGACCACGTGCACGTGACAAGAAAATTCAAGAAGAGTGGGTTGTTCCACTGAAAAAGTTTGAAGATATTTCTGAGGTATTTAATCTTTGGAGGTCAATAATCAATTATCATTTCATGTAACTAAAGTTTCTAATTTTATTAATGTTTTTTTAATCAGAAATTCATGAAATACTGCCTTGGGCAACTGAAAAGTAGCCCTTGGTCTGAACTAGATGCACTTCAGCCAGAAACAAAGATTATCGATGAACAACTTGCTTCAATAAACCTCAAAGGTTTCCTCACAATCAACAGCCAACCACCCATTAATGGAGCAAAATCTGACTCACCATCTATTGGTAAGAATCAATAATTATGGTCATAACAAGATTTTTTATATCAATTTTTTTTTTTTTTGAATAATTAAAGTTTAAGGTAAGCATTTAAGTACACTTGGATCGCTTTCGGCCCGTTTCATTTTTAACTATTTTTTGAAGTTCATTAATTAGATATAAAGTAAAATTCAAGTCAAGGATTTAACAGAGTTACTTAAAGCCATATGATTTGTTGTTATAGGATGGGGTCCTGGTGGTGGATACGTATACCAAAGAGCATATGTAGAGTTTTTCTGTTCAAGTGAAAAGTTAACCGCTTTGGTGGAAAAGTCAAAGGAATACCCTTCACTGACATACATTGCAGTTAACAAACAAGAAAATTTGATTTCAAATGTTGGGAAAAACGATGTGAATGCAGTCACATGGGGAGTTTTCCCAGCTAAAGAGATTATTCAACCAACTGTCGTTGATCCTGCAAGTTTTTTGATATGGAAAGATGAAGCTTTTGAAATCTGGTCAAGAGGGTGGGCCCAGTTGTACCCTGAAGATGATTCTTCTAGATCACTTCTTCAAGAGGTTTGTTTTTTGCTCTTCTTTTTTTAAAAAAATTATGAAGTTTCTGTAACCATATATGGCCACACTAACTATTTATAGAAGCTTTAAAATTTATGGACAACAAAGTGTTTCCGGTCAACCCAACCTATATGTATAGTCTTTTGAGTCGTGTTTGATTATTATGGTTACATTCTACAGGTAGAAAACAGTTACTACTTGGTGAGCTTGGTGGATAATGATTACATCAACAGCAACTTATTCGATGTTTTCAAGGGCTTCTAATGAAAACTCTATAGAGAAATTGGTTGTATTATTCTTTATTTTCATGTCTTGTTTTGTAACATTTGTTGTGAGTAAGCCACCGATTTAAAATTATATCGATTAAAGAAAGAAAGAGCAAATGTGCTCGCTCATGTTTACTTAGTATATCTACAACTAATTTCATTTTGTGTTATTGGGTTTTTGTGTTATATAATTCTACTAAGTTTGTAATTTTAATATTTCAGTACTTCAATGTTTCAATGGCAGTGTTCTTAGTTGTTATTGGGTTTGTGTTATATAATTTTACTAGGTTTGAAATTATAATATTTTTGCACTTCAATGTTTAATATTTAAAACTGAAGTTGGGGGAAAAAATTTAGGACATTTATATTGTATGCTTATGACGTTTTCAAAAACCATACATGGGCTATGGCTAGTGGTGATATCAAATTTGGTCTCCAATGCTAATTATGCCACATTAGCTTTCTATCTCCATACTAAACATAATAATTAAATGCTTGTAATTGTAATCAAACTTACGATTGTTTTTTATTTTTAATTAAAAGTTCATTAATAATTTTGAAAACATTACCTTAAAATTAAAAATATTACAATAAAATTAGATAAAAAAATATATCTTCAGTATAGCTCCACATCAGAGTATAAAAAAAATAATATAGAATACCTTAGATAAGAAAAAAATATAAGAAAAAAATAAGTCTTACATAATCTTCTTCCATGTATGCAGACATATGATGGAAAATCAATTCCTTCCATTTTCTTCTTTCAACCAACCAATTGATTAACAAGTAAATCAAATTCTCTCGCACAATATTTGGTTGGTAGAGTGATCAAACCAAGCTAAAAGCAAGATCGAGACACGTCAGTTAGAGTCACATAGCAGGGAGGACACGCACTTAGAGATCGGGCAATATTCGATTATGACTAGTCTGATGCACCTTGAAATGCTTAGATAGAAATAATATTTCTTTTGATTCAAAATAAGTGATATAATTTGTTTGACATTTACAAATAAAGTGATATATTTTGATAATTTATCTTATTTCGTAAAAGTTAGTCACGTACACACCCACTACTATCTTATTTAGTATATAATAAAATGACATTCTATACATATTTGTACTTTTATACATCATTAACCTCATTTTATTTTAAAATTATAAGACTAATTATACATTAACTATCCAATTTAATTTAATATAATAATTTTTTTTCGGGTATCGAAAACTGTAAAACCTACCACGAAGTACATCTTTTAATTATTTGAATATAGGAGAAAGTAATATTGTATTTTATTTTGCGACCACATATTTTTTAATCATTTTAAATAGACTCCTGTACTCGGCCATCAGTGTTTGTAGTTAGAGCATCTCCAATGAGAGGTTGAAGAAGAGGTTGATACTATTTGAATAACCTCTAAAATGACTTTTTACCATTGGAATGAATGATTTTTTTAAGAGGTCACTCCAACCACTTGATCTTTCCCAACCACTTGAACAACTTTCAATGTTTGATTCTTTTAGTCCCTATATTTAACAATTTTACATTTTAAACCCATGTATATATTTATATATGAATAATTTATTATTTCTATAACTATAAATTATAATTTATCATATTTCAATACCTTTTAAGGTCAAACATTATAATATTTTTGTAATAGAAATTCTATAATAATGTTAAGTTTTGTAATGATATAAAAATTGTTGAATTACATAAGTGAAGGGCATTTATAAAATATTTACTGTAGATAGAGGTAAATTAGTAATATTAGTGAAAAAGTGTTTGGAAAGGTTAATCATTGGATAGATTTTCAACTAATAGGTTATTAGATAATGTGAAAAAAGTTTTAAGTCATTGGAGAGGTTAGATGCTCTTACATCGTGAATGACTGAATTTCCTGCTCATTTTTCTGCTAATTTTTCTCGCGCTTCTCTTCCTTTTCCCGCTCTCACCAAATTTCATCAGTTTCATTTCATTTCAAACCGTCACACACACACACACACACCACATATAATCAACCCACTGCAAATGATTTAGAATTAGGATTTTGTAGAGCGATGATTGCATCCTGCAATGTTTCAACACAACCATTCTCCAAGACCATTTGTTCAATCTGTTACGAAGATCTCAAACCAATTGTTGAAGATCTTCAAGCAATTTCAATTTGCGGTCATGTCTTCCATGAACTCTGGTTTGGATCAAATTAATCCCTTTTTATACATTTATAGTCATCCTTTTTGTCTTCTTCCATAAAATCTATGGTATCTATTGAAATCGGAGTAAACAAATTCGTAAAACCTTAAGTCTTCACTTGAAGGTTTTGATGTAATTGTATCTTTATCTTGGTTTTTTCAAACATAGATCATCAATGCTAGGTTTTTTTTTTTCATATTCAAGTGGTGGGACGCATTTGTGTTTTTGACTTAGAGGTGTGATAGTCCATAATCCATGAACATAATGGATATAGAACTTATTATTTGGGTAAATCAATTGCTATTTTATCATTTAGAATTACTGTTTCTAGTTTCAGAATTGATATGTTAAAAAATTAATCCCCTTTTACTCAGTTTAGCAATCGTTTTCATGTTTTGTAACATGTAATAGCAATGGGAACTAAAATCACCAAATTCATAATTTTTTTGTTTCTAATTGTGTCAAACCTAGCATACAACAAAGGTTCAAAATCGAATACTGTTCAAAAGGCAAGACAAAATGTCCCATATGCAAGCAAACATGCTCAAAATCCAATGTGTGTCGGCTATATTTCCAGTCAGTTGGTGACTCTAATGACCCTAAACTCTCCCGAAAACTGCAAACTCACAAAGATCCAGAAGAATTACAGTTAGAATTCAGGATATTAGAGGGCAAGGTTAACAGGCTCGGTTCTGCTTTAGAAAATCGAGAAAATGAACTCCAAAACATTAGTAATGAGGTAATATTTTCATTGCACTTACCTTGCAAAACTGTTATAACCGAATTTTAGTGATCCTCTAATGAAATTATATCAAAAATTGATTACATACAGTTATGATTTCTTTAATTCTGTAGCTTTGTAAATGCAAGGAGCAGTTGGCGAAAGAAAAAACAATAAAAAATGAAGCTTTGGAACAAACACACACAATCAACCACTTACTTAACTTGAAAACACAAGTTAGTGTCTGTAATCATATCTCAATTTATAGCTGAAATTTAGTGTTTGTTGATTTTTATTGTTCTTTTTTTTAAAGGGGCACTCATTACTTTCCGAAAAAGTTAAGTTTGGTCATCGTATTTTATTTATTTATTAAGGTCTTGTTACTTATGAAACCAGTCATTTAAGTCACTAGCAACTAGATATGTATTATAACTGGTAACAAAATAATGACGTGGCCATTATATATCTACGTGGAAAATATTAAGAAGTTATAAAAATATTTATCTACGTGCACCCTGAGGTCATTTTACATTTCGAAAAAAGTTCAATTTGGTTACTCTGCGAAAGATTTCTTAAATAATGGTGGTAAACTATGTCTTGAAAAAGTTTGGTATCCAATAATTAATACGCATGTAGTACAATGACATTAATAAACAAAAAAAGTACAATGGTTAAACTTAACTCTTTTGGAAAGTACGATGGTAATTGGGTGCATTAACCATTTTTTAAATGTTTGGAATAAAAGAGGGTCCGGTCCTGTAATTAATACTAACCATAACCAAATTACAGGAACTTAATAAAACAGATTTGGAGTGCATTAAGTTAAAAGAAAGAAATATATGTTTAGACAAAGAACTTGCTGCACTCAAATTGTAAGTTAAAACAAAAACTTTACTCAACTTGATTTTTACCATATATATACACATTATGTGATGCTTATTTGTCAAACTTAGTTGTTTAGGTAATGAGGCCTGGAGTAAGTTGTATTAACATATTTATAGTTATTGTCATAAAAGCTAGAAATGAATCAAAGATCTACTAAACATAAAATTACTGAAATTTTAATGGTTTTTAATAGGAATTTTCAGGAACTAAAGATCAAGTGCCAAACTGTAGAGAAAAACGAGAATCTTTATCGTGAAGAGCTTGAAAAATCTAAAGAAAAAGTAGCAAAATTGAAGGTAAGAATCGAAGCCTGATTCTGATGTCTAACTTTATTGTATGGATATTATAGTTGGTGTTATTTTTCAGGCTAGAATTAAAGAAATGGACAAAGCTAATGAAGAAAAAGGCAACCAAGACTTGAGAGATTTGAAGAAAAGAAAAAGTTGTCCGAGTGGGGTGGACGTGGACCCCACTCTTGTTGACACGTGTACACCACATGATGTTGATCTTGGAAAAACAAAAAGGGCAAAAGAGTCAAAGAATATAGAAGATAATAATAGTTCATACATTTTAATAGATGATGATGATGATGATGATCTATTTTCAACTGAATTGTTAGCAAACTGTTCACTATCAAAGCCTGTGCATGATACAATCAATGAGTGTTCAATTCTGGATCTTAATTCTCAAAAAGGTAATAGTTCTGATTGTTAACGGGTGCATTTCGACCCGTTTATGTGAATATGGGTCGTAGAGGGTTATGTTTCATTACTAACGAGTCAAATGGGTAAATATTAAAAAGTGCTATTAGCCTAAAACGAAAATGGGTTGAGTAGGTTGAAACTCATTTATGGTATAATCAAGTGTTTGGAACCTTTTAATTTGATTTATTAAGAGAATTTTCACTTATAGTTTATGAGAACTTTCACTCTTAAATCTGTTATATAATTGAACATTCCCTCTAAAATTTATAAAATATAAAACTTTCACTCCTGTAAGATAAAAATTGGTTCCCCGCATTGATGAATTTAGGATCTTTAATTAACTTTCTTGGCAACTTTTCCGTAATGAATTCATACCTAATTATTAATTATTTATGAATATAATTAAATAAATAATTAATAATTATTTACGAATCTGAATGTATGCTGTTAAGCTTGTATCTTCATTAGAGTCTAACAGCAAACTAATTGTTTTTGTTTTGTTCTATTTTATTTGAAAACCAGCAGGAGATACTTGTTTCAAAAGTTATTTGGGAAATTGGTGCAAAAAGGCTAAAAAAAAGGTTTAAATGCACCATTGGGTGATCTTATTGCTGATCTTGTGGTAGAATCAAAGCTCTCAAATCTCAAAATCCGTAAGTTTTCTTGCTTATCTTTTAATTTAAATCTTTACCAATACGTTTTGACCCAAAATACGTACTAAATCTTTACGAGGGTTTACATATAAGTACTAAAGTTGTGTGTGTTTGTACGATCAGGGCTTTAAGGAATCTTTATTTATTGGTAAAAATACAAAGTTTGGGGTGAAAACAAGTAGTTTGCAATCTCGTGGGTCTTTGCAGATCGATCATTTCTTCAGTAAAACATGTTGATAAGTATGTGTTATATAGTGAATTTTGTGTGATCATGAATAGCAAATCAGCCATAATTTATAAAAAATTACCAGTAGTGGAATTTCCACACGTGGTTCTTTATTTTAAAAATTTACAGTCAGTTTCTTTTTTGGAAACTTTGTACACCTACTATCATGTTGCATCTATGCTTAAGAACTGCAGGTATAAAAGAAAAGATTACTTAATTTTTTAAAGCAAATAACTAGCTATAGATGAAATTTGGCGCAAAACAATGTAACATGATCTTGATTGGTTGATTTATTTTGTCGCCCAACAGTAGCAACCTAATTAAAAATATAACCAATGTTGAAACAGAACTTTTAAGAACTGTGTTGAAACACTTTTTGTGTGCACATTTGAAGGTCTACTTAAAGAAATAAGTGTAAACATTGTTAAACTATACTTATTAGTAAAGCATTGTCTAACATAAGAACTTGAATTAAAATATATATTAAAAATTATGTTATGAAAAATCTTACATCATTATTGTTAAAAGTCATTCTATGCTTTAACACGACTTTTTTTTTATCAAATTTTAATTTTCTAAAATCCAAACAACACTATAAAAGGGAAAGAGAAGAAAAACATTAAATCATTCAACCATTGAAATTTATTTTATCGACATTTTTGATGTTCAGAACCGATCATCACCTTTTCATTTTGTCTTTTTTTTTAGATTTGTACCATCCAATCCAACACCTAAATAATTTCCATATTTTATTTTAATTCCGATAATCATCATTAGATTTATTCATTTTTCTATAAAATTAAAGAATTAATCACTCTTTTTCTTTCTCGAACATATCATTTTGCTTTACCTTACGCAAGAATCCTTATTTATAACACTTACCAGACATTTTTACGTTCGATCAAAAAGCAAACCCATATATAACGCATTCAAAAGTTGTCTTGCTTTGACACATGCTTTTTAGTATTAAAATATGCAACAATAATTCACTTGTGCCCTACGAATGACACCACCATGCACATTGTTTTCTAAATCCGATAAATTAAGTAACTTCAAATTATATATATACCCTTTAATTTAAGAGTTTTTTTAACATGTGTTAGATGTATATGGTTAGAAAAACCTTTTTTTTAGAAGATTATCTTCGTATGAATTTTAACATGGGCAAATTGCATAGAATAACAACGAACTATTAGGTGATTCCTAATTCTAGCAACAAACTATAAAATTTTTCAAAAATAGCAACGAACTTTTAAATTTTTGCAATTTGGGAAACGTTTTACCAGGAACGAGAGTAATCTGTATTTTCTAGTAACATAAGTTATTATTAGTATATTAATGTTTATTACGTGGACCAACAAGTGGAATAAAGAGCAAAAATAAGTAACCGACTACGTCACTAGAAAATACCGACTACCATCATTTAAGGTGAAATATTACCGAAATTGCAAAAATTTAAAAGTTTGTTGCTATTTTTGAGAATTTTGATAGTTGGTTGCTAGAATTAGGAATCACTTAATAGTATGTTGCTATTTTATGCAATTTACCTTTTAACATTTGTAGATAATTTTGGATTGTTTTTGATATGCCTTAGACAAGAGTAATGGATTGTGAAGTTTTTACATTGTTTTCTTAAGTTAGTAGCTTAACTGTTTTCACATTGGTTTAAAATATGAATCCCTCTATGCAGGTACTGTGTTAGTAGATATACATACACACAAAGGGGTTAATATATTAGTAGATATACATACATACATACACACATTCAAACACGTTTAAAACTTTATATATTTACATTATATGTTTCAAAAAAATACAAGCAAAATTTCTTATTGTTGTATTGTACAACTTTATAAAAGTCCAATAAAGCATATCACTTATATATGCACAAAGGCTTTCTCACTTTTTGTGGGCTATATTTATGCCTCATATTTGCATAAAAAATAATGCGTATTGACCACCTCCCAAAAGATTTGGAGATAACCCCTTAAAATATATCCTTAATTACAACTTATTTCAACAAATAACACATGCATTCGGGTTCTCCTCTATGCTATGGTGATGTGGTGGTTGGTAGTTATAGTAGGTATGCATTGGAGGGTAATATGGTTTATAGGGCATTAGCATTCCTACAAATTGTTCTTGTGGGACACTCTTTTTCCCTTCTTCTTTAAATTCATCTTTCTTGCCCTCTTCTTTTGGGGCTTCTTCTTTTGGACCGGTTTCTTCTTTTGCAGGCTCCTCTTTTTTAGCTTCTTCTTTATTTTCCTCTTTCTTTGTTTCCTCTTTTTTCTCTTCTTCTTTCTTGGGTTCATCTTTCTTTTCTGGCTCTTTAGCAGGCCCCACTGATATTAAATACGTAGGCCAGAGCTTTCGGAGCTTGCTGACAGCACTTATTGGATCAACAGATCCAATTATTGTTAGGTTCTTTTCTTTCATATTTATGGTGATTGAATCAATACCTACGTACAAAAACATAATCATGTTGAGTCGTCATCACGGTATTAAGGTTTAAATTTGTTCATTACTCGACATATGCTACAAAAGTCGTATATTATGATAAACATATCTTACTTGTTTTCCCTTACGTCACACTAGCGCGACATGTTTATCATCTTTGAACGGCCAAAAACAAATTAGACCTAATATTTCTTCTTTTAGCAATCATTTCAATCACAATTTGATATTGACGGTAGACAAACAAAAACACCAAGCTAATCTTGTCATTCCCATATTATATCATGGTTTTGTCCTTTCTAAATATGCAGATTCTATTAAAAACCAACGATGTCATGTTGATTACATTTAGAAAACGACATCAATCATTCCTCTCTTATATAATACTCCCTCCGTCCTACAAAAAACTTCTCATTTCATCCTAAATTTTTGTCTCACAAAAAATTTCCTATTACTTATATTTGATGGACTACACATCATAAAATACTATTATTATTAATGACATCACCACTAATTACACACTAACTATCTTTCTTTCTCCAAATCAATCTTATATTTTAATCAAATTTATTACCAATGACCCCACCACTAACTATCACCTTAAAACTTGTACCAAAGTGAAATGAGAAGTTTTTTATAGGACGGAGGGAGTAATTAATAAGCATGAAACACCTCCATGTAAGTCGCTTACTATGAACCACAAAATTATTGATTCATATATATGCAGGGGTGGGCAGCCAGGCAGGGTGGACAGCTGCCCACCCCAAAAATGTTCCAATTAGTATAAAATTTTTATGGGTCAGGTCATTTTTTTGCTTTTGCTCATCCAAATGTATATATAATGTGTGAGCGATAACTAATCCACGTCGTATATTAGCTTAGTGGTTAACTCATGTATCTTAAATCATATAACTTTCAGTTTAAGTCTCTTCCATATGCATTTTTTTTAATTTTGTTCCTTATTTTAATGTTTCTTATGCTCTATTTATCATTAAAATTTCTTTTCTTTTGACAAATTTCTACCTATATTTCTTGGTTTAAAAATGTTCTGTTACAATTTATTTGATTTCACGTGTATTTTAACTAGTGATATATTAGTCCACGTCATTCATATATAAACACTTCAAAGAATTAATTCAACATTATAACAAAATTAAATATGAATATAAATTAAGAATACAAACTTTGTATACGAAATCTAAACCAGTATGAAAATTGTATTCTCTTTTTATATTTGAATTAACTAACACAGGAATTTTGATTTTGACTGATTTAGTTTATAGCTAGATTTTATTCAAACTAAAAATGATTTAATTTTGTGTATGATTTGACCTTAAAAAAAACATCACTTAAGAACCTGACTTCCGGTTTATAATTTTGCCCACCTTTAAAAAAATTTCTTGTACCGCCACTGTATATATCTAATACGTTCATGATACATTAAGACTGTAATTATATTTTTGTATAGACCAAACTACATTTATTCAAGAAAAACCTAACCCACACGTATTTATCAAGCCTCAACTACACTAAAAGCTATAGTGAATGCCAAGTGGGAAATTATTGAGCCACATCATTTTTGGTGGTACGTACAATATATCAAATTGTCATTTTCCCTACCCATTATATTAATTATTTATTTATTTTTATATATCTTGTACTTTTATTAATGCATGAAGCACAATTATACGTTGCATATAAATCTAGAAAATGACAAATTTAAGTGGAGTAAAAGAAAAGAAAAAGTCGATTAAACAAAAAGACAATTATTTTTCTGAATAATCTGATGATATAAAACACATTATCTTTGCCTTGAGGAACACAAAAAGTTAGATACGTGATGAAAGATAGAAATCATTCACAGCTTTGCTTCTTTTTCACCTTTTTGTTTATTTATTTAAAAAATATTAATTATAACATTCATAGAAAATACGTATTTTTAAGAGGGAAAACAGCCTAGAGTATATCAATATTGATGGTATCTGAAAATTTTCACTTATCAAAAGATTGAAATAAATTGAATGTCTCACAATTAGAGTAATATAATATACCAACTTTTGTATTTACAGTATACAAAACTGCAATATTTCGGCAAATGTTCTCTTAATTCTTAAATTATTAAAAATCGAATTATAATTTATCTTTTAATAAGCGAGAAATTTTACATTTTATGCATTGTTAATTGTTAAATGAACATTTATAATTATTGTAAGTTTGTGGGATTCTATCTCAAAACTAATTGGTTGTAAAAGGAGTAGCTCAGTAGCCTTATATACATATTACAGATTCAACTTTTATTCAATATATGATATTACTCAACAACTACTTTGAATGTTGAAGAGGTATACTGTATCAAATTAGTAATCTTAGCCATGTACATGTTGTTCCTTGCAGAATAGAAATTTTAAATTAAGTTATTAATCTTAATTCTTGTGTTTTCTACTTTTCTTTATAATAAAACATACGCTTGTTAAGACTTACCTGAAAGAGTTGCAACAGTCTTCATAGCCTTTCTCTTGTCTTTCTCATCAATTAAGTCCACTGTCAATATAAACTTCTGAAAATATGATAAAAAGTCTCCATGTAAGTCTCAATCAAACCTAAAAAATCTATTTTCTATTTAAAAGGTATTCTTATTTATAACGGGTTCCCCTGGGATGACCAAGCTTTGTTCGTGATGTACACGGTCTAACCGCTTCCGTGGTCATTTTCGAACATTCCCTTGACCATCTGGTAAATGTTTATAGGGAAGTGATCAAACAGGTCTCCTCAAACATTAATCTTATTCATTTATATTATTTGGACCTTCGATTTGCTTTTTCTAAATTAATAAAAATTAATCTAACCTTCTCAAAATTATACAAAGTTATGATATGATATACTCGAATAAAGGTGAACTAGTAAGCCTTTAAGACTGGGCGTAATGGGTGACCAAACCCAGTTTGGTCACCCCTGCCACATCTGCGCCACATCAGCTTTCTCTCTACTGATCAAACACACGACCAGACAGCGACCAAATGCCCGTAATGGGTGACCGAATCGGCGACCAATTTTTTTTTTAATTTTTTTTAGGAGTTTTGTTTTATTAACATATATATATAAATATAATATTTATTTTATATATAATATATTATTAAATTATTAATTATTAATATATATATGTATATGTATAAAGGAGAAAGAGGAAGAAGAGGTCCCTGTGAACGGTCGACTAGTCGACCATTCGACGTGTGGGACGTGTCCTCGGCTCGAGCTCGTAACGGGTCGACGCGTCGGCCCTGTATAGGTGGCGGGTCGCGACCGGAAGTTCGGTCACCCTTTACGGGTGGTCTAAGATCTATAAAAGAAAAAGAAACAACTAGAGACATAAAATTTCATTTTAGTGACATTTTACAGAAACTGCCACATATACTAAACTTCACATTTGTTCACTTCCAAAGTATATTTTCATAAAATCACATATTCACATTACCCTTGTCACTGTCTTAGGGTCATTTTGTAAAATCATTCGCATATGATGAAGTACATTTTGTAGTCCTTTTTAGGGATTGATGAAAAGGGGGTGGGGTGGGGTGGGGTGGGGGTTGTAAATATTTAGAAAATAATATTATACACAAAAATATAAACATACGCAAACAAGATCTTATGGGATCAAGAATAAACACTTTGAAAACAGGGGAATGGACAGAAATAAGGAATGAACAGATTCAAGTTGAGGATGTAAACAAACACTCGTATGAGTTTTCAATAAACAAAATACCCGTTTTATATATGTTTTGAAAACAAAAAGAAAAAAAGAATCTTGGAACTTTGAAAACAGGGGGAAAAGGGAAACAGAGGAATGAATGAGATTCATTTTGAGAATGAGATAACATAAATTACATATTTGATGTGGGTTTCTCAGTGAACAAAGTAATTATTAAGAATCTATTTATATATAATTAAACAATAAAAATAAAGAATCATGGAAATATAGAAGAATGGAATCTAACCTTCATGTGGTGTTTTTGAATTGTATTCTCTGAATTGAGAGAATTGCAATTAGAACTCAGAGAATAAAAAACATGTAGAGAGACAGTGAGAGTGAGAAATATAAAAGAGATAGATAGCTAAAGTGTAGGTTATAAATAATGTTTATTGAAAAAGAGAGAAGATATGGGTGGTGGAATAAAAAAACAAGAGTTTGCAGAGTAGGAGAGAGAAAGAAAAAATTGTTGTTTTTCATATTGCGGGAGGAAACAAATATATAGTCAAATATAAGAATAATAAATAGTAAAAAAAAGTGATTTCAAGTAGTACTGTGCATATTTGAATAATCAAACCAAACAGCATGAAAATGAGAATTGAGAAAATTATTTTGGTTGGACCGATGATTGAACTGATACCGGCTGGAACTGAATTAAGAAACATAAAAGTTTCTTCAACTTTAAAAAAAATATATGGTTTAAAACTGAATCAAGAACCGATTTTATATAAAAGATACAATTGAGAACCGATTGGTATAACTTAGTTCAGCCTGGTTTGGTTTGGTTTAGTTCGGCAGTTCCAACTAATTTTGGCCAATTTTCACAAGACTAGTATGAAGAAAACCCATACTTGTTTATCAAGTTTTGATACTTTTATACTTCATATTATTTTTAACTACTTGTAACTAGGCATGTGCATGGTCCAAGACCGGACCGACCCGGACCGACCCGGTTAGGACCGAGAACCGAAATTCCAGTTTTTTGTGGACCGAGGACCGGACCGAATAGTCCCGGTTCGGTTCGGTTATTGTTCGGGTATTTTCGGTCCGGACCGGTTTGGACCGTCTAGAACCGTAACCAATTTTTAGCTATTTTTTTGTGGGTATTTTCGCTACTGTTTCGAGCAGGAAAAACGCAGTTACACCTTCTATTAGACATGCACAATTGACAAAATTATAATCTATTAGAAGCCTAATTCTGAAGGTTTGTACATACTTCTGATTCAGACATTCTGGAAGACATACGATTATACGAGCAGCTCTTGAATTGCGAATGAAGGTTTGAGAGTTGAGACGTACGACTGAGATTTTACGTAGAAACGGACGGTCGCTGTGATTGAAATTGGTTTATTGGTTTGTGATCGTAAGGGCGTAGTGATCTGATCGAAATTAAGTGGGCTTAGGACTAACTGACTTGGGGGCAAGGGGAAATATGCACAAGCCTAAAATTGGTTACGGGTCCAGCTGGGTTAATTCGGTTCCCTCAGTTTTTACCCGAAACGGACCGAATTTTTCGGTTCCCATAAATTCAGGACCGAGGACCGGACCATTGGATGCGGTTCTGGTCTGGTTCGGTTCCTTCGGTCCCGGTTGGTCCTGGTCGGTTCTGGTCCATTCTGCACAGGCCTACTTGTAACCATCAAAACAACTTGACTTAAAAGACCTATTGTTGATAAAAACTCAGTAACTAATTGTCGGTTAAATGTTCGGTTATTGAACTTCCGTTTACAGAGAATACGGCACAACAAAGTGTCGTTCGGCACCTAGAAATTTCCAATTTTACGTTATGTGTGTTGGGTAATCTTGATGGGTCAAGTAGTTGATTATGGGTCTAAAGTTGTTAGAGCAAAACACAGATCAACCTATTACTGATGATGCAGTTAGTACTGATCATACTTAGTACTAATGGGGCAGAACATATTACTACTGATGAAGTTGATGCTGGTGTATACTATAACTTAGTTACTACTGATCATGCAAAGACTGAAGATACTACTGATCTTAGTAGTTACTACTGACGATGGTTTCTGGACTTACTACTGATCACCAAGTTTACTACTGATGTTACATATTTACTACTGGTGATGAGTTTTACTACTGATACGCGTTTTTGAAGAAAATCAAGTCCGAGATCTTCGTAGAGATAGTTATAGAATGTAAATCAATGTATATTTTTATTATTCGATGTAAATCAAATCCTAGAATAACTAGGGTAAATAGTTTAGCTTCAAGGACTATTATAAATAGTTCCTTACGAATTGTAAACGTACGTGTGTATTGTTAACTTGATAATATACATTGAAGCTTTTTGTGAAACTGTGTTCGTAATACTTTGCATGTTATTTACAGTTCATTGTTCTTAATTACATTGATATAGTGTTGATCCGCTGCAACTTCTATATTCAATTAGATCTAAGGTGTTTATTAACTTGTCTATAGTTAATCGATCCTGACAAGTGGTATCAGAGCATATTGGTTCTAGATCTACTATTTGTTAAGAACAACAAAAAGTTTTAATCTTTAAAACACACACATTGTTAATCATGTCGGATAACAATGAAAGCACTCAGGCCAACAAAATCCCCATTCTCACTCCCAATAACTTTGGGATGTGGAAGAATCGTATTAAGCAATACATGCTTATTACAGATTATTCTATGTGGGAAGTTGTCCTTGAAGGAAACAAAACTGGTCCTGGTCAAGCAAGCAGCTCTGCAACTGAGGCAGACAAACTTAAGTGTGAGAAGGAAAAGAAGGACAAGGGAATCGAACTCAAAACTCTAAGCACTCTCCTACTGGCCATTCCTAATGACTATCAACATCTCTTTGTTGAGTATGATGATGCAAAGATACTATGGGAAGCACTGGAAAAGAGATTTGTTGGGACCAAGAGCACCAAAAGGAACATGAAGTCTGTTCTCAAACAAGACTTTGAAAATTTCAAAGGAAAACCCAATGAAACACTCACTCAAGTGTTTGACAGATTCAACAAGCTAATTGGCGAACTTAACCAGGTTGGGGTTAAGATGGATCAAGAAGATGTCAACATGAAGTTCCTAAGATCTCTTAGTGAAGAATGGGCCATGTATACTGTGGTATATAGACAGAGAGATGCACTAGAAGAAAAGGAGTTGGATGAACTATACAATGATCTCAGAGTATTTGAAACTGAGGTAAACCAAAAGAACCCTTCTATTTCTTCTAATAATGCTGCATTTGTCTCTAGTACAGGTCAAGGTCAGGAAACCTTCACAGGAAAGGCTGCAGATTCTGAGGATGCTGCAAGAGAATCCTTCTTCACTAGTCATGTGCATACTGCATTGATTAGTGATGACTTGGAACAATTGAATCCAGATGATCTTGAGGAGATGGATCTTAAATGGCAGATGGCTATGCTGAGCCTAAGGACAAAAAGATTCTTAAAGAGAACTGGTAGGACAAGCCTAAACTTCAACAAAGGTGACAAAGCTGGATTTGACAAAACTAAAGTCAAATGTTACAACTGTAACAACCTTGGTCACTTTGCAAAAGAATGTCCTCAGCCAGACAAAAGATCAAAATCAACTGCCCTTGTTTCACAACAAGGACAAGGCTATGACTGGAGCTTCCAAGCAGAAGAGCATGCTCAAAATCAAGCTCTCATGGCCTTTACTGACAACAAAGCTGAGGTAAAACCTAAACCTTGTACTTCTGAATGTGCTAAAATTGTTAAAAACTTAGAAAAAGAAAACACTAAATTAAATGAAGATTTAGCAAAAGCAGTCAGAAGAAATCATGAGTTTGATAGTGTGACTGCTGATCAAGAACATCAAATAAAGGTGTACAAGATGATTGATCAACGGATCAAGGAAGAATTGCTTCAGGCTGTGGATGAGAAAGAGTTTTATGAAACAAAAAATAAAGAACTAACAAGTAAATTAGAAGAATGTCAGCTTGAAATTGAACAAAATAAATTAACAATTAAAAAGTTTGAAAGAAGCACTAAAATTCTTGATTAACTAATAATCAAACTACAGAAAAGGTTGTTCATGGGGTGGGATATCATGCTGTACCACCTCCACATAAATTCATTCATCCACTGAAAAACAGTTCAGAAAGAATCATTAATGAATTAAAAACTGACAATCAAACTGAATCTAATACTGAAACATCTGAATCAAATGATTCTTCTGATGATGAACAATCAATTGAATTTACAATATCTCAAACTGAATCACCAAAATCAATTGATACAAGTTTTCACACAGCTCAAAGTCCAAATGAATCTCCCAAATATAATGCAGAAAATATACCAAAAATTTTAACAAGGGGGAATGAAAGAAACAAAAAACAACTCTTAGATCAAAGAATACCTGAATGTGCTAAAAATAAGAAATTAAGATGTGTTATATGCAATAAAATGAACCATTTAGCAAAGGATTGTCACTTCAATCCAATAAACTGCAAAGAGTTAAAAGAATTTAAAATTTTTAAAGAAAATGCAAAAACTCAAAAGTTAAAAGATACTACTGGTCCTTCAGTAGTAAATAAAATCAAAACTCCAATTGCTGAAACTCCAAAATTTGGAAGAAGTGCACCAAGATTTGTGCAAAACAGAAGAGTTGGAAGCCCAAGGAACAACAATTACTTCAAGAACAATGGAAAATCCACCCAAAATAAACAATATTTTAAATTTTCCAACACCAGTAGAAACTTTAACACCTTTACTACTGGTGTTAAACCTAATTATAATGCTGTATGGTACCATACAAGAATACTACTGGTAAAAACCCTAATTTCAAAAATACTACTGCTCCCAAAACAACTTTCAAAAATACTACTGGTGTTAACTCTAAAAACACTACTGGTCATTCTAAACATGGTAAGTACCCAAATACTACTGGTCCATCAGTAGTAAAGTATTCAAAAGCTAAAAATCATGGGCATAAACCAAGATCAGTAGGAAATTCTCACACCAGTAATAACTCCAAAAGGGCAGTAGTAAAACAAAACACCAGTAATAAACAAGTATGGGTACCAAAAGTGTTTAAAGTTCAATCCCCAAAAGCTTATTTCTCAAAGGATGAACCCAAGACATATAAAGCTTGGGTTCCCAAACTTAACTAATCCTTTACTCTCTTGTGCAGAGCATTCAGATCCCAGAAGAAGGAAGAACATGGCATATTGATAGTGGATGCTCAAGGCACATGACTGGAAATCTGCAAATTCTTAAAGATTTCAAGTCATTTGATGGAGGATATGTGGCTTTTGGTGAGAATCCCAAAGGAGGTAAGATTACAGGTAAAGGTACTGTTACAAATGGCAAAATTACCTTTGATGATGTATTTTATGTAGCTGAACTAAAATACAATCTTGTCAGTGTGTCTCAAGTTTGTGATAAAAAGAACAAAATTCTTTTCACAGACATTGAGTGCATCATTCTTTCTCCTGATTTTATCTTAGATGAAAAATATGTTGTTTTAAGAACTCCAAGGAGAAACAATGTGTATTGCCTAGATATAGGGGGAGAACTCATTTCTTCAAATGAGATCAACTGTTTTATATCCAAGGCAAACACCACTGAATCAGAACTATGGCATAGAATGATGTGTCACACAAATTTTAAAAACATGAATAATTTAGTAAAAAGAAATCTGGTCATTGGACTACCTCAAAAACAATTCATGTGTGATCATCATTGTGTTGCATGCCTAAAAGGTAAACAACACAAGACTTCTCATAAGTCCAAAACTGTGAACTCTATTTCTGTTCCTTTAAAGCTCTTACATATGGACCTTTTTGGACCTACAAATGTAATGAGTATTGGAAAGAAACAATATTGTCTTGTTATTACTGATGACTTTTCCAGATATACATGGGTTTTCTTTCTCAGGACAAAGGATGAAACAAGTGAACTCATAAAGAATTTAATTGTCAAACTGGAGAACACATCTGATCAAAAAGTTAAAGCCATAAGATGTGATAATGGCACAGAATTTAAAAATGCTAACTTAATTAACTTTTGTGATCTTAAAGGTATTGACAGGCAATACAGCTCACCTAGAACTCCACAACAAAATGGTGTAGCTGAAAGAAGAAATAGAACCATCATTGAAGCAGCAAGGTCAATGCTTGCAGACTCAAAATTACCAATTACTTTTTGGGCTGAAGCTGTTAATACTGCTTGTTATGTTCAGAACAGAGTATTAATAGTGAAGCCACATTTCAAAACACCATATGAACTTTTTAACAAAAGAAAACCCTCTATAAGTTTTTTAAAATCATTTGGTTGTCCTTGTACTATCTTGATTACAAGAGAACAAATTGGTAAGTTTGACTGCAAAGCTGATGATGGAATCTTTGTGGGATACTCTACTCAAAGCAAATCATACAGAGTATTCAACAAAAGACTAAGGATAATTGAAGAAAGCATCAATGTATCCTTTAATGAAAATGTACCTAATGAACAAGGAAATGGCCCAGATTGGCTATTTGACATAGACAATCTAACCAAATCCTTTAATTCTAACATGAATTTCAATGCAGGTAATTCAAATTGTCCCAATCAAAAGGAAGGAACATCATCAGTTAATACTGGTCAAGAGGAAATGAGATACATTGTAGTTAATACTGCTCCAAAAGTTAATACTGATGTCAGTAATAACTCAAGTTCTGGAACCAGTAGTAACTCTGAGAATGAGAACAGTAGTAATTCAAATACTACTGATACCAGTAATAGTACTCAAAATACTACTGGTCCAAACATTAACCTAGATTCTCAAGATACTACTGATACCAGTAATAACAACAATACTACTGATCTCGATGAAGAAAATAGCAGTAGTAACTCTGAACAAGATGATGATGAACCAAACATCAATGACAATGAAGGATCTCCAGAGGAACAACTGCCTGAGACAAATGAGTCCAATCTTGAAAATCAACTAGTAGTTGATAAAACTACAACCACAAGGACTCAAAAGAACCATCCATTAGACCTTGTTCTAAGTGATGTTAACTCACCACTACAAACAAGAAGTAAATTAAATAAAAGCTTAACTGCAAACATGTGTAACATAAGTCTAATTGCTAATGAGTGTATGTATGAATGCTTTTTGTCTCAGGATGAACCAAAGAAGATTCAACAAGCAATGAAGGACTCAAATTGGATTGAGGCAATGCAAGAGGAACTCCTTCAATTTAAATTACAAGCTGTTTGGACACTTGTACCTCTACCCAAAGGAAAAAGAGCCATTGGAACAAGATGGATCTTCAGAAACAAGAAAGATGAAAGAGGCATAGTGATCAAGAACAAAGCCAGACTTGTAGCCCAAGGATACACTCAAGAAGAAGGAATAGACTATGATGAAGTATATGCTCCTGTTGCTAGAATTGAAGCCATAAGGATATTTCTATCATATGCTTCATTCAAGAAATTCAAAGTCTATCAAATGGATGTGAAGAGTGCATTTCTGTATGGGAAAATTGAAGAAGAGGTCTATGTATGCCAACCTCCAGGTTTTGAAGATCCAAAACATGGTGATTATGTGTTCAAATTAGATAAAACTCTATATGGCCTACATCAGGCACCAAGAGCATGGTATGACACATTATCATCCTACCTACTGAAGAACAACTTTAAAAGAGGAGCCATTGACAAAACTTTGTTTACAAAGAAAGTCAAAGATGATATACTACTGGTACAAATTTATGTAGATGATATCATCTTTGGCTCAACCAATGACTTATTATGTAAAGAATTTGAAGAACTAATGCAAATTAAATTCAAGATGAGCTCTATGGGTCCAATGAACTTCTTCCTTGGACTCCAAGTCAATCAAAGAACAGATGGCATCTTGATAAATCAATCAAAATATGTCAAAGACATCTTGGAAAAGTTTGATTTGAAAGACAGTAAAAGTGCTAGTACACCAATGGAAACACACAAACACCTACATCCTGATGTTGAGGGGGAGGATGTAGATGAACACTTATATAGATCAATGATAGGCTCTTTGATGTACTTAACTGCATCAAGACCTGACATTATGTATAGTGTTTGTGTGTGTGCAAGATATCAAGCAAGACCCAAAGAACTACACTTGCAGGCTGTTAAAAGAATATTCAGATACTTGAAAGGCAAACCATCACTAGGTCTATGGTATCCTCATGATTCACCCTTTGAACTCATAGCCTACACAGATAGTGACTATGGAGGTGAATGTCAAGATAGAAAGTCCACTACTGGTGGATGTCAATTCTTTGGATCAAGACTGGTGTCATGGCAATGTAAGAAGCAAACAAATGTATCAACATCAACTGCTGAAGCAGAATATGTAGCTGCATCTGCTTGCTGTGCTCAAGTACTTTGGATTCAAAACCAGCTTCTAGACTTTGGTATCTCTATCCTTAAAACTCCAATTTTTATTGATAATCAAAGTGCTATTAGTATTGTGAACAATCCAGTAAAACACTCAAAAACTAAACACATTGAAATAAGATTTCATTTTATAAGAGATTGTAATGAAAAGAAATTAATCAAAGTAGTTAAAATCCATACTGATGATCAATTAGCAGATCTTTTTACAAAAGCATTTGATGTAGGAAGATTCAACTTCTTGGTTAGCAGTATTGGAATGATTTTGATAACTTAAAATCTCACTTAAAATCATGTGTAAAGTTATTGTTGTAAAATATTATTTATTTACTTAAGTGTTTTACTACTGGTATATCTGTACTACTGGTGTGTAGGCATGTGCACAAAATACTACTGGTGTGTATTAGGTATACATGAATACTACTGGTGTTCAGTACTACTGGTATTCACATATACTACTGGTCTTGTGTGTTAGTGGTTACTACTGATGTCTATAGTTACTACTGATGTCAAAATCCTTAGTCACTACTGATGTTAGTAGATACTACTGACGTTTTACTACTGATATCTTATTTACTACTGGTCTTTCAGAAACACAATTACCAAACTAACCCCATGAAAATAACCGTTATGTTATGATTCGAAGGACATTTTAGTAGTTTTGCAGGATAAATCGAAAGATATAAAAGGCGGCAGTCGATTAGTTTAGCATTATCTTCACTTCGATTCTCTAAATTCTCTCGATAAACCCTAGTTTACGATCAAAAACCCTTCGTCAGTAACAAAATTCATTCATCCTTTTCTCAAAATCAACATCAAATGGCAACTCTACAATCACTGGATGTGCAAACCGATCTTAAATACTCAGAATTTCACAACATGTGTGCCTTTCTAAAGAATCCCGACGGCACAAAAGATTTTCGACCGATCGTAAAATTCTTGAGAAATTCCTATATACAATTTGCATTAACGGTAAAACCAAAATCATATCAACAGCACTTGGTGGATTTCTGGACCAATGCTGAGCAAACGGAAGGAACAACTGTATCAATAATCAAATCACAAGTAGATGGAAAGCATATCACAGTAACAGAACAATCAATCAGACACCATCTACAACTTCACGATGATTCAGGTATGTCTACTCTTCCTAAGGAATACATTGCTGAAATTTTACAAAAAATGGGTTATGAGGGAAGACTCAATATAGTAACCTTTCAAAAGGGTCTTCTCTCCCCACAATGGAAATTCTTAGTTCATACTATTCAGCATTGTATTTCTCCAAAAAGAAGTACTTGGAATGAGTTTAATAAGGCAATAGCATCTGCTGTTGTCTGCTTATGCACAGACCAAGTCTTTAATTTTTCTCAAATGATTTTTGAAGGTATGTTGGGAAATCTAAGTTCTACCAAATTTTTAATGTATCCCAGATTTCTACAACATATCATAAATTGTGAATTACAAAACTTGTCAACTCCAAAAAATATTTTCATATTACCAGAGTTGAACAAAAAGTTTTCTCAAATATGAGAAAACAATTTAAATTTTCGGGTAAGGAAACCCCTCTGTTTCCTAATATGATCAAAGATCATCCTCTTACTGGAGAAGGTTCAACCATTGCTACAACCCAAGTTGAACCTCAACCCACTCCATCACCCCCAAAAACAGCCCAAACACCACCCCATATAGCCACTCAATCACCAGCCCACACAGAAGTCCTGAATGTGTCCCAGGAACTTGATTTAAATCTGCAGAGTGCTACTCTTCACTCTGTGGAAGACCTGCCAGATAAAACCAAAAACATTTCCACACTTTATAAAAGAAAGAAATCTTTAAAGGACACCAGGGGACACATTGAGTCAAACCCCAGGCTCCAAGAGTTGTCCCCCAAGGAGGAGAGAGGACATGAGGTGAGGGCTTTCACTATTGATGCCCCAAAGGTGGGTGCACAGGACAGTGAAAACATCTTTAGGACCCAGACCTCGGCAACTTTGAGTGATGACTCATTTGAGGAGTTACTCAAAGGACCCCGGTGCCAAGAAACCAAAAGGGGGGGCATCTCTGCTTCTTCTAGGAAGAAGAGAATGTCTAAAAGACCCATTTCATCACCAAGAAGTGATGAGGGCAGATCTTTTGAATTGACGGATAGGATGGAAAACCTTCAAACCAATGTACCTGTTAGTGAGCCCGATGATCTTGCTAGATGGAGTGAGGGCAGTATTAAAATCAACCAATTGACGGATAAAGTGGATTCTCTTGAATCCACTGTACAAGATTGTCTCAAGTATTTAACAAACCAAGGAAAAACGATGGCTGCAATGAAAACGCATGTCAATACCATCAACAAAAGAATGAGATTATATGAGCACAGGCTTCATCAACAAACCAAAATCATCAGAAAATTGAAGAAAAAGATTGATGATAGTGAGGCTCCACCAGTTGAGCTCACTAAGGGGGAGAAGGACAACATACAAACTATGATTGATGAATCAATTGCAGCAGCAGCATCTTCTCTCCTAAATTTAAAAGAAACAGAAGTTGATGAAGGCCCACAAATGATGGTTACTGAAGATGAGCCTGTTACTACTGCTACAATGGAAGAACAAGTTGAAAAGGAAATACCAGTAGTAACCTCTACTACTGATATTATAGCAGTAGTAAATGAAGAAGAGAAATTAAAAGCAGCAAATACTACTGATGCCCTATCAGTAGTAACTCCTGAAGTTACACCAGTAGTAACTACTCTAGTCACTACTGAAGAGGAAGAACTACAACTACCAGAATTAATTGAAAGAGAAAGATATGAAATCATCACCAAACCACCTACACCTGCTCAACCACTTATCATACCTGACATTGATGATAATGTGAATTGGTTTGAGGTTGATGAGTGCTCACTTACTCCACATCCAAAGATACTTCAACAAAGTGAACTTAGGTTATTTTCCCCTTCTATAATAATCAGTGGTGTGCCTGATATGAAATATATTCCACCTCCACCTTCAGCACATATTAGAAAGGGTAAAGAAATATATGATGAAGATTACCCCAACAGAGCTCTTGGTCATTACATGGTAAACAAGATAAATCTTGTTAGAGCTGATAAACAGTCTAAATGGAAGGTGAAGCAAAAGAGATATTTGGAGAAGGTAGCTAAGTATCAAGCTCTTGAACAGAAGAAGGATCAAAGAGAAATTCCTGTTCAAGCACCTGTTCAAATTAAAGATGTTCAGATAGAAGCCCAAGAAGCAGAATTCAAAAGGCTTAGAAAAGTAGAAGAAGAACATCTAAACTGTCTTGAAGATCTTGTAGCAGAATGCAAAAGAACAAAAGGTGATTTACCAGATGATATATTTGAACAGAAGACTCTTATGATAGACTTTCTGAAGACAAAAGGGCACAGTGCAAAATCTTTTGGAAGAATGAAGATGATCACTATAATTGAAAAATATTGTACTGCAAAGAAGAAAGACTTGGCTGAACAAGAAGCAGAAGAAGAAAAGAAATCCAAAGCCTTAAGTCCAATCAAAACTTTAATCCCAATTAGTCCAAGTTTATTCAAGAAGGATAGTATCTCAACTACTGGTGAGCCATCAACAAAGAAAAGAAAGATGGTCTCTCAAGAACAAAGTGCTCAAAAGAAGTCAAAAACAGAGCAAGTAATTTCAGTTCTTGATCTACCAGTTGCTCCCTTACAAAATAATCCTATCATAAACTGGAGAATTTTGAATAATAATGTGATAGAGATCATTAGGGAAGACAAAGTTGTACAGAGATTCACTGGATGGTTACCATTGATCATGTCTTGTTCAAGAAGTGATGTTATTAAACTACTGATCATTGGAAAACCAAGAATGAGAAAGAAATCATGGAAAGAATCTGGAGCTGGATACTTAACAACTATGATAGATGCTGTATTCTATGCAGACAACTATCCAGAACAATTTACCAGTGAAGGAAATGTTTATCATTGGAATGTTATTCCAACTGCTCAAATGTACTTCTTTGAAAAATCTAACAAAGTATGTGAGCTGTACTTGTATGAAAAAGAATATCCACACTCTGAGAAGACAATGTATCAGATATTCACAAATACTATGATGAAGCCATATGATGAAGTAATGTTTCAGAACAAATTGAATTATTTTACAAAAAGAAACAGCAAGTACATCATAGCTCAAAGAAACGCTCAAAATCAAAGAACCCTAGAAAGAAGAAGAAAAGAAGAGGAAGAACAAAAGAAACTTAATTGATTAAAAAGATAATCAATAAGTTTAGGGGGAGATTGTTAGAGCAAAACACATATCAACTTATTACTGATGCTGCAGTTAGTACTGATCATACTTAGTACTGATGGGGCAGAACATATTACTACTGATGAAGTTGATGCTGGTGTATACTATAACTTAGTTACTACTGATCATGCAAAGACTGAAGATACTACTGATCTTAGTAGTTACTACTGACGATGGTTTCTGGACTTACTACTGATCACCAAGTTTACTACTGATGTTACATATTTACTACTGGTGATGAGTTTTACTACTGATACGCGTTTTTGAAGAAAATCAAGTCCGAGATCTTCGTAGAGATAGTTATAGAATGTAAATCAATGTATATTTTTATTATTCGATGTAAATCAAATCCTAGAATAACTAGGGTAAATAGTTTAGCTTCAAGGACTATTATAAATAGTTCCTTACGAATTGTAAACGTACGTGTGTATTGTTAACTTGATAATATACATTGAAGCTTTTTGTGAAACTGTGTTCGTAATACTTTGCATGTTATTTACAGTTCATTGTTCTTAATTACATTGATATAGTGTTGATCCGCTGCAACTTCTATATTCAATTAGATCTAAGGTGTTTATTAACTTGTCTATAGTTAATCGATCCTGGTTTAGTAGCTAATAATCAGGAAGTTATAGAGTAAATATTTGAGTTTAAGCTAGTCAAAGTTAACCGAATATTTGGAGAGCATAACCCACGTATTGGTTTTCTTTAGGAGTAAGTTAATATTTTGGTTATATATTTAGAAGTCTAGTAGAGTTTGGAATGCAGAAGAAAGTTTCATTTTAAAGTGTATTTCTAGAGTGAAAATAATGGAAGCAGACGTTTTCATTAGTGTGTTTTTTGTGCTTGTTTATTTTTGATTCCAACAATTGGTATGTTGGAATTCAGCCTTCCTTTTAACACTCAATAAACACACACTCATATAATTGGTGGAACAATGAAAGTAAATTCCATGCAAAACTCACTAAATGCACGTCTGCCTCCATGTTAATATATAGAAAATACACACATTCCACACCCTAAAATACTACAACTTTAACCTACTTAAATACTAAAACATGAACAAACCTAACTATCACTCCTAAACTTAAGCAACACTTAAACACCCCACGTCTAACTTGACTTGATCTTTTCAACTGGTATTAAACTTTAAACTACACCCATCAACTAACATAGACGTTGCAAAATACCCCTTCTACTATTCGAATTATTCCAACATTCACCCCCGTAATTCGAATATCTTTGCCCGGTCCATATTGTGAACTTTCGGTCTTGCTTTCATCCTTAGACAACCCGCCGGTCTCGGTTGTATCCTTCGGTCTCGGACTAATCTTACTCTGGATACCACCCGGTCTTTTGTGGCTCCTCGGTCTTTGGACTTTGCTTGCATGCGCTGGTCTTCGGTCTTCGCTTGCTAGCTTCGGTCTTTTCGGTCTACGCCGGACTATTTCGGTCTTGCCGGTCTCGGTCTTTCCGGTCTTCGGTCACACGCCGGAGCTTTCTCGGTCTTCTCGACGGCGTCGGTCTTCATGGTGAAATTATGCACCTTCGGTCTTTCTTTCTTCTCGAACGTTCTTCTTGCTCCTTGCTTAACTTTTAAGTTTAAAATAAACCTCAAACGTCCTTAATTTTTGATGTTATTCTTGCTACTTTTCTTTCTTTGCTTACTCAAACTTGCCACTTTTTTTTTTCTTGCTACGTACCTTATTTTGATCAATAATCGTGATCAACAACTTGCTTTCTTTCTCAAGATCACCAAACGTGATCAATCTTGCTACTTATTGCCTGCTACTTGCTACAGACTCTTGTTGTTTGTTTTCATGAAACAAACCTTGCTACGACTTCCTTGCTCTTTTTCTTTCTTGCAACATGCCCTCTTGCTTATACCTTTTTCTTTCTTTATTTTCTCTACTTGCTACATGCTCAATAATTGCATGCTACTTACTTGCTTATAATTTCTTGATGCCTCTTTTTTGTGATCACCAAACGTGATCAATCTTGCTGATTCTTTCATCCATTCAACCAATTTTCTTGCTACTTTCTATCTTCTTCACAACCTGTTGCAAAGTATTGCAACCGGTCATCTCTTTCTTTCTTGCTACGAACCAAGTATATATGAACTCGGTTTTATAACTTCCCGTTCAAAAACAAAACCCGGTTCATCTGCTGCGTCTCTCGTGCACAGAGACGACTATGCCGTCTCTTGAAACCGACTCTCAAAACGGCACTTCACTCGAACAACGAGCCCTAGGCTCTGATACCAATTGTTGGAATTCAGCCTTCCTTTTAACACTCAATAAACACACACTCATATAATTGGTGGAACAATTAAAGTAAATTCCATGCAAAACTCACTAAATGCACGACTGCCTCCATGTTAATATATAGAAAATACACACATTCCACACCCTAAAATACTACAACTTTAACCTACTTAAATACTAAAACATGAACAAACCTAACTATCACTCCTAAACTTAAGCAACACTTAAACACCCCACGTCTAACTTGACTTGATCTTTTCAACTGGTATTAAACTTTAAACTACACCCATCAACTAACATAGACGTTGCAAAATACCCCTTTTACTATTCGAATTATTCCAACAATGTGGATTTTAGATTTTAGCTTTTATGTATAACGAGATGGTAAAGAAGAGGGCACAACAAAGGATAATCCGGTACCTAAAATTTGCCATCTTTATGCTATGTAGTTTTTTTTTTTTTTTTTGTAACCAGGGTTCCGACTCGCTTTGCGAGCCGACTAATCCCAAGACGACCACGCACTTTGCGAGTAGCCCGGAGTCGGCGCATGTGAACCTCCGTGGCCAATGCTATGTAGTTATGTGGATATAACAAAACGAGTAATTGTAACTAATGAACGAGGGATATGAGTTATCCTCTTTAATCTTGCATATTTATTGGAATTAAAGGTTAAGAAGTTGGATTTATATATAGAAGACATATTGAGTTATCATCTTCGAGCCTTGGTCTCACCGAGGATGTGTACCCACCACTACGACCCGGACAAAGTATACGATCAGCCGTCCACCACCTCCTCTTTTGTTTGGTTTGGTCGGTAAGACGACCAAAAGGTTTTGCATGAGAAAACTAGCAACGGGCATTTGGTTACCATTACAAGCATTTGTGATATGTTTAGTCTTAGAGAGAGAAAAGAGAGGTGACGTTGAGATGACATTAGTAACCATGTGCTCGTTTAGGGATGAGCATTTGTGCTGGAAACAACAGAATCAAACCCGAACGAAACCGAACTGAAAACATGTAATCGGTTCGGTTTTCGATTTTCTAAATTCATGATTTTGGGTTTTGGTCCTATCGGTTTCGGTCCAATACTCGGATAGGGTGAGCATTTGGGCTGAAAAATACGAACCGAACCGGAACTGAAAATATGTAATCGGTTCGGTTTTGAAAATTCATCATTAACAGTTTCAGTGCAATTCAGTTCGCTTTCTAGATCGCTTTCACCCCTATGGTCGTTGGATCACCATTAGTCTAAGCATAAATAATTAGTTTTTGAAAACGTACAATCAATACAAAATATAACAAGAACACAAGTGGTTTATTTCTTTTCTTTTTTGTTGACAATAATCGAGTGGCCTATAATGTATATAACTATAGATTCAAACGCCATAGGTTTATTCTGTTGAAAGTTGAAATTGTAGAAGACAACAAGAGGATAATATTAGGTGCTAGAATCCTAGTTGGTTGGGGAATCTTTTTCAAGCTTCTACATTTTCACTGATCCACCTCACATGCATTTTTTATTTGTTTTTAAATATTTTAAAGGTAGTTTATTATTTAATGATTTATCATAGAAAATAGAATTTGGAATTGCTTTTTTCAAGGATTCGCAAACTTATGGATGGTGTTGTTTAGGTCTATTTCCTTTTACATCATCCATTGTCCGTTTATATTTGATACCATCTCTGCATTAAGAATACTCTATCAAGTCATCATCCACCATTGTTTTTATTTTGTTTTAAAGTTTCTTATATATTATATCTTTTTTAATGGTAACTGGTTGGAACTTAACTTGCTCGGTTTTGGCCAGCCCGATGAATGTACCATACTCGTAAAGTAATGGCTTTTCGGATTAAAAAAGAATTGTTTTCTATCTTGACATGCCAAAAAAGTAGTAAATTTTTAAGAAATTTGCATTCAAAGTAGGCACGTATTTATACGTCATGCACTTTCTTTATTCAAGCTTGAAATGACCTATCCAAAACAGATTTATTAAATAAATTAATATTTAGTACAAATATTACTCCTTCCATCCCTTAAAAAATTCTCATTTCTCTCAAAATATTTGTTCCATACAATATTCACATTTCTTAAATTGGAGGGACCAACTCAATAAAAATATTATTATTATTATATACTCCACCACTAACTATCTACTAAGACCACTACCAACAGTGACACCAACTGATACTTCAGTTTTTTCCAAATCAACGACACGACAACTCACATTCTAACCGACATTAAACTGACATACTCATGTCAACAATACTCTTTCTCTTCAGTTTTTTGGCCCCATAATTATAAATACACACACACACATATAAAACCTATTAAATTACATTGGGCCCAACCATGGCATCAACTGAAGTGTTCCTTGAACCGATGGCATCAACCGAAGTCTTCAAAGTGACGGACCGTGCCAATGGGGGAATGCATCGGTTGCCCCAACCGAACTCATCGGTTACTGTGACAACCCGAAAATTCGGGCATTTATTGTAACCCTAATAGTGCCCAAGAACCCTAAATAATTTATAAAAACATTTACTCGCATTTATATCTAACGATAAACCCTAATAGCATATATGATAACAATTAGGGTGCATTTAAATTTAGTGAAACCCTGGAAATCATGTCTCATCAGTACACGTCATCATTCGATGCATTAATCATTTGTGTTGCAGTCAATCATCGGTCAGTTAACTAGTGAGTTGGTGACACAACATAATCATGAATCAAATAAAAAAAAACACAATTTTCAAAATTTGTAATGAATCAATTACTCAACTAAATTAACCGGTACAAAAATTGAGGTACAAAACATATTACTCGATTTAACTAACAAGTGAAAATAATAATAATAATAATAATAATAATAAGAAATTACTCACTCAATGTGATATGGGTATATTTAAAATGACAAAATATTATTTAAAAAGGTAATTTTCTAAACAATGATAAACCATTGTTAAATATCAAATTAAACTTATGATTTCAATAGTGCTAGTCGAACATCCTTATCATTGTCAACTTTCCTTTTTATTTTAATTTAATAAAAGATTAAAGATTAAATATTGGTAAAATATACCAACCAATGGGAATCCACCTTCTAAAATTTCATAAATCCTAACTCCTTTTATCACCTACAAACAACCACCCCCAATTCTCGGCAACAACCACTGCAACTTTCCTTTTGCCCTTTTAATCAAAATTAAATATGTGATTATTAAAAATTTGTTACCAAAAACATGTAAATCCGTTTCTATATTTCTCTGCCATTGAACCATCCTTAAGCTCACCTCCCTCACGTCAATTGAAAGCATAAAACAAAGAAATCCCTCATCACTTGTTTTGTCCGGCCAACAACAACCTTACTCCGGTGACAATACAAACTCCAACCACCATCATCCTTAATCCCTCTCTCCAGCTCCGCCGTCTGCTCACTCACGTCCGGCGACGAATAGCATCCCCGGCGAACCAGAAAACAGTCCGGCCACCTCTCTCGTTTGATCTCTCTCTCTCTCTAAAACAAGTGAAAGGTATAAACTTTAACCCTTTTGATTTTGGTATATATCTCATTCGTTTTGTTACGATTCCCAGTTCGTTCCTGTTTTGTTATCCTCGATGGCCGAAACCGAAACACACACACACGTGTGTGTTGTTTGTGGGGGTATGTAAATCGTATATGTGACCGGTTGGTGATCACCGACATTACTCCGGTGATGGTCGTCTTTTGTTGTCCAATATTCCGATCTCAAGCTTCAAACAAGCCTGACCAGTTTAATTTCTTAGTTGAGCCCAGTTATGTTTTGTTAGTCTAGCCCATCACATTTAGAAGCCCAGTTGATGTCTTAGCCATTTCGATTTAATTAAATCAACAAGTCCAAATCTATTGTTTTAATTAAATAAAAGTCAGATTCTTATGACAATAAATTAATTTGATAAATTAATATTTATTAGTTAATTATTATTTATCTGAATATAAATAATTCTGAAACTAGATTATTATGATCTATTATATGAGCACTAATTACTTATGTGAACACAAAAGCAAAATTGATTGTCACCAACATATCACTCAGTTAGTTTATCTTTTTATCCTTATAGGAAGCTAGTATCAATTGGTTGGAAATCATACGTTATCATTGCATTTTGCTAGCATTGCATCAGGTGAGTCCACAGCCCCACTTTTTATCGCATTTTTATATACTATTTTACAACAGGGGTGAAAAACATACAAATTCACTTTTACTATTCATATTTTATTGTGATGATACATTATTCAGAACATGACATTCAGTCCTTTATGCTCGAACTAAGACAAGATGTAGTGACATTGGTAGATGCCTACATACTGTAACCATTAGCTAGTTGCGACTAGACCCTGGATATGCAGATAGTACTATCGACTGAGACTCACCCTCCCACATTTGTTTGATCAGTTTTAACGGTCTACCGAACCGTCATGGGAGTGCATATCTTAGATTCAGTAACATCATTTTGGAGTTGTAGTTTGGTTATGGGCTTAGGGTCGACATTCTAACTCGAGGGTTTAGCTAACCTTAGAGGGATATCAGTTCATGTTATTTTTAAATATCCTTCTGAGGATATCAGTTTACACATATTTTTAATATCCTTTTGAGGATATTAGTTTATGCAATTTTATTAAATTATTTTACATGTCTCTACATGGTAAACATTATTTCAATATTTGCCTTTGGCAAATCATTTTCAAACATCATATCATCACAACAATAATATTTTTAGCCATGATGGCTCACAAACATTTTAGGTAACTCAAAACATTCTTTAAACCTGTGGATTCACTCAACAATTTTTGTTGATCATTTTACTTATGTTTTTCAGGTTATTCATTGAAGCATGAGTCTTAGTAGCAATGGATCATGAGCATGCATATTGTCAAGATGCCACGAACGCCTTTTCATTTCCAAACATTAATTTTTACTTTTAATCGTTTTCAATTACATTAAGTTTTGAGATGTACTTTAACTGAAATATTAATTGAAGTATTTTAAACATTTATTGTTTACGATAATCATAGTTGTGTTACTCATTAATGTTACATCCCGTTCTTCCGCAAATCATTTAATACTATAAAATCATTTTTGGCGGGGTGTGACAGAATGGTATCAGAGCATTGGTTATAGTGAATTAGCGAGTCTAGTCTATAACTACAAAAAGAATTTTTGGGTCAAAATGTTTTCGTGGCATCAAGAGTTCATTCATATAAAGTTGCATTTAATCTATATTTTCATTTCATATATGCTTGCATTTCATATAGAGTTACATTGCATACATAATTGCATCAGATTTCCTTCACTTGGCCTATACCTTAGAATTAGGTCGCGTGGGTTACACTTACATTAGATAGATTAATTGCACTTCATTTATCACTTACACAAAATTTATCATCTATCTATAGTGCGTGATTTGGCTCATGAATTAAATATGATTCGGCCTTGGCCCTCTGGTCGGCCTCCCGCACTTGCCAAAACACTTGCTCAATTAAAACTTAGAAGTCTAACTTCGCGATAACTAATACTCGTAACTAATAAATCCCGAACGTCACACATTTAATTACTTCGATTAAGCTCACAATAAATGCACATAACACAACATCACCATTAATCTCACAATTAATTATACCCAAGTTAAATAACCCTCTAGTTATTTTCTCGTTCGTCATAAAAATTTCCTCATTGCTTTATATTTTTTTAAGTTTCCTCCGTTTTGCAACTCATAGCATTTTAATAACATTTTATTTCTTAATTCACTTAATATTTTTCTCATTTACTCATTTCAGTAACCATGCTCGATTCAATAATTATTCCATTAAGCGTAATATTTGATGACATATATTTTAGTAATTTAACTCGATAATCCCCTTACTTAAATTTTAATATCTGCTCATAAATAAATTTTTTTGATTCATTTTAATAATTTATTCGCTTTGCTTAAATTATTACTTCTCCATCAGTTTAAATCTTTATCTTTTATCTTTATTACAATAATTTACTCATTTAACTCGTAATTTAATTTTCATTACTCTAATTTCATAATTTCTCATTAGTTATATAATTATAGTACTTGCTACTTCTCATTTGCACCATTACTCTTGATTTATGAATTTCTTACAAATAGATAATTATATCATCAAATGAAATTAATTATTCCCAATTATCCTTATAAATTCTCCAATCATATGCATATATATCTCGCTCAGAAATACAATTTTATTGGTCAATCCACCCACTATTTATCTCTTTTACTTATTTTAGTAATTACTCTGGATTTAATACTTACTCAAGAATATATAATACTCAACACAATAATTTGGTTCAATAACTTTCTCGACTGAATTTAATAATTTCTCATAATCACGTTTTTATCATTTAATTTGACTTGAATAATTCATAATAAATTCTCATATTCTAATAATCTATTTTTATTTCATTATATTCTCACATGAATAATTTCTCGATTAATTAGTCACTCTTATCACTTTCTAGCCAATTACATTAACATATATGCTCATAACAATTATAATTAATACATAACAAAAAAAAAAATTCTCTTGGTAATTCTCTTACTTTACTCCAACTCGTATAAGAGCAATAAATATATTGGATAATCTACTATAAAAGAAAATGTATAATGACTCAACATCAGGCGTCTTAATACAAGAAATCACTATTACACATGCACTACATACATTTCTCTTTATATACATGTATCATCCAATAGATATTTTTCAAAAAAAAAATATAATAATAATAATAAAATAAAAAAAATCATTATATATAGTGAAATAGTTATCCAATATTTTGAATGCCCAAGTGGCTATACAAAGTTGCCTTCAAAGCATTGTTTTCTTTTGACCACCGTTCAAATCAAGTTACCATCAAAATTGTTTATTTTTTTTTTTACATTTTTTTTTGTTTGCGTTTTCACCTCTCCTCTCGAGACAATTAAGTTATCTTTTTAATTCTAAATTTTATTTAACATAGAACTAAAATATATTTATCCTATAATTCCATTTTTTTTAGTAATTTACAAAACTACAATTGTTTTGTCACATAAGTTAGTTCATATATTTTCTATTACTTATTCAATGAATTATAGTCATTTTTGAGCAATTTATTAAATTGAGTTTTAATTAAATGATTTAAGTATGTTGCATTGCCTTCATTTTATGGCGAATAAGAGCTTTAAAGAAATAAATGACAAAACTATTTGATTGATTTGTTTTGGACGATAAATTTGCTTTTTGTATAATGTCTTGTGGAGAATATACAAGTTTTTGAAATTTAATATTATAACATAACATTAGATAAAATTTCGTGTATTTAAATCCCGCCGCATCGCGCGGACCCGACAATCGTCGTTCTATATCCACTACTAAAGTTAAATAAAATTTTTTAATGTAGCGGTACTTCCATGATTTTAGATACAATATTAACATATTAACATTGCTAAATATTATTCTCAAAAAGTGATAGAACAAAAGTTGCTAAAAGTCGTTTCACATTAAAATAAGAGTTGGGTCACTTCATTTTCTATTCTAAACAAATATCAAGAATGGTGGAATAGGGCTACCAGATTTGAATAAATTTTTTTTTTTCTCCTCATCAATTCCAAATTAATATTCGTATATAATATTTATCCAATAATAAATCATCACTGCTTTCCCTTTGCTGACCATATTATTGTTTACACATTTAGGTTTTCGATTCAATTTTCGTAACAACGTGTAAATACTAAATACATCTTTTTGTTAATCACATTATATATTTCTTTCACACACTATCTCTCACGCGAGTATCGCTAACTCATGAATAAAGTTATGAAGTGACAATGATGAGGAAGTATCGTATGATGGTATTATAAAAACGGGTGGCCAACGTGTTTATAATCACATACTACGATGTGGATTTATCAGGGCCATGGATTAATAAAATTTACCAATTAATAAGAATCATTAACAAACGTCATCAATAAGAAACCTAATGAAACGAAAAATACCCACTCCCTGTTCTCGACACTTAACCTATTATTATATTTTTCTTAAATTTCGGGACGAAATTTTTTTAACAGTGATCGTATGTGACAACCCGAAAATTCGGGCATTTATTGTAACCCTAATAGTGCCCAAGAACCCTAAATAATTTATAAAAACATTTACTCGCATTTATATCTAACGATAAACCCTAATAGCATATATGATAACAATTAGGGTGCATTTAAATTTAGTGAAACCCTGGAAATCATGTCTCATCAGTACACGTCATCATTCGATGCATTAATCATTTGTGTTGCAGTCAATCATCGGTCAGTTAACTAGTGAGTTGGTGACACAACATAATCATGAATCAAATAAAAAAAAACACAATTTTCAAAATTTGTAATGAATCAATTACTCAACTAAATTAACCGGTACAAAAATTGAGGTACAAAACATATTACTCGATTTAACTAACAAGTGAAAATAATAATAATAATAATAATAATAATAAGAAATTACTCACTCAATGTGATATGGGTATATTTAAAATGACAAAATATTATTTAAAAAGGTAATTTTCTAAACAATGATAAACCATTGTTAAATATCAAATTAAACTTATGATTTCAATAGTGCTAGTCGAACATCCTTATCATTGTCAACTTTCCTTTTTATTTTAATTTAATAAAAGATTAAAGATTAAATATTGGTAAAATATACCAACCAATGGGAATCCACCTTCTAAAATTTCATAAATCCTAACTCCTTTTATCACCTACAAACAACCACCCCCAATTCTCGGCAACAACCACTGCAACTTTCCTTTTGCCCTTTTAATCAAAATTAAATATGTGATTATTAAAAATTTGTTACCAAAAACATGTAAATCCGTTTCTATATTTCTCTGCCATTGAACCATCCTTAAGCTCACCTCCCTCACGTCAATTGAAAGCATAAAACAAAGAAATCCCTCATCACTTGTTTTGTCCGGCCAACAACAACCTTACTCCGGTGACAATACAAACTCCAACCACCATCATCCTTAATCCCTCTCTCCAGCTCCGCCGTCTGCTCACTCACGTCCGGCGACGAATAGCATCCCCGGCGAACCAGAAAACAGTCCGGCCACCTCTCTCGTTTGATCTCTCTCTCTCTCTAAAACAAGTGAAAGGTATAAACTTTAACCCTTTTGATTTTGGTATATATCTCATTCGTTTTGTTACGATTCCCAGTTCGTTCCTGTTTTGTTATCCTCGATGGCCGAAACCGAAACACACACACACGTGTGTGTTGTTTGTGGGGGTATGTAAATCGTATATGTGACCGGTTGGTGATCACCGACATTACTCCGGTGATGGTCGTCTTTTGTTGTCCAATATTCCGATCTCAAGCTTCAAACAAGCCTGACCAGTTTAATTTCTTAGTTGAGCCCAGTTATGTTTTGTTAGTCTAGCCCATCACATTTAGAAGCCCAGTTGATGTCTTAGCCATTTCGATTTAATTAAATCAACAAGTCCAAATCTATTGTTTTAATTAAATAAAAGTCAGATTCTTATGACAATAAATTAATTTGATAAATTAATATTTATTAGTTAATTATTATTTATCTGAATATAAATAATTCTGAAACTAGATTATTATGATCTATTATATGAGCACTAATTACTTATGTGAACACAAAAGCAAAATTGATTGTCACCAACATATCACTCAGTTAGTTTATCTTTTTATCCTTATAGGAAGCTAGTATCAATTGGTTGGAAATCATACGTTATCATTGCATTTTGCTAGCATTGCATCAGGTGAGTCCACAGCCCCACTTTTTATCGCATTTTTATATACTATTTTACAACAGGGGTGAAAAACATACAAATTCACTTTTACTATTCATATTTTATTGTGATGATACATTATTCAGAACATGACATTCAGTCCTTTATGCTCGAACTAAGACAAGATGTAGTGACATTGGTAGATGCCTACATACTGTAACCATTAGCTAGTTGCGACTAGACCCTGGATATGCAGATAGTACTATCGACTGAGACTCACCCTCCCACATTTGTTTGATCAGTTTTAACGGTCTACCGAACCGTCATGGGAGTGCATATCTTAGATTCAGTAACATCATTTTGGAGTTGTAGTTTGGTTATGGGCTTAGGGTCGACATTCTAACTCGAGGGTTTAGCTAACCTTAGAGGGATATCAGTTCATGTTATTTTTAAATATCCTTCTGAGGATATCAGTTTACACATATTTTTAATATCCTTTTGAGGATATTAGTTTATGCAATTTTATTAAATTATTTTACATGTCTCTACATGGTAAACATTATTTCAATATTTGCCTTTGGCAAATCATTTTCAAACATCATATCATCACAACAATAATATTTTTAGCCATGATGGCTCACAAACATTTTAGGTAACTCAAAACATTCTTTAAACCTGTGGATTCACTCAACAATTTTTGTTGATCATTTTACTTATGTTTTTCAGGTTATTCATTGAAGCATGAGTCTTAGTAGCAATGGATCATGAGCATGCATATTGTCAAGATGCCACGAACGCCTTTTCATTTCCAAACATTAATTTTTACTTTTAATCGTTTTCAATTACATTAAGTTTTGAGATGTACTTTAACTGAAATATTAATTGAAGTATTTTAAACATTTATTGTTTACGATAATCATAGTTGTGTTACTCATTAATGTTACATCCCGTTCTTCCGCAAATCATTTAATACTATAAAATCATTTTTGGCGGGGTGTGACAGTTACTCCCGTCGAGACTGTCATTATCATTTTCCTATTAAATAATATTAATGGAAATGCAAGTTCCATCCTGAAGGGTTTCATTGATACTGATTGACCTCATGGGTCAACCTCCTAGTCACTTGGTTCGAACCATGCTGACCAAGAACATGAACTTGTTCTTGACCAGTTAAAACCAACTAGCTGATTTAATCCCTAAATGCGGAACTGAGATTAAAGCTAATCCTTAAACCCTCAAGGATTGGGATCTTGGAGATCTAGATTTTGATTAACAATGAATGAAACCTTGTACGAAAACCCGAGCACACACACACACTTGTGTGTGTTCGTCGACTACCAAGAACCCTAGGGTTCTTGGTTGGCTTCGGTCGAACAAGAGGGGAGAAGGGAGAAAAGGTTTTCTCAAAACATACCTTAATCTTGCTTAAGTTAGTCCACTGATGATGAACACAACGAACGACCTTCTAGTTGATCCTTGTAATGATCTTCGAATCTTCAAGACTTGAAGAACACGAAGAACACGAAGAACAATTGAAGAACACAAAGGCTTGTGTTCTTCCTATGTTTCGGCCGAATATAGGGAGAGGGAGGGGGCTAGGGTTTCGGCCAAGTTGTGTGTCACAAAACAAGGGAACCCCAAGCCTTCTATTTATAATAGAAGGACTTTCAGTTAGGGCCCTTCTAGTTTAATTAAAATTAATCTCTAATTAAACTTATGCTTTTACATATTAAACCCTTGTAGTTTATCTAGTTATTATTGTTACACTTAATTATTAAATGTCTAGTATCATACACTTAATATTTCGGTACCCATATACACGAAATATATTCTTGTATTTATACTTTTAATAATTGATTATATAATGAACTTTATATAATCTAAACAATAATATTATCCAATTAATATATGATTTAATAGCTTTAAATCATATCATGGATAATCTATAATTAACACATTGTATATTTACTCAACTAGTAAATGTACAAATACTTGTATTAATTAGTTAGTTAAACTAATCTATTAATAAGTCAAACTTGACTTAATACTTAACTTGATTCATAAATGACTTATTATGAATCAATCCTCTTCCAAGTATCATTACATATCTTACTCGTATTACATGCACTCACCGGTGTGACCCTTTAGTGTTTCGTAGGCATGGATGTATCATAATAGGTTGACTAACTGTGCACATAAATCCTTCAGACTCCCACTTGTGCAAGTTTGTAACCTTTGTCTTAATGATACGAGCTACAGTGGCCTTCTAAATGGGCATGTAGGTAACCAACCCCATAAAAACAGCTTTGTGTAACCCAGGTGTAGTTTTTGAAAACTCTTTAATAGCGTCTCCTAGTAAAGAACACTATGTCTCTACTTCTTGGGCAACTATGTTAGGTTTGTCCCTTACAGCACGATATTTGTGACAACGAATACGAGCATGGTAGAAAATATCAACTCCTGTATTCGAAATCATTTCATGACTTCTTGATTCAAACTGTTGTGATAAACGACAAAGAACAAATCAGTTCGTTTGGGCATGGCCATGTACTTTCCAGTTATCTCATCATGTCAAAGGACCCATAAATATCTCTCCTAAAAAGGAGGTGCAATTGCCATCTTGTTATATTTTGGATTCAAAATACAAATTCCTTTGTACCCAGTAAAGCCTCGTATGACAACCATATTTCAGAATTGTCTAAGACGAACCAAAGCACATTAGTCAATGTATCCCAAACCAAATACCTCAGGCTTAAGGACAATCCTAGTGAATAATACTTCTGAATATTTCAACCACGAAGTATTATCACAGTGGTCAATCCAATATTCGTCGAGCTCTAACAGAATATCACCGATATTTGGTTTACACAAAACTTGTGTAGCTATCTTCGAAGAACTTCGAATCTACCACCAAATACCGCGATGACGTTAACGTCCCATCAAGGTTCCCACCAAGACGAGTAGTCACAGATTTATATCTTTTTGAATAAATAGACTTTTATTAATGGATGTTTGTAAAACATACAAATTCTGAATAACAATGATACTAACTCATGTACTATTCTTCACTGGACATAGATACTGAATTATTATAGGATCATTACTTATTCTTTGCGTTTGTGTTGATTGCTCAATGACTCTTGATTGTAACTTTTATCACTAATTACAATTAGTCATTTCTATTAAACTAAAGACATAAGACGAGTATTTATGAATACTATTACTTTTGTCTTTGCTAGATATTGTTCATGCAACATTTAGAACATATTCTAGTCTTGCTCTTTTTATATGATTCGGTAAACATAGGAGGATTGAAAAATTACTCCTTTAGTTTCTTGAATCTATAAAACTTGCCTTGTAACTAAATCTCCTTTAACTACTTGATTTGTAGATATTCTTACTAGTTAAAGAAATTTCCTTAAATGATTATCTTGTTCACTGGAATGTGAACATCCTATTAGATATGCAATAATTAGTCACAAGACTTGTGACCACGCTATTAGGTTTGCAATAATCTAATCAATGATCATTTGTTTCTCTTAACTCTTTGGCTAACGACTTGGTAAAACCTTGTTGTTAATGTCCTAACTAACTTTACTATATTCATTAGTACCTCTAGTGAATATGTTAGTCATAGCTCCTACTAAATTTTATGGAAATCAAGCATCACTTAAACTACTTCTTTTGACCTAGTCAAAACTTATAGTTTAATCCTTTAAGAATTAATCAATTATCAAAGTCATCCTTTGGATTTGCGAATATCCAACATTCCTGATAAGGGAATCATGACTTTCATTGATTATTGTATCTAACAAATATAAGACACTTGAAACGATACTTCCAATTCTCAAATGTATTAGTATCTTTTAAAAATCTTATTTAATGCCAAAGTCATTTCTTGGATTTCTTAAATATCAATTATTCCTATTAGGGAATTATGACTTGATTAAATATTGTATTTATTACAAGTATAGAAGACTTGCAATAATACCTTTTTAATTCTTAAATGTTTTAATATAGTTTGTCTCTTTAAGAGTTCATTTAATGTCTAAGTCATTTTACTTGGATTTTGAGAATATCCAATTATTCCTATTAAGGAACTATGACTTCATTAAATTCCTTTATTACAAGTATAAAAGACTTGTAACAATACTCTTTAAAGTCTATCTTGATTATATCCAATATAATCACACTATATTAATACTAATATTTAAAACTTACTATCATAAGTAACCATTACTTAAGATGTTTTAAATAAGTTCAATGTACTTTGAACTTTATGCTTTCCATAAAATCTCTTAAATAATTTAAAAGAAAAACTTCTAATTTCTAGTATCTAAGTATTGCTTCTAAGACATTATTTATCATACAACAATCAAACAAGTATAAAACACGAGATTATCAGTAAATCAAAACTTGACTTACAATCTAGTCATAAAACTTGACTAGTGTAATTATCACACATGCACACACATAATATAATTCAACCATGGATTCTTTATTAAAACTAAATAAAACCTTGTTTTAACATAAAATAAAATTATCCAACAAAAATGAAGATTGTTTTACTGAATCCATAAAGTACTGAATTATAAAAACTTGGTGCTCGTGGAATCACCATCTCATGCTGGTCACTTTCACTTTCCATATCCTCCTGCAATAAACGATTGCAAAAGTTAGATTACTCGTAATGTACTTTACAAGTATTATCAAGTGAATAAGAAGTGTGGTTGTGTTACCTGAGGAACTTGCGTTTCCTCCACCACCACTTGCACCCTTTGGACAATTCCTTTTCCAATACCCAGCCTCACCACACTTGAAGCACCGATTCTCGGTCCTCGCTGTGTTAGGCTTTACCTTCTTGACCTTTTATTTGACACCTTTACCATTTGGCATTCCTTGGTTAGGATTGGTCTTACCCTTTCCTTTACCACCATGCCCTTTTCTCTTCTTGCCACCACCACTGCTATTACCGATCATTAGAACATCCTTAGACTTAGTCCCCAAACTCAATTCAGCTGTCTTGAGCATGGAATGTAGCTCAGCAATGGATTTCTCCATATTATGCATATTGTAGTTGACCACAAAAGGCTTGTAGTCATCAGACAATGAATTGAGTATAGTGTCTGTTGCCATTTGCAACGGTATGGGGTGACCAAGTCTAGCCAGGTGATCCATGTGTCCTTTCATTTTCATGACGTGGGCACTCACCGGCGTTCCTTTGACCATCTTGCAAGAGTTGAAGGCTCGATTAATGTCGAACCTCTCAGTGCGAGCTTGTTCTTGAAATGAATCCCTAAGTTGCTGGATCATTTCAAATGCAGGCACATCCATAAGTCCTGCTTGTAATTCTGGACTCATGGTTGCGAGCATCAACCAGCTCACATCAAGCGCATCACTGACATGCTTATCATAAGCTTGTCTTGCTTCAGCTCTAGCATTAGCTGCAGGGACATTAGGTACTGCTCTTTCCAAGACATACCACTTTCTCTCATGCCAGAGCACAATGCGGAGATTGTGCTCCCAATTGAGAAAGTTTGACCCAGTCAACTTGTCTTTTTCAAGGATTGAGCGAAGTGAGAGATTGTTGGTACTTGTCGTTGTGGTTGTTGCTGCCATCTACAAATCAAACACAGTTTAATTAGTAATCATCAATTAACATTCTCTAAAATATATTATAAACCCATAATTAATATTTTAGGCCTAAGATCCATATATCACATTCTCGCCGCAAGGTTTGGGCACTTCCCGACGAGACATGCTATTTCTGGTAGGTAACATCCTTACCGATCATATTAAGACTTGACACGATTCCTAGGGGTCGTAGAATCTTTAGACTTATAACTTATTACAACTTTGTACAATTTAATTGTACATTTCTAAGTTAGTAATAAGTCTAGTATGTTTATTCTACTCAAGTACTTTTTGGGCCGGGACTCCCGATTATCACCAAAGTAGATCAGACCATCTAAGATAGTACGATGCTCTACGCCGGGACTCCCGATTATCACAGAACCTTACGCACCCTAACACTCGCAATGATTTGAATCCATATCTAAGGTTCTTTATCCTTACAATATGAATATCGTTGAACAAGTGAGGTGTTCCATTAGGTGGATAGTACTTAAATCTAAGATTTTCTTGGGTTTGTTTAAGTATTGAACTAAACTTAAACCTTTATTCCAATCTTAATTCTTATTTAAAATTTGTGACTTGTGAATTCAAGAATTCAACAAGACACCTTTTTAAATCTTAAGAACTTTTCTTGAAACTTATAGTTTCAAGAATTACGCGACTTATATGTATACCTAAAACGAGGTGTACAAAACGTTTTACTAGGTTTTGTGGAAAACCTTATCTAGGATAAAACTTACTTGTTTTATCTTTCTTGAAAAACTTAAAACTTATGTTAAACTTTTTAATCCTTTTACGATTCATAAACTTGAATCATAAATCTAGTTTAACACACCTAGTTTTTCATATGTTTAATAATGAAATCAAACATTTGTTTTGACTTATTAGATTCGACCAAAACTTATGTCTTGACGACACATCTATAAACTTTGTGATTTTCGTGTAGCTCCCACTAGCTCCAACAACCATGATGGAACTTAAGCAAGCACAATCACCGGTTTATACTTGGTGAAACTAATAACCTTATTATATAAAGACTATATGTAATAATTCTTAGTTTGTTTAAACCTTTCTTATATTTAACTTGAATTAGTTAAATATAGGTTCTAAAGTTATCTTGTTATTTAGCTCTTGATCATTAATCTAGTATCTTACATAACTTGTAAAATACTTATATTATACTTGTATAATTATCTAGTTATAATAACTTATAACTTTATACACCTTATAATGATAATATATAACTTTGTATATTCTAGTTTATCATATAATCTCAACTTGTACAATTTCTAGCTATAATGAAATCATAACTTCGTACTTTTTAGTTTTAATTATATAATTAACTTACACAATAACTAGTTATATTATTAACCTTTAAAGATCAAAATAACATTATCTTCTTAATGTTCCATTTAATCTTGTATTTAATATATATACATATATATTTACTTTTAAAATAAACTTGTAAAATTCTAATAAGAATATTACATCTAATTTATACATATGTATTTTAACTCAAACTAATTAAAATACGTATAAACTACTTTATTTATTAAAATTCATTTTACCTTTTTAAATATTTAAAATTCGAAATTATATATATATATATATATATATATATATATATATATAAACAAATACATCTTGTTAATTTCTTGAACTAAAAATTAACACTTCTTTTAATTCTCATTAATTAGTCTAACCCTAATCTTGTTCTTGATCAATCAAAACTAGGGTTTTGATTTACTTGATCAAAGACATTATTTATTAAAAGATTAATTCTAATCAATCCTATTTAAACAATAAACTTTGTTCAAATCCTAGGATAGATTATAACCTTAATAAATTTATTTAGACTTTTATTTAAACCTTTTAGACAATAAACTTTGTCTAGATTTCTAGGTTTAAAGAACTAGTTTCAATAAATCTATTAAAATAATAATTAAACCTATTAAACATAAACTTGTTTAATTATCTAGGTTTTAGATTATTAACCTAATTAATTCTTTTAAATAATTAAACTCAAACTAGTTTAAAGTTCTAGCGTTCAAGATTACATCTAGGGTTTTTCCAAAAAAATCCTTAAACCCTAGGAAACTTTTCCACCAGTTAAACTAGGCTATTTTAACAAACTTGGTGTCCAAGTAACCTCCTTGATCACGAAATCTTGAGGAAAAATGAAAGGATCCTTTTTGATCAATTAAACCAAAACTTGGTTTAACATGCTTGATCCTAGATTTTGAAGATCAAATGTAATTAAGGAAAGAATCCTCTTGATCAAAAATTTTGACAATCTTGATCCTAGGGTTCTTTGATTTTTCGGAAATTTTAGGGTTAGGGAAAGAAACCTTTTGATCAATTAAACTAAACTAGTTTAATGTTATTGATCCTAGGGTTCTTTACACTTGTTCGAAATTTCTAGGGTTTTTTTTTCTAGAATCCTTTTGACCAATTAAACTTAACTAGTTTAACATACTTGGTCCTAGGGTTCTTACCCTATTCGAACATTAAGAAGAAGAAGAAGTTTGGAACAAAAAAAACTTTAATAAAAAATAAACAAACAAACTTTGTTAATCTAGTTTATATCTCTAAACCAACGCTCTGATACCACTGAAGGGTTTCTGTAACGCCTTAAAAATTTATGTAATGGAACTAATTACTTTTTATTAAACAATTACATGGTATTTATTTATCTGAGACTTATACGTGTTATGTGCTTTTATGTGTATTTAATTCGAGTAAAATAAATACGCATCTATTCTTTAATAACAAAAGTGTCATTAAATTGGTGTTTAATTAATCGCGAGGATTAATTATGTAATAACTATAGTGTTATTAACTTCTTGAGAAATTACCTATGGACTACTTAAATGTGCCGTGACAATTAATCCCGAGTTTAGCTAATTAACTTAGACGTTATTTATTCTGAGGCCGGCCGATAAGCCAAGGCCTTAATCTCGTTTTTACTTAATTCCTGTTCCTTTTTCCTTTTTTTTTTCTTTTTTGCTTAAGTCAAGTGAGCTAGCAATCTTGTTTCTTCCTTCTTACGTATTCAAGCTCTAGCCAATCTTGTGGCCTGGTGGATCAACCAAATGGGATTAAGGGCTCAGCCCGTTTTGCTTGTTAAATAGATACCGAACACCATGATCCATTTTAAGCCCATCCGGTTGAGTAGAGGCTTGGAGCCCTGCGATTCTCTTGGAAACTAAGTCCCGCTATTTTGGTCAATTATTCCCTCTTCAATTCACAATTAATACCGAATACCCCTAACCCTATTCCACATTCGATTGCCTCATGTTCACTGCCTCCTTCTTGTTTTCGATCAAGCCATCACTGAGTTTTCATTGTTCCGATCGTAGAGAATTGCAGCCAAGAATATCCCCACTTCGTCGCCAGGGAGACAGGAACTTCCAAGCTCTGTTGCTCCGAGTGATAACTTGGTTTCGGTAGTACCTTGCACTCTTCTTTTGGTTTATTCCGTTTCCATTGTTCTTGTTTTTAATGCTCGTGTTTTTGGTGGCTTCGGACGTGTAGCAGAGCAGTGGAGATCGAGCAGGAAGAGTGTTGAGCAAAACACTGTTCGAGTTTCAAACCTTCAATAACCGAGCCAAATTGTTGCTCTCCATTCGGTAGTCCTAATTCTAGTTAATCATAGATTTGTTTCTATTGCTGTTATGTTACTAATGTCGTGACTTGTTAGAGCTTCGGCAGGGAGAGTGCCGAGCCATTGGAGGCTCGGTTTCGTGCTTAACTCTTGATGATTTATGATATCGGTGTTGTAGTAGTTGTCTAATTTCCGTTTTACTCAGTATTATCATCGAGTCAAGCTTATTGAAACTGACCTTTTCTGTTTGAGCTGTTTTGACCAATCATCGTTTGGGGTGTTGGAAGTTTTTGGTTCTTTTAAACGATTAATCGCTGTATCCGTAGTCTCAAGCTTTAATTTTTTTGAACTGGTTCGTTTCCACTCCTAATCATCTCGTGTAGCCGCTGTTGGTTAGCTACTGTTTCTGGTATAATGTCGGGATGGGATTGTATAGAACCGTTGTTGAATTGGCTAAACGTTTTTATAATCGAAAACCGGAAATCGAACCTTTAGGTTCTTGGGTTCCTAAACGAATTAGATTTTTAACAAAAGACTAAATGAAAAGGTGAGCAGATTTCGGAAGTTTTAAATGAGTCTCGGGACTGGTCGGGCGTCTCGAGGATATACGGGTTGATGTCGGGATTCAAAACGGGGTTTTTTTTTTTTAATATCAAACCAATTTTTGGCAGAATCTGCTCCCCGAATTCGGGGCTGCTTTTAACACACATAAAACACTATTTTGGATTTTTGGCCCGTGCAGGTCTCTAGTTTTCTGAGTCCTCCTTCCAATGCCGCTGACTGCTCATTAATCTGATTTACGGTTTGAAAGTTATCGCTGTTTAAATAAACCATCGCAGAATAGTTTTCGGTTCAGCTATCCTGTCTTGTAAGCCTGTTTTGAGCCCTTGCTGTTTGGATTCAGCTTCCGAGGTCTTCTGTCAAATTGTAGTACTGTGAGTAATTTAGCCACTGTAAAATTTTGAGTAAAATCTAGTGAGCGGTTTGAGAGTTATGGCCGTTCCCGCGAAAGTGCTGTGTGCTGTCTAATTTCTGCTGAAACAACCTTTAAGCCTAATTCTAACCCGAGCTTCCTTGTACTTTGTAGGACCTTCTAGGAACTGTTAGAGACGCTCTTCTGTACCAAGGATATTTAGGAGCTTGCGGTTATTCGAGGTGTGTAATCTCACTATAAACTTGTACTTACTTTCGATTCATGATTATGTGTTATATGTTATGAATTGTCTTGTTGATTGAGCTTGAGTATTGGTTGTTCGATTTATCTGAGTTACCTGTGATTTGAGTTATTTGTGATCTGAGTTATCTGAGTTCTGAGTTCTTGAGTTAAAACATTAAACATAATATACTTGACTTGACACCGAAGAGCACTTGTGTCAGATGTTTGTCTTGGCACCGAAGAGTACTGGTGCCAGACGTTTTGACTCAACACCGAAGAGTACAGGTGTTGAGCCTTGAATGGTGTGAGGCGGGTCGAGGTTGATCTCTCAGCCCAAGTCACACCGGCGCGCTATATAAATTAAAATCTGAGAAATAAACTTGAGTAATTGAGAATTGAGTAGAGTCTTTAGGGATCACTTATGTGACTTGAGTTGTTTGTATTTATTTGTTTATTTTGATATTATTCACTCAGCGGTGGCTGACCCCAAACACTCCCCCCCATTTTGCAGGTACTAGAAAGGGCAAAGAGAAGGTCAACGGTTGATGGGTTGCACTTCGATTTCATATTTGGATTTGGAATTTTAAATGCGTGTTTTGAGTCAAACATAATTTTTAAACCTTTTTATTTATTTCCGCACTAAAGACCACGAGACGGATTTATATTTTTATTAATGTGATGGGACCTTTTTATTACTTGTACTTGGGGAAATTTTACTATTTAATGTTTTAAAAATTTTCAAATTTCCCTTGATTTTTGGGATGTGCCAAGTTGGTTTCAGAGCTGTGGCTTGAGAGAATTGGGTTTACAAGGGGTGGATTCCAAACTCAAGTCGAAGCCTGAGTTTTCAAAATGAGTTTTCGAAAATATTTTTATGAGTCCAAATCCAAATCGAGAAGCAGAACGTCACGACAACCTTATGCCTCTAGTACTTTAAATTTCAAGTTATTTACTTTATTATAAACGTCGCGAGTGACGCTAACTATTAAGAGGATACTAGAGATTTGACTCGAGATGAGCGTGAACCGTTCGGCTATATATATATATATATATATATATATATATATATATATATATATATATATATATATATATATATATATATATATATATATATATATATATATATATATATATATGCTATATAATTACTGTGGTGATTTACGTGATTATGTGGATGGTATGAGGATGGGAGATCGTGGAATTTTTGAAACTGACTCGAAACCATGACGTGGGTAGGTGCGGATAATAATAGTGGGCCCCTATTATTATACGCACATGAATCATGCCTATGTTTCGAAAAGGATTCAAGGAGACCATTCGTCAAGCATCTAAGTATCATTAAAATTCCCAATTCTTATATAAACCTTCTTTTATATAGCAAATGGCACGTAGCAGACCTACCTCCGAGGAGATTCGCAACATGATTGATGAGGCGTTGGGACAGAGACTACCGGAAATGTTTCAACAGATGTTCACTAAGATAACTGGACAGGTCGACACCCTGATGGAGGAGCGGCTCACAAACCATGCCGTAGCAGGCACTCAACAACGACCACCGAAGGAGTTCTCCTACCGTGACTTCTCCGTTTGTTCGCCGCCATAGTTTTATGGAGAGACTGACCCTAAGGTTGCTATTCGATGGCTCGCCGACGTAGAAAAAGTGTTCCGAGTCTCCAAGTGCCCAACGAACCTGCGAACTACCTATGCGTCACATTTGTTGAAGAAAGCGCCAAATGACTGGTGGGAGGAAATAACAACAAAACTGACCGAGGAGGAACTGAATGCTATCACCTAGGAAGCATTTTCTGAGCAATTCAAGAAATAGTATGTACCGCGCGCCGAGGTGGAGAGGCTTACGAGAGACTTCCTGGAGCTCAAACAGACTACAGAGTCGGTGAATAAGATTACCGTAAAATTTCGTGAGTTGGCCGCTTTTTGTCCTGACCATGTGGCTACTGAGGAGATGAAGATGACGCACTATAAGTCCATGCTGCGAAGTGACATCAGAGAATTCATGAGTATAGTGCCTCGAAACACACTGGAGGAGAAGATAGACACGGCCCGTGACCGGGAGATAGAGCTAGACCTGCAGAAACGTGAAAACAAGAGATCAGCACCTGCTACTACTGGTAACGTGACACAGGGGAACCGCAAGCAGCATAAGATCGAGTTTAAGCCCTACAGTGGGGGCAATGCTTTCAAAGGCTCTGGTGGTAATGCTCGTGGGGGTATGAAGGGGAATGATGAGAGAAGAGATGTTAGAGGTGGCGGTTCCAATGGAGGGAAGCTTGAGCTGATGTGTTACAAGTGTGGACAGAGGGGAAATATGGCTAATGATTGCACCGTCAAGGGATCGATATGTTTCTATTGTCGCAAGGAAGGTCACGTGAAGACTGAGTGCCCGTAATTGCAGGGTAAAGGTACGAGAATTACCCATTTGTTTATTTATTTATTTTTTCTTTTTTTTCCTTTGTGTTATACGTGTGATAACGATGGGTGATATGTGATTGAATTATTAGAAGGGGGTGGATCCGGGGTGGTGAGAAACCCTGCTCCAGCTACCTTAAGGATTACCGACGGAGTACAGACCAGAGCTCGGGGGCGAGCTTATACCATGACCGGGGAGGAGGCAAAGAGGGCCCCTAACGCCGTTGCTGGTACCATTTCTTTTATACTTGAGCAACATTATTTGAGTTATAATGCTTGTGATGAGACTATTATATGCATATGTGAGATTTTATGTGTATTATATGATAGGTACATTTCGTGTGAACAATGTGCCTGCTTTTGTGCTGTTTGATAGTGGGGCCACTCACTCTTTTGTGTCTTATGCTTTTAGCACTCTGTTGAACCATAGTGTAGGGGACCTGAGAATGCCTTTGACGATAGATGTAGCTAATGATAAGACTCTTTCCGTGACGAAAGTATACCGTGACTGCACAATTGAACTGTGCGGGGAGAAATTCCCCATTGATCTTATTCCTATCGCCATGCGAGAGCTGTGCGTCATAGTGGGGATGGATTGGATGTCAGAGTACCGTGCCGAGATTCTATGCCACAGCAAACAAATCTGTATCAAACCTCCAAGTGGAGTTGAACTATTGGTTCAGGGGGATGTCGACAGATTGGTGCCGGCACTGTGTTCGGCTGTGAGAGCAAGGAGGCTGTTGGGTCACAACAACCCTGGTTTATAATGTTAATTGATAGATTGTTATACTTAGAGAAATATTAAAGTGATAACACAAGAATATAGTCAATGTATAAATCCACTAAGTGTGGTATGCTGCGGAAAAGCAATACCACTGATCAATTACAAAAGATGTGAATGTGTAAAGTAAATTGGTAAGTACTCCTTTGCAAGATGATCTCTATTTATAATGTTATAGAGATCTTACATAATGAGCAAAGGAGTAACCGAAGGACTAAGCAAGGAAAATGACTAAGATCAAGGGATTTGATCTTAGTCCGTTACTATACTGAGTATCACTCAGTCCTTCTACTCAGTATCATTATCTGATACTGAGTACTGATACTGAGTTCCAATACTGATCACTCAGTATCAGACCTAAAACTTAGCTATATTATTCTACATATAAGTTAAAGCTAGTCTAGGTTGTTTTGTTATCTTAAGATCCAAAGGGGTAAGGCTTTTTGCCTTAACAATCTCCCCCTATCTAATGATAACAAAACAGTTACAAAGAGAAAACTAAACAAAATAAGCTACAGGCTGCAAAGTCTTCTTCTTTAGTCTTTGTTGATCGATTCAAACTCGTAGAAGACTTCTTTCTTCACATGGATGAACTCTTCTCTTTTCTTCAGTTCATCTTGCCTGTTGTTTAGTACAGCAACTATCTTTTTTCTAAACCAAGCATCTTCTTTCTTGGTTATCATCCATTTAAGGCCCACCAAATGGCTGATAGGAGCTTTTGCCAAATCAGCTTCAGTAATGAAGCATTCCTTGTCATCTGAGTCAGTATACATATATCCAGATGTTGGATATATGGTACTCTTTTGATCCTGAAAAATGAGATTAGGGGGAACAGTATATGTGGGAATTATTCTGAAAGTATTAAGACACTCAGGTTTGTTGTTCCTCATAGCTTCAGTCATCACACTGAGTGCCCTGTATTCTGCTGCATAAAGAATGCCTTTTTCATAGCATATAGCAGATACAGCCCAGATTTCATCCATCATTACTTGGGCTTCAGAAGATCTTGAAGGCATTTCCTTGATCAATCTAGCAATTTTTATCCAATCATGAAGTCCCATATTTTGAATGTCATGGAGGAGAAACTTCATTGGAGGACTGACTGGCCCAGTGCAAGTTGCAACAATTGAATTATCAACAGTTTTGACCTTTATTTTGTTGACAAACTCATTTAGCCAGTATATGTCTCTTACAGTTGGAAATGCTTTCTTCCTCAGCATACTCATCCTTGTTTCCCTATATCTTGCTCTTTGTGCCACAATGTTCCAGTACTGTTCAAGTAATTCATCTCCAGTTCTTCTTACAGTACGAGATCTTCTTGGAACATCTTCAGACTCAGATTCAGGTTCTTCCTTAACAGGGAAGAACTTTTGGGCCTCAATCTCATCCTCAGCTTCACTCTTTCCCTCAGTAGACTGAGCAGATCTTCTAGGTCTTGAGATCAGAGGAGCTGGATCTTGTTCTTCACTAGATTCTGAGGACATAACCACATTTGTCATTCTTCTGGTTATTGGTCTTTTACGAATTATAGAAGGTCCTTCAGCTTGAGATGAGATAGATTTTCTTGTATGCTCTTCATCATCTGAGAATGATGATGAAGAAGTTTCTTTATTTGCTTCATCTAATGCAAAGTTTAAAAAATCTTCTGATTCCACTGGATGTTCTTCATCTTCATCATCAGCAATGGGCCACACAAAAGGTCTATAGACCACAATTTGTAAGTTATTTTCTTCTAGAGCAGGTGGCTCAGTATAAACTTGCTGTGGTTGGTCAGTATGAGTCTCCCCCTGAGCAGATGACTCAAGTGGGTCTTGAACTTGTAATTCTGACCTTGTTCTTTGTCTTCTTCTCTCATACTGAATGCGAAATGGCTCAGTATGAGGGCTTTGCTGATGTTCTTGTTCTTGTTGTGGAGGTTGATCTTCATTCAATTTTCTTCTTTTCTCCCCCTGAGCAGATGGCTCAGTTTGATCAACCTCAGTATTTCTTTGTCTCTTCTCCCCCTTTTTGTTATCATTTGATGAGGAGGGAAGAGGATCAGTATCACCACCCATGTCCCCTTCAGGTTGTTCAAGAGTAGGGGAGGGCATGGGCTCAGTTGCAGCATCAGTATCACCAGCACCTCCTTCTCCTTCTTCATTGTGATCACCATGTGAACCTGGTGGAGTTTGTGGAGGCTGCTGTGGTTGTTGAAGGAGTGATACTGACTGTTTTATTAAGTCAATATCACCACTCATCTTGTCCATTCTGGCTAGTATTACATTTTGAGTTTGTTGGATGGCCAGAATGTGCTGCATGATTGCTTGCAGAGTCACTTGATCTGCTGCAGCTTGAGATGCCTGAATACCCTGCACAGATGGTGCTAAAGAAACAAAAATATAAAACTGGTTAGAATGAAAGGTTTATCAAATAGAATTGTGGTGTTGTTTAATTCTACAATCATTTAAACAGAGTCTGTGAAGTCTGTATTTCATCTGGTATTGGATGAAATATTGTGGACTTGTGCATAGCATGTGTAAGAAGATTTTAGTAAAGGTGAGTGTGAAAATTTAAGTAGCTCAGTATAGAATAAGTCACATTTACTAAAAGGTTTGGGTGTGGGAATTCGAAGCCTGGGATGTGCTTCTTGTTATTTTCAATGTTTATCACTCGGTATTAGAGTGATAACAGAAATGTGGCTAAACCCCATTGGATATTTTTAGATTTTGTGGCTTAAGGGTTTGGGATCATTTCTTGAATGATGCTACCCAACTCAAAAATAAGTTGGACATCATTCAAGCAGTACCAGTGGGTGTCAGTATGACATCAACCACCATTGTCTCTTTAAATGTTGAGACAACTGTAGACTGACAATGATCAATTTAGTGTGCTCAGTATATGAATTTTGCATAGCAGCAGTGGGCTAGCTATGTTGGCCATAAGAGAATTTATATTTGAAAGATCGTTTGAGACTTTGGTCAGTATTGAGTTGGTACTGGCCAATACTTAGTCTCTATTTGGGAATGAAATATATATATATAAGTTTAAGGGCTTTTTAGAAATTCATACCTGAGACTCTGTCAGATTCCCTTCGAGCATCTGTAGAGGTCGGTGCAGGATCATGTGTTTGTTGATGTGCAGCACCAACATCTTCAATACCGACCTCTCTGTCATGCTGAGCACCTTCCAGTGCAGTTCGTGCATATTGAATCTCCACATCAAGAGGAACATGAGGTTCCTCAATTTGTTGAGCAGGTGGAGCTTGTTCTGGTCCTGGAAGGTCAGCGGTGGCGGCAATAAAGCTTTGGGCTTGAATAGATGCAGTTAATGATGGAACATTTGCAGGCTGCACCTCCTCAGATGATAGGTTGCCCATAATGATAGGAGAAACATTCCTTCTTCTTCTTCGAAGGACCAGTGGTGTGTCTTCTGAGGACTCAGTTTCAAGAATGTTTTCAATATGAGGAGCAGCAAGATTTTGTGCAGGTGGAGAGATAGTTGGTTCTTGAACTTGTGGGACATCCTGCATCTCAATATCTTGACCTGCCTGTGCTCCATTTCCACTATCATCATCATCATTGTCTGACTCAGTATCAGACAGATCTTCTTCATCATTTATATGTTCTTGAACAATGGCCCACATAGGAGGACTTAGAAGAGGTTCTCCTTCTCTTGGTCTGTAAAAGAAAATCTTCTCACTGAGTGGAGGAAGATCAACTCTTGGGCTGTGAAAATCATCATAAATCTGTGTGGGCATTGAGTGTTGAAAAATGAGTGATAGAAATCTGCAGAAAGGGACATTGCATTCCCTTGTATTTGCTCGAACCAGTGTAGCTAATTCATTGAAAATTAGGCGAGCATAATCAATATTTCTTCCATAGTACAGAGCATGTACTATTTGCATCCCAAATTCGTTTATTTGGTCCAAAGCTCCCGTCTTGTGGGTCATACATCGAATGATTGTTGTGATAAGAATACCCCACATAGGACCAAATTCATTTCTTTTGATTGTGCCCGTTGTTCCTCTTCGACCCAGAAAAGGCAGTACAGAGCGTGCCTCTGATCGATCAACAAATGGGTCATACTGAGCTTGGGCCGGAAGTCTCAGTGCTTCACGAATGATTGCAGTAGAAACAAATGCCCTTCTTTGATCTCGAATTACCCACCCAGCAATCATATCTGGAGAATCGAGTGTAGCAGAGTACCAAAACTCGCATAGCATCTCTGGGTAAATTGCTCGAGGAGACAAGGTCAGTGCACGAGCAATTGGGCAATTTTTTAGAAAAATCACAATGTTTGTGAAATCTTGGCATGCCCAGGCTTGAGGAATATTGAAATTTGCTGTGATGTTGTTCCTCGCAAACCTGGGTACTTCATTATTTCGGAATTGGATTTCCGATTGAACGTCTGGAGCAACAAAAGTGTAATTTGCCATCTGTGATTTTGATTTGAAAGAATTTGCTTGCTAAGAGAAATTGAAATCGTTAATCGCAGAGAGAATTGAAGATGAAAGAAAGAAATAACAGTTTAAAAAAAATTTGAAGTAAAAAAAAACGGTTATTTATAGGAGATTTGAAAGATAAATAAGGTATTGGGAAGTAAAAACGGCTGATTTGACTGCCTTATCCTCTGCCAACGGTAACTTTCCTATTAAGAAAAGTTACCGTTTGAGCAGTATGAGGATTAAAGTCGGTGTAAGAGCCGTCATACCCCAATACCGAGTAAAAAAAAATTAATTTTTTTTTTTTTTTTTTTAAAAATTTTAAAAAATATAAAAACAATTAATTTACTCTTGAAATTAACAAAAAAAATAAAAATTTTAAATTTTGATGATAACAGACTAGTGATACTGAGTGGTCAGTATCAACAGGAGTGATACTGAGCGCTCAGTTTTTAAAGAATTTTAATAAAGATTAAGGATTTAACATACCTAATTGCCCTAGTAGATACATAAACCTTTCCTCAGGAAGAGGTTTAGTAAATACATCAGCCAATTGTTCATTTGTGGGTACATAATCTACCTCAACCTTACCTTTTTCCACATTATCTCGAATAAAGTGGTGTCTGATATCAATGTGCTTGGTTTTGGAGTGATAGACTGGGTTCTCTGTGATAGCAATAGCACTCTTGTTATCACAATGAATAGGAGTCTTATGAAAGGTGAACCCATAGTCTAAGAGTTGATACTGCATCCATAATAATTGAGCACAACAACTTCCTGCAGCAACATATTCTGCTTCTGCTGTGGAAGTTGCTACTGAATTTTGTTTCTTGGATGACCAGCCAACTAATCTTCCACCTAGGAATTGACATCCTCCACTTGTGCTCTTTCTGTCCAATCTAGAACCTGCAAAATCTGCATCTGTGTACCCTTCAAGGTCAAAGTTTGAGTCTTTGGGATACCAAAGACCCAGGTTAGGAGTACCTGTAAGATATCTAAAGATGCGCTTAACTGCTTTCATGTGTGATTCTTTAGGATCAGCCTGATACCGAGCACACAAACATGTGGCAAACATGATATCAGGCCTACTAGCAGTTAAGTAAAGTAAGGAACCAATCATACCTCGGTATGTGGATTGACATACTGGTTTACCAGTTTCATCCTTACTTATCTTATCCTGAGTACCCATAGGAGTGTGCATGGAAGATAAATTTTCAAAGTTGTATTTCTTTAACATGTCATGCACATACTTACTTTGATTTATAAAAGTGCCATCAGGCTTTTGTTCAACTTGTAAACCAAGAAAGTAAGTAAGTTCTCCCATCATACTCATCTGATACTGAGTTGACATTATCTTAGCAAACCAGTCACACATTGACTTGTCAGTGGAACCAAAGATAATGTCATCTACATATATCTGAATGAGTAAGATGTCAGAACCTTTCCTTTTTGAAAATAAAGTTTTATCAATTTTACCTCTTGTAAACTTATTTTCAATAAGATACTCAGACAGGGTATCATACCAGGCTCTTGGAGCTTGTTTGAGCCCATATAGAGCTTTATCAAGCTTGAAAACATAATGAGGAAATTTGGGATCAACAAAACCTGGAGGTTGTTTAACATAAACTTCTTCTTGTAGTTTTCCATTTAGAAAAGCACTTTTGACATCCATCTGATAAACTTTGAAATTCTTAAAGGCTGCATATGCAAGATACAACCTAATAGCTTCAATTCTTGCAACTGGTGCAAAAGTTTCATCATAGTCAATGCCTTCTTCTTGCCTGTAACCTTGAGCAACTAACCTTGCTTTGTTTCTGATGACAACACCATCCTTGTCCATCTTGTTTCTAAACACCCACTTAGTACCAATAATAGTTTTGCCAGAAGGAGGTGGTACTAAGTTCCAAACTTTGTTTCTTTCAAACTCTGTGAGCTCTTCTTGCATAGCCTCTACCCAATCTTCATCTAATAGAGCTTCATCAGCTTTCTTTGGTTCAATGGTAGATAGAAAACTTGAGAAGAAACAAAAGTTTGCAGTTGCTTGGGTTGGAAATTCTAATTTTCTTCTTGTTTGGACACCTTCTTCAATAGGACCAATAATGTTTGAGTGTGGATGGTCTCTGTGTTCCCTTAAATTGTTTCCTAAGGGAGCATTTGAAATAAGATCAACAATATCTTGTTGATTTGGTGTGTTGTCTGTCTGATACTGAGTGGAATTCTGATCAGTATGAGACAGTGCAGGTTGCTGTTCATCTTCATTTTGCAGAGTTGATGTGGATTCTTGTGAAGTGTTGGATGTTTCACCTTCTTCATAAATAGAGTGGTTCAGATCATTAGTTGGAAACTCAGTATGACGGTCCTCTGATATGGGAACCTCAGTATTAGACGAATTTGAGTGATACTGAGTTTGAACTTGATCAGTTTCATTAAACTTATTAGGAATAAAGTGTGGATGAAACTTAGGCTGTTCAGCAATGGAGTGTTCTGGATTGCATAGAATATCTATGCCACTTATGTCTTCACTTGCTGAGGTAGAATGCTCATTCTGATCTTCATCGAATGTGACATGAATGGATTCTACAATCATCTTGGTTGAGATGATATACACTCTGAAAGCTTTGGAGTGTGGAGAGTAGCCCATGAACACACCTTCATTTGCTTTGGGAGCAAATTTATTTAGATTTTGTTTTGTACTGAGTACAAAACATTTACTCCCAAAGATGTGGAAATATTCCACATTAGGAATCTTGCCATTGTATAACTCATATGGAGTCTTCAGATGTCTTTGGACTATAGTGGCTCTATTCTGAGTGAAATTTGCACAGTTTACAGCTTCAGCCCAGAAACTCAGTGCCAGTCCAGCATGGCATAATAAAGTTCTTGCAGCTTCAATCAGTGTTCTGTTCTTTCTTTCTACAACACCATTTTGTTGGGGTGTGTAGGCTGCAGAGAAGTTTTGAATGATTCCTTTTTCTTCACAGAAATCTGCTAATACTGAGTTCTTAAATTCAGTACCATGGTCACTTCTAAGTTGCTTGACCTTGTTGCCTTTTTGAAGTTCCTCTCTTTTTATAAAGGCAATGATTTCTGTTGTTGCATCTGACTTAGTCTTGAGGAAGATGACCAAGTATATCTTGAGAATTCATCAACTAAGACTAGAGTATAGATCTTTTTGGCCAAAGATGGTGTGCTGATGGGACCAAAAAGATCCATATGTATCATAGTAAGAGGTTCATTGATGGAATGATTGACTTTTGACTTGAATGAACTCTTCTTCTTCTTGCCCATTTCACATGCTGAGCATAACTTATCTTTTGAATAATTAATTGTGGGCAATCCTCTCACCAGTTTCTTCATACTGAGCTCGTTGATATTTCTAAAATTTATGTGAGAGAGTTTCTTGTGCCATAGCCAATGTAATTCTGGCTTGACTTTAGAAAGCAGGCATACTCGAATAGTTGGGTCTATTTCAGACAGGTTGACCACATATACGTCTTTTTCTCTTCTAGCAATGAGTACAGGCTGCCCTTTATCATTGTAGATGATTCCTGCAACCTTTCTGAATCGAGATTCATTGTCATCATCACACATCTGGCTAATACTGAGCAGATTGTGTTTAAGACCCTCTACATAGGCAACTCTTTTAAAAGTTATGTTGCCTGCCTTGATCACACCATAACCTCTTGTCTTTCCCACCGAGTCATCTCCAAACTTGACAGAAGGACCCTTCTCTGGAGTATAATTAAGAAGGTATTCCATACTGCCTGTCATGTGTCTTGAGCATCCACTATCTAAGTACCACTTTCTGTCACCCTGCACAAGACACAAAATAAGAATTAGTTCTTTTTAGGAACCCATTTTTGAATGGGACCTTTGGTGGGATAAACACAATTTGACTTGATCTCTTTAGGTGGAGAGGTCGGTATCACTTCAGGGGTAACTTTAGAAGTTTTCTTTGGTGATACTGACTTAGTTTCTCTCCTTTTCTTTGGTACTGAGTACCTAGGGCTTGAGAGATCAGTCCAGCATTCATCTCCCTTATGACCAGTATGATGACATCTATAACATTTTCTAGGTCTATTTCTAAACATATTTTCATATGGTATTTTAGAAAAAATGTTTCACTTTTGGTAGGTCAGTATGAACGAGTTTTGCAAATTGTTTACTTAAAGATTTGACCTGATCACCAAGTGTTTTTAAAACATTAATTTTGTTATTTCTAATAGATGCATTAATATTGTTTTTAACTGGTTTAGGAGATGGATGATCTGGTTGTTTATTTTTATTTGGCAGAGAAGTCTTTCTAATTTTATTAGTGGTAGGCTTCTTGTCTTTGCCAACTAAGGACCTAGTTGAAGTTGTCTTTTGTTTATCATGTTTTGAAGGGACAACTTTAACAGATACTTTAGATGTCTCAGTATTTGATGTTTCTGTTCCTGCACCTTCAGTTTTTGATGAAACATGTGAGATAGAAGTTGTTTTATTATCATTATATAATTCAAAAGTTGTTGTATTAAATAATAATTCAAAAGGTGGAACAGCAGAAGTGTCATACTGAACTATTGGTAGCTCGGTATCAGAAATTTCTGTTATTTGAAATTCAATACTGAGTTCTTGTAGCTCAGTATAGCACTTTGAGCAGATGGAAGGACCAATAGGTTTTTCTAAAATTTCATTTTCTTCATCATCTGACTCAGTTTGACATCCAACTTCACATAAAGTTTTAGCTTTTACAAAATTAATAGGGTTCATAGTAGAAAACTCTTCAAATAAATCAGCAAAATTGTTCCTGCTTTTAAATTGAGGATCAACACCAAGTGCAGCCCTCACATTTTCTGGAAATTGTTCATTTAAACATTTATTTAATTTTATTGAAGCATTTCCCCAAGATTTACACTGTTTTTCAAATTTCTCTTTTTCAAGTTTGTGTAAATGAGCTTTATCAGCTAATCTTTGGTTAATGTCTTTTAAATCTGAAAAATTTAATTCTAAATCTTTATATTTTGCTAGTTTATCCAAGTTTTCATTATTTACCCTTTCAAGTTCTTTAATTGTTAATTTTAAAGCTTTTTCTTTTTGTACAGAAGTTTTAAGATCAACAAGTATATACTCAAAAATCTTGGTTTTTTCATTCACTGAATAAGTTTGAAAGGAACTTACCTTGTACAACTGAGTGGAATCCCAATCAGTATGAACACTCATCCTCTCAGCCTCTTTGATATCCTTTTCAAAGGAACTCTTCAAATCATCTTCAGTGAAAGCCATAAAGGCTTTATTTTCAATCTCCTCTTCATCATCACTTAACTCTTCATCCATACAGGCTTCTGAGTAAAGTGCTTGATGAGGTGCTCCATTTCCTTCTGCCCTCTTTCCCTTGCTCCAATTCTTCAGCTTGACATATTTGTCTCTATATCTTTTTGCTCGGTATGCAATCTTGTCATTTTGGTCAGTCTCAGAAGACTTAGTATGACAATTTGCAGCAATATGTCCAGGCTTTCCACACCTATAGCACAGACCTGATCTAGGGTCAGTATTAGAAGAGCTAACACCAAGCCTCTTCTTCTTCAACTGATCCAGCTTCATAGACATGAGAGCCATTTGAGTTTCAAGCTCTTCTGCCTCAGCATCAGCAAGATCAACTTCTGGTTCTTCTGGCTCAGTCACAGTATAAGCCTGTTGCACAACTAGAGCCATACCAGTGGAAGACTTGTCAGTTTTCTTCCAGTTGATCAGTCTTGCAGCATTATTCTCCTCATGATTCAGCATTAAACCATACAAAGTTTGAAGAGTGTATGACTCAATGTTGTTAGCAGCATTGACAGAGTTTGTCATGTCAAGAAATTGTTGAGGAAGGCTATCCAGAAACTTTTGAACAAGCTCTCCTTCCTCTTTCACAATGCCTATACTGATTAAATCATGGATAACAGTATTGAACCTGTTATAGAGAGTGGTGATGTCTTCATTTGGAGTTGAAAAGAAATTTTCATATTTCCTTCTCATGTTGCTTTTTCTTTGCAACTTCACCTTTGCTGTACCTTCATAAGTGACTGATAGGCTATCCCACATAGCCTTTGCTGTTGGCAATTTCATAATTGCATTAAGTATCTCTTTTGTAACAGCATTACCAATCACTCCTTTAGCTCTGGAGTCTAAAGCATACAACTGACGGTCAGTATCAGTCCAGTTGTGCTTTAGTTTAGGTACAGATCTTATGCCTTCAGGAGCATCATCAGTAGCAGCAACTGGTTCCACAGTTTGTGGAATGATGGGACCATCATTTAGCACAGTGAGCATCTCATGATGAATAGATTCAAGATACCACTGAGCTTTGAGCTTCCATTGATGGAAGTCTTTTCCATCAAAGATGGGTACTCCCTTTCCAGACATAACTGGTGCAATAATTGTAGACATTTTGGATTTTTGAGTGTTGGAGGGATAGATGTAGGAAATGGCTGCCAGGGTTATAGATCGACTAAATAGAAGATTATTTAACCTGCTCTGATACCAGTTGTTGGGTCACAACAACCCTGGTTTATAATGTTAATTGATAGATTGTTATACTTAGAGAAATATTAAAGTGATAACACAAGAATATAGTCAATGTATAAATCCACTAAGTGTGGTATGCTGCGGAAAAGCAATACCACTGATCAATTACAAAAGATGTGAATGTGTAAAGTAAATTGGTAAGTACTCCTTTGCAAGATGATCTCTATTTATAATGTTATAGAGATCTTACATAATGAGCAAAGGAGTAACCGAAGGACTAAGCAAGGAAAATGACTAAGATCAAGGGATTTGATCTTAGTCCGTTACTATACTGAGTATCACTCAGTCCTTCTACTCAGTATCATTATCTGATACTGAGTACTGATACTGAGTTCCAATACTGATCACTCATTATCAGACCTAAAACTTAGCTATATTATTCTACATATAAGTTAAAGCTAGTCTAGGTTGTTTTGTTATCTTAAGATCCAAAGGGGTAAGGCTTTTTGCCTTAACAGAGGCACCTTCAACATGGTTCCGTGGGGTTTTTGTTTTATGTGATTGATACGATTCTTGAGAACAAACCGAGAATGATCGAGGGGGTGCCGATCGTGAGCGAGTTCGCAGATGTTTTTCCCGGTGATTTACCTGGAATCCCTCCAGAGAGGCAGGTTGAGTTCTGCATTGATTTGGTGCCGGGCGCGACACCGGTTGCCAAAGCCCCTTATCGTCTAGCGCCACCTGAGATGAAGGAGTTATACGAACAGTTGCAAGAGCTGCAAGAAAAAGAGTTTATTCGTCCTAGTAGTTCGCCGTGGGGAGCTCCTATTCTTTTTGTGAAGAAGAAGGATTGGTCGCAGAGAATGTGCATCGACTACTGTGAGTTGAATAAACTTACGGTGAAGAACCGTTATCCACTACCGAGGATCGACGACCTATTTGATCAGTTGCATGGGGCATCTTGGTTTTCCAAGACTGATTTGCGATCGGGGTATCATCAAATGAGAGTGAAAGAAGACGACACTGAGAAGACCGCCTTCCGAACGCGTTACGGTCATTATGAGTTTGTAGTGATGCCGTTTGGACTCACTAATGCACCGGCAACGTTCATGGATCTTATGAATCGAGTATGCAGTTCCATGTTAGACCGTTTCGTCATTGTTTTCATCGACGACATTCTTGTCTACTCCAAGACCAAGGAAGAACACGAGAAACACCTGCGCGAGGTGTTGGAAGCGTTGAGGAAAGAGAGTCTGTACGCAAAGTTTTCCAAGTGCGAGTTTTGGTTGCGTGAAGTTCAGTTCTTGGGGCATGTAGTGAATGAAGAAGGTATCAAGGTGGATCTGGTAAAGATTTCAGCGGTGATGAAATGGGAGGTGCCAAAGACGCCGACAGAGATTCGTAGTTTCTTGGGTTTAGTGGGTTATTATCGACGATTCATCAAAGACTTCTCCAAGATCGCGTTGCCATTGACCAAGTTGATCAAGAAATCATCAGCGTTCAGTTGGGGAGAGAAACAACAAGAGGCTTTCGAGGTGCTGAGGAAACGCCTGTGCGAGGCGCCGATTCTCTCACTGCCAGAGGGTGTAGAAGATTTTGTGGTATACTGCGATGCGTCTATTCAGGGTTTGGGTGCAGTGTTGATGCAGCGGGGAAAGGTGATTGCCTACGCGTCTAGACAATTGAAGCCTCATGAAGGCAATTACCCTACGCATGATCTCGAGTTGGGAGCAGTGGTATTTGCTCTCAAGATTTGGAGGCATTGCCTTTATGGTGTGAAGATCACGATTTTTACCGACCACAAGAGTTTGAAGTATCTAATGGATCAGCAGAACTTGAATATGCGGTAGAGGCGGTGGTTAGATGTTTTGAAGGACTACGACTGTGAAATTCTTTATCATCCGGGTAAAGCTAACGTGGTAGCATACGCACTGAGCAGAAATCCGATTCGTGGCATCTGTAAGAGGTTTACAGCGATAGCACCTTTGCTAGAGTCGATTCGTACATCACAGATAAAGGATTCAGAGACCGAGCAGACCAAGAAAGAGCGTGTTTATGGTATTATTTCTGATTTCACGAAGGACGGAAGGGGTTTGTTGACACATCTGGGTCGAGTATGGGTTCCTTCTCATGGGGGAAATCATACTATCTTATTGGACAAGGCGCATAAGTCCAAGTTTTCTATTCACTCCGGGGCGACAAAGATGTATCGGGACCTTCGTGACAGTTATTGGTGGCCGGGGATGAAGCTAGAGGTAGCTGAGTATGTAGAGAAATGCTTGACTTGTCGGAAAGTCAAGGCTGAGCACCAGAAACCGCATGGGTTGTTGCAGCCGTTAGAAATACCGGTATGGAAATGGGAACAGATAACAATGGATTTGATTTCCAAGTTACCAAAGACTCCGGGTGGTTTTGATGCTATATGGGTTGTGGTCGATCGTTTGACAAAGAGTGCTCACTTTATTCCTATTCGTGAGGCGTCGTCGGCACACAAGATGGCCGATATATTTGTGAAGGAGATTGTGTCGAGACATGGAGTGCCGGTGTCTATTGTTTCTGACAGAGATACGCGTTTCACATCGCGGTTTTGGGCGAGGTTTCAGGGAGAGATGAGAACGAGGATTCATTTCAGTACGGCTTTTCACCCGCAGACCGATGGTCAGAGTGAGCGTACGATTCAGACATTGGAGGATATGTTGCGGGCATGTGTGTTAGATTTTGGGGGTAGTTGGGATAAATACCTACCGGTGGCCGAGTTCTCCTACAACAACAGTTTTCATTCGAGTATAGGTGCGCGGGCCTTCTTATTTCTATTCCTTCTTTTCATTTTATCGTGAATTGTCCTAACTTATTGCTTTTCGAGTTAGGCGTGGCGCCATTTGAGATGTTGTATGGCAAAAAGTGCAGGACGCCCATTTGCTGGGGCGAAGTTGGCCACAAGGTACTTGGTAGTACGGAGATTGTGCTTAAAACTACCGAGTTAATTCAACAAGTTCGTGAGAGACTCATCACCGCGCAGAACAGACAGAAGAGTTACGCTGACAAGAGGCAGTCAGTGCTAGAGTTTCAGGTCGGTGATTATGTTTTGCTCAAAGTTTCCCCATGGAAAGGTGTTATTAGATTCAGAAAGAGAGGGAAGTTGGGACCTCGGCATATTGGCCCCTACCAAGTGATCGCGCGTGTAGGCAGGGTGGCCTATAGATTAGAGTTGCCCGACGAGTTACGCCTTATTCACAATACATTTCATGTTTCTCAGCTGAGAAAGTGTATTGTCGACGAGTCAGAGATTGTACCGTTGGAAGATATCCAGATCGACGAGAAATTGAACTACATCGAGAAACCTATTGCTATCTTGGATCGAAAGATCAAGACTTTGCGTAACAAAGATATTACTATTGAGAAAGTGCAGTGGCAGCACCGAAAGGGTTCTGAGTGGACTTGGGAACCCGAGTCTGAGATGAGAGAGCATTACCCCGAGCTGTTTCCTAGCGATGACTTCGGGGACGGAGTCTGATTCAACTGGAGTTGAGTTGTAACGCCTTAAAATTTTATGTAAAAGAACTAATTACTTTTTATTAAATAATTACGTGGTATTTATTTATCTGAGACTTATACGTGTTATGTGCTTTTATGTGTATTTAATTCGAGTAAAATAAATACGCATCTATTCTTTAATAACAAGAGTGTCATTAAATTGGTGTTTAATTAATCGGAGGATTAATTATGTAATAACTAGGGTGTTATTAACTTCTTGAGAAACTACCTATGGACTACTTAAATGTGCTGTGACAATTAATCCCGAGTTTAGCTAATTAACTTAGACGTTATTTATTCTGAGGCCGGCCGATAGGCCAAGGCCTTAATCTCGTTTTTACTTAATTCCTGTTCCTTTTTCCTTTTTTTTTTCTTTTTTTGCTTAAGTCAAGTGAGCTAGCAATCTTGTTTCTTCCTTCTTACGTATTCAAGCTCTAGCCAACCTTGTGACCTGGTGGATCGACCAAATGGGATTAAGGGCTGAGCCCGTTTTGCTTGTTAAAAAGATACCGAACACCATGATCCATTTTAAGCACATCCGGTTGAGTAGAGGCTTGGAGCCCTACGATTCTCTTGGAAACTAAGTCCCGCTATTTTGGTCAATTATTCCCTCTTCAATTCACAATTAATACCGAATACCCCTAACCCTATTCCACATTCGATTGCCTCATATTCACTGCCTCCTTCTTCTTTTCGATCAAGCCATCACTGAGTTTTCATTGTTCCGATCGTAGAGAATTGCAGCCAAGAATATCCCCACTTCGTCGCCAGGGAGACAGGAACTCCCAAGCTCTGTTGCTCCGAGTGATCACTTGGTTTCGGTAGTACCTTGCACTCTTCTTTTGGTTTATTCCGTTTCCATTGTTCTTGTTTTTAATGCTCGTGTTTTTGGTGGCTTCGGACGTGTAGCAGAGCAGTGGAGATCGAGCAGGAAGAGTGTTGAGCAAAACACTGTTCGAGTTTCAAACCTTCAATAACCAAGCCAGATTGTTGCTCTCCATTCGGTAGTCCCAATTCTAGTTAATCACATATTTGTTTCTATTGCTGTTATGTTACTAATGTCGTGACTTGTTAGAGCTTCGGCAGGGAGAGTGCCGAGCCATTGGAGGCTCGGTTTCGTGCTTAACTCTTGATGATTTACGATATCGGTGTTGTAGTAGTTGTCTAATTTCCGTTTTACTCAGTATTATCATCGAGTCAAGCTTATTGAAACTGACCTTTTCTGTTTGAGCTGCTTTGACCAATCACTGTTTGGGGTGTTGGAAGTTTTTGGTTCTTTTAAACGATTAATCGCTGTATCCGTAGTCTCGAGCTTTAATTTTTTTGAACTGGTTCGTTTCCACTCCTAATCATCTCGTGTAGCTGCTGTTGGTTAGCTACTGTTTCTGGTATAATGTCGGGATGGGATTGTATAGAACCGTTGTTGAATTGGCTAAACGTTTTTATAATCGAAAACCGGAAACCGAACCTTTAGGTTCTTGGGTTCCTAAACGAATTAGATTTTTAACAAAAGACTAAATGAAAAGGTGAGCAGATTTCGGAAGTTTTAAATGAGTCTCGGGACTGGTCGGGCGTCTCGAGGATATACGGGTTGATGTCGGGATTCAAAACGGGTTTTTTTTTAATATCAAACCAATTTTTGGCAGAATCTGCTCCCCGAATTCGGGGCTGCTTTTAACACACTTAAAACACTATTTTGGATTTTTGGCCCGCGCAGGTCTCTAGTTTTCTGAGTCCTCCTTCCAATGCCGCTGACTGCTCTTCTGTACCAAGGATATTTAGGAGCTTGCGGTTATTCGAGGTGGGTAATCTCACTATAAACTTGTACTTACATTCGATTCATGATTATGTGTTATATGTTATGAATTGTCTTGTTGATTGAGCTTGAGTATTGGTTGTGTGATTTATCTGAGTTACCTGTGATTTGAGTTATTTGTGATCTGAGTTATCTGAGTTCTGAGTTCTGAGTTCTTGAGTTAAAACATTTAACATAATATACTGGACTTGACACCGAAGAGCACTGGTGTCAGGTGTTTGTCTTGGCACCGAAGAGTACTGGTGCCAGACGTTTTGACTCAACACCGAAGAGTACAGGTGTTGAGCCTTGAGTGGTGTGAGGTGGGTCGAGGTTGATCTCTCAGCCCAAGTCACACCGGCGCGCAATATAAATTAAAATCTGAGAAATAAACTTAAGTAATTGAGAATTGAGTAGAGTCTTTAGGAATCACTTATGTGACTTGAGTTGTTTGTATTTATTTGTTTATTTTGATATTATTCACTCAGCGATGGCTGACCCCAAACACTCCCCCCATTTTGCAGGTACTAGCAAGGGCAAAGAGAAGGTCAACGGTTGATGGGTTGCACTTCGATTTCATGTTTGGATTTGGAATTTTAAATGCGTGTTTTGAGTCAAACATAATTTTTAAACCTTTTTATTTATTTCCGCACTAAAGACCACGAGACGGTTTTATATTTTTATTAATGTGATGAGACCTTTTTATTACTTGTACTTGGGGAAATTTTACTATTTAATGTTTTAAAAATTTTCAAATTTCCCTTGATTATTGGGATGTGCCAAGTTGGTATCAGAGCTTTGGCTTGAGAGAATTGGGTTCACAAGGGGTGGATTCCAAACTCAAGTCGAAGCATGAGTTTTCAAAATGAGTTTTCGAAAATATTTTTATGAGTCCAAATCCAAATCGAGAAGCAGCACGTCACGACAACCTTATGCCTCTAGTACTTTAAATTTCAAGTTATTTACTTTATTATAAACGTCGCGAGTGACGCTAACTATTAAGAGGATACTAGAGATTTGACTCGAGATGAGCGTGAACCGTGCGGCTATATATATCTCCCACCTATATATACCTATATATGGAGCAATACCTTAAGTCAGTTATTTGACATGACAACTTGGCATCTAATTATTGGTTGCTTAATCCACGTCAAAGGGTATTTTGGGAATAAAAATTACAGGTCAACAACGCAATTCCTCAAACCCACCCACGCCTGCCGCGACATTTCATTTTGCTGTTACCACTCGATTTCAATTACGTGATGGCTGTTTCCATCCTGGTAGATCCGACAGCCGCTATCTCCAATCGAAGAAGACGTTTAACGACTTCAAAGTCAGCCGCTATCTCCAATCGAATAACACATTTGGGGTTCTTAGTGTAATCATCGGCAATCCAAAAGCGTTAATCTTCGCCAATCCAATTAGGTTGGTTTTAATTCGACTGGAATTTATTACTTTAGGGTTTTTGATTACTTAATTAGACTGGAATTAGTGTTGTTGATTCAAGTTCAAATTGTTTTAATTCAATTACTTAACTTGGTTATTAGTTTAGGCAACTAAACGGTTTTGAACTTTGTGTGTGCAGATGAGCCGTTTTCTCCAATCGAATTACACATTGAACGACAATGGAGAATGTGAAATGGCGGGTCAGGTACAAAGTCAAAATGGACTTGGAAGTTTTTTATAGGCTAATTATTTTTAGTCCACTTTCACATATTTGACAACATAATTAACCTTTTTTAAACAATTTTTGCGTCAGTTATGATTTCAATTTGATATTGTTGAAATACTAATTATCAATTTTTGATAAAATGGTTAATGAGGTTTTATGTATTAAGAATACACCCTGGGGCACTTTTGGCCTCTATGTCCAGTTTCTTTTGTAATTACTATTTTTGTTTGCCAGTTAAAGGCTAAACATTACTTGAATTAGACCATTGGTAAGTAAAGTTTTGATGATTAAATTTATGCTGCAGGCACTTGAAATGATCATAGGAAAACACATTCATTTGTTGATGGATTTAAATATGAAGGGAAACTATTCAACTGCTATTTTTGATCTTGCTTCAAAATGTTGGCAGTATGAACCAATGGAACGACCAAATACTAAGGATTTGGTCACCACACTTGCTCCTTTGCAGAAAAAAGTCAAAATACTGGAGAACAAAAAAACATGTCCGCTTGCCCCCAGGCGTAAGACTGACTATGGTTGCTTAATAACTTATTAGACCTTTTATATCTTATAATTTCTGTAACATTAACACATTAGTTATTCTATAAATTATTAATTTCACTACTGCAGGTTTGCATCTATCCTCTGCACGTGGGAGTCTTATAAAGTATTAAAATTTATGACTTAATGTTGTTGCAGGAACTTGCTGAAGCTAGGAAGATGCTTGACACGAAAATTTTATACTTGGTACTTTGTAAGACGAGCATTGAATGGTTACCGCGAAAATGCTTGACACGAAATATTCTAAAAAAGAAACCGAAAAAGGGATCGACCGATCACAAAAACCGAAAATTGTGAGAGTTTTTTTAATTTATTTAATCCTCCACAAGTACCTGACCGAATGACCAAATGTGTTGTTAATTTAGGTTTAAATGGTAAAAGCGTCCCATGACTTGGTCGTTATTTTATGACTCTGCAATTACCAATTTAAAGGGTAAAAGCGTCCCATGCCTGCCGATTCACAGGTCTCTCGCCGCCAAAATCGATTATTTAAGATTCCATAGCTTTGGGGTTTATTTATTTATTAGTGCTCAATATATTCTGACATTAAACTTAATGATATCATTTACCGGGTTGAAGATACTGATGTTGTTCAATTTCTGTTGTCAACAGAAATGATTCCTTTGTGCCTACAAACAATGGAGATGGGCAGTGAATTTAAAGTGCAGTGAATATGTGGTTAAAGATGATGAACATATGATTATTATTGTAGCAGAAGGTGTTGCTCAAGAACTTCTTGCAGCAGAAAATTTGAAAACTTCAACCGCACAAGATGCTTCTGAAAATAAATTACTTCAAGATGTTGGATTATGGATTTCTAATAAAATTAAGGTATTGTTTATAGTTTTTTTTTTAAACTATGATGGTTCATAATGTTTGGATCTTTTTTTCTGTCTGAAAATTATATGAACTTAGTTTGACCAAAATGTTTGACCTTTCACTTTTTGTCAAATACCATTTATGAAGAAAGCTTGACGATTCAAATCAACGGCATAACTACTTGCTAAAATGCTTGATATTTTGTTAAAAAAACTAAATTACCCTTTTTGATGAATGGAAATAAATAAAATCTAGAGTCTAGAGGCGGTAAAAGTTAAAACTATGTCAAAAATGGGTTCTGGTTGACCTGGACATTTTTTTTGTTTTGAATTTTTTTTATTAAGTGCATAAAATTAAGACTTTATTAGTAGTTAACATGAAAATAGTATTGTGTTTGACTTAAATAATTGTCAAAACACAATTCTCTATTTTTTTTTATCTTTTTAAGTTAGTATATAAAATTATGACTTTATTAGTAGTAATTTAACATGAAAATAGCATTGTGTTTGACTTAAGTAGTAGTCGAAACATAATTCTCTATTTTTTTAATTTTTTTATTATATGTTTTTTTTTTAAATTTATATATTTTTTATTAGTGAATAGAATTATGACTTTATTAGTAGTTTTAACATAAAATTGTGATCTTCAATTAGAACTACTTACCTAGCCTCTAACTTTTATCAAACATGTAAATAATCTATTGTGTTATTACAGTGTGCATCTTCAAAGTAAGGTGAAAATGTACGAATTGAAGCTTCATATTCTTTTTGAAGTTTGTCTTAAAAGTGAAGAGCAAAAAGACTTGAAAGTTATTTGTTTCGACAAAGCAACTAAACAAAGTCAACGTCAAACGTCGTATCGAAAAAAGTTTTATTTCGTCTTTGATTTCTTTTTACCAATTATTCATGTATAACAAAACGTTTATTAAAAACTTCAATAATGTTTTATTTAGTATATGATTTCATATATTTTTTTATAGTTATGCACTCTATATCTCGAAGCTAGCCCGCCCATCCCGGCTGGTTTTGAAGCTAGTATATATATATATATATATATGCTATATAATTACTGTGGTGAATTACGTGATTATGTGGATGGTATGAGGATGGGAGATCGTGGAATTTTTGAAACTGACTCGAAACCATGACGTGGGTAGGTGCGGATAATAATAGTGGGCCCCTATTATTATACGCACATGACTCATGCCTATGTTTCGAAAAGGATTCAAGGAGACCATTCGTCAAGCATCTAAGTATCATTAAAATTCCCAATTCTTATATAAACCTTCTTTCATATAGCAAATGGCACGTAGCAGACCTACCGCCGAGGAGATTCGCAACATGATTGATGAGGCGTTGGGATAGAGACTACCAGAATTGTTTCAACATGTGTTTACTGAGATAACTGGACAGGTCGGCACCCTGATGGAGGAGCGGCTCACAAACCATGCCGTAGCATGCACTCAACAACGACCACCGAAGGAGTTCTCCTACCGTGACTTCTCCGTTTGTTCGCCGCCAGAGTGGCAGTTTCATTGATACTGATTGACCTCATGGGTCAACCTCCTAGTCACTTGGTTCAAACCATGCTGACCAAGAACATGAACTTGTTCTTGACCGGTTAAAACCAACTAGCTGATTTAATCCCTAAATGCGGAACTGATATTAAACCTAATCCTTAAACCCTAAAGGATTGGGATCTTGGAGATCTAGATTTTGCTTAACAATGAAAGAAACCTTGTACGAAAACCCGAACACACACACACACACACACACACACACACACTTATGTGTGTTCGTCGACTACCAAGAGCCCTAGGGTTCTTGGTTGGCTTCGGTCGAACAAGAGGGGAGAAGGGAGAAAAGGTTTTCTCAAAACATACCTTAATCTTGCTTAAGTTAGTCCCATGATGATGAACACAACGAGCGACCTTTTAGTTGATCCTTGTAATGATCTTCGAATCTTCAAGACTTGAAGAACACGAAGAACACGAAGAACAATTGAAGAACACAAAGGCTTGTGTTCTTCCTATGTTTCGGCCGAATAGAGGGAGAGGGAGGGGGCTAGGGTTTCAGCCAAGTGGTGTGTCACAAAACAAGGGAACCCCAAGCCTTCTATTTATAATAGAAGGACTTTCACTTAGGGCCCTTCTAGTTTAATTAACATTAATCTTTAATTAAACTTATGCTTTTACATATTAAACCCTTGTAGTTTATCTAGTTATTATTGTTACACTTAATTATTAAATGTCTAGTATCATACACTTCATATTTCATTACCCATATACACGAAATATATTCTTGTATTTATACTTTTAATAATTGATTATATAATGAACTTTATATAATCTAAACAATAATATTATCCAATTACTATATGATTTAATAGCTTTAAATCATATCTTGGATAATCTATAATTAACACATTGTATATTTACTCAACTAGTAAATGTACAAATACTTGTATTAATTAGTTAGTTAAACTAATCTAGTAATAAGTCAAACTTGACTTAATACTTAACTTGATTCATAAATGACTTATTATGAATCAATCATCTTCCAAGTATAATTACATATCTTACTCGTATTACATGCACTTACCGGTGTGACCCTTAACTGTTTCGTAGGCATGGATGTATCATCATAGGTTGACTAACTGTGCACATAAATCCTTCACATCCATGATTGTATTTTACTAGCAAGGTACCCGCGCAATGCGGCAGCGGATAACCTATAACTATATTTTGCGATAACGATAGTGATTTTGCGATACTGACAGTAGTGATGGTGTGTTCGGTAGTGATTGTGAGGGTAGCGATGATATGCAGCTTCTTCTAACTTGTTTTTTCGGTATTGGTATAAAGTTTCATTTATAGCAATTGGTTAACATATAGTGACTACTTAGAGGAGGTCTTGTGTTCGAATTCTGCAAGCAACATTTTTTTATTATTTGATTTTAATTTAGTTGAAGAAGTTACTAAAAGTGGAAATCTCCTTAAACTTAAAATTAAGGAATTCCTTAAAATTCATAAATATGATAGTCCTAAATGCATTAATAAGTAGTAAGATTATGGTGGGCTGGTGGGGTTGTAATGTATGACATATGGTGTACAAGTAAGCTCAATGGGCCCAGGGTAACCGGCCTATTAACATAACATATGGGCCACAAATATGTAGTACCATAGGATACTAGGTAAGTGTATGATTCGAGCTATATTATTATTATGACTTTCAAGAGGAAAAAAAAAAAAAAACAATTGTGTATGGTGGTGTATTTACATCCGATGATCAATTATCATTTATCAATAAAAGTTTTTCAACTTTATACGAGATGTTGTTGAGAGTGGATTCTTAATTTTTGTAGGTTTTGAACGACTGCCCTAATAGGCAATATCCACGATCGGGCCTTTGTATATCAGAGTATGATGTATGCTAAGTATTCTGTTAATGTTAACTATTATTGATACTAAAAAACAATGATAAAGTGTTCATTAAATTCATTTAAAATCTAATACATTGTCGTGTGTATGCATAGTCGAATCCACCGCATGAGGAGTGGGGAAAGACCCCTTTACTATTTTGTGCATGTTTTAGAAGCCTATTGAATTGCCCCCACTCCAAAATAGGTTAGGCCCCCGACTCAAAACACTACTAGGTCATTAAGGTTAATAAATTAATAGGTTGGGTTAGGTTGTATCAAATTGAATTAAAAAATTATGATTGATTTTTTACTTACTAATTCAACTTATTTGACCTGGATATGTTTTGACAATTCACCTATTATTTTATTTATTTGGTGCATATTCCAGTCTTTATTGTGCGTAGCCACACAACACCTTCATGGAACGTTTTCAATATCTGTCACGGTTATTTTGCAAACTTAATAAAACTTATTATATGACTTGATCTCACCTATTAACGTTTGATTTAATCGTGTTCAAGACCAAATTAACCAACCACGTTGACTTGTTTGTATTTTATAAGGGAATTCATTTCTGCACCACAACTTTTATTTCTTATATCACAAAGTATAAATTTTACAGCAAACTGTACAAACATCTTAAGTATTAATTATAGTAGATAACTTAAAAGTTTTGGTGTGAACATCACTCCCTATTTTATGAGGGTGATATTTACCAAATTAACCATTGCTTAATATGGTCTAGAAATAATTCCTCTATCTTATAGTTTGAAAACTTTTTATTAGGGGCTTAAAAGTAATAAATGAATTCTTCAGGGACCTGTGTTGAGAAAGAACCTGGGTTTCAAAAAGAACCGTAATCTCTCTCCACTACTGCAAGTAGTGAACGAAAATGTCGTCGACGGTGAAGAGAGATCTGGAAACCAGATCGCCGGCGACAATGTCCTACATGAGCAATTCTTCACCACAACCCTCGCTTCCGTTGGTCGTCACCCTCAACTGCATCGAAGACGCGAGCATCGAACAGGAATACCTCGCCGGTGTCGCACGTGTCGAGCACGTGCCTCTGAGCCTACTCGCGGAGGCAAAGATCGAGTCAGCTGCAGCTGTTCTTCTACACTCGCTCGCGTTTCTACCACGTGCCGCCCAGCGCCGGCTCCGGCCTTGGCAGATCGTCTTATGCCTCGGCTCGTCTGATCGCTCCGTAGATTCCGCTATCGCCGCCGACCTAGGGCTTAGGCTTGTTCACGTGGACGTATCGCGAGCTGAGGAGGTTGCTGATACCGTGATGGCGTTGTTTCTAGGGCTGCTACGACGCACACACTTGCTTTCACGTCACGCGCTTTCGGCTTCTGGATGGCTAGGCTCCGTACAGCCACTTTGCCGTGGAATGCGGCGGTGCCGAGGGCTTGTGCTAGGGATTATTGGTCGGTCTGCATCTGCCAAATCGTTGGCTACTCGGAGTTTAGCGTTTAAGATTAGCGTGCTCTATTATGATGTTCATGAGGTATAATTAGTTTATAATTACTGTAAGATTCGATTCATTAACCACTCATTTCTTAGTATTATGTAAATGGAATACGCTTGAACTTTTACTAATAGTCTAATATAGATACTCAATTGATTGTCTGAGTGTTGCAATTGTTAGAAACACTTGTGATTAGTTTATATGAAGATACCTAATTCAGGCCTATGTTGCTTGAGTTGAATTATGACTTTATGTTTTAGAAGCCAATTGGGAATTAGGACACCAAACTTTAGCTGTTTCACTGTAGATTGGTTATGATGATTTGTTACTAATTTCATTAGACACGTGTGAAATGTAGACTAACAGACAAACTGGATAGGCTTTGCTCCTTTCACGCCATGAACCTGTTCGATTACAGTTACTTAAAAGGCCAATTATTTAGTTGTAGTAATCAATTAACATAATTTACCTCCTCAAGCTAGTGTTGTGTTTGGTACAATTAAGTAGACGTATTTAGCTAGATTCAGTGTTCTAGAAGTAGGATTATGAAGCTACCCAGTAAACAGAGCTTCTATCCCTGGTTGATTTTCTTATAATTGTTTAATGGTCGTTCAGTCATATTAGGCAGAACTGAATTATGATTGAAGATGATTACCTCTTAGGTTGGATTAAGAGACATATATCTTATTGGTTAGCTTTGTACTTTTATTTGTCTTGAAGGGTGGTTCATTGTGGAATGTTAGTTTGTTATTACTATATAGTCATCTTTTTTACAAATATACGAACTTCATTTTATTACGAATCTAAATGAATAAATATTAATATATTACTATTCAAAATTTCAAATGCTTAGTTATCCACTCATATATAAAACTTTTTGGTCCTTTATTATTTATTTTTATATTTTCCAGGAAAAAGGAAAAAGAATAAGCAGGTTTCCTCCTGCTGCCAGGAGGATGGACACTCTTAATGATTTACTTGCTGCAAGTGACCTCATCTCACTCCATTGTGCCCTAACTAATGATACAATTCAAATCATAAATGCTGAGTGCTTGCAGCATGTCAAACCAGGTCCAATTTTGTCAATTTGTTATTAATATCTTATATAATATGTAAAAGGATATGAGGACGCCTATATTTTGCACCTATAGACAAGTTTTGCTTATTTATACAGGGGCGTTTCTGGTAAATACGGGCAGCAGTCAGTTATTGGATGACTGTGCAGTTAAACAGCTTTTAATTGATGGCACATTAGCAGGATGTGCTCTGGATGGTGCTGAAGGGCCTCAATGGATGGAAGCATGGGTAAGATGATTAACCATAGGGTATGAGAAATTATATAATCTGCAACTAATCATATTGTTAAATGTAATTGACCAATCTTAATTAAGAATGCTTATAGAATAGTTATTGAATGTTCAACCTAATTGTATGCTGATTTTCTGAATATCAACTCACTTCAGATACGAGAGATGCCCAATGTTTTAATTCTTCCCCGTAGTGCAGACTACAGTGAAGAAGTATGGTTAGAGATACGGGAAAAAGCCGTATCTATATTACAAACATTCTTCTTAGATGACATCATCCCAACTGACGCTGTTTCTGACAACGATGAAGAAGAAGAAAACGAAACACTCTTTGAGGATGACCAAACTGATAAAGAGAAACACGGTACACTGCGATCCTCTACTACTCACCAATCAACAGACGATATTCACATAAAAAACGATATTACAAATTCAATCGCATCACCCAGCCAACCTCAAGAATTAATATTATCACAAACTAATTCCCCACAATCTGAAGTCAAACGCAGTAGATCAAGTAAAAAAGCTAAAAAGAAACACCAACGTCAAAAGTCAATGCATAAAGTCAATGATAAAGAGAGTTTACCTTTAACAACACCACATAAAGAAGATGATACTGCAATGAGTGGTACAGATCAAGTGTTGAGTTCCAGTTCACATTTTGCTTCACCTGATGATTCAAGAAGTAATTATATAAAATCGAGTTCTAGTGTCGAGAAAAAGTCTCTTGAAATGTTAAAAGATGGCTGTGTTATTTCTTTACAAGCCCGAGATGGGGCTGCACTTCATGTGTCTAGACAGAGAGCTCAAGGTGGTGGTTGGTTTCTTGACACCATGTCAAATGTCACAAAAAGAGACCCAGCTGCACAGTTTCTTGTTGTTTTCAGAAGCAAGGTTTGTGCATTTGACTAATTGACAATTTGAAGGTTTCATCTGATTGTTTTGTTTTGTTGTGATTTCTTCAGGATACAATTGGTTTAAGATCTTTTACTGCGGGTGGGAAGTTGTTGCAGGTGTGTTTTCCTTTTATCTTTAGTTAATATAAATTATATCATACCACAAAATAGTGAATATTAAGATAATGGAAATTACAAATTAACTGAGGATGTGAGTTTTATGTAGATAAATAGAAGAATGGAATTTGTATTTGCTAGTCATAGTTTTGACGTGTGGGAGAGTTGGACATTTGAAGGGTCTTTGGAAGAATGTAGACTGGTTAACTGTAGGAATCCTTCTGTAAGTAGTTTTTCCTCTCAATAACTATAAATTTCATTCCTTATCTTGAGGTTTGTCAAAGTAGTTCATAAAGCTTTCAGATTTGCATGCAAAAAAGTTGTGAAAGGTGCATTTGTGATCCGACCCCAGTTGTGACCTGTGTATGATTTTTTTTTTTTTGGTTCTACCACCATTCATCCATCCCAGTTACATACCATTTAAGTCTGGCATTCATTGCCTTGAGAGTATTATAACAAATATATTCTTTAGAGTTTGTGTGTGGGGGTTTCTTTCTTTTGTGCATTAGTGTTGTTTAGTTCTTGGTACCAAGGTCGTTGCTGTGATTAATATTACGTAAAGTATATGAATTTTTATAGTACAAGTGTTTGACTACTTTTTATCTAAAGATACTAGAATTTTTTTTCAAAAATAGGCCTAATCGGCGTTCAATTTTCACAAATAGGCTCGATTCTTTTTCGTTCTCAAAAATAGGCTTTCCGCCGTCCCCGAGGCCGGCTTCCAATTAAACCCGGACTCCCCGAGGCCGGCTTCTGCTGCTTGATGTGACCACTGGGAAGAAGGCCTCCCCGAGGCCGGCTTCTAAAAGAAGGCCTCCCCGAGGCCGGCTTCTAAAGCTGCTAAATGTTACCTTTAACCATTCAAGTAGGAGGTGAAGCTTTGCTTCTTCACAGCTTCCCATGGCTGCAATTTTTTAACTCGTGATGATGCCGGAAAACACATATTCCGGCAAACTTTTATAACTCCGGCGAGCTGACGGGGACGCGATACGGTGGCGATTCCGGAAGCAGCGAGTTCCACAGTGATCGGAAGAAAGAGCTGATTTTAATGGTGGATTTTATGCTTTCTGGTTCGACCTAAAATGTGGCCAAAATAATGTGTATAACTTGGTGGTGGGTTTTTTATTTGAAGAAAGAGAAAGAAGGTAGCAGAAAAGAGAAAAGTAACGTTTGGAGAGAGAGAGAGAAAGAAAGGGGATGAAAAGTTAGAGAAGTCAAAGAATAAAGGGTATAATTGTAGAAAACGAGTTAAAAATTTGCAGCCATGGGAAGCTGTGAAGAAGCAAAGCACCTCCTACTTGAATCTCCTACTTGAATGGTTAAAGGTTATATTTAGCAGCTTTAGAAGCCGGCCTTGGGGAGGCCTTCTTTTAGAAGCCGGCCTCGGGGAGGCCTTCTTCCCAGTGGTCACATCAACAAGCAGAAGCCGGCCTCGGGGAGTCCGGTTTTAATTGGAAGCCGGCCTCGGGGACGGCGGAAAGCCTATTTTTGAAAACGAAAAAGAATCGAGCCTATTTGTGAAAATTGAACGCCGATTAGGCCTATTTTGAAAAAAATTCAAGATACTATGCAAACTGTCTTATCTAAAGTTGATATATTAAAGCGAGTTAGGTTTATCATAATAGTATAATTTTTCTAGTTAATTCTAACAAATTAATGGGAAATGAACCACTTGATACGATGATATGTCTACTTCACTAATTCTATCTTTTAATATTATTCATTGATTTTGACACGTCTTCATCTAATGAGTAGGACTATGAGTAAGACTAAATACCATTACTCTAAATTAATAGTGATAAAAAAACAATTGCTTTATTAATTAACGGACAAAGGAAGCATAATTGCTTTATTAAGCATGTTGTTGGTGATTTGTATCACCAATATTATTTAAGTGTAATGGGATAAACTTGTTAACCAAATGTAATCATAATAAATATTGAACAAGTAAGGATGGTGCGGAGTGCACGCTTGTTTGAATTTATTCTGATTAAAATACACCGACTGATCGGGATCCGGGGGCAGCGCCCTTGGCGGGGTCCAAGGGGCAGAGCTGAATCCGACCCATATTGCTTTATAAAAAATGCATGGAAAATTCGAATTCGGATTCAAAACCCGGTTTTGCCGACCCGTCGAATCAGACCCGAATCTGACCCATATTTGGGCGGTTTTTAGCAGTTTCTGGACCGTTTGAAACTACCATTGAGCAGTTCTTGGTGGTTTTCGATTATGGAGATAAATATCAATTTTGGTCATTTGAACTGGTACGTTTTTCTCAAAAACACACACGTATTCTCTGTTCTTGATCACACTGTGATTTTATCCGATAGAGATTTCAAGAGTACCCTCGAAATACTTTCATCTGATAGTGAAAACACGACTTCACAGTGATCTAAGTGATTCGAAATCTGTAATAATTCTAACACATGTGTTAAAATGTAGTGTCATTCTATGATGCAACAAAAGACAATTGCTTTATTAACGTACAAAGGAAGCGATAACCAGTCCAGTTAAATTCTTGTGTGGAATCTGTTGGTAATTTTAGTATTACCTATTCTAATTTACTATAATGGAAATAATGTGTATGTCATGGATTTCATACTTTGGTTCTAGTACAAGTCAGGAGGTGCGGAGAGCACACTTGTATAAGTTCAAGATGATATTGGTTTGGTTATAGTTCAAGTTATCAGCTGCAGCGACCAGAATCTACTGATTATCGACCAGCTGTTGCTGCTGCAACGACCAGCTTCAGCGGCCAGCTTTAGCGACCAGCAAGCTGATTCGATCAGCGGCTGACTAGCTGTTGCGACTGACGAACAACTGCTGCGACGGACTGCAGCGACTAGCTGCTGCGACAGACAGTTTTTTAACTGCAGAATACCGTGTATAACCGCTCCTAATTCGTGGAACTGTTCGTAGATTTTGGGAACCACTTTGAACTTTGATTTAATAATACAACACACGTATTATTGAAGGATAGACAACGCAAAAAAAAAAAAAAAAAAAAAAAAAATTCTCTTGACATACTGTTGAATATGAATTCTCTCAAACAATCCATTACTGTGAATTAGAAATTGTGCCTACTTTCTAATTTGATTCTTTGGAATTATCCCAATAGTTGGAATTTCGTGATACCCATGCATAGAGTCGAAATATCTAATTCGGAAAGTAATATTCACGATTCCTTTACTAAATCCAGATTTCAGAAACAACCCTATTACACCCAACAGAATCATGGTTCGACTGAACATACGTATACACTACCAGTTTATACGAACCATGTGCCAAGTAAAACATTGCAATTTTAGATAAAAAATCGTTTTCTAATAATGATTTATGATGAGTTGTCAAATTAGTTTGTCTAATTCTTATAAATTTTTTAGTGTCTTATTGAAACACCCAAAATCGATGAATGACAACTAGGGCTGTGCAGTTTGAACCGGGACCGGTCGGGATCGACCGGGACCAGAAGAACCGAACCGAACCGACGTCGAACCGTAGCTTCCGGTCCGGTCCTCGGTCCGTGTTTTTTGAGAACCGACATTACCGGTCCGGTCCGGTTTTAAACCGGAAGAACCGGAATGAACCGAAAATACCCGTACGTCTACGACTTATTACTGCTAACTTGCTAAGCCCAATTTTCGATCCCAATTAGCTGCTAAGCCCAATTTTCGATCCCAATTAGCTGCTAAGCCCAACCTTATTACCTAGGAGTTAGGCCCAATATGCAATTAAAAAACCCTTTTCCCTGGCGACTACATGACACGACTGTCGGTTTCTTGACTTCTAATTCGTTTCTGCTCTACGCCTCTACGACTCTTTCTTTCGTCTTCATCGTTCCACGCTCCAGCAATCGATAAGTAATATGTCGGACTTGGAATCCGATAATAGTGATCCTGAATTCCAGGTATAATTCTAATTGTATAACATGTCTTATTTATTATACGTGCATGGTGATTATGTTTATGTACTGCATTGTTTTAATGGTAATTCTTAATTCTGTTTACAAAGGGGGCGAATTTATGTACTGCATTGTTTACAAAGGGGTCGAATTTATGTACTGCATTGTTTACAAAGGGGTCGAATTTATGTACTGCATTTGTTGACTTGTTGGTTATGATTCATCTATCATAACAAATATATTGGAATAATAAACAAGACATTAAGAGAGGATATGATGGAATGCGGAACACCATAGTATAAAAAATCCATTTTGATTTATTGGATATTTGTTTTTAATCTAAGCTTCATTAAGATTACGTATCAAGAAATATGCCTAAAACATTGCAGGAAATATGGCCAAACAGTGCAAAAAAATAGACCAAAACACGGCAAGAAATATGCCCAATATAGTGGAGAAACAACCGGTTCTAACCGGTCCAAACTGGTTCAAAACCGAATGAAACCGGAGGTTAACCGAAACCGACCGTCGACCACCGGTCCGGTCCTCGGTCCCTCGAATCTACTTTTTCCGGTCCTCGGCCCGGTTCGGTTCCAACCGGTCCGGTCCGGTTTTTTGATTTTACACAGGCCTAAATTGACAACTGAATTTTTATCCATTTTTACTTGAAATATCTATTAAGTTTTAAAAACATCTTATATCCATCCCTTAACCATATATGTTACATTACACCCACCAGATACACAGTTGTTCGGTGATGTAATATCTATCAAAGGGGTTCGATGATGAATACGAAAAACTTCCTTGTAAACAGGGCGGCCCTGGGCCTGGGCCACCAGGGCAACCGCCCAGGGCCCAAGAATTTAAGGGCCATTTTCTGTAAATTTTCCCGATTTATTAATATAGGCCCATTTTTTGTTTAGGCCCAAAATCCATCTGTTTGAACTTTGAAAGGCCTGAGCCCTGATGCCGTTTCAATCTTAATGCGTACATCTCCATTCTCCAGCGATATGCGAATTGAAAGAAGCGAATCTCATTATGAAACATCAAACATGACAATCGAAACGTCAAAATTTTACCATAGCTGTTAGCAATCTGCGACTCACTCACTCACTCACTCACTCACAGATTCAATCATCTTGGTGACGGTTCCCGGTAATCACAGGCTCACGATTTTGTCATCTCATCGCTCTCGCCTCTAAGTGACCGACGAGCGACTGTAATTCTCTAAATCGTTCGTAAATCGTCACTCGTAACCGGTAATTAATAACTCATTTCGTATACTGATTTTTGATTTATGATTTATTGATTTCGTAACCGGTAACTTATTTCGTATCTGACATTCAATTTGACTTGATTTTATTTAGTTCAATTTGACTGATTTCTTGACTGTTAATTGATGTTAATTTGACTGCTTCTTGCCTAATTGACTGTTTTCCCCTAATTGTCTTGTTATTTGCCCTACCTTACAAAAATATACATGTTTAATAAAAAAATATTTACCGGGTAGCAAAAAACGAAAAAAAATGAGGAAATTGAAAAGGAAAAAACGGTTTAAAAGGATCACTGGATAGGTTTGTTAAAATATCAAGTTCTTCTAATAGTTCAAATAAAAATGAAATAGATATGAACAAAAATTATGTTAATGTGAACTAGAGTAATACTAATATGGATAAAAATAAATCTAATATAGACGAGAATGAAGCTAATTTAGATAATGATTTGAAGACTTGAAGAGTAATACTAATGATTCAAGAGTATTGAAGACCAAGATTTGAAGTTGAGATTAATAACAATGGTGGCACATCTAATTGTAAAAAATCGATGTAATTGTACTGTTTATTTGTATTGAGGTTTTTCCTTTTTGTTTGTCCATAAGGCTTGTCATATGATGGTTTATACATTTTCGTGAAGTATATATATATATATATATATATATATATATATTCCTTCTGGTTATCTAGGTGAGGATGATGGCATTGTCGAAACTATTTTTCTGGTCTAACCTATTTGCAAAAACAAATGTTCTATACGAACTTCAGTCATTTGGCGAAAAAATTACTATATGGGCCCCTTTTTAGGATTTCGCCCAGGGCCCAAAAATCGATTGGAACGGCCCCGCTTGTAAAATATTACCAGATGGTCAGCGGAATATTTGGAAATGTTAATGACAACAACCAAGTCTCATACATCTCAAGCATAAACTCTGTTACCCCGTGAGAATCCGTTAAAATATATAAACGAAAATACACTTCTAAAAAATATAACTAAAGTTATTACAAGTGCAGAGACCGAAAGTAAAAACTATACTATAGGTATAATTTTGGCATTTTGTAATATTTCCGGGACCAAAAGTGTACATTTTTCCACATTTTATTTGATCAAAATCTCCTCTATCCACAAACATAGCAGAAACACAACTCCAATGGCGCTTCTGCAATCCTCAGCTTCTTCGTTCATCTCTCATTTTCCGGCGGTTTCTTCGGTCAGTTCTGTACGCTTGACTACGCCGTGTGGGAATCGAAATGGTGGTTTATCGGTGAGGGCGGAAGCGGCGGCAGGGATAGTGTTGGTGGAGAAATCGGAAGCGGATAAGGTTAATCGTCTCAAAACAGCGTACATCGAGAAGATTATTCCTTTGCTCAAGGAGGAGTTCAGTTACACTAATATTCATCAGGTATATGATTCGAATTTCTTATCTCAGTTTTTTGCTGTTTGATTTTACTGATGAATTTGCTTGTAGAAATTAGGGAGAATGCTAGTTATTGTGATGTTAGTATGTCATTTTATTTTTGAAATAACGTTATTGATTTAGAGAAGCATTATTTACTGTACTTGAAATCTTGAATGAGCTTAGAAGGAATCATCCATTCGAATTTCCAGTATATGTTTATATCTGTTGTGCATAATTGCTAATGTATTCAGTTATATTGATGAAATTGCTTGTCGAAGTTAGGGATAATGCTAGTTAAATAATGTAGTATTAGGTGTTATTTTGTAATATTTTTTTTTTTGATAACAGTGTTACTGATGAAAACAAGCTTTGAATGTACTTTACTAAATGAGCTTATGAGGAATCTTCGTTATAATTATTTAAACGGAAATTTCAGAATATGTTTTGGTTAAAATGAGTAATTTATGAAGAAGTGATTATTCTGTATACCAATGATGTTTAGCTAAAATTATGAATTTATACATGGCACCTTTCTTCAGTTTTGAGGAGAAACTCATAATATTAGGATGTGCAAATATTACCTACAGAAGACGCTAGAGAAAAGCAGCGTGGATAATTCATAGCAATTTTATATTTTAAACTAGTCTATTTACGTGAATTAAATAGAATTAAATCATTATCGCATTTTGTAAAAAATTCACTCATCTATGTATCCATTATTATTCAAAACTCAAATATTTGTTTAGCAATTTCCATGTGAAATACCATAGGTGCCGAAGGTTGACAAGATAGTGGTGAATTGTGGTATTGGAGATGCAGCACAGAACAGCAAAGGTCTTGATGCAGCAATAAACGACATGGCACTCATCACGGGGTCAAAACAAAAGCAAAGAATCCAATTGCCACTTTTAAGATCAGAGAGAATCAAACTCTTGGAATCGCCGTCACCCTTAGGGGAAATGTACCTATATCCCATGAAATTTTAAAAAATATATACATTTTCATATATCTCGTGATAATGCAACATTTTATTTGTGACAGATGATGTATGCATTTCTTGACCGATTGATAAACTTGGGTCTTCCAAGAACTCGGGATTTTCAAGGAGTGAGCCCGAATAGTTTTGACGGGCATGGAAACTACAGTGTTGGGTTAAAGGAACAAAGTGTGTTTCCCGAGCTGAGTTATGATGCTTTGGGGAAACCAAGGGGAATGGATGTTTGTATTTCAACAACAGCTCAAACTGATAAAGAAGCTTATAAACTTTTGGCATTAATGGGAATGCCCTTCCGTGAGGGTGCGGGCCCCACTGCGGTAGTTAGGAAGAAGAAGTTGAAATCTCATCATTTCAACACTAAGACTAAGGCAAAGTCACGAAAATGATCGCCTTTTATTGCTTTGTATAATCTCGGTTTTGTTTGAATTGTTGTAGTGAATGATGATCGAATGTAATTTTTGGTTTGTTTTCATGAGCATGTACCCTCTCTTTGTTAAATACACTATGAATACGACGGTTAGAAAGTACGTCATTTTAGTTATATTTTATGTTTTCAGTATGTTGTTTTTGCACAACATTACTCCTAAAAGACTATAAAAACCGATAATAATAATAATGATACTTAGTCCTTTGAAAAAAGGGGTATACAAAGATAATATATAGACAGTCATACATTTATTCGGATAATACTTGGTGGTTAATATTTTAGTGTGGTCAATCACTTTTTATATTCTACGAATCACCTCCATTATAGAAAAGAAAATCTTGTTACAAAAACCAAAGGAATGAAGGATAACTAATTTCAGTTAACATATATAAATCCATTAGTTTAATACAGTACTTAGTAGGATGCATGTCAGAAAAATCATATGTAAACTCCACACACTATAAATAAGTTGTTCCAACAGCACTTATTGGACAATGGAAGTGGACGGAGCAAACATACACCTAGGGGTGTAAATGAGCCGAGCCGAGCCCGAGCTCGACTAGGTTCGAGCTCGGCTCGTTTAAGTTTTAAGGAGCTCGAGCTCGAGCTCGGCTCGTTTCGAGCCTTATATGTAAAGCTCAGGCTCGGCTCGTTTAGGTTTTCACAGGTTCGGGCCCGGCTCGATTAGGCTCATTTAAGCTTTCATATACACACAATATATAAACTTTTTTATTTAATTATAATATTTAATATATTATGTAAGCACTTCATTTTTATATTATGTTATATACATATATATGTATAGCATACATACACACATAAGTATAAAAATATATAATATATAATTGTATTTTTCTAATAATTAATATATATGTGCTCGTTTAGGCTCGCGAGCCTAATCAATCTTAGTGGATCAAGCTCGGGCTCGGGCTCGTTTAATAAATGAGCTCTTAGTTAAGCTCGAACTTGGTTCATACTCGTTTAAGCTCGGCTCGTTTCGAGCTTTTAACGAGCCGATCCCGAGTAGCTCACGAACGGCTCGGCTCGTTTTCACCCTTACATACACCAAACGTTTGTAGTGGTCTATACGCATGCTTAAGATTAGGCATATAATAAACCACTTAGGTAATGTGACACGTGGTCATCTACTTCACTTGGTCGTAAAAATTTAATATTATAACTAATAATACTGTTAATGGGACCATGTTGAATGGAAGACCCGTGAAGCCGAGTGGGTCGGTAATTGAGTTTCAAAAAGGTACCTCACGGGTAGAATATAGTAAGATGCCAAAACACCACTCGAATAGAGTTGGATGTGGTGGATTAAGCTAAACACTCATCTCAGCGCTACATTAGTGTAATCTCAGTATTCCTCATTTCACATTCATACCTTCAAAAATATATTCACTCATAACTTAAGTCATTACATCTTTTTTGGGTCCCACCAAAATACTGTCACTCACAACACAATTTTTTTTAATGAACCTTGAAGCTCGACGCCAGTGTGATGGCGTGCAACATGCCTCAAGGGAGGGCCGGTATAAGTTTGGCGTGGAGGTTTGTTTAAGGGTCCTACTAAATTAATTTCAAGTCAAAATTACTTCTCTCTTAATTTTCTCTTTTTCAATTTTCAAGACAGTCTCTCTCTCCCTCTCTTAATTTTTCCCTCTTTCTATTTTTCTACTTTTAATAATAATTATAAAACTCACAAGTGTTAATTGCAATAAAGCTCAGTTACAACTTTTTTTTCTAAAAGAATTACTCATGTTACCTTCCTTAATGCCGACGTGGATGAAATTGAGGTAATTAAAATCGAACCAATAACATGTTATCGGTTTTGGTTCGGTTTCGGTTCGGTTTGATTTCTTCGGTCCAAATGCTCAACCCTAATTAAAAGTTGCCACTTTTTCACAATCATTTAATCATTTATGTAATAATCATGTTTATATTGGTTTTTACACTAAAATAATCTACTATGTTAAACGCTACCATTAAATTTAGACAAGAAAAACGTCCATTAATAAACAGACATACAAATAAAAGAAGTTCAAATAAAGAAGAAACAATGTTGACGCTGATAAGAACTTCCAAACTAATGCTTATATTAGAGTACATCTTGTCTTCCAAAAAAACATAAATAAATAAATAAAAATTAAAAAGATAATAAAAAAGATTAAACAGAAAAACCAAAAAAACTAACTAAAATCATTAATACTAATCATCATTATTACTTTTCTAATCATTAGTGTCATCATCATAAATGCACTTTGAAGTAAATTTAGAGGGAGCCTTGTTTAATTTGTATTGTTTGTTTAAGTTAAACTAAATTAAAGAAATTTACAGCAATGCATAAACGAAAAGGTTTTTGTTGATTCAAGAATATTCCGGACGGTTTGGATGGTCGGCTACAGCTTATGGATTCTGCAATCAACGAGATAACCCTTAGTCAGATGCTCCCCGGGTGGTTTCCCGTGAGAACACTCCGACGGTCAAGTTAGTAATCGGTATATGAGTATGTATATGACGTGAGGTCGTGATTAGCGAGTACAGTATTGAATGCTCGTAATAAATGATATAAGTAATAAATGTACCGGAAGGTGATGATCCATATTAGACACCAGAAGATCATATTTATAGCCGGTCGTCTTTAGGCGGGAAAGGGGGGCAACTCACTTCGGACCGGTCGCTTTCGAGCTCTGCGGATATTAAGTCGCCACATGAGGCTTGGGACCGGAGGGTAACAGCCTAACCCTGCGTCGGAGCCGCCCTAGGGACTTGGTCGCATTTAATGCGATCGTACTAGCGAGGCGCCCTTTCCGTAATTTCCGTATGTCGGTTGGATTGATTCTTGGGATTATCGACATCCCTGCGTCCGTTTAATCCTTCCACTCAGGAAGGTTCTGTTTTAATCCTTCCGTTCAGGAAGGTTCCGTTTAACCACTCGGTTGGGAAGGTATATGCGGTATACCTCATTAAGTCCCCTAAGTTCAAAGAGGATTATCTGGAGGATCGTTATTTGAACTTATTTTCCATCTATTGGGCACCCGTCACTTCAAGAAAGTGACTGTTACCCTTTTTCGGACCGTTGGTTTTTTAACCGTTGGCCTATCAAGGGTAACCGCCTCTTTATCTTCTTCCTCTTATATATTCCTTGTTCCTCTGTTGATTCCAGTTCTTCACACATCTTTCTTAGCCGCTTTCAGTTTCTTAAACAATTGCCGTCAAATTATTCTCTTCAATTCTCCAAAATCAATATGAGGAAAGACAAAATCCTTAAAGAGAAACCTGAGAATCGATCCCGAGAACAACCACAACACACATACTAAACTTACTCCTCCAGATATGAACGCGATCTATGACGATTACCACATTGATCGTTGTTATCGTCTCTTACTTCCTGGTCCTTCCGACACCATTCGTTCCGCTCCAGTCGGGTTTGAGCCGGTTTATCTTCAATTTCTTTTGGGCGGATTGAGATTTCCCGTTGACGATTTCATCCTTACCTTGCTCAAAGATCTCGGTCTTCATCTGGCTCAGCTCGCCCCAAATTCTTTTAGAAAGATCATTGGGTTCATAATATCCAGTCGTGCGCTCGGCATTCCCCTTTCTACCAAATTGTTTCGCAACCTGTATGTTGTCACCGGTCAGGGTGACTGGGCGGTGTTTACCCATCGTCCTTGTAGAAATGAGAGGATCTCCGGGTTAAAAGATTCTATTCGAGATTGGAAGTATGAGTTCTTCTATGTCGATCGTTTGGCTTTTAACGACATTGCCTTTTCTTGGGGGCCTATTACCGGACGATCCTCCGAAGCCGCTCCCGCATTAACTGATGTTGAGAACCAGCAGGTTGAGAGTTTGCTGAGGCTAGAGATGGAATGGGAAGATTCGGACGAATACTTCCTTGGGATGGCTGATTTGAGCCCCCACTTCTTCGTCCGTCAGGTTCGCCCGATCTGGCAAGTGAATGGAAAGGACGTCTCTTTGCTTCAACGTTTACAGATGCAGAAACCTTCGCGGGATTCCGTAACGGTAACCGAAGGGGCAATCACCCCTTTCCTCCCCCCCTCTGAAGTTGTTCTCAGTTCTGAGGGCACACCGACCGCATTAGAGCGTGAAACTGAGGAAACTTCAGACGTTTCTGCATCGATTGCTGAGTCGTTAGCTTTCAGGACGGAAGATACCATGATTCCCGATTCGCAATCAGAGCTCGTAAAGCCCGTCAAGGTTCGGTCCGTTCGTACCCTCTCAAAAAGACCTCGTGAAGCGTCAGCCTCATTACCTTCTCGACGAAGAAAGCATGAAGGTACGATTTAGGTTTTGCATTCGTTTACCTTCACTTTTCGTACTGTTGCGTTTACTTATTATTTTGTCTCTTTTTTCTGTTATATTTTCTTAAAGGGGAGAGGCCCAGTTCACCCCAACCATCCACCGAGATTCCGATTACGATTGCTTTGTCGCCTGCAACTTTGATTGCTTCGACCACCGTCGCCTCAAGTATTGCTCCTGCGACTTCCATTGTTGATCCTTTGGTTTCAAGACCTCAAACGATGCCTCAAAGTGCTTCTGCGTTGGCAATGTTTAGTAACCTTCTGTTTTCCTCAGGCACAGGAACACCTTCCGTCAGTCAGGGTGCCCAGCCTATCCGTTCATCCGGGCCGCAGACGTCACTTCCCAACTTTCCGTTTTTATGTAAGATTTTCACACATTTTTTTTATATATTTTTTCCTTAAAAGGCGACTAATTTTGCTTTGTCCCTTTTTGCAGCCCGTCAAGGTCGCACTACCATTGCCAGCTCCACACGAGCGATATCGGTTAGCAGTCTTCCTGATCCGACCGTGCCTGTGGTCACATTGACTTCTAGTTTGCAAGCAACCGTTACTCCTACCCCACCAATCGCGCATGCGACGGCCGCTCCACCTGCTGTTGCCTTGAATTTTTCCAACATTTCTGACGAAGGTATCTTCCAGCGAGCACGGTCTGGCTTGCTTAACGCTGTCGAGCTTCTCTCGGAGCTGCAACTAAGGGGCGTTCGCAACCAACAGACGTTGGTTGATCATCACGAAGAGTTTGCCCGTATGGAAGAGTTGATCAGTACCGCCCGTCGCTTGCATCAAGTTGAAGTGGAAGAGAAAAACCGTTTATCCGAAGAAAATAAAGATCTAACTGCGGCCTTGGGAGAAATGAGAAGGAACCTCTCCGAGAAAGATGCCCGGATCCTTGAGTTGAGCGCCGAACAAAGCTCCTCATCCGCCCGCATCGCAGAGTTGGAAATGTCGTTAGTGGAGAAAGATAGCCAGCTGAACGAGGCCGTTCGTTGTCACGGAGAACTGGATCTGCAAAATGATAAATTGAAAGAAGAGTTTGCCGTTCAGTCTCACCAAGTGGGTGCTCTTCAGGAAGACCTTGATTGGCTGATCCGGAAAGGTATATCTGGGCTATTCGGGAACTTGTTAAATTCTCCTGAGTTTGTGAGGCGGAACTCTCAACTCCAGCTAGAAAGTGTTAGGTTTGGCCAGTATCGTGGATGTCTGGATACTCATCAAGAATACTTTGAGCGGCTCCAGGATGCCTGACTTGTACACGATTATCCGGAAGCTCAGACAAACATTATGAGCCTTTTCGGCGAGCTGGTGGTACCTAACTACCCCTTCCTCCAATCCCTCTCATCTGGTACAGCGTCTTTGGACGATATTAAAGTGCTTGTGAAGAAAACAGAGGCTGGTCCTGAGGACACTGGTGAAAGTTCGAATCGAGGGGGGGCTTCCGCCCCGTAGCTAGGTTGTTATTTGTTTACTTGTTTCTTGTAGCCGTTTGTTTACCAACTGATGAATGTTGGTTGTGACTGTTTGTCCCGTTATCTTTTGTTTCGTTTCTTTTTTTGTAATGGAAGGTCTTACCTTCCTTTGATCTTGACAGCTTTACCTATTTACGTATTATGTTTACTTATCGCCTTCGCTTGATTCGTTTTCCTACTTTACTTACCGCAATTTCATCTATTATGTTCGTTTGTTAACTTGTCGCATTCGTTTATTCGTTTATCGCGTTCGTTCGTTTGTTTTTAATTAGGGTTTTATTTTCTAGCGAGGCGTCCCTCGCGGAATAGGAATAGGAAATGTTACTTCCGATCCTTACCTATTTAAGCATGCTTTCGTCGTCGATGCAACCTTTCGTTAGGTTGTATAAGTTACTTTCGTAGGGGGTTTATGAAGAAAACGGAAAAGCTTACGTAAAAGACATTTCATCAATCATTCATAACTTTCGATTGTATTGGTAGTGAGGACTCACACTACCCATTCGTACAATATTCGCACCAAAAGGGTTACGTAATGATTCATAAATAGAAGAGAGAAATTTAAAAATAAAACTTCCGCGGATTTTGCATATTCCATGTACGCGGAATGAACGAACCATCCATTGTCTCCAGAACGTAAGAACCGTTTCTTCGAGCTTCTTTGACCCTATATGGGCCCTCCCAGTTAGGGCAGAGCTTTCCAGGCTTGTGCTGGAGGCTTGCTTCGTTCTTACGCAGGACCAGGTCGCCTACCTTGCACGCCGCTCCCCGGACCTTCTTATTATAATAACCTTCCGTCATAGACTTGTATGCTGCTTGTCTTAAAGCAGCATTCTCATGCCGTTCGTCTATGATGTCTAAGTTGTGTCTTAACGCCTCTTCATTTTCCCCTAGGTGGAAGTTCTCGACCCTTGAAGAGGGAATGATAACCTCCAATGGTATTACAGCTTCCGAACCGTACACTAGACTGTATGGGGTTTCCTGCGTACCCCTCCGGGCCGTTGTTCGGTAAGACCACAATACACTTTGCAATTCATCCGCCCAACTACCCCCTGTTCTGCTCAGACGTGTTTTGATCCCCTTCACTATTGTTTTGTTAGTGACCTCCGTTTGTCCGTTAGCCTGTGGGTGGGCTACAGACGTAAAATTTTGGCGTATGCCTAGTTCAGCACACCATTCTCTGAACGGGTTACTGGCGAACTGCTTTCCGTTATCGCTCACAACGGTATGTGGGAGGCCAAAACGACACACAATCTGTCGCCACACAAACTTAACAATGTTAGCTCCCGAGATACATGCTAAAGGTTTGGCTTCCACCCACTTCGTAAAGTAATCGATAGCTACTACCAGGAAGCGTAGCCCTCCGGGGGCTTTAGGGAATGGTCCAACGATATCGATCCCCCACTGACAGAAAGGCCATGGGCTATGCATGCTGGTCAGGTTAACAGAAGGGGCATTCGGGACATATGAATAAGCTTGGCACCCTTCACACCTTTGCACATATTTGTGGACATCTTTGGACATGCACGACCAGAAGTAACCCATACGAAGTAACTTCTGGGTTAACGATCTAGCTCCCGAATGCGACCCGCATAATCCTTCGTGGACTTCTCTTATAGCATCTTTAGCTTCCTTGCTTCCCAAGCATCTCAACCATGGGGTGGAGTATCCCTTTCGATACAAGACGCTGTTCTTGATGGTATACTTTCCAGCATTTATTCTTATCTTCCTAGCTGCATTTGCTTCAGCCGGTAGTACACCTTCCCCCAAATATAACTGAAAGGGGGTCATCCAACAAACTTCATCATTCTCTATTTCTGACACCTCTTCCTCCTCGATGCTCCGCTTCGACAGTACTTCTACCAACACTTTTTTCGTCAAGTGGTGATACAACATTGCCGCTAACTTGCTGAGAGCATCAGCCTCCTTGTTTTTAGTTCGAGGGACCTGTGTGATCTTGAAACTATCGAACCAGCTCGCATGTGTTCGGACTCGTTCCAGATACCGTTTCATGTGTACTTCTTTCGCCTCATAGGAACCGTTGATTTGATTTACAACCAGCATTGAGTCTGCGAAAGCCTCCACCTTTCGGATCTCGAGACTTTTGGCCAGACCTAAACCGGCTAAAAGGGCTTCATACTCCGCTTCGTTATTCGAGCAGGCGAAGTCAAATCTCAAGGCGTAGGTGACCCTTTCGTCGTTTGGCCCGATTAGAACTATTCCAGCTCCACACCCATCCGCTCCGGCCGCTCCATCCATATACATCTGCCAAACTGAAGGAGATTTTCGACCTACGCTCGTTTCCGGACCTTCTTTCTCTTCAATTGCCAACACCCTTTCGTCGTCCGACATTTCGACCAAGAAATCTGCTAGCGCCTGGCCTTTAACACTGGGTCTAGGTTTAAACGTATTATCGTGTTCCCCTAATTCGATTGCCCACTTTGTCATACATCCTGACCGCTCCGGTTGCAGGAGTATGTTTTTGATCGGCTGGTTAGTCAGGACGGTCACCGAATGGGCTTGGAAGTATCTCTTTAAGCGTCTGACGGCATATATCAAAGCCAAGATCAATTTTTCAACTATTGAGTAATTAAATTCTGCCCCCTGTAGTGCTCGACTGACGAAGTAAACGGGTACTTGCTTTTTATCCCTTTCGGCGATGAGCACTGAACTAACGGCTTCTCTGTTAGTGGAGAGGTACATTACCAACGGCTCCCCAGGTATGGGACTGGCCATGGTAGGAAGGTTCTTTAAGTGTTGCTTAAGCTTCTCAAAAGCTTCCGTTGCCTCCTTCGTCCATTCGACCTCTCCTTTCTTCGTGCATCCGTGCAATGCTTTGAAGAAAGGAATGGATTTTTCTGCTGACTTTGCGAGGAAACGTCCTAGTGCGGCCAGTTTTCCGTTCAAGCTCTGTACATCTTTTACCGTCCGGGGAGTATGCATCTTTAATAATCCTCCTACCTTATCGGGGTTAGCCTCGATTCCTTCCGTTGTTACCATATGCCCCCAAGAACTTGCCTTTGCTCATCCCGAACGAACACTTCTTCGGGTTCAGTTTCATGTTAATCTTCGAGAGTTGTACCAATGTTTCTTCAACATCTTGGATTAGATTCTCATCGCCTTTACTCTTAATGACCATATCGTCAACATATACCTCTAGGTTCCTTCCTATCTGCTTTTCAAACGCCTTATCGACCAAACGCTGATAGGTAGCTCCGGCATTCCGGAGACCGAAAGGCATTTTGACGTAACAGAAAGTTCCCTTCTCTGTGTGGAACGCGGTTTTCTCTTCATCCACCCGAGCCATCTGAACCTGATGGTATCCTTTGTAGGCGTCCAAAAAAGACTTCCACTGATACCCACCTAAGGATTCCACCTTCTGTTCGATCTGCGGAAGAGGATAACTATCTTTCGGACAAGCTTTATTGAGGTCCTTAAAATCGACACACATGCGCATGGACCCATCTGCTTTCTTGACTAGGACCGGATTAGCGATCCATTCGGGATACTGGGCACTCCGCAACACCCTTGCTTTCACCAAACTCTGTACCTCTTCATTGACCACCCTATTTCGTTCTGTCGCCATTCTTCTTTTGGCCTGCTTCACCGGAGGGAAGCTTGGGTTAATCATGAGTTTATGCTCGGTTACCTCTCGAGATACTCCGGTCATGTCCCCGGGTGCCCAAGCAAATACCCTTTTGTATTTTCTCAGCAAAGCTTCCAACTCGCTTCTTAACTGTGGAGATAAGCCTCCTCCAATTCGAATGGGGGTATCCGGGTATTCGGAGTTAATTACTACCTGCACCTCCTCCTGTTCCGTCCAACTGTCTTGATGTGTGATGCTGCTGCATTCCAATGGAGGCATGGGCATACTCCGGACGGTTATCACCCCTTGACCAGAAGGAAATTTGAGTAAACCATGGATCGTAGAGGCAATCGCCTGAAACTGCCACATCCCTGTTCTTCCCAAAATGGCGTTATATCGTGAGGGGGCTTCAATGATGATGAATTCGGCTAAAATTTTTTTGCTATGGAAGCTTTCCCAATCGGCTAACATGAGGGGCAGGTGGATTTTTCCCTTAGGCCAGACAGACTGCCCAGAGAATCCAACAACGGGGGACTTAGCTGGCTTCGGGAGGGCCCGAATATCAGGAGGAAATTTTTCGAAGCAATGACTGTACATAACGTTGGCTGAACTTCCTCCATCAACGTAAATTCTACGAACCATCGTTCTAGCCACTATACCGAAGATCACTAGCGGTTCCGTTCCGACATATCCGTCAGGAACAGGCTCCCCCCTTTCAAACTCAACAGTTCCCCCCTTCCTTTTGCCTAGGAGAAAGGGTGCCGATCCCTCTACGATTGCACAAATCTCAGCATTATATGCAGCTGCGTCTTTCTTAGCCTCGACAACGTTGGCCTCCGTTCTTTCCTTACCCTGGGCTTCCTTCTCTCTTCTGTAGCTTTCACAGGTCGCAGTGGTGTGACCCATGATCTTGTGAAAATCACAATAAGCGTTTGGATCCCTTGGGTATTTCTTTCTCGCCACTCCTCCGTCAGCCCTCCGGGCTTCCGTCGCCGCATAAACTTCTGGTCGGTACGGACCATATCTATCGCCTTGAGATCTCCCCTCCGAGATTCTTGCTTTATAAGGCGACCTTCCGGGAAAACCTGCTTTGGCGAAACCCTTCCCCTTATCTCCTCCTTTGTACGAACCCGGTCCGTTTGTATTTCTTTTTTCCTGAGCTTCGAAACGTAGCTTTTCGGCACTTTCATCTTCCTGTTTTAGTACCTTATTCACCACGCTGATCATGTCGTCTGCCTTATCGAAATCTCTTTTTGACAGTTCCCTAAACAACTCTCCTTCCCGGAGCCCGTACGTGAAGGCAGCAATGATCAGAGAGTCTTCCCGGACAGGCATCTTTCGGCTCTGCTCGTTAAACCTTTTAAAGTATGATTTGTTGGATTCCCCTTCCCGCTGTCGACAGGCCATAATGGATTGAGATCGCTGTTGGTACTTCTTCTGCTGTATGAAACTATGACTGAACTGCAGAACCAAGTCCTCAAAACTAGAGATGCTCTTCTGCGGGAGACTTGATAACCAGTACCTGGCAGACTGTTAGGTCACAACACCCTAGTTTAGATGGTTAATTGATTGTTTAATTATAACTCAAGACAAATATTGTATAAGAACAAGATATGAGTCAAATGTATAATTCCACTAAGTGTGGCTTGTTGCGGAATAACAAGACCACTGATCAATTACAAAAGGTATGAAAGTGTAAAGTGAATTGGTAAGTTCTCCTTTGCAAGATGATCTCTATTTATAATGATATAGAGGTCTTACATAATGGGCAAAGGAGTAACCGAAGGACTAAACTAGGAAAATGACTAAGATCAAGGGATTTGATCTTAGTCCGTTACATAACAAGTGTAACTCAGTCCTTCTACTCAGTATCACTATCTGATACTGAGTTCTGATACTGAGTGCCAATACTGGTCACTCAGTATCAGACCTAGACTTAGCTATTTTATTCTACATATTAATCAACTCTAGTCTAGGTTGTTTTGTTATCTTAAGATCCAAAGGGGTAAGGCTTTTTGCCTTAACAATCTCCCCCTATCTAATGATAACAAAACAATTACAAAGAGATACAAAAAATAATTACAACAGCATAGGTAGTAAAATCTTCTTCTTCATCTGCTGTTGATGGCTTCATTCTCATAGAAGACTTCTTGTTTGATGTGGACAAACTCTTCTCTGCTCTTGAGTTCATCCTTTCTACAATTCAGAACTGCAACAATCTTCTTTTTGAACCAAGAGTCTTCTTTCTTGGTGATCATCCATTTCAGTCCAACAAGATGACTGATTTGAGCTCTTGGTAGATCTTCTTCAGAAATGAAGCACTCTCTATCCTCAGAGTCAGTATACATATATCCAGAAGTTGGATATATGACACTCTTTTGATCCTGAAAAATAAGGTTAGGAGGAAGAGGGTACTTTCTAAGATACTTGTATGTATGAAGGCATTCTGGTCTGTTGTTTGAGTAAGCTTCAGTCATCACACTGAGCGTTCTATACTCTATCTCATGAAGCAAGCCCTTCTCATAACATACTGCACAGATCTCATCCAAGATTATTTGATCATATGTTGATTTCTTTGGAAGCTCTTTGATCAGTCTTGTGATCCTCACCCAGTCTTGAAGACCAATTCTTTGAATATCATGAATAAATAACTTCACGGGAGGACTAGTTAAGCCAGTACAAGTGATAGTGATTCTTCCTTCTTTGAGCTTCACTTTTACTTTATTGACATCCAGATTTAACCAATGTATCCCCCTTACATTTGGAAATGTTTTGGTCTTCAAGAACTCCTTTCTTTCCTCCTTATACTGAGTCCTGGCAGCAACCATATTCCAGTGATATTGAATATGGTCTGGACCCTTTCTTGAGATTCTATAGGAAGGACCAAGAGTGTCAGTATCTGGGTCAGATTCTGGTTCAGCTTTGACTCCAAACTCTTGCTCATATAAAAATCTTTCTTGTTCTGCCCAGAGTTGTTGAGGAGTCAATCTTGGAGCCTGCTCAGTATCACTGTCCATTGTATGAACAGGTCTTCTTTGTCTTGTTACCAAAGGAGCAGATTCCTCACTTGATTCAGAAGAAGTGAGAACTGCATTGATAGGTCTTCTTGATAAAGAACTCCTTCTTCTAATCACCAGATTTTCTGGTTCTTCATCATCCGAGGATGATGATGAAGAACTTTCTTGTTCTACCAGATTTAGTGCATAGTTTACTAAATCTGGTTCTTCATCTTCATCATCAGCAATAGGCCAGATGAAAGGCCTATAGACCACAATTTGCAAATTATTCTCTTCAAGAGCAGGTGGCTCAGAATAAGTTTGCTGTGGTTGGTTAGTATGAGTCTCCCCTTGAGCAGATGGCTCAACTGGGTCTTGAAATTGTAATGCTGACCTGGATCTTTGTCTTCTTCTCTCATACTGAATCCGAATTGACTCAGTATGAGGGCTTTGCTAATGTTGTTGTTCTTGTTGTGGAGGTTGATCTTCATTCAATCTTCTTCTTTTCTCCCCCTGAGCAGATGGCTCAGTTTGATCAACCTCAGTATCTCTTTGTCTCTTCTCCCCCTTATTGTTATCATTGGATGGGGAGGGAAGAGGATCAGTATCACCACCCATGTCCCCTTCAGGTTCTTGAAGAGTAGGGGAGGGCATGGGCTCAGTGGCAGCATCAGTATCACCAACATCTCCTTCTCCTTCTCCTTCTTCATTGTGGTCAGCATGAGAAAATGGTGGAGTTGGTGGAGGCTTTTGTTGTTGTTGGAGTAGTGAGACTGACTGTTTGATGGAGTCAATGTCCCTACTCATAGTGTCCATTTTAGCCAAAATTGTATTCTGAGTGTGTTGAATGGCCAGAATATTCTGCATGATTGTTTGCAGAGTCACTTGTTCTTCTGCAGCCTGTGATGCTGGAATACCCTGCAAAGATGGTGCTAAAGAAACAAAAAAAATATAAAACTGGTTAGAAAGAAAGGTTTATCAAATAGAATTGTGGTGTTGTTTAATTCTATAATCATATAAACAGAGTTTGTGAAGTCTGTATTTCATCTGGTTTATGATGAAATATTATGGACTTGTGCATAGCATGTGTAAGAAGATTTTAGTAAAAGTGAGTGTGTAAATTTAAGTAGCTCAGTATAGGATAAGTCACATTTACTAAAAGGTTTGGGTTTGGGAATTCGAAGCCTGGGATGTGCTTCTTGTTATTTTCAATGTTTATCACTCGGTATTAGAGTGATAACAGAAATGTGGCTAAACCCCATGGAAAATTTTTGGATTTTGTGGCTTAAGGGTTTGTGATCATTTCTTGAATTATTCTACCCAACTCAAAAATAAGTTGGACATTATTCAAGCAGCACCAGTGGGTGTCAGTGTGACATCAACCACCATTGTCTCTTTAAATGTTGAGACAACTGTAGACTGACAATGATCAATTTTGTGTGCTCAGTATATGAGTTGTGCATAGCAGCAGTGGGCTAGCTATGTTGGCCATAAACGGATATATATTTGAAAGATCGTGTGAGACTTTGGTCAGTATTGAGTTGGTACTGGCCAATACTTAGTCTCTATTTGGGAATGAATATATATATATATATATATATATATATATATATATATATATATATATATATATATATATATATATATATATATATATATATATATATATATATATATATATATATATATAAGTTTAAGGGCTTTTTAGAAATTCATACATGAGACTCTGTCAGATTCCCTTCTAGCATCGGCCGAGGTCGGTGCAGGATCATGTGATTGTGGATTTGCAGCACCAATATCTTCAATACCGACCTGTATGTCTTGCTGAGCACCTTCCAGTGTAGTTTGCTCATATTGAATCTCCACATCAAGGGGAACATGAGGTTCCTCAATTGGTTGAGCAGTTGGAATTAGTTCTGGACCTGGAAGGTCAGCGGTGGCTGCAACTAGACTTTGGGCTTGAAGAGATGCAGTTAATGATGGAACATTTGCAGGCTGCACCTCCTCAGATGATAAGTTTCCCATAATTACATGGGAAAGATTTCTTCTTCTTCTTTGGAGGACCAGTGGTGTATCTTCTGAGGACTCAGTATCAAAAACTGGTTCAATATGGGGAGCATCAGGATCTTGTGCAGGTGGAGAGATATGTTGTTGAGTCGGCTCTTGAGCTTGTGGAACATCCTGCATCTCAACATCTTGTCCAGCCTGTCCTCCATTACCACTATGATCATCATTATCATCATCATCATTGTCTGATTCAGTATCAGACATGTCTTCTTCATCATTTATGTGTTCTTGAACAATGGCCCACATAGAAGGACTCAGTAGTGGCTCTCCTTGTATTGGCCTGTAAAAGATTATCTTCTCACTAAGAGGAGGAAGATCAACCCTTAGACTGTGAAACTCATCATAAGTATGTGTGGGCATTGAGTGTTGAAAGATGAGTGATAAGAATCTGCAGAAAGGGACATTACATTCCCTTGTGTTAGCCCGAACCAGAGCAGCTAATTCACTGAAAATGAGCCGTGCATAATCAATGTTTCTTCCATAGTACACGGCATGGACTATTTTCATCCCAAATTCATTTATTTGGTCCAAAGCACCCGTCTTGTGGGTCATACACCGAATTATTGTTGTAATGAGAATACCCCACATAGGACCAAATTCGTTTCTTTTGATTGTGCCCGTTGTTCCTCTTCGACCCATAAATGGCAATACTGCGCGTGCCTCTGTTCTATCAACGAATGGGTCATACTGAGCTTGAGCGGGAAGCCTCAGTGTTTCACGAATGATGGCAGTAGAAACAAATGCCCTTCTTTGATCTCTAATTACCCACCCAGCAATCATATCTGGAGAATCGAGTGTGGCAGAGTACCAAAACTCGCATAGCATTTCTGGGTAAATTGCTCGAGGAGACAAGTTCAGTGCACGAGCAATTGGGCAATGCTTCATAAAAGTCACAATGTTTGTGAATTCTTGGCATACCCAGGCTTGAGGAATATTGAAATTTGCTGTTATGTTGTTCCTTGCAAACCTGGGCAGTTCATCGTTTCGGAATTTGATTTCCGATTCAACTTCTAGAGCGACGAAAGGCGTAATTCGCCATCTGTGATATTGATTTAAGAGTTTTTGCTTGCTAAAAGAAAGTGAAATCGTTAATTGCAGAGAGAATTTAAAAAAATAATGAAATGACTGTTGAAAGATATTTGAAGTAAAAAAGACGGTTATTTATAGGAGATTTGAAAGATAATTAAGGTATTGGGAAGTAAAAACGGCTGATTTGACTGCCTTATCCTGTGACAACGGTAACTTTCCTATTAAGAAAGGTTATCATTGAGCAGTATGAGGATTAAGCTCGGTGTGAGCGCCGTCATACCCCAATACTGAGTAAAAAAAATTAATTCTAAAAAAAATTAAAAATATATAAACAATTAATTTACTCTTGAAATTAATAAAAAAAAATAAAAAGTTTAAATTTTGATGATAACAGACTAGAGATACTGAGTGGTCAGTATCAACAGGGATGATACTGAACGCTCAGTTTTAAAGAAAATTAAGAAAAATCAAGGATTCAGCATACCTAATTGCCCTAGTAAATACATAAACCTTTCCTCAGGAAGAGGTTTAGTAAACACATCTGCCAATTGTTCATCTGTTGGTACATAATCTACCTCAACCTTACCTTTTTCCACATTATCTCGAATAAAGTGGTGTCTAATATCAATGTGCTTAGTTTTGGAGTGATGGACTGGGTTCTCTGTGATAGCAATAGCACTCTTGTTATCACAATGAATTGGAGTCTTGTGAAAGTGGAACCCATAGTCCAATAGTTGATACTGCATCCATAATAATTGAGCACAACAACTTCCTGCAGCAACATACTCTGCTTCTGCTGTGGAAGTTGCTACCGAGTTTTGCTTCTTGGATGACCAACCTACTAGTCTTCCACCTTGGAATTGACATCCTCCACTTGTGCTTTTTCTGTCCAATCTACAACCTGCAAAATCTGCATCTGTGTATCCTTCAAGGTCAAAGTTTGAGTCTTTGGGATACCAAAGACCCAGGTTAGGAGTACCTGTAAGATATCTAAAGATGCGCTTAACTGCTTTCATGTGTGATTCTTTAGGATCAGCCTGATACCGAGCACACAAACATGTTGGAAACATGATATCAGGCCTGCTAGCAGTTGAGTAAAGTAAGGAACCAATCATACCTCGGTATGTGGATTGACAAACTGGTGTACCAGTTTCATCCTTACTTATCTTATCCTGAGTACCCATAGGAGTGTGCATGGAGGATAAATTTTCAAATTTGTATTTCTTTAACATATCATGCACATACTTACTTTGATTTATAAAAGTGCCATCAAGCTTTTGTTGAACTTGTAAACCATGAAAATAAGTAAGTTCTCCCATCATACTCATCTGATACTGAGTTGACATTATCTTAGCAAACCAGTCACACATGGACTTGTCAGTGGAGCCAAAGATAATATCATCTACATATATCTGAATGAGTAAGATGTCAGAACCATTCCGTTTTGAAAATAAAGTTTTATCAATTTTACCTCTTGTAAATTTATTTTCAATAAGGTACTCAGACAGGGTATCATACCAGGCTCTTGGAGCTTGTTTGAGCCCATATAGAGCTTTATCAAGCTTGAAAACATAATTAGGAAATTTAGGATCAACAAAACCTGGAGGTTGTTTAACATAAACTTCTTCTTGTAGTTTTCCATTTAGAAAAGCACTTTTGACATCCATCTGATAAACTTTGAAATTCTTAAAGGCTGCATATGCAAGATACAACCTAATAGCTTCAATTCTTGCTACTGGTGCAAAAGTTTCATCATAGTCAATGCCTTCTTCTTGCCTGTAACCTTGAGCAACTAACCTTGCTTTGTTTCTGATGACAACACCATCCTTGTCCATCTTGTTTCTGAACACCCACTTAGTACCAATAATAGTTTTGCCAGTAGGAGGTGGTACTAAGTTCCAAACTTTGTTTCTCTCAAACTCTGTGAGCTCTTCTTGCATAGCCTCTACCCAATCTTCATCTAATAAAGCTTCATCAGCTTTCTTTGGTTCAATGGTAGATAGAAAACTTGAGAAGAAACAAAAATTTGCAGTTGCTTGGGGTGGAAATTCTAATTTTCTTCTTGTTTGGACACCTTCTTCAATAGGACCAATAATGTTTGAGTGTGGATGGTCTCTGTGTTCCCTTAAATTGTTTCCTAAGGGAGCATTTAAAATAGGATCAACAATATCTTGTTGATTTGGTGTGTCGTGTGTCTGATACTGAGTGGAATTGTGGTCAGTATTAGACACCGGAGATTGCTGTTCAGCTTCATTTTGCAGAGATGAGGTGGATTCTTGTGAAGTGTTGGATGTTTCACCTTCTTCATAGGTAGAGTGGTTCAGATCATTAGTTGTTGAGTAAGACTGAGTTCGAACTTGATCAGTTTCATTAAACTTATTAGGAATAAAATGTGGATGAAACTTGGGCTCTTCAGCAATGGAGTTTTCTGGATTGCATAGGATATCTATGCCACTTATGTCTTCACTTGCTGAGGTAGAATGCTCATTCTGATCTTCATCAAATGTGACATGAATGGATTCTACAATCATCTTAGTTGAGATGATGTACACTCTGAAGGCTTTAGAGTGTGGAGAGTAGCCCATGAACACGCCTTCATTTGCTTTGGGAGCAAATTTGTTGAGATTTTGTTTTGTACTGAGTACAAAGCATTTACTCCCAAAGATGTGGAAGTATTCCACATTAGGAATCTTGCCATTATATAACTCATATGGAGTCTTCAGATGTCTTTGGACTATAGTGGCTCTATTCTGAGTGAAGTTTGCACAATTCACGGCTTCAGCCCAGAAACTCAGTGCCAGTCCAGCATGGCATAACAAGGTTCTTGCAGCTTCAATTAATGTTCTATTCTTTCTTTCTACAACACCATTTTGTTGTGGTGTGTAAGCTGCAGAGAAGTTTTGAATGATTCCTTTTTCTTCACAGAAATCGGCTAATACTGAGTTCTTAAACTCAGTACCATGGTCACTTCTGAGTTGCTTGACCTTGTTGCCTTTTTGAAGTTCCTCTCTTTTTATAAAGGCAATGATTTCTGTTGTTGCATCTGACTTAGTCTTGAGGAAGATGACCCAAGTATATCTTGAGAATTCATCAACCAAGACTAGGGTATAGATCTTTTTGGCCAAAGATGGTGTGCTAATGGGGCCAAAAAGATCCATATGTATCATAGTAAGAGGTTCATTAATGGAATGATTGACCTTTGACTTGAATGAACTCTTCTTTGCTTGCCCATTTCACATGCTGAGCATAACTTATCTTTTGAATAAGTAATAGTGGGCAAACCTCTCACCAGTTTCTTCATACTGAGCTCGTTGATATTTCTAAAGTTGATGTGAGAGAGTTTCTTGTGCCATAGCCAATGCAATTCTGGCTTGACTTTAGAAAGCAGGCATACTCGAATAGTTGGGTCTATTTCAGATAGGTTGACCACATATACATCTTTTTCTCTTCTAGCAATGAGTACAGGCTGGCCTTTATCATTGTAGGTGATTCCTGCAACCTTCCTGAATCGAGCTTCATTGTCATCATCACACATCTGGCTGATACTGAGCAGATTGTATTTAAGACCCTCTACATAGGCAACTCTTTTAAAAGTTATGTTGCCTGCCTTGATCACACCATAACCTCTTGTCTTTCCCACCGAGTCATCTCCAAATTTAACAGAAGGACTCTTCTCTGGAGTATAATTGAGAAGGTATTCCATACTGCCTGTCATGTGTCTTGAGCAGCCACTATCTAAATACCATTTTCTGTCACCCTGCACAAGACACAAAATAAGAGTTAGTTCTTTTTAGGAACCCATTTTTGAATGGGACCTTTGGTGGGATAAACATATTTTGACTTGATCTCTTTATGTGGAGAGGTCAGTATCACTTCGGGGAAAACGTTTGAGGTTTTCTTTGGTGATACTGACTTAGTTTCTCTCCTTTTCTTTGGTACTGAGTACCTAGGACTTGAGAGATCAGTCCAGCATTCATCTCCCTTATGACCAGTATGATGACACCTATAACATTTTCTATGTCTATTTCTAAACATATTTTCATAAGGTATTTTAGAAAAATGTTGCACTTTTGGTAGATCAGTATGAACAAGTTTTGCAAATTGTTTACTTAAAGATTTGACCTGATCACCAAGTGTTTTTAAAATGTTATTTTTGTCATTTTTAATAGGTGTTTTAACATTTTTCTTTACTGGTTTAAAGGGTGGTGGATCTGATTGCTTCTTTTTATTTTGCAGAGAAGTCTTTCTAATATTATTAGTGTAAGACTTCTTGTTTCTACCAACTGTGGACCTAGTTGAAGTTGTTTTTTGTTTATCATGTTTTGAAGAAACAACTTTAACAGGTTCTTTAGATGTCTCAGTATATGATGTTTCTGTTCCTGCAACTTCTGTATTAGATGAAACATTTGAGATAGAAGTTGTCTTATTATCATTATATAATTCAAAAGTTGTTGTATTAAATAATAATTCAAAAGGTGGAACAGCAGAAGTGTCATACTGATCTATTGGGAGCTCAGTATCAGAAATTTCCGTTATATGAAATTCAATACTGAGTTCTTGTAGCTCAGTATAGCACTTTGAGCAGATGGAGGGACCAATAGGGTTTTCTAAAATTTCATTTTCCTCATCATCTGACTCGGTTTGACATCCAACTTCACAAAAAGTTTTAGCTTTTATAAATTTAATAGGGTTCATATTAGAAAATTCTTCAAATAAATCAGCAAAATTATTCCTATTTTTAAATTGAGGATCAACACCAAGTGCAGCCCTCACATTTTCTGGAAATTGTTGATTTAAACATTTATTTAATTTTATTGAAGCATTTCCCCAAGATTTACACTGTTTTTCAAATTTTTCTTTTTCAAGTTTGTGTAAGTGAGCTTTATCAGCTAATCTTTGGTTAATGTCCTTTAAATTTGAAAGGTTTAGTTCTAAATCTTTATACTTTGCTAATTTATCTAAGTTTTCGTTGTTTACCCTTTCAAGTTCTTGAATTGTTAATTTTAAAGCTTTTTCTTTTTGTACAGAAGTTTTAAGATCAACAATCATATACTCAAAAATCTTAGTTTTTTCATTCACTGAATAAGTTTGAAAGGAACTTACCTTGTACAACTGAGTGGAATCCCAATCAGTATGAACACTCATCCTCTCAGCCTCTTTGATATCTTTTTCAAAGGAGCTCTTCAAATCATCTTCAGTGAAATCCATAAAGGCTTTATTCTCAATCTCTTCCTCATCATCACTTATGTCCTCATCCATCCAAGCTTCAGAGTAAAGTGCTTGATGAGGTGCTCCATTCCCTTCTGTCCTCTTGCCCTTGCTCCAGTTCTTCAGTTTGACATACTTGTCTCTATACCTCTTTGCTCGGTAGGCAATCTTGTCATTCTGATCAGTCTCAGAAGACTTGGTATGACAATTTGCAGCAATATGTCCAGGTTTTCCACACCTATAGCAAAGCCCTGATCTTGGGTCAGTATTAGAAGAGCTAACACCAAGCCTCTTCTTTTTCAACTGATCCAGCTTCATAGACATATGAGCCATTTGAGTCTCAAGCTCTTCTGCCTCAGCATCAGCAAGATCAATTACTGGTTCATCAGGTTCAGTCACAGTATATGCTTGTTGCACAATGAGAGCCATTCCATTTGAAGATTGATCAGTTTTCTTCCAGTTGATCAGTCTTGAAGCAGTATTCTCTTCATGGTTCAACATTAGGCCATATAAAGTTTGAAGAGTATATGACTCAATGTTGTTAGCAGCATTGACAGAATTTGACATGTCAAGAAATTGTTGAGGAAGACTGTCCAGGAACTTTTGAACAAGTTCCCCTTCCTCTTTTACAATGCCAACACTAATTAGACCATGAACAATAGTATTAAACCTGTTGTAAAGAGAAGTGATGTCTTCATTTGGATTTGAGAAGAAGTTTTCATACTTTCTTCTCATGTTGCTCTTTCTTTGCAACTTCACTTTTGGTGTGCCTTCATAGGTGACTGATAGGCTGTCCCACATAGCCTTTGCTGTTGGCAATTCCATGATTGCATTGAGAATTTCTTTGGTAACAGCATTACCAATCACCCCTTTAGCTCTGGAGTCTAAAGCATACAACTGACGGTAAGTATCAGTCCAGTTGTGCTTTAGTTTAGGTACAGTTCTCATGCTCTCAGGAGCATTATCAGTAGCAGCAACAGGTTCCACGGTTGCAGGATGATAGGACCATCATTTAGCACAGTGAGCATTTCATGATGAATGGATTCAAGATACCACTGAGCTTTTAGCTTCCATTGATGGAAGTCTTTACCATCAAAGATGGGTACTCCATTTCCAGACATAATTGGTGCAACAATGGTAGACATTTTTGATTTTGGAGTGTGTGAAGGGTAAGTATAAGGGATGGCTGCCAGGGTAATAGATCGACTAAATAAGAGTTTATTTAGCCTGCTCTGATACCAGTTGTTAGGTCACAACACCCTGGTTTAGATGGTTAATTGATTGTTTAATTATAACTCAAGACAAATATTGTATAAGAACAAGATATGAGTCAAATGTATAATTCCACTAAGTGTGGCTTGTTGCGGAATAACAAGACCACTGATCAATTACAAAAGGTATGAAAGTGTAAAGTGAATTGGTAAGTTCTCCTTTGCAAGATGATCTCTATTTATAATGATATAGAGGTCTTACATAATGGGCAAAGGAGTAACCGAAGGACTAAACTAGGAAAATGACTAAGATCAAGGGATTTGATCTTAGTCCGTTACATAACAAGTGTAACTCAGTCCTTCTACTCAGTATCACTATCTGATACTGAGTTCTGATACTGAGTTCCAATACTGGTCACTCAGTATCAGACCTAGACTTAGCTATTTTATTCTACATATTAATCAACTCTAGTCTAGGTTGTTTTGTTATCTTAAGATCCAAAGGGGTAAGGCTTTTTTCCTTAACACAGACCCTTCCAGAGTTCCCGCAAAGTACAAACACCAAAGCCTTGGATCCATCGGGATCATTCGCACAGCCCACCGGAAACTGGCCACGTGATCGTCGGGATCTCCGGTTCCATCATATGATTTGACTCTGGGTCCTTTCAGACATGGAGGTATGGGCATTTCGTTGATATCATCTGTAAACGGGGATCGAAAGTCTCTTGAACCGGAGGGGGTGCGTCGATGAGGAGCTTCTCTTTCGTTCTTGGGTGGAGAGTTTCTTCCTTCCTCCCGTCTCCCAACTGGGGTGATCTCCGCCCTTCGAGGCCTTCTCGGAGGAGATGGATCTCTGTACACCTCCTCTATTGGCTCTTCATCACTGGAGTACGTTAGGTTTCTTTCGACCCCTAGCGCCCCTCCTTTCAGTTTTGTTCGGGACTTTTCCATCTGCCTCATTTTCCGAAATTTACAGAAGAGGTTGTACTCTTCCAATTCCTCCACGGTAGGCTCGTTTTCCCCGCCGGTGGGTGGTGGACATGTGGAAGTTGATGCCGGCGTCAGTACCCCTTCTGTCGGCTCCCCGGGCCGAATCGGTGTCACTCGTTCACGATTAGCGTCATTTTTCAGATTTTCTTGGACCATTTTGTTCGAGAGGTCCCACGGATGGCGCCAAATGTTGATTCAAGAATCTTCCGGACGGTTTGGATGGTCGGCTACAGCTTATGGATCCTGCAATCAACGAGATAACCCTTAGTCAGATGCTCCCCGGGTGGTTTCCCGTGAGAACACTCCGACGGTCAAGTTAGTAATCGGTATATGAGTATGTATATGACGTGAGGTCGTGATTAGCGAGTACAGTATTGAATGCTCGTAATAAATGATATAAGTAATAAATGTACCGGAAGGTGATGATCCATATTAGACACCAGAGGATCATATTTATAGCCGGTCGTCTTTAGGCGGGAAAGGGGGCAACTCACTTCGGACCGGTCGCTTTCGAGCTCTGCGGATATTAAGTCGCCACAGGAGACTTGGGACCGGAGGGTAAAAGCCTAACCCTGCGTCGGATCCGCCCTAGGGACTTGGTCGCATTTAATGCGATCGTACTAGCGAGGCGCCCTTTCCGTAATTTCCGTATGTCGGTTGGATTGATTCTTGGGATTATCGACATCCCTGCGTCCGTTTAATCCTTCCACTCAGGAAGGACGTTCTGTTTTAATCCTTCCGTTCAGGAAGGTTCCGTTTAACCACTCGGTTGGGAAGGTATATGCGGTATACCTCATTAGTTTTCATGTTTATTCGTTAAGAAATTAAGTTTATTCATGTTCGTTTATACTTTTTAGTTAAGATACCAAATCAACACAACACATAATCAAATGAACGTAAAGGAACACAAACAAATGAACAAATACATAGATACACAAACATATTTAAATGAACTTTTTGGAAAGAAAATTATTACCAGGTATATGTTTGGTTAGTAACATTTTGTTTTATTTTATTGGTTATTTTTTGGATCTTTTTTATATGTTTTGGGCCCTGTCTTAGACTTTTGGCAATAAAAATTTACATATTTCTTCTTTTTATCATTTTTTATATGCATAAGTAAAAATCATTATTTAGGTTCACTAACGTAGAAGATGTTTTGGAAAATCAATAGCAGTCATGACTTTTTAACATGTTAACAAGCACGACATGATGTTTTGTTAAATTAGAAGTGTACGTTTTAAACATTGATGCCGTGAACTGAAAACCACAAGCATCAATTCAAATAAGGTTATAAGATACAAATTTTGAAAAGACAGAATATGCATTTAGTAAGAGTGCACGGTTCATGTGAAAATCTTGTTTTTACCAAAACTATGAGAAGTATATAATTATGTGTTAGATGACTAGATCACACGTTATATAATTCCTTCCTATATCCTATATGAACGTTAGTAAATATTCAAATATGAACACAAATTAAAGTGTTAATTTTTTTATAAAATAAACTCTTTATTAACATGTCATTTGAAGTTGTAATTTATGAACATAGTCACATGGATCTTGACGTTCACCTATGAACAAATCGAATAAATGTGAATTTAATTTTGTGTATTTCAACTTTTATGTGGTTTGAACATGATGCACTAATATTCCATACTACTTAATCTCGTGTTATTTAACACAATTCTATAATTCTTGTAGTTTTCGCAAAAACAAGTTCTCCGTTCTAGTATAAAATGTTTCTTTGATAAGATATACTTTACATAATAATTAATATATTATATATTTGTATAATAAGAAACAATCTGCTAAATTTTCTTGTGTCACAAAATTCCAAACCACAATCATGAATCACATCGCTAGAGTCTAGAGAGTCACAAGTGAAAAAGAGAATATAATTTATTTATATATAATAATATTTAAAAACCTGAACTTGAACAATAATATGGTGGTAGCTGATAAGAGGCTAACAATAAGTGGTGGAATTTAATAAAGTTTTCTTGGTACTGTCCTTTAATTTTATAAATATAAAAAAAGTGGTGGATTGATAAGTTAAATTTAGAAACGCATAACCATAAGTTCTAGTTTTATAAAATAAACGAATTACATAATATAGTTTTTTCGTGGTTTGATTAACATTAAATTTAAAAAAAAAAAATCTCATGACTATAATCTTAAACTAATTTAGTTAAGAACTGAAGCTAAAGGTACGTTTGGCAAAACGAGCTAAGGCAAGCTGGAACCAAAGCTGGTAGTTAGTAGCTGTAGTTGCAAGTCTTCCCTCTTGTCGGAGGAATTAGTATCTCTCCATTCAGGTAAATGTATGAATGTCTATATTTTATCTCTTGCATACCCTTTATTTGAAGGTATTATGTGAGGTTGTTATTTTCATTATCGTTGGTGTGTAAGTCTTCCCATGCTAACATTATTAGTATATTGGACCTATAAATACCCACAAAAGGGTTCATGTTTTTCCTACATCCCACCAAACACATCTCATATCACATTCCTCAAACCTAACAATAGAGTAGTGTTGCCATAACACCCTACATCTTCAAGTAAGTGAACTTCAATATTCTACCTAGAAATTTTGAATAAAAACCGAAACCGCTTTTCAATCAAAGAAATATTTTTGAGTAATGTATGCAACTATGAAAAAGTAAATTACAATTCATGGTTCGTTATAACGTTAATTTATAGCACAAATATCGTTATAGTTCTTGCCTTCACATGAAGTAAGCACGACCTACACTCGTATTTTAAATTCAACTCGTATTAATGTTAAATACCAAAAATGCCCTTGGCAACATTTTCATAGAACCATCATTTACTCACTTCTCTCTTCCTTTTACAGATGAGAGAGATGATTCGCGTGTTTGTGGTGGTGATAGTGGTGGCAAGTATGGTAGGAGTTGAGGGTAGAAAAGTAAAATTGTTAGAGTACACAGCAATGAACTGCAGGAGCCACAGTGCATCAATAACAGATTTTGGAGGGGTTGGAGATGGCAAAACACTAAATACAAGGGCCTTTCAGGAAGCAGTGAATACTTTGAGCCAATACGGCTCAGATGGTGGGGCTCAGCTCTATGTCCCGCCTGGTCAATGGTTGACCGGCAGCTTTAATCTCACAAGCCATTTTACTCTCTTTCTTCACAGGGATGCCACCCTCCTTGCATCACAGGTATTTCACTTTTCTTAAGTCAAACTTTATTTTTAATTCATACTTCCTCCAAACTTTTTTGCTAATTCTTAGTAGGAAAATGCCAAATGCTAATCCTTAGGACTATAATTAAGGTATACCATGGTCAGTAAATAACCTGTGAACTTAATTACTTTGTTTTAATACACTAGTATGTAAGAGTGAGAAAATTACAAGACCTCAACTTCACATATGGCCATCTATTTTTAAAAAAAAAATTGGTAGCTATTTTTTAGAAACTTTTTACACTTATAATTTTTTAGGTTTACGTTTGTTAAATATTTTAACAGAAAATGATAACCGGTGTAACTTTTAAACAAAAAATATAACAAATGTTAGGCTAAATGACAATATGTGCAAAAGGTCTAAAAAAACTATATATGTAAAAATATTAAAATAAACAACTATAGGTGAAATTGGTGTAAATTTCATAAACCATTCTTGTAATTTACTCCTGGTATTTATATCCGAACAAACATAAGACAAGGAAACAAAGTACTCACGCCCATAAAGCTGTTATTTTCTTTGAAATGGTGCCTTTTGAGTTTTGGCTTGTTTTGAACATGTGATATTGATTTGGCCTTATTTGAAGAATATGACTACAGTTTAAAATTCTGATTATAATTATATATTTAAGATACTTTAGCTACTATTTTTAAAAATATATATATATATTGTGATTATAAATTAAGTCTATAATCACATATTACACCGAATGTTGGACTTATTCTTAAATAAATAAAGCAAAGGACAATGTATGTGTGAGCACCTGAATAATTTCAATTTATTAGAACTATACATAAATTATCGTATAAATTAACCAAGTAAATATTTTATTTTATTTTATTTACCAAACATCGACAAAGAATATATTGCCGAGCATTCCTCGTGATGTACATAACTTAACCGTTTTTGTGGTCGTTTCCGAACCTCCCCTATCAATCTGGTAATGTATGTTTACCCATGAAGGAATCGACCTCATTACATTTAAAAAGTTATTCAGGAAACATCATCATCAAACTCACATATCTAACTTATAACCTTGACAACAAAACTTGTACCATAACAATTTTTGAATTATGAATCAATCACAGGATATAAATGGATGGCCAGTGATTGATCCTCTGCCATCGTACGGCCATGGGCGAGATGCAGCCGGAGGAAGGTACATAAGCCTCATATTTGGGACAAATCTCACTGATGTCATCATCACAGGTAAATTTACCAAACTAAACTTAAAAAAAAAAAATACTAATGATTATCTTCTTTCAAATTAATCATGAGCATTGGATTAGGTGAGAATGGCACGATTGACGGCCAAGGTTTACTTTGGTGGCAAAAGTTCCATGGGAAAAAATTGAAATACACCCGACCCTACCTATTTGAGATCCTGCATTCAGATACAATTCAGATTTCGAATGTTACATTCCTAAATTCTCCATCATGGAATGTCCATCCCGTTTATAGTAGGTAGGTAATCATCATTAATTTATGCACATTATTATCGCCATTTCCCATAATGCCCCTAAATTAATGACTCTTTCTAGTATATTTTGACTGTTTTTGGGCTTAATAGAGTCGTCAAAACTTTGGAAACAAATTATCAAAAGGAATGTGATTTGTATATCACCATTTTTAGCTAGACACCAATAAATTAATTGTTTTGACCATTTTACTCCTAATAAGATAACATAGATGAGTGAGGGTAAAATGGTCGAAAACCAATTTAATTATGTGTGGCTAAAAACGGTGGTGTCTCCTATTTAAGTTAAGCAAGTCTTATTGTACTTATAAAAAGTGAAGGGACTCATGCGTAAATTAAAGATAGTACATGGGCGAAATACATAGTTTCATAAATGACACTTACAATGAAAAATATTTGGCATTTCAGTCCAGTCATTACGTTGTATATTTATTGCAGCAACATTCTTATACAAGGAATTACAATTTTAGCTCCGGTTCAATCTCCAAACACTGATGGAATCAACCCAGGTTAGTCTTAACCTCAGGTAGTTTAGTCTTCGGCATCATCAACTAATCGACTTTTCAATAATCTTGGATGAATTTAATGTGTTAACAGATTCTTGCTCAAACACAAGAATAGAGGACACTTATATTGTCTCTGGGGACGATTGTGTAGCGGTTAAGAGCGGTTGGGATGAGTACGGGATATCATACGGTATGCCGACACAACACCTGATCATCAGACGTCTCACATGTATCTCCCCTTACAGTGCCGCCATCGCATTAGGAAGTGAAATGTCAGGCGGGATTCAAGACGTGAGGGCCGAGGATATAACCGCCATCAACACCGAATCGGCTGTCAGGATCAAGACAGGCGTCGGGCGAGGTGGGTTTGTTAAAGACATTTATGTAAAAGGTATGACACTCCATACCATGAAATGGGTGTTCTGGATAACTGGAAACTATGGGTCCCATGCTGACACTCACTGGGACCCAAAAGCAATCCCAGTTATCCAGAACATAAACTACAGAGATGTAGTGGCGGAAAACGTGACAATGGCAGCTCGGCTGGAGGGGATCTCGGGGGATACTTTTACGGGTATTTGTATATCAAATGCGACCATTGGCATGCGAGTGAAGGCTAAAAAGGTGCCATGGACATGTAGTGATGTTGAAGGTGTGACTAGTGGTGTGGTTCCTAAGCCTTGTGACTTGTTACCGGACCAAGGGGTAGACAAGCTTCAAATGTGTAATTTTCCTCAAGGGAAATTAGACATAGATAATGTTGAGCTTAAGAAGTGTTCTTATGTAATGGCCTGATTCTAGTTGTTTTATTTTTCAACACTTGTATTTTATGCATTGAAAGTTGGACATCGTGTTCAATTTGACAAGTTGTAAAACATGAAAGAACAACACCCTTGAATAAACTCGAAAACAACAAATTAGGCAATTTTGATTTGTTTGTAGTTTGTAAAACTGGAAAGAACATTATAGTAGAATAATTCTAGAATCATGTCATAATTGTGTAACTAGTATACATATACTATATAAACTTATGACACGTATGCATACATATATATGTAACGGGCTCAGTGAGTCGGGTCAGGGTTGAATTTGACAGACTCCCTCCAGATGAGTTCTTTGATATTCTCCTCAGTGCAAGAGGGCTGCTCAAAGTCAAAATTGAACGGGCTAGGGCAAACGGGCTCCTCGTTGATATCATGAAGTGGTGCTAAGTATGGGTGACAAAGAGCCTCATCAACTGTAGAAAGAAAGAAAAATCATAATTTTATAAAGTTGTATCTTAAAGGAAACAAGGATTATATACCTGTAATTCTTCTATTTGGGTCGAAAACAAGCATTTTTTCTAGCAAATCGAGAGCTCCGGGAGATTTATTTGGGAATCTGGCAGGGAATTGTTGTTTTGGATACTGAGGAAGTTGTCTAACGTATCTTCGTGCATTATCGCTTCTCAGAAATCCAAGACTTACATCATCCGGTGAACCTATCAGCTATTAAACCAAAAAAATGATTTTTTTTAAATAATTTTTATGTTCGAGTTTTCTATAAAACGGGCTCTAGAAAACTAAGTAATATGATTACCTCTGTGATGAGTCTAAGTTGATGAACATAATCTTTTCCCGGAAACAAGGGTTGTCTGGTCATAATTTCACCAAGAATACAGCCAACAGACCAGATGTCAATTGCTCCTGTATACTCTGAACAGTTTAACAGCAATTCTGGGGCCCGGTACCACCGGGTTACAACATATTCAGTCATGAAATCTGTTTCAGATGTTGTTCTTGCAAGCCCAAAATCCCCAATTTTTAGGTCACAATTAGCATTCAGAAGTAAGTTGCTGGGTTTTAGATCACGGTGCAAAACGTGTGCTGAATGGACATATTTCAGTCCTCGGAGAATTTGGTAAAGAAAGTACTGTATGGTAAGTATTATACTGTTATTTGCAAACAAATTAACTAGTTTGAAAACACTGAAAATAATAAAAGGGTACAAACCCGACAGTGATCATCAGCTAATGGTTGATTAGAGCGTATAATTTGATGAAGATCAGTGTCCATTAACTCATAAACAATGTATACATCATTGAAGTTTTCCTTCTGTGGAGGTCGTATGATGTCTTTGATTGCAATAACCTGAAAATAGTCGGTTACAAGAATAGATACCAGTTAACTGGATTAAGGGTAATCAGATTTTTAATATGAACGATCCTAAACATACTTAAGGTTAATTAAATATGTATAAAAGAAACCAAGGACAGATAATATTTATGCAATCAAGTGCTAAAATCAGTTAGAAAGCTCACATTTTCATGATCCATGTGGCGAAGAAGCTTGATCTCTCTTAAAGTCCGTTTGGCATCTATTCTGTTGTCAAATGCATTACCAATTTTCTTAATGGCAACTTCTTCACGTGTCTCCGAATTCATTGCAGCACTGTAGTAATTAGATGATAGTCAGTTTTCTTCATTTCTTTACAAAAATTGAGGAATGTATGAGAGAATACTGTATCTTATTATAACAAAGAAAAAGAAAATCAGAAGCTAATTCATGTGCTTCATGAACCTCATTGATAGGGAATAGTGCCCCATCTATGTGGACTATTCAAGCTTCATCACTCATAAGTTGAATACATGAAAAGAAAATGGTTAGCATTATAAATATGAATGGACTCAAACCAGCCAACAGTACTGCTTGAGCCAAGTTTCCAAGTTCCAACAGCTTACAACAAACCTTGATCCACAAAATATGAATGTCTGGATGTGTGCTTAAGATTATTACAGCTTGAAGAATAAGATTATCAGAATAAGATATTCAGTTGATTAAAGCCCTGGAGTCATGATGTGTGTTTATCTCAATAGTCTGTTTACTAGAAGCAACGGCTTATTGCTTTTCTATACCAGGTTATTGTGATTTGTGACCCTAAATATTTAGAAAATGCAAATCATATAAAATTAACCATTAAACTACTTTCATCGCACATCCAAACACCCCATAAGTATGCAACCATGTTTAAAAGCACTATCACCATTCTAAATTCCTAATGCTAGCACACACATATAATGACATAACAAATTTCCTCCATTCTCAAATAAAATTGCATTAATTCAAGGATTTGAATCAACAACTTAAGCGAGTTTGAAATCGTACCAGACATATGAGAGTTACATGATAGCTGAACGCGACTCTACCAATTGTAACCTAATAACTAGCAATTAATGATTAAAATTCACTATCACAATATCCAGATCAGAGCTTCACTACTTCTCACCATGATCAGAAACACAATCGAAGTAAAAAACAGATCAATACTATCTCCAATACGAAATAAATCGAAATCGAGCAGCAAAGAACGAGTTTGGAATCATACCAGACAATACCGTAAGCTCCTCTACCAACAGGACGGATCGGAGGGATATATTTTCGAGAAACTTCGAAAAGGTTGCCATAGACATTGTACTGAACGTAACGGCCACCATGTGTAATCACTCCTTTGATATGACTCTGCTGCTGCTCTCCAGTAGCAGCAGAGCTGGACTCCATTACAGACATGGATTCTCTCTCTAATTCCTTGATTTAGAAAAACCACACCAGAAGAAGAGATCAAATTGGGAGGAAAAGAAAAGAAGAAGAAGGAAGACGAAGAAGAAAATTGAAGGATATTGACATTTCAAACGATTTGGGAACTTTTGAACTGTAAGTTGGTAATGAAATCCGTGAAGAAAATTGACTTTATTTCAACCTTTTTGTGCTGTTGATTTGGACTTTGATCAAACCATACACCTGGACATGGTAGGGTTTTTATTTTTCACCGACAATATAACACGAACGAGACTTAGGGCATGTTTGGGAAAGCTTATTTAAGGGGCTTTTAAACTTATTAGCTTATTAAGCTCAAAAATTGCTTTAGTTTTCGAGCTTAATAAGCTAATAAGCTTAAAAGTCCCTTAAATAAGCTTTCCCAAACATGACCTTAATGGTGAAATAATCTTCTACAAGTCATGAAATGGATCAATTTTTATACTTTATATAAATATATTTATATTTATCATATGGATATAGTAATGTTCGGAAACAACTAAGATAATAATAATCAAGTACGATACATTAAATGACCTAATTCATACTTCTTATAAAGAGTAAAATTTATCCATAACTGTATTATGTAGTAATCTAAAAGAGTTACATACATTAGAAAATAGAATTTCATCATCATCATTCATCATAAACTACTAAAGACAAATGGAACAATAAAGACCCCAACGATTACTAGTTTACATGTTTCTGCCCATCGGTAGCCATTACCAAGACGATAAACTATGAATCTATAAAAAGCATGCATTTATGCTGTCTTACTATAAATAAAAGGTCAACATCACACATTACACGACCACGCATCCACATTGTCGTGCCTATCTTCTAAATTCTATTGCACCCTTACCTTTTAATTACAAAAACGTATACACAAGATAGATGATATATGTTGCTAGCTAATTTATACATTAATAGTAATAATAAGTAATAACAATGAGATTTAGCCTTATGACATTTTATTATCATAGCAGGGTACCCACGCAATGCGGCGACAAATACTCAATAACTATATTTCACTGTAGCAATATTGATGACGGTGGTCAGGTGGTTTATAGTGATGGTGGTGGGTGGTAATCAATCGAATGATTTGTCCATTTCAGCCGCGCCGATTCCAAACTACCCGCAAAACAGGAGGTCGTCTGGGATTAGTCGTCTCGCAAAGTAAATCGAACCAAGTTTAAAATAATATAAAATAAAATAATGATTGTTAACGAATAATTCAATAAATAGATAAACTTGTAAGGAATCTTAAAAAGGAATCTATCTATCTATATACTTCCTCCGATTTAAAATAAGTGATACATTGTTAGTTTCACGCTTTTTGAGGCAAAAGATTATATTGAGGGTTAAATTTGATTAATTGGATGGTTAGTGGGGAATGAGTCCCACAATCTTTGAATAAAGTAAGGTTAATGATGTTTAAAGGTAAAAGTAAGGGTAAATGGGTCATTTCATTTTATTAAAGTAGTTAGTGGGTGTGGAGGGCTCATTACATTTTACCAAATAAGGTAATTTTCAAAGTGTATCACTTATTTTGATACACCCAAATATGGAAAGTGTGTCACTTATTTTAAATCGGAGGAAGTATATAATAAAAGAAGCTTTTTTTTCTTAACCACCAAATGACACGTGTCAATAATATAGATACCCTTTTCTTTGTTTTCCCGCCCAATCCTAAATTCCAGCATATAGTTAAAAGATATTTATAGAATATTAATATAATATGGATATTAGTAAAAGGAGAGATTTACGGGATTTATTAACCAAGTTTTAGATTGTATTATCTTATTTATAGCAATAATTAACTCAAAATAAATCTTTCATTCGAAATTTGAACATAAAATTAATTGCGACATCAAATCAAAGTAATGTATATTAACAATAATTGTGAAAAAACAAGTGTAGTAAGTGTCGCGCGTTGCTGCGGATATATTTTGTTATATTTTATTTTGTGCGATATATATATCTAATGCGTTTATAATACTCATATATATTTTTACACATTTTAAATATGTGTCTTGTTCATATTCATCAATTATTTTTTGATCTATTTAACAATTTGATAATAATTATTGATGTGTGTTGCTATGGAATTATAAAAAAATATAAAAAATTTTGAAGTCTATTATAAAATTAAGAGTTGCGTTCAAGGAGGTCCATGATTTTTACAAAGTCCCAAGGAACAAATCTCAACCATTGATCAATATGATCAAATGGTCAAGATTAATCACATATTTTATACATAGAGGGGTATTTTGGTCATTTGGCACTAAAAAAATATATTTTATTTTATTTTTTATTTTAAAATTTTAATTTTTTTTAATTTTTTTAATTTTTAATTTTTAACTGAGGGGTATTTTGGTCATTTTGAAAAAAAATATTTTTTTTTATTTTTATTTTTTATTTTTTATTTTAAAATTTTTATTTTTTTAAAAAAAAATTATTTTATTATTATTATTTTTTTAAAAATTATTAAATTTTCATTAATGACACATAATGTTATTCCACAGTGAATCACATGTGATTGCATTCTGAATCACATGTGATTTAACTAAAACCTGATTTTACACTAAAATCACATGTGATTTACACTAAAATCACATGTGATTTTACACTAAAATCATATGTGATTAAGTTATACACGTAATTATCGAATTTTTTTTAAGTGCCAAATGACCAAAATACCCCTTCATAATAAAAAATAAAAAAAATAATAAAAATTTTAAAATAAAAAATAAAAAATAAATAAATAAATAAAATTATTTTTTAAAAAATGACCAAAATTACCCCTCAATATATAAAATACGTGATTAATCTTGACCATTAGATCTTATTGATTAATGGTTGAGATTTGTTCATTGGGACTTTCTAAAAATGATGGACCTCCTTGAACGTTTCTCATAAAATTAAATAACATAAATACATATAATATTTTCATTTAACATTCAAATATATTAAGGATTAAAAAATTATGGTGGCATTTATATTTTTTGGAAAATAAATGTTTCATTTTGTAAAAGTAAGATGCTAAATTAAGACAAAAGTAGATGATAAATTAAGACAAATGTTTAATAGCTTTTAGGGGTTTTTTAAGAAATATTCCCAACTATCCGTCTTGAATATCGTAACAATTTCCAACGTCATAGGGTTAAAGGGGAAATTTTATAAATATTTATAAAACTAACCCTAGTTTAGGGGGTTTTTTTTTTAAATTATCCCTAACTACCGTTTTGTATTTGAGATATCCTCCGTAGCAATTTCCATGAGGTTGAATTGTGATTGGTCAGAGAGTAAACGGAATTTTAATATGTAATGAACAGTATTCTTGTATGCTTAATGTACTATAAGAAGAATTTGTTTGAACATCAAAGTACATAACTCTTTTAAAGTTAACCATTTACACTACCTTATATATTTTATTTTTATTTCAAATTTTATTTGAATATTAAAGTTAACCATTTACACTAACTCTTTTAGTAGGTTTGGGTCAATATACATAAACGGGTTGTATGTTAGGTTCTTTTTTTTTTATTTAACCTTTTTTTCTTTGCTATAGAAGTCAACCATTTACACTAACCTTATAAATTTGACTTTTATTAAACTATATATGTAGGTTATTTTATTTTATTTTTTTTGTATTTTTGTTATTTCTTTTTTACAGCATCAATCCAAATCCTTATATCAATGTTTGCAGGAATATGAAAAGAATATATAAGTTCAGATAACATATGTCAGTTTGAGTTTTCGAACATAATCTGATGAAAGTTTATACTCACCTGATATGCTAAATAATAATAAACTTTGTGATTTATCAAATCATTTGTTAATTCTAAAAGTTAGTGTTCAAATTATGTTACTAAGTAACATTGACCAGAATAATAATTTATATAATGGTAATACTTCAGATAATAGTATTGGGTCATGTGTTATAGAACCAGTGGTTATATTTGACAATAATGTTGGATATCGTATTTTTCTATCAAGATTGTCTTTAACATCTTCCGACCACCAGATTCTCTTTGAGTTTAACATAGGAAAATTTCAACTTGCACTTTGTTATGTTTTGACAATTAATATGAGTCATGCTAAATCATTATCAAATGTGTGAAAGTATTTGAGAGAGCCAGTTTTTATACGGGCAATTTTATGTAGCGTTATCTAGATTAAGTAGCAAACACAATTTAAAAAAAGAAATATAAGATAAGGATGATGGTTAACAAATGAACTTAAATTGTTGCTTTCAATGAAGTGTTTAGAAATTTATCTTAACTTAATCTATTTGTTAAGGGTTTGGCTAACTCATACCCTTGAGATAAGAAGCATTAAATGAAGTCAACGTTTACTTAATGCATGTCAATGAAATTTATTTTTTACACGTTATAAATACATTTTCAAATAAACATGGTAAATTTAGTTTATTAACCACTTCTTATTTCATACCCTAAGTGCATGAGTTATAAAAACACATTTATTAAGCATTGTTTCTTTTATACGTAAAGACTTTTTAGTAATGTTTTATTTAATATTTTAATTTTATTATTTGTTATTATATAGTTATCATTTTATTGTTACGTAATCATATATCCTCATGTAATATAATTTGTAAGTTGAATTCCATAATCATCATCAGGAAACAATCTATAAAACTCCACGAAGATTATTAGGTTTTTATTAGGCATGTTTAAACTTTGGGCCAATTTGCTCTTTTTTAGGTTTTTATTGCATTATTTATTTGTACAATATGCAAAATTACTTGTACAGTGTGTATAAACTCAAAAGTATGATAGACAAATTAATTCTCATAATTAATTGCTATGTATTATTAGTTAACGTCACGGGTTATAAGTATAGAAAATTAATCAAATGTCATGCAACATTGCAACTCCATGAGCTCACCGATACTACTAAGTTATTCATCCTCAATCTAAATAATGAACATTAATTGAATGTACAATAAATATAATTATTATATACAGTTTAGTTTAATAGTGAGTTTTAGTTTAATAAGAGATTTTCTAATAGGTGTCTTAATGCCCCTGTATTTAGTTCATCAAAAACCTTCATTTTGAATTATAGTAAGGATAAAATTGGTATAATACAAAAGTATTAATAACTCATAAATATCATTTTACTCTAATCAAGAAAATTTTGTTTTATTAATTAATCGTTATTGTATGCCTATGGGCTATGTGGCATTCATTATTAAAACTCATTTAATAATGAACAAAATTTATTATCCTATGTTTATCATTTTATCATTAAATAATCTTAATTATGCTCATGTTTATTGAATTTGCTAGCTCCTATTCTATAATTTGTTTTTTATTAGTATTATATATTTTCTTGTAGTTGATGTAATAATCAAGCAACTAATGTTAATTTTTCTATTCTATATAATTACGTTCAATAAAATTATTAACAGCCCGTGATTTTTTCACGGGTCATAAACTAGTATAAATAAATATACAAAAAGAGTTAGTGCATTGACAAGTTGCAGTTGTATAGCTGGCTGCTACTTTCAATGAATTAAATATTAGCTGGCTAAATCCCCTGAAAGAGATTGTTAGTAAAGGGTGAAAGAACAATAATTAAATTATTAGAATAATGATACAGATGTGTGTTCTAATGGTGTAACTTTAAGCATACAAACAAAAGATTGAATATATTATAGCTTTTGGAGATAAACAGAACACAAGAAAAAAAAACAAAAAAATTATAAAAAATGGTTAATAAACGACATATCTTTAATCACGAAATTGATTGTTGTGTTGTTATTTCCATCTGCTGCTATCACCTTCACTTGTATCAGAATCCCTATCAACAGATTGTTGTTTATCGTTTAATCTACTATTTTCAACCTTAATTTCACGATTAGAACGTGAAGATTCTTTTCTTTCCTGCAAATTAAGAAAAATATTAATTATAAGTTCCTCTATTTTGTCATTTACTAATTACTCTTAGATATATGACTAAAAAGTCAAACGCATGCTTACAGTGGGAAACAGCAAATCATCGGCTTCAAGCATGTGAAGTACATGCCCCATTTTGGGCCTTTTTTGTGCATCTGGATCCACACACCGAAGAGCTACCAAAAGTACACGTTTTAAAGCTTTTGAAGAGGGCATTTCAGGCAATTTAGGATCAACCACTTCATCAGATTTACGGTTTCCGACCATTGTTTTTAACCATTCGACTAAATTCACCTGTAATTAATGAGCTCCAGATTTTTAATCATAAAGGTTGAATTGTTGTGTTTATGGTAATTTCAAGACTAATTAATTAACTAACTAACCTCTCCTTGGGGCCGACCATAGTCAACAGGATTTCTTCCAGTTATTATTTCCATAATAAGTATTCCAAAACTATATACATCACTCTTTTCAGTCAACATACCCGTGCAAGCGTCAACATATCTGAGAAAAACAGTTTTTAATCACAAGTTTGGTATGCATTTGCAATTTGTAGCACATTAAAATAAATAAAAAATCAAACCTACCCAAAAGTTCCCATTACACGTAACTTATATCTGAACCTAAAAGCTTAGCAAGCCCAAAATCGGAAACTTCCATTGACGATCAATTAAAATATTGCTGGATTTTATATCACGATGGACTACTTTTGGTTCAAGACCTTCATGAAGATATGCCAACCTGTAACAACAAAGTATAAACAATAAAGCTTGATGTACAAGCAATTTCATGATAATATACCCTTTGGGAATGATATTCATACGAATACTCCATGTTAAAGGGCTGACGTCACCATGAAGCCATTGGTCAAGATTCCCGTTGTCTACATATTCAGCATCCTGTAAAAAACACATTTAAATGAATTAACAATTAATTAGAAGGAAAAGAATTACCTGTAGGCTCCCTCAACACAGTAACCTAGAAGATTCTTGTGTCTCAATTGCGTCTACCTCTACTTTGAACTCCCTCTCAGCTTCTTTTTCATCATTTGAAGGATCACTAGGCAATAATATGAAAAAACAAATACAAAAATCGATTTTTTAAGCTTCCATAACCATAATGTTTAAGAAATTTGGAAGATAATTAATGACATTATAATATAATTTTGAAATTTAACAATTGTACAAACTTTGTCAAATTATCATATATAGTTTTAAATGAAAGCAGTTTACACAAAACCCTAATTAATTTCCATATAGTCATGGCTATTGAAGAAGAATCAAAATGCGAATATCATACTTTGGTTGATAATAAATTGGAATTGTTTGGTGTTAAATTTGAACTAAAAACGTGAATTCAGAGTATATAAAATTACCTATTGTTCAGTAAGTTCTTCACTGCTATTATCCCCTAAAATACCACTATATACTATACCGTAGCCTCCTTCTCCGATCACATTCTCATCGGACAATCCATTTGTTGCCGCCTCAAGCGTATACCACCGCCCCCACCCTAGATGCGACACCTGCGGCAACGACGAATTACCACTACCACCACCATACGACGCCGTATCGTTACTCGTAGCCCTACTCTCACCGCTCGATTGCCGATCAGAGAAAACCACACGGTGTTGCCTATATCAATTTGAATCTCCGGTACTGCCATCCACCGCTACCGACGAAACGTGGTGGACGATCTCTTTCGATACTGCGGGAGTTAGTGTTTGCTTGGTTTTCTTACTCGAATTGGAGTGTCGCCGGCGGGAGGTGATGCAGACGGAGAGAAGGAAAAGTACGAGGACAATGATTACTCCGAAGAAGATCCCGACGATAACCCATAGCCTTAGACCGAATATTGAGGTAGTTCTCGAGAGTTCGCTGTTCACAAATGCTTTATCGTAAATAGACATTTTGGTGTTGGAGATAGAAACTAGAGAGAGAAGGGAGCATGTGTAACTAAACTGGACTTCGCTGAGTGTTAGTATAGCCGGAAGAATCGCCGGCGATTATTTAAGAGTTTCCGGCGAGTGAGTGTGAGGGAGAGAGAAACTGGATTCCTAAGCTGTGCTGGTTTCCAATAATTGTCCAGGTAAGTAGTCCAAATACAAATTGGTCCTTCAGTTTAAAGGTTAATTACAAAAGAAAAAAGGTGAAATCATACTTTTAGTCCATAACCGGAGATTTTTCTGAAATTACACTTTTACTTCTCTCATACTCGAATTGATTATCGTAGTTGTTGCATACCTCTTTGGTTTAGTTTGGTTTAATTCAGTTCTAAAAAAACGTAATGTATGATGCGATGAAATCATTATGCCTCAAACCACGACACGCCTGATTTTACACGGAGCCTAACATCATTATCATGGGTAATGTTGAGCTCGTGCACATCTTTTAGAACCCTGCAACTGCCTCATGCTAGAATAATTGAATCAACGTAGTAGGAAAATGTTGATCTATGTCCAAACATCTTATTGTGATTATCATTTCCCTTAAATAAATATCGAACAAAAATTGCAATTTCAAACTTTGTACCAACTATTGTCACAACGCAACTTGAGTAATGAAAAATAATCGAGTCCTTTTGGTCTTATATAATCATGTCAAATGGGTAAACTCGGTGTAACATACAAATCTTATATGATCATGTCAAATGATTAAACTCGTACAAATCTTATATGATCATGTCAAATGGTTAAACTCGGTGTAACGTTCAAATAAAATGACACAACATATTTATTTTATTTTTGTCTTGCACCAAACTGTAATATATTTTCTAGTTTGGTTTTACTAAGATTCAATATGGCCAAATACCAAATCTAGTTTGAACAAAACGTTTTATATACATTATTATCTAACTAGCATTTTTCTTTTTTCTTGCTGCCTTGGTACAAGTTAGGTGAAATCATTTTCAAACCACCCATACTTGTTCAGCTATCATTCAAACCACCCATACTTTCTTCAGTTATCAAGAAGAAAACATTTTCTTTCAATCGTCCGTATTCTTTCTTCACCATCCTCTCCATGTTAACGTAATTCTACCTTTCTAAATTGTTATTTGGCGGCTTGAAATTCGAAATCTTTATATGTTTGGTTTTAATCAAAGTTATACGAATCACATGTTTGTATATATGTCCGTTCACTATTACAGAACATGAATTTGAATGTGGGAGAAGCTTTTGAGAGCTGATGTTAGAAATCCAATGGAACTTCTTCTTCTCCCTCTTTTTTTTTTTTTTTTTTTTTTTTTTAATTTGGTTAGGAATAAGTGATAAATAAATGCCTCGAACTGAAAGTTTTTGTTTGTGCCATGAATTGGATTAGTTAAATGTTGACCATGCTATACAAAGAACCCAATTTCTGTGCAATATTGTACTACCTCATATGGATTTAACTCATTATCTGAGCTCGAACTACCACCAGGTGAGGAAACTTGAAATTTCAAATTTTGGAAAATATATGGATAATCACAAAGAATTTGTTTTATAAAGCTTATTGTATATGTGTTTTCTTTTTCTTTTGGGGATCTCTAATTCTGACTTTGATTTTTTTTTCCAGAAAAATGTTTTCATCGAAGAAGTTCTTGGAAGTCAAAGAAATAGCAAAAGGGACTTAGAATTGATTGTGTTTAAATGCTATCTGAAGCTTTTTCTGTGGTTGTCCTTCAAAGGTTATAAAGTATAATCCATAATTCTGTTTATTTGTTTAATTTATTGTTGTATGTAAAAATGATTTCTATTTCTATAGTTGGTTCTTATTTTATTTGTTTTTTAATGGTAGTATATAAGAACCATGAAAAATAACAAACAGCAGACATGACACCTAACAAAACTTGAGATAGAATAGAAAATACAAAGCTAAATGAGCCTGCATTCTCGAGAACAGAGGTAAAAGACCAGAAGCAGCAGTTGCGAGCTCGAGGCATTCTATAGTTTTTCTAATTTAAATGTAGTTTAGGTTTTGGATTATGTTTTCTAATAGATATTTGTTTTTTTGTCTAATTATACGTTTTTTCTTTCTAAATTAATTGTCTCATGTCAATTTTTTGTGTTTAATTTTTTAGGTTACAGTTTTAGTGGCTATTCTCAAAGGGTCCTCAGCTACACACTTGGTACGAGCTTCAGGTATTGTATTACTATATGTGATGATATTTATAAGATTATCTACTTGAAGTTTGATATTGTAGAAAGTGCAAACAATGAAGATTTTGTTCTTATAATGAAAAGCTTGAATGTGTTTAGCTTTCCAGTATAATGCTTGAGGGATGATGATTAATGTGTAAAATTATTATACTATATTTGTTTGATTATTGTTTGAACTTAATTTTGTTTGGGAAAAAAATTGTCTAACTTCCAGTTTGAAGTGTTTAGGAGATATGGGAATTGTTTCGGCTTGCAGGAATGCTGGAGATTCAATGCATTATGAAATCGATGGGTATCGCTGGCTGGTTAGTTGATTTTACAATATTACCCTTTATTAAAAAGTTAAATCCTTTTTTATTATTATTAAGCAAAACATTGGTATTATAACTTTTTCCTATGTTGAACTAATTGGTACCCAATTTATATGCCCTCCACTACTATGATGTGGGTCCCATTTTGTTGAAATGATATAAATAAGTTGTTTGTGCAGATTATTGAAGGTGATCCGGAAACAGTTATGGAAACATGGATAAGCAACATGTTTAGTTATGGGATTGTTTTATGGGAAATTGTAACAGTGGAAGCAACATATATTGCACTCTCGCCTGTTCAAGCTGCTGTTGGAATTGCTGCATATGGTCTTAGACCGGTGAACCAATAATATAATCGGTTCGGATTCCAATCTAGCATGTTATATGTTTAGGGGTATGGAAGCAGAACTTGATGACTATGAGGAACCTTTAGTCTATGAAAGTTAGTTCTCATTTATTCTATTTTTTTTTTTAAATTATTTACTTTTTTTAAAATTAATATTTTTTTAAAACACTGTTGGTTTTAAGTTTTTAACCATTTCATGGTGTTATCAGGATGAGATTCTGTGTTTACAACTAAAGTATTCCAAGACCAAATTAAAGCATTGGATGAACATTAGGTTGTGTATTTTTTATTTCGTATAATTTTGTTATTATATTATATGGTTTTTCTTATTAAAGTGCTGAGAATTTCATAACGATAACATTATTTTAGTTAATGGAAGAATGTGAAATGGAAGCTAGAGAAAAAGAACTTGCAGAAAGATGAGAATATGAAAGGTTAATACTATTTTAATTGTTCTTTTATTAATATACATTTTAGATTATGCAAAATATGTTATATTTGGTACAGCTTTAATTGGTTAGGCTGGGTTAAACAGGAACATTTTTTGTCCAAATTTTCATAATAATCATATAATTTTCATAATAATCTTTTTTTTCTTTAATAAAAAAGGTAGTTTGTCAAGTGGGTTGGGTGATGGGTCAAAACATATATTTTTTGTTACAGGCTGAAATGGTTGGGTTGACGTGGAACACTTTTTGTCCAAATTCTTTGACTTTATTGTATAGTTAGGGGGTCAAATATAATTAGAATAAAAAAATATATAGTTTTCATAATAATCAATTTTTTAATAAAATAATTTAAATGGTTTTTTGCTTTAAAATTACACTTTGACCAACTTTCTAACCATTTTCTTTTGAACCTGTTAAGTTTTATCCATTTCTAAGCAAACATGTCAAAATTGACACCTCTAAGTTGCATGGTATCATGAAGTTTGTTAAAATGATTACAAAGTGATAATACTATTTCTGATTTTGGTACTTTTTATTCTTCAAATTTGACCAGGATTGAAAGTATCACTAAAACCCAAGTCAAAAAGGATCTCCACGGCTGCACCAAAACGAATCAAATTTGCATGGTATGACTGTAAATCATCCCAGGTTTCCTTACAGACACTTTGTTATTTAATTATGTATTTTAGCATCCTTAGTTAATATCTATTACAAAGGGACCTTAACAACATTTGATTAAGTGTTAGTAACTAAAACACTTAAAATACTGGTAAGCAATTCCAAAACTCTATATATGAATTATTATTATTATTATTCTTAATCTTTCATTTGGTTTGACCTACAACATGTTGATATGAATTTTTGAAGTTAGAATAGAATTCAAGATATTAATATTAGTTATGCATTCACATATAATTCGATTTTATGAAGTTATAGAAATATCATCAAATATTTATGTTGTTATTGAGTATGTCAAATCTGATGAGCTTTTTAATTATATTGTTGAAAAGGGCAGGAACCGGACCGAACCTCCTGAAACCGCGTGAAACTAATAACTGAAAAATCATGTTTTGAAGGAACGATAACCAAACCGCTTAGAACCGGTTCAGCTCGGCTCGGCTCGGATCTATGTCGAGTTTGATCGGCTGGAACCGACTGGAACCGCTAACATTACTAAACTTCCCAGTGGGTTAAATTGTCTAAAACTTTGGATCTTGCTACTACATCACCACTCTCATCAAATATGATGTGTAAGTTTGCAACCCGCCGCGAAGCGCGGGCCCAATACCTCGTACATAACATATCATAGTAGAAAAAACTACATATAGAATATTATTTCTTCAACTTCCGGTCTTCAAAACAGACCTTTTCTCATAGTCAAAAAACCAATCAAATAGAAACGAAATACAAAGTTTTGAGCGGTAGAAAAGAGATGTTTTCTGACTTGTTGAAATATGGCCCACATTTAATACGAACAAGACAGAATGATTCTCTTGTTTTCGGGTCAAGATACGTTGACTTTTTCACGGGTTTTAGAATTATGTGTTGAGATCAGGTTTCTTCTGTTATTTCGTTGGATGAAAGTTTCTGGCCCAAAGCTCCCAGTAAATCATGGTATTCAGAAAATGATGGATGTGACTGGACCCATGAACATGATATTAGTGATGCATTTAAATTTATCATTAAAAAATTGCAATTTTTTTTTATCAGGTGACTTTCAACCCGCTTGACCCATTAGAGATACATAACCTGGATCGACCCATTTGAAAATGAACGGGTCAAAAGTTGCCACCTTTAACTTTTGATGAGTGGATGCAAGTTTTAAGGGAGATGACATACCTCCAGTGTTGCACTATATGCTCTCCAGAGCCGCATATCATGACGAAATAAATCAATGAGAACCTGTATTAAATTTGCATAAAAATATAAATGACATTTTTGAAAAACATTATTAATTTATACGAATCTGATTTCCAAAAAGATATCCATTTCGGTTCCCAAACGTTATGAAGGCAAGTTTAAATGTTGCATTATCCGGGATTTCTTATATTATAACAAAAATATTTCAGATGATACATTATATTAGTGTATATTTTTACATTATTATAATTTTTTATGTACCTCAGATCGCCTTAAAAGGGTTGCCAAAACTACAATCCATTCTTTAAACTTGACTGAGCACATATGAGACAACAGGAATTCTGCATCCAACCGGCTTTGCAACGTTCCCATTTCAAGCTGAAAAAATAAGTAAATTTTCTAAATGTAATTTACAGGAAATCATAGATTAGCTGAAACACAAAATATTACGACTTAAACTCATAACAATCAACTTTGACTTTTATTTTGATTTTGATTTTCTGATTATTTGGGGTCAAGCAGGAGTAGTTGTAAGAAAACTGATCTAACTGTAAAATGACCTAACTGTCCTTAACTTTAATGCATATAAGATAAAAATGTCAAGGAAGGAATACCTTCTGGCTAATTAATTCAAGCCCGGAAGCAAAATTCTCCAAACGAGCACTTCCATATTTTTCGCGTTGTAGATATTCCTGCCAATAGAATTATTAATTTATAATTTAATAATACAAGATTATACTCACAAACACTGATCATTATTCTGTTAGGTTATTATACCACTAGATCAAATTGGGTGCCTTTGACAAATGCAACAAGCTTAGAGAGTTCTTTCCCAGACATTAAGTAGCTGCCATGGCTTTCTAGAATATTCTTCACAGAAGCAACATGTGCATTCTGCTCTTTGAATGAAGGACTGTTACATAAAAAAATTAAAAAGAAAAAAAACAAATACGGCAATATAATTGATATCGATTTTAGCATAAATGAAAACTGAAGAATGGTGGGTTACCTTTTTGGTTCTGCAGACTGTTTATTATAAGTAGAAGGAAAAAGAAAATAGCCTAGAAATCTTGGAGATAATTTATCTGACTCTGTTGTTGCAGCTTCATATTCTCTTCCAGATCTCAACAGAAATCTCACCTGTGTAGTGTAACAAACACAAAAATTAAGGTATTCACTAGTGACAACAAAATGGGCGGGTCGGGTTAATGGTCAAAGCGGGTAATTGTAAATATCTCTACTACATTATAAAGCATTTACTTAATATATTCATCATTAATTACAAACTATACATTCCATAAATTAATAAAATTTTGAAAATTAATATAAATTAATTTTCCAACAATAACATGAATAATTAAAAACATCTTAAATATTGTGAAATTGCATATAACACGATTTGGAAAACCTGAAAAATGTGTAACCCGAACCAATGAATATTACAAAAAACAATTTCACCTGCTTATAATTGAAATAAAAACAATAATTATCCGTTGTTTTGCGCGGGTAATCTGCTAATTAGCCAAAATCTGTCTCTTTTTCCTTACACTTTTTGAAATAATTAATGTATTAAATATAATTAAGGAACACTAAATTGTTAAAAATCTAATATATTTTTTTAGTAAAACGCTTAAAAAGTTTTAATCTCCAAAACGTACCAATTCCCCAGCAAGCTCGTATAAAGATTCATCCAATGTTGCCTGCAGAATTCTCACGGTCAGATCACAACACGCAAAGGGTAAATTTGGTATTTATGATTTATCAGGATGTATTTTTACCTGTAACAAGCGTAGGGCACAGTATTGACTCACAGGTGCTCCTTCGAGTTTTGCTATAACCTAAAAGCAAACATGGAAATTTTATAAAGCATGGTGTCAAGTTTTTAATTTTCTAAAACTTCATTACTTACAAGTATATAACAAGCAGCTGTTTGATACCATCTCCTCTGAAAGCATTCTTCAAACAACCTGTAGAAAGTAATATTAGTAAGTATGTATATCTTATTATCACTATAAATATTAATCTAAGTAAAAATTAGTAGATAATTAAGTATATTTAGTAGAGACATTAAAACTGTCAGCTAACAAGTGACCAGCAGATATTAAGCACTGCAAAATTTTAGTAACGTGTTGAAGTCCAGATTCTATTTTTTCATCTAAACTGAAAACAGAGATATATAATATATTTTCAAATTGAAATTTAGTTGGCAATTCATGAGTCAGTTCCCCAACTATGCCACCGAACAATAAATACATTAATTAAAGTACCTTTCAAAAATAAATAATAAATAATTATAATAAATTAGCCGAGGTAAGAAAAAGCTTACTCGGTTGATCTTCCAGCAGCAGAAAACAAATCTGCCCAATGACGACCATCAGTCTTTCTTGCAACACTAACCACAACGTCAAAATACTCCGGAAAATTCTTAATTAAATCACATGTTTTCTCCAAAAGAGAAGTATTGTTTCTGCTTACATTTTGGCTGTCAAAAAAAAATTACAAAAAAAAAAATAAAACTATGCAAAAAATATTGAAATATTTATTATTTAAAAATAAAAATAAAAGTAATGTTAGAATTACCTGGAAATTTCAGCTTCAAAAACAGTAAAAAGAAGCCACTCTAAGCAATGAGAAAAATGAGGCTTTTCCTCCGATAATCGAGCCAGTTGTAAAGCTTCTTCACTCTTATCTCTCTACACAATATTAGAACCAAATATAAATAAATAATTTTTCAAATTAAATTAATGTCAGAATTATTTATAAAACAAACCTGAAGAAGGTGTCTAAGTAGGCAATGTAATATTGTTTGAGCTTGTGGAGATGGTTCAAAACATGGAAATTCTGAGCATGCTGAAAATGATAATCTTTGAGTAATTCCAACCACAATTCCAGCATTTCGAACCAATCCAAGAGGGTAAACCTCACGATCAAATTCAAGCTCAGGATCCAACTAGAATTAGGGATAAATGTAAATTATAATACAACTGTATAATGTTAAAAAAAAAAAAAAAAAAAAAAAAAAAAAAAAAAAAAAAAAAATTAATCTGCGCTTACCTGTAAGAATTCTTCCTGTTTGTAGGGGTCTGCACCTGAAGATGGATACCAAACCTGAAACCAGCAGTCATATTATGTATACATTAAATATAAAATAATAGAATTGTAGAATTTGGTTAGTTAAGAAAATTGTCACCTGCATTCCTCGATTACCATAATCTAACCATGAAACTTCCTCGATTAAATTTGTTTTATCAACTGATCGACCACAAGTAACCCAAAACAATTCTATAGAATCCGTAAGTTCCATTTCCCGACCATCGATTAAATCAAGTAATGATAATTCCCCATTTGCTCTTAATATTAAACATCTGTAATTAATTAGAAACAATAACTAATGATTCATAAAACAAACTAATTATCATTTACATTATTAGAATCAGCATATGACAAACCTAATTGGCTCTTTCTCTAATGAATCTGGAGATGATGATTTATCACTTTTAAGTTGATCAGGTATAAAACGCATTGCAGCAGGATGACATTTTGCAGTCATGATTGATAGTTCCCGTACTGTAGAAAGCTGTTTGTCATTTTATCACTTAAAAATGCAGAAATAAATTCATTTTAGAAAATTTAATGAATAACCATCTGATGATGGCCTAGCCAGTAAGGGCGCCTGAAATGGTCTCCTAGAGGTCACAGGTTTGATCCCTTCCCTAGGTAACATTTACCAGATGATCAGGGGGAGATTAGGGCCACCCCGAGAGAGCCCGTTATAAATGGGAATATGCTTTTATAAAAAAAGAAATCAAAATTAATGATTATAAATATAATCCAATATATTTACCTGTATATTTGGAGTACTTGAAGGAGTTAAATCACCAGACATTTTCACATGATATATATGAACATCAAATGGGTGATATGTAACAAGTAAATAATCATTATAAACATCCATAACCATTGGTTTTGCAAGCAACAGTTTCTGATAAAGAAGTGAACTTTGATCAAGATGATATCTTGGGTAAAAGAGTAATTCGTACCTGCAAAAAGTCAACATTTTGACTTATTAATATTCACAAAAAGAGTATAAATAAATAAATATCCGTATGTTGCTTACGTGTTTGATGATTCAATATAGTTACAAACAACAACGATTTTTCCCATCCATAATAAACCGGTACATTGAATCCTTTGTTCTTGAGTAACATCACCGAAAAATCTCCATCTATTTAATCGAATATCATATAATATTAATCCATGAAGACCAGCAACAGCTAAATACATCCCATCTTCACTAGCTGCAACATGAAGAACAGGCCAATTTTGGGAAATATAAGAAACCTGCATAAGATAAACACTATATCAGCACTAATTTACAACAGAAAACCACTTCATCACTAAGATTTAGTGTAAATTATGGAAACCGTCCTTGTGGTTCTTCAAATTCTTAAGTTTCGTCTCTCCCAACTTTTTTCTGCAATTTTTGTCCCGGTGTTCTCTAATTTTTGCAGATTTTATCAATAAGCCACCTTAAATGACTAAAATACCCTTATTCTTAACTTTTTTTGAATTTTTTTAGTTATGTTTGTGTGTGTGGATTAAGTTTACGTAGGAAAGAATATAAAAATTAAAAAACAAACCGGATAAGGACATTTTAGTCATTTTAGGTGGCTCAGAGGCGAAATCTGCAAAAAGTAGAGAACACGTTGACAAAATTTGCAGGAAAAAGTTGGGAGGGACGAAACTTAAGAATCTGAAAAACCACAGGGACGATTTCTGTAATTTACACTTGAGATTAAGACTAGACATAACTGGAAGATTAAGATGCATTAATTTAAGCTCATCTGTATCTTCAGGCTGCACAACAAGCAACCGATCTTCACCATAGATAACTTGTCTCACATGAGTTTTTCCAGAAACGCCTCTAATTAAACAGCATTTTCCAAAAGAAAATGCAAGAATTCTTTCTGAAGAACCGGATTCAACTGCATAAAGTTTATAACCGTATTCATCCCATTGTATACATGAAGTACCACCCATTAAAGGTTCATAATTCCCATCTTGATTTTGCTTAATTCCTGAAGAATTTGGACCAATTTGACGAATTGTTGACATTAATCGACAACCGGATATCGACCATACTGTTAGTCCTCTTAATTTCCATCCAACTGCAAAAGCACAACTATCTGGTGTCCATGAAATACAACTAACCGCACCAGTATCATCCATTGAATATCTGCAGATATAATAAACAAGTCCTTTATTATAGTTTATTACAAATACTAAACATGAATTCAAGGTTATCATTAAAAAAAAAAACTTACCCCCAATCATGTAAAGATACAGATCGAATAAGTGAAACAGGTTCACTAATTTCATACAAATCTATGACACCTTTTTTGGTTCCAACTGCAAGAATTTGTTGGTCTGGTGAAACTGAAGCACAAACTGCATCATCTGACCCCAAACGGTATTCAGGTTTAACTGAATCTGTTTGTTTTAAACCTCTTTTACTTACAGAACATAATAGTAATTGTCCATCAGAAAATAGAACAAATAAAACCCTAAGTGGCAAGCAAAATTCCAAATAAGTGATTGCTGATTTTTTAGTCAAAGAATGATTGGATGATATTACACCATTCGACAATTTTGTATGATTGTTTCCGTTACATAATTGGAAGTCCAGATCCAAGTGTCCATAAAACTGTGCAGCAGAAAATAAAATAAATAAATAATAATTAATTAATAATTAAAATGAGCAGGATAAATTACCTCACCCTTCCAAGACATATTATACAAAGTTCCATTAGAAAGTCCAACCAACAAGGTTTTGTTATCGCAAATGATGTTGCTCCTGTTACAAATGAAAAAGAACATTTAAATTTAATTTATTTTAGTGATAAATCAGAATAAGACAGGAATTATTTCCACTTCGGTTTCACTATTTAACAATTGTAATTTAAAAATCGTTAACAATGATGATTAAAAATTTAAGAACAGAATTAACTTTTAAAAAGAAAAAAAATATATATCTTTGAAGCTTTAAGAAGTAAGATGTGGTCCTTACACTGACAAATCATTGCCTGAAAATGGGACCTGTTCACTCATAAGTAGAGAAATAGTTGCAAGGGACAGATTTGATGGTTGTTTTCCATGTATGTGTATTTTTTTCTCGGAAAATTGGAGTTTATAAATTTGAAGATATGATGAAGATGTCTGCAAAAAAAAACAATAATAGGATGCCATTTAGTCAGCCAATTTTGGTTGGAAATATGAAATTTTCCAAAACAAGATGCCAGATTGCCTGCATATTCTATTAAAGCTAACTTGTACTAGAAGAAATCTTACAAGAACAGCAATTAATTTAGTATCAGGGCTCCAGATTGCCTGCATATTCTCCCCCTCTTTTGCAATTGAATCCTCATCGCGCTTGTATTTCCCTAATCGCACCCTATGCTGCACCATATTTAAATAAATATGTCATCTTAGATGTATCTAAAAGGAAACAATTTCAACTTTTGTTGTTTGTAGCACTTCCTTCCTAATGCTACACACAATTACTAACAAAATGCATGCTAATAATCACTAATATCATGAATCAAACACATCAATCTAACCTAAGTTACGTTCCTATTAGTAGCAAGACTGACTGAAGAACAACCAAAATTCATGACTAAATGGTGCATTATACATTTCCTTGTTGTGCTTTGTAGTACTTCATTACTAATGCTTCTAATACAAGCTCAATTACAGTTCCATACACAAACGTCAACAAAATCCATGCTCAATTGATCATAATCATAGATTTTGAGAATCAAACGCATCAATCTCTCCTTATAATTGAACTTTTTTCAATTATATCGATTAAAAACATCCGATTAATGATGTAATTTCAGAAAATTATAAACTACACATATTCATAATTTATAACGAGATATAGAACTAGACCTGGGAAGAGCTCCACAGCTCGAAATGAGATGGGCAAACAACGAGCAATAAACGATCAACAACTTGAAGGTATATGATCTGCTGTGAAGTAGGACATAGCCCTGATTCCAAAGGGATAACCTGAGGCCATCCGTACGCCATATACATATTCGCTTCTGATGGTATCTATGATTATTATTGAAAATTGAGTTGGTTTATAGATAAGATCTAAGGGATTCAAATGTTAGGGTTTTACGAATAAATCAGAAATCATTGGGGAGACGAAGACGATGACCATGGATTCAGGAGAACAGAGACCGTGTGTGGATCTAAGATTTTTTATAAGGAAACGAAATTTGAACTTCTTTTGTGGTCGAAATGAATTTTCTGTTAGTTAGAGGGTTACATTGATTAATTTTCAACATTGGTGCCTTGGGCCCTTGGTGGTAGGCTGGTAGCTTGACGGTTACCTAAAATGAATTTTCTGTTAATAGTTCATTTTTTTAATGAAGTACAAACTAGAAACTAGAAAGGCAATCAAAGATCGCCACCAAAAATTGTGTTGAGGGTGTATCTTCGAAATTTTTTTTTTTTTTTAACGATAAAACTTAATTTACACCTAATTTTTATATATATTCATCACTGGATTTGAACCCCAACCTCAAGGTTGTGGCCAAACATCATACCGCTAGACCAAAAGCCCTTTGATTTCAAAAAGTCTTGATTTCAAAATTTACTGGTGGCATTCCTCATGAGATAAAAAAAATGGTGGTGTTTATTCCCAAAAAAAAATCTATGTTCGAGGAATACATACTACCCGCTTAATTGTCACTACATATATCAAACAACTAACTTACTAACTTACCGTTTAAAAAAGGAAAAAAAAAAAAAACTAGAAAGGCTAAATTTCAGTACAAGTCATCCCAAACAACGATGAATAAAATAGCACATTAATGCTTTCAAAGACATTATAAACTTAATAAAGTATCTCATTTTACAAACTTTGTAGCTATTGATAAATCTGCTTAAAATTGCATAGGTGTATAGTATAAAGTATAAACTATTTTTATAACTAATATTTTTTCTTTGTATACTAATAAAACAAAACATTAATTATTAAGTCATGATTAGACATTGATTATAGAGGCATGGAGAACTCAAAAATGTGATATTAAAGAATGATTTAAGATGTTGTTCATAATCAATTAGTCATGGATTCAAGTCCCTTTATGAAGAAAAAAAAAGAGAGTAGATTAGGTGCTTTTAAAAAAAATCGTTAAGGAGGTTGGAAGTTTTCCGTTTCATTATCGAGTATGATATGATTATCATATGATATGGTAATTTGCATTATATAATATAAATCTTTATGACATTAGCCTTTGTAGGTTCGTATCATCTTCAACAACAAAAAAATCACTCACTATGATTTTGACATTGGTAGTTTTTCGACTATGACATCATGGCTCCGGAGTTCCCTCTAGCTTTCGTCCCAAACTACTACCGTTCTTGATCTCCACTCTTGCAAGCTCCCATGTGATTGCGTGATTCCTCTCTTGGGATCGTGCTTTACGAGCGTTGTTTACGGGGGTGGTCCTTGAACCCATAGGGTTTGGTTCGTTTTTGATAGCTCTCTCAACTCTTGAGAAGATGAGAGGTCACTATGATTCCGACGATGGCTGGCGAACAGTGGGCAACCGGCGGTGTGAAACAACTACCCTTTTCGTCTCAAACGTCCCGGAAGAAGCTGATGTTCCTGGGTTGAAAAACAAATTCAAGAAGTTCGGGAAGATAGTTGATATCTATATCGCGAAGAAGAAGGACATTGGTGGGACAAATTTCGCCTTCATCAGATTCGAAGGTGTTCACGATGGCAAGAATTTTGTTAAATCCATTGGTGAAATCAGGTACAACCACTCCATTCTTTGGTGTAATATTGCCAGATATCAAAGAAAGCCAATGGGTGGGAATCGAGCAACTGGGTTCCAAAACCCTTTACCTAATAAGCACACTGTCAATCAACATAAACCTTATGTCCCGCGTAATGGTGCTTTCGGTAATGGTAACACTATGCAAATGTGGTTAAAGGTCATTCAGGTTCTAAGACGACCACGTTGTCATTGGTACCTTCTCGTATATTGGATAGCCATCTCAAAAGTATGATTCTGGTGGGGGAAGTTACTGATCTTAACATACTCCGCAATCTTCCTTCGCTTTTTGACGATGAAGGTTTCTCTGAAGGCAAAATCTACTACTATGGTGGTATGAACGTCGTTCTTTATTTTGGTAGATCTGCTTGTGCAAAAGGTTTCTTGGAAAACGAAGTGTGCTGGAAAAAATGGTTCAAGTGGTTAAAACTTGGGGTGGATGCCATGAATATTAAGTTTCAAAGGTTGGCTTGGTTGTGGATTAACGGAATGCCACTAAGATTCCGTGATATGGATAATATTAAAAAAAATAGCAAGCAACTATGGTGTGTTGGTCAAAATGGTCGATGAAATGTGGAACAGTCCAAATTTGGCCAATGTTAAAATCGCGATATTAACAACATCGAACACCAGGATAAACGAAGAAATAAATATTTCATATAATGGTGGGGGTTTTCAAATCGGCATCTCTGAAATTTATTTTGATTGGCACCCTTTTTCCATGCATGATTTCTCTATGGAACCAACAAAACGTGGAGAGTTAGATGATGAGATCGCATCTTTTGTATCAGACGATAACGAGGAAGACGATGATGGCATTTCTGATACATGAGATGAAAATAAAAATGATGATGAATTTGAAGTCGGTGAAATCCCTCCGGTAGACTTGCCGGAGAATGAAGGCTCTCCAAAAAATCCGGTGAATGTTGATGACGTCATGATTACCGTTGAAAACGAATCTAGTTCCAATGTTGGCAGTAATGGCGGCAATAATGATTGTATTGATGGCACAGTAGTTGAGGAGTCACACACAATTCCCCAAGATGATGGTGCCACAAAACTCAAAAATATTAATAATGAAAACGTGTCTTCCAATATAAAAAACGGTCCGGACTTTTTCAACGGTTTTGGGCTCAACTTTGGGCCCTTCCCATGTTCTGCTCCAACTGGGCCATTTTGTCCTGATTTGATGAATAGCCCATTTATCATGGGTTGTGTTCAATCGGATAATGCTCATGGGTCTGTTTCTAAGAAAAGACGGAGATTTTTCCCACACAGGTTTCATCGTGCCAATACACATCCGTCATCAACTGAACCTGAACCCGAACCTGTTCCGCCACCGATTGTACCTGAACCTGTTGCATCGATTGATCTGAATATGGTCGCTGCTCCGGTTATATCATATAATTCAGTGGAACCTATTCATTCTCAAACGATTCCTGAAATTGCTAAAACAGTCGCAATTGGGGTTGACGTCGGTTTTCAGGTAAATGAAGAAGATCCCGTATTGTGTGAAATTATCTCCGGTGATGGTGCAATTAACGTTCCCCGATGAATTTATTATCACTAAACATAAGGGGCGTGAGTGAAACTCACAAAGTGGAATGGGTAAATCAATTAAAAAACAGACATAAAATTGATTTTATTGGGTTACAAGAAACACATGTTCAAGCAGTAAACAATATTGATATTTCTGGGTGTTGGGGAAACCAGAATTTTCAATTTGAATACATCGATTCAGTTGGAAGGTCAGGCGGATTGCTTAGTATCTGGAATCCAGATATTTTTGATTCTAATTTCTGCTTGAAATCGCGTTATAGTTTAACAGTTGGTGGTCGTTGGAAAGGATTTCCCGGTAATACTTATTTAGTCAATGTCTATGCTCCTCAAGCATTGACCGAAAAAAGGCAACTGTGGGATGAATTGGCGTCTCTAAAAAACTCCCACCATGGCATTTGGCTTTTCCTTGGCGATTTCAACGCTGTCAGGCGTGCGGATGAGAGAAACAACTCCTTTTTTTGTCAATCAACCGCGAATTACTTTAATAACTTCATAAATCTGGCGGGTTTAAAGGAGTTTAGCATGGGTGGTAGGAGATTTACGTATTTAAGCCCCGACTGCCGGAAACTCAGTAAGCTTGATAGAATACTTGTATGCGATAACTTCATTACGGTGCAGCCTCGCTCGTCGGTGACGGCTCTTCCTAGGGAATTTTCCGATCACTCCCCTATTACACTTTGTAACTATGTTGTGGATTTTGGTCCACCTCCATTCCGCTTCTATAACTCATGGTTACTTCGGGATGGCATTACTGATGTTGTAAATCACGCATGCTCATCGTTTCATGGTTTTGGGTTACCGGACAGTTTTCTTGCTGCCAAATTTCGCCACATTTAAAACGAGATAAAGAAGTGGAGAAACATTGAGTCTGCAAAGGAAAATAAAGATTACAATGATCTTAAAAAATTGCTTTTTGATCTTGACGCAGCGGCAGAATCTCGAGCTCTCTCCGATAGTGAAATCATGTCTATTAAAAATGGCAAGTCAAAATTGGCGGAGCTTGACAGATACAAAAAACTTGACTTGAAACAACGATCTCACATTAAATGGTTGGTAGACGGCGACGAGAATACCTCTTTTTTTCACGGAACACTCAAGAACAAAAACCGTAATAATCGAATTCAAGGCCTCTCGATAAATGGCAGATGGTGCACGGACCCAAACGAGATCAAATCGGAAGCTTTCAGATTTTTTGAGGCCAAATTCACGGAATCCCGTCCGGTAAGACCTTCGTTTTGTAACCCACTTTTCACTAAACTTTCTGTTTCGCAGAAGGAAAATCTTGAATTACCATTCTCGATTGAAGAAATAAAGCGAGCAATATGTTCTCGCGGTAGTGAAAAGGCCCCCGGGCCAGATGGATTTACTTTGAAATTCATGAAAATCAATTTTAACAGTTTCATTGACGACATTATGGCTTTCGTAAAACATTTTGAGCAAACCGGTTCTATAGCGAGGGGATGTAACTCATCTTTCATCACCTTGCTGCCAAAGATAAAGGACCCGGTGAATTTGAGTGATTTTCGCCCAATATCACTAATCGGGTGTATGTATAAAATACTCGCAAAAGCTCTAGCAGAAAGATTAAAAGCAGTAATCGATGTAGTAATCGGTGATTCTCAATCGGCATTCATAAACGGTAGAAACATTTTGGAAGGCCCTCTCGTGATCAACGAGTTATGCTCATGGGCAAAAACATCTAAACAAAAAATGTTATTATTTAAAGTAGATTTTGAGAAAGCATTTGACTCAATCAATTGGGGCTATTTAGATTCGATATTGGAGCAAATGAATTTTGGCAATAAATGGCGGGGATGGATACGTGGTTGTATATCATCATCCTTTGCATCGGTGCTTGTGAATGGGTCTCCAACTAAGGAATTCCATGTCACAAAAGGGGTTCTTTAAGGCGATCCTTTATCACCTTTTTTATTCATTATCGCCATGGAAGGTCTTAACGTAGCAATGAAGATGGCGGGTGAGAAAAAGTTGTTTCGTGGTCAAAAAATAGGTTCAAACGGCCCTATTATTTCACATCTTTTCTACGCGGACGATGCTTTGTTTGTTGGGGAAGGCTCTTGTGGTAATCTAGCAAATCTTGCTAGAATATTAAAATGTTTTCAAGCCCCATCCGGTTTACAAGTCAACTTTTACAAATCCAAGGTGTTCGGTATCGGGGTTGCACCTACGCAAGTTAGTAATTGGGCAAATATTCTTAAATGCGTTCCCGGTTCATTTCCGTTCACTTATCTTGGAGTACCGGTAGGTGTTAATATGAATCTTAAAAAACATTGGGTTCCGGTAGTTAATCGATTTCAAGCTAAATTATCTGATTGGAAAGCAAAAAATCTTTCATTTGGTGGGAGATTAACACTTATAAAATCGGTTTTGGGTAGTTTACCCTTGTATTATTTCTCATTATTCAAAGCGCCTTCATGTGTAATTGACTCATTAGAACAAATTCGAAGGCGCTTCCTTTGGGGCACAAAAAAAATATGTTGGGTTGCATGGTCCATCGTTTTAGCTCCAAAGGAACGTGGCGGTCTTGGGGTTGGTTCTTTGAAGGCCCAAAATATTGCTCTATTAACAAAATGGTGGTGGAAATTAAGAGATAATAAATCATGTATTTGGAAAAATGTGATTACTGCCATACACAATTTACACAAAAAACCGGTTCATTCCATGGTGTCCGGTAGATCGAGTGGTGTGTGGAGTAACATAACAAGAGTCCAAAAAAATCTTTCTGATATTGGGCTTAATTTTTTTGACGTTTTTGAGTTGCGTTTGGGCTCCGGAAACTCATTATTGTTTTGGAAGGACTTATGGTGTGGTGGCAGTAGCCTTCAAGCCCAATTTCCAAATCTATATAATATTGAGAAATCAAAAAGTTGCTATATATCAGATAGAATTAAAAGTTCGGGTCCTGCATGGGAATGGAAACAGGCGATAAATAACCAAATTCTCGTAAATGAATTGTGCTCATTGTTACATCTTTTGTTTAATATTGGGTTATCGTCAACCCCCGATACCATATCATGCAAGTTATCGCCAGATGGTTCTTTTGCGGTACATCACATAAGGAATTGGATTGATCATAAAATTACCACTACGGGCTATCAATCCATGCCATGGTGTAGTTTTGCTCCATCAAAAGTTAAATGTTTTACTTGGAGGGTCGGTATGGATCGTATTCCGGTGGCAAAAAGTTTAGAGAAAAGGGGAATAAACATTGATTCCAGCATATGCAAACTATGCAATTGTGGTGATGAAGATGCAACACACACTTTTCTTAGGTGCACGTATGCAAGGAACATTCTCTCATGGATATTCAATTGGTGTGGCATTCCAATCCCATCTTTTAACTCGGTGGTTGAACTCATTGAATTTGGTGTTGGTTGGGGAAATTGTCCCAAAAAAAAGAAAGTATTGTCTACAATTATACAATGCGCGATATGGTGTATTTGGAAGGCGAGAAATGAGACGATTTTCAACAAGGTGCACAAACCATTTCTAGTTATAGTTGGCGACATCATCTCAACCTCCTATTCTTGGATGAAATATAGAAGTAAAATATCTTGTAATGAGGTTGATTGGAATATTTTTCCTTTTTTGTCTTTATTGTAATTGCTTTTCCGTCTTAGTATCTTGCTAAGTTCGGGTTTTTTAATATATTTGCCGTTTCCAAAAAACTATGATTTTGACATTGGTGATATTGCTTTAGTTTATGATCATTTAATAACAACTTTTTATTAGATTCTCGTTATCAATGAGCCCACACGTCAAATAACAAAGTTGCATGTGGGTTTGACTTCTTGGTATGTAACTACGTTTATTTACTTTTATCTCTACATCAAAACGTCATTAGGTGGTCAACTAGTTTCTTATAATTCCTTATAATCTTACACATTGCGGATTTATGATGACATAAGGTATGTTTAGGGGGAAAAAATACCTGGAAGTTTGAAGCTAGTATAGTAGTTGATAATTAACTTGAGCTTTTATTTAAAATTCAAAGTTTTAGCTTTTATTTGTATAAATATTTGACAAAAAATAGCTAGTGTTGAAGCTGTAAAATATAAAACAACACACAAATGTTAAATGTGATAGAATTTAACGGTATATTATTAGTTTTTCCTTTTAAAAGCTTCAATTTTCCCATGCCAGTTCTTAGTAGCTTTAGTTTTGAAGCTTTAATTTTCTTAGTAACTTGCCTACAAACAAGTTTTTATCCTAACAGAACTTATTTTCTAAAATTGAATGTTTTTAAGCTTAAAAAACTCCACCGTGCGTCTCATTTTCATTTCAATAAACCAAATATAATACTAGTGTTTAACCGTTTATATCCTTAGTTATATTCCTTATACCTTCCATATTAAGAATGCATTGGAAAAAAACGAAAACGGCAACAAAAAAAGGATTAGCCCCTACAAATATAGAAACAAGAGACTGTCGTATTTGTTGCGAGTCATGTTGAAGGACAAAATCACCCTTCTGACAGTTAATTAAGTTAACTTTCAATTTTCACCAAAAGTGACTTACGCTTGATTTACATGTTATAAAAAAGCCATTCCAAGTATCATTTTCACATTTAAAACCTATAACTGATTGTTTATCACATTTTTTAATAGTTGTTTACCCGATAACTTATATTAATCACAGAAAAATAAAAGTACAATGGAATGTACCTGAATATCACATTAACCTGAAGTAAAAAAGCTTAATAAAAAAACAAAACAGAAAACTACATTTATAATATGCCATACATATGGGGTGTTTGGGATTGAATTTTGAGGAATATTATCAATTATTTGCATTTTAGGCCTTTTAAAATAGAGTTTTGGGAAAACAAGTGAGGGTGCTTATTGTGTTTTCAAAATGGATTATTTCATTTTACCTATTAACTAGATAAATTAATCAAGTTTGCCAAACACTAAAAGAATGGATTATCTGATTGTTGTGATTTCAAACAACATAATCAAATTCAAACACTACTTTGTAGAATCACGTTTTGTAACCGCTCATTATTAGATTATTAATTTTCAAAACGAATAATCTATTTTTAATAAGCAATCTCAAACACCTCGTACTAGAAACATTACAAAAATCGAATAACTACACCATAACTTCACTCTTTGGCTTATGGATTTCCTGTTTAAAACAAGTAGTATTCAAATGTAGAAACAAAAAATAAAAGTGACCAATAAAGGCAATTACAAAAATCGAATAACTACACCATAACTTCACTCTTTAGCTTATGGATTTCCTGTTTGAAACAGGTAGTGTTCTAATTTAAAAACAAAAAATAAAAGTGACCACTAAAGGCAATAGGCAATAAGAGGGAACAGTATGGTGGCGCGCCAGATCCAAAAATCCGATGTGACATGCATAAGCGGCACAGGTAGCAAGGAGAGATGGCGTTTCTTTATGTGATTTTTTGTGAGTGGGAGATATTTTAGAGATTCCAAAAGAGGTATTTCGGGTTGCATTATGAGTGAAGATATAATTATGGTGTAAATGTGAAATATTAAATACGGATATGACACTGACCACACCCCTTCCTCTAAGCATAGAGTCTAAATTATAACATTTTAACATTGGAGAACACTTGCTACGAACTAGGGAAGGTTGGAAATAACTTTTAAATACTACATGTTCGATTTTCTTTAGGTAAACATTATCATATGACTGACAAAATATTAAGAAAATAACTATAATTATAATTATATTGCGTACATGACGAACAAAACTTGACCTCACATGAAAGCTCATAATATATGGTAATAAATCTTTTAAAATAAATAAAACATTACTACGGACTACGGGGCTCAGGCTGTGCACGGTCCAAGAACCAAACCGCCCGGGACCTAACCGAACCGAAAATCAAGAAAATGGTTTTGGCCGGACCGATGACGGTCGGAACGGAACCGAACCAAACCGAGGACCGAGGAAATTTCTTCGACCTTTTCGGAATTTTCTGGGTTTTGGACCGAATTAGGAAAGATTTTTATGGAAATTGTTGACATGTCTCACATTGGATAAGAGATGAACCGGTAATATGCTTATAAGGGTCGTGAGCTACTCCTCTTACAACCAAATGATTTTAAGATAAAACCCCATAAAGTTACAGGAATTAAAACCGAAGAACCAACTAAGAGCATCTCCAATGTTAGCTTTTTCAAAAGCTTATTACTATTACAATAAGTCTTTCAATGACTTTTTACCATTGGAATAACAAGCTTTTTCAAAAGCTTATTGGAAAGACTTTTTTTCTACTAAGCTTTTAATCTACTTTCAATGTTTGTATTTTTTTAGTCCCCTATGTTTAATAACTTTTCATTTTAAACCTTACATATATTTTATATAAATTCTTTTTATGTTTTTATTAGTTAATAAATAAATTATATAATATTTAATGTCAATTATTATAATATTTTTGTATTAGACATTTTTAAAAATTTTATACTCCCTCCGTCCCACAAAAAACTTCCCATTTGAGATGGGCACAAGTTTTAAGGTGATAGTTAGTGGTGGGGTCATTGACAATAATTTTGATTAAAATATAAGATTGATTTGGAGAGAGAAAGATAGTTAGTAGATAGTTAGTGGTGGGGTCCTTAGTAATAATAGTATTTTATTGAAATGAGAAGTTTTTTGTGGGACAAAAATTTAGGGTGAAATGAGAAGTTTTTTGTGGGACGGAGGGAGTATTTAGTAGGATGTTAAAAAATTGTCAAATTATATATAGGGGGTATTTATAAAATATTTGAGATAGATAAAGATAAATTAAAAATGTTGTAAAAGAAAAAGCTTTTGGAAAGATTAACCATTGGAGATGTTATTTAGGAATAATTTATTTGTTAGTGAATTGTTGATTCGGCAAAAATAATTAGCTATCGATAGCTTAACCATTGGTGATGCTCTTCAATAACACAGTTCGGTTAAGTTTGATCGGACAGTTTCGGGAATACACTATTTTCGAGTATCTGATATCTGCATTCTGCAAAACACCTAAGATGAGAGAGAAACACAAGCACTAGTTATATATTACATCATCCAAATGATTGTACAACTTGAATTGTAACTTGTACATTGCTCTATACTTACACATATCGACTCTGAAAAAGAGAACATTATATATAGAGAGAGATAGAGTGTATTCTAGAGAGAGAAAGTCATTTGGATCTCACCACGACTCTCTCTCTCTATTTCTATCTTTCGAGCGTTTTTCATTTCCTTGTACCCACCATGAGAATAAGAAAAAATGCAAAAATATCAACACTTATTTACACAACACCAAATGCTGGTGATGAATCTTTGCTTCAGAAGAACTTGTGTCAGCTCAATCAATCTCCATGGGATATAATCACTTTCCCACCTTCAGATTCATCTTCTTCATTCTACCAGGTAACAATAATTCAATCTTCATCAATCTGCTCTTGTTGATTTTCACTTCCATGAATCAGATCTGTAAAAACAACAAAACACTTCAAATCTTTTGTTTATTTGCTTCAGTTTCCTCTTTCCACTCTCTAGGGTTTATCTTGAATAATAATAATATAAACCCTAAATCCCACCACTTCTGTCGTCAAATTAAGCTCAATAAGTTAACAATTCATATGGGTTTTCTTTGTTTGCCAGATTATACTGATTATTATGCTTATTGTTTTCCTTGATAATTATTCAAACGTGTCTCTTGTTTAACACAGTTTGACGATAATGAGGTTTACTACAACGTTAATCTTGCTGGGAATGGGAGCTCGTTTGATTCCGTTGGAGATTTTGAGAGGTAAGCCATTATATTTTCGTTGAGTCGTATCAATTTTTAGCTGCTTTTTTGTGTTATCGTTCATAGAACCAAATTAATTAGGGTTGTTAATTAATTATGTTTATATTATTATGTATATGTTCATTGTTCGTTAATTGTGTGTGTTAACCATTATGTAGATTGTATGTTTCTATTGCTTCATAATCATAAATTTTGGATTTCGAGAAAAGCTCGATTCTTTTGGCGTTATTTCTAATGGGTTTTGAATAAAATTTAATCTTGTTGACAATGTGGGTTTAATTAAGAACAGTAATCTTGTTGACCATGTGGGTGCTTCGATTACTTGATAATCTAATTTGGAGAAAGTTCAATTATTTTTTGTGTTTTTGTCATGGGGTTCGTATAAAGATTATTCTTGGTGACAGTGTGGCATCGGTGAGGACCTTTAAAGGTGAAAACTACGATTTTGATGCTCCAAAAAACGGCTATGAAGAAATTTTGAGGTTTGAGGATGGAGAGATGAGTGGGATTCGAGAAGAAACCGTGTTATGTGGTAAAAGAGATAAGGAAGGATGGCAATGTGGGCGGGTAATGAAAGATGGTGACATGGTGTGTGACCGTCATACATTAACCGACCTTCAAAACGATGAAGTTTGGACTACCAAGAAGAAGTGTGGGCCCGTCCACGAGTCAAGGGCAACTCGGGCTCGACAAAAAACCAAGAAACGGGGATCGACAAGCCCGTATGAGTTCTATTATTATTCTGGGTTTGGGCCGTCTTGGGGCAAGAAACGAGGATCGACGGGTACTACCTCTATCGTATGTAATGAAGCAAGTCAAGCAAGCAAAGTTAAGGAAATGAGTCCGAACGACTATGATATGGATCTACGAGAAGAGAGTATGTTGGAACCCAAGATGGACCACATAAAGATGGAATTGGATCATATCGAGGAAGATGATGACGATACCAAAAATGGTAAAAAGGTAATTGTTGGAAAAAAGAGAGGGAGAAAGCCCATTAAGGCAAGATCATTGAAATCTTTGATGTGATGAAACGATGTAGTGGTTTTGGACCAAGTCCTTTTGATTATGACAAAACTTTGCTTTTTGGAAAATGTCCGTTTATTATTTCACGTTAGATGTTTAGTTTTGTAACCAACAACGGAACACAAAACCTTGCGTTTTTGACATGTTAGGAGTGCCTTCTAATCAATCCGACCGCTTGCGAGGTTTACTTATGGTTTTGTATGTGTTCATAGTGGCGGACCTAGAAAAAAAGTAAGGGGTATCACCAATTGCACATTTTCTCTTAGGGGTATCACCCACACTAAAAATTAATATTTAAAATATTATTTGGGAAACTTTAAGAGATTATATTTGCTACCCAATGCTACCCGGTAGGTCCGACCCTAAGTTTTCATATGTATCCCCTTGATTTCATTTTTGAATTATATTATTGTTTTAACTTTAAAAAGTGGTTTTGAAGGATTTGTTGGTAGATTATTATTATTTTCTAATAATAAATAGCATATAAGCATAAGTAGAAATGAGAAAGATAACAATGCAAACCTAAAAAAAGATAGAAAAGGGGGATGTCTGAATTCTGAAATACTTCAGTTTATAAAGATTGCTGAAGAGAATTGGAGTTAAATTGGTAAATTTTAGTAGCGATCAAAAGGCATGGGTTGGTTTAGGTAGGGGTGTTCACAAGTCGAGCTTTTAACAAACTACTCGAGCTCGTTTATATCGAGATCGAGCCTATACTAATTCGATCTCGAGTCGAGCTCGAACATAAAACAAGACTCGATTAATTTCACGAGCCGAGCCTAATAATTTAATACTCGACTCGGCTCGTTCGATAGCTCGTTTAATCTCGAGCCGCACGAGCCAGACGATCTTAACGAGTCGATCCTAACGAGCCGAACAAGTGTTTTGTTCAATAAGTTGATACAATAAGTACGAAAATATACATATATTAATGGTGTGTTAACGAGTCGAGTAATTAACGAGCTTTTCGCGTTTGTAAATTAGTTATTTTCAAAAAATATGGAATTATAAACGAGTATCGAGCTCGAGCTCGAACAATATATAAATATTCGAGCTCGAGCACAATTTTAAAAGCTTATACGAGCTCGAGTCGAGTAATTACTAAACAAGCCGAGCCCAAATTTCTTGATATTCGACTCGACTTGAATCGTTAACACCCCTAGGTTCAGGTGAACTCAATTTTATAAAGAGAAATGATATTTATTCGTACCATTTATTCATATTCATCTTCCTACCCACTTGATAAGATGACATGTGTAATCCAATAATTCTTTTTCACAATATTATTAATTGATTTTAACACATGTCTTAATGTCTTAATCTAATAAATAAAACATAAATATTAATAAATGCTAGAAACAATACCATTACTCTTTTATAAATTCTACGCAGGGCCGGTCCAATCAATCTGTGGGCCCTGGGCAAAATCTTCTAAATGGGCCCCCGAATGTAACTTTTTTCCAAATAAATAAAAAATTCCGTCGGATTAAATTGTCACCCCAATCCCCAAGTAAAATGTACAGACTGGATCCTATAATACGTCTATTTTCAATAATTCGTTGCACTTATCTTTATTCAAATGAGTTCACACACATATATACACGGGGATAATTTTTTTTAAAGTGGACCCTTAAATTTTGTAGATCCTGGACGACCGCTCTTGTCGCCAATGCCCATAGACAGCCCTGATTCGTAAAAAATCAAAAGGTGCGCACATACAATAAACTGATAAACCATGTGTTCAACTTAAACTAAAGCATGCGACGACAACCTTAGGCTACCTTTTAAAACTACAGCCCGATATCAGTTGGGCCCAACAATAGTTGCATAATATTTGTGGTCCAACCAACTTAAAATTTGCAAGTTGCAACCCAACGAATTTAAGTTTACTTAAATAGGAGTTAAATCTCTTTTTTTTATTTTTTATTATTTTTTTCTTTTTAGATGCAAACTCACACCCACTCATTCTATATCTTTGAATCTTTGATACACTTTTTGAATATAGAACCCTGTTTTAACATTCTATATCTTTGAATCTTTGATACACTTTTTGAAGTTAGAACCCTATTTTAAGTTATACTTCCTCCGTATCAAAATAAGTTAATCAAATTAAAGTTCACGTTTTTTGAAGCAAAATAAGGTAATAAGATATTAGTGAGATTAAATTGGGTAATTAGAATGGATGTGGACCCACCTTTTTACTATTTTGTTGCTTTTATGAGGAAGATGACAAAAATATAGGATGGGCACACACATTTAATGATGTTTAAAAAAGTCTAAAGTAAGGGTAAATGGGTAATTTTAAATATAAAAACTTACCAAATAAGGTAAACTATTAAAGTGATTCACTTATTTTGATAGACCCTAAATAGGAAAGTGATTCACTGATTTTGATACAGAGGAAGTAGAAGTGTAATTGGGCAATACGACGCCGAATACTTTGTAACTATATTTTGTAGCGAGCAAATGTTATTCGATTATATGTTTTTTTTCTTCTAACAATAACTGTAATGATGGGTGGTGGGCGGTGGTGGTGGGTGGCGGTAGTGGTTGTGGGTGGTGGATGTAGTGATGATGATGTTGGATGACAGTGTTCATTTCAAGTTTTTAGAGTATACATAATTAATAAAAATAATTAAAGTAATTAATGAATATATAATCTATAAGCTTGATTAGTTAGAATATTGTGCCAATAACATAGATGTTAAATTTGAAATCTACATGATACATATTTTTATGACAACAAATATTTCCTAGCAAGGCTTAAAATAAATCGAGAGGATACAAAATGCTTTGCATGTAAGAAGATAAATATAATAATAAGATAAAGGGTGGTGCTTTGCACAATAATTTATTTATTTTGCACAAGGAAATTTGAAGTTAAAGTATAATTTTACCCCTAATATAATAAAACTTAAATTTTCACATCACAGCCTACAAATCCTATTAAAAAGAGCCAACTATCTTCTCCTATACTTCGGTTCTAGGATACTGAAATTAAAATGCAGTAGGAAACGAAATATCATAAATATTAATATGCGTCTTTAAACAAATTGGATTACACGAAAACCAAAAGGTTGTGATTAATATCATAAATATTAATACTGCACCAAAACCAAAAAGCTTTGATTACATGAAAGAACGTCTAACTAAAAAAAATGCAAAAATGTGATTAGAATCATAGAAAAAAAATCTTAATACGATAGTCGAAGTGGTAGAGCGAGTTGTTGAAACCAAAGGAAAAGTTCTCTGAAAACGAAATAAAGGATCAGACGTATTTCTTAGGCTTTGCAGGGTATAAGGTGGAAAATTAGTTTCTATTATATTAAGGGTAAAATTGTATTTTAACTTCATATTTCCTTGTGCAAAAAAAAAAAAAATCCTTGTGCAAATAAACACCCTCTTAATCAACATTTCATGACAATTAGGCCCTGTTTGTTTTTTTCTTTTATTAAGTGATGTCTGGATAAAGTGTCTGTGTGGATATATGATGTCTGTCTAGAAATAACATTATGATGTTTGATTTTTATGCTGAATCAACTAACTGAATAAGAATAAATTACCTTTTTAACCTAACCTTTATACAAAAATTAAGTACTTAATAAAAAATAATTATTGGAGAAACTCAAAATAAAAAAAACTAAATAAAAATTCTAAATTATAGAATAAAAATTATTTATAAAAAATAATAATGCTAATTTATTTAATTATATTAATACACAAAACTTAATAGCTATTATAATATGACATGTCATAAAAACCAAAGACTTTAAAAATTCAACATACATTAAGAACCAAAGCCTGTCGTACATTTATTTGTGTGGGCTGATTTCAGATTCCTTTTTTTATCATTTAAATCATATAAGTGATTTGTTTGCTTAATTATTATGGGTAGTGATTTTGGGACCACACAAATTACTTCACCAACCACACTATACAACATTTAAAGCATATTATACAAGTATTGTAAATCAGTAGTTGTGGTATTTGGGGTAATTTATGTGGTTCCAAAATTACTTCCCAATTATTATACTGTTTAAATAATATTACCATATAAAATAATACACTACAAATTAAAAATATCATAAACAAAGATGCGAAAAGCTAATGCTCGTGGGATTTCTTTTCCTACAAACTAATAATATTTAAGTAAATTCAATCAACAGTTGTAAATAAAAATAAATAGATAAATAAATATTGAAATAACGGATGCCAAATAAATATGCATGGGGTCGTGGGAAGAAGTTACTAGTGGAAAAATGCTATAAATTCGATGACTTAATGGGGAGACCCTCATCTCCACCATTTTTCACATTCAACCACTCTTTTTAATTAAGTCAATAAACAAACAAACCTTAAATGACTTAATGGGTTAAGTTATATCCATATTAAGCTCATTAAGTCAAAATCAAACACTACCTTAGTCACATTGCTTCGTTTTATTGACTTCAATCTTAAGAAACTAGACGCGAAATTATCAAATTGTACAACGATTTCAACACATGTACAACTATAAGCATCGGGGATGAGTTTCATCTCTAGACACAAAACATGAATCTCCCTGTAAGAAGATAATCACGTACATATTTAAAAGTTAAATATATTTAGATAATATCATTATGTATCTTTATATTTATTTGTAATTATCTTGTACCTTGTAATCTCATATATATATTCATAGTATCCCACACTAATATTTGTGTGATTTATTTGTGTGATTGATTTTCTCTCTCTACACTCCCCACCAACTTCTAACCAACTATAAATCCCGGTACTTTTAAACAACAATTATCACGCATCTTTGTACTCACTTTGGCCACATCAAACCCTAGAGAAAATATTGTATTTTGTAATCATCTATCTACATGCATAAAGTAACGGAAATTCAAGAAAAAAAAAATACATATTAGAACACCAAGGATGTGTGTTTCTAAGTCGTGATCGCTCCTACCATGTGCTCGTGGTCACATAGTCTCCACACCACCTCTCTAGCGGTCTTCCATTGTGATATTGGCTCGTGGTTGTCAACACGAAAGCAAAGGGGTCCATTATGAGTATTTTAATTTTCTTTCGCTTATTTAACATATAGAAAAAGTGGATAGATGTTGGATCTGAATCAGAATAGAGTATTTGTAATTGTTAGTGGTGGTAAGTGATAATCTCATGTAGCACTATTGATGCAGTTGTAGATTCCACCACACTCTAAACTCTATATAATAAAGGTGATAATACTCTATGTCAGCCCTGTTCTTGTTTTGTAATTATTAGTTGTGAATTGTGATTCATAATTGAAATCTTTATAATTCATGTAGTGAATTATGTGATTCTCGTTGGCAAATTGATATTATGTTTCCTTGTAATGCAAATCATTATTGTATTGTACAAATGTGGGACCTTCAGAAATATTTGTAGACGTTTCATGTTTTTTTTGTGTGGATATTTTTGTTTATGTGAAAAAAATAATGATTAACAACATCAGAAATGATATATATGCTACTACTTTTTATTCATATTTCATATTCATACTTATCACAAAATAACATATTACTAGTTTTTTCTATCACAAACAAATAGTATAAACATATAACATTTCTCTATCACGATATGTATTAAAATTTTATTGATTTTGGATGGTTTTCGGTTTGCAACATTTTAAGGTCAATATGATATGATGTGGGATACATAAGTGGTGGACATTCTTTTATTGGAGCCCATGACGATATCTTTGGAGGATCTTACTTTTCTTGTCTTTTTGTTATATCCACTTTTTCCACACAAAAAAAGGTGCTCTTTCTATGCCAACATTTTTAATTAGATGTGGCAGTTTTTAGTTAAATATTATACCTATACAATGTTTGAAAAACTAGTTTTATATTGAACAACTGAATATCTTAAATATGGTTGAAGCTATCGGAATAAATAAACTGAGTGGAGCAAATATCCCCTCAACAATGTGTGGGTCCAACAACACTCATTACATACACTTTACATGTCTCAAATAAGTTGAAAATCCACCCACATACTAATAGATCCAAAGGTCAAAACTCGAAAGTCATTTAACATGTTTGTCGGGAATTGGAGTAGAAATATAAGGGGAGGTAGAGAGACGGAACAAATCTTAAGCTTGCGATCTCGGGTCCAAGGTGTGGAACGATCTATTGGACCGGATAAATGGTGGTGGTGTATTGGTAATAATGGCGAGTTTGAAGTTAAGAATGTTAGAAGATGGATTGATGATCGTATCTTGCCAGCTGCGCTAACCGCGACGCGATGGAATTCTCTCGTACCTCGGAAAGTTAATATTTTGCTTTGGAAGGTTATGTTAAATCGTATACCTTCTAAGAATAACCTGGTGTTGAGAGGGATTCCTATGAATGATCTCACATGCCATAATTGTGATTATGAGGTGGAGGATGTGGACCACGTTTTTGGAGTTGTAATGTCGCAAAAAGTGTGTGGAGGGCAATTGGACGTTGGCTTCAAGTGATAATAGATGTCGACATGGAAGATCGGGACACTTTCATGGACTCGGTGTATTCGAGCAACTTAAACAATCATTGTAAGAGTATTGTGGAAGCGGTATGTTTTACCGTTATTTGGATTCTTTGGCGGTTCAGGAATGCGGTTATTTTCAATAATGGGGATCGGCGGAAATACATGTTGATTGATTCGATAAAAGAAGTTTCCTTTAATTGGGTCTGTAATAGAAATAGTAAGTTTAGAGTTAGTTGGCCGGAATGACTTATTTTACCATGTAATGTTTGATTTTTGTTGCTAGCTTCTTGCTAGTTTTTAGTTTAATGCAAAGCCGTTTCCAAAAAAAATTACTTGCGGTTTCATGAAAGGGAGACCTCAAGAATATCTCTATGGCTTTAGCTTTATAGATAATATAACAATACGATAAAATTAAATTAAATCTAATTATATTATACTTATATTTTCAACACTTATGAATATGTATTTAAATAAGTAATATACAAACTCGTATAATCATTTTAATCCAAATTTAATATGTAGTTCTTCACTCGAAGATAATTACACATGACTAACATATAGTCAAAAAGATATGAATAATTCCAGTTTAACAAAATGAACAAATAAGAGTGTCTAATAACAATTCAATATCATTAAATTGTAATGGAATTAATGAACAATGTAATGGAATGAGCCAAGTAATAAATTGATTATTTACGATTACATTGTCATGTTTAGTAGTTATGCTAGAATATAATGAATGCTAAAAGACTTTTGTTTGGTATGTATGAATAAACATCAGAATAGAATGAAATTATATTAAAAAGACTAAAATATCCTTATAAAATATATACTAATAATGTTTTAAGGGGCATAATCGGAAAAATAAAAATATCCATGAATGAAATGAAAAAATACATGGGGGCCCTATGAAATAAAAAATATGGATTGTAATGTAATGGGATATTCAATGTAATCAACCATCGTATTACAAAATATGTAACAAACAATATTTTTGTATTATATTGGAATAGTTGATTCATCCATACCAAACACTATGTTCGCTATTGAAACCGACGAGTGTCAATTAACTGACACTGTAGGCACATCCTCTTCGTTTACTTCTTCATTTGCTTTTCTTTGGTTTACCGACAAGAGGGACGAAGTAAGTGAGATGTAAGATATACTTGTACATTTTGTATAAAGTTTTGTACATTTCTAAAATGACGAATGAAGTGAAAATGTGTTGTTGCAAGATGTGTGTCCATTTAGAAGGTGGCTAAGAGACGTAAACAAATAAAAATAATTTTTAGTTTTTCTAACTGAGAATGTAAGTTCTTTTTAAATAAACTCACTCTGTCACTCATTAGTGAATATGAAAACTATTTGATCGAATACATGTGATACAAAATTCTTGATATATATTTTATTTCGGTAAAAGTTACAGTATTTATACTTACGGTAGTCACAATGTACCAAAGATTATAAATAAATAATACTTGACAATCAAAAAACATGACCAAGAAAATGAAGTCAAAGCTGTCAACAGTACCTCATCTTCCATTCTTCCTCACACTTTTAGTCTTAGAAATTTCAGGAATGCTCTAGAGCATGTGCAATGTGCCATGCGTTTGGAAAAGTTTATGATAAAATAATTTTCCATTAACTTTGGACCTATATAATGTTATATATAGTTATTGGTTGGTAGTTTTGTGTTCTCCTTTGGCCCAAAATGGCTTGAACTCATGTGCGCCCGGGCGACCTGCGGACACGAATGCAGCTCCGAAATCCCGGGCTCAGTATTGGCTGAGTTGCTGCACTGAGTTCTCGGACTGACTTCCAATACTGACCAGCGCTGGCAGTTACGAAAAATCAGCAGTTACGAAAAATCAGCAGTAAATGCAGTAAACTATTTTGATTTCTTGTTTAATAATATTGAATGCATTTAATGTTTTGAGTAAACATTACTTGTCATTCTACACTATAAATAGAGACATTGGGTCTCATTTGTAGACACACCGAAACACATTCTTATCCTACTTCTAAGAAAATCACAGCTTTCTCTCTTGAAAACACTCTTAACTTCGGTTAGTGTTCGGGCTTGGATTATATCCGGTAGTGTAAAACTACTCGGTTGTTTTACCCTATGAAATACACAACGAATCTATTTTAAGGGGATCGTGAATTTCACGAGACTCAACCAAAACGTTATTCTTGTTTGTTCTATTTATTTGTTTCAATCTATTGTAAACGTTTTCGTCAATTTCCCTTATTATAATTGTATTTTATTAATGAAAATTGTTATTAGCTCCTATACCATGTTATTTAATCCCAAAAGTTGACGTTTATGGTATTTTATACATTATATTGGTTGGTAATAAATCTTTTTATTTTATTTTCTCATCCATTAAATAACTGACATGAGGAATTCACTAATTTTTTTTAATCTTATCATTTAATTTAGACATTTGTATTAATCAAATAAGTAAGAAGAAACATAGAAATATTTAATAGAAATCAATAGCATCTTTTATATTTTAATTATATATGAATCTACCATCTATATATGAAGCTAAACATGACAATCTTATGGTGATATGCCCATTCTTCATCCTTTGATTGGTCTTTTTTTATGACGTGTAATGCTGACTCAAAGGGCCTTTTAATTATTTGGGCGATTTCAAAATTTAAATTTTAATTTAATTATAGCAATTTTTGTAAGTCACTCTACTTTATTTTTTGATCATAACTTTATTTTTTCTTTATAAACAAAAAATTCTAAAAATATTAAAGTTTTTAAAATTATAAAAATGTCAAAGTTCTTAAAATTGTAAAGTTATAAAGTATAAATTTTAAAAGGGATTGTCTATTTGGACACTCTTCAAATCTATTCAAACACCCCTAATAAATAATAACAATTAAATATTTATTAATTAAGTAATTATTAGTTTCATTAATTAATTTTATTTTATAACTTCTAAAGTTCTAATTTATAATTTTTATTTTATATTATACTTTTTTTTTAAATTTATAAATTTTATTTTATATTTTATAATAATAAAAAATTAAATAAATATGACTTTTCATTTTAAAAAAATGATGATGACTTTTCGTTGAAAAATTAATATTTTTCAGTAATAACTATAAATTATAAAAGTAATATTTAATTTTAAATATAAAGATAAAAAAGAAGTAAAATTCATAACTATTTAAAATATATTGAAAAATAAAAATAATAAAGATATAAGAGTAGTTGGTAAAAAAATAAAAATAAAAATAATAAAAATGAAAAGTAAAATTGATAACCACCATGTCATCTCTCAACTTTCATTGGTCTTGAATACAATTTCCAAGGTAAAATATATGTGGACTTTGATTAAGGATGTGTAGTTGGTAGATATGGGTGTTTGAATAGGAGGACCCTTTTAAAATTTTAAAATTACATGAACAATGCTCAAGATCCCTTTGTCTGCCACCGTACGTACAACTGTCCCCAAGACTTCATGAATCACGATCATTATTACCAAAATATAGCCCCCCGAATTACTGTCTAAGGCTAGTGGGTATGGGCACCACATGTGGTGGTGCCCTTTTCCGCCACATCATCTCCACCTCATACACCACACCACCACCACACCACATCATTTGGTGGAAATACCCACCACACCACACCATTTTATTTTCCAACTCATCATTTCATTTCCATTTATTTTTCACACAAATAATATTTTATATAATTTAAAATTACATTACATTAAATAAAATTAAAATGACAATACTAGAAATTAAACATTAAAATACTAGAAATTAAAAATTACAATAATTAAAATAAATTATTACTCTTCATCGTCTTCATCGTCGGCGTCTTCATCGTCGGCATGTGCGTTGTTGTAGAGATGGTCCGCCAAGTCCTGACGAAGTCGTTCGTGTGTTGTTCCGTCTCGAATGTCGAAAACCCTGTGCAAATATTCTGCACTTCCTGGTACATACAAAGCATGTCAGGGACCGTCCGGCACATATGGATAAATCATCCGACCAGTATCTTCGACAACCATATTATGCATTATAACACATGCATACAAAATATATCTTAATCTTTCAAGGTCATATGAACGGGCCGCGTTTTTGACAATGTGCCACGTCGCCTTTAAAACTCCAAAATCCCGTTCCACATCCTTACGTGCGGATTCTTGTTTTTTGGTAAACAAGACCTCTTTTGGATCAACTGGATGTCGGTAGGCTTTGACAAACGTCGCATGACGAGGATATATACCATCGGTAAGGTAGTAACTGAATCTATATGGATTGCCATTCACCGTGAAAGGCGCATCGGGTGCCTTTCCTGATAACAAGTCGTTGAATATTGGTGACTGATCAAGCACGTTAATATCATTATTAGAACCCGCAACCCCAAAGTAAGCATGCCAAAACCATAAATCTTGGGAAGCAACAGCTTCTAATATCAACGACGGTACTCCATGATGTCCACCGGTGTACTCACCTCTCCACGATTGTGGACACTTCCTCCAATCCCAGTGCATCCAATCAATGCTACCAAGCATTCCAGGAAAACCATGTCTCTCTTCGTGTGCCTCATATAATTTTTGCACATCGGTTACTGTTGGTTTTCGCAAATAAATAGGTCCGAATATTTCCAAAACCCCTTGTGAAAATCTATACATACTTTCCCTAGCAGTTCTTTTAGACATGCGTAGGTACTCGGCAAGAGAATCAGGGGATGACCCGTAAGCCATAGATCGAATTGCTGCAGTACATTTTTGCAAAGCAGTGAATCCCCGCCTATCTCTAGCATCGTATCTCAATTGAAAAAAAGGATACCTGTTTTCTAATGCGGTACATATGCGCATAAATAAATGTCTGGACAGACGAAACCTTCATTGGAAATTGTTGTCGTCATAAACAGGATCATCCGCAAAATAATCTCGGTATAGCATGTCGTGTCCAGCTTCTCGATTTCTATTTAGCTTCGCGGTTCTAGTGTCAAACACTTCTTCACTTTCATCGGAGGATATATCATCGAGGAGTTCTGAGTATATTGTTAGCATAAACGCGTCATCGTCGTCAGATGATGAACCAAGATAATTCATTATTTGTGAGTTGGGGTATTTTGGTAGAGTTGTGGTGTGTTTTGGTAGTGTTTTGGTAGTGTTTTAGTAGTGTTTTGGTAGTGTGTTTATAAAATTAATTAAATTTTTTTTTTAAAAATCCCCAACGGCTAAAAATATAGCCGTTCAACGGCTATTTGCTTGCAACCACGCCCGTTCTCCGCCGTGCTTCCTCCCACAGTTCCACCACGCCAACCCCCCACGCCGTTGGGGGGGGGGGGGGGGGGGGGGCGGTGTTCGTCTCCATGGCCACGGCGTGGCTAGGCCACCTCATCCCCACGCTCGGTTGGGCGTGATCCCGTACCGTGTAGTCTAAATACGTTCATACCACAACTGACACCCTCCAAAAAGGAGGATACCTTTGTAATTTAGCAACCAACGTGGTCACACATCTTTATAAAATTTCAATCCGGCCACTAAAGTTGTGCCTTTTTCGGCCAGGGATTGAATCGTAAAACCATTTAATTGTCTCACACCTTGATGTTAGTGTGTTACTATATAATGAAAGTTCGTGTGCCCAATTATTTGGTTTAAGTGTGGCGTTATAACAATTTAATCCTAATTAGCTCAAAATGTTAATGTAAAAGTCTGCTCAAACCGAAAAGAATATAGTTATATCGACTAACAGATATCATTTTTAACCACATATCGGATAGAATTAAGTTGTCTTACTTCTTGAACCATTTACCACTCACCAAACTACTTAGCATGGATTTCTAACATTACATGGCTTAAAACCGATGGCAATCAAATGGCGTCAGCTATTTTTAGCACCCCATACCAGGTGTTTATCATATTCAACTCTTTTAAAAGTCCAAACCTATCTCATATTTGGATTCCTTTACTCATTCTAAAAAAATATTCAAATATCCTTTTTAACAAAAGCTAAGGGCAAATTTATTTTGGTTTGTCATGAATAATTTGTAAAAGAAAACACTTTTAAATATAAAAATATTTAACTTAAAGTACATTTGAGGAAAATATTTGTTTTATAAACATATGCTGGTTCAATATTATGGAACTACTTTCGATGAAAAATGGTAGTGAACTAGTGATGGAACGTTTTTATTATAAATAAAGTATATATTATCATTATAAGGATTCCTCGGGGTGTCTGAGCTTATTCTTGAATAAAATTAGGATAAACATTATTCACGACAGACGCAATAGGATTAACGACATTGGTTATAAGCAAATCATTAGGAATGTCGATTGTGCATGGCCTCACTATCATTAGGACCACCTAAAACACCATCTCTTAATTTCAGGATCCAATCACCAAACTCCTTAATGTCTTCGATATTAGACTCCGCATATGTATGCGTGAGGGAGACCTCTCTTTTAAAACTCAACTATATATACAACTACAAGAAAAAAAAATAGTTATTATAATTAGGATGTTTAATGATTCAAAATTTACCATTTTTATTTTAAATTACATTTTATTCATGCAAAAAATATATTTCATTAAGGATTAATAAATGCATTTATATACTATAAAAGGAAATATGAAGTTCATTAAATGCTTCTAATCTCATGTCCTAAGGGCATGAGTTAGATAAAACCTACTACCCAAGGCTTGTAGCCTAGTGATTCAAGGAAAATTTAAGGTGTTACCCATGACCTATTGGTCATGGGTTCAAGTCCCGTCGCGGACAAAAAGGTGGAAGGTTCGAGGGAAGGCATACTGCCCCCTTGTGGATGTCACTGTCTATGCTCGAACCACTAATTTACTAACTTGCCGTTCAAAAAAAAGATAAAACCTACTACGAAATCAAAAAAAAAAAAAAAAAAAAAAGAAGAAGACATATTTATAAAACTTTGAAATTATCAAATTAAACATATTATAATGGGAATTCATTTCTGTACCACAACTTTTACTTTCTATACTACAACGTACAAGTTTTATAGCTAACTGTACAAGTATGTTAAGCAACAGTTGTGGTAGATGAATTAAAAATTGTGGTAGGAAAATCACCCCCTTATTATAATACGTATTATTATAATTTTTGATTATATTAGACGTAGTTTTTTATGGAATTATCTTTGAAATTTTTAATACTATTAAAATATATTAGACATAAAAAATATGCGTTTTTTGAAAATTCTAATATGTATTATTATAATTTTGGAATTATCTTTGAAACTTTGAATTTTGAAATTAATCATTTTTTTCTTGAACGGCTAGTGAAATTAATCATTTTTAATACTATTAAAATATATTAGATATAATTTAATATGTGTTTTATGAAAATTTTAATACGTATTATTATAATTTTGGAATTATATTTGAAACTTTGAAATTATTTTTTCATGAATGTTTTCTACATGGATTAGGTTGATCTTAAAAGGGTGACGTGAAATGTTTTCATTGGTGGACGATTAATGACGTGACAAAGATGACGTGACAAAGATGACATATCATACTTTCAAGAGCATCTCCAATGGTAGCTTTTTCAAAAGCTTATTACTATTCTAATAAGTCTTTGAAAGACTTTTTACCATTGGAATGCCTAGCTTTTTGAAAAGCTTATTGCAAAGACTTATTCTCTACTAACATTTTAACCATCTTTTAATGTTTGTCATTTTTAGCCCCTTATGTTTAATAACATTTCAATTGAAACCTTAGATTTGTTATATATAAATTCTTTATTATATTTTTATTACTTAATAAATAAATTATATAATATTTAATATCAATTAGTATAATATTTTTGTATTAGACATTTTAAAAGATATAATATTTAGTAAGATGTCAAAAAAATTGTCAAATTATATATAGGGGTATTTATAAAACATTTGAGATTGATAAAGGTAGATTAGAAATATTATAAAAGAATAAGCTTTTGGAGAGGTTAACCATTGGAGATGTCATTTATGAAAAGGTTTTTTGTTAATAGAATGTTGATGTGGCAAAACTAGTAAGCTTTTATAAGGTTAACCATTGGGATGCTCTTAGATAAAGATTACAGAATAGCTGAATTAGTGATGGAACGTGATGATGATAAATCTACACTTGTAACTTCATATATGTAAATGAACATTTCTTAAGATAAAGTGGTCAATGTGTAAAATACAAATATTTATGTGTGCTATATTACCAACATACCTTTCAGACCTTCCATCTCACCAAACAACCCCAACATATCGCACACGCACGCGCGCACGCTATATCCCTTCTACCATTTTTGGAGCTCAATTGGAAATAGGCTTCCATCAATGCAAATGTTGTTCAACTAAAAACATGCTTTCACTTCAACCATGGCTCCTATTTCATACAAAGCACCACAAATTTCTTTCAATTTCATCATTGTACTTCTAATTTTGATATCATTTCAGTTATCGAGCTCAAATCCTTTAAAATCCTGCTTAAACCCTAGCTCATCTAAAGTTATAATCGATGGAAATTCAACCGTTTTTAGTGAAAACAGAACTTTCGTGTTCGGATTCTTCAACACGAACGAAGAATCAAAATGGTATTTTGGGATTTGGTACGCTTCAATCCCCACTCCAACCTACGTTTGGGTGGCCAACCGTGAAACACCATTGAGTAGCCGGGATTCATCGTCTCTCGAGATCGAAGGTGGAAAGCTGATGGTGAAGGATTATCGAGATTCACGATGTAACGTCGTTTGGGAGAGTGATAATGGAAATTTTGAAGGTGAGGGAGATGTGAAGCTTCTAGAAGATGGCGATCTGGTGGTCACGGATGCTCGTGGGTTGACCGTGTGGCGAAGTTTTGATTTTCCGGCTGACACGTTTTTGCCAGGGATGAATTTGACGGTTGGTCAAACGTTGACTTGCTGGAAAAGCTCCAACGATCCGGCGCCAGGGAAGTATTCGCTGCGGTTACGACCACCGGATTACGGTGAGGTTGAGCTTTTATTTGATGAAACTCGAACGTATTGGTCGAGCGGAAACTGGACGGGAAATATTTTTTCCGGTGTACCGGAGATGACTGTTCCGTACATATACAAATTTTATTTCACAAATCCTTTCACCGAAACGGCGACCTTTGGGTACACCGAAACAATGGCTCAACAGAAACCGCTTACACGTTTCAACATCGATTCGTCCGGCCAAATTAAACAGTACACTTGGTCGCCGCAGACGGAATTTTGGAACATGTTTTGGTCGGAGCCGGAGAATCTCTGCAGGGTTTATGGATTATGTGGGGATTTAGGCTTTTGTAATGCTAACTCAAAAGGGAATCCGTGTAAGTGCTTACACGGGTATCGACCTTTTGATGGTGTTGGATGGAACGCCGGAGACTTTTCTGGCGGGTGTCGGAGGGACGGTGATGATAATTGTAGCAAAAACGATAAGTTTGAGGAGATTGGCGACGTGACATTTGATCCGGAAAATTTGGAATCGTTTTCAGGTAGTAGAAGTGCTTGTGAACGAAATTGTTTGAGTAATTGTTCATGTACTGCTATATCACATAATCCGAAATCCCATTCCTGCAAGAATTATTTTGGGAAAATTTTGAATCTTGGAAATTCGAGTTCCGATTTGGGTATATTTCAAAATTCATTGAGTATTAGGGTTCATAAAGGGGTCACAGGAAAAAAGATTGGGGCAAAAACAATCATTCTAATAAGCACAATTAGTTCATTTCTAGCGATTTCATTGATTGCAATACTCATTCTCACGATTCTAAGGAAGAACACGATTAAGAGAAAGAAATTAGAAGAAGAATCTGTGTTTCCAGTTACGAATTTAATGGTTTTTACATACAAAGAGCTTCACGCCGCCACTAATGGCTTCTCCGACCAGCTTGGTCATGGTGGATTCGGGGCGGTGTTTAGCGGGACTGTAGATTCGACCCTGGTGGCAGTAAAGCGGCTGCACCGACCTGGTGGTGGTGGTGAAAAGGAATTCCGAGCAGAGGTATGTACAATCGGTAATATTCAACATGTTAATCTCGTTAGATTAAGAGGCTTTTGCTCAGAAGATTCAAATAGACTTCTTGTTTATGATTACATGCCAAATGGCCCGTTAAGTTTTTACTTGAAAACGGGTGGCCCGAATCTTGGTTGGGATGCTAGGTTTAGGATTGCAACTGGGACCGCAAGAGGGATTGCTTATTTACATGAAGAATGTCGGAATCGTATCATACATTGCGATATTAAACCGGAAAACATTTTACTCGGTCAGGATTTTAACGCTAAAGTGTCGGATTTTGGTTTAGCAAAGTTAATCGGTCGAGATTTTAGTAGGGTTTTGGCTTCAGCAAGAGGAACATGGGGTTATGTTGCACCCGAGTGGATTTCCGGGGTGCCGATAACCACAAAAGCCGATGTATATAGTTACGGGATGACATTGTTAGAGCTATTAGGCGGTCGCCGGAATGTTGAAGGGCCGCCAGACGGTGGTGGTGGTGAGAGTAATGAAAAGTGGTTTTTTCCACCGTGGGCGGCAAGGAGGATATCGGAAGGTGACGTGGCGGCGGTTGTGGATGGGAGGCTTGGCGGTGATTATAAGATGGAGGAGGTGGTTAGGGTGGGGTTGGTGGCGGTGTGGTGTATACAAGATGAAGAGTCAACAAGACCGACAATGGGGATGGTGGTCAAGATGTTGGAAGGGGTGGTGGCGGTGGCGGTTCCACCGCCACCTAAGCTGCTTCAGGCGTTGGTTTCCGGTGAGTCTTTTCACGGTGTTGGTGGTAATAGTCAAAATGATATGGTTTCACGTGCGTCAGTTGATTCAAAGGATTCTCAGTTTGCTATTTAAGATCATGGTACTTAGCAAAAATAGTACAGTTAATAGTTTAAAACCATTGTTGTCTTTTTTTGGTTTATGATAATCGTTATAAACGAATGTCTTTTTTTGTTAGCAGTTCGACTTAGACTTTCAAATGTTAAAACTTCTATTCTTTATGTATTTAAAAATTTATTGGATCTTTTGATGTAATTTGTTGGTCTTTTATGAAACTATAGTTTGGGGTACTAAAAGTAAAAATAAAATAACTAAAGAGCATGGTGTATGGTAACAAGTGATGGAAAAACACAAATAATCATAAGCACTGGAAACACAAATTTTATGAAAGAAAGAAATAAATCAAGTTATAAGGAAACCGAATACATGTAAACGGGTAAAATGATAAGAATTCCAGAGAACGTCGAGATTTTGGAAAATAAATAAATGAATCAACTTTGGTAAAATTCCACAGAAAAAGACTGATTGCATTCATCACATAAATCTAGAGTTTTAGTCTTCAGTTTCACACAAATGCCCAACAAATGTTTAACAACAATGTTATTTGGGTCAAACTTGAATTGGGTTCGGCTTTTGCTAAATGGGAATCTGATACAATGGGTGAAGAAGTTTCTCTTAAATGAAGAGAAAAAGTTTGCAAACATAATTAAGTCAAACCCTGAGTCATCAGGTAAAGAGTTTTTGGGATGAACTTTTGAGTCTTACCAGAATCGGGTTGACCCGAGTAATGTGGATAGTGATGATGATGAACTTGAGAAAGCTGGGTTTGTGGTAAACAAGATCGACCGACCTGTTGTGGATCAATTTAAAAGAAGGATTTTTTAGCGCTAAATTTTTTGAGGTTTTAGTTGTAACCACTTGCATACAAGTTTGAAGGTTTTGATCCATTTCTTTGAACCTGAAACTGTACACAAACCTCAACAGAGAATAAGCACGTGCTAAATAGAAACCTAAGAAATAGATATTACATTACACGGAAATCTCTTTCCCGATTTATGTTTTACATATCGACATTACAAAGCTATGCCCATTTGTACGTTCTGCTTCAACACTAGTACTTATAAGTTAACAATTGGTCCATCATAGCACATTACAAGTCAACACATTGACCTAAAACATTCATGGGTGACTCGGTCGCCTTTTCCCCGCATCTGTTCTCATCCGCTTAACTGGGTTAGCCCAACCCATTCCACTTCCTTGCTGTGGAGACTGATTATTCGACCACCCTTGTTGACTTTGACTTTGACCCAATCGAGTTTGACCCGGGCTCCTGATTTCCCGACCAATACCGCCAGTTGGCGAAACCGAACCAGCTGACCTGTTCCCTGGTTTGACCGATGATTTCTCCCGGTCTTTTCGTTTCTTCTTGCAGATCACGAGCTCACCCGGGTGGGTAAACGGTCTCGGGTCATCTTGCGGGTCAGTTGAGTCACGGGTGCTGTTATTTCCTAACCGTGTTTCTCTCTGAGTGACCGGGCCAGGCCCACGAGAGAGCGCCCTTGGGTCAACTTCAAGTATCGGTTTTGGCCGTTTAAGTTGACCGGAAGGTGGTACACCTTTAGGAGAGGAGACAGATGCTGATGTGGCAATGGAGCCCGAGAAAGTGAGTGCACTTCTTGCTTCTCGGAAATCCGTGTCGGGAAATGCAATTTTTAAAATATCAAAAAACAGATCATGCACTTTTCTTGCCTCAGATCTCACCTGTTAGTAAGTATTTCAGACATTTTATCTAACAAATATTTTTGCAATACCAAAAACTCAAAAAGACATGATAATACCTCATGTGAAAATCCAAAATACTGCATTCCAACTTTTAACATAGCTTGCACATCAGCAATCAATTCTGGAACTGCATTATATTCAAGTCGATCAATACGTAATTCAATTTTGTCAAAATTATTCCCGTGATTTTCGCTTCTCTTCCATAAATCAGTTAGCAACGGAATTATTTGTTGGCCTTCTTTCTCAATTCTCCGTTGAATTTTCGTTGTTACATTCTTGCACTGCAACCAACAATCCCAACAAAAAAAAAATAAAAAATCAATGAAGATAAAAAATTACTATAAAACTGATTATTAATACCAAAAGACATACGTACCCTTCTTTGGATAGCCTCAGACATCTTGGTCCCACCAATCGAAGGGGTAGAAACGGAATTTCCTCGGGTTGGTCTGGCAGCAACATTAACATTCGCTTTATTTGTGTTTTTACGATTAGGTGGAGTTCTTTTGGTCTTGAGTGAAGAATCAGTTTGATCAATCGACACTTTTTGTTCAATTTCTGTTTCGGTTTTCACACGGTCAGTTTGAAAGGGTAATTGAGTAATTTTCTCTTGTTTTGGTCGAAGACGAATACTTCGTTTTCGTTTTATTTTCGGTTGCAAAACTTGTTCATCTTCATTTTCATCTCGATCATGGGTCCCGCTGCCCGATTGTTGAAGATCCATACGAGAATCTCCAGAAAAGACAATTTCCCCTTCTTCTAGATCGTCATGCTAATTGAAAGATACAGATTAGATAATAATATAAATACATTTATGCCACCTCTTAATTCAAGCAAAAAGAAGTCATACCAGTTTTTTAGAACGAGAACCGGGCCTGCTCTCAAGTGCAGAAAGTGAACCGAATTTCTGAGAAGAAATAGATGGAGTTGCAATTGGCATCAATGGTCGACTACCTGATGATGATCCAGAAGAGCCCGTTTCTTGAATCTTAACAGGCCCAATAGGCCCGTTCGGCCCACGAGGATATTCTAACTGATTAACATTAACCGGGAAATCATCTTCTGATTCACCTTTAACAACGGGTTGAGGTGTTTCAACATTTTCATCATCTTCAGCTTCAGCTTCTTCAGAAGTAGCTTCTGAAAATTCCTCAATATCATCATCCAATTCAGCATAATTGGGAAACTTCTTTTCTTTATACCGACCCCTTCTTCTGTCGGTAATATCGTTATCGATGTTTTCGGTAAATATCATGTTTTTTGGTGGTTTTTTGGATAAACGGGCCTGGGTAATGTTTACTTCACGGGTACCAGCCCGAAGCCATTTAGGAACTTGATCATATCTCGTCATTTCTTCGGCCCAATCGAATTCTTCATCCATTTGGTCAAAAAGTTCAACTTCTTCTTCACTTCTTGCAATCATTCGGTTCACTTCTTGAAGTGACGGGACATCATGAACCGTTTGTTGGTATCTGAAAGTAGAAAAATATTATAATAAATTAAATATCTTTTTATATATTTAAAATTACCTTTCTTCATCACGTAACAATGTTTCTAAAGTGGAACGTCTTTCTTCATGTGTAGTTCTCTGATCAAATCTCCCAGCATTAATAACTTCATCAGCCATATCAATTTTATATTGTTGAATATTATTTCTTATTAAACTTTCAATTGATCCAATATACCGATCTTTTCCCGCAAAATCATCATCAGAATCAACCGTGCCATCATTCCTAAAATTATCCTCTTTTTCATGGCTAGAAACTTTATCAACAACTGCTTCCATATAAATAACTTTGACTTCTCGAGTTTGACCGATTCGGTGGGCCCGAGCAACCGCTTGCTCTTCGTTTTTCGGGTTCGGGTCAGGGTCGTAAATGATGACCGTATCGGCTGTTTGAAGATTTAAACCCCTGCCCGCTGCCCGAATGCTGAGCAAGAAAATGAAACAATCGGTATCAGGACTATTAAAGTCAACAATTGCCGATTCACGGTCTTCTAAACTTGTTGTACCATCGATTCTTCGGTAAACGAGTCGTCTCCATTGTAAATATTCTTCTAAAATGTCTAATAACTTTGTCATTGTGCTAAAAAGAAGCACTCGATGGCCCGTACTTTGAAGTTTTATTAAAATTCTATCAAGAATCCATAGCTTCCCGCATGATCGAACTAAGAAATCTTTGGAGAAATCGTTGAAATATGGGTAATTAAGTAACGGATGATTGCATGTTTTTCTTAATTCCATACATTTGTTGTTTAATGGTTTGAACGTTTTTTGTTGGTACATTGGACTTTTTTCTGATTTACGTTTTTCGTCTTCCGGGTCAACTCGAATTGTACCCGTGGCTTTGATCCAATCATATATTGCTTCCTGAATTGCTGACATTTTACACCGCAAAATGATAGAAATCTGTAATATTTAAAAAAAAAATTGTAAATGCCAAAGTGTGTGGCTCAACCCGACCCGACCCATGAAAAAAGAGTACCTTTGGAGGAAGTGAGCCTTCAACATCTTCAACACGGCGTCTAAGCATAAAAGGCTCCAAGATTTGATGAAGTCGATGAATAATTATAACTTTTTTCTCGGTTTCCAACCAATCATCTTCACCGTTGTGGGCCGCTTCTTTTTGGAAAGGTTTTGAAAACCAATCATGAAAAGCTTTTTTGTTGTCAAAAACTTCCGGAAGCAGTAGGTTTAATAATGACCAAAGTTCTTTAAGATCATTCTGCAAAGGGGTCCCTGTCAGAAGAAGCCTTCTCTGACAACGGTATTTATCAAGATCACGGGCCAAAACCGATTCTCTGTCCTTCATTCTTTGGGCTTCATCAATAATAATATATTTCCAATCGACTCTTGAAAGTTTCGATCGGTCAAACATAATGAATTCATAGGTTGTCACAAGCACATTAAATTTCATGGCACAAACCTCCTAAAATTACCAAAAAAATGTGTAAATAAATAACAAAAAAACGAGTCATTAAAAAGTATAGTAAAAAAGGTGTAAATCTTTACTTGAGAGAACAATTTTGCACGTTGATCCTTATTTCCGACATAGTAGATGCAAGATACATTAGGTAACCAGCTACGTAACTCACTCTGTTGAAAAAAAAAATGAAAATTAAAATTCATTAAAACACGATGAAAACAAAATTAACAAACCTTCCAATTCACCAAAACAGCATTAGGTACAATAATAAGATGTGGACCGTAATTGCTTTTAAACTCCATTAGATAAGCAATTAATGCCATAACCTGTAGAAAGAAGATGTCATTATATTATGAATATGATGATTAATAAATAATAAGTAACCCAAAAAAAAAGTTTTTTCATAAATAATTAGTGTGTCAAATACAGTTACAGAAATTATTTTTTATATATAAAACAGTCTAGTTTATGCACTAAAATTACACTGTTGTCAACTTGCAACTCATTTGACCAATTTCATTTTTAGCTAACTGTTTGGAAATTACTCATTTGACCCATTAGAGAATAGAGATAAACCAAACGATAAGTTGGGTCAACCCATTCATAAGTAAACGGGTCAAAACTGCCAACTTCTAATTTATCCCTTTTCACTCATTTCTTATCTCCATAAAAGGCCCAAAATTGTACCTGCACGGTTTTCCCAAGACCCATTTCATCAGCCAATATTCCATTTAATTTATTGTTGTACAACGAAAGCATCCATTGTAACCCAACCTGAAAGATTAATCATTTAATTATTATATCAATATTAAAAGAAATATATACTTCCTCCGATTTAAAATAAGTGATACACTTTCCATATTTGGGTGTATCAAAATAAGTGATACACTTTGAAACTTTACCTTATTTGGTAAAAAGTAGTGGGTCCCACACCCACTAACTACATACTTTAAGAATGTGAAATGACCCACCCAAGGTTTTAAAGAGGCGGTGAAAAATCGCATCTGAGGCGGCGCCTCATAGCCTATTTTGAAACGTACGCCTCGGTGGTCCGAGGCGGTCGAGGCAGTCCGAGGCGGTCGAGGCGGATCCGAGGCGGGTCATGCAGTGAGCTGTTTTTTTTGTCTTTTTTTTTTTTACTTTTTGACTCTTTTACTTACTTTTTTGGAAAGCCTGTTAACTTTTTTTACCTCTCTTCTTTAAACCTGCCTTTTTAGAGTATAAAAGACAAGGTAATATGGGATGATACTATGTTTGTCGAATATAACCTAAGTCCTTAACTATAATCTTTCTGTGGATATGTTAACAATGCACTTTTAAACTTATATTTGGGTTATATAATCTTTTGTATTGTTTAAATGAGTTATATATATTTTTGGATTTTTTTTTATTTTTCCGCCTCGAGCTTACGCCTCGGTTCGCCTCGAGGCTTACGCCCCGTGAGGCTAAAGAAAAACGCCTCGAGGCTCGATTCCGTATATTAAAACCTTGGACCCACCTACCCTTACTTTTACTTTTAAACATCATTAATCTTACTTTATTCAAAAAATGTGGGACCCATTGCACACTAACCATCAAATTAATCTAATTTAACCCTCATTATCATATTTTGCCTCAAAACCCGTGAAATCAACAATGTATCACTTATTTTAAATCGGAGGAAGTATATGAATAAGATAAAAAGACATACAAGTTGATAATCCCGTAAAGTTCCACATCTTAACATTGAGGGTTGCCTTATCACCCTTTCATTCACAGCATGTGCCAGAGTATAATACCTGTTAACAACCATGAGAAAAAAGAAAATAATTCTAATTAATTTCATATAATTAAGATTTTCAAATCACAGTAATCCATTTAAAAGTTAAAGTACATCCAGAGGTCCAGCTTATGGTGGAAAAGAAATTATAAAATACTATTTTTGCTTATGGTAAAGTAATTTTTTCAGGCTTATAACAAACTTTGAACTTATTTATTTTGGTTTCTGTAAAAGAAATTCATTAACATAATAATAATAAATAAATAAAATAATAATAATAATAATAATAATAATTTGAAATTACTTGCTAACAGAAGAACCATCCTGGGGTGCATTCATTTCAGAGAAACGATTTCTTATTGTAACTTCTTCTCCAGCACAAGAGGCTGCAGCTCTCACTTCTTCTTCTGATAAACCCTTTAAAAAACAAATAAAAAAACATCAAATTAAACAGCAAGTAAATATATACATTTAAACCATAAAAAGTATACATATATAGGAGAGTTTGAAGATGCATTTAAATTGATTACATACAGATCTTGGGTAAAAACTATGATTCTGAATTCTAACCATAGGTATCTTCATAACAAAGGAACACTTTTTGTCCCTTAGATCAAAACAATCAATGGCCTAGACTGAATCTATTCACACGTGAATCATTATTCACATGTGAAGAAATACATTTAACACATGTGTCATTTTTCACAAGTAAACAAGTTAAATTTAAGCCCTTAATATTTTCATCCAAGGGCCAAAACGTGTCCTTTTATTCTCAACTTTTTTGTAGTTCTTAAAACAAAACTTCCACACACAGAGTCACACAGACACATATATTCATACACACACACACACACACACACATAAATATATATATATACCTGAGCTCTTGCAGCAGCAGAAGCAGCATTTGCAGCATCAGCAACTTCTTGTTGATTTTTAGCAGCAGTTATTTTACTTCCCAATTTATGTAAATAATCTTCAGTTTGTGACAAAAACGATGACAAAACTTCATATCGTTCAGAAGCTTCACCCGGTTGACTCGTTTGTTGTTCCAATAATATCTCTCTATACCTCTCAACATCATTATTTTTCAAAGCTTCCATTCTCTTACTTCTATCATCATCTTTTCTTTTTGAAAATTCCCTCAACATTTTTTCATGATATTTAGCAACACCTCGATTTCTCTGTGTTCTTGCGTCCCTAATCGCCCAATGAGATTCTAGAAGCTTCTTACGCCACTGAAATATAATTTTTAACTGTTTTTCCCTAATTGCCCTTTGTGCAGCTTGTACATGTCTGTTGAGTTCCATCCGTTGTCGTTCACATAACCGAATGAATTTTCGGTACGGTCTGTCAGGCATTGCCATTATATCTTGTTGTTGTTGGTCAACTTCTTCTCTGACCCGTTTTTGTAATTCTTCAAGTTTTAATTTTTTTTGTTCGATTTGTAATCTTAGAACGAGATCCGGTTTTATTCTTCTTATATCAAGATTAACGGTTAGTAAAGCGTTAATCTTTTCGATATTTTCATTTCTTTTCTTGGAAATTACTTCACTACCCTCTTCAGCAATGAGATCTTTAAGATCATATGCAAGTGTAAGATTGTTATTGTTGTTTAGCATCATGCTTGACCCGAAAGCATCGTGTTTTCGGGTAAAAAACGGAAAGTCAAACAATGGGCCATGGTACTTTTTCGGGCCTGAATCTTTCGGTTGAGGTGGATTTCCTGTTTGTAAAGGTCTTTTACTTTGAGTATTATCAGTGACTATAACGGGTTCTGAAATGACTGATTTACCCTTGTCAGTTGGACTGTCATTTACAGGAGTTTTCTGACTCCCTTGTTCAACTTCTTGTTCCTGTTTAGCAGGAAGAACAGGTTGACTTACCTTCTGCATTGATGTTGTACCTTGTGCATCAACTGTTGCTTCGGTTTCCTCATGATCTTCTCTTTTTACAGTATTCATTCCTCCCGTAGAGTTTGCAGATTGAAGATCCTTGTCATTGGAATCTAAATGCCTGATATGGTCATCGGGTTGACTTTGATTTTGACTTTTCATACTGACAGTTGCAGCAGGAGTTGACTGTGGAGTTTGTGTTTCCAGAGGTGGTGGGGCAATAGCTTGGAGTAGTTCATTTGGTAGAGTTTTATCTCCTTTCTGCAATCAAACCATGACAATAAGTCCATAGTAAAAATCATTATAATAATGAATAAAAGTTAATAAAACCATTATTAAGATTAATAAAATCACCATTATATACCTTTATACGTCTAAATGCTAATATTTGTGCTTTAAGAACATGCAATTGCTGTTTCGTAAAATTCGGATTTGGTTTTCCCGATCCCGAATTGTTGGATGAAAGCACCGGTTGTGGTGAAGAGCGATTCAATTGTTGCCTAATATGTTGCATTTGCAAAGTTTCAGAGCCCTGATTCATGTTCACAGATGATTGAGGAGGATGCATTGATGACCTAAGAGGAACCTGTTGACCTTGACTTTGACTAGAATTGTTGACCAGCAAAGGGTTTGGTGTTGACCCTAGATGACCTGGAGTCAAGGGCTGTCGTGTTTTTGAGGAGCCCGAATGGGCTGAAGCATCACTTGGAGAAGTCTCATTTGTGAGATTGGTTTCATTTGCTTTTTGCATTCGGGCTTGCATTAATGGGATTAATTGTGCAACTAGATTTGCGTTTTGTGGTAACGATAAATCGATGTTGCGTTCGAGAGCTAAAGCTTGCATTGCTTGTAATTGAGCAGCCATTGTCATGTTTTGAGGAGCTTGTGGGGCCGACATGGGCCGTATTTGACCGAGTGATGTCGGCATAGCAAACTGTTTCTGGTTTTGACTTTGACTTTGGTCAGAAACCGTTGGATGCCCGTCTTCCTGTTTCTTTTGGGCCTGAAACGGGACATTTGAGTCTTTCAAAGAAGGACCAACTTGTCCCATTCTCATTTGTTGTTGTGGTTGCATTCCTAAAGCCGATTTTTGTTGATTTTGGAAAGCATATTGAGTGTATGCCTGGTTCATCATGTGTTGTTGATCAAAACCCTGATTCCGATTTTGCCCCTGCATTTGCATAGAATTTTGCACATTTCCGGACTGATAGGCTAACATGGCTTCTCTCCCTTCAGGGTTTCTAAGTAATTGTTGTTGCAACTGCAAAAACAAAATCACACAAAACAAACTTATTAATCGGATTTATGTAATTATATTTTAACACAATTATTCTTACAGTAACTCAAAAGGGGGCATCTGGATGTGCATCTAAACTGATTATCACGATTAAAATTTTGTGGGCCGTTGAATTATGAACTGAATTACTGATACCGACGTTAGTGAAAATTAAACAGTTGGGGAAAAAACATAACTTGATGACAATATGCACACTAATTACAAAATTCAGCTATTAAACACACAAATCAACCAAAGAATTCCATAAACGAAGTAAATTGAGTGTATCTAAATCAAACAATTTTGAACAGAGTGTAAATTCAGTAGCTGAAGCAAAACCCTAACCTGTCTTTGCTGCATTGGATCAAAACCCAATTGGGGAGTGGAAACAGCCGACGATGAAGAAGTCGGCGATGCGGAGGCGGAAGGTGGTCCGGGCACCATGTTTCGCCCATGTCCACCCCCTCCTCCGTGCTGGGCCCCGCCACCGGATTGCATGCAAATAAAATTATAGTTTATTTTTATAAATTCCAAAATTGAAAACTTAATCCATATCCCTCCAAAATTCAACCGCTGTCGTTTAAATCCTTACGATCCCCTTCAACAATTTTCTCTCTCTACCCACTTTCTGTGTATAAAAATCAAAAATTCCCTTTTTTTCCCCAAATAAAGTAAAAACCGCCGATTTTGAAGGAATTCAGAAATGGGATTTAACTGTTTTCAAATCAAATTCAGTGGGCCACTAGCGACGATGGATCTTGAAGACGGCCTAGTCCCCGAAGTTATCGTATAAATCATCTGATTACAACACTGATCTGTTTCTCTCTCACCTACAAGTGTGTGTTTTGATGTATGAATTGTAGTTTCGGGTACCAACCCTAGAAGAACTGTATCAATTTTACACCCAAAATGGCTCTGGACGAAATTGGGTTAACCCGATTGGATGTGAACTACCACTCCTTTTATACACCCGAACTGATAAAGTAAAATCTAATTACATAATTTATACATCAAATTAACTAATTTCAAAAAAAGTTGATATCTATTTTTAATTTTATCATTTAGCTTGATCTATTTGTTAGTTTGAATTTCAGGTTAATGATTTAGATTGTTTCTCATTACTCATGTGTTAACACCATACAAATTACTCTACTCACCATATTGTACAATATTTAAAACATATTATATAGGTAATGTAAAACCATAGTTGTGGTGTTTAGAGTACTTTATGTGGTCCCAAAATCACTTCCCGTTTGAGAAAGTTTCAAAAAATCACTTACGGAGTATTAATTTATTGACTTATCAAGAAGTCAATATAGTTAATAAGTTATTTGGGTAAGAGTAGGGGTGATCATTTGGACTGAAAAACCAAACCAAACCGAAAACTAACCGAAATCGAACCGAAACCGATAACATGTTATCGGTACGGTTTCGATTTTGAAAATTCATCATTTTCGATTTCGGTTCTATCGGTTTCGGTTCGGTTCGGCTTTCGTTAAAGGATTTAACATTTGGCCTAAAAAACCCAACCAAACCAAAACCAATAACATGTTATCGGTTCGGTTTCAGTTTTGAAAATTCATCGTTTTCGGTTTCAGTTCGGTTCGGTTTTTGAACCGAACTCACCCCTAGGTAAGAGCCTTAAAAAGGAGATTTCAATAAAAAAGAGACTCCTTATTTTTCAAAAACTAATAATCATTTTTCAAAAAACATATCCGAACATGCCCTTAATAGATCAATTCAACCATATCATATATCATAATATCATCATTTACTTTCAAATATTTAATATTTTCTTCTACTCTTTAGAACAATAACAAATGGTTTACATGATGTAATAAAATAATTGACTAAATATTTATAACCTATAGCTTACTCAAGTAGTTCACTGCAACGACCTATCAATGGACATATAAATACGTGTGTCGGAAATTGATTATTATAATATTAAAAATATTATAATTCAGTGGTTATATAATTGAATTAAAAATGTAAAACTTTAATCAGATGTATGTTTGACAAAACGAGCTAAAATGTTAACATTTTACTTTTATAAATGCGTTTGACAAATTAATTGGAAATTAGAGTTGAACATGTAAAGTACAAAAAAACAAAGAAATAATAGGCCTACATTTAGTATGATCTGATTTTTAAGAGTGATATAGTAACTTTTAATTTTATAACTTTTAATTTTAAAAGTGAAGTAGCTTATTTAAATAACTTCTTTAATTAGTTTTGAAGTTTTTTTTCAAAACTAAAAGCTTCTAAATCTAAACAAAAACTTTTATTTTGTCTGAAACATTTTCTTTGGCATAAGAACTAAAAGTTCTGCCCCTAATAATTGTAATTCAGTTAGCAGCTTAAGCGGCGTTTGATCAATTTTATTGAAAACAAATTATGCGTCTTGAAAATATAAAATTAAATTATTAATATTTACAAAACGTGATTATGAAAAATAGCTGCTGGTGTATATTAATATTACGAATGTTATGGGAATTGAAAAACCGACGGTCGCTGGTATATATTAACATTACGTAAAAAAATAACCGTTGTGATACATTGTTGGGTTTTCAATTTTGGGCCAAAGATACATTGTTGGGTTTTCGGATTTTAGCCAAAGATGCATTGCTGGGTTTTTTTTATGGGCCAAAATCTTGACACCCATACTCGGTCACAGTCGGTTCTTTCGGTTTTTACCCGAACCAACCCGAATTCTTCGGTTCTCATAAATTCAGGACTGTGGACCAACTGTCAGTTGCAGTTCTATTATATATAATAATCATTAGTTAACAATAAATTATGTATATTAATAATCATGACCTAATTATAATGTATGATAATATCTCCTAATAATAGTAGTATGGTAATGTCCTAATATAAAACCTTATTTGAACAACCAAAAGTCAAAAACTAAGGCGCCAATAGCACTACAAGATATACTTTCCCTCCCTTGCACACAACAGTTACATAATCAACCTCTTACCTCCGGTTAACCAAACCATGAACTCTACACAATTATCGGCTGTATACGGTTTCCATTTTATTCATATACTCATCCTACTACTATAAACCCGATCGTCATCCAGTTTCGGAGAACACTCCACTAATCATATCGCAGGTGCCGGAGTTGCTACGTTACCTTCTCCGACGTCTCTAAGTTGTAAGTAAATCGACTATACGATGATCAGATCATGATATACTTAGGAACACATCTTCTAATCGATTTGTGATTTTAGTTTCATTTTTATTTTTGTTCAATTTTCGTGATCGAATCATTTCAAGCTTGGTTGGTTAGGTTTTATTGATATATATAAAAAAACTTAAAAATCACTAAACAATTATTATAATATATCCAAAAAAAAGTTCCAAACATCATTTCTCTACAACATATGTATCAATATAATCAAATACTTTTGCATAAATACTAACATATGTCTTTAAATTTGAGCTAGTTTAATCTGTGGATATTATAATTAAAAATAGATTTACAATAAAATGCAAATTTTAAAGGAATAAAGAAATAAGGAATATTCGTAAACTTGTTACAGTGCTAAATCTCTTCCCAATTTGTTAATATTATAAATTTGCAACAGAGAAAGAAGGAAAAAAAAATTATACTTCTTTAGTCCTTTCAACCTTGTCCCACATCGCTTGAGGGGAAAAAGATACAAGCCAGGAGCAATGTTTAAAAACTCGGATTTTGAATCGGACCGGCCAGTGGATAAAAAACGGCCGGACCGGTCGAACCGGGCGCTTGAACCGGATTACATAAAAAAACCTAAAAATCACTAAACAATTATTATAATATATCCAAAAAAAGTTCCAAACATCATTTCTCTACAGCATATGTATCAATATAATCAAATACTTTTGCATAAATACTAACATATGTCTTTAAATTTGAGCTAGTTTAATCTGTGGATATTATAATTAAAAATAGATTTACAATAAAATGCAAATTTTAAAGGAATAAAGAAATAAGGAATATTCGTAAACTTGTTGGATTGCTAAATCTCTTCCCAATTTGTAAATATTACAAATTTGCAACATAGAAAGAAGGAAAAAAAATTATACTTCTTTATTCCTTTCAACCTTGTCACACATCGCTTGAGGGGAAAAAGATACAAGCCAGGAGCAATGTTTTGAAACTCGGATTTTGAATCGGATCGACCAGTGGTTAAAAAACGGTCGGACCGGTCGAACCGGGCGGTTGAACCGGATTACATAAAAAATCCTAAAAATCACTAAACAATTATTATTATTATATATCCAAAAAAAGTTCCAAACATCATTTCTCTACAACATATGTATCAATATAATCAAATACTTTTGCATAAATACTAACATATGTCTTTAAATTTGAGCTAGTTTAATCTGTGGATATTATAATTAAAAATAGATTTACAATAAAATGCAAATTTTAAAGGAATAAAGAAATAAGGAATATTCGTAAACTTGTTGCAGTGCTAAATCTCTTCCCAATTTGTTAATATTACAAATTTACAACAGAGAAAAAAGGAAAAAGAAAAATTATACTTCTTTAGTCCTTTCAACCTTGTCACACATCGCTTGAGGGGAAAAAGATACAAGCCAGGAGCAATGTTTTAAAACTCGGATTTTGAATCGGACCGGCCAGTGTTTAAAAAACGGTCGGACCGGTCGAACCGGGCGGTTGAACCGGATTACATAAAAAAACCTAAAAATCACTAAACAATAATTATAATATATCCAAAAAAAGTTCCAAACATCATTTCTCTACAACATATGTATCAATATAATCAAATACTTTTACATAAATACTAACATATGTCTTTAAATTTGAGCTAGTTTAATCTGTGGTTATTATAATTAAAAATAGATTTACAATAAAATGCAAATTTTAAAGGAATTAAGAAATAAGGAATATTCGTAAACTTGTTGCAGTGCTAAATCTCTTCCCAATTTGTTAATATTACAAATTTGCAACAGAGAAAGAAGGAAAAAAAAATTATACTTCTTTAGTCCTTTCAACCTTGTCGTATATCGCTTGAGAGGAAAAATATACAAGCCAGGAGGATAATATATATACACATGCATGTGAATGAGAACGATATTACTACAGACCATCGGTTACAATATTGCCTTTTTGAAGAAAGCCGGTCTAACCCGGTTTTTACTAAAAACCGCCGGTTCAATCCGGCTCAGTTTAGGCTAATTGGCCGGCTAAGTCTGACCGGTGTAATGAGTTTTTTCCGGTCCGACCGGTTCGACCGGCCGGTCTGACCCGGCCACGAAAACACTGGCCAGGAGGATAATATATATACACATGCATGTGAATGAGAACGATTTTACTACAGACCGTCGGTTACAATATTGCCTTTTTGATGGGTCGAACCCGGTTTCAAAGCCGGTCTAACCCAGTTTTTACTAAAAAATCGCCGGTTCAATCCGGCTCAGTTTAGGCTAATTGGCCGGCTAAATCTGACCGGTGTAATGAGTTTTTTCCGGTCCGACCGGTTCGACCGGCCGGTCTGACCTGGTCACGAAAACACTGGGAAAAACATATGAAATTATGAAAATTTAAAGAAACTGTTTCAAATTTTTTTCTAGAAAAGAATCTAATTATCAAAAAATGACCATCAAAAACAAAAAATATGAACATCAAACAGTAAACCAAAGTCAAACCTTTGAATTACCTAAAAGTCAAATCATTATACATCTAATCCTTTCTATACTACTGCACTGTATCAGTTAGATTCTTTAAACCCTCAAGGACTAAATGTTAGGTTCTTTCTTGACCTAAAAATCAGAAAGCTTGATCATCTAAGAAGTCGAAGATTCATCTTTAGAATCACCTGTTTTTCCAGTGGAATCTTTTGACGATGAATCAAGAAAATCATACCCCTCCTTGGTTTGTGATGCAGAACCCTCATCAACGACGTTGTCTTTTATCCCCCAAATTTTATATGATAACAAAAAGATTACTCTATCAAACGCATCATTTTCACGTGCTACGCTTATTTCCTTATCCATATTCTTGAAATATCTTGACCGTAATTTATATATTTTCTTACTCAATTCCACCATATTTTCATAAACCCCACCTTCTTTAATCCAACCATTGTAAAACTTCCGCAAATTACCGTCATCAGAAAACGGGTATTTACAATTTCTGTTGTAATAACCAACAATGTTCTCCAAAAGAATAACTTCTTTGTATTTCGACGATGATCCAATTTGATTATCTTTTTTTAGCATCGTAACGCTGATGTCATCCTTTCCGGTGCTGCCATTTCTGGTTGGTTGTTTCCGGCACCGGAAACATCATTATCTGAATTAGTCCGGTGAGATTCACTATCAGAAGAAGGGTGAAAGTTTACTGACTTTGGAGAATCCTCATAAGCTTCTGAACTTGGTTCATATGATTCTTCACTTTGGGGAATCCAGTTATTTGGATTTGGTCCCCAAATTTTGAATGATAATCCAAAGATTTCAAAATCAACGGGATCCATTGGATTTACTATATCGTCTATCCTTTTTTCATTCTCATCCACATTCTTGAAGAATATTGCTTTCAGTTTGTACATTTTGTTACTCAATTTCACCACATTTTCATAAACCCCTCGTTCTTTGATACAGTCATAGAATTTTTGCAGATCGTCGTCATCTGAAAACGGGTACCTTTTATTTTGGTTGTAATTAGGGGTGTTCGTTTGGATAATTTGGATTTATCCGAACCAAATAGGTGAATCCAAATGGATTTTGGATTTTAAATGTTCAAACCGAACCGTCCAAACTAATTTAAATCCAAACCAATCCGAACCAAATTACAATTTGAATGGTTTGGATTTGTCCGAACCAAACCGTTTTTTTCTTAACATAACTACTTTATACAATTCAAAATGATAAACTACTTTATACATAAAAACAAGTCTAATTCATAGCTTGTCGAATCGTCGTAGCTTGATACAAGTGGGCTGTGGGCGATTCACGTATCAAATGAGAATGTACGAGTTGGGATTAAAGTAAGAATTGATAGGGTTAAGATTGTGTTTGGAAACTGGACAGTCGATGAGATCACAGGTCATGTATTAAGTTTTTCGGAATTGGATTTAGAGTGGGCCAATTGGGAAGTTAATTGCTTTAGAATTATTTTGGGCCATAGGATATTTCGTTAATTTCAATAGTCCCTATATTTGGTTTTCTAAGAAATAGGATAGAATTATTTTATATACTTATATTTTATATATTTATATTTTATATATATATTACTATTTGGATTTTTTGGATAATCCGGATTTTACAATGAAAACCAAATCCAATCCGAAAACCAAACTATTAATTTGGATCAAGTCTAAACCGATCCGAAAAACCAAAAAACCAATCCAAACGATCCAATCCAGATTGTCCATTTGGACAATCCGGATTTATCCGAATAGTGAACACCCCTAGTTGTAATACTCATCAATTTCCCTCAAAAGAGTGAGTTCTTCGTGCTTTGATGATTCGGTTTGATGGCGTTTGCTTGGTATTGTAATCTCGACATCTTCTTCTTCGTTTGGTTTTCGCTTGCTGCTTGAAGTACTGCCACCTTGTTGCGATGGGGGTGGTTCCGGTGGACTGTTTCCGGCGGAACGAGTGGTTGCTCCAGTTGAATTACCTCCGGTATCGTAAACAGAGCGAGAGTGTGGTGATTTCGAAGAATCCATGTATGGCGGGCTTGAATCTTGGTAGTGGGTTTATATAAATAAATAAATAAATAAATAGTAAAAAGTTAGTTTTATATCATGTAGAAATGAGAATTGATTTTCAATTAATTCTCACACCATACTTTTTTATTCCTATATACCACACTGTATAAATAGGTCAAAAACCAAAATACCTTGTCACCAAGAGGGGGCCATGCACCCCTTAATATAAGGTGGATACGTCATTGTCGACAACAATGGATACTTAATTATAATAAAGTCGGTCTATGGAATAAGTGAGATAATATGTTTCCTCCTACCTGATACTAGAGAAACTACTTTCAATAATGGATACTTAATTATAATAAAATTGGTCTATGGAATAAGTGAGATAATATGTTTCCTCCTACTTAGTACTAGAGAAACTACTTTGAAAAAGACCTCTTACTTGTGTGTATGAAATTATATTTGTGACAACAATTTTACCACTACATACAATGATTATAATAACTTATCAATACACATGATCCTTTTTTTTAACAATAAAAAAGGGTAACAAATCGAGTTTCAGCAATGTCTAAAGAATTCTTTAAAGTTTAGCACAATCAAGATGACCAAGTCAAATGTAACCAAAACTATTAACTAAAACAAATGCCTTTAAAGAACTAAGAATGCATTAATTAGAAAACACATTAAAATAAATGCCCTAACTCCTAGTATGCTCAACTTAATGATTTACATACATATTATACACAATTAGTAGAGTACCCGCGTAATGCGACAGTAAGTATCTAGTAACTATATTTTGTGGTGGCGATAGTGGTGATAGTGAGTAGTGGTGTGTATAGACCTGACAATGAAACGGATTTGGAGGGAATCAATTGGTGGATGGTGATGGTGATAATTTCAAACTTTTAAAGTTTAAATGATTAATAAAATTAGTTATAATAAAATAATGAATACATATCTAGTAGCTCAGTTGATTAATTTAAAAGGGATAATTGCTTTTATATTCTTGTAAAATTCATAAATTATTTTTATATCCTTCTCAAATTCATAAATTGTCTCTATATCCTTCTAAACTTTGTAATTGCCTCTATATCCTTCTAAATCTTTAAAACGCTTTTTTATGTCCAAAAACCTATTTTAATATTTATTAAATCATTATAATATCAATAATTATCAAATAAGTATGCAATATATTTGTTGATTATGTATTAGAAATCATGTTTATTTGCATGTATTATTAATATTATCATGATTTAATAAATAGTAAAATAGGTTTTTGGACATAAAAAAGAGTTTTAAAGGTTTGGAAGGATATGAAAATAATTAAAAAAATTAGAAGGATATAGAGATAATTTATGAATTTAAGAAGGATATAAAAATAATTTATGAGTTTTACAAGGATATAAAAGCAATTATCCTAATATAAAAGTATCTCAAATGTATTAATTATTATTATTATATATAATAACAATAACAACTCACAAAAGACCTAATCATTATTCATAGTAAACACATACTCTATCCTACCGAATCACCTATGGGTAAAGCTAAAAATACAAACTAAATATACACAAAAACCGAACATACAAGTTCTAAGCTTAAAGATACCAATAACAATAAATAGCACACAACAAATAACATTAAACAAAAAAGAAACATAGATACAACCTTCCATTATAAGAGAGGCTGATGTAAGTGGCTAGCGGGTATTGGTTTCCGGCTTAGATGTTATTTTCAGGCAACTTTTTAGCTTAAAACATCGAAAAATACAGGAAAGATCGAAGGTAATATTTTCATTCGTTGAAATTTGAGAATCCATGGCAGATTGAATTTGAATCTTGTTGGGTTTCTTTTTGCTAGCAAAATTTATTTTATATTCAAGAAAGTGATTACGATTTATACAGGGAGGGGAAATTTTACGATTTACTGTATTATTAATTTACATTTCTAATACAATTTAATAGGGTTTATATTTAACTTTTACTAAAAAAAGGTACCTGTAATCTCCTATATTTTATAATTTTAACTTCATTTAAAAACATTTATTTATTTTTTGTTACTAAAATTTTGGATCAACAGAGAGCTAAAAATGTTTAATGTTTTATCAAAGGTACATGATGAGCAAACGTGTAATTTAGCTAAATGAGAGGGACTATTCTTGGCTAAAAATGTTTACTGAAAACAGAAGAGATATAACTGAACGTCCTGTAGCTGTACGCACACATATACATACAAAAACAGAATTCGTTATTTTCACATCAAATTTCATCACTTTCATCTCTCGCTCTCTCTTTGTTCAAAAACCCTAATTCAAACTCGACATTTTGTTTTCAAGATTCATGGATTCTTCCCGTGTTGGGCTAATTTTTCAGGGTCTGATTCTCCCAATCCTTCCGTCAGAAGGTGGCGGAAGTTCATGCAGCAAGAGACGTGGAACCGGAGGCAGAAGAAGATGTGGACATTTCTACACCAACCAAACGCAGTCATGATACCGAATCATCAATTAGAAAAACAAGAAGAAGATACCGCCGGCCTCCAATCTGAGATTGAAGAATTGTTTCTGTTGTTAGACTTTCATATGCAACGTGGGACCTACCCAATTAGCAACGTGAGCAGGAATTTTATGAGAAGTGGGTTAAAGAACGTACTGGGGTTTATGCAAATCTTTCAGAAATGAGCAAAAAGATGGAATTTCAAGTTCTTGGTGAAGATGGAAAAGAAATCAAATGGGGAAGATGTTGAAACTTCCCTTGAGAAACAAATCTTTCAAATGTTATTTGGGGACAAAAAGATGATGTTGCGGTTAGTGACACTAGAGAATCGTCATCTAAAGAAACTAGTGACAGTACTAAAGAATCGTCATCAAAAGATTCATCATCAAAAGGGAATGAAGATGGTCACATATGATCTCTCTTTTGTTGCCAGAGATTTCTAGGTTTCAAGTTTCATTTGATCAAGTTTTGATACGAATTCAAGCAATTGGGTTTGACTTTAGGTAGATTTTCATGTTTTGTTTTTGCTTTCCGTGTTCATATTTCGTTTTTGATCTTTGTTTCTTGAGACATGATTGGGTTAATTGCAACATTTTTTGGAATGGATTTCCATGACTGCGTATATTTTTCTCACGTGTTCCTAGTGGTTTTTGTGTTGACGTTTGACTCATAAGTCAAAACCGAGAGAAAAATATATAATAGCATAGTTATTTAGATGCTTAAAACCAAATTTAGTTTTTAATGTTAAGAAATCCCCTAATTTATGTCCATTGTAATCATACTAAAACTTAACTATAATTAGTAAACCATTAAAATGGATGAAAACTACGTCATTTAAATGAGAATTTGTCCAAATTTTGCATTTAACCACTATACAATCCTAGTTTATAACTTACGGCACATAAGAGGTATTTAAAAAAGCATACAAGTATGTATGCAAAAACTTATTTTGAAACAACAGTTTTTCAATAAAACATGTCAAATAAACAGACTATAAATGGGCGAACAGAGATCGAGATGACCATTTCTGACTATATATATTAATTGTGTATTACCAAAATCTATTATGAAGCTAGTAATTATTAGTGTTAGGGTGTGAACTAAAAACAAGTGTATATGTTTTACTTCATGTAAATCTTTTAAATTTTAAAATTTAATTAATGTTAGTTTACATGTGATACTCGATGACACGTGAACACATTCGATAACAACACATCATTTTTTAATTTGACGGTCTAGACAAAATTTTGTTCACAATTTTATCAACCTCTTAATTGAACTTCCCACTACATTTTCCAATCTCATGTTTTACTATTAGTCATATTTCTATAACCCAATAATCATTAAAATGCTAGAACACACTTTAATAAGTTTTTATTTTTAGCATCATTGTTTAATATTTTTAAGGAAACCAAAAATCTATATATTATAAAATTTATAATATTAAACTTTTAATTTTATCGACATTAAATAAATTACCGAAAGTTAACATTGCATCATTTCTTATAATTTTAATATCCTGCTACTAAATAAAGAGGTTGCCATCCTTCCGACTGATGAAAACTATCTTTCTTAGGATAAAGCAAAGATATTTGGATTAATTTGATAATCAATTAATCATAGTAGTACAAAAGAACAATTGCAAAATAGATGTTTCTTACTTCCTCCGATTTAAAATAAGTGCCACATTTTGGCTTTCACAGTTTTTGAGGTAAAAGATTATAATGATAGTTAAATTAGATTAATTGAATTATTAGTGGATAATGGGTCCCACACCTTTTAAATAAAGTGAGGTTAATGATGTTTAAATGTAAAAAGTAAGGGTAAATGAGTCATTTCACTTTGTTAAAGTTAATAGTTAGTGGGTGTGGGTCCTACTATTTTTTGCCAAATAAGATAATTTTTCAAAGTGCAACACTTATTTTGAATCACACATATAAGGAAAGTATAGCACATATTTAGTTATTTTGAATCGAAGGAAGTATTACTTTTACGAAAAATGACAAATATACATTTAATTAAATAAATAAAAATAAAATGCTTTAACAATCTCTTGTACTTGGCGGGAAATTTTTCAATCCCCAATTATCATAGCTAGGGTTTGACGAAACGAACCTCATCATCGAATTGTTGCCAATTAACCAAAAATTCGCTTTTTTGATCTTAAATCTACTTAATACAAGCTTTGTAAACTTGATTCTCCGAAGAAAATAAGGATGAGCAAAGAAGAAAATCGAAGAACTACGAGACTATCATCATGCACCCAAAATGCAATCGAGAGCACTACAAAAACCATCAATCTCGCACCTCTCACAATTCGTGATCTCGTTTTTTGGAGAAGAAGAAACCCTAACTTTTGATGATTTGATTTCTAGTCTACCAGGAAGAAAAAACCAAATCCTTGAAACTTTACGCCTTTTAGGTCCGGTGAATTCTCCGGTATCTCCATTATTTGTCTACGGTGGCACATCGACTGGTAAAACGAGCACGATTCTTCAGGTATTTCGTCACTTAAATCGGCCATTTGTGTACTCGAGTTGTAGAACTTGTTACAATGCACGCCAACTGTTTGAGAATATTCTCAACCAGCTTTTGCTTCACAGGAAGAGTGAAAACAATGGTTATTCGAGTGCTAAAAAGTGTAAAAAACCGGCTGATTTTGTTAATCTTCTGAAGGAATCATTGATGAGTGTTGTAGATAGTTTAAAAGGGAATATGGGGAGCTCAAAGAAGCTGGGAGGATGTGTCAATGGAAGCATGGTTTACATGATTTTTGATAGTTTAGAGCTTGTTAGAGATTGGGATAAAAGTTGTACTATATTGCCTCTTTTATTTAAACTTCATGATATTTTGAAGCTTCATGATGTTGGCTTTATTTTTATCAGTAGCTCATCATTTGATACTTACCATTCGGATACCGGTTTTGCTGATCCTATACCTATATATTTCCCTGATTATACAGAAGATGATCTTAAGCAGATATTCATGAGAAATGAATCAAACCCAAAACTCCGATCAATTTTTCTTAAGTAAGTAGATATAGTTCCTCATATGAATTCTTGTTTTATTTATTTATATATGTATATATTAATATATGTTACACAGTGTGGTATTGAAGCCATTTTTTCGAGTAACAAGAAGGGTTGATGAGTTATCTACTGCTTTATCACCATTATTCAAGAAATATTGTGAGCCGTTAGATGATTTAAGCATTATCCCTAATGAAGATACAAAGAGAAAGTTGTTTGATCATCTTCAACCTCACATTGCTCCTGCTCTAAACGAAATATTTAGAATCACATGCCAGCAATCTATTGATGGCGGGGCCCACAAAAATCTTAAAAGGAAGAACAGCTTGAAGAAATTTGGAACTTTTGACTCGATTGATGAAATAGATTTCCATATGTCTACTTCTGCAAAATATCTTCTCATATCTGCATTTATTGCTTCAAGAAATCCTGCTACTCTTGATGCATCATTGTTTGATTCAACTGGAGGTCCTGCTAATTCAAAAAAGAAGAGAAAGTTACTGCTTGCATTAGTCTTTAGTTTTTTCTTATTTTTTCTTTTGTGGTGCTGAATCTTTAACTACTTTTTGATTTACAGAAGCTCAGTAAAATCAATGGATTTGAAGGAAGCTGCAGAGGAAGAACAGTTGATGAAAGGTCCAGGAAGTTTTCCATTAGAGAGATTATTAGCTATATTTCAGTGTGTTTCATCAGTTGAAGATGAAAATTTACAAGGAGAAACAGTTACATTTGGTGGTGACAACAGTCTTATGTCTGACATTTTGTTGCAAGTATCGAGTCTTTGCAGTGCTAATTTTATAACCAAAGGTTAAACTTTTTTTTATATTAATTATTTTTGTGGCAGTTGTTTTAGTTTTCTGATATATGTGCAGGTAGCAAGGAGCCTGAAGTTCCCACTTTCAAAGTATTTGTACAGAAGATAGTATTGCTATGAGAGACCTAATTTTAATCTATTTACATAGTATAAGTTTGATTCAAGTTATGTGTTGTCTCTAATTGGTCAAAATGGATCTATAAAAAATAACCGATTATAAATGAAACAGGGCAATCGGGTTGAAAGTCATTCATTAAATGTTGCGCAAATCCGAAAATTAAAAAGAGAGTGATGGGTCGATATCTAATTGTTTGACAATTTAACAAAGTGAGTGAATGCTCTATTGTTTTTCTTTTGTTGGTATGTACTCCCTCCGTCCCACAAAGAAGTTTACATTTCTTTTGGGCACAAGATTTTAGGTGATAATTAGTGGTAAGGTCAATAATAATACTTTTAATTAAATTATAAGGTTGGATTGTAGAGAGAAAGTGTTTTATTGGTTGAATGATTGGTAATAATATTATTTTATTAGGTGGACCCCCCAAATTTGAGAAATGTAAACTTTTTTGTGGGACAAAATTTTAAGGAGAAATGTAAATTTTTTTGTGGGACGCAAGGAGTACTTTTTTTCCCATAACGTTTGGACATTTTGAACCAAACATACCATAAAGTAAATATTAATAGATTGCACATATCATGCGAGTTACTTGTAGAAACCATGATGGTGTTCGTAATGTTCTTATGTATGTATGAAAATATAGATACATGATTATAGTGTTCAATTATTGGACCTTTAGATTGACATAAGGCTACAAACGAGCTAATTCGAGCTCCAACTCGACATAAGACCATTTTATCATATCTCTACTACTTATAAAGCATTTAGGACCTTTCCATAAATAGTCGGCTGAAAATTCAGCCAAATTCTTACCAATTATGGAAGTATTACTTTTGGTGAAAAAAAAGTTAGATCACAAGGTTTCGAACCCGCGACCTTCAGGTAACAGTCACAAGGCCATACCAGTTGACCTACTTGAAGATTTTGTTAAATCACCTAAACTTATAACTATTAAATATGGGAGATCTGCGTTTGGAGAAAAAGAATTCATGTCAAACTCTGCCTCCTCGATTCCACCCCCGCCTCCGCGAATTCGACCATTAAACGAAGGCAGACGATTGGAGTTCTCTAGGGTTTGTGTTGTTACCTGCCTCCTCGATTCCTTCTCCCTCTCCCCGTATATTCCTTCATCCCCGTTTGATTCCTTCATCTGCTTCCTCGATTCCTTCATTTTTACTCAAGAAGCTTTAAGTGCAGTTGTCGAATGATACGGGCATGGAAAATGGTAAGTTATTCTTTCAAACCCCCAATCTGCACCTTCACTAGCTAATCGATCGAACATCGGTATAAGGTTTATTTCATTTCACCATGTATAGCGTTTTGTTTCTTTTTTCATCTATTTATTAATAAGTCGTTTGTGTCTTTCATCATGTATCTGATTCTGGAATACGGTGGCGGAAAAAGCGGCAGACGTGGTGCGGGAAGAAAAGAATATCTGTTCAGGTTCAAGTTAGTTTCAAATAAATCAAATAATTTCAACTTTTTTTGTTGTCTGTTACTGATTTTAATGAGATCGCATATCGCTTTGTTGAATATATGTATGTTAACTCTCACAGCACAGAGTTAATGGTAAAATTTCGCAACTCACTCTGATTTCTTCTTATTTCATACTTCCTCCGATTTAAAATAAGTGATACACTTTCCATATTTGGGTGTATCAAAATAAGTGATACACTTTGAAAACTTACCTTATTTGGTAAAAAGTGGTGGGACCTACACCCACTAACTATCTACTTTAATAAAGTGAAATGACATCTTTACCCTTACTTTTACTTTTAAACATTATTAACTTCACTTTATTCAAAATTTGTGGGACCCATTTCCCACTAATCATCCAATTAATCTAATTTAATTATCATTACCATATTTTGCCTCAAAAAGCGTGAAACCAACAATGTATCACTTATTTTAAATCGGAGGAAGTACATGATTTCTTCTTATTTCTTCCTCTTTCATACATTGATCAAACTTACGAAGCAATCCATTTTGACATGTTACCCAACATTCATCCAGGAACGACTAAGGTTCCACAACACCGGTCCAACACATATTTCTTGTGTCATAGTAATGAGTATCTTAGATGGCCACAAAGGTGTACCAGGGTTATCTCAAATTGATACAACTTGAGAACTTTTTATATTACTCTCGATATCATATTATTATTTAATCAATTTTTTTTATGTCAGTTCATGATCAAATATGCAGACTTCTATTGCAGGGACATAGGACGCTGTTTCAACCATAAGATTAAATAAATATTAAATATTTGAAATTTGTTGTTTTTATTCATGTAAAGAAGTGTATAGCTAAATCTGATTCTATAGATGTTCTTTTGCAGGACCATATGCCATATTTTAGATTAAGGGTTGTTGGGGAGTATTGAGATTGAGAGCCGACTAAAAGCAATTATGGGTCAATTTTTATACACACTACTGAAACATATTTATCCATATTTTACAAGAATTGATACATATGTATTTGCCAAGTTAATCGAGTGGTTTGTGATCAGGCTAGAAATTTTGAGTTTCATACTGAGTGCTCTTTTCAGTTAGGGTTCTTGAGTTTATAGGAGTGCCATTCATGAGAGTAGAAAGGCGCTATTATTTTAAATTCTAAAATATAATATATGTTTGCAGCTATCTCGCCCAATTGTGGTGATAAATAATGTGACTTGCATGTGTTGATGACCTGATATACAGAAACAAATATGAGTCTAGGGAGGGAATCACGAAGTTGTATAATATTTATGTGTCTTATATTCTTTTCTTTCGTTTTTGTGTGTGCCTAATTTAGGAATTTTGCTGAAGTTTGCAGTGATGTGCAGAAGTGGTATCAGAGACAGACATATTTTATTCTATTTTTGTTACATGTGTTTTCGGTAGTTGATTGTTGGAGGTATATTCTTGGGTTTACACGTACTTGTATTTTGGAGACATCTGGTGGTCAATTGCAACTGTTTTGACACTTGCTGCTGCTGCCAGAAACAAGTACTCGGTGTCTATACCTAGCAACAAGCTTTGGAGTACCTTGAAAAGAAGGTACACTTGGTTGTTCACTTGTAGCCAATTATATATGCTTTATGTTCATTAAACATATTAACTAAATCTTAGTATTGGAGTAAAAATATAGCAATATTTTTTAGGTTGCATATGGTTCTTTCATTTTCAAGTCATAAATGGTTGCTAGAGGATGCTTGATTATTATTGAAATTATCAACAAAATTGATTTCTTGTTACCTGGATTTTTGATTTGCCGTATGTTTCTATTTTTGATTTGCTGTATGTAGGATTATATGATACAAACATGAGCGTGTGAAAAAAGATAATGTAAATACTGCTGATCTTATTGTAAACGGGATTTTTGTGGACTAAAATTAGAGGTCTCCTCTTGCAACATGATTGCTTTTGTTTGACACTTATATTGATTTTAACCAAGCATTGTACAAAGGTATTCCGTATGCCACTATTTTTTTTCCCAGCATTGTAAAAGGAACTTCTATTTATTTCTATTATAGCTTATCGGGGTGGCTGAGCTTTACTTGTGATGTACGCGACCTGACTGTTGCCGTACCCCGTTTAGTAAATAGGTGAGAAATCTCTAAACATGACCTTGTATGGTCCAACTTGTTTAATATATATGTTCGCTTGAAAGTCTCAACGCGTTTAACTAAACAAGTCGAGTTGCATTGGAATTTACAACCTGCGAGCCAAACATGGTCAACTCGTTTATGACCCAACCTGACTTATTTCCACCACTAGCCCTAACCAACTGAGCTACCAGATCATTTGTCCTTGATTATAATTATCTTTATTAATCTTTTAAACCTTAAGAAGTTGAAACCACCACCACCACTCATCATCTGTGACCACCCCACCGCCATCGACCACCGCTAACTAACTTGACGCCGCAAAATAAATTCACAGGGTAACCAAATTCACAGGGTACCCGCCGCCGCATTGCGCGGGTACCTTGCTAGTAACAATTAATAGTTGCATAACTGCAACTATTTACTACTCTCTCCATCCCTTAATACAGTTCTTATTTCTATTGGACATAAGTTTTAAGGAGATAGTTAGTGGTGGGACCATTGGTAATAATTTTAATTAAAATATAAAATTATTTTGGAAAGAGAAAGATGTTTAGTGGATAGTTAGTGATGGAGTCTGTAACATCCCGAGACCCGACCCATAATATTTTATTACTTTTGGTAAGTAATATCTTATTGTTTATTATTTGATTATTTTATATGATTTTATTTGATTTATTTGAATTAATTGTATTTATAACCATGGGGTTAAAAATTAGTAAAACTGAGATATTTAAATGTTAAAATGATTTTTACATATTTGGGTTCATTTCTAAACCGGGGTTCTAAAAATATCTTCGTTGTTAAAATTGGAGTTAGTTAGGTCTAAATTAATTATCTGTGAACCTAATATCCTGTACCGTGTTTAAATGAAAATACATGTGTTTGGGGTAGGGGTGTACGTGTTTAGTAAAGGGGCAGATGTCATTTTTTTGGTCTTTCTCTTCTCTTTCTCTGCTAGAACTCGACACACACACACACACACACACACACACACACACACTTTTCTTGAGTTTTCTCCCAAATTGAAGATCAATCCTTGTAGTTCTTGCCTTCCTTGTGTGATTTTCGGATTCTAGAAGCAAGATTAAGTAAGTTCTCTTCCTCCTTGAGCTAGGGTTCATGTTCTTGAAGTTTTGTTGAATTAGGGTTCTTGAGTTAAGTGGGTATTTTATGAATTTCATGATGAATCTTGCTTGTAATCTGGAATTGATGCATGATTTGGTGTCTAATTGAGTTCTTACAAGTATTGTATGAATTGTTGTTAATTATGGCTCATTTGGTGAAGCTCTCATGAAGCTCCATCCATGGTGTTCTAGGGAAGAAGATGGCTTTTTCCCTAATTTGATGAATTGTGTATTTTGGGTGTTCTTGTAGTTTGGTTAGGTCAAGTATGCATGCTAGAATGATTATTGATAATGTTGAACTTGCTAGTTATCTTGTTGGTGAATTGTTAAGGTAATGGTAGTAATTGGCTAGATTGAAATTTAGTCTTTAACTAGCTAATTTGTAGATTGTTGACTTTGGTCAAACTTGGGAGTTGACTTTAGTCTTGTGTGACTAGTAAACTTTAATTGTCAATTTCATATTTGCAATGTGTTAGTTGACTGAAGTGTAAGCTTGATTGTGTTGGTTTCGGGTCTTGACCCGGTTGTTTGACAATTGGTGCTATTTGACCTAAATAAGGTCAAAGTTGGTGAAACTTGCAATTGGATGCAAGTAACTTGTTAGATATGTAATTTTGATGTGATCAAGTAGTCTAACTCATTGGATAATGTTGTGTGTATGCCCGACTCATTATTCTTGTTTTGACCCGTTTGGGCCTAAGGTGTAATTTGGCCAATTGGCATAACGAATTGACTTGATGAAGTTTTAGACCTTAGTAATTATTATGTGTAAAATGAAAGTAATTGGTTGTAAGTTGTGGTTGCAAGATGTGGCCTTAAGCTTGTATTACTTGTTAAACAATTGATGATTTCGGGTGACTAATTCGGTATTCATTTTGTACAGGAAAAGAGAAGGAGCCTCAGTGATATAAGATCACTGAGCTCGGTACTAAAAGGAAGCTAAGGTGAGTGGATTTAACATTCTTCTTGTGTGATGTACAAAGGTTTTGGTATGGTGGACTTGTAGGAGAAAATGCAGCATCTTTGGCTGGTCTGGGGAGATAGCGGCGCTATCTCTATGATAAATAAATAAATTATTTAAAAATATGATAAATAAGGATAAATCGTTTAAAGAACGTAGGAATTGGTTTCGTGTCATTTGGACATCGTATGAGAAAGTTATGGACGAAACCGGGTCGAACCGAGTTAGTAATTGTGAAGGAAATATTAATATGGATTTCAGCAGAGGCTCCCATCGAGCTCCCATCGAGCTCCCATCGCGAGGAAGGCAAACAGCGATTTTTTATGTTGGGCGCGAAAGGCCTAGAGTCGAGCTCCCACTGAGGCTCGCGACTCGAGGTCAACTCGAGGTCGACGCGAGGATGCGCGGCCATTGACCTCACGACTCGAGGAATGGAATCTAGGCGCGAGGATCGTCTGGTACAAGATTAAATACGGGATTTGGTCATTTTGAGCTCATTTTCCACCCCCTCACTCTCTCACTAAGTGCTTATACATATTTTGAGTGGAAAAGGCTGTTTGGAGCCGATTTTGCACTCCAAATCTGGTGATTCTTACTCCTAGTTGAAGATCTAAGGTAAATCTTCATCTCTCTTGAGTTTTTAGCCATGGATTCAAGTAGGGAAAGCTTGAATCCCAAACCCTAGTTTTGGGTTTGTTCATAAAGGGTTAAATGGAAGTTGTATAACTTAAATATATGGTATTTTAACAAGGAAAATGTGTTCATGAATTGGGTCTATGAAAATATGGAGGTTTTTGGAATTAGGGTTTGGTAATTTGGGGAAAAATGGTGCTAGTAGTTAACTAGCCATGGAATATATGATTAGTATTGATGTTTGATGTAAACCATTGTATTGGTTTTGATATTAGGTCATTTGGTGGAAGAACTTGAGGTATTCAAGTCTTGAGAAGAGATAATCTTGGTTAAGTTTGACTAAGGTGAGTACGTGTGGACTTTACTGAGTACATAGCCTTTAAAATATGTTTTCTTACTTGTGATTTGGTCTATTTGATTAATTGTGTAGACTATTAGTATGTAGAGTTAGTTATATATTATTATGAATATTATGACTAACTTGTTTGATGATTTATGAGATAGCCAAGGGCTTAGATGGAATAACTCGAGAGGTTATGACGAGTGATAGTGTGGCGGTGATTCGGGGGATCCCCTGTCACTTTGGATGGGGCGGATTGGGCATCGACCCATGAACCATCATGTGTTAGGAGGCTTGTTACCGGACGAGATCCGAATAGAAGTCGGGTGACGGTAGATTGGGCGATTCCCTCTTGCCGTTACCATAAGGCTTATTAAGGCGGGGGATCCCCGATGAATAAGTATGTGAGATGACGGGTTATTTGGAGATGCTCCGGATAACTAGATAGACTTGCTAGGAAGCAAGAATGATAGAGTCACAATAGGGTGGCTAGACGTATGATATATATATATATATATATATATATATATATAATGTGATATTTGTTTGTTTTATCGGGGTCTAAACCCATGTAGCTCACGAGACTTTCTTGTCTCACGTACTCCTTGTTTGTTTGCTATGTACTCAGGTTCGGGATCAAAGGTGTAGGTACGCATGGATAGAGATGCGGGGCCTGGAATAGAAGAACAATAGAGTGGATTTATGCTTAGCTTTGGTTTTGATATATTTTGTAACACCAAACCTCATACTCTGATTTTCATACCAAAGGTTTTTGTAAATCCATATTTTGGAACCGTTCTTCTATTTATAAAATGGTATATTTTTGGTAAATATTTTGTTATAAAATCTGAGGTGTTACATTCATCATTTGCTTTGTCACTTTTTTTGTCTCTTCGGTTGAACGAGGAAAGTGAAGAGCATACAGAGAGTGGAATTTCAGTGATTCAATATAGACTTGTACATTACATATTTTGTATTTTGTCAAAATAACGAGGAAAAATAGATATTTTCAGAAGTGTGTCAGTTTGTGGGAATGGTCTTGCATGCGTACCCATTAATGACACATTTAGTCTTTCTAGCTGCTCTCATAATAATTATTTTGTTACAGTTATAATATGAAATACAATTTTTGATTGGATTGACATATAAGAAAACCTTGTATGATTTTACCAAAAATTAAAATTCTCAATGCACCTCAGAATCATGCCCAATCTGAAGGTTCAAACTTCAATTCAGCTAATCTTTCATGAGTTGATATACTGAGAGTAGTTGACTTTTTACGAATTTAAATTCAAAACTTCAGAAAGTTGACATTTTTACTTTACGTCATCATCCCGTGCATTTAAAATTTCAGTCAGTCTGTGGGTTGACTTTTTTTTTTTCAAGTTTTTGTTGGCTTGTGGGTTAATGAAGATAGATAGATAAGTCAACCAATTAACCAATTAAGTTAAAATAAAAGTCAACCATCGTTTTTATTGTTACTTTGACTAGTTTATGTTAAACAACTTACATATGTCATAAATAAATTTTTAGGTTCTTCATCTAACTGTCATAATAGATGTATTTTATATAGATATATAGCAACATCCATTGTTACAAGTTTAAACTGAAGTATAAGACTATTATGAATTAAAACTTTAATGCAAACATATGCGTATTTACAAAATCTACAGAACATATGCGTTTTCTAATCTCTAGTCGTTTCGTTATGGTTCATGGTTGAGGGATCTAATTAAAACTAAAAGGTGAAATATAGGTTACCAAGAATAGCTACAAGATTTATTTTTTTTAATATTTGAAAAAAGAATAATAATCAAAACTTAATACGTACGTTTATTTTGATAAAATTAGTTCACCAAATCCTAACTAGCAAATATCATCAAACCTCCATGTCCCATTTACTCTCTTTTCTCATGCAGAAATAAGTTCCCATAAAGTAGAATGACTTTTAGCCTTAAATTGAATACACTTAATTATGCTTAGTCAAACTATTAAAATTATTACCAACGGACTTATAGCCAACGTCATCTGATGTTCAGGTTTACCACAAGGTCATGCGTTTAAGTCATTTCATGGATAAAATATGATATAAATTTAAAAGGTATGTATTAACCGTTAAAAAAACAATTAAATATTATTAATATTAACTTTGATCACCAATATTCTTGTAACTTATGTTTAGTCAACTATCTATAGCTGCATACATTTAGTCAAATACATTAATACAAGATTCAATATAACTGGTGTATACACTACATCTTTGATTTATCCAACTCATGCGTTAAGAATATGAAATAAGACACCTTTAGTAATCTTAGAATTACATAAATTTGTGTAAATAATCATTAATGAACTCCGTTATTTATGAATTTATGAGATGCATTATATGTTTTTTCCTTAGTTTAGGAAATTTCAAGATCAATAAATATGTCTTATCTCATGCCCTTAGGATATGAATTAGACAAACCCTAAGTAATACAAGTATTATTTTATTCAAAAGCGGTATCCTTCACTAACTATCAACTTTAATCATCTTAACACTCGGTATAATTTTTGACCTCAAAAACTGTGAAACTAGTATATAATATTATCTGTTGTTTTGTCCAAATACCATGCTAATTTAGATTACAAGTTGTATTTATGTTGGTCACCAAATTTATGTTAAAATTGTAGAAAAAAAACTCATAATATGATTACATTCAGACAGATTTCTTTCACTTTCCCTCTTCTCTGTGTGAGACACACATATTGCTCAACTGAAACTGGATTCATTAAAATCCCCTTTCTCTTTCTCTCTTGAAATTAATTTCATCCAGCTCCTCACCACTATCGCATTAGTTGTTGAGAGAGAAGCAAAAAAGAAGAACCCCCCTCCCCATTTTAGATTTTATTTTCCTATTAATTTTTTGTATTCATAAATACATATACAACGACCTCTGTTTTCGCATTAATGGCGATTCATATCAAATGGCTGAAAACAGGAGTGAGATATCAAACACTCTGTCCTCAGTAATTGCTTCCCATTTTCTCAACTACATTCTTATATAAATCACGCCTTCGTTTCCTCTCATTTTTGCTCATCTCTCTCTCTTCCCCTGTTTTCTCTCTCAAAAGTTTTTTCTCTGCAATTCTTTTCAACAAGCTCGATTGTCTGAAATTTGATCTTATTTTGTTCTATAAAAATCCATTTGTTGGCGTAATGCTGGTTTCGTCGATCATTACTCACTGGGTTTTGAAAATTTGAAGCTTTCTCTCTCTAAAAAGTTATGATTTTTCTGCCATTTTAGTCGAAATAAGAGAAACCCTTACTATTTGAAGTGAAATCTCATCTGGGCCGTGTTAATTTCTTCAGTAATTTATTTGAAGAATTTTGGCGGGAAAAGAGTTGATAGATGCCAAATGGATGTATCTATAGCTTTGCTGTTGTTTACCGGTGTTACTGCTTATCTACTATGGTTCACTTTCATCTCACGGTCATTGAAGGGTCCACGTGTATGGCCTTTACTTGGCAGTCTTACGGGCCTGATCGAGAATTCCGATCGGCTGCACGATTGGATTGCGGATAACCTCCGGGCTTGCAACGGGACCTACCAAACTTGTATCTGTGCGATACCGTTTCTGGCCCGGAAACAAGGGCTCGTGACGGTCACTTGTGACCCGAAGAATCTTGAACACATATTGAAAACTCGGTTCGATAATTACCCGAAAGGCCCGACCTGGCAAGCTGTTTTCCATGATCTATTGGGTAAAGGGATCTTTAATTCAGATGGTGACACGTGGCTTCTCCAAAGAAAGACCGCCGCACTCGAGTTCACAACCCGAACCTTACGACAAGCCATGGCCCGATGGGTGACCCGAGCCATCAAGAATCGGTTCTGCCCAATTTTGGAACGGGCTCAAGTTCAAGGTGAGCCTGTAGATCTACAAGATCTTTTACTAAGGATCACTTTTGATAACATTTGCGGGCTGGCTTTTGGGAAAGATCCACAAACGCTAGCCCCTGAGTTGCCCGATAACAGTTTTGCGTTAGCTTTTGATCGGGCAACAGAAGCTACATTGCAACGGTTTATTTTGCCCGAAATTATTTGGAGGATGCGGAAATGGCTCCGGCTTGGGTTGGAGGTCAGCTTGAGCCGTAGCCTTGTACACGTGGAAGATTACTTGTCCAGCATCATCAGTACACGTAGGCATGAATTGTCCACTCAGCTTAAAGATGGAGGCTTACATGATGACTTGTTATCAAGGTTTATGAAAATGAAAGAATCTTATTCTGACAAGACCCTGCAACACGTGGCACTTAACTTCATCCTAGCTGGACGTGACACGTCATCCGTTGCGATGAGCTGGTTTTTCTGGTTAGTGATTCAAAACCCAAAAGTGGAAGAAAAAATATTAAAAGAAATCTCTTGTGTCTTGCTGGAGACACGTGGCGATGACGTCGCGAAATGGACGGATGAGCCGTTAGGGTTTGAGGAAGTGGATCAATTGGTTTATTTAAAGGCAGCATTATCAGAAACTCTCCGGCTATACCCGTCGGTGCCGGAGGACTCGAAACATGTGGTTTCTGATGATGTGTTGCCGGACGGGACTTTTGTTCCGGCTGGATCATCGATTACTTATTCAATATATTCCGCAGGTAGGATGAAGTCAGCTTGGGGCGAAGACTGTCTGGAGTACCGGCCGGAGCGGTGGTTGTCTCCCGACGGTACAAAATTCGTGAGGCATGATTCCTACAGATTTGTCGCATTTAATGCCGGGCCAAGGATATGTCTAGGGAAAGACTTGGCTTATTTGCAAATGAAATCGATAGCGGCGGCGGTGTTGCTCCGGCACCGTCTGGCGGTGGTGCCGGGACACAAAGTGGAGCAAAAGATGTCATTGACATTGTTCATGAAGTATGGGCTAAAAGTGAATGTGTTTCAAAGGGATTTGAGGGCAATTATGGAAAGTGTGAAGAAAGAGAAAGAAGGTGGCGACTAGCGGTGGTTGAATAGATGGTTTGATTTTGGTTGTTGGGTTGATTTCTGTCGGTATAAAGTTGGATGAGGTAGGTCGGAATTTTGAATACCATTAATTTTAATTTTGGTCGGGTCGGGTCGGGCTTGAATATGGTTCACATGCAATTTTCATCTTGTAGGTACAATTTCATTTATTATTGTGCCATTATAGTCTTCTTTCATTTTCCGTTATTGGAGAATTAATAATAATAGTACAAAATTTTAACAGCAATCATCTCATTCTCATGAAAATATAATTTACTGGTGAAACTTTTTACAATCTTTATTTTTTAGTTTGACAATTTAGCGAACCTAAAACGCAAAACCGGTTAACCATAATTGGTTAACCGTGTTTTCAAATTGAGCAGTTAACAGTTACTAAAATGGAACTCATAACAATTGTCTGAACATGATGGCGGCATCTGAATTTCACCACCAGAAATCATATAATCCCCAATTTATCATCACCAGGATTATATATCATCTTCTGGCAAAATCTTTTGGCCAGTTCAGGTGCTTTCAAAGGGGTTGGCTATCTCTAAATCCCTAAAAAGCCTTCGAATATATAAGACTGCAAGTTATGTTCCTATTTAGCATTAGTCATTCATGATGTTTTGTTCTACTTTATTATATGTGGTACATGAACAAGTTTGATGCAGTAGTAACCAGTGTTTGTTAAGTGGTTGAAAAGATCTTACAAGGAGTATAATATTGTATTGTATTTAATGATACAACTACAATTTCAAATCAACAGTAATACCATATACTATACACAAGCAACAAGACCTATTTTTAATATATCTATAATGTAACGACCCGAAATTTGTAAATAAATAAATTGTACAAAAACATGATAAATAAGGATAAATCGTTTAAGGAGCGTAGGAATTGATTTCGTGTCATTTGGACACCGAACGGGAAAGTTATGGGCGAAACCGAGTCGTGCAAGAAGCGAAAAAGTGCAGCCTGGGCTGCGTTGCAAGTTCGCGACGCGAACATATGTTCGCGGATCGTGAAGTCGTGGCAGGGAAATTGGTAACTAGCCGTGAAGAGTTCCCGACCCATTCCCGATCGCGAATTATGCACCTCTGAAGGAGTTCGCGACGCGAACTCCAGTTCGCGTTCGTGAACTATTCCGACACCAGCATTTAAGTCGGGTTTATCTCATTTATTACACACAAAAACCCTAGTTTTTCCCTCTCCTTGTGTGTGTGCGATTTCTGAGTGAAGGGTGTTGTTTGGAGCTCAATCTTCATCAAATCTTGGTGATTCTTGCTCCTAGTTGAAGATCTAAGGTAAATCTTCATATCTCTTGTGTTATAAGTCTTAGATTCAAGTGGGGAAGCTTGAATCATAAACCCTAGTTATGGATTTGTTCATGAATGGTTAAATGGAAGTGAGATAACTTAGATCTATGGTATTTTAACAAGGAAAACGTGGTCATGTTATGGATACACGAAAATGTGGTGATTTATGAACCTAGGGTTTGGTAATTTTGGGGAAAATGGTGTTAGTAGTTAACTAGCCATGGATTATGTAGTTAGTATAGATGATTAATGCAACCATTGTATTGGTTTTGATAATAGATTGTCTGTTGGAAGATTTGAGGCATTCAAATCTCGAGAAGTGATATTGGTGATTAAAGAACGCAACAACTGGTTAATCTTGGCTAAGGTGAGTACATGTGAACTTTCAAACTGGGTACATAGCTAGTAAATGTTTTTATGATTAAATGATTTTTATCGAGTCTTTAAGTAATTTAGTCATTTATGTGATATATGATGAATTGCTTGTATGATGGTTACATGATTGATTGAATAAGAAAAGATGGAGTTATAAGCTCACAACGATAAAAGATAAGAAATGATGACGATGATGATATCCCTAGGGCCGTAGTAGATTGGAGGCATTCCGGTTATTACGGTACCTTAAGGTTAGTGGTAGATTGGAGGCATTCCGATTACCCAATACCTATGAGTCCCGGTAGATTGGAGGCATTCCGATTACCGTGGAAATGATGGTCTTGATAGATTGGAGGCATTCCGATTATCTTGACATTGGCCAATGATGAAAGTGATAAAGTGACCCAAAACAAACTTAGTAATATTATTTTAAGATTAAATGATATTATTTGACTATTTGTTTATCGGGTCTAAAACCCATGTATCTCACGAGGCAATTTTGTCTCACGTACTATGTTTGTGTTTTTGCTATATACTCAGGTTCGGGATCGAAGATCTAGGAGGCCCGTTTAGAAGAGGCCTTGTTGAGATTAGCTCGGTGTTGATGATTAGAGTCTTTATCCTATGGTTAAGATATAATTTGTAACACCGTTTTTGTAAACTCTGATAATCTCGAACAAGAAACCTTTTCGTTTTTGTAAAACCGGTAGTTGACACCGATACAATATTATGTATTTTGGATTAAATGTTATTTAAGTATTGTTTTGAAAATTGAGGTGTTACATATAACTAAGATTCACGGTAACTTGAATTTTTATATATTATTGAATGCAATTTATCTTTTATATTAGAACGATTAAAGAACAAACACCGGAACAAAAAGAGATGATAGTCATGTTAGTGACAATTAGCAAACATCCCGACTTTCATAAATGTCATAATCATACACATCAAAAGTGACCATAATTATTGTAACTGAAAAAATAGTTTATCCAGTACCCCACGTTTTTTCAGTTTTCACCAACTACAAACTATTTAAATCAGCCAGGTTTTTTTCAATTTTTCGCCAAACTACAAGCAAAATCTATGCACTGAAACCAGGTTGCTTCATTTGTCAAATGTTCCAAAATAGACAGCCCCGACTTCCTGCTTGTTAACCTGTGATGAACACAAAAATATTTGTTTTATTTTTATAATGTGTGTTTTTAACACCAAAAGGTTTTAACTAAAAGATAAATCAATAAGTAATCCAAGTACCTTATAGAGTCATACAAATTCACAATAACTTGTGAACATAAGCAAACAATGATTTAAAAACACTCGTATATCCTGTTTTAAGGATTAACACGTTACATGACCCGCCAATTTTGCAAGAACAAAGTCTTCAAAGAAGTGGCAGATTTAAGGTAAGTGATGCGGTGGCCGACTGTATAAGAAAGCTGAAGGCGTGTTTAAAATGAATCTGAAACTAAAATAAAGCAATCTGAAGTTGTCACTGAAAGTTGGTGAAACTTTATATTATAATTGTTCATATACATCAAACTGACTGAATGTTACATACACATATTTATATCACTCATAACTTTGATTATTAAATTATTTTAATAAAGAACAAATGCATAGAGAACTTTGATTATTAAATTATTACTTGTAACTCTTTATCAACGTAATTGAAACCGAACTTACGGAAAATGAGGAGTCATGAACTTTGATAAGGTTGAGAAAGCCTACCGTAACCCCGACAGAAAAGAGTAAGCATACATATCATCAACGCCAAGGCTCATTTCAACTGGACACCTTCAATTTACCAACAATAAAACATAAACTTTTTGCAATCGTTACTGAAAACATTAAACATAGTCAAATTAGTGAGTGTGGTTTCAATATCACCTGAAAATACGATCAGATCTAGGTTTTGATGTCGTGTATCAAAAGGAAAATGGAGAGGCGACTGTTTTGCACTTGGCTTCGGAAGAGACTATCTTGGAGGCGTTGCGGACGGAGGTTAACCATAAAATCGATCGGCATAGGCGGCGCCAGCCATCTTTTTTGGATCTAACTGAACCGAAATTAAGTCAGGAACTCAGGTAATATAATCCCCTACTTCGAATGTTGGTGAGATTTGATTCAGGAAAGACGAAAGAGATGGATATAAGTATACCTTGAACGAAGTAGCTGGATAGAATCGAGGCGATAGGGTTTGGAGAATTGAATCGACGAGGGAGAGAATCGAGGAGGCAGGAGACACATCAGGTAAGAATTGAATGGATGTAATGGGAATCGAAGAGGCTTTAGGATTTTTGAGGCTTATTGAATGGATGTATAGCTGTCTAGCTCAGTTACCCAAGGCTTGTAGTCTAGTGGTATCCAAGGAGGATTTAAGGTGTTGCCCATGACCTATTGGTCATGGGTTCAAGTCCCGTCGTGGACAAAAAAGTGGAAGGTTCGAGGGAAGGCATACTGCTCCTTGTGGATGTCACTGTCTAGGCTCGAACCACTAACTTACTAACTAAGCCGTTCAAAAAAAAAAGCTGTCTAGCTCAGTTGGTTGGTTTGCTTGTGTTGTGAGCAATAGGTCATGTGTTCGAAGCCTGCTCAAGGCGTTATTTTTTAACGCCTTTTTCAAGACAAAAAAGGAAAGTATTTGGCTGAATTTTCAGCCGGCTATTTAGGGAAAGGTCCTAAATACTTTATAATATAAAGAGAAGTCTTGGGTTAATTTTCAACTATTTCGAAGTGAATTTGCATTTTGACCTTAGTATTATTAGCAACTCATATTACTATAATGACCACAACTCACCACAATCGACACTAATCCCCTGGCCACCTACCATCCACCACCATCATCACTACCCATCACTACTACAATAAACACGTCACTAATGCCACCGCAAAATATAAATACAGGGTACCTGCCGCCGCATTACGCGGGTACCTGCTAGTTTTAGCAATTTGAAAAGGCGGTAGAAAAATATCTTGTTGGCGAGAATGCTAACAAGTGGCTCTTGGACTGACACGTGTCCAGTCTCGTGTGAATTTTTAATCTACCCCTATACAAAGCGATATTTACGTTGAGTTTGGAATGGTTATTTGTTTAGCTTGGTGATGATATAAAGGGTGGTTTAGGTATTTGAAGCGAGGGATATTCCCTTTTTTAAACTAAGATTTAAGATTAAAAAAAAGAAAAAAAGTTCCAATAATTCTATATTATTGTAAACTTACTTGTAAATATCATTTCAGTGATGTTGGCATTTAATCATCCACATTTTTGTTGACGTTTCTATCTCTATCTCTCTTCCGATATCTTCCATTTTCTAATTTAAAATGATCTCTTTCAAATATAAAATAAATATTTTTTTAAAATAATCAAAAATTAATCTCTCATATTTTTTATTTCGTACATATACACATTCCCAATCCCTTTAACATACCAAACATACATTAATACTATTTGTAACACTCTTATCTATAATATTGTGAGTTTTGTCCTATTGAAGAACAATTTTGTTCTGTTCTACACCCACACATATACTTTCACATAATTACTCCTAGAATGAAAAGTTCTTATGGGATGTGTTGTATTTGTGGCTCCAAAATGCATTTTTTTGTTGAACATTTCAAACATCGGGTAAGATGTATTCAAATTCTTAAATTTTATTTAAAACAAATCAAATTATAATTCAAACAACACAGTTTTTCTTCTCATATAAGAAACACAAGACTTATTAATTAAAATATTATAGCTTAATTAGAAAAACAGAAATATTAAAAATATATATTTGCTTGTCAACCAACGATGATGGGTACAAACATATAATACCCACAGAAATTTCATCACAATTGAAAGAATCTAAAGATTGTTCTTGGTGCAAATTCAAATATAGTACCCCGGGTAAAGTAGTAGTCAATAACCACCACCACCAACCACCAACATTTTACTTGACTAAATCGGATTATATTCACTTTTTGCCATACATCGACTCCACCTTCCCATCATTCCCACCAAGTAACAAATACTTATCTTTTCTAGTCAAGTTGGTGCATTCAAATCCCAAAACACCACCCAACACTTTTTGCACGTGATTCGCCACCTCAATTGAAGTTTTCCCTCCACCTTTAACCGTCATCTCCTCAGGCAAACGTTCAAGAAACGTGATCTCGTAAGTAGGATTCGGGGTTCATAAAGTAAAAATACGGGTCCCAAAATTTAACACTTTGTACCATTAAACATATTCTGTTTAAGGTTCATAGCCACAGGAACAATCCTATCACTTAATTCAGCAAACAACGCACTGAACCGTAACAAGAAAGGCTCACGACAAGTGGTCCCTTCCGGGCAGACCACTAGGTCACCTTTCTGAAGCAGTTCTTTAATCCGGGCAGCATCTGCTTCTCGGTCACGGGCAATTGCTGGAATTGGAGACATGAATCTGGAGAGTTTGCTTACACTGTAAGTAACACAAAATGGTTTTCTTCCAAGTGCAATTGCTATGATTATTGGGTCAAGAGCTGTACGGTGGTTGCATACGTATAGGTTTCCAGGGGTCCCGGGTGATGGGGCGGGTGGTGGGGACCCACGGATCACGAGCTTGATTCCAAGCATACCATAGGTGTACCGTACAATTCGTTCAGGTAATGGGAGATTGAAGTAAACACGGATAAGAGATAAAATGAACCCGAACGGTAACCAGATGTAGGTGATCAAAGCGTTAAACGGGTCGGGTCGCTGGACTAGGCGGCCATCATGGAAGATCAAACGGGTTTTAAGACGATCTCGTGATACTATAGTTGCTGATTTGTCTTTTGGCACCATAAATCCTTCCTGTAATTTGCAAAACCTTTTAATTATATTAAACAATTTGGACTTATAGAAGTCAACATAAATAAGTAATGAAAAAAGGTTTTATGTCAAAGGGACTACCACGTGGATTCTGCAAAGGGGCATTGTAGTGGACCTAGCCCCTAGGGGCTATTTAAAATACATCTTACAATCGTCTTAAATTCCCTCATTATTACTATATTATAAAGCATTTATCACTTCCATAAATATCAAGGCTGAAAATTCAGCCAAGACACTTGCTAATTATGGACGTTATTAATTTTATTAAAAAAAGACCAGTCAGGTTTCGAACCCTCGACGTAAGGGTTATAAACACATAAACCAAACCAGTTGATCTACAGAGGGGATCTGTCAATTTAACTAAACCTCCTTCTATTAAACAAATCGGATGGACGATCTGTTAATTAGCAAGCCTGCGTGATTGGTCCATTAGGCGGCAATGTGCTAAACGAAGTCGTCCATTAAGTCGCCTTACCTGCACCCCCTCAATTCAGTATACGAGAAGGCCGACAGTCACCTCCTCAATTCCTTCATCTCTCTCCCCTAGCCTCCTCGATTCTACAATTACATCGGTTGCTTAAATCATGTCTGTCCTTCTACAAACGGCTCCTCGACTCCTTAAAGCTTGCATCGAAACCTCACCTTATAAATGCAGCCATCGGCCGAATACATATCTACAATTCCATACGATTCGAATTTGCGGTATGTAATACTGTTTTTTTCATGCTGTTTCTGTTAAGAGATGAATTTTCATGATGTTTCTTTCGAATCTTATGTGTTAATATATTGTATTTCTAATTTCTGTTAATATAAGAATCTGTAATTGTGATTTATTTGTTATCAAGTTGAGGTTTTATATGGTTGTTAATGGTTACCCAAATGCGGAATTCTTTGGTAATGTTGTTCTATGATTTTTTATTCATAGTTATTTTTTTGTGGTTTGTAAATGCAGATGAGAGTATGAGAGAACTATCTTTGGTTGATAGAGCAATTATTGCAACTATGTCAACCTAATGAGGTTTAACCATGGGTTCTTCCCTGTAGATCATGCCACATTGCAGTACCTTGTAGATCTTATCAAGTTGATCTAACTGAGGTTGAACCATGTATTTCGGGCCCAAAACGGTATGTTTGTCCATCCGACAACGACATTAGGCTTCTGGTTCCGCATGAGAAAGTTGATTTTGTTCTAATTCTTGGTGGTGATGGAACCGTGCTTTGGGTATGTGCTTCCATTTTTAATTTTTTAGTTTTTAATTGTTTCAATATTATGTTTTGTCAAAAGTTAATTGAGATGCCATGTCATTCTGAGTGTACCAGTACTTTTTCATGTAATAGATGTGATTTCATAATTTTTGGTGTTTCCATATGTGGAAAATTACCATTGTTTTATAATTTTTATGCTATGCAGGCTCCAACAATATTTAAAGGCCCGTTCCTCCAATTGTGCCATTTTCTATGTGTTTTGTGTGAGTTTTTTTACTCCAATTCCTATCTTTATTTTTTCTTTAAAGGTTATTTCTGAGTCTTATTTATGCATGATAAATCCAATAATCTTACTTAATAATTATGATAATAATGATTTATTTATTTACATGCGTTTACTTTTGACTATATGACCAAATATATTTGTGATTTAGTTAATAGAGATTTATGCACACAATGAGGGCTATTCAAGGATCATTGATAACATAATCGATCATCTATATGCTTCTTGGATTTAGCAGTGCATGTAGAATACTTTGACTCATGTAGAATACTTTGACAGGTATTTAATAGACGAACTGAAACAAACATTAATTTTTTCTCCAATATGTTGAATTTCTAATATGTCAAAATACTACTCACATATATAGTTTCATAGTACATAAAACGACTTATTCATCAATTATTGAAAATTTTCTATTGCTTTCATGCATTAGGCTTGTGTGGGCTTTTGCAGCCATCCTTACTGCATCTGGTTTCTTATTGGTTTCTTATTTCAGCTGCCTCATGTTAAATAAAATAAAAAAATAAAAAAAAAACCATTTGTTTGACTTTTTTTACTTCTATAAAACATATATAGGATTAAGATGCCGTTCTGGTTTCAAATGGGTACAACTATATTTAGAGCAAGTCATGTTCTTGGAAATATGAGAGCTGCTTTAGTTAAATTGTTTAATGATTATTTTATTTTAATTAAATTGTATTTTGAATATGTATTTATTATTGTTCTTTTATTCTGCACAGTCGAATGAAACGTTTTTTGTGGCTTCACGTGTTGCGGGTGCTCGACGTCCTCCAACACATGTTTAACTTTAATTTTTTACTTGCATATTTTTTGTAGATTGACATTTATATTGGTTATCCATATTGGCATGCGCCATGAAGTGTGGTAAATTTTATTTTTTGTAGGCTATCTTCTGAGTTTACTTGTGTATAGGTGATTCTGTCTCTCGGGCAAAATAATTAGCACAAGATATTACACAAGTTTTTATCATGTAAAGTTAAATTTGTTATGGTTTGTGCTTTGTAGACTTGAATAATATACATAATTGTTTTTTGTTATGTTTTGTGGTTATTCTTTTGATTTTATAATCTTAGTGGCATCAAACCATATAACTTCAATGGCTGTTTTTCATAGTGGCAAGGTGACATGATCCCGTTGGTTTACATTTTAATTGCCTTTTTTTTGCCTATTTTAAATGATCTTAAGCCCAATTTTTATATTAATTATGGTTTAGGTTTTATTTAATCTTTTTTTAAGTCACATCGTAACATCCTCATTTTGATTTGATAACAAAATAATTTCTAATGACATTTTAAGCTTGTATTATTGTCAATTCAAAATGATATGCTATAAGTTAGAAACATGTTAAAAATGTTTTGTTAATTCATCCTTTTGAATGCATTTAGTATTTTATTCAGTATTTAATTCATCCTTTCGAAACATGTTAATTCTAACCAACTAAATTACTATGACATATATTAATCACATGAGCGCGGTTATTTATATATCATATTATCTTTATTTATTATCAAGAGTAAATTACTGTTTTTGTCCCTGTGGTTTGCCCGTTTCTGCGTTTTTGTCCCTGTGGTTTTTTTTTCTGTTTTTTTGTCCCTGAGGTATGCAAAATTCCGTTTTTTTGTCCTTCCGTCCAAGTCTGTCAAAATTACACCGTTAAGTTGTCTCATGTGCCAAGCACATGAGGGCATTTTAGTCTTTTTACCATCTTTCTTCTATGTTCTTCCCCAATCTCCATCTTCTTCATCCCAATTGAAAGAAAAACCCTGATGTGTATAAACTAGTTATAAAATAATCACCTAAAATACACCTTTCCTAGATTACCACACTCTTAGGCAAGTATGACCTAATCGCGAGCAATATAGTTTAGGTAAGTAAATTCGGGTTTATTCGTCTCCACAGGGAACAATTAAGCTGATTATGTAATATAAAATTAATTAATTAAACTGAACAGATAATAAAAGAAAAGGGTTTTCATTTGGGATATCTTTATTTGCAAACTGAATAATAAAACTAAAATTTGTTGTTTAAAATAAACAATTGATCGAAAATGACGAAGAAGTGTTTCAATATTAAGGAGTATATTCACTATGACTCGAATCCGTCTAGGTATAGGTTTGGTCTTAAAGTACCGATTTAATTCATGTTCTAGGAGTTTAAGGAACTAGATTTCTCTCAAAACCTTACAATGAATCTAATGTGATCTCTAGGAATTTCTTCTCAGGAAATCTATTTAAATCCACACTCCTGCTTATTTCTTCTAACTAGGCCCGGCTTTCCGAGACCTTCTAATCCTAGGAATTTCTTCTCTAAAGATCAGACTTTTAGTTTCACCTAAGTTATTGGTATCAAATCTCGGACCCCTATTTCTAGTGAGTCGCTGACCAGGTCAAGAGTATGAAAAGTCAGGGGAATTACTAGATCAATTCAATGTTGTCAATATTTAGCCAATCAAGTAATAAACAGATTCAACAATGCAAAATTAGAGGTTTAACAAAAAGGTTCTTTGTTAAAAATATAAGTATTCAAACATTCATCATCAAATCCTAAGAATATCCAAACCTAAAACCCTAACTTCATCTAATCATAGCGAATATAAGATGATTAGCACATAGACATGCTAAGAATCATCAAACAAACGTAAAGAAATGTAAACATAAACATAATGATAATCAAAAGTGATAGAAAACCAATGTTTAAGCCTTGAAATCTTGATCTTGAGTGCTCCTTTGGTATTTTTCGGCTGCCTTTCGGAATTTAGGTCAAAAAGTCCTTGAATCAGATCTGCAAATTCGCTTAAATAGGTGTCAGATCGCACAAAATCGCGTCGCTAAGTGCTCGATAGCGTCGCGATTTTCGAATCCCGCCATTTTTCGCGCCGCTATCTACAAGATAGCGGCGCTATCTCCTCTTTGTGACATCAAACAGCGACTCATTTTAGCATTTTGGACTGAAATAGCGACGGAGATAGCGACATATATAGCGGCGCTATCCATAGATAGCGGCGCTATCTCTTGAATTTCTGCATTTCTTCATTTCTTGAATCGTTTTGACCCGTTTTTGTTACTTTTTCTTCTATAGCCTGAAAAACATAATGGAAACTACAATTTGAGTGATAACATCATATTCTAATCGATAAACACATATAAAAATAGGTATATTGGCAGATAAAAGTATGTATAAATCTGCCAATATCAACATGCCCACACTTGAACTTTGATTGTCCTCAAGCAAATCATCATAAAAAATTATTCAATCCGATAGATAAATTATACTGTGACACGTAATCTCAAATTATTCAAAGAACATAACAATTTTTTCAGAACCTAGTCCATTTAGCAGTTAAAATTTTCCACTATATTTTATGCCCAAGTTTGTGTAAGAAATTTAGCTAACTTTTCATAAATCTAATCAAATTTTTAACTATGCTAAGTATACTACTTTTAACTTAGATCCTCATTCATTCTTGCATAACCTATAAACACCATCTTTATGAAAATTACCCAATTAGTTAGGTTAAAAGAAGAAAAATTAGTTTATTTATTCATTTCACAGCTTAATTGCTCTATTTCTTCATGCTTTGCATGTTTATTTATTTTATTTGATTTTTCATTTCTTTTATTACATGCTTTGCACGTTTATTAATTTATTTACTTATTTTGTTTGGAAGAGAGAACCACAACTTTCATTGAGCACCCGCGTAAAAGACTTTCAGCCAACATATCCAGATCAGTTGACCTTAGTATGCTAGGTTTAAAGGACCCCGCGAGCTTACTTGTCGGGAACCCAAGGTCGGCTAATTATTCTCCCTAAGTATTTAATTTTGTATTTATTCAAGAATCGATTCGAACCTCAGCTTACATTGTGAACCCGCGTAAAAGACTTTCGACCAACATGTCCAGATCAGTTGACCTTAGAATGCTAGGTTTGAAGGACCCCTCGGGCGTACTTGTCGGGAGCACAAGGCCGGATGAATATTCTCACCGATTCTCAAATTTTTCTATTGTATTATTATTTAGCAATTTGTTTACGTAAACTAAAGGCTCTTAATCCAACCTAATGTCATCGGGAGCTAGCTTTGCTAATCTTAATTTTCTAAAAGGCAATTTTTATCGGCTTACAAGATATTTCAAATTTTCCAAATTAGGAAGTGGTTTACTTAACGAGTTAAAAAGATCATTAGATCGGCGAAAAGCCACAAAAATTGACACATAAAAGCTAGGAAAAATTTTGCCCTTTAAAGTGAACTCTATTGTCCAAAAATTGTTTTCTAAGGTTGAGATGTGTCTAAAAAAAATTTCTGATTAAACTGATTTTTTCGTGTTTTTAGATGATTTACTAAAAGATACAACAAGTGGTGGATACCACTCCCCATGCCCACACTTAAAACGTTGCATTGCCCTCAATGCAACAAAAAAAAATTAAAATAAAATTAAAACCAAAAGTTAAAAGCAAAAGGGAACGGTACTCCCTGAGGGTATTTTGATATTTGTGTGTGTCAAGTATTGTTATCATCCCAAAAGCATGATCCATTTTCCGAGCATTTCCATCCAGTTCCTCAGCTCATCACATTCTATCAGACATAACTAAAACCAACACTAGCATAAAAAGATAAAATAGTTCCAACAAACATAATCCAAAAGACAAAGGTACGAAAGTGATGCTAAAAGGAAATAATCCAAAAGTACAACCAAATCGAAGATAGTTTAAAAGTCAAACAGGAAGCTCAATGATCACGTCCATCGCGGGGCGACGTCGGGTCATATTGTTGAAACCAGGCATCATATGTCGAGTAGGGCGGCGGAGCTGGTGAAGTCGGGCCCCAGTAGGGTAGTGGGACTTGAGCCTCGGCTGGTGCTGCGGTAGCTTGCCAAGGATGGTATGACTGGGCTCGTTCGACCTGATAGTAATTTCTTTGAAGTTGCAAGTTCATACCCTCCATGTATGTCCGCATCCCACCAAAATCAGTCCTCAAACCTGCAAGTTGCAAGTTCATACCCTCCATGTCTGTCCGCATCCCACCAAAATCAGTCCTCAAACCTGCCATATCAACCTGCAAGGCATGAACATCAGCATATAAAGTATGATACGGGTCAGATGATGAGGGACCCGAGCCGGAGCCAGATGCTCCGGGGTGCCCGTGACCATGATCGAGGATTGGTGGCTCAAAATCGGCCATCTCAACGTCTTCCGGTACTTGTGGTTGTGGCCGTCGCCTTCTTTCTTGCCTTGGTTGTTGCGGTTGTTGTGGTTGCACAACTCTCCCCCCAGTTTGAGTGGCTGGGTTATCTTCCCATGCAAATCGGCCTGCTTCCAACCCGGGTATTGCCTCTCTAAGTACCCCCATTCCCCCTAGTTGGTGAATATCTAAAAATTCTATCTCTTTCTTTGTCAATGTCTTTGTCACCCGCGGTGTGAGAGTGACTGCTGCTTTTACCAGACGTGTAATGTAACGACCGAGATTTTGTAAATAAATAAATTGTACAAAAATATGATAAATAAGGATAATTCATTTCAGAACCGTAGGAATTGGTTTCGGGTCATTTGGACATCGTATGAGGAAGTTATGGGCGAAACCGGGTCGAGCCAAGGACCGAAAGGTGCAGCCCTGCTGCAAGGGGAAAGTTCACGGCGTGAACTTTTGTTCACGGCCGTGAAGTAGCGACAGGGAGTTGGGCATGTTGGCGCGAACTACTTCCCGACCAGTTACCGATCGCGAAGTGCCAGACACGCGAAGTTCGCGTCGCGAACTTATGATAGCGATCGCGAACTCTGGAGCTCTGTGTATATAACGAATTTGAGGCTAGGGTTTAGACACCTACACCCCTAAAACCCTACCAGCCGTTTTTAGAGAGAGAGAGCTCGTTTTTGCTGTTCTTGGGCTTGAATCTTCATCAATCTTGGAGATTTCTTCATCAAAGGTAAGGATTCTTGATTATTTTACTTACCTACCTTAGTTTCAAGCTTTTCATGGGTATCAATGGTGGTTTTGGGAACCAACCACATCATCTTTGGGGAAGATGATCTATCATGAGTGTAAAACACTCATGGTGAGCTTGTAATCAATGTGTACAAGCTAGATTTCAGTCTTATGAATAGAAATCTTGAACTAGGGTTTGAGATTTCCACCAAGTGGTATGAACTTGGTGGTTGGGAATGTTAAAATGGATTAACTAGTAGTTAGTTATGGTTTATGACTAGATTTGTGATGATTTTGATAATAGGTCAAGAAGGACTTGGGATTGAAAGTACTTCCTTGTTTTGGAAGTAGAGATTGTGTTGATTTACACAAGTATTGGATAGCATTGCCAAGGTGAGTACATGTGATCTTTTATGAGTACATAGGAAAATGATTTCAATGACTAAAATGATTTAAAAGAGTCTTTATTGAATAAACGTTTTGATAAAGAAATTGATTGTAATGTTTATATGCCATGAAATGATTTGTGACATTGACCCGTTAAATTGATGATTGAATTGGAGTTAAGGCTCATGTTGATGACCAATTATGTGTTAGTCAAATTATCCGGAAACGATAACCCATTCGTGGGGGAGTAGAGATTACTACTTGGGGCGGTACCTCCCTGCGCAAGAGTAGTACATCTAAGTGAACGATAACCCGAAATTCGGGGGACTATGATAACCCGATAAAAAGGGGGATTACGATAACCCGCGAGACGGGGGAGTGACGATCTCGGTAAGTTTGGGAGAACCCCAATTACCATAAGATCTTTTGATGATAACCCACATCGGGGGAGTTGCTTCGGGGTGACCCGTCGCGTATGTGTGAGCTTAGGGCAAGCTCGAGATTATGTTGGACTTATGTGCAATTTGATAAATACTCTAATATTATTATTTAATTGCATTTGATTATGACCGGGTCTAAAACCCATGTTTCTCACGAGACAATTTTTGTCTCACGTACTACGTTTTCTTTTATGTCTATGTACTCAGGTTCGGGAGCTAAGGATTAGGCGGCCCGTAGTATTAGCATTGGATGATTAAGCTCGGTGTACCATTTGATTCCCTAAGACTTAGTTTTGATATTATTGTAACACCGATTTTTGGCACTTGTAATCATTCAAATGTTTTATTCAAACCATAACTTGGTTATTGTGGATTTTAGCTATTAAATTTACTTATTCAAAGTTTTAAATTGTTTTGAAAAATTGGTGTGTTACAACTTGGTATCAGAGCCTTAGTCTAAGTGAATTAGGTTGGTTACCCACCCTAGACTTAGACTTTGCTTTTGGGACATTATGTTCTATAGGAAGTTAGGTTGACCTTTAAGAGCTAGGGTTGACCATCGAGGGAATTGTTTTATATCGAGCTATTCTTATGTCTAATTTTGACTTTTTAGCCAACTTATTGGATTCTAATTGGGTTGACATCTTATTATAGTAAGATGGCTAGAACAAGAAGTGGTCGATTGTTGGATGAGGAGCGAGCTTCGAATTTGAATCAAGACGGGAATGGTTTGGCCAACTCGGGTATCGGGAATAACCATACTCCGGTAACAATGGAGGCCATTCAATCCATGCTCACTAATATGAGAAATGTGATGCAACAGGATGTTAACCGGATCATAAACGATCGGTTGAACTTGGGAGGTGATGATGATGAAAGGGAGGAAGAGGAACGACTTTTTGAGGAAGAGAGGGAGGAAGGTGAAGATTCCCCTCAACTCACTAAGACCAAGTCAACGGGGAACACCAACACGACCGCGAAATCCTCCAATGGGGAAAGTGGTGAAGAGAGAAAGATTGAACGTGAAGGATGTTCTTACAAAACGTTCCTTGCTTGCCGTCCCGACTTCTATCTCGGGAGTACGGAACCGAAAGTGACGGTTCAATGGATTCGAGAGACGGAACGTGTGCTTGAGAGTAGCAAGTGCAAAGAGGAAGACATGGTGACTTATGCCTCACGTTTGTTCAAAGATGATGCTCTTACATGGTGGGACACCGTGTATGAGACCTTGGGAAAGAAAGCCATTTACAAGATGTCGTGGGATGAGTTCACTAGAAGACTCAAGGAGAAGTATTGTCCCGAGAGGGAATTGGAAGAGTTGTTGGAAGAGTTCTTGCACTTCAAGAAAGGCAATTTGACCTTGGATGAGTATACCAAGAAGTTCACGGGTTATCTCCCGTTTGTGTCAAGTACTTACCCAACCGAACGTAGTCGTGTGGTTCGGTTTGCTAATGGGTTACCATGGGAGTATGAACTTGAAGTGAAAAGGGCGACAACCCTTGATGAAGCGATCAATGTCGCCCGAAGTGTGGAGAAAGTTAGTAAGAGAAGAGTTCAAGAGAGGTCGGTAGGGAACGAGAAGAGAAAGTTTGAGACTTATTCGGGCCCGTCAAAGAAAGGAAGATTTACCCCAAGTGGGTCAAAGCAAGGAAGTGGTGGCGGCTATGCAAGATGTGTGAAGTGTGGCAAGACTCACCAAGGAGAATGTAAGCTTGAATCGGGAAGTTGTTTTAAATGTGGGAAGTTTGGCCACAAGGCTAGAGATTGTAAGGCCAAGAGCCTAGATGAGATTGAATGTTTCTCATGTCATGAGAAGGGGCATTATAGCAATGTTTGCCCGAAAAAAGGGACCGAAACATTGGTGTCAACCGCCCACAAGAAACCGGAGCCGTCGAAGGTCAAAGGTCGTGCCTTCCAACTCACACGTGAAGAAGCCAAGGAGACTCATGATGTCGTCTCAGGTACCTTGTTCATAAACTCCATACCCACTTATGTGTTGATTGATTCGGGTTCTACTTATTCTTTCGTGTCTCATGAATTTGGTGCTAAGTTTAAGGTTCCACTAGAATTACTTGATGAATTGTATGAAATAGAAGTAGCCGATGGGAAAACCTCTATGGTTCAACATGTCTATAGGAATTGTGAGTTAGAAATCGATAACAAGAAGTTTAAGGTTGATTTGATGCCGATGGGAATTAAGGCTTTTGATGTAATTATTGGGATGGATTGGTTGGGAATCCACCAAGCCAAGATTTTATGTGGAAGGAAATTAGTGTCGATTAAATCTCCCGAAAATGAAAAAGTGTACATTTATGGGGAAAAGAGGCATCGTATGCCAAACTTGTTAACCGCAATTAAGGCAAGAAAATGTTTAGCGAAAGGGTGTGCATCATTTATAGCCTATGTCCTTGATGGAAGAAAAGAAAAGAAGTCGGTTGAAAATGTGAAGATTATTCGAGACTTTCCCGAAGTTTTTCCCGATGACTTACCCGGTTTGCCACCGGAGAGACAAGTCGAGTTTCGTATTGATTTAGTCCCGGGGGCGACGCCAATTGCCCGAGCCCCGTATCGTCTAGCTCCCACCGAAATGAGAGAGTTGATGGCTCAACTTCAAGATTTGCTTGATAAGGGTTTTATCCGTCCTAGTTCGTCACCATGGGGTGCACCGGTTTTATTTGTGAAGAAGAAGGATGGTTCCATGAGAATGTGTATCGATTACCGAGAGCTAAATAAGATGACAATTAAGAACCGATATCCTTTGCCAAGGATAGATGATTTATTTGATCAACTTCAAGGAGCCGATTATTTCTCTAAGATTGATTTGAGATCGGGTTACCATCAAGTTCGTGTCAAAGAAGGTGATACCGAGAAGACGGCTTTTAGGACCCGTTATGGTCATTATGAATTTCTAGTTATGCCATTCGGTTTGACGAACGCCCCGGCTATTTTTATGGATCTCATGAATAGGGTTTGTAAACCTTTTCTCGATAAATTTCTCATAGTATTTATTGATGATATTCTTATTTTCTCCAAAACCGAAGAAGAACATGAAGACCATTTGAGGCAAACTCTAGAAGTGTTGAAACGGGAAAAATTGTATGCTAAATTCTCCAAGTGTGAATTTTGGTTGCGGGAAGTGCAATTTCTTGGTCATGTAGTATCTCGAAGCGGGATAAAAGTTGACCCGTCTAAGATTGAAGCGGTGAAGAATTGGGAAGCACCGAAAACTCCAACCGAAGTTAGAAGTTTTCTTGGGCTAGCCGGTTATTACCGAAGGTTTATTGAAGATTTTTCTCGAGTGGCGGTGCCACTCACTAGGCTAACGAGAAAAGATGTGAAGTTTGATTGGGGGGAAAAGCAAGAAAATGCTTTTGCCTTGTTGAAGGAGAAGTTGTGCAACGCACCGATTCTCGCTCTACCCGATGGTATGGAAGATTTTGTAGTGTATAGTGACGCCTCGAATAAAGGTCTCGGTTGTGTTTTGATGCAAAGAGGGAAAGTGATAGCTTATGCCTCAAGACAATTAAAGAATGCGGAAGAAAGGTATACAACACATGATTTGGAGTTGGCGGCGATTATTTTCGCCTTAAAGATTTGGAGGCATTACTTATATGGCACAAGGTGTATCTTGTACACGGATCACAAAAGTCTCAAGTATGTGTTTACACAAAAAGACTTGAATATGAGGCAAAGAAGGTGGATTGAATTGATTAGTGATTATGATTGTGAAATCGTCTATCACGAGGGGAAGGCCAATGTGGTAGCCGATGCCTTGAGTAGAAAAGTTCATGAAAAACCGGTTAAAGCTAAGTTAATGCGGATTGATGTAGTATCTAGTTTCATTGAAAGTATAAAAACCGCACAATTAGAAGTGATGGGAAAGGACGAGTATAGACAAGAGAGATTGGGAAAGAACCAAGTGTTTGAGGAAAATGGTCAAGGGTTGAAAACCGTGAATGGTCGAATTTGGGTCCCGAAATTCGGTGGAAACCGAAAAGTGTTGTTGAATGATGCTCACAAGTCTAAGTATTCGATTCATCCCGGAAGTACAAAGACTTATCAAGACTTGAAGAAAATTTATTGGTGGCCCGGGATGAAGTCGAGGGTAGCAAAGTTCATATCAAAATGTGCCACGTGTGCACAAGTGAAAGCCGAGCACCAAGTGCCTTATGGTGTTGCACAATCGTTGCAAGTGCCGGCCGGGAAATGGAATGACATCACAATGGATTTCATTGTTGGCCTTCCAAAGACGAGTAGGAATCATGACGCCATTTGGGTGATTGTTGATAGGTTAACGAAAAGTGCGTTATTCCTAGCTATTAGGGAGACCATGCCACTTGAGAAATTGGCAAAATTGTATGTTGATGAGGTTGTTCGGTTGCACGGGGTACCATTGTCAATTGTGTCCGATCGGGATGCAAGGTTTACCTCGAGGTTTTGGAGATCTCTCCAACAAGAATTAGGAACAAAGTTGAGATTGAGCACGGCTTACCATCCGCAAACCGATGGTCAGAGTGAAAGGACGATCCAAACGGTCGAAGATATGTTGAGGTCGTGTGTTTTGGATTTTGGTGGTAAATGGGATGAACATTTACCGTTAGTTGAATTTTCGTATAATAATAGTTATCACTCGACCATTAAGATGCCACCGTTTGAGGCTTTATATGGGAGGAAATGTAGGACGCCTTCTTGTTGGTTAGAGGCGGGTGAGACGAGACTCACGGGTCCCGAAATTGTAAAAATAACAAATGAGAAAATTGGAATAATTCAAAGGAATATGAAAGTGGCACAAGATCGCCAAAAGAGTTATTCGGGTTTGAAGAAGCGACCTTATGATTTAAATGTCGGGGATATGGTGATGTTGAAGGTGTCGCCTTGGAAAGGCGTGATGAGGTTTGGTAAGAAGGGCAAGTTGAGCCCAAGATATGTTGGCCCATTTAAGATTTTGAAACGGGTCGGTTTGCAAGCATTCAAGTTAGAACTTCCACCCGAGTTGCAAGGTGTCCATGACACCTTCCATGTTAGTAATTTGAAGAAATTCTTGGGTGAAGTGGAGAATATTATCCCACTTCAAGATTTGCGGGTCGATGCACCCAACCGATTGATTGAAGAACCCGAGGCCATATTGGAGGCCCAAACAAAGAAATTGAGGAACAAAGAGATTGAGCTAGTGTTGGTCAAGTGGAAACATTCCCTTGGGCCAAATTTGACTTGGGAAGTCAAAGATGAGATTAAGAAACGCTACCCAAACTTGGTTGATTATGATGCGATTCCGAGGACGGAATCCTCTTAAGGGGTAGATAGTTGTAACGACCGAGATTTTGTAAATAAATAAATTGTACAAAAATATGATAAATAAGGATAATTCATTTCAGAACCGTAGGAATTGGTTTCGGGTCATTTGGACATCGTATGAGGAAGTTATGGGCGAAACCGGGTCGAGCCAAGGACCGAAAGGTGCAGCCCTGCTGCAAGGGGAAAGTTCACGGCGTGAACTTTTGTTCACGGCCGTGAAGTAGCGACAGGGAGTTGGGCATGTTGGCGCGAACTACTTCCCGACCAGTTACCGATCGCGAAGTGCCAGACACGCGAAGTTCGCGTCGCGAACTTATGATAGCGATCGCGAACTCTGGAGCTCTGTGTATATAACGAATTTGAGGCTAGGGTTTAGACACCTACACCCCTAAAACCCTACCAGCCGTTTTTAGAGAGAGAGAGCTCGTTTTTGCTGTTCTTGGGCTTGAATCTTCATCAATCTTGGAGATTTCTTCATCAAAGGTAAGGATTCTTGATTATTTTACTTACCTACCTTAGTTTCAAGCTTTTCATGGGTATCAATGGTGGTTTTGGGAACCAACCACATCATCTTTGGGGAAGATGATCTATCATGAGTGTAAAACACTCATGGTGAGCTTGTAATCAATGTGTACAAGCTAGATTTCAGTCTTATGAATAGAAATCTTGAACTAGGGTTTGAGATTTCCACCAAGTGGTATGAACTTGGTGGTTGGGAATGTTAAAATGGATTAACTAGTAGTTAGTTATGGTTTATGACTAGATTTGTGATGATTTTGATAATAGGTCAAGAAGGACTTGGGATTGAAAGTACTTCCTTGTTTTGGAAGTAGAGATTGTGTTGATTTACACAAGTATTGGATAGCATTGCCAAGGTGAGTACATGTGATCTTTTATGAGTACATAGGAAAATGATTTCAATGACTAAAATGATTTAAAAGAGTCTTTATTGAATAAACGTTTTGATAAAGAAATTGATTGTAATGTTTATATGCCATGAAATGATTTGTGACATTGACCCGTTAAATTGATGATTGAATTGGAGTTAAGGCTCATGTTGATGACCAATTATGTGTTAGTCAAATTATCCGGAAACGATAACCCATTCGTGGGGGAGTAGAGATTACTACTTGGGGCGGTACCTCCCTGCGCAAGAGTAGTACATCTAAGTGAACGATAACCCGAAATTCGGGGGACTATGATAACCCGATAAAAAGGGGGATTACGATAACCCGCGAGACGGGGGAGTGACGATCTCGGTAAGTTTGGGAGAACCCCAATTACCATAAGATCTTTTGATGATAACCCACATCGGGGGAGTTGCTTCGGGGTGACCCGTCGCGTATGTGTGAGCTTAGGGCAAGCTCGAGATTATGTTGGACTTATGTGCAATTTGATAAATACTCTAATATTATTATTTAATTGCATTTGATTATGACCGGGTCTAAAACCCATGTTTCTCACGAGACAATTTTTGTCTCACGTACTACGTTTTCTTTTATGTCTATGTACTCAGGTTCGGGAGCTAAGGATTAGGCGGCCCGTAGTATTAGCATTGGATGATTAAGCTCGGTGTACCATTTGATTCCCTAAGACTTAGTTTTGATATTATTGTAACACCGATTTTTGGCACTTGTAATCATTCAAATGTTTTATTCAAACCATAACTTGGTTATTGTGGATTTTAGCTATTAAATTTACTTATTCAAAGTTTTAAATTGTTTTGAAAAATTGGTGTGTTACATGTAATGTATTGGCCTCCCGTGAAGCCACTTTTCTTCTTGTGTCCCTGTGCTGGACCATTCAAAAAGGAAGCAATAATGAGTGGAATGTTAGTAAATCGATCCCGGTTCACCAATTGGTGCAATAGCCAAACGCTATACATATTAATCTTTTCTGTCCCTTCGTTTCTTTGGCGAATGGTATTTGAGATCATCCGATATAAATATCTATGTTCACTGTTCCGGATGTGCTTGCTCTTTGATGTTCTCGGGTCAAACATGCCTACCCCGAGTTCTTCCCAAATTCGGTCAACATTCCGGGCCTCTTGATATGCTCCCCGGTTCAGATAAGGGATAAAATATGGGTTCTGTGTTTGTTCCACGGTGTAGAGACCCAAATTGATAGCAAATTGTACCAAAGAACACTTAACCCAATGGTTGGCTACCCGGTAAGTGATTGAGATGGCTTCGGGTTCATTATGAGCTTTCGTGAAATCCAGGTGATAGGTCGAGAAGAATTCGAGGACTATTTGGGGGTATATCGGTTCTCGCATCGTTAACGCCACTTCCCAAGCATTACATGTAAACACCACATCATTGTTGTTCCCGCGAACTTCGCGAATCAGGTAAGAGCGTATGGCTTCTTCCTTGCCTAAGGATCGGAGTAAGTCCCAATCGGGGGTTCGGCCCACATGAGTGTCTTTGTGCATGATATCATCTCGCGTCTCCTCGAGACGTATGCGGACCCTTTCGACTTTGATGTTGTGAAATTCCTCAAATGCATGATGATTCGCATTTTTGAGGATCAACGGAAAACCATCCCTATGCAAGACTTCTTCGTCGTCCTCAGAGGAGGAGGACGAGGATGAAGGTCGTGGCGGTGGTTGTTGCGGTGCTTGGGATGTCGAAGCCTTGGTTGAAGCCCTAGTCTTTCGCTGTTTATCACAATCAAGAAAAGAAATTTAACCATTAGAAGTGTTATTTAATCATAAAAATTGAAGATAAATAAGTAATTGATAAAGTTGACACCTTTAATTCCCATTTTCCCCATACCCACACTTAGTTGTTAAACTAAGTGTGAAGCTATGTAAAAAAAAAGATAAAAATTAATACCAATTTTCCTTACCCACACTTAGTTGTTAAACTAAGTGTGAAATTATGCAACACTAATAATAATTGTTTCAATAAATACAAATCAGAAGTTCTTGTATGTTAGTGATGTTTTTTTTTTTTTTTTTTGTAAGAAAAACTTGAACTCAATTGCAAAATTGTAACCACAATGCGAAAATTTAACAAGTAATTCTATTATATATCGAAATTGAACTCATTAACACAATGTAGATAATCAAACAAGCAAAACATAAGCAATTTTCGGATTTTGAACAAGAACTTGCCCTAGTTCATAGATTTTCTCCTTAAAAAAATGAAATCAACCCTAAAAATTCGAGATTTGTACTAGGGTTTTGCACCAAATCAACTAACTAGCAACCTATGGCTTAGAACTAGCAAGAATCACCATCAATTTCGAAAATATGAGCACAAATTCAGAATTTTCGGACTTAGCATAAACTCCCACCAAAACCTAAGATTTAAACCCTAAACCATGGATTTTTTGAAGAAAAGATGTGTATACTAACCTTAGTAGCCATGGAATTGAAGATTGATGGAAGAAAACGGGAGATTTGGGACGGAATTGGGTGATTTTGGGTGGGGATCGGCGAAAATCTGCGCAGAAGGAGGGAGAAGGGGTCGCGATCTGCAGAGAAGGAAGATAGCGCACGGTTTTATACCCGCTGGAGATAGCGCCGCTATCTCCAGGATCGCGGCGCGATTTTAGGCGGGATCGGCTGGGTTGACTCGGTTCCGAGATAGCGGAACGCTATCTTTCGACTGGTCGCTATTTCGACCTGCTGTTTGCTTCCGGATTTGGTAGATAGCGCAGCTATCAAAGATAGCTGCTATCTCGAGATTTTTATATATATATATATATATATATATATTTTTTTTTTTTTTATTATTATTTTTTTTTTTTATACGCGGAATGGAAAGGGAAAACAACTAAACACGGGTTGCCTCCTGAGAAGCGCTTCATGGATTTACGAGTCTAGAGCTTGACTCGGTGTTGCTCTTTTTACTTCTTTTCGCCCATCATGGCGAAATGCACTTCCTCCGTCTCGGTTACGCCTTCATTCTCGTCTTCATGATAAAGCTTCAAGTGATGTCCGTTGACACTAAAATGACCGTTTTCGGTGACGAGGTCTACGTATCCCGATGGATGTTGTTTTAGAACGGTATAGGGGCCCACCCATTTGGATTTAAGTTTTCCCGGTGAAAACTTATATCGGGATTGATAAATGAGGACCTTGTCACCCGGTTGGAAGCATTTTCGAGTTTTCAACTTTTTATCGTGCAAATATTTGCTTCTCTCTTTATAGATTCGGGAGTTTTCGTATGCTTCAAAACGGTGTTCATCGAGAAGATTGAGTTGATGATTACGTTCGGTCCCGGTGGGAACGATACTCATGTCACACTCTTTGATAGCCCAATAGGCTTTGTGTTCGATCTCGAATGGAAGGTGACATGCTTTCCCGTAAATCATCCGATAAGGAGTATGGCCGATAGGAGTTTTGTATGCGGTACGGAATGCCCAAAGAGCATCTTCAAGTCGTTGAGACCATAACTTGGGATTTTTCTCAATGGTTTTCTCGAGAATTCTTTTTAAGGCCCGATTAGTGTTCTCGACTTGACCACTAGTTTGTGGATGATACGCGGTCGAGAAACGATGGTGGACACCGTATCGTTGGAGAGTTTTCTCCATAAGATGGTTGGCAAAATGTGTGCCACGATCACTAATCAGCGCCCTCGGGCAACCGAACCGGCAGAAAAGAGATTTCAGAAAATTGATTACGACTCGAGCATCGTTAGTTGGAAGAGCTTTTGCCTCAGCCCATTTGGAGACGTAATCAACAGCAACAAGGATATATTTGTTACCTTGGGAGCTTGGAAACGGACCCATGAAGTCAATGCCCCAAATATCGAAAACCTCACAAACTTGGATACCATGTTGTGGCATTTCATCCCGTTTGGATATGCTTCCGGTTCGTTGACATGCATCACAAGTTTTGACCAAATCATGTGCATCTTTAAAGATCGTTGGCCAATAGAAACCCGCATCAAGAACTTTCCGGGCGGTGTAGTTTGGACCGAAATGTCCACCGGTGGGGCCTTTATGACATTGGTTGAGAATGTCATGGGCTTCATCACCGGAAACACACCGTCTATGCATCAAATCGGGACCGACCCGGAAAAGATGTGGAGCATCCCAATGGTAATGTTTTAGATCCGAAAAGAATTTACCTTTTTGTTGATGGGTCATTCCTTTAACAAGGACACCCGCCGCTAAATAATTTGCGAAATCAGCGAACCACGGGTCGTTGGTGTCTTGTAAAGCATTGACCGCTTCGATAAATTCATCGGGAAATGTATCATGAACCCCGTCTTCATTGCACTCCTCAAGGTGAGGGTTCTCTAATCGGGATAGATGATCCGCCGCAAGATTTTCTGCACCTTTTTTATCTTTTATCTCGATGTCGAATTCTTGTAGGAGAAGAATCCAACGAATGAGACGCGGTTTTGCATCTTGCTTGGCGAAAAGATATTTCAATGCTGAGTGATCCGTGTAGACAATCGTTTTGGATAAAACAAGGTACGGACGGAATTTGTCAAAGGCGAAAACCACTGCAAGGAGTTCTTTTTGAGTTGTGGTGTAATTCGCCTGAGCACCGGTGAGAGTTCGGCTCGCGTAATAAATAGGTTGGAAATGATTGTTTATACGCTGACCCAAAACTGCACCGAGTGCGAAATCACTAGCATCGCACATGAGTTCGAATGGTAACTCCCAATTGGGGGATACCATGACAGGAGCTTCTGTGAGCCGATTCTTGAGGAGATCGAAGGCTTCCACGCATTCGGGCGTGAACACAAAAGGTGTATCCTTCTCGAGAAGGTGAGTCATGGGTCGGGTTATCTTGGAAAAATCCTTGATGAACCGACGATAGAACCCCGCATGACCTAAGAAACTTCTCACAGATTTAACATTTGAAGGGGGAGGTAATTTAGAAATGACATCGATTTTTGATTTATCGACCTCGATCCCCTTCGCAGAAATTTTGTGACCTAACACGATGCCTTCGCGCACCATGAAATGACACTTTTCCCAATTAAGCACGAGATTTGATTCCTCGCACCTAATGAGAACTCGCTCTAAGCTCGAAATACATGACTCGAAGGAGTCTCCGAATACTGAGAAATCGTCCATGAAGACTTCCATACAGTCCTCGATCATGTCTTGGAAAATCGCGGTCATGCACCGCTGAAATGTTGCCGGAGCGTTGCACAAACCGAAAGGCATCCTTCGATACGCGAATGTACCGAAGGGGCACGTGAAGGTGGTCTTTTCCTGATCTTGGGGGTCGATCGGGATTTGAAAGTAGCCGGAGAAACCGTCCAAGAAACAATAGAAGTTGTTTCCGGCCAATCTCTCCAACATCTGATCGATGAAGGGTAAAGGAAAGTGATCCTTTCGGGTGGCTTCGTTGAGTCTACGGTAATCGATGCAGACTCGCCATCCCGTGACAGTACGAGTAGGAACGAGTTCGTTCTTATCATTACGCACAACTGTCATCCCCCCTTTTTTTGGGACTACTTGGACCGGACTCACCCAAGGACTATCAGAAATGGGATAGATGAGCCCTGCATCAAGTAGTTTAAGAACTTCCTTCTTCACGACTTCTTTCATATTGGGGTTTAAACGTCTTTGTCTCTGCACACTAGGTTTAATGTTTTCTTCCATTAAAATTTTATGAGTACAAAAAGAAGGGTTTAAACCCGGAATATCGGCGGTTTTCCAAGCTAGAGCTTTTTTATGATTTTTTAAAATTTTTACTAATTTTTGTTTTTCAGCAAAAGCAAGAGTAGAAGAGATTATGACAGGCAAATCAGATTCCCCTTGAAGGAATGCATACTCTAGATGGTCGGGTAATGGCTTAAGCTCGATAGATGGAGGGTCCTCAAAAGACGTTTTAATTCGAAGTTTTTGATTCGGGTCGAAATTCTCAAAAATTACTTCATTTTCTACCGAATCCTCTTCCTCAAGGTGAAGAAGTGCCTCGAGATCTGAGAGATCTTGGATGGATTCGGGAGAGTCTAGAGTGACACCCCCATAGGTGGTGATGTCATCGCAATCTAGGTTAAGAAATGATGTAATTTCCTTCTCCATGCACACATCGATGATGTCGATGAAATTGCACGTGTCATCGGAGGCAGAGGTATGCTTCATCGCTTTCTCAATGGAGAAAGTGATTCGGTCATTCCCGACACCTAGACTAAGCTGTTGCTCAGCAACCAAGATGATGGCACTGGCGGTGTTTAGAAAGGGTCTCCCTAAGATGAGAGGGACATTTGGTTCTTCAGGGATATCTAGGATAACAAAATCAGCTGGAAAGATGAACCTATCTACCTTAACCAGAACGTTTTCTGCTATTCCTACTGGGTATTTAAGAGACAGGTCTGCTAATCTGACACGCATCCTAGTCGGCCTAAGGTCTGTTATTCCCAATTTAAGAAACAGGGACAAGGGCATCAAGCTAATGCTAGCTCCTAAATCAGCTAGCGCTTTACAGGGCGGTAAATTATCTATAAGACAAGGGATAATAAAACTCCCTGGGTCACCCTTCTTTGGAGGTATGTTTGGTTGGAGAATAGCTGAGCATTCCTCGCTTAGTATTGCTGACGACACCTCCTCTGTATGCTCCTTGCTTGAAACCAAGTCCTTGATGAATTTCCCGTAATTCGGCATACCTGCTAACATGTCAACCAAAGGAACGTTAATACGCACCTGTTTAATCATCTCAACAAACTTACCATATTTTTCCTTAAGTTTTTCTTTCCTCAAACGTTGAGGAAAGGGGACCTTCGGTGTGTAAGAGTTTGTTGCATCTATTTTGGTGGACTTATGCGTCTCCTTTGGTTTTGCTTTTTCTTGCTCAGTTGGAATTTCAACCTTCCGCATAGCCTTCTCCTCTTCATCAACTGGAGTTTTCTCATTAACCTGTGTATCAAAAGAATCTTCATTAGTGTTTAATACAGGTGAACTTACCGTTTTACCACTCCTAGTGGTGATAGCTTTAATATTCTCGAATCCCCATTTAGGATTATCTTGTGTACGAGGTGGTAAACTTCCTTGAGGACGTTCTTGTAAAATTTCGGCCATCTTGCCCAAGTTTCTCTCTAAGCTTTGAATTGCTGCTTGCTGATTTCTGATGATCTGGTCTTGTTCCTCAGTTTTCTTGTCGTGCTTTTCCATAAATTTTTCAAGCATTAATTCCATTGAGGACTTGGATCCTTGACCTGCAGCATTCTCTCGAGGTGGTTGATCCGTTTGGTTATCGCGTTGGAAACCAGGGGGGTTCGAGTTTCTCGGGGGGTAGTTATTGTTTTGGTTATTGTTGTTATAACCTCTGTTGTTATTGTATCCCTGATTGTTGTTGTTGTACCCCTGATTTCCTCCCTGATAATTACCTCGGTACCCATTGTTGATGTAATTCAGTTCTTCTTCTGCAGACATCATTGGTTGATGCTGCTGGCACTCTTTCGTGAGATGTGGCCCTTTGCATATATCACATCCAACCTGTATAGCATGTAAACAACTAGTTATTTTGTCTAATTTGCGTTCAAATACCTGTTGGCTATTCTTAAGTGCAGCCACTTCATCATGTTGTCGATCATCAACTGCCTTAAGGGATGCATGATTCTGTCCGACTCGCCTGTCGGATGTCCATTCCAAGCTGTGCATCGAGATGTCTTCGAGAAGTTGATACGCTTGAGTTGAGGTTTTGTACATGAATAGTCCGCCACTTGAAGAATCGAGGAGGGAACGAGATGTGTGATCTAATCCCCTGTAGAAAATATGTACTATGTTGTTCTTCTCCAAACCGTGGTTGGGACATTTCCGTAGTAAGCTTTTCAGTCTTTCCCAGGCCTCCGTTACCTTTTCACCTGACTCCTGCATAAAAGCTAAAATATCAGTTTTAAGTTTATCAGCCTTGGCTGGTGAAAAATAACGAGTAATAAAACGGCTTCGGAGTTCATCCCAAGTCGTAATAGAGCCTGGTTCTAATGATTTAACCCATTCTTTTGCATCCCCAGCTAAGCTGAAGGGAAACAATCTCAACCTCATGGCATCAATTGTTACATCTCGTTGTTTGAACAGTTCACAAATCTCTAGAAAGTTTTCGAGATGTCTATTGGGATCACTGCATAGTCTTCCGTCAAAGTTTAGATCCCGCACCATACTGATGAATTGCCCTTTAATCTCAAAATTGATATTATTCAATTCAGGTACTAAGATAGATGGATTAGGGCCAATTGGTGCTGTTTGCCTGGTGTTCCACATGGGTTGCTCTGGTGGCGGATCTGGTGGTACTTGATCGCCCATGTCGAAAATTGGGTTCTCGATAGATTGAAAGTTGATTGACTCTAGATATTGCGCTGCTAAAACTGCTCTACGTCGCTGGCGAAGAAGTCTCTCTGGTTCAGAAAACGGTGATAACGGATCTGAATCAGAGCTACGGGTCATACACCTGCAAAACTTAAAGCAAATCGTAAAAACGCAACAGTTTAACAACTTCAATTTAACCAGACAAATAATAAAAACGATTAAAATAACTTGTTTAGAAATAGATCTCTAGACAAGGATCGATCAACCAATTAATTCTAAATTAATAATACGCAACTGTTCCCCGGCAGCGGCGCCAAAAACTTGATGTGTATAAACTAGTTATAAAATAATCACCTAAAATACACCTTTCCTAGATTACCACACTCTTAGGCAAGTATGACCTAATCGCGAGCAATATAGTTTAGGTAAGTAAATTCGGGTTTATTCGTCTCCACAGGGAACAATTAAGCTGATTATGTAATATAAAATTAATTAATTAAACTGAACAGATAATAAAAGAAAAGGGTTTTCATTTGGGATATCTTTATTTGCAAACTGAATAATAAAACTAAAATTTGTTGTTTAAAATAAACAATTGATCGAAAATGACGAAGAAGTGTTTCAATATTAAGGAGTATATTCACTATGACTCGAATCCGTCTAGGTATAGGTTTGGTCTTAAAGTACCGATTTAATTCATGTTCTAGGAGTTTAAGGAACTAGATTTCTCTCAAAACCTTACAATGAATCTAATGTGATCTCTAGGAATTTCTTCTCAGGAAATCTATTTAAATCCACACTCCTGCTTATTTCTTCTAACTAGGCCCGGCTTTCCGAGACCTTCTAATCCTAGGAATTTCTTCTCTAAAGATCAGACTTTTAGTTTCACCTAAGTTATTGGTATCAAATCTCGGACCCCTATTTCTAGTGAGTCGCTGACCAGGTCAAGAGTATGAAAAGTCAGGGGAATTACTAGATCAATTCAATGTTGTCAATATTTAGCCAATCAAGTAATAAACAGATTCAACAATGCAAAATTAGAGGTTTAACAAAAAGGTTCTTTGTTAAAAATATAAGTATTCAAACATTCATCATCAAATCCTAAGAATATCCAAACCTAAAACCCTAACTTCATCTAATCATAGCGAATATAAGATGATTAGCACATAGACATGCTAAGAATCATCAAACAAACGTAAAGAAATGTAAACATAAACATAATGATAATCAAAAGTGATAGAAAACCAATGTTTAAGCCTTGAAATCTTGATCTTGAGTGCTCCTTTGGTATTTTTCGGCTGCCTTTCGGAATTTAGGTCAAAAAGTCCTTGAATCAGATTTGCAAATTCGCTTAAATAGGTGTCAGATCGCACAAAATCGCGTCGCTAAGTGCTCGATAGCGTCGCGATTTTCGAATCCCGCCATTTTTCGCGCCGCTATCTACAAGATAGCGGCGCTATCTCCTCTTTGTGACATCAAACAGCGACTCATTTTAGCGTTTTGTACTGAAATAGCGACGGAGATAGCGACATATATAGCGGCGCTATCCATAGATAGCGGCGCTATCTCTTGAATTTCTGCATTTCTTCATTTCTTGAATCGTTTTGACCCGTTTTTGTTACTTTTTCTTCTATAGCCTGAAAAACATAATGGAAACTACAATTTGAGTGATAACATCATATTCTAATCGATAAACACATATAAAAATAGGTATATTGGCAGATAAAAGTATGTATAAATCTGCCAATATCAAACCCTAATTATAAAATCAAAACTCAAAATACCGAATGCAATAATTCCCCACTTTCGCCCCCTTCACTCCCATCTGTAATTAAGAAATTTAGCATGAATGTTGCTGAAATTAAGAACATAAAGGAATCAGGTCAATAGATTAAAGATTAAATCACAATAACCCTAATTGACTAATTCTCAAATTGTGTATGAAACAAGTTTGTTTTTTTCTGCAAAAAGTCAATTCTAATTTCTAAATTTGAACCAATTTCAATTAAATTCAAAGTCGTGCAATCGAATTCAAGAATAGAATAAACCCGGACCTATATTGTTCGATTCTTCAACAGCCCAGAAAAATTATAATTAACAAATTTTGAATTAATCAATTCGCAGTAATCAACCGCATCAGAAATCGGAAGAACGCGTAACGATGATGGATTATGGAAGGATTTAAGGTACCTTTTAAGAGAGTGAGAGATGATGACGATTGATTATGTTGATGATGATGAACAGAAAATTGGAAGTTTCGTTTGTTGTCAATGGTGGGTGACAAGTTATAGCGATGGTTATAGCGATTTTCCGGCGAGGTGAACCGTAGCTCAGCTTGACAAACGGAAAGAGGTGTGAGGTGACATGGTGGTGGTCGGAGAAGATGATGGTGGTCGGAGAAGATGGGGAATGAAATACAACATCGCCGGGGAATGAAAATGGTGGTGGTCGGAGAAGATGATGGTGGTGTCCGGCGGAAAATCATCGCCGGAGAAGAAGATGACGGTGGTTTCCATTTGGGTTTTTGCAGGTTTGTGAATTAACAGCGGAAGGTTATGAAATTGCAACTTAGGGTTTGAATGTTCTTTTTGAACAAAGAAGAAGAAGATGAGAGAAAGAAAAAAAAGTGAAAAAAAAAGAAAATGGAAAAAGACCAAAATGCCCTCACGTTTTCAGCACGTGAGGGCTTTAACGGCTGAATTTAAACGGAAGGCAGACGGAAGGACAAAAAAACGGAATTTTGCATACCTCAGGGACAAAAAAACAGAAAAAAAACCACAGGGACAAAAACGCTGAAACGGGCAAACCACAGGGACAAAAACAGTAATTTACTCTAATAGAGTAAATTACTCTATTGATTACCACTATCATCATTAGTCACCATTACCACCCGCCAGCATCATCCACAAACTCAATCACTATTGTCGCCACCCCATTATCACTGCATACCACAACCCATTAACATTGTGCACCCCACCATCACTGTCGCCACTGGGTGCTTGCCGCCGCATTGCGCGGGTACCAACTAGTTCTATTTAAAGTATACCCAAGTTTACATGAAACTATTAGACCTCCAACCACCTTTCTACATATATTGCTATACGAATAAATGTGTGTGTAGTTTGAGAAATTGATACACATGTCAGTGACTCAATAATGCACCGAAATTACAGGTAAGCAAGTACAGTGACATTTACCAAGAACAGAATTAAGGGTAATTAGTAATTCATATTTGTTACTAGTATCAGGGGCGGTAGTAGCGGGTGGGCAGAGTGGGCAGCTGCACACCCTTAATTTTTTCCGATTAGTATAAATTTTTTATGAGTCAATTCATTTTTGGCTTTTGCTCATCCAAATATATATAATATATGAGCGATAACTAATCCATGTCGTGTATTAGCTTAGTAGGTAACCCATGTATCTTAGAACCATATAACATGCAGTTCATGTCCCTTGCATATGCATATTTTTCTAAATCTAATTTTTCCTTTTTTGTTTTAACGTTTCTTTTGCTTTATTTATTATTAAAATTTTCTTTTCTTTTTTGACTAATTTCTCCCCTATTTTTCTTGATTTAAAAATGTTATGTTTGCAATTTATTTGATTACACTTGTATTTTAACTATTGACATGTTAGACCACATCATCTATATATGAACTTTTTAAAGAATTTACTTCAACACTATAACAAAATTATATACGAATATGGATTAAGAATACAAACTTTGTATGAGAAATCTATCACTATAATTCTATTTTTTATATTGCAAAATTTTAAAATTATATTCTTGAATTAACTAATACATGAACTTTTATTTTGACTGATTTAGTTTATGATTAGATTTTCTTCAAAATAAAATTGATTTGATTTTGTTTACTATTTGACCTTAAAAAAACATCACTCAAAAACATGACTTCCACTCTAAAATTTTGCCCACCTTTAAAAAATTTCGCCTCTGACTAGTATATCATAATTTACAGCCGTTAATGAACAACAAAGTTATTGGTGATTAAGCCATTTATCTTATGCACAACTGGAAGTCAATTACTCTTGTTTTACTTGTGCAAATTAGCCTGGATTAAGAAGATTAATTTTCTCAAATGAACATTTAGTTTAAAGTAACTAGAATTGAAATTTTACTAACCTTGCAAACGGACATGAAATCGTGATCAGATTTCCGATCACCGAGTCCAATATCAGGCGACTTATCACCAAACTCCTTCAAAATGGCTATCTTCTTCCATTCACCAACCAAAACACCAGGCTTCTTCCGGTAGCTCTCTTCGTCTTCTCATTCACTTCAATCTCCGTTCTTCTCTCCTCCCAAATAATCCTTCACAAACGCTTCCACCATCACCGCCGTTACAACTACTTTCCTCTCGCACTTATCAAAAACCTCAAAACTATCACTCCTCACGTCCGCCGCATAGAACCGCGGCGCGTGACGCAAGCTCACCTTGAGTCCGGAAAACGAGATGAATATCAGCATCTGTATAGCTAATGCCTCCGAGATAAAAATGTATGCAATGGCAACGATCGGAAACGAGAGTAAGGCCGCGGAGGAGGCTTCGATCGCTACAAGCATGTAGTATGGGAAAGCAGAGCTCGCTCTTAACAGAGTTCCGTTGAGATCCGCCGCCACTGATTGGTGACTGATGGCGGAGACGTCGCATTTCTCGATCAGCGGGAACTTTTTGTCGCCAAATTCCGGTTTCGGTAACGACATTTTCTCTCTCTAAAATTCTGTAGTCGACTGAATAGAGAGAAAGAGAGGGGTGTTGGTTTTAAATGTGATGGGCTACCATGAAATGGCGAAATTGCCACTGAATAATGAATATAGGTGGGAAGTTTTGGCGCAGTGTCGGTTGAAATAACGAGAGTGCCATCTAGTTGTTGAGCGGTTTCATTTTAGAAAGTTGACGAAAAGTTTGACTTTTGACTATTAATTCTTTTTCATAACTATAACCCCCGCAATAAATAACATTAAGTAGTTATTTGATAGCAACAAAATATTAGGCGTTAAATAATTTGTCGATCTAAATGATTAAAAGACTATGTATAAAATTTATTTTGAAATAAAAATCTTTTTAATAAATATTTTAAATATTTAATGATTCAGTATATATTCTACTTTTATAATGGATAAATAAAGAAAAAAATTTATTGTGATTATAAAAAAAAAGTAATGTTGCGAAATTTCAATCGAAGATTTCAATAGGTGGGTTTGTTGAATGTTGAGCAACTACTTTGTTCATCCATAAACTTTATTTGTCTTGCGTCACGCTTTTATATTTCCATTTATAGAAAGAGCTATCGAGGTAGTAAACATTTACTTGGTTTTAAGAAACTAAAAAAAATCATATATCACCATTGTAGTAAGTAAAAGAATAAAGTAGGAATAAATAATATAAATAAATATGATTTTTTTATTAGAAAATATAGATATTTTAACTCAGCAATTTTTATTAGAACGATTTGATTATGTTGTAATTTATACGGAGTATATTGGTTGGTCATTTTATGAATTAATTATCAATTTAGACTAAAAAAAGTGAGAGATTTTCATTTAAGACTGATAGACTTCAATCTTTCCAAAATATCCCGTGCGACTGGGAGACTTGGGCAACACTAACTGGGAGCAGCACTAAGTGGTGAGCAGTAGTAACTAGGTTGAGCAGTATTAACGAGCAGTAGCAACAAGAATTAGAGCAGTAGTAACAAGGTTGAGCAGTACCAACGAGCAGTGGTAACAAGGTTGAGAAACACTAACTCGGACACGTGACGGCGTTCTAGTGGAGTTGCACGGTCGTACGCTCGCGGGGGTAGTCACACGGTCTATTTTGAGAAGAATTGAAACTTAAGTCTATTCTTGGGAAATTTTAGTTTCATTTGGTCCAAATTTGAGAATCACCATCATTTTATTCTAATCAATTATTTTATGTGATTATAATTTTACTTGAGATTGATGGTTTTCGGGTTAAATTCAAATACAATTTATGAGAGTTTAGAGCGTAAACTAATTTGAGCTAACTTAAAATCACCTAGAGCATTCTGCACGGGCTCGTTATTTGCTCGTTAACGGCATTTGGTGGTGGCAAACCCAGACCATGTGTGGCATCATAAACTCGCCAAAATGACTTCGCCAAGCCATACGGTATGCGTTAAAAGGTCGTGTGCAACGGATACCCCCCCCCCACACACACACACGAAAACTACTATCTCCAACAATGGCATCGCAAGCGTTTAACATGGGTGTTACCAGGAAATATGGGTTTAACATGAGTCTCAAACTGTTGTTAAATAGCTAAAATGATTTTAACACACCTTTAACATGACTCTCACACCTTCTGCTCTTATAAAAGATAGCAGAGGTTCTTACTAGTTTTTCCGCAAAAAAAAAAAAAAAGTAATATTGTGTCTGTTACTCGAACATAATTCGTCATTTTACATAATTCTAATTTCATTTCTTACTAACCAAAAAAAATATTGAATTGAATTTCAATTGTATTTCCTACAACCAAACAAGATATGGTATTGGAATCTAATTCATTACAGATTTCAATTATTTTATAGATTCCAATTCAATCATAAACATTTCAGTAAACTAAACAACACCTTAGACAGGGCAAATTACATAATTAAGCAAATTAAGTGGATATTATTTATTTAGTTAAGTAACCGTAATTTAACTCTGTTTTTGTTTTGTTATATGATGCTATTTTTAAATTTTGTCGCGATATATAACCTATCATCTAATTTTGTTATTTTATTGTTAAATCATAATTGTTAGACTCAAGTCAAAACACAATGAGAAGTACTGGCTCGGCCATAAACTCGATTTGGTCATGACTCATAGATTGACTCGGAACTCGAACGAGTCACCGTGTCAAATGTTTTACTAAAAATTGGACATTAACTAGAGATGCTTAGGGGTGTTCACTATTCGGATATAACCGGATAATCCAAATGGACAATTTGGATTGGATCGTTTGGATTGGTTTTTTGGTTTTTTTTGGATCGGATTGGACTTGAACCAAATTAATAGTTTGGTTTTCGGTTTGGATCTGGTTTCCATTGTAAAATCCGGATTATTCAAAAAATCCAAATAGTAATATACGTATATTTAAACTTGACGAAGGTATAACTTTTATGCCTTACAAAAAATTCACGTTTATGATATTTTTATTTAATTTCACAACTAATAATTGTATTTTTTTTCTCAGAATTATCTCAACTAGGAGGAGATCTTAGCATTTTTTATTTGTGATCGATTAATTAATCAACACCGAAATATCTTTTGTGATAAACTATTTCTTTGCATTTTAAGCAATTATAGTACTTCTTTTCTTTACATTTCTTATAGTGAATTGATGTATATGCTAATACTTGTTCATTTTTATTGTATCAGTTGGCACCGGACCAATCTTTTTGGAGTTTTTGAGGAAGGAATGTCAAGACTTTTGCATATATTATTGTAAATGTCACAAACTATGAATTAGACTTGTTTTTATCTTTAAAGTAGTTTATCATTTTAAAAATTGTACATATTAAACTTAATATTAGTTATATTATATACTTTTTTAGTCTTGTGAAATATATTAAGAAAAAAAAAATGGTTTGATTCGGATAAAACCAAACCAATCAAATTGTAATTTGGTTCGGATCGGTTTGGTTTTAAATTAGTTTGGATCGGTTTGGTTTGAACATTTAAAATCCAAAATCCATTTGGATTCACCTATTTGGTTCGGATAAATCCAAATTATCCAAACAAATACACCTAGAGATGCTTGATAAAAATAAAACTGATTTATTCATCCTTCTCCATTGAAAGGTTCAATTTTCTCTTCATCCTTCTCTATCTATTATTTGGTTTCATTATGCCGACATGTAGGCAGTGTCTAGGAGTGTGTTCGGAAACTTTTTTTTTTTCGCGTTTACAAGAAGCAATTCCCGGCTAATATTCCATATAGTTTAATGAACATTATTTTTAATTCATGTATACCATATTTCCAAAAACCTAGGGCCATAAACAAACCAAAAAGAGCATGGATGATATTATTCATGATCGGTCGTTTATGCTTAAACGAATAGACAGCCGCCAACAAATTATTGTTTTGTATACAAAGAAATGAATACAAAAGACTATATATATTGTGTAAGATAGCTTCCAACCGTGACAATGATGTCGGTTTATCAAAATGAATCAAACTCAATTGGAAACACCATTGGCACGTTAAAATCATTTTCATATGTATTTATCCTTGTTTATTCATTCATTTATTAGTATTTTATTAAAAATATTTATCATGTGTAATTATCGAACGTAAAGGACCGATTATATACAAAGGAACCTTAATGAACTGATTACTTGATTAGTGATTACAATTTACAACCCTACAAAGAAACATATGAAAGGGGGTAAATTAAACTAGAGAACCCTAAACTTATAATTCAAACCCCAAGTTTAGCCTTTTCATACAATTGCAACCATTATATTTTTATCCCTAATTTGAATCACACACAACACACACGGGTATCGCCACAGGTAAATCTGTAGATATAGAGAGAAAACACACAAATTCTCCTTTCTATCGCTCTTATCCATTAATTGATTCAGCTAATAACCGCCAAATTCACAGCAATTTTAAAGCCCTAATTCTCAAATGTCTATTAGATCTTCACTCAGGTACATGAAACTGTAATCTCGTTTCTCGTTTATGTAAATGTATGAGATTGCGCGTTAATTGAAATAATTAATTATTATTATTTCTACCTGCTGGTGATTGTTTTTAATTCTGTTTTGATGTTAAATACTATGGAGTTGCTCGATTTTCAGTGTTTTGCACTCACGAACTTCGGTTTACTTTTTTCTTTTCTCTTAGGTATTTTTTGTATGAAACGAACTGGACCTTTTCTTAGTTAATCGGCGGTCAAATGAAAACATATTTTGTAAATTGGTAATGGATGGGCGGTTTTGGGCTAGGGTTTTGCAAAATTGATGAATGATTTAATTTGATTTTGGGGTTATTTCGAATAATTTAGCCTGTTTGATATGCTGCGAAAGTTAATTAGATAAAATAGAGTTGTTAATATGCGAAGAAAAAATTCTTTAAAAAAATGGTAATGGATGGATGGTTTATGTCGGTTTTACACAGATTAATCAATGATTTTGGTGTTATCCTGGTATCATTTGTTTCATTAGCTGCTAAAGTAAATAAAGGAATGCTTTTGTAGCTGGAGAATTATTGTTTGTTTTCAATCAAAAACCAATTACGATGGTTTGAAATACCATTACTCCTAAGAAAAGTCATAGATGCTTATTGCTTAATGTGCTATAAGTAATTAAACTGCATTTTAGCTATTCTGCTAGTTTCCATATGTAACATTCTGAGATCATGGCTGCATTTAGAATTCCTAATCCTGCTTACTTGCATGTTTTTTTTAATGGTTTTACTGTTTCAACGGTTTAATTTTTGAATTTATCAATATGTATATGCCATTAATGTTTCTAACTCAAAATCTTGATCACAGGCTATATTTAATCCGTGGGTCATCTCATCTGTTTATTGCTTATATATCGTGCTGACAAAATGTCAGAACCGGATGTGATCAAACCTGAGGTATGTATTAAACAGGTCTATATTAATAGTTCTTTTTATTGCATGATTATATTGTATTTTTTTTTTTTCAGATGATGAAATCTTATATATGGCTTCAAACAGCTGATGAATCAATTCAGCAAGTGGAACAAGAGGTTGCTATATTTTGTCCTTTTATATGCCATGAGATACATGCAGGAATGGGATCTTCAAAAACTCATCCAATCTCTCTTCCAGCTCGTGTTAATCCCATTACTTTAAGTTTAATTCTTGATTATTGCCGATTTCATCAAGTACCCGGGCGCTCTAACAAGGTATTTAGTTTTTTAAATAGTTACTTGCATAAGTATGAATGGTATTTTTAAGTGTTTTTTGCACATAACATAGGAACGGAAATCATTTGATGAAAAATTCATCCGAATGGACACAAATAGACTGTGTGAGTTAACATCTGCTGCTGATAGTCTGCAATTAAAACCGTTAGTTGATCTTACAAGTCGGGCACTTGCAAGAATGATTGAAGGGAAAACTCCTGAAGAAATCCGTGAAACTTTTCATATACCCGATGATTTAACAGAGGAAGAAAAATTGGAACCCTTGAAAAATATAACTGATGATCCACGTATACGGTTGTTGAATAGATTATATGCAAGAAAGAGGAAAGAACTACAAGAAAAAGAAAAACTCAAGGTAATTTTTCCAATATTTATTTTCTCGTTATATTTTAATCCGTGAATAAAGTCTCCAAAATTTCAATTGTGTTTTGATTTTCAGGATGTTGAGGTTGAAGCAGAGCATGCAGATGATCGTTCAGTGGATGAATTGTTGTCGTTTATTAATGGAGAAAATGGAGGTACCTTTTAAGGTCTTTAATTTTTATTTTTTGTATTTTTGGTTCTTAATTATCTTTGATCAGAAGTTAATTAGTTTGGTGTTTCAGATTCAAAGGAAGTAAAAACAGCAAAAAACAAAAAGAAAAATCGTAGAAGACAAAAGAATGCTCCTATCTCAAACACTCCAAACAATACCACTAAGGTTCATAACCCTAAACCCTAATTTACAATTCTAAAATCATGTTTTTCAACTATTTGTTATATGTTACAGGAATCAAATGGTATTAGTTCTGTGGGAGATGGAGATGATGATAGGGTTAAAAGTGGTTGTTTACCGGATATCAGTGAGCTTTTAAAGTTACAAAATTCAGAAGATGATAGATTTCCACTTGATGATGATTTTGATGATTGTGATGATATAGGAGATGAGATAGATCCCGAGATAAAAGAACAAATCGACAGGTACCTCTAAATGAACTTTCTTAATTGAACAAAATTATTATTATTATTATTAAGTTTTTATTTTTTTATTTTTGGTTATTTAGAGAAGTGGAGGATTTTGCTAGAAGGTTGAATTCTGATTGGCCAGAGAGAATGCAAGAGCTTTTATCTCTTGGGCAGGAACGAAGGCCAAGTTTATATACTATTAATGGAAATGCTTGCTCTGCTAAACGTTCATGTATGCATTACTTTCTTCATTCTTAACTATTTATTTATTTATTTATTGTTAGCTGTGGCAATTTTGACCCATTAAAAATTTAATTAAACGGGTTGATAATTGCCCTAAAGGCAAATTATAAACAGTAAATGAAAATTGCACTAATTATGGGACTGTAATATTGGTGATGAAGAGGTTCAACAGGGCTGCTGGAGAAGTGAAGAAGAAAGACTCGATTTTGACCTCAGATTAGAAATATGCATGGATTGGATACGCATCTGTAAACCCCACCCCACCCCACCTAATTATTTGTTTCTTTGTCAAACCCGAAATGATGAAATTTTGATTTTTTTTTTTTTTTTTTTTGTTGGAGAATAATTAGAAAGTGTACTTTTTAATGGTATTGGAAAGAAAAAAGTGTTCATCTGGAACCATTTTCTACTTTGCTGGGTAATCATTGGGCGATTAATTATCTATGTTATGTTATTAACAACATGATAATAGTGTGACAAAATCCAAATTAAAAGTCGAAAATATAAATTAAATTTTCAAACTTGTGTTACATGTTGTAATTGCGTTGAATGTCATAGTTTTTAATTGCCGCAAAGGTATATAAACAGTATCAACCGAGTGGATATTATACTATTACAAACCAATATCTATACCAATATTCAACTCTCATTGTAACAAGTTCCCGCAAGTATGTACTTACTAAAAAATACAAATTTTACTGCAAGTAATGCAACTTTGTAATGCTTTAATCATTATAGAGTCTAGACTCAACAGCAGAAAGGTAAGATACTATTAGATTAGTGAGCTTCAAATTACACTTTTCAGGTAAGCTTACTGGTCAGAAGATTGAAGGCGCACATAAATGTCTTAAATTGCCTCGTTTTCTTCCTAAGACTACTCCTAGCGGCGCCTTCAGTTGAAAAACCGAAGGCCTTCTGTAAGTGAAGAGGTTGGCATGGCGCTTTTACTTCTCCATCGGTTTAATTTGCTTTGGTAAAGCGAAGTGGCAGGCGGTGGATTTTGTGGGTTTATTTTTAATTGTGTATTTTATGTATAAAATATTAAGTAAAGGAGTATTGTTGACATGTATATGTCAGTTATTATGTGTGAGTCAATTGAGTCTACTGGCATTACGCTGATTTGATAAAAATTAAAGTGTTGGTTGGTGTCATAATTAGGAGCTGTCTAATGTTATCCACTTGCCAGACTTACCCACAGTTTAGTTTTTAGAATAATTTAAGGAAATTTTACTTCTCAAAAGAAAAGAAAAAAAATACTTACCCAGTGTGAAGAGGGGGTGATTTTTACACCACAACTTTTATGGCATGTACCACAATCATTGTTTAGTTTAGTTGTACAGTTAGCTGTCAAACTTGTATATTGTGGTATAAGTATTAAAACTTGTGGTGTAGAAATGAATTCCCAATGTGAAGGGAACTATGAAAAGTAATGCTGGCTGACCATGTCCATTCATTAAGTTCAAAGGTATGTATACAGTGAGCAGACCTATCTCATCAATTAGGGTTCACATATTTGAATAGTATCAAAAGTAGAGAAATATTCAAGGATATCTATCATTTTTACAAAGTCCTGAACAATAAATCTTAACCATTGAATAATAAGATTTAATGATCAAGATTAATCACATATTTTATACATGAATGAGTATTTTGGTCATTTGGCACTTAATTTTTTTATTTTTAATTTTTAATTTTAAAACTTTTTATATTTTTAATTTTTATCGTTTAAAAACAATATTTATATGATAATTACGTGTAGTACTTAATCACATGTGATTTTAGTATAAAATCACATGTGAGTGTATATTTAATCATATTTGATGTTTTAGGTCAATCACATGTGATTCAGTAAACAATGACATGTGATTCAGTATACAATCACATTATATGTTATTAATGAAAAATAAATTTTTTTTTTTAAATAATTAAAAAAAATAAAAAAGATAATAATTCTAAAATTAATTTTTTTAAATGACTAAAATACCCCTCAATGTACAAAATATGTAATTAATCTTGATCATTATATCTTATTGATCAATGATTAAAATTTATTCCCTAAAACTTCATAAAAATAATAGAACTCCTTAAACGCACGCAACTCAACAAAAGTAATCAACTTTCTGAACTAAATTGCATATATTCCATCATTCTTGTAAAAATACAAAAAAAGAAAGAGTTTTCGTAGCGCAATCATTGTCCACAAGATTTATCCCTTTCGAAGGCTCTTGCTGGAATTAATGTTGGACGTATAACCATTAATTCTCTGACTCATTTTAATACTTCTATTTTTTTGCAAATTTCTCGTGGGCCCCATTTTCTGACAGCGAGTAAACTAGACCCATCCATTAATCATTATCACATCTTCATTTACTCAAATTCATGTTTTAAAACCCGGGTTATTGCTCGGCCCGGTGTGATGACCGGGTCACGGTTCAACCGGTTCAACCGGCGGTTCAACCGTTTTACCGAAAAACATAGGAAAAGTTGCATACGCATGTTTCTTCACTCAATTTGTAGAACCAAAAACAGAAACAAATTAATTTGAGAGAGATATCACTGATAAATTTGAGCAACCAATGAATTTGTAGAACACAACAATTTGTACAATCAATAAATCGGGCAGCAACAATCAATTTGGAGAAATAAATCGGGCAGCAAAGATGAATTTTTATCAACAATCAATTTGAGCAATCAATTTGTAGAACATAACAATGAATTTGTAGAAATAAATCGGGCAGCAACTAATGAAATTACCTTGTGTGGGTGGACGGTGGACGAGCAGAAACGAGCGAGATAGAATCGAAAGTAGTAGTAGCGGCTGAAAAACCACTGATATTAGGGATTTTTTTGTAAATTCCGGGTTTTTACCGGGTCAACGGGTCGCCGGGTCGGCGGTTCAACCGGAAACCCGGCCGGGTCTCAGCGGGCGGAAAATAGGAATTAAACCGGACCGAGTTGACCCGCCTCATGTACCGGGTCCCGGTTCGACCGGTTCAACCGGCCGGGTCAACCCGGATTTTAAAACATTGCTTTCACCCGGTACAAGTCCTCGACCGCAAACGAAACCTTTGGTCAACATAAGTCAACCATTAACGACTAGTGAAAACCTCGAATGGGAAGTTGTAGTTTCTGATGATATGACTTCTGAAGGTGTTCTTTTTCTAATCTTTTATTTAAGTTCAAGTAAAACAGTATGGTTTGACTTTTGAGGTCAAAAGGCTTAATTCATTTTGTCCGAAAAGTCAAACTATAACCATATCGGTCAAAGGAGATATATATGAAATTTGGTGTACATTTATGCAGGGGTTCAAGAAGACAAAAAACAATCGTTAGATATCGATGTTTTTTGTGAACCATCTGGTTCTTCAAACGGGGTCCATGATGAGGTGATTTTCAATGGTTTTAATGAAGACCAATCTTCCAAGAACTTGAAACCGGTAATGCATTTGGTTTTTACTCGACTTTTAATGTTCAATTTTGCATATTTTGAGCATTCAAATTCGATTCTGAAACATTTTTCTGCAGGAATTACATGATGAGAACAATTCATCTTCACTTGCTTACAAGACCGAAGAACTCGAGATCAATTCCAATGATAAAAGCGGGAATCCTAGTCCTGTATCGGTTCTCGATCCCTTGTTTTCAGATGACAATATTAGCCCTGCAAGAACTGTTTCACGAACCTGTAAGCCGTTGCTTATATTTACTCCTTAATTATAAAACGAGATTTTTTTTATTTTTTCATATGTTGGACATATTTTTTCAGTTGAACCACTTTGTATCCAATTTGATGAAACTGTTACCGAAGATGAACAAATACGAATCACAGACTCAGGGGACACCGGGGAATCCGTATTCGAATACGTTGAAGCCGTACTCCTTTCTTCGGATCTAAATTGGGCCGAATTTGAAAAAAGATGGATTTCATCGGTCGACCCGTCTTTATTTGAAGAAGTGGAAGCTTGCTCAAGTCGGGCCCGTGATGACCAACGGCTTCTTTTTGATTCAACAAATGAAGAAGTTTGCAATCGTTTTATTCCCGACTCGTCTTTTATTAAACGAATCGTTTGGCCCGTTCCTAAAGGGATGGATCTGATAAACGAGGTTTGGTCAAGACTCGAATTGTGTTTGTGTAAGGCTTACCCTCGAGATTTGGAAAAACTTGTGAGAAATGATTTGGAAACATCGAGAATGTGGATGTATGTTGGATGTGTTTCTCGTGAAATAGTTATCGAAATTGAAGAATTGATATTTAAAGAAACAATTGATGATATGCTTTTTGAGTTTTTTTTAGATGATAGAATGAATACCGGGCTATCTTGTTCGTGAAGACCCTGAGGATCGTTGGATTGGGTTTTGGAAGGTGGTTTTTTCCGTTAGTGAGCAACATTTTAGGGTTTGCTTTCGTGTGTTTTGTGTGATTTTTGGTTACCTTGACATAGTTAAAAGGAATTATGAATGAGTTTAGTTTGTAACTATATACATATAAAATCATATAAAGAGGTGTTGGTTGTAGACTTGTAGCAATTTCTGCTGAATAACGGTCTTAGTTGGCGAGTAAAAGCAAATAATGTAATTATTTTTTATACAATGAGTAAAGATAAATACTTTTGAATATATGTTCTTTCACAATATTTTAAATATTATGTTATTATAAATGCTCTTTTTAGAAAATTAACTTATGGAGTATTTATTTATTTATGTTGTTGTTTAAATAACATAATTTACAAAATGTGTAATTAATGATCTATTTATTAGAATTGTTCCCATGAAAAGTTCAAACCCATTTACGTATTCACATTTTTTAAATCCAAATTATATAATTAATTTGGTTTTAGAAATGAAGATTTTATTAGTAATAATAGCTTTTAAAAAAGTTAAAGAGATTATAAAATCAATACAAAGACAATAATAGTAATATTATTAACTATTCTTATATATTTCTTTCTGACTCGAGAGTACGAAAAAATCTTCCAAGAAATAATCCAAAAATTTTATATTCATAACACATGACACTACTTTTTATCTATTTATTTATTTATTTATTTTACTTCGGAAAACTTATAAATAGAAACAAACCAAAGTTCAACTCTTATGTTTTTATTTAAACGATATTATTAAATTGATACGGTTTCGTGACACATCGTCCAAATGATAAAATCCCTAATCATGATATATACATGTCATGACGAAATAAAAACTCTATTATATATTCCCTTTAGTCGAGTGTGTCTTTTAGTGGTTGCCACGTTTGGTCTTAAATTCCAAGTACTTTGAGTATTAAATTCATACACCAAAATGGCCATTTCCATTAATCATATGATTAATGGCCTCCTAATTCTCCACGTTACACTTTGCATCAACCCCCCTATACTTTCTAATGATTCAATTGTACTGCCTAAGTAGAACATGATTTTCAATAAATATTACAGTACATATAAGGTTGGTAATTCGATCAATTTGCTAGACCCTAGTGAGTCTAATAAGTAAACTTAAAAAGGTAATTAAATAAAAACTAGGTCAAATAAGTCAAACGTATTAAAAATTGCTCAAAGGTGCACATGGTTGTTTATGATAATTTGATTGTTATTCTAATACTATAGCTTTCGTAGTTGCATTTTATATATTATCTAACAAGTATTTACTAAGTTAATTATTTATAACACAAACGAAATGGAAATGAAGGTAAAAATTGCATTTCTTGATCCACACCTATCTTGTCCGACCCATATTATAAAAGGAAAAATAATAAAACACTCGCGTCTCAAAAGATGCAAATAAAGAAATTGTTAAAGATGATCTAATAAAATGAGCTTTTTGGTGATTAAGAAGCATGTCCGACTAAATCATTATGCCACAATATTAATATATTTTTGTCAATGTTTTATGCATAGATATGTCATAATGCTAATATTTAGAATGTTGTATAGGAGAAATTACTTCTAGTCACATTAACCATATTAATGTTATAGTTAATTGTACATATACATGAATTTGAACTCAAAATAATTATCATGTTTCTTGACTTTTCATAGATTTATCTTCAAATAAAACATCTTCAATCCAAGCAACGATGTTAAACGCTAAACCTTCCAACACCCTTGAGTAACTCTCCAATATTGCTTGTCCAACATCCTACACACACATATATAACAATAACTTCAAATATGAACCAAAATAATCTTAATTAAATTAAAACGATTGAAAATATAAACTTACTTTGTTATATTGGATCTTGCTCGTGTCTAATGTAGTTTGTGAGAGTTCGGGGTAGCGTTGCTTCAAACTAAACAACAAACTATCAGCTCGTTCGGCTAAAACCACATTTTTGTCAGTCCGTTCGGTTTCAGCCACATGTTGTTTGACCATTTCCCATTGAAGCCTCAACTTGATCTGCTAATTCTAGGGCTTCATGTTCTGAACTTATGTTGAGACAATTAAGCAAATATTCGGGTGAAAATTTGCCACCTGACGTCATATATCTATATATTGTATCCCCTACACTCGTTCTTCCACACTAAAAACAAACAAATGATTATTTAATTTATTTTTTGTTTAATTTGTTCTAAAATGAACTTTAATATTAAAAAAAATGGAGTTATTAATGTGTATAATAAACCTTGGGAAGAGAAGAGATGTATGTATGTGGGATTTCCATCTCAGCAAGAATGCTACTATTAATGGCCATTGCAGCTTTATGAATTTGATTTGCAGAATCGCGTTTTTGTCTCAAATGTTTTTTGGCCTTCTCTGAGAGACCTTCCGGGCCCACACAAGGAACAGGTAACCACCATTTTTCGTCTTTTCTTTGAGGCTGAGGAACTCTTCGAAATGAGCCCGTTCGTGAATTACTTGACATGCTTCCTTGTTCCACATACCAAAACTCTGTTTCTTGGAAACTTTCTAATATTTCCTATATAACAAATAAGGTTTTTGGTCATTTCTACACCAATTTTAGAGAAAATAAGGCAACCAAAATCTAATTTCGAATAATTAAGCAAAATCTTATTTTAAAAATGGAATTTTAATGAGTACAACCTCCTAAATCGGTTTATGAATGAAATTATATTCACATTATAATAATTTAGTTTAATCATATCTAAAAAATTAAAAAAATTGGGACAAAAATTGTTTCGGGTCAACCCAACCCAACTAATCCGTACAAAAAATTACCCATTTTGCCCTGTTAACCAACCCGCTACGGCGCTACCCAACCCGCCAGAACCCATTTTTGTCTTACCAAGAGCAGTGCATCAAGTTTCTTTAATGCTGGAAGGTTGATATAAATATCTAATCTTGGCCTATTAGACATCACCTAAAAGATAATTTTCAATAATATCCATCAGAATTTCACACCAAATATTATAAAACTTGTGTGAAAATTGGATTAAAAAAAACATATTTATGCGCGTACCTCCATAGCTTTTCCATTTTGTAAACTATGAGATGTTGGGATAAATTCAACAATATAATCACAAACAGAGAGTAAACAATTCATCTCCCTTTCCACATCATCTTCTTCTCAGGATGCAACGGTTCTAACTTTTGGTGTTGACCAAACATAGAAGCTACAAAACACACAAATTTATTATGATGTTGCAGGGTACAACTCACGAATGTGTTACAATGATGCATTGTACAACTCGTTAATGCATACCGTAAAGATTTGTGATGGCATTAGATAAAGTAACTGCTGTAGAAACTCCTTTACCACTGCCAGACATGTCTTCTCCCAGCAAAAGCTTTGAAAAGCGATCTTTCATCATCTCGAGCTCTATTTTTTAAATAAGATTTTATAAACAAATCTTGAAAAATAATGCATTTTAATATGAAATTATGAATTCCTTCTGTTGTTAGCATAATCTTGATTATTACATTAGATTTAGCAACTTATACTACCTATCGAAAAGATTTTAACTCCTGATTTCAAGCAAAATCCACAATTTACTTGATTTTATGACGATTTTGTAAATGAAAACTGCATATGCATTGCAATAAAAACTGACCTAAATCCATAGGTTCAAGACTCTCGAGCTTATCTTCCGTTTCAAACTTGTGGGTCGGTTTTAATACACCAAATCTTGAAAGAGCTGGCCGGTAAGGGGATCTTCCGGTGGCCGGCCAACTCACCGGAGATTGTGTCTCCGATGAGCAGCTGTTAACATCATCTGTTAATTGCTCAGAGAAACCTGAAGTCTCTGAGTTAGTTCTATAGTAAGCAAAAGAATTGCCACTAAGTATTGAATTAACTATAGGTGATTGATCATGATCATGATCATGAAGATCATCAACTGCTCCTTGATCCAATGAAGAAACTGTTGATGACTCAAATCCCAAATCAGAACTCTCTTCATAATCCTCTAATTTCTCCATTTCTACCAGCTTCAAATTACCAGTTGAAATTCAGTCCTGCATTTATACAAACAGTTGGTGTGCATTATAAGCTTTCAATACTTTTTAGTTAATACATAAGAACACACAGAAATACCGGGAAAATTACTTGAATTACAAGAGTTTAAACGCAATCTTCATAAAGAAAAAGCAAAAAACAAAAAGAAACCTTGCAACGTCACTGTTACCTGAACTTAAATATAACTAATTCGTTACAAAAAAGCGTATAATTTGAGGAAAAAGAGATTAAAGCTAACGGTTAGATTAATTCAAAATACTACCATGAAAAGGAGATGAATTACCTTTATACAGATAAATATGTTCGAATTTGAAACAGTTCCCTCTTAGCAACAACAATAACAATAATTAATAAATAACAGGGTAATCTGATTTTCCCCTTTTCTCTTTCTTCAATTTTTATTCACCCTTTTTCTTTTCCCCAAAAAAAGGGAACTGCAGAGGCGTGCTGCTTAGAACAAAAGTTGATATTGCAGGTATCTGATCACAAATTCGAACACTTTTGAACGAATAGAGTTGGTAATTTGAGAAATGAAATCAAAATGGTGGAAAGAAGATGATGAATCATATGTAAGTAGTGATTCTTATGAAGAATGTGGTTGATTGATGCATGAGTTGGTGCAGCAGCAGCTGAAGAAGAAGAAGGTTCTATAATACAGCTTAAAAAGGGTGTCATTATTATTATTATGTTAAAATTAAAGTTTATTGCTTTTTACAGAGATGAAGTTGACGAATATTCCCCTAATTTAATTTCTGTTAATAATAAGCCAAATCAATACTTTTTTTAGACAATGATTGAGTGGATAACCCTTGAGATTTGGGTTTAAGTTTTGGAAGAGAATATTGAATAACATTTAAAAATATTAATATTTTTGTTAAGTCGTTTAATTTATTTTTCGTTCTACTAAGTAACTAATTACCAGTATAAAACCTTGTTTTTTTCTATTTTTACATAAATTAATAATATGCTTTTATTTAATTGGCAAAAAATGAGGTTGCTATTAATGCAATTCCCACTTTTAAAAATAATTATCGTATGTTTAAGGATAAGAATCATACATGATGTTTAAAACATGTATTTAGATACATAAACAGTAAGCATTAATACTAAAAAATATATCCATAGCCGTAAGAAATTTTTTATGAAAATAAAAATCGAGTTACTCAAGTAACTACAAATTAAAGCACATGATTATTCGAGTCAATTATGTAGATAAAAACAATAAATTATATTTTTAAATTAATAAATTATTATATCTATCAAATTTACTTGCATGCATATGTGGAGGGTCATGAAAGTATGTCCATACGCCTAAGAGTCTAAGACATACACTATATTGAATGACTACCAAACCAAAATGTGTACAAAGTCCTAGTCTTTATATATAATAAAAGAAAGCATTTTTGAAAACTCGACACCTCACTCATTCCACGTCATAATTTGTTGCCACGTAGGATGCAGCTCATGATTCATTCCTTTGATTTCGTATGACATGACACTTCACGTGTAATACACAATGTTATTTCTATGGATAATCATATAACAATTGGAGATTCCGATTTTACAATGGCAAATATTCTGATTTAAAACATTAATTTCGATTTCCATAACTGGGGGAGTTATTTAGGAAACGATTATACTCCTTATTGTGAGGGCTGATTTGTAGGGAATTCGCCCTACTTATCAATTTGAATTAATTTAAAACCAGTTTATGCATATTTCTATATAAATTGGGTAGATTCAAGTCATTCAACCGAACATACATTTTCATTTTGAAATTGTATCGAAGCTGCGCAGGTATGTTTTCATCCGGAGTATGAACTGCTATTTTAAAGAATAACAAACAAAATCCTGCGATACCATACAATGTTTATTATATAAATTTTGCATTTTTCTATGTCTTTTTATGCATGTTCTTTTCTACATTTTTCTATGTCTTCATATGCATGTTCTTTACTTCACCAACATAGATAGCATCTGATAGCTCTCTACATGTTCGCTCCACTCCACAGCCCACCAAACACTTTGATTTTTATGGCTTATTAATTAATATTCATTTCCTTGATCGTTAATTTGATTACTAAATGTGTTGATTTTTATCAATTGTGCTGCTTATTCTTAAAATTTACTTGTTAAAGCTTAACAAACAGTAAGCTCTATCCATATACATTTCCTCCATTAAAACTTAACAATCAGACTGTCCTTTTTAGTCATTTTACAATAACCATATATAAGTAATGCAAACACTTTATTAATAAAAGCTTATTAACTTAAATAAGTTTATAAGCTTATAAGCACAAGTCTTTTTAAATAAGCTTTCCCAAACAACCCTAAAGTATATAAAAACAAATAGGTCATAAGTCAACTAAAATGGTATTTTTAATGCAAACAACCTTCTAGGTAGTTCTATCCAAAATCTAAGATAATATATAAACGGGAGGGAAAGTATCCATTAGCTTTACTAGAAAATGAGGTAAGATTAATAGCCGAAAGAGAAAGTACCCATACAAAAACATGAAATCGTTGAACCTAAATGAAAAACAAGCTAATAAACATGTTCTTTTATTTTTTTTATAAGTGGTGATTGCAAAGTATTGAAGTTTAAAGAGTATTATTTCAGTGTAAAAAATGATCCCTTGAAGATGGTCATCTTTATCCGTTGCTCAATGCTAATTTTTAATAAATGAAGCATTCTTAGAAAGGTAAAATATTATTAAAATTATGAAAATACTATCAGAGTTTTATTAGTCATCCGTGATTTATCACGGGTTATAGGCTAGTTACTTAATAAAACAAATACAAACTTTACCAGTAAAAATAGAAAGAAGACAGAATAACCATGACAATTAAAATATAATTGTAACTACAGCCTATAATTAATAATAATGAAAAATTATATAGCGTGGTTATCAATAAGCATATATAAAAATTGCATGGACGTGCTTACCATCAACAAGTTTTGAGTTTGTTGGAGAAGAAAACAAATAATGTAATCATGAAAAGTGTTGAGTTATGGTCTTGTAGTGGAATTTACTCTAATATGATATTGAACACTTTCGATGATAAGTTTAAAAACAATATAAAAATACATAAGATGATTGTGTAAAGTTGTTTATTAACATATGTGATACATTGCATTATTGAGCTAATTTTCAACATTTTGAACGCCAAAAACTACCTTTACAAGGTTAAAAGTATAATGTAATATGTGGGAATATCTTGATTATTAATATTCGAAAGATTTAGACTGGATCTACTTGATTAAAAGTATAATGTAATATGTGGGAAAACTACCTTTACAAGATTTAAACTACCTTTTCCATTAAATCTCTCTGATTAAGAGTAAAAAGCAAGTTTAAAATTTTATTCAAAATTTGATTAAGAGAGTCTACCAATCACTCTGGATCTACTTGATTAAGAGGATGTTTCATATTAGGATCATTAATAGAGTTCACCAAATAGCCCCTAAGATTATATGTAACAAACGGTCGGCCAACGACCGTCACCCTTCATTTCCCGACGCGTTGCCCCCATCACATAAGCCATCAAGGACGCGTCCCCATGGTGGGGTTTGGTCGTCAAAGCGGCCGATGCAGGCCGTGATGGATGTGTAACGGGACTTGTACATTATGCATGGTAACTTGGACTTGTATTAATAAAATCAATTTTAAAATTTGGTCTTGGGTTTGTTACTACTGCATGTGTTTAGTCAGAGTTTGTCATGTGTTTAGTTATCAAGGAGAAAGTTGATGTAGATGTAACAATGGTGATTAAATATGGTTCGATTAGCCTTTACAAGCATAGTCTAAGTCAGAAATTGAATGAACATGAATCTATCATATAAAGGTGTTATATACATCAACTTATTACACCTATTTCAACTCTTGAAATCTACTGCAGTAAAGACTCTTTAAATTAATAAGGCCGGGACTTGATAAATTTATTAATTTAGAGAGTTATTAATTAATCGATGAGAAATCTTTTATAATGGCCCAAGTCGGGACCAAATAAATTTATTATTTTAGAGAGTTTATTAATTTACCGAGTATTAATTTAAAGAGATTTTATAGTATATCTAGCATAACACTAAAAATTTTGTTGTATTAATTAACGTATTAGTGCTTATTGTATAGATACAAATTTTTTTCTGAGTTTTAAAAGAAAATAAATAAAATTGTATAAATATGATCATTTAAAAGAAAATAAATAAAAGGCTTAGCGAGTTTTAATGTTTTATAGTTGTTTTGTTGGAAACCATCTTTCATTTGTAAACCGATGAGCTTATTGACTAATTTGCTATGTTTTAAAAACCGATTATGCATTGAACGAGACAATATCTTAAATATAGTCAAACCAAATGATCATATTCTTAATATTTGTGGTACAACAAGAATTGTAGGGTCCGCGTGATATGCGGGATATAAAGGCACAAAATTTTATCTAAGGTTATGTTAAAATAGTAATTTTGTAACCTAAAACATATGAAAAGAGCAAATTTATCGTTAATTTTTCAAATCTAGCTTATAACCCGTGATAAATTACGGGTTACTTGTAAAAAATTACTTGTAATAAATTACATCTCTGTCAATACATTCTTATTTGCTATAAAATGGATACAATACAACATATTTGAATCATTTTATCAAAATATCAATTTTATTTAGTTAAACCGAAAAAATACTAATAGTTTAACTAAACTGTTTTAATAAATAGCCCAAAAATGACTATAAACAAAAATAATAAAAAAATTATGAAATAACTTATGTCACAAAACAATTGTAATTTTGTAAATTACTAAAAAAATATATTTGTTTAAAGTTTTAAGAAAAAGAATATCTCAAAAAACTAAAATATTATCTTCTAGAATGTAACGACCCGAAATTTGTAAATAAATAAATTATGTAAAAATACGATAAATAAGGATAAATCGTTTAAAGAACGTGGAAATTAGTTTCGTGTCATTTGGACACCGTATGAGAAAGTTATGACCGAAACCGAGTTGAGATACTTGTCGAAAACTGCAGCCCTGCTGTATAAGGGAGTTCGCGGCGCGAACTTGAGCTCGCGATCGCGAATATTGAACAGTAGCTTGGGATTTTTGGTGATCAAGTTCACGGCCAGCTCCCGATCGGGAAGAGTTCGCGACAAGGGAAGTTTGCGGCGCGAACTCTTCCGACCAGGCATTAAATTCGGGATTTCAGCCATAAATGCAAAACACAAACCCTAGTTTTCTCTCTTGGCGATTTTCGAGCATAGCAACTGATTTTGGACGATTCCCTCACAAATCCTTGGTAGATTTCACTCCTAGTGGAAGATTAAAGGTATATCTTCACTCTTTCATCCTTGTAGCTCAAGATCTATGGATCTTGAAGCTAGGGTTTGAAACCCTAGTTATTGGGTTGATGATTTATGACGAAATAAATGTTGTATACACTTAATAGATGGTATATTAACAAGGGAATCAAGTGTATGGTTAAGATTTGTAAGAATCTTAAGGGTTGGTTAAACCTAGGGTTTGGTAAATCACTATTATTGGGGGAAATGTGTTAGTAATTGTTATCTAGAGATAGATGGACACATTATTAGTAGAATGTGATGTTGAACAACTTGTGATTGTCATGTTAGGCTTTTGGTGAAGTCTTGGAAGGTTGATTGATTGTGAAGCAAGAGATTGGGTGTCAAGAACACGGTTGGAGCATAAGGTGAGTACGTGTGGACTTTATTGAGTACATAGCCTTTGAATTACTTTCTTACTTGTGTTATGGTCTATTTGCTTATTTGTGTAGACTTGTAGTATGTTGAGTTAGTGATAGATATTATTGATAATATTAAACTAACTTGTTGATGATTGATGTGATAGCCGAGAGCTAGATTGACATGACTGTTGAGTCATGGTAAGATTGAGATGATGTGATGACACGGGCGACTCCCGGTCATGAGGTGTGGAGTGAGGGGCAGTTGGGTGGATTCCCATCGACTCATCCACGTTAGTAGTCTTGCTAACTGGACGTATTCCGACGAGTAAGGCAGGTATCGGTAGATTGGGCGATTCCCTCTTGCCGGTATCTTATTTCTAGTTAGTTCGGGGGCAACCCGATAACTAGATATGTGTGTGCTTCTAGCTAGTTCGGGGGCAACCCGATAGTTAGATATGGTTGCTAGGAAAAGCAAGATTGATAGGACCACATTAAGGTGGCCGAATCGGATTGGTAGATTATACATATACTTATATCTATATATGATTGCTTGACATGTGACATTTTACTATTGTTGGGTCTAAACCCATGTAGCTCACGAGACTTCTTGTCTCACGACTCCTTGTTGTTTTTGCTATGTACTCAGGTTCGGGATCGAAGGTATAGGTGCGCATGGATAGAGATGCGGGGCCTAGAGTAGAAGAACACTAGAACGGATTTAGACTTAGCTTTGGTTTTGATCTATTTTGTAACACCAACTTTATACTCTGATTTTCATACCAAAGGTTTTTATAAATCCGTATTTTGTGATAGTTCTCCTCTATATTAAATGATTATTTTGGCCAAATATTTTTGTTATAGAATTCGAGTTGTTACATAGAACATAAAGAAGGGATTCGATACCTTGACATGCCGCAAGCTATATGTCAACATAACCACCGGGCTAAAGCATATTTATGTCTAGACTTTTCCTCAGAACGTATTTATATATAAAAATCTGATTTAGAAAAAATAAAAATAAAAACTTTATGAGCAGTGTTTTATTTATATTTATAAAAGAAAAAGACACACAAATTTTACATATATAATTCATGATTACATTTTTTTTTGTTTTATCACTAAAAAGGTAAAGTTTAGGAAAAATAAGAAATACTATGAAAGCATAAACCAAATGGGTCTTAAGTGTAGCAGGTGAAAAAAAATGTCATTAAAAAGTTTAAAAAACAAAGATCTCCACTCTCAACATTTCGAATGTGCGTCAAAAGGAATGAGCGTGTGTTTTGGAATTATTGGGGATAATGTAAAACTGGTAAAAGAAATAAAAAAACTATGAAAAATATTAGGGGTGTTCGTTTGGATAATTTGGATTTATCCGAACCAAATAGGTGAATCCAAATGGATTTTGGATTTTAAATGTTCAAACCGAACCGTCCAAACTAATTTAAATCCAAACCGATCCGAACCAAATTACAATTTGAATGGTTTGGATTTGTCCGAACCAAACCGTTTTTTTCTTAACATAACTACTTTATACAATTCAAAATGATAAACTACTTTATACATAAAAACAAGTCTAATTCATAGTTTGTCGAATCGCCGTAGCTTGATACAAGTGGGTTGTGGGCGATTCACGTATCAAATGAGAATGGACGAGTTGGGATTAAAGTAAGAATTGATAGGGTTAAGATTGTGTTTGGAAACTGGACAGTCGATGAGATCACATGTCATGTATTAAGTTTTTCGGAATTGGATTTAAAGTGGGCCAATTAGGAAGTTAATTGCTTTAGAATTATTTTGGGTCATAGGATATTTCGTTAATTTCAATAGTCCCTATATTTGGTTTTCTAAGAAATAGGATAGAATTGTTTTATATACTTATATTTTATATATTTATATTTTATATATATATATTACTATTTGGATTTTTTGGATAATCCGGATTTTACAATGAAAACCAAATCCAATCCAAAAACCAAACTATTAATTTGGATCAAGTCTAAACCAATCCGAAAAACCAAAAAACCAATCCAAACGATCCAATCCAGATTGTCCATTTGGACAATCCGGATTTATCCGAATAGTGAACACCCCTAAAAAATATAGTGGGATTCGAACATAGGACGCTCAAGTGAAAGGCATGAGCCTTTGCCACTTTGGCAGGAAGGAACCTTAGTTTTTAAATGCACATAGGAATATATATTAGTAATACTATAAAAAAAGCTTCAACCAATCACCATCAAGTGAACAGTAAATATGCTACCACAGTTGTATTATATAGATAATAATTATATAAATGATGTCTAAATACAAAAAAAAAATACAAAAAAAAAAATTAAATACAAAAAAAATTCCATAAAGAATTCCGAAAGAAAATTCATTTTTTTTAATTACATTTAATACCTATAGGTTAAAATCTATATAAAATAAGGAAAATGTTAAGCAATGCTCTTAAGGCAATGGTTAAAAAGTTTTATTGGCTTAAAATTATTGTACATTAACTAATAAAAAACCATCCCCTTGAATTTCATAAACCACCTTTGGGTAGTTAAGCATCCTTAATCTTTATCTTTTCTTTACTACTTTATAAAGCAAATTAGACTTTTCAAAAAATGACAGATCTTAATTCAAACATTCCATTTAAGGAAACCTTTTAATTTTTCAATCTCTAATTAAAATGCAAGGTCCAGGAGTCGAACCCATGACCTGGAAGTTACAACTTTCAAGCTTTACCATCTCAACTACAATGATTATTGATACTATTTCATTTTAATTATAAATAAACACATTTGTGGTTATCCTAAATGCATTTCGTAACAGACCCTTTAAACATAAGTTGACTTCATTGCCTTTGACATACGTTTGATTTTGTTGACCCATTCAAATTAAAAAAATGGTAAATCTTTTTTGTTAAATTTAATACTATTCTTAACAAAAATTATTTAATCTAACTATTTTTTCTTTTCATTCAGCCTACTTATTCTATGGATTTGTCTCAAGATTGGATTATTTCTTTTTTTCATTGTGTTTATAGAATAAAAATTAACTAATTTGTCCTTAAATTATCAAAAATTTATATATTTTCTTTGGCTTCCTCAAATTCCTTTACTTGTAAGCTAACTTAATATAAATCAAGTCCAGATACGTAATAGTTAATAAGTATTATAGATTAAAGACAAAATTGTAACACCCGTATTTTTTTCAACATCGTTTAAAACATTTAAACTACGATTTCCAACATTTTCCATGTAATCCAAAATACCGTTTAACAAAAACTGTGGAACCTTTATCAGAGTATACAAAAATACGGGGTCACCAAGTATATCAAAACCATAGGCAAACGGGATCTACCTACGAGCTCCCGAGCTAAACAGATCAAGGCCACTCCTAGTGCAACCTTCTATCGCTTCAAACCTGTACCTGAGTACATAGCCACAAAACAAACGTAGTACGTGAGACAAAATAGTCTCGTGAGATACATGGGTTTTAGACCCAAATAATAATAATCATTTCATAAATAAATAAACGCATATATATACGACATCAATACCGTCTAGTCACCCTATTGTGACCCTATCAATTTTTGCTCTCCTAGCAATCAAATCTAACTATCGGGTTGCCCCCGAACTAGCTAGTAGCACAAACATACCTAATACATAAACATATATGTACTAGAATCACATTAACTTACTAACCGAAATCCATCGCCATTAGTAAGCTTCACATTAACTTATTAACCGAAATCCATCGCCATTAATAAGTTTCACATTAGCTTATTAACCGAAATCCATCGCCATTAATAAGCTTCAAGATACCGGCAAGAGGGATTCGCCCAATCTACCGATACCTGCCTTACTCGCCGGAATACGTCCAGTTAGCAAGACTACTAACGTGGATGAGTCGATGGGAATCCACCCAAGTGCCCCTCATTCCACACCTCATGACCGGGGGTCCCCCGCATCATCACATCACCTCATTCTTACCATAACTCAACAGTTATTTCAATCAAAGCCTTCGGCTATCACATAAACCATCAAACAAGTTAGTTATTCAATAATAACCATATATAACTAGTTCAACATAGTATGAACGTACCTGTATAGTCCCATGGACTCGATCATTAGCAATTCTCATCTACTACTACATCTAGGACTCTAGAAGGTCCATACTTACTTATTTCATAAGATACATTTCTCATTTATCGATAACAAAATACTTTTATATCTCTGTTGACTATAATATATAATTATTACTAGTCACACCATCTTCATTTTTTTATATATATTCGTTCCTTACTTTTATTAGTAAGTTTACCAATAGGTACTCATTAATATAAGAATTATTTCTAATTGCTTTACTAATACATATTTATTAATAAAGGCTTAATATACATTCTTTTGCTCAATAACCTTATTATTATGGTTCGTTAATAAAGGTTTCATAATTACATATTTCATCATAAACACCTCCAAATTCATCAACCATACTAGACACATTCTAGTATCACATTATACCTACCTTCTTATCTTTTCATTCATTATCTGTATCAATTTATCAATAAAGACCCATAAAATATTATAAGTATTTTCAAAACTCTTTGCTATGTACCCAGTTTAAAAGTCTCATGTACTCACCTTAGCAATAGCTAATCCATATCGTGTTCATCAACACGAATCCTTGCTTCCCGCCTTTGGAACATCTCCAATCTTTAGGTCCTTGCAACCTATCAACATAATCATCACATTTCTAGTTATCATCCATAACTAGACATCATCTAACATCAACATAATCAACCCAACCACCAAGTTCATCAACTTGGTGTAAATCCATAAACCCTAGTTTATGGTTACCAATCCCAAATCATAGATCTGACATAACCCATAGTTCAGACACTTCCTATGTGTGTTTTATACTCATCATCAACATATTTAGGCAAGACTTTTGACAAATTACCATTATCACCACTTTCCCCCAAATCAAGTTCATAAACTAGCTAGGAGATGAAGCATACCTTAGATCTTAGTTTAGATGCATAAATCCTCAAAGATGGTGAAGATCTAAGCTCAAGAACACCAAAATCGCCTCCTACTTCTCCAATCTCGGCTGCACCAAGTGAAGGAGTGAAAATGAGAAAACCCTAGCTTTTTCCCGATTTAAAGCTGGTCCCGCAGAGTTCGCGTCGTGAACTTCCCCGATCGTGAACTCTTCGCGTTCGTGAACCAGCCGTGAACTCCGATATCTGAAAACCCCAAGTCTCTGCCCGATCCTCGCGATCGCGAGGAGTAGTTCGCGCCGCGAACTCCCTTACCCAGGCAGGCAGCAACTTTTGTTGATCGTCTCGACCCGGTTTCGCCAATAACTTTCTCATACGATGTCCAAATGACACGAAACCAATTCCTACGTCTTTTAAACGATTTATCCATAATTATCATATTTTTCTCATAATTTATTCGATTAAAAATTTCGGGTCGTTACAAAAATCAATGCATACCTTTAACTTATTTGATCAACCACGCTAATTTGGCCAACCCAAAAAGCTAAAAATCAACATCAACAATATTTAAAATCTAAAGAAAACTTTAGTTAGTAGATGATTTTTTTTGTCAAAAGTCATAGATAAAAAAGGCCTAAAGTCAAATTGGGATTTTTATTTGACTTTGAATTAGTAGTATGCTTTATTTAATCTTTGATATTTTGAAATTACATGTATTACTTTGAGCATATATTTTGACATGATGTTAATTTATTTTTGCAGTTTATTAGGGGTTGAAACGACCGTGTTTAGAAATTACATCCAAGCCTTCATCAACAATTGAAAGTGAATAAATATGTAATCATATAAAATCAGGATTGAAATTTTCGCCGCAAAATATAGTCGACAGGGTATCCGCCGCCGCATTGCGCAGGTACCCCGTTAGTTGTACATAAACCATTTTATTCATCCTTAATCATTGCCCTAAAAATTAGCAAAACGCAATAAAATAATTCATATGTTCTATTTTGTTTACCTATTTTTTAGAAAATTGGTTTTTTTTGTCTGATCGCCTAATTCAACCATATTTAAGTAGTTACTAGTTTATACCCCGTGATAAATCACGGGCGGCTTGTAATAATTTCATGATACTTGTTCCAAAAAAATTTATATGCGAGACGACAATAAAATTAAGAACATAGTATTTTGACGATAATTGCACATCACACTTTATCGTATAAAGTGTAGACAAATTTATAATAAAATACATATTGTTTACAAACATTTTTAAATCTTTTGTAAAACTTCAAGATAAATAGAAATTTGGGCAAAAATCCTTCTTAATGTAGGCATAAATCATATTTGGTTATAAAATATATATATATATATATATATATATATATATATATATATATATATATATATATATATATATATATATATATATATATATATATATATATATATATATATATATAGAAGCAACACGGATGGTGATAATTTAAAAGTCTGATTAAAAAGAGATTAATTGAAAGTTTAATACATTTCCATTTTGTCTATTCTTTAGGCCACAAGTTTATTCTTGAAATTGTTGGATTTCCACAACCTAATCACTCTTAACATTTCTGGTCAATTCGTTGATGAAATATATTTTGGAAGACATTGTCTACAAATCGTAAAAAGTTAGGACTTTCAAATCAAAGAGATTTGTTTTTTATTTAATTATACTAATTTGTATTAAAAAGTTAGGACTTTCAATTCAAATCATATTTATCTTAAATGGTAGTTATCTTAAATGATGGTATGTGGATTAGGTTTATCTCAAAAGGGTGACGTGGAATGCTTTCATTGGTGGATGATTAATGATGTGACAAAGATAACATGGCAAAGGTGACGTGGATTAATTGACGTGGCATGCTTTTTTTATTATAGATAGAGATAGAGATAAACTTCAATCTATTTATTTCCTGGATTAACTATTCTGACCGACCGGTTCAACGACTGCCTCATGGGCCTGATGCAACTTTACGTAAAACTTAAAGTTGTGATCTCAAAATTTTGGATCACGGGTTCTTTCCCTTTCCTTTTAAATTTCCAAAACAGGAGCTATGATCTTCCATGGCGACACCGTTTCTAACTGCTGCTTCTTCTATGCTAAAATGCGCAACAACCATGGCTTTGCCCTCTGCGAACTCTATTGTATTACGTCACCCATTTAAGGCTCCTTCCGTAACTCAGTTTGAACCTCGTTCTCATAATCTGAAGCTCAATTTCGTCGATTTCAGCTCTCGAACTCGAATTTTGGCTGCACCGAGTGATTTTGCGGACAACTCGAATTCCAGTGATGCAGTTCATACATCTGACATTCATCAGGTAACAAATGTGATTTCAGGTTTTACTAGTTTGTTGTCATATGAGTGTATTTATCATTATTGTTAATTCTGTGCATATTGGTGAATAATGTGTGTATTACTCCAGAACTACAGAATAACTATGATTTTATGAAGTCGAATTTGTAAATTTTTAAGTCTTCTAGGGTTTGATCATTACATTTATTACCCTAGCAATGTAACCGATTTTATATTTTAAATTAGGTGTCTGACTCTTAATATAGTTTCATCATTGTATGTTACAATCGATCCAAAATCATACCTTCATGTAATTACTTGCTAAAATGATCTTCATTTGACATGATTCAAACTCGTTTTCTGTAGGTTGCAGAAATTGCCCCAGAAGAGCGCGATTTTTCTGGCACACCACATGTTCCTGTATACGTAATGCTACCAGTGAGTTCGTCCATTTCTTTTTCTATGTGTGTAATCACAATTACTTCATCATGTTTGTTCTTGTATGACATAAACCTTACTTTTTTAAATTTCATTTTCAGTTGGGAATCATCAACATGGAGTGTGAGTTGGTTGATCCTGAAGATCTATCGAATCAGCTAAAAACCTTGAAATCGATTAATGTTGATGGTGTTATGGTTGACACCTGGTGGGGAATTGTGGAGGCCAACAATCCACAACACTACAATTGGAAAGGTTACAAGCAACTCTTCAAGATCGTGCGTGAATTGGATCTTAAATTACAGGTTTGTTTTGCCAAATGGCATTTTTATGACAGTTTTTATTAAACATTTCCTGAATTATCAATCAATATGATTTGGTATCAGGCTGTAATGTCGTTTCATGAATGTGGAGGAAATGTTGGTGATGATGTTCATATTCCATTGCCTAAATGGATAACAGAAATCGGTCAACAAAACCCCGATATATATTTTACAGATCGAGATGGAAGACGGAACCCTGAAAGCCTTACATGGGGAATTGACAAAGAACGTGTTTTGAGAGGTCGTACTGCTGTTGAGGTATCGTATTTTGTTACTTACAAATGGTGTATGTATACACATTCAAACTTCAAAGGTGACCTTTAACAAAATAAAGATTGAATATTGAAAAATGTTGGTTTTGTGGATAATATTTGTAGGTTTATTTTGAGTATATGAGGAGCTTTCGTGTTGAATTTGATGAATTCTTTCAAGATGGAAGTATTACTGAGATTGAAATTGGATTAGGTGCTTGTGGAGAATTGCGTTATCCTTCTTATCCTGCACAACATGGTTGGGAATATCCTGGTATTGGTGAATTTCAGGTACCTTTTTTGTCGCAAATTTGACCCATTTACATATAAGTGGACTAACGGGCCAAACTGGTAAAAAAGATAGCTTAAATAGGAAACGGGTCAAATGGGTCGAACTTTGCAAAACCTCCTCAATAGTCTTCACATTTGGCACCCTAATCAGTTAGAAAAATATTAAAATTTTGGACATTAAGAGTTATGGGTCAAGCCGACCTGACTAATCCATTCAAAATGTTACCCGTTTTTACCCTAACCCGTCCGATCTGCCCATTTTGCCACATCTAACTGCTACATAGAGCAATAAAACATGGTTAACCCGGTACAAAACCTCATTACTTACTGACACCTTAATTATAAAAAAAAATCAAATTTTTGGACACAAAGTGTTACAGGTCAAGCCGACAATAAGTTACCTGTTTGACTGTTTCTACCAAAACCATACAACCGGCCTATTTTGCCACCTCTAACTGCTAGGTAGACCAATAGGACATAATCATGAACACTGATCAAGACAATATCTCGTTGCTAATTAACCTTTTTTTTTATTATAATTTAAACAATATTTAATCTTTTCAGTGCTACGATAAATACCTAAGAAAGTGTCTTGAGAAAGCAGCAGAAGCAAGGGGTCACTCATTTTGGGGAAGACCACCGGATCATGCAGGATCTTATAATTCTCGGCCTCAAGATACCAATTTCTTTTGTGATGGTGGTGAATATGATAGCTCTTATGGCAGATTTTTTCTTAATTGGTATTCCCAATATCTCATTGATCATGGTGATAGGGTACTATCTATGGCCAATTTGGCCTTTGAAGATACGCCTATTTCTGTTAAGGTTAGTTATTTATCAAACATTCAACATTCTTTTCTTCAATAATGGGTCAAAAGTTGGTCCGAGTCTGTTATCAACCCGACCCGACCCGAGTAGTTTGTAGTTGTACTGAAAGATGATCTGTTTACTATTTATTGAGTGGAAAACTTTGATGGATGACAGGTGTCAGGTATTCATTGGTGGTACAAAACTGCAAGCCATGCAGCTGAACTAACTGCAGGATTCTACAACCGGGCCAACCGTGACGGTTATACTCCAATTGCTTCAATGTTAAAAAGACACAACACTGCTTTGAATTTCACATGTGTTGAGTTACGCACATTGGACCAACAAGAAGGCTTTCCAGAAGCAATGGTTGACCCTGAAGGCTTAGTTTGGCAGGTCTGTTAAACAAACTAATTATAAATTTGGTGTCACTATTTTTTATTTTATTTTATTTTAGGTATTGAATGCTGCATGGGATGCTGATATACCAGTTGCAAGTGAAAATGCTCTTCCTTGTTATGATAGACAAGGATACAACAAAATATTGGAACATGCGAAACCTAGGAATGATCCCGATGGCAGACATTTATCTGCTTTTACATATCTTAGGCTTAACCAAAATCTTCTTGAAGAACACAATTTAAGGGAATTTCATCTTTTTCTCAAAAGAATGCACGGTACCTTTCTTTAAATTGACTTTTACCCATTTGACCTGTTAGCTCTTATATGTTGATGACCTTAGTTTGTTAATTTAACAGGTGAAGCTGTGGAGGGCCTTTAGCATTGAATCTGAATTAAAAAATATTACTTGTTTTTTCAATTTAGCCTATGTTTTTATATCAAGTTTAAGGTAAAATGCATCTTATATGTATCAACTACAAGTTTTTCTTCCTGTTAACTTATCCCGCGTCATTATGTTTAATACTTTTGATTTGGGAATAAATGCAAAGTTATTATGTTTTGCAACCAATTAAATTGTGTGTGCACGTCCTATAGTTTATATAAATTCCTAACAATACTTATACATTTCCATGTTATTAATAGCTTAGTTGACTTTGGGATTGGTTACAGATTAGTAATGACCTGGTTTTTTAGTAAGAGTTTTCTAACATGTGCCTATTAGGTACAGTAAATACCTTCAACTTTCTATTAAAATTTAAAAATACATTTAATATATTTCTTTAAAATATAACTTATGAACTTCATTTATGTTTAATAACATTTTATTAGGAAACTTTGAGTAAGTTAATGCACCCTAACATGTGAAATAGTGACTAATAATCATCATGCTCGAATTAATGAAGTATTTGAGAAGAAAGAAAATGGTGACATAGTGATTTGCATTTTTACAATCTTTGTAGGTGGGACAGAGTTCGGTCCAAATGTGGAACCCATGATTTGTGCTTCTATGGGTCTTCTAAACTTTAACTGCCAAAAAAAGAAAAGGCTTTGGAGTAATCTGTATACTTCAGAAATGTTTTCTATCTTTTGTGAGAGGGTACGATAGAATACAGAAGACGACTAATCATCTCCTAAAAATTTAAGAAAGAAACTAACGACTTCTAACAACTTTTTCTTCTCTTCTTGATTAGCAAATGAAGTACAATTTATTGGGACGAATATAACTACTAAGAACATGGAGTCATGGGGATGTGCTACATGCATTTAGGAATCAAAAGGAAACATGAGTGGGTGGAATAAGTGGTCTACAATCCGTGCAACAAATTAATAATGTAAAATAATTAAATAATAGAAATGATATTGGTTCCTACTTTTTTTTTCCTACCAATATGTACATACTCATTTGATCAAAATAAATGTTAAAATTAAGTGATGATATGATGAAAAAGAACTAGTGAATTATACATTTAGGGTATGTTTGGTACAGAGAAGTGGGAAAGGAAAATACCAGATAAATCTCTTATTTGGTTGCATTGAGAAAAGGAAAAGGAGAAAATAAAACATTTCCTATTCCCTAATTTCAATTCTCTACTAAATGAAATGAAGGGAAAATGATAAGTAGGGAAATACACAAAGACACGGAGAACTGAAATTATATCTACCCCTCCTTTCAAAACACGTCTTCACCCTCGTCTTCTCCACAACCGGTGTTGGTTATCCTGCTCGTCTTCTCCAAATCCGGAGAAAAGGTTATCTCCTGCTCGCTCTCTCTGTATCATTCTCTGTCTCGCTCTCTGTGTCTCAGCTCTCTGTATTGTAATGTTTCTCATCCTCTTCGGGTTCTATCTTTACATGGCTTGGCGGCGGACGAAATCAAATCGGGTGACATCGTTGCAGATATTGAATCTCTGTCTCTTTCTATGTGTAAGACGAAATCAAACACAATTTCTTGTTTTTTTGCCCTAAATTTAGAAAAGCTTACTGTGTGTATTGATATCTTCAAGAGACACCCAATTGCAATAATCAAAAGAACCAACATAGCAATCAAATTGTGAGAAATGTTCTAATTGAATAAAAAAAGTTAAAGTTTTACAAACTTCTATATATTACACCAAAATTACAAGAATACTGATCCTCCATTATCTAAATTACAAATGAAGTAAATGACTAAAATTCATATTCAAGCTCCAAAGTGGCATGAATGAGCTAGTATGTAATATTGTTGGTGTCAATGGGCAGAATCAGAATTGAATTTTATGCCCTTACCGTATGCAGCAATTTAATTTTGAGCTAGTATGTAAGATTTTGAGCTAGTAGGTTATATTACTGAATTGTATTAGGAAGAAAAGAAACAAACCTTTGTGTTGCCATTCCCATACAATTTGAATTCGTGCGTCTAGTGCACAAATGGGAATGCAACTACAGAAACAGAGGCATTACAAATAATAATATAAACAAAAAACAAACAAAACAAACGCAACCAAAGCCTGCTACGATCCAAACTTCATTTTAACATTCCATTCCTCAGCCACTTTCAGCACATTCTTCGAGTCTTTCACGGATAAACTCATTAACCACATCCTCATGCTATCTTTGATGATGTTAATTAGGACTTCAGCATGCCTACTTTTACCATTAAAGATTCTTTCACTCCAAATGAAGTAAACCACTGCAGCCAACAAATAACGTCTCAGCAATGCTCTTATTACAAGCCAGAGCAGTAAACTGTATTATCACACCAGACAGATCATCGCTGATATTAACTATTTTAGTCAAACCTTTCAGATTATCCCATACGAAAAACTGCATTTGAAAAACAAATGCTCATGTGAATCAATAGTTTGACTGCATAAAGGACAAGAAAGGTTGTTGTACTTATTCCATTTTAGAATTCGATCTTGGGTCTGCAGTCTACCTAGGACTGCAAGCCACATGATAAAAGTATGTCTAGGCACTGCATGAGGGAACCACACTACTTTGTGCCAGTTAACCGTACTAGGGTTAGTATCAAAAGACTCCCATACTCTTTTAACATTGAAATCCACCACATTTCCATTACTTAATCTCCATTTTACCACATCCTGACAGTTATTCCTTAACATAGGAATTTTCACATTGTTCAACCCTGGATACATCTGATACCATTCAGTAGGCCAATTCCAAGCATTATTAACAATCATATTAGCAATTTTCGCCTCATCTCCCAATCTAGCTTCATAAACACTTCTTTTTGAGATAATGCTACTTAGGGGGCCCATATCATCCCAGTGGTCGTGCCACATAGATATACTAGTACCATCACCTATAACATACCACCCATAATTCCTTATTTTACTTCTCATTTTTGTAATGTTAATGAATACTTTTATTATGTTTATCTATTTTGGATGATTGAAAGTTGAAGTGATGTTTATTAATGTTTCTCTGGGTTGATTAAAAATTATGTTTTTGAATGTTATCAATGATTTTATTAATTTATTTTTATTATTAATTTATCCGTATTTTTATATGTTTTATGTTCTAATAATGACTATTGTCAAAAAAAAAAACGCATGAAAATAATAAGGTTGATACAATTCTTTATTGAATTATTTGTTATACCAAACAAGAGAAATGATTCTTTGTTACATTTCCCTGTTGATGTATCTGTGCTACCAAACAGAAGACACAATTCTCATTCTTATAAAGTAATAATAGTCATGTACTTATTTCTCTAATCATGTATTTCTCTAATCATGTCAACGCGCATCATGCAAGTATCATAGTATAATGTCAAGCACTGGTTATGGGGTGTATATGTTGGTTCTAAAATAAAACTTGTACTTTAATGAAATGAAATAAAACTGTTATTATGTGTTTAACTATTTTGTTATTTACTTATTTAGTTACTCATTCTCAACCGAACAAATATGTTAACATAGCTTTAACTACATTAGCGTAATTATTGGAATTTATTAGATTAAGAAGTGTCACAGAATAGATTTAGAAGACAAATTTATGAAACTACACTAACGGTGTTTACACAATGACACCAAATAAAAAGTTAATACAAAGTTTATATATTGAAAGTAAAAAACGACACAAATTGCATGAACCACAAAATGTGAATGGGAGGGGATAAGTCACGTGATTTTGGACTTTGGAGGGTATTCCGGTCACACATCCAATTCACGTGCCCCCACTCTTCCCGCACGCACCAATCGTGTGACCTCGCACGTTTCGTTTCATATGCTTCACACGCACCCAATCCCCACCCTCCTTCATCCGTGCCAAATCCTTCCTTCACACGAGTGCCGATAACCTAACCCTCGCCGGAAATTTTATTATATACTCCCCCGCCGGTGCCACCGGCATCATGTCTATGAGAGTTCCGTTCCTTCTCCGGCGGATGTTGAATTCCGGCGAACTCACCGCAAGGTTCTATCTCTAGATCTAACCAGTAATTATCGTGTTATATGCTTGTAGACTTATGATGAAGATGGACAGTTTTTAAGATTTAACCGTGAGGATAATTTTCGACGCTATTTTTTTTTTGTGATGCTAAAATTGAAAATATTTCAGTTTGTTTGTAGTTTAAAAAACGGTGAAATATTTAATTCACTGTGCGTGAGTGTTTTCTGATCAATGTCAATCATTAGTTACTTGAATTATGTATAAATGTCCAAAATGTTTCTGACATTATAAATTGTAATCGTGTGTACAGAGTGTATGTAAATTAGAAATTGAGTATGGTGCTGATCATGGACGGATGCTGTTATGTCTAGCATTTTGAACCTCGATATCACACTCCCAATCTGTGCAATTTATGGCAACTGAAATGCAGAGATTTGGGACAAGTGAAGAAGATGATGATGAAGAAATGGGATTAGATATAAAAGGAGAAGGGGAAAATGATGAAGATGAAGACGATAAGAACTCAACACCACCAACAATGGTAGGTATTGATGGTGGAATTGTTACTTCAAGTAGAAGCAACAACAGATTTCACTATCAGCAACAGTATCAAGATCAAATGACTCCACAAGATGGTGGTAATAGAAGATGTAGACCAATTGAAGAAAAAGAGAGAACAAAACTTCGTGAACGACAACGAAGAGCAATTACTGCTAAGATTTTAACAGGATTAAGAAGACATGGAAATTATAATCTTAGGGTTAGAGCTGATATTAATGATGTAATTACAGCCCTAGCTAGAGAAGCTGGTTGGGTTGTTCTTCCTGATGGAACCACATTTCCTTCAAGATCACAGGTACAATAGCACATCAGTTTGGTGAGATGTAACCATAGTCTAATTGTGGTTAAATTAACAGGGTGTAAGGCCTGCTGCTGGTGCATCAACTACAGTGGTAACTTCATCCACCTCATTGCCACGTCAGCAGAATCAAACTGTTTCTCTTAGAGGCATTTCTCCTGCATGCCCGATTGTGATGGATGATGAAACATGTCAAATGAAAGGTTTATTTGTTCCTTCTTCTTCTTCAGCTTATGATGTTTCATCAAGTGGTCGATCACAGTCTTCCGATATCTTGGGAGTTGAAGTTGATGGTCAAGATGATGCCCTAATTGGTGTTTCTGTTGATATTGTTGGTGGCAGACAGGTCAGAAACTCATTTTTGGAATTAAATTATTGAAATATATATTTAAAATCCTATTTTCTTCATTTTTCCTTAGGTTGTTGACATACCATCAAAGTTACAAGAAAGAGATTTTGCTGGTACTCCTTATGTTCCTGTTTATGTATTGCTTCCTGTAAGTCCGTCCCACACTCCATCGATTGTGTATTTTATTATTATTTATTTATTTTCTTATAGTTTTGGATTTTAAATTGGTCTGCAGTTGGGAGCAGTTAATATGAAGTGTGAACTTGTTGATCCCGACAATCTTTTAAACCAATTAAGTATTTTGAAGTCAATAAATGTTGATGGTGTAATGGTTGACTGTTGGTGGGGTATAGTTGAAGCACACGTTCCACAGGAATATAACTGGAAAGGATATAAAAGACTATTTCAAATGGTTCGCGAGCTTAAACTTAAGTTACAGGTTTGTTTTTATCAAAAACATATTTATTAACTGCAATTATTAAAATAAAACTCGTGATTAATCACCTAAATTGGGTTAGGTAGTGATGTCATTCCATGAATGTGGAGGAAATGTTGGTGATGATGTTTGTATACCTTTACCACATTGGGTGGCTGAGATTGGTCGAAATAATCCAGATATATTTTTCACCGATAGATCTGGAAGACGGAATCCAGAGTGTCTTTCATGGGGTATTGATAAAGAACGTGTTTTAAGAGGCCGTACTGCTTTAGAGGTAATATTTCTAATTTATTTATATTATATATTAATTAATTAATACTTAATGGTCATTGTTTTTATGTTAATGTAGGTTTACTTTGATTACATGAGAAGTTTTCGGGTTGAATTTGATGAGTTCTTTGTAGATGGAATCATTTCAATGATTGAAATTGGTTTAGGTCCATGTGGGGAATTAAGATATCCATCTAATCCTGTAAAACATGGTTGGAGATATCCAGGTGTTGGTGAATTTCAGGTAATTATCAATATAAATATGTCTTGAAATAACATTTCTGATATTTATTAACTAAAATAATTATTTCCTCAGTGTTATGATCGGTATATGATGAAGAATCTTACAAAAGCAGCTGAAATAAGGGGACATTCGTTTTGGGCCCGAGGCCCAGAAAATACGGGCTCCTATAATTCAAGACCACATGAAACCGGGTTCTTTTGTAATGGGGGGGATTATGATAGCTATTATGGCAGGTTTTTTCTTAATTGGTATTCTCAAGTATTAATCGATCATGGTGATCGTGTGCTTAATCTGGCCAAATTAGCTTTTGAAGGAACTTTCATCACTGTAAAGGTCAGTCTATTTTTATTTATTTTGTTAAAAACTTTTTTTTTCCAATTTGTTTTCGGTATTTTTAATTGTTTAAACAGTTATCAGGTATTCATTGGTGGTTCAAGACAGCAAGTCATGCTGCTGAGTTGACAGCTGGCATGTACAACTCATCTAACCGTAACGGTTATTCTGCAATTATGAAAATGTTAAAAAAACACGGGGTTGCATTAAATTTCACGTTAGCTCAAATTGGCATTTTGGATCCACATATGGATTCCTCAGAAGCACTTGGAGATCCTGATGGGTTAGCTTGGCAAGTGAGTAATATGAAAATCATGTTTGACTAAATACATTGACTTATAAAATAGTTTATTAGATTTTGGTCAAACTGGTCAACAGGTGATGAATGATGCTTGGGATTGTTGTATACCAATGACAAGTGAGAACAGTGTTAGTTGCCTTGATAAAGTTAGTTATAACGGTATTTTGGAAAAAGCAAAACCTGTTAATGATCCAGATGGAAGACACTATTCAGCTTTTACTTACCTTAGGCTCGGTCCACTTCTCATGGAACCACACAATATCATGGAGTTTGAACGATTTGTCAAAAGAATGCATGGTAAACTTCATTTTGTGGGTCCCATATTGATACACTCTGGTAGTATCGATCAGTCAAACAGAAGTTGAACAAAGGTTTTCAATTGTATTAATGGATGAATTGAGGAATTACAGAAGGAAATTACACTAATGAGATTACACTAGAGAGAACACTATTCCTAACTTTTATCATAAACTAAGCCTCCTCACATTATTCTTCAACTTCTTTATTTATACTAACCCTAACCGACTTCCCCTGTCAAATACCCATACTACCCTTCTCCCCTTCTTTCTTCTACCAAATGTAAATCATATATATGTAAATCATATCTGATAAGAGGAAAGTGTATCAATACCCCCCAGTAAAACTTCCACCTTGTCCTCAAGGTGGCAATTAGGAAATTGCAACACCATGTCATCCAACATCTTTCACTTTCATCTTTTTGATGCTGTGCACAATTTTCTTTTAATATTATAGTATGCTCATGCTCTTCTCTACTCAACTCCTTGTAAGTATCCCTTTCTTGAGTGTCTAATAAGCCGAATGCTACCAACACATCATGGCCAATTAATACCACCCCCCTTTGGTTATGAATTCTGCCTTCGATATTCATAGTTCGAGAATTTGATAATCCTACAACTGAATTCAGATTCACAGCAATTGGTGGACCAATTTCCATTGTTTCAATCGTAATGTTTGGATCAATCGTTTCATTCGCCCTTATTGGAGATTCTTCATCATCACTCTCCAACTGTTTCTCCTCTACCTCTTGATAAACTAAGACACTCAACATTTTTTTAATACAAACATGTCCTGGAACAAACTGCTCATCACATTTGGAACATAGACCCAGTGTTCGCTTGAGTTGAAGCTCTTTGTCTGTTAATTGACAAAAATTACTTGAAGATTTCTCCTTTTCCCCTGTTTCCTGATTACTTTCTCCTTTAACGGTTTTGTTATCATAATGAGTGTATATATTTGTGGACCTGCTGTATGAAGATGCCATTAATATCTTACTCTTAGCAAAGACATTATTATGTTTCTCTACTTTCATAGCCATTTCCATAGCCACATTCAAATTAATTGGACTTAACACACGAACCTCTGTTCTAATTAAAGGATCCAAACCATTTATGAACTGAGAAAGAAATTCCTCTTCAGAAATGTCTTCCAGTGGCGCTGCTAACTTGACATATTCCCGAACATAATCTGCAACATTTCCCTCTTGTTTTAATGCCAAAAATCGCCTGCACGGTGTACCATTTGAATTGGAACCGAATCGATGTAGCAACATCATCTTCATATCTCTCCAATTTCGAATCGTACACCTCTTATTCTCCCATTTAAACATCCGTAATGCATCTCCTTCAAACGCAATTATAGCGAGCTCTAATTGTTCTTCATTAGTCGAACGATTTAACAAAAAATACTTTTCAGCTTGAAGAATCCAACTGTCCGGATCCGTTCCATCAAAAATCGGTAACTCTATTGTAAAGAAAGGACAACCATCCGACAAATTGTTATCAGAGAACATACCACTCGACGGCGATGCCTCAATCGGAGCTGATTTAGGAGTCGATTGCTGATTCTGAATCAATTCTTCAATTCGTTTAAACATCAATTCCATACGCTGGTTATGTGCCTGAGTTGATTCGACATTCGATTGAACTAATTCACGCAGCTTAAACACTTCCGACTGAAATGAATTGTCCGTAGTTTCCGAACTAGATCTGGTCGCCATGTATTCGAGACTCTGAATCGAATTAAAAACGCAAAATCGAATTGAATTTCTTCTTATTGAATCGAGTGAATCGAATCAAATCAAATCACGTAGCTGAATTTCTTCTGACCGAATTGAATCAAATCACGTAGCTGAATTTCTCTGATTGAATCGAACGAATCGAAACTTCAATTTAATCCACTCGTACTCCCAATTGTTTCTCAAATTGTTGACTATTTGATTGTAACGCCATTGTCGATGTACTCAGAATCGAAACAGAAACAGTAACATAATCGACGTAGGAAACATAATCGAATTAGGAAATAGAATTGAATTAAGAGACAAAATCGATTTCAGAATTGCATTAAGAAACATAATTTCAATCGCCGATGAAGAAGCAGAATCGATTAAGAACAAAATCGAATTAGGAACAGAATCGTGAGATGCTCTGATACCAATTGATACACTTTAGTAGTATCAAACAGTAGGATGAACCGAAACAATCGAATACAATGGAATTGATTGATGAAGTAAACGATTACACGAACTTGGAATTGAGAAATTACATGAAACAAACTAAAGAACTAGGAGAGAATTATCTAGGGCTAACTAATCCTAATTTTACCATAAACCAAACATCCTCATATTATTCTTCAACTTCTTTATTTATACTAACCCTAACCGACTTCCCCTGTCAAATACCCATACTACCATTCTCCCCTTCTTTCTTCTACCAAATGTAAATCATATATATGTAAATCATATCTGATAAGAGGAAAGTGTATCACATATTTTGACCACCCTTTGACTTTTTGTTTTAACGGTAATTTGACTCGGTTAATGTTGCAGGGGAGGCGGTTTTGAAATCCATGCATAGGGCAATGTGATGTCGTTCGAGATGTGCATTATTATATTATTTATACTAAATTACTAACCATAATTCCTCTTTCAGGTTATATTTAGTAGTATTTTACTGTAAATGTTAGTACAACAAGTGTAGAGGCTTATTAATGTTATTTGTGATCATTTGTTTGATACACTTGGAAATTTGACGAAATTAAATGAGATTTTAGTTAATTTTTCTTCTTTACTTGATGTACTATGTATAACCTCTTATTATTTAGCTTAATTTGTTGACTTTGTTTGACTTTATCAAAAATTATGTGACTCGTGGGACCCACAAGAAGCAACAAAGTGAAACAAGCTAACTCTCAAAAACTGTACAAATGCATGAATCAAAAGAATGGTGTATATATGTCAAATACAGATCAAATTCCTCTAAAAATCTATATAAATTATACAATATTTTCTTCAATACCAATTGGTATTCAACACCATTTGACCCGATTCATCGGTTTCAAAAAGGCGACCAGCTAATTCGTCCCAGCTTTCTCTCCTTCTTGAGGACCCAACTGACAATTTATCAGAGTCATCACCGCCATCTGACACATTCCGGAAGGTTCCATAGTCACTGGGGGAGTAAGCTTCCGGAACATCTAGTGCAACTGCCCTTGCTAATGCTGCTTTGTGTTCTTCTGCTAGTGAGTTACTTCTTTCCATTCTTTGTTGTGGCGGGATATCCATAACTCGGTCTTTCTCCTTTAATGTCTAATTATCACAAGTTTTCAGGATCTAGTCATTTTAATGATAAGTATAGACGACATTTGTATATTCATTTTTTGAATAATTTAGAGTCAAATTCTAAGATAGCAAGATAAAAGTTAATACTTAGATTGGTTAAAGTTACGGTTATTGGCCCTTGAGCAAACTATTTAAGGATATGGTCCCTACTTATCCGTTAAACTTAACAGCACGTCTGTAAAAGGAGCTTGAAAGCAAAAAGTGAAAGTAGGGACCATATCCGTAAATACTAAATAGTGTGCTGGAGCCTGGAGGAAAAAATTTGTATTTTTAACCAAACTACAGGGACCAAGGGACCATTTATGTAATTTACTTTAAAACTTATTATTCCAATTATTGCAATGGAAGAACACAATGATTCTTGAAGTCAAACCAATGAAGTTATAAATACAAATTTTGATAACAATTTGTAAGAAATTTGACAATGATCTTTCTCGCTATTTGCAGGATCATTACGCTAATGTATCAATGAAGCTATTATCCCAAAGAATTTAAAAAATCAACATCAATTTGGACTCAAAAAGTTATCTATCTGACCACAAAAGTCAAACTAATTCTTTTAACAATTACACCATGAAAAAAACAACTTACATCAAGTGCGTTTGAGAACTCGCGCTCCATGAGAGCAATAGAATGATCACTAAGAACATGACATGAGAGAACCATGTGCTCAAATCTCCCATCAACGGGTACAGCTGTCTTCACAACAGGAGAAATTCTTCCTACCCTGCAACAAATTCATTAAAATAATTTATTATTTATCATCTACAAAACCAAATTTCCTAATAATTAAATGATAATAAAATACCCGAATGGTTTCCTCACGATAACATGATAAAGGCGTCCAGGTGCATATAAACGCCTTGGATCTTGAAGCATTTGTTCCTGTAGTGTACATGTTTCCTTTAAGCAAGTGCCACATAGGATGCATGGAAAACTGTTAATTAAACAAAATAAATTTAAAAAAATGCTTTCAGAAAAGTGACATGTTTTTGTTTATCAAAAATATAAAAGTCAAAAAACATTAAGAAATCGATGCATATCATGTACCCAATATAGACAAATGAACAAGTACCAGAAAAGTGACTTGAATAGTACTTCCAATGCTACACTTGTTCGAGGCATGAAATCATCCTGATTCATTAAAATAACATTATTAAAACGACCCGACCCGACCCGTTCGACATGTAGCAAAACTTTATCCGATTGACCCGATACCCAGTCCATTCATTGTCCCGCTGGTAACAAAAACATCCAAGAAATCATAAATATAGAAATACATAACACAAAATAGTTACCTGAAGAACAACAGAATTGATGACATCAGCATATCTGACAGCCAAATTTAGGGACACACATCTAGCAGGAGCAATAGCAAAACATTTGATCCTTTTCCTATCAATATTACCAATTCGTTCCCGGTTTTTGACCACCAACATGGTCAACAAAGTCACGACACCTGCCCCTAATGAGTGACCAGCAAAAGTCAACGTGTAATCCTCATACTTTTCAACCAATTCTTTCAAAACATCACATTCGTTTTCAAACACCCATTGAGCAGCAGCCCGTTATGAACATATCCTCCATCAAATTTTGTTTGCCCCAATTTATCGTCAAGTAAGAGTAGATAATCACTTTCTTTAGCTAAATTAAGCCCACTAATCAACAAAAGTATTTCTTGATTATCTTTATCGATGTAAATCATGTAAGGAGATACATTCTCTTGATTTTCATTGTAATCTTTTTTTAAAACAACCTGATCCGGATTAATCCCGTATCCTCCCGGTGGGGCCCAAATAGGGTTTCGAATATCAAACTCATAAACGGCTAAAATATATCTACAAATTCTTGGTACGGGTTCGAATTCGGTTACAGTAGCAAAACCCCAATTTTCACTTTCTCGGCCTGCAGTGTAAAGACATTTTTTCCATGCCCAACGAGCACAACCCAAACAGTATACACATTCAAGAATTGGACAGCCACAAAAAGTGACATTTTTTAAATTATTTTTCTCTTATTAACAGATCAAGATGAACCCTAAAATCGATCAATAAGAAGGTAGGATGACTCTTTCATCATATGAAAAGCTTTGCAAATCAAGGGATAATTGGATATAGAGCTTATCAAGATTACTACTTTATAATTGTAAACAATAACCATCAAACTGCAACAAATTTAGGGGGGAATTTGAATTAATATGAACTGGGTGAATGATAGGGTATGAAGAAAAATGGAAACTTTAATCAATCTAATAACAACTGATTCTGGAAGTACGTAATCAACAACACAAAGCGTAATAGATGAACAAACCAGCCGATGGATTTTGAACTGATTATAATCTCGATATGGGCATTGATATAATGAGTTTGACGTGAAGTTGAAGAATGATCAGCTGAAGTTTGTGATTAAAGTCAGAAAGTTGAATATTTTAGTGAAGACAGCGTGGATTTGATGGCAACGGAAGTTGGTGAAGGAGAATGATTGGGAAACCCTCGATTAATAAATTAGGGAAGAAAATAACAGAACAGAAAACAGTAGTTGGATTTGGTTCATCCAGCGAAGAATCTTGACGGGACAATAGATTCCGTTACTGCTATTGGTCCTCGCTAGAAGAAAAATAGCTGCGTAGTTTATAATTTATAAATTATTTTTTTGACAATAACAAGTTAATCGAATTTTATTAAGTATTGTTAATTAATGTAATTATTAATCATCAATCGGGTGTTCACTATTCAGATATAACCGGATTGTCCAATTAGACATTTTGGATCGGATTATTTGGATTGGTTATTTGATTTTTTGGATCGGTTTCGACTTGAACCAAATTAATAGTTTGGATTTCGGATTGGATTTGGTTTCCATTGTGAAAACCGGATTATCCAAAAAAACCGAATAGTAATATATAGTAAATTAATTTATATACTAACACTTGTTAGTTTCCATTGTAACCAATTATGGTACTCCTTTTCTTCACATCTCTAATAGTAAATTGATTTATATACTAACACTTGTTCCATTTTATATTGTATCAGTTGGCGATGTACCAATCTTTTTGGAGTTTTTGATAAAGTTGATGTCAACATTTTTGCATATATGATTGTAAATGTCACAAGCTATGAATTAGACTTGTTTTTATGTACAAAGTAGTTTATCATTTTGTATTTTACATATCGAACTTAATATTATTTATGTTAAATACTTTTGTAGTATTTTGAAAATTTTAAGGAAAAACCAAACGGATAAAACCAAACCAACCAAATTGTTATTTGGTTCGGATCGGTTTGGTTTTCGAATTAGTTTGGACGGTTCGGTTTGAACTTTTGAAAACCGGACTTTATTTGATTTCACCTATTTGGTTCGGATAAAACCAAACCATCCAAATAAACACCCCTACCTGCCATTTTCATCATATATAATCTATATTTTCTTTTTGAACTGCCAGCAGACTTTATAAAAACAAAACTAGCATAGCAAAACAAAAACCTTACAAAAAAAAGATAAAGGTATCTCAACTATACCAATCTAACCTTCGATTAAGTTTCCTCCTATAGCTAATCAAAAAATAATGGTTGGAAGCTTGAACATTTTAGTTATGATGGGTGTTTTTGCTAAAAACAGTGATAATAGTTTTATTTTATTTTATTTATTTAAATCATCAAATCATGAGCTAAGAAAACTGGTTTATTATGAAATGAAAAGAAAACTGGTTATCAACGTTTTTGCGAATTAAAATGTCGCTGAATATATTACTTATTTCGTATTTGAACGTAAAAAGGTTTATCGCAGAATGCACTCAGATACACCAGTCCGGTTCTCGGTTCGAATTTTCATGCAAAAACCGGTTCTCAGTCTGGTCCAAAACTGAAAAAAGTCTGAAAAAAATCGAAAGAACCCGATTCTCAGTCAGGTCCAAGACGTCATCCCTCGGGTCCTCGGTCTCGCCGAAACCATTTCTCAGTTCTTGGTCTAGTCCAGTTTCGAGCGGTTCGGTTCGATTATTGGACCGTTCACAAGCTTACAAGGGATAAACCTACCTCAAGAAGCAAAACCATACAAAAGTCTGCAGTCTTGAACCTTGAAAAACATATCCATTCGATAAACAATGTTTGTGTTACATCGGTTTCTGGGTAATTACAACACAAATCCAAATGCAAATCGATTAAAAAGCACACTACACATTAACAAATGTTATAACAACGTAACTCACGTGAAACAATCTATCTTTCTTCTTTTGAAAGCAGGATGGATTCTTTTGTTGGAGTCCAATTTGTCAAATCTTGACATACAATCTTTCATTTTCTTCAAAAGTGAAGGCATTGCAGAAGCATTGCTGGACATCTTCTGTTTAATAATTTGTATCTTCTCAGCGTGTGCGGGATCATCTTCAACCAATGATTCACTCTCTGAATCAGGAAGTTAGATACCAATTTGATTTTTATAAGTTGCAACTTATGAATTCAAGAAAAAATGAAATCGAACTACATAATGGCAGCTACGTGTCATAAACTCAAGTCTATGACTTATGATACCAACAAATATATGCATATCTATCGCCAAATAAAATTCACTTTAAGAGTGATAAGATTTTATTTTCAGACAGGTGTAGGAGTGATATGATCGGTTAAGAATAACAAAAGTTACTAAACATAGTGACCAAAATCTTGAACATTGAAAACATGCAATTACCAAATTATTAACATTAAACCATCATATTCAAATTATTCAATTACTAAGACATAGTAACTTAATGTGTAAAGTCTAAAACCACAATGAGCAAAATTGAAGTTTTTGTATCATCATCTCAAAAGTTGGAATCTTTCATAATAAATATAAAAAGCATCCGCTAAATCAAATAGAAAGATGTAAACCATGGGACTACGAGAGACAACCTCTAAAACTAGAGAATTGCATGATAAAAAGATGCAATCATCTAACTGACCAATGCGTAATTATTCATCGTCATATTCTACCAAAACAATACGCAGTGACATACTAAACAGCTAATTAATAACCCTAAAATATCAATCAACAGTCAAATTACAGTTCGTAAGAAAATAAAACGAAAATTTCTATGAGTACCTGAATTTGGATTGGGATTACTGGAAGAAGGTTCAGGATCGTTATCAGAATGATTCAAATTAACAGGTCTCTGAGCAGAAAGAATTGCGGAGAGAGTGTTACGGAGCTGATCCGGCAAATTGTCTCTAAATTCAGCTACTTTGTGAGCCATGAGTTCTACATCTTCCTCTAATTTTTCAAGCTCATAATTTTCATCTGAGGTCTGATCTAGGGTTTCTTCTTCGGACCGAAGCTGGTCACCCATCCCCAATTTTTATATCTTTAGAGCTCCGGTGTTGCAGAATTTAGATGAAATCAAACCAGTTCAGCATTGTGTTGATGGTAATGTGTAAAAGAGGGGGAATTTGGTGGTTAGGGTTTTAAAATTTTGAAATTTTAGAATTGGTTGGAAACCTACTCCCACACAATTACGCAAAATATTGAAATGCAGGATATCTACCTTTCTAAAAAAGGTGGTGATATTTACTAATTCCCTAAGTAAGACGTGGCGTGATGACAATATTAAATGAGTAATAATAGATCATGATATTTTTCAAACATGACTTAACGTGATAAATTTTTTATATAATTTATATATATATGTTTATCAAATTAAATTTTTTTATATATATTTATTGATTTATATAACAATTCATATATAAAGTTCACAAAAAATATTATATCCATTTTATAATTATATATGTTATTAATATTTTTTTTTAAATTCAATTTTCACAGCCGCCTTAAATTAAACTCATCTCAAGGCGCGCTTTATCGCGTCTTATCTCACGCCACAACTTGCTCAGCCGTCATAGTCTGTTTCGTAACTTCAAAGTCGTGCCTCACACTTTGGCGATGCCTTGACGCGCCTTTTAGATATCTACATAAAAATTATTACACTTACAAGTTATAACACTTCTCTTACAAAAACTATTTTATAATTATATAAAATACATGTGATGTGTAAAATAATTTTTATTGTATAAAAACTACTTCTCTTAGAAATAACAGGTTAATTAGATGCATGTTTACTTCGTTTTAATTTTCACTTTCTCACTCGTAATTTTTGTTTATATAACAAAATTTTGATTTTCAATTTAACTATAATGTAAATATTTATATAATATTATCGTAAATAAACTTTGATTTGGACACAACATTTATATAAACATGTACCTTGTATTGGTTACTACTTGTTACTATTGCGTATGATTAAACAATTGATGTGTGTAAATCATTTCATTAAGTACGAGAACAAAATAACACAAAAAACAAAAATATATATAATATAAAATAGGATGCGAATAGTATTGCACAAATGGGTCCATAGCTCAGTGGTAGAGCAATTGACTGCAGATCAATAGGTCACCGGTTCGAACCCGGTTGGGCCCTTTTTTTTCCTCGATTTGTGTCCCTTAGGCGTTAATCATACTAAATCTCATCCTTTTTGGTTTTATGGTATAAAACATTTTCATGGTAAATTTAGATTCATTAAACATCCTAATCTCATGTTTTTAGAATATGAATTAGCCAAACTCATACTATATATATGCATATGTAACTGACAAATAGATTGTAAAGTTTATCTTGGAATTGTTTTACCTTCATATTTTTCACCAAAAAATTGTGAGAAAGTAAAGGAATCTTTATGTTTATTGATTATTGTTTTAACGTTATCCTTTATAAAATGTAATAATGATAATTTAATGGACTCAATCATACACTTGCTCGTACTCTAACCATTTAAGATGCCTTGTGGAAAAAGATGCCATTCTTCAATCTTCATAAGGGATACTGGGGTTCAAATATCTCTCGCCTCTCGGTAACACTTTAATATGGTCAAGGATATAAGTCTGGAGACAGTTACCAGAATACTAGTTAGGCACTTAGGCTACGTATTTTTCCCAGGTGACCTAAACATGGATCCCTCTCCATTTACCGTTTTAAATAGAAAATAATCATACAATGCAACATTATGTTTGTTTATCTATGTATGAGTGAGTTATAGCTTCGATGCAGTAGTAGAAATAGATTATTTGGTATGAAAAATCTCTCATTTTCAATAAGGAATTACGTATTTTATGTCATATATCGGTAATTTATTTTGTTGGTCGTTATTTCATGTGGTACAAGTCTATGAGAAAAGGGGGGAATAAGGAACTTGACTCAATAGTTAGGTCAAGTGTCAAGATATTAAAGTTACGTCTCACACCACAACTTATGCTATAGTATAGTTGTACAGTCTGCTTTAAAACATATACAATGTGGTAAATGAAGTAATTTGTGTGGTGTAGATATCACTATCCTAACATGAACTACATCTACATTATATTTGAAAAATATTGTTGATTGTACACATTATGCAGTAAAAGAATTCTCATTTAAATAGTTACGAAAAGGGCACAAAATAAAGAATTAAATGTGCTTTTAACCTTCAAAAATATTCAGTACAACTTAAAAAGTGTAAATAAAACTCATTAATATAAAAATTACTCAATTTGTTAAATTAAGGTTCAATGGGTAATTTTTTTAGAAAAAATCATATGAAAACAAAGCCAAATTTGTAAGTGTTCGACTATCTCCTATACTGCTTTATTAAAAAAGTGGATTAAAGAACAAACAATAGAATAAAACAATAAGTTTTGAATGTCATAAATAACAATACATTTTACAAAATTACTTTTTTTCAAGTAATCTTTAAAAATAATAATATATATCATCTAATTGATGAATTGATGTTTAACAATTACGAAAAAAGAGAAAAAGAGGCGATGTTAGTGCAATGTGTTATTCCATTTAATGACGAAGAAAATAATGGCAAATGACTTAGTCCCAAAAAGAGTATTGCCATCGTGACGACTCTTAAATATCCGCAAAACAGGTGGTCATCCTGATATAAGTCACGTGGTTGGAACCCAGATTAAAAAAAAACATTTCTCTGAAATGAAAATCAAACCATTAAAATGAACACTTGAAAAACAATTCATTTCATTCCAATTATTTTTCCAAAGGTAACAAGATCCTCCAAAAAAGACCAAAAGAATAGTAAAGGCCCCAATGCAATGCAAAACTAACCTTTAGGGGACTTACAACTTACAAGGTTTCATTAGGGAATAAACATAACAACTTCCCTTTCTTTAACTGTAGATAACTTGTACTACAAGTAATTTGACTTCAAAGTGTCCGATCAACAATTTAAAATACCCAAAAATTATGTTTGAAGATGAATTGTAAAGTCGAATGTGTTGTAACTTTAGAGCTTTGATACAGCAGGTGAAGGTGGTGTTTTGGCTTTTCTTATCAATCCCTCTTGAGTTATAGATGCAACAAGCTGAATACAAACATAGATAAAACAGGTTATTTGGTATTCACTCTTTGACTTTTGAGGTCAAAATTGAATTTACAGTTGGCGGCCCGTGATTGGTCACATACCTCTCCTTTTCGGTTGAACATTTGCCCGCTAACAAATCCACGTGCATTGTATGCAGTGGGACTTGATATCTGTAAAAAACTAAGTGATTTAGCCTTTCAAATTAAATACTAACAATAAAAAAATTAAGAGACTTTTTGTTGTGTACTTACCACAAACAATAACCACTCGTCAGCTCTAATAGGCCGGTGAAACCACATCCTTAAAATAATAAGTTTATCAATATGTTATTAAATGAAATATGTTAAATAACAGTAACACCAATATTATAGTTTGTTTTCAATGCTTTAGAATGAAAGTACAACTTCTGGTGCATAACGTATCACTTACGAGTGATCTAAGCTAATAGAGGAAGTCTTCAAGCCCTTTGAACGGTGAGGATTCAAACTGACATTTAGAAAGATCAGATCTGAAGTGTATGCTGCAACACACCTATGCAAAGCCTCATCATCTGAAAGTTTTCCTTTTGCTCTAAACCAGTACCTCAAACTGCACTTACAATTACAAAATCATATATATTACAAAAATAAAACAATTAATTTTGTATCAGTGAAAAACAGTTAACCTTGCAGGAAGTTTATCATAGTTGGTTGAATTACTGGGCTCACAAAACCTTATCTCAATGGGCCAGGGAATAAACTTTGATGTGGCAACTTTGTTACGGTAAGTCCTGTAACATTAAATATAATAATAATTGTTACAAAATCCATCAGACCCGCCCATTTTGCCACCTCAGCAAAAATCAAATCTACCTGGGAAGACGAGGATCAGTAAGACGTGTTGCACGCAAATATTCCATAGATAAAAGCTGCAAACAACAGGTTAGTGATAACTGATAATGACATTTATAACTAGAACCACTTTTGATAAGTTTGGTACCGATTCTGGATCAGGGACAGCTGGCATTGGCGGTAACTGATGATCAAACCCTACTTCTTCCTTCTGTAATATATAAACCCATACTCGATTAATATAAAAAATGGAACAATTTTATCAGTTATTTATACAACATAAACACATGTATCAAACATAACATACCTGAAACGATGCAATCATTGTAAATACCACAGTTCCTTTCTGTATTGCATCTACTCTTCGTGTAGAAAAACTTTTGCCATCGCGTACTCGATGAACATGATATATAACTGGGACTGCAAGAATAATATATAATGTATCAAATTAAATTGCCCATTTAATTAAAATAGAAAGGCATCAGTTCTTTAAATTTTAATCCCAACAAGATGAAAAACAGAAGTTACTTTCGAGATCCCCAACAAGAAGAAAGTATGCATGACAATCTTAAGTGAATCAACAGTTTTTGATGCTGCAGCTAATGCCTACATAATGTCATATATTATTAAAAAGGAATTAATCTATTATATATTGTACCTGTCCAATAAACACTCTCCCAGATTGTGGAGCATCAGGCAATGTGATCCCTTTGAAAATGTTGACCTTCGTATTGACCAGAACATATATCGGTTATATTGCTAAAAATAAAATCTTGAAATATGAAATCTTGGTTACATACTTGTATTGGTTCAAGATGCAATATGGTCTCGACAAGTGAGCATGTTTCAAGTGATTGTTCTGCACTCCAGATTGACTTTGACTGCAACAGATTGCAGTGCTCATCGGGCAGCACTAAGCAGGTCAGCTGTAACAACATGAAATTACAGATATCAGTTTGAGTCATGTTTCAAGACTATAACGGGTCAAAATGGTATGGGCCGGGTCAAACTGAGAAAACAAAAAGAAGGAAGAACATATTTATGAAAGTACCTTAGTCAGTGCAATGACATCTGCTTGCTGGACAGACACTGCCACACCTGCAATATAATGTTTGTTTAATGAAGTCAAAAAATCCACCAACATAATGCATATGCAACGATTATCTATTGATTTTATCAGTGATTGAGATTAGAAAAATGCTAAACTATTTATAAGCAATTATATGATGATTATATATCAGGTTTTCACCATTTCCAAAGTAGTCAAAACGTTTAAGTTGGAACTCTGGCCGATTATGCTCGTCTGTATGGAAATAGCCTCTGCCTACAAAGTTAAGTTAATCATATACTGCTATAAACCGCAATAAAAAATGTATGTGTAATATTATATATTTATTATTTAAATAACATGTTACACGAGGAATAAGTTACCTCGCCTTCCCATATGAAGTAAATTCCATTCCCAGCCCGAACAACAGGGGATCTTCAAAAGGAACATTAGAAAAACAATAGATATCAATTGGACAACAAACTAGAGATCTCTCTTAATCAGTCGATATTAACTGAATATTATTTGATTAATTCTTTTTAGGAGTTAAATAACAAATCCTGTAGTAGAGTTCTATATAAGTTATGTTCATTCAGACAAGTATTTAAGGCAAACGGCTCATTTCATCAAAATTAGAATGTTTCAATTTTCATGGTACATTTTTTACTCGAAATTCAGCAAAAATCCAGAATCACACAAACGTAAGGCTTGCTTTCTACTAAAATCACTGATCATCAAACCATACCATATATTAACATCAATAACTTGTTACCGTAATGTTTAACAATAACAACTTGTGCAATTTTCCGGAGAGACGAGCTCGGAAGCCTCTGAAGCAACGGCACACAACCCAAAAACTCGATCACTGTTCTACACGAAAAACGTCAACTTGTTGATTCGTCATTTATTGAAATTGCAAGAAATTAGAAATGCTTACCTGCTTCCGTTTTGAACATAATGAACGTTCACGACACACCTTTGCAATGATCTGGGGACCAAACTGTTACTTTATATCGTCGGTACGAGGAAATTAGGAAAGTTGATAAAGAGGAAAGATCCAATACGACGCGGCTGTAAATTGATCCGAATTTGACCATCAACTTATAAATATTTCAATTTCATCACGTGTACTTTTTAGGACATTCTTTCATTCTCTTTTCCATATAAATTAATTTAGGAAATAGTATTATTTTCTATTAATTTTTTTATTTATTTTTATATTCATTTTATAATGTTGAAATTATAAATAAGATTATAAAAGAGTATTATTAATGCATTTTAAATGTCAATCATATTATTAGTATTATGATTAAGTAGAAAATTTTAGTTGGACAATACAATCTTTCTTTAATGAAATGATAATAACATTGTAGCGGTGTTTTAAAGGAAAATATTATTATTTATATTTTTTTAAAATGATTATAAAAAACATCCTTCTAAAACTACTAACTATTAATTTGCACTAGGGGCATAGGTTAACACATTAATTTGCACTTAAAATTTCCTAAATACATAGCAAAATGCATTAAAGAAGGTCAATGTTTCTATATTTTAGATACATATTAAATGATTATTTTAATTTAAATGGAAAGTTAAGGATAATTAATATGTGTTAATATGTGCCCTAGGGGCACATATTAAAAAAACCCTTATATAAATATTTTATTTTATATGTTAATAACATAATTAATTTTTAACCGTTTTTTTAAGATAGCTATAATTAGCGAATCCCGTTTATTTAGGAATATGCTAATAAAATAGCTCTTTTTTTTAGATTTATATTTATTTGTTAAAAATGTAAATGCTATTGAATTTTACAGCTACATGAAGCTCTACTTGGTTTGGTTCATATATAAATGCGTTTGAAAGGATGAACAAATTTAAAATTACATACTCGTATTTAATGAAATTATCTAATTGTACAATTTTTATTAGCATAATAAATATGTTGAAATATATCTAGATTATAGATTATGGGGTTTTATGTGCTTAAGGGGCAAATTAATCACATTATACCAAATGTTCAATGCCATTTTTGTTCTTATATTACTTCCTAAAAAACCTTTCATTTTTCGTTTATAGCAAAGCTAAAATTATTTTTAATATGGAATAAGTAACGACTCATTAATAACATTTCAGACTACTTAAGGAAATTTAAATTCATTTTACACTTTATATCACATATTAGAAAAAATCATAGATCATATGTTCATTAGTATAAGATAGTTAGAAGCGGCGACTTACAAGTTGGGTTGAGCAACTGATCAAAATGAATTCATATTGATACGGTAATTTCAAAGCCAACTTAAACATGTTGATCCGGATTGCTTCGGATCAAACCTTCCATTTGTAGCTTATTTACATTTTTTTATTGTATTAAATTTATAATTTATAACTTGTTATCCTATTCATTTTTTAAAAATAAAAGCAACCTAAAACTGAAATACCTTTTGGTTATCTACAACTACATATTAAGCATTTAATTATATATCTTAAATCTCTTAGAATTACAAAGATATGAAATTACCAATATACCCCACACTTAATTTCTACAAATAAAAGATTCCACAATAGAGGCATATCAAAATAGATAAGATTAAATATAAAATCAAAAGTAAAAATAATAATTTATATGAGATACAACATTATAACTGTGAAATCATATAATTAATCTCTTAATTTTAGTTACTATGAAAATATATAGGGTTTTTCTAACGTATAAAGCATACATTATGTGCAATTAATGAAGCATTAAATTTCCTTATACATTTTGAATAACATTAATGATCCTTAATTTTTACCATTTTATATAATGTAATAAATACGATTTTCAATTAAAATGGAAATTTAATGGTTCATTGATTACACCTAATGTATGCCCCAGAAAAACCCAAAAATATATAACATGTACGTAAATAGTCGTAAAACATTACTCAATTAAAAAATTTAAGAGTAAATTACACGGATGGTCCTTGTGGTTTGCTATAAGTTTTAGATTTGGTCCCTAAGTCAATATGAGGGTTGGTCATGGTTTTGGTCCCTAAGGTAAACATCCGTTAAAAAACTGTTAAGGGCATGTTTGGGTAAGCTTTTCAAAAGTGCTTATTAACTTATTGATTTTTTGAGAAGCTAAAATCAAGAAGTAATGGACTCCTTACTTTTTGATTTTGGCTTATTAAAAAGCCAATAAGTGAATAAGTAGCTTTTCAAAAATATTCCCAAACATGCCTTAAATTATGCTCCGTATTACATAACTAAATTATACTCCCTCCGTCCCACAAAACAGTACCCTTTTCTCCCTAAATATTTGTCCCACAAAAATTTATCATTTCTCAAATTAATGGGTCTACTTAATAAAATAATATAATTACTAAGAACCCAACCACTAACTATCCACTAATTATCTTTCTCTCTCCAAACCAACATTATATTTTAATTAAAATTATTAGCAATGACTCAACTATTAAGTATCTTTTCAAAGTTGTGCCCAAGAAAAATTGGTAATTTTTTATGTGACGGAGGGAGTATTACGTAACTAAAAAACTGTTAAAATCTCTTTATTTTATCGACCGTTCTTGTAAGCTCTTCTTCTTCATACCAGGCTCACCCTTCTTCTTTCAGATCCACAATTCTAAATCGACACATAGAAATAAGCAATTCAATGAAGCTACCATCACAATTATGTGCTTAAAATCAACAAAAGTTGCCCCTTTTGCAATTTGCATCTAACCAGTACTTTGAGATTCAGAAAAAAACGGTTGTGGTGTTTTCCGGCGGAGAGGAAGACGAAGACAATGGCAGGTGGTGGTAGTCGTTGGGGACGAAGACAATGGTCGGGTCGTGTTTCGGCAGAACTATGCCCTAGTACAAAAGGGTAATTTGATATCATCACAATCAATAATCAGATTACAATTTTAGGTTTCCGATTACAGGAAAACCTACTACATGGTGAAGCACAAAAGCATCAATCAGTTTTGATGTGAAGAATAAAAGCACCAGAAGCTCAAATTGAGATGTCTAGAGAGAGAGAGGAAGCGAGTTTAGAGAGAGATAGCAAATTTTGGGCGATTATCTTTGTAAACCTTTGATTTCTCTGTTGCGGCTACAAGACAAAAACGAAGAAAAAATCTGGCAGATGTATGTTTTCCAATTGAAAGTAAATATATTGTAAACGAAGAATAAATTGCTAGATTTCGGTTTTGTAAACAATGTACGTTTGGCTCACTGGCGACACCACCTACAATTATGGGTGTGTTTGGTTCCGGAACCGGTAAACCCGGTAACCGGAAAAAGGAAATTTCAAAGACTGAGAACCGGACGGTTAAACTGGTTCCGGGCCCGGGTCGGTTCAGTCTTCAAGCGGGTATAGAACCGGTAAACCTGGTTTTTTTGTTTGCCATCCGATCGATTATACATTTTCAGTGCATATTTTCATCTTAAAATATATAACTTAAATATTTTAGCGTATTTTTAATAAAAGTATGATGTTTCGGTGTTCACGGGTTGCTTCAAGTAAAATATGTTTATATTAAAAACCTATGTACCTATTATTTCGACATATATATATATATATATATATATATATATATATATATATATATATATATATATATATATGAAAACTCGTAAGCCTATATACCTATTTAAATGCCGGTTCCAAACCCGAAAAACCGGAACCAAACCGGGACCGGAACCGGTAAACCCGGCTTCTTATTTTTATCAAATCTAAGAACCGGAAAACGGACCGGTTAAGCCGGTTCCGGTACCGGTTCGGTGCCGGTTCCGGTTCGGTTCCGGTTTGTATACACACCCCTACCTACAACAATGGTGGTTCTAGCGAGAAGGAGGGTGTGACTTGTGAGTGAGTAGTTGGCTGGGGTATTTGGCTGAAAAGACAATTGTACCCCTCATGTGCAATGCACATGATAAGATTTAATAGAGGAATCTAACGATGTCTGCCTTAGGAACCAAAAGCATGACCAACCCGCATATTTAAGGATCATTCGTGTAATTTCTAAAACTTAGGGATCAAATCCAAAACTTGTAGTAAACCACAGAGACAATGCATATGATTTAGTCAAAATTTAATTTAAGCCACTTATGAAATAAAATAAAAAGTGGTTTGCACGAATACAATGCTAGTTAACATATCGAATATGTGTTGTCCTCCCATCAGAAAAATTGAATATATACGTTTAAAATGATACAAATCGTATTTATAAATTAAAATATTAATATTACTATATTTTACTAAAAAAATCTCAACTATTTATTGATGAATAATAATAATGAGTGAAATATTATTTGTCAAGAATATCGGGTCTAGAACATACCCAAATGGACCGGGACTAAATAATATTGAGAGTTGAGACCCGATTTCATAGAATTAGTAAATCCGAGAACCGGACAGTTTTACAAAATACGACTCTAATTCGGTTCATGTAAATCAGGTGTAGACCAGATTGAAATCGAAATAGTAATTGGAGTCAGTTTCGGGTATTTATATGCTATTTGTTAGTTTATACATATAATATTTAAATAATTTACAAATAACAGTTGTATAATTAATAAACATGAATCGAATGCTACCAATAATATTTTACCAAATAAATTTCAAATACATAGTTAAATAAATCTCAGTTTCAGATCTTAGACTCAGTTTGGTTTTTACCCAATGTTCCGGAAACAAAAAGACCTGATTTCGCAAAAAAGTTAAACCCAATCGGGTTCAGTTTAATACAAATTTTCAATTATATATCTCATCACTAGATTAACCCAATTAGAATAACTTCACATTACCATAGACCCTCTTAATAATGAAATACAGGAGCTGAAAGGTAAATATAACAATATCAGTTATCTAATAATTAAAATCATGTTTATAATCAGATTAAAGGACGATTGAATCATTATTAAAAGTTATAAATCATCAACTTGAACGTAATTAAACCTAAAGGAAACATCTAATTAGCAACATAAACTTACTAACTCGTTGAAAAAAGAAAAACATAAAGTCATTTAAATAAAATTAGTAAACTCTAGCTCCCATCGAAATCAAAACCCTAGCAACCTCAAAAGAAACAAAAGCATCAGTAGTCGCATAACCCACCTGTTCTGGTGTCAACCGTTCATTGTCCCACGCGCTCCATCTCACATTCTAGATCCTTTCCGAGCACAACATTGGCCAACCTCTTCAACCCTGCTCCCCTCATTTGCTCACCGTAGACATGAGTCACAACTCCACAACATTCGGACACAAATTCAGCCCATAATGTCACTATGAATATCATCGTTGATGCCACAACCAGTGAAGGTATAATTACGGTTATTAAGGAAGTTGACAAGAGAATGAGGGTAGCCTTGGATTTGGAAGATAAGACAGCGACGCATAACTGGATGATGGCAACGGGGTTTTCGGCGCCCGCCACTCAGCATCAAGTCCGACTAGTAGCTGCCGTTGATGTTCTGGGTTTCAGTGATCCAGGCGGTGACGGCGTTAAGACTTTTGGCTACAGTGGTGTATATGGAGTCTCCGTAGAAGGAAGTTGTGAACGCCATGGCGGATTGAGAGAGAATGTAGGTTTTGTTGTTATTGTTAATCTGTATATATACACTTTTATAGTGCATTTAGGGTTAAGGGTATTTAGGAAATAACCAAATTTTAAGGAAAATATGCCATCTACCCTAATTAACGACGTTTCAACTTACCCTAGCTTATCATCCCACGGCCCACCACGCCTTTCTTCTTCCCCACCCTTTCTCCTCCTTACCTCGGTTTATCTAGCTTGATCACAAAAACCAAAAAACCGATCCAACAATTTGAAAAACCAATGTCAAATAATTTTGACTTTTATAAAACCCGAATGTTTGGGGCGATTTTCTGGGGCATATGAAAAACCCGATGGAAAAACCCGTCCCGCCCCGCAATTATATATTTTTTAAGTTCTATAAAAATTTTATTATATTTATAAATTTGACATTTAACTATCTTCTATGTATGAAGACATGTATTAAGATTGTTGCGGAAAATTGTTGGATGTTACGTATTTTATTATTAATCTTATTGAACTTATGTTAGTTGAATTTATTAACATATTATATGAAAATTTACTAGTTGTTTGTTTTATATATAGATGGAATGTGTTAAGGTTTGGAAATTTGGATTATAATATTAATTTTTAAGGTAACAAATTATTAAATTTAAAGAAAAACAAAAACCGATAAAAAAACCCGAAACCAAACTGATTTATTGGGAAAACCCCGAAAAACACGAAATTGGATGGGGTGTAATTTTTAAAACCTGAACTTTTAGTTCGGAGTTTGGTTTAATTAAAGGGTTATGCTAAACATTGCCCTTAGAGCATCTCCAATGAGAGCTTTTTACAAAGCTTTTTACCTTTTATCTAGGTCATTTGAAGGTAAATGACATTCTAGCAAAAAGATTTTGCTTCAAAAGCTTTTTCTGCCATAAGTCATTCTTAAGACACGCAAAAAGCTTTTTCTACATTTACATGCATTGACGCAAAAGTTTTTTTGAAAGTTTTTTATCAATGTTGAGTGGAAAGTGCTGAATTTAGAACAACTCTATATAATCGTCGATCTTTAGGCTCAAGAATAGTTAGTTCTTGATCTGGAATAAGCATATACAAATAACAAAATTGCGGAATTAGTTGAACATATATGTATAGCTAAACAAGTTTTCATCACTAAAAGCCTCAATTCTACATATAAATATGTAGAACGGTTTTTCATTAGACAGGATCAAACGATCTTGAGGCTTAGGTTTTACACACAAAACACGTTAAAACGTGGGTTCTAAGAACATCTAATTCTATGTCATTAGGTTTCTTTATATACTAGAAAACCCAAGACTTACAAGGAAAAGATAATACTAAATCTTTTAAATTCAATCAAGATATACCATATCTTTTACAATTATCATTATCTCCTAAATCTTATTCAAATCTTGAATTTCATATCACCGACTTAGGTCCTTGTAGTTTAATAGTTTTGACTAATCAAATCTTTAATGAATATTAATTAAAATATTCCTAACAGAAAGTCTACATGGCAATTCTAATAAGTCATTGTAAAGACTTAATCATTGTAAAGACTTTATCAATGTTGAGTGAAGTAATTTGTGTGGTACCAAAATCACTACCCTTTCCTAAAGGTTTAATTTTTTTCTTTCTAATTTGATGCATTATTGTGGGCAAAAGAGTAGTTGTTAATTAAAGAGATTAAGGCCAAACAAAATTATTTAACCGTTTTCTGAATTTGAGAAATATTATTATAGCCCTAACAATTCTAGTTTTTACCATTATATCTGACATATTAGTTTTATTTATATATAAAAATGAACAAAATTGTTTGCGGGTCAAGTTCAGGGCCGGTCCTGAGTGTGTCAGGGTCCTAAACGAATACTGATTTTTGGGCCCCTATTGTAGTTATTAAAATAAATATCAATGCAAAAAGTATAAAAATATTTGTCAAATAAATTACTCTTATAAATATGACGCGTCTATGAAAATGATTACTAATAAAACCAAACTACGTCTTTTTTTGTAGATTATCTTTCTTTTCTCTTTTTCTGTCCCTAACTTGTATTTTCTTATTAAACTCAATGAATTAAACCTTACAAAATTATAAATGGTTTAAAAAACATATAATTGCTTTTCAATTAAAAATCTCAAAATATAAACAAAATAAATAAATTATGTAGCTTAAAAGTTTGACCTTGAAGATGTCCCCTCCAATAATCTTACACATTTTGCACATCCGCATAGAAGAGTAGGAGTGAAAAGTGTTGAATTTTAATTTTTCCCATAATACAAACAAAGTTTTAAAAAACATAGGCCCTTTTTAAAAATTTGGTATAGGCCTGGGCCTATATTTACTTCCTTCGGTCCGGTTGTGGGGTCAACACACCACAACGCAAACTATAAAACTAGATATCTTGAACTTCTCATTTATTAAGCTCTGTTAAGTGTTATCCCCTTCAATTTTTCTCAATTCTCTGTTTTAATATTGCATGTTTTAGATACATCTTCTTGTAAATGTTTTAAAACATAAGTTTTGAATTAAACCGATCAATGGCCAAACAATGGTCGAACCAGTTAATTTACAATATTATTTAAATTTATCATAAACTAATTATGTATGTAGAAGGTAAATTAGTAAATTATCCATATGTTAATTGTAGGAACCAAACAAATCAGTAAATTATCCGAATTTCTGTTTATCATATATTTGCCACAATTACTGCTCTAGCCTCTAAGTTAGTAATCTGTAATTGCATATTATAGGCTTAACAAACTAATGAAAAACCTTCTTAATTTTCAAAGAAGAAAAAAGATAACCGGAACCGACGGCTTTGGTTCTGGTACCAAAAATTGAGGAACCGCTATTACCGGTTCTGAGATCTCAAGAACCGCTATTACCACCGATTACGTTTCGGTTTCATTCGGAATTGTCGGGTACCGGCCTATTCTCACCCCTAAGTCTAACATAGTTAAGATAAACAAAAGAGTAAATTACATGAATGGTCCTTTAGGTTTATAGCAAATTTCACCAATGGTCCTTTAGTTTCAAAAATTACACCGATGGTCCTTAGTTTTGAAAGGTTTTTCCACCGATGGTCCTTTACGAAAAAGTCCGTCTATTTTTTAAGTTAACTAACATCACATGTGATGCACATGGGGGTATTTTGGTCAATTTGTCTTTCCTAAAGGACTATTGGTGAAATTTGCTATAAACTTAAAGGACCATCCGTGTAATTTAATTGAGAAGGGGGAAGACAAATTGAACAAAATACCCCCATGTGCATCACATGTGATGTTAGTTAACTTAAAAGTTAAAAACCAATGAAACAAGACTTTGAAAATTTCAAAGGAAAAACCAATGAAACACTCACTCAAGTGTTTGACAGATTCAACAAGCTAATTGGTGAACTTAACCAGGTTGGGGTTAAGATGGATCAAGAAGATGTCAACATGAAGTTCCTAAGATCTCTTAGTGAAGAATGGGCTATGTATACAGTGGTATATAGACAAAGAGATGCTTTAGAAGAAAAGGAGTTGGATGAACTCTACAATGACCTCAGAGTGTTTGAAACCGAGGTAAACCAAAAGAACCCTTCTATTTCTTCTAATAATGCTGCATTTGTCTCTAGTACAGGTCAAGGTCAGGAAACCTCTATAGGAAAGGCTGCAGATTCTGAAGATGCTGCAAGAGAATCTTTCTTCACTAGTCATGTGCATACTGCCTTGATTAGTGATGACTTGGAACAATTGAACCCAGATGATCTTGAGGAGATGGATCTTAAATGGCAGATGGCTATGCTGAGCATAAGGACAAAAAGATTCTTAAAGAGAACTGGTAGGACAAGCCTCAACTTCAACAAAGGTGACAAAGCTGGATTTGACAAAACTAAAGTCAAATGTTACAACTGTAACAACCTTGGTCACTTTGCAAAAGAGTGTCCTCAGCCAGACAAAAGATCAAAATCAACTGCCCTTGTATCACAACAAGGACAAGGCTATGACTGGAGCTTCCAAGCAGAAGAGCATGCTCAAAATCAAGCTCTCATGGCCTTTACTGACAACAAAACTGAGGTAAAACCTAAACCTTGTACTTCTGAGTGTACTAAAATTGTTAAAAACTTAGAAAAAGAAAACACTAAATTAAATGAAGATTTAGCAAAAGCAGTCAGAAGAAATCATGAGTTTGATAGTGTGATTGCTGATCAAGAACATCAAATAAAGGTGTACAAGATGATTGATCAACGGATCAAGGAAGAATTGCTTCAAGCTGTGGATGAGAAAGAGTTTTATGAACAAAAAATAAAGAACTAACAAGTAAATTAGAAGAATGTCAGCTTGAAATTGAACAAAATAAATTAACAATTAAAAAGTTTGAAAGAAGCACTAAAATTCTAGATGAATTAACTAATAATCAAACTACAGAAAAGGTTGTTCATGGGGTGAGATATCATGCTGTACCACCTCCACATAAATTCATTCCTCCACTGAAAAACAGTTCAGAAAGAATCATTAATGAATTAAAAACTGACAATCAAACTGAATCTAATACTGAAACATCTGAATCAAATGATTCTTCTGATGATGAGCAATCAATTGAATTTACAATATCTCAAAGTGAATCACCAAAATTAATTGATACAAGTTTTCACACAGCTCAAAGTCCAAATGAATCTCACAAATATAATGCAGAAAATGTACCAAAAATTTTAACAAGGGGAAATGAAAGAAACAAAAAACAACTCTTATATCAAAGAATACCTGAAGGTGCTAAAAATAAGAAATTAAGATGTGTTATATGCAATAAAATGAACCATTTAGCAAAGGATTGTCACTTCAATCCAATAAACTGCAAAGAGTTAAAAGAATTTAAAATTTTTAAAGAAAATGCAAAAACTCAAAAGTTAAAAAATACTACTGGTCCTTCAGTAGTAAATACAATCAAAACTCAAATTGCTGAAACTCCAAGATTTGGAAGAAGTGCATCAAGATTTGTGCAAAACAGAAGAGTTGGCAGCCCAAAGAACAGCAATTACTTCAAGAACAATGGAAAATCCAATCAAAATAAACAATATTTTAAAATTTTCCAAAACCAGTAGAAACTTTAACAATTTTACTACTGGTGTTAACCCTCATTATACTGCTGTATGGTACCAGTACAAGAATACTACTGGTAAAAACCCTAATTTCAAAAACACTACTGCTCCCAAAACAACTTTCAAAAATACTACTGGTGTTAACCCTAAAAACACTACTGGTCATTCTAAACATGGTAAGTACCCAAATAATACTGGTCCATCAGTAGTAAAGTATTCAAAAGCTAAAAATCATGGGTATAAACCAAGATCAGTAGGAAATTCTCACACCAGTAATAACTCCAAAAGGGCAGTAGTAAAACAAAACACCAGTACTAAACAAGTATGGGTACCAAAAGTATTTAAAGTTAAAACTCCCAAAGCTTATTTCTCAAAGGATGAACCCAAGACATATAAAGCTTGGGTTCCCAAACTTAACTAATCCTTTACTCACTTGTGCAGAGCATTCAGATCCTAGAAGAAGGAAGAACATGGCATATTGATAGTGGATGCTCAAGGCACATGACTGGAAATCTGCAAATTCTTAAAGATTTCAAGTCATTTGATGGAGGATATGTGGCATTTGGTGAGAATCCCCAAGGAGGTAAGATTACAGGTAAAGGTACTGTTACTAATGGAAAAATTACCTTTGATGATGTATTTTATGTAGCTGAACTAAAATACAATCTTGTCAGTGTGTCTCAAGTTTGTGATAAAAAGAACAAGATTCTTTTCACAGACATTGAGTGCATCATTCTTTCTCCTGATTTTATTTTAGATGAAAAATATGTTGTTTTAAGAACTCCAAGGAGAAACAATGTGTATTGCCTAGATATAGGGGGAGAACTCATTTCTACAAATGAGGTCAACTGTTTTATATCCAAGGCAAACACCACTGAATCAGAACTATGGCACAGAAGGATGTGTCACACAAATTTTAAAAACATGAATAATTTAGTAAAAAGAAATCTGGTCATTGGACTACCTCAAAAACAATTCATGTGTGATCATCACTGTGTTGCATGTCTAAAAGGCAAACAACACAAGACTTCTCATAAGTCCAAAACTGTGAACTCTATTTCTGTTCCTTTACAGCTCTTACATATGGACCTTTTTGGACCTACAAATGTAATGAGTATTGGAAAGAAACAATATTGTCTTGTTATTACTGATGACTTTTCCAGATATACATGGGTTTTCTTTCTCAGGACAAAGGATGAAACAAGTGAACTCATAAAGAACTTAATTGTCAAACTGGAAAACACATCTGATCAAAAAGTGAAAGCCATAAGATGTGATAATGGCACAGAATTTAAAAATGCTAACTTAATTAACTTTTGTGATCTTAAAGGTATTGACAGGCAATACAGCTCACCTAGAACTCCACAACAAAATGGTGTAGCTGAAAGAAGAAATAGAACCATCATTGAAGCAGCAAGATCAATGCTTGCAGACTCAAAATTACCAATTACTTTTTGGGCAGAAGCTGTTAATACTGCTTGTTATGTTCAGAACAGAGTATTAATAGTGAAGCCACATTTTAAAACACCATATGAACTGTTCAATAAAAGAAAACCTTCTATAAGTTTCTTAAAATCATTTGGTTGTCCCTGTACTATTTTAATTACAAGAGAACAAATTGGTAAATTTGACTGCAAAGCTGATGATGGAATCTTTGTGGGATACTCTACTCAAAGCAAATCATACAGAGTATTCAACAAAAGACTAAGGATAATTGAAGAAAGCATCAATGTATCCTTTAATGAAAATGTACCTAATGAACAAGGAAATGGTCCAGATTGGCTATTTGACATAGACAATCTAACCAAATCCTTTAATTCTAATATGAATTTCAATGCAGGTAATTCAAACTGTCACAATCAAAAGGAAGGAACATCATCAGTTAATACTGGTCAAGAGGAAATGAGATACATTGTAGTTAATACTGCTCCAGTAGTTAATACTGATGTCAGTAATAACTCAAGTTCTGGAACCAGTAGTAACTCTGAGAATGAGGACAGTAGTAATTCAAATACTACTGATACCAGTAATAGTACTCAAAATACTACTGGTCCCAACATTAACCTAGATTCTCAAGATACTACTGATACCAGTAACAACAACAACTCTTCTGATCTCAATGAAGATAATAGCAGTAGTAACTCTGACCAAGAAGATGATGAACCAAATATCAATGACAATGAAGGACCTCTAGAAGAACAACTACCTGAGACAAATGAGTCCAATCTTGAAAATCAACTAGTAGTTGATAAAACTACAACTACAAGGACTCAAAAGAACCATCCATTAGACCTTGTTCTAAGTGATGTCAACTCACCACTACAAACAAGAAGCAAATTAAACAAAAGCTTAACTGCAAATATGTGTAATATAAGTTTAATTGCTAATGAATGTATGTATGAATGCTTTCTGTCTCAGGATGAACCAAAGAAGATCCAACAAGCAATGAAGGACTCAAACTGGATTGAGGCAATGCAAGAGGAACTCCTTCAATTTAAATTACAAGCTGTTTGGACACTTGTACCTCTACCCAAAGGAAAAAGAGCCATTGGAACAAGATGGATCTTCAGAAACAAGAAAGATGAAAGAGGTATAGTGATCAAGAACAAAGCCAGACTTGTAGCCCAAGGATACACTCAAGAAGAAGGAATAGACTATGATGAAGTATATGCTCCTGTTGCTAGAATTGAAGCCATAAGAATATTTCTAGCATATGCTTCATTCAAGAAATTCAAAGTCTATCAAATGGATGTTAAGAGTGCTTTCTTATATGGGAAAATTGAAGAAGAGGTCTATGTTTGCCAACCTCCAGGTTTTGAAGATCCAAAACATGGTGATTATGTGTTCAAATTGGATAAAGCTCTATATGGACTTCATCAGGCACCAAGAGCATGGTATGACACATTATCATCATACTTATTGAAAAACAACTTTAAAAGAGGAGCCATTGACAAAACTTTATTTACAAAGAAAGTCAAAGATGATATACTACTGGTACAAATTTATGTAGACGATATCATCTTTGGCTCAACCAATGATTTATTATGCAAAGAATTTGAAGAACTGATGCAAATTAAATTCAAGATGAGCTCCATGGGTCCAATGAACTTCTTCCTTGGACTCCAAGTCAATCAAAGAACTGATGGTATTTTGATAAATCAATCAAAATATGTCAAAGACATCTTGGAAAAGTTTGATTTGAAAGACAATAAAAGTGCTAGTACACCAATGGAAACACACAAACACCTACATCCTGATGTTGAGGGGGAGGATGTAGATGAACACTTATATAGATCAATGATAGGTTCCTTGATGTACTTAACTGCCTCAAGACCTGATATCATGTATAGTGTTTGTGTGTGTGCAAGATATCAAGCAAGACCTAAAGAACTACACTTGCAAGCTGTCAAAAGAATATTCAGATACTTGAAAGGCAAACCATCACTAGGTCTATGGTATCCACATGACTCACCCTTTGAACTAATAGCCTATACAGATAGTGACTATGGAGGTGAATGTCAAGATAGAAAGTCCACTACTGGTGGATGTCAATTCTTTGGATCAAGACTGGTGTCATGGCAATGTAAGAAGCAAACAAATGTATCAACATCTACTGCTGAAGCAGAATATGTAGCTGCATCTGCTTGCTGTGCTCAAGTACTGTGGATTCAAAACCAGCTTCTAGACTTTGGTATATCTATCCTTAAAACTCCTATTTTTATTGATAATCAAAGTGCTATTAGTATTGTGAATAATCCAGTAAAACACTCAAAAACTAAACACATTGAAATAAGATTTCACTTTATAAGAGATTGTAATGAAAAGAAATTAATCAAAGTAGTTAAAATCCATACTGATGATCAATTAGCAGATCTTTTTACAAAAGCATTTGATGTAGGAAGATTCAACTTCTTGGTTAGCAGTATTGGAATGATTTTAATAAACTAAAAATCTCACTTAAAATCATGTGTAAAGTTAGTGTTGTAAAATATTATTTATTTACTTAAGTGTTTTACTACTGGTATATCTGTACTACTGGTATGAAAGTGTATGCACAATATACTACTGGTAGTTCATTACTACTGGTGTATATTAGGTTTACACAAATACTACTGGTAAGTCAGTACTACTGGTATTCACATATACTACTGGTCTTATGTGTTTATAGTTACTACTGATGTCTATAGTTACTACTGATGTCAAAATCCTTAGTCACTACTGATATTAGTAGATACTACTGACGTTTTACTACTGATATCTTATTTACTACTGGTCTTTCAGAAACACAATTACCAAACTAACCCCCATGAAAATAACCGTTATGTTATGATTCGAAGGACATTTTAGTAGTTTTGCAGGTTAAATCGAAAGATATAAAAGGCGGTAGACGATTAGTTTAGCATTATCTTCACTTCGATTTGATAAAACCTCTCGATAAACCCTAGATATCGATCAAAAACTCATCTTAAATCTTAAAATTCTTAAAATTTTCTCTCAAATCACTACAAAATGGCAACTCTACAATCTCTCAATGTTCAAACCGATCTCAAATACTCAGAGTTCCACAACATGTGTGCCTTTCTACGCAATCCAGACGGAACAAAGGATTTCCGACCAATCGTGAACTTTCTGAAAAATTCTTACATACGATTCGCATTAACGGTGAAACCGAAGGCATACCAACAGCACTTGGTGGATTTCTGGACCAATGCTGAAAGAACGGAGGGTGCAACTGTTCCAATGATAAAATCAACTGTGGATGGAAAAACGATCACCATCACAGAACAATCTATTCGACAACATCTTCAACTACACGATGATTCAGGTATGACTACTCTTCCTAAGGAATTCATTGCTGAAATTTTAAACAAAATGGGATATGAGGGAAGACTAAACATAGTAACTTTTCAAAAAGGTCTTCTCTCCCCACAATGGAAATTTCTTGTCCATACTATTCAGCATTGTATTTCTCCGAAAAGAAGTACTTGGAATGAGTTTAACAAGGCAATAGCATCTGCTGTTGTCTGTCTATGCACAGACCAAGTATTCAATTTTTCTAATATGATTTTTGAGGGTATGTTGGGAAATCTTAACTCTTCAAAATTTTTAATGTATCCCAGATTTCTCCAACATATCATAAACCTTGAATTACAAAACTTGTCAACTCCCAAAAATATCTTTTTAATTCCAGAGTTGAACAAGAAAGTTTTCTCAAATATGAGAAAACACTTTAAATTTTCGGGCAAGGAAACCCCTCTGTTTCCTAATATGATCAAGGATCACACACCAACTGGAGAGGGTTCAATCAAAGATATAACCCAAATTGAACCTCAACCCACTCCATCACCCCCAAATACAGCCCAAACACAATCCCATATAGCCACTCAATCACCCACTAACTTAGAAGTCCTGAATGTGTCCCAGGAACTTGAATTAAATCTGCAGAGTGCTACTCTTCACTCTGTGGAAGACCTACCAGACAAAACCCAAAACATTTCCTCAACTTATAAAAGAAAGAAATTATCTTCAAAGGACACCAGGGGACAAATAGAGTCTCACCCCAGACTCAAAGAGTTGTCCTCCAAGGAGGAGAGAGGACATGAGGGGAGGGCTTTCACTACTGATGCCCCAAAGGTGGGTGCACAGGATAGTGAAAACATCACTAAGACCCAAACCTCGGCAACTTTAAGTGATGACTCTTTTGAGGAATTACTTAAAGGACCCCGGTGCCAAGAAACCACAAGGGGGGGCATCTCTGCTTCTTCTAGGAAGAAGAGAATGTCTAAAAGACCCAATGAATCACCAAGCAGTGATGAGGGCAGATCTGTGGAATTGATGGAAAGGAAGGAAAACCTTAAAACCAATGTACCTGTTAGTAAGCCCGATGATCTTGCTAGATGGAGTGAGGGCAGTATTAAAATCACTCAATTGACGGATAAAGTGGATTCTCTTGAATCCACTGTACAAGATTGTCTCAAATATTTAACAAACCAAGGGAAAACAATGGCTGCCATGAAAAGGCATGTCAATACCATCAACAAAAGAATGAGGTTCTACGAGCAAAGGCTTCATCAACAAACCAAAATCATCAGAAAATTGAAGAAGAAACTAGATGATAGTGAGGCTCCACCAGTTGAGCTCACTAAGGGGGAGAAGGATAACATACAGACAATGATTGATGAATCTATTGCAGCAGCAGCATCCTCCCTCTTAAATTTAAAAGAAACAGAAGTTGATGAAGGCCCAGAGATGATGGTTACAGAAGAAGAGCCAATTACTACTGCTCTTACTAAAGAACAAGCTGAAAAAGAAACACCAGTAGTAACTCCTACTACTGACATTATAGCAGTAGTAAATGAAGAAGAGGAATTGAAAGCAGCAAATACTACTGATGCCCTATCAGTAGTAACTCCTGAAGTTACACCAGTAGTAACTACTCTGGTTACTACTGAAGAGGAAGAACTACATTTTCCAGAGCTAATTGAGAGAGAAAGACATGTCATCATTACCAAACCACCAACACCTGATCAACCACTTATCATACCTGACATTGATGATAATGTGAATTGGTTTGAGGTTGATGAGTGCTCACTTCCTCCACATCCAAAAATACTTCAACAAGATGAACTTAGGTTATTTTCTCCTTCTGTAATGATAAGTGGAGTGCCAGACATGAAATATATTCCACCTCCACCTTCAGCACATATTAGAAAGGGTAAAGAAATATATGATGAAGATTACCCTAACAGAGCTCTTGGTCATTACATGGTAAACAAGATAAATCTTGTTAGAGCTGATAAACAGTCTAAATGGAAGGTGAAGCATAAGAGATATTGGGAGAAGGTAGCTAAGTATCAAGCTCTTGAACAAAAGAAGGATAAAATAGAAATTCCTGTTCAAGCATCTGTTCAAACAGATGACATTCAGATAAAGGCTCAAAAGGAAGAATTCAAAAGGCTCAGAAAGATTGAAGAAGAACATATTCAATGCCTTGAATATTTGGTTTCTGAATGTAAAAAGACTAAAAGTGATTTGACTGATGATGTGTTTGAACAAAAGGCCAACATGATTGAGTATTTAAAAACAAAAGGGCTTAGTGCAAAGTCATTAGGAAGAATGAAGATGATGACTATCATTGAAAAATACTGTAATGCTAAGAAGAAAGACTTGGCTGAACAAGAAGCTGAAGAATCAAATAAAGCCAAAACTTTAATCCCAATCAATCCAAATTTGCTCAAAGCTGGTAGTGTTTCAACTATTGGTGATACTTCAACTCCCCAATCAAAGAAAAGAAAATCTGTTGATCAAGAACAAAGCTCTAAGAAGAAGTCAAAACAAAATATACCTGTTCTTGAAATGCCAGTTGCTCCATTACAGAACAATCAAATTATTAACGGGAGAGTGATGCAGAACAATGTCATAGAAGTCATAAGGGAAGACAAAGTTGTACAGAGATTCACTGGATGGTTACCCTTAATCAGATCATGTTCTAGAAGTGATGTAATCAAACTTCTGATTATTGGAAAACCTAGAATGACAAAGAAATCATGGAAAGAATCTGGAGCTGGATACCTAACTAAAATGATAGATGCTGCATTTTATCCAGATAATTATCCAGAACAATTTACAAATCCAGGTAATGTGTATGCTTGGAATGTCATTCCTACTGCCAATATGTACTTCTTTGAGAAATCAGGCAAAGTGTGTGAATTGTACTTATATGAAAAAGAATATCCACATTCTGAGAAGACTATGTATCATATATTCATAAACACTTTGATGAAACCCTATGATGCTGTTATGTTCCAAAACAAACTGAATTATTTTACAAAAAGGAACAGCAGATATATTATTGAACAAAGGCTTCAACAGAATCAAAGAACTCTTGAGAAAAGAAGAAAAGAACAAGAGGAACAAAAGAAACTTGATTGATTAAAAGATGATCAATAAGTTTAGGGGGAGATTGTTGGAGAAAAACACAGATCAACTTAATACTGATGCTGCAGTTAGTACTGATCACTTAGTACTGATGGGGCAGAATTGATTAATACTGATGAGTTGATACTGATGATACTATAACTTAGTTACTACTGATCATGCAAAGATTGAAGATACTACTGATCATTGTAGTTACTACTGACGTTGGTTTCTGGACTTACTACTGATCACCAGATTTACTACTGATGTTACATATTTACTACTGGTGATGAGTTTTACTACTGATACGCGTTTTTGAAGAATATCAAGTCCGAGATCTTCGTATAGATAGTTATAGAATGTAAATCAATGTATATTTTTATTATTCGATGTAAATCAAGTCCTAGAATAACTAGGGTAAATAGTTTAGCTTCAAGGACTATTATAAATAGTTCCTTACGAATTGTAAACGTACGTGTGTATTGTTAACTTGATAATATACATTGAAGCTTTTTGTGAAACTGTGTTCTTAATATTCTTGCATATTTTCTTACAGTTCATTGTTCTTAATATATTGATATAGTGTTGATCCGCTGCAACTTCTATTATCAATTAGATCTAAGGTGTTTATTAACTTGTTTATAGTTAATCGATCCTGACAAATTTACTGTAAATAAAATTTTGGTCCAATCTGTTCCACATCGTAGTTGACACCCTGGCTAGTGGCTACTCTAGAAGTGTGTAAAATACATGTGAACATGGTCACATGATCTAGCAACGTAAAGATTACACAAAACCAAATTCAAAGTTCATATTTGAAAATTAATTTTTTTCCCTTGTTTGTATATCAACCACTCTGCAAGTGTGTAAAATACATGTGAAACTAATCACGTTTATCTTATGATAACAACAAAAGTTGTGTGAAATCCCATATACGCGATTAATTCTTTTTCGTGAGATTGCTCTATATATACACATAAACACTTCTATTGGAAAATCGTCTCTGTTTTTCGAGTTTTCACCTCATAATTTAGTTGATTTCTTTCCTTTTTATAGCTCTCGTGATTTTTGGTTCCAATGTAGCTGTTTTTTGCTTGATGGGAAGACGAAGATCATGGGCTTGCGTTCAATTGCATCTTTAGAGACAATGGCAGACCCAGAAAAAAGTTTGAGGGGTTGCACAACTCTTTATTCATATTATATAAAAACACATAAAAAAAATTGGAAAGGACGATTTCATTAAATGTCAAATAAACGTTTATAAGTTACATTCTAAAGTTTATCTATTCGTTTTTTCATTTTCTAAAAATGATTGATTACACATTCAATTGTAACATCTAACTTTTCTATTGTACAAATCAACGCTTGATTCAAAAAATCATCACCCATTTTAATACGCAGATCGGTTATTAGAAGTTTCATTGTAGAAAAACATCTTTAAAGTGTTGCGGTTGAAACCAGCAAAACAAAAAACAACTTTAATAAACCTATATGACAAAGGGAAAGAACGATGTTTTCCTATTTCACAATCAATAAATAATAGAAACTTAGTAAATAAGGAGGAATGAGCTTTGCTTGATTTTTTATTGGACTGTAATTATATTTTTCTTATGCTATATTTTTAACAAATATTTAAATAGAACATATATTATTATTATTTTATGGTACATAAGTATATTTATTGCATTTTTTTCCTTAGGGGTGTCACCTATATTAGAAAGGAAAAAATTAACACTAATTCGGAAAATTTGAGGGGTTGCCTGGGCAACCCCGTGCACCATACTAGGTCCTCCCCTGTTTAGAGACTTTCTTGGCCTCGGATTCCATCTTTTCGGAATCAAGTCATCAACTTCTAAGTCAAATGTATCTTTGATAGTCCTTATTCTTTGTATGCTCTTAAATAAAGGAAGAAATGCAAAAAAAAGGTGCATATGACATAGAAATTGATGGCATGTTTCCGAAAAAGCATGGATTGTGAGGCCAAGAAGTCTCTAAAGAGGCAATTCGATGCAAACACGAAATTTTTCTTCCTTTCAAGATAGTGAGCATGTAGTGGTTGGACATGCAAATAATATCTCTTGTAATTGCTTAATAAATGTGTAATGCTAGGAATCTTATGTATCCATATCTTGTAAGTTCACAGAATGTATGATACATGTTGAATTTATCAGTATGATAAAACATAGGATCTTATCTCATGCATTGTTATCTTACCTTTCAAAAGTCTCGTACTAAAATTCAAAATTATCGAAGTGTAAAATATTTTTACTTAGATAAACATGTATCAAAATTCAAAAGTGAGTGCTAAAACAAGAAAATCACACCCGCAATATAGTATTTCAAGCAATTAAGCGCCATATAGTTTTTTCTCTTCCGACCAAACACGTGACAAACTCCGACAAAACCCAAGTAACAGTGACCAAACCCACAACCAAACCTTAAAATTAATTTTATTCATACATCTACCACTTACCAAGCACGAAGTACAAATACCCAATGCGTGATGCCTCACCGCTCGTCCAGGCGACCAAACCCATGCCAAGTAGGCATGGGGACACGTCCCAGCATTAGCATGTAAGGGGCTGTTTTGTAGTCCATTTTGTCGCGACCGAAGGTTCGATCGACCATTGCGGTTAGTCACGTTCCACCTGTTAGTCACGTTCCAAGAGCATAAATGTTTGTTTTTTTATACTTATAACTTTAAATATAGCTGCCATCAACTATCACTAAAAAGGTGTTTGACCTAGTTGTATGTTGTGTAACTCTTCATTCTTATGGTTGAAAGTTCAAGGTTGATAATAAACATGTTATTTAGTTATGGCAGTGTCAGCTACTAAATTCCTCATTATGGTGGGCCCCTTCAACTTATTTTTCCCTTCAGGAAAAGTATTACCAGTTGAAATAGCCAACTAGGGCCCTGGATTCAGAAAGAAAGAAAAAAAACTACTTTCCAACTTATATGCCCAACTTTAATTATTGTTCCCAGAAGAATTGATTTTCGTGTTTGATTCTTATTACATTTGCTTTTATATATTTATTATTTATTATTTACAGAATTGATCGTGTCACTGTATACTGTCATCTGTTATGGATTCAATCTTCTGGACTTGTTCGTCCTCCTTTTACTTATTTTTTGAAAGGCAAAATTTTTATTAAACAAGAACGAAAAAGCAGAGTCATTCTTTAAGATGTTTAAATTTACATATTTCGTCACAAGTTGAGAACTAAGAAATGCAGCACTCAAGGTTTCTTGAAGACGTGTTTCATTTTCTGTTTGTGTATTTTTCTTTGGTTGTTTTCGGCATGAAAACACAAACTTGTTTAGTGTAGATGTGACAAATTGGGTGGGTTGAGGTTTAGAATGGTTTGGGTCAAAACAACGCTACCTAAAACATTTCTTTATCCAAAATATGGAAGATAAAAAATATATTTTGTTACAAGGTAGAGTTTTATATTATATAAAAAATCATACTTTTTATGGTATCATTTTTTAGATTAACGTACAACGATGGTCTAACATTTATCCCAAATTTCATATGGTTTACTTTAAAAATTATATTGATAGTTTTTCTTTTTCTTTTGGGAAAATAGGGAATTTGTTTGATATGACAAACAATGGCGGACCTAGAAAAAAAAACTTAGTGTCATAAGGTACACATTTTTTTTCTTAAGAATGTCAAGTATACTAACAAAAGAATTTTAAAAAAGTTTAGTACTATTAAAACAAATTCAGGGATTGTACGGGCAAGAAAACACATGTTTAAACATTTTTAACTAACAAGAAAGATAGTAAAAGCTAGTCATATCACACGAAAGTAATATCACTGTGTATATGTTACTCCCCCGACCCACAAAAAACTTCTCACAATAAAAAACTATTATTACTAAAGACCCCACCACTAATATCCACTAACTATCTTTCTCTCTCCAACCCAACCTTATATTTTAATCAAAAGTATTATCAATGACCCTACCACTAACTATCACCTAAAAACTTGTGCAAAAGCCAATTGAGAAGTTTTTTGTGGGACGGAGGGAGTATTATGTATGAGAATTGATATTGCTATCACAACTTTTAATGGTTATATCATACAGTATAGATTTTACAGTTAACTGTACAAGTATATTAAGCATTAGATGTGGTACATATCTTAAAAGTTGTAGTAGAAAAATCACCCCTTATTATGTATACGTGTATGTGTAATGTATATATGTGTATCTTACAAGTAGTAAAATGTAATAATTGAAGTGTCTGCGAATTAATAATGCAGGAAAGCCTGGAAAAAGGAAACAAAGCAAAAAATTCAGTTTTCCCTGCCTTTTCTTTTCTTAGTTGGTAACCTTTAAATTTTGTTTTTTATACTTCCTCCGATTCAAAATAAGTGCTACACTTTATGTTTTACGGTTTTTAGGCAAAAAATTATAATGATCGTTAAATTAGATTAATTGAATGGTTAGTAGATAATATGTCTTGCACCTTTTGAATAAAGTGGGGTTAATGATGTTTAAAAGTAAAAAGTAAGGGTAAATGAGTCATTCACTTTGTTAAAGTAGATAGGTAGTGGGTGTGGTTCCTACTATTTTTTTTTCTTCCAAATAAGGTAATTTTTTAAAGTATAACACTTATTTTGAATCACATATAAGGAAAATGTAGGATTTATTTTGAATCGGACGAAGTATATAAAGTCGACCAAATTAGTGAATCACTACTTTCATTCTTTTTAGTATTTTACAATATATGATTATATGCATTGATTTAGAACTAACAAAATACTTATGGAAGATAGAAAAACCATAAAATAGGTGGGGTTGACGACAACTATGCACGGGCTGGTCCAACAATGAAGGGATGACGACGGCCCATGATGTGTCCGGGGGTATACAAATGGTTATTTATAAATAATGATACACAAAACAAAGTAGAAACGTTTATACTCGAGAATTCTAATTCTATGAGTGTTGGCGCTCTGATGAACACAAATATTGAGTTCCACAAATGTCAATAGAACACGCCCATATCTAGAATTTCTTCACCAAATAAAAATTACACAAAAGAGGTTCGGGTGATGAATACTTGAAATGATTTTTTAGGGATCACTGGATAAACATTTAATAGATACGAGAAGATTTGAAAACGATCATAAGCCCGTTATAAACTGCCCATTTAAATTAAAACAAAAGATGCATAAAATAGGTTGTCCACAAAATCAATCCATCGTTGGATACATCAATCGCTGTGTAATCAATAAATGCATGTAGACTCCAGTCCAGCTTGCAATTCGCCGATCTCCGGCCGGTACACACACATTTCTTCTACTGACATGTCTTTTCAATTTCAGAATCACAATCTCTCTCCATGATTATTGCTCAAACCCTCTTTTCTAGGTTTTTTCTTACTAAATAAAGAGAACAAAAGAGAGATCTCATTGAAGAAGAGAAATGGTGAGAGCACCGTGTTGCGAGAAAACAGGATTGAAACGAGGACCGTGGGCGCAGGAAGAAGACGACCTTCTCATCGATTACATTAACAAAAACGGCCATGGAAGCTGGCGATCTCTCCCTAAACTCGCTGCTACGCATCTCATTCGCATTCTGTTTGTTGGTGGCGATGAATTTTACAAAAATCACAAAAGGAAATTTCAAAAGCATTCATGATGAACGTGTTAGGGTTTCATACTTACCTTGTTGATCAAGAACAAATGGGTGAAAGTTGAGCTTAATTTTGTATTTGAACTCACTTTTGAATTGATAAAATTTTACTCGGTCTAACCTAAGTTGAGTTTAAGCTCAAATACATTACTACTTACTAATCTACTCTACTCCTTAATTATCAACGGAAGATAAAAAGGGGGAACGAAGAAAGATTTCTGTTCATATTACTAACAGTCGAGTTTTTAGACCCCATGTACATGACTAATCGAGTATTCACTTACTATTTCTAGACTTTTTTCAGGCCATCTTAAATAGTAGTAATATTTTACATACGGACATTGTCAAAATTCGTATAATTCCTTGGCCATTTTTCCTTTACATATTAATCAATTATCTTTATGTATAATTCTGGTAGTTAATATTTTAAGCATAATGTGGTTAATGTCTTTTATGTAGTTGATTATTAGTGATTATGATGCAACAATTTAAGCATAAAAATGATTGAAGTTGGCTATGTTTAACAAACCCTTACGCTTTCTAAAATGTGCCAAATAGCAGTTATTAATGAACATTTATTTAGTTAATTTCCTAATATAGTTTAATAATTTTTAAGTTCATTAATTGCACTTGTTAGATGGACGAGAGTTGATTCTTATAAAGTAATTTCATGGCAAAGGAAAATTATGCCATTAATATTTTTTTTACCACATTTTACATTTTACACCTCCCACTAAAGGCATGATTATCTTTTCATATGATATTAATCTGTATGGATAAAAACTATGAGGTGATTTTTACACCACAACTTGTGTTGCATTTACCACAACCATTGCTTAGTTTGGTTGTATAGTTGGCTGCCAAACTTGTATAGTATGGTGTAGACATTAAAAATTGTGGTGTAAAAATCAATTTTCATAAAAATTAAGCTGTAAAAATCAACTCTGTATTAAAACCCTACTTTAGTACTAGAGTTATTGAAATCGTATTTAATACATTAATTATTGATAAAGAGTAAACGAACCCAACTTAAACTAACCTAGCCCGGTTTGACATGTGTTTATAATTGATAATTCACCCATTTCATATGCTTCTTCTTTGGTACCTCTGTTGTAAGCACAAATTCTTCCCCTACCACTGCATTTATTTTATGATGTTCATTGGGTATTCCATCTGTAACCCAACATGACTGACGGGTCTAGTTTATTGCCTCCAATGGGGAACACAATAATTCATTTTTTTTACCAAACAATGAACTAAATCTTCACCTTCACTCCAAAAATCAACCTTCTTGTCTTTTTCCAAGTTAATTTTGGTGAATTTAAGACTATACATTTTCTTGTATATTACATTTAATGAAGAGTACTACAATATGAAGAGTCTCTTTTTATGACAAACACGTAGCTACAGGACTTGTCACCAGTAGGTCCCGCAATCCTCACTTACACACCACATGTCACATATTTTTTCCTCTAGTTCCAAATATTTAATTTTTTTTAATCATTTAAGGAGAAATACCTTTTATACCGCTAGACTAGAAACCATTTGATATTTAAAGCACTGATATCTCCTCCAACAATACCGATTTACAGAATGTCTTTGAAATGTCAGTGATTATGTAATATTAAAACCAGAAAATTAGTTGTAATAAGGATGACAATATTCAGGTTATTGCACAAGGATGAATTGTTTAGAAAGATAACTTTCCACACCTCAGTGAATTACATTTATACCCTTGATGTTGGCAGGTCTTCTTCGTTGCGGGAAGAGTTGTCGGCTGAGGTGGACAAACTACCTCCGACCGGACGTGGTCCCTTCACCCCGGAAGAAGAAAAGCTCGTTATCCAATTACATGCCATCCTTGGCAACAGGTACATTAATTTACATACAAAATCAGGCTCTTTTATAATCTTTTCTCTAGTTTTTAATCTATATTTTCATGCGACATGCTTTTATCTCTAGAAAATGAGTGAATCTGTGTTCAAATGTTTTCATTTTCCTAACTTAGAAAACATAAGATTTTCTATCTACGGAAAGATTGAAACTATAAAAACTCAGATTTTAGAAATTTGGTTATAAAACCAATAAGTACCGATTTATGTCATTTCAGGTGGGCTGCACAACTACCCGGAAGAACAGAATCAAAAACTTATGGAACACCCACTTAAGAAAACGCCTGATTTCCAAGGGCATTGACCCAAACACCCATCAGCCATCTTGTTTAGAGGGGTCCACAAAACGACTCCCCGCCTCTTCTTCCACCCGACACATGGCGCAATGGGCTGGAAGCCGAGGCCCGCCTCTCAATGGAATCTTCAGCCTCGTTACTATTTCAATCACCAAACAAGATGATAACAAACACCGACTATTTCCTACGTGTTTGGCACTCGCGAATCATTCCGAAAAGGGAAACCGGGCTGCTTTAGCCCAACTTCTCAGCCCTCTGGGACCACCATTGAAATGGGCCCAAAACTACCACATGAACCAAACACAGAACAAGAACACCAACACTCACAATCGGGTTTAACCATCTACAACGGGTTTACAAATCCTTCGAGCCCAAGTGAAATGGAAGATTCATCAGATACTGCACTACAGTTGTTCTTTGATTTCCATGGGCACAATGATATGAGTTTCTTAGAAGATGAATCAAATTAAAAAGTGTGTGCTTGATGGGTATATACCAAGACTCGAGTTTCTTTTTCCCCAAGTCTTCGCTGTATTTTAATTTAGTGGTAATCGAAACGTTGCAGGAAATATATATGATTATATTAATATCCTTTTAGCTATGTTCTTCCTATACAACATAACAAACAAACTTGAAATGACTGATAAAACAAACGTAACTTACAAACTTGTTGCAGGATTTAGGTTGTTGATTTAACCACCAAAACAACCGATGAATTTTTTAGGAAGGGTTCCAGTGGCACGATATTTGGCAGCTAATTCCTCTGCTTTCAATTTATCTTCTCCTTTCTTGGCTTCAACCATGGCTCGTTTTTCTTCAGCTTGTTTGTGAATTAAACCTGCTTTGTTCTTCATCTTTTCTCCATATTCTGCTTTCTTCTTGTCTAATTTCTCCTGCATATGTAAATATTTGTAGATAAAATGGTAAATTATGAAAATATGGTTTTGTACATGTTGATCATCGGTATGTGGATTGAAGTAGGGTTAGGACTTAGGAGTACCTCGATTTGTTTCAACTTAGCTTCGATATCTGCTTTCTTTGTGTTCTCCCATGAAGTTATGGCGGATAGCTCTTTTTGTGCCCTGTTTATTCATTTACAAACAAATAAAATGATTAACTATATAATCATACAAAATGTTAATTTTCTATCATTCAAAGTGTGAACTATCCAAGCCCTTAGAAGTTAGAACCATTCAAATTTATCAAAGAGCTATCCACAGCTTAACCTAAGAACTCACCTAAAAGATCTTAAAGACTCAAAATTCATTTTCAACCCGTATTAAAATACTATAAACTCCACTATCGTGCTTCGATCTAATCATGTGAAAGATTTATTGGTTTTCTAGTCATACAAGAGCTTTAGATAATGCATAACTTGTTTCATGATCGAGCATATTGGCATAAAAAAAAGCTTACTTGTTTTCCGCCTTAGACTTTTCAGTTTCCTCCCAAGCCTTGATGAAAGACATTCTCTTCTCCTTGTCAACCTCAGCCAATGCGACATCTAAATCAAAAGACAAATAATTACACAATCTAATCAAAATAAGCATCAAATAGAACAAGAAAATAATCACAAACTTACCTCTGTCGAGGGAGCTCTTTCCTTTCTTCACCGGAGTCTCTGAGTTAACAATTATGAATTTCAAATTAACTAAAAACAAATGTATTACAAGAATCTAGATACCCAGAAATAGAAAAAATGTGAGCTAGCTACACAAAAAACACATGATCATGTTCTTTTTTGGTGCATACCTTTAATCACAAGAGCCATGCTAAGATTGAAATGGTGATACTAATGCTAGAATGAACTAAAATCTCACTTGCTTAATATGATGAAAGATTATTCCTCTATTTGTATGGGCCACATATTATTTCCTTCCTGATTTATTGACATTTTTTAATGTAATAAAAACTAATTTGTGGGGCAACAACAACCTTTTTAATTGTTCCATTATTGACGAAAAAATTAAATCGAATCATTTTATAAACAGAGAATTAATCCTTTTCCAAAAGTTAGGCATTAAATCTACAGGAAGGTAGCATCTTATTTGTCGAGAATATATCACAGAAAAGCACCTTATAGTGGCTAAGAGAAGGTAATCTGTTGCCTTTTCCATTTCACACATAGACTATATATACATACATAATTCCTTACCACTAGCCTAGGATTATAATGGTCATTACTACTTACTATGTTTACACGATTGACTATGATTGACTACATAATTAGAGAATATTCTAAGAGCATATTCTATCACTCCCCCGCAGTCTTAACGGGAGATGGTCGAACGTTGAGATTGGTTCGAAATTCCTGAAATAACACGAGTGGTAAGCTTTTGGTGAAAATGTCAGCAATTTGATATCTTGATGGAACATGTAGAACTCGAACTAGACCCCGGGCTACTTTTTCACGAACAAAATGAATATCCATCTCGATGTGTTTTGTTCGTTGATGTTGTACTGGATTTCCCGATAAGTAAATGGCACTGACGTTGTCACAGTAAACGAGTGTTGCCTTTTGAATCGGGCAATGGAGTTCGAGTAACAAATTACGTAACCAACATGATTCAGCGACGACGTTTGCAACGCCACGGTATTCTGCCTCAGCACTCGATCTAGATAACGTCGGCTGGCGTTTAGCAGACCAAGAGATCAAGTTGTCACCAAGGTAAACACAGTACCCGGAGGTGGAACGCCGAGTGTCTAGACAACCACCCCAATCAGCATCAGTGTACGACAAAAGTGTTGAGGTGGTGGTTTTATATAACTGCAAGCCGTGCTTTAAAGTCCCTTGTACATAACGTAGAATTCGTTTTAACGCTGCCATGTGTACATCCCTAGGGTCATGCATGAACAAACACACCTGTTGAACCGCGTAAGAAATGTCTGGGCGGGTGAATGTAAGATACTGAAGAGCACCGGCCAAACTGCGGTATAATGTGGGATCAGAGTATTTTGGACTGGATGTGGCACTCATCTTCGGTTTAGTGTCAACCGGGGTGGCCGAGGGTTTGCACGTAGACATACCGGCCCGAGCAATTATATCCGCAGCATAATGCGATTGTGACAAAAATAATCCATGGGAATGATGTGTCACAGATATACCCAAAAACGAGCTCAAAGTGCCTAAATCCTTCATGGCGAATTCCGAGCCAAGGACCGAGATGATTTTGGTGAGAAGTTGTTCACTTGAGGCTGTGAGAATAATATCATCGACATACAAAAGTAAGTAAGCCGTATGATTCCCATGTTGATAAATAAATAACGAGTTATCGGATTTACTATTAGTAAAACCAAAGGTTTGAACATAATCCGCAAAACGAGTGTACCAGGCCCTTGATGCTTGTTTTAAGCCATATAATGACTTTTTGAGTAAACAAACATAATCGGGGTGAGCCTTATCTCGAAAACCTAATGGTTGATGCATGTACACGGTTTCGTTTAATTTGCCATGGAGAAAAGCATTTTTGACATCAAGTTGGCGTATTGGCCATGATTTTGAGATAGCGAGACTAAGAACCGTTCGAATTGTTGCGGGTTTGACAACGGGACTAAAAGTTTCACCACAATCAATGCCAACACGTTGAGTTTTACCATCACCTACAAGCCGAGCTTTGTGCCTCTCAAAAGATCCATCCGCACGAATTTTATGAGTTAAAATCCACATACACCTCATCACATTAACATTTGGTGGACGTGGTACCAAAACCCATGTGTCATTTTGAATTAGAGCTTGGTATTCGTCATCCATGGTCATTTTCCAATTGGGGTCCCGAAGAGCGGTGACGGGATTTTTTGGAATGGGTGAGGGAGTATGTTGGGTATTTAGATTAAAAGGTGTTTTGGGTTTAAATATCCCCTGCTGGCTTCGTGTGACGGGTCTTGTGAAAATGGGTGGATTTGCTGCCCGAGGGGGGTGTTGTAGGGCCGACGCTGGTGGGCTAGGGGGTGTAGGGCCAGGTGGTGAATTATGTGGAACATTTAGTGAGGGTGGATTAATTTGGTGATGGGCTGGATATAGAATTGGAGATGGGCCGTTTGGTGTTGAAGATAAAGGGGATGGTGGGGCGGTTGTGGGTGGGGCGTGATCAGTGGGTGGGTTTGTTTGTTGCATGTGATATTTTATGTATTCATTTGTGCCACTGTCCAAAAAGTCATAATTTGGAGGTGTGGAATAACATGCAAATGGAAAAATAGTTTCGTCAATAATGACTTGACGACATATAATTATCTTTTTAGAAAGCATGTCATAACATCGATACCCACGGTGGTTATCAGGGAATCCCAAAAAAACACATGGTTTTGACCTTAATTGTAGTTTATGAAGTGTTGTAGACGGTAAAAGTGGATAACATAAAGCCCCAAAAACCCTTAAATGTGAAAGATCCGTCCGTTTTTGATATAAAATAGAAAGAGGGGTATTAAAGTTAAGAACTTTACTTGGTAAAACATTTTGTAGATATGTCGCCATACTGAGAGCATATGGCCAAAAAAATTGAGGTACCGATGCATGGGATAGGAGAGTGCGGATTACATTATTGAGGGAGCGGATTTTGCGTTCCGCTTTACCATTTTGAGACGATGTATAGGGGCATGAAAACCGAAGACCAACCCCATGGTTGTGACAAAGATTCCGGACATTGTGATTATCAAACTCCTTGCCATTATCACATTGAAAGTTTTTAATGTTGCGTTCAAATTGAATACTAATGAAAGCATGAAATTTCTCAAAAATAGAGAAAACATCCGATTTCCTAGCCAAAGGATATGTCCAAACAAAGTTAGTATAATCATCCAAAAACACAATATAATATCTAAAACCCGCATTACTTAAAACCGGTGAAGTCCATAAATCGCAATGTATAATATCAAAAGGAAATAACGTTTTATTAGGAGACATATGAAATGGTAACTTGATATGTTTACCAAGCACACATGAACGACAAACTGATAAACGTTTATTTGGACCACAATCAATACTTTTATTGTGCCTTAAAGCCTCAAAAACTGGTAGGCCCGGATGACCCAACCTATCGTGCCATAAAGAAGAATTCAAAACTGCAAAACTAAATTGTTGAACCGGCTTCTTGAATGTAACCGGATAGAGATCTCCTTGACTATCACATCTCATTAAACGTTTCCCCGTCTGAAAATCTTTGACAGAAAATCCAAAAGGGTCAAATTCCACAGAAACAAAATTATCAGTGGTGAATTTCCGGACCGATATTAAGTTCTTAATAATATGAGGTGCATATAATACATTTTTAAAAGCCAACGAAGAATATGGTGGATGCAATTTAGTGTGGCCATACCCAAGTATAGGAATAGATTGACCATTGCCCACAAAAATACCATTAGTTTTGCTTGAATTATTAAAAGATGAGAGTGTACCCTTATCGGAGGTAACATGAGATGACGCTCCGGTGTCCATTACCCAAGGGGACGATGGCGAATATTTAGATCCGTTGCCCATTGTGTAGGCATGTTGTGCCGACTTTGGATCTCTGCCCAAGATGCCCTCTTTATGGTTGGGAGTATTTTCAGAAAATAACTGTAACGACCCGAAATTTGAATAAAATAAAATTTGGGAAAAATATGATAAATAAGGATAATTCATTTCAGAACCGTAGGAATTGGTTTCGTGTCGTTTGGACCCCGTATGAGAAAGTTATGGACGAAACCGGGTCGAGGCGAAGACCGAAAAGTGCAGCCCTGCTGGCTGCTAGAGTTCGCGACGCGAACTGGTGTTCCCGATCGGGAACATCAAACAGGGAATTGGGTTATTTGGCGATCAGAGTTCACGACCAGGTAACGATCGCGAATGGGTCACGACACGGGAACTTCGCGACGCGAAGTATTGATCGCGTCGCTAACTCTGGACGAGCAGAATAAAATCGGGTTTGAGCTAGGGTTTACTCATTTCTCACCCAAATCGTGGTGCAGCCGTTTCTAGAGAGAGAAAGGTCGAATTTGGTGTTCTTGAGCTCAAATCTTCACCATCTTGAAGGATCTAAACATCAAAGGTAAGATTTCTTGATTGTTGATGTTATCTAGTTAGTTTGTGAACTTTGTATGGGTAGAAATGGTGGTTTGGGGAACCATCCATGCCATCTTTGGGGAAGATGACTGTTTATGGGTGTAGAACACTCATTGTAAACTGGTAATCGATGTGTACAAGTTGGATTTGGGATTATTGATGGAAATCTTGAACTAGGGTTTGAGATTTCACCAAGTTAGATGAACTTGGTGGTTAAGAATGTTGTTATGGGTTTATTGGTAGCTAGTTATGGATAATAACTAGATTTTATGATGATATGGATGATAGGTCAAGAAGGCCTAAAGATTGGTGACATTTCACAAGTTGGAAAGCAAGGATTCTTGTTGTCAGGCACGATTTGGAGTTAGCTTGGCTAAGGTGAGTACATGTGAACTTTCAAACTGGGTACATAGCTAGTAAATGTTTTTTTTATGATTAAATGATTTTTATCGAGTCTTTAAGTAATTTAGTCATTTATGTGATATATGATGAATTGCTTGTATGATGGTTAAATGAATGATTGAATAAGAAAAGATGGAGCTATAAGCTCATAACGATAAAAGATAAGTAATGATGATGATGATGATGATGATGATGATGATGATGATGATGATGTCCCTAGGGCCGTAGTAGATTGGAGGCATTCCGGTTATTACGGTACCTTAAGGTTCGTGGTAGATTGGAGGCATTCCGATTACCCAATACCTATGAGTCCCGGTAGATTGGAGGCATTCCGATTACTGTGGAAATGATGGTCTTGATAGATTGGAGGCATTCCGATTATCATGACATTGGCCAATGATGAAAGTGATAAAGTGACCCAAAACAAACTTAGTAATATTATTTTAAGATTAAATGATATTATTTGACTATTTGTTTACCGGGTCTAAAACCCATGTATCTCACGAGGCAATTTTGTCTCACGTACTATGTTTGTGTTTTTGCTATGTACTCAGGTTCAGGATCGATGGATTAGAGGGTCGCGTTAGAAGTGGCCTAGTGTTGTTTAGCTCGGGAGCTCGTAGGTAGTTCTCGTTTATCCTATGGCTATGATATTGTTTTTGTAACACCGGCTTTAATACTCTGACAAACTTTGATGATTTCTGTTAAACCGTATTTTGAGGAATATCGGAATTGTAATGTTTTTACTTAAAAATATGTTTAAAAAGTGTTTTGAAAATTGAGGTGTTACAACTTGGTATCAGAGCTATAGTTTAAGTGAATTAGGTTGGATGTCCATCCTAGTCTTAGACTGTAGCAATAGGAATGTAAGATTCCTTGAGATCGATAGGTTGACCTTGAGACTTTGTGATAAGTTTAGGGTTGAACCTAGGGGACCTATGGAAGTTGTTATGCAGTGTGCAATATGAGTCTTTTGAGACCGTAAGGCATTAGTATGATAGGGTCGACCCCTATGATAAGTGCCATGTTTTGATCTAAACTTGTTGTTTTTGACTGTTGAGCTGACCGTTTGAATCTTGTTTGTTGAGTACGTTGGTATGGCGAAAGAATGAATGTGAAAAGTGGACGAGCTCCACTAAATTGGGAAGCGTTATGAATGAGAATGTGAACTAGACTATTGATGACCGTATGATTAAGGGTAGGAGGACTGATTCCAATACCCGTACGAAGGAAGAGTCATCGAATGGCGAAGCCCGTTGTGAGAAGTAGCTACATAAAGAGGTAGCCAGACCTAGTCGGAAGAAATGGAAGGACGTTGTATAAGGTTGTCATAGCATGTAAGACCGTGGGGTAAATCGAAAGTTCTGAACTGGAGGTCACGATTGGTGGATTCGGTGGATTGAGCAAGTGCTAGAGAGTAGCAAGCGAAGAAAGAAAGATATGATAAGTTTGACATCCATATAATTAAAGGGTGAGGCGTCGACGCGGTGGAACGTGTAGTATGAAACTTTTGGAAAGAGAGTGCGGTACAATATGTTGTGAAAGGAACTCACGAGTGAGTTGAAAGGGGAAGTCTTCCCGGAAGGAAATCTAGAGGGGGGTTCATGATGCAGCCTCGGAGATCTTAGGTGAAGATTGACGTTATGTGATTATGGCTTAATTGTTTGGTTGTTGCACGAATTGGTGCTTTTAGAAATTGGAAACGAGTCGTACGACATGGGGATTTATTTTTTTGGAAATAGTCTTCCCGGTTAGTGACGTGTGTGGAAGCATGTATGGGAAAGGACTATAGACAAATGTGTCGCATATAGTAAGGATATAAGGGTTGATACTAATATGTAAAAAGGATGAGACACGAGATATGGTGAGTATTTCTAACCGAAATGTAGTAGTACAATGAAGTACTAAGCCTTGATAAGAATTAATACTATGGATGAAATTTTTCTTTTTGGAATAGGATCCTTGGAAATGGAATTTGGATATTCGGCGGGAATCCGAATAAATAATGTAATGATTGTTACACGTGAATGGTAAACAAAAGAATGACTAAGGTATAGTTATGTCTTAGAACTTATAAATGGGAAATATGTGGAAAAGAATAAGTGTCGGGAATGACGACTTTTGATTGTCGAAAGTGGTTGGGTAAAAAGGTGGCACATAGCCATGTCAAACTTGGTGACAGTAATGATGAATTCAATATTAAGGGTAAGAAAATAATTGTTGGTTACGTGTTATAGTAACGATATGGCGGTATGTGGCGTAGAGTAGCGTGAGACTACGGTTGGGAAAGGATTAATTCTAAGTCTCACGATGTATAAAGGTGGGAACAGCGAGTGTTGAGCTATTGGGTGCTAAGTCATGGGTCACGAGTGAGACCGGAGTCGGTTGGTTGACTCAAAGATGACCGGGTTGGCCGGTGAAATATGGTTAACGAAATAGATTGGTGGTTACCCAGTGGTGACAAAAGATTTGGAAATTTGGTAATAAGGAAATGAATCGGTTAAGGGTGGTCAATGTGTAATTGAACGGTAAATAGTAATCGGAAATTTTAATAGTTTACCCGCGGGGTACAATGCACGTGTATTATGCGATGGCCGTTGAAAGCATATGATGATGAAAAAGGTAATGTTATATGAAACGCGTTAAGTAGTATGCCCAATGGGGAGTAGGTTAAAGATGGAAGAAAATGATAAGGTGTTGTTATGGGGAGTGTGCTAATTGCATGGTGAATAAATGACCGACTGAATGAGTGAGAAAGTGGTAAAGTTATGGGATGTGAAAAGATGTATACTAGAATGGTATGTGACGTAGGAGGGTTTAGAATGGAATCCCGTTTGATCGGAGGCTTTCCGATTAATGAGAATTGGTTGAATCTTGATGGATTGGAGGTTTTCCAGTCATCTTGATGTGATAGTTGAATTATGGATTGTTATGTCCGTATGATAATGTTTATGTATTAATGAGATGAATGTAGGACCATGTGGTTAATTTGTATTGTTATAATTTTACGTGTTAAATGAGAAGTTGGTTTGCTAGTGCGGATTGCATTAGGACATGTATGGGTAGGAGATGCCTACGGTTTATAGAATATGAGGAAAGAGAACTCCTAGAGACCAATTTATTATTTGGTAACCAAGATATGGTAAAAATTTCGTGAAATTGTAGAATGGGTTGCGGTAGAGGATCTAATACCGATGTTTGAGAATAAAAAGTTATGAAATTGATCGGTGGGGTACAAGAATGGTTGAAGGAATACTAAGTGATAGCAAGAGTGACCAAATGAAGGTCAAGAAACGGTAAATGTGAGTGTGACCTTTAAGTAAAGGTGCGACTCTCGGATTAATTGGGGAGGACTTTAAGTAAAAAGGAAACGGGAACAATTATTAAGGAAATAATGATGAGTAAAACCGGAAGTGATAAATTGCGGGTAGTACCTTACGAGTAGAGAATTTGTTAGTTGGCAGAAGTATGGTTGACTTCATACAAAAGTCAAGATTTATCAATTTGTGATTGGTTGACTCATGATGACCGGGTGGAAGAAAAGTTAGAAGTTTTAGTAATGATAGAATGGATCGAATAAGGTCGGTTGATAAATGAGTAGATTGGTGGGAAGCACTAGAAATGATTATGTGTATACCGTGTGGTATAATGTATAAGTAGGAAAATTGAAAGTAAATTGTGAAAGAAAATGATAGCATGATGCTAAGTGTAATGATGCATACATGAATTGTATGCAAGATGGAATGGTTTTGGATGAGTCACTTTGGATTGGAGGCTTTCCGATCATTGTGACAGTTTGGGCCCTGATGGATTGGAGGCTTTCCGATCATCTCGGTGGCGTAGTTAAAGTATGATTTGATGTATCAGGAATGTGAAGTTATATCTGTTGTATGTAGAACTTTATGGTTAAGTTATTGCTATAATTATGTGGCAAATGAGAATTTGTATTGAAAACACGGGTCCTGTTTAAGTAGAGGTATGAGTAGGGGATACCTACAAGTTAATGGTTCATGAAAAAAGGAATGCTTTAGGAAGCAAAGTGGTTAGTAGCCAATGAATGGTGAAAGATGTATATCGGGTGGTTAGGCCACAATTGGATACGATTGAGACTCTAGAGCCGGTAATCGGGAAATTCAAGTATGGTATAAAGATGTTTGAAGGAAATTGTAAAAGGTATAAGTAATTGGATGAAAGTTAAAAAGTAATAGAGATTTGGTATTAATTTAAATGGAAGTTGTTAATCGATTGTGGAAATCGAAATCGAGGAAAAAGGGAACAATTGAGAAAGGAAATCTAAATAGGAAATCGGGAATGAAAAGCTTGGGAAGCGATGCCTTAGTTATAAAGAATATGTGGAATTTAGCAAGGTAAGTTGACCTTATTCATAAAGTCAAGGTTAGTCAACTAGTAGATTGTTGACTTTAGTCAAAATGGGGTTTGACTTTCGTTTAAATTGGTTAGTCAAGGATAAGGGCATAATGTATCATCTTCATGCGTAAGATAGTGGGTAATGGATTAATGGAAATAATTGTAGTCAAAGGGTGCGACTTTGACCATTGGGTATTTCGAATGGAACCTAGAAATCGAGTATGATTGCTGTTGGACCATGAGTGTAAGATTGATGGTTAAGGAATTGATGATTAATGGAACCACTAATGGGTAAGGAAAGTTTCCAAGATATTGTTGACTTTGTGCTTAAGTCAAAGATGGGACAACGTTGACAACTTGGTCAAAGCGAGGGGTTGACTATCACTTTGAGCAAATGGTTATTAGTAATGATTGGGTCATATCAGTCCAATGGGAGTAAGGAGTTTGGTTAAATGATGAGAAAGGTTAAGGTCAAATTGTGAAATTTTGACCCGTTCGGGTATTAGGAACTCAAGTTTGGATCTTTGGCCCGTTTGGGTATAACGGGTCAAATGGGCAATTAATTGCGTAAGTATTATTGAATCATAAGTTGGAAGTGGAATGAGGATCGGAAATCCTTGAGTGATTCCGAGGACGGAATCCTTTTAAGGGGTGGATAGTTGTAACGACCCGAAATTTGAATAAAATAAAATTTGGGAAAAATATGATAAATAAGGATAATTCATTTCAGAACCGTAGGAATTGGTTTCGTGTCGTTTGGACCCCGTATGAGAAAGTTATGGACGAAACCGGGTCGAGGCGAAGACCGAAAAGTGCAGCCCTGCTGGCTGCTAGAGTTCGCGACGCGAACTGGTGTTCCCGATCGGGAACATCAAACAGGGAATTGGGTTATTTGGCGATCAGAGTTCACGACCAGGTAACGATCGCGAATGGGTCACGACACGGGAACTTCGCGACGCGAAGTATTGATCGCGTCGCTAACTCTGGACGAGCAGAATAAAATCGGGTTTGAGCTAGGGTTTACTCATTTCTCACCCAAATCGTGGTGTAGCCGTTTCTAGAGAGAGAAAGGTCGAATTTGGTGTTCTTGAGCTCAAATCTTCACCATCTTGAAGGATCTAAACATCAAAGGTAAGATTTCTTGATTGTTGATGTTATCTAGTTAGTTTGTGAACTTTGTATGGGTAGAAATGGTGGTTTGGGGAACCATCCATGCCATCTTTGGGGAAGATGACTGTTTATGGGTGTAGAACACTCATTGTAAACTGGTAATCGATGTGTACAAGTTGGATTTGGGATTATTGATGGAAATCTTGAACTAGGGTTTGAGATTTCACCAAGTTGGATGAACTTGGTGGTTAAGAATGTTGTTATGGGTTTATTGGTAGCTAGTTATGGATAATAACTAGATTTTATGATGATATGGATGATAGGTCAAGAAGGCCTAAAGATTGGTGACATTTCACAAGTTGGAAAGCAAGGATTCTTATTGTCAGGCACGATTTGGAGTTAGCTTGGCTAAGGTGAGTACATGTGAACTTTCAAACTGGGTACATAGCTAGTAAATGTTTTTTTTATGATTAAATGATTTTTATCGAGTCTTTAAGTAATTTAGTCATTTATGTGATATATGATGAATTGCTTGTATGATGGTTAAATGAATGATTGAATAAGAAAAGATGGAGCTATAAGCTCATAACGATAAAAGATAAGTAATGATGATGATGATGATGATGATGATGATGATGATGATGTCCCTAGGGCCGTAGTAGATTGGAGGCATTCCGGTTATTACGATACCTTAAGGTTCGTGGTAGATTGGAGGCATTCCGATTACCCAATACCTATGAGTCCCGGTAGATTGGAGGCATTCCGATTACCGTGGAAATGATGGTCTTGATAGATTGGAGGCATTCCAATTATCATGACATTGGCCAATGATGAAAGTGATAAAGTGACCCAAAACAAACTTAGTAATATTATTTTAAGATTAAATGATATTATTTGACTATTTGTTTACCGGGTCTAAAACCCATGTATCTCACGAGGCAATTTTGTCTCACGTACTATGTTTGTGTTTTTGCTATGTACTCAGGTTCAGGATCGATGGATTAGAGGGTCGCGTTAGAAGTGGCCTAGTGTTATTTAGCTCGGGAGCTCGTAGGTAGTTCTCGTTTATCCTATGGCTATGATATTGTTTTTGTAACACCGGCTTTAATACTCTGACAAACTTTGATGATTTCTGTTAAACCGTATTTTGAGGAATATCGGAATTGTAATGTTTTTACTTAAAAATATGTTTAAAAAGTGTTTTGAAAATTGAGGTGTTACAATAACTTGGCCCAAGGGTTTGTTGGGTATGGGCATGGAGGGAGGGCCCAAGGAGGTGGGATGGCCCAATTACCATGTGGTGTCATCCATGGAGCCCACGGTGAATAAGCGCTGAAATTGTTTTGTCCCTGCCCTCGTTTCTGATTTTTACCCGTACGTCCCCCGCTGTTATTGCCGTTTGAGTTTATGCCGCCGGTTTTGCCCCTCAACCACCCCTAAACGACTGATCATGCTGACGGGATAATGAGTTAACAGTGGTGGTGGGAGGAGGAATTTTTGTCATAGTAAATAATGAAAAGAAGTAAAAAAAATAAAAATAAAAATTGAACAGATTGATGGTGGAGGTTCGGTTGTGATGAAACACCAAACAAAGAGAATAAGCGGAAGAATTAAGCCAAAAAATTGAGAAGATAATTAATCGATTTTGGCTCTGATACCATAAGAGAATGTAATCTGTTGCCTTTTCCATTTCACACATAGACTATATATACATACATAATTCCTTACCACTAGCCTAGGATTATAATGGTCATTACTACTTACTATGTTTACACGATTGACTATGATTGACTACATAATTAGAGAATATTCTAAGAGCATATTCTATCGGTGGCCATCAACATATGAGAAAGTTAGGGTTTAAAAAAATTCAATCTCAAATTTTTTTTTTTCTCAAAAATCAAAATTATAAAATACTACTTCTATGAAAGAATCGTTCAATAACTCATATTCGAAAATTTGGCAAAAATAATCATCGAATATAAGTTCTCAACTACATAAATCAATAATCACCAACTTAACTCAACTATAGATAATAAACCTAATTGCTAAATCGTAATTAATCAGCATAAAAACGTGAATTCAGATTCAATTATTTTGGAGAACAAATATCGAATTTTAAGTTGCTGTAAATCATGGTCCCGAAATCGCAATTTATCAGTAATAAAAGCGAGTATTCAATTCAACAATTTGATTGAATAATTATCGAATCAAAATAATCAAAAAAAAAGGCGGGAACTAGAGTATACTTTCAGCAACAGTGAGTGACTTCGAATCATCGGCTTTAGTTTCAGGTACAGTTGGCGGATCCACTGGTTTCTCCGGTGCAACGTCAACAACCGCCGGTGCCAATTCGGTTTCTACTTTTGCAGGTAGCTCAGTTGCCATAATAATTAATTAAAATTTATCGCGGAATCCGTTAGTACGTAGCGAGTGTATATATTTACCGGCGGTGATTACGAAATGTGGTGTGTTGGCGGAGTATTATAGGGAATGCACAGGCAATGTGTGAGCCATTGAAAAGGATAATGATGATCGGAGTTGGCATGTGTCTCATTGTACACTCTGTCTTGTTGCCGACAGGTAAAACGGGTACATCACGCGAATTAACTTGGCCGACTAAACGACACGTCGTCGTATTGCTTGATTTTGTTATTTTTGCTTATTTATTTCGGGTTAAATGCACACGCAACAACAAACTTTATACAAGTATAATGATACGGATTCGTTTGCTAGAACCCTACCGATCTCGGCCAACCGAGTATCGAAGAACACAAAACCGTGTTCAAGAAATAACTTTCTTTTATTCAAATCAACTAATCATCCAACCATGAATACAAGTCCTATATATAAGCTAAAGCTAATACGTATTCTAGTTTGACAAGGAAAACAAACTAGATAGAAACAAAAGTTTAAACTAAAGATAAACTAGAAATTTAAATGGGTTGGATGAGGCTTTTGAATCCGGTCAAGTTTAGCCACTAATCGACCGGTCGTGTTGATCCTCGGCTTGGTCTATATCCGTATCATATAAAGTTTCACCATAAAAAATATATTTCATAAGCTTTATTTTAGTTTAGTTTTTACATAGTGTTTTAGTAAGTTATTTAAACTACCTATGTAACACATATACTTCGTATAAATGATTTATTATTTTTGAATAATCTAGGAAGTCATTTTCGTACATAGTTTCATACTCATATGTATTTACTTATGTAATTTATTTATGGTCATTCACAAACATTTTATATATTCATGCATACCCACTTATATTTTTGCCAAATGTCTTCTTGAAAATAGTTTATCTACATTCGGGTAGAAGTATAATTGTCTACAGGGGCGGAACCAATATAGGTCCCGCAGTGACACGGGATACTACTCAATTTTTTTTCCACAGGGTATATTTTTTAGAATTTTTTTTTTGGTATCATGGCGCAATACTTTTACTGAATTAAAAAACCTATCTGTAAGGACCGAGTCAAAATACCCACCAAACAAAAACTAACATTATCCCAATAACTATCTAATTACAATTAACCATTCGAATCCGATAACAAATGTACAAAAGACAATAAACGAGCCAAGATCTCACTACCAACAATGACTATGGATACAAACCAACTAACTACAATCAAAATACAAAACTAACCAACTCCCGCATACCTAAATGTATACCAGAAGTATCTCTTCTAAGCTTCCGATCAACTTCAAAATCCTATAAGCTTACTCTTATCTTTTCCTGTAAAAAGGTTAGTCCACCAGACGGGTAAGCTACAACGAGCTTAGTGAGTTCATAAACCACAAAATAATACTAGCATTATATACAAAACAAAGGAATAAAACATATAAATGATATAAAATAATTCAAGTAATTCATATTATAGCAAGAACACGTCAAAACATAACTAACTGAGAAGCTTTACATCTTGAAATGACATTTACCGAGGATATGACGTGACCGAGTATCACACCTATCCGGGTCAACGAGACTTACTGGATGAATGACATTATGAATACAACTACATCGCGAGAATCAACAAGAGTTCGCCAGATAATAGACACAATCGAGAACCAATCACCGAGTCAATACTCAACGGGAATCATCATATAACCGCTATAACCGACAGACAGAATCAACGAGATCTCAATACAATCCAAATGAATCAAAGTGCGTCATTCCCTCTTAGGTCATTAGGGAATGAGGCCGATGAAGTTGATCATGGCGTCCCTTAATGAACCCATGACCGCGAACTTCACCACCACGGTCCATACCACTCCTCCACCGGGTACTCCCGTGACCACCGCCCAACATATTACACAAAGTAATACTCAAGCCGCCGTGGGTCCTCACGAAACGAAATCATCTCTCAAGGAATTCATATGGGTAACTCATTCGATATCAAACGAAACTTTAACAAAGATAACTCCACGAGACTGGAACAAGATGATTATCACAACCCGAATCACTAATAAATGAATCTCACACAAGGGCAATCCAACCGAGACACCACACGAGGAATTTATACGACTTGAAGCGATACCAAGCGAGACACTACAAGTATATTCCAACAATCAAGACATCTAACCAACTATTCAAACATAAAGTACCACTAATAATCCAATGTTCTTACAATTCAATGCACTTATCATGAGTTTATCAATGAATCAATATTCGCCTAATCATAATTTATTCAAATCACTAGAATACCGATTCAGTGTTCTAAGCATCACGTTTGTAATCAAAATAACCCAAATAACAGATAAACACATAGCATTTATGTATATGTATATATATATAACTACTAGTATACAGTTGTACATAGATGAACTCACCTGGGATTTAGCAACTTCAACAATAAACTTAGGAATTCCAACGCCACCGATCAATGGAGTTATCACAATTTCCACTTGGTGACCTATGTAATACATGCATACATTTTCAATCATCGTCACGTTCATAATCTAAGACTACACCCATACTTGACAAATTTCCCCCTAATTTTTCAAGATTATCAAACCCTATATTAAATTGTTCCTACTCTTGATTTTACTAGTTATAAAGGTGAATACTAACTCAATACATCATTATATGAAGACACTATGACTGAATTTTAACTTCTAAAATGGGACCCCAAATTAGGGTTCATAATCTTCCCCAATTTCTCCCATGATTATACTTGCATGAAGCTAAAGTGTGTTGCTTTACCTTAATATGATGATTCTATGATGAAATCCCTTTGATTTGGGTTGAAATCTGCCTTGAATCGTGGGAAATCGCCAAAAATCACCGGAGTTCGATGTGTGTGAATTTTGGGTGAAAAATAAGAAGTTTTGGGGAAAAATCCGATTTTAATGGTCTGGCCGCAAGAGTTCGCGCCGCGAACTACTAGTTTGCACCGCGAATTTTCCCTATTTAAAGTTCGCGCCACGAATTGCTAATTCGCGCCGCGAATTCTCCCTATTTTCGCGTTCGTGACCAATTTCGTGGTCGCTAAATGAAGTTGCTGTTTGACTTGGTTAGAGATGCAAACGGGTACGGGTAATAGCGGGTAATGCAAAACCCGTACCCGTACCCGACCCGCTATTCCTATACTCGTACCCGCCCCGTACCCGGTCAAATACCCGTCGGGTTCGGGTAGAAAAATCCCCGTCGGGTACGGGTAACCCGGCGGGTACCCGTTCAATAAAAAAATTAAACAAAATAGGTAAAACATTTAATACTCTTAGTTCGTTCAGACTTATTTCGTTCAATACGTAATGGACTAACGTGAGACGAGCTAGATTTTAACCATTATTAAATTGGGCTAATGAGAGATTAAGAGTTGAGTTAAGTTTGAGTAGTGACTCGTGGACTAAACATGTACTAAAAAAACTACACATTAATGTATATATTCGGGTCGGGTATAAACGGTGCGGGTATTATAAAACCCGTACCTGACCCGTACCCACTTTCGGGTATGAAATTTAAACCCATCCCCGACCCGTTACCCGTTTAGACGGGTAATACCCGCCCCGTAAGACTCGGGTACCCGCGGGTACCCAAACCCGCTGGTTAAATTTGCATCCCTAGACTTGGTGCATTTTTCGCGCCGCGAACTATTGGTTCGCACCGCGAACTTCTAAGATGCTGCAATTTTCCACTTTTTACTCCTTTTTAACTTATATCATTTAATCAAATACTCAAAAACACAGATTTTAACCATAAATCCAACTAACAAATCCTAATACCGTATTATTTACCAAGTAATATTTAACTTAACAATTAAAAATACTAAATATAGAACACGTATGTTACACTATCAATAGCCCAAATCAATTTAAAAAAAAAAAACTAAACTATTAACCAATAGTCCAAACTCAAAGCCCAAACAAAAATCTAAACTATATAAAAAAGAATTTGAAGTGTATGTCTTGTAAGTTTTTAGTTTTAGGTCTATAATTAATTATCTTGTAAATTTATGAAATTAATAATTAGTTATTGAAGACTTGGTGTTTATGTAATTCGTTTTTTTTCGACGTATTGCACTTGGACGCCACTAGGGGCGTTTCTCCTAGAACCATGTAAGAGAGCGCAACCCCCATGACCTCCGCCTTTTTTGTCCCCACAAATGTGCTACTTCTGATGGAAGTTTCTAGTTCCCCATGATTGTCTACAATCTACACCTTATCTCCACATACCACTCCTTTAAAAGAATTTATGCCATTATCGATGTCGTTGTCGTCCTAGAACGTCATGAGCCATTTTACTGTTTCAATTTTTTAACTAAAGCTTGACTTATTTACCCTCATGGCCTCATAATGATAAAAAGAAAATCGTCTAACTTTAATATGAATATCATCTAAAAAAACACTGATTTAGTTGTCCGGTGAATGGGGCCATGCACGTCTTTAGTTGGACTAAACGCTCCAAACACGTCTAATGATCTTTGTGAAAATTGTATGGGTCCCGTTGCCAGCGAATTCAATGTGTCTTATTTAATACCAACAAATTAACTCCCCAATTATCTCTTTTTGTACCTATTGCTGAAACTATACTTTATTTTTCCTAATATCTTTAAAGAGTTGCACATATAGGTAACAAACACATTGTATAAAAATTTAGCTCAAACGAATGTGTAATGATCCGAAATTTGAATAAAATAAATTATGGGAAAAATATGATAAATAAGGATAAATCGTTTAAAACACGTAGGAATTGGTTTCGTGTCATTTGGACATCGTACGAGGAAGTTATGGGCGAAACCGGGTCGAGATAAAGTTGAAAAGTGCAGCCCTGCTGCTTTGGAAAGTTCGCGACGCGAACTAGTGGTAACGATCGGGAAGTCGGGCCAGGTAGTTTGGCTTTGGGTCGCGAAGTAGTTCGCGTTGAGTTAGCGATCGCTAAGTATGCGTACGATATGTAGAGTTAGCGACGCGAACTTAGTTCGCGCCGCGAAGTCTGGGCGGGCAGCAATAAATCGGGTTTGAGCTAGGGTTTCTTCATTTTCCACCCAACTCTTGTGCAGCCGTTTTAGAGAGAGAAAGGGGGCGATCTTGGTGTTCTTGAGCTCAAATCTTCACCATCTTGAAGGATATAAACATCAAAGGTAAGATTTCTTGATTGTTGATGTTATCTAGCTAGTTATAAACTTTGTTTGGGTAGAAATGGTGGCTTGGGGAATCATTCATGTCATCTTTGGGGAAGATGACTAATCATGGGTGTATAACACTCATAGTAAGCTTGTAAATGATGTGTACAAGTGGGATTTGGGTTTATTGATGGAAATCTGGAGCTAGGGTTTTGGGGTTTCACCAAGTTGGATGAACTTGGTGGCCAAGAATGTTGTTATGGGTTTATTGGTAGCTAGTTATGGATAATAACTAGATTTTATGATGATATGGGTGATAGGTCAAGAAGACCTAAAGATTGGTGACATTTCACAAGTTGGAAAGCAAGGATTCGTGTTGATAGACACGATTTGGAGTTAGCTTGGCTAAGGTGAGTACATGTGACTTTTAAACTGGGTACATAGCTAGTAAATGTTTGTATGACCTAATGATTTTGTCGAGTCTTTAAGTAATTTAGTCATTTATGTGTTTTATGATGAATTGCTTGTTTGATAACGAAATGATTAATTGACTGAGAAATGATGGAGCTATGAGCTCATAACGATAAAAGATAAGTAATGATGATGATGATGCCCCTAGGGCCGTAGTAGATTGGAGGCATTCCGGTTACTACGGTACCTTAAGGTTAGTGGAAGATTGGAGGCATTCCGATTACCCAATACCTATGAATCCCGGTAGATTGGAGGCATTCCGATTACCGCGGATATGACGGTCTTGATAGATTGGAGGCATTCCGATTATCTTGACATTGGCCAATGATGAAAGTGATAAAGTGACCCAGAACAAACTTAGTAATATTATTTTAAGATTAAATAATATTATTTGACTAATTGCTTATCGGGTCTAAAACCCATGTATCTCACGAGACTATTTTGTCTCACGTACTACTTTGTTTTTGGCTATGTACTCAGGATTCAGGATCGATGGATTAGAGGGTCGCGTTAGAAGTGGCCTTGTGTTGATTAGCTCGAGAGCTCGTAGGTAGTTCTCGTTTATCCTATGGTTATGATATTGCATTGTAACACCGGTTTTAATACTCTGATAAACTCTTATTGGTTTTTGTTAAACCGTATTTTGGGAATGTTGGACTTGTAATATTTTTATTTAAAAATATGATTTAAAAGGTGTTTTAAAAATTGAGGTGTTACAACTTGGTATCAGAGCTATAGTTTAAGTGAATTAGGTTGGATGTCCATCCTAGTCTTAGACTGTAGCAATAGGAATGTAAGATTCCTTGAGATCGATAGGTTGACCTTGAGACTATATGTTAAGTTTAGGGTTGAACCTAGGGGACCTATGGAAGTTGTTATGCAGGATGCAATATGAGTCTTTTGAGACCGTAGGGCATTAGTATGATAGGGTCGACCCCTATGATAAGTGCCATGTTTTGATCTAATCGTGTTGTTTTTGACTGTTGAGCTGACCGTTTGAATCTTGTTTGTTGAATACGTTGGTATGGCGAAAGAATGAATGTGAAAAGTGGACGAGCTCCACTAAATTGGGAAGAGTTATGAATGAGAATGTGAACTAGACTATTGATGACCGTATGAATAAGGGTAGGAGGAATGATTCCAATACTCGTATGAAGGAAGAGTCATCGAATGGCGAAGCCCGTAGTGAGAAGTAGCTACATAAAGTGGTAGCCAGACCTAGTCGGAAGAAATGGAAGGACGTTGTATAAGGTTGTCATAGCATGTAAGACCGTGGGGTAAATCGGAAGTTCTGAACCGGAGGTCACGATTGGTGGATTCGGTGGATTGAGCAAGTGCTAGAGAGTAGCAAGCGAAGAGAGAAAGATATGATAAGTTTGACATCCATATAATTAAAGGGTGAGGCGTCGACACGGTGGAATGTGTAGTATGAAACTTTTGGAAAGAGAGTGCGGTACAACATGTTGTGAAAGGAACTCACGAGTGAGTTGATAGGGGAAGTCTTCCGGGGGGGGGGGGGGGGGTTCATGATGCAACCTCGAAGATCTTAGGTGAAGATTGATGTTATGTGATTATGGCTTAATTGTTTGGTTGTTGCACGAATTGGTGCTTTTAGAAATTGGAGACGAGTCATACGACATGGGGATTTATTTTTGGGAATGGCCTTCCCGGTTAGTGATGTGTGTGGAAGCATGTATTTGAAAAGATTATAGACAGGTGTGTCGCAGGAAGTAAAGATATAAGGGTTGACACTATTATGTAGTACCAAGGGACGAACCACGAGGATGGTAAATGTGTTTCAACAAAGGATAGAGGTACAAGGAAGTACTAAGTGTTGGTAAGAACGTTAGTGTGGATTGAAATTCTAGAAATAGAAACCTTGGGAAATGGAACTTGGATGTTGGTGAGAAGCCGGATAAGTAACATAATGGTTGTTACACGTGAATGGTAAAGACAAGAATGACTAGGGTATAGTGATGTCTTAGAACCTGTAAATGGGAAATATGTGGAAATGAATAAGTGTCGGGAACGACGAATTTTGATTGTCAAAGGTGATTGAATAAAAAGTTGGCATATAGCCATGTCAAGTTTTATGACAATTATGATGAATTCGATATCAACGGTAAGGAAATAATTATTGGTTACATGTCATGGTAATGGCATGACGGTATGGGACATGGGGAAGTGTGAGACTACGAATGAAAAATAAGTATTTTAAGTATCGCGATGTATAAAGACGAGAGTATGGAAAGTTGGGCCAATGTGTGCCAAGTCATGAGTTACAAATGTGGACCGGAGTCGAATGGTCGACTTAAGATGACCGGGTTGACCGGTGGACTATGGTTGAAGGAATAGATTGATAGTTACCCCGGTGGTGACAAAGGATTTGGAAGGTTGATTAATAGGGAAATGAACCATTTAAGGGTGATTAGTGTGTGAGTGAGACGGTAAATGGGAATCGGAAATTTTATTGGTTACCCGCGAGGTACAATGCTTGTGCATTATATGATGGCCTTAAAGGCATGTGATAATGAAAAAGGTAATGTTATATGAAACGTATTAAGTCCAACGAGAAATGTGCGAATATGGAAGAAAAGGATAGCGCGATGTTATGAAAATGTGCTGAATTGCATGGTGAATAAATGGACGATTAAAAAGGGTAAGATAGGGGTTAAGTAAAGGATGTGAAAAGGTGTATACTAGTGAAGTATGCATGGTAGAATAAGAAAGAAATAATGAGATTAGCTCGGGGGATCCCCGGCTACTATGATGTTTGGGGGTGGAATTGGCTGGGCGAATCCCAATGGTTCCATTCCGAGATTGGAGATGTTCCAATCACTGTGACAGCTTGGATCTTGATGGATTGGAGGCTTTCCAGTCATCTTGATGTGATAGTTGAATTACGGATTGTTATGTCCGTATGATAATGTTTATGTATTAATGAGATGAATGTAGGACCGTGTGGTTGATTTGTATTGTTATAGTTCTACGTGTTATATAAGAAGTTGGTTGCTGGTGCGGGTTGCATTAGGTCATGTATGGGTAGGAGATGCCTACGGTTTATAGAATATGAGGAAAGAGAACTCCTAGAGACCAATTTATTACTTGGTAACCAAGATATGGTAAAATTTCGTGAAAAATTGTAGAATGTGTTGCGGTAGAGGATCTAATACCGATGTTTGAGAATAAAAAGTTATGAAGTTGATTGGTGGGGTACAAAGATGGTTGAAGGAATACTAAGTGATAGTATGAGTGACCAGATGAAGGTCAAGAAACGGTAAATGTTAGTGTGACCTTTAAGTAAAGGTGCGACTCTCGGATTATTTGGGGAGGGCCTTAAGTAAAAAGGAGACGGGAACAATTATTAAGGAAATAATGATGAGTAAAACCGGAGGCGGTAAATTGCGGGTAGTACCTCGTGAGTAGAGAAATTGTTAGTTGGGAGAAGTATGGTTGACTTTATGCAAAAGTCAAGGTTTATCAATTTGTGATTGGTTGACTCATGATGACCGGGTGAAAGAAAAGTTAGAAGTTTTAGTAATAATAGAATGGATCGAATAAGGACGGTTGATAATTGAGTAGATTGGTGGGAAGCACTAGAAATGATTATGTGTATATCGTGTGGTATGATGTATAAGTAGGAAAAATTGAAAGTAAATTTGTGAAAGGAAATGATAGCATGATGCTAAGTGTAAAAAAAAATGCATACATGAATTGTATGCAAGACGGAATAGTTTTGTATGAGTCACTTTGGATTGGAGGCTTCCCGATCATTGTGACAGTTTGGGCCCTGATGGATTGGAGGCTTTCCGATCATCTCAGTGGCATAGTTAAGTATGATTTGATGTATCAGGAAGGTGAGGTTATATCTGTTGTATGTAGAACTTTATGGTTAATTATCATTATAATTTTATGGAAAATGGGAAATTGTGTTGAAAACGCGAGTCTGAGTAGGGGATACCTACAAGTTAATGGTTCATGAAAAAGGAATGCTTTAGAAAGCACAGTGGTTAGTAACCAATGAGTGGTGAAGGATGTATATCGGGTGGTTAGGCCACAATTGGATATGATTGAGGCTCTAGAGCCGGTAATCGGGAAATCCAAGTATGGTATGAGGATGCTTGAAGGAAATTATAAAATGTATAAGTAATTGAATGAAAGTTAAAAAGTAATAGAGATTTGGTATTGATTTAAATGGAAGTTGTTAATCGATTGTGGAAATCGAAATCGAAGAAAAAAAGGGAACAATTGAGAAAGGAAATCTAAATAGGAAATCGGGAATGAAAAGCTTGGGAAGCGATGCCTTAGTAATAAAGAATATGTGGAATTTAGCAAGGTAAGTTGACCTTATTCATTAAGTCAAGGTTAGTCAACTAGTAGATTGTTGACTTTAGTCAAAATTGGGTTTTGACTTTCGTTTAAAATGGTTAGCCAAGGGTAAAGACATAATACACCATCTACATGAGTATAATAGTGGTTAATGGATTAATGGAAGTAATAGTAGTCAAAGAGTACGACTTCGACCGCTGGGTACTTCGGGTTGAATTTAGGAATCGGGTATGATTGTTGTCGGACCATGAATGTAAAGTCGATTGTTAAGGAATTGATGATTAATGGAACCACTAGTGAATAAGAAATTGTCAAGATATGGTTGTGATATTGGCAGATTTATACATACTTTTATCTGCCAATATACCTATTTTTATATGTGTTTATCAATTAGAATATGATGTTATCACTCAAATTGTAGTTTCCATTGTGTTTTTCAGGCTATAGAAGAAAAAGTAACAAAATGGGGTTAAAATGATACAAGAAATGAAGAAATGCAGAAGTTCAAGAGATAGAGGCGCTATCTATAAATAGAGGCGCTATCTATGTCGCTATCTCCGTCGCTATTTCAGTCCAAAACGCTAAAATGAGTCGCTGTTTGGTGTCACAAAGAGGAGATAGCGCCGCTATCTTTTAGATAGCGGCGCGAAAAATGGCGGGTGCCAAAGATAGCGACGCTATCTTGACACTTAGCGACGCGATATTGTGCGATCTGAAACCTATTTAAGCGAATTTGCAGATCTGATTCAGGACTTTTGACCTAATTTCCGAAAAGCAGCCGAAAAATACCAAAGGAGCACTCAAGATCAAGATTTCAAGGCTTAAACATTGGTTTTCTATCACTTTTGATTATCATTATGTTTATGTTTACATTTAGTTACGTTTGTTTGATGATTCTTAGCATGTCTATGTGCTAATCATCTTATATTCGCTATGATTAGATGAAGTTAGGGTTTTAGGTTTGGATATTCTTAGGATTTGATGATGAATGTTTGAATACTTATATTTTTAACAAAGAACCTTTTTGTTAAACCTTTAATTTTACATTGTTGAATCTGTTTATTACTTGATTGGTTAAATATTGACAACATTGAATTGATCTAGTAATTCCCCTGACTTTTCATACTCTTGACCTAGTCAGCGACTCACTAGAAATAGGGATCCGAGATTCGATACCAATAACCTAGGTGAAACTAAAAGTCTGATCTGTAGAGAAGAAATTCCTAGGATTAGAAGGTCTCGGAAAGCCGGGACTAGTTAGAAGTAATAAGCAGGAGTGTGGATTTAAATAGATTTCTTGAGAAGAAATTTCTAGAGATCATATTAGATTCATTGTAAGGTTTTAAGAGAAAATCTAGTTCCTTAAACTTCTAGAACATGAATTAAATCGGTACTTTAAAACCAAACCTTTACCTAGACGGATTCGAGTCATAGTGAATATACTCCTTAATATTGAAACACTTCCTTGTCATTTTCGATCAATTGTTTATTTTAAAAAACAAATTTTAGTTTTATTATTCAGTTTGCAAATAAAGATATCCCAAATGAAAACCCTTTTCTATTATTTGTTCAGTTTAATTAATTAGTTTTATATTACATAATCAGCTTAATTGTTCCCTGTGGAGACGAATAAACCCAGATTTACTTACCTAAACTATATTGCTCACGATTAGGTCATACTTGCCTAAGAGTGTGGTAATCTAGGAAAGGTGTATTTTAGGTGATTATTTTATAACTAGATTTTACACATCAAGTTTTTGGCGCCGCTGCCGGGGAACAGTTGCGAGATTATTAATTTAGAATTAATTGGTTAATCGATCCTTGTCTGGAGATCTATTTCTAAACAAGTTATTTTAATCGTTTTTATTATTTGTCTGGTTAAATTGAAGTTGTTAAACTGTTGTGTTTTTTACGATTTGCTTTAAGTTTTGCAGGTGTATGACCCGTAGCTCTGATTCAGATCCGTTATCACCGTTTTCTGAACCAGAGAGACTTCTTCGCCAGCGACGTAGAGCAGTTTTAGCAGCGCAATATCTAGAGTCAATCAACTTTCAATCTATCGAAAACCCAATTTTCGACATGGGCGATCAAGTACCACCAGATCCGCCACCAGAGCAACCCATGTGGAACACCAGGCAAACAGCACCAACTGGCCCTAATCCATCTATCTTAGTACCTGAATTGAATAATATCAATTTTGAGATTAAAGGGCAATTCATCAGTATGGTGCGGGATCTAAACTTTGACGGAAGATTATGCAGTGATCCCAATAGACATCTAGAAAACTTTCTAGAGATTTGTGAACTGTTCAAACAACGAGATGTAACAATTGATGCCATGAGGTTGAGATTGTTTCCCTTCAGCTTAGCTGGGGATGCAAAAGAATGGGTTAAATCATTAGAACCAGGCTCTATTACGACTTGGGATGAACTCCGAAGCCGTTTTATTACTCGTTATTTTTCACCAGCCAAGGCTGATAAACTTAAAACTGATATTTTAGCTTTTATGCAGGAGTCAGGTGAAAAGGTAACGGAGGCCTGGGAAAGACTGAAAAGCTTACTACGGAAATGTCCCAACCACGGTTTGGAGAAGAACAACATAGTACATATTTTCTACAGGGGATTAGATCACACATCTCGTTCCCTCCTCGATTCTTCAAGTGGCGGACTATTCATGTACAAAACCCCAACTCAAGCGTATCAACTTCTCGAAGACATCTCGATGCACAGCTTGGAATGGACATCCGACAGGCGAGTCGGACAGAATCATGCATCCCTTAAGGCAGTTGATGATCGACAACATGATGAAGTGGCTGCACTTAAGAATAGCCAACAGGTATTTGAACGCAAATTAGACAAAATAACTAGTTGTTTACATGCTATACAGGTTGGATGTGATATATGCAAAGGGCCACATCTCACGAAAGAGTGCCAGCAGCATCAACCAATGATGTCTGCAGAAGAAGAACTGAATTACATCAACAATGGGTACCGAGGTAATTATCAGGGAGGAAATCAGGGGTACAACAACAATCAGGGGTACAATAACAACAGAGGTTATAACAACAATAACCAAAACAATAACTACCCCCCGAGAAACTCGAACCCCCTGGTTTCCAACGCGATAACCAAACGAACCAACCACCTCGAGAGAATGCTGCAGGTCAAGGATCCAAGTCCTCAATGGAATTAATGCTTGAAAAATTTATGGAAAAGCACGACAAGAAAACTGAGGAACAAGACCAGATCATCAGAAATCAGCAAGCAGCAATTCAAAGCTTAGAGAGAAACTTGGGCAAGATGGCCGAAATTTTACAAGAACGTCCTCAAGGAAGTTTACCACCCCGTACACAAGATAATCCTAAACGGGGATTCGAGAATATTAAAGCTATCACCACTAGGAGTGGTAAAACGGTAAGTTCACCTGTATTAAACACTAATGAAGATTCTTTTGATACACAGGTTAATGAGAAAACTCCAGTTGATGAAGAGGAGAAGGCTATGCGGAAGGTTGAAATTCCAACTGAGCAAGAAAAAGCAAAACCAAAGGAGACGCATAAGTCCACCAAAACAGATGCAACAAACTCTTACACACCGAAGGTCCCCTTTCCTCAACGTTTGAGGAAAGAAAAACTTAAGGAAAAATATGGTAAGTTTGTTGAGATGATTAAACAGGTGCGTATTAACGTTCCTTTGGTTGACATGTTAGCAGGTATGCCGAATTACGGGAAATTCATCAAGGACTTGGTCTCAAGCAAGGAGCATACAGAGGAGGTGTCGTCAGCAATACTAAGCGAGGAATGCTCAGCTATCCTCCAACCAAACATACCTCCAAAGAAGGGTGACCCAGGGAGTTTTATTATCCCTTGTCTTACAGATAATTTACCGCCCTGTAAAGCGCTAGCTGATTTAGGAGCTAGCATTAGCTTGATGCCCTTGTCCCTGTTTCTTAAATTGGGAATAACAGACCTTAGGCCGACTAGGATGCGTGTCAGATTAGCAGACCTGTCTCTTAAATACCCAGTAGGAATAGCAGAAAACGTTCTGGTTAAGGTAGATAGGTTCATCTTTCCCGCTGATTTTGTTATCCTAGATATCCCTGAAGAACCAAATGTCCCTCTCATCTTAGGGAGACCCTTTCTAAACACCGCCAGTGCCATCATCTTGGTTGCTGAGCAACAGCTTAGTCTAGGTGTCGGGAATGACCGAATCACTTTCTCCATTGAGAAAGCGATGAAGCATACCTCTGCCTCCGATGACACGTGCAATTTCATCGACATCATCGATGTGTGCATGGAGGAGGAAATTACTTCATTTCTTAACCTAGATTGCGAGGACATCACCACCTATGGGGATGTCACTCTAGACTCTCCCGAATCCATCCAAGATCTCTCAGATCTCGAGGCACTTCTTCACCTTGAGGAAGAGGATTCGGTAGAAAATGAAGTAATTTTTGAGAATTTCGACCCGAATCAAAAACTTCGAATTAAAACGTCTTTTGAGGACCCTCCATCTCTCGAGCTTAAGCCATTGCCCGACCACCTAGAGTATGCGTTCCTTCAAGGGGAATCTGATTTGCCTGTCATAATCTCTTCTACTCTAGCTTTTGCTGAAAAACAACAATTAATAAAAATCTTAAAAAATCATAAAAAAGCTCTAGCTTGGAAAACCACAGATATTCCGGGTTTAAACCCTTCATTTTGTACTCATAAAATTTTAATGGAAGAAAACTTTAAACCTAGTGTGCAGAGACAAAGACGTTTAAACCCCAATATGAAAGAAGTCGTGAAGAAGGAAGTTCTTAAACTACTTGATGCAGGGCTCATCTATCCCATTTCTGATAGTCCTTGGGTGAGTCCGGTCCAAGTAGTCCCAAAAAAAGGGGGGATGACAGTTGTGCGTAATGATAAGAACGAACTCGTTCCTACTCGTACTGTCACGGGATGGCGAGTCTGCATCGATTACCGTAGACTCAACGAAGCCACCCGAAAGGATCACTTTCCTTTACCCTTCATCGATCAGATGTTGGAGAGATTGGCCGGAAACAACTTCTATTGTTTCTTGGACGGTTTCTCCGGCTACTTTCAAATCCCGATCGACCCCCAAGATCAGGAAAAGACCACCTTCACGTGCCCCTTCGGTACATTCGCGTATCGAAGGATGCCTTTCGGTTTGTGCAACGCTCCAGCAACATTTCAGCGGTGCATGACCGCGATTTTCCAAGACATGATCGAGGACTGTATGGAAGTCTTCATGGACGATTTCTCAGTATTCGGAGACTCCTTCGAGTCATGTCTTTCGAGCTTAAAGCGAGTTCTCATTAGGTGCGAGGAATCAAATCTCGTGCTTAATTGGGAAAAGGGTCATTTCATGGTGCACGAAGGCATCGTGTTAGGTCACAAAATTTCTGCGAAGGGGATCGAGGTCGATAAATCAAAAATCGATGTCATTTCTAAATTACCTCCCCCTTCAAATGTTAAATCTGTGAGAAGTTTCTTAGGTCATGCGGGGTTCTATCGTCGGTTCATCAAGGATTTTTCCAAGATAACCCGACCCATGACTCACCTTCTCGAGAAGGATACACCTTTTGTGTTCACGCCCGAATGCGTGGAAGCCTTCGATCTCCTCAAGAATCGGCTCACAGAAGCTCCTATCATGGTATCCCCCAATTGGGAGTTACCATTCGAACTCATGTGCGATGCTAGTGATTTCGCACTCGGTGCAGTTTTAGGTCAGCGTATAAACAATCATTTCCAACCTATTTATTACGCGAGCCGAACACTCACCGGTGCTCAGGCGAATTACACCACAACTGAAGAAGAACTCCTTGCAGTGGTGTTCGCCTTTGACAAATTCCGTCCGTACCTTGTTTTATCCAAAACGATTGTCTATACGGATCACTCGGCACTGAAATATCTTTTCGCCAAGCAAGATGCAAAACCGCGTCTCATTCGTTGGATTCTTCTCCTACAAGAATTCGACATCGAGATAAAAGATAAAAAAGGTGCGGAAAATCTTGCGGCGGATCATCTATCCCGATTAGAGAACCCTCACCTTGAGGAGTGCAATGAAGACGGGGTTCATGATACATTTCCCGATGAATTTATCGAAGCGGTCAATGCTTTGCAAGACACCAACGACCCGTGGTTCGCTGATTTCGCAAATTATTTAGCGGCGGGTGTCCTTGTTAAAGGAATGACCCATCAACAAAAAGGGAAATTCTTTTCGGATCTAAAACATTACCATTGGGATGCTCCACATCTTTTCCGGGTCGGTCCCGATTTGATGCATAGACGGTGTGTTTCCGGTGATGAAGCCCATGACATTCTCAACCAATGTCATAAAGGCCCCACCGGTGGACATTTCGGTCCAAACTACACCGCCCGGAAAGTTCTTGATGCGGGTTTCTATTGGCCAACGATCTTTAAAGATGCACAAAATTTGGTCAAAACTTGTGATGCATGTCAACGAACCGGAAGCATCTCCAAACGGGATGAAATGCCACAACATGGCATCCAAGTTTGTGAGGTTTTCGATATTTGGGGCATTGACTTCATGGGTCCGTTTCCAAGCTCCCAAGGTAACAAATATATCCTTGTTGCTGTTGATTACGTCTCCAAATGGGCTGAGGCAAAAGCTCTTCCAACTAACGATGCTCGAGTCGTAATCAATTTTCTGAAATCTCTTTTCTGCCGGTTCGGTTGCCCGAGGGCGCTGATTAGTGATCGTGGCACACATTTTGCCAACCATCTTATGGAGAAAACTCTCCAACGATACGGTGTCCACCATCGTTTCTCGACCGCGTATCACCCACAAACTAGTGGTCAAGTCGAGAACACTAATCGGGCCTTAAAAAGAATTCTCGAGAAAACCATTGAGAAAAATCCCAAGTTGTGGTCTCAACGACTTGAAGATGCTCTTTGGGCATTCCGTACCGCCTACAAAACTCCTATCGGCCATACTCCTTATCGGATGATTTACGGGAAAGCATGTCACCTTCCATTCGAGATCGAACACAAAGCCTATTGGGCTATCAAAGAGTGTGACATGAGCATCGTCCCCGCCGGGATCGAACGTAATCATCAACTCAATCTTCTCGATGAACACCGTTTTGAAGCATATGAAAACTCCCGAATCTATAAAGAGAGAAGTAAGTATTTGCACGATAAAAAGTTGAAAACTCGAGAATACTTCCAACCGGGCGACAAGGTCTTAATCTATCAATCCCGGTATAAGTTTTCACCGGGAAAACTTAAATCCAAATAGGTGGGTCCCTATACCGTTCTAAAACAACACCCATCGGGATACGTAGACCTCGTCACCGAAAACGGTCATTTTAGTGTTAACGGCCATCGATTGAAGCTTTATCATGAAGGCGAGCATGAAGGCGTAACCGAGACGGAGGAGGTGCATTTCGCCATGATGGGCGAAAAGAAGTAAAAGAGCAACACCGAGTCAAGCTCTAGACTCGTAAATCCATGAAGCGCTTCTCGGGAGGCAACCCGTGTTTAGTTGTTTTCCCTTTCCATTCTGCGTATACAAAAAAATAAAAATAAAAAAAAAATAAAAAAAATAAAAAAAAAAAAAAAATGGTGCACCAGCCGGGAAAAAAAAAGAAAAAAAATAAAAAAATAAAAAAACAAAATAAAAAAGAAAAAATAAAAAATAAAAAAATAAAAATAATAAAAAAATAAAAAAAAAATCTCGAGATAGCAGCTATCTTTGATAGCTGCGCTATCTACCAAATCCGAAACCAAACAGCGGGTCGAAATAGAGTTTAGCCAAGAAATAGCGTTCCGCTATCTCGGAACCGAGTCAACCCAGCCGATCCTGCGATATTTCGCGGCGCGATCCTGGAGATAGCGACGCTATCTCCAGCGGGTATATACCCTTCGTCTCTCTTCCTTGTGTGCAGATCGCAAAACCCCAACTCCACCCTTACGCGATTTATCGGCGATTTCCACCCAAATCCACCTCAAATCTTCCATCTTCTTCCGAAATTCTTCAATTCCATGGCTACTAAGGTTACTTTATACATCTTTTCTCCATAAAATCCATGGTTTAGGGTTTAAATCTTAGGTTTTGGTAGGTGTTGATGCTAAGTCCGAAAATTTTGAAATTGTGCTTATACTTTCGAATTTGATGTTGATTCTTGCTAGTTCTAAGCCATAGGTTGCTAGTTAGTTGATTTGGTGCAAAACCCTAGTACAAATTTCGAATTTTTAGGGCTTAATTTCACTTTCTAGGGAAGAAACCTATGAACTAGGGCAAGTTCTTTTTCAAAAGTCGAAAATTTTCTATGTTTTGCTTGATTGATCATCTACATTGTGTTAATGAGTTCAATTTTGATAAATAATAGAAATACTTGTTAACTAGGGCAAGTTCTTTTTCAAAAGTCGAAAATTTTCTATGTTTTGCTTGATTGATTATCTACATTGTGTTAATGAGTTCAATTTTGATAAATAATAGAAATACTTGTTAAATTTTCACATTGTGGTGACAATTTTGCAATTGAGTTCTAATTTTTAATAAATACATCACAAATATACAAGAATATCTCAATTTTATTTATTGAAACAATTATTTTTAGTGTTGCATAATTCCACACTTAGTTAACAACTAAGTGTGGGTAAGGAAAATTGGTATAAATTTTTTATTTTATACATAGCTTCACACTTAGTTTAACAACTAAGTGTGGGTATGGGCAAATGGGATGGAAATATGTAAAGTTTATCAATTCCTTATTTATTTTTAAAATTTTTTTTCTGTTAAATAACACTTCTAATGATTACATTTTCTTTCTTGATTGTGATAAACAGAGAAAGACTAGGGCTTCGACTAAGGCTTCGACATCCCAAGCACCGCAATAACCACCGCCACGACCATCATCCTCGTCCTCATCCTCTGAGGACGACGAAGAAGTCTTACATAGGGATGGTTTTCCATTGGTCCTCAAAAATGCGAATCATCATGCATTTGAGGAATTTCACAACATCAAAGTCGAAAGGGTCCGAATACGCCTCGAGGAGACGCGAGATGATATCATGCACAAAGATACTCATGTGGGCCGAACCCCCGATTGGGACTTACTCCGATCTTTAGGCAAGGAAGAAGCCATCCGCTCTTACTTGATTCGCGAAGTTCGCGGGAACAACAATGATGTGGTGTTTACATGCAATGCTTGGGAAGTTGCGTTAACGATGCGAGAACCGATATACCCCCAAATAGTCCTCGAATTCTTCTCGACCTATCACCTGGATTTCACGAAAGCTCACAATGAACCCGAAGCCATCTCAATCAATTACCGGGTAGCCAACCATTGGGTTAAGTGTTCTTTGGTACAATTTGCTATCAATTTGGGCCTCTACACCGTGGAACAAGCACAGAACCCACATTTTATCCCTTATCTAAACCGGGGAGCATATCAAGAGGCCCGGAATGTTGACCGAATCTGGGAAGAACTCGGGGTAGGCATGTTTGACCCGAGAACATCAAAGAGCAAGCACATCCGAAACAGTGAACATAGATATTTATATCGGCTGATCTCAAATACCATTCGGCAAAGAAACGAAGGGACAGAAAAGATTAATATGTATAGCGTTTGGCTATTGCACCAATTGGTGAACCGGGATCGATTTACTAACATTCCACTCATTATTGCTTCCTTTTTGAATGGTCCAGCACAGGGACACAAGAAGAAAAGTGGCTTCACGGGAGGCCAATACATTACACGTCTGGTAAAAGCAGCAGTCACTCTCACACCGCGGGTGACAAAGACATTGACAAAGAAAGAGATGGAATTTTTAGATATTCACCAACTAGGGGGAATGGGGGTACTTAGAGAGGCAATACCCGGGTTGGAAGCAGGCCGATTTGCATGGGAAGATAACCCAGCCACTCAAACTGGGGGGAGAGTTGTGCAACCACAACAACCGCAACAACCAAGGCAAGAAAGAAGGCGACGGCAACAACCACAAGTACCGGAAGACGTTGAGATGGCCGATTTTGAGCCACCAATCCTCGATCATGGTCACGGCACCCCGGAGCATCTGGCTCCGGCTCGGGTCCTTCATCATCTGACCCGTATCAGACTTTATATGCTGATGTTCATGCCTTGCAGGTTGATATGGCAGGTTTGAGGACTGATTTTGGTGGGATGCGGACAGACATGGAGGGTATGAACTTGCAACTTGCAGGTTTGAGGACTGATTTTGGTGGGATGCGGACATACATGGAGGGTATGAACTTGCAACTTCAAAGAAATTACTATCTGGTCGAACGGGCCCAGTCATACCATCCTTGGCAACCTACCGCAGCACCAGCCGAGGCTCAAGTCCCACTACCCTACTGGGGCCCGACTTCACCAGCTCCACCGCCCTACTCGACATTTGATGCCTGGTTTCAGCAATATGACCCGACGTCGCCCCGCGATGGACGTGATCATTGAGCTTCCTGTTTGACTTTTAGACTATATTCGATTTGGTTGTACTTTTGGATTATTTCATTTTAGCATCACTTTCGTACCTTTGTCTTTTGGATTATGTTTGTTTGAACTATTTTATCTTTTTATGCTAGTGTTGGTTTTAGTTATGTTTGATAGAATGTGATAAGCTGAGGAACTGGATGGAAATGCTCGGAAAATGGATCATGCTTTTGGGATGATAACAATACTTGACACACACACAAATCAAAATACCCTCAGGGAGTACCGTTCCCTTTTGCTTTTAATTTTTGGTTTTAATTTAATTTAATTTTTTTTGTTGCATTGAGGGCAATGCAACGTTTTAAGTGTGGGCATGGGGAGTGGTATCCACCACTTGTTGTATCTTTTAGTAAATCATCTAAAACATGAAATAACCAGAATTTTTTTTAGACACATCTCAACCTTAGAAAACAATTTTTGGACAATAGAGTTCACTTTAAAGGGCAAAATTTTTCCTAGCTTTTATGTGTCAATTTTTGTGGCTTTTCGCCGATCTAATGATCTTTTTAACTCGTTAAGTAAACCACTTCCTAATTTGGAAAATTTGAAATATCTTGTAAGCCGATAAAAATTGCCTTTTAGAAAATTAAGATTAGCAAAGCTAGCTCCCGATGACATTAGGTTGGATTAAGAACTTTTAGTTTACGTGAATAAATTGCTAAATAATAAATATAATAGAAAAATTTGAGAATCGGTGAGAATATTCATCCGGCCTTGTGCTCCCGACAAGTACGCCCGAGGGGTCCTTCAAACCTAGCATTCTAAGGTCAACTGATCTGGACATGTTGGTCGAAAGTCTTTTACGCGGGTTCACAATGTAAGCTGAGGTTCGAATCGATTCTTGAATAAATACCTAATTAAATACTTAGGGAGAACAATTAGCCGACCTTGGGTTCCCGACAAGTAAGCTCGCGGGGTCCTTTAAACCTAGCATACTAAGGTCAACTGATCTGGATATGTTGGCTGAAAGTCTTTTACGCGGGTGCTCAATGAAAGTTGTGGTTCTCTCTTCCAAACAAAATAAATAAATAAATTAATAAACGTGCAAAGCATGTAATAAAAGAAATGAAAAATCAAATAAAATAAATAAACATGCAAAGCATGAAGAAATAGAGCAAATAAGCTGTGAAATGAATAAATAAACTAATTTTTCTTCTTTTAACCTAACTAATTGGGTAATTTTCATAAAGATGGTGTTTATAGGCTATGCAAGAATGAATGAGGATCTAAGTTAAAAGTAGTATACTTAGCATAGTTAAAAATTTGATTAGATCTGTGAAAAGTTAGCTAAATTCCTTACACAAACTTGGGCATAAAATATAGCGGAAAATTTTAACTGCTAAATGGACTAGGTTCTGAAAAATTGTTATGCTCTTTGAGTAATTCGAGATTAAGTGTCACAGTATAATTTATTTATCTGATTGAATATTTTTAATGATGATTTGCTTGAGGACAATCAAAGTTCAAGTGTGGGCATGTTGATATTGGCAGATTTATACATACTTTTATCTGCCAATATACCTATTTTTATATGTGTTTATCAATTAGAATATGATGTTATCACTCAAATTGTAGTTTCCATTGTGTTTTTCAGGCTATAGAAGAAAAAGTAACAAAATGGGGTTAAAATGATACAAGAAATGAAGAAATGCAGAAGTTCAAGAGATAGAGGCGCTATCTATAGATAGAGGCGCTATCTATGTCGCTATCTCCGTCGCTATTTCAGTCCAAAACGCTAAAATGAGTCGCTGTTTGGTGTCACAAAGAGGAGATAGCGCCGCTATCTTTTAGATAGCGGCGCGAAAAATGGCGGGTGCCAAAGATAGCGACGCTATCTTGACACTTAGCGACGCGATATTGTGCGATCTGACACCTATTTAAGCGAATTTGCAGATCTGATTCAGGACTTTTGACCTAATTTCCGAAAAGCAGCCGAAAAATACCAAAGGAGCACTCAAGATCAAGATTTCAAGGCTTAAACATTGGTTTTCTATCACTTTTGATTATCATTATGTTTATGTTTACATTTAGTTACGTTTGTTTGATGATTCTTAGCATGTCTATGTGCTAATCATCTTATATTCGCTATGATTAGATGAAGTTAGGGTTTTAGGTTTGGATATTCTTAGGATTTGATGATGAATGTTTGAATACTTATATTTTTAACAAAGAACCTTTTTGTTAAACCTTTAATTTTACATTGTTGAATCTGTTTATTACTTGATTGGTTAAATATTGACAACATTGAATTGATCTAGTAATTCCCCTGACTTTTCATACTCTTGACCTAGTCAGCGACTCACTAGAAATAGGGATCCGAGATTCGATACCAATAACCTAGGTGAAACTAAAAGTCTGATCTGTAGAGAAGAAATTCCTAGGATTAGAAGGTCTCGGAAAGCCGGGCCTAGTTAGAAGTAATAAGCAGGAGTGTGGATTTAAATAGATTTCTTGAGAAGAAATTTCTAGAGATCATATTAGATTCATTGTAAGGTTTTAAGAGAAATCTAGTTCCTTAAACTTCTAGAACATGAATTAAATCGGTACTTTAAAACCAAACCTATACCTAGACGGATTCGAGTCATAGTGAATATACTCCTTAATATTGAAACACTTCCTTGTCATTTTCGATCAATTGTTTATTTTAAACAACAAATTTTAGTTTTATTATTCAGTTTGCAAATAAAGATATCCCAAATGAAAACCCTTTTCTATTATTTGTTCAGTTTAATTAATTAGTTTTATATTACATAATCAGCTTAATTGTTCCCTGTGGAGACGAATAAACCCAGATTTACTTACCTAAACTATATTGCTCACGATTAGGTCATACTTGCCTAAGAGTGTGGTAATCTAGGAAAGGTGTATTTTAGGTGATTATTTTATAACTAGATTTTACACATCAAGTCAAAGCGAGGGGTTGACTATCATTATGGTCAAATGGTCATTAGTAATGATTGGGTCATATCATCCCAATGGGAGTAAGGAGTTTGGTTAAATGATGAGAAAGGTTAAGGTCAGGTTGTGAAATTTTGACCCGTTCGGGTATTAGGAACTCAAGTTTGGATCTTTGGCCCGTTTGGGTATAACGGGTCGAGTGGGCGATTAAATGCATAAGTATTATTGAATCAAAAATTGGGAAGTGGAATGCGGATTGGAAATCCTTGAGTTGATTCCGAGGACGGAATCCTTTTAAGGGGTGGATAGTTGTAACGACCCGAAATTTGAATAAAATAAATTATGGGAAAAATATGATAAATAAGGATAAATCGTTTAAAACACGTAGGAATTGGTTTCGTGTCATTTGGACATCGTACGAGGAAGTTATGGGCGAAACCGGGTCGAGATAAAGTTGAAAAGTGCAGCCCTGCTGCTTTGGAAAGTTCGCGACGCGAACTAGTGGTAACGATCGGGAAGTCGGGCCAGGTAGTTTGGCTTTGGGTCGCGAAGTAGTTCGCGTTGAGTTAGCGATCGCTAAGTATGCGTACGATATGTAGAGTTAGCGACGCGAACTTAGTTCGCGCCGCGAAGTCTGGGCGGGCAGCAATAAATCGGGTTTGAGCTAGGGTTTCTTCATTTTCCACCCAACTCTTGTGCAGCCGTTTTAGAGAGAGAAAGGGGGCGATCTTGGTGTTCTTGAGCTCAAATCTTCACCATCTTGAAGGATATAAACATCAAAGGTAAGATTTCTTGATTGTTGATGTTATCTAGCTAGTTATGAACTTTGTTTGGGTAGAAATGGTGGCTTGGGGAATCATTCATGTCATCTTTGGGGAAGATGACTAATCATGGGTGTATAACACTCATAGTAAGCTTGTAAATGATGTGTACAAGTGGGATTTGGGTTTATTGATGGAAATCTGGAGCTAGGGTTTTGGGGTTTCACCAAGTTGGATGAACTTGGTGGCCAAGAATGTTGTTATGGGTTTATTGGTAGCTAGTTATGGATAATAACTAGATTTTATGATGATATGGGTGATAGGTCAAGAAGACCTAAAGATTGGTGACATTTCACAAGTTGGAAAGCAAGGATTCGTGTTGATAGACACGATTTGGAGTTAGCTTGGCTAAGGTGAGTACATGTGACTTTTAAACTGGGTACATAGCTAGTAAATGTTTGTATGACCTAATGATTTTGTCGAGTCTTTAAGTAATTTAGTCATTTATGTGTTTTATGATGAATTGCTTGTTTGATAACGAAATGATTAATTGACTGAGAAATGATGGAGCTATGAGCTCATAACGATAAAAGATAAGTAATGATGATGATGATGCCCCTAGGGCCGTAGTAGATTGGAGGCATTCCGGTTACTACGGTACCTTAAGGTTAGTGGTAGATTGGAGGCATTCCGATTACCCAATACCTATGAATCCCGGTAGATTGTAGGCATTCCGATTACCGCGGATATGACGGTCTTGATAGATTGGAGGCATTCCGATTATCTTGACATTGGCCAATGATGAAAGTGATAAAGTGACCCAGAACAAACTTAGTAATATTATTTTAAGATTAAATAATATTATTTGACTAATTGCTTATCGGGTCTAAAACCCATGTATCTCACGAGACTATTTTGTCTCACGTACTACTTTGTTTTTGGCTATGTACTCAGGATTCAGGATCGATGGATTAGAGGGTCGCGTTAGAAGTGGCCTTGTGTTGATTAGCCCGAGAGCTCGTAGGTAGTTCTCGTTTATCCTATGGTTATGATATTGCATTGTAACACCGGTTTTAATACTCTGACAAACTCTTATTGGTTTTTGTTAAACCGTATTTTGGGAATGTTGGACTTGTAATATTTTTATTTAAAAATATGATTTAAAAGGTGTTTTAAAAATTGAGGTGTTACAGAATGTTTTAATATTCGAATATAATCGGATGATTCAGTCACTTGAACTGGGAAACTAGTATGCCACTGATTCATTTGACTTGGTTAAACCGAACGAATCGTGCCCGCTCAAAACTGTCAGACTTGGTCAATAACTTGTCCGGTTCACCAATTGAACCGGGAAACTGGTATCCACTGATTCGTTTGTCATGGTTAAACCAGACGGAGCTCGACCGATCAAAACCGACCGATTTGGTCAACAATTGCCTAAAACCGTGATAACAATTAGTTGGTGTTTCGATTGTATATTAACAATATTTGGTGCTTTGATTATATCATTCGGTTGGACTGGTAGGACCGAGTTTTGAGTTAAACCCGTTCAATGTAAAAATTGATTTTTAAAACATTCCTCACAACTCACAACTACATTTGACAAAATTGCCATAGCTAGTAAAATTGTACGAGTAATATGGTTGATTCAAAGGGAGCTTCCTTTCAACATAAACCATGATATTTCCAATCTTCCCCTATATATGGCCCCTAATTTGACATGGTTTTGATAACATGGCAGTTCCAAGCTTCCTGATTCGTCCGAAATGGCATGTGTAATTCGGCTATTGGTCCACCAGATTCACCACCAAATTCGAAACATGCCATATATCTACTCCTGCAATTATGGAAAAACACGACAAATAAGGCCAATATTAATTTGGGAAAGTCATAAAAAGTAACTTATTGGCTTTTTAAGAAGTCAATAAGTTAATAAGTTGTTTGGATAAATGCCTCAAAAAGGAGATTTTAAGAAGTAAGAGACCTCTTACTTTTCAAAACTCCTTTTTGAAAAGTCAAGAAGACAATAAGTCCTTTTCAAAAAGCTCATCCAAACATGCCCTAAGGAGAATATTGAATTCCGCTGACTAACCAATATGAAGATACCCGATTTCAATTTTTTTTAAAACATTCCATAACAACTGCTAAAATATACGGTAAGTCTTAATGAATGCCTAAAGTCACGGGATTTTGAGATTATCTACATCAAATTGAAATCTTTATTAACCATCTTATATACTTCTAATACCTTCCAATAGCCGAAAATAAAACTTACAAACCAAAATCCAATCAACACGCTCAATTCTCTGCATCAAAGCTGCAGCATCAGGTACAATTTTTCGTCTTCATTACTTTATTCCTCGCAAATTGAAACACATATAACGAAGTTTTGATCTGCATTGAACATTATGTTGTCATTTATTAATTATGGGTACCGAAATAAAGACTAACATATGTAGTTACATTACAGGAATCGACGAAAAACCTTTGTATTTTCGGAACAAACATCTTCAAAACCGCAGGTTTCCTTCAATTAAATTTAATCTTTTATTTTTAGCAATTGTTTTTTCTGGTGCAATTAGCTTTTTTACTTTTTTTGATAAATACATTTACTTTTTTTTTTTTTTTTGACAACACACTTAGAAAATTAAAAGACTTGGACTTTAAACAGTCAAACTGTACAACATCGTTATATTATAACATATGTATTCTTAAAACTAAACATTAAATTGAACGAGTTGAACTTTTATAATTAAATTATATGATTTCAGAGCAGAACGGATTGAAGGTCATTTGTTGTGACAGAGATGACAATTACACTAATTCAACAGCAAATGTCGTTTACAAAGAAGTGTTATTTCGTTTGTAAATTATATGTAACATTTCTTCATGTATCGAATTTTGTACAAAATCATCATAACATCTATCGATTATTATGTCATTTTTAAAATTATTAAGCTTTTGTTGGTATGTTTCTACATAATAATTCTCGAAGCATACCCGCCCATCGGGCGGGTTTTGAAGCTAGTGTGCAATATATGTTACTATGCTTGGGAGAGCGTACAAACTACTACTTCAAGAAATAGTAGAAAACGTTGCTTATCTTGACTCTTGAGTTATTACATACTTGATTCTTGTTTATGAATCGGTAATTATTATTTGAAATCAGTAGTTATTATTTTTGGCCTATGAAATCTTTTTGACCTTTTTAATTAAATAACAATGCATACATTTGATTAATATCAAATAAATTTATTAACTAATATAAATTATAATACTACGATATCTTTTTCATATATAGAAAATATACGTATTTCAAGCAAATTGTGAATAACATTAGTGATGTTTACTAAAAAAATTTACGGAATTAAACATTATAGATAATAAATTACCAATTAAAAAAAGACTTGGCCCAATAGAGAGCCCAAAAATATTTGGGCCATGGTTCATAATGCTACCTAAGGTCCTAAACCAACTATCGAGTTAAACTAAGCAATGCTTCTTAGATCATCTCCAATGGTAGCTTTTTCAAAAGCTTATTACTATTATAATAAGTCTTTTAATGACTTTTTACCATTAGAATAATAAGCTTTTTCAAAAGCTTATTGGAAAGACTTTTTTCTACTAAGCTTTTAATCTATTTTCAATGTTTGTATTTTTTTAGTCCCCTATGTTTAATAATTTTTCATTTTAAACCTTACATATATTATATATAAATTCTTTATTATTTTTTTATTAGTTAATAAATAATTTATATAATATTTAATGTCAATTATTATAATATTTTTGTATTAGACATTTTTAGAAATTTTATATTTAGTAAGATGTTAAAAAATTATCAAATTATATATAGGGGGTATTTATAAAATATTTGAGATAGATAAATGTAAATTAAAAATGTTGTAAAAGAAAAAGCTTTTGGAAATGTTAACCATTGGAGATGTTATTTATGAATAGCTTATTGACTAGTGAATTGTTGATTTGGCAAAAACAATAAGCTATTGAGAGCTTAATCATTGGGATGCTCTTATCTTTTACATCAATTTTTCTATCAAATTTTATTTTCACATTAATATTAAAGGCTAAAATGCATTTTAGTACCCTGAACTTAGCTAACTAGGTCCTCTAGTACCCTGAACTATTAAAGGTGCAGCATGGTACCTTGAACTTGACAAAATGGTCGATTTAGTACCTTGACTCACTAATTTGGTCTTGTTTTCTTGCTTGACTTACTTTTGTTGGGGCTTTTGACGGACTAAAAAATATACGTTCATATCAATATATTGATATTAGAAGCAAATCTCGTGAGAAAACAAGACCAAATTAGTGAGTCGGGGTACTAAATCGACCATTTTGTCAAGTTCAGGGTACCATGCTGCACCTTTAATAGTTCAGGGTACTAGAGGACCTAGTTAGCCAAGTTCATGGTACTATAATGAATTTTGGCCTATATTAAATGCACTGTATACTATATATTTATTCTTAGGATAAAAGTATTAAATCTTATGTAAAACATCTTTTAATCAACAAAATATACTTTAGGGGTGTTTGGAAAACTTATTTGAAAAAACTTAACTATAATCTTATTTAAATTAATAAATTTTTCAATAAAGTGTTTGATTTAACTTATATAAAGATATTATAAAATTGTTAAAAAAGTAATTATGGAGAAAATATATTGTAAGGAAAATAAGGAGTGATAAAATTAAGTGGAGTGTAAAAATATAAAAGACTTGGCTTTTTTTGATAAGCTTTACCCCTAAATAAGAGTATATAACCTCTTAAATCATTCTAAACACTTAATACATAAAATTTCATAGATATTTTACTGTTAACTAAATTACTAAACATAAACATAAGCATTTTACTTGTAACTCAATTACTAAACATAAATTTTCAATATTGAAAATGTATGAAATCCGAATAATAGAGGGACTATTTATGTAACTAGCATCCTATTATATCAGATTCTTCGAACTTTATCAACAATTATCCACTCCATTGCCCTTCATTTCCCTTCATCTCACCGGAGCATCAATGAGTTCACCTTCGCCGGAGAAGAAACAATGGGGAGAGAAGGTTTCGCAGACGGTTTTCTCAGCATACAACCGTCTCTCGAAGAAAGGAAAACCTCAAGGTCGTGAAGTCACCGTTCTGGCCGCATTCCTCACTTCTTCCCCTTCCCAAGGTCTTAATTCTACTCCCTGATTCTATCGAAAACTCATAATTCATACAATTTTAAAATTCTTGTTCATTATATTATCAATCAGAGTGTTGTACGAGTGATTTTAGTTAAGAATTCACTTGAATTACGGAAATTTTGGGGGAATTGGTTGAATTGATTGATGTTGTGAATTTCCAGAAATGAAAGTGGTTGCGTTGGGGACGGGAACTAAGTGCATTGGGCGTTCGCGTCTTAGTGTTCGTGGTGATGTTTTGAATGATTCTCATGCTGAGATTGTAGCTAGAAGAGCTTTACTAAGGTATGTAAATTTATTGCGATTCTTACAAAAAAATAAAATAAAAAATCAGTAGCATAAAAGTTGTGAATAATAGCACTTTCATATAGTACACACTACACAGGTTATTCATTATTGTATTATTACCCTCTAAATCGGATTCGTGATTATTGATGCTTTTTAATTTCTTAGGCCTGATAACTTACAACTATACTAATCTGTATTACAATTGCTGCAAATTGCAAATAGCTGCCTATATTTGTTAAAAAATTCGTTATCGAATCAGACTTCAATAAGTTCTAGTGTTGACTAAAAAAATCAATATCTTCATTTTTGGTCAGTTTTTGTAATGATTTGAGTAGCATCAACCATATAATTATGAACTTTACAGGTACTTGTATTCAGATATTCAAAAGGGTAGCATGCAGTTTCCAGGTGGTGCTGCTACAGACTCCCTTTTCTATCAGGAGGCAGGTGGTTTTGGCAGTGACAAATACAAGATGAGACCGGGTTGGCAGTTGCATTTATACATATCACAATTGCCTTGTATGATTTCCAGCCTGTCTCTTTTTACTAATATTAAAATTGAAATCATTATTTAAATTAAGTGAAGATTGTTTGTTTATTCATTCTCATGATTATTTAATTTCTTGTAGGCGGAGATGCCTCCCTGAATTCACAGCTTTTTCCTTGCTTGAATAGTTCGACAAAAGAAGGTTGTTCGATATCCTCAACAAGCAAATTGAATGATCTTATGGAGGAATTCTTGGAGTCATCCATGAAGAACAATGGTAATTCTTCATGAATATTTCGTGATTGTTGAAAGAAATGAAAATAAATACTATTTTTTTATTATATTCTGTTATTAGGTGATTGTTCACAGGTAATTGGTACTGTTCAAAGGAAACCTGGTCGTGGTGATGCAACTTTGTCAGTGAGCTGTTCTGACAAAATTTCCCGTTGGAATGTTGTTGGCGTTCAAGGTTCATTATTTACTCTTATTATACCCAAAATAGTTCTAAGTAGAAAATTATAGTAACTTAAATGAGAGATATTTATATTTTTGGTTGCAGGGGCATTACTGTCTCACATTTTAGAGCCAGTTTACATTTCATCAATAACTGTGGGGCAATCTCGTAATTGTTCAGACACGGAAGTAGAAGAGCAGTTGACAAGAGCTTTGAGTGATAGAGTTTTACCATTATCAAAGAAACTAACAGCTCCTTTTAAAGTGAATAAGGTTGTAAGGTGCTTAGATAAACCTTTTCTTTAATTATTTTTTTTATTTCTCACTACTATTTTCTTACTAATTATGCATGTTTTTCTTTGGCAGCCATTATTTTGTGTAGCTTCAATACCTGTTGAGGTATTCCGTCATGCTGAAACTGCTGCATCAACTTTAACTTGTGGATATTCGATAAGCTGGAATAAATCTGGTTTGCATGAAGTTATTCTTGGAACCACTGGTAGAAAACAGGGGACCTCTGCAAAAGGTGCCATGCACCCCTCATCAGAGTCAACTTTATGCAAGTAAGACCCCCCCCCCCCCCCCCCCCCCCCCCCCCCACCCACATGTAGTGCTCATTTTGTGATTTGAAATCACTTGTGTTTTTTTTTTTTTTAATTTATTTAGGAAGAGAATGTTGGAGTCATTCTTGACACTGAGTCGATCATTACCTAATTTTCCATTGAGTGAAACTTCCTACAAGAGACTAAAGGTAACAACACATTATATGGTTCAGTTTAGTAATAATAGAAAGTTCATTAGTTTGCATGCAATTTTTTATCTCATTTTGCTATTCTTTTGTAGGAGAAGGCCGAAGAATATAATTCGGCCTTGAAAGTATTTAAAAAAAGCCCGCAGTTTAGCAATTGGCTCGTGAAGCCATTACAATTTGAGCCCGTTCTTATGGGACAATGACTTCAACTTCAGGTATTTCATTTTCTGCACACACACACACATGTATACATACATATATGAGCTGTTTTTGTGAATTATGAAGACTTTTTATTATTAAAGCAAAAGCGTGTTCAAATGGTCATAATTTTGATATTTTGACCATGGAAATTTTCACATTTTGTAGATGGTTGAGCTCTCATTGGGCATGTTGAGATGACTTCTTTTCCGAGGCTTGCATCTTCTTTGCTATTTTCTCGCTTAGCTTATTCTTTTTGAAATTTCTCATTGCATGTCATTTTAAGTTGTTGTAACATCTATACTTTGTCAAAAGAATACGTTGCAATTAAATTTAGATTTTTGTTTAAAATCGAGATGGCTCAAATTCAATCCTTAGAAAACATTCATCGCAACTATCTTACAAGATGATATGATACAATCAGGGGTGGACCTTAGTGGTGCTCGGAGGTGCCCGTGCTACCCCTTAATATTCTATTAGAAGTATAAATATTTTCATAAAATAAAACCATATGTCGAGCTACTCATAAAGAAGTGTTCGGCTACCCTTCACTTACTTATAGTTTCGGCAAAAAAGTAGTCCAAACTTGAAAACCTTAAATTAGTTTAGATTATTAAGGAGCTCAAATTTTAATTTAACATAATAAATAATGTTCACTTTTAAACTTTATGATAATTTAAACAAAAATGTTCAATAACCTTTTTGTCTTTCAATTGAAATCATAAAAAACACATGTTGAAAAATAGAAACAAATTGATTTGTAGTGTAGAAAAAAAACTACTTAAGCTGGTTACAAATGTTAATGTAATGACTCATTTTCGGAAAACACGTCAACGAAGAAGACAACTTTAAAATGTAATATCTAATTTGTCGTTTTGTAATGTTTAATTAACACGTGTTTTTTTAATGTTAATCTTAGTATATTTACACGAAAAAATGTGCTACCCCTAAACATTTGTTCGGGATCCGCCACTGATACAATGTTAGACTAGATGGGCATTTGGAGCCTGAATCGTTTACCCTTCAAGCTCAAAATAGGAACCGATTAGGGCTAATAGTCTTGTGTTAGTCAAGGACTGGTTTGTTATCCGAATTGGTCAATGGTCCTACAATGACTAGATAGAAGAAGTGGTTTTGACTAGATTTTGGAATTGGTTTCTTGCGCATAGTTATAACATTAAGTATAGTCTCATGTTTTGTGGAAGAGGCAAGAATGCAACATTAAGGGGTAGGGGTATAGAAGGTACTCGTGCAATGTTGCGGTGAGCACACTTTAACTATAATTTACTGCGATCAATTGGTGGGTGGTGATGGTGTTAGTGATGGTGGGTGGTGGTAATTTCAATTTTTTTAAGTTGAAACTTGAAAGGATTAATATAGATAATTATAGCCAAGTAATGAACATATAATCTAGTAGCTCAGTTGGCTAGGGCATCGTGTTAATAATGTAGAGGTCGCAAGTTCAACCGAACTAATAAGTGTGTTTGTTGAAAATTAAATCTTGTTAATTTTGCAAGGTTCCAAATGCATTATATATACTTCCTCCGTTTCAAAATAAGTGATATAAATTAGCTTTCACGTTTTTTGAGGCAAAATATTGTAATGAAGGTTAAATTAGATTAAATTGGATAGTTAGTGAGTGAGGGGTCCCACATATTATGGTTAAAATGAGTTTAATGATGTTTAAAAGTAAAAGTAAGGGTAAATGAGTAATTTACTTTATTAAAGAAGATAGTTAGTGAGTATGGGTCCCACTATATTTTACCAAATATGGAAAGTTTCAAAATGTATCACTTATTTTGAAACACCCCAAAATAAAAAGTGTATCACTTATTTTGAAACGGAGGAAGTAGTAAGAATAAAGATAAAGATAATTATAAAAATATGAAGCAAAACAAACTCGTTAATGACTTCTAAAACAATTTATTTTTCACACTTAGTATATTTATGTTGCATTTTGTTTGAGAGATGATTTATATACCACATAAGTTACTTCGCTTATCACAATATATAAAAATTAAAGCAGTCAGTACAAGCATACCAAAGCACATGTTGTGTGGAGGAAGTAATTTATGTGGTAAACAAATCATCTCTCATTTTGTTTTCACGTGTTACGTAAATTTCGCACTTGTAAATCATGTTGTCAATTACACATGGTTTTAAAATCAGGGTTGGACCGGTTGGCCAGACCGAGAAGCGGAAAGCATGCCTGTCTGAATCAACTGGGTTAAAAGGTTATCAAGGAATCGCTTTGAATTGGGTGGGTTAACAATGAACCGGTTTGGCCCGGAATTGTTGAACCAGCTAGAGCCTGGTATTTTTTTCTTCTTTAAGCTCATTTTTTATATATTAAAATGAATATTTGGTATTTTTTTAAATAGATTTATAGCTTTATTTTATATTATGTGTTTTGAAGTTTAAACATCAAACTTTTAGTTAAATGTGTGTTTGATGTTATTTTTGATAGATTTAGAACTCAAAGTTGTTAAATTTAGCTGGAAATAGTTTTTGGAATTTTATAGATGTGTTATAATTTTGTTTTGTGCATTCTTTAGGCGTTCTTGGCATTTATGTACACCTTACATAATTAATTTATCATAAATATTCAATGATATTTTAATCTGGTTCAATCGGCTGCCGGTTTAATCGGTTCAGTTCAAAATTCGGGTTTTAAAATATTTCATTCATGTGCAACAAGACTACGATTCATTGACTTTTTAGTTCTGGTTCAAAGTCAACAAACTCAAAGTCAAAATCACTATTTTGCCATAATATCACATAAGCATCAGAATAAATGTAAGTATTGTATGTCTTTACGAGGGTACGATATTTACATTTCACCCATCTTATTTCCGCAACTTTCGTTGGTGTATAAATTACTCTATTGAAATGTCAACTGTGATACAAAGCCCAACTTTTACTTCTTATTGTATACGTTTTGGTGTATAATAGACTCCTCCCAGTGGCCGATCTCTTCCTCAGGTAAATATTTATCAGAAGAATATGGGAGGTTTAGAAACGATCACGACAATGATTAGATCACATATATCACGCGTAAAACTCGGCCACTGGGAGGAGTCTATTATAAACATGAATAACCTTTTGAAATGAACTATAAAGTTATAGCGTGTCAAGGTTATATAAAACCCTTTTCTGTATGTGAGATTTCTCAAACCTCTGTTTTAAAGGTTTTCTCAAACTCAACTAGTTATGCCCAAGATATTTTCTTTTTTGTCATTTTTATAGAAAATTCTATACAACTGTCTGATGGTTTTATACTTTTGTTAATATTTTATATCAAACAACATTTGACGAGACATGAAAGTGACTGAATTTCTTGTTTTCAAAGTCATAGACTTTGAAGTCTTGAGTTAGGTCGAACGCAGCCTCGACTTGAGGTAATTTCACCTCCGGCCAATCAAAAGTGCATTTTTGTTCAACTACAACATGCTTAGACTATTCGTAATGCCAGTACCGCATCAACGCCATATCAACTTTCTTTCTTCGAACAAAACACATTACAAAACCCATAGTGATAACAAACTCACGATCAAATTTTAGCATTGATTTTATAAATACATGAATTACTTATCATGCATACTGTACAACCAAGCAAAACTCAACCAAATCGAAGGAAAAAATAGGTTTGGTCGCGGTCACCAAATGGTCGTGCAACGGGAGGATGCGGTCGTGACCATTGGTCGTGATTAACCCCTAAACGTGGGCAAAATGGTAAAGAAAACACAACAAGGATATATAATTTTACATAAAAATGGTAATTCCTACTCTATAAACATGGTTGAGTTAAGATCCGGTGAGGACTCAAAAATCAATGAGGATTGCGAGGACAATTCTCGTCCACCCATTCCATGAAGGGTACAAAAGTCTTTTTTGAAATCCTCATTTATCTCTTTATGCCACTTGTCATCCCATTATTAATAATGATACAAAAGTAAATGATCAAAAATTATGTATTACACTTATTATTTAACTAACTATTTATGCAAAATTATGTTTATAAAAAATTAACAATGATCTAAAAATAACATAATGATCCAAAATTAAAAAAATGATCCAAAATTCGTAAAATGATCAGAAATTAACATAATGATTCAAAATTTCATCAATTTTTCAGATTTTCATGACTATGCTTATTTTGTAGAGAATTTAATTTTAAGAACTTTGACATTTTTAGTTTTTTTTACAAAGAAAAAAAAAGTTATGGCCGCAAAATAAAGTTGGAGGTAAAAAAAAACCCATCAAATGAGAGCATAACAAGTGGTGCTAGGGGAGAGTGTGTGTGTGCCAATTACCATCTTACCCTTCTTAATTTTTCTATTTTTTTCCGCTAGTTTGTTGAACTTTACAAAAAGACCCCCTAGACTACTAATATTATTTAATTATTTCACATTGAATCCTAACCATTTATTTTGTTTGATTAAAGGTCTAGATTTATCTTCGCACTCCTTATTAAAAAAAGAATTCCCACCCGATCCGACTTCAAGATAGATGATTTATACACAAAGTCACATTTTGGAGCAGTTTATTACCATAAAGCAGGATCATGTCACATTTTATACCTAATTTAAGAACAAACTATTATGCCTAACATTAACAAAATTAATACGTAATACCAAATCACTAATTGTAAAAAAACTGAGAAAAACAATACCTATTTTTATAACAAGCTATTACTCCCTTCGTCCCAGATTTATTGTCCACTACAAAAAAAACACATAGTTTAGGAAAAATACATTAATTAAACTATATTACTAATCAAATTTTCTCTTTCCACTTAAATGTTTTTTGATTGGTTGAAATTTAGCAAAGACAGTGTTTGTGTGACACACTAAAATAGTATACTAGACAATAAAAATGGGAGGGGAGTATATAGTATCCTTTCTTGCTAAAAGTGTATAATGCGTTTCTTTTTTGTGACGTGTTCTAGAAAACAGAACATTTTCTCAATTTCATAAGATAATAAGTTTATTTTTCCACCTAAATATTTGATTTTTTTAGGGAAGCCCCTTAAATGGAATTCAACTGAGAGTATAAATGGAATTAAGTAGAATTCAAGTGAGAGTAAGTACATGCTCTTATCTTTGTTGATCAGACTGAGTGTACATAAAGTAAGTGTGTGTAACATGAGTGTATGTGAGAGCATGAGATCAACCTAGATAAGAGCATGCCTTCCTCGTCTAATGAACGCTTTCTGTTTATAGGCGAGTAGGTAATCGTGTCGATGTTAGATGATATTTTGAAATGAATGAGAATATTTTTAAACAAGAAAATTTGTATTGATTCTTATTAAATATTCTTACTTCATCTTCATACCAATAAAATTATTGACACATGGAACCACTAAATTAATCTGTTTCATAATATCATTATTTGATTTGCACACTTATATTAATCAAACGAGTAAGAATATTTGTAGAGGTGAAAGCTATACTCTAGCGGCCATAGCATTATCCTATTCGAAAGATGTACGGATAGATAAATGATGGCTTTATCATGTCATCCTAGCTGCAATTTTATCAGTTTTGCCTTTGAGCTGTAAATGACCGATACTACTTAATAATGATCTTATTTTATAAAAAAAAAATCAACTTCAGTGGCAAACACTTATGATGATCTGAAGAGTTCTTACCAAACAGTATATGATATACCTGTTTATATGAAATTGAAGAGTTGTAGCCAAACTTATACCAAACAGACAAATCCGCATGATTTTGTTGTACCATTTTCCTTGATTATTATTTTTATACAGTCATAGATACGTCTATTTTTGTTTTTTCTATGCACTTGTAAGAATGAATTATAATCTATGTAGTTTTATATACTTGGAATATATTATATATATTGGAGTTTTGAAAAAGTAGGTGGATGGTGCTTATTGTGTTTTGAAAATTGATTATTTGAATTTTATCTATTAACTAACATATAATTACGTTTACCAAATACTTAAAAAACTGATTATCTAATTATTGTGATTTTAAACAGTATAATTAAATTCATATACTATTGTTATAAATCATGATTTATAATTATTTAATATTTATTTTCAGAATATATAATTTATTTTGAATAAACAATCTCAAAATCCCAATATTTTCACATAAATATGCAATTTTTTTCTTCTCAATTTGAAGCATTAACTTTTTTTTTCTCTTTCTAAGTTAGGGATGGCAAAAATCTCTGAACCTGACGAGGAAACCCGAAACCGAATGTTTTTGGGTCGGGTCGAGTCTAAGTGTTTCGGTTCGGGTTTCTTTCAGGGATTTTCTCAGGTTTGGGTTCGGGTCACGGTATCCCCGCCCCCGACCCGCCCCGATATATACAAATTGATATTATTTTTAATTATTTTATATATTAAATATATAATATATAAGTATTATAAGGGATTTTCTCGGTTCGGTTCGGATTTCGGGGCATATTTCAGAGACGGGTCGGGTTCTGGGTTTGTAAAATCCCGAGTGGGAAACCCTAGGGGTGAGCAGAAATAGAGGGTAACCAGAATCGGAACCGGAAACGTCTCAGAATCGGAGGTTCCGGACCAAGAACCTGCTAAGAGGTTCCGGTTCCAGTTCCTAAAATCATGGAACCGCCCTAAGAGGTTCCGGTTCTCAATATTAAGGAACCTCGAACCGGTGGATAACCATGAACTGACGGTTACATGATATATTTTTATTAAAATATATAATATATAATATATTATACATGATTAAATTAAATAGATTTATAATTAATCTAAATGTAAAAAACTAGTCCAAATAAAAATATAAAATTGGCCTTACTCGTTATAATTGAGTCAGAAATTGGGTGAGAGTGAGACATTCACTCGTCTTGAGGTCGTATATGTGTGATTGACTTTCACATGAATCACACATTTACTATGTTTTTGTCATTCTTATTCACTTATTTTTGTTTTGAACAATATTCGTAATCGTTAAACTATATTTAAAATCGTTAAACGATATTTGTAATTGTTAGTTTGTGTTATTTATTATCTTGTTTATTCAGTTGGTAATGTTAAATTTTTTTGAATTTAGATACAGGGTAACTAGAACTTACCATGGAACCGATGGTTGCGGTTCCGAAAATTTAGGAACCTGTCTTCCAGGTTACGGTTCCAATATCTCAGGAACCTGCGGTTCCGGTTCCGGTTCCAATCGGAACCGGCGGGTACCCTGTTATGCTCACCCCTAGGAAAACCTGAATAAAACCCTTCAGGGATCGAGTCGGGTTTGAGTTTTGATTTTGGGTTCAGGTTCAGGTATGCCAAAAACCGCATCGAACCCGACCCCGTTGCCATTCCTACTCTAAGTATATAATTGTTTGTTTGACTTGATATTAATTGTTTGTTGACTTGTAATGAATGGGAAAAAAGTGTGTTAGGAAAATTGTTGCGAAAATTATATTTTATTTAATACATTTTTAATATGTTACTATGTTAAAGAATTTTTTTTTTCAACTAATATTTCTTATCTTACGTTTTGAAATATGGTTTTGCTAATATGCCTCGAAAGCACATGATAGCATATTAGCATACATTTAATAAATTACATTTTCCTTAATTAATATATAATGACATTAATGAGTAATTAATATTTTTGTTTTAAACCAATTCCAACCTTACTTTAAAAAGAAATGTGTTTTTATAAATTAAACGTATGTGTATAAAAGACATTTATCGTTTGCTATCATCTGCTCTTAGGACACAACATAGAAAACATCTTAAAATATAAGTTTTACAAAGAAGTATATCGTTTGCTACGTGGTTAATGTTTACAAACACTTTTTAAAAATACGTAAATAAAAGTATACTATATACTCCATCCGTCTCACAAAAAACTTCTTATTTCACTCTAAATTTTTGTCCCACAAAAAACTTCTCATTTCTCATATTTGATGGGCTCCACACAATAAAAAACTATTATTACTAAAGACTCCATCACTAATATTCACTAACTATCTTTCTCTCTCCAATCCAACCTTAAATTTTAATCAAACGTATTATCAATGACCCCACCACTAACTATTACTTAAAAACTTATGCAAAAGCCAAATGAGAAGTTTTTTATGGGACGGAGGGAGTATTTTTTACTTTCAAAAACATTAACCACGTAGTTAATCGCATACCAAAAGATCCTCGGTACTTTCTACTTTTGTTAATTTGTTTCATTTGTAAGTCGAAATTATATATGTACACATAGATATATCCGGGGATAGGATTGGATCCATAACCGACTTAAATGGATCCGAACACGAAATATTTGAGACTCAATTCAAAATATTAGTAGACCCGAAAATCGAATCATTATACAGAATACGTTTCTTTTTCGGTTCCGGGTTCAGTTCAAGTAAATTGGATATAAACCCGATTGGAATCGAATTAATATTTGGAGTCGGTTTTGATTTTTTTTTAATCATATTTGTTAGTTCATACATGTAATATTATAATGATTTAAAAATAGAAATTGTGTAATTAACATGAACCGAACATTATTAATACTATTATACAACAACAAATTCCAGGGACATAGTTATTTAAATTTCAGTTCCCGGTTTTAAACCCCATTTATTCTATACCCGATGTACCAAGACCTGATTTACGCGGGTCCGAGAGACCCGATACTTGATTTCACCAAAAAAATTAGACCCGATACCGAACTGGTTTCTAAAAGTATCACTATTTAAACATCTTTTTTTCTCTCTTTTATTTATTTAATGAATCGAAAAATATATTTTCCCACTTCTTTAAAACCATGTTTTTTTCTTAAGTTTGTCAAAGCTTCAATGGGAGAAGCTGGTGGTGGTGGGGCTGGCGGCTGTGCAGATGGTGGTTCTGGTTCTCCGGCTGTCGTATCACGGAAACAGACTTACATCTCCGGCATGCTTGTGAAGAACCCCGGCGTACCGATTTTTCTTTCTGTGTTTCTGGTCACCCTTTTCGGCACTGCAGCTTTCTTCACATGTTGGGTTGACGTTGTAAGTATATTTTTCAAATTTTTAGAAATAAATCTTACAGAAATATTTTCCATGGCAGTCGTCTGTTTTGCAGAGAAGCAATCGTCGTTAAGATCAATATAAATTCTACTGGAAAATATGTTCTTATTTTCGATCATGAAATTACTTCCAATTTTTTTCTTCATGCTTGATACGTGGTATTAAATAAATTATGATTCAAAATAAGTGATACACTTTCCATATTTAGGTCATTCAAAATAAGTGATACACTTTAAAATTTTACCTTATTTGGTAAAAAGTAGTGGGTTCCACACCCACAAACTACCTACTTTATAAAATGAAATTACGTACTCTTATACCTTTACTTTTTAGGGGGTCATTTTTCTACCACAACTTTTAATGCATGTACCACATCTAATGCTTAATATACTTGTACAGTTAGCTGTAAAATCTGTACTATGTGGTATAACCATTAAAAGTTGTGGTAGCAATATCAATTCTCTTACCTTTTACTTTTAAACATCATTAACCTTACTTTATTTAAAAATTGTAGAACTCATTCTTCACTAACCATCCAATTAATCTAATTTAAATCTCATTATAATCTTTTATCTTAAAAACTGTAAAACTAAAAGTGTATCACTTATTTTGAATAGGAGGAAGTATATAATATATATACTTAAAATAAGGGAGGTTGTACACAAACAGTTGTTAATTTTCCATTTCTTTAAAAAGTTTTTCCATACAATATGTATTCAAATGCAAAAAGAAAGTAATTTTGGAACAAGTTTTGATGATTTTTTTACCAAGTTTGGACTATGAACGATATTCAAACTTGATTTTCTTTTAATAAAGAGAGGCATTTAAACTTGATTAAGTTACTAAGTATGTAGATAAAAATTAAATGATATTTAAGGGTTTTTCTTATAGGTCACATGTAACTTGTCTTTCATTTTAAAAGATACGTTACTATTTTAAAAGATACGTCTCACTTTCTTTTAACACTAGATGGTACCCGTCTAACGATTAATTAAATTTGTACATATTTAGTGGTTCGGTAAAACATATGTATTACTTTTTCTTAATTTATAGCAAAAATAACATATAGTATTTTTCATAATAAATGAATGTGTTAAGCTGAATTTTTAAATTTTTCTATTTAGAAAAAAATTCAAATTATATCAAAAGTTAAAACTTATTTAACTTACTCTAACATATATATGTCCGAAGACATGTTATTCAAAACATATTTTAAAAATAAATTTGTAAAGGGAGCTAATCCTTATAGAGCAAATTTTATTTATATATAACAATTTAATACTAATGGACAATTATATACTTTATTTCCTTTTATCATACTTTGCACGGTATGATTGTCTTTTATTGTGATATTATTCTGTATAAATAAAAAAGGGTTTGGCTAACTCATGCCCTAAGGGCATGAGATTAGAAGTAATAAATACACTTGAGGTTGCTATTTTAAGTTAAAAAACATTTAATACATGCAAAAAATAAACATCAATAATATGTGAGCAACATTATAAAAGGAATTTTTGAGCTCATTTAATGTAACACCTCAAATTTTAATACCAAATATTGGCCAAAATAAAATATTTTTATAAATAGAAGAACATCCTCAATTTGGATTTACAAAAACCTTGGTATGAAATCAGAGTATAAAAGTAGGTGTTACAAAATAGATCATAACCAAGCTAAGACTAAATCCAATCTAGTGTTCTTCTAATCTAGGTCCCGCATCTCTATCCATGCGTACCTAAGCCTTCGATCCCGAACCTGAGTACAAATCAAAACAAAACAAGGAGTACGTGAGACAAAAACGTCTCGTGAGCTACATGGGTTTAGACCCAAAGTTAATAATAATAACCGAATGACAAACAAACAAACATGTAAGAATCATCCATCTATCTAGTCACCCTATTGTGACTCTAATACCTTGCTTTCCTAGCAATCATATCTAGTCATCGGGCTGCCCCGATCTAACTAGAACCACCTTGACTTATTAACCGAAATCCATCGCCATTAATAAGCCTCAAGATACTGGCAAGAGGGATTCGCCCAATCTAACAATATCTGCCTTACTCGCCGGACTACCTCCAGTTAGCAAGACTACTATTGTGGATGAGTCGATGGGAATCCACCCAACTGCCCCTCACTCCACACCTATCGTGGATGAGTCGATGGGAATCCACCCAACTGCCCCTCATTCCACCCTCTCATGACCGGGGGTCCCCCGCATCATCACATCATCTCAACATATCATAACTCGATGGTTATGTCTATCTAGCTCTCGGCTATCACGTCTATCATCAAACAAGTTAGTCCAATACAACTATCGGCATAACTAACTACTAACTACTAGTCTATACAAATAAGCAAATAGACCATAACACAATTAATAAAATGTATTTCATAGGCTATGTACTCAGTAAAGTTCCACACGTACTCACCTTAGTAACAAAGATGCTTTAACCGTATTCTTTCCGCCGGTTCCTTGCTCACAATTCGTCTACTTCAATACTTCACCGAATGTCTAAAACAATTATCACAACAAGATTATCATCACAAACTACTACCAATGTGTTCATCTACCTCTAGATAACACCCATCAATCCATTCCCCCAACTATGATGATTTACCAAACCCTGGGTTTAACCAACCCGTAAGATTCTTACAAATCAAAATCATACACTTGTTTCCTTTGTCAATATACCATCTATTAAGTGTATACAACCTTTATTTAACCATTAATCACCAACCCAAGAACTAGGGTTTCAAACCCAAGCTTCTAAACCCATAGATCTAAAGCTACAACTACAAAGGAGTGAAGATATACCTTTAATCTTCAACTAGGAGTGAAGAATCACAAGATTTGACTAAGAAATCTGCTCCAATTGATGATTTGCACTCAAAATCGTTCACAAGCTCGAGAGGAAGAAAACTAGGGTTTTGAAATGCATTAAATGAGCTCAAACCCGACTTTAATGCTGTCGTCCAGAGTTCACGGCGCGAACTAAGTTCGCGTCGCTAACTCTGCATATCGCAAGCAAACTTAGCGATCGTTAACCCAACGCGAACTACTTCGCGACCAAATGCCAAACTCCCTGGGATCCGTTCGCGATCGTTATCTCGAGTTCGCGTCGCGAACTCCCTTAGGCAGCAGGGCTGCACTTTTTCATCTTTGTCTCGACCCGGTTTCGCCCATAACTTTCTCGTACGGTGTCCAAACGACATGAAACCAATTTCCACGTGTTTTATATGATTTATCCATAATTATCATATTTTTACATATTTTATTTATTTACAATTTTCGGGTCGTTACATTTAATGCTTCTAATCTCATGCCCTTAGGGCATGAGTTAGAAAAACCCAATAAAAATATCGGTAATATATCAACTCTCATTTGTAAATGGGTTTGACTAAAATCTCCCTATATAGAGTAGCGGTTGTTTGTTAAGAATATTCCCGTGCTTTTTGGTAGGGGTGTTCAAAAATAACCGAAAAAATGGGTACCCGAAAAAATATCCGATATCCGAAATCCGGATACCCGAAAATCCGGGTACCCGAAAATCCGGATACCCGGATTTCGGGTAACCGGTTTCCGGGTATCAAATACGGGTAGTGTTTTCCTAAAAAACCGGGTAATTGGGTACCCGGTACCCGAATTTTATTTTTCCAACTTATTTTTATATATTTTTTTATATTATTATTAGACATTAATTATTATTAGATATGGGCATATGCTTGGCTCATTTTGACAAAATGTCTAAAATTTAAAACCCTGTCTCAATTCTCACGTACAAACCATCTAATTCTCACCTCCGTCGTTGAATCATGATTTTGAATCATTGGATGTCTTTACAGATTTGGTCAGATTCATTACTAGTAACGATTTTTCTTTAAACAAAATCATAACATAAATTTTTAATAACAAATTTATTAACAAGATTTAAAGAAATTAAATATATAAACAATGGCAACTTCCATTTATGTAATTTTTGTGACAAAGAAATTATATTTTTGGGTGCCGGGTACCCGAAAACCGGGTATCCGAAAATCTGGGTACCCGAAAACCGGGTACCCGACAATTCGGGTACTGATACGGGTACCTAAATCTACTACCCGAATTTTCGGGTACCCAGTTTTAGGGTACCCGGATTTCCGGGTACCCGGTTTTGAACACCCCTACTTTTTGGAGTAATAACAAAAGAACGAATGTAATTTGCATTTTACATATTTTGCAGTTATCCTAAATAAATTTAATTTGATGTTTTTAAGTGTCAATATTAAAAGTGGTTATGAGACGATATAAAATAACTAAGCCACATCATGACAATTTCTGAATTAATTAGCTTGATTACTTAAGTCATTTTATTAAGGATTGAACCAAATATTAACAACTAAATATTTCAAACTCTTACTAATACACCCTTTATTGTTACAAAGTCTACTATAACGACTCAATTCCGTCGAAAAGATATTCTTCCCTTTGAAGACAGTGAAATCACCAATAATTCAACGTGTGAAACATGTCCTGAATATTTTCGGTGGATTCATGAAGATCTAAAACCATGGAAAGATATTGGAATCACTAGAGAAATGGTGGAAAAAGCGAGAGAAAAAGCACATTTCAGATTAATCATAGTTGATGGAAGAGTTTACATGGAGAAATATGATTATGTTTTCCAAACTCGAGACGTATTCACAATTTGGGGGATCCTACAACTCCTCGAACTGTACCCTGGGAAGGTCCCGGACCTTGATTTGATGTTCATGTGTCATGATTGGCCATTGATCCTTAAAGCAAATTATCCCGACAACACCACTGTCATACCTCCACTCTTTCATTATTGCGGCGATGATTTGACTTATGATATCGTTTTCCCTGATTGGTCCTTTTGGGGTTGGTAATATTCGCCTTTCTAACCTCACATTGTTTTAACCATTGTAGCAAACCAATCAATTTATTTAAAAAAAAAAATAGATTAAATCAATATTATTTGCTAAAAAAGAAATTTGGGCAATAAAATAAATTTTCTAAAACTTGCCCAAAAAGTTAGGAAAAATTAATCACGGAAATAGACACTAAGTATTTTGAGATTAAAATCCAAATAAGATGGTTGAAAAGCATTAATGGGGTTTTTAATTAGGGTGGGATTTTGATTTTGAATTTACAGGCCAGAAGTGAATATAATGCCATGGGTGAAACTGAGCAAGGAATTGGAACAAGGGAATGAGAGACAAAAATGGAGGGAAAGGGAAGCCTATGCCTATTGGAAAGGGAATACACACACCGGAAGGGCCCGAGAAGACCTTGCAAGGTGTAATCCTGATGCTAAACAGGAATGGAATGCAAGAATCCACCATTTGGTAAATATTCAACTACCCACTTCTGGCCTTTCATAGTTTCATATCTAATGTGTTCTATTAAAATATAATCTAATTAATTAATTTGGGGTTTTGTTAATGACAGACCCCTTGTTGTAATATTTTATATCCTGTAACAATTGTTAGTATAATCAAATAATCAGAATGAACAAACCGAACATGAAAGTTGACGAGAAGAACAGAAAACCGCACGGAATGAATTCCTGTCCTTAAAGGTTTATATGCGCTGTATGCTGTTAGCTCTTCAACATATCACCCCAGGATTGGATGCAATATAACAGTGGGTTCCGACAGCAAAAGAACCACTGTGTAACACAAAGTGATGAAGCATGAACAAAGAAGAACAGTAGCACTTTTCAGAGAGAGTGAGTGTCGTTTTTGTGTGTCATCTAACACTGCACTGAGCTCTCTTATATAGGCCAATACTGAAAACGTACACCATCATTGCAGTCTTTAAAACCGTATTAATACAGTCTTGAAACCGATATCTGATAGTCAAAATACGGAAGAAACGTACACGGTATTAACACCCCATCTTAATGCCCGAACGGTACGTTTGACTGTTTGAATATCTTCACGGTACTGGCCAAAAAGAAAGCTCCTCAGCTCCCAGCGAAGTGCGCCTAAATCGCGCCATCGGTCTCGGCTCAGCGCGCGTGTGGGTCTAGCCTTTAATCCGCCACTAAAGCCTTTGAAAGCTTAAGGAATTAAATGTCTTATAAACCCACACAATGTTCTTCCTCCCACCTATGTGGGATAGAGTATAAATTGCCAACTTGCAATATCTCTATATTTCCAACACCCCTAAGGACTGTCTCTAACATACATAAAAGTCTTGTACATTCATTGATAGAGTAGTGATCCTAAAAATTCAAGGGGTTATTTTTACTCTGATTTTGACTTCTTATTGACAGCCCTATGGACTGTATGGATTAAAACAAAAAATCTGTAATATGGGTTAACCTGAGTATAGGTTAAATTAGGCTAGCGTATTGACTTATTATCACTTTTCTGTCAATTAAAAATAGGGAATTAATTTTGCTACCACACTTTTTGAGGTTTATACCACACTGTACAAGTATTTCTGCATACTGTACAAATATGTGATGCAACTATTGTGGTAGATGCATTAAAATATGTGGTAGAAAAATCACCCCCTTTAAAAATAATGTCTAAATTATAATATTAAAACTATATTATTAGATAAAAGGTTAAATATGTATTATTTTTTTTTTACAAATTTCCATTAATTTCAACTTTTGTTTTTCCGGTATAATTTAGTCCCAAACTTTAGCTAACATGTTGAAAAGGTCAATGTGATCTCTATCACATGTTAATCACAAGTTAATGCTTTAAAAAAAATCACTTTTCCTCCTTAACTTTTTTTTCCCTCGTAGTTATTTAGTCTCTTAACTTTTATCTAAAACTTCATACCTATTTTATAAATTTGTATACCTATTTTATAACAATTATAATATTATTAAGTTAAAAAATTAACAAATACTTGAGAGTTGAAGCAAAAAAACTAAAAGTTAACCCTTATAAATGTAATAGTTTAAGGATTTTTTTTTTTTTTTCATATTTAACTTATAAAAAATTTACATCTCAACACAAAATAGTCTTAAAAAGCCAATCCAACAAAAGCTTAGATGTTAAAAGATCAAATTAATAAACACATAAAATAAAACATTCTTTCACGTGAATTAGGTAACTTTTTGCGTCTTCAAACACTAATATTTTCACCAGAAGTTTCTGCTTTAATTGTTTGATCAATTTCGTTGTTGATTTGTTTATGTTTTTTTATTAGCAATTCTTCTATGTTTCTATTAAAATGTCTTTTAATTGTCTGATAAATTATCGGTATAAATTAATGACACATATGTGCGATGTAGAAGGATCCTGGACATGTACAAAAATAAAATTAAATGTTATAATTACGTGTTATCTAACTCACACAAATGACTCGTTTTACTCGTCACCTCAACTTTTAAATCTTGGATTCACTACTCCATATAAAAAGTTGGTTTACTCGTCGTTCTTCGGAGTTGTTGTGCTTGTGCCCAATGTGCTTTGGTGTCTCAAAATCGTTTCCTGTTTGATGTTATTTTTGTTTTAGAAGTACATTAGTCAGAATGCACGTATCTATCCGTTTTATATGGAAAAAAGGCTTTGCATAGAAGTGTTATAATTGTTTTACAAGATGATTTATATAATATACATTGTTTTTGCTTTTTACCATCAAGAAAAATACATATTTTTGTTACAAATATATTTAATATTACTTTCTATGATAAAATGTTGCAGGATTGGGGAAAAGGGTTTAAAGATACAGATTTAGCAAGCCAATGTACCCATAGGTAGGCAACAAATATATTTGTAGAGAAATGAAAAATAACACATCAATTTTCATTCATCCATTACAGTAGGAGAAAGTTGACATTTTTCTAACACTTATGGATGCATGTCAAAGTGATATTACACATATTTACAACTACAAATTAATAAATTCCATTCTTACCACCAAATATTTTATCATTTGCATATAGGTACAAAATATACGTGGAAGGAAACGCTTGGTCTGTCAGCGAGAAATATATTTTAGCATGCGACTCGATGGGTCTAGTGATAACTCCTCATTACTATGATTTTTTCACAAGAGGTTTATCTCCAACAGTTCATTATTGGCCTATAAACGAGAACAAAAAGTGTAGTTCAATCAAGTTTGCGGTTGATTGGGGAAACAATAATACCGAAAAGGTAATCGTGTCGACAAATTCTTTTAAATACGTTTAATCAAATATTCAAGAGCGTGTTAAAAATAACCTATAAATCTTGAATTTGAATGATTTACAGGCACAAGAAATTGGAAGAAGAGGAAGCGAATTCATAAAAAATGAATTACAAATGAAGTATGTGTACGATTACATGCTCCATCTGTTAACAGAATACTCGAAGCTTTTGAAATACAGACCAACTGTCACAAAAAACGCAGTTGAAGTTTGTTCGTGTTTGGGAAAAGGGATAGTGAAAGAGTTTAAAGAAATATCAAAGGTGATCGGCCCATCAAAGGGGAGCCCGTGTACTATGAAACCTCCTTACGATGCTTATGAACTTCACTCTTTACTCCAGAAAAAACTAAACCTAACAAGGCAAGTTGAAATGTGGGAAGAAAGAGGACACGTGTAACGGTTTTTAATTTAGTTGTTGTTTCATGTGTTGATATAACTGAAATTTTGGTAGAGTTGATTAACAGACAATAATATTTGAGAACGTAAAATTGGTTGAGCAATAAAAAGTTAAATGCAACATTAACATTATTTAAAGGCCAACAGGGCAACCATAGCTAAAATTATAATTAAAATTAAGCAAGATTATGGATTATTTTGGCAGATAAAAGAGTGTTGGAGAGAAGCATAGCTATGGTCATGGGGCCCACTCCTCCAGGAACCGGAGTTATTGCTGAAGCAACTTTGCTTGCTTCTTCATAACAAATGTCTCCCACTAACCGATATCCTCTCGGGCATTCCGGATCCTGTTTAAAAACACAATCATTTAAAACATGAAAACAGAATAATAGTTAGTTAAAACTAACCTCAACTGGATTAATCCCAACATCAATCAAAACGTTTGACCCAGCTACCCCTCACCATATTTGGTTGACCAACTGCTGCTATGATGATGTCAGCTTGTCTAGTTATCTCCTCCGGATTCTTCGTTCTTGAATGGACAATACTAACTGTAGCATCTTCTCTCTACAACAATAATCATATAAAACAAATTAGACAGAAAGCGTTTGACTTACTTGAAGTAAAAGAGCAGCAGGCATTCCAACAATATTGCTTCTACCAATCACAACTGCCCTTTTCCCTTTAATTGGAACATTATATCGATGCAATAATTCTATGCATCCTTTTGGTGTGCAAGGAACAAACAACGGGTCTCTTCCTCTCATAGCCAAACGCCCTATATTCAGTGGATGAAATCCATCTACATCTTTCTCAATGCAAACAGCATTCAGAATGTTCTGCTCATTCATATGCTGATCCAACAAATCCATTACACCATATCAGTATTTATAATATACTCCCTCCGTCCCTAAATAAAGTTCCCATTTCTCCTTCAAGTTTTGTCCCTAAATAAAGTTCCCATTTCTCAAACATAAGGGGCCCACTTAATATAATAATATTATTACCAATACTTTCACCACTAACTATCTCTTAAAACACTTTCTCTCTCCAATCAAACCTTATATTTTAATCAAAAGTAATACCAAATACCCCACCACCAACTATCTCCTAAAATGTTGTGCCCAACACAAATGAGAACTTTATTTAGGGACGGAGGGAGTATTATTTATCATAAAAAATAAGTTGATGATAAATTTAAAACTTACAGAAGGCAAAGGTAGTTGAACAAGTATTCCATGCACGTTGGGGTCGTTATTGAATTTTGAAATATGGTTAACAACCTCTTCTTCAGTGGAATCTTCAGCTAAGCATACTTCATATGAAGTAATTCCCACAGTGTCACAAGCTTTTTTCTTGTTACGTACATAAGTTGCAGAATCTTTTCTATCTCCAACTAGAATAACTGCCAAACCAGGTACAATTCCAATTTCGTCCTTCATTTTCGATATTTCAACAGCAACTTCTTCTCTTATGTCTTTGGCTACACGTTTTCCATCAATAACTGTTGCAGAGGTCTGGTTGTTTACTTGTACAGCTGTAAGATAAATTATCTGTTAATGTTGTTTTTGCAGTTTTACCACATTTTGATCTTGATTGTTTGTATACGAAGCATGCAAGCAAGATTAATAATACAAAACTACCCAAACTTCATGCGTCTGATTCATAGTACAGGATATAATCAAGCCTACGAAATTACTTTATGGATTTAGATCACATACCGTTCTAAGATTCAAAATTTGAGATAAAAAGAGCTGACTTTTAACTTCAAGTTTGCACTTACACTAATTTTTGAATATATAACTTTGATAATTACATTTAACTACATAACTCATAAAAAAGTGAAAATTTCTACTGTCAATTCTTTAACAGAATTCATCAGTATCAAGATATTGAAGCTCTTAGGGTTTGGCCTTAATTGTACTCATCAATATATTCTTTTGACAATGGAAATCAATCGAGTGGTAAGGAACTACAACTTATGGAGGATAATAATGAGTCAAACGTACTCAAACACATGCAATCGGCAATGATACTAAATTTCAACTTCAAAATTTGATAAGAGTAATTCAAAATTTACCAAAAAAGGAACTTGAGAAACTAATCGATGCATGAATGATGTATCACAAACAATTTCAATTTGATATCTAAAATATTATACATTTGAGCTCAAAACCGTAATTGCCCACTTCTATTTAGGAGGTAATCGATTTGGAAAACGTTATCAAATAAAAAGAGAAAGTTACCACTGACTGATGACGATGAACAGTGAGTGATGATGGTTCTGGGAAATTTAGGGTTTGAGATGCCAAATCGAAGGGGAATTGAGCGACGAATACGGCAAATACTGTTTGGAGACTTCTGAACTTTGGTGTTGGTGAAGTGGAGAAGCCGAGCTGTTGAAGAAGTTGATGAACAATCGGTGAAAATCATAGTCGAGGTGGTCTCCATTAACGCCATTTTATGTAATTTACAGATTGATTGAAGCCTGAAACCTATAATTACTCAGGAAATGGAGTTAGGGTTTAAGCTTTTGTGTAAGTATCAGGGTTTTATCAAAATAGCGCCAGGACTGTGGCCATTAAAAGTTACAACTGCATGCGAGTACTTGTACGGTACTCACATTATATACGAAGATTTCTAGTTTTGATCGAAATGATCTCAATCGTTCTCCTATATAAATATTTATTACTTCGTATTAGATAGTTGGGAAAAAATTAAAAAAAATAAAATTATAACAATAAATAAGTTGCATAAATCATGAGCAAAGAACTCATGACACTGATAATTATTTTAACATGACAGATTGTCTTATGCTTATAAAACTGGTCCCAACAGTGGTGGAAACTGATGCCATCAGTTGTTATCAAATCAGAGTCACGTCAGCTCACCCTTTAATCGACACTAAACTAATGTACTTATGCTAAAAATACATATTCCCTTAAGTTTTTTGGAACCCGTCATTACAAAATACACACACAAAATACCTCTCCCCACCTACCCAAACTCACGCCACCCCTCCATCCGTCTCCAAACTCGGCACTCAAGGGACGGCCCAACTGGCGGGGGCGTGCCAATGATGAGACGCCGACAGTTGGGGAGACAGCATCAAGTGACGGTATTTGTTGGCAGCAGTCTAAGCATTTTTTTTCCTTCAGAACAATCTACTCCTATATATGGGGCCTAATTTTGATTAGAATTTGTCCACGTGTCCTTTTAACTCATTCTAATTGGGGGGTTTTGATGACATGTAATTCAAGAAAAATACAGCTGTCAAGCCTTACAACACAATATGAAAACACGTCTGGAATCCAAACCCTAACATTTCCCCCTTTTTACCCACCAAATCAGACATGGATGACCTTCAAGCAACTTACAAAGACGACCAGAACAAGATAATTCCAACAACACCAATACAAACGACGTTACCCTCGACCTTGATCCAGCAATGGCGGATTCAATACCAGAAATTGTCACCACCACCGTAGTCGTCGATGAAACCCTAACTGTTCCGACGGCTACATTTGATTGGGAATGTAAACACGGGTCATTCTCATTAGGGTTCGTTCGAATTTTTCTTACGTTTCCCTCTCACCGTTATGCCTTCTTCCACCTCTCAAAAACTGCTAATCAACTTCAACCTAATGGGAAACGTTCGAGATACGCGGCATATGTGATAGCTGAGATGATTTATTACTTTTACAAATTTGATTTTATCAATCAAGATGATTTCCGTTTTATATCAAAATTATTTTTTTAGATTTTGATTAAACACTGCAGTCGGCAAATGGGCCAACCACCCATACCCGCTAGGTGATCATCCACCATTCATTTCTAATCAGCGATTAAGACCGTTTGGAGCTCCAATTGTTTATGGTACGTTGTTATATGCCCGATCTCTTGATGTTTATTAGATTAAAAAAGTAAATATTAACTTTATGTAGATATGGGTACATCCTATGAATATGTATCCACACTAGCTCCACCACCTATGCATATGTTTATGCAAAATGTGGAGGTTTGTTTGGTTAGTTGGAGTTTCATGTTCATCCGCAAGATAATCTACTGTATATGGCAGATTAAAATTGCATAATTCTTTTACGGGAATTGCTAATTCAGGTTACGGATTTTAAGTTTATTCAATTTTAGGGATTGCTAATTTAATTTTAGTTATTGATGATTGTTTGCATTGTTAACGATTATTATTTGTGATCTGTTACTTTTGTAAAATTGCTAATTTTGTGAATTATTTGTGATATATTAATGAATATAATTAGGAATTTTTATTAAAGTATCTGAAAAAATGTAACTTTGTTTTCCATAAATTATGGTAATTTTATAAAGCACTCCTTGGTGATGAGTTTATATTGAAGGAGTATGATTAGTAGAAAAAGCTACAAATAGCCTCATAAAATGGGGTATAGTTGCTGATTTATATGCATTTGTGCTTATTTGTATTTACTGAACATATTGACTTCAATATAAACAGGGGAAATAACAGATCATCACCACAAAGTGCAATTAACAACTCTAAAAGATTGAATGGGTGTATTGTTTTCAGTGCTTCAGGTCAATCTGCACCAAGTATGCCTACATTTCCAAAAGTTTGAGTAGTTGCGGCGAAATGTTTCGGTTGAATTGATCATGATCATGAAACGAATCTTGATGAACCTTGAGAATCGGGTTTGGAATAGAATCGACTTCGGGACCTTTAGAACTTAAAAATGTCAATATTTCATACTCTTCAAGCAGATGTTTAAATTTTAAATAATTTTAGTTCAAGTGTTCCTGCTGGAAAGACTCCAAATGATGATGATGTTGTGAGGAAGTATATAAATTTTAAGAAGTTTGATATTGTTGAGAATTTCTCAGATCATCATTATTTACCATTAAGTTCAGGCACAATGCAGGTAACTGTTGTTTTAACCGAGTTTGTTTAGGGTTGGCTTTTAAGATGGTAAGGCGAGTTGGTCGAGAAACGGGTTTTTTGCCGGATGAAATGGGTCGGGTTGTCTACGGTTCAAACATACTCTACTTAAAATTAATTCCTTAAATAATGAATGTGTTAATCATGGTTATGATAACAATCTTAAATCTTTGAATGTAACAATTTAGGAGGTTGAATGTATTTTTACTTTGGACGACTTGCAACCCGTTTGAACCGTTCAATCCATTTGACCATCACCCTTTTAGCTAAAGCTGTTTATTTGATTGACTATTTTGATACATAACACAACCCATTTATATGTTAACGGGTCAAAATTGCCCATTGCTACCCTTGATCCATTTACATGCTCTAATTTTGCAGCCAACAGGAAAGTGGGCTGAAAAGATTCAAGATGAATAGATAATTCTCAAGAAGGACTTACCTGGTCTGTTTTACTACTATTTGCAACTTTTTTTATTTTATTTAATTTTTATTAAATAATGGAAGCGAAGGAACACTATATCATGATTTGATTATGCTTATAATTTTCTTTTGATTTTGCTTTTAGGTAGCTTTGATTTTGCTTTTAAGAGCAGTGAATTTGACCTTTTTTTTTTCTTCAAATTATAATCATAACATGTAATGTCCAGAGATTTGGTTAGCGAAATTATTGTTAATGCAACATATTTTGCAAAAAAATGACTAGGTCATCTGCTTACGTTATCTGTAAATCTTGACTAATTGAGTAATTGACTTATTGAGTAAATCTTGACATATTTTGCAAGCAATTGACTTACTGACTAATTGAATGTGTCATATTTTGCAGCGTATTCTGGTAATGCTTCTCATTCTCAAGTTAACAAATAATGAAGTTGAAAAATCGATGTGTTGGAATTTGACCAAAGAATCCATGTCAATTGTATATTTGACCTGAAAAGTCAAACTAAATCTTTAGTTTATAGTTCTGTTATTGATATAAAATTGTGGTAACTAGAAGATGAAGATTACATTATTGATGTTTATCAAATTAAAAGGTTTGAGTAATTAAACGAGTTGATATTTGGAAATATGTATTGACTTTGTAGTCAACTGCATTGTCATTTGATTCATGGATCCTGTATCAGAAAGACCTTAAGAATCTACTCGAAGATGATGATACAATAGTAGTTCTTAGGTCGCATCATCATCCATGTTGCATTATTCAATTCATCTCTCAAAGTCTCCTATTGCTAAATATGGGATCATCAAAACAAATAACCCTAGTAACTTTTTCCATATTAAAATCCTAATTTGACTTCTCATTTATTTGTGTCTAATTTGGCCAATAAAGGCAAATCGTTGTGCAGACAGTTAATTAATTTAGTATTTTTTTTTAAAATCTTCTATTAAAGTTTGAGTTTTTAGTCAATCTGAATATAATACAGTTATTAAGTTTTGATTTTATTAAATTTAGTTAATTAAATTACATTTTTTAAGCATAGCTCACAAAGAATTACCATTCGATCGAGAAGTAGATCCCTAATGAAACATGATATCATCACTGCTTTATAAGTAATCCAAATTTAAAGTTTTCTTTTACCCTATTTCATGTAGTTTCTATATCATGACTGATTCTTATGTTATTTCAACAATATCACTATTTTATTATTTTACTATATCTCTTACGAAGCATGCCCGCCCAAATGGGCGGGCTTTGAAGCTAGTTATGTTATACGAGCATTAGTAAATGCCAATGCAACTATATGTATGACTCATATAGTACATGACTCACGTACATCATACTTGTTCTCTTTCCTTAATAACACTTTGTTTTATTTTACCCCGTGATGTCTAGTTCGAAATAATAAAGTGTGGTTGTCTCTAATAACATGCTTTTGTATGAAAAACTATTCAGTTTTGATCTATTTTGAAAAGTTTCAAAAATAAGTTGCACCCTCTAATAACACGCTTCAAACGGGCCCAAAGTGTGTACTTTGCAACATAAAACCACCATGATCTCATGCAACTATACAAAACACTATGAAAAAAAAAATCTACAAATTCCTTCAACACCCAAATCTTCAAATCTTGAAAACAAAATCCAAAACCCCTAACACATTTCAACGAACCCGTGCCCAAATCATCACAACTGGTCTTATCCTTCACACTTACCCTCTCACCGGACTCCTCTCAAGCTTCATTGATTTGCTTTTACTCAAAATGTGGGAAATCTGGTGTTTGTAGGTATCTTTTTTATCATATTAGTCAACCTGATTTACGTTTGTGGAATTCAATGTTATCTGCTTGTAATTCTTGTGGTAATGATAGTGGTTTGTCAATGGAGGTTTTGTGTTTGTTTAGTGATATGCAGAAAGATTTATAAGTCAAGCCTAATGCTTGTGCTAATTTAGGTGCTTTTAGTCGAGGAATTTGGGCACATTTTTATGTAGTAAAGAATCATCTGAAACTTAAGCGCTTCGTTGTGACAACTTTAATCGATTTTTATGTGAATTGTAGAGTTTGCACGCCAAATGTTTGATAAATTGCCACAAAAAGATGTCTTTTGTTATAACGCGATGATTAGAGGATTTGCTACTCATGGGCATAAAGAATCTTAGGGTGTGTGTAGATTGTCATGATTATACGAAGCTTGTTTGTTTGATATATAAAAGAGAGATTATTGTTAGAGAGCTTTTCGGGAGTTGTTCTTGTTTAGATAATTGGCAGGAAATGAAATTATACCTTTTACCAATTAGAAAATTGCATGAAGTAATGAAGAATGAATTTAACATTCTTTTCAGCTATATATATGTATCTGTACAATCTGTACTGGAGGGAAAATAAATTGTTATCCACTCCTTGAAAATCCATTACAATTTAGTTTAATAGTGGTGGTTTATATTGCGAGTGTTCCTTCACCGAGTTGGTTATCCTCAGAAGAATCTGGAGAAGATTTAGGTTTTGACATGATGCGTGAGTACCCGTAACCAAGAGAACTTCCACTTGTTTCTGATAGCTGCATAATCCACCAATCAGAACAATATTGTCAGCATCTATTCAAATTAAGAATCAAATTTTTTGGTACAAGATTAGATACCTCGGTAAGCTCTGACAGGTGGCGGGATCTAAATTCATTAATAGTAGCTGCTATCTCTGACATTGGCAATTTAGCCTAGGAAACAAAAACAAGTTAAAAACCACAACAATTTAACAAGAAAATATGATCTAAATGTACTGAGCCAATCAACTGATAATTTACTTGTGCAAGAACAGCAGATGCTAACTGTAAACTTGGTTCTAAGGTCTCCGGCACGACCTGCAACAGTTTAAAGTCAAAGTCAAAGAAATACAAGGTGTTAGTTGTGGTCCCTTCCTTTCAAAAATAAAAAAACAAATAGTAAAAATACCGCTGTTGCGCCAGCTTTTTCCAAGTTAAGTCCATGATCAACATCATGGGCACGTACAAATGTCTTGACATTAGGGAAATACTTACTGAGAGCCCAAACGGTTCTATAATTTGCACCAGGTGAATCTAGAGTTATTGCAGCAGCACAAGCTCTATGAGCACCAACTTTATGCAACACCTGCAAACACAAAATTTGTTTAGAATCTGTGATTGTGTTTTTAATTATGATTAAAAATTATTTTACCTCCCGACTACCAGCATCTCCAAAATATACAGGAAGGTCCAGTGCACGTCCTACTGCTACTCGATCACTAAATTTATGAGAATTAAATCTAATCGATTTAGGAGGTTGTATACATGATAAACAGACTTTCAACCCGTTCCCCTTTTGGGTATTTTTTTTATTTGACCCGTTTTAGATAAATTACCTCCTCACATCAAGAGCAACAAATGGAATCAATCTTTCAGAAAGAAGCTGGGCGATGATCTGAAAGAAGAAAAAAGTTGTTAAAAGCCCACACTTTACATACTATATATACAGACAAAAGTATGTCCTATTAATTTTTATAAAATTTACTAATGAATGTAATTGATAATGGTGCTACACCTGGCCAACTCGTCCAAACCCACATATAATGATATGATCTTGCAAATCATCTGTCTGAAATGAGTTTAATGAAATATAAGGAAAAGAAACCAGATGTTATGAATCATTAACAGCAGAATTTACGGATGTAATTTTTTTTTACCTCACTTTCATCAGGTAATAAACTACGGACATCGTGCTGCTCAAACCGAGATGCTATTAACTGCCCTCCAGCAGCTAACCATGGTGTGAGTGCCATTGAAATCCCCACCACAAGAAACAACAAAGAAGATAACTGAGGGGTCATTATACCCTGTAAAACATACAAGTTTTAAATTTTAATCCAAATTTTAACTACAAAGGGTAGCATAAAATATGGTGGAAATTGCCTGATTGACAGCTTCACCAAACGCAACAAATGCAAATTCTCCACCAGGTGCAAGTAACAGACCAACTCTAATTGCAGATATTAATGAGACGCCAAAAAGTCTACCAACTGCAGCCACCATTATAGTTTTTCCAACAATTAGAAGCGCTAATGACCCCATAATCACAGGAAAATTTGAGACAAGAAGTTTTGGATCGATGGACATCCCAACCTGATGTTGTCATTACAGAAAGTTTCATATTAAATATTTTTAAATTTAGTGATTATTAATTAGGGAAAGCAAGAAGATTAAGAGACATACTGTCATGAAGAAAAGACCTAAAAGAAGGCCACGATATGGAGCAATATCTGATTCAACTTGTAAAGAGAATTCAGTTTCTGCAAGCAGTAAACCAGCTAGAAAAGCTCCTAGTGCCATTGAAAGCCCAGCCTGTTCAATTTATTTTATTATTACAAATGTTTAAAAAAATTAATAATAAATATGCAAGTCCACTTACACGAGCAGTAAGTAGACTAGTTCCCAGAATAACCAGAAGTGTATTTGCAGAAAATATTTCTGCATTTTGCATCTCTGCAATTTGCTTGTAAATTGGGCGAAGCAGCTGCAAATAGCATCAAGAGTTATATTTAAGCTGTATAGCAAAAAATAGTTTAGAGACAATTACAACCCTTCCCCTTTTACCTAAATTTTTTTCATTTGAGATGAAAACAACCCATTTATAAAATCGGTCATTAATTAAAGAAATCTGAAGAACTTACCAACCGTCCTCCAGCAATAATGGCACTGATAGCAACAAGTGCCTTTACAGCAGCCAATCCAAGAGCTTCAGCAATTGCAAAGAATCCAATCTGATAAATTAAAAAAGATGCTTCATTTATAAAATGAAATTGCAATTTATTGTGATAAAGTTACAATCTTACCCCTCCTTTAGATGAATTTGGTGAAATAAGAGGTATGAGAATCAACAAAACAACAACAGCTAGATCCTGGAACAAAAACAGACAAACAATATATTTCATATTGAATCAAATAAACATAATACAAAACATGATTTTTTCCAGTTTAAAGATGATATTACAAAGTAATAAGGTTACCTGGAAAAGTAAAACAGAAAATGTGGCTCGTCCATGACGTGAAGTGCTCTCCCCTCTCTCCTGTAATACCTGCACGATAGATACATATACATGTAAGCTTGATTAGAAAAGCCATATTAATGATAAAGTAATATTGAATATAACTGCAGTACTGATTGATGATTACCTGAAGGACAACTGCTGTAGAAGATAATGCCAAACCATTACCAATCACAATTGCTGCAGGTCCTAGCTGTCCGCATACAAAATGGGCAATTAAGCCTACCGTCACAGCTGTCACCAACACCTGTGTCACAAACAAAGGTTATAAATATGTAGTAATACAACAAAAAATGTATAAACTTTTGCAGTTACCTGAGCAGAACCCAATCCAAAAACATATTTCTTCATGGAACTCAGTCTTTCAACAGAAAGCTATAAAAAATACACAGTTTTAAGTTTCAATCTATTACGATACGAATGTAATACATAAATAAAATCTTATGTAATATTTTACTATTCAAACCTCAAGGCCAATATTAAAAAGAAGGAAAACAACTCCAAATTCGGCTATTGCTTTTGTTGCATGAACATTTCGTATAATTGAGAGACCATAAGGTCCAATTAAGATTCCAGCTGTCAAATATCCAAGAACAGGACTTCCTAAACACGCAACCAAATGGAATTTGTAAGTTTGAAAATATTAATTAACAAGATTTCAAAATCAAAGCATGTATTAAGTTAAGTACCTCCAGGAAGTTTTTGAAAAATAGGTACAAAGATTACACTGCCAAGTAACAGCCACAATATATCAAAAAGAGAAGCTTCTTCCTCGTTGATCTACAGAGATTAAGATTAAACACATATTAAAAAGACCAGAAATTTATTTTACCTTTTCTAGATAATTTACAAACCTCTTGGTGTGGAAGCATATCAATTAGCTTTTTAGCTCTTTCAGGTAATTTTTTAATCTGTCTGACTAAGGGTGCAGTATTTGATGAAACTTCATCGATACTAGTGCTGATTATGTTTGGCTGCTGAAATAATGTACTAATTCGGTCTCCTCGTTTAGCAAAAAAGGCAAAACTGTTTATACATACAAACATTACATTATTAGTCACTAATATTCTACTAGTAGCTGACAAGTTTTCTATAACCAGGATTCAGATAATTTTAAGGGAGAATGTCAAACAATAGTAATGTACAAGTTTACCCGGTTTATTTTGGTAGTTATAACGTAAAAAATGTAAATATAATAACCTAACCACATAGCACCGTAAAAAAATTCTTTTAATTACCGGATATGGACGAAAAAAACAAACTTTAATAACCAAAATATGCCAGCCAAAAACTTGTAATTACTAATACAGACCATTAAAAAGTTATAATTACCATGGACCACCACGAAAAGTATATAGTTAGAAAAAATACATGTAAATATATACCTTGTGCCAAGAAGCAAAGCCCCAACTAACAATTTAGGCAATTGGTTTCTTGCTGATTCACTAAGCCCCTGAAAAACTGTTGCTGGTGTAAACTCGGTACCATCTTCCAACGAGAAAAAAGAAGCAGAAAAGAAACGAGATGATTTCTTTAATAATGCTTTTGGTTGTGAACTATCTTTAGTCAAATCCTTTTGTGTTTCCGCCTTTTTCACATTTTTCGTCTTTTCTGCATCAATTTCAGTCTCTTTTGATGTTTGCACATTCTCATTGTCACTATCATCAGAAGAAAATCTAGACTCATCAGACAACTCAATATCTTGTACAGGCTCGATTAAAGCACTGTCAGTTGTTGCATCATTGTCTAAATCAACAACTATGTCAACTGAATTCTTTTCATCAATAACTGTCTCACCATCTGAAGATGATGACGGTGCACTTTGAGATGTTGTAGTTTCAGAAATTTCCACAACAGATGTTGCAAGAATTTTCTCAGCTTTTTTCAGTGCAATTTCAGCATCACTAACACGTTTGGTTGCTTCAAGTTCAAAAGCAACAGCTTCTTCTGCTAAAAGCATTATGTTAGCTACATCTTCTTCAGCTTTTAAAGCATCCGTTTGTGCTTTTTCTGCAACTTCATTCAGTCTAACAACTTCTGTTTGCAGCTCATCTTTTCTGTTTTGTAACCGAATCAATGCTTTTTCACAATTTTCCAAATTCGTTTGACATTCCTTCATATCCTTGTCAGCAGCTAATAAACTCAAATTTTCATCTTCAATTTCATTTTCTGAACTACTATCTTTCAAGATTTTCTCTTTAGCATCTGTTAATGATTCAAGAGCTACTTGATGTCTAGCTTCAGCTAAAGAAAGAGCCATTTTTGCTCTCTGAATAGCTTCTTTAGTGGGACCCTCTTCTTTTACTATCTCTTCAATAGCAATCAAGACTGTGTTTACATTATCCCATGCATTTAAAGCTTCATCTTTTAGTGCAATTGCTGCTTCTGATATTCTTTGAGCTTTATTCTCAAACATGGTACTATTAAGATGAGCTATTTCCAGTTCTTTATGTGCTTTATGTAGCAACTCCTTTAATTCCTCCAAAGTAGGGCCCACTGCTTCTGTTTCTTCTCCTTTATCCTTCGAATCCTTCTTTTTTTCAGGACTAAAACTAAAACTAGTTTCTTCTTTTGAATTCTCTTCATTTTTAGTCTCAATGGATTCTAAATCTCTTTCATTCCCGTTTATAAAGGTGATTGAATCATTTCCTTGGCAAGATGTTTTTAGATTTTTCCTTGATGTTTTTAGTATAGAAATAGAATATAGATCCCTTTTAGTAATTTTATTTGAATTAAGAACATGACTACTTGAAGTAATCAATTTCTTACTAGAGACAACTTTGGACACAAACTTTGGATATCCAAGAAAATTATAACCAAAACCAGATTGTAATTTCAGCTGCTCATATGTTCCACAACTAGTACCTTGATAACCATGAATCCCGAAACTACATGAAAGATTCATATTTTTCCTCAAATTATAACTAAGTGATTGTAAAAGAAACTCTCATTAGGCTGTAGTATCAAACACCTGCAATATAAGTATATAACTTATTAACTTGACTCAATCATCACTACTTGAGTTACAATTACTGGAAGTCTTCTGAACAACTAACTACAAGTAGTTAAAATGTACTCAAAAAAATATTGCAACAATCAATTACTCCAAATGGCCATAACAAACTTTCAATCATCAATAGATTAGACTTATAATATTCCAGTTAAGTTTAGCTTGAGTCTTGAGAAATTAATTACGAAAACCTAAAAAAGTAATCATCATAGATGCTACTTTGAACTAAACAGAAACACATGAATCTGCAAACATTGATGTATCTGCAAGTCTAAACCAAATTCCAACAATCTGAAATTAAATTTCTGAACAGTTGACTTCAATGTTTGTCAAATGTACCCTAGAAACATTACAACTGTTAATTACTCAAACTTAACCATATATATGCATGTCCTAGTAATATATTCTAACCCTCTAAAGTAGACTTGTCACCGGTATATTCCAATATCGAAAAAAGTAGCCCTAGTATCGATTAAGTTTACCATAAGAAATCAATTCCTATAATCTATGCAAGTATTATCAAACATCCTATTCCAAAAAAGCCATACATATTGTCATATCAAACTCCAATAATCTAAGTCCACTTCAATGTTAGTCAAATTTTACCTAGAAACGTTACAACAGACAATTATTCAAACTCAGCCATAGCTATACATCTCCTAACAATATGATTTGAATTTTGAATCATCTAACTTAAAATTTTTATAATTAGAGACCAATATCTACTAAATGTATATTCGGTGTCAGCCAATGCTCCTATAATAACTCAATTTCTAAAACCACTCATATATCGATCATGCACACTACTCCAAATTAGCCAGACACACATGAATCTGCATATATTGATACGAATCGGATTCTCAAATCAATATTTAATCGTCGGAAATCAAGTTCTGATCAATCGACTCTCAGTATTCATCAAAATGTAACCTAGAAACATTACAACAACCAATTATTCAAAATTAACCTAAATTACAAATGCTACCTCAAGAGAAACATCAAATATATAACGTACACAGGCAAACACCTATGTGTGCACACCTATGTGATACTAGAGATGTATGACTGAGTGTTGATGAAGTGATGGAGAATGAAACTTACCTGATTGATTGCAGCAGATGAGAAGTACAATCTGAAGCTCGAAGAACAGTCAATGGCGGACTATTACGCGAAAAATTAGGTTAGGAAATAGAAATAGACGAAGACGAAGGGTTGATGACGTAAGAGCGAGAGAAAGTGTGTCAGTTAGAGGAGTGTGTTGCTTGTCTGAATGATTAACCACTTTCTACTCTCTACAGTTTAGATATTTATAGAAACCCGAAAGATGCTGATTGGGTGATGGAACGAGGAAGAAAACGGGAAGAAAATTTTTTGGGTGGTGGAAAAGCCAGAAAAGAAGTGGATATTCCTAATTGGCCAAAAGGTATACCAAGCTCACTAGTTGGTCGAGTTCATGCTTGATATGTACCTGATTTAATTACTTATCCAGATCAAAATGTAGAAGTATAATTTTATCTTATGCTGAAATGTATACTTCTCTTTCACATAATCTTATAATTTTCAGCTTTGCTAAAGTGGTTTTGAAAGCATAACTTAAAAACAAAAATTGTATTGCTTATTCGTTCCTATTAAATTTTTCTAATTCATTATTTTAACCATAAAATAATTAATATGTGAAATCCATTAATTCTTTTTCCTAATTTTGTCCTTTGATTTAGACATTACTATTGATAATGATAAATGTAAGGTTTCTCTTTCTAATGCCGGTGAACTCAGGTGAAGTGTAGGATTTCAATAGAAACCCCAAATTTGAAGGACCATATCTGAAAATATGTGGTAAAGACTAAAAGAACAATATTGCCCACAATATCTTTACTATTTTACACGTGATACAAATAAATTTAATCCATAATAACTGTTATAATTTTACTACAATTAAGGCCCTATTAGCAATTGATCAAAGAACTTGAAGATTATAATAGTAAGAAACAAGTAAGAAGATGGAGAGAATTATAATCACTTATGCAAGTGTATTATTAGATGCACTTTGCTTCTTTACATGATGGGGTATTTATACTACAAAATTTACTATTGATTTACCATGCTACATTAATTAGTAGACAAGAACATTTATGATAGATTTGGAAATATTGAAAATGGTTTACCCTAAGGTTGAATTGTGTTCATGCTAGGGTTGAAAATGTGTCCATCCACATATATAGATTTTATAACACTCCCCCTTATATGACACTTTTTCAAAACTGAGTTCAACTTTGAAGTACTGCCTCATTAAAAACCTTGCTACAGAAAAACCCAGTGGGATAAAAACTTTAGCGAAGGGAAAAAGAGTGCAGTGTATAGTTGACTCCCCCTCATGTAGACATCTATCACATCTGATGAACATGTCGCATTACAATACTGTGAACATGTTTTCTGAACATTGCAGTAGGGAGTGACTTTGTGAAAAGATCTGCTGAATTATTACTAGATTGGACGTATTTCATTTCGATCTGATTATCCTTTATCAGGTCTTGAGTGTATGAGAAAAATCTTGGGGGTATATGCTTGGTTCTATCAGTCTTTATATATCCTTCTTTCATCTGTGTAACACAAGCTGCATTGTCTTCATGAATCACAGTTGGATTTCTCTCCCCCTCTAGTCCACACGAAGTCAAAATGAGTTTTGTCATCGATCTTAGTCACACACACTCTCTGCTGGCTTCATGAAGTGCGATGACTTCGGCATGATTTGATGATGTCGCGACAAGTGTTTGCTTTTGGGAGCGCCATGAAATAGCAGTGCCTCCACTCATAAAAACATATCCCGTTTGAGACCTAGCTTTATGAGGATCAGATAGATAACCTGCATCTGTATAGCCGACTAACTCTTGTTTTGAATCATTAGAATAAAATAGACCTAAATCAACAGTTCCTCGAAGGTATCGAAAATATGTTTGATACCATTCCAATGTCTTTTTGTAGGAGCTGAACTAAATCTTGCTAACAAATTAACAGCAAAAGAAATGTCGGGTCTAGTACAATTTGTAAGATACATTAAAGCTCCAATTGCACTGAGATATGGTACTTCTTGACCAAGAACCTCTTCATTTTCTTCACGAGGTCTAAAGGGATCGTTGTCAACGTTAAGTGATCGAACGACCATTGGAGTGCTTAATGGATTCGCTTTATCCATATTGAAACGTTTCAAAATCTTTTCTGTATAATTTGATTGATGGACAAGTATTCCATTATTCATATGCTCAATTTGTAAACCAAGACAATATTTGGTTTTACCAAGGTCTTTCATTTCAAATTCTTTCTTTAAAAGTACAGTTGTTTCATGGATTTCCTTATGTGTCCCGATAAGGTTCAAGTCATCAACATAGACGGCTATGATTACAAATCCGGATATTGTTTTCTTAATAAAAACACATGGGCAAATACTATTATTGGTATAACATTTACTTATTAAGTAATCACTTAAACGTTTATACCACATGCGTCCAGATTGATTCAACCCATACAAGGATCGTTGTAACTTAATTGAATACATTTCCTTGGGTTTTTCACTTAGTGCTTTTGGCATTTTAAATCCTTCAGAAACTTTCATGTAAATATCACTATCAAGTGATCCATACAAATAAGCTGTGACAACATCCATTAGACGCATTTCTAAATTTTTGGAAACCACCAGGCTGATTAGATATCTAAACGTTATTGCATCCATAACTGGGAATATGTTTCTTCATAATCAATTCCTGGTCTTTGAGAAAAACCTTGGGCTACAAGTCTAGCTTTATATCTTATAATTTCATCTTTCTCATTTCGTTTTCGTATAAAACCCCATTTATGACCAACAGGTTTCACATTTTCTGGTGTGAGGGCAATGCGTCCAAAAACATTACGTTTATTCAACGAATTTAATTCAGCTTGCATGGCTTCTTTCCATTTATCCCAGTCATGTCTATTCTGACATTCAATGACAGACTTTGGTTCAGGATCATCATTCATAATTTCACATGCAACGACATAAGAAAATATTTCATCAACAGTTCCTATTTCATCCCGGTTCCATAATATATTTGTTTGACCATAATTGATGGAAATCTCATTGTTAACATCATTCATTTCCTCTTGTGGAGGAGTTTCAATATTTTGTGTTTCTTCAGAAATACTTTCCTTATGATCATTCGCATTTTCTGCATTCTTTCTTTTTCTAGGATTTTTATCCTTGGAACCAATTGGTCTTCCACGCTTTAAGCGTGCTCTAGACTCTTGAGTGACTTTATCACCAGATTTTTCATTTGATATTTCAATTCGGGCTGGAGCATTAACAGCCGGTATATGTGATTTTGTCACTCTTTTGGTGTCAGTAAATGCATCAGGCAATTTATTTGCAATTTCCTGCAAGTGCATTATTTTTTGAACTTCTTTTTCACATTGGTTAGTTCGAGGATCAAGATATAATAGTGATGGCTCACACCATGATACATCTTTTTCTTTGTTTTTCTTTTCTTCTCCCAATGTTGGAAAGTTTGCCTCATCGAAGTGGCAATCTGCAAAACGTACTGTAAAAACATCACATGTTAAAGGTTCAAGATATCTTATGATTGAACTTGTTTCATACCCAACATATATTCCCAACCTCCTTTGAGGTCCCATTTTTGTACGCTGTGGTGGAGCAATAGGAACATATACAACACAACCAAAAACTCTAAGGTGGGAGATGTTTGGCTCTTGGCCAAAAGCAAGTTGTAAAGGAAAGTATTTATGATATGCACTTGGTCTTATACGAATTAATGATGCAGCATGTAAAATAGCATGACCCCATATAGAAACAGGAAGTTTTGTTCTCATTATTAATGGTCTAGCAATTAACTGAAGACGTTTAATCAAAGATTCAGCTAAACCATTTTGTGTGTGTACATGAGCAACTGGGTGTTCAACAACAATTCCTACAGACATACAATAATCATTAAATGCCTGAGACGTAAATTCACCAGCATTATCCAATCTTACTCTTTTTATAGTATGATCAGGAAAATGTGCTCTTAGTTTAATGATTTGTGCAAGAAATTTTGCAAATGCAACATTACGTGTTGATAATAGACAAACATGAGACCATCTACTTGATGCATCTATTAAGACCATAAAGTATCTAAATGGTCCACATGGTAGATGAATCGGTCCACAAATATCTCCCTGGATTCTTTCAAGAAACGCAGGGGTTTCTGTTTCAATTTTAATAGGTGAAGGTCTTATAATCAACTTACCAAGGGAGCATGATACACATCGAGTTGTTTTACCTATATGAGGGATCTTATGATCTTTCAATGGATGCCCATGAGTGTTTTCAATTATTCTCCTCATCATTGTTGAGCCTGGATGTCCTAACCTGTCATGCCATAAGCTAAATATACTAGGATCGTGACTATTTACTTTGACTACCATGTGTGACTCTGCCATGTTTATATGTGTGTAGTGTAGACCACATTGTAGTAATGGTAGTTCTTCCAATACATGACTTTTATTAGTAATGTGTAATATTTTCTCATTATGTGCAGTCACACTTTGAGTGTCATATCCATTATGATATATGTCCTTAAAACTTAATAAATTTCTCTTTGATTTAGGAGAAAATAAAGCATTATCTACCAAAACGTGTGTACCATTAGGTAGTATAAAATTAGCTTTTCCTACACCTTCTATCAAGTCCGCTGGACCCGATATGGTGTTTATGCTTGCCTTTGTTGATTTTAGTTCAGAAAAATATTTCTTAGACTTAAGGATAGTGTGCGTGGAACCACTATCTAGAATACACAGATCTCCAACCATCGATTGTTGTTTTGCTCCAGTAGAGTTCATATCAAACTTGAAAAATGGAAAAACATAAGTTATTATACAGATTATTAGAAATTCATTACATGAAAACAAGGGAAATCCTAGTTTAACGAAATGCATAGACGAATTACAAAGATGAAAACATAAACATAATTATGATTTAGACATGAGTGATTAAGCTTCATATTACTCCATGTCATTCAAGAAATCGAAAGCATTTAGATCAGTGTTTTCAGATTGATCCACAAAGTTTACTTCTTTCTCCTTTTGCTTAAGTGAAGCTTGATATAGCTTGCAAAAGTGAGAAGGTGTGCGACAAGTACTTTGCCAGTGACCCGTGCTACCACATCTATAACACACACTTTGATTGTTCTGAGAAGCACTTGCTTCAGCATCATGTTTGGTGGTCTGGTTTTGTGAATGGACTTTGTTAACTTGTGGGGCATGATAAGTATTGTTTCTTGGACCACGTCCATATCCACGTCCACGTCCATGACCATAACCACGACCACGACCATAAGGGTGACTTCGACCAAAGTTTTGGTTTCGGTTATTAGTATAGTTTTGAGTAAAACGACCTCGTCCACGGCCACGACCACGTCCCCTGGTGTTATTTCGAGGACCAACGTTTTCTGCAGCATTGATTTCAGGGAGTGCTGCTGATCCTGTGGGACGGGACTCGTGATTCCTCATTAAGAGCATATTGTGTTGCTCAGCAGTCAGAAGATACTCTTGCAAATCAGAATATGTTGAGAATTTTTGCAATCGCAAATTCTCTTGCAAAGTAACATTTGATGCATGGAATGTGGAGTAAGTTTTCTCCAACTTTTCTGCATCTGTCACAGGATCTCCACAAAATTCAAGTTGGGAACATATCCTGAACAACGCTGAGCTATAATCAGACACTTGTTTAAAATCTTGGAATCTTAATGATCTCCATTCTTCTCTGGCAAAGGGAAGTAAGACCCTTTTCTTATTATCAAATCTTTCTTTAAGAGACTTCCAGAAAATATATGGGTCTTCAATGTTTAAATATTCATTTTTTAAACTAGCATCAACGTGTTTACGAAGATTGAAAACTGCTTTCCATTTTTCTTGAGATGAACAATTATTATTTTCATTTAAGGCATCTAAGATACCCATTGATGCTAAATATGCTCTCATATCAGTGATCCATGAGTTGTAATTTTTACCAGATGCTTCTAACGCATCAAATTCAATATTCGCAACGTTTGACATTTTATAACTATATATATTTAAAACAAGTTAAAAATCAGAATCCATATATATCAATATGCATTGCACAAAACAGAAGTGGGAGAACAATCATCCCATACGTGAACAAGAAAGGATAAAATACATCAGGCGTGAGACTAATTAAGATGCCAAGTACAATAACCATTACAATCATGAAAATTAAAAACGGGTGAATCATTCTTGATCTTGATTTTGAAGATGAGAGAAATTATTTTGTAGTATAAAGAAGTGTGGATGATGTGTTTATTTATAGTGTAAAAATATAGCCGTTGTATATTTTTATATAATTTTTTTTTTTTACCGTTTTATAACCGTTATATATATATATATATATATATATATATATATATATATATATATATATATATATATATATATATATATATATAAATTTTTTTTATAAAAGAATAATTAAAGAAATAAATTACATAGACATATTTGTAAAAATATTAGTGAATCTTAAATAAATTAGTAAATAAAAGAAAGAGAAAAAAAATATGCATAAGTATTAGTATACATAAAGGAAAGTTAGTATATATAAATAAATGTTAGTAACATAAATAAAGGTTAGATGCAATAAAATTAAATGTTAGTGTGCATAAGTAAAAGTTAGTAAGCATAAGTAAAAGTTAGAATACATAAATGTAAATATTAGCATAAGCATAAGTAAAAGTTAGAATACATAAATGTAAATGTTAGTTTTCATAAATTAAAAGGGTTAGTAAACATAAGAATAAAATTAGTACAATAATAAATGTAAGTATGTTAGTAGTCCCAAGATTAGTAGTACAAATGTCATCATAATGTCCTTGATTAAATGTGTTTGGTTTCATTCTTTTTTTTATTATTATATTATAACTTATTGTTATAAGAAATATTTACCTTAAGTAATTAACTTAATTAAGTAAATGTACCTTGTGATTGAGTTGATCTTCCTTGATTAAGAACTTTCGTGCTGATAACGTGTTATAATTTTACTACAATTAAGGCCCTATTAGCAATTGATCAAAGAACTTGAAGATTATAATAGTAAGAAACAAGTAAGAAGATGGAGAGAATTATAATCACTTATGCAAGTGTACTATTAGGTGCACTTTGCTTCTTTACATGATGGGGTATTTATACTACAAAATTTACTATTGATTTACCATGCTACATTAATTAGTAGACAAGAACATTTATGATAGATTTGGAAATATTGAAAATGGTTTACCCTAAGGTTGAATTGTGTTCATGCTAGGGTTGAAAATGTGTCCATCCACATATATAGATTTTATAACAATAACAACATTTTTAGAAAAATAAAAGGAATCAGTTTTCTTAATATAAATAAATAAATGAATAATTTGCACACGGTATTAGGTAATTTGAGAATATTTTATGGCATTTATAATGTTTATGCAATGTACCAACTACCAAAATACTGATTTGTACTTATGTAGTTTTATGAGTTAACGTAATAACATTATATGGTAATTACCAAATTGGCAAGAAAAAAAAAACTTGGATGGAATTTTTGTCAAGGAAAAATTACTTTAATTTCGAGACATGCAATTTTATTTTATTTATATTAAGAAAAATGATTTCTTTTATATTTATGAAAAAATGTAAAATGCTATAATAAAGTTTTAAAGTAGCAATTTTTTTAGATGCGCAATTATATAAAAACTACCCAAGTACAAGATGCCCATGGCCCATGGGGCTAAAAACACATAAGCAATTTTATGTGCAATTTTTTTTCGATATTTCATCCTATCACAATTTCATTTTTGACATACTTTAGTTCGTTTCTCTCATAAATAAGAATACGAATCTACTAACAATTAATTACATATAATAAATATACATATATTATATCGGTCCAAAATTAGTGAAAATTCATTTTGGACACACAATTTTCCAGATGTAAAGATGTGACTAAAATTATAAATCAATAAAGAACTTATGTATGTGTATATTTCACTATTCATGCTATAATGAGCTTCTCTGGATGGCCAAATTTTGTCCGTTATGTACGTAAATTAATCGACGTAAAATTAACCGTTGTTGTCGTGACTATTACCGTATCTTCCCTTGACCGTCTGGTAAATATTTACCCAGAAAGAAATCAGACGCGTAACCTCTAGTCGTAACCCTACCATTAGAAAATTACAGGGTGATTTATGTGTGCGTATATACACCATAATTGACCAAAAATAAGTAGGAAATCAAGGGGGGCGCCATATGGCACATTATGCATACCCCCAACTCTTCAAGCACTCCAAACGGCCTTTAAGAGTATGCAGACAGATTTCTACCAAAATGAATATAGAAAAACAAACAAAATGAATAAATATCATTTCGTATTAATTTACATAATTGCGACAATCGAATTAATCGCAATCGAAATATCGAGAAAGGATATACACTAAAGGAATTAATGTGAATTTTCTTTCCTATACATAACAATATATTTGACACAAATCAACCAAAATGTGTATCGGTATATGTATATGTGTATTGATGTATGATTTAATCCGTTGGCTCATCTTCTTCGGGTTTTTCATCAGCCTCCGGTGGTGGTGATTCGGGTTTGCTTTCATTGGCGATCTTCATCATGTTGTGATGGTGGTTGTTCTTGCGGGTGGTTTATTTTTTTTTATTGGCGGCCTCGAGAACATGAGAGTAAGTTCCCTTTTCCATAAAGAGTTGAGCAAAATGGTGCCTACAATATAGGATACCATCAAGGGCAGCACATGATGAGATGAGCACATTTGAAGCATGACTTGTGGTATGGTTCTCCTTCCATTGTCACCTATAATCACAACACCATTAATTTATGCTTTAACATCATGTACCTTGCATTTAAATTATGCAATGTACGCTTTATCGATCATGGATCGAGGTTATATATATCATTTAAAGAAGGTTTTTGGGTTTTGATGCCACGTGGCTTCCCTCAAGCTTAAAATTAGCTTCCATGTGGGTTTTACCTGATCTTTACACGTATCAGGTTTTCTTCAACATCCCACCCCACATCATCTCACTCTCATTTTCTCATCCATGTTCTCAAATTGAAAATTGGGCTGTCACCGATTTCCTCCATCTGTACATTCATATCGGCACCGCCTCTATCTGCTATGTAAATAAAAGAGACAACAATAAAAAGCACGCTCTTCATCTTTCCATGTTCTTATTTTCATGTTCTTCTTTTTTATTCTTCAAATTAGGGCTTCAATTAATGGTGAGTACATAAGAAAATCAGTTTTATTTTTCTAATTTCACTTTTATATATACGTTCTCTACTCTATTTGTAATCATCTACCACTCTTTGCAACTGTTTGTAGGGTTTGTAATTTGCTAATTTGAATGTAACAATTTTACATTCTTATAACCATTCGTTTTGCTGTTAAATCAGGAAATGATCGTTTTTGTTTAATTTGTGGGTTCCGTTGATACTGATGAGAGGTGTAGGTCGGTGTTATGGATAATTTTAGAGAATTAGACCAGATTGTTAATGAATTCTTGAGTTAATTAGGAAATTGACATCAAGTTTCTGGAATCTGATGGTTTCTGACAGTTTACGAAATTTCAGGTAATTAGGTCTTCGCTGTGATGAAAGTAAGAATTAGTGGAATTTGAAATAAATTAATCGATAACCAGTTCACTTAATTTAGGATAGTGAAACCATGTCACAAAATTAGATATTCTTAATGTAAATAACTCATTTTAGTAGGTAACTGAAGAATTGATTTACATAGTAAAATTATAGTAAAATTATAGGGACGATTAAGCTTAATGAAAGTTCCAAAAGTTTTGCAAAATGCAATTTTTATTTTATTATTATCTTGTTTTGATAATGTAGCCAGGTCGAGGTTGTTCGTGCAACACTTGATTCTTGAACAAGATGCAAAACCACGCAGAAGGAGAATAATGGATATAAAAATCAAAGAAATAAGGAATTAATTGATTAGGGCTAAAGGTTACTTAAGTTTTGCAATTCCAGCTTTTTTTTTTTTTTTTTTTTTTTTTTTTAACGGCAAATCTAATCTACTCCTAAATAACCACCTATGTCCACTATGGGACTCGAACCCTCAACCACTAGGTTGGAGGGCAAACACCTTACCGCTAGGCCATTGGCCCTTTGGTTGCAATTCCAGCTAATAATGCTTATTTAATAAAGGAATTACGGGTATAAGATTATAAACTAGCTATAATGGAATCGAGACAACTGTCAAAAGTCACAAAAATCGTATGATAATGATTACATATAGGCCAGGCTCATCTAAGAGATCTGAGAGTATAAGGGTTTCTTTGGGGTGGGTTTCGAGTTGTTCGGGTCGGGTTGTTTGGGTTTGAGATGGTTCTCGGCGAATTTTGAGAACCAATTTGAATTTAAATTTGAAACCCAACTCGAACCTGAAGTTTTGATCTAGGTTCGAATTCTGGCTAAATTGAATTACTAAGATTTAGTTAAAAAAATTTAGAAAATTTAGGAGCAAAATCAAATTCGAATGACGGCTTGAATTCAAATGATTTTTTTTACTATCTAAAATTAAATGACAAATTAAAAATTAAAAATTAAAAATTACAATTGTCTTAAAATGTGAATCACAGTTGATCTTATTATTAGAAAGTACTGTTATATTCAACAATGAACAAACAATTACGGAGTATTTGAATTTTGGGTCGATTTGTATAAAAAAAATTAGCAACTCTGAAAGCTGATTTGTAGAATGACTTGAAAATTCAATTTGAGAGCAAATCCGGTTCAAAATCCGAATAACAGAATTGGTTTTAAATATTTGAGTTTTATTTGGTCCAAATTTTGGTTTCTTCGAGTTGCATTCAAAGAGTGAACACCCAATCCCGGTTTATGCTTTCGTGTTTGGGATGGATGATGCTTCTTCAATGCACTCGAAATCTGTAATTTCGGATGGAATGTTTTCGTTTACTCAAACTGAAGGTGTGATTCAAGATGCATTTGCACAATGTAGAGGTGGACTTTTGAGTGTTGTGGTCAAAGATGCTAACATGATTCTAGAGAGTGTAAGCCATAATGTTGTTATTGGATCTTTAAAAGCGGGTAGCTACAAGAATCATGTTATGGCGAATGGGAAATTTGGTTGTGTCAATGCCGGAGATTTATATGATGATGGAGAGGGATTTTAGTGTAGATGTTGACTTTTCACAATACTTGTTTGTTGAAGGTGAAATGCCATTACACTGAATCGTTGACTTGGTCAACTTAGCAAGTGTAGATGTTGTGATAAAAGACCAGAAACCCCTGGGAATTAGGTAGTTTCTATTAAAGTGGACAGACAAAAGAACATTGGCAGAAAGCATGGTACAAGCAAGAACTGCAGCAGAAGCCATTTGTACACTCGAGAACTGCAGCGGATTTTAGCCTTAACGGTCTCTGCTAAGTCAGGTGACACTGGATGCCGAGTTGAAATAAATGCAAGAGGGGAATTGGAAACATGTCACAACTTGTGGTGATTCAGCCGATGTTCGAGCCTGGTCCAATCCTACGTCAATGGCCGACTCGGTCCCAAAAGGTACAAATTCTATATCTAAGCCATCATTTTTATCGATTGTTCTGTGGATTTAATGTATTTGCAGATAACTGGAAATTGTTAAATAAGGAGGATTAGAGCAGCACATCTAGCTTTAGATCCAAATTCAACTCTATACATAATAGAATCAGATTTACGAAATAGGGCATATAAGTTTCATAAATGAACAAGTTTAATATTAAACATTATCATATGCTTAGTTTCTAATAACCAGAAGATATAAATGATAGCAGACTAATGTAAAATGTTTTGATGCAAGTGATGGCCCGCCATGTGCAGGATAAGTTTGCATACACACAATAGCTACACGAGCTACCTCAATCATAGCATTGTATTTTGAAATTTTTATGATTATCATGTTGTTCATATGTTCGCCTTTTACTCTAAGATGACCATTTGAGTCTAAATTGTTTGAATATAGGTTACTTATCCACATTTTGTGAAAAGTTAAAATCATTACACGAACTTCTAATAATTATGTCGTTCTTACATTCGGTTTTTACTATACGCGTGGGCCGTGCTAGGCACGACCCTAAAAGTGTCACTAGTATATATATATATTTTTACCTAAGAGAGGTATATCATTACAACATAAATATAGTTACACAATTAAAGTGTGATGCCGGCCCGAGTATAAGTGACTATACCCTTTTGTTTTTTGAGGCCCAAGATCATGTGAGAAAATTTGTTGCACCAAAAATTGTATAACTTTTGCTACGAGTATCCGTTTAAGGTGTATAACCATCCAAATAGACTATGTCCTGGTTTACGGAACTTTCAGGCCAAAAAATGTTGTATTTTGAGAGTTATTTGCATTTTAAATTTTTATTTAATATTTTGACTTTATTTTTAGCCCGTTTGTTTTCTTGGCCCATTCTGAAACACTTCTTTTAGTTTAAATATCGATGAAAGTTGATTTTTTCCCCAAATTTTTTGTTCTTGAGTTGAACAGATATTTAAGATTAAATCCAAAACATTTTTTGAATTAACGTGGTTGTGAGTGGATTGTTCCGGCTATTCTAAAAATCAACGGGGCTCATTTGTGTTCTTATATCTTACTCTCCATTAAAGTATCACTATATATGAGTTTTTAGTGACACTATATTCATGTGTAAGATCTAAGATGTTATAACTTTTGAGTTTAAGTGAAAATGAGTTTTTAGTGACACTGTATTTACCTCCTCACAGTTCTTATGAGTATCTAAACATGTGGACACTTTTGGGACAAGTTTTTTTACTTGATACTATTTCGGATTTTAGTGATAACTTTATGAGTATCTAAACATGTGGACACTTTTGGGACAAGTTTTTTTACTTGATACTATTTCGGATTTTAGTGATAACTTTTATGTGTCACAAAAGATAATTTTCCTGTAGTATATATCTTGTAGAGTTAATATGTACTATGTAGAATTAGTAAAATCGAAGCACGAACCTTTTCGAGAGGATAAACAGTTTTGTCACAAGCTCTACATTTGTCTTGAGTTCCACAAAACACAGACGATAATCTGTTTGGTACCTTTTGCTTTACAAAAAAAAATATATATATATATTTAATTAATTTTAAAAAATAAAAAATAAAAATAAAATTTTAGACAGAATAGAGTAGATGAGCATACCGAAGTGTCTCTTTCTGGTTTTGCTGCAAAAATGTATTAAGAGGTTAATTAATTGTTTAGACCCAAATCTCATTTTACATGTCAGCCAAACCTCTCTTTACCACCTCTATAATGTAGTTTTAATTTGTTCAATAAAGCAATAATTGTTTTTCCTTATAAATTAATATTAATAAACAAAACAACTTACATGTTTGAAAATTCTTGCTAAAATTCCCCGATTCCTTGAAAAGTTGCTCAAAATGAGTTCTGCAATAGAGGACTCCATCCATAGAGGAGTAGTTGCTCATCTGCCCAACGAATTTAAAAGGAAAATCAAAAGGAAAATAATTTAAAAAATTCAGAAAAATAATAATAAGGGTATGTTAGTCCATTTGTTTGGAAAATAACGAAATAAATGAAAAAGAAGGACCACATGGACACAAAAAAACCTGAGAAAAAAATGTAGAATCCAAAATAGACAATTTATGTAATTTACTCAAATACTTATTATAGCTTATAATTTTTTTTCTGTAATCATTTTCAAATTCCATGTTAATTTCTCCATGGTTTTACGCATTTAAGTTATAATTCCAACATTCAAATAAACGAAATAAATTAAGCAAATTGCATTCTGAAACAAAAACGAGACGTTCATACGACAATGAAAGAACGAGACTAAAGACATGTACCACGAGGGGTCCTTTGCAATGGACACATCTGAAACATGATTTATGATAAATGACTCCATCCGCGGTCAATAAATCAACAAAATAAACAGTTTTATCACATGCTTTGCATTTGTCTAAAATTCCCGTGAATGACATCTTTGCTTTCGATTTTGTTCTTTGGTTTGCTTTCGAAACAATGGAATAAACTTAACAAAAGGAAAGAAACCCAACAAAAGTGGGTTGCCAAACAATTAAAGATCCATGTCAAATAACTCAAGTTTTTCTCTTTCCTTTTAATAGACAAAAATTAATATAAATCACACATATTTGTTTTCTTTTTATTATTTGCAATGGCTTAGAGGTTCAATTGTGGATGAATTGATTTAAGTACTAACACGTGATTGGAGAGCTCTATTACCTTTGAGAAAAATACGGATAATTTGGAGGAGGCAAATTAATTAACTTACACTTTTATTACAATTTTCAAGTTTATTACAATTTTCTTATGGAGGAGGCAAATTAATTAACTTATACTTTTATATTAAAATTGCATTTTTTTTTCTTCTGAACTGAGTTTTTTTATAACTCCAACCGGCCCACATCAGACTCGAATGGTAGTGCAACTAACCTATACAAAATCATTAATGGATTTTTTTTGCAATAAATCAGGTTTCTACTTAGGTCAGTCGAGAATTGAACCCAAGATACTTTCAAATACCTTCACATAGGATATGCTTAAGTTTAAATATTTAGAATTCACTAAATACATTTACTCGCACTCTTAACGCAGATATAAATAGCATCATGTTACGGTTGAATAGATATTGGATAAATAAGTATATAATTAAGTGTATCATATGTTATTATATAATGTTAGTCGATTAAAAGAGAGTGCATTTACCCTCAAACGTATCATTTTCGGGCAAAAAACTTATTCACACACATCTACTATTTAACAATCACTAGTACAAAACAACTTCTTGACACAATATAAGATCAGATATAGTTTTCCCATGCCTATCGATTCTTCTAGAACAATTAACCCCACCATCTAGAATGTTCCGGACAACAATGTTTAATGAATGTATACCTCGCACTTCATAAACCTCCACACGAACATGTTCATCAACCCATTTTGCTCGTGTTTCAATATCATTCGCGTTTGGAAAAGATGATTGGTTTAGAAGAGGTGAAATGACGGTTTTGACCCAATTTGGTGTTATGATGGTTTTGAGACGGGTGATATCGGGTGGGAAATGTGGGATGATTGAGAAATTGATGTCGTTACCTTTGTCACCAGCTCTACTATGGGCTATGTTATACAGACGGGCTTTTTGGCCCGATGGAGCAGGAGAGAGTTCAATATCAGGAGGTGAAAATTCTTTTAAATGATTAGATGTTGTTTTTGTGGGGACTATGTTTTTCTGATTGTTTGTGTTTGTTGGTTGGTTTTGTTTTGCTGACATTTTCCAGTAAATATGTTCACGCCCGACCTGAATATTAAAAAAATACTTAATTTTTTTAAAGGGTAAAAATAAAAATGAATTGAACGCGTTGAAAGTCTTCAGTTTTAATGCATGAAATCTTGAAACTGATTTTATTAAAAAATCTAAAATATTCTTTGAATAATATATTATTTGTAAGAACAACTGACATAATAATTATTTATTATTTATAGTATTATTTAAAAAAAGAATTTGTAAAATAAGTGTTTTGGAAAGGGACCATACCAATCCTTTCTCAAGCAAGATCTCTTTCTTGTGTCCTGTGCTGCATTTTATAATAGAAGAGATGGCAATTTAGACCCATTACTTATGAGCGGGTAGATTTGGGTTGTATTTTATCTCAAATGGGTCAAATAATTTTTTTTAGCTAAAAAGGGGATGGGTCAAACGGGTTAAATGTTGATTGAAGTCTATTTTTTTAGCATACAACCTCCTAAATTATTTTTATTCAAAGATTTAGATTATCATTCTAATAATATTCTTTTTATAATCAAAATTAACACAATAGTTATTTAAAAATGTGTTTGAAGGTCCACCCAACCCGACTGGTGTAAAAAAAAAATCACATCTCTCAAGCTGAGCCTGTTTTGACCCATGAATTTGTGGGTCATAAATTAATATAAATATGTGAATAAGGTCCCCTTATTCAAGAAGATTATAGTTAACAAACAAAGATTGATGCGGGTCAAACCTGATACCACCACCACCAGCTGGCCCATTAGTGTACAAAGCTGTGAACTCTTTAGTGAATCCAATTGCATGTTTCTCTTGCTCAAATAATCCATCCATTCTCAACCGAATATCTTCACATCCAATTGGTGTACAAGTGATATTCTCAATGCTAATTGCCTTGAGGCTGTCTAATCCAATAATATAAGATATTATATGGATACTTGTACCAGGATGTACTTCTTCCATCCATGACCTCACCTACCAAAATAACATTTCCAAAACTTTTAAATCAAAACGGGACAATTTGGGTTGTATTTGTTTAGTAACGGGTCAAACAGGTAAAATATATATCTAAAAAAAAGTAGATCAAAATGGAAACATGTTCGTCGAACTTGTATCAAATGCTTAATTGTTTACACTGTCCTAAGTCGTTTCATTAAAAAAAAAAAATTATTTTCATAATATAGTTTCCTAATCATATCTAATACAATAATTATTTACAAACAAGTGAAAGTGGGTCGGCCCAACCCGTTACCCGACCCGCCTATTAAGCTATCTATAATACTCATCAATATCATTACCAAAAATTCAGCAGCTTTAGCGCGTTCGACACATTTATATCCTCCATAGGATATCTCTCCCCATCCTTTCCACCCAGCATCCTGAAATTTAATTTGATAAACAGATTCTATTTAAAATAAAATAATATATCTTCATTATTAGCTCATTAATGATTAAGAATCCCATAAACTAGGTTATAATGTTATTTAAAGAGTGTTAAGAGGTTAACTACATATATTGCATTTGAGGTTAACTACTAATTAGAAAATACATTTTTTAATAAAATCAATAAATACCTTTGAAGCTAGAGCTAAAAGATTATCTGGTACAGATGCTGCAGCTGGTTTAGCTCCAGTACAGACAACTTTATTGGCTGATAATGATTGAAATGAAACATCTTGGAAATCTATCACCTGCTTCCAGAAGGTCCTTATTAGTTTTTTAATTATTATTATTATTAGTTTTTTAATTCACTAGTTAATTTATAAGGAATTGGATGTAGAGAAACAACTCACGACATCTGGAGTAATATAAGCACTCGGATCTCCAACCTCGTAAAGAAGCTGTTGAGCACAAGTACTAAAGTTTAACATCCCACCACTGTTATCTGCTTTTGCTACAGACACTTTCCCATCACAACTAATTTCAGCAAATGGAAGAGAAACTTCTAGAAGATTTTCAAAAGGGATGTCTCTATTTGTGTCTCCTGAAAATCACAACCTTCAAGAATTGTGAAAGGAGATATATTTGACTTTTTGAGGTCAAGAACATGATATCTTTCAACTTTTCACTCGATACATTATTTTGGAGCATTCAACAACTATAGCAGATATTTATAGCAGAGATTACAAACAGAACCAAAATCATATTGTTTCTAGATGATAAAGGACAATAGGTTTGACCTCAAAAGTCAAAGTGTATACCTGGATGCATAAAATATCCTCCAGTAAGTTGACAGCCACATTCTAGCAGGTGTCCAGCCAAAGAGCCCTGTGCTAACAGCAGGAATTCATCCCAGTTCCAACCTAGTTCATAAACCTTCAAAATACAAACAAACATCGATAATCACTTTTAATTGAAACTGTATCGTATTAAAAAGAAACAGATTATTATTATATTATATACCATTGGAGCTAGAAATAAGGCGGCATCAGCAACACGAGAAGTGATGACAACATTGGGACTGTACTTCTCAAGACACTCCACAATAGGAGCCGCCCCTAGATACATGCTTATACCCTGTTTCAAAAAAGGATTGTTAATAACTGTTTTAGTAAAGCAATTTTCGACCCGATTGACCTGTTATCTTGTTAGTTACATCTTTGGATAAACCCATTTGAGCTGAAACATAACCAAAAATCGACCCATTTGCATATAAATGGGTCGAAATTGTCACCTCTACCTGAAAATGTGTAATGTGTGATATATAATACAAAAAAGTACATCAAGAGTACCGGAATCTTACACCGTTCACATTTTTCAGGTGAGGATCCAGACCTGAATATGTACAGAAATCAAAATATATGGTCAACTATAAGGTAACTAAATAAGAGCTAAAAATTCCACAAATGTAGTTATGAGAATGACATAAAAGTATAAAACCTGCTTTTGCAATATCAAACTGGTGAGCCACACCCACTGTGATCCTAATACCCAGTCTGCTTGCAATTTCCAGAACCTTCTCTTGAGCAGCCAATGCATTTGCTTCAAAAAAATTAAAATTTAAAAATCATTTAAACAAGCCGACAAATTTTATTAAGTCAAACTGATGAGGATTAGCATGCAAAAGTTCTTAAGAATATAAAAGAATATGATTATTACTTACTTGCACCCATGTTGGTAATTATGCAGACTCCTCTTTCAATTGCCAAAGGAAGGAGCAACTCCATCCATTCTGAAACTGCATAATAATACACCAGTAATACAAAATGGTCAACGGTCAATGGTCAATGGTCAACAGTAATACATAATTTATTTGAGTTTATGAAAACGTACTACGAGGGTCATAACCATAACCGCCTGATTTGACTGCTTGGTAACGATCAGCAAGTGTGCGTTCCGCTAAACATTCAAGTACAAGGTAGTTGAGATCTTTGACTTTTTGAAGCAATTTAAGAGCTGCCAATGGTCTATCACCACCAAAACCAGCACCACAACCAACAACAACTTTCTCCCTTCTCTTCTTAGGGCTTACTCTCTGCAGTTCAATACAATTTATATAAGATCTTTTGTTGTTTAACAGAGCTTATTCCAACATATCATAATTAAGATGATCTTTTACCTAAAACACCAACAAAAAAGTAGAATAACAAGCAAATGATTTGTTAAAGTATACTAACCAGCTTGATTACACAGTTATGAGTCTCGGGCTCACCAATAGCAATGTATTCCTCTGACACCTGCAATCCCCAGGTGATTTTGTATTACTTAAATGAAGGTAACAAAAAGCTTTTGCTGCTTAAATTGATTACTATATTGTTAAGTAACTAGATAATTATATGATGAAGTATAATCGCTTTTAGAACACACATACAAACACCCTCTTAGTAACATAATTTTACATAGAAGTGCCAATTATGTAGCAACTGTTTCCAAACATAAGTGCTCTTACTCGATCACAATTTGTTCAATTCCGCAAACACGCAGAAGGACTTCGAGAGAGATTCTTAAAACCTAAAAAGTTCTAATTCACCTAAATTGGCACGCATATATAAACAATCATATGATCAACACACAAACACCTTCAGCTATCCCGAGATTCGGCCTAATTATTTCAAATTCATTCAGGATTAAATAAAAAAATACAAAAATTGGAATCCATTTCTGACAAGTATAATTACTGGTTAACGCACAAACTTAAGATACGGAGGGATTCGAGCAGAAGGAAACTGATTAAACTCAAAATTAAGGTAATCGTTGAGAAAATTTACTGGATTATAGTCTTCACCCATGGATTTCGCTTGTAAATGCAGTGATAGTTTGTTTTTTACTTCATGGTCTCATACCGATGATCAAAGCTGGATGAAGATTATGATCAAACACTCTTAACAATAAATTATAAACTACATGAAAGCCCCCCAAACTAATTGCTACCTACTGATTTCAGTCCCTACTAAGTTATATTCATGCAAACTGCAACATTTCAACTTTTTTTCTTTTAACCAACTTGAAATCGTCGGTAAGTTAGAAACAAACTTCGAATATATTACCGGTTTAGGGCATGTTTGGATGTGCTTTTCAAAAAATGTTTATTAGCTTATTGACTTTTCAAAAAGCTGTTTTGAAAAGTAAGGGGTACTTACTTCTTGAGAATTCCTTTTTGATGTGCTTTCTCAAATAACTTATTAACTTATTGACTTCTTGAGAAGACAATAAGTTAATAAGTTACTTTTTAAAAGTTTCCCAAACACCCTCTTAAACAACCAAGTTTCATTTTGATACCTATTACAACAACCAGTATATTTTATTTGATAGATGGGACCAACAAACAAAAACATGTCAAGTTGTAACATGTTATTTTCTTATTTATTTGTCAAAAGTTATAACATGACCTCCTATTTATCATTTTGATGTATATGTATATATCACGTGCCAATGATGGCCAGCCTAGCTGGTCTGAGGCACTGGTTATACACATGTGGGCTGCAGGTCGTGAGTTCGAACCCCTTTGGGAGCGTTGCATTAGCGTAATTTAACTCATACCTCACACGGGCACATATGAGGAATTTTCCTTGGAAATCCCTCTGTGGGCTGGGTTTGCCCGCTTATGCGGAGCTCGAACTCGGGGTGCTCGCTGAAAAATTGCGAGTAGGCTTCCGTTATTTCATTTGCCGTTTCCAAAAAAAATGTATATATCACGTGACGATGACACATTGTCTAATAGTTATTTAAAATTTAAATCTATATAAAAAAATTCTTTTATGTATATGAAAAGAGTGTCACAACATTATTTCTTCAAACATTTGACGTGTAACATGTTATGTGAACTAATGATAATCGTGTTTGGAGATAACCCATTTAACAAGTAAATTTAGGTTGAATGCTATAGTTGGTAATAAAGTGTATTTTTACTATATACATATGTATATATCGTTAAATTAATAAATAATGAGATCTACAGAATTACACATCAACTTTAAGGAAATGACTAACTCACTCTGGTTGTTTATTTTACTGTTGAAATAATTATGTATCATTAAGTTCAATAAACTAATCAAATGTCAAATAAATGTTTCCAAAGTTGACGATAATCCTTAAATTTTAAAGTCCAAGATAATCAACTCAAAGTAATATCCATATTATTGATGAATCGTCACCCACCCGTAGTGAGAAGTATTAGTGCACAAGGGTCACCAATATAAATATGAGCAGGATACCTCAAACTTGCTTGTTCAGGAATAGACTAGTACACTGGTTCAAAGTATCATCAGGGCTCGTAACTGAAAGAATTTAAAAAAACGTTTTAGTGAACATTGTATCTTGTTTTTTGAGCAATTTTAATAAGACAGAAAATGTATGGTTTTAGTAATGTTGAATTGAGCTAACCTGTGTGACCAACAGTTCGTTCAGATTCATAAATCTCATGAGATTAAAAAAGTCAATTAAGTTTCAGGCAGCAAATTGTCAGAAGTCAATCAGGAAGATAGATACCTTGTAAGTCTTGTCTCCAAAGAAGTGAATCTCTTCAAATTCATCCAAATACTTCAAGCAATAAGTTTTGTCCCAAGGAAGGCCTATTAAATTTAAAACCATTTTTGAAAGAGAATTAAAAAATTAAATAATTCATCATCTCATGTTTTTCATTTACTCACATCAAAGCTAATTTGGCCACCGATGGAAAAGGTAAGGTTAAGATGGGCAAACTTTTCTCTAAGGAGTTGCACCATTTTTGAGCGTACATTATGAATCTGAATTGGAAAAATAAATCAAAAAAATGTGAAAATATAGACTTTATGTTACGACTTACACAAAAAAATAAAAATAAAAAAAAAATAAATTGTACTTACCTTATCATATTTCTCAAACTCGTCTCTTTCTTCTTGACTGCAGTTTCTCCCAATTGGTGAAACATTAATCATCCCACTTCGAAACTCAATGAAAGTTCCCCTATAATTAAAAAGTTTTATTAAAATGCTAAAAAGATGTTTAATTTGTTGCAAATTCTCACCTTTTTATTGGGATATCTAAGTCAGCAAGGTAATGAAGGGTAAAATTGACAAATTCCTGCATCATTTATAATACTTGTTATATTGCATCAACATTAATTAACTTTCAAATTACAATAATCCAAACAACCCCCTAAATTACCTTAATATTTTCCTCTCCTAGATGTGTCTTCAAGCTCTGCACAGAGAAAACCATTATTAAAAAATTTCATAAAATGAAAAAATAAAATTCTGAATCTCTTTCTGGGAAATATTAATATGATGCTTCTCTAAGTTTTTTTTATAGTTACCTGTGTTCCAACTAGCTTTCCATCCTTATAAGCCACAAGCCCATTCTCAGCAAACACATAATCATAGTCATTTATAACTGCATAAACATTGAAGCGAGATTGTTAAATTATATATAAAATATTCTATTATATAAAAAGTCATCAAAGAAGCAAGAATTTTTCACAAAATAAAGAAGGAAAGGGGCAATTAATGATGATTTCCAGACTTTTATAAAAGCTGGCTTCAAATACTCGGTCCAAAACAATGATAAAGAATGTAAATTTTGAAGAATTACATCTAAAATTCCATATGTAAGATTTATCTGAGGTTCAACATTATTTTGTATTCACAGAGAAAATAATAGGAAAAAAAAAAAAAAAAGAGTGCACGCAGTTGACCTGTTGACCCTAGCTGTTCTGATATCTTAACAAGATCAGATCCTCCAACAATGCCGACAGTAACAACCTACAAGCAGGAAAAAACCAAGAGTCCAAGACACTTAATAATGTGAAAGAGCAAGAAAATAGTACACAAAAAAGGGCTCAAGAGCAAGGTTGTATATATCGGTCGGTGGTATCTAGTCAGTCGACCACCTTAAAGTGATTTATCAGTCTCGGCGGTGATTAATCAGTTTCTAGGCGGGTACCCTAAATTATAAAGGAATTTATTTCTAAAGAAATATATGTTAGCAATGTTGAGCGATTTTGACCGACGTTGACCAATTTGACAGATATTCTCGAGTAGAATTTGACCGACTTGACGGTTATTCACTGATTTTGACCGAAATTGACCAGGTCCGATTAATTTTACCAATTATGTAATTTATAGGTCGATCAGTCGCCGATAACCGCCTAGGCGGCAATAAATCGGCCGCCAAAACCGATTTCAGAATGTATAAAAATGATGTACCTTCCTCAAATCCTGCATGAATTTCAACATCTTTGGAGTAACCCCCTGCATTTATGAAGCCCAATCTGTAAATACATAATATATGCAAATATACACACGGCTTTTGCATAAGATGTATATTTAAACTAAAATATCATTAAACCTCATGAACCGAATGCTTTTTACCCTACAACTTCAAGTATAATTATGAATACAGAAATGAACGATGTTACCACAGATAAACACTTATATTTCTTACATAAAATGCTTTTGAGCATCAAAATTCAAATATATTAAACCATGTTTAGTAAAAAAGATCATAATGTTCAACTAGAGCTTCATAAACAACATCGTATTTAAGAAAAGAAGCTTATTGAACTCATTAAATTCACTGAAAATTGTGAGAGATATAACTGTGTACCTTCCTTGCAGCAGTAAGAGTGCCATCCACATCAAACAAAGCAATTAAACCAGGTCTTCTCAGATCCATCTTGTAAGTCTATCTGTAAAATGAAACAAAATACAACAATCGTGTTTTTAGATCAACTAACTATTAAATTCAATAAATACAGCTATACAAGCATAACCGATAAAACACGACTCTATGCAGTTAAATACAAAAATACAAAACCACCGAAAGCCATATGTCAGCATTAATGCTTATAGTACACGCACTATCTAAAAAAGAAGGCAATTTAACTAAATCTTCTATATTTATCTTTGGATCACCAAACAATCCGAGTTTCTGCATCTTATCTAAATCTATAATTTTTTACAATGAGATGGTGACAGAGTAATGGAGAGGTTAACAACTTTTGTAATCAATAGAAGTGTTCAAAATTGTTGGTATAAAATCATAGATTAAATCATTTAAACCCCCTCAGAAGAATAACTGTAATCAAAAGTTGTAATTTCACCTCTCCTCCACAGATTGTATAATGTGAAAATCAAATGTATCAGAAAGATGAAGAAAATCCTACAATCAAAACTTGTACTTGAACTTTCAAGTTCCATATTAATGCTAAATATCTCCCCAAATTCTTATGCCTACATTCCCATCATCTAACTTTCTGATGGCGAATATGTGGTGATTTAAACTTAGGGCTTAATATTTCCATTCACTATCCGAATCGGATACTAGCCGTGGTCTACCACTTAGGTATCATGTATATATCTATATCACAATCAAATTGATTGCGTTGGTGACTTACACTGTGTTCCATAAAATCTAATTAAAAGAAAAGAAGTGGGAAGAAAAGAAGAGAAAATATAGAAATTAGGGAAGAAATATTTTAAATTTTTTGTGTTCCTGAATTGGGAAGAAGAGAAAAGAAATTAAAAAGAACAATTAACAATTTACAAAGTTACCCCTAATATATAAATTAACAGTGATATTATATAATTAGACAAATAATATGATCCAAACATAACAATAATAAATATATAAATTCATCTATAACATGTAATATGACTTCAAAGAATTTTGTAGTAAAATATATGAATTATAATAGCAAAGCAGTACCTGCTTCGAGAATACAACTTGGATCTTATATCATACTAAATTGCAGTATGTAATATGACATCTTCGTGAATTTAATAGCAAGATATATGAATATTGAATTAAACTAATTGCAAAATGATACCTGCAAAGACTTCTTTGAAAATTAACGAGGAGAACGATGCTCATGAATAATTATATTACGTCAATATAACTAGGAGATAAATATTAGGTTAGGGATATTTTAGTGATTAAAATTAGTTAATTTTGTTCTCTCCAAATTTTCCCAACTTTGGGATGAAATTTTAGAGAGAAGATTTGTAAAAATCTTCTTCCCACTTCTCTTCTCTTCTCTCCATTGGAACACAACCTTCTTTTTATTTCTTTCAATTTCTTTTCTATTCCTTCCAAATATTGATTCTGGAACACAACATTAAAGCCCAAAGTTGAGAATGCTAACTTAAAATTTTGCAAATCTAGAAATATCTCCCTCAATTTTACTACCTCAAATTCAGTTTCAGTTTCGCCGGAAAAAATGTTGAGAATGCTAACACAACATTTATTCGTTATTGCAACTGCAATGGAAGTCGTGCGTATGTGGGGGCGATGGTGTTGAAACGAGTTTGGAGCCGGCAGATGATGGTGGCATGTGTGGGGCGATGGTGTTGAAGCTGTAGATGGAAGTTGTATGTGTGGTGGTGGAAGTAGTGCGAGGGTGGAGCCGGAGGTGATGGTGGTTCTGCACCTGAGTCGATTTAGGGTGTCGGCGGTGGAAGTCGTGCGACGGTGGAGCCGATAGGAATTGGACCTCGAAAACACCACCATTCGACTCGGAATGTCCAAAATAGGGGGCACACACTCAAATTCAGTTTCAGTGTCGCCGGAAAAAACCCTAATTTTGCCGGAATCCACCCTACGGCGGCGGAGGCGGTTGCCGGAGGAGCTGGGTCGCGAAATTTATGCAATTCCGCCGCCTACCGAAGCTCAGGCATGCGGCGATGGGGGGGCTTTTGATCGGAATCATGTGAGGAAGATGATGCAAGGGTTGATTGATGAAGAATCGTCCAATTCGGTGGTCAATTTTAGTGTGGATGTCGAAGTTACATCAAAACCGCCACAACCCGCTGCCGGAGAAGACGACCTAGCTCGCCGGAGAAGACGGCATCGACGGAGGAGACGACCCCGCCGACCGTCCATGGTACCCGTTCAAGGTTTTCACCTTTTTAGTGTGTGTTTTTAGTGTGTGTGTTTTGGAGAAGATTAAGAATGGTGAAAAAGACCAAAATGCCCTCACATGCCTTGCATTTTTTGTTAGTTAACGGCCAAATTTGGACGGAAGGATAGAAAAGTGAAATCCAAAAGTCTTTAAGGAAAAAAAAACCGAAAAAAAAAGTTTAAGGGCAGAAACCCCGAATCTGGAATACCTCAGGGACAATTTCTGTAATTTACCCAAATTTAAAAAAAAAAAAAGTTATTTACTTATCTCTTCTTTTCTTCCTTAAAAATTTCTTAGGAATACAAATTTCTTTTTATTTCTCTCCAAATATTTTCTCTTCTTTCATAATTTTAACTCGGGAACAGAGTGTAAGATCTCGATCCAATCCGTTTTAGTTCTTCTTTAATAAGTGATTTAAAAAATTGCTGATAAATTAGCTTAGGTCTAAAATAAAACCATACATACTAACTAGCTAAGTGACTTGTAAGAGTTGTTGGAGCAAAACACAGATCAACTTATTACTGATGCTGCAGTTAGTACTGACATACTTAGTACTGATGGGGCAGAATTGATTAATACTGATGAAGTTGATACTGATGATACTATAACTAAGTTACTACTGATCATGCAAAGATTGAAGATACTACTGATCATTGTAGTTACTACTGACGTTGATTATAGACTTACTACTGATCACCAAGTTTACTACTGATCTTCATATTTACTACTGGTGATTAGTTTTACTACTGACAACGCGTTTTTGGAAGATATCAAGTCCGAGATCTTCGTATAGATAGTTATAGAATGTAAATCAATGTATATTATTATTATTCAATGTAAATCAAGTCCTAGAATAACTAGGGTAAATAGTTTAGCTTCAAGGACTATTATAAATAGTTCCTTACGAATTGTAAACGTACGTGTGTATTGTTAACTCAATAATATACATTGAAGCTTTTTGTGAAACTGTGTTCTTAATATTCTTGCATATTGTTCATACAGTTCATTGTTCTTAATTATTGATATAGTGTTGATCCGCTGCAACTTCTATCATCAATTAGATCTAAGGTGTTTATTAACTTGTCTATAGTTAATCGATCCTGACAAGTGGTATCAGAGCGTATTGGTTCTAGATCTACTATTTGTTAAGAACAACAAAAAGTTTTAATCTTTAAAACACACACATTATTAATCATGACTGATAATAATGAAAGCACTCAGGCCAACAAAATCCCTATGCTCACTCCCAATAACTTTGGGATGTGGAAGAATCGTATTAAGCAATACATGCTTATTACAGATTATTCCATGTGGGAAGTCGTTTGTGAAGGAAACAAAACTGGTCAAGTTCAAGCAAGCAGCTCTGTAACTGAGGCAGACAAACTTAAATGTGAGAAGGAGAAGAAAGATAAAGGCATCGAACTCAAAACTCTAAGCACTCTCCTACTGGCCATTCCTAATGACTATCAACATCTCTTTGTTGAATATGATGATGCTAAGTTGCTTTGGGAAGCACTGGAGAAGAGATTCGTTGGGACAAAGAGTACAAAAAGAAACATGAAGTCTGTTCTCAAACAAGACTTTGAAAATTTCAAAGGAAAGCCCAATGAAACACTCACTCAAGTGTTTGACAGATTCAACAAACTAATTGGTGAACTCAACCAAGTTGGTGTAAAGATGGATCAAAAAGATGTCAACATGAAGTTCCTAAGGTCTCTTAGTGAAGAATGGGCCATGTACACAGTGGTGTATAGACAAAGAGATGCTCTAGAAGAAAAGGAGTTAGATGAACTCTATAATGATCTCAGAGTGTTTGAAACTGAGGTAAATCACAAAAACCCTTCTATTTCTTCTAACAATGCTGCATTTGTGTCTAGTACAGGTCAAGGGCAAGAAACCTCCACAGGAAAGGCTGCAGATTCTGAGGATACTGCAAGAGAATCCTTCTTCACTAGTCATGTGCATACTGCATTGATTAGTGATGACTTGGAACAATTGAATCCAGATGATCTTGAGGAGATGGATCTTAAATGGCAGATGGCTATGCTGAGCCTAAGGACCAAAAGATTCTTAAAAAGAACTGGTAGGACAAGCCTCAATTTCAACAAAGGAGACAAAGCAGGATTTGACAAGACTAAAGTCAAGTGTTACAACTGTAACAATCTTGGTCACTTTGCAAAAGAATGTCCTCAACCAGACAAAAGATCAAAATCAACTGCCCTTGTGTCACAACAAGGACAAGGCTATGACTGGAGCTTCCAAGCAGGAGAGCATACTCAAAATCAAGCTCTCATGGCCTTTACTGACAACAAAACTGAGGTAAAATCTAAACCTTGTACTCCTGAATGTGCTAAAATTATTAAAAATCTAGAAAAAGAAAACACTAAATTAAATGAAGATTTAGCAAAAGCAATCAGAAGAAATCATGAGTTTGATAGTGTAATTGCTGATCAAGAACATCAAATAAAGGTGTACAAGATGATTGATCAACGGATCAAGGAAGAATTGCTTCAAGCTGTGGATGAGAAAGAGTTCTATGAAACAAAAAATAAAGAACTAACAAGTAAATTAGAAGAATGTCAGCTTGAAATTGAACAAAATAAATTAACAATTAAAAAGTTTGAAAGAAGCACTAAAATTCTAGATGAATTAACTAATAATCAAACTACAGAAAAGGTTGTTCATGGGGTGGGATATCATGCTGTACCACCTCCACATAAATTCATTCCTCCACTTAAAAACAGTTCAGAAAGAATCATTAATGAATTAAAAACTGAAAATCAAACTGAATCTAATACTGAAACATCTGAATCAAATGATTCTTCTGATGATGAGCAATCAATTGAATTTACAATATCTCAAACTGAATCACCAAAATCAATTGATACAAGTTTTCACACAGCTCAAAGTCCAAATGATTCTCCAAAATATAATGCAGAAAATATACCCAAAATTCTAAAAAGAGGAAACCAAAGAAATAGAAACCAACTCTTAGAACAAAGAAAAACAATAAAGGCTCAAGAAAATAAATTAAAATGTGTTATTTGCAACAAAGTGAATCATTTAGCAAAGGATTGTCACTTCAATCCAATAAATTGCAAGGAGTTAAAGGAATTTAAAGTTTTTAAAGAAAATGCAAAAACTCAAAGGTTAAAAGATACTACTGGTCCTTCAGTAGTAAATAAAATTAAAAATCCAATTGTTGAAACTCCAAGATTTGGAAGAAGTGCACCAAGGTTTGTGCAAAACAGAAGAGTTGGAAGCCCAAAGAACAGCAATTACTTCAAGAATAATGGAAAATCTAATCAAAATAAACAATATTTTAAATTTTCCAACACCAGTAGAAACTCTAACAAATTTACTACTGGTGTTAACCCTAATTATAATGCTGTATGGTACCAGTACAAGAATACTACTGGTAAAAACCCTAATTTCAAAAATACTACTGCTCCCAAAACAACTTTCAAAAATACTACTGGTGGTAACTCTAAAAACACTACTGGTCATTCTAAACATGGTAAGTACCCAAATACTACTGGTCCATCAGTAGTAAAGTATTCAAAAGCTAAAAACAATAGGTATAAACCAAGATCAGTAGGAAATTCTCACACCAGTAATAACTCCAAAAGGACAGTAGTAAAACAAAATACCAGTAATAAACAAGTATGGGTACCAAAAGTCTTTAAAGTTAAATCCCCAAAAGCTTACTTCTCAAAGGATGAACCCAAGACATATAAAGCTTGGGTTCCCAAAATTAACTAATCTTTCACTCACTTGTGCAGAGCATTCAGATCCCAGAAGAAGGAAGAACATGGCATATTGACAGTGGATGCTCAAGGCACATGACTGGAAATCTGCAAATTCTTAAAGATTTCAAGTCATTTGATAGAGGATATGTGGCATTTGGTGAGAATCCCCAGGGAGGTAAGATTACAGGTAAAGGTACTGTTACTAATGGAAAAATTACCTTTGATGATGTATTTTATGTAGCTGAACTAAAATACAATCTTGTCAGTGTGTCTCAAGTTTGTGATAAAAAGAACAAGATTCTTTTCACAGATATTGAGTGCATCATTCTTTCTCCTGATTTTATTTTAGATGAAAAATATGTTGTTTTAAGAACTCCAAGGAGAAACAATGTGTATTGCCTGGATATAGGGGGAGAACTCATTTCTACAAATGAGGTCAACTGTTTTATATCCAAGGCAAACACCACTGAATCAGAACTATGGCATAGAAGGATGTGTCACACAAATTTCAAAAACATGAATAATTTAGTAAAAAGAAATCTGGTCATTGGACTACCTCAAAAACAATTCATGTGTGATCATCACTGTGTTGCATGCCTAAAAGGTAAACAACACAAGACTTCTCATAAGTCCAAAATTGTAAACTCTATTTCTGTTCCTTTACAACTCTTACATATGGACCTTTTTGGACCTACAAATGTAATGAGTATTGGAAAGAAACAATATTGTCTTGTTATTACTGATGACTTTTCCAGATATACATGGGTTTTCTTTCTCAGGACAAAGGATGAAACAAGTGAACTCATTAAGAACTTAATTGTCAAACTGGAGAACTCATCTGATCAAAAAGTTAAAGCCATAAGATGTGACAATGGCACAAAATTTAAAAATGCTAACTTAATTAACTTTTGTGATTTTAAAGGTATTGACAGGCAATACAGCTCACCTAGAACTCCTCAACAAAATGGTATAGCTGAAAGAAGAAATAGAACCATCATTGAAGCAGCAAGATCAATGCTTGCAGACTCAAAATTACCAATCACTTTTTGGGCAGAAGCTGTTAATACTGCTTGTTATGTTCAGAACAGAGTATTAATAGTGAAGCCACATTTTAAAACACCATATGAACTGTTTAATAAAAGAAAACCTTCTATAAGTTTCTTAAAATCATTTGGTTGTCCTTGTACTATTTTAATTACAAGAGAACAAATTGGTAAATTTGACTGCAAAGCTGATGATGGAATCTTTGTGGGATACTCTATTCAAAGCAAATCATACAGAGTATTCAACAAAAGACTAAGGATAATTGAAGAAAGCATCAATGTATCCTTTAATGAAAATGTACCTAATGAACAAGGAAATGGTCCAGATTGGCTATTTGACATAGACAATCTAACCAAATCCTTTAATTCTAATATGAATTTCAATGCAGGTAATTCAAACTGTCACAATCAAAAGGAAGGAACATCATCAGTTAATACTGGTCAAGAGGAAATGAGATACATTGTAGTTAATACTGCTCCAGTAGTTAATACTGATGTCAGTAATAACTCAAGTTCTGGAACCAGTAGTAACTTTGAGAATGAGGATAGTAGTAATTCAAATACTACTGATACCAGTAATAGTACTCAAAATACTACTGGTCTCAACAATAACCTAGATTCTCAAGATACTACTGATGCCAGTAACAACAACAATACTACTGATCTCAACGAAGACAATAGCAGTAGTAATTCTGACCTAGATGATGATGAACCAAACTTCAATGACAATAAAGGAACACAAGATGAACAACTGCCTGAGACAAATGAGTCCAATCTTGAAAATCAACTAGTAGTTGATAAAACTACAACTACAAGGACTCAGAAGAACCATCCTTTAGACCTTGTTCTAAGTGATGTTAACTCACCACTACAAACAAGAAGCAAAATAAACAAAAGTTTAACTGCAAATATGTGTAATATAAGTTTAATTGCTAATGAATGTATGTATGAATGCTTTCTGTCTCAGGATGAACCAAAGAAGATCCAACAAGCAATGAAGGACTCAAACTGGATTGAGGCAATGCAAGAAGAACTCCTTCAATTTAAATTACAAGCTGTTTGGACACTTGTACCTCTACCCAAAGGAAAAAGAGCCATTGGAACAAGATGGATATTCAGAAACAAGAAAGATGAAAGAGGTATAGTGATCAAGAATAAAGCCAGACTTGTAGCCCAAGGATACACTCAAGAAGAAGGAATAGACTATGATGAAGTATATGCTCCTGTTGCTAGAATTGAAGCTATAAGAATATTTCTAGCATATGCCTCATTCAAGAAATTCAAAGTCTATCAAATGGATGTTAAGAGTGCTTTCCTATATGGGAAAATTGAAGAAGAGGTCTATGTTTGCCAACCTCCAGGTTTTGAAGATCCAAAACATGGTGATTATGTGTTCAAATTAGATAAAGCTCTATATGGCCTACATCAGGCACCAAGAGCATGGTATGACACATTATCATCATACCTATTGAAGAACAACTTTAAAAGAGGAGCCATTGACAAAACTTTGTTCACAAAGAAAGTCAAAGATGATATACTACTGGTACAAATTTATGTAGATGATATCATCTTTGGCTCAACCAATGATTTATTATGCAAAGAATTTGAAGAACTGATGCAAATTAAATTCAAGATGAGCTCCATGGGTCCAATGAACTTCTTCCTTGGACTCCAAGTCAATCAAAGAACTGATGGTATTTTGATAAATCAATCAAAATATGTCAAAGACATCTTGGAAAAGTTTGACTTAAAAGACAGTAAAAGTGCTAGTACACCAATGGAAACACACAAACACCTACATCCTGATGTTGAGGGGGAGGATGTAGATGAACACTTATATAGATCAATGATAGGCTCTTTAATGTACTTAACTGCATCAAGACCTGACATTATGTATAGTGTTTGTGTGTGTGCAAGATATCAAGCAAGACCCAAAGAACTACACTTGCAGGCTGTTAAAAGAATATTCAGATACTTGAAAGGCAAACCATCACTTGGTCTATGGTATCCACATGATTCACCATTTGAACTCATAGCCTACACAGATAGTGATTATGGAGGTGAATGTCAAGATAGAAAGTCCACTACTGGTGGATGTCAATTCTTTGGATCAAGACTGGTGTCATGGCAATGTAAGAAGCAAACAAATGTATCAACATCAACTGCTGAAGCAGAATATGTAGCTGCATCTGCTTGCTGTGCTCAAGTACTATGGATTCAAAATCAACTTCTAGACTTTGGTATCTATCCTTAAAACTCCTATTTTTATTGATAATCAAAGTGCTATTAGTATTGTGAATAATCCAGTAAAACATTCAAAAACTAAACACATTGAAATAAGATTTCACTTTATAAGAGATTGTAATGAAAAGAAATTAATCAAAGTAGTTAAAATCCATACTGATGATCAATTAGCAGATCTTTTTACAAAAGCATTTGATGTAGGAAGATTCAACTTCTTGGTTAGCAGTATTGGAATGATTTTAATAACTTAAAATCTCACTTAAAATCATGTGTAAAGTTAGTGTTGTAAAATATTATTTACTTAAGTGTTTTACTACTGGTATATCTGCATTACTGGTATGAAAGTGTATGCACAAAATACTACTGGTAGCTCATTACTACTGGTGTACATTAGGTTTACACAAATACTACTGGTAAGTCAGTACTACTGGTATTCACATATACTACTGGTCTTGTGTGTTAATGGTTACTACTGATGTCTATAGTTACTACTGATGTCAAAATCCTTAGTCATTACTGATGTTAGTAGATACTACTGACGTTTTACTACTGATATCTTATTTACTACTGGTCTTTCATAAACACAATTACCAAACTAACCCCCATGAAAATAACCGTTATGTTATGATTCGAAGGCTATTTTCGTAGTTTTGCAGGTTAAATCGAAAGATATAAAAGGCGGCAGACGATTAATTTAGCATTATCTTCACTTCGATTTGCTAAAACCTCTCGATAAACCCTAGTTTACGATCAAAAACCCTTCATCAGCAATAAAATTCTTGCAAAAACTCAACAACAATGGCAACTTTACAAGCTCTCGATGTGCAAACCGATCTCAAATACTCAGAATTTCACAATATGGTTGCATTTTTAAAGAATCCCGACGGAACAAAAGATTTCCGTCCGATCGTAAAATTCTTGAGAAATTCATATATACAGTTTGCCTTAACTGTCAAACCAAAATCATATCAACAGCACTTGGTGGATTTCTGGACCAATGCTGAACGAACAGAAGGAACAACCGTTTCAATGATCAAATCAACAGTAGATGGAAAGCACATCACAGTAACAGAACAATCCATCAGACACCATCTACAATTACATGACGATTCAGGTATGTTCACTCTTCCTAAGGAATACATTGCTGAAATTTTACAAAAAATGGGATATGAGGGAAGACTGAACATAGTAACCTTTCAAAAGGGTCTTCTCTCCCCACAATGGAAATTTTTAATACATACCATTCAGCATTGTATTTCTCCAAAAAGAAGTACTTGGAATGAGTTTAATAAGGCAATCGCCTCTGCTGTTGTCTGTTTATGCACAGACCAAGTATTTAATTTTTCATACATGATATTTGATGGTATGTTGGGAAATCTTAGTTCTTCTAAATTTTTAATGTATCCCAGATTTCTACAACATATCATAAACTGTGAATTACAAAACTTGTCAACTCCTAAAAACATTTTTATATTACCGGAGTTGAACAAGAAAGTTTTCTCAAATATGAGAAAACAATTTAAATTTTCGGGCAAGGAAACCCCTCTGTTTCCTAACATGATCAAAGATCAACCCAATATTGGAGAGGGTTCAACCATTGCTACAACCCAAGTTGAACCTCAACCCACTCCATCACCCCCAAATACAGCCCAAACACCAATCCAAATAGCCACTCAATCACCAACCCAAACAGAAGTCCTGAATGTGTCCCAGGAACTTGATATAAATCTGCAGAGTGCTACTCTTCACTCTGTGGAAGACCTACCAGACAAAACCCAAAACATTTCCACAATTTATAAAAGAAAGAAATTTTCTTCAAAGGACACCAGGGGACAAATCGAGTCACACCCCAGGCTCAAAGAGTTGTCCTCCAAGGAGGAGAGAGGACATGAGGGGAGGGCTTTCACTACTGATGCCCCAAAGGTGGGTGCACAGGACAGTGAAAACATCATTAGGACCCAAACCTCGGCAACTTTGAGTGATGACTCTTTTGAGGAATTACTCAAAGGACCCCGGTGCCAAGAAACCACAAGGGGGGGGCATCTCTGCTTCTTCTAGGAAGAAGAGAATGTCTAAAAGACCCAATGAATCACCAAGCAGTGATGAGGGCAGATCTGTGGAATTGATGGAAAGGAAGGAACACCTTAAAACCAATGTACCTGTTAGTGAGCCCGATGATCTTGCTAGATGGAGTGAGGGCAGTATTAAAATCACCCAATTGACGGATAAAGTGGATTCCTTGGAATCCACTGTACAAGATTGTCTCAAGTACTTAACCAATCAAGGAAAAACTATGGCTGCCATGAAAAGGCATGTAAATACCATCAACAAGAGGATGAGATTCTATGAGCACAGGCTTCATCAACAAACCAAAATCATCAGAAAATTGAAGAAGAAACTTGATGATAGTGAGGCTCCACCAGTTGAGCTCACTAAGGGGGAGAAGGATAACATACAGACAATGATTGATGAATCTATTGCAGCAGCAGCATCCTCCCTCTTAAATTTAAAAGAAACAAATGTTGATGAAGGCCCAGAGATGATGGTTACAGAAGATGAACCTGTTACTACTGCTACTATGGAAGAACAAGTTGAAAAAGAAATACCAGTAGTAACTCCCACTACTGAGGTAATAGCAGTAGTAAATGAAGAAGATAAATTAAAAGCAACAAATACTAATGATGCCCTATCAGTAGTAACTCCTGAAGTTACACCAGTAGTAACTACTCTGGTTACTACTGAAGAGGAAGAACTACATTTTCCAGAGCTTATTGAAAGAGAGAGACATGTCATCATTACCAAACCACCAACACCTGATCAACCACTTATCATACCTGACATTGATGATAATGTGAATTGGTTTGAGGTAGATGAATGTACACTTCCTCCACACCCAAAAATCTTACCAGAAGGTCAACTACATTTGTTTTATCCAAAACTTCTGATGATGGGTATACCAGATATGAAATACATTCCACCTCCACCATCTGCTCATATTGGAAAAGGAAAAGAAATATATGATGATGATTATCCAAACAGAGCTTTAGGACATCACATGGTAAACAAGATTAATCATGTAAGAGCAGAAAAGCAATCCAGATGGAGAATTAAACACAGAAAATTTTTGGAGAAAGTGGAAATGTATCAAGCTTTAGTAGAAAAGAAAAAGAAAGTTCAAAGTACAACTACTGTTCAAATACCTGCTCAAATTAAAGATGTTCAGATAGAAGCCCAAGAAGCAGAGTTCAAAAGGCTTAGAAAAGTAGAAGAAGAACATCTAAACTGTCTTGAAGATCTTGTAGCAGAATGCAAAAGAACAAAAGATGATTTACCAGATGATATATTTGAACAGAAGTCTCTTATGATAGACTTTCTAAAGACAAAAGGTCACAGTGCAAAATCTTTTGGAAGAATGAAGATGATAACCATAATTGAAAAATACTGCACTGCAAAGAAGAGAGACTTGGCTGAACAAGAAGCTGAAGAATCAAAGAAAGCCAAAGCCAAAACTTTAATCCCTATCAGCTTAAATTTACTCAAGGCTGGTAGTGTTTCAACTGTTGGTAATACTTCAACTCCCAAATCACTGAAAAGAAAATCTGTTGATCAAGAACAAAGCTCCAAGAAGAAATCAAAACAAATTATACCTGTTCTTGAAATGCCAGTTGCTCCATTACAGAATAATCAAATTATTAACTGGAGAGTGATGCAGAACAATGTCATAGAGGTCATAAGGGAAGACAAAGTAGTACAAAGATTCACTGGATGGTTACCCTTAATCAGATCATGTTCAAGAAGTGATGTAATCAAACTTTTGATTATTGGTAAACCAAGAATGACAAAGAAATCATGGAAAGAATCTGGAGCTGGATATTTAACAAAGATGATTGATGCTGCATTTTATCCAGATAATTATCCAGAACAATTTACAAATCCAGGTAATGTGTATGCTTGGAATGTCATTCCTTCTGCCAATATGTACTTCTTTGAGAAATCAGGCAAAGTGTGTGAATTGTACTTATATGAGAAAGAATATCCACATTCTGAGAAGACTATGTATCAGATATTCATAAACACTTTGATGAAACCTTATGATGCTGTTATGTTCCAAAATAAATTGAATTACTTTACAAAGAGGAACAGCAAATATATTATTGAACAAAGACTTCAACAAAATCAAAGAACCCTAGAGAAGAGAAGAAAAGAACAAGAAGAACAAAAGAAACTTGATTGATTAAAATATGATCAATAAGTTTAGGGGGAGATTGTTGGAGCAAAACACAGATCAACTTATTACTGATGCTGCAGTTAGTACTGACATACTTAGTACTGATGGGGCAGAATTGATTAATACTGATGAAGTTGATACTGATGATACTATAACTAAGTTACTACTGATCATGCAAAGATTGAAGATACTACTGATCATTGTAGTTACTACTGACGTTGATTATAGACTTACTACTGATCACCAAGTTTACTACTGATCTTCATATTTACTACTGGTGATTAGTTTTACTACTGACAACGCGTTTTTGGAAGATATCAAGTCCGAGATCTTCGTATAGATAGTTATAGAATGTAAATCAATGTATATTATTATTATTCAATGTAAATCAAGTCCTAGAATAACTAGGGTAAATAGTTTAGCTTCAAGGACTATTATAAATAGTTCCTTACGAATTGTAAACGTACGTGTGTATTGTTAACTCAATAATATACATTGAAGCTTTTTGTGAAACTGTGTTCTTAATATTCTTGCATATTGTTCATACAGTTCATTGTTCTTAATTATTGATATAGTGTTGATCCGCTGCAACTTCTATCATCAATTAGATCTAAGGTGTTTATTAACTTGTCTATAGTTAATCGATCCTGACAAGAGTCAATATAATTAAGTTTTCAACGTCAATAGTTCAACACTCTAAATTTTAAAGATCTGTAAGTTGTATTGCAACATCGCCATCGCCATCGCATTTATACTATGAATATTTCATATTACTAGTATTTGATATAAATTACAACACATATGAAAATGATTAGGGTAATTTAACAAAGATTTTCCGATCTTGATCCAATCTTACAATCTCGATCTTGTAGTAACGAAAATGATCCATAGTAAATGCTAGACATTAACAGTCTTACTTAAGATTACTTGGGTTGTAAAAAAATACTCCCTCCGTCCCACAAAAAAAGTTTACATTTCTCCTTAAAATTTTGTCCCACAAAAAAGTTTATATTTCTCAAATTTGGGAGTCCACCTAATAAAATAATATTATTACCAATCATTCTACCAATAAAACACATTTTCTCTCTCCAATCTAACCTTATATTTTAATCAAAAGTATTACAAAGGAGCCCACCACTAACTATCTCCAAAAGATTGTGCCCAAATGAAATGTAAATTTTTTTATGGGACGGAGGGAGAGTAATGAAGAAAATGATATGATTGTATTGACACTTAGCAACAAAGTAAATGACATTTGACTTTGGAAGGTATTTGAACCACAATCAAACCTTTCACTCTTTATAGTACTTTTAACCAAACATCTAAAAATTGGATAAAGTCTACAATAATAGGCTTAGTGTTGGTTTAAGGCTTGATTAGGGTTGAATGTTGATACACATGAAAAATCAAAATTTGGTTGAGTCAGTTATATAGCATAACAGAACATCAACAACAAACAAGCTGAGTTGCCCCCAAATCTCTATTTTTAGCCTCTAGTCAGACCCTCTTATAATGCAAACTAAATAAAAAAACGGTTCTACTATTTGCAGCCTCATTCGATCCCTTTTATTTTTCATGAACAAGGGGACTGTAAACGGGATACCACATGTTGCTCTTTACATATTCAACCGTTCCTTCCTGCATCCATCATTAGAAATTAAAATCCCAATTAATAAATTGTTATCGTTATATTATAAGAAAACAAGCAGACAATGGGTCAAAACAGGTTCAGGTTGACCCACAGACACTGTTTGACCCGTATAGGTATTTTATAATTGGCCCGTTTGAGATAAAAGACAGCCCGAATTGTTATATTTATATGATACGTACTTTTGACATGTGTGAGAGCTCTTTGCGTCCCACTTCACCTCGTCCATCTGCTACTTTTTCAACAACTGCTTGCCGAAGCACAGCAGCTCCTACTTCAGCAGTAATATCTCTAATACTGCAGTCATAGTCACATAATGAAATTAGACAAAAATGTTTTTTCTGAAATTTTAACATTTTGAAGAAAATGTTTTAATTCTTAAAAAAAACGAATTTTGAAGTGATATAATGAGAATGGTACCTGCCGATAGATGGATAGAATTTACCCTTCTTGATCTCTTCGTCTGTCATATATGATGCAAGACTGAATAAAAGATAAACAATTAATTAGCATTTAAAATATGTTTTAATTTTATAAAAGGTATGACAAAAAGTGTACCATTCAGATGCTGCTTGCAACATTCCATCGGATATAATCTGAGCACCAGAAAGCAGAGCTCCCAACCCAATTCTGGACATATCAAATAAATATAATAAGAAATTAAACAGGGTATTATATTTCAGTAAGCACATACCCGGGGAAAAGATACATGTTATTTGCTTGATTTACATGACCAATTTTTCCATTTCCTGCCCACGTGTCAACAACCACAAGTAAAATCTTATGAAAACATCATGATTAGGCACTAGATTCCACTCATTTACTTATCAATGAGTCCTTTCGTGTTTCAAATCAAAAAACATCATGTCATTTTATTAACAAAAATTAAATTAATATTGAAATAATACATTTTTTTGTAAAAAATACTTACTTATAGAAAAAGTTTTTTTTTTTTTACATGAGGTGTTTTGGGTCAACCCAACCCGTCCATTTTACAACCTCTAGGTTTAGCTGCACAAATTTAAGATGAAAAAATTGAAGATGAAGAATATACCAAGATCAACATTCTGAAATGGGCTTCCACTTCCAAAAACTATGTTTTCTCCAGCGTATTTAAAAGCATCAGCAGCAGTGCATTCAGCTGTTTCAGAAAATTATATTTAGTCAATACACAACTGATAAATCCCTCCCATAAACAAATGAATATCTACATATACATATACATACGGATATATATAAGGCCTTAACGGAAACATACCGTTATTTGTGGGATTTGACATAGCAAAGATAGCAGGTTTAGGGGAGTCAGAGTCTCGCATGGCTTTAAGAACCTGATGAGTAAAAGATATGACTTAAAAGCAAATTAAAAAAAAAAAATCTTGTGATATTTCTGGAAGTGATGAGTTTCTTGATCTTATTATATTAATATACTACATAAATATTATAAATAAATCAAAAACAAGATAATAAACTTTACAACAAACCACAGTTAAGTACCTGCTGATTGAAAATACCTCCAACTCCAGATAAACCAAGAAGGACATGAGGCTTCACCTTTTTTACCTACAAAACACCCAAATTTTACGGGCTGTTTAGTTGTAGAAAACGTGTTCAATTTCTGATTATTAAAAAAATAAAAAATATATACCACATCAAGGAGCTCAGATCCCTCCCGGAGTCCTATACTTTGAACTTCTTCAACAGTTTTGGTAAATGGTGCAGCTGATGGGTCAACACCACTTCTCTGTTTTGTGATCAACCCCTGAAACCAATACTAGAACTATTCAGAGGACAAAAGTGGCATAATTTCTCCAAAATTCACCCAATTAAAAGATGAATGTAAAAGCATACATCTTTATCAATTAAGTAAAACTGAGGATTTGCTTCCCTTCCTGTCATTCTTGAAACAGCCTGATATGCCATATTAAGAACACCAAGCCCTGCACTGAAAACAATATAAACAATGAGAGATTCTACAGGCCTATATATATACAGTTATACAGAAACAAATAGTTTTTATTAAATTAACATAAAATAATACAGAAAAAAATTGAGTTTTGCACTACCTTCCAGCTCCAGCTACAACAATTTTTTGGTTTGCAAAATCTGATAATGATCGACCCTGTGCTCTAACAGTTCCAAGCAGTCCAGCTAATGCAACACCAGCAGTTCCCTAAAAAATATAATAACCATCATTAATTAAACAATAAAGTAACAATATTATATACATAATTAAATAACATCATTATGAGAAGGCTCTAACCTGAATGTCATCATTGAACATGCAATATTTCTTTCTGTATCTTTGAAGGGTTTCAAAAGCCCACTTAAATTGAAAATCTTCAAACTGATATAAAAAAATCATTTAATTATACAAAATAATACAATATTAAAATAATAATAATAATAAAATTGAACCTGAATAATAGCTTTTGGCCAACGTGCATGAAGAGCTTCAACTAATTCATCCACTATTGATATATATTCGTCTCCTTCCAACCTTCGTTCTCGTAGTCCTAAATCTATTCAAGTAAATAACATCAAATGGGAAATCATTTTCAGCCAAAAAGTTTACGTGTTAAATTTCTCCATTTTGTATGTTTGACTTTGACTACTTACATAGACGATCTTCTAGAAGCTTTTCGTTGTTGGTTCCAACATCAAGCATAATAGGAAGGACCTGTTAGTAAGATTAGAGAGCAACCATCATAAACATTTTGTAGCCGGATTTTTAACTTTTTTCTAAATTTGTTAGAAAAACATTTTAGGAGGTTGTATGCATAATAAGTAGACTTTGGATGAATTTCAACCCGTTTGACTTCTTCCCTTTTATCTATATTCTATAATTTGGCCCGTTTAAAATAAAACACAAATTAGCACAAATTGACCTATTCATATGTATATGCAAGTAAATTAGCACATCAAATTTAAGTTTGGACATAACATACCCTTTGTGGATTAATACCAGCAGCAGCAACATACATATCGAGTTTTCCAATAGGAATACCAATTCCCTGAACTCCAAGATCACCTAACCCCAGTATACGACTGCCATCTGTAAGCACTATCATGTCTACCTGTATAATTTAATTTGTTTACAACTATATTTAGTCTATTGAAATCAAAATAACTGATTCTACCACTTCTTTTCCTTCAAATGTCCGCAATATATTTTATGAGGTGGCTTGAATTGGTAATTATAACTTTTTAAGGTTTATTTTGGTAATTGCAAGTTTTTTAGCCGTCTTTTTTCGTAATTATAGTTTTAAAGAACCTTTAAAAAACCAAATAGGCCCATAAAAATTTTCTATAATTACAAGATGTGGACGTGGAGAAACTTTAACTAGCAAAGTAGACCGGCTTAAAACTTGTAATTACCAAAACCAACCTTAAAAGGTTATAATTACCAAAACGGACCACAACGTAAAGTATATTGCTATTCTATTACATTTGCCCTTTTTTTAATAATATGAGTTACAAAGTTTTATGCATTAAAAATACAATATGGATGACTTTTGACCCGTTTGACATGTTCCACCTGTTTGACTTTGACCTGATTCTTTTTAAGTAATTTTTTACTCCGTATATTTTATCCATTTGACTCGTTACATACATTGACCTATTCATGAATAATAAAGATAGAAAGGAAAGCATTACCAAAAACTTTTTCTTAACTGAACAATAAATCCAGACATTTTTATATTGGAAAGAAGGATCAGATAATAAATGAATACATATAAACACGCTTAAAATTCAAGCCATACCTCAGGAGCAGGCCAATTATATACAATGGACATCATCTCTCCTTTATCTTTTGCACTGAAATACATTCCACGTGGGCGTCTAAACAATCCTGAATAGTTTTGGCATACCAAACCTACTGTAGGAGTGTAGATTATTGGAGCAAAATCTTTAATGTTATCAATCAATACCTACTCACAACATTATGACTACATTATTACAATCATTCATATTATATACCATATCTTAAATGTTAATTAACATACTTTGTAATATAATGTCTCATTTCTGTCATGTAGTCTATTCAAAATTCTCCATTTTGCCAAAGCTACACTATCCTCTGGTTGACCTGCTGTATTCTTTTCCAATGATCGGTATGACTCCACTAGAATTAAAAATTAATGGTAATCTTGTGAGTAAACAACTAGTTTATATTAAAACTTAAGGGAATAATTTTAAGAAATAAAAAACTCACTAAAACGCTCATATTGTTGTTCAAATGATATGACACGAGGCGGAAGGAGACCGCGAAGCCCGAGCCGGTCTCTTTCTGTCAAAGGAAAACCGGTATCCTGTTTTTGGATATTTCACAAGGATTAACAATGGAAACATAATTACATTAAGCATAAGCATTTAATTAAGATAAACATAAAATCATTAACTACATGATAATTGAAACGTCAATCATGAATAACGATTCAATAATACATTCTGATCACAAAAACTCTGAAGATTTAGTAACCTACAAATTGCTCGTAATCTAAGACGAATTCTACAGTTACCGTAAATAAACTGTACTCCACAAAGCAAATTTAGCGAAATAGGTCAAAATGTCGCTCAATTTTATCACAATTACGTATAATATCACATCAACCGACCTTATTAAACCAGGGATCATGAAGAATATCAGCTCCACGCTTGTGAACAATGCAAGGACTAGGGATCGCAGACGTCGACGCCGCGATAGAAAACCGCCGTGACTGCCGGAAAGTTTCCGCCACCGCTGCAGATCTAGCCACCGTCCGTCTCCACATGTCTCCTTAAATCAAACAAAAACTTCAAACAATTCTTCGTGTGATGTCAATTTTTCACAGATAGTGTAAGATTAGCGGGCTGCATATATATACATGGTATGGTATAATATGTATGGATAGGTTGATATCATATCTCACTGTCGTCTTGCAGTTAAATGAAGCCTGTACGAGAGAAGACTGCCCAAGATGTACGGGCAGGGGAATGAGGACAAATGTGAAGGAATAAATTCCGGGCAGGTTAGTGTATGGTTGATTTAAGCTGCCCGGATAGTCATTGTCAAGGGCTTTTTGGGGATTTCATATGATGGAAATGGTCTTTCGAAAGGAGGTTCACACGTTTTTGGCTGATTTAGGGTTCGCCGCGTTTTCGACAAAACTTCTTATCCGTATTTGACCTTCTATTATTAGATTGTTTATACTGTTTTTAATTTTAAAAATTACAATTATTTAGTTAATTAAAGAAAACTGATTACATGTTTAAAGTTTTTTAGTCGAAGATTAACAGACTAACTTACCTTACATGCTAACATTTATATGACCTCCCTTGGAGAGTCTTATGGCTCCATCCATGTCCGTGGCTATGTCTTGGGTCTCTATAAGACCGTGCGTAACGGTGACTGATTTTTAGGTCGTGACCGGCCACATAAGCATCCCCGACGCGTCCCCCTCCGTTACGGCCAACATGCCCGACGCGTCCTTCTTGTTGAACGGTCGACTTCCCGACCGTTGGGCGTTTGTGCTCTGCGACCTTTTTTCCCTCTTTTTCCTTTACATATATATATATATATATATATATATATATATATATATATATATATATATATATATATATATATATATATATATATATATATATTAATAATTAATAATTTAATAATATATTATATATAAAATAAATATTATATTATATATATATATATATATATATATATATATATATATATATATATATATATATATTAATAAAACGAAAATTCTTAAAAAAAAATTAAAAAAAAATTTGGTCGCCGATTCGGTCACCCGTTACGAGGGTTTGGTCGCTGTTTGGTCATGTGTTTGATCAGGAGAGAGAAAGCTGATGTGGCGCAGAGGTGGCAGGGGTGACCAAACTTTGTTTGGTCACTCATTACGGGTAGTCTAAAGTACTCTCTCTGTCCCATAAAAAATTTCTTATTTCGCTTTGGCATAAATTTTAAGGTGATAATGGTGAGGTCATTGGTATTAATTTGATTAAAATATAAGATTGGTTTGGAGAGAGAAAAATAGTTAGTGGTGGGGTCTTTAGTAATAATGGTATTTTATTATGTGGAGTCTATCAAATGTAAGAAATGAAAAAAAATTTGTGAGACAAAATTTTTGAGTGGAATGAGAAGTTTTTTGTGGGACGGAGGGAGTATTACGTAATCCCTAACATGTTAAATCTTGTCGAATCTCAAAGACTGGCTTCAAAGAATAAATTCAAGATGGTGATTTCTTCTAAAACTAGATGGATTAAAAGTATCCGATAAAAATAAATACTTGGGTTTGGAGAGTTAGGATGGGTAACTAACCTACTCCCCTTAATTTATCTAAAAGAGGGATTGAACTTTATGTTATTATTTGTCCAATATGTGGGGATCATGTAGAGTCAACAAGTCATCTTTTCTTTATTTGTTTCATGATTATAAATGTTGTGAAGAAGACGACGATATATACATAAGTGGATTTCTATTCTTATGATTTCTTCTTATACGAAATGGTTGATATTGTTTAGTGACGAGAATTTGGGTTCCACGCTTCGCAGCGGGTTACAAATATACACATCATATTTTTAAATTAATATATTATCAATTTCGTTAAGGTAACTTACATTTAATTTCCTTAAAACGTACCGGAGAGCAAGTCATACACACTATTAGTACATACTATTAGTCAACAAAAAATAAAAAGAAACAAAAAAGAATTAAAAAAATCAAATGCTATTCATCAACTTGTATGAATAACATTTGACAAATATTATTTAGGTAATTCCCAAGTTACTTCTAAACACAAAATTTTGCTGGAAGATATTTTTCTACATTATATGGTGACTGAGTGTTGGAATTTCATAATACACTTTTGTTTGATTCTAGCATATTTATAAACTGCTTTTGGCTTAAAACCTCAAACATCTTCTCCTATATATGGCCCCTAATTTTGAATAGGTTTTGACACCTTGGCAATTCCTAACTCCCTCATTGGTTCGAAATGCCAGCTGTAATCCGCTAATTGGCCAGCGCTATTCCACAACAAATTCGTCTCTATCCTATCCTGCATCCCATCGCCGATTCGGTAACATCATATTGCCGATCGATTACCCATCGCATTCCGCAGCGCATTCCAATCGAAACTTCATCTTTAATTGCTGACCGGCTGTGGCTGCCCCTCGACATGAAGATTACGATTTACTCATCTTCTCCCACAATCTTCAGCAATCCAACAAGCATTCAAGGGGGTGATGTTCTCGCGGGTTTAGGGCAAGGTAAGACCGACATCATTTGCTTCGATTAAACGTCCGTATTGATGATTGGTCGACTCGGAAATATAATTACACAACCTGCCATTTCTCTCCATTAAAGGTGAAATTTTGAATATAGAAGTTTTAACATTGGATAAACTTTGAATGAACAGATATTTTGAATTGCAGCATACAAAAATGGGTCAATTTTTTGACGTATTAAATCTTGAAGCTTCAAACATATTATGTTAACAGACAAATGTTCAAGAGATAGTGATTTACTATCTCTTGAATATTCTTTGCAGCTATCATTCAGAACAGACAAAATGTATCGCTCAAAGAATCTTGGTGAATTTGAAGTCAACGGTCCCATGATTTGTGTTTTATTTAAAGTGCACACCAAGTGTTTGTAAAAAGTCCTGAATGGGAAAAATTACGCTTATATCCTCTAGCCTATGACAGGTCGCTTATTAATTGATCATGTTTGACTTTTGAACAGTTAAACATTGGTTTCCAGATAATTTAATCACTCTCCTTGCCAGAATCAAGGAGGCTTAGTTCAAAATCAGAGATAGTAATTTAGTGGACTCCATGTTCATGGTTTCCAGATAATTTAATCACTCTCCTTGCCAGAATCTGGATGACAATGGATTAGCTGCAATTCATGATTTACCAGTTTAGCTGATGAAGTAGAAGCAACAACAAAGAGGAATAAAGCTTCTGTTGATCACACTATTAGCTGGCTTGATCAATGCATTGAGGCTCAAATCGGTAAATAATTGAACAAATTATGTGTTCCCCGTGTTAAATATTAATTAATACATTGTCATCCAGAAATACCTTTTATATGTAAGGATTTATGAAATGTAGGCAGATGGAGCTCTTTTGTCATCAACTGTTGGAGGACTTTTTGAAACGGAAATGAGGATTAAGGTAGGTGTTTTACATAATTCAATACTCTTTTATTTACTTTTTAATTCTGGTAATTCCAAGATACTCCGGAAATCGTTTCTTACAATTAGGGTTTAACGAGGGTTCTTGTGGACAATGCCCTGAAAGCCATGAAAGAACAGAAATTTAAAATTTATTTATTCCCATTGATGCTACCATTATCAATTTCCGGTACCTAAATTCCCCCTTTCCCCTATTCCCATTTGAACATATATGACTATCAATATTTCTATCTTAATTCATATGATTTGTAACCTTTGTAGATTGTTGTTGGACGAATTAGGACAGAAATGCTGACCAATGAAGCATATGAAGTTACTAGGTATTGAGTCACATGATTTTTTATCTCTTACATAATTTTTGTAGTTTATAAACTAAACATGTAAATCTGTAAGTATCATTTGCCAGCTATTGGATGCCGATGGTGTTTCTCTCATCCTCTCAAGGCACTATTTCTCTCAATGGCGTTCTGCTGAATCGGATTAATCAGCCGCATTTCTCTAATCCTCTTAACAGATGATTCAAAGAATTGCTAATGTTGGCAGCGTTTACATTCAAGAAATCCTCACTGTTTTTCATGTAAGCTTTGTTTGATAGCATCTGATTGTGAATCCGTGTTTAGTTGCAACTATATATGAATCTATCTTTCGATTGATATTGATCCTTCATTTTTTATTTGATTTAGTACTATTACGCGTGTAATAATAATGGGTGTTGTAGATTTAGTACTAATACGCATTTTGGTGATTAAATTTTTTTAGAACAGGGAAGTTTAAGGTCCAATTTGGGAATTTGAGGATGTCTAAATTTTAGGGAGTTCTTGTGTCTGAACATTAGCTTTAAATTTAGTTCATGCAAGCTTAACTTCGCAGCCGGGTTTTGTTTTTATTAGTCAACCATTGAATAGGTTTATTTGTCTTTTATTTAATTTAAGGGGAACTTTAACTTTTTTAAATTAGATTATTGTATTGGAAGATAAAGAAGAGACCAAAGCACAAGACAATCGACCTTTTGATTATAAACCCAAATCTTCAAAAAAGGGCAACAAATCAGCACCATTTTTCAAAGGCTGCTTGAGGTTAGTTTCAATGTTCAAATAAGCAATAAACCAATCGACCCGTTTACATATTAATGAGGGTACGGGTCAAATGGGTTGAAACTTGAAAGTCATACAAATAATACTTTTAATGCTTACAACACCTAAATACTTTTTCCTGTTGGATGAAAAAAAAATGTTTGAGGTTGCTTCTAATTTCTTGCTAATAGACATTTTCATCGTGTTTAACATGTTTCCTTGAATTTAATATTGACCCGTTAGGGATAAATCATAGCCCGATGTGTAAAAAATGGGCCGAATCGAACTTTGTTTGCATCATATTTAACTAATATTTCCACTTAACACTAAGCAAAATGGAGGGTAATTTTGTATATATTAAGAACATAGAGGGCTGAACTGGATTTTAGTTATACACATGTCTAAGAAAGAAGGGATCCTTTCATGCGTAAGTACCTAATTGCTCCTTTCAAATTGTTGGTTTTATGGTTTTATTTGGGATGTAAAGATTTGAATGTTGAAGTTGATGATTGTTCATTTGTTGTAAAATTTAGGTTAGGTGCATGGTTGAGTTAGGTTTATTGCATTTTTGACTTTTTTGGTTATTTGCATATTTGAAATGGAATTTAGGTTAGAAGGAAAATGGTCAAAAAGGTCAAACGGGTCAAATTTAGGTTAATTGCAAGGTTGAGTTAGGTTAATTACATATTTGACTTTTAGGTTTGTTGCAGGTTAATTGTCAGGTTGAGTTATGTTTACTTTTAGCTTGGTCAAATGGTCAAATATTCAAACATGTCAAATTGCAGGTTAATTGCAAATGTCATACATCTTTCGTTGATTCATGTTTGCTACCATTGATAATAATATAAAGATTATAATTATATGAATAAACCACTTAAGTATGATGTATGCAGTTTAACTTTAGACACATCTAAGTCATAAATAAAACTATCGATTTCAGCTTTGGAATGAAGCTTCTATGAACCCGTGGGAATAAAATGCAACGAATTTATTATCAAATGGTTATATGTGTCGAATATTGTAAAAGAAAGAAAAATGACAAATGAATAAAGTATTGGTATAAAAGACAAGTCTAAACCAAATTACGTCATACCTTTACTTGAGGAAAGTAGTTTAGTAATTATATTTTGAAAATTTAAAGTATTTGACAAATTGTTGTACATTTATGGATTGTTATGTTATTTCAACAGAATCAATATTTATGACGTTTTTCTACACATCTCTCGAAGCATGCCCGCCCGATGGGCGGGTTTTGTAGCTAGTTTCATGCATATGATCAGAAGGTGATTTGGACATTTGATTTTTATATTTGGGCCTTTAAAGTACGACATCATTATATAATGTGTAGCGTGTACATGAACACGAAACATTTATTTTCAGCGTTCTAATAAAAAAATATGTATGAATCACATCCTGTATGATTCATGGAGCTTGATAAACAACAGAAATTACATAAACATAGAAAGTGTAAACATCTCAATCACGGTTTTGAATGAAAGTAGTTTAATCGTCACAATTTCAACAAATAATTAAAAGCATATACAAATAAAATAACATTTTTATTAATTATATCCAACAGTTTATCATGTTGTATTGTTCGGAATCGAATTTCTTGAAGAATAAACCAACTTCAAGCTAAGGCTTCCACGACGGTCCAATTGGTCAAATGGTGTGCCAGTTACAACTATGAGGTATCTAATTCCATGTATGGGTGATCATCTTGGACTAACATGGAATTATTCTATATTTCTCACATAGCAAAAACATGATTTAGAATACAAAAACTATTCGCATATTGCACGGAAATTAATGATAATATTTATTCAATATATTTTTAAGTAAGTTGATTTATGTTTTTTTTTAATCTGAAAAGAATTTTATTTTTATCTTATTATATATAATGCACTTGGAACATTCTATTTTAAGCGAATCTTAATTTTGGCTTTTCGTTTTGAGAATATCTTAATATTTGTCTGTTAAAATAGAATGTAGATGGTGAAATTCGAAGTCGAGACCTACTAGGAGTCAGAAAATAACCTTAAATAATTTAGCTACTTGGATTTCTATGTCCTTCATAAGATAAAGAGTAATGGTATTCTTTCCTATCATTTAGATGAAAATATGTCAAAATCTAATGAGAGAGAATTAATGAATTATACATGTTATAATATCATGTGAATATAAAGAGACGAGTAGGAATTAATGATAAAGAATAAATATCATTTCTTTAAAACAAATAGTACTGATTTAATTCATGGACTGGACCTACTTGAGACATGGGGTATATATAGAGGTGCACAACAAAACCGGATTTTTAACCGAACCGGTTTAAAAACCGGTTTAAAACCGGTTTCAAACCGGTTTTGTAGTCGAAAATACCGGATCAGACATAAACCGGCGGTTCCCAACCGGTTTGGCATTTTAGCGATCGGATCGGTTTTTTAACTGGTTTTTTAGAACCGGTTTTTTCACCGGTTTTGCAACCGGTTTTGTCCGGACCGGTTTTTTCACCGGTTTTGCAACCGGTTTTGTCCGGACCGGTTTTTTCACCGGTTTTGTAACCGGTTTTTAAACCGGTTTTGCCCGAAAATTGTACCGTTTGCAAAATTGTACCGTTAGAAAAAGAGCCATTGCATGCTAACGTTCGAATATATAGCCGTTGGGATCGAACCGGTTACAAAACCGGACAAAAAACCGGTTTTCAAACCGAAAACCGATCCGATCCGATCCGAAAAACCGATCCGATCCGATCCGAAAAACCGATCCGACCCGATCCGATAAAACCGATCTGATCCGATCCGATAAAACCGATCCGATCCGAACCGGTTTGGAACCGATCCGATCCGGTTTGGACCGGTTTTTGACATCCGATGGTAAAACCGGTTTAAAACCGAACCGGTTTTCTCAAAACCGGTTTTGACTTTTGTTGACCAAATCCGATCCGGTTTTTAAACCGAACCGGTTTTCCAAAAAAACCGGTTTGTGCACCTCTAGGTATATAATTAAGAGTATTTGGTTGTATACCATTTCATGATTTTGGCCCATTAAGAGCACGTAATATTTATAATTGGCCCAAAAATTGGTAATAAAAAATAATCATTAGGGCCCATCTTATAACGGGCCTAATGCCCAATTTTACCGTCTATTAGGGTTTCTTTTACAACCTGCGTAATCTACACGAATTTCTCTATAAAACGTACCACAGAATTTCGTCATCAAACATCAATTGTTAGGGTTTAGTTAATTTTTATGCCAGCGGTTATTTCCTATCCAGCTTCTATTTTTTGTTAATTTGTGCTTTGTTATCGTAGCCTTTGAGTTTTGAACAAGCGATTGCAATTTTGTTCATCAAATGAGGAGAAATATAACTGCAACAAAATGATCGATTTGTTCGTGATTACTAGTATTTAAGTCTCTGATGATGAACAATTTCCCAACTTTTTCTTTGCTGATTGCACCAATTCGCTCTGAAATAATTGTTATCATTTGTTGATGCGTATAGTCTCGTTTGTGAATTTGGGGAAATGATGATGAATTTATTGGTCCGTGTTTCTGAATTAACCGTGACCGACAACTTATAAACCAACTCTGATCTCTATTTCACTGCTCTCTTTTAATAATGTTAGGTTTGATCATTTTTCATTTCCAAATTGTCTGCTTTGATGAATTATGAATCTAATCACATGTCAGACTTCAGAGGTTCTTTCAATCGAATTAATCAATGAGATTACAATTCATTAATCTGAGCAGAAATAATTTTGATTTGTCTTTTTAGCCATTTTATTGGTCAATTTTTAAAAAACTAATTTTTCCAACTTTATAGAAGTTTTTTTATTGTTGTGTTGCAAACGTTTGATGGTTATGAATTCATTAATCTGACAGCAACATTAATGCTGATGTGGTGATTCCTAAGATACAATTTTTTGTGGAGAACATGCGTTGAACCAGAAGTCACCTAGGATTCTAGGAAGCATGAACTGATATTGACTCTCAACAACCTCAAGCCCACTTAATTCAACAAATCTGCTTTATTACCTTGTGGCAAGATTCTATTGGATAGATTTTAAACGATTTAACATTTAAAAGTAATATTATATGATCGGAGAAGTGAAATAGGTGATTTTTACATTCAAAAGCAAATGTTAATTATAACTTCAAATGATTTTTTTTATTTCATTTCTTAAGGTAACAGTTTGAAAAATCCATATAAGAAAAAATATTAACGGGTTGTTATGGTTAATAAAAAAATTATATATTTAACATCATAAGTTAGAACTTACACCCTTCGTATCGTTGTTGGACCCGTCGTGAAGTGATACCCATTGTGGTGGAGATGGGATGGTACTGTGCGTGTCGGTAATTTTTAGTGTGTGGGGAGAGGGGTTAAATATAATATTTTAGTATTTGTTTTAAGTGAAGGATGAATTAGTGATGTGCTGCTGTTGGCACGTACTTGTCGGTAACCTGTTGGTAATGAATGGTTCATTGACGTGTTTAGTGACGTGTCATTATCAGAAGAAGCTTAGGGTTATTATAAAACCAAAAGTGGTGAAGTTTTAAAGTATGTTAAGGTTATGATAAAACTAAAAGTGGTTCACACAAATGCATTAATTCATTTTAACATTTTATTGTAGCTTTGGTGATTCATTTTTAATATGCCTTTAACACAAGTGACGTATCGTGTTAAAGCGTATTAAATGAGTTTGACATTTGGTGACTGTGTACTCTTGGAGCTTTAGGTGTTGTCAAGTTAAAATTATGTTAAAAGATGTCTTTAACGTGGTTTTACTTATAACACACCTCAAACATTTCTATCACTCATTTGGAACTCCAAATAATGCTTTAAACCAATCATAATTTAGAAAAACACACAAAGAAAAAGAAAAAGAAAACATTGAAAATAGTGGACGGTCAAATGGATGGCCATGGCTTTAACCAGAATCACATTTTGAAAGCGTTTGGCGGGCACATTCTGAAAGAACTAACAGAATCACATTTTGAAAGTAGTTTTATGACATCATCATTACTCATTCAAAGGAATCTTGAAGATGCATCTGCATTTTGTTGAAACTGGGCTTGTGAGTCCAGTTCCTAATGAACAACAAATTAAAGAGCTTGGGTTGAACTACCCGAGTAAAGAATGTTGGGTTTACCCGCGAAAAGGGGCAACTTTTGACTATTTTTAAAAACCATGGGTAAAATGGTCATTTTGTTGGAATTGCTTTTTTTTTTTCCTTCGTGTTTTGGGTTGGTGTAGCTTTGTTAAATTGTTAGTGATCTTGTGACTTATAATCCTATGTGAAAAATGATAACTTGTAACAGGTTAGTCTTTCGATGCAATAGGTTATTGGTGTCGGTTTTTAGTTATATTGTTTGTTAATTTGGAAACTTAATGTGATTCTTTCATTCAATCTTAAAGGTGATTATGGTGTATGTACATATGCATTATCTAAACACAATAAAAAGTCTTCTTTATGTTTCGGTGATCAAGTTATATATGCCTTTTAATCGTAGGTAGGGTTATACGAACGTGTCTTTACATTTGGTTAGAGGTACATACCTAGTCAAGTGGGTCGGATAACAAGTATAATTAGATAAATTTTTGTACGATACACACATTAAACCAGAATTACATCAATGACATATAAATGCACAATGACATAGGCTTAATTTACCATTGAGTAGAAATGAAAATGATTACATCTTTAACCGCAGGCACATTTTGTTGCATAACTAATGATTGCTCGATTGCTTCCACCCACCAATGTCCTCGTCCCTTGGATCAAAGCCTCGACTTTTCTGAAACAATAAACATCAAAAACACATTTTAATAGAATTCTTGTCCGTTGGATCAAACCACATGCTATATTTGGTTCAGTTCTCGGTTCTGGAGTTTTGTTTAGAGTTAAAACTGGTTCTAACCTGAGCTGTAAAGTTGAGGCCGATTCGGATCTCTCCAGAGAACACATCATTCTTCATAACGTTATATGATTTAGCAGGGATATCACCATCTCGAAACAATGCATCCAACGGGATACTAGACAAGTTCATAACATCCAAAACGCAATTCAGTTTTAGATATTTTTATTTGCTTTTATAACACAATCAAGCTATCAACTTGCCTCGCGTGACCAACAAAGTCATCCGTACCCACATCGCTATCCATTATTTTGATCCTTAAATCTGTCGACTCATCACATGAAACATTAAACAAGAACGTTTCATTCCATTCGGGGTTAGACCCTTTACCTATACATAAAATTTACATACAATTATAAATATTAATATTGTGAAAAATATTAAATATATATACCGAAATATGAATGATGAAATTATGTGCCTGATGCAACGGTGCTTTTCTTTTCTTGACTCCTGTATGATATAATCACATACGGATCCATGTTGCCTGCAAAAAAAAATATAATTTTTTTTTTTTAAAATTAATTTCATAATTCGGATCACAAAATTTCAAATCTGTACCATTTTCATAACATAAAGCAATGCACAAAATTAAATTACATTTTTTTGGTTAAATGAAGGCGATCAAGGACTTACACATGAAATCAGTGTTCTCGAGGCCTTTGGCACCCACGAGAAGAACTTCAAGTATTCCTTCCGGCATACTTAACAATATAACGACTTCAAGAAACAAGTTGTATAAAATGTATATTTTTTAATCTTTTTAGAGTCTTTTCTATTTCCTTTTGTGAAGATTACACCAAATATATATATTTATGTGTGATAGAATTCAAAGGTTGTGAGAAATATTCGCTAGTTTTAAGAAATGAAAGAAAGAGAGACAATGAATTTATTTAAAATTACGATTTTACATTTTTATGTTAAAAGGCTCCTAAAATATGGGGGGTGCTTAATTAACCAATCTCATTAAAGTTGGGGGATTTCACATCATTTAGCTGGCTATGTAGATTTTACATTTAATCACATGAAAAACGCTTAGTATTATAAGTCTCCGTATTATAGGGACTGTCTAAGTATAGATTTAAAAAATGATGCACTAAACTGAAAATTAAACATAATTAGAGCGCTCTAATTTATGTAGCTTTTAAAGTCAACTTGATGGCAGATGTTTGTTAGAAAAAGAGAGCAATAGAATGGATTTGTACCTATCTTTTGAAGAACATAACACACAGCACCAGTGGTAGAATAGTACCCTGCCACGGTACAGACCTGGGTTCGATTCCCGGCTGGTGCAATTCGAGCTATGATGACAAGCCTTTCCTGATGTGGTCCATCAGACTACCCTGAATTTCAAGGTTGACAAAATTAGGCCCCTCAACTTTTTGCTATTTATTTCCAATTTTTATCTTCACTTACATATATATTTTATCCAATTAAAATTAAGATTAATCAATAAGGTTCATGCGTATAACCTTCTGATCTTATTAATATTCAGATAGTTGAGGTTACAAACTCCATCTATCTATCTATAACAATGATACCTAAATGACCTTTCTGATCTTATTAATATTCAGATAGTTGAGACTCTATAACAATGATACCTAATTTCATCAAAGGATGATATGAAGAAGATAAGATATAGACAATCATCTTTTTATCTGAAGGTAAAAGTATGAGTGTAGTTGAGAATGTGTATGCATGCCTAAAAATATACATGCGAGGTTACAAACTCTATTTATTTAATTTGCAAGACCTAAACTAATGATAAAACGAAAAATGTACAATCATCATGATCATTCTTTATTCACTTAAAAAAAACATTTGTCAAAATGAAGGTAAATTATCAGCCAACAACTCTGCCAACTGTAAATTGTCATCAAAATGCTCTACTTTCTCCTTCAAAATTCCCATGAGCATTGCCACTGTTGATATACAGGTTACAGGGCATGAAGTACAACCAATAATCCATGATGCGCAAACACTAATGCATGAAATACAACTGATAATGCATGTCGCACAAACACCTCTGCAGCAACCACAAACTAGACTACACTAGAGCATGCAGATTGTATAAAACACGTAACATTTACATCTCCAAATAATTCGCCAAAAAAGAGGTTTATTCCCTCTTTTATCCTCAACCCTGAGAAGTCGGAAACTTCTAAACAAGAAATTTGTATCAAATTTACATTAAAATCACATAAACTAAATACGGGTCGGGTCGGTTTGTTTATACTTCATCACTGCCACTTTGGTTTCCATTCTTTAATATGTTGAATTTGCAAAGAGGACAGGTGGCATTAAGATACAACCATTTATCAATACAGGTGGCATGAAAATGGTGACAGCATGGCAGCTCACGGAGTTCGGTTCCATCATCGTATGTGCAAAGACAAATGCAACATTCCTGTTATGAAAACTCAGCAGAATTATCAGAATTCAAGAGCGTTTTTACTTATACAAAATTTTTAAAAATATGTTTGCATGTTTTCATTTTCAAGTTAAGAAAACTAGAGAAGTTCAAGTTGACCACCATTTATGTTTTGGGCTGTAACGACCCGAAATTTGAATAAAACAAAATGTGGGAAAAATATGACAAATAAGGATAATTCATTTCATAACCGTAGGAATTGGTTTCGTGTCGTTTGGACACCGTATGAGAAAGTTATGGACGAAACCGGGTCGAGGCGAAGACCGAAAAGTGCAGCCCTGCTGGCTGCTAGAGTTCGCGACGCGAACTAGGTGTTCCCGATCGGGAACATCAAACAGAGAATTGGGGTATCTGACGACCAGAGTTCACGACCAGTTAGCGATCGCGAAGGGGTCACGACTCGGGAACTTCGCGACGCGAAGTTATGTTCGCGACGCGAACTTGGGGCGAGCAGAATAAAATCGGGTTTGAGCTAGGGTTTGCTCATTTTCACCTCCAAAACACTTGCAGCCGATTCTAGAGAGAGAAGTGGCGATTTTGGTGATTCCAAGCTCAAATCTTCACCATCTTGAAGGATCTAAACATCAAAGGTAAGATTTCTTGATTGTTGATGTTATCTAGCTAGTTATGAACTTTGTATGGGTAGAAATGGTGGTTTGGGGGAACCATCCATGTCATCTTTGGGGAAGATGACTAATTATGGGTGTAGAACACTCATTGTAAACTTGTAATCGATGTGTACAAGTTGGATTTGGGATTATTGATGGAAATCTTGAGCTAGGGTTTGAGATTTCACCAAGTTGGATGAACTTGGTGGTTAAGAATGTTGTTATGGGTTTATTGGTATCTAGTTATGGATAATAACTAGATTTTATGATGATATGGATGATAGGTCAAGAAGGCCTAAAGATTGGTAATATTTCACAAGTTGGAAAGCAAGGATTCGTGTTGTTGGACACGATTTGGAGTTAGCTTGGCTAAGGTGAGTACATGAGACTTTTACTGAGTACATAGTAAATGATTTTTGAAAACTATGAAGTTTTATGAGTCTTTATTAATTAATGTTTTTAATAAAGATATGATTAAAAGGATAAGAGAATGCGAGTAATAGACCATTTAAGCATGTCTGAATGGCTAATGATTTTTGAAAGAGTTTATGATAATGAAAAGTAATTAATAATTTTTGTTAATATGATGTTTGACTAAGAGTAATGATTAAGAAAGTATGATATTTGGCTTATTAATAATATGTATTAATAAAGCTAATAACAATGATTTTCAAGTATCAAGAATTGATTAGTATATTATACTATTAAAGGAAGTGATTGAATTGTTAAGAGAATAGATGGAAAGTGACTAGTAATAAATATGCATTCTAGTCAAAGAGAAGTTAAAGTGATATAATTTTTATAAATGATAAATATGTTTTATTAAATAAAGGACTTGGTAAAGTCAATATTGAAATTGAATAAGAAACGAGAATAATATGATAATTAGAATAGATGTATTCTAATTTGTGTTTGATTATGAATTGGTGGGGCATAGACCCGTATTTGATGATTCAATGTGTGTAATGAAAGTATCCGGATAACGATAACCCATTTATGGGGGAGTGAGATTACTACTTGGGGCGGTACCTCCCTGCGCAAGGGTAGTATATCTATGTGAACGATAACCCGACTATAGGGGGATTATGATAACCCGATAAAAAGGGGGATTACGATAACCCGCGAGACGGGGGATTTGGTGATCTTGGTAAGTTTGGGAGAACCCCAATTACCATGCGATCTTAATGATAACCCACATCGGGGGAGTTTGCCTTGGAATGATCCGGGGCGTATGTGATAAACGGGGTAAGCTTAAGGATAGCTTACATGTATGTGATTATGTGATGGGTAAGCTTACGGTTAGCTTACTAGTAAGTATGAATAAACGATAAGATAATAAGTTGATAATTAATAAGTGAATAAAGGAAAGAATTTAATAGTAAGGACTTTTTATTATTTTGAGAATGGGTCGAAAACCCATGTATCTCACGAGACTATTTTTGTCTCACGTACTACTTTGTTTTTGGCTATGTACTCAGGTTCGAGATTGATGGATTAGAGGGTCGCGATAGAAGTGGCCTAGTGTTGATTAGCTCGGGAGCTCGTAGGTAGATCCCGTTTATCCTATGGTTATGATATTATAATGTAACACCGGTTTTAATACTCTGATAAATGTTTTTAAGGTTTTTGTTAAACCGTATTTTGGGAATAATGAATTTGTAATATTTTTATTTAAAATATGATTTAAAAAGATGTTTTAAAAATTGAGGTGTTACAACTTGGTATCAGAGCTATAGTTTAAGTGAATTAGGTAGGTTTGACCTCCCTAGTCTTAAGCTATGCTAAGTAGGACCATATGTTTCCATAGGATGTCCATGATGAGTCTATTGAGACCGTAAAAGTGCGAGTATGATAGGGTCGAACCCTAAGAGAAATGTCATGTTTGATATTCAAGTATTGTATTCGACTGTGGAGTCGATCGTTGGAAATTGGAAATTGTGGAAATAATATTATAAGGAAAAGGATAAGCGTGAAAAGTGGACAAGCTCCACTAGGTTAGGAAGAGAATTTTTAGTTGAGCTCTAACAACTCATGGTGATGATGAATAGGGTTCCGGTTTATATGTAAACCAACCCGGTAATTTGAGAATTATTCGGGATCTGTTTAATTAAATAAGAGAAATAGTAAGCGAGGAGGTGAGCCAGATTGTGTATGACCGGATGAATGAGGATACGCAGGTTGATTCCGACTCGGGTATGAAGAGTAAGTCTTCAGATAGCAAGCCGATGCTGAGAAGTCCTCGACAAAAGAGAGTAGTGATTCTGAATCGAAAGAAAGGGAATGAAGTTCGTCCAAGACACTTATGGCGCGTAAGCTGGATGCGTATTTGGGAAATACTCAACCAGAGGTTGTGATTCGGCAGATTCGTGATATTAGCAAGTGTTAGAAGATATTGAGCGAATGCAGAATGTTGTGATGACTCGTGCCTCCCAGTTGTTGAAGGCAAGACGTCATAGTGGAAGAATGTGGTGTGAAAGTTTGGAAAGAGTATATGGTGCCAGATGTCGTGGAAGGAGTTCGCGAGTAGATTGATGGGGAAGTCTTGCCCCAAGAGAGTACTTGGAAAATTTCTAAGAGAATTTAATGTTGGAGATGTGGAGAATGTAGTTCAACGAAGGGTCATTAAATCGTCATTAATTGGAGGAAAGAGGAAGTTCGATGGTAGCTTAGAGTTAACAAAGAAAGAGAATCTCGTTCAAAGTCCGTGAAATCATGTTGATGTGAAAGGTTCAAAAGTGTGGTAAGTTTTCCTCAGTTATAAAATTTAAGGTATGAGGTTCGTGTTTTATTGCTTTCATGTCGCACAAATTGGTGCTTATGTGATATAAGTATGGAAATGATTATAGATGGAATATATGATGTGAAAAATAAGTTTGGGAGATAACCTCCCCGGATTATTATGTGTATAGTAGAATGGGTTGGCGACCGGTATGTCGCGAGAAATAAGAATAGGAAGGATTATGTTGTCTTAGAATATTTAAAGTTAGATCATGAAAATGGTAGTACAATGAAGTACGAGGTATTGGTGAAAATCGTGAAGTACAAAAATATGTATGTATGAAATGGAACCTTAGTCATTGGATATGATTGATGGAGTGTTGGTAGGTAGCCATGGCAAATGGTTTTGTCGGAGATGTCGGGTGTGACATCAATAGTGGATAATTTATTTTTGGTAAGGGTTTATAGGAGAAGTATGATAGCGTATGTATGGGTACCAATCAGAGTCAATGGGTTGACTCATAAAGACCGGGTGAATCGGTAAAGTATGGATAATTTAAAAAATATTAGTGGTTACCTCGGTGGTAAAGGAAAGATTGGAAAATATGAATGTTGGGAAAGCATGTTTAGTAAAGGTCGATTGATAAATAAATTGGTTAGTAAATTTGTGCATACCGTGTGGTATTGTGTGTAAGTAGAAATAATGGCCTTGGATGGCATGGTGTTTTAGAGAGATAATGTTATGTGGAAAGTGGAAAAGTGAAAATTTGGATAGAAAATGTGATTGATTGTGAAAGAAAATGATAGCATGATGCTAAGTGTAATGATGTATACATGGATTGCATGCAAGATGGAATAGTTTTGTATGAGTCACTTTGGATTGGAGGCTTTCCGATCATGGTGACAGTTTGGAGTCGAGATGGATTGGAGGCTTTCCGATCATCTCGATAAGATAGTTGAAGTATGGATTGTTATATAAGGAATGTGATGTTTGTATCTGACGAATGTAGAACTGCATGGTTAAGTAATTATTATAATTACATGGTAAGTGAGAAAATTGGATTGAAAACACAGGTTGTGTTTAAAGTGTAGGTGTAGATGATGCCTACAAGTTTATAGATTATGAAAATGGATGCTTCTAGAAAGCAAGAATTTATTTGCAGCCGATGAGTAGTGAAAGATATAATGGGTGGCTAGACCACAATTGGATATGATTGAGACTCTAGAGCCTGTAGTCGGGAAATTCAAGTATGGTATAAGGATGTTTGAAGGAAATTATAAAAGGTATAAGTAATTGGATGAAAGTTAAAAAGTAATAGAGATTTGGTATTGATTCAAGTGGAAATGGTTAATCGATTGGGGAAATAGAAATCGAAGGAAAAAAGGGAACAATTGAGAAAGGAAATGTAAATATGAAAACGGAAATGTAGAGCTTGAGAAGCGATGCCTTAGTAATAAAGAATATGTGGAATTTAGCAAGGTAAGTTGACTTTATTCATAAGTCAAGGTTAGTCAACTTGTAGATTGTTGACTTTGGTCAAAAATTGGATTTTTGACTTTCGTTTAAAATTGGTTAGTCAAGGATAAGGGCATAATGTATCATCTTCATGTGTAATATAGTGGGTAATGGATTTATGGAAATAATGGTAGTCAAAGGGTACGACTTTGACCGTTGAGTTTCAAGTTGGATCTAAGAATCGAATGTGATTGTTGTTGCACCATGAATGTAAAGTTGACTGTTAAGGAATTAAGGATTGGTAGAACCACTAATGGGTAATGAAATATTTGAGATATGGTTGACTTTATGTTTAAGTCAAAGATGGGTCAATGTTGACAATTTGGTCAAGGTTAGAGGTTGACTATCATTTTCGTCAAATGGTTATTACTAATGATCGAGTCATATCATCCCAACGGGGATATAGAGTTTGGGTAGATGATGGGAAATGCTAAGGTCAAATTGCGAAATTTTGACCCGTTCGGGTATTGGAAACCGAGATGGACCTTTGACCCAATTGGGGTATAACGGAAACAAGTGGACAATTAAAATGTATAAGTATTATTGGATGATAAATGGTAAGCGGAATGAGGATGGGAAATCTTTGAGTTGATTCCGAGGACGGAATCCTTTTAAGGGGTGGATAGTTGTAACGACCCGAAATTTGAATAAAACAAAATGTGGGAAAAATATGACAAATAAGGATAATTCATTTCAGAACCGTAGGAATTGGTTTCGTGTCGTTTGGACACCGTATGAGAAAGTTATGGACGAAACCGGGTCGAGGCGAAGACCGAAAAGTGCAGCCCTGCTGGCTGCTAGAGTTCGCGACGCGAACTAGGTGTTCCCGATCGGGAACATCAAACAGAGAATTGGGGTATCTGACGACCAGAGTTCACGACCAGTTAGCGATCGCGAAGGGGTCACGACTCGGGAACTTCGCGACGCGAAGTTATGTTCGCGACGCGAACTTGGGGCGAGCAGAATAAAATCGGGTTTGAGCTAGGGTTTGCTCATTTTCACCTCCAAAACACTTGCAGCCGATTCTAGAGAGAGAAGTGGCGATTTTGGTGATTCCAAGCTCAAATCTTCACCATCTTGAAGGATCTAAACATCAAAGGTAAGATTTCTTGATTGTTGATGTTATCTAGCTAGTTATGAACTTTGTATGGGTAGAAATGGTGGTTTGGGGGAACCATCCATGTCATCTTTGGGGAAGATGACTAATTATGGGTGTAGAACACTCATTGTAAACTTGTAATCGATGTGTACAAGTTGGATTTGGGATTATTGATGGAAATCTTGAGCTAGGGTTTGAGATTTCACCAAGTTGGATGAACTTGGTGGTTAAGAATGTTGTTATGGGTTTATTGGTATCTAGTTATGGATAATAACTAGATTTTATGATGATATGGATGATAGGTCAAGAAGGCCTAAAGATTTGGTAATATTTCACAAGTTGGAAAGCAAGGATTCGTGTTGTTGGACACGATTTGGAGTTAGCTTGGCTAAGGTGAGTACATGAGACTTTTACTGAGTACATAGTAAATGATTTTTGAAAACTATGAAGTTTTATGAGTCTTTATTAATTAATGTTTTTAATAAAGATATGATTAAAAGGATAAGAGAATGCGAGTAATAGACCATTTAAGCATGTCTGAATGGCTAATGATTTTTGAAAGAGTTTATGATAATGAAAAGTAATTAATAATTTTTGTTAATATGATGTTTGACTAAGAGTAATGATTAAGAAAGTATGATATTTGGCTTATTAATAATATGTATTAATAAAGCTAATAACAATGATTTTCAAGTATCAAGAATTGATTAGTATATTATACTATTAAAGGAAGTGATTGAATTGTTAAGAGAATAGATGGAAAGTGACTAGTAATAAATATGCATTCTAGTCAAAGAGAAGTTAAAGTGATATAATTTTTATAAATGATAAATATGTTTTATTAAATAAAGGACTTGGTAAAGTCAATATTGAAATTGAATAAGAAACGAGAATAATATGATAATTAGAATAGATGTATTCTAATTTGTGTTTGATTATGAATTGGTGGGGCATAGACCCGTATTTGATGATTCAATGTGTGTAATGAAAGTATCCGGATAACGATAACCCATTTATGGGGGAGTGAGATTACTACTTGGGGCGGTACCTCCCTGCGCAAGGGTAGTATATCTATGTGAACGATAACCCGACTATAGGGGGATTATGATAACCCGATAAAAAGGGGGATTACGATAACCCGCGAGACGGGGGATTTGGTGATCTTGGTAAGTTTGGGAGAACCCCAATTACCATGCGATCTTAATGATAACCCACATCGGGGGAGTTTGCCTTGGAATGATCCGGGGCGTATGTGATAAACGGGGTAAGCTTAAGGATAGCTTACATGTATGTGATTATGTGATGGGTAAGCTTACGGTTAGCTTACTAGTAAGTATGAATAAACGATAAGATAATAAGTTGATAATTAATAAGTGAATAAAGGAAAGAATTTAATAGTAAGGACTTTTTATTATTTTGAGAATGGGTCGAAAACCCATGTATCTCACGAGACTATTTTTGTCTCACGTACTACTTTGTTTTTGGCTATGTACTCAGGTTCGAGATTGATGGATTAGAGGGTCGCGATAGAAGTGGCCTAGTGTTGATTAGCTCGGGAGCTCGTAGGTAGATCCCGTTTATCCTATGGTTATGATATTATAATGTAACACCGGTTTTAATACTCTGATAAATGTTTTTAAGGTTTTTGTTAAACCGTATTTTGGGAATAATGAATTTGTAATATTTTTATTTAAAATATGATTTAAAAAGATGTTTTAAAAATTGAGGTGTTACATGGGCTTTCCCTTGAATTTTTTTTCTAAAAAAGTGACATATTTTTTCTACAACTAAGCATACAAACAATAGCCGGTTTTCAGAAATTTAGTAATAATATTAAAAAGTATTTATATAAGAAAAGAACTTACAGCATCGTCCTCAGATAAAGCACGTTCAACGGGTGCATCGGTATCACATTCTACCATTATTCCACCATAACCTTTTTGTATCTCACCATTTTCTTTCTCAAAATCATCTATTCTTTTGAACATATATTTAGGCAGTCGTTCAATATCATCTTTAGTTGCACCCTCCTGTGAAATACACCATTTCATTATAAAATCGGTTATTATATATAATAACTGATAAATTCACAGAAAAAAAAACTACCTGATCAGCTACAGCATACAAGATTGCAATAATACAAGGTAGACAACAGCAAACAGCAATACCGACAACACATGCAACAGCAACACAGATAACCACAAAAAATACATCAAATGCCAAGAATGTGATACACAACCTGAAATGCAAATTAAAAATTATTATTTTCATATTTAACTTTCTTTTCATGAGATATAATAATAAAGAGAAAAAAAAAACACAAACCAGTATAATTGAGGTGCGGTTTCAGTAAGATTTTGACCACCAGAAGAGACCCAGTAGAATCCAACAATCCACCAAATAAACGAAAACATTGTATTAATAGACTCCAGATGCTTAGCAACACTGTTACATTTGCATAATTAGAGAAGATAATCAAAATTAGTCAAACATTTATAACCATCAAAAGTGATAATTACAAGTTTACAACTTTAGCAGAACAAGCATATCTGATAAATCTCTTGCAGCACATTTTAGCATAGCTAATGATCAGATTTTGATCATTTGATATCCCATAATCACTTTCAGAAAACAAATCCAAGTGTGGTTATTTATCATACTGCATACTTTTACATCAATAGAACAAGGATCAATACAGAACCAACCTTATATACAGAACCTGCAGAACCAATCTCAGCCTTTAGATCTAGATGATCCATGGTTGAGATTAAACTGCATATTCAAATTACATAAACCATATGAAGCTATGTATTGAACCTTACCCTACATCAGTATACATGCAATATATAAGTGTAGGTGTAGCTGAATTTAGTCATTTACACATTTCGTAACTTTAAAAGTAAGTTAACTCTCTGGTTAGAAATTGTACCCAGTATCATCATCAACATCATTCTGAGACCTATCTGGTGAAAGATGTGAATAATCCCTTCCTTCACTCCCTGAACTCGAGGAATTTGAATTCCGATTATTAATTTCCGATCTCAAATAGCCACCATACTCCGACGAACGTTGCTGGTACCGGTGTTTATACTCAACACACACACAGACCATATGAAGCAAACACTGGCACGCATATCCAACAATCCAAAGCCTCAAAGGCCTTAAAGGATCCTCCTTTCGGCTCATAATCAGTACAGAAATCGAAACAACAATAAACGCAAGGTTCCAAATTAGGTCTAGAATCACAACCGGACGCGAGTAAGCCCAATCGGTTTGTCGTTCTTCAATTTGCTCAGCGGCTGATTCCCTCACACGCATCGAAGGCTCACGGAGCATCCTCCGGCTACTGGCACGGCGTAGGAACCTCGCGGCGCCGCGGAGGGAGGGAGTGCCTCTGGCGAATTGTCGGTTGCGGAAAATGCCGTCGGAAGGGGCGGTGAGTAACGGTGTTGAATCGATGTTGTTGTTTTCATTGTCTTCGGACGAAGATGACGGAGATTGAGATTGCGTCGCCGTCGACATGATTATTGTTTTCCGGTAAAATTGAGAAAAGAGTTATCGATTGGATCGATAAAATCGAGTGAATAAGATAGTGGAGAAGATGATTTTGTGTAAAAAATCCTTCAGTCGTAGTTATTAGAACGTTACGATGACGACAGTTGGTGGAAGAAACGGACGGCCATGGATGGGGTTGGGTGAGATGGTGATGGAGATGGGGTGCGGTGGTTGATTGTTTGGGAGTTGGGAGGATGCTCCGATGTCACATGGACCTCTTTCGATGCAAAACATGATGTTGACTTTTCATTTTTACTGGAGTATTTGGTATTTGTGGCATTGGATTTAATAAAAAAACAAAAAACAACTAGACAAATAAAAGTTGTTCAAGTAGTCTAAATTTTAATTGACTACTTATATGATACATGATTTTTATGCTTTCAACTTTTATTAATTTGACTTTTATGTTTTAATATTTATACCTTTTTGGTCAATTATATTATCCTAAACTTTAGACTTTAAATTTTAATTTAATCAACTTTTGACTTTTAGATTATTCCAATCAAATTATATAATTATGTTTAGGTGTAAAAATGTGGTTGACGGGGTGTTTGGATTAAGGGTGTTTGTTTTCACTGGTTTCAAACTTATATTTTATAAGTATTTATGATTTATAAATAATAAGCTTATAAATTCTTACCAAGTGTTTAGACTAAAGACTAACTTATTATGTTTGTGTTGTTAAAATGATAATAGGAGCATATCCTCTTTAATCAGACATCATAAAAGTGGAAAGGTATTTTATTCTCATCCCCCCAATACGAGTGTCGATGGTTTCAAAACTGGACCATCTTAAATTGGAACGCTAGATTCTAAGACTAGCGTAACGCAGCCACCCCTTTGGTCGCCCCATTACACCATCGATTGAACGACGCGTCCCACACGGCCATGGGTCAGCAAGACGACCGTTGTGGGTCGCCATTTTTCAAAGGGGAAGTGAGTGCTTTTAAAGGGAAGGGGTTTGGTCGCCGGTTACGTGGATTTGGTCGGGATTTTTCATGTGTTTGGTCGCAAGAGAAAAAACTGACGTGGCGCTGATGTGTCATTGGTGACCACTGCTAGTCTAATCGATCCGGTTTTGTTCCTTAACGTTTCCGTGTGCTTTGAATTTTAGTTTGTACACAAATTAATTCTTATTTGTAATAAACTATCATATTTGTAACTTAGAGTAAGGGTATTAGACTATTAGTGCTTACTATTTGTGCCTACTTATGTACTTACCAATTTAATCATGACAAGTGTCAAAATCAAGGGATGATATGAAAAGAGAGAATTAGTGGATGACATATGTCAAGTTTAGAAATTGATAGGCATATGGACAGACACAAATATCATTTCTCTTAGTAACTAATCTATATCTATCTATAACTATATATACATAAAAATTGAGTTCCAATTTGAAGTTGCAATAAATATGTACTTCCTCCGTTTCAAAATAAGTGACACAAATTGGCTTACACGTTTTTTGAGGTAAAAGATTAAAGTAGAGGTTAAAATAGATTAAAGTAAATAGTGAAGAATAGGTCACACTTTTCTTGAATAAAGTGATATTAATGAGTTTTAAAAGTAAAAGTAAGGGTATAATGGTAATTTCACTTTATTAAAGTGGATAGTTAGTGGGTATGAGTCCCACTATTTTTACCAAATAAGGAAAGTTTTCAAAGTGTGTCACTTATTTTGATACACCTCAAAATGGAAAGTGTGTCACTTATTTTGATAAGGAGGAAGTATAAGAAATTAGCATTTATTAATGTGATAAATATAATGTATACATTAAACTAAATTGAGTTTCATGCATTTAAGTGTATGCATTGAAGATCAATGAGGAAGTATACCTTCAATATTGAATTCACGGAACATATGATTGAATGTATAACCTTCAATTTTGAATGCTACATATAAATGAATACTAATTCAATCTCAAGTAACTTCCTCTTTAACCCCCTCCATCTCCCCCAAATAAATTTGGTGGCCTCCTTCAAATTCCTATGTCTCATCAAATTCTCCAATGAAGGGATACACCATATGCTCTTCTTATAAATTTCTTCTCATTCAACCCCAACCTTCACATCCTCTTAACCAACCCCCCGATTACTACAATCAAATTCCATCATCTTTTCCTCCTTACGCTTCTCATGTCATACTCTTTCTCCATCTTCGTCTCACTTCACCATGATTAATATTATATTCCATCTACAATTTTATTTTGTTTATTCTTATTCTTCATGAATGTATGAATTATGTTTGTCGTATTAATCATAAACAAGTGTTGTTTCCTTTTATTATTACAAGTGTTACACACACATATATCTCTCACTTCTCTTCACATGTTCATTTCCTTTTATTATTACATGATTAATATTATGTCCCAACTACATTTTTAATTTGTTTACTCTAATTTTTCAATTACATTTTTTATGTACGAATTATATTATACATGAATGTATGAATTATGTGTGTCGTACTCACTTCACCATGATTAATATTATGTCCCAACTACATTTTTAGTTTGTTTACTCTAATTCTTCAATTACATTTTTTATGCATAAGAAATTAATATCGTTTGTCATAAATATAGTTATTATTATTAGTAAATGATTATGGTTAATAAACTCATTTATGGTTTGTAAAAAAATATAATTAATAAATAATAAGAAATTAATTTAACAAATAATTATAGTAAAAATTAATAACTCTATCAAATTGTCATATCAAAAGTCATAAAATAATTATTAGTAATTATTAATATAAATAATAAACTCATGTACATTTATAAGGAAAAAAAATAATAAATCATCTATCAAAGAGTTTTAAATAATTAATATTAGTAAATGATCATGACTAATAAACTCATGTATGATTTGTCATAAATATGATTAATAAATTAATGTAATGAAAATTATAATAAAATAAAAATATGTCTATATCTATATATATTTAAAAGTTGAATTTTTGTCATAAATATGAATTAGAAATTAATATAAGAAAAATATATATAGTAAAAACTACTCCCTCCGTCCAAAAATTATTTTCCACATTTAAATATCACACAATTTAAGAAAATTGCACTTATTACACTGTGCAACCAATAGAATTTTATCTTTACCACCTAAGTGTTTTTTGATTGGTTGAATTTTCAAGAGGACAGTCATTTGAGACATTTAAAAAAGAAAACTTGGACAATAAAAAAGGGACGGAGGGAGTATTAAATTCATCAAATTGTCATATCAAACGTTTTGAAATAATTATTTATAAATTAATATAAATGATAATTTTTTGTCATAAATATAAATAAGAAATTATAGTAAAAATTAATAACTCCCTCAATTGTCATAACAAAAGAAATAAGTAAATGTATATATAATAAAAAAAATTCAAAATTGATGTAACCTAAGTTACGTTGTCTTTAATATATCATTTTAAGTTTAAACTTGAAACTATTAAACTTATACGATCTTGAAACGAATTCTAAACTTTAACACAGATGGAAACTTAAACGTACTCTAATTTTTAATACACATTCAAAACGTAACCAATTGAAACTGTTATACGATCTTAAAACGAATACTACACTTTAATACACATGAAAACTTAAACATATTCTAATTTTTAATATACATTCAAAACGTAATTAAATATAATGACTTTCAAAAATGTTCAAGATGCAAACTTCCAGTCTTAAAAACACATAAATTGAAACACATGTTTCACTAAAAATTAATTTCATGTTGCAAACAAATAACTTATAATTATTCATTTTTAATAAATGTTTACACTTTTTTTTTTAAGGAAGTGCTAATTTACTGGTATCTCTTGAAGATATACCATCTTTTATACATAGTACATGTTATAATAGACACACCACAGACACATTCTTAGTCCCGCTTATGTTTCATGAAAAAATGTTTTGTGTTATATTAATATAAGCATCCATGTTTTGTTACTTTACATTTTCATACGATACACTTTACATTGTTCATACTTTACATCCGATACCAAAAACGACTTAACATGAATTAAGCCCGTGCGATCCATGCTGCCTCGTATATATAAAAAACGAGTTTCATTTCCAATGTAGCATTAATTACCTAGCATTTATTAGCATAAATAAATCTTCTATTAAACGTTTAGAGCAAAGGGGTATTTGACAAGTCTTTAACAGCAATCATTTGATAACGAAGATTTTTTAAATTAGTAACTGAAAACTATTAATACATTATTTCAAAAAAAAACTGATGTAATTAATCACGATGATTTTGAATTACGTAACCGAAAGTCATAAAGAAATCAACCATGTAGCTACCAAAAGTCATAAATATATTAGTAATGGATTACTTGCCTACAAATAAATTACGTAACCATGAAGGCTTTTATGATGCACTTTTTCAATTGATAGGATCAAACGTCATTTTTCTAAACGGTATGAGTTCCCCACACCTTTTCAATTAACCAAGTGCATACACATATTTGTATGATTACAACGTTTGAAAGTATATATACGGTCTTAAAGTTGAATCATCTGCCTCGAAAAATCAAGGTTCTATTCATTCCATCAATTCCTTGCTCGAAGGTATCCATCATGTTCTTGCCTTTTCATTTGAACAAGCACAATCGACTTATACATTTTTCTCTTTCTTTTTTAAAATAAAGTGATTATCTTCAAACTCCATTAGATGTTGATCAATTTAGGTCACCAATTGATCTCAACTCTTACATCAAAATTCAAAACGAATTTCATACACTTTCAGTACTAATTTATGATTAAATTTAAAATTGAACTCTTTACTAATTTATTTTGAATATCACTACTAATTTCATTTTTTTTTCAATTTTCTTTTGAATTAGATTCTCAAAGGGTAAAAATTTGAGAAATAAAAATGAAGTATTTCTGTTTGACATATTTGTGGGAATTACAAGGTAAAACTTCCTACTATTAACTTCATGAAAATTGTCGCTAGGATTTTGTTGGGGATCATCACATTGCTTTTAGCTTTATGGATGAAAATGAATCTACTAATGCTATATAGCAACTAATGGGTCATCTTCCACCCAAGGAAAAGGCATTGACTGAAATTCATGTGTATGTACTAATATTTTTATGTGTTGTAATTTTTTTATATACTATTAACAAATGTAAGCAATATGTATTATCTCTTACGTGTCAAATGGCTAAAATAAAAAAAATTGCTTAAAAAATTAGGTCAAACAGTTGGAACATGTCAAAAGTGATCCATATCGTTTTCATATTAAATTAATTAGGATAGAACAACAACATTTGACTGTTATATTAATGTTATCACATCATTTTATAAATAAGTCATAAAATGTTTTTTTCTTATATTTAATGATTAAACGTGTTGAATCGTGTTGGTGGTAAAACACGAAACAAGTGCTCTTAGACATTTTTTTTGTATTAACAAAGTTTTTATTAGAAATATTAAAATGTGTATTAGAAAAATTAAAAAATGGTAACATTTTATACCGTTGGTTCAAATTTATTTGTTTGAAATTATAATTTATGATTTTGTCTTCCATGTGCAAATTTATCTTTCAAATGTAGTTGATTGGTCATTAATATATCAATCTCAATACTTAGAAGTATTGGAGTGAAAAAGTTTAAACTTCATTTCAAAGATAAACATCTTAGTGATCATATTTTTGATAGTTTATCCGTAACACAATTTCAATATATACGATTTTGCTTTAAAATTTTTGTTTATTGTGAACAAAGTCCGTGCATCGCACGGGCCATGTTCCCCGTCTACCAAAAAATTTAGATTATGTCCAAACTGATATAATATGCAAATTTATTAATCAGACGTTTAATACAAATAAGTGAACAAAATCATCATGTTTGATGTAAGTAGAAATTTAATTCCGATTTTCATAGTCTCAACTCTCAAGAAGTAGAGCATGCAAAAATTTCTAATTTTTTGTTCTTAATTCCATGTTTATGGTCATTGGTCACTAGTTCTTAAAAAAAATATCCATGTACAGTTTGTCGTCTAAATATCATTTTTATACAAGTATAAATCATATAATTTCGTGTGGTTTCCGTTTTTGACAGTTTAAAATCAGACATAACCATTTATTTATTTTTGGTTGGAATCAAGAACCATATGGCCAGTTTGATGCCGGTTTCGACACCAAATCAGGTTCAATTTGGGCTTATACCTACTAAATAAGCTAATAACCTAATAATAAGACTGTTATTGACTTATTACAAACACCCCTAGCTTATTTTCCGCTAATAAACTTATTGGAATATGAAGGTCGATGAAGATATTGTTCATGTTTAACTTAATTAGACAAGAAAAAATATGATTTGCAATTTTGTCCGTTTTTCAAAATCCAATCTAGCAAAGCCTATAAGACTGGTGCCAAACATGCCTTGGATTGGCGTCAGTTTCCCTTCGGCTTGGAAACATCAATGGCATGGTGTCTTCCGTTATTTCCTTCGCTTTGCCGAAATGTATACTGACGAGAGATGATATTATTTATTTGATGTTTAATTAAACATGTTGCTTATTTATATAGTTAAATTGGGAGAAAAAAAAGTTTACGGGTCGAACCAAATTCTTTTGACCCGCTGCACAAATGTCCCATTTTAAAAACAAGTTTGGGTACTTTTAGTTGTCTCGACCCATTTGACTCTGATGCATTTTAAAGTTTAGCTTCTCATTGTGGCGCAAAAAGTAATACTTTTAATTATATAGTTTTATTTCTCCAACTTTTGTATTATAAGAACACTTTCTTTTCATTTTAAGGTGCATAAACTTGGATTAAAATGGGGTGTTTACAATAATGAGATGCATTTTTTTTATGAAGTAGTTGCATTAATTGGAATGCATTGCATCACTTGGAATATGGATGAATAGTATAATTCTAATCCCTTAATTTGATGAACCTACCTCATGAATCCTTGAGAATACTTTATTCAGTTTGTTGTTAGCACAGCCTTATGTTGCGTCATTTGTGTAACTTGGTTAACTTTTTTATTAGATTTTTTGTTTATGTAGCGTAACATTTAATATTAGTTTGTAGTTGCACTAGGTTTTAACTGATATTTGATATACAGATATATAATTTTGAAGCGTCTAAATAAACTTATTTGGCTTCAAAAGTCAAAGCAATTATATTTGACCATGTTGATTTTTGTGTGTGTAGAATTCACAGCATTTTGAAGTCAAAGCAATGCTTCATGGAATGTTGCAGTTCAGGGTAATGGAAATGGCAACACACCACTCAATTTCTAAACATGACTTTTTTTGTTTGTATTAGTTTTTAAGCATTTAAGATTTTAAGTTTGAAGCCATGAGTTTGATTTTTGGCAATACATCACAGATTGATAACTTGATATTTATCATTTGTTGGAAAGAGTTTGAGCCATGTATATGCTGACCAAATTGGCCATCATGTTATGGTTATGTTGATTTACCATAATTACGTGAAACATCAAATTGGTATATCTTACATCTAATTTGTTGAAACATTGTTTGTACTTTTAAATAATATTTTTAAATTAAATAAAATTAGAAAGAAAATAATTTTATTCTTAGTTTGTCAAAAAACTTGAAGGCTGACCCTCCTACTAAAGAAATAAAGCTTCAAATGATGCGAAAAGATGCAACGAAGTATGCAGTATGAGAGAAACAAGAACTGGTAGACGTTCAAAAAATATTTAACAGTTGTTAGTTGAAGTACCATTATTGTCATTAGAATAGTTAAATAAGATTATTGATAATTTTGGTTTGGTTGGAGAAGGGTCTAATTGTTGGGGTTTTATGGAAAGTCGAGGGATGCAGAAGACGTGCTTCTGAATAGACCATTTTGGATTAAATGTAGGTTAGTAATTGGTCAGAATAGTAGTTTATTTGGTGAATAAAATCAATTTAGTAGAATGTAAAGTTATATATATTAATAATACAGTTTGGACGACTTTCAATTCGTTTAAATGAGACTGTACGTCGCTATCTCAAGAGTTAAGAGCAAGAAATGATTGAAGGTTATTTGTTGCGACAAAGATGACAATTACACTAACTCAACAACACATTTCGTTTACAAATAAGTTTTATTTCGTCTTCGAATTTCCTATATCAGTAATTCATGTATATCATCATTTCAATTATAAATTATATGTTATTTCAATGATATCTCTATTTTGTTATTTTCCTATATCTTTTTCGAAGCATGCCCGCCCAGTCGGGCGGGCTTTGAAGCTAGTTATTTATGTGTATTGGTACTTTATGTGTATATTTTATGTATAAAATATTAAATGATAGAGTATTATTGAAATATGTCAGTTGAACATTAATTGATGTATTAACTGAACTGACCTCAATTTGATAAAAACTGAAGTACTAGTTAGTATCATGGTCTGGGAGGAATGGAGCGGTGTAAGCCGAATATGAACTAATCTAAATGGTAAACACCCTTTATACCTTTTAACTAATTGTGAAAAAGAGAGAAACAAAAGACGATTTAAATAAATGTAAATCAATGGCTCCGGAGTTCCCTCTAGCTTTCGTCCCAAACTACTACCGTTCTTGATCTCCACTCTTGCAAGCTCCCCTGTGATTGCGTGATTCCTCTCTTGGGATTGTGCTTTACGAGCGTTGTTTACAGGGGTGGTCCTTGAACCCATAGGGTTTGGTTCGTTTTTGATAGCTTTCTCAACTCTTGAGAAGATGAGAGGTCACTGCGATGGCTGGCGAACAGTGGGCAACCGGCGGCGTGAAACAACTACCCTTTTCGTCTCGAACATCCCGGAAGAAGCTGATGTTCCTGGGTTGAAAAACAAATTCAAGAAGTTCGGGAAGATAGTTGATATCTATATCGCGAAGAAGAAGGACATTGGTGGGACAAATTTCGCCTTCATCAGAATCTAGCAACTGGGTTCCAAAACCCTTTACCTAATAAGCACCCTGTCAATCAACATAAACCTTATGTCCCGCATAATGGTGCTTTCGGTAATGGTAACACATATGCAAATGTGGTTAAAGGTCATTCAGGTTCTAAGACGACCACATTGTCATTGGTACCTTCTCGTATATTGGATAGCCATCTCAAAAGTATGATTCTGGTGGGCGAAGTTACTGATCTTAACATACTCCGCAATCTTCCTTCGCTTTTTGACGATGAAGGTTTCTCTGAAGGCAAAATCTACTACTATGGTGGTATGAACGTCGTTCTTTATTTTGGTAGATCTGCTTGTGCAAAAGGTTTCTTGGAAAACGAAGTGTGCTGGAAAAAATGGTTCAAGTGGTTAAAACTTGGGGTGGATGCCATGAATATTAAGTTTCAAAGGTTGGCTTGGTTGCGGATTAACGGAATGCCACTAAGATTCCGTGATATGGATAATATTAAAAAAATAGCAAGCAACTATGGTGTGTTGGTCGAAATGGTCGATGAAATGTGGAACAGTCCAAATTTGGCCAATGTTAAAATCGCGATATTAACAACATCGAACACCAGGATAAACGAAGAAATAAATATTTCATATAATGGTGGGGGTTTTCAAATCGGCATCTCTGAAATTTATTTTGATTGGCACCCTTTTTCCATGCATGATTTCTCTATGGAACCAACAAAACGTGGAGAGTTAGATGATGAGATCGCATCTTTTGTATCAGACGATAACGAGGAAGACGATGATGGCATTTCTGATACATGGGATGAAAATAAAAATGATGATGAATTTGAAGTCGGTGAAATCCCTCCGGTAGACTTGCCGGAGAATGAAGGCTCTCCAAAAAATCCGGTGAATGTTGATGACGTCATGATTACCGTTGAAAACGAATCTAGTTCCAATGTTGGCAGTAATGGCGGCAATAATGACAATATTGTTGGCACAGTAGTTGAGGAGTCACACACAATTCCCCAAGATGATGGTGCCACAAAACTCAAAAATATTAATAATGAAAACGTGTCTTCCAATATAAAAAACGGTCCGGACTTTTTCAACGGTTTTGGGCTCAACTTTGGGCCCTTCCCATGTTCTGCTCCAACTGGGCCATTTTGTCCTGATTTGATGAATAGCCCATTTATCATGGGTTATGTTCAATCGGATAATGCTCATGGGTCTGTTTCTAAGAAAAGACGGAGATTTTCCCCACACAGGTTTCATCGTGCAAATACACATCCGTCATCAGCTGAACCTGAACCCGAACCTGTTCCGCCACCGATTGTACCTAAACCGGTTCCATCGATTGATCTGAATATGGCCGCTGCTCCGGTTATATCATATAATTCAGTGGAATCTATTCATTCTCAAACGATTCCTGAAATTGCTAAAACAGTCGCAATTGGGGTTGACGTCGGTTTTCAGGTAAATGAAGAAGATCCCGTATTGTGTGAAATTATCTCCGGTGATGGTGCAATTAACGTTCCCCGATGAATTTATTATCACTAAACATAAGGGGCGTGAGTGAAACTCACAAAGTGGAATGGGTAAATCAATTAAAAAACAGACATAAAATTGATTTTATTGGGTTACAAGAAACACATGTTCAAGCAGTAAACAATATTGATATTTCTAGGTGTTGGGGAAACCAGAATTTTCAATTTGAATACATCGATTCAGTTGGAAGGTCAGGCGGATTGCTTAGTATCTGGAATCCAGATATTTTTTATTCCAATTTCTGCTTGAAATCGCGTTATAGTTTAACAGTTGGTGGTCGTTGGAAAGGATTTCCCGGTAATACTTATTTAGTCAATGTCTATGCTCCTCAAGCATTGACCGAAAAAAGGCAACTGTGGGATGAATTGGCGTCTCTAAAAAACTCCCACCATGGCATTTGGCTTTTCTTTGGCGATTTCAACGCTGTCAGGCGTGCGGATGAGAGAAGCAACTCCTTTTTTTGTCAATCAACCGCGAATTACTTTAATAACTTCATAAATGTGGCGGGTTTAAAGGAGTTTAGCATGGGTGGTAGGAGATTTACGTATTTAAGCCCCGACTGCCGGAAACTCAGTAAGCTTGATAGAATACTTGTATGCGATAACTTCATTACGGTGCAGCCTCGCTCGTCGGTGACGGCTCTTCCTAGGGAATTTTCCGATCACTCCCCTATTACACTTTGTAACAATGTTGTGGATTTTGGTCCACCTCCATTCCGCTTCTATAACTCATGGTTACTTCGGTATGGCATTACTGATGTTGTAAATCACGCATGCTCATCGTTTCATGGTTTTGGGTTACCGGACAGTTTTCTTGCTGCCAAATTTCGCCACATTAAAAACGAGATAAAGAAGTGGAGAAACATTGAGTCTGCAAAGGAAAATAAAGATTACAATGATCTTAAAAAATTGCTTTTTGATCTTGACGCAACGGCAGAATCTCGAGCTCTCTCCGATAGTGAAATCATGTCTATTAAAAATGGCAAGTCAAAATTGGCGGAGCTTGACAGATACAAAAAACTTGACTTGAAACAACGATCTCACATTAAATGGTTGGTAGACGGCGACGAGAATACCTCTTTTTTTCACGGAACACTCAAGAACAAAAACCGTAATAATCGAATTCAAGGCCTCTCGATAAATGGCAGATGGTGCACGGATCCAAACGAGATCAAATCGGAAGCTTTCAGATTTTTTGAGGCCAAATTCACGGAATCCCGTCCGGTAAGACCTTCGTTTTGTAACCCACTTTTCACTAAACTTTCTGTTTCGCAGAAGGAAATCTTGAATTACCATTCTCGATTGAAGAAATAAAGCGAGCAATATGGTCTTGCGGTAGTGAAAAGGCCCCCGGGCCGGATGGATTTACTTTGAAATTCATTAAAGTCAATTTTAACAGTTTCATTGACGACATTATGGCTTTCGTAAAACATTTTGAGCAAACCGGTTCTATAGCGAGGGGATGTAACTCATCTTTCATCACCTTGCTGCCAAAGATAAAGGACCCGGTGAATTTGAGTGATTTTCGGCCAATATCACTAATCGGGTGTATGTATAAAATACTCGCAAAAGCTCTAGCAGAAAGACTAAAAGCAGTAATCGATGTAGTAATCGGTGATTCTCAATCGGCATTCATAAACGGTAGAAACATTTTGGAAGGCCCTCTCGTGATCAACGAGTTATGCTCATGGGCAAAAACATCTAAACAAAAAATGTTATTATTTAAAGTAGATTTTGAGAAAGCATTTGACTCAATCAATTGGGGCTATTTAGATTCGATATTGGAGCAAATGAATTTTGGCAATAAATGGCGGGGATGGATACGTGGTTGTATATCATCATCCTTTGAATTGGTGCTTGTGAATGAGTCTCCAACTAAGGAATTCCATGTCACAAAAGGGGTTTGTCAAGGCGATCCTTTATCACCTTTTTTATTCATTATCGCCATGGAAGGTCTTAACGTAGCAATGAAGATGGCTGGTGAGAAAAAGTTGTTTCGTGGTCAAAAAATAGGTTCAAACGGCCCTATTATTTCACACCTTTTCTACGCGGACGATGCTTTGTTTGTTGGGGAAGGCTCTTGTGGTAATCTAGCAAATCTTGCTAGAATATTAAAATGTTTTCAAGCCTCATCCGGTTTACAAGTCAACTTTTACAAATCCAAGGTGTTCGGTATCGGGGTTGCACCTACGCAAGTTAGTAATTGGGCAAATATTCTTAAATGCGTTCCCGGTTCATTTCCGTTCACTTATCTTGGAGTACCGGTAGGTGTTAATATGAATCTTAAAAAACATTGGGTTCCGGTAGTTAATCGATTTCAAGCTAAATTATCTGATTGGAAAGCAAAAAATCTTTCATTTGGTGGGAGATTAACACTTATAAAATCGGTTTTGGGTAGTTTACCCTTGTATTATTTCTCATTATTCAAAGCGCCTTCATGTGTAATTGACTTATTAGAACAAATTCGAAGGCGTTTCCTTTGGGGCACAAAAAAAATATGTTGGGTTGCATGGTCCTCCGTTTTAGCTCCAAAGGAACGTGGCGGTCTTGGGGTTGGTTCTTTGAAGGCCCAAAATATTGCTCTATTAACAAAATGGTGGTGGAAATTAAGAGATAATAAATCATGTATTTGGAAAAATGTGATTACTGCCATACACAATTTACACAAAAAACCGGTTCATTCCATGGTGTCCGGTAGATCGAGTGGTGTGTGGAGTAACATAACAAGAGTCCAAAAAAATCTTTCTGATATTGGGCTTAATTTTTTTGACGTTTTTGAGTTGCGTTTGGGCTCCGGAAACTCATTATTGTTTTGGAAGGACTTATGGTGTGGTGGCAGTAGCCTTCAAGCCCAATTTCCAAATCTATATAACATTGAGAAATCAAAAAGTTGCTATATATCAGATAGAATTAAAAGTTCGGGTCCTGCATGGGAATGGAAACAGGCGATAAATAACCAAATTCTCGTAAATGAATTGTGCTCATTGTTACATCTTTTGTTTAATATTGGGTTATCGTCAACCCCCGATACCATATCATGCAAGTTATCGCCAGATGGTTCTTTTGCGGTACATCACATAAGGAATTGGATTGATCATAAAATTACCACTACGGGCTATCAATCCATGCCATGGTGTAGTTTTGCTCCATCAAAAGTTAAATGTTTTACTTGGAGGGTCGGTATGGATCGTATTCCGGTGGCAAAAAGTTTAGAGAAAAGGGGAATAAACATTGATTCCAGCATATGCAAACTATGCAATTGTGGTGATGAAGATGTAACACACACTTTTCTTAGGTGCACGTATGCAAGGAACATTCTCTCATGGATATTCAATTGGTGTGGCATTCCAATCCCATCTTTTAACTCGGTGGTTGAACTCATTGAATTTGGTGTTGGTTGGGGAAATTGTCCCAAAAAAAAGAAAGTATTGTCTACAATTATACAATGCGCGATATGGTGTATTTGGAAGGCGAGAAATGAGACGATTTTCAACAAGGTGCACAAACCATTTCTAGTTATAGTTGGCGACATCATCTCAACCTCCTATTCTTGGATGAAATATAGAAGTAAAATATCTTGTAATGAGGTTGATTGGAATATTTTTCCTTTTTTGTCTTTATTGTAATTGCTTTTCCGTCTTAGTATCTTGCTAAGTTCGGGTTTTTTAATATATTTGGCGTTTCCAGAAAACTAATTGTCACTATTTTGTTGTGTTCACTTTATTACATTTTAACTACTAACGATCGACCTCTTAAAAACCATTAAAAACCGCCCCTTAACTGTGCTCTCTATCATTTTCGGTTATATTGATGCTAGATTTTACAGGCTGCGTATACGTATTAGAAGATCGTGTGTAAATTAACATTTATTTAAGATAACCATTTTTATACGTACAACTGTAGAAGAAGACTAAGCCATTGGAATTCAGTTCAATAGCTCAATCTGTTCCTTCTCTTTGGAGGGGATTATTGTTCAAAAGATTTAAATTTTGCGTGGTATTATCAGTTATGCTCAAATATAAACTAATTTACGTATTTATTTCACACAAAACTTTGTATCATCGACATGGGTGTGTAGAATTTGCGAAGAACATTCACAAAGCTGCTACTTCATCGACACCCACAACACCACCCGTTTACTACTCAAATCAGAAGCTAAATGAGCTCTGGAAATCAGATCGAATCAATGAAGCACGGAAACTGTTCGATGAAATGCCTGAGAGAGATGAGTTTACTTGGAACACCATGATTGCTGGTTTATCAAATTCAGGAAACCTAATTGATGCACATCAGCTGTTCGATGAAACTCCAAACAAGAATTCTATCACATGGTCTTCACTAATTTCTGGTTATTGTAAACTCGGATTCGAACATGAATCAATAAAACTGTTTTGCAAAATGCAGTATGAAGGGTACAACCCAAGTCAGTTTACATTAGGGAGTGTTCTTAGAATGTGTTCAACAAACGGGTTGTTGTCAAGAGGTGAACAAATTCACGGGTACGCGATTAAAACTCAGTTTGATGCAAATGTTTTTGTGGTGACTGGACTTGTTGACATGTATGCACAATGCAAACAAGTGTCAGAAGCTAAACGTCTGTTTAAAACAATGTCTTATGGCAAGAATCATGTTACATGGACTGCAATGATCACCGGGTTCTCACGAAATCAGGATCAAATTGGAGCAATTGAGTGTTTTCGTGATATGAGATCTGAAGGAATTGAAGCTAATCAGTATACATTTCCTAGTGTTTTAACCGCTTGTGGTGAAATCTTGGATTTTAGGTTTGGGGTTCAAGTACATGGTTGTATTGTAAAGGGCGGTTTTGTCAATAACGTGTTTGTAGAAAGTGCGTTAGTTGACATGTATGCAAAATGTGGGAATTTAAATGATGCTAAGATTGCATTAGAATCTATGGAAGTTGATGATATCGTTTCTTGGAATTCGATGATTGTCGGGTGTGTAAGACAAGGTTTTAAACACGACGCACTTCTTTTATTCAAGAAAATGCACGCCAAAAACATGAAAATCGATGATTTCACATACCCGTCTGTGTTAAACTGTTTTGCTTCCTTAAACGATGCTAAATCATTAAAATCTTCAAAATCCGTTCACTGTATGGCTGTGAAAACGGGTTTTGAAACACATGTTCTTGTAAGTAATGCACTTGTGGACATGTATGCGAAAAGGGGTGATTTATATTGTGCGTTTGCGGTTTTTAATAAAATGGAAGAAAAAGACGTTGTTTCATGGACTTCTTTAATCACGGGTTACACTCACAATAATGAACATGAAGAAGCTCTAAAATTATTCTGTAAAATGCGAATTTCGGGAATAAAACCGGACCAAATTGTAACTGCAAGCATTTTCAGCTCGTGTGCAGAACTCACGGTTCTTGATTTTGGACAACAAGTTCATTCTGATTTCATTAAATCAGGTTTTATTTCATCTTTATCGGTTGATAACTCACTTGTAACGATGTACACAAACTGTGGTTGCATAGAAGATGCTAACAAAATCTTTTCATCAATGGAGATAAAAAACGTGATCACATATACCGCATTAATCATGGGTTATGCTAAAAACGGTAAATCAAAAGAATCATTAGTGTTCTACAGTGAAATGATCTCAAGTGGTATAAAACCTGATTTCATAACTTTTATCGGGTTGTTATTTGCGTGTAGTCATGCGGGCCTTGTGGATCAAGCCCGTGTGTACTTTGACTCGATGGTCAACTTCTACCATATAAAACCCGGTCAAGATCATTACGCGTGTATGATTGACCTTTTAGGTCGGTCAGGAAAGATAACTGAAGCTGAAAATTTACTAAACGACATGGTGGTTGAACCCGATGCAACCGTATGGAAATCGTTGCTTTCTGCTTGCAGAATTCATGGGAAAATCGAGCTTGCAGAAAAGGCGGCAAATACGCTTTTTGAATTAGAACCACAAGATGCTGTCCCGTACATTATGCTTTCAAACTTGTACTCTTCATCTGGTAAATGGGATGAAGCTGCAAGAATTCGACAGTTGATGAAATCAAGAGGTGTGAATAAAGAACCCGGATACAGTTGGATGGAAATTAATAGTAAAGTTTATTCGTTTATGTCGGAAGATAGAAGCAATAAAAAGTCGGATTTGATTTATTTAAAGATTGACGAGATTATGAAGTTGATTAGGAAAGCGGGTTATGTTCCCGATATGAATTTCGCGTTGCATAACATCGATGAGGAAGGTAAAGCATTTGGTCTTGCTTATCATAGTGAGAAATTAGCAGTTGCTTTTGGGCTTTTGGAATTGCCACATGGAAGGAGTATAAGAATTTACAAGAATCTTAGGGTTTGTGGTGATTGTCATACTGCTATGAAGTTTATATCGAGTGTTTATCGTCGGATTATAATCTTGAGAGATTCGAATCGGTTTCATCATTTTAAAGATGGAGCTTGTTCTTGTGGAGATTATTGGTAACAAAATTGATTTACAGTAGGAATTGTTAAGTGATAATTCTACTAAGTTTGCGATGGACACTATTTAAGAAAGAACGAAAAAATGAAATTCATTAGAAGTTAAGTTTTCCACGTTGTAAGCTCACAAATTGAACTTAGCTACACCATATCTATACGCGGAAGATGTATGTGTCACAATCTCCCGATTCGTTACAGTTAAATATAAAAGCAGCCTTAATTTTATTCAAGGCCGAAATAAAAACATGATTAGATAGTGTAGCACCAAAAGAGAGAAAGAACAAGTATAATGGGCAAGTGTTCAAAAACCCGACTTTCAAACGCCTATTGACAGACATAAATAAAACATACTTTCATCTTCATATTCTCGCGTGTTCGGGGATCAACCGTTGAAGTAATTCTGGAGATGCATGTGCAGTCTCTGTAAATAAAAATATTTACATATTTTTAACAAGCATAATTAATAAAATGTTTAAATCATAAACACTAGTAAAATTATAACAGAAGGTTGCTTGTACCTTGTGGTGTGAAGTTAAATAGTGGAGGGAGGGGTTTGCCATCTGGCAGAGTTGTGGTTGGGTCCCTTAACTCATCAAAGAATGGGTGAGTGCATGCCTCCAACTGTACAACGAAATATGTTCAATATTAATTAATCATTATTTTTGTAGAAAAACAGTTAATTTATAATGTAGCAGATTTACTTACAGCGGTGCATCGCAGCATTGGTGAGTACTGTAACATGCGTGATACAAGATCTATTGCTTCAGACGGCATGTGCTTTTTAAATATCTGGAAAAAAAATCCAAAATTTTATTTCTTCATCTTCAGATTTAAATCTATGATTACAGTAAAGATTATTAAAAAATATTAATTATCAACAAACCTTATGCCATGGATGAGCCTTGATCTGTGGGAACTTAAACTCGGTGTAATGAGGATTCATGCATTTGATTTCCTCACGTGTTGGTGTTCCCAAAATCTAAACATAAATAAAATATCGTTAAAACTAATGTCATATTACAATTTTTATGACATAAACATAAATAAAAATGTTCAAGATTACGTGCCTTGATTATCTCCACAAGTTGATCAACGCCACTTTCACCAGGGAAAATAGGCTGCATAATACCAGTCATTAGAAGTTAAGCACAATAATTAGGGTTAAACTCAAAACTAACTATGGTTAAAGAAACAACTCACCTGTCCAAGAAGTAACTCAGCCAAAACACAACCTGCAGACCACATATCAATTGCATTTGTATATTCTGTTGCTCCAAAAATCAATTCGGGAGCCCTGTAATATCTTGAACAAATGTATGAGATATTTGGTTCACCAGGTACCTGCAATTGCCCAATAAAATCATGATATATAATTATATATTATATAGATATAGATACACAAATTCAAAAATTTTAAAAGCTTACCAACATCTTTGCACTCCCAAAATCGCATAGTTTTAGTTGCTGAGTTTGTGGATTAACCAATAGATTTTGTGGCTTAATATCACGATGGCATACACCAATTACATTGTGGATGTAATTAAGCCCACGACAGATCTGAAGAAATAAGAATATCAAATCATATAATTAATAATTAATCAACATAGATTTTCAATTAGTAAGATTTACCTGGTATGTGTACAACTGTACATATAACATAGGCATGTTTTGGTTCATCCTGACATAATGCCTTGACATTCTATAAACAGTTTCAGGTACAAATTCCAATACAACGTTTAGGTAAACTTCACTTTTGTCAGTTGTTGAATAAAAACAGCTTTTCATTTGAACAACGTTTGGATGGTTTAATAAATGCATGATTTGAAGTTCTCTGTTTTTGTATCTTTTGTCTTGTAGCACCTTCTTTATAGCAACAGATTCACCTGTTTCAAGACATTTCGCCTGAAAAACGAAAGGGAAAAAGAAAATATTTATATCGATAGAAACGGATTTATACATGTTATACAATTAAAATTATATTCCAATTACCTGAAAGACAACACCAAATGAACCAGTACCAACAACACGCTCTGCCATGTATGAGAAAGTCTGGACCAAAACATATTTTACATTTAGTTACTAAAACAAAAAACAAAAATTCAGCTTTTTGTTACATTTTACATAATAATACTCAGTTAGATATGAGTACCTGTTTTGGTTTTCCATTTTTACCACCAACTGAAGTCACAATAATTTCACCTGTTTCAGTACCATTACCGCTTACAAGAGTCGCCTCAGAATCCTGCTTACAAACATTTAATGGTATGGATTACAATCTGTAAATTATAATTAGAATACAAGGTAACTAAATAAAAGTATCACTTTTTCATCAGATTTATCTTCCATAATTTTCAATCCATGCATTTCTTTGGGAAGATTGCCATAGTCGGATCTAGCAGCATTCATAGAAGAACTCCCGGACATCTTTGGAGCTCTAGCACTCCCAGGTTGAGTCAAATATTCTTGCTTTGACCTTCTACTGTTAGAATCTCCACCCTACAAAACAAACAAATTCAACAACTTAATGCCATATATTGATGTAACAAGAGATAAATGAACGAAAACTAGAAAGAAATTAATACATCTTAATTACAAAATCACATAGCTTTAAAAAAAACTTAAATCGAATCAGCCAAACTCAAACAAAATGATGAAATTTTATGGTAACCATAACTAAAAGGCATTCATTATGTTTGTCAAATTGTTTTTATGAAAATTATTTGAATATGACAAAACAAAATTGTTCAGGAAACAACACAAACATAAATTATTTCGATTAAAACATATGAGCGTCTATCGATCGAACAATTAAACACGAACACAGCACGAAATTCATCAACACTAATGAAATTTACATCAAATCATTTATAACTTACCGTATCCGACACGGAAGTACGACCAGAGGCCATACTCTTAAAACGACGCATCACATTCATTCTGATTGATCAAATCGTAACCCTAATTCCCCTTCTATATGGATCTCACAACACTTTTTCAAATCCTTCTTCAACAAAACAAAATTAACATCAACAAATGGAGGAGGAAACTGCGACACGACACGCAAGCCCTCCTCCACCGCCTTCTTCTTATCTCTAAACAGTTTCTCACCTTTCTCTCTCTCTCTCTCTAAAAACAACCTCTTTCTCTCTCTATATCTGTCTGAGTCAAAAATCTCTTTCTCTCACTAAAACTATTTTTCTGGTCAATGGTCAAACCTGAAAAAGCCCAATCATTCATTCTTTGCCTCATTTTGTACACCAGTCAAACTTTCAATTTCAGCCATCCGATCTCATTGCGATCGTATTAATCTACAGATATAATCGCACGCAACTCTGGATGCTAAACGACAACTTTATAGCTGTAATCACCAAACTACCCTTACATAAAAAAAATTCAGATACAATTTGGATAACTTTTAAACTATGTACAACTTTTGATGCGTGTGTTATAAGTGCTTACAGAATGTTTGTTTGGATTTTAAAAAGTTTTTGCTGGATAATGGATTTACGTGAACTTAGGTGATTCGCCGAACTACAAAATGTTGTCCACACAATCTTTTTCGTTGGCAGTTAAAAAATTCAAAAAATTGTTTCTAAAGCCCCCTATACTATGGTTTCTTATACTTAGGTCCTTGGAACTTTTAACTTTATCTCTTTTAAGTATAGCATGGCTACAATTTTCACTTGGTAAAATTGATACACTTAGGTTATCAGTTATTAGTAAATTTAATGACTCTTAAAAACTAACAAAAATGTTCAAAACTTGCATGATTTAAGTCAAACTGAGTCACATCTAGTTTTACTACTAACAATCTTATGTTGCGTGTGTATCAATGTATCATAATTAGCTACACTATAAAGTTCAACGATCTGAGCTCAAAAGTATCAAGTGATCCATAATAGCTTAAAAATAAGACTCAAGTCAAAACTCGAGTTAGGCACATTTTTGTATCTGTTTAATTGGGCATGTAAATTATTATTTTTCTTTTATTATTGTTTTTCATTATAACTTATTATATTATAAGAATTCATATTGTTGGCAGTATAAATCTTTCGGCACGTTCAGTTTGAACTACATACCAAATCTAATAATGAGACTGTAGACTGCAATTTGGTTTGAATTTGACTATACATTAAATTTGCCTACTTTAAAATAAATACTTCCTCCGTATCAAAATAAGTGACACAAATTGGCTTACACGTTTTTTGAGGTAAAAGATTAAAGTAGGGGTTAAAATAGATTAAAGTACATAGTTAGTGAAGAATGGGTCCCACTTTTCTTGAATAAAGTGAGATAAATGAGTTTTAAAAGTAAAAGTAAGGGTATAAGGGTAATTTTACTTTATTAAAGTGGATAGTTAGTGGGTATGGGTCCCGCTATTTTTACCAAATAAGGAAAGTTTTCAAAGTGTGTCACTTATTTTGATACACCCCAAAATAGAAAATGTGTCACTTATTTTGATACGGAGGAAGTATGATTTTACCAAAGCTACCTTTACAAAATATATTTATTTTCCAACGTATTTACTTGATATGTTTTTATAGATATACATACATTTCACATGTACATTAATATTCTCTTACTGAAGTTTCCTTAAAAACAATAATTTTTTATCCTGAATAATTCCTACTTTGAAGAAATTGAATATTATTGTTGTGATACCAAAAACACTATATATTGAAATTTTACGGAAAAAAAGGATTGGTCTTGCACCTAACAATGACCCGATTGGGTACATATGAAAGTAACGTGTAACATTTGAAGATATAATCATTTAGAGCATTTATGAATTATCTTTTTCCATAATTTAAAGAGATTGAGACTACATATCTCCACTTTGTTGCTTCAAAGATTCACCATATCAAATCATACGCAACATTATTAGCAGTTTTTTGGATATTAAGTAAGCAATATAAATATTCTCTAACTTGCAACATAAAAGCTAGTTTCAGATAATTACTTTTCTTACCCCTAAAGTTCTTGATAGTTAGAAGCCACTTGGTATGTCATACATGAAATACTCCCAGTAGAGATATAACTGACTTTCTACGCAACACAATGATCAATTTGTTACTATTAACAGAATTACCCTCACAAAAGCAAACAAACTACTACCACTTTGCTTGTACAAAATAAAAGGCCAAATGAAGAACAAACAAGAAAATTACATCCTGTAATGAATGCCAGAAATTTCTATTACATAACTTACACATCCGTAAAGAAACTTGCACCCTTTGATCCATGAAACAAGTTTCTAATACTTATAACTTGCACATCAAGAAATAAACTTGTATTATGTAACAAGTTTCTAACACATAATTTATACATTAAAAAAAGACTACACAACGTGGAATTTTGTCGCCTGCCCATCAACGTAACTTGCAGATCAAGTAACAAAGTTGCACCAGTTGATGCATGGAAGAAGAAGTTTGTAATGTATTAACCTATACAAGAAGAAATACAATTATCGGGAAGTTGAAGGTAATGTCCAAAGTATTTTTGTAGCAACTAAAATTCGTTCATTCCAGTTTGATTCTGGTTCTGTATCGTGTATTGTAGATTCCCATCTTACAGAACGAGCAACACGATCTAATTAAATAATCATTTCAGGTGAATCACGAATAACAACAGTTCCTTCAGGCCTTAACAGTCGGTCTATTTCAACCATCATATCTACAATATTACATCTGCAGAAAAGCCGGCATAATGTTTAGCAACAATAATAAATAATAACAATTATATAAAATAAAAAGGAATATAATACCTTTTCTTGCCAGTGATTGGATCTTTTGTGAGTGACTCAACTGAAGCCATATGGATGAAATCATAAGTCCGAGGGTAACTTGAAAACGATTCACACCTAAGAAACAAAAATGAATATCATATAATTTTGGTAAAAGTTATGCTTATTTAAATACATTTGTGTGATGTATAAAAAAAGGGGAAATAACTGACCAATCATGATAAACACCGATAAGTCCTCTATCAAAACTAACACCTAAAGTTGACGCTTTATAATATGGAACAACATTCATGGCCCAAACATGATCAGATATCGATGCAGCAGCAAATCCACCAAAATTAGCATCCATATCCATCACGTTTCTTACTGCTTCACTCCCGATTTTCAAATTTAATGATCTTTTTGTAATAAGAAATCCGTCTTTCCCATAAACGTGTATCGAATTCAAATTCCTTGTTTCCATTTTCAAATATTGCAGCTCTTGATGGAGTTTTTGTTAGTCTTGAGGGCCATTTTGGAATTTCACCAACTGAAAGTTTGCCTTTGACAGAAGACCGCTGACTCTCACATTTTTTAAACGTACATGCAATAACATCGTAGTTCTCATAAAAGTGTCACTAAAAGTAAATAAAACAGTCATTAAAGATAGGGTAAAACAATAGAGCAAATTACCATGCAGAACTAGGATCATCAGACTTATGACACAATTTAAATCCGGGTTGATTTTGGTTCTTAAAACACGAATTATCAACCGGTTTTTTCCAAATAGCAGTATTCCCATCAACAACGGACTGACTCATAACACAAAGCTTTAGCGACAGCTTGCAAATCTTCCCATTCTTTATCTAATCCATGCCATTGCATTGGTGGGCCCAATATTACCAAATACCCTCCCGGACGTAATAATCGATCAACTTCAATAAAATAAGTAGCATCTGCAAAACAAAATTCCAATGTTTGACTATTTTGTATGCAGTTTTTTATGGGGGAAAGGGATATTTTAGGAATTTCAAGTTTAAGTAGAGACCCACTGTATGCTGTAAACGGGGTTAAACTAGCAACCTGGAAAAATATTCAAAAAATATTTATTGCAAAGACCATTGACTTTTAGCAACCTGGATAATCAGCGATTTGGGTTATATTTTACTGATAACTGGTCAAACTAATTTCTTTGGCTAAATGGGTCAAATGGCTAAATAGCAGTTGGAATTGTTCTTGTTTTGGTAATTTACACACAATAAAAATAAATAGAAATCTTACCCCACATCCCATATCAAGAACGGTCCTCAAAAGCCCACCAGAAATAGATATAATGTTGAAGTTGCTCGATATAATGTAGAGCTCCATCTGAAAACATGGTTCTACCCCCTGGAAATATGAAATGTGGGCCATCTTTCTTCATCCATACTTGATGACCTTTTTGCTCTGCTAGTTTGTTTTACGGCATATTTTCATGCCATATCTACGCTCAAAAAATAAGAAATTAAATATACATAATATTAGCATCAATAACTATTTTTGTTTTTTTGCATTTTAGCAACTACAGTCGTCGCGTTTTTAGCTAATACAATGGTTGATTGAAGCAATACTACAAGTAAAACTGAAATGTCTTAACCAAAAAAGGTTTTTCTTAACCTAAAAATGAAATGTCTTGATGTTGTAATTGCTCATGTGTACATACACAATTATAGAAATTGATCCTTCAAGCTAAACCTAAATCGAATTTTTGTATGGAATTAGTTAACTTCAAGTTCAAATCTAAGATACCAACATGTCAATTGCACATAAAAGTAGCAAAATCTAAAAACCCCTAAAATAAATAAACATACCTTATACAAACTAGTAGGCCACTGAATCGGAATATTGTATCTTCCGGCGGAGGGATCAAGCACAGCTGCCGTTCTTCCGGCGGAGGGATCAAGCACAGCTGCCGTTCTTCCGGCGGCGGGCAATGCCTGTCCCGATAATAATTCATATCCCTACTGAGCAATCTGTTCCGGTTCGGATCCTCACATGTCATATAATCAACAGTATCCGAGTCACATGATTGAATGGTTAGGTTTCGTCCGGCTTCAATTAGTGGCGTTGTTTGGAACCGGTGGTGGAGGTGATAAGAGCTTGGCTGCCGGAGGTGGCGATGGAATCTCCGAGAGGGGTAATTGAGAGATTGATTACAAGGGTTTTGTGCGGATTTAGATATATTTTCCTGTAGCCGTAAGAAAGTTATCCAATAATATGAAATAGAACAATAAATTCTGAAATTCAACTAAGGATAATAAGATGATTCAAATCCTTCACAAGCAAGGTTCAATAGTACAAGAAAGAAAACACATAGAAAAATAAGGAAGAGAAGATAATAGACCAAATTACACACCCTGTAAAACATTACACTTTCTCTTTTATACCCTCTGTAACAAAATCTCTTAGGCGTGAGCTGATAATGCGCATACGATTGCCTCGGCGCATTACTTGTGGTCCCGTAGGTGCTGACTCAGCCATTTCACCCATTTGTCTTATTACAATACCATCCCCATTTAAGACAACCTTGTCTTCAAGGTTGAAGTCTGGATAACTGAGTTTAATGTCTTCCATCTCTTCCCATGTAGCCTCATTAGCTGTCATGTTTGACCACTGGATAAGGACTTGTGGTATCTTCATGTCCCCTTGTTGAATCATGCGTGCATCTAAAATCTTGTTTGGAAGTACTATAGGGCCTACTTCACTCATGGTTAAAGGCAGTGGCATGTATTGCACATTGGTCTCTCCTTTGAAAAGCTTTAATTGAGATACATGGAAGACCGTGTGAATTTTGGCATCTTCTGGTAATTGCAGCTTATATGCAACTGCTCCAACTCTTGCTGTGATCAAGAATGGTCCAAAAAATCTCATACCCAACTTTTGATTTTTTCTTAAAGCTGATGATTGTTGTCGGTACGGTTGCAGTCGAACTAGTACCCAGTCACCCACTTGCATTTCTACATCTCTTCTTCTCTTGTCTGCCTGATTTTTCATGTAGACTTGTGACTTCTCCAATTTACTTTTTAGCTGTTGTAAAATTCTATCTCTTTCTCCCAACTGTTCTTGTATCGAAATAGGGTCAGCAGGTTGGTGTTGGTATTTAATCAAAGTTGGGGGTTCTCTTCCATATAAAGCTTTAAAAGGAGTCATTCCAATGCTAGTGTGATGAGCTGTATTGTACCAATACTCAGCCCAAGTTAAAGCTTTATACCAAGTTTTAGGGTTCTCAAAAGTAAAACACCTCAAAAACATTTCCAAGCACTTGTTGAGAACCTCAGATTGGCCATCTGTTTGTGGGTGGTACGCCGAGCTCATAGCCAAAGTTGTACCCTGCAGCTCAAAAAGTTTTCTCCAAAATTGACTAGTGAAGACTTTGTCTCTATCTGAGACTATAGACTTTGGAAGGCCATGTAATTTCACTATATTATTCATGAAGGATTCTGCCACTGTTTTGCTACTATAGTCACTTTTTAGAGGCAAAAAATGAGCAAATTTTGTTAATCTATCAACTACCACCATAATTACTGTGTACCCGTAAGACAACGGTAGCCCTGTAATGAAATCCATTGCAACATCCTCCCAAACCTGTGATGGAATTGGTAGTGGTTGTAGTAAGCCCGCTGGTACGCTATGTGATGTTTTAGCCTGTTGACATATGTTGCATTTTTGCACAAAATCTTCTACATCTTTCTTCATATTGTGCCAAAAATATTGGTAACTAATTCTAGCAAGAGTTCTAGAATTTCCAGAATGTCCCCCAATTGGTGAGGTATGATTTTCTTTCAAAATCATCGGTATCAGGTCAGTATTTTCTGGTATGACTACTCGACCTTTCCAATACAAAAGTCCTCCTTTTGTGGTGTAATGAGGTTTCTGTAGTAGTTGTGTTTGACATTGTAAAATGAGATTTTGAATTTTTTCATTTTTTTGACTTTCTTCCAACAATTGTTGCATGAACTGATTTTTGGGTTCGGACCATGATAACATAAACATTCTTGACAATGAATCTGCAGCTAGGTTTTCTTTACCGGGTTTATATTCAATGCTAAAATCATACCCCAAAAACTTGTGTAGCCATTCTTGTTGTTCTGGAGTTTGAAGATTTTGATCCATTAAGCTTCTCAAACTTTTCTGGTCTGTTCTAATTATAAATTTGCTTCCTAACAGATAATGTCTAAACTTTGCAATAGCTTCTGCTATTGCGAACATCTCTCGAAAGTAAGCAGACTTCTTTTGATTTCTTGGAGCTAATTTTTTTGAAAAAAATGCTATTGGGTGGCCATTCTGGTGTAATACTGCTCCAACTCCAATTCCGGATGCATCTGTTTCCAGAATAAAAGTCTCTTGAAAATTTGGCAGTGCTAGAACCGGTGCAGAAGTGACAGCTTTTTGGAGTTCATGAAAAGCTTTTTGTGATGTTTCATCCCAACGAAAAGCATCTTTCTTTAATAAGTCTGTTAAAGGGGCAGCTACTTTTGCATAAGATTTGATAAATCTTCTGTAATACCCAGTTAGCCCTAAAAATCCTCTCAGTTGTTTTAAATTACTAGGTGTTGGCCATTTTAGTACTGCCTCCACTTTAGTATTTTCCATTTCTACCCCTTTTCCGGATACCACATGTCCTAAATATTCAATCTCTTTTACTCCAAAAGCACATTTTTCAAGTTTCACATATAATTTATGTTGTTCTAATACCTTTAAAACTGTTTCCAAGTGGTTAAGATGTTCTTTCCAAGTGGTGCTATAAACTAGAATATCATCAAAGAAGACTAGCACAAACTTCCGTAGCACATTTTGAAAAATTTGGTTCATAAGACATTGAAAGGTAGCTGGTGCGTTGGTGAGCCCGAATGGCATTACTAACCATTCATAATGACCGTGGTGGGTTCTGAATGCAGTCTTATGCCTATCTTCCGGTTTCAATAAAATTTGGTGGTATCCGGATCTCAAGTCTAACTTTGAGAAGTATTGAGCACCGTATAGCTCATCTAGTAGTTCATCTACCGTAGGCATTGGGAAACTATCTTTTATCGTGATAGCATTTAAAGCTCTATAATCAGTGCAAAATTTCCAGCTCCCATCTTTTTTTTTCACTAGCACAATGGGTGATCAAAAAGGGCTGTTGCTAGGTTGTATAATTCCCTGATCCAACATCTCTTTTACCATCTTTTCAATTTGTTCTTTCTGACTATGAGGGTACCTGTATGGTTTAACCTTTACTGGTTGTGACCCTTCTTTTAATGGAATCTCGTGATTTTGTAGTCTTTTAGGTGGCAACCCTATTGGTGTTTGGAACAATTCCCTATAAGTATGCACCAGCATAGTGATCTCTGGTTCCATAGTGACTGTTATCTCCTCCGAAGATTCTGCCACAGATTCTTTGTGTATTCTTTCCACCGTAAACACCTCGTCAATGCTTCGAGTACTATGCATTCTTCTCAGTTGATGTAACTGAGCTTGGCCCGGACCTATGTTTGCATTACCTTGTAGTGTAATAAATTTTCCGTTTTGGAAGAACTTCAAGGTTAATGCTGAATAATCAGCGACATGTGGTCCTAAAGTAGCTAACCATTCTGCTCCAAGAATTAAATCCGCCCCAGCTACGGGAAGTAAGCAAACCGGAACCAACATTTCATGCTCTTGAATTACCACGGGTAATTGTTTTACAACTCCTTCTGATGTCATTGTTTGACCGTTTCCTACCAACACTTTAAAGGTTGGTGCCGGTTCCACGGGTAATTTCAGAAAATGTGCAATTCTTGGTTGCACATAATTATCGGAACTTCCACCATCAATTAATATATGTACTTGGAGTTTACCAATTTTTCCCATAAAACGCATTGTTCTAACACTGTTAGCTCCTTTCAATGCATTTAGTGATAAATGATGTTGTGTTTCAGTTTGAGTTATGATGGTATTTGGTCGGTCTGGTGGATCAGGTTCATCAATACAATCATCTTCCTTGGTTGGTTCATATTGTATGAGCATCAAGTGTTTGTTTGGACATTTATGGCTAAAAGAGAATTTCTCATCACACCAATAGCATAAACCTTTGTCTTTTCGTAGTTGCATTTTAGCAGGGGTAATTCTGCGAATGTTAGGGTTTTTCTGATTTTGATTCATAGGTCTTGTGGGAGGTGTTTGTAAGAGTGGGGGATTTTTTGTTTTTGGGGTGGTTTCATTTTTTGTTGAATTGAATACTGCTCGATTTTGATAAGAATTGTTTGAATATGAAGTTTTCTGTGGAATGGTGCTAGCTGTGTACTTTTCTTCATAAACTTTGGCTAATGAGACAGCTTTTACAATGGAAATCGGAGTGTGCAGCATCACATCTCTTCTAATTTCAGGGTTTAAACCACTGATAAAGCAATCAACCAAAGCATCATTGCTTAATCCATAAACCCTGTTAGCTAGAGCTGTAAATTGTATATAATAGTCGTTCACCGTACCATTTTGAGTGAGCTTAAATAAGGTCGATCTTGGGCAATCATAAATTGATGGACCAAAATCCAATTCTAGGGCTCTGGTGAAATCTGCCCATGATTTAAAAGGATTCGTTCTTTGAATCATTTGAAACCATGGAACAACATCTTTGTCTAGATGAACTGATGTGATAGTCAATCGATCCTTGTCTTGTGTTTCATAATAATCAAAAAATTGTTCTGCTCTGAAGATCCATTCGAGCACGTTTTGTCCATCAAAACGAGGGAAATCAAGTTTAACATTTCGTACCTGAAATGGGTTTTTGGTTGAGGTCGAAACACCATGGAGAGAAGATGATGGGTTGTTGCGTAGCAGTAGTGAAAGAGCTTCATTGATTCTATCGAGTTTCCCATCTGTTGATGATTGTAGTGCCTCCATTCGTTGAAATCGAGCTTCACTGTTTGCACCGAGGTTTCCCAATTGGGTCTGCAATTCATCATAAAGTTTCTTATTGTCTTCAGCGTTTTTTGAAACGGTGGTTGTCAGCTCTTTCAATCTGGTATTTTCTGCCATGGTTGAGTGAAAGCACCAATGAAATAGAACAATAAATTCTGAAATTCAACTAAGGATAATAAGATGATTCAAATCCTTCACAAGCAAGGTTCAATAGTACAAGAAAGAAAACACAGAGAAAAATAAGGAAGAGAAGATAATAGACCAAATTACACACCCTGTAAAACATTACACTTTCTCTTTTATACCCTCTGTAACAAAATCTCTTAGGCGTGAGCTGATAACGCGCATACGATTGCCTCGGCGCATTACTTGTGGTCCCGTAGGTGCTGACTCAGCCATTTCACCCATTTGTCTTATTACATAATACAGGTAGTCTTATCATTTGATATGATTCCGTTTATAATTCAATAATTCTTTTCTTTACTATTACGAAGTATTATTTTTTTAACGTCAAAGAAAATTTTCACTAACGCTGCGTTCCAGAGTTGCTATTTGGATAGAAGAGGAGAGAACTGGAGAGAAATGAAAAGAAAATTGTGTTCCTGAGTTTTTTTATTGAGAGAAGAGAAGAGATTTGGAGAGAAATTTTGTCCCAAATTTCTTTCTAAAACTTCTTCCCAAAATTGGGAAGATTAGGAGAGAAACCTATCATAACAATTACAATTACCAAACTGCCCAGATCTATATGCATCTCCCGCATGTATTTTCTCCTCAATTCTTCACATTTTCATATATTTTCACCTCATTTCTAATTTTTAAAGACCATAAATCCAAAATCCAAAATCATTGTAGATGTAATCGAAGCTTTATCTGTCTCCTGACTCCAATTTTCAAAACTTCTAGATGTGTTCGTTAGTTGTCAAGATTTCAAATCTATATTGTATAACAACAATCGATGTTAAACAAACAATGGATAAATTAATATTCGATTATTTTGTCAGAACGTGTATAAGGTTTAGAGGCAGAGATGAGAATGGGCAGACATATTTAATTAGGGTTTTATTGTTAATTTACATATTAGGGTTAAATTTGTAAATTGCTATTTTTTCTTTCCTAGTTTCTTTTCTTTTCTTTCCAACTTAGGAACATCAAAAAGTTAAAATATTTCTTCTCATTTTTCCATCTTTTCTCTTCTCTTCTCTTCTTTCCTCTTCCTTTCTTTTCCTTTAATGAAAATGTGTGGAACACAGTGTAACAAAACAAACAAGAAGCTATAAATTACAAAGAAACACAAACCAAAGCATCAAACGCCCGAAAACTATGAAACTACCACCTCCTAAAAACAACCAACGCCAAAATAACTCCAACGCCAAACCAAAGCCTTAAAATACACCACAAAAATCCAAATGACACCAAACGAACTTATTTAACTAGACCCCGGAACTCCACTTCAATAAAACGTTATAAATTATAGAAGTTTAAACGCCTTTGATTTTAACACTGTATTCATCTAATGAATATGAATCAATACCATTATTCTAATTTAATGTAATACAATTATGTAGTTATAATTGGTATGTCAAAGAAAAATACAAAACCAAAAACACACTACATGTATAATACAAATTAAATCTGTGTGCATCATACATGACCGACGACCGTTGATGTTTCTAAACAGAAAAAAAATGTTATTATACGGGAATACTGCAAAATGAAACTTTCGTATGTGAAGTCCATCGTTTTTAAGCTTCTTCTTACTGAGCTCAGCTTTACGATCCACATCCTCCATCCAAATCAGATCCACAACGGAATCGGGAGCCAACTATCCATCGATCTTCTGAAAACTTCCTTAAACAGTTTAGTGTCTTTTTTTTAACTGCAATTTCATTAAGAAAACCGTCTTAGTGAGAAGCTAGAGCGAAACGAAATACAATAGTTTCAAGTCTTCTCCTTTCTTAATTTCGCCATACACCATTTTAAGTGCCTGTAATTGCATGGAAACATTGTGATGATTTTATTGGATGAATAGAAGTCTTGTAATTCTAGTATGACCATCGTGTAAAGTCTTCTTAATTTATGTTTATTTTTAACGGCAATCCTAATCTACTTTTAAATCCACATATGTCCATTATGGGACTTGAACCCATAACCTCAAGATTTGGGGCAAGAAAAGGTATAAATATGAAAACTTCTGTACCATTTAGATCGGAGAATTTATGGACGAAATCCGGTTTTAAATTCCCAGAAACCACACGATTATATAGCCAAAGGAAGCCCAAATGCTCAAGCTCAATATAATATGGGTTGTGTTCTAGCAACGAGCAGCTTTTTTATCCATCGGTTATACAATTATCCTGAAAAATCCCAGGTTTATACTCTACATTTATACCAACACAATTACCGCTAGGTCATTGGCCCTTTGGTTTCTTAATTTATGTTAATTGTGCAAATACTATAATAGTGTTGTATATATTTAATGGTGCATTGTGACTTTAATGGTGAAAATTGTTTTTTTTTAACCAACAAATATATTAAGAGAACACTAGCAAGGAGCTAGGAACAAAACAAGAATAAACAATAACAAAAGCAAACAAAAGAACAAACCAAACCACTAAATACATAATAGAGGGTGCAAACACCACTCAACCCACCCAATGTTCTGGCTATGACCCTTATATTTCTTCCAGCTAAAGACCTAGATTTGATAGAATCCACAATTGCATTAAAGAGTTACCGATCACCTCTAAAAATGCGATTATTACGAGTTTTCCAAAAACACCATAGAGAACCTCTGAACCATAGATAATGCACATTAACATCTCCTTTTTGTGACTATAATTACACGAATGCACATGCTTATTTGTTGGTCATGGTTAATGACGCAGGGCTTATTTAATGGTGCGAAAAGGTTAATGATGCGATGCATCTTTAATGGTGTGAGTGGTTAATGATGCAGTGCTTCTTTAATGGTGTGAAAGTTTATTTGTAAGTGTTTAATGGTACGGTCTCTCTTTAATATTGCGAATTATTAATGATGCGGTCACATGTTTTAATGGTTAGACGTTTCTTGGTGCGATTTATAATCTGCACCAGTTAATTGTATTAATCGCACCACATAATATCGATACTAGTTGTTCATTATTGCTTATAATTGCAATATGTTGTTGTTATGTGTCGATGAGCTGGCATATGTTAGAGTACATATCGGTGGTCATAAGTTCAAAGAATCAAGGGTATTGCCTCCGGTTTCCGTTGGTGACTTTCCCGGCGGAGGTGGCAGGTGGTGGACCGGTTGGTTTGCTTTCCAAGTTTTATTTGAGGAAGGTGGAAAATGTAAATACTGTGAGAGTGTGAGGGGGACAAGTGTTATTTTAAAATTTAATCCAAGAAGATATCATTTTATGATGGGCTTTTTCGGGTAGCCCAACATAGATTCTAAAAATTACGGAATCTTCTCCTATATATGAGCCCTAATTTGACTTTGGTTTGACATCTAGGCAATTCCGAGCTCTCTCATTGGCCGGTTATGCCACCTATAATTCTCCAATTGGACCACGCATTTTATGAACAAAATCGTTTGGGTTTCAATTCAAAACTCCTGCATTTATGGTAACAAACTACATTCAAAACCAAAGATACCCGAAATTATTCTATCACGGATTTTCCATTCAAGTACAATAAATGATACAACTGTATTATTTGGGAGAAAAAAAACTAATCAACCTAAATTTCGGTCTTATATACGGTATTTAATAAAATCCTTAAATCCTGTGATTTGGTTAATCTCTTTACCATATTTGAATTTAGGTTAACCATTGACCTTATATAATACCGGGTTTAACATATGAAAATAAACTTACAGAGTAAAAGCCAATTCCGATTACCCGCATCAAAGAACAACATCAGGTACAAAGAATCGCTTCATCACTTTATTTTATTAATGCTTAATAGCAATTATACCGAAGTTCTTAGTCATAAATGCTTCATATCTTTGTAATCACGGAATTTTAAATCTACCTATGTAATTTACCCTGCATTTATAACCTTTCCATATTAATATTTTTCTCAAATTAAAACATTTATTTTTATTTTTTTCAGCATTTAAATTTCGGTGGTAATATGCAACACATTAGTTAAGGAAAAAAAAATCTCATCTTTCATGACCCAGATAATCACCGATACAAAAATATAGACATTTTAGGAAACCCCTACTGCCATTAGCCTTGATTCACGGGTACCACTTCAATATGTGGATAACACTAATTTAAATCAAAGAAATCTTATTTATTATGAACCCTAATTTATAGTCCAATTAGTTTTATTCTGCTTCATAAACATAGCCTAATATGCATACATCGAGTTTACATAAAAGCTAATCCCATTTCGAGCATATACATGGGTGTGTGAAACTTGAAGGTTACGGGTATATGGGAAACCATATCGATCCACACAAATTTTGCAAACAATAGGTGAATAAAAAAAATTAACCGGCGATTTTACACTTACAATAGAAATATTGAAAATGGTTTAAACCATCGTGATTTGAAACATTTCCCCCCAAAAAATACGAATTACGAAAGCCCTAGATCGGTCCGGTTTAACACGTTATAAATGAATACATGTTTTGAGCCTTATGTTTTATTACAATTTACACCCTTACTTCAAAACGTTAAAATTTTAAGCCCATAAAACTTATTCATTTAATATGGATTGTGAAATTAATGGGATGTCTTCGATTTATACATAGCCCAACAATCGAAAATTTAAATAACATATGATATCTTTTCTACAATATTTTTTTGTTATTCTTTTATATCCTTCTCGAAGCATGCCCGCCCATTCGGGCGGGCTTTGAAGCTAGTAATATGATATGCCGGCCGTAATCTAATACTTCTTCCGATTCAAAATAAGTGATACATTTTCTTTTTTTGGGTGATTTATAATAAGTGATACAATTTGAAGAATTATCTTATTTGACAAAAAATAATGGGTCACATACCCACTAACTATCTATTTTAACAAAGTGAAATGACTTTTTTACCCTTACTTTTTACTTTTAAATATCATTAACCTCACTTTATTCAAAAGGTGTGGGACTCATTCCCCACTAACCATCCAATTAATCCAAATAACAATCATTATAATCTTTTGCCTAAAAAACAATGAAACCTAAAATGTATCACTTATTTTGATATAACATAGGTATAGGATAATAGAATAGAGTATACAAAAATGACAAACTATAATACCTTTATCAACCTTAAATGGTAGAAAAAGTTAATGATTTTGGTCAATAAAAACGTATTAGTTTTAATTGTGGAAATGAAGTTTAGTATGCATTTTAAGAGTTTCAATATTTTGAGAGTGTGAAAAGTTGTATTCCTAAATTACGAGGAATCTTAGATTGTAAGACCCAAAATCGATGTCAAACCAACAAATACTCATTATGTGAAAATTCTACATAAGTCCAAAAAATATCATAATGGAACAATAAATAGTCGTTTCTGGTAGCCATTTATTCTATCTTTTTTAAGAGAGGGGTGACTATAGTCAATGAGAATTTGAAAACCAATAAGCCTTTCTTCCGGTGAGCAACTACATGAAAAAAAATCCTTATAATTCGGTTAATTCAACCTGGCATGCTTATCATTTCTAAGTCTGATTGATCTATCCGACCCGAATTTTAAAATATTGCTAAAAATAAACAGATTAAATTAGAAATTCTCTCTAGATGTTTACTTAAGTTAAACATCTTCCAGGTAGGCAAAGATATTCGTTTTTCTCATTGAACTTTTAAACAATAATATTTTCCTTTGTAGTACAACACTTCAACATGTCCTTTAATTTCTCCCAAAAACTTAAAATTTCCCATATTTTCTAATATACGTATTTATTTGGGATAATTAGAATCTAGGATTTATATATCATTTAAAACCTTGTTATTGATCGCGAGTGGGGGCTGGGACCGTCCAATATTGCTTGGTAGCGATAAGAAGTTTTTCCCGCACAAGTGGACCTTCTTCGTGGTCAACCAATCTGGTTTCCCATTGGAGTTCATTGGCAATGGTCTTTACGTTGACCAATAAGTCAACATCGTCTCGAATTATAACACTTCCTTGTGGTCGTAAAATCCTGTCTATTTCTAACAATATGTCTTCCATCTCACATCTGCAATGCCGATTATTTATCACTACTTCTAAAATAATAAGTACATAACATATTTCTCATAAATCTTACTTGTCTTTATACAGAGTAAAAATCGCATTTGCATGGACGAAATCGTATGTTCTTGGATATGTAGACATAGCCTCACACCTAAGTAACAAATAATGCTTGTCATACAAGGAAAAAGCAAGCAATAATAGCCTATCAAAGCTTTTTTTTTTTTTTTTTTTTGGGTACAAATACAATATTCAGTTCTACAAAATTGGAACCCGATGAATGTACACCTTGCAAAAATCATTTTTAGCACTTCTGTACGAATGATTTAAAAAGTTATTTATTTTGTAGATTAAGTGAAAAATTAAAAGATCAAAGAGTTACCAATTTTGATAAGTTCCGATCAATCCACGCTCATATATAACTCCAAGAGTGTTGACGTTTTCCTCAACAGGTACAACATTCATGACCCACACTGGGTCCTTGTCGAGAACAAGTGCGGCTGCAAAACCTCCTAAATAAGAATTCATATCTAGTAAGTTACGATAGCGTCCTTTTTCTGCCAACTGTCGGTCTAGTGTCTTGTAATGTGATAACCTCTTCTTCCAAACATTTGTATCAGTTTTAAAATTTTCTCCTGTAATTTCCCCTATGCTACGACTAATGATTCTTGGTGGGGTTAATGTCAATCTCTCGGGCCATTTTGCTAGTGGCCCACCACCTGATGTTTCCTTAATATTAGAAACATTTGGTAGTGGAGTTAAACACGATTCCATCTTAGTATACCTACAAAGGGTAATTTGATCAAGAAAAAAACACTAACAATACATAGCATACAATGGAATAAGGTTTATGTAATATTACCAAGCCCTATCGGGATCTTGATCTTGGCAAAACTGCGGTTTCTTGAAGATTCTACGAGTGATTTTACAATGAGCATGATTTGTAGGCCTTTGCCAAATAGCGATATCGTCCTTTTGAATTAACTTTTTCCAACACAAACTTCTCGCCATGCCTTCAATCTTGTCTTGTTCCTCTTCGAATTGTTCTCTCGTCTTATCCCAACCTTTCCAACGCCTCTCCCAGTTAATAGGTGGACCTGAAAGGATCCAATATCCGCCTGGGCGCAAGACTCTATCAACTTCAATCAAATACGCACCATCTACAGAAAATACAAAAATAAAAGTACTATTAATATTTTTTTTTTCTTCATATAGTTGAATGTTGATTAAATATATATTTACCGTATTGTCCCCATGGGATGAGGCAACGAGAACAATGAGCCATGTCAAAAGCTCGAGAAGGGTAAGGTAATCGAATTGAAGCAAGAATGCCGATCAAAGCGGGAACTCCTCTTTCAAGTGCAAATTGCACTTGAGCTATATGAGTGTCTTTCGGTGCAAACGACATTGTTAAGATGTTTCTTGATAAAAGGTAAGCTCCCAAACTAGCTACCTGCATTCCCCAAAAAGAATTATATAGTCAATGGATTGGATCGGATGATGATGTTCTATTCCTAGCTGCAAATTAAAACTACATGTTGATTTTCAAACCCAATTCGAGTAGTGCTTGTTTTGTTCCAAAATGCTTTTATTTTAGCTAGTTTAATACGTAGTAATTAGTAAATAGTGATATTGATCTTGTAAAGGATATTAAACACACAACCTTGTTTAAAAAATTATTACACATCAAAAGTTATTATTTTTATAATTCTAAAAGTAGTGAAATTTATAAAATAAAATAAAACCTAATTTCTTATGGTCATTATCATCCCCAACTACTTCGATTAAAATTTCCATGATAGACAACTACCACTCCAATGAGTTTTCTAGAGAATCTTTTAGTTCGAAATTTTTTCTTAAAAATTCAAAATTATTATCAAATTCATCACGAGTTCATATAATATACTCTTTATCTTAACCGATCATCACACTTGTATAAAAGTGTCATTATTCCTATAACCATCCATTATATCGTTCGTCAAAATTACATATATCACGCCTTTTACATCCAATATAAACTTAATCCAAATAGATTAATTTTTATTCCAAAAATAAAAGGGCTGTCAATAATAAGGCAAAACTAATATAAAAACCGCCTCTTGAATTTTAGGAACACTACTCTATTAATGAATGTACAATCTTTTTATGCATGTTAGAGACATCTCAAAGGGTTGTGATTAACAAAACTCTTTAATTAAATGCAAATATTTACTAAACATGGATCATATATACGTGTCTGTCTATTTTTTCAATTTAATGTCCTATGTTTCTTACCTTTTTTATATGATAGTCGATAATATTCCTTTCAATAACAAATGTTAAATAGATACTCCCTCCGTCCCTTAATAAAGTTCTCATTTCAAATGGGTACATGTTTTTAGGAGTTAGTTAGTGACGGGGTCTTGATAATAAATTTGATTATTTGGAGAGAGAAAATGTTTTTAAAAAATGGTTAGTGGTGAAGTACATGGTAATAATATTATTTTATTAAGTGAGTCCCTCTAATCTGAGAAATGAACCTTTATTTTGGGACAATTATTTTGATAAAAATGAGAACTTTATTAAGGGATGAAGGGAGTATTTTAGTAGATAAACGTACTATATGATTATGACCACATAGTCATCATGGTCTCCTATAGATAATGGAATTCTTGTTAAATAAATATTTGATAATTCGTTTTTATTATAATTTCACGAAATAAATATATTAAACTATTTATTAAGTTTAATCAAATTACAATAACTTAAACCAAAGTTGTTTAAAAAGGAATTTGGGTACGTACCCCACAACCGGTATCAATCACGGTCCTGATAGACCCATCCCGAAGATTGATCAACTTTCCGATATCATCAATGTACGCGCCGGCACCATTCGGAAACATGGTTCCCCCGCCGGGAAAACTAAAACGGTCGCCCTTAAACCGTACCCAATTTTGACCGGCCTTCTCAACAGTCAAATGCTTATGCGGCACGTTAGCATACCACGCCGCGTCACGGCTCTCCGGCCACCGAAACGGTTGCCGGTAACCGTACGGAGCTGGAATTCTACACTTCAACACCTCCCCTTTCGCCGGACAGTGCCTCTCTCTATACACCAGTCTATGTCGGTCAAACTTCAACGACCGGTCAACATCCTCACACGGGGTGTACTCGCTGAATTCCGGTGTACACGGTGGGAAGTGCTTCACACGCACCTCCGGTAGGACGTCCGGGATGTCTTCAGCGACGTGGTGGGGGTTGAAATCAAGTGGAATTTGTGTTCTGGTGGTGTCGACGGTGGCGTTTGAATGGATGTTACAGGGAATGGAACGTCGGAAGTCGGTTTTTGTGGTGGCGATTCCGGTGAGTTTCCAGTTTCCCATAAGATAGGAACACGAACATAATAGGGTAGTGATAACCATGAGGAATATATTCCTATTCTTCATCCTTAAACTAATGAAATAGGATAACAATTTGTTTGAAGCCATTGATAGAACATGAAACACACACACAGCCGAACAAACTAAAGTGTGTGAGGTTGGTGATGTATTGTTGTTGGTTATAGTCACATGCGTTGTGTTTTATTAGAGGGAGAGAGAGAACATCTTCTTAGCCTAGAAAGAGATGGGGGGCGTGGTGGAAGACGGAATTTGAATCTTTCTTATTATACCGGCTTCTTTTGTTTAGAATAAGTACACGCGCGTGAATCCTTGTCTCGTAAATGTTTACTATTTTTGGAACTAGAAGAATAGTCGTTTTGCGGGATAAGTTTTTAATTATTTGTGTTTATTATTTTTGACTTTATTAAAAGTATCATAATTAATGAATAATATTAGACTACTCCTAACCGTTACACAAACTGATACCAATAGTTGTTGTCAAATCAGCGTCACGTCAGCTCACCCGTCAATCGACATGAAACTGACGTACCCATGCCAACAATCAGGGCCGACTCAATGGGCTGGGCAAGCTAGCGTCGGTTGGAGGGTGAGCTGACGTGGCGCTGATTTGACAACAACTAACGGTATCAATTTGTCAAACCATTGGGAGCGGTCTAATTACACTGCATGTTTACTTATAAAGCTATTTATGTTTGATCAAAACACATTGCAATTTATTACTACATTTTTTTTTTCTTTCTGAAATGAGTATGAAAGATTGCTACCACTTTAGTGTAAACGATTTTAGGACAAACATATAAAGTTTATGAATAAATTACTTTTTTAGTATATGACGATTGGCATGCATGTCCCTACATACATCTTTAAATACGTTCCTCTTACTACAAGTTTTCCCTTTTAGAGCATAACAAGTCCATTCTAAATTGTGTTATTTTAAGTTGAAACTATATGCTATTTTAAATGGTAAGTGATTTTATATTATACTTCCTCCGTTTTAAGGTGATACACTTGAGTTTGCATGTTTTTTAAGGCAAAATATGATAATGAAGATTAATTAGATTAAAATAGATAATTTGTGGAAGATGGGTCCAACATATTTGGATTAAAGTGAATTTAATGAGGTTTAAAAGTAAAAGTAAGAGTAAATAAGTCATTTCACTTTATTAAATAAGAAAGTTAGTGGATGTGAGTCATACTATTTTTTACTAAATAAGGAAAGTTTTAAAAATGTATCACTTATTTTGAAAAACTTCAAAAAGAAAAATATACTCCCTACGTACCACAAAAAACTTCCCATTTGGGTTTTGCACAAGTTTTTAGGTGATAGTTAGTGGTGGGGTCATTGATAATACTTTTGATTAAAATATAAGGTTGGATTGGAGAGAGAAAGATAGTTAGTGGATATTAGTGGTGGGGTCTTTAGTAATAATAGTTTTTTATTGTGTGGAGCCTATCAAATATGAGAAATGAGAAGTTTTTTGTGGGACAAAAATTTAGAGTGAAATGAGAAGTTTTTCGTGGGACGGAGGGAGTATCACTTATTTTGAAACGGAGGAAGTATATGTTATTGTATACACCATAATTATTGCTTTAATATATTATTATATAGTTTATTATAACAGTTGTATATTGCAATGTATGAAGTTAATTAACCTGTGTACAAATCACCTCGTATTTTAAATTGCGTTGTTGCTGAAGTTTTATTATCTTACAATATTAAAAATTCTTATATGCAAAAGCATGATTCTTTCTAGGCAAACATTTTTTTATAAATAGGATCTAGGAAGGTTGTTGTTGAATAAGATGCTAGATTATAGCCTTGAGAATACATATATAGTATACACGCTTTTGCTAATCGAGGTAAAATTATAAATTTAATCTCTAAACAAATTGTATTGTTACAATTAACAACCTTTTATTCGTCCTCATAAATCAAATTATAGCACTGTAGATATTTATTGTTGTTTGTGGATAATATAAATGTAGTTAATATAATCTAAAATAGGTGTAACAAAAGCAAACTCAAATCCTACTATAAAATGCTTTTTTAGGTTGATAGGTATATGAGTATCACTATTTACATCAAAAGATTTATTATAGAGTAAATTACATGAATGGTCTCTTTGGTCTGCCAAAAGTTTTGGATTTGGTCCCTAATTTTTAGAAACTACACTCATGGTAACTGTGGTTTGGACTTCATATTGCTTTTAGTCCAAAATCCTAATAGACGTTAAATTGAGCTGTTAAATCTTTTGAAATGACCAAAATACCCTTTACTTTATTTTTTCATTTAATTTTAAAGCTCATCCATCCTCATTCTTCTTCCTCCTTCTAAATCACTAATAGTTCAAAAGTAGCAAACAATTTGTGAAATTCCTTCAAGCTGTGGCCATATTGCTTGAGCTTTTGATGCGTAATGTTTCGCACCTGCGACATCTTTTGTCAGTCAACAAGAATTCAACATCGACTGAATTTGATAGTCAAAGTGAATATCGATTTCAATTAAATGGTAAGATCGCATCCCAAATCAAACATAATATCGAATTTCAAACGGTTTCAAAACACTAAAAATCGAATTTAATTTAATTATACGTACACAGCAGCTAAGAACAAAAACTGGCCTAAAATGTCAAATCAGTCGGTGGATTCGTTCCAGTTTGCTTCAGATCTCAGATAAATGAAAGAAAGATCTCGATTTCATCAGCTTAGCTCACATTCATCTTCTCCACTCTGATTATAACAAGCTAGATAATTTTTTAACAAATTTCATTTCATTCATAGTGAAACACATAATATATTAAAGTTTCAAAACGATTACGCAAGTTCCCTAAAATTCTTCAAATTGATCGAATTTCATAATCCTAATTTGCTCACAATCCAAACGAATTCCATCATCCTTCATATCCTCACCAACAAATGGTAAATTTGTGTCTGCTGAATCTGTTTTGAAGAAAATTATATCTTCATATGATACACAGATGCATTTCAAGCTTTTTGACTATGTTCTTCATTCTTATAATATGTGTGATTCCTCACATCGTGTTTCCGATGCTATTTTTAAAATGTAAGCACAGATTAAACAATTTCGAAATGCAACTGATACATTTTGTGGAATGAAAGAGTACGGGTTTTTACCGACGATCGAATAGTGTAATATGTATATGAGTTCGTTGCTTAGTTGGAATCAACCATGATGAAATTTATATTGATAAATCATGACTTAGATTTAGAAGGAGGAAGAGGGAGAAGAGAGATGGATTTTAAAATTAAATGAAAAAAATAAAGTAAAGGGTATTTTAGTCACTTTAAAATATTTAACAGCCCAATTTAACATCCGTTAGGATTTTGGACCAAAAGTGTAACGACCCGAAAATTTGTAAATAAATAAATTATGTAAAAATATGATAAATAAGGACAAATCATTTAATGGGCGTGGGAATTGGTTTCGTGGCGTTTGGATAACGTATGAGAAAGTTAAGAGCGAAACTGGGTCGAGACACCTAATAAAAACTGCAGCCCTGCTGCGTTGTGGAGATCGCGGCGCAAACTATTGCTCGCGTTCGCGAACATGAGACAGATATTTTGGCCGATTGGAGTTCACGTCTGGCTCGCGATCGGGAAAGAGTTCACGACGGGGAAAGTTCGCGACGCGAACTAGTGCACGATCGTGAACTCCGTCAGACAGCATTAAATACGGGATTTTGCTCATTTATTGCATTATCAAACCCTAGTTTTCTCTCTTGGCGATTTTTGAGCATCAAGGCTGATCTTGAACGATTTCTTCACTAATCCTTGGTTGATTTCACTCCTAGTTGAAGATCTAAGGTAAATCTTCACTCTTCCATCCTTGTAGCTCAAGATCTATGGATCTTGAGGCTTGGGTTTGAAACCCCAGTTCTTTGGTTTATGGTTAATGGTGAAATAAAGGTTGTATATACTTAATAGATGGTATTTTAACAAAGGGATCAAGTGTATGGTTAAGATTTGTAAGGATCTTAAGGGTTGGTTAAACCTAGGGTTTTATAAACCACCAAAATTGGGGAAAAGTGTTTGTAAAGGGTATCTAGAGATGTGTGGACATATTATTAGTAGTATGTGATGTTGAACAACTTGTGATTGTTGTATTAGGCTTTTGGTGAAGTCTTGGAAGGTTGACCAAATTGTTGGAGCAAGAGATTGGTGTTAAGAACACGGTTGGGGCATTATATTGCTAAGGTGAGTACGTGTGGACTTTACTGAGTACATAACTATAGAAATGTCTTTCATTTACTTGTGATTTGGTCTATTAGATTAATTGTGTAGACTTATGGTTGTTGAGTTGGCTATATATTATTATTGATGATAATTAACTAACTTGTTTGGTGATAGTTATGATAGCTAAGGGCTTTGATTGAAATAACTGTTGAGTTATAGTGAGTTTGAGACGACGTGATGATGCGGGGTATCCCCGATCATGAGGATATGGAATGGGGAGCATTTGGGCGGATCCCCATCGGCCCATTCCATGATAGTAGTCTTGCTAACTGGAAGTAGTCCGGCGAGTAAGGCAGGTATAGGTAGATTTGGCGATTCCCTCTTGCCTTTTTCTTGAAGCTTATTAATACGGGGGATCCCCGGTTAATAAGTTAATGTGGGTCTAGTTAGTTCGGGGGCAACCCGATGGCTAGATATGATTGCTAGGGAAGCTAGGTTGATAGAGTCACAATATGGTGACTAGATAGACGGACGAGTTACTTGTATTATGTTTACATGTTATATGATACTTACCATTATTGTTGGGTCTAAACCCATGTAGCTCACGAGACTTATTGTCTCACGTACTCCTTGTTTGTTTTGCTATGTACTCAGGTTCGGGATCGAAGAATTAGGTACGCATGGATAGAGATGCGGGGCCTAGAGTAGAAGAACACTAGAACGGATTTAGACTTAGCTTTGGTTTTGATATTTTTGTAACACCAAACTTATACTCTGATTTCATACCAAAGGTTTTTGTAAATTCGTATTTTGGGATAGTTCTCCTCTTTATTAAATGATCCTAGCTTCAAAGCCCGCCCGAATGGGCGGGCATGCTTCGAAAGAGATATAAAAAATAACAAAATAATGATACTATTGAAATAACATAACAATCCATAATTGTAATGATGAGATATAATTTTTGATACATGAATAAATGATACTTCCTCCGATTCAAAATAAGTGATACACTTTCCTTTTTGGGGTGATTCAAAATAAGTGATACACTTCGAAAAGTTTCCTTATTTGGCAAAAAAATGGGACCCACACCCACTAACTATCTACTTTAACAAAATGAAATGACCCCTTTACCCTTACTTTTTACTTTTAAACATCATTAACCTTACTTTATTCAAAAAGTGTGGGACTCATTCCCCACTAACCATCAAATTAATCTAATTTAACCATCATTATAATCTTTTGCCTCAAAAACCGTGAAACCCCAAGTGTATCACTTATTTTGAATCGGAGGAAGTATAAGAAATTTGGAGATAACATAAAATTTCATTATAAATGACATTTATTATTGAGTTACCACCAACTATCAATTAACCAAATGTATTGCCATTTCATTACGTTTTAGAAACTCCTATTGTTGAAATTTATCAAAAGGCAAATGCCTATTGAACTTGCCAATGCAATATTTTAATTTTAAAATAAGTCAATTATGTTAAAAAAAATCAAAAAAATTGAAAGAGTGCAGCACTAAAATACAAATGCATAATAAATATTTATGCAATACTCAAACATATGGTTTTACATTCACGCAATACTCTTTATGTACTGCATGAAGGATTACGGTTGAAGCTGTATAATTCTAAAGTACATTTCTTGAGACATAATGAAGAAGGCTATATATTGAATGTATAAAACTATGCCATATTTCTATTTAAAAACAATCCCGTGATTTAGGCCGAATATTTATGGGAATAAAATGAATTTAGCAGATTCTTCTAAATTCGAGAGGTGATTTAGGTTTAATTTCGTTATTTAATACTATATTCGTTTTGAGTAAATTACTGAAATTGACCTCGTGATTTTTCCGATTCTGCTTTTTTGTCCCTAAACTTTTTCTCTTAGGATTTTTGTCTCTGTGCTTTTTAAAATTCTGGTTTTAAGTCCTTCCGTCCAAATTTGGTTGTTAACTAACTGAGGATCCCAAAAACGTAAGGGTATTTTCGTCATTTTCTTTTTTCCCTTTTAATATTTCTTTTTTCTCTCTTTCTTTTTTCATCTTCTTCCTCTTTCATGTGATTCCCTAAAAAATCCCTAATTTTTTCAAATATATGGAGAAATCATAGACAAATGTTTAACATCAAAACACGTTTTGATGTAAACAAATGTATTTAACAGAGGAAAAAACAAATGTATTCAAATACCTAGAGAAATCAAGTGACTGCTAAATGTTAGAAAATGTGTTAGAAATTTCGTAATTGACTGCTAAATGTGTTCAAGTGACTGGAAATCAAAAACACCTAAGCACCCAAGAACACCACCATAAAAGCTTAACGAATTAGATGATAGGTAGCATTTTGCTGGCGTGATATCTCCCACTAATTATGTTGCCAAAATTCATTTATGGAATAATGTTGCCAAAATTCTGTTGACGAAATTCAAACATTTAAAGAATAATATTGCCAAAATTCTGTTACCAAAATTCAAGCCAACGAATTAGTGACAAGTGGCATTTTTAGGCCATTACATGTCATCATTGTTAGCCAATGAGAGTGTGTTAAATGGACAAGTTGGCAAATTGAATTTAAAATTATGCCTCATATATAGAGGTAGATATTTTGGTCAAATGTTTTGTATTAAAAATTGAGGTGTTACAAAAAGCAATACGAAGTCCAAACCACAGTGACCACAGATATAATTTCTGAAAGTTAGAGACCAAATCCAAAACTTTTAGCAAACCACAGGAACTATTCGTGTAATTTACTCTTTATTATATCATATATTACATAAATAACTAAACCACATCACTTTGCAAATATATTTAATTGCCCCACCAAAACAGTCTACCACACATGTATGGAGTGTATGCCAACAAGACAATTACAAATATTTTTTTTACCGGTACCGCTCAGGCTTATAGAAGGTAAAAAATGACTCGTTTGAGTATGCATTATTTCAATGAGTTAGGTTGCCCACCCACATGGCTGCATGTATGCATTGTGCTTTGTATACTTGTACTATGCCAAAATTGTAACACAAATGTTGTTAAAGGTACAACCCCACAATGCAGGTAACTGGCAGTTGAGAAAAGGACAATCAGTATTCTTATGAAAAAAACAATCCTAAAAAGCGTTGGGTTTGATGAGTGTAAACTGTAAAGTCATGTGTATAAATGGACCATTGATTCTTTGGAGCTTTGTCACTCTATGTATTTAATAAACTTTTCATCATCATATTAAGTATTAACAATAACAATTTGGTAATTTAGAGATTTAGTAACCCAACAAATAATTTTATAAGTAGAGAATAAAATTTAAAGATTTAGTAACAATTAATATAATTCTTAATTGATATATATGATGTATTTTTCATTGATATATATATGAAGTATTCTATATTTAATAGATAATTTAGATATTGTGATTTCTTACATTTATTTTTTATTTCTATTTATATGTGTCTCAATATCGACGTATTCTTCCACATTTGTTTACAGATTATAAATGGAAATAAATGCGAAATAATAAGATCGTTTTCCTTTTATCTCCAAGTTTTGCTAAAGTTTGTATGGCTGCTATTTAAAATAGAACTCCACAAAATAATTTACATGGTGATTGGTGATTATTGTTTTATCCAATCTTATCCATTTCAAGGGAACACTTCCTAGTCGAATAAAAGATTAAACAATAAAGGGTTTAAAATAACCGATGAGTATTGACACGACATTGAAATATATGCTAATAAATTAAATAAATGATAATTTTAAATACACGTGATAAGGGGATGGTTCATGCGAGAAGTGATTTTTTTGCGAGAAACGCGAGAAGTAATCCTAACCACTAATCTATTCAAATCAATATTTAAATATGAAAGGGTATTACTGTCATTAAATTAATTTCCAGAAATTATGATTTAATTAAAATATACATTCCTTAAACAAATCAATATAACTTTTATCCCTATTATTGTGGATCTAACAAATTTAAAAGAATGGTTATTCTTCGCATCCAAAGAACTGGATACCCCAATTGGCAGTTATTTATATCAAACTAACAAATGGTGAACGTTTTTGAAGAATACAGATGAAATTCCAACTTTAAATATAATTAAATATTATTCGTTCATTGGTGAATCACTTTTTAAATGGTAAAATATATATGCATTAATGCGTCCTTACAAAAAAAAAAAAAAAAAAATTAGTCGTTCATTCGTGGGGCAATTCATTATTGGACATATGACACTCCTACATATGATGTTCAAAAAAAGAAAAGAAAATGAACACTCCTACATTACACATTTTGTCTTCCAAACAATATTCTATGAACACTAAAATAGACATAGACATTCAACATAAACCCTTGGCAACAATGAACGGATCTTATCAGAAACAAACTATTGAATAAATTGCATCAATGAACAAATACAATTAAACATGTTGCATCAATGAGCAATTAGAAAAAAAGTAGTGAACAAATTGCATCAGTGAACAAATCACCATGTTCACCTACGACATCAATGAACACATGTCTCTGCCCCCATAACCACTATCGCCGGAAACCCGAAACGACCATCGACTAGATTTGATAGATGAAGGATAAATTAACTAGATCTGAAACAACCCAGATCTAAGAATGAAATAACCGTCCACCCAGATCTGAGAGAGTGTTCGTTATACTCGTCGACATCTTTAAATCGAGTGGTGGCGGTGATTTGCGATTTTAGGGAGGCGGCGGTTGCGTTGTTTACTAAGAGAGGGATGAAAAACGGTGGTTGTGAAGGCGACGGTTGTGCGGCGGAGGCGATTTGTGAGTGGGAGGGCGGAGGTGGTTGCTTGCAACCTTGCTACTGGAACCAGTGAAGAAGAAGATGGGGTTTTCTCCATTTGAAGAAGATGATCGACAGAGAGAGAATTCAGAATAACACACACAAAGTGTGTGTTTATTTGGTTTTTAATAACTTTCCCCTATTAAATTATAGATAACTGGACGATTTCACCCTTTACCCCATTATTTTTAGTCCTTTGATATTTCGGTTATTACAGAAATGGCATTGTTAATTGTAGCCATTGATCTATTAATCTAGTGGCCAGAATTAGTTCTCGCACTTCTCGCAAAAAAAGACTTCTCGCATGAACCCTTGCCCACGTGATAATATAGAGTAATATCAAATATGTAATCGGAAATTCGAACGTGTATTAAACTGGAATTGAATTACTAAAAATTAGTTTGAGTATCATATTCAACTTTTTGTGAAATCATATATCGGGTCTTTCGGGTTCATACATATCGGTTACATGTACATCTGGTATAGAACAAATCGGTCTAGAACCGGAATTTAATTAACTATATACTTATATTTTATAATTGTATAATACTATTGTTGGTGTTCGGTTCATGTTTATTAACAATTGCTATTTGTTAATCATTTTAATATTACATGTATAAATTAAAAAATATGATATAAACGTCCGAAACCGTCTCCAATTACTATATCGGTTCCAATTGGGTCTCTACCCGATTTACCCAGGGGCGGTATTAGAAAAATATTCTCGCGGGGGCAAACTTTTGGAGTGTACTCCGAGTGTCACCTCTTCGGATTGAATTTTTTTCCATAACAAATCGTAAACCGTACGAAACGCGAAAACCAACCCATTTTAGTTTCGGGTTTAGCAATGAAAATGAAAAAAAAAATTCAATTTTTAGTTCTTAGAGAATATGTAGTAGAAACGAATTTTTTTATCAATATTTACATATGGTAAAGGTATAAATGATTTAAATATATTTTTATTTTTGCATTAAGGAAAATAGTAAATAAAACTTTAAATTAATGTAAGAGTATAGATACTGCAGGAAGTATGGAAAGTGTTAGGTCTCATATGTCAGTGTATCACCAAGTAGCATATTAAATTAATATAATAAGGGGGGCAAAATACTTTCTTTTCTTGTAAATTAGAAAATATTTGCTAAATGTAAAAAACTTTGGGTGGGCAAATGCCCACCTTGCCCACCATGTGCTACCGCCATTGGATTTACCCGAACTAAATCGGAATTGTATTATGTAAAATGGTTTGGTTTTCTAGTCTGCTAATCATTTGAATTTGGGTCTTGAGTGGCCAAAGTCTTAGAGTTTAAGGTGTTGCCTCCCATTTGACCAAGGTTCAATCCATGATGGCTTCTGCCAATTAATTTTTTGTTGATAATAATTTAACGTATATTTCAAAAACTTAATGCCAAGATGGACGGTTCGTTTTTTCTGTAAGGATTTATCTAACAAGTCTTTTGTTAGATAGATCTTTGAGCCATATATAACAAAAAAATATTTTAATCTTAGTTTAATTTGTCTATGTTAACTAATATTGATGATTTTTCCAACAATTTTTCCTTAGACAGTTCTTTTTTTCATAGATATAATAGATTAACTAAAGGAGTAATTGAGAAATTACGAGAATTAATAACTATATCATAGTTCTTTAATATGTGCATTATTCCTCTAATCAATTGTCATAGTGCTGGAATGCACTATGAACAGTTAATGGTTTGCTAAACTATGTGAAATTCATCAAATAAAGGATGTTAGTTTTGCAGCAATGTTTTTAATATTGTAACTACAACACCCATTTTTATATACGAATCCAAAACAAATAAATTAAATGCGATTAAAACCAAATCTTAATTTGAACATAATAAAAGTGTGTTTCAAAATCCGCAGCAATGCACGAGTAGCATATCACTTGTTTTATATTAGTAATAAAACTCATTTTCAAAAATTCACGTGCCCTTACACAAGTTTCACAATACTCATGCCCAATTTTAAAACCCAACATTGCAAAACAAACAAACTTTATTAACATCGGCTATACCCTATATAGAGGTGCACAAACCGGATTTTCCGGAAAACCGAACCGGTTTAAAAACCGGATCGGTTTTGGTCAACTCCGGTCAAAACCGGTTTGGCCAAAACCGGTTCGGTTTTTAAACCGGTTTTAGCATCGGATTACCTAAACCGGTCCAAACCGGTTCGGTTCGGTTTGTAACCGGATCGGATCGGTTTTTCCGGATCGGCTCGGTTTTCGGATCGGATCGGATCGGATCGGTTTGGACGGATCGGATCGGATCGGTTTGGTCGGATCAGATCGGATCGGTTTTCGGTTTAAAAACCGGTTTGAACCGGTTTTTCGGAAAACCATATTTTTTTTTATTTTTTTTTTTTGTATTTTTTATTCACACAATATGTAAAAAGACAATAGAAATCGACTTTTAATTAAAGGAAACCATCCAAATACAAGAGTTCTAAATCCAAATACAAGAGTTTTAAACATAAATTTAAACATAAACATAATACAAACCAAACGATAATTAGTCTTCATTCTTCATGTCTTCGTCGTCATTCGCCGCCTCCATTTCTTCATTCTTCATCTCGCATGACATTGTTGCGTAGTTCCATGTCTAATGCAAGTTCTTCTTGTGTTAGAGGTACCGACATATGTCCCTCTATTTCCAAGTTATGTAATCGAACTTCCACGTCGCCCAACTCGGTCTCAAGTGATGAAATATGTTGTAAACGTTCTGCTGCATCGAGATGGTCTTTCAAACAAATTATAACTTCAACCGATAAAGGATTGAGCTTCGATCTCCTGTTTGATATAACCCTACCGCTAAAACTAAAAGCGGATTCCGAAGCTACCGTAGAAGCTTGAACACTTAGTAGGTCACGAGCCATAGCGGAAAGAATTGGAAATTGGATACCCTTTCCTTTCCACCAATCCAAAATATCAAAGTTTGGAAATTCTTCTACACTTATAGTTGACAAGAAATCGGTAAGTGTATACCTCCCAAGCTCGCTACTAGTGGTGTTATCACGAGCTCGTTTGCTATTTTCATTTTTCAAAGTGTTGTAGAATCTAATATTTTCATCATAATCCCTATGACCCGAACCAGAGGCCCCCTCGTGCATCATGGTATGAATGTGTGTTGTTGGACCATATTTTTCCAAGTAAGCATTAAACATGTTCGTTAAACAATTGTTGAAATGTTTAATGGTATTTTTCGCAAAATGAACGTCTTCGTCACACAAATTCAAATCGCTACAAATATTGTTAATTAACACCTCAACCCCTGACGTGTTTATCATGGGGTTTAAAGAAGCGGCTATTGTTATAACAGGGGGCATTTCGATAAAATATTTTCTAAGTTTTTCTTTCATCGCTACCACCATTTCGGTAAATGGGGGACCCCTAAATTCAAAGTCATTTATTTTTGAACACATTAAGTAAAGTTGTTTTAACACCAATGGACTTGTAGGATAGTAAACCCCCGACAAATAAGTTGTTGCATTTTTGAAAACACAAAGTAATTCGGTAGCTTGTCTAATCGTTTCCCACTTAGACTCCTCAAATCGTACAACACGGTTTCGATCGGCTAACATATTATGGAAAATGCTTAAAGATAATTTTTGACGCAAAGCACACTCAAACATGTGGCAAGTGGAATTCCAACGCGTAGGTACGTCCCAATTTGGACCTAACCAATCTTGCCCCGCATCGACACAAAATTTCATATACTTATTATGTCTTAAACCGGTAGTACCAAAAACATCTTTTAGCATTACTCTAAAAGCGGTTGTTGTGGGTTCGATAGAATGTAACCCATCTTGCACAACTAAATTAATAATATGTGCAACACACCGACTATGGAAAAAAATACCGTTACAAATCGGTTTATATTTAAGAATTAGTTTTTTAACCGCATTTGTATTGTTGGACGCATTATCAAAAGACATAGAAAAGATTTTAGACTCTAATTTATAACTTCTTATAACATAGTCTAAAATTTGGTACAAATTTTCCCCCGTATGTGGAGTCCCAAATAATTCAAACGCAATCGTACGCTTCATCATTACCCAAGTATTGGGATCAATCCAATGAGCGGTAACGCAAAGGTACGAGTCGTGTGTAGAATTTGGGGCGGTCCAAACATCACTAGTTAAATTAACCCCCGTTTGTAAATTTTCAAAACCTTTTTTTAAATCATCTTTAGCAAGTTTCCATAATTTTATAGCATCACGTCGTAAGGTAGTACGACTTACATGGGAATAGCGTGCTTCCAACTCTTCTTGGATCATGCTCGTCAACCTTTTGTTGTCGAAAAAGCTAAAGGGCAACGCCTCTTGAACCACCAACTTCGCCATTCGTTGACGAAGCCTACTAGCGTCGAAAGTTTGTATGTTGCCGTCATTTCCCATGGTTGTTTGGCCACTCGTCGAGCCCATTTTTACAACGGTGCAACTTTTATTCTTATGATTCTTCAAACTTGTATTTCCATCTTCTTTAAAGAAACGCTGCACCGAGCTTTTTTCGATCCATCCGTCATCAAACATAAGTCGAAATTGCACCAAATGTCCGGATTTCTCTTTGTAGGAAGTATCTTCTCAACGGTAACGTCGGTAGAAGATTCACCCATACCAACCGAAGGTTGAGATTCCGAATCCATAGCAAAGATTACTTGCGTTTTTGAGTGTGGTGTGAGTTTTTAAGCTAGAAATGAGAGTGTTTTGAGTGGTGATTGATCCTTAACACCTAAGGGGTATTTATAGGTGAATTGTGGACCCTAAAAGACAAAAAAAAAAAACGGCTACAAACTCGTCCCAACGGCTCTTTAACGGTAAAAAAAACGTCATTTTTTTTTCCAGCCCAAAAACCGGTTTAAAAACCGGTTAAAAAACCGGTTTTTTGTCCGGTTTTGAAACCGGTTCGGGGTAACGGATATATTTTTCGTTTGTAACGGCTAGTTTTTTTGAAGGGGTAGTATAACGGCTAGTTTTTCGAATGGTGGTGTAAAAACCGGTTACAAAACCGGTTACAAAACCGGTTTTACATAAAACCGGTTAAAAAATCGGTTCAATAAAACCGGTTACAAATCCGATCCGATCGCTAAAAACCGAAACCGGTTGGGAACCGCCAGTTTGAGTCTGAACCGGTATTTTTGACCAAAAAACCGGTTTGAAACCGGTTTTTAAACCGGTCCGGATAAAAATCCGGTTTTTTTTGTGCACCCCTAACCCTACACTACAAAACAAACACACCCTAAAACTAGGTGCCACTTCGCCTTCGGCCCAAACAGATTATTCTAGGGCCCAGAAAGCATCAGAGGGCAGATGTATAATGCGGCATGGCATGCATGTAATCGACCCAAATCCAGATGCAAAAATATGCCGTTTAATCCGATTCAACCCATAAAAACCCAAAAATACAAATTTTAATTTCAAAATTGGATCAAAATAATAATTAATTTTCAAGCTAATTTAAGTTTGAATGGATCAGAGTTCAGGTATAGAACATTCTAATCAAACTAGTCATTAATTACCACCCCACCTTGTCTTTGGCTGGTGCCAACCTCTCAACAGAGGCGTCAGATCAAAGGCTTGTAGCCTAGTGGTATTGGAGGAAGGTTTAAGGTGTTGCCCATGACCAATAGGTCATGGGTTCAAGTCCCGTCGTGGACAAAAAGGTGGAAGGTTTGAGGGAAGACATACTGCCCCTTGTGGATATCACTGCCTAGGCTCGAATCACTAACTTACTAACTAGCCGTTCAAAAAAAAAAACAGATGGCGTCAGTCTTCCCCCCTCGCCTCATCACATCCCACAACTCTTCGGTTCAAAGAAGAGTGGATAAAGAGTTTGGTGGGCCCAAGACAAATTTAATAGATTATTTTGTATTTTGTGTGTATATATTTTATAATGGTGGAACTCAAAAACTAAAGAGAATGTATATTAGTGACATGAGTATGTCAATTGAATGTTATTTGAAGTGTAAGTTGACGTGACAGTGATGATTTGATAAGAACTGATGTCATCAATTGTTTCATTGTTGACACCGCTCGTAGGCTTCTCGTAACTGAAGACACCAACCTTAAGTCCTTAACGACCAAATCAATCAATAGCTTAATTATCATATTGTTGAACCTCATAATACGATATCAGACTAAGTATTATAAAATTTTAACTAGTTTGATGTGCTTTAGAGAAGTTTAAATTTGAAGATTGAAACAGGTTTGAAATGAGTTTATGGAGTTCAACGAGATCATAATAAACGTCCAATAATAGATAATAAAAAAAAGAGAGATATATAACTAAAATCATATAACGGAATTGCGTAGAAAAGAATGAATTAAAAACAAATATTTGTTCCATCGTGCCGTTGATACATCTCCATCGACAGAAATTTAAAACATGTTTAATCGGAAGACAAGTAAACAAACAAATAACATTTACGTATAATAACAAGTTTTGATGACTCAAAAGCGTATACTCATAGGCATGTTGAATCTCGTTATCTCTTTTTATTCAAACTTAAAGTATGATTTAATTAGTTAAAACTTACTTAAAGCTTAACAAAAATAGTATGATTTGCTCTCTATATAAGTGAAATTTCAGAAAAATTCTAAGTTATATCCTTAATAACAAAAAAGATCAGGTTATAATAAGCCAGGTTTGGCCATAAACGTATTGACATGTTTGAGTTCGTATGTTGAAAATCTCAATCCAACAAAATCTGTCTTAGTTAAACGGGCTGAGATTTTCAACCCAACTTAGTTATTAAACATGTTAAGTCATAACGGGTTGACATGTTTAGAAAATTCTGAGCCAAAACCTAGTTTACTAAACGCATTGCAAATAGGTTAATCAATTTAAGTATCATAATATAAAATATTATAAATAAACAACATAGATACTTTTAAGAGTTGAATAACAAAACGCGCCAATTAGTTGCAAAATAACTACTAAATATAGATTAAATGTTTAAATACAAAGAAATATTAATTAAATAAATTAATAGTAATACGGAGTATATTATATGATATCGTTAAGATATAAATAAGAGTAAATTACATGGATAGTCCCTGTGGTTTGACCTGAGTTTTGGATTTGATCCCTAAGTTTTAGAAATTACACCGATGGTCACTAAGTATCGGACTTCGTATCGGTTTTGTCCCTAAGCCTAACAGACGTTAAAATACTCCGTTAAACAGACGCACATACCCTCCACGTGAGGGTAAATATGTCATTTTACTTATTTTATTAAGTCATTTGGATAAAAATAAAGTCAAACTTCCAACCCCACCTACCACAAAACTTCCATCTCCCTCATCTCCTGCAAATTTTGAAGAACACCATACTCAACCTCATTTGCAAATCATTGCAACCGATGTGAGTCTCTTATCTGGACGAATTTTAAGAGATGGTATGAAGAACAACACGATAACGACAATTGCATCCCTCTGCAGGTTTATCCCCAAATTGAATTTACCTGATCGATCAATTAGTTATCCCCAAATTGAATTTACCTGATCGATCAATTAGTCATCACCCATTTCTTCTTCTCCGGCCAAGGCCTTCGCTGCGCCTCCACCATAACTCACCTCTGCCTCGTCATCTTAAGTTTGAAACTTGCAAATCGATTAAAACCCATATTAGGTTTACCGATGCGTCTGATTGAAGGTGTTCACCTGAAAACCGATGCAGTGTCGGGTGGGGGTGAGGGTTTCGGTTAGAGAAACGAGGGATGTCGCCGGCGGGTGTCCAGTGGTTTTTTATGGCGTAATCAGTCCCCGGCGTCGTTTTGCATCGCCATTAAAGCAGACACTGAAGCTGAGTCGGAATCTCCATTATCGTTGACGATTAATTTAACCGATTCAAGGTCACCTGATCGGACGTCTAAGAAGAACGATTGATGCGAGATGAATCGCAGTGACTCATATGATGACGATTACATAATCATCCATGGATGATAAGATAAAACCCTCAATTTTATGCTTTCTCTCTCTGTGTATCTTGTTGTAAGTAACGAATTCAACGGTGTGAAGAAATGGGAATCTTTCTTTTTCTACTAAATTGTTCAATAATTGGTTGTGGGGTTCCATTTGTTGCTTAAAATATTCGTTTCACCAACCCTAATTTGTTGTTTGGTGCTGTAAATTTAATGAAAGTTTGATGCGTTTTCATGACAGTGATTAATGTGCAGGTAGAATGGTCATGACAGTGAATTATCTAGGGTTCTTGGGAGGGATGATATGTGATAGAAGAGAGAAAGATGAACTTGTGTAAAATGACTAAATTACCCTCATGTGGAGGGCACGTGTGTCTGTTTAACGGAGTAAATAAACGTATGTTACGTTTAGGGACCAAAACCAATACCAAGTCCTATACTTAGTGACCATTGGTGTAATTTCTGAAAGTTAGGGTTCAAATCCAAAACTTAGGTCAAATCACAGGAACTATCCGTGTAATTTACTCTATAAATAATATTTAAAAGGGTTGATAGGTCGTAAATGTGTTGATAAATTTTAATCTAACACAACAGGTTTATATGGCGGGTTGTAAACGGGTTAACCCGTTTACAACCCAAAGGACGAAAGTTACCAACCTGATAATTTGGGTTTTAAATGGATTGGTTCACATGTCGAGTCGGATTTTACCAGCCTTAAGTACCCTTTGTGGCTACGTAAGTTCATCCATTCAGACTCTAGACATGTCGAGTCGGCTCGAATAACGGATCATAAATTATATTTAAAAAGAGAAGAAGGTTATTCATTTTTATTACATTTTTTCATTTTTCCAGTAGAAAATTTCCTCTTGTCACTGTGCTTGATTCGTGTGCAGACGTACAACCGTATCTGCACAATGTATAACAATGCAATCTTAAAGTGCTAGACTGATTTCTTGGATAAGGCATAAATGCCACTTGTGGCATTGGGTGCTTTTTGATGACTCACCTCCACATTGGCAAGAATTTATTATTGCCCCTTTTCATATGTGGCAACTTCTCAATGGTTATCATAATTTAATAGAAAAAACCTTGACCACAATTAATTATAATAATTTCTTGCACAACCATCATATATGTATACGAATAAAACCAAGACTAAAAGAGTATCATGCTGCCTTATTTACAAGGGTGATTTTTTTACCACAACTTTTAAGGTATGTATCACTTTTAATGCTTAATATACTTGTATAATTAGCTATAAAATCTGTATTGTATAGTATAATCATTAAAAGTTGTGATAGCAATATCAATTCTCCTTATTTATGTTATACACTACGGATAATTCACTACACAATTCAACACAAATTTTACGTTACGAAAAGTGTATTTTTTTTTAAAAACTAGTTAAGCCGATAATTTTAGAAGATTGTTTCACTTATTAAACTTATATGATTGCTTATAAGTTTATACTACCTCCGTATCAAAATAAGTGATACACTTTCCTAAAAGGGGTGGAACAAAATAAGTGATACACTTCAAAATCTTTCCTTATTTGGCAAAAAAGTGAGACCACTTCTCTACTAACTATCTACTTTAATAAAGTAAAATTACTCTTTTACCCCTACTTTTACTTTTAAACATCATTAATTTCACTACATCCAAAAGAAATGGGTCCCATTATCCACTTTATACTATTTTTAAATCATTTTTTAATCTTTTGCCTCAAAAACCGCAATTTTCCAAATGTATCACTTATTTTGATACGGAGGTAGTATTAGCTTATACAAACTTAATAAAACTTAAATTTATAAGTTTAATTAAGCTTATAAGACTGGCCATAAAGGAGGATATCACCTTTTTTATTCGTGTGTAGTTCCCAACCCCCGACGTGTCCCCATGCACGTGTGGCAAGAGTTTGGTCGCCAGGGCGACTGACGAGGTCGCCTGACAAATGTTATGGTCGGTTGAAACCTCACTAATAATAAGAGACCGAAGAAAAAAGTCTATAAACAGTCACGAGAATACCGATTAGACCGTGTACATCAGAGTCAAAGATTCGACTTTCCTAGATAATCTGAATAATGAATCCTCTTTGTTTACCTGTTACTCACTTATATTTGTAATATTATTTGTAGTATGGGACAAGTATATAGTGTCATAGTTAGTAGTTACCTTCTTTAGAAAACAAATCACCATCAATGTAATTATTAAAGGTATAGAAAACAAGACCCAACTAATATTTTCCTTTATATTATTATTTTATTTATTTTGCTTTTTTGTTACTCTCTTTATTTCTTTATCCACTCATCTATCAAAGGTCGGACAATTTAGGGATATAAATATTAAAAAAAGTGTCTAGTTAAATAAAAAAAAATGAATATTCTTCACAGGGGAATAAGTAAAAGCGTCAAAAAGGACAAAAAGCGTGGTTTAAAATTAGGACGGTTTTTAATAATAAAAAAATACAATAATATTAGTATTAGATTATGTTTCGTAGTCATGGACAATTGGATCAAGTGCCCTTTCATAATTGATGTCTACTTTTTTCATCAAAATCTAAGAAATTATTAAACTAATATGTATGTATTTAGTGATTTATATAACCAACAATTTGTGTTAATGGATTTAAATTTAATAATAATAAACTGAATTCTAGTTTTGGAAGTGAGTTGGATTACTTTACGTGGTTGTGGATGGGTAACAAATAACACAAAAGTTTGACTTAAATTTGAGGTAAAAAAACACCCACGAATATTGTAATCATTCTTATATTTTGTTTCGAAGTGTCTAAGAATTATTCTTTTGATCTTAAATTAGGCATGCATGATGGCAAAAAGTAAAAACCAAGCTTCAAGCTTAAGCAAATAAGTCAAGGGTAATCATCTCGAAGTTAGTATCGCATTTGTATGTATGGTAATACTAAGATAATCTAGGTGGTGTTTGATTTTGACTTAATCGACTTAATGGGGAAAAAACTATATGTGGAAAGTCACAAGGAGTCTGTTTATTTATGGTTTAATCCAGACAGCATGACTTAACCGAAAAAGTCATGAGATGATGCTTTCCCCATTAGTCATAACTTTTTTTTTTCTTTTTTATATTTATGAAATTTATATTAATTTTATAATTTCATGTTTTATATGGTATGGTTAAAAAAGTGTTTAATTTATAATGTTATTATTTTAAAATAAATTTTTTATTTTAAATTTTAACTTTATTATCAATATTTTTTTATTATCAGAAAGTTCTATTTTAAAATTATATATCATTTTAATATGTTTTATTTACAATAATGAGACATTGAAAATTGAAAAAATGTACGTCAAATTTTATTATTAAGACTATTCATTCAGTATGAAAACAAACGAGAACACTAATTTATCCAGACATACATAATATATCTAGACAGACACTTTAACCAGACAAACTTAATGACTGAAAAAAACAAACAACCCCGTAGTCAATTATCCAATGCTTGTAGTTTTATGGTATTGATGCTTATTATTCTCCATAATCTAAGGTCATGAATTAAAGTTCTACTACAAATAAAATTGTAGTATATTTAGGAGTCGGTTCAAAAAAATACAACACGATCAATTTGGTGCGGCTTGAGTGTTCATGGAAAATGGAAAGTAAAATTTGTATTTTGAGTTCAATTAAGTTTCAAACGGATTCTAGGAACCTTTTGTGGTAAGGTTAATGTTGACATTTGACTAATTACTGATAATTTCAAAAATGCATTTTAGATAGAAGTCATCAAATGCCTTTCGCATTGATTTAATTGTAAAACCCTTGCTTTTCCAGAGCCCTTTAACTCTACTAGCAGGGTACCCGCGCAATGCGGCGGCGGGTACCCGTAACTAAATTGTCCGACAGAAAAAGAAATTGTTGACTGGGTGTTTTAAGTTTATGCGTTATGTTGGATGTGTTTTTGGGATAAAACAAAGTATTAAGTAGATTAATTGGTTAATACACAGTCCGTACTCGCAAAAGGTCTTGGGTTCGAATCCCCTAAGCAATATTTTTTATTTTGTGGTGTTTAAAATGTTTTCCAAAGTAGAAATTTAAGATTAAGTTTAAGATTAAAATCATCTAAACTTAGAAAGCCTAAATACTTTAAGAATGAGTAAGATATTCGATACCATCTAAATGGGGAGAAGTAAACAAACCCACACTCAATATTAATGGTGAGTATGAAGCGGTTTGAGGTGGTTTTTTACTAAAACTAAATCCCGAACCGAATACTTCAGTTTTTAAGAATTACAAACCGTTCGGTTTCGGTTTTTCAGTTTTTCTCAATAAATCGGTTCGGTTTCGATTTATTTTTCGGTTTTTTATTTTCCTTCAAATTTTCTAATTTGTTAACCTAAACATTATGATCCAAACTTTAAATCATTTCCTCTATCTATAAAATAAACAAATAGCTAAACTTTTCATGATTATTCAATTATAAAACCTACAAAATATATGAGTAAAATGTATCAAAAGTTCAAATGATATATACTCAATTTTTTTTTTTGAAGTAATTAAACATCAAATCTTAATAAAGATAAGAATATTTTAACAAAATTTGAAAAAGATATATATGACGGGGCGGGGCGGTTTTTTCGGTTTGGTTTTCGTATGCACCCGAAAACCGCCCAAAACATTCGATTTTCCTAAAAATCAAAACCGATCACATCGGTTTTCAAATGGTTCGGTTTTTTCGGTGCGATTTTTTCAATTTCGATTCAGTTTTTCAGTTTTTATGATCACCCCAACTCAATATGATATTTAAACAACAAAATTTAAAAGATTTAACGTAGCAACAAAACTAAAATCAGCCGAAACAAAATATCAAAAATCGTAGATATTTTGGTCACTTTAATTTGTAGCCTTGTCCAAAGGCGCGTGAAACACTTTTTTCATCCCTTCAATAATAAACATACTGTAAATTGCAAAATGGCCCTTCAACTATTCTATTGCACCCAAATTCTATGCCACATCGCATGTCGGTCTTTTCATAATTTCATGCATAAAAGGCAACTCCCTAACTCCAAAACAATTAAAAAGTTATGTCCGTTATAAGTTTAGCTAATTTCCAACTCCTTTTCCATTCTTCATTCCTGTAGAGAGTTTACCGGTTATTATACTTACCTAACATCATTTTGTATATGAATATGATATCTACACTACGAAAATATCGGACATCACAACTTATGTTTTGATATACTTATACAATCTGTTTTTAAAACTTGTCCATTATGATTTCAATATTGTTGTTGTAATTTAGATAGCACCTCCTTTTTGTATACTGAAAAATAACCTCTTCACGTGAATTGCCACCCATAGGTTGTGCCGTTGTGGTTACTCTTTCTAGACAATGAACATTTTGTCCATAGAGAAAAACAGAACTGGGTTAAACTGTAAGGACTTGAAGTAAATAAACTGAAATTAGCGCGTGTAATACACACATTTTTCAATTGTACTTTAAACCGTGAGTGGCATTAAACTAATAAAATTCCACGTCATCGTCCGGATATAAACTAGATAAACCCGCGCCCTCCCCATCCTTACCATTTCCACGTTTTTCTCTCCGAAATCCACCGTGCAAACGCCGTCAACCACCGTCAACTACCAACCAACTACTCTCTACTTCATCTTATGGGTGCTAACTCATCACTACTAAGTCCAGAGAGCTCAGACGGGTCGGACCATCCATCAAAGCTCAAGCTCGGCGATATCCCGGAATCCTGCGTTGCTTTGGTCTTGTCATACTTAGATCCGCCGGAGATTTGCAAATTGGCGAGACTCAATCGAGCATTTAGAGCTGCTTCCGCTGCCGATTTCATATGGGACGCTAAATTGCCGCCTAATTACCAACATCTGGTTGACGAATACCTGATTAAGAACCCTAGAAAGTTGGGTAAAAACGAAATATATGCTCGATTGACCAGGCCCGTTCGGTTCGGCGCCGGAAATAAGGTTCGATTTCACCGATCTCCTTTTACTTTGACGAAATTTAAATGCAAATTGCGACTAGTCTAATTAGTTATATTCGACTATAATACCATCGATTTGTTGGTTTTGAGTTTATTTAGTTGACTGGTTTATAATAAAAGTCAAAATTGTAAATTTGCAATTGTGAATAAATTGGAAGTTTTGTTTACAGGAATTTTGGGTGGATAAGAAGACCGGAGGTGTATGTTTGTCAATTTCTTCCAAGGCATTGGCGATCACCGGAATCGATGATCGGAGATACTGGAATTATATCCAGACCGATGAATCAAGGTGAATTTCTTTAGTACAGTAATAATTTGCTCTTTGGCGACTTCCGACTAGTTTACCTTTTCCGTGCACAATCGTGCCTAAATTAAGCTGTAATTCGTGCATTAAATTTTGAACCAGAACAAGATGGTTACATTTTGCTAATTTAAGTTGCAATAATGAATAAACACATTTCACTTTGTGTTATATATAGAAGTATTAGCTCATGAAACCAATGGTTCTAACTGTTCTTTCTATTAACCAGATTTCATACAATTGCATACCTTCAACAAATTTGGTGGCTCGAGGTAGAAGGAGACATCGATTTCCCGTTTCCAACCGGAACATACTCCTTGTTGTTCAAGCTCCGGCTCGGTAAATTCACAAAACGAGCCGGTCGCCGGGTGGCTAACCATGATGGTGTTCACGGTTGGGACATAAAACCGGTTCAGTTCCAGCTCACCACACCTGATGGTCAACACGCGGTCTCAAAGTGTTTCTTGGAGAACACGGGAAACTGGGAGTACCATCATGTAGGAGATTTTGTGGTTGATGATTCAGATATGTCTACAAAGATCAAGTTTTCTTTGACACAAATTGATTGTACTCATACGAAAGGCGGTCTTTCTATTGACTCGGTTCTTATATGTCCTAGTAACTTGGTTAAAGATTTTAGAGCTTTGTTATAATGAAAATGTTCGGTTAATCACAATGTTTTGCAGGTTTAGACATTAGTGAGCATGTAATTCGTATAGATCACGTATGTAAAAATTGTATGATACGCCAGCGTTGATGATTAGAGTTTTGAGTAACGACAGTTTTTCGTTAACAAGATGTTTCCGATGTGGTTGTTTAGGTTGCATGTTCGTCTTTTGTTGTAATTATCGTATAAATATTCTTGTCGGCAAGAAAAAATCACTTCTTTGATGCCAACAGCTAAACAAGAACAAATGTTACAACTTGCAGAGGATTTTATTTTAATGATTTTCAGGCGAGTACGACAAGTATTTGGTCTTTGTTCTATCAACTGTCTGAATTCTTATCCCTTAAAAGACCGTTACAAGAGTTTGATTGTGATCATTAACAGTTGGGAATCGTAATTAGATATTTTTTTTTTTTCATTATTCTGAATTCTTTTGCTCAGCCCTTCAACTTGCCCACATGTTTAATTATATAGTCTGTCTTCTTTATAAGCAACTAATTATCAGACTCTAAACAACCAACTAATTATCTTATTCTATTAAAGCGCATCTCATAATAACACGTTAAATATGCTCCAAACACCCAGTATAGTATACTAGGGGTGAGCATTTGGCTGAATAAATCAAACCAAAACGAAGCAACACCGATTATGATTTTCGGTCCGGTTTTCAATTTTGTAATTTCATGATAATATATCAAACACACACGTGTACAAACCAGAATATGGAGATAATTTTTCGAATAATACTTTCAAATCATAGAAGCCGGTTCATTCACAAAATATTAATTCGATAAAAGGCAAGACATACATTATTGCAATTGTAGGCTGCACATAAAAAATCATACACGAACAAGGTTTATAACTGCAATATAATAATACCGAATAATTAAAATTATTTTAACGATGTAGAAAGCTAGATTCGGTGGTACTCCCTCCCAATCATCTCCTTCAAGATGTTTTTGACTTGGGTGCTGAAGGAAGTAACTACAAAAACAGGTTATTTAGGATTACAAAAATCATATTATTTATTCTAATGATAATCTATTTCTTTTAAAATAAAAATATTTTTTAATGGTACCTGATAACAAGATATGAGTGAGGTGGCAAATCCAAAGGCCCCTGTAACACGAGGAGTGATCTTTTTGGGAGACAGTTGTAATAGCCCGGCTGCAACCACAATATCCATTGCAGCTTTGATCAACGCCAATGATCTCTCGTTTGATATTTTCACTTTAGCACGATATTCTTCATTCTGCATTTAATATACCTAATTAACCCAATATATCATCTTTAAATAAATAAAACACAATTGAATTAAACAAACCTTGCGTTTATCAGTACCCTTGAGTTCCTTATCCAATTTCTTGATTGACTTTGAAACCCTCCCAATCTCTCCGATCTGAAAACCAAAAATAGATTACACGAGACGTGAACTTTGAAGAACAAAATCAGTTATTGTACCTCAACTAAAGTAGTGCAGACTGAAGAACCCATCCAACAGAAGAGAGATATCCTTCCAAGTATTTCTGCACGTTCTTTGTTCTAACAAAACCAACAAATGTCAATGACCTCAAAACAAAATTGTTTAATATGTAAAAGGAATAAAAAAACTTAACATTGTTGGGAAACAATTGTACCTTGTAAATGCCTGATCTATGGAGCCAAACAATTTGGTCGAGGAACAAAAAAGTTGACAACAACGCATTTTTGGACTGAGATGAAACAATGTGATCAGAAATATTTGAAAATTAAAATTCAAGAAAATTAATGAAAAAAAATGTACCTTCCCCAGTAGAATAATTGGAAGGGGGGTTCCTGGAGCAGGCGGGCTGATAAGACCATGCAGATCATTCACAAACTGCAGATATTATTCAATAATAAGATCACAGATTCAAAATTCAATATCTTTGTGTTGAATCATATGCAAATATCAATTAATTTTTTTTTACATAAATCAAAATACCTTAAAAAGACGGAAAACTTTCCGAGCCAAGCTAGTTGACTTGTCAACGTTTTGTGCTGTTCCTGGCTCACCATTACTAACAAACTTTGAACCGTATTGAATGGCTCTGCATATCTTATCTCTGGCTTCAGCTTTGTTCAAATATAGAACAGCTAGAGCAAGTTCTGTTCTTGCAACGTCTAGTGTACTCATATTTTATTTTCTGTCCTGCCCAGAATTAAGAAATGGTAAAATAACCATTTCAGAGACAAATTGGCAAATCATTGATACCAACTCTTTTGTAAACTTATAATTAAAAGACAAACTTTTCAATTCAACATGATGTAAAATTCAATCTATTCACGACTTCATTAACCTCTCTAATTTCACAACTCACTTAAAGTTTCATCCTAAATCAAAAGAGAAACACAATCAATCAAGAACAATTCCATATCTGTCAAATTAAGGTCAACAGATGATAAATCATTTCTGGTTGATTTTTTTTAAAGCAAATTAATAATTCAATACTCAAACCTCAAGTTATCTTACTTAATTAACATATTAAATCAACAAGTGAATTCAAATCGAAAGTTATAACAGGCACACAGAATCACTAAACAAACCGATCAATGATTATATCAGATTTAGCAGAAACAAGTCAGCAATAATCCAATACAAACATCAAATTACGAGGTAAAGAGAGTCGAGAAATTGGTTTACCTGGTAGTTAAGATGGAAATTCCGAGCAGAAAGTTTAGGGCTCAAAAGTTCCACCCTTTATAGAGAACACATAGTAAGTGTGTGAGAGAGAAACCGATCGGATTGTATTGGCGAGTGTGCCGAGCCGTCTATCTTTGTAAATCACAAAAAATAGGAAAATAAATAGATAAAATGATTTTGTATAAATAAATAAGAGATATATGATAAGGGCATGTTTGGTCCTCTATTTTCTAAGTAAAAATAAATAAAAGAGCAAATAACAAATATTAAAATCAGATTTATAATTTAACATGATTACTCGGAGATTTTAATCGTGTAGGGAACCATATTATAAACCATATGTTTTTAATTATTATATTTTGCTAACTTTGGTTTTATTTGACAAAAATGACGTATTAAAAACCATACAAAAATGATCCAAGGACAAACAAACGATGTGTATTGTGAATTTGTGACTTGAAAAGTAAGAATCCAAATGATATGATCACCATTAACCAATTGCTTAAACTATGCAATTAGATAGATAACTTCACATTTATTTTAATAACTACTCCCCCCGTCCCACAAAAAACTTCTCATTTCACTAGGGTGTGCTTGGTTAGAGGTATTGAGGGGTGTTCAATGACATTTATTACCATTATAGATGTTTGGTTTGTTATAAGGTAATCAATCATTACTTACTACTAAATAATACACCATTCCCCACCAAATTGGGGGTAATGAACTCTATAATGTTTTAACTCACTATTATTATATCACTATTATATATAAATATAATATAATATAATATTATTATATTAAGTAATATTATTATTATATTAATTAATATTATTATTATATTAATATATAATATTATTATATTAATTAATATTATTATATATTAAATAATATTATTATTATATATTAATTAATATTATTATTATATTTATATATAATATTATATTAATTAATATTATTATTAAATAGTGATTAATATGATTATTATATTAGTATATAATATTATTATATTAATTAATATTATTATATTAGGTAATAATATATATTATTAAATTTAAATTATATATATTATTATATTTAAATATATTTAGATTATATATATTACTGTTATATATAAATATAATATAATATTATTATATTAACTGATATTATTATTATATTAGTTAATATTATGATTATTATATTAATATATATTATTATTATATTAATGTATAATATTATTATCTTAATTAATATTCTTATCATTTATCCTGGTTATGTTTAAAAAGTTTGACAAGGTCCTGTCTTAAATGGTATCAGAGCCATGTGGAGTAGTATGTGGTATTTAACTTTTTATTCTATATGAAGTTGTTTAGCAAATTTAAGAGTCATAAAAAACAACTAATAAAGAATCAATTAATAGAAGAATATGAAATACCAAAAAATTTAGATCTTTTAAATAAATGGACTATACCAAATATTAATCCTAAATTAATATATGAATTAGGAACTTTTGAAGAATTAGGTTTTATACAAACAATAAAAACTACAGAAGAAAATTTAACAATGAATGAAGATGACATGAATATTCAATTAATAACCCAACATGATATAAACAAATACAAAGATATGTATAATTATGTACATATTGGTTTAGTACAAATTGCTTTTAAACCTTTAACATTACAAGGTTTACCTGAAAGTTTCTTAGCTGTTCTTAGAGATGCTAGGAATCGAAATTGGAAACAATCTTTAATGGGTATAATAGAATCAAGTTTATCTCATGGACCAGTTTATTTTAATGTTTATCCAAATTTACAATTATCTTTATCAGATAAAAACATTTTTCAAGCTTTAACATTAAATGTTAAAACTCATGGTTATAATTATTTAGCTGGTTCAGAAGTTATATGTATATGTTATCGTATTTATTATAAACCACTAAAAACAATGAACCCTAGATGTAAAAGAATAAACAAACCCATAAACGAAACAATTTTAATAGAAAGTAATTTTAATATGTCAAAAATTACTACTAGAAGGGCCATTAAATGGGATGAAATTATATTTCCAGAAAATTGGATACTGGAAAATAATACTCCCCTTAAGCCTTTAATAAATAATAATATTGAAAATATTACACAAACATCAGATGGAATAGTTACAATAGAATTTAATAAAGAAAAAGAATTCGAAGATGAAAATCCTTTATTAAGAAGAACTAGATCAGTAAGATCTTCACACTCTTATATTTCACCAGTAGATTATAAAGTAGAAATTCCTTTATCACGTGCTTCTGTTTCACATAATTCAGAAAAAATTAATAATTTAAATATATATATGATAACATTGTTTATCAAACGGAGGAGGTTACTCCCTCTGAAATGAATTTCACACTTTAATGGATTTTACAGAAAAAATTGATTTTAGTCCTGGTTCACAGGCAAGGAAATTAATATGTGATGAGTTTTATTTATCTAAATGGAAAAACTTTTAGAAAATGGTTATTTGAACAATATTCTAAAAATCAATTAAAAGAAATTCAAGAAAATTATTATGAAAATTTATCTTCAATAAATAGAATAATACATTTTATTCCTTGGTTTATATATACTTTTCTACAAAGTATTCAAATTATTGAAAGAGAATACACCTTACCAAATAACCAAATAATAAAAAGTATATTTCCGCCTCAAATTCTCTTTTCAATTACAAACAATGATATTACTTTGAAATTTTGTGCCTATCAAAAAAATTTTGATAAAAATTCTCCAATTAATGTAGAACAAACAAATAACATAATACAACAATTAAATTACCATAATCTTTACTCAATGATATTAGGAGAACATTTAACGGATTTACAGAAAAAAGTAGATAAAATAATAAATATCCTAAAAGAAGATAATAAGATACAATTACCAAAAGAAAGTAAAGAAAAAGAAAAACAAATTATAGCCACTATTCAATCTCCACCAAATATTTCAGGATATAAATTAAAAAGTTATGATGTTATGGTAGAATTAATCCAAAGTCAAATGAAAAAACTACAAATTAATACTTTAAATAAAGATTCTGATAATGAAACAGAAGAAACTATTATAAATAAAATTAATTATGACAGTAAATATGCTTTTAGACCTGCTCAAAGACAATTTTATTATCCTAGACCAACACCTCAAGATGTTTTACATGAAGAAGTAGAATATGGTAATAATAGTTATAGTGGAAGGAATATATACGAATGGAATTTAGATGGTTTTACTGAAAGACAAATATATAATATGGTACATAGAATGCTTATGTACAGTACTATTGCTAAAAATGCAGGAAATAATGATAAGGCAGTAGCAACTATGTTAATAGCTGGTTTTACAGGCCAATTAAAAGGATGGTGGGATAATTATCTTACACCAGAAAATCAACAATCAATACTAAATACTGTAAAAATAGAAAATAATATAGCTGAATCAAACGTAGTATATACACTTACTTTAACTATAATAGAACATTTTACTGGTAGATGGTCAGATAATTCTGAAAACATTAGAACATTACTAAATGGATTATTTTGCAAAACTCTAACATCATTTAGATGGTATAAAGATACTTTTTTAAGTAGAGTTATGGAATTGGATGATTGTAATAGTGTATATTGGAAATCTAAATTTATTGATGGGTTACCAAATTTATTGGCAGAAAGAGTAAAAAAACAACTAAAAGTTGATAGTAATACACCTTATGAATATTATACTTATGGAAAGTTAATAGGAACTTGTATTCAGGAAGGTTTAGCTTTATGTAGTGAAATAAAATTAAATCAACAAATAAAAACTCAACGATTAAATGAACAAAAACAATTAGGAGAATTTTGTGACCAATTTGGTATGTGCACAACTCCTCAAATTAAGAAAAAACATAAAAAATAATTTGATAATAGAAGAAAATCTTATAAAAAGAAGAATTTCAATCGTAATAGAAAAGAAAACAAAATCCAGAAGAAAAATCAAAGAAAGGGAAATTCAGATAAAAAATCTATAATCTGTTTTAAATGTGGTAAAACTGGTCATTATGCTAATAAATGTAAGAATAAACAAATAAAAAAGCAAATTAACAACTTAGATACTGAGGATGAAGTAAAAGCTCACCTTATTAATCTGATAGATAATTCCTCTAGTGAAGAAGATATATCACAAAGTGATTCTGATGATGAATATGAATCAAGTAGTTCAAATGATTCTTTAAATTCAAAAGAATTAGATCGTAAATGTGATAATAAAGATCAATGTTCTTGTGAAATGGAACATCAGTTATATCAAATTAGGAGTCAATTTTAAGAGGACCTTTCCATAAATGTTATTAGTAATGATATGGCAAAATTACTAAAAGATATTGAAGATCCTGAAATTAGAAATAAAATAATTGATAATATAAATATTAAAGAAGATGTAATGGAAAATAAGGAACATTATTCTATGAAATATTTACAAGATATGTTAAAAGAAAGAAGAAATAAGGCTTCTTCTAGTTCTAGTATTACCATTAATGATTTGCAGAATGAAATACAAATATTAAAAACTGATATACATAATATTAAAAATAATCAGATTATTTATGATTAACGTATTAACGAATTAGAAAAATTAAAAGAAAAATATCAGGATTATTCAAAGATAAATGATGAAACTAATAATACATTTCTTCAATCTATGGAATTAGTAATCTCTAGAAAATGGCATGTAAAGATAAAATTATTTATAACATATAATTATCAAAAAGAATTTATAGCTTTAATAGATAGTGGAGCATATTTAAATTGTATACAAGAAGGATTAATTCCAACAAAATATTTTCAAAAATCTACACATACTTTGAGAGAAGTATCTGGTAGAAAACTTGATATTCAATATAAATTAACAAATGCAAAAATTTGTAAAAATAATACATGTATACCTGTTAATTTTACGATAATAAAAAACATGTCAAGTAATGAAATGATTTTAGGTAATCCCTTTTTAGAAATGATTCTACCAATCTCGGTAGAAAAAGATAAAATTATTGGTAATTACCAAAATCAAAAGATATGCTTTGAATTTATTTCAGACTCATACTCTATATGGGTGAATGAAGTAAAGAATTCTTTAAACTTTAAGAGAAATTAAATGAATTTCCTTAAAGAATAAATTCTTACAGTTCAAATAGATGAACAACTTAAGAATAATAAATTACAAGAAAAAATTAAATTAATGACAAATAGATTTTCTTTAAATATATGTAATGACCACCCTAATGCATTTTGGGAAAGAAAAAAACATATTGTTACTCTCCCATATGAAGAAGATTTTAATGAAAGACAGATTCCTATGAAAGCAAGACCCTGTCAGATGAATCATAATTATCTAGATCTATGTAAAAATGAAATAAACTCATTATTCAACAAAAAGTTAATTCAACCATCAAAATCTCCATGGTCCTGTACTGCTTTCTATGTTAATAAACATGCAGAACAAGAAAGAGGTGTACCCAGGTTAGTTATAAATTATAAACCCTTAAATAAAGTTTTAAAATGGATTAGATACCCTATACCAAATAAAAAAGATTTATTAGATAGATTACATGATTCAATAATATTTTCAAAATTTGACTTAAAATCAGGATATTGGCAAATTCAGATTAATGAAAAAGACAGATATAAAACTGCCTTTAATGTCCCTTTTGGCCAATATGAGTGGAATGTAATGCCATTTGGTCTAAAAAATGCTCCTTCAGAATTTCAAAATATTATGAATGATATATTTTATCCATATAGTGATTTTATCATTGTTTATATAGATGATATTTTAGTATTTTCAAAAAATATTGAAGCTCATTTTAAACACTTATATTTATTTGAAAAGATAATCATTAAAAATGGTTTAGTTTTATCACAAACAAAAATGTCGTTATTCCAAACTAAGATAAGATTTTTAGGTCATAATATTGAAAAATGTCAAATTATTCCTATACAAAGAAGTATGGAATTCGCTGATAAATTTCCAGATGAAATTAAAGATAAAACTCAATTACAGAGATTTTTAGGAAGTCTAAATTATATTTCACCTTTTTATAAAGATTTATCCGTAGATAGTGTTATTCTTTATGACAGATTAAAAAAGAATCCTTGTGCATGGACAAATAATCATACACAAGCAGTCAAAACAATAAAAAATAAAGTAAAAACTTTACCATGTTTATCTTTAGCTAATCCATATTGGGAAAAAATAGTAGAGACTGATGCTTCTGAAATAGGATTTGGAGGAATTTTAAAACAAATTCATCCAAATAATAAACAAGAATTTTTAGTTAGATTTTATTCAGGAAAATGGACTCATAGTCAGAAAAATTATTCTACCACTGCTAAAGAAATATTAGCATTAGTAAAATGCATTCTTAAATTCCAGGATGATTTATATAATCAACACTTTATAATAAAAACAGATTGCCAAGCAGCTAAATTTATGTTTAATAAAGATTTTAAACATGATATTTCTAAACAAATGTTTATGAGATGGCAGGCAACATTAGCATGTTTTGATTTTGATATACAATATAAAAAAGGGAGTGATAATAGTCTTCCTGATTTTTTAACAAGAGAATATTTAAAAGAAAATTGACGTTTTATTTGCAGGATGAGTTTCTCCAGTCGAGGAAGAGGCTACTCATCATATAGGGGTAGCTATGGAAGAGGTCGAGGAAATTCCATCACTCAAAATAGTTCTTATAGAACTGGTTCATCTTCACAAAGTTATAACTTACCTATTCCAGGAGATCCATTATATGAAGAATTTAAAAATTTCTTAAAAACAAAGGAGAATGATCCTAGTTTCTCAAAAATAGTAACAGAAGGTGATATTATAGAAGATAATTATAAACAATTATCACATAAAGATGAAATACTTATTTTAGAAAATAAAGACATAATGTTTTATTTTGAAAATAATAGTGATCCATGTTTTATAATGACAAGATACTTGGATACAACATCATATGCTGGATGTTCTTATAAACAAAGAACATATTACGAAAATATTTTAAAAACAACAGGATCTGTGGAATTTTCTCATTTTACATCAGGAAATCCAAATGTTTATAATTTTAGCAAAGCAATTATAAAAAAGATCATATCAGCAGAAGAATGGGGACTTAGCACCCTAAAAGAAAAAGAATTTATAATTCCACCTTCAAGAAATCCTCTTAAATTTACTTATTGGGATTATGTTGAAAGCTTTCATAAAGCATTTTTATATGAAAATCCACAAAGAAAACACACTTGGTTTTTTAAAATTTGTGAAACTATTTATAAGCAGAATAAAGATATTCCAAATTGGTTTATTAATTGGTGGTCTTCATATGGACCTAGTATTGATATATTACCAGAGGAACCATTTAGAAAATTATATGGAGAATGGTTACCAATTTCTCCAAGATATTTAAAATATTCAAATGAGAAACTAAATAATTTAGAAGTTATATCTTCTTTACACTTTTTATGGAATTTTCAATTCCCTGGATTTGGAAATGGGAACCATATGTGGATTATACTCCATGTAAATTACCAACATTACAAAGGTTATACTTTACGAAATTTTGGCCTAAGATGCTACAAAAAGATCCAGAAACAAAAATATGGAATGCACAACAAACAGTTGATCATATCAACCAACAAATTAAAATTTATACAGACCAGAAAAAATTTTCAGATTCAGCAAAACTTAATCCCTTCAGAATTACCAAATGTAAATTCAAATAAAGAAGAAATGATCAAAGCATTCAGAACATATTGTTCTCAGATCAAGGAAAATCTTCAGAGATTTCAGAGTGAAGAAAATGAAGAAGAAGAAGCCTCAAATGAAGATACAATGTCAACTGATAATAATCAATTTCAATGTCTAGCAGGAGAATCTCAAACTAATGAAGAAATTATTCCCGTTGATTGCATGATAGACATGATTGAAGAATCTTTACTTCAAAAGAAAAAGAATGACAGAAGTAAAGCTCTTGTGATATAATAATACATGTGTCAAGTTAAAAGACAGATGTCAAAAGAAGAGTACCATGACAGTATCATGTGTCAAGTTAAAAGACAGATGTCAGATAAATGCCTCATAATTGCATGAATATGACAGATGGTTTAATAGTAGCCAGGTGTCAAATAAAGATGCTACGTGTTTTGTGAGTTAGCCAACTTAGTGTTAACTTTTTAATATTTTTTATTTTGTTTGTATCTGTATGTAGACTATTATAAATAGTCTTAGTTTAGTTCTAAGCAGGGCATCGAAAAATTATATACTCTGCTCTCTTGTACTGTAACCCTTCCCCAGTTGTAAAAATTTCAGTTTGTAGAATAAAAGTTTGAAGTTCTTTGTACTTTATGTTAATTACACCATCCTTACTGGTACGCTTTCTTTATATTTTTATTACTTTATATTATACTTAGCCTGATGACAGGCTAATCTGTTTGTTAAATATCACATAATACTTTCATGGAGGCAGTATCTTAAGATACTAATCTGCGTCAACATTTAAAATGTAACCAGGTTTAAAAAAAAAAAGTATTTTCTGTTTTCGGGGAAAATTTTCAAGTCTAGGTTGATGTAACAACATCTTATTAGAAATTTAACAATGGCATTAGTCGTGTCTTAGCCCGTTTCAGCCATGATTTGGCATTATTAGGGTATTTTATTCATTGACTCGCCATATTGCAAATTCTTAATAAGATGTCGGTACTTCGTAAAGATACCTATGACTAAAAGAAAATTATTTCAAAAAACTTTTATATTTATAAAAAACTGTTATATTTTTAATAAAAACTTTTATATTGTTAATATTAAATAATATCCTGGTTATGTTTAAAAAGTTTGACATTATTATATTTATATATAATATTATATTAATTAATATTATTATTAAATATTGATTAATATGATTATGATATTAGTATATAATATTATTATATTAATTAATATTATTATATTAGGTAATAATATATATTATTAAATTTAAATTATATATATATTATTATATTTAAATATATTTAAATTATATACATTACTGTTATATATAAATATAATATAATATTATTATATTAACTGATATTATTATTATATTAGTTAATATTATGATTATTATATTAATATATATTATTATTATATTAATGTATAATATTATTATCTTAATTAATATTCTTATTATTTAATTAATATTATTTTTATATTAAATAATATTATTATATTAATTAATATTATTATTATATATTATTTAATATTATTATTATATTAATATATTGTATTATTATATTAATTAATATGTATTACTCCCTCCGTCCCACAAAAAAGTTCCCATTTCCCCTCTAAATTTTGTCCCACAAAAAAGTTCCCATTTCTCAAATGGTGAGGGACCACTTAATAAAATAATATTAAAACTATGGACCCCACCACTAATTATCTTCTAAAAGCACTTTCTATCTCCAGAAAACCTTATATTTTAATCAAAATATAACCATGGACCCCACCACTAACTCTCTCCTAAATACTTGTGCCTATTAGAAATGGGAACTTTTTTGTGGGACGGAGGGAGTATATTTAAATTATATAAAATATTAATATTATTATATATTAATTAATATTATTATTATATTAATATATAATATTATTATATTAAATATTAATATTATTAATATTTAAATTATATAAAACATATTTTTATTTTCTTCTAATATTAATCTTATTCATGCACATATTAAATCCTTGATAAACCAAGCAACATTAATGGTTAAAGTAATACTAAGAAATGCCCATTATATTCCTTAGTATTCCTATTACCTTTCACTTTCCCATTACCTACTTTGAACCAAGCGCCACCTAAATTTTTGTCCCATAAAAAACTTCTCATTTCACATATTTGATGTGCTCCACACAATAAAAAACTATAATTACAAAAGACCTCATCACTAATATTCACTAACTATCTTTCTCTCTCCAACCTAACCTTATATTTTAATCAAAAGTATTATCAATGACCCCACCACTAACTATCACTTAAAAACTTGTGTAAAAACCAAATGAGAAGTTTTTTTTTGTGAGACGGATGGAGTAAGTTTCTATAACAGTTACTTATCATTATTTCAACTTTATATATTCTAAAATTGGAATTATAATAAATCCTTCATAAACATTTGAAATTGACTATTACCACTTTAAAGAGTACATGTAAGTGGGTACCCTGCACCACTCTAGAAACCATTAATGACTAATTAATGAAAAATTGATTTTTTTTTTTTTTGAAACGGCAAATAATTACATATAAACCTCCTATGCTTAGGATTGAACCCAAGACCTCCTTGTTAGTTTTACTCCATGTAAAATTGATATTAGGGGAAATTTTAGCTAACAAACATGTGATACACGACCGCCTTTTAATTTTGACTTAGAGTATATATTTTAGAGTAAATTACACGGAAGGTCCCTGTGGTTTGCCACTTATTACAGCCACCGTCCCTGGTCTTTGTTTATTACACTGGAAGTCCCTGGTGTCTTCAATTTGTTACACCAGACGTCCCTCTGTCAAACGGACATCTAAAACTTCCGTTAAGTAACCCATGTGCACCTCACATGATGGGCAAAATCGTAATTTCATTTTCCATTTTAAAGAGTAAATTACACGGAAAGTCCCTGTGGTTTGCCACTTATTACAGACACAGTCCCTGAACTTCATTTATTACACTGGAAGTCCCTGGTGTATTCAATATGTTACACCCGACGTCCCTCTATCAGACGGACGTCTAAAAGATCTGTTAAGTGACTCATGTGCACCTTACATAATGGGAACAATGGTAATTCTCCTTCCCCCCAAACATGTGTTCCCCAATTTGCACCAGTCGTCTCTTCACTTATTCCTTCTCATCTTTCCCTCCCTTCTCTTCATTGTATTTGTTTTTCAAAAAAACTCTTCTTTTCTAACAATAGTGGGCCAATCGAGCTGTGAAAGAGGTACAAATGATGAAGAAAACTAATGCAATGAGCTGTACAATATGTGTGTTTGTGTATTTATGATTTTTTTGAATTTTTTTCTTATCGAACTTCATGATCACTTATTTACAGAGCGCTACTATTGTGTCCATCATGTTAGGTGCACATTGGTCACTTAACAGATTATTTAGACGTTCGTTTAATAGAGGGATGGCGGGTGTAACATATTGGATACACAAGGGACTTCCAGTGTAATAAACGAAGACTAGGGACTGTGGCTGTAATAAGTGAAAAACCACAGGGACCTTCCATGTAATACACTCTTTAAACGGGAAAGTGAAATTACGATTTTGCCCATCATGTGAGGTGCACATGGGTCACTTAACGGAAGTTTTAGACGTCCGTTTGACAGAGGGACGTCGGGTGTAACAAATTGAATATATCAGGGACTTCCAGTGTAATAAACGAAGACCAGGGACTATGGATGTAATAAGTGGCAAACCACAGGGACCTTCCGTATAATTTACTCTATATTTTACAACAAAAGAACACTTCAATAATGATTGACCTAGAAAGATATTATAAAGCTTCCAATTTCATTAATCGATCATAACCTTTTAATTTTGACTTAGAGTATATCTGTATCTATATATATATATATATATATATATATATATATATATATATATATATATATATATATATATATATATATATATATATATTACTACATTATAAAGCAGATTGGACTTTTCTGAAAAAGGAAGGTCTGAATTCAAACCTTCCATAAATAGCAATGTTCTCTTTTCCCTGATAAATTAAAAAGCTGCTTCCTGCGAGATTCGAACCCGGGTGTGGTTGATCCATAGGTGAACCTCTTACCACTAAGCAAAGAACCAGGTTTGGTTACACTTTCCAACCACACCCTAATTAAGACGCCAACTAACTGCCAACAAAGGAGTGTAACAAAAACGTTTATTTATTTAATGCAATGTAATCCTTCTCCCTAATTTTAGTACCTTAAATTGCTTTACTAAAGTTAATTAGTTGAAACCCTTTCAGTAAACGTCCGAACTTCGGAATTGCTGAAATAAAGTCAATTAACGTTTACCTTATAAAGTCAATTAATTGAGATAAATGCAATCCTTCTCCCACCAAATGACATTCGGAGTCAACCCTTTTATGTCATCATTTGACCATTGGAACTTAAATCATGGAAGAAAAAAGTCCTAAACGTATTACTTAAATTTGTTTCTAAGATTATAACGAAAACGTCCCCCTCTATATGTAATTGATAGTTTTTAAAAGTCCTAGACGTTTTTAAATTTGTTTCTAATAATTGACTGACATAGCCTAAGAAGATTGACCTTAAAACTTGAACAAACCCGTACATAAACTAATTATAACCACATCAAATTAAAAACTACCGACCTTGCTATACTAGAAACCACAATTAAAACTCTTAATTGTTTAATTAGCTAAATGTTACGTTATTAACATTTAATGTGTATAGCAAATAATTACGTTTTTAATTATTTGTGTAATCACACTTAAATAATTACATTTTTAATAATTGTCATTTCAGACCTATTAATAGTTTTAAGAGCAAATAATTTGTGTTTGACTGCTCAAATATTTACGTTTTTAATAATTGTCTTTTAATGTGTTAATTACGTTTTATTACAATTAATACTAATATGTAGAGATGTAAATCCGTATGAGTCATACGTTTTTACTCCAAAATTCAAAGAGTGTTAATATGACAATTAATATGAATTAATATATACATTTTTAGAGTGTTAATTTGTCATTTAATAGTTTGACTTACAGTAATTTTGGGTGGTCAAATAATTACATTTTTATCAAGCTCCTAAAAACCCAAATCAAATTTGAAAATCCTCCCTCTTTTAATCTTTTAATTACGTTAAAAACTGTCGATATTTAATTGGTTGACTCGTTTTTATTGTAGAACCATTTAATGGTTTGACTTACAATAGTTGTACTTTAACCGTTTTTATTGTATCAAAAGTTTTAAAAACGTTTCTTAAATTGATTTGTCATTTAATGTGTTAATTATGTTTTATTACGGTTAATATATACGTTTTTGATATATACGTTTTCATGTTAATATGTCGTCAATTAAAAGTAATATGAAGAGATGCTTACATTCCGTCAGATTTATACGTTTTTAGTCCACAATTAAATGTGTATTAATATGACAATGAATATGAATTAATATATACGTTTTTAGAGTGTTAATTTGTCATTCCATGGTTTGAATTACAATTATTTTTGTTGCTTAGATACTTACTTTTTTTTTTATTTGTCATTTAATGTGTTAATTACGGTTTATTACAATTACTATTAATATCTAGAGGTGTAAATCCGTAAGAAATTATACGTTTTAGGAAACAATTAAAGGAGTGTTAATATGACAATTAATATGAATTAATATAAACGTTTTTAGATTGTTAATTTGTCATTTAATGGTTTGACTGACAGTTATTTTCACTACTCATTAAATGACGGTTTTATTGTGGTTGACTCGTTTTTATAGTAAGACTATTTAATAGTTTAACTTACAATAGTTGTACTTTAAACGTTTTAATTGTATCAAGAGTATTAAAAAATGTTTCTTAAATTTATTTGTCATTAAATGTGTTTATTACGTATTATTACAGTTAATATATATATATATATATATATATATATATATATATATATATATATATATATATATATATATATATACATTTTTTATGTATATAAATTGACGACTCAACCATTTAACCTTTGCATTCACGATACGAAACACATACCACCTTACCATCACTCGATTCACCAACAAGGTTAGTTTTCAATCCATTCCTCGGTTCATTTCTTAAACTTTTGATACAAATTTTATTCCTATTGTGTATGACTTTCGTAATCTTTTTATGCAAGGATTTCCTAACATGTCAACAATCGGATTGCCCTTTATAAGAAACATTCATGTTTTCAAGGACAAAATTCACCTCAAGGTCAGGGTTCTATGAATGTGGCCCCACACGAACTTCAACTATAAAAATGAGATAATATCACTTGAGATGCTGTTAATTGATGAGGAGGTATTACACTTAATCATATTCGATAAATGATCATTAGGTATAGATATTATTTTTACTAAATTAACTACTAATTAAAATCATATGTATTATCCATTTTTTGTAGGGAGGCAAGATTCAAGCTTCTATTTACGTTAAATTGATGAGTAGATTTCAAAAAATATTGAAGGAAGACGGTGTTTACTATATCAGAGGAGGTAAGTTGTGGGAGACCAAGTCATTTGTATAATAATCGTCATTTGTATAATAATCGTTATAAAATAACATGTAAACGAACACCATCAACATCGTCGCGGAAAAGATGTATCAGGGTACCCGCCGCCTCATTGCGCGGGTACCCTACTATATATCAAAACATGTAATCGAACAACATTTCAACGCCAATGCTAATTATTGCCTTTTTCCTCTATTTTATACACAGTTTTCATGCTTATGTATTATATTCGTTATAAAAATATGTAACCAATGGACTTTAATCGCCATAAATATATACTTTGCAGCCGCCGCATCGCGCGGGTATTAGCCTAGTATATATAAAAATTGAGTTTCAATTTGAAGTTGCAATTAATATCATGCATTTAATATTAATAATAATATTATATAAATCCATTTATAAAAACAAACTCATTAAATTATAAGCTCAAGAGTTTTGAAATAAATATAAATAATTAAAATAATAAAAGGTTCAATAAATAAGAGACATTTCAAATTTTATAAATATTACACATTAATATCTACTAGCTGGTACCCGCGCAATGCGGCGGCGGGTACCATGTGCAATTATTTTTGCGGCGAACAATATTATTTTACGGCGGTGGATACTTGGTCTTTATATATTGTGGTGAGCAAAATGACTAACCGCGGAAGCACTACCAGGATACCAACTGGGTAACCGCCGGTTGATACCTCTTTTTACTTGTTATTTTGTACCTTTTGGCAAATTCAACCTATTTTTTACCATTTAAATGTGTTATTCTTTATTGTTTTTTTAATTCTCATTTACCTCTAGTAAAAACTGTAGGCATAATTAGTTTCTCAAACCAAATGCTATTCCCCTAAAAGAGAATAATTATAAACAATAATCTGGTGAACTAAGATAAAACAAGTCTCTTATAGAGTTAGAAAAACACAAAAGTTAGTCAGACCATATCAAGAACCACTTTCAAACATCTTAATAAAAGTTGTGGCATTGTGTTAATATTCAACTACACAAAAAAAAATTGTTTAAAGTAGCTTTGCTTGCTCAAATTACCAAGACCAAAATCTCAAGGCTTTATGAAAACTTTGTCGACCACCGTGTCACATTCACAACGAAATTAACCATCGCTAATATCTCTACCGAATAAAAACCAAAAATGAGGCATCTAAGTTAAATCAGTAACTGAACATTAATTTTTATGTGTTCAATAGATCTGTTTATCTGCACAAATTAGTAAAAATAAATAACAAATTTTCAATTAAAAAATAAATTATTAATTTATGTTAAATGTTTATGCACACTTACTAATTGATCCACAAACATTAAAACCGTTTTCAAACTCATTTTCCACTACAACTAAAAAGGTCTTCAAGAACCTTTTTAACAACTTCTTAAGACAAATTTTGTCTATTTTCAATCTGAAATGAATTATTTTTCCAAGGTTGAATTAAACTGAAAGTTCGATCATATTGGAAAGTATTAACACATGCAAAAAGGAGAATATTTTAACACTGAATTTGGCATGCAATTAGCCACAAGCATTTCTTCGAATAATACGAATGATTGATCGTTTAAAAAAATATGAATGATTGATCCACTATACCTACTCTAGCAGATGAGTTTACTAATGATAATTATGTTACTGTGTTTGAAGTAACACCAGATTCAAGAATTGTGTTTTATTCCTAGTGCCATTTGACACATTCTTGCATCTGCAAATACCTGATATTTGGTGTCAACCCGTTTGACCCGTTAGAGATTTAAAAATTTAACTCTATTCGACCCATTTGTATGTAAAAGATGAATATGGTACCTTAATCATTGAGCTATATGTGAAAACATCTAACTTTAATGATCCTTTTGACTCCAAACATTCAACCTCCCTGTATAATTCATGGGCCAAATCAAGTCTAGAAGCACAACATGATTTCAGAAGGAAATTATGTGTTGCAATATCTGGAGCAGCACCTAGATTCTGAAAAAGTCAGCAAAATTTATCAAAATATTTCTAATGATGGATATGAATCTATGATCCAATTAGAATTAAATCAAGAAATAAAGTAATAATAATTGAAAAACAGAAGTAAAATTAGAGATTATTACTTGCATATGCTTGTAAATATTGATCGTGTAGCTAAAATACATTCAAATTTGGGTCGATTTTCTGAGCACTTAACTCCTGCACCAAATAAATAAGAAAACAACTCTGTCTATGTGCCATCAAATGATCAATCAATAACATATCGTTGATGCATAAAAAACAGAACAATGCAGGTAATAAAGATAATACTTCATTAAAATCTTACAAAGTCACATAAACATCGCAATTTTATATATTAGTACTTTCTCCATAAAACATACATTGAACGATAACCATACATAATAACACAGGCCACGTTATGTTTCTTCCTCCGATTATGCCTATTTTTGAGGCAATATCAGCCGTTTATGGTTCTCACCAATAATCAAACAAGTTGAGTTAACCTGCATCCCAAAACCACTCCTCCACAGGTGGAGGAACTCTACCACCCCTGTAAAGTTGAGTCAGCAAAATAACCTAAAAGTGAACAAAATATGTATAAAAGATCATTAAAACGTGAAATGCTTACTATGTCAATATCCATGTGGATGGAAGACCCATCCACAGCCACCATCCTCACTACTGGCCACCACACGGAATATATATGCATTGAATCGTCATCCTGATTAAAAATAAAAGCTAAGCTACTGAACATATATATTATGAAATATGTACATGCATACACACTGGAATACTCACAACAACATATTTCTCAACCAATGGTCGGAATATTTCCTCATCCTGAATCAAAAACAAAAACTAAGATTCAAGAAGAGCAAAAACAAAAATTAAGATTCAAGAAGAGCTTTGTCAGAAGGTAGCTCAAAAGTCCCTCTTTCTAACCAGCAAGAAGCTCTATGTTCATATTAATATTTACAAACTGACAATTAAAAAATAAAACTTACGTGAAGTGGTTGTTGTCATAGATATGAGGATCGGGGGTCCATGGAACTTCAAACCCGGATTGTTACTTGTGGGCACATCTGCTCAACCTGCAGAAAAAATACAAAATTGTATAAAAAAATGAGCATCGGATTCTGACCTAGGGTTTGTCAAGTTCATGGTAAAAACTTGCAGTAACCCTAAAAGTGCGAAATCGCGTACCTTAATGGAGTAAGGGGAATGAGTGATAAGGTAATTGAGTTGTGTGTAGACGATCGGAGGCGTACTATCAACAACCATAGCCTCGAGATTGTGTCTCACCTGCGAACTTCAACCGTCAATTTTGGGTGTGATACGTAGCGAGACCGACGGGCTTCAACACTTTTGTCAAATGTAAACTACAAATTCATCCCAGTGAATTCCAAATCGATTATTAGAAGATGAATAATAGTTGTGATTTCCAAAGCTGTTGGTTGCACTTCCCGATTTGTGATTTCCAAAGCGATTCCATATCCCAATATCCCAGTTGCCGTTCAAAATTCAAATCCTCAGAAAACCTCTTTTAGATTTAAGTAGAATTTATATAATTAAGTGTTCTGAAAGTTAACATGTGAATGTGTAGGTCAGATGGCAATCACTAACACCGGATACCTCTAGGTTGCGCGTTCGATTCCCGTCTCTTTCAAATTTTTTTAAATGTTTTAAAATTCTAAAATGGCAAGTGTGTTGCTGAATTTTCAGCCTTGCTAAAAAAGGAAGGGGTAAATGCTTTATAATATAGTAAAGATAAATACCAATTCTTATACTGCAAAAATTTGAAAACTCTAAATGTGCATCCAAAAGAAATACATAACAAGTGGAATCAATAACAAAGATCTATAACGCTTTTGTTAATTATCGTCGCTATTAATTGGTAATCCAACATAATCTTTATTATTTGTATTTTGTCATAGAGATGAACTCTTTATGATTTTGTTTTTGAGAGAGTATGTTAGTATTTTTTGTTTAAAATTACACAACCTCTTTTGTATATATATGTAAAAAATTTATTCGCTGTTTATGTACATTTTGTATAAATCTATATCTATCTATATATACATAAAAATTGAGTTCCAAAATTGAAGTAGTATTTATGACTATGTCATAAATATATATGTTTAGTTATGATAGGAACGAATTCATGCACAATCCTATACGTTTGTTTCACATGTATGTATACAAAACGCTTGAATACATATTAAAATGAATTCATGCATTAATTACATGGGTTAAATTACAAATGTTTCAAAACGTTTCAAGTTATCTTTTAAATGCTGCAAATGCATGCTTTTTTTTTTCTTCTTGAACTTCTTTTGTAATTTAACTTTAGTAGTGAATTTAATACATGTTATCCTTGAAACGTTTATGACCATGTAGAAGTTTGGCATTTAAACTCCAAACTAAACCCTTCATTTGGTCCCTTGGGCAGTTACATGACTTGATGCATGTCATCCTTTTAAGTAGTGCATATAAAGCGTCTACAAGGAAACATATGAATGCTATCATAACTATCATAACATTAAATGCCATTAAAGTATATTAAAGGAAAATGTACGAATGCTAATATTTTAACTCAAGTCATTTATCAATAACATTATAAATCCTCAGCCAAACCATAAACTACACACAGCAGTACTCAACAATCGCCTGAAAAATGCATTATCATGACGAACAAGATCAGATTCAGAGTGCCTCAATTCACTCTCTGGCGTCCGGTAAGAAAGTCGTCATTATCCGGTTGTTTTCTGTTGTTGGTGCTAATGTTTCGTTAAATTTTGATCACACAGCCATGCCGGTACGTACACCCCTCACTTGCAGGTATAACATTTAATTATTCGGTTGTTTACTGTTGTATATGTGAAAATTTTGTGTAATAGTGCTAATGTTTCGTTAAATTTTGATCATGCCACCATGCCAGTGAAATTTGTGTATCGGTTATTGTATAAATTCTATATACTAGAAGAAAATTTCATGACGCTTAATTTATTTATTTTTTTGGGTTTCTTTCGGTGTGATATGTTAAAATCTCACGAACACGTGCTAATATTCACGAACATGTGCTAACATTCGTTAAGATTTGATCATTGCATTAAAGTTTGTGCATGCTTAGATGCATTGCTTAATAAATTGATCACTAATGAAAAAAAAAGTTTATGAGGCAGTACTGAAGTGGTGCCTACATATGAATGCATTTAAAGCGTCCAATTCAAACGTTTTAAATTTCTAGCAGTTTGAATTAAATGTATGATCATACATATGAATTTAATATAAAAAATATTAATATTGCAAACGTTTTAATTACAAGCGTTCCAATTCAAAAAAATGAAATAGCTATCTTCATTTATGTACTAGGAATCCTTCCAAGAAGCTATAAAGAGAAACATAATATGTTGTACAATGAAAAACAAGATGATACAAGAATGTATATTTTAATTTGAATTTGAATACGAAAATTATATTTGTACAATGAATCAATTTATATTTATGTTTAATAAAAAAACAAAATTAAACATTATAAAACAATAAAATTAGACTTATCCTATTTTTATTTTTTTTCTAAACACATATTTGAGTTTAAATTTCAATAACTTTTAGTTGAAACACATAAACTGTCATTGATTTTTCATTAAATATTATATTCATGTTGAGGGAAGATCATTTATAATTATTTATTTTTTTAAAAAACTTTTAAACATTTCTTTTCACGCGCTACTAGCTTACCGGTCTCCCTTGAAAATATAGCATCGTTTATAGTTGTACTTATAAAATACAAAGCACGAACATCTTTGTAGTGACACTTATGTGTTATGAATAACATGTTTTATCTCATGCTAATATAAGTATTCATGTTTATTTACTCTACATTTGTTTTGTTCGTACTTTTTCAGTTTATACCAACAACTTCATATCGTCAACAAAGCCCGTGCATCGCACGGGCCATACTGCCTCGTATTTATAAAAATTGAGTTCCAATTTGAAGTTGCAATTAATATCATGCATTTAATATTAATAATAATATTATATAAATCCATTTATTAAAGCAAACGCATTAAATTATAAGATCAAGAGTTTTGAAATAAATATAAATAATTAAAATAATAAAAGGTTCAATAAATAAGAGACTTTTCAAATTTTATAAATATTACACATTAACATCTATAAATACCCATTCTTATATTGCAAAAATTTGAAAACTCTAAATGTGCATCCAAAAGAAATACGTAACAAGTGGAATCAATAACAAAGATCTATAAAGCTTTTGTTATTTATCGTCGCTATTAATTGGTAATCCAACATAATCTTTATTATTAATTTGTATTTTGTCATAAAGATGAACTCTTTATGATTTTGTTTTTGATAGAGTATGTTAGTATTGTTTGTTTAAAATTACACAACCTCTTTTGTATATATGTGTAAAAATTTTATTCGTTGTTTATGTACATTTTGTATAAAAATTATATTATATACTAATCTAATAGTTAGTATTGTAGTATATAAGATTGTGTATGATATCATCACAATTATTTAAGATGGATATCTTATCATGTTAGTGGTCACCAAGTGTTGTTCATTTGATTTGTTATTTACATTTAATCCAACTATTGATGGTTGTTGAATTTTTGCTTAATTATTTTGTATATGTATAAAATATAAAAAATGAGTTTCATGTTAATGTTGCATTTATTATAATATTAAATAAATCATGTTAATAAAGATTGAGAAGCTCAATAGTTGTAAAATCAAGAGTTTTAACATAAACTTGTGATTATCTAATTAGTAGAAAAATATTAACTAAATATTTGATGGTTGTTAAATTTATGCTTACTTCTTTTGTTAAAAATATAAAAATTGAGTTCTATTTTGATGTATCATTTATTATAATATTAAATAAATCATGTTAATTAAGATTGAGAAGCTCAATACTTATAAAATCAAGAATTTTAACATAAATTATAGTAATTAATTCATTTTAATAACAATTTGATAAACTCATTAAATTGTAAGACCAAGAGTTTTGTAATAAATAAAAATAATTATAATAATAAAAAATAAAATAAGAGACTTTTCAAGTTTTTTAAATCTTACACATTATGATTTATAAATACTTATTTTCATGTTGTAAAATTTTAACACTCTAAAGGTGCATCCAAAAGAAACATCTAACAAGTTGAGTAAACAACAAAGACTTTTAACGGTTTTGTTTTCTGTCATCGCTATAAATTTCTTTCATTGATTTGTATCAAGTATATAACTTATTGATATCTTAACATCCATATTTATATTCTATATCTATATCTATATATATAGATCATAAAAAAATTTAGTTTCATGGTTTATGTTGTATTGAATTCTATGTTAAAAAATTAAGTTTTGGTTATAAATGATGCTCATAAATAAATGTAATACATTACACAAAGAGTTTAACAAAAATAATAGTAGTAAATTTAATTAATTAATAGTTTTTTTATTTAACTATAAGTTACATATTAATTAAACAAGACAAATAAATTAACAGAAAAATAATAGTAGTAAATTTAATTAAATAATAGTATTTTTATATAACTAGAAGTTACATAGAATAGACTATAAATAGCACACTATCATAGGGCAAATGATATTATCTTTTACCCTAACAGAACATCCATTTAAAAAAATTGAGTTCCAACTTTGAAGTTGCAATTTATACCATGCATTTAATATTAATAATAATATTATATAAATGTATTTATAAAAAATAATAAATTAATCAATTGTAAGATCAAAAGTTTTATCATAACTAATATTTAATAAACACAACAAAATAATATCCATGCATTTTTTGGTCAAAAACTAGTTGAATATCTAGATTATGGTCAAATATTAATTACATAGCAACAAACTTTATAGATTTATTAAAAGTAATAAATATAAAAAAATTAACGATGACAGATATTTATTAAAAAAAACCATAATCGAACGAAAACATAGTTTTGGACAGACCGAGGACCGAACAGATGATGCTCCGAACTAAACCGAACCGGACCGAGAACCAGTCGAAACCCCACCGAACCAAGAACCGAGGCAATTTCTTCGACATTTTTCCGGTTTTTTCTTGGTTTGGACCGAATTGGACCGCTTGGAATCGAACCGGTTGGAACCGAGAACATATTTTTTATAAAATTAGAACCGAGAACCGAACCGATGGAGCTCGATTCAGTACGGTCCGGTCCGGTTCTGCGATCCCGGTCGGTTCTCGGTCCAATTTACACAGGCCTACTCACGCATACGAAATATATTTCAAGCTAAAGAAATAATTGCAATTAACATACAGAATCAATATGGCTCAATGAAGAACAACAAACCCTAAACATCAATACACATAAAGAACAACTCTGGTCATTTAGTAGAATACCCGCAATCAAAGTTAAACATGTAACCGATCACGTTTTTCGTACTTTCCAGGTGATACCAGTAAGTTATACACGATATGCACTCAAAATAACTCATTATTGTGAACGAAGCCCGTGCATCGCACGGGCCATGCTGCCTCGTATTTTACAACAAAAGAACACTTCAATAATGATTGACCTAGAAACTCAAGGCTTGTAGCCTAGTGGTATCCAAGGAGGATTTAAGGTGTTACCTATGACCTATTGGTCATGGGTTCAAGTCCCGTCGTGGACAAAAAGGTGGAAGGTTCGAGGGAAGGCATACTGCCCTTATGGATATCACTATCTAGGCTCGAACCACTAACTTACTAACTTGCCGTTCAAAAAAAAATGATTGACCTAGAAAGATATTTTAAAGCTTCCAATTTCATTAATCGATCATAACAGTTAAGATTGGGTGTAAGGATGCATACTCAAGAACGCTTCAATAAGACAATAACGACAAAATAGTACTCCCTCCGTCCCATTTTTATTGTTTACCTTACTATTTTAGTTTGTCCCAAATAAATTGTCAATTTCAAATTACAACAAATCATATGATTTATAAGTGGGTAAATATGTATTTTATTGGTGGACAGTGTAATTATTACATTTTCTTAAATCTGTGTGCATTTTGTTTAGTGGATTATTAATTTAGGACCGGAGGGAGTAACTAAATTTGGCTAAAAAGGATCGAAACATAAAAGATTCTGAAAGTACCTCATAATGACCTGTGTTTTAGATTATAGATACATGTGCGTACTTAAAAACATTATATAACTCCTTATGGTATTTTAAAGTAAGAGTTATAATGAAATTTAAGTTATTATATAAAAACTTTTTACTTCCTCCGATTCAAAATAAGTGACATACTTTTTTTTGGGGTGATTCAAAATAAGTGACACATTTTAAAAAATTACCTTATTTGGCAAAAAATAGTGGGACTCATACCCACTAACTATCTACTTTTACAAAATGAAATGACCCTTTTACCCTTACTTTTTACTTTTAAACATCATTAACCCTACTTTATTCAAAAGGTGTGGGACCCATTCTTCACTAACCATCTAATTAATCTAATTAAATCAACATTATAATCTTTTACCTTAAAAATCGTGAAACCTCAAGTGTGTAACTTATTTTGAATAGGAGGAAGTATAACTAGGGGTGTAAACGAGTCGAGTCGAGTCGAGTTCTGCCAAGCTCGAGCTCGACTCGACAATTAAAACTCGAGCTCGAAACTCGACTCGATACTCGACGAGCTTCCATTTTTAAGCTCGAACTCGACTCGGTGAAAGCTCGAAACTCGACTCGATACTCGGCTCAGCTCGAAAAATTCATATTTATTTAAAAGTGCACTTTTTTGTTGTAAATATGTATATGGAAAATGGTAAAATGTAATTATGTATATGGAAAAAGGGTAAAATGGTAATTAAATAAAAGCTCGATAAGGCTCGCGAGCCTAACGAGCTGTGTATTTTGGAACTCGAACTCGGCTCAAAACCCTACTCGAGTAGCTCGAGCTCGAGCTCGTCTCGGTTCACAACGAGTCGATTTCGAGTATTTTTCGAGTCGGTCTCGAGTAACTCACGAGCTGTCTCGACTCGATTACACCCCTAAGTATAACAATAATGACACATCCCACATTCAGGGAATGGTATTAGGTGGTGGTGGGGCGGGGTAAGATAGATTAGGGGTGGCAATTGGGTTGGGTTTGGGTTGGCGGGTTCGGGTTGGCATGTTGGCGGGTTAGAATCACTCAACCCGAACCCGACCTATTAGAATTTTGGGTCAGAAAATTCAACCCTAACCCAACTCGTTTAAATCAAGGTAACCCAGACCCAACCTGTCTAACCCATATAACTTAACAAGTTAGTGGGTCAAGTGAGTTAGCGAGTGAAAACCAGGTTGGCGGAAATTGCAATCACATGAAATGATGATGTTGATATTCTTATTTATAGATAAACTGTGCCAAATTTTAAACTATTAAATAAGTAATTCTTGCATCTTTCAAATTTACAACCATTTTAGTTATAGAAAATATGTCAAAATTTAATTGCGTGAGATTTGAAGGAGGAATTCAAGCTTGAAAGGTCAAAGGAAATATAAATATTGTATACATGATAACTACTTTAAGGGGGTGTCTTATATTATTTACATATATTTTTAAAAAGTATTTAAAAATTGAACGGGTTGACGGGTCGACCTGATTTTATATAAGACAACCCGAACCCAACCTGATTTATAAACAGGTTGGATGGGTCGACATGTTTTTGACCCGAAACCATTTATGGTCAACCCAAACCCGACCTTTTTCGTGTTGGGTTCGTGTTGGGTCACGGGTCGTGTCAGCAATTGCCACCCCTAAGATAGATACCACAAGGAGCCAAAACATATTTTGTTGGGAATAACATATTTTATTTTCTAATTTAATTCTTTTAACAGTGAACAAAAAAGGTCATCTAGTATAACTGATAAAGTAAAAGAGTATTGAGAAAACATCAAATTCATGACTTAAAATCATTAAGATTAACCAAAGTTCTACAATAAATAAGAATTATAACATCCAATTATGCAACATATTATTAATTAAAAAAACCCATGAATTTTAATCTTATTCTATTGAAATTAACTTATGATTTATGCATCTAAACCTGCATATCTCCTCAAAAAAATCATCAGCACTACTATGCACACTTTTCATCTGAAGAATCCCGATCTTCATTTTCTTTAATTTCTTCCCAAATTTCACAAACGATTCAAGTGTGCTCATTTTCTGTTCAGCATTTAATGGCGATCTAACGGTTATCACAACCTCTTCAAGGCATGGAATTGCAAAACTAGAATCCACCTAAAACCAGTTATATGTGATTTATAATAATCAGAATCATATAATCAGTTGTTATAAAACATCACATGATGCAAAATATAATTTACGTTTATTTTAAAATTTACTTTTTTTAGACTGTTCTTTTGGCATAAAGCAGCAAACATAGCACAATGAATGTTGAAAGATTTGAGCTTGGGATGACTTTTGAAAAAGTCAACAAAGTCAATTTCCGGGAAGGGAAGAAGAGCTTCAAAGTCTCCGGTGAATTCGATTTTCATAAAAAGATGTTTGATTTCAGTTGCAAGTTGAAGATGTTTGATTCAAGTGCTGTGAGCTTACCAAAGTCAACCCTGTAGATTCTCCCTGCAAGAAAATAACAATTGTAACTATATATCTATATCTATACCTATATCTCCGCATAGTATAAAGGATCTGTTTATCAAGAATAATAACGTACTTTTACATTTGTACATGTTTTGTCATTGCATAAACTTTTGTCCAATTGGGTGGTTAAAAGATGATTTTGTGCTCCAATTATTTGGATCATTAAAAGATGTTTTTTTAAATATTGTTTAAAAAATGACAACTATTGAAAATAACGTTAAGTTTGTTCTAAAGAAAATGTTAGATTTATATATAATGATTAACTAGTATAACAAAATGAATAATTTAGAAAGTTTTTAATGAACCAATTGGGACACACTAACCTTTTAACGACCCAATTGGACAAAACTTTGTACAATGACTAAACAAGGACAAATTTGAAATTGCATTATATTGTAAACAAAAAAGCTGTAATCTAAATGGGAATGTGGCCATGTGGGGGTGTTTGGATTCAAGAATATGATAAATCTTAAATTTTTACCAGCATTGTTGGCGATTGAAAGATTCTTTAAGCAATCTGTCTCACAGACTTTAATCCAACTACACCCTTGAATTTCAAGATACTCAATTTTTGGAGCTTTAAGCATGAGCGAGCAACTACCCAAACCGTAAAAATCAAGTTTACAATGTTTAAGCTCAACAAGCTCAATCCAAACATTCCTCAAACCCTCACAACCAAGAAGTACAAGTTGAGTAAGATTAGGTGTTGACCGGAGAATCTCGGTCAACACAGAATCTTCCAATTTTGCTCCAACAATTTCAAGATTCTTTAGTTTATGAAACACGTCCCATTTTGGTGTACGATCCAATAACACGCCCCAAAGTCTTAAAGATTCCAACTTTCTTGCAAATTGAATGCATTCAAGTTTAGAAAGATTGTCTTCAGTCAAACTTTGGTCAACAAGATTATCCATACGGAGTTCAAGATTTTTTAATGAAGAGCCCGTTTGTAATAGCCATGAAGCTAGTCCGGTGCTTGAAAACGGGCAGTAAACAACAAGCTCTTTAAGTTGAGAAATTGGTGATATTAAATTCATGATAATATTGTCGGGAGTTTGACCATGTGAAATGTGGTCAAAGATGCCACGAGGGAAGTATAACTTCTTGATATAACGCATTGAATCTTTAAATTTCTTGGAGACACAATTACAAGATGCCACGTCTTTTGCATTGCTAAAGTTTGATAAAATGTATTGGACAACAGCGTCTGGTAACGAATCCATTTTTCTGACAAAATAATATCAAAAAGAATACCAGTTATCCAGTCAGTTCACATTTTAACAAAATTCAAGAATCATGAGAAGACAGTGGTTTCAATTTGAGATTAAATACGTACCTTCAAGTGATTGGTTTCTTGTAATTATTCAAAATGCTTAAAAGTTAAAACTTAAAACCCTCTCAAAAGTCAAAACTACACCTTCTGCAAGAACAAAGACAAAATAATTAACAATTTACTTCGAGATTTTTTACGGTTAATATAAAATAAATAACAAAAATAGAGGCTTTCTTGATTGTAATTTTCCTACTTCAAACTACAACTATAAGGCCCCGTTTGTTTTGACTTAATCTTACATACGTAATTGTAATTCAATTACATTACGGAGGGATGTTTTGATGAACTTTTTTTCGTAATGCAATTACGACGTAATTTCGAAATACGATATTCGTTGTAATTGAAGTCCGTCCCGACACCCTATGAATTCAATTACGGTCAGTCGGTCCTTTAGTAAACTAACAAATTTGAATATTTTTTAATTTAAAATAAAAAATGTAAAATAATATTTTAAAAAATAAAAAAATTTAAATTTTTCTAAAAAAAATAAAGATAATTAAATTTTTTTAAACAAATATAAAAAAAAATTAAAAATATAAAAAAATAATAAATAATAATATAATAAATAATAAAATTTAAAAAATTAATCTAAAAAAGTTTTTAAAAAAATGCATAAGTATTGATTTGAATTCCAACTCAAAATTTTGGTAGCCAAACACGTAACCGTATTGAATTACAACCGGATTCAATTCCAAGCGAATTCAATTGCAACCGAATTAAATTCCATTAAGGAAGATTACGTCATGCCAAACGCCCCTAAGATTCAATGTATTAAAAACCCGGTCGGAATGAGCCGGTTAGATCGATGGTTATAACTCGGTCCAAAAGGGATGGTTGGACATAAAAACCTGAACCGGCTGGTTGAACCTAAAAAAACAATTTTTTAGGTTTTGGAAAGCTATCTTGATAAACTTAGTTACCTTGGGTTATGGAAAAGTTTTGATTTTTTTATGGTATTTAATTTGTATTAGTCTATCTCTTTTGGCATTTATACGTGATTTACATAATCACTCCATAATAAATACTCAACCTTATGTCATCCTATACAACCGTATTTAAGACATTGGCCGGTTCAATGAAAAACCTAGTTTTTAAAACACTGATAAGATTAAATGTAAAATTGTTAAGAGAATTTGATAGGAATTGGATAGTTTCATTCTAGAAGGGGTAGAAAGTAAAATAGTTAGTAGTTGAATAAATAGAGCAGGGATTGAGGGTAAGCAGACATCTAGAGAAAATTAGGGTTTGTCTTTGGCTCTTAGCTTTGAGAGAGGGATTCATCCCTGGAACAATCATCCATTGTGGATTGAATGTGAGTTATCTTTGCCCTAATTTCAGTTTTTATTCAATATTTAGTAATTTTCAATTTCACCATCTTCATCATTGGTCCGACCTGCCTCCTTGACCTGCCGTTTGGAATATAATGATCTGTGTAACATGGAAATGAGGTCTGTTGAAAATTGAATTGAGCAACATGAAGAGCAGATTCAACGACTCCAATCAACATTTCAGTCATATCAAGCGGAGAATGCAGAATTTTGTAACTTCATGATGGCGTGGATAAGGCAACAAGATTCACAAATCAATTTTGGTAATGGACAGGGTTCTGGTATCGAATCTGTTTTCGATTCTAATACAGTTGAATCTGCGAATAATATTTGTTTTGGTGGTTCTGGGCTCGGTAACATTTTTGTTTCTGGTGAGGGAGGTGGCGATTATTCTGGAATATTGGGTGGAGGTTCTGGTATGGGTGGCGGTTCTAATATAGTTGAATCCACCTCTAATACTAGAATCGCCACCCATACCAGAACCTCCACCCAATATTCCAGATTTACCGCCACCTCCCTCACCAGAAACAAAAACGTTACCGATCCCAGAATCACCAAAACAAATATTTTTCGCAGATTCAACTATATTAGAATCGAAAACAGAGATTCAGTACCAGAACACCATCCATTACCAAAATCGATTTGTGAATCTTGTTGCTTTATCCACGCCATCATGAAGTTACGAAATTCTGCATTCTCCGCTCGATATGATTGAAATGTGATTGGAGTCGTTGAATCTGCTCTTCATGTTGCTCAATTCGATTTTAAACAAACCTCATTTCCATCTTACAAAGATCGTTATATTCCAAATGGCAGGTCAAGGAGGCCGGTCACACCAATGATGAAGATCGTGAAATCGGTGAAATCGAAAATTACTAAATATTGAATAAAATCTGAAATTAGAACAAAGATAACTCACAATCAGTCCACAATGGATGATTGTTACAGGGATGAATCCCTCTCTCAAAGCTAATAGCTAAGAGCCAAACACAAACCCTAATTTTCTCCAGATGTCTGCTTACCCTCAATCTCTGCTCTATTTATTAACTACTAACTATTTTACTTTCTACCCCTTCTAGAATGAAAGTATCCATTTCTTATCATTGAAACTATCCATTTCCTATCAGAATTTCAGAATACGCAGCAAAGGTTTCATCTTTAAAACTCTAATTTCTAACATTATAAAGCACGATAAAAATTTAGCAATCAAATTCTCAAGAGTATTGGGCCCAGTGGCCCACCAAAGATTTGATATTTAAAACCCTAATTAATAGGGGTGAAAACGAGCCGAGCCGTTCGTGAGCTACTCGAGATCGGCTCGTTAAAAGCTCGAAACGAGCCGAGCTTAAACGAGTATGAGCCGAGTTCGAGCTTAACTAAGAGCTCGTTTGTTAAACGGGCCCGAGCCCGAGCTTGATTCACTAAGATTGATTAGGCTCGCGAGCCTAAACGAGCACATATATATATTAATTATTACAAAAATACTATTATATATTATATATTTTGATACTTATGTGTGTATTTATACTATACATATATATGTATATAACATAATATAAAAATGAAGTGCTTACATAATATATTAAATATTATAATTAAATAAAAAAGTTAATATATTTTGTGTATATGGGAGCTTAAATGAGCCTAATTGAGCCGAGCCGGAACCTGCGAAAACCTAAACGAGCCGAGCCCGAGCTTTACATATAAGGCTCGAAACGAGCCGAGCTCGAGCTCGAGCTCCTTAAAACTTAAATGAGCCGAGCTCGAACCTAGTCGAGCTCGGGCTCGGCTCATTTACACAATTACTAATTAATATAACTAGAAAGCACAAGCAAAAATTCAACAATCAATACAGAAGAAATATGAGATATACCTACCAAAGATTTTTAATTCGAAACCCAAAAGTTGAGAAATAATTTCAGATTTGAGAAATACGCATTGAAATATTTCATAGAAGTATTTTAAATCCCATTCCCCCTAATTAAACCATGAAAAAAATGTTAAATCTCAAATATATTTGATAGGTATAGTGAAATATTAATACCCACAAATGGATCAATCGTAAAGCACAAACTTTTTCAGAAATAGAAGCCATAGACCATGACTAAAATTCTAAAATTTTACATATTTGGAAAATACCCACCAAATATTTAATCCTAAGAGCACCATTTTCGATATAAACAATAAAATCAGATCAACGTGAGACGAAAAAACCAACATTTGATTCTAGAATTACAAGCTATGACTCAGAAATGCTCAAGATAAAGACTTACAATTAACAATCAAATTATATTACAAAAAACAAAATCAGCAGAATCGTAAGAGTAATTGAAGCTAAAATTAGATTCAAACCAACAAAAATAGAAATTTACCAGCCATGAAGATGATGGTGAAGCTGGGTGTCAACTGTCAAGGGAGCGAGTCATTCAAATTTCGAAAACAAAAAGATTCACTTTATTCATCAACAGTGCACAAATCCAGAGATAAAAAAGCTAGGAGCAGAGAAACGTATAAGTTGTATTTCACATTTTGCAAGTAACTACGGCATGAGTTATCTGGCTTCTATAGTTATAGATGCACACACCCTTCTATCTTTGTAGATTGCCACTAGTAGTCGTCGTTGATCAATAATTTGCATTATTGTAATGGGATAATTTAGGTGTGAAATCATCTAAAACTATTTTATTTTAGTTAAAAAAAACTTATAACTCACTACATAAATGATTCAATTCAGATCCACTGACTTTTGATTTCTTTCTCATTTTTCGGATCTGATTGGTCATTAGTATATCAAAGCCAGTCTAAAACTCATCACTTATATTATCTTTCAATTATGTTTTTGTTGAAATGGTGTGTGGCTTCATATTTCTTGAAATAATATTTATATTGAACGCATATGCATATGTGTATATGGTTTTTTTTATCGTCCATGTATTCTAATATAATGGGAAAGTGACAGGACATGTAAAAAATAACCGTTTTGAGCTTTTTTTGAACCATAACTATGTACTTATGGGTAGTTTCACACCTAACCTTATGTACGTAATAGTCATACATTCACTATCCCCTATTGTAATATTCATTTTTAAGAGTTTAAATGGTTTTGTAATTACGTTGACTTTAGAGATAAACCAAAATTTTCACGAATTACTAAGATATACTCCTCCGTCCCACAAAAAACTTTACATTTCTCTTTCAAATTTTGTCCCACAAAAAAGTTTACATTTCTCAAATTTGGGAGGCCCACCTAATAAAATAATAATATTACTAATCATTCAACCAATAAAACACTTTCTCTCTCCAATCTACCCTTATATTTTAATCAAAAGTATTACAAATGGCCCCACCACTAACTATCTCATAAAATATTGTGCTCATGAGAAATGTAAAGTTTTTTGTGGGACGGAGGGAGTATCTCGTATGATTGTAATTCGTAGTATTTTGATGGCATATTTCGAAAAGTTCAAGGGGGGTATAACTGATAATCCTCGTGTTTTGTCAAATACTAATCAAGTTTTTGAAAAAATGGTTTGGTAAAATAATGAGGGGCAAAAGTTAGATGACTTAGATCACACCGTTGGAATTGTTTGAAATTTTAAACATGAGAGTTTTCAAATTTACCTATCATGGGAGATATTAAGGATTAATTGTAGAATTAATTACTAAAATAGACAAAAAAAAAAAAAAAAGTGAGATTTTCATTTAAGACTGATAGACTTCAATCTTCTTAAAATACTCCGTGCGACTAAGAGACTTGAGCAGCACTAACTGGGAGCAGCACTAATGGAGCAGCACTAAGTGTTGAGCAGTACTAACGAGCAATAGTAACAAGGTTGACCAGTATCAGTAATAACAAGGTTTAGAGCAGTACTAACGAGCAGTACTAACAAGGTTAAGCAGCACTAACTCAGACACGTGGCGGCGTTCTAGTGGAGTAGCACGGTCGCACGGTCTATTTTGAGAAGAATTGAAATACAAGTCTATACTCGGGGAAATTTTGTTTCATTTGGTCCAAATTTGGGAATCGCCCTTAATTATACAGGTGTAATCACCTTCAACTAATTAATCATAAAATATTAGAGTACAATTATTTTTGTATATTTTTACATCTTATTGACATTCTCAATGGCTGTCTTTAATATTATGACACCTAGATCTACAAATATTGTTTTTAAAAGAATTAGTTTTGCAATAAAAAAGACCTAGTGGCGCAACTTGTTGCTCGTCTGCCTACCCACTCTATGTAAAAAAAAAATCTTTTATCAATATAATTACTTAAATGAATAATATAACATTGTTTTATGTATCTACAATCAAATTATGCAATTTTACAAAATCTTGTAATGTGAGTTCTTCTGGTCTTGACTGCATGAAAAAGAAATTTAGTTATTTAATCTAAAAATCAGGAGCAAATTAGCAAACAAGAAACATACTTATACTTACAGTAGGTGTGAGACCAAGGGATACAAGAGCTTTCTCGATCTCAGTTGAGGATGTTATGTGTTGTAATGTTTTCCGCAACATTTTTCTTTTTCCATTAAATGCAGAATTAACCTAAATACATCATGCACATATCCAATAATAATCACAATAATTGAAATTTAAAAAAATTGATAGGATGATATTCAAAGTACAAACCATTGAAAAGAAGCTTTTGGTTGATGAAACTTTGGGGTAGTCTGCTGCTTGTTTTAGTTTAAATACAACAACGGCTGCATCTACCTATAAAAATACAAGGATGCTATTATAAACACAGATTTAGTGAAAAAAAATAAGAAAAAATATGTAAACTTTGCTTACTTTAGGTTGAGGAAAGAAATTTTCCCTTGGGACCTTAAATATGTATTCAGGATCTGCAAGAAAAGGTCCCAACCAAAAAGTAGATAGAATGTTAAAATTTATTCAGACATAAAATTTAACACCTGTTAGCCAAAAGGACTAATGATGCAAAACCTTTTAGAAATAAGGACTGCCAGTGTCATTTGACATACATCATAGGAGTCATCCGCGCAGTTTATTCTTTTTTGTATTTTTTAAATGTTTTGGTTATTATATTAATAGTTGATAATGCAGCATTACCTGAATAGAAGTTTATGAAGATATTGATGGGCCTGTACTCGGATGTCCTTAATGACGGGTCCACCATGCGCATAGCAACTTCCTCCTAAACATTTTTGTCACAAAAATGGAACATTAGATTATAAGAATAAAATTATACTCCCTCCGTCCCACAAAAAACTTCCCATTTGGCTTTTGCACATGTTTTTAGGTAATAGTTAGTGGTGGGGTAATTGATAATACTTTTGATTAAAATATAAGGTTAGATTGGAGAGAGAAAGATAGTTAGTGGATATTAGTGGTGGGGTTTTTAATAATAATAGTTTTTTATTGGGTGGAGCCCACCAAATATGGGAAATGGGAAGTTTTTTGTGGGACAAAAGTTTAGAGTGAAATGAGAAGTTTTTTGTGGGACGGAGGCAGTATTAAGAAAAGGAAAGATTAAAACCAAACCTGGAGTAATAAGACTACTTCTGAGAAGATGTCACCCATTGGAAGAAGTTGTTTAACTATATCAGTGCTTATATTGAACGGTATATTTGCAACTACCTGCAAAAACAATTACCTTTTTCTTACCCGGGCTTGTTTTAACCCATTACCGACCCACCCATATTTCCACCTGTGCTGAAAATCATAAAGTTTTCACCTTTGCATATGGATTTGAATCTGAGGAATCATTTCCCATGTATGATGACAATTGAGATCGAAGGTGACATCGTGTAAAGTCTTCTTGTATCACCTACACAATTAAACAGTCAACTAATGATGGCTAACATGTTGACTTTTTGGATTTGATTATTGCAAGTTCATGTAAACTACTAAACTATCACTTCAGAATTATAAAGGAATCTGTTTTACATGACATATAAAAAGATGAATTCACTCAAGAGGCATTACCTTCACACGTTGTGTACTTGCAAAACGGTCTGTTACAAGTGCAGCCATGTAAGGATCCTACAGACATCACAAAGATGAGAAATGGAGTGTGTGACAATAAAAGCAAATTAGCAACAACATCAAGGACCAAAAGTGAAAAACCTTTTCAATGGCAAGAACATTTGCACCAGATTCAACAAGAACATTTGTGAGAGACCCAGTTCCTGGACCAATTTCAAGCACCACATCACCATCAACCACATTTGCAGCATCAACGAGTTGCTCATTAATTTCCCCATTTAACATGTAATGCTGCATAACATTAAAAAATGAAATACATTAGCAACTCATTAACTATCAATTAAACCCTACATTTATACAAGAGATTGAATCCAAAGCACTATCATCTTAGATAATAAGCCACTTGAATTTACAGATTAAAAATGTAGCTTTTTTATCACAATAAATAAAAATGCCCACCAACTGTTCGACAAAATTCCCCACTCAAAACAAACGCACAATACGTATATATTAACCCCAAATTTTACAAAATCTACCTGGCCAAGGGCTTTTCGAGGAATACGGCCTTTGGAGTTGAGAGCTTTGAGGGTGGCATGGTAATCGTCGGGTTCTTTGATCTTGATTCTGGTTATTTTTGGTTTGATTTTAGGTTTGTCGGCATTATTACAACTACTCGATACAACAGACATAACTGTTTCTGATCTTGTCCTGTGAGTAGTGTAGTGAAAAGGAGGATGAAATGAAGGAATTGGCGGAAGATATTGTAGCAGGAGAGTCATCGTCTTCAACCAGAAACTGGTGGGATTGTATGAGGTGAAACAAAAATATTAACCGTTATCTTCCCCGTACCAAACAATTGGCGGGTCCAGTCAGGTCGGATCGGGTCAGATTGCCCGCCAATCCTTTTTTTTTTCTTTCTTGAATCTACTCTTAAATCTATCTATGTTTACTAGCAGGGTACCCGCGCAATGCGGCGGCGGATACCCAGAAACTATATTTCGTGGCGAGCAAGTGTTGTTCGTTTACACGGTTTTTCCAACAATAATTGCGCAAATGAATGATTTTTTCCGTCTTTAAAAATTGCAATTAGTAATCATTATCATCTAGAACATACATAATAATACATTCAAGTTAACCAATAAATTTAAAGATTATAATTAAAGAATATGTGAGCACACAAACAAATACCTTGATCATGGAAAGTTCGATACAATATGTTTTCTATTTAAACTTGGTTGTTTATTTGTTCTAAAACAAATTGTCATTTAGAGCAATTGGTTAACACACAGTTAGATTTTACAAGAGGTCTTGTGTTCAAATCCTGGAAGCAACAATTTTTTATTTTTGTGGTGTTTAAGAAGTTACTAAAGGTGGAAATGTCCTTAAGTTTAAGTTTAAGGAGTAGCTATGTTTAGTAGTCCTAAATGCTTTATAGATAGTATAGATAATAAACACCTTTACCGTTAGGTCTTTGACCCTTTAGTGCCGCCTATCCTTTTTGTTAACTTTTTTTTTCAATTTAGAAATAAATAATAGGGATTTTCATTTGCAGCAAAATGTAAAATAAAAAAAACATTAAAAAAACTTACATGTTTTGTAACACCCGTATTTTTATAACATCGTTTAAAACATTTAAAATACGATTTCCAACATTTTTCATGTAATCCAAAATACAGTTTAACAAAAACTTTAAAACCTTTATCAGAGTATACAAAAATACGGTGTCACCAAGCATATCAAAACCATAGACAAACGGGATCTACCTACGAGCTCCCGAGCTAAACATCTCTAGGCCACTTCTAGTGCAACCTTCTATCTCTTCAACCTGTACCTGAGTACATAGCCACAAAACAAACGTAGTACGTGAGACAAAATAGTCACGTGAGATACATGGGTTTTAGACCCAAATAATGATAATCATTTCACAAATATATAAACACATATATATACGACATCAATACCGTCTAGTCACCCTATTGTGACCCTATCAATTTTTTTTGCTCTCCTAGCAATCATATCTAACTATCGGGTTGCCCCCGAACTAGCTAGAAGCACAAACATACCTAATACATAAACATATATGTACTAGAATCACATTAACTTACTAACCGAAATCCATCGCCATTAGTAAGCTTCACATTAACTTATTAACCGAAATCCATCGCCATTAATAAGTTTCTTACAAAACCCTAGGTTTAACCAACCCTTAAGATTCTTACAAATCTTAACCATACAATTGATTCCTTTGTTAAAATACCATCTATTAAGTATGTACAACCTTTATTTCACCATTAATCACCAATCCAAGAACTAGGGTTTCAAACCCTAGCTTCAAGATCCATAGATCTTGAGCTACAAAGATGAAAGAGTGAAGTTATACCTTTAATCTTCAACTAGGAGAGAAATCTATCAAACTTTGATGAAGAAATCACCCAAGAACAGCCTTTGCACTCAAAAATCACCAAGGAGAGAAAACTAGGGTTTGTGGATAGCATTTATGACCAAAACCCGACTTTAATGCCGTGACTGACAGAGTTCGCGCCGCGAACTTCCCTCGTCGCGAACTCTTCCCGATCGTGAGCTAGCCGTGAACTTCGATCTTCAAAATGTCGAACTCTCTGTCCAATGTTCGCGATCGCGAACCCATGTTCGCGCCGCGAACTCCCCAATGCAGCAAGGCTGCATTTTTCGGTCCTTGTCTCGACCCGGTTTCGTCCATAACTTTCTCATACGGTGTCCAAATGACACGAAACCAATTTTCACGCGTTTTATATGATTTATCCATATTTATCATATTTTTACATAATTTATTTATTCACAAATTTCGGGTCGTTACAACTATCTACCCCTTAAAAGGATTCCGTCCTCGGAATCATTAAAAATTTCCAACCCACATTCGACCGAGCATTCCTTTCTCATTCCATTGTGTTCATTACCATCAATCTCTTCCCATTTCGATTTAGTCAACAATATGCATTTAAACATTCACTTAACCCCGTTAGGCCCGAACGGTCAAAACCCAAATCTTAAACCTATAATACTTAAACGGGTCAAAATTATCACAATTTGACCATAATACTTTCAATCCTTCAACCAATCCTCTTACTCATAACAATGATATGACACAATCATTACAATTAGCTAATTGACTAGAACGAATGTCAAAGTCTAGCCTCGATCAAGTCGCCATCTCCCAACATCGTCTAACCTTTCACTTAAGCACAAAGTCAACTATACCTTAACAATTTCTTTATTCACTAGAGATTTCATTAATCATCATTTCCATTACAATCAACCTTTAATTTATGATCCATCAATAATCATATACTCGATTCCCAAATTCAATTCTAAACACCCAACGGGTCAAAGTCGCCAAATTCGACTATAATTCTTTTAATTATTCCATTAATCCCTTCACATACATACAACCAATACATTATGCCCTCATCATTCACTAGTCATTCGAAACGAGAGTCAAAGCTCATCCTTGACCAAGTCAACCAATTCACAAATTGACTAATCTTGACTTTTGCATAAAGTCAACCATACTTTCCCAAATCAACAAATTCCCCACTCATGGAATATTATTCTCGACTTATCACTTCCGGTTATACTCATGATTGTTTCCTTAACAATTCCCGTTTTTCCAACTTTTAAATTTCTCTCCAAACAAATAGAAAGTCGCGCCTTTACTTAAGGTCACACTAGCATTTACCGTTTCTTAACTTTCATTTGGTTACTTATACCATTACTCCATATTCTTCCAATCATCTTTGTATCACATCAATCGTTTTCATGACTTTTCATTCTCAATTATCGGTATTAGATTCTCTACCGCAACATATTCCACATTTATATACAAATTTTACCATATCCCGGTTATCAATAACAACTTTCTTGCTAAAAGCACCTCCTTTCTCAAAGTCTAAAAGTCGTAGGCATCTCCTACCCATACATGACCTAAATGCAACCCGCATTTCATACCAAATTTTCACTTACCATAAAATCATAACAATACACATTAACCACATGGTTCTACATTTATCACATATATATAAATATTATCATACGGACACAACTATCCATAATTTAGTTATCACATCAAGATGATTGGAAAGCCTCCAATCCATCAAGATCCCAAACTGTCACAGTGATTGGAACATCTCCAATCACGGAATGGAACCATTGGGATTCGCCCAACCGATTCCACCCCCAAACATCATAGTAGTCGGGGATCTCCCGAACTACCACATCACTTTTTCCCCATTCTATACTGCATATCATACGAGTATACATCTTCTCACCTCTCATAATTTTACCACTATCTTACACATTTAATCGTCTATTTATTCATCATGCACTTTTGCACCATTCCCATAATATCACATTATTATTTTCTTTCATATTTAACATATTTCCCATTGGACATACTACTTAACACGTTTCATATAATATTACCTTTTCATTATCATATGCCTTCAACGGCCATCACATAATATACATGCATTGTACCCCGCGGGTAAACTATTAAAATCTCCGATTACTATTTACCGTTTCAATTACACATTGACCACCCTTAACCGATTCATTTCCTCATTACCAAATTTCCAAATCTTTGTCACCACTGGGTAACCACCAATCTATTCCATTAACCATATTTCACCGGCCAACCCGGTCATCTTTGAGTAAACCAACCGACTCCGGTCTACACTCGTGACCCATGACTTAGCACCCAATAGCCCAACACTCGATGTTCCCACTTTTATACATCGTGAGACTTAGAATTATTCCTTTCCCAACCGTAGTCTCACACCACTCTACGCCACATACCGCCATACCATTACTATAACACGTAACCAACGATTATTTTCTTACCCTTAATATCGGATTCATCATTACTGTCACCAAGCTTGACATGGCTATATGCCACCTTTTTACTCAATCACCTTCGACAATCAAAATTCGTTGTCACCGACACTTATTTCTTTATACGCATTTCCCATTTATGAGTTCTAAGACATCACTATACCTTAGTCATTCTTTTCTTTACCATTCACGTGTAACCATCATTACATTATTCACCCGGCTTCTCGCCGAACATCCGAGTTCCATTTCTCAAGGTTTCTATTTCTAGAATTTCAATCCACGCTAACAGTTCTTACCAAGACTTATTACCTCCTTGTATTACTATCCTTTGTTGAAACACATTTACCATCCTCGTGGTTTGTCCTTTGATACTTCATAATAGCATCAACCCTTATATCCTTACTACCTGTGACACACTTGTCTATAATCTTTTCAAATGCATATTTCCTTACACATAACTACCCGGGAAGACTATTCCCAAAATAAATCTCCACATCATACGACTCATCGCAATTTCTATAAGCACCAAATCGTGCAACAACCAGGCAATTAGGCCATAACCACATAACATCCATTTTACTTAAGATTTCCGAGGTTGTATCATGAATCCTCTTCTAGATTCTTTCCGGACAACTTCCCCTTTCAACTCGCTCGTGAATTCCTTTCACAACATCTTATCCAGATAATAGGTAGGAGCATAAACTGAAACACGTGTTATCTTTCCCAAAGTTTCTTACAACATTCCACCGTGTCAACGTCTCATCCCTCAATAACCGTGACGCCAAAGTCACCATATAATTTTTCCCTCATTCGCTTCTATCTAGCACTTGCTCAATCCACCGAATCCACCAAATCGTGACCACGGCTCAGAACCCCCGAATTATCCAACAGTTTTACACGTTATGAAGGCCTTATACAACATCCTTCCATTTCTTCCGGCTAGGTCTTGCTACCTTTTTATGTAGATACTTCCCACTACGGACTTCGCCACTCGATGACTCTTCCTTCGCATGGGTATTGGAATCATTCCACCTACCCTCATTCATTCAATTATCCAAAATCTGGTTCATATCCTCATTCTTAACTCTTTGCAATTTAGTGGAGCTCGTCCACTTTTCACATTCATTCTTTCGCCATACCAACGTATCCAACAAACAAGATCCAAACGGTCAACTCAACAGTCAAAAACAACACAGTTAGATCATATCGTGACATTTCTCATAGGGGTCGGCCCTATCATACGAATGCCCTACGGTCTCAAAAGACTACACATTGCACAATTCATAACAACTTTATAGGTCCACTAGGTTCAACCCTAAACTTATCATAAAGTCTCAAGGTCAACCTATCGATCTCAAGGAATCTTACTTTCCTATTGCTACAGTCTAAGACTAGGATGGACATCCAACCTAATTCACTTAAACTATAGCTCTGATACCAAGTTGTAACACCCGTATTTTTATAACATCGTTTAAAACATTTAAAATACGATTTCCAACATTTTCCATGTAATCCAAAATACAGTTTAACAAAAACTTTAAAACCTTTATCAGAGTATACAAAAATATGGTGTCACCAAGCATATCAAAACCATAGACAAACGGGATCTACCTACGAGCTCCCGAGCTAAACATCTCTAGGCCACTTCTAGTGCAACCTTCTATCTCTTCAACCTGTACCTGAGCACATAGCCACAAAACAAACGTAGTACGTGAGACAAAATAGTCTCGTGAGATACATGGGTTTTAGACCCAAATAATGATAATCATTTCACAAATATATAAACACATATATATACGACATCAATACCGTCTAGTCACCCTATTGTGACCCTATCAATTTTTTTTGCTCTCCTAGCAATCATATCTAACTATTGGGTTGCCCCCGAACTAGCTAGAAGCACAAACATACCTAATACATAAACATATATGTACTAGAATCACATTAACTTACTAACCGAAATCCATCGCCATTAGTAAGCTTCACATTAACTTATTAACCGAAATCCATCGCCATTAATAAGTTTCACATTAGCTTATTAACTGAAATCCATCGCCATTAATAAGTTTCACATTAGCTTATTAACCGAAATCCATCGCCATTAATAAGCTTCAAGATACCGGCAAGAGGGATTCGCTCATTCTACCGATACCTGCCTTACTCGCCGGAATACGTCCAGTTAGCAAGACTACTAACGTGGATGAGTCGATGGGAATCCACCCAACTGCCCCTCATTCCACACCTCATGACCGGGGGTCCCCCGCATCATCACATCACCTCATTCTTACCATAACTCAACAGTTATTTCAATCAAAGCCTTCGGCTATCACATAAACCATCAAACAAGTTAGTTATTCAATAATAACCATATATAACTAGTTCAACATAGCATGAACGTACATGTATAGTCCCATGGACTCGATCATTAACAATTCACATCTACTACTACGTCTAGGACTCTAGAAGGTCCATACTTACCTATTTCATAAGATACATTTCTCATTTATCGATAACATAATACTTTTATATCTCTGTTGACTATAATATATAACTATTACTAGTCACATCATTTTCATTTCTATATATATTCGTTCCTTACTTTTATTAGTAAGTTTTACCAATATGTACTCATTATTATAGGAATCATTTCTAATTGCTTTACTAATACATATTTATTAATAAATGCTCAATATCCATTCTTTTACTCAATAACCTTATTATTATGGTTCGTTAATAAAGGTTTCATCATTACATATTTCATCATAAACACCTCCAAATTCATCAACCATACTTGACATATTCTAGTATCACATTATACCTACCTTCTTATCTTTTCATTCATTATCTTTATCAATTTATCAATAAAGACCCATAAAATATTATAAGTATTTTCAAAACTCTTTGCTATGTACCCAGTTTAAAAGTCTCATGTACTCACCTTAGCCAATAATGCTCCAAATGTGTTCTTCACACCCCAATCATTTTGCTTCAACAAGCTAGCACCTTCCAAGACTTCACCAAAGCCTATCATAAAAATCACAACTTGTTCAACAACAAATACTACTAATAATAACCCCTTTTTCAACACTAGAATCTTTTAACAATACTTTCCCCCAATTTTGGTGACTTACAAAACCATAGGTTTAACCAACCCTTAAGATTCTTACAAATCTTAACCATACAATTGATTTCTTTGTTAAAATACCATCTATTAAGTATATACAACCTTTATTTCACCATTAATCACCAACCCAAGAACTAGGGTTTCAAACCCTAGCTTCAAGATCCATAGATCTTGAGCTACAAAGATGAAAGAGTGAAGTTATACCTTTAATCTTCAACTAGGAGTGAAATCTACCAAACTTTGATGAAGAAATCACCCAAGAACAGCCTTTGCACTCAAAAATCGCCAAGGAGAGAAAACTAGGGTTTGTGGATAGCATTTATGACCAAAACCCGACTTTAATGCTGTGACTAACAGAGTTCGCGCCGCGATCTGCAGGTTCGCGCCGCGAACTTCCCTCGTCGCGAACTCTTCCCGATCGTGAGCTAGCCGTGAACTTCGATCTTCAAAATGTCGAGCTCTCTGTCCAATGTTCGCGATCGCGAACCCATATTTGCGCCGCGAACTCCCCAATGCAACAAGGCTGCATTTTTCGGTCCTTGTCTCGACCCGGTTTCGTCCATAACTTTCTCATACGGTGTCCAAATGACACGAAACCAATTTTCACGCGTTTTATATGATTTATCCATATTTATCATATTTTTACATAATTTATTTATTCACAAATTTCGGGTCGTTACATGTTTCACACTTAATATTTTGTACATGGGTAAACGTGTTTTAGCACGAGTTAGAAGGTTAAAAGTATTTAAATATTTTGTACATATTTAAACGTGTGTCACGTAAAGCTGACTTGTTTGGTTGTTTAGACGTTAACCTGACTTGTTAAAACCCAAGAATAATATGGCAAAGAGTGGGAAAATGTCAATTTTATAAATTGTTGAATTGGGAAACAACTTACACTTTGACTACTTACATATAAAAGTCAATGAGATCAAACATCAAAACCCAAAAATTAATAATTCGAACTTTAGAAACATGGTATAGTTACTATTTACATGTTTGACTCCAAGAAGTCAAAATAAAGTGCACATTTCTTAATCTAAGTCACCACTTGATTATCAAACAGTAAATCAACAAAAACAGATACTGCAGTTGCATCAACACCATAATCATTTCATATCACCCCAAGCTCACAAAATTCTTGAGTAAAACGTACGTAAAATCACTAAAAAGCTCAGAATTCATATTAATACCCTCATTTCCTGATGGTGGTCCCTAAGGAGAAAATAAGGGCGGCTCAACCCTTTCCGCCGACTCTAGTCATGTAGATTGTGGCGGTGTAATGGTAGCTCGCGGTGACATCACAACTGGAAGTGGTTGTTTATGGTGGCAGCGGTGGTGGTGGTGGTGGTGGTGGCGGTGGTGAAGATGGTTGCAGTTGAGTCAAGATGGCTGGCATTGGTTAGTCAACACCTAAAAGGGCAGCTAACGATGACAGTTGACTACCAATTCTAACATGTTCAAGCGCGGTCCCTGATGTGAAGTTGTTATGTTGAGGGACTCTTGATCTTGATTTGTAATTGTTAAGATTAAAATGAGTTGTAGTTATGTTTAATCCAACTTGAAAAAGGTAAATGAGATTGTTAGGAAATTTCTTGTGAATTGTTAGAAACCGAAAGTGTCGGTTTTGAAAATAGATCGAATACAAAAAATATCAACGTGAATATAAGTTGCTTGGTTTTATTTGGTTTTGAATAAAATTAAAGGGTAAATTTGTATCTGAGTATTACAAAAAGAATAGGTCTATAGATAGGAGGCCACGTTATCCCACATACGTATCACGAAAATTTTATTTGTGTATGTGTTAGGGAACAGTGGAACACCCTCATGTTCTTTAAATCTAATTTATATTTACTCTAAGTTTAATTTATTTTTCAATATATTCTTTTATGTTTCATGTGTGATTTTTCTGACTAATAACAATGTATTTGAATCATGTTTTATAAGACATTCTCCAATGTATTGAAAAAGAATAGAATCCAATGTTTGACGTACCATGTTTTTATCGTTTCTCATAGCACACTCCTTCCTATGATATATGATGACTAGCTACAAAACCCGCCCGATGGGCGGGTATGCTGTAAATTTTAGTATGTAGAAAAATGTCCAAAAACTTTATATACTTCTAAATGACATAATAATCGATAGATGTGATGATGATTTTGTACAAAAAAACGGATTTGAAGAAATGTTACATATAAATGTTACATATAGTTATTTGTTTCCTTCGCTGATTGATCTTTTAAATATTTATTTGTTTCCTTGTATATATGATCTTTTAAATAGTTATTTGTATGTACGATCTTTTAAATAGTTATTTGTTTCCTTGTATGTAGGAAGCCGTATATGGAGCATACGAATGTAGACCGTAAGCCGTACCAGATTCGTTTGCCGTATATGGAGCATATGAATGTAGACCGTAAGCCGTACCAGATTCGTTTGCCGTATATGGAGCATATGAATATGAATGTAGACCGTAAGCCGTACCAGATTCGTTTGTATTAGTGCCAATGACGTGGACCAATCAGGGAATTCCAAGTGGCATTATGGACGAATAGGAATGCTTGGAATTGCCATGGTGTCAAACTCTCTTCAAATTTAGGCCTCATATATAGGGTAGGATATGCCATTTCTTTTATATATATAAAGATCGACGCGTACATATATTAGAAAACGAAAACATATAATATATATTTTTAGTCCTTTTCTATTAACCGGCCACTTGCATTATTCCATACACATACAATGCCAAGATCCTTTATTATTGCACCAAGCCACCAACTGTTTATGAAAATGACATTTATACATAATTATTACGATGGTAATTAAGGTCGGGTTTGAGTTAGCGGTAGGATTTGTCTGTAGTTATTGGAGGCCGGTATATTTTTGAAAATATACGCCCTAAAATTTAAATGATCGAAAATATTAAATACAAAATTATAATTTTTCAAATTTTTAGATGCAATATTTAAGCACAAATTTGATTCATAATAATATAATATAACAAAATACTCTCTATGTCCCTAAATAAAGTTCTCATTTCTCACTAAATTTGTGTCCCTAAATAAAGTTCTCGTTTCTAAAATTGATGGGGTCCACTTAATAAAATAATACTACCTCCGTCCCACAAAAAAGTTCTCATTTCTAATGGGCACAAGTATTTAGGAGAGAGTTAGTGATGGGGTCCATTGTTATATTTTGATTAAAATATAAGGTTTTCTGGAGTGAGAAAGTGCTTTTAGAAGATAATTAGAGCATCTCCAATGGTAGCTTTTTCAAAAACTTATTACTATTACAATAAGTCTTTCAATGACTTTTTACCATTGGAATAACAAGCTTTTTTTCAAAAGCTTATTGGAAAGACTTTTTTTTCTACTAAGCTTTTAATCTACTTTCAATGTTTGTATTTTTTAGTCCCCTATGTTTAATAATTTTTCATTTCCCCTATGTTTAATAATTTTTCATTTTAAACCTTACATATATTATATATAAATTCTTTATTATGTTTTTATTAGTTAATAAATAAATTATATAATATTTAATGTCAATTATTATAACATTTTTATATTAGACATTTTTAAAAAAATTATATTTAGTAAGATGTTAAAAAATTGTCAAATTATATATAGGGGGTATTTATAAATTTTGAGATAGATAAAGGTAAATTAGAAATGTTGTAAAAGAAAAAGTTTTTGGAAAGGTTAACCATTGGAGATGTTATTTAGGAATAACTTATTGGTTAGTGAATTGTTGATTTGGCAAAAACAATAAGCTATTGAGAGCTTAACCATTGGGGATGCTCTTAGTGGTGAGGTCCATAGTTTTAATATTATTTTATTAAGTGGTCCTTCACCATTTGAGAAATGGGAACTTTTTTGTGAGACAAAATTTAGAGGGGAAATGAGAATTTTTTTGTGGGACGGAGGGAGTATAATTTCAAGTATCTCACTACTAACTATCTACTAACTATCTTTCTCTCTCATAACCAACTTTATATTTTAATCAAATTTATTACTAATGACCTCACGACTAACTTTCTCCTTAAAACTTGTGCCCGTTAGAAATGAGAACTTTATTTAGGGACTGATGGAGTATCACTTTGGGTCAATAATGAACTAAGGCTAATACATATCTATATTAACATAAAAAACGAGTTTCAAAATTGAAGTTGCAATAAATTTCATATTTTAATTCCATATTTTACATTCATTTTGGTATTAATACAATCAAATTCCATTAAAACTCCATAAAGTAACTGAAACCATGTGTTTAATATTTTAGTATTGCATTATTATTATGCAATAATAATTGCAACATTTACAATAAAGATTTTGATAGATGGTAATGCAAATCGTTTCAATTGCCACACATCATCACCATAAAATAAAGAAATAAAGACTGAATTAAATTCCATTAAAACCAGTTATAAAACATTAATTTGATTTGATGATTTGATTTCTATATGTCACGATGGATTATACAACACAGGTTAATTTTGGGTTTCCGATTTTGAGATACAACTAATTGCATTCATCTTCTTCTCCGACCCCAACTCCGACCGGTTAGTCCCTCTCTCCATTTAGAGTTTCTGCTTTCAATTTTATTCTGACTTTCAATTGCAGATGCTTAAGTTTGGGAGCAAAAACTGCAATAATATATATGTTATTCTTAATTAAGGTTTAATTTTGGGAGCAAAAACTACAATAATATATATGTTATTCTTAATTAAGGTTTATAAAACATGAACATTGATGAGCTTTTGTTATGTCTAGATTTACTTTTACAGCTACTCAATAATCATAGGTTTCAACTTCAACTTCAATCTCAAAAACAATCTCAAGGTACCTTTTTTAAATAATTTTGATCATATTTCTCTACTTTTCATGCCCAAATTTAACTGCACGTGAGTAAATCAAACAAACAAAAATTAGTTACTGTTGTATGTTTTAATCAAATGTTTTTAATTAAGTTTTTTTGCGTATTAATCTTTAATTTTAGCAAGCAAACATTTTTTGGTTTAAATTTAGGGGTTAGGGTTCTTGCCGTTTACGTTAATTAAGTTAATTAAGGTAATTAACTTAATTAAGTTAATTAAGGTGTGTATCGGAATTTTGTTTTTGAGTTTACGTCAAATTAGTGTTTTGAAGAGAATCCGTAAACCAATTAATTCATCATTCATGTATTTCTGAAAAGGTTTATCTCTTGCTATAAACAAGTAACAAAGTAGAGGTGTAAAAACGGGCGGGTTGGATAACGGGTCAAATATATCTACTAAATTCATGCTTATTATACAGAAAAGAGCAAGGTTTTCATTTATGGGTGGAAAAAGTGGATCTTTATGGAAGCAGATAAGATTCAAATTGTCCCAAGGTTTGAATAGCCTCCTAATTCGTTTTTAATTACAAGTTTATATTATTATTATTATTATTATTTTAATTATAATATAAATCGTCTTTTTGGAAGGTATGATATAGTAAGATTCTATTTTCCAGTGAAGTTATAGATACAAGTAGAGGTCATATTTCAGTTGAAGATGGTCAAGGGTTAACTTTAACCACATTTTTGGAAGATGGTTTCTTGCATTATATGAATAATGTAAGATAAGAAAGATTCACTAATTTAATATTAAAATTAAAATTTCTATGGTTTAATTTGTGCTGACATGTCACACTTTTTTCTATCATGAGCTTCAATCTATTCGCTATGATGAAAAAGATTATCAAGGATTGCCTTTTGAGTTTTATGGTGGATACATTGGCATGTAAATTTTTGACCCAACCCGATCCGACCAATTTCAAAGTTGATTAACTTCAATGTTTGACTTTGACATGCAGATATGGGCTCAAAGTTGAATGCGGTGTACCAAATAACCGTCACAAAACAAAAACACCAGACGCATATCTATATTATCTCAATACATGATCAAACCGCAAGAAAGACAACATGGTTAAATGATACCGAACAAAATCTACTAACCTTAAAATCTTCATCTCACAAAACTTCATCATCTCAAACTTATGCCCAATCAAAAAACGCCCCCGTTTTAATTTTGGTAACCAAGGTATATTTCTACAAGGAAACAATTTAAATATATGTTAAATGTTAATGTTTCTTTAAAGGAAAATAAACATAATAAGAAAAAAAACGGGACTTACCCTTTTTTTAATATTTTTTTGTTGTAAACACATCAATTGATTATAGATTTTAATAACTTTTAGTTGAAACACATAAACTGAAACTATTTTTTCATTAAATATCAAATTTTTGTTACAAACAGATAAGTCAAAATTATTCATTTTTTAATACATTTTTACATATTGCTTTTCAGGTACTCTACTAATTTACCGGTATTGCTTGAAGATATAACATCGTTTATCCATATATGTGCTTATAAAAGGCAAAGCACGAATATCTTTGTAGTTGTATATGTTATGAATAACATGTTTTGTGTTATGCTAATATAAGCACTCATGTTTTGTTACTTTACATTTTCCTCTGACACACTTTTATTTGTTCATACTTTGCAGTTGATCTTCGTACAATAAAAATATCGGGCTTCTTATTTTCCTATACCATGTTCACATGTATATTTGAAACACCTCTAGGGCTAGCTATGGACTTAGCCGGTCAGGTTAATAGGTTGGCAGATTGGAATTAGGTAACCCAAATCCGTCCTGGTTTAGGATTTCAGATCAGAAAGATCAATTCTATCCGGAATACATTTGAAATGTGTCAACTCAGACACGACATGTCTGACTCGTATAACTTAACGTGCTTGTGTGTCAAATGAGTTAGCGCGTCCGAACGAGGTTGGTCATCCTATAAAAAAAATAGACCTAAAGACAATGTTAATCGTGAGGAACTGAAAGGTTAAACGGAGATTCATAAATGTTTTAGGTGAAGTTTAGGAGATTCTCTATTGTATTTACATGCTTTTAAAAAAAACCCATATAGTTACATATAAAAAGAAGTATAAATATATGAAAATCAACCAAAATGTTAATGAAACCGACGGAACTATGCCATCGGCCTTGCCAAATTGGTGGCTCGTCGATCACAACCGAAGGCACTTTTGTGAGTGGTCTAATCAAATCAATATAAAAATTGTGTACACGTTTTCACCCAAATCTACATTCCTGTGGTCAAAATCTTCACTCTTATCTGACATAGGTTTAAAATATACAGTTGGCATGAAGTTACACGTGAAAATGAGTTGGAAGTTGATGCAAATGAAGTTATTTTGCACCTTCCCCTTCTAACCATGTCTCCCATTTATGGTAACACCATCCAATTTATTTAATCCGAACCAATATTTTATGATTATTTTGTCATCTCTAGCGGTATCAATATACGTGTCAGTTAGTTGAGTTCGATTCGGCTTATATTTTGTTTAACGTTTTCTGTGAATAAATAATTGTACCATTATAACATGGATTAAGTTTTGAGAATCTTTGCGCCGTATTCATTGACTTCATTTCTAATATTCTAAAGGCATATGTTTGTTAGAACTTAATAAATAAGTGTCGTTTATATGAAAAAGTTTTATATCATTATTTCATGATTTAATTAAGTTTAAAAGGATATTTATGTTTATATTAGGCTCCCCTAAGGTGGTGTATGCGGTATTTTCCTGGCCACTTGGTGAACGTTAGCAAAGAAAGGATCGAACGATATCATTTCAGATGTCTTACCACTAAATTATCATCAGATGATTGATCAATGCAGGATGCCAGGATTTGTTCGAAATAAATGATATATTGATAATAACTACTTATTAATTACTCACTTACCAAACCAATTTCTATCTGTATAACGAATATACTCATCAAGCTTATTAAATCACAAACAAACATTATACTCATCTTTCGTTTGATATAAGCCTGGTGGCAATCGTCACACAACTGATGCCGTCAATGTTTTATACATCAGCGACACGTCATTTGACATCCCAACTAATATACTTCACTTCTCTTTGGTTAATGGAATGGAAAAACCGACAAGTTCAAAGGGAAGAGCGGTGCCAATAGTTTATGATGGCCTGCGGCCGTCAGTTCCCTCAACGATGCACAAATTTACATATTTATGACTTATGTTCACACTTCACAATAGTGTCTCCTGTTTTTTGTCCGGTGTCTGACGAGTCAAAGACTAGCAGAAATATTGTCCCTCAACCCATACCACTCGCCCATAACAAAACAAACATTTTGCTCAATTCAATGCATCATAAATATTTTTAGTGGCAATATAATAACCCTGCTAAATTATTGCAATGAATATGTATCTTTCATAGAAAGCGTTTTTCCTTAATTAACTTAAAATATCTATGACAATAGATTTCTGAGTTGTTTGGTGACATCTTAATTAATAAGGTTTGGATGAATACATAGGTTTATATATATATATATATATATAGTCAAGAGTTATATTAAGAACTCTGATTTCAAAAAGAACTCTGAGAACTTTCTATTAAGCAATCTAGGCCATTGGATTAAAAAATAATGGTTCAGATTAATTATGGCAATATAGTAAATAATACAAACTAGTTTTTAGGCAAAAATTAAATAAAAAGGGTATATTGGTACTTGTGTAAATAAAATAAAAAATTAAGAATTAAAAAGAAATGTGATTCCACGTTTTTCTCAACTGCCCCAATTACCCTAATTGCAAAAGAAACCTCTTCATTCTCCAACTCACATGTCTCTCTATTGGCGTTAGAAAAAGAACAGATCTCTCTCTCCCATTCAAAACCAATTCAGGATCGAAATCTCCAAATCAAAAACATCTTCGTCCCCAATTCGTACCTGCAAAAGATTAGGCGGCGGAAGTTGCATCCCAGTTGGTTTCGTGATTTTAAGTTTTCGTGATGGGTGGTTTTAGGCGGCGCAAGTTTCGTCGTCTTCTGCGAGGCCCGATCACATGATACATGTAATAGAGATTCAGATGCTTGAGAGGAAGTGACCAGAGTTGATGTACCGCAGAAATATCCGGTCGTTCAAATCAAGAACAGATCTCTTTAGGTTCATTTTAATACTAATTTTGTTTAAAGAGGTTTTTTATTTTATGTGATTATTGATTTTTAATTGATTTGTATGGGAACCATTGATTGACGAATTTAATAGGAATTTAAAACTGTCGCAGGTGGTGGATAACCCCAAATTTGTCAAACATAAAATGAATCCATGATAAAATTCATGTTTTACATTAAACAAATTATTTGTTTAATGACTAAACGAAATATGTAACACTAACATAAACAAATAATGACTAAACTAAATTATCATCTTTGTGTTTGTTGCTATTGAGTACTTAAAGATGAATTTAAGTACTCGTTTTACATGTATTTGGATTTTTACGGTAGGATATCATGTATTTGGGTTCTTGCAATTATTAATTAAGATAATATTAATGTTCTTGATTTGGTTGCATATAAGATCTTGATTAGTTCATATATATTCTTGATTAAACATATATGTTTTTTTATGTTTTGTAGTGGTTCGTACAAAGAAAAGTGACAAGTTATACAAGTAAAGAGGAAATGATCATTTTGTGTTAGGCTATATATAGAAGAAATTTGTTTCAAAAGGGAACACAATTGCACGTCATCAACCATTTCGATGCATATATGTTATTCCTCGGATACATATATGTCTTTTTTGAAATAACTTTTGACTTTTTGTATGAATAAGTTCAACATGTATGTATTATGTTTGCTTTATCAATTTTGTTGGATTTTGATATATATTTCTGGTTACTAAACATGTTTGTTTTATGTTACATATATCCATAATCATAAATAAAATAAAATTTTGAAATCAATGGCAAAAAAACATATATGCATATTTGTAAAATAACATATATGCACAACTGTAAATAACATAAACACGGACCTGTAAAATAACATGTGTGTAAGAAAAAATTCTGAAAATTAATGCCTAAAAATTAGGAAATTTTCAAAAAAGGAAATAATATTTTTTGGGGTAAAATGTCGTAAATGCCACTGAATAATTAATATGAATTAAATTAATCAAAATCAATTTACTAAATTATGATTGGTTAATAAGAGTTCTCAGGGTTCTTTTTGAAATCAGGGTTCTCAATATAACTCGACCCTATATATATATATATATGCATATGCAAAAACAAATTAATCTAAAGGTTTGGATGAATACATAGGTCTATATATATATGCATATGCAAAAACAAATTAACCTTTTAGATTTATGTTGTTACTGATTCAGACAGGGGCGGAATTAGAAACTTTCATCAGCGGTAGTACTCGTATAGTGATAAAAAAAAATGGGGTTAAGGGGACTGCGAGCTCTAGTGGAATCCCAGTGGCAACGCTCCGAAACATAACCAAATTTAACACAAAAAAAGTTATATTACATATCACCCTTTTTAGTTACATACACCAACAAATTTTCAAGAATATATTTCATTAACCTACAAAAGAATTATTAATTTTATAAACATATTACAAAATCTAAAATACACACTTTATATTTTTTTATTTGGTTCAAATGTTAGGGTTGTCTTTGGATGTGAACTATTAACTAATAGTTAGAGGTCTTTTTAAGATTGATTTGAGATATTGAATAGGTTTTTAATCTATAAAAATTTTGGTTTATAAAATTATATTATTTTTTATAATTAAAGTATTGCATAAGGAAAATAAAGGAAAATGATTTGAAATGTTTGTACTAAAGAATATTTTTTGAACTATATAAGGTAAAAAAAAAAAGAAAAAAAAAAGAAATATATGGGCTGAGAAAGAAAAACTCTTGTAATATAGAGTTTAGAAAGGAAAAAAAATGATTTAAAAAAAAAGCAATAACAATATTCAAACTCATGACCTCCTTATATAGATACAAGGAGTGCTAGCCAGCTGCGCTAGGGGATGGATGTGTCTTATTTCGCATTTTCGAATATATATTAATGTATTTAAAATACTATAACAATAAAAAAAGTCCCGAAAATTTACCGTACCGATTATTTTCGAATAGTAGCACGTGCCACCGTGTGCTCTATACTAATTCCGCCCCTGGATTCAGATCCAACAAATTAATAGAAAGATTAGATGGTAAAAATAAACAAACCTTTAGATTTATGATGTTTTCCAAAATATATAATTGACGTAACTTCTAGGTGTTTTTGTTTTTTTTTTTTTTTTTTTTTTTTTTGAACAGCGGGGAACTTTATTAATTTAGTTTAGCAAAACACTAAACCAAAATCAAACCAATGAGTTTTTAAGCCAATCAACCCAAGAAATCTTACAAGATTGACTTTTTTGGGTTACCAACTAAACGAATACAAGGAAATAAAATCAATAATATCGGCTTTCCTAATGCTACCGAAATCTTACAAGATTGACTTCTAGGTGCTTTTTATGATTATATAATTATTCAGTTTAGAGGAATTTTGAACTATTTTAACATTTTCTCTGAAAATATGTGTTGCTTAAAATAAACAAAGAGTTGAATTATACTGTTATCCTAAGTATACAAACACTTTGATTAAATAAAAACATACTATAATTCTATATACAAGTATGTTAAGCAACAGTTATAATAGATGAATTAAAAGTTGTGATGAAAAAATCACCCTTTTAAATAATGAGTCAATAAATTTGCTTTTTGCTTCACTGGATTATTTGTCGTTTAGTCAGAAGCTTAATATCACCAATATTTGACCATCCTCATCATGAACTTATATTTATACATCCATCAATGGCATCACCCTCCTCCCAATTATCATCCTAACACTCACACACTCTCAAAACACACAGTTCTAGAACAATCCTTTATCCTCTGATGGAACCACAATGTCTAATTCAACCTCGCAGACTCAAAGATTTCCTCCAAGACCAAAACCTACACTTCCCTCGCCACCGCAAATACACATTCTCAGTCTTCATTCGCGCCGCCGTCTCCTCCGTCAAATCCTCCTCCATTTTGCGCCGGAGCATCTCCCGCCGTTTCTTAAACAAAAACAAATCATTGTCACGTTTCCCGGAGCCAACGATGGCCAGAACGACGTCAGTGACGGTTAAGGATATACTACGGTGGAAATCGTTTCGTGATTTGGCAGATCCGGTGGAGATTAATATTCCTACGCCGTCGGATTTCACTGTTGAGTCCCCTTCTCTATGTACTACTACTTCCGCCACCACTACTTCCGCCGGTACGCCGAGGAGTAGCTGGAGCGATAGTGATTTTACAGTAGGTGATTCACCGGTATGGTGCCGTGGATTTTCCGCTGATATTGAGGTCACCGGTAAGAAAAAATTTCACATCAATGTAGCCGGCGGCGATAGGCTTCACCAGAACACCGGAGATCCAAAGGTAAAAAATTGTGATTACCTATTATTTCTAATGGTTGAATGAATTTAGAGCTCATGATATTGTGTAAATTCTAATACAGAATCGAATCGTACATGAAGAAGATGATGAACAATTTAGTCCAATTTCAGTCCTTGATTTTACACAACAACATGAAGATGATGAACAATTTAGTCCAATTTCATTCCATCAAAGCCTTGCTAATATGGAGAGTATGTGTTCCATATCCCTTATTATTATTTAACTCTTATATAATTAATTTCTTATAGAAACCGAAATTGACATATATAAATTTCTTAACTAACAGGGCGAAACTTAATGCTCAGGCAACGAATTCAAGACTTTGAGAATCTAATCGAGGTTGAGGATCATCGTTTAGTAAACAAAAACGTTGAATTGAATGACACTGAATCATTTAAAATCGAAGAAAAAGTGATCCAACTAACCGATCAAGTCAAAACAACAAGCTCAATTAAACAATGGGACGTTAACATGGATGATTTGTTACTAGATTTCTTTAGAGATGAATTGATCACAAGTAAGAAAGTGAAAAACGAGAGTGAATTTGAATCTAAGGTTTTGAGGGTGGCCAAATCATGGGTGAAAGGTGAAGATGATGGATCCTTGGAGTGGGAATTGGAGGGAAGGAAAGAAGTTTGCATTCGAGAAATGGAAAAGAGTGGGAATTGGAAAGAATTTGAAGATGAAAAACAAGAAATTGGGATTGAAATCGAGAAAATCATGCTTAATTATTTGTTAGACGAGTTATCAATGGATCTTCTTAACGTTTAGATGAGAAAGAAAGGTGATAATCAGAGTTTTAGATATCAACGTTGACATTTGTATTGGCACAATCGGTAGTTGATTGAATGAATCCATACAATGTCGATGAGAAGGAACGCCAAACGGCGTTTAGATAGGTTGGGTTTTAATTAGTGAATATATGATCGTCGTATGTAGCATAGTAGGCGTCGAAAATTCGATAGCTAAGGTGAAATATTGTAAATTACAATAAGATTTCGTAGTTCTTTTTACAATTTAATGTACGTTTTTATAATAATGATCCAATTCTTTCATTAAATAAAGAGAATTGATTTGTTTAAGGCAAGATTTAATATATCTAAGGTAAATTAAAATGTTTGACAAATATACCCTTTTATTTTTATTCACCCTTCTTCTAACCAATTAACCCTTCAATTAATTCTTCATTAAAAATATGGAAAGGTCTGGTTCCTAATTTAATTACTAATATACCTAAGAAAGCAATACAACGAAATTACTTAACGAAAATAAGGGTGCGCTTGGTTCGTATCGAGGAAAGGGAATGGAAATGGCAAAGGGAGTACTAATGGTTATTATCATTGCATTGATGTTGCTTGGTTTATGTTCATGAATCATTATAATTACCATAGATGCTGCTTGGTTATGGAAATATTATATATTGAATATAATATTGTTTTTACATACATGATCTATTTAAATGACATGGTGCTTGGTTTTATGACAAAACAATCACGCAATATATAATCGTGCAACAGATTTCTCATTTACACCTTGACTTCAGCACATAAAACGCCTGCAACTACTATCAAAACACCTACAAAATGCATATAAATTCAAAATACATATGGACCAAGCACCTGCAAAATGACTCTTAGGAGTTGTACTCTTACGTTAGAAATCTATCTACTTGTAAAGGCATTAAACATATTGGTTGACATATTATTTCTAAAAGCTAGCCACTCGTCACTTGGATTAATATTGGTAACATATTCAACTTCTTCACTTTCCTCCTCGTCATCATCCTCATCATCATCATCATCTTGTTGAACAACATCTTGCGGATCATGGCTCATGAACTTGCGAATCAAGTTGTGTAACATGCCATTATAATTCGAACTTGGGTTTGCATCGGGAAGAAAGAAGGAATTTTCCATCTCCCCTTTAACAGTCCAAAACATCTCTCAATCACGTTCCTTGCCCTGGAGTGTTTCATATTGAAGTATTCTTGAGCAGTCTCTGGTCTATGACCATCAAATTCTTTCAAGTGATATCGTTGTCCTCGATATGGGGCAAGAAATCCTTTCGCGTTACAATATCCTGCGTCAACTAGATAATAATTACCTTGGGGGGCCCTTAGACCATGAGGCCTTGAGATTGCATCTCGAAGCACACGACCGTCATGAGCCGAACCTTCCCAACCAGGTAAAACATATATAAATTGCATGTTTGGGCAACAAACACCTAAGACGTTTGTTGAAATACAACCCTTTCTTGTGCGATATCGAGGCTTCTCGTCACTAGGAGGTGTAACTTTAATTAAGGTTCCATCCAAAGCTCCTAAGCAACCCTACATTTTAAATAAAGCTATATAATTAGGGATAATACTTTATAATGATTTTGTTTAACTCATTGCTTACACACCTGAAAACATTTCCATCTCTCATCTTGACATTCTTGAGTAATTGGTTCTGGTTTCTTAAGTAAAATATGATGCAATTTCAGCACTGCTAAAAGAACACAGTGGAGACTCACTGTTTCTCTACTACGAAAAAAAAGATGACAAATTGTCCTGCTCTTTTTGTGATGAGCTAAAGTGTATAAGAACATTGCCACTAGCTCTTCTACTGATGTATTACTAGTAGGCTTTAAGCACCCAATATCTCTTACCATATCACACAGTATCTTGAAGGTTGCTCTATCCATACGAAGCTCACTAATACAAACAACATCACTTTCCTCAGTCAATCTAAATAACCATTTCATCCGTTCCTTCCTTTTTTGTTCCTTTGTTTTAATTTCACGAATCTTAATTCGAAGGTGGAAAATTATATAAAGATAGTAGAAAGCAAATAACATGACTAACACACTGGTTGCTATTTGTTGAAGTAGCACAAGTTGCCTTATCTTACGTCTTTTATTAAAAGTGTGTGTGTGTGTGTGGGGGGGGGGGGGGGGGGGCGAGCCATTTTGATCTACAAAAGGATAGACAGCCATTTGATTAAACAATTATAGACAGAAAGACCAGTTTTTTAAGATAACGAACAATTATAGACATAACAACTTGTTTTTTCAAGTGATATTCTTTTAGACATTTGATCGAACACTTGGTGTGCACATTAAATACTATGTATCAGAATTAACAAATACGAAAGGAAAATTAGATATAAGAAATCCATTGCCCTAATTGTCCCTTTTTTCAATCGATTAAAAAAACCCCAAATCACAAGAAAGTTGGAAATGAAGAACACATACCTGTGAAACTGTTGGTTTCTTTTTTATCACTTTTTTTCTCACCACCGTATGCGTTGGTAGTTGTATCCAAAGGAGATGATAGAAGATGGGGTGGGAGAAACTTTGAGATAGATGACAGAAGATGGGGTGGGAGGAAGAAAGGAGGGGAGGATGTTGATATGAAATGCGAGCGGGAACAAAAGGCGGGATATGATTACCATTCCCCCCAATTTAGTGGGTAATGGTCCATTACTCTCTTTCAAGTAATGATTACTTTGATTATGTCCAACCAAGCCTATTAAATCATTACCTTACCCATTCCTTAACCCTTAACCAAGCACACCCTAAGTTAATTAAGAAGGCGTGGATGTTATATGATTAGACTCAATCAATTAATGATTTGAATCTGTGTTTTTGATGATCTACTCAGTTATCTTTGTTCATTTTGCTCGTTGATGTCCCCACTTGTCGGATTCCGGTGACTGGCGAGCCATCACATCCACAACCTGGTCAGATCAACGGTGGTTGTGAGTAACAGAAAAGGTAAAGAGTGTTGTCGCTTTCCTATTCATGTTTGTAATTTGTGTAAATGAGCGCCACGATATAAGTGGTGAGCCGGTTTTTACAGTGATTTGCGATAAAATTTTTGAAGCCAACAGTTATTTCAATAGACATGGCTTCATATAATCCATATACATTTTAGTGCATTATTACCTGCGTGATTATGTGGGTTAAGAACTAAAGATCATTTTTCTTACTTAATTTCATTGTATTGCTTTTACGTATAGTAGTAATTAAATTAGGATCTGGCCCTTTCCATATTTTCAATAAAGAATTAATTGCAGGGTTATAGTTAATTGGTTAGAAGAAGGGTGAAAAAAATTAAAAGGTATATTTGTCAAATATTTTAATTTGCCTTAGATAATTTAAAACTTGCCTTGAACAAATTAATTCCCGGATGAAACATTGTAGAATTCCTGTAATAAATCTCTCAAAGTTGTATAAATCTGGTTAATGTGACGTGTTGCACCAAACAAATATCTTGTAAAGTTGTAATTTCTCTCAAATCTTATTTCCAAGGGTGTCATTGTTCACTCGGATGTTAATCATCTTTTCTTCCATTGTCCCCGGGTTACATCTCCTCACTGCCGGCCCTGAGAGGATATGGTATAGGCCCAGGACTACAGCCCAAATAAATTGAGGCCCAATTATTTTTTTATACACTAATTAATTTTTAAACTCAATTTTTTTTAGTTATTTCGATTCCCAAATACTTCCTGAAAGTGAGTTACCAAATGCAAGATCACCTTTAATATTCATTGTCTATTTCACAACTCTCAATTAAGTTCACAATTTTACATTTTATTGTTAATGTCATATCTTTTTTAATTGAATTATAATTTAATTTTTGAATCATTTTGATACTTTTTGTATTGATAGGACCCAAAATTAGTATTCGCCTAGGGCCTTGATGAAATCAGGGCCGGCCCTGCATCTCCTTGGCTTAAAACTTAAGAGGTGAGGGGTGTTTATTTGAGTTTTGAAAATTGATTATTTGTATTTCATGTATATACTAAACAAATAATATGACCCAATGCTTGTAGTCTAATGGTATTGAAGGAATGTTTAAGGTGTTGCTCATGATCATGGGTTCAAGTCCCGTCGTGGACAAATAGGTGGAAGGCTCGAGGGATGGCATACTGCCCTTATGGATGTCAATGTCTAGACTCGAACACTAACTTACAAACTAGCCGTTAAAAAAAAAAACTAAACTAAACTAAACAAATAATATGATTTGTTAACACTAAAAAATTAATTATCTAATTATTATGATTCTAAACATCATAATCAAATTCAAATAATATTTTTCAAATTACATTTTGTAATTGATATCATTTTTTAAAACGCATAATCTATTTTCACTAAATAACCTATCACCTCCTTAATCTCATCTAAGTCCATATGATTTGATTACGATGCATCAACTCTTGTACCTTCTATGATAACTATTTTGGAGAATAAGCACAGATTTTATTTTTTCTGAATTTAATCATGATTGCTAAAACTAAGTTTTATCTTTTTTCATTAAAACCAAGCAAAATAATTGAGAGAAAGTAAAGAATTATATATAGATTTAATATTTATTGTTGTGGACTTGTATAACTTAAATTAACCCAAGAAATTCTAATTGGTGTTCATGCCCACAAACTACCTAAAAAAAGGCAGCAAACTGAATAATATTCCTAATCATATTTCACAAACACAAAATAACCCAACTTAATAATAATATAATCAAACTAAAGGTCTCTTTTCTTCATCCTCCTCTTCATTTCTTCGGTTTTCATCTTTGCCCGAAGAAATTTCTTTCATTTTCTGAACCATTCTTGGAGTCGGTTTATTCTCGGGTATCATCTTCAACACGATTCCCATAGATATAAGAATTAAACCCGTCCCATGTTGTTCTGTTAACGGTTTTGTAAATATCAAGTATGATAGTAGCAAAGTAACCGCCTTTCTAGCCGTAGTTATCTACAAAGTACAAACGTCACTAAGTACAAGTTCGTAAGCACATAGTACAAGAAACAGTTAATGGTATTGAAATAAATTGAATAAAAAAAATCAATCATGATTCGGGATTGAAGGAAAACGTACCATAGCGGTCGTAGCAGCACCAAATAATGCAATTAGAGAAAGAACAGAGACTTGACCGATAAATGTTGCCATTGCTTCAAAGACCAACACACCATAGACATAAGGATGCTGTACCCACAAAAAAAGTCAAATTTTGACTTTTGGTATGGTCAAACTAACAAGGTTTGAAGTTGGAATTTGGCAAGAAAATGTTAAAGCATTACCTGTGAACAAGAACTCCAAGCTTTGAATAATTCCCCTGTCAAAAGCATTGGAGGAATCAAAAAAGGCAAGCCCACAACAGTTGAACATAATAGCATCTCCATCTGCACAAGACAACCAAGAAAAAAGTCAACTTTTTGAATCTTGACTTTATTCGCAACCCGTAAAATAAGTCACCTGCGTTGTATCGGGATTCATTGTAAAGATCGCTTCTTGAAAATTTCCAAGAAATGAATCCATAATCAAAGCACCAGAAACCATCACAACACCAAGAATGCTAAAATTTGGTGAAGTATTTGCATCAGCAAGAGTGAATAGTATCAAACCAACTACTAAAAGCAATGCAGAAACGTATTCATGAGGAGGGTATTTTCGTCTTAAACCAGGAATAAAAGCTCCCATTACCATCACCGGAAGCACCTGCCAACAAATAGTCAAAATTCAACCACAATGAGATGAAAACAAAATCAAGATCCTAACTTTATGTTCCAAAACGCAATGTTTGAGTGCGAATGTACAACCAAACACTGCACGGAGGAAATCAAGATTTGGGTTCTTGAATATGAGATACAATTTTAAAGGTGGTAATGAATCAAGATCGAAACTTTATGACACAAGGTGCAACTTTGAGGTGATGATGTACAAGTAATCAATGCATAGGGGAAATCAAGATCTAACCTTGGTGGATTTAAACATGAGTTGAGCAGGGTAATTAAGGAAAGCTAAAGAGCCTTTGGTGAGACCATGAGAGCCCATGAGTACTGCTGACAGTTTGACATAGGTTTTCCACGGGTTCACCATATGTTTGGTGGTAAACCCTTGTAAATAAATTAAAGCAATGTAAACCCATCCTTGAATGAAGGTAAAATACCAACCATAACTACAAGAAACAGAAAAAAAAACCATAAAAATTTAACATTTTTAACTTGGGAAGATAAAGAATGGTTAAATACAAGATTATGTGCACAAACTGACCTGAATTTAAGACGGTTATATACATATTCCTGAAAGAAAAAAGCATAAAAGATAATAATTCGTTAGCATCAAATCATTAATCAACCGAAAAAACATCTTTCGACTTTCGACGGTCAAATGATATGCTATTTAACATCAAGATTAACAATTATTACATTTGTATGCAGATGACTACTAATAAACACATTATGTTACATAAAAGAATATTAAATAAAAACAAGTTAATGATTATAAAAGTCAAGGAATTATGTAGGATTTGAACTTTAGGGAGCAACAAGTTTAAGACTTTGAATATTTAAACTTAAAAACCATCATACAACACAAACATCGAAACATTTGAAGAGTTAAAGTCCTTCATTAAACAAAGTGGAAAATCAATCAAGTTGACCAATTAAAAAAGTTAATTAACATATTGAAATCAACAAGAAACACATATCTAAAACACCGCAATAGAGTCTGCTTATTGTATTTGTTTCTTTCACTGTTTAATGCAAACACAACTCTCCTATAAATAAAGCGTTTAAAATGAGAAGGAATTAATTTTCCACCACGACACAATAATGCTATAACAACTTGTACACCATGCATTAAATGTTGTACTTTCACCAGAGTGACTACCAAGCTTCTACAACATCATTTTTCAACTGCAGCCAATTGGGACTTTGTCATTGTGGAGTTTGAATGAAAATGACATGATTGGGAATTAGTCAGCCAAAATTGATATTTAATCTTTTTAACAGAAGTTCATTAAATTAATAATTCAAACTAAACAAATATGATGATATCACACAAAATGCCAAACAACAAACCTTTGCACGGATTATTCTTTGGTACTAAATTTAGATAACTATTCTGTTAAGTTGGGTAGGACCCATTTAGGATACCACCAAAAACTTCAAGACAAGTAATCAAGTCTTTTAATTCTTTCTCTAAAAATTAGTAACAAAAAGCACACACAATAAGGGAAAAGTAAAAAATTAAGATAAAGAAAGAGTCATTAAAGCCTTAATAATATCCAAAATTATGCAGGCAAATTGCATAAAGTATTTCATGAACGTCATCAAGAACAATCTAATCCCCCTAATAATTATTAATTATATGTTTATTTTATTTACATGGGTTTTTAAAAAGTACCAAATTTTTAATAAATCATATTGGGTTTTTGGAAAAACACCCAAGTGATGAGAAAAATTATCAGATAAAATACGGGATTCTATTAAAACACCCAATTCTTGAAAAATCTCACACAAATTTAACATGGGTTTATAAAATTATTACATCACAGGAGCAGATAGCTTACAAAAACAGCTAATTTATATGAAATAAACCCTAATCCTCTAAAGAAAACGAAAAGGTTTATAGAGAATTACCTCACAGACACCATTAACAAGGTACCCAAAGAAAAACCCTGAAGAACAAATGAGAAATTGCTGCCATTTTGGACGATCGGATAAAGAAATACCAAACAGAGATCGAGATTGTTCTTCGTTGTTCTTCATATTCCTCTCTTGATGAAAAAGTTGATAACTTTCTTGATTATGAACAACAAATGAAAGGAATTTAATTTAATTTATCATATAAAGAAATTGATCAACTGGAGTTTTTGCATGTTGACTTTAGAGAGAGAAAAGGATTGATTAAAAGGAGCGTATCGGTTCAATCACGTTATACATGAATCGGAGAACACATGAAAAATTAAGAATTTTTATTTTTTAATTCCGAGAGAGAGTGTGTGGGTTTACAAGTTCTGGTTTTTGAAGAGGAGGCAGAGAAGAGGTGTGTCATGTGTGTATATTAGGGATTTTTCTTTTACTATTTGAAGGAAAATAAAATTAAAATTATATTTTTTAGTGATATAAAATAGTAACGATTTTAATTTGGTTTTTACTTATAGCAAGTGAATATTCAATGTAAATAATTAATGTTCCTCTACAATTCTCCGTTTACAACAATCAATTACCTAAAATCTGTTACACGCTGATCAGCACACTGTTGGTTACCAATTACCATGTCACCCAATTTCAGTTAATTGGTAGGTGTATACAGTATGATTTTTCAGAATTAGATTGCTATTTTAGTAGAAAAAAGGTAGTTGTTTATAATGGAGAATGATATTGGTGTGATGTTGTATTCTTTATCACATATCTAATGTACGTATTAAATGTATAGAGGAATGTTCAAGGTAATCCAACGATTTTATCTAGTTCTAAGGGATAATTAATAGTGATTGGATCAAGAAAAAGTCAAAGTTCAAGATCAAGATTCAAACCACCACCACTACTACAAACACATGTGCTTCAATACATCAATACCCCACCCACCTCCGGCGGCCGGAGTCGGCGGCCGGAGGCGGTGGACGGCGGCCGAAGGTGGCCACCGGCGGTGGTGGTCATGACTTGAAACACATGTGTTTGAAACATATGTGCTTCGTAGTTCGTGTGCTCCCCTATGTTCTGGAAACTCATGTTTTTAGTGAAACACATGTGTTTGAAACACATGTGTTTCACCTTTTGAACACATGTGTTTCGTAGTTCGTGTGCTACCCTTTGTTTTAGAAACTCATGTTTTTAGTGAAATACATGTGTTTCGTGACTTGAAACACATGTGCTTCGAATTAATATGCTCGTTTGTATTTTGGAACACCTGTGTTTTAATGAATCACATGTGTTTCAATACATCAATACCACCACCACCCCCATTACCACCAGCACCTTCACTGTCAGCCACCACCACTGTAACACCACAATCCTAGAGCCATTTTTTTTTAAATATGCATACGGAAGCGATTTAAGAAACCATAAATCCTAAATTATTACACAACATAAAAACTTTACATATTAACTAAATATTTAAAACATTTAAAGGTGTTACTTAAACATGCTCGACCCGGTATACAAAATCAGAGTGCGGTCAGACTTCCAAAACCCGACTCTAATCAAGCCTAAACCACAACCTGAAAAGAGTCAACAAATGAGGGATTAGCACAAAGCTAAGTGAATAGAAATAAACATCAATTTGCATAACCACAACAAATTAGAAAATCAAGAGAAATCAATAGCGAAAACCCGTCCAAACTTTCACAAGCAATTGGACGTTATAAGAGGATCGGCGGTCGGGCGAGGACCTTCGACTGTTGTCGGCCAACAACAGTCAACCGATGGCTTCTTTACTAGAGGCACGGTGATCCCTCCTTACGTAACGAATACGAAGGAGTCCGATCGCCCCCACCAAGAGTAACGAAGCGTAGCCGAAAACCACCATAGCTAACCTCTAAAAACATGTGCACATACTACCATTAACCACTAGACCAAGAATAAACTTGTAAAAAGAATTGCAGCCAAGAAATCTGTTCCTGACAAAGTTCGCGTCGTGAACTAACGCGAACTCTGAGTTCACGAATCGGGAACTACATCACGACCAAACCCCAACTTCTCTGGCCCGAGTTCGCGTTTCGCGAACACAAGTTCGCGTCGCGAACTACTCCAGATGCCCAAATCCTGCACTTTTTCTCAAAACTCTACCATTCCCTAATTTTGTACATCACACAAGAAAGAAGGTTAAGTCCACTCACCTTAGCTTCCTTTTCGTGCCGAGCTCAATGATCTTATATCACTGAGGCTCCTTCCCTTTTCCTGTATAAAATGAATACCGAATTAGTTACCTGAAATCATCAATTATGTAACAAGTACTATAAGCCAAACACCATTATTTGAGGTCAATCAAATGGCAACGAAAGCTTGCATTTCAACACATAATACTTACCATGTCTAGAATTCCATCAATTAATTCTAAACCAAACTTAATGTATTTCAATCAAATTGCACACCTTAGGCCCAAACGGGTCACAATCGAATAACTTCATCAAAACACTTCCACACTTCAACTAACATGAAAATTAGCATCTACATATTATTTAAACATAATTTAACATACAACTTCAAGTCAAATTCCCAGATTTGACCAACCAAGAATCTCCCTAAAACACTAGTTTTACACCAAAATCACCATTTTGCCAAACACTATCCCTTTTCTCCAACAATTCTTCATATTCCATGTCTTTCACTTTTAATAAACTAGTTAACACTTTATAAACATATATTTAGCATAAACACAACAATTTCAAGAACTTGGGCAAAACTCATCTTCTTCCTCAAGAACACAACAATGGTGTGTTTCATAAACCTAATCAAATCAAGTTTCTCTATATTAGTTTCACTTCTAATTCACTTAACAAACACAGATTAGTCATAAGGATTCATCAATTTAACATTTTTAAGCAAAAATCCCATAAAACCCATCAAGCATAAGAACCCTAGCTTTTAGATAACACTACTTCAAGAACTAATATAAGATGAAGATTACATACACTTGCCTTGCACAAATTCGAGATTCACAGCAGAAATTTGAGGAATCCTAAACCTAATTAGCAAGAAACTTCCAAGCTTTCAAAAAAACTAAAGTGGGGGTGTGGGTGTCGATGTGTAGCAGTTAGTGGACAATGTGTCTTACTTCTTTCAATAAAATGATATTTAAAAGTAAAAGTATGGTTTGATATCAACTGGCCAACGAGATTAGCCTTGGGGTTTTCCTTCAAGAGGTCTTGGGTTCAAGATTTGTTGGAGACAAAACTTGGAGATTAAAAGGTGGTGGAGTTTATTCCCTATATGTTAAGGGTTCAAGAAAAACATACTGCCGCTTGTTGATGTCACTGTGTAGGCTCGATTAACTTGATGTTCCAAAAAAAAGACGTGGATTGGATCCCAATGTGGAGGAAGGAGAAGATGGGAAAGAATGGATGGTTTTCTCTCAGATTTAGCAAATTCAGTTCCTGGAATTGTTGAGGCTATGAGTTTTGCTGAAATGCTAAAGTAAGCATCTTTTCAACTTTATTATTTATTATGATATAAATATTTGATTTCGAATGAGTTTGAGAGCTATATTAAACTTTATATATTACAATAGTGGCTTAATATGTATATACAATCTGCAGTAATATATATATATATATATATATATATATATATATATATAGTATGATATAAATATTAAAAGATGTGTGAAAATTAATTCCTCATTGGAAAAGGGTGTTTGAAGAATGATGAGCTTAAAGAGTAAATTTGGTGGTTTATTGGGTCAGATATTTCTCTTTACTACAATCAAATGCTTTTTCATAAAGAAGGTGAATGCAATCTATATTTTTATTTTTAGTAATCAAACATCATGCATTTAATCTCATTTTAACAGTTATTTGAGCGAAAAGACCAAATAGAACAAAATGTATCCACACACTCTCCACAGGGTTCACTTTCACACGGACGAAACGTGCAATTTGGCAAAACCATAAATACAATTTTCGCACTTTACTCAATTATTTTTTATGGTATTTTAGGTACTGAGCCCAAGCTACGTTAAGCTAGAATGAAAATGCAACAAAAATACCTCGATCAGTCATCAGTTCTACTTGTTATATGATGATTTCCACATTACAAAATTGTCCTTGCTCCCAGAAGATATACCATTATTTTTTCATTTTCATATCTTGATGATGAAATGTCAGAGGGTACAAAAGGAAAGAAAGCTTTGCTGTAAGCAAAATGACTAATCTGCCCTTGGAATAATCAGATTTTATCTATCGGTTTTTGCCTTTTGGAGCAGAAGCTTTAAAAGCACTTTAGAAAACCATACCAAGCGTTTGCTGATAAAGGGACAGATGAAGAATGGGAACTCATAGTTACAAGGACAACTTAGAGATATCGTATCATTACTAGAAAAAGGCAAATAAAATTCAACAATTTTTAATTATTAATTCGCATATTATTTTTCATACCAAATTGTAGGTTTAGGTTATACAATAATCGCATCCTTTGATTCTATATATGTTGTGAAGATCATTATTATTAATTTATTATTGTTTTAGAAACTGACAGTCGTTGTATAAAAATATAATTGTATCAAATACATGTATATAGAACATGTACATATCTATACTAGCTTCATAGCCCGCCCGACTGGGCGGGCATGCTTCAAGAGAGATATAAGAAAATAACAAAATAGTGATATTGTTCAAATAACATAACAATCCATAATTGAAATGATGATAAACAATTTTTGATACATGAATAAATGGTATAGGAAATTTAAAGACGAAATAAAACTTCTTTATAAACGACTTATTGTTGAGTTAGTGTAATTGTCATCGTTGTCGCAACAAATAACATTCAATCATTTCTTGCTCTTAACTCTTGAGATAACGACATACAGTTGACCATGTGAGAATATTGGTTTTTGAAGAAACAAACTAACTTGCGACAACATATGGCCTTGGCTTTTATTAGTATTCATAGCAAAACAAATGCTAATATAGTCGTGAATATCCTAAACTTGTAATAACATCAATTTATTTTGTTGAAACCGCAAATACTAATATAATCGTGAATCTCACATATGTCCACAAATTTTCACATTTCCTTAACACATACATGTTCAAGTTGAGCCACCTTTCCATCGTATAAATACAGACCAACATCAAAAGCCACAAACCTTGGGTTTGAATGATCAAAAATGATTTTTGAGTCAACACTCCAACACCTTCCGATTTGATTCACTACCATAAAAAATTAGTCATTTTGAACAAAACACAGGCCTTCACAACCTGCCCATTTTGCGAATTGTAGCATTAAATCTGTAATTCTGCTTTAGCTTTGTTAAATTAACTATGACTTGAACCGCGGCGGTCGTGTCAAATTGTAAAAACTCTTCACCACCGATGTCAACTTCTAGTTGTTCATAGGGGGTAGCTGAAGCAATGTTGACTTTTGGTATGTCTATATTGCTTAAAGTAACCTATAAATACCAAAATATTGATCAATATAAAATAGTAAAATTTTACCTTTTTCTAGCAAATTCACAACAGCTAAATTTAACAAATGTTATTTTGGTAATTTTACTAATTATCCCAAAAAGTAACTACCTTAATTGCAACACCTAAGGCATCATTGCATCAATTATATTTTCATCCATACTTAACACAAGACCATCAGTGTATAAATTTCAACAAACTTTCCCATTAAAAATTGATAGAGACACAATATTAATTCCAACCCCTAAATACATGTTACTTAAAAAACAATTATTAGTGATAGATATTTTTAAAATTTTGTTTAATAACTACGCGAATTATGAGAATTTAATAACTACACTAAGTGTTTGTTAAAATGCCACTGGTATTTTTAATTGTAACTTGAGTTTTATACTGATTTCAACCAGGTATATAAACCATACCATGATTTGCAAACCTAGAAATTGACTTACCATGCTGCAAATTACACACTTATTGTTATTAGGCATTATGAAAAGTCAATGTTAATATTGAGTGGTTAAATTTACAATTAAAGAAAACAGTTTCTTTAATGCGTAATTACTCAAAAAAAATTAATATTGAATTCTTTATTGTAATTAAGTAGTTTTAGGGGGCAACTTACATGGTAAGAAGCGGAGGTGCAGTTTCTCATGTAAGAAGTTTGAATAAGCAAAGTATGTCCATTTGATATCTCATTGTTATCCACCAACCTAGGCATATTAATATTTAACATCAATAACCAAAAACCATGTCAACAAAATAAAGTAAATAGATGTTGATTAGTAATAATATTTAATCCTACAAAATGCATTTTCGTAACAATTAAATAATCTGGAAAAAAAAAAAGTTTTGGCCAAACCATCTCGATTGTTAACGTTAAATTGAACGGGAAGACTAAACTGAAATCTGTGATCTGCGTTGACAATTTAAGAACATTAAAAAGGTTTATAAATTTTATAAAACATAATTGATACATCGGGTTTAATATTGGATCCATATTTAATAAAATGAAAAAAAATGAAGGAATATTCAAATGCATTTTATCGAACACTTAATATGCAAGTTTGATGTTATCAGACCTGCATATGATAATGCAGTGGCACTTCATATGAAAATTGAAGGGATTGAATAAACCATAATTTAAACACTGTTATTTCCAAATAGATAACCCCTTTAATAGTTTGATTCCTGACAAATTGAATTCGTTGCAACCTATACAATATTAGCAAACCCTAACTAAACCTTGACTGCAAGTAAAACAAATTCATTACCAATAAATCCTAAAAAGGCATCCCGACACATTGACACTAATCGCAATTGCGGATCTAATAAAGCTTGAAACCATAATTGTACCGACATGAAGTTAAGAAACTGGTCGAATAAGAATGGGACCATAAGTAAAACGGTGGCGGCCATGAGAAAGTTGAAACGAAGAATAGCTATATAAATTAAAGGAGCTTGAAGAACTGTAAAACTTACCTGTGGTAGTTGAAGATGAGATTTCATACGGGTTTGCTGCCATTCTTCATCCGTCGAAAATCGTAGGAGCTTGAAGAACTGTAAAACTTACCGGTGGTTGTTGAAGATGAGATTTCATACGGGTTTGCTGCCATTCTTCATCCGTCGAAAATCGTAAAGGCGGATACAATCGGAGGTTTGTTCGATAAACGGTGATGAAATATGTGGGAGGCGATGGAGAGAGATGGAGAGAGGACGGCATATTCAAATGAGAAATTAGGGCTTCTAAAATTTGAACGAATATGTTGAGGCATTCTCGCCGGCCAATGGTTGAATTACAAGTGGCATTCTCGACCAATGAGGGAGCTCCAAACTGCCAAGTTGGCAAACATAAATCAAATGTAGGCTCATATATAGGAGAAGATTATAGACATATATAGGTTTGTTCTATGTTATTTTTGTATTATGTTTGATGAATAATGAACTAGAATTGGAGTTCATTGATTTGTTGCTTGAGTGAATAATTTAATTATATTTTCTTTAAAATGTAATAGTGTGACCGTGACTTTCTTTTATTTAATTACAATTTAACAATTTGTACAAGATTATTTTTATTAATTTTTATACAAATCAAACATTATAATTCACCAATATTCTCATAACACCTCAGCTTTATAAGAAAATATAATATTCAATTTTTTCATAGATGATAAAAGATTCTTAATAAACAATAGAACATTTTTTTGAACGACAAATCTAATATATTCTTAAATACTATATATGTTCATGGAGGGACTTGACTTCCGATCTCATATCGCTAGGTTAAATACTTTTTTTTGAATATACAATAGAACATAACATAATTTCAACAAAAGAAATTAAAAAACACATTTAGTCCACAATCAGTCTCATAAATATTTTACCATAATAAAAAAATAAGGAAAATTTTGTTATTTTATATAGATTGTAATTTTATTTCAACGAACTAAATAAAATATGAAATTTGTTTAGAATTATATATCCTGCCAATAAACAACTTGAATGATTTCAGTAACTTAATTTATTCCAATTCTTTGAAAACCATTCAGGCATTCTATAACCCAAATGACACCTTTATCCCAGGCAAATTGCAAATGGTTAAACTATTTATTCCAATTTATTTTTATTTCTGAATTTGGAGTTTTTAATAAATAAAATATGGAGAGATTTGTCAGCTGGCTTTGGTAATTTATCCTTTCAAGGCTTCAATCCAGCTCTCTTATGCAAATACGTCACAAAAGAGTGTGATTTATATATGATTCTTTTCATCTGGGTTTGATCCGAATTGACCAAACATTCAGTAAAGCTTCCTACTTTGAGCGCTTTTTTCTTGTGGGTTTTTCGCACACATAATTTCTAGAATTACCCAAAACTCACAAATGTTCGTTTGGGGCAAAAACCCATAAAAATTGAGCAACAATTGATTTTTTTAGTCGGTCAAAGAACGAGGGTTTTGACTTTTTGATTCAGTTTCTTTGAAGCTATGGAAGCTTATAAGCGATGGGTTCGGAGGAACAAGGAGTATGTTCACTCGCTAGAGTCACTTGCTAATGTAAGTTCACTCATTCTTTTGTCAATTGTATTAATTCGTTATGAGCTTAATTGGTTGTTAATTTGTGAATTCGGGATTGAACCGCAATAAGATTGACAAAGCTGATTAAAATTTTGAGTAATTTGGTTAATTAGGTCAAATCAATCACATTTGGAGATAGATGTAAGAATAAGATAGTTGTATTGCCTAATTATTATCTGATTATACATTGTTGAATGTTCAGGGATTAACATGGCTTCTTCCTGAAAGATTTTCTGAATCAGAAATAGTACCAGAAGCAGGTTTTGTGATATTCTGAAAGTAACTCTTTTAACACACGAAAGTCAAACATCGACATTTTAAAGTCAAATGTGGATTCTTTGTAACATTCTGTATCGTTTTTTATGCAGTAACATCGATATTGGGCATAGTTACAGCTGTCAATGACCGTATTATTGAAACAACTCCTGCAGTTACATCACAAGTGCATACAAGAGTTCCGGAACCTTCTTCTTTCCCATATTCTTTATGTTTGACTTTATTGAAAGACATGGAAACTTTGGTTGAAGTTGTGGCACAACATTTTTATGGTGATGATAAAAAATGGAATTTTATTGCTGTTACAGAGGCCACAAAGTAAGTAATGCCTCTTGATGACCATTTTCTTGTTTAATATACTTAAAAATTAAAATCACCGTAAGAGTCAACAAACCTTGTTCTTTCAAGACTCAAAACTTATATACATTTGTTCGTTATTTTAACATCCAAATCTTTCAGGGAGTAGTGGTTCATATGCAATCTGGTTTATTTATCAGTATTTACTCAAAAATCATGAAAATTGATGGGAATTTTTGAAAATAAAAACCAGACCATTTGACCTTATAATGTTAATCAGGGTACTAGCTAGACTAGCTTTATTGCGGAATAGCGGGTACAAGATGCTATTGCATGGAGGAGAAACAACAAACGAAGAAAAAGATCAAAACGATGCAAACCAACAACTAACACGTGCACGCTTATTGCATCAGGGGCGAAATGGTCATTTCACACCTGAAGGACGGGCTCTCAATGCAATGAGTAGATTTGGAGAAAATGCTAGAATACTTTCCAATCCAACATGGTTTCACCGGGCCGTGCATCATCAACGTGCAATCATGGAAATTCACGGTAACTAAAAAATTTTGGATTTTTTTTTAATTACATTTTTTACGTTTTTATTTGATAATATTCGGGTATGTGGTTACAGAAAATGACAAAAAAAAACCTACTCTCTCGAGTTTTTTATCTGAAAAACGTATTCCTGGGGGATTATTTCTTATTGGGGAAGTAATGTTCATTGCAAGACCGCTTGTTTATGTTTTGTTGATAAGAAAATATGGGTCCCGCTCATGGCTTCCTTGGTTTGTATCTTTGACCATTGACTTAATTGGGATGAGCTCATCGATGATGTCATCAACCGGTCGGCGGCTTAACTTATCCGATCCCGAAAAGGATGAGGTGATATTTTAGTTAAAAGTTAATGCTAGATTTGTGTTATGGGATTGAAGGGTATTTTAGTCATTTGACAAAAATTTAACATCGGTTTGAATACAATGTAGTTGAGAAGGCGGAAATTGTTGTTGGCGCTTTATCTCATGAGAGATCCGTGTTTTGGAAAATACACACGCCAAAAGTTGGAAAATACCGAGAAAACATTGGAACATGTCCCTGTTGTCGGGTTTCTTGCAGGTTTGTTTTTAGTAATGGTTTAACCTTATTTTTCTCACAAAAGAATGTCCTTTTTGGAAATTTTATGTACTAATACCCCTTAAATAATTAGAATTTGTCAAACACTTAGACATTCAATTATATGATCATTACTATGTTGAAAAAGCATAAACACGTCCAAACACTATCTTTTAATTATCTGATATGACTTCCAGGACACACACCCAAACAACCCCCTGAGTTGTTTGTAAATTGGATATTTGATTGTTTTTACTAACTAAAATAATCAAATTTTCTATGTTTTTTGTAGCAAAACTTATCGAGCTGTTGGTTGGAGCTCAAACACGTTATACATACATGTCGGGTTCTTGAGATGTATACGAAATGTGATGGCAGGTTATTAAAAACTAAAAGTAGCTTTAAAAGTTTGATATGTACGTATACGCATCATTCGTATTTAAGTTCTAGTGCTGGTGCCCATAATGATTTTCTTATCGAATTTGAAGATGATTTTATCAAATAATGGTAGTTTCATTGACTTGTTTGAGGTAATCCTTGGGTATTTATACATAGATCGAATAATGATATTTTCAAAGATTGTGTTTTGCTTGCAATATTTCGGTCATTTCCTTCACATTATTTCCAATTTAAAAACAGGAAAGTTTGGGTAATGCGCTTAAAGTATGTTTTTGTTGCAATAAAGTTTATTATTAATATGATGTGCATCTTTTGCATCCCGCTGAGGGCCTAACTCTTCGTTTGAATTAAGCATGAAAGGTAGTCCTAAAATATATACTATGGTGGCTTTGTGGGCTACACTTTAAAAGAGTGGAAAAACACGTTTTTTTATTCCATCATAATAGTTCATCATATACATGACTTAGATACAGTTTAATATGACTGAAGGACTATCATATACGATGCTGTATTTGTATGCGTCTATATAACTTTAGGCTATACAGACTATTATTTTTTAACGTGGGATGGCCATTATAATCCGTAAGGACCGGCTCAAAATACCCGCCAATCAAAACTAACAACATCCAATAACTATCTAAATACAATAAACCATTCGAATCCGATAATGATTATACAAAATATAGCAAACGGGCCAAGATCTTACTAGTAATAATTTCTATGGATACAAACCAACTAACTACAATCAAATTACAAAACTACTTAATTTCCCGCATACCTAAATGTATACCAGAAGTAGAACTTCTAAACCTCTGATCAACTTCAAGATTTTATCTGCTTTCTCTTATCTTTTCCTGTAAAATGTTTGTCCACTAAACGAGTAAGCTACAACGAGCATAGTGAGTTCATAAAGCACAAAATAATACTAGCATTATATACAATACGAAGGAATAATACATATAAATGAAATAAAACAATTCAAGGAATTTACATTATAGCAAGAACACATCAATACATAACTAACCAAGAAGCTTTACAACTTAACATGAGAATTACCAGGAATCTGACATGACCGAGTATCAACACTTATCCGGGACCAACGAGAGTTACTGGATGACTGGCACTAAGCATACACTTACATCACGAGGATCAAAAAGAATTCGCCAGATAATAAACACAATCGAAAACCAATCACCGCATCAATACTCAACGGGAATCATCGTGAAACTGTTGTAACCGACAAACAATACCACATCATGGATCAACGAGATCTCAATATAATCCCAACGAATCAAAGTGCGTCATTCCCTCTTAGGCCATTAGGGAATGAGGCCGATGAAGGTGATCATGACACCCCTAAATGAGTCCATGACCCAGCTTCACCACCACGGTCCATACCACTCCTCCACCAGGTACTCCCGCGACCACCGCTCAACATATTATACAAAGTAATACTCAAGCCACCATGGGTCCTCACGAAACGAAATCATCTCTCAAGGAATTCATACGGGTAACTCATATTCGATTTCAAACGGAACAATGTGTTCGTTTGGACGGTTTGGTTTTATCCGAACCAAATAGCTGAAACCAAATAAAGTCCGGTTTTAAAAGTTCAAACCGAACCGTCCAAACTAATTCGAAAACCAAAACCGATCCAAACCAAATAACAATTTGGTTGGTTTGGTTTTATCCGTTTGGTTTTTCTAAAAAAATTTCAAAATACTACAAAAGTATATAACATAAACAATATTAAGTTCGATATGTACAATTGCAAAATGATAAACTACTTTGTACATAAAAACAAGTCTAATTCATAGTTCGTGACATTTACAATCATATATGCAAAAAACTTGACATCAACTTCATAAAAAACTCCAAAAAGATTGGTATATATATTACTATTTGGTTTTTTTTGGACAATCCGATTTTCACAACGGAAACCAAATCCAATCCGAAAACCAAAATATTAATTTGGTTCAAGTCCAAACCGATCCAAAAAACCAAATAACCAATCCAAATAGTCTGATCCAAAATGTCCAATTGGACAATCCGGTTATATCCGAATAGTGAACACCCCTAACAAAAATAACTCCACGATACCGGAACAAGAGTATTATTACAACCCGAGTCGATAATAACTGAATCTCACACTAGGGCAATCCAATCGAGACACAACACGAGGAATGTATATGACTTGAATCGATATCAAGCGAGACACTACAGTAATATTCCAACAGTCATGAAATCTATCAAAAGATTATAAATAAGACATACCACATTTAATCATTATACTCCTTCAATTCAATGCACATAACAAGAGTTTATCAATGAATCAATCTTCACTTAATCATACTATAATCAAATCAATAGAAATATCAATTCAACCGTCCTAAGCATTTCACATATGATATCAACAATCCGAATTAAAAAATAACAAATACTCCCTCCGTCCCTAAATAAAGTTCCCATTTGTGTTGGACACAACATTTTAGGAGATAATTAATGGTGGGATATTTGGTATTACTTTTGATTAAAATATAAGGTTTGATTGGAGAGAGAAAGTGTTTTAAGAGATAGTTAGTGGTGAAAGTATTTGTAATAATATTATTATATTAAGTGGACCCCTTATGTTTGAGAAATGGGAACTTTATTTAGGGACAAAACTTGAAGGGGAAATGGGAACTTTATTTAGGGACGGAGGGAGTAACATTTATATATATAACTACTAGTATATAGTTGTACATAGATGAACTCACAGTGTTGTTTAATCCGGCGTGAAGTCAAACCGAAAGCCTCAGTTAGATATAGAGTTTCCAAATTGTAGAAACTTGTCACAAACTCCCAATATTCTCTATATAACCCCTGGAGTATACATACCAAATTTCATAAGAAAATATTATCATTTACCCTGTCTATACTCTTTTCAATTGACAATTTTCACATGTTAATCCATTATACAGCCCTCTGTTTATGCTCAGTTATGACCTACTTAAACGCTGAATTATACTATGAAATTTTGAGGGTTTAAGGTATTCTTTAATAGGTTTTCAATGCCCCTGGCCTCATATTTTTCTGATTTTTCTATGATTTTATATGAATTTTATACTACAGCAACACTCTGCTGTCAAAATTCTGCTCGAAAGCAGTGTACAAAATTCGATTTTTACCTGCCTTAAAGCTAAGATTAGTTTCTAAGACCAAAACAAGAAACAAGTAGACATCAATACAGTTCATTTGGCGCTGGATTCACCCCAAAATGATTTTTCTACAATTTTCTATGATTTTTACAAAAAAAGTGCTGAATCATAACTTTCAAACTCGAAGATTACTAATTTCTAACAATTTACCCATACTTTTAGCTAAACAACTTGATATCCAACATAACCTAATCATAATATCTTGATATAAGAAGTTTTCTAACATAAATTAAACACTAATTTCATGTTTTCTTGGAATCAAATAGACAACCTACTCAAAATTGGAGTTATACCTTCAAAATCTTCAATAATCTTGTAAGATTTCACCATTTTCTTATGAAATCACCCATGCATGGTGTCCTTAAATCTCCAGAGCTGTTTAGTGAAGAATTGGGGAAGAAAGTGGGTCATTTTCGAGTTTAAAAGAGCTTAAAATCCGAGTTGGGTCGGGTTGACCCGTTTGGGTACCCATTTTAAGCATTAAACACTTAAAACCTCATAACTTTTCGCTCGGATCTCTATTTTCGATGAGGTTTTCGCCTACGCGTTCGTAACGATATTATCTATAATCCTCAATGAAAATATCCCAGAAAACATTTCATAAAAATTTCAATTTTTTTTTTTTTAGTTATATATACTATATTTTAATCCTTCTTTTAAGCATTTAAACAATACCATCATTTAAATATCATTTGTAGGTATTTTAACTGATTATAAAAATGTGTATGTTACATAATCTGTACTAGTGGTGTGTGGGTGATTTTTCGATCAATAATTATAGATTTAAGTTTCATTAGAGACATGTACATATATAATATCTATGTTTAGTACTATTATTTGTCAATTAAAATAATATTATTATTAAATACAAAACATTATGTTGTTAACAGTTAACATGTTATTTATCGGGTTTGCCACCATGGTCCTCCTTATTTACCGACCCAAGAATATTCGGAATTTGAGATCTTATAATATATTCGTGGCCCACTTCGTTAACTTCATTATTTATTAACTTGTCCTTGATGCACAATTAGTTCCAATCGATTAATTTATGTGTGGTCCAGTAACTATAATCATAAGTTTTTTACCATTAAATTTTTGGACGAAGTTGTAAGATTTTGAATACTTTGCATCAATATTATACGACTGGCAGGGGATATTCACGCCAGCTACATGTACCTTGGAATTATATTTTGCGACGAACAATTATTTTTTTGTCACACGTTTTCTTTAACAATATTTGTCAAATAAATAATAATTTAAATTATGTTAGACATAAATATTTTCATAATAAACAAATATGTTAGTTCAATTTTTTTTTTTTGGACGGCAAGTTAGTAAGTTAGTGGTTCGAGCCTAGACAGTGACATCCATAAGGGGCAGTATGCCTTCCCTCGAACCTTCCACCTTTTTGTCCACGACGGGACTTGAACCCATGACCAATAGGTCATGGGCAACACCTTAAATCCTCCTTGGATACAACTAGGCTACAAGCATTGGGGAGCTCAAATTTTAGTATTTTAATTTAAAGAAAGTCTTGAATCTATTATAATGTACTCCCTCCGTCCCACAGAAAACTTCCCATTTTACTCATAAATTTTTGTGTCATAAAAAACTTCTCATTTCTTATATTTGATGAGCTACACATAATAAAAAATTATTATACTAAAGACTCCACAACTAATATCCACTAACTATCTTTCTCTCTTCAACTCAACCTTATATTTTAATCAAAAGTATTATCAATGACCCTACCACTAACTATCACCTAAAACTTAGTGCAAAAGTCAAATGTGAAGTTTTTTGTGGGACGGAGTGAGTAGTATATATGTATGCGATAATTTGTAAATTAGATTATTGAAATAGACGTCAAACCAACATGTATGAGTAATTAAGACTTAGAAGTCTCGAAAAGTAGCTTAATGGTCCGACTTCGACAACTTGTACAAGAACGTTAAAGTAGAACGTATAGCCCTAAATTGTAGTACTTATAAGATGTAATAGGTTACGAACTTTGTGTGGATTTAAAATCTTCACTTCTTTTTTTTTTTTTTTTGAACGGTAAATGATATCAACGGAAGCATACTCGTAATTTTCCAACGAGCACCCCGGGTTCGAGCTTCTTTACGGGGCAAACACAGCCCCCCATAGAGATTTTCATGGAAAAATCTCATATTTGGCACCACTAGAGGTGTTTACAGGATTCGAACTCCAGACCTCACGCTTCATATGGTAGTAAAAACTCATGCATCAGTCCAGTTGAGCTAGACATCATTAATTACAACCAGCACTTAATGAAACTTGTAATCTATAAAATAAGGTATATTTTTAGCTTAAAGTACTAGGTATTGAGCTGTTATATACTGCCATGTCTTTTGTGGCGCCAAATCAACACCGTGGGTGGTGCCAAAAGCTTACCAAACATTTTCCGCCATTCAGATGACGAGGGTTAAACAGCGAGGTAGGCAACGAATACACATCACCATCGGCTATCTACAACACCCCCCAATGAGTTCATTTACAAAAATTTTAAAGTTTTTTAATTCTTAAAAACATATTCATTTTTAAATACTCGTATCATACACCATTAACCAAACCATTCACATCTTTATATACACTTTCACCTACAATATATAATACAATAAGTTCATCCGTGAAGATCATTTCTATAACTTTCTTTTAGTTTTTATTCAGTGAAATGTGTTGATTATATAAAAAAATGAAAATGAAAAAGTGATGTAGGACCCATATTAACTTTAACATGGGTGCTAACTGGGAGTGTAAACTTTAACATGAGTAAACTTTAACATGAGTGTTAAACTATACTAAAGAGTATTTTAACATACCTTTAAGTCCTTAACATAACCAATAGCGATTTCGTAACACTTTTTTATTATACATGAGTAGTTTGGGTATATTAAATAAATGATCTATATGTAACCTCTTAGTTTTTAAAACATCATTTAAATCATATTTTTAAATAAAAATATTACAAAATCCAATATCCCAAAATACGGTTTTACAATAACCATTAAAAGTTTATCAGAGTTTAAAACCGGTGTTACAAAACAATATCATAACCATAGGATAACGGGATCTACCTACGAGCTCCCGAGCTAATCAACACTAAGCCACTTCTAACGGGACCTTCTAATCCTTCGATCCAGAACCTGAGTACATAGCCAAAAACAAAGTAGTACGTGAGACAAAATAGTCTCGTGAGATACATGGGTTTTTGACCCATTCTCAAATATAATAAAAATCATATTGGTTACTTTTCTTTATTCATTTATTACTTATTAACTCATGTTCTTAACAATTTCATACATATATACTAACAAGCTAACCATAAGCTTATTCTCATCAAATCACATACTTGTAAGTTAACCTGTGCTTACACATACTTTATCACATACGCTACGGACCTCTCCGAAGTAAACTCCCCCGATGTGGGTTATCTAGGTAAACTTCCCCGTTTCCGGGTTATCTATTGCTCCCCCGATTTCCGGGTTATCTGAAACTCCCCCGCTTTCCGGGTTATCTATTTCTCGACATGCTACTCTTGCGCAGGGTGGTACCTCCCCAAGTAGGTGTCACTAACTCCCCCAACTTCTGTGGGTTATCTATGATCCGGATCCTTTTCTCAACACATAATGAAATTATCAAATACGGGTTTATGCCCAATAATACATACTCAAACATACATTAGAATACATCTATTCTAATTATCATATTATTTTTGTTTCTTATTCAATTTCCATATTGACTTTACCAAGTCCTTTGTTAAATAAACATGTTTGTTATTTATCAAAAATCATATAGCTTTAACCTTACTTTGACTAGAATACTTATCTTTTACTAGTCACTTTATACTTATTCTCTTAGCAATTATATCACTACTCATATTAGTATAATTTTACCAATAAATGCTTATTATTTAAAAATCATCATCATTAGTTTTATTAATGTATCTACTAATAAAACTTCATATCATATACTCTCAATCATTATCTTTGTTAATACTTCTTATTAATATGACTCATTAACAATTTATATAATCACACTTACTTGCAAAATCATCAATTACAATAACTATATTCTATTAGCAATTCAATCAAATTTTCTTATGTTTCTAATCACTTTCTTTATTAAAATATTCATTAATAAAGACTCAATAAACGTTATTCATTTTAAAAACTCTTTTACTATGTACTCAGTTTAAAAGTTCACATGTACTCACCTTAGCCATAGCTAAATCCAAATTGTGTTTATCAACACGAATCTTTGCTTCCCAACTTGTGGAATATCACCAATCATTAGGTCTTCTTGACCTACCAATAATGTCATCATAAAATCTAACTATTATCCATAACTAGTTACCAATGACTTTATAACAACCTTCTTAACCACCAAGTTCATCCAACTTGGTGGAACCCAAAACCCTACTTCAAGATTTCCATCATCAAAACCCAAATCTAACAAGAACACCAGGTTCTTAAGCTTACATAGAGTGTTCTACACTCATCTTAGTCATCTTCCCCAAAGATAACTTGGTAGGTTACCCAAACCACCATTTTCCCCCAAATAAAGCTCATAAACTAACTACCAACTATCAAGGATCAAAAATCCTTACCATTGATGTTAAGATCCACAAGATTGATGAAAATTTGAGTTCTAGAACACCAAAATCGCCACTTCTCTCTCTAAAAACGGCTGCTCTCTTCAAGGGTTTCAAAAATGAGAAAACCTAGCTTTTCACGTTTTTATTCAGCCAGATAGGAGTTCGCGCCGCGAACCCCATCTTCGCGACGCAAACTAACGCGGGAATGACCTCATCGAGCCGCTCAAACCCAAGTTCGTGACCAACCTCGCGACCAGTTCGCGTCGCGAACTATACTTCGCGTCCGATCTCACGCCCGCGAACTGCCTCGCGAATAACATCCAAAATCCATGTTCGGTCTTCGCGAACGCGAACCATAGTTCGCGTCGCGAACTCGCTCTAGCAGGCTAGCAGCTAGGCTGCAACTTTTATTGTTAAATCCAACTCAGTTTCGTCCTTAACCAAATCAAACGGTGTCCAAATGACACGAAACCAATTTTCACGTCTTTCACATGATTTATCCTTATTTAGTATTATTTTTTTTCATAATTTATTCGATTCAAAATTTTGTGTCGTTACACTATACACATTTCAATATCGTCATATTTCAAAGTTTATTTAGAGCAACGTGTATCACGTAGCATTACATATCGACTTTTATATATACGTAAAAGCACCTTAGAGATAAAATAATTACAATACAAGTTCATCAATTCGGCAATTTATCAACAAATTTTGAATGTGGATAAATATAAATTTGCAAATGGACACTTCCTTAACAAAAAAATATTAATTCCACCACTTTTAATGAAAAGTGAAAACAATATGATACGGAGTATAATATAGACGGTAGTCATTTATATGTAACTTATATGAGGCTAGTAGTAATTACTAAAGTTTGGTGACAAATAACACATCAATATTATCTCAGTTTTCTAAAGATTAATACGTGATGAAATACCAGTTTGGTCGACTAGACTACGCAACTGACCAAAAGAAATGGGGCCCGTCGGTAGGGGAGACGACATAAAGGGAAGGACGTGTGGGGTCATTGTGGGAATGAACCCAAAGGTCACCATTACGACTCATCTGATACTTTTTAAGTTTTAAATTATTATATACGAGCATCGTACAATTTTATTTCGTATAATAAAAATGGTTAATAAACAAGATCGACAACTAGACAAGGTGGGGTGGTGGAACACCATACTACTGCCCGCGTGCATATCTTTCATCTAAATATCGGGCCCATTAAAAGTTACACAAAAAAAAGCTAGAAGAAAAAAGCAAACACACAACTAATAAAAGACATACACGTGTCATAACCCACAAAGTGTCATAACTCGACCCGATTCAGACACGTGGCAGTCTTTCCTGCCGTATGCTCCGCAGGTCCACGATAACCAGGGCCCTCGTTAATGCAGAATAAATCAACGGTTTTCAAATCAAGTGGCCCACTATAATGGAACCATGATCCCACCAAAGCGGTCCCTGCAGGGTCCACCGAATGCACCATCTTTGGTCCCACCACATTTACCGTAGACCCACCTACACCGAAGGCCTGCCCACCTTGTAGACCCCATTTTACACGTACTCTTCACTCACGTGCTCACGTTCTTGACGATAATGGAAGAAAAAAAAAAAAAAAAAAAAAAAATTAAGTGATTTATGTGTCGTCATTGCTCGGAAGGTGTTCGACGATTTGCTTCAATGAAAGGGAACTCCTTTATCTCGTGACGATTCGTCGGAAAATCCCTCACGGATGTGGTGATTGCGTTGGCGGAAGTAATTAATGTTGGTTTTTGGTCAGCGGCGGTTAAAAAGGGGATGGGTGTAGCGGAGATGTTACGAAATGGAGTTGTGGAAGGCTGAAACGCCCAAAACGCGGTGGTTCCATTGTAGGGTACAGCCCATACCGGAATGAAGGATTGAGGTTGTCCGGTGGTTGTCATAAGAGGAGCAAGAACGGTTGTGGCGGTGGAGGTTGGAGTGTCGTCGTTTCGATTTATGTCGAAATCAGAAGGTAGTTTTCGTTTTTTATCGGCTGAGGTAGTGGTGGTGGTGAGGGGGGTGGTGGTGGTGGGGATTTTGAGGGTGCCGTTGACTGACATGGCGATAGCAGGGACAGTACCGGTGCCGGTGGCGGCAATAACGGATGACTCAGCATGTTGTAAAAGCCACTGGATTGTTTCGCCATCGGACTTATGACCAAGTTCTCTAGTCAGCTGAAATATCCGTGCGGCGCACGTGGCCGGCATTCGGATCCTTCTCCCCCGGCCCTCAACTTTCGTGTGGCGGTCCTTGGTGGACGACCTCCTTGATGACTGCGGCGGAGGTGGCTCAGCCTTAAATAGTTGTTGTTCTTCCAAGAAAGGTTCTTTCTTTAATGAAAGTATGGGAAACCCAGGTGTGGAGGCAGCCGTGTGGGGTGTTGGTGATGGTGGTTGTTGGGTGGCTGACGGCGGCGGTGGTGAGGTCATGGTGGTGGAGACAAAATCCAGGAGAAATGGAAAAAGGATGTGTCTTGATTCTCTGAATTCAAGAAAGAAAGAAAGAGGGGGGATTGGGTAGATCATGGAGAATGCAGGGCAGGGCCCAGGAATAGGATTTGGACAAATGCCCAACTAAATTCTACACTCATTAATTAAATTAAGTTCAAGTCTCAATATGTGTATTAAAATTGCTAAATAATGATGATTAAAGAGTTGTTTTTTTTTAAGAGCATAAGCATTTCATTCAACAAAAAATGCACAAGCTCATACAAAACGGCCATTAAAGAGATGGTCGAGGAAGAAAAAAAAGAAAAAAAAACATACACAACCAAATAACCAATACCGAAAATGCTAAAAATACAAACCAATAATTTATACTCCGTATAAAGAGAACAAAAAATATCCCTTGGGTTGGAGACCCGAATTTTGGTAAATAAATAATTATGGAAAAAGTATGATAAATAAGGATAAATCGTTTAAAAGACGTGAAAATTAGTTTCGTACCATTTGGACATTGTTTGATATGGTTAAGGTCGAAACCGGGTCGAACAAGGAGCAAAAAGTTGCAGCCTTTGGATAGGGAGTTCGGGGTTTTGAGCATCGGAGTTCACGCGCCGTTCCCGAACGCGAAGAGTTCCCTGAAGGATTTATGTGCATAGTTAGTCAACCTATGATGATACATCCATGCCTACGAAACACTTAAGGGTCACACCGGTGAGTGCATGTAATACGAGTAAGATATGTAATGATACTTGGAAGATGATTGATTCATAATAAGTCATTTATGAATCAAGTTAAGTATTAAGTCAAGTTTGACTTATTACTAGATTAGTTTATCTAACTAATTAATACAAGTATTTGTACATTTACTAGTTGAGTAAATATACAATGTGTTAATTATAGATTATCCATAATATGATTTAAAGTAATTAAATCATATGGTAATTGGATAATATTATTGTATAAATTATATAAAGATTATTATATAATTAATTATTAAAAGTATTAATGCAAAGTATATATTTCGTATATATATTTATATATACACGAAATATATTAAGTGTATAATACTAGACATTTAATAGTTAAGTGCAATAATAAAAGAACAATAAACTATAAGGGAATGAAACGTAAAAAGGAAAGTTTAATTAAGAGATTGATCTTAATTAAACTAGAGGGTCCTAAGTGCAACTTATTTCTCTATAAATAAGAGGCTTAGGGTAATCCTAAAACCTCCTTGCACCTTACACGCATACTTCCCCCCTCCATCTCCCTTGTTCGGCCGAATACCCAAGAACACCAACCTTGGTGTTCTTCGTTCTTCGTGTTCTTCAAGCCTTGAAGATCCAAGATCATTACAATGACCAACTAGAAGGTCGCTCGTCGTGTTCATCATCAGTGGACTAACTTAAGCAAGATTAATGTATGTTTTGAGAAAGCCTTTTCTTCCATCTCCTCTTGTTCGAATTCGACCACCAAGAACCCTAGGGTTCTTGGTTGGCCGTCGAATACACACAAGCATGTGTGTGTTCGGGTTTTTCGTACAAGGTTTCTTCCATTGGTAATCTAATCTAGATCTCCAAGGTCCCAATCCTTTAGGGTTTAAGGATTAGGTTTAATCTCAGTTCCGCATTTAGGGATTAAATCAGCTAGTTGGTTTTAACCGGTCAAGAACAAGTTCATCTTCTTGATCAGCCTGGTTCGAACCAAGTGATTAGGAGGTTGAGCCATGTGGTCAATCAGTGTTAATGAAACCCTTCAGTGGTATCAGAGCGGTGGTTTAGAGATCTAAACTAGATTAACAAAGTTTGTTTGTTTAATTTTTATTAAGTTTTTTTTTTTTGTTCCAATTTTTCTTCTTCTTCTTAGATCACGAAAAGGGTAAGAACCCTAGGACCAAGCATGTTAAAGTAATTAAGTTTAATTGGTCAAAAGGATTCTAGAAAAAACCCTAGAAATTTCGTGTAAGGCAAAGAACCCTAGGATCAAGAACATTAAACTAGTTTAGTTTAATTGATCAAAAGGTTTATTTCCCTAACCCTAGAATTTTCGGAATTAGGAGGAACCCTAGGATCAAGAACATTAAACTAGTTTAGTTTAATTGATCAAAAGGTTTCTTTCCCTAACCCTAGAATTTTCGGAATTAGGAGGAACCCTAGGATCAAGATTGTCAAAATTTTTGATCAAGATGATTCTTTCCTTAATTAATTGATCTTCAAAATCTAGGATCAAGTATGTTAAACCAAGATTTGGTTTAATTGATCAAAAATGATTCTTTCCTTTTTTTGAGATTTTCGTGATCAAGGGGATTCCTTGGACACCAAGTTTGTAAAACTAGCCTATTTTAATTGGTGGAAAAGTTTCCTAGGCTTTAAGGATTTTTCCGAAAAACCCTAGATGTAATCTAGAACCCTAGAACATTAAACTAGTTTAAGTTTAATGATTTAAAAGAATTAATTAGGTTAATAATCTAAAATCTAGATAATTAAACAAGTTCATGTTTAATAGGTTTAATTATTACTTTAGTAGATTTATTAAAGACTAGTTCTTTAAACCTAGAAATCTAGACAAAGTTTATTGTATATAAGGTTTAAATTAAAAAGTTTAAATAAATTTATTAGGGTTATAATATATCCTAGAGTTTAAATAAGGTGATGATTTACTTAAGGATGGGTTTTATTTCCACAACAAAATTTAAAATCAAAGTAAAAGTTACTCCTAACATAACATTACCTAAATTTTCACCAAATACCCTAGAAAACCCTACACAAAAACGGCTTTGCTTGTATCTTTCGTTTCCAGGGGTTCATATTTATGCGCCTGTCGTCCACAATCACAGCCCCACTTCAATTATAATCACAGCCCCCTTCCACTATTTGAAGGTAAATTTATACAAGCTTTAATATGAATTTTGTTGACAACCATGAAACCGAGCAGTTACTGCTTTTTATAATTGCATCCCCCTTCTATTATTTAATGAAAAAGCTTATAATTATAACTCTAATCCTCAACCACTGTTAATTTTAATTTTTAGGTTGTGTTTTTCTTCATCATCCGAAGAAGAACAATAATCCGAACCCCCTTTTCCGAACTCCCATCGGCCATCACATACCACCTCTAATTTTAACAATAATTCGAACTCCTTCTCCAAGCTTTTATCATAAAGATTCAATTTTTATGCATATTGGTGTTGAAGACTTGCTGATTCGAGGTTTGTTCTTTGTTATCATCATGTATCTACTTCTTGTTTGAACATATGATTCTATTATTGATAAGTTACTCCCTTTATGTTTATGTTCGTATGTGACTGCTCTGTAAGATATCTTAAAACTTTTGGTGGACGCAAGGTGTTCGATATAATGCCACACAGAATTGTTACGCCATGTATTAATTTTCTATAATTCTATTTGATCAACTTTTTTCAGGCAAATTAAGTGCGTGACTACCGATTCCACCATTTTCGTATACCTTTCTGTTGTGCTACTTTTAGTGTCAGCTGAAATGGATGCTATACCAGAAAACATCCTTCAACCTTTATTTATTGCTGCAAATTCTTCTACATTAGATAAATCCTTAGAAACCCTAATAGAATTGGCTAAAACGACTGATGGTCGCTCTGATCTTTCTTCCAAAAGTATGCTCACAACAACCCTTCACCTCTGCAAATTATTATCATACCCTTCTCATGGCGGCACTCTTTTATTAGCTATCAAACTCATCAGAAACTTATGTGCTGGAGAATTGCAAAATCAAAATTCATTTATTGAACAAAATGGAGTTGATATTGTTTCAAATATAATCACCTCTAAAGAAATTGTAAACGATTCAAATTTTGGGATTATTCGAATGGGGATACAAGTTCTTGCAAATGTTTCATTGGCTGGTGAGGAACATCAAATCGTCATTTGGAATCGTATTTGTTCTCTCGAGTTCACCGAAATTGCAAAATTAAGAAAAAAAGAGATCTGTGACCCTTTGTGTATGATTATTTATGCGTGTATTGAAGAAAATCAAGAACTGCTTCAACACTTGTGTTCAGATCATGCTTTGCCTCTTTTAGTAGAAATCATTCGTACCGCTTCAGTAGGCAAGTTTCTTATTTCTTATTTCTTTTTCTTTTTTTTAAATTCTTACTTAGGGGCTGTTTGATAGTTGCTGATTGAATTTGTTTCCAGTTGGGTATGGAGAAAATTGGTTGAAATATATTATTTCAAGAACTTGCATCGAAGAATCTTTCTTTACACCCGTTTTCTCAAAGTTGTTATCCACTCCTGCTGATGATGATAGTTTGCCTACATTTACACAAGATCAGTCATTTTTATTGAAGATTCTATCTGAGATGATAAACGATCAAATAGAACACATTACAGTCTCCAAGTTTTTTGCTTTTGATGTTTTCAAGATACTAAAAGACAATTTAAAAATTCTTAATTACGATTCACGCCCAAAATCAGGTCTTCCAACTGGTTTCGCAGACATTGATATTATTGGATACTCACTCTGCATAATAAGAGATATTTGTGCATTTGATGGTCTTGGAAAATCAATTATTGACCCCTTACTATCATTAGGGCTAATCGAATTGCTTCTAGATTTACTTCGTGAACTTGAACCACCTGCAATTATTAGAAAAACAATAAATCGGGTCGAAAATCAAGATTCTATAACGAATTTAGGTAAAGTATGCCCGTATAAAGGATTTCGGTGTGACATTGTTGCAATTATTGGGAATTGTGGTTATAAAAGGAAGGTTGTTCAAGATGAAATAAGAGAGAAAAATGGGATTCTTTTGATGTTGCAGCAGTGTGTTACTGATGATGAAAACCCGTTTTTGCGTGAGTGGGGGATATGGAGTGTGAGGAATTTGTTGGAAGGGAATTTGGAAAATCAACGGGTCGTTAGTGAACTTGAAGTTCAAGGGTCTGTTGATTTGCCCGAATTGTCGGGAATCGGGTTACGGGTCGATGTGGATCAGCAGACTCGGCGTGCAAAACTTGTAAACATTTCGGGTTGATTGTATCGTTGATCGGGTACTGTGATAGTTTTATTCATCTTTTTTTTTGAACATGTTTTTGGTCTATGAATGATTCTGTAGTATTTAAAAGAATTGCTATGTTTTGAACTATCCTCGATTTTGACTTACTGAAATATTATGTAAATTGCAACGTTTTCATCATTTTTCTTTTGTTAATGCTGGCTGAGGTCGCCCAAAGTCTATTCTAACGCATACAGAACTTCCAAATCTCTTTATTGAAAAAAATGGATTATTACTGCAATAATTAGGTTTTAATCCCATTTAACACATTAATTACTTTATAGTTTTTCTCTTTCTAAAATGGACAAAATTATGTTAGTGGGTTTTTGTAGGAATTAATTTGACGAGTTTTTGAATCGGAAACAGTCACGATAATGATTATGCCACTTAAATCACGAGCAAAGTCAAAACGACTACCTTTGTAAAAATATTTTTTAGAAAAAGAATTGATGATTTCTGAACATGTTTGGTTGAGATCTTGAAAGGGTTCGACTTTGGTTTGTTAGTAGTTGACTATTTGGTGGGTCGTCGCAAGTAAACGAAAATTTTACTGCGAGTGCAATAATATAAAGCAAGGAAACACAAATTTAAATGTTTAAATGTTATATATTCAAACTCGTAAAAAAGATCCTCTCACATAACAATATCTGATATCTGCACGTAACACTAAATTTATGAAAGGTCATGATGTAACAAGAAAATAAACAAATTATACGTTCATTACACCTATTTGATGCTCACAATTTTTTCATATATCATCACATCTACTGTTAGCAAATTTCTCTCATAAAACCACATCTTTTAGTTAAATTCATTTCATTACCAAATTAAGAAAAAAATAAACATCTCGTGAGTTTTAAAAAATATGTGATGCCCACATAGAAATTAGGCCCATGAGATTGATAGCCCAATAAAACAAGATTTACAGAGCCCACAAACTTTCATCCGAGATTCCCCCTTCTTCGCGTTGCCTCTGCAAACAATTTGCAGGCACCTTTTCTCTCTCAAGAAATGGATTGGTAAACTCGAACTCTAATTATTACATGGATGATGATACGATCAACATTCATCCTCAAACAAACCCCCAATCACTTCATCATCAAATTCAAATTCAAATATTTATCATCAATTTCAATCCATTCCTCTGTTTCATGTGCACCATCTTCACACCCCACTGAACAACAGCAAGATTTCACATCTCATTTACTCACCCTTCTCTCTTCACCCAATTGGCAGAAAAACCCTAGTTTCAAAACACTAGTTCCATCAATTTCCCCATCGGAAATCACTTCCGTTTTCAACAGGAACCCTAATTTGAACCCAGAAACAGCTCTTACCTTTTTCAATATTGTATCACATAGATCCAAATTTAAACCCAGTGTTAATTCTTTCGCATCATTGCTGACAATCTTAATCAAGAATCAGTTTTTGAACGTGGCTGAGAAGATCCGGATTTCGATGGTGAAAGCTTGCGAAACTGACGAGGATGCGAGGTTTGTTTTGGGGTTTTTGAAAAAAATGAATTCTGGTGTGTGTGATGATAATGATGAAGAATTTAAATTCAAACTTACTGTTAGATGCTATAATACATTGATAATGTGTTTATCAAGGTTTTCAATGATTGATGATATGAAATGTGTGTTTTTAGAGATGTTGGATGATGAAATTATGCCGAATATATACACTTACAATTCAATGGTGAATGGTTATTGTAAATTGGGGAAAGTCAATATGGCTAGCTTGTATGTGAGTAAGATTATTCAAGCTGGATTAATTCCTGATACTCATACTTATACATCATTAATACTAGGACATTGTAGGAATAAAGATGTTGATAGTGCACACAAGGTGTTCGATGAAATGCCTAAAAAAGGTTGTCAGAGAAACGAGGTTTCCTACACGAATTTAATACATGGTTTTTGTGAAGAAAAACGTATAGATGAAGCCCTAGAGCTGTTTCATCAAATGAGTGATGATAACTGTTCCCCAACTGTTCGTACATTTACAGTTATAATTTCTGCTTTAAGTAAATTAGGTAGAACAACAGAAGCATGGGAATTATTTAAAGAAATGAGTGAAAAAGGTTGTCAACCAAATGCTCACACGTACACAGTTCTTATTGATGGAATGTGCAAAGAAAGAAAGATGAATGAAGCAAGAAAACTGTTAGACATAATGGAAGACAAAAAAGTGGCTGGGACTGTTGTGACATATAATGCTTTAATTAACGGTTATTGTAAGGAAGGAAAGCTTGAAAATGCATTTGAAATGTTTGAAAAAATGGAAAAGAAAAACTTAAAACCAAATGTTCGTACTTACAACGAGTTAATCGGCGGGTATTGTAAAGTCAATAATGTTCATAAAGCTATGGCTTTACTTGATAAAATGATGAAAATGAAAATATCACCAACCGTTATGACTTATAATTTGCTAATTAATGGAAATTGTAAGCATGATGATGTTGATAATGCTTATAGATTACTCGGTTTGATGAAAGAAAATAGTATTGTTCCGGATGAATGGACTTATGGTTCGCTTATAGAGGCTTTATGTAAACGAGAGTGTGTAGAAGAAGCTTATGTTTTGGTAAATTCTTTAAAAGAAAAGGGTATAAAAGTAAATGAAGTTATTTACACGACTCTTATAGACGGATATATCCAAATCGGGAAAGTCAATAGTGGTTTGACTTTGTTCAACCAAATGCTTATAAACGACTGCATACCGAATTCTTGGACTTATAATGTGTTAATTAATGGTTTGTGTAAAGAAGACAAGATTCAAGAAGGGTTTATTTTATTAGGAAAGATGATGAAGATCGGTTTTGAACCAGAAATAACTACCTACACGATTTTAATTGAAGGGTTATTAAAAAGATTTGATTTTTTTAATGCCCGTAAGCTTTTTCTTCAAGTAATTTCTTCGGGATTGAAACCCGATGTTCGTACATACACTTCATTTATTCTTGCATATTGTAGTCAAGGTTTGGTCAAAGAAGCAGAAGACATTATGAATGAAATGATGGAAAATAATGTAGAACCGGATACCGCAACGTATACGGTTTTTATTGATGCGTATGGACGTTTAGGAAATCTAGATTCTTCTTTTGATGTTTTAAAAAGTATGTTAAATGCTGAATGTGAGCCTTCTCATCATACATATGCTGTAATAATCAAGAATCTTTTAATCTCACAACAACAAAACAACACAAAGTTTCAAACTTTAGATCTCAATATTGGAAACGTGTGGAAATTAGTGGATCTTGTGACCATTATGGAGCTACTTTTAGAAATGAGTAAACGGGGTTGTGACCCGAATGTTAAAACTTATGAATCAATAACTGTTGGGTTGTGTAAAGAAGGGAGACTTGAAGAATCTTGTAGGTTAGTTCGTCATATGTTAGCTAACGGGCTTGTTCCAAATGAAAATATATACACATCTTTAGTAAATTGTTCGTGTTATTCACGGATGTTTGACCAAGCGTTGACTTTGTTAAATACTATGGTTGAGAATAGGATTTTACCGCATTTGGAGTCGTATAAGTTGCTTATTTGTGGATTATATGATGAAGGAGAACGTGAAAAGGGTAAAGAAGTCTTTTGTAGTTTGCTTGATGGGTATAATCCGGATGAAGTTGCTTGGAAGATTTTTCTTGATGGATTATTAAAACAAGGATTAGTTAATGAATGCTGTGAGCTTGTTGATGTTATGGAGGAAAAAGGTTGTCATTTGAATGCACATACTTCTGGAACATTAGTTGATAAAATCGGTTAGAGAAAAAATCTTGAATTTTGATATAAAAAACTTCCAATAAGATTGATTCTGGGATCTTTAGGAAGAGAGGAATTATGTGAGGAGAAATGAGAATGTGATTTTGGGTCATGTTTTATGTGTGGGGCCCTGCCCGTTAAATGGTTGGGCCCGATCAAACAAGATGTTGGATGTAACGACCCGAAATTTGAATAAAATAAAATTTGGGAAAAATATGATAAATAAGGATAATTCATTTCAGAACCGTAGGAATTGGTTTCGGGTCATTTGGACACCGTATGAGAAAGTTATGGACGAAACCGGGTCGAGGCGAAGACCGAAAAGTGCAGCCCTGCTGGCTGCTAGAGTTCGCGACGCGAACTGGTGTTCCCGATCGGGAACATCAAACAGGGAATTGGGTTATTTGGCGATCAGAGTTCACGACCAGGTAACGATCGCGAAGGGGTCACGACACGGGAACTTCGCGACGCGAAGTATTGATCGCGTCGCTAACTCTGGACGAGCAGAATAAAATCGGGTTTGAGCTAGGGTTTACTCATTTCTCACCCAAATCGTGGTGCAGCCGTTTCTAGAGAGAGAAAGGTCGAATTTGGTGTTCTTGAGCTCAAATCTTCACCATCTTGAAGGATCTAAACATCAAAGGTAAGATTTCTTGATTGTTGATGTTATCTAGTTAGTTTGTGAACTTTGTATGGGTAGAAATGGTGGTTTGGGGAAACCATCCATGTCATCTTTGGGGAAGATGACTAATCTTGGGTGTAGAACACTCATTGTAAGCTTGTAATCGATGTGTACAAGTTGGATTTGGGTTTATTGATGGGAATCCTGAACTAGGGTTTGAGATTCCACCAAGTTGGATGAACTTGGTGGTATGGAATGTGAATATGGATTGATTAGTGATTAGTTATGGATAATAACTATATTTTATGATGATATGGATGATAGGTCAAGAAGACCTAAAGATTGGTGACATTTCACAAGTTGGAAAGCAAGGATTCGTGTTATTAGACACGATTTGGATTTAGCTTGGCCAAGGTGAGTACATGTGAACTTTTAAGCTGAGTACATAGTAAAAGAGTTTTGAAAATGGATAATATCTATCGAGTCTTTATTAATACATATTTTTAATAAAGAAAGTGATTGGAAAGATAGTGAAATTCGATTGAATTGCTAATAGAACATAGTTATTGAAATTGATGATTTTGCAAGTAAGTGTGATTAGATTAAATGATTAATGAGGTTATTGATAAAAAGTATTAATAATGAAAATGGCTAAAAGAGTATGAAATTGGCTTTTGTTAGTAAGAATTAACAATTAAGCAAATGACAAAGATTTTAAAGTATTAACGTTTATTAGTAAAATATACTAATAAAAGTAGTGTTATCACGTTAAGAGAACAAGTATGATTGGACTAGTGTCATGTATGCACTCTAGTCAATGTAAAGGTAATATATTTATGAAAATGAATAATAAGAAATGAATCTTATTAGTAGATTTAAGGATAAAGTATACGATGATAATGATGAGGAAAGATAAATGAAATATGATTATGCTAAAAGAGAATAATATGATAATTAGAATAGATGTATTCTAATTTGTGTTTGATTATGAATTGGTGGGGCATAGGCCCGTATTTGATGTTCAATGTGTGTAACAAAAGTATCCGGATAATGATAACCCATTTATGGGGGAGTGAGATTACTACTTGGGGCGGTACCTCCCTGCGCAAGGGTAGTATATCTATGTGAACGATAACCCGACAATAGGGGGATTATGATAACCCGATAAAAAGGGGGATTACGATAACCCGCGAGACGGGGGATTTGATGATCTTGGTAAGTTTGGGAGAACCCCAATTACCATGTGATCTTAATGATAACCCACATCGGGGGAGTTTGCCTTGGAATGATCCGGGGCGTATGTGATAAAAGGGGTAAGCTTAAGGATAGCTTACATGTATGTGATTATGTGATGGGTAAGCTTACGGTTAGCTTACTAGTAAGTATGAATAAACGATAAGATAATAAGTTGATAATTAATAAGTGAATAAACGAAAGAATTAAATAGTAAGGACTTTTTATTATTTTGAGAATGGGTCGAAAACCCATGTATCTCACGAGACTATTTTTGTCTCACGTACTACTTTGTTTTTGGCTATGTACTCAGGTTCGAGATCGATGGATTAGAGGGTCGCGATAGAAGTGGCCTAGTGTTGATTAGCTCGGGAGCTCGTAGGTAGATCCCGTTTATCCTATGGTTATGATATTATAATGTAACACCGGTTTTAATACTCTGATAAATGTTTTTAAGGTTTTTGTTAAACCGTATTTTGGGAATTGGAATTTGTAATATTTTTACTTAAAAATATGATTTAAAAGGTGTTTTAAAAATTGAGGTGTTACAACTTGGTATCAGAGCTATAGTTTAAGTGAATTAGGTAGGTTTGACCTCCCTAGTCTTAAGCTATGCTAAGTAGGACCATATGTTTCCATAGGATGTCCATGATGAGTCTATTGAGACCGTAAAAGTGCGAGTATGATAGGGTCGAACCCTAAGAGAAATGTCATGTTTGATATTCAAGTATTGTATTCGACTGTGGAGTCGATCGTTGGAAATTGGAAATTGTGGAAATAATATTATAAGGAAAAGGATAAGCGTGAAAAGTGGACAAGCTCCACTAGGTTAGGAAGAGAATTTTTAGTTGAGCTCTAACAACTCATGGTGATGATGAATAGGGTTCCGGTTTATATGTAAACCAACCCGGTAATTTGAGAATTATTCGGGATCTGTTTAATTAAATAAGAGAAATAGTAAGCGAGGAGGTGAGCCAGATTGTGTATGACCGGATGAATGAGGATACGCAGGTTGATTCCGACTCGGGTATGAAGAGTAAGTCTTCAGATAGCAAGCCGATGCTGAGAAGTCCTCGACAAAAGAGAGTAGTGATTCTGAATCGAAAGAAAGGGAATGAAGTTCGTCCAAGACACTTATGGCGCGTAAGCTGGATGCGTATTTGGGAAATACTCAACCAGAGGTTGTGATTCGGCAGATTCGTGATATTAGCAAGTGTTAGAAGATATTGAGCGAATGCAGAATGTTGTGATGACTCGTGCCTCCCAGTTGTTGAAGGCAAGACGTCATAGTGGAAGAATGTGGTGTGAAAGTTTGGAAAGAGTATATGGTGCCAGATGTCGTGGAAGGAGTTCGCGAGTAGATTGATGGGGAAGTCTTGCCCCAAGAGAGTACTTGGAAAATTTCTAAGAGAATTTAATGTTGGAGATGTGGAGAATGTAGTTCAACGAAGGGTCATTAAATCGTCATTAATTGGAGGAAAGAGGAAGTTCGATGGTAGCTTAGAGTTAACAAAGAAAGGGAATCTCGTTCAAAGTCCGTGAAATCATGTTGATGTGAAAGGTTCAAAAGTGTGGTAAGTTTTCCTCAGTTATAAAATTTAAGGTATGAGGTTCGTGTTTTATTGCTTTCATGTCGCACAAATTGGTGCTTATGTGATATAAGTATGGAAATGATTATAGATGGAATATATGATGTGAAAAATAAGTTTGGGAGATAACCTCCCCGGATTATTATGTGTATAGTAGAATGGGTTGGCGACCGGTATGTCGCGAGAAATAAGAATAGGAAGGATTATGTTGTCTTAGAATATTTAAAGTTAGATCATGAAAATGGTAGTACAATGAAGTACGAGGTATTGGTGAAAATCGTGAAGTACAAAAATATGTATGTATGAAATGGAACCTTAGTCATTGGATATGATTGATGGAGTGTTGGTAGGTAGCCATGGCAAATGGTTTTGTCGGAGATGTCGGGTGTGACATCAATAGTGGATAATTTATTTTTGGTAAGGGTTTATAGGAGAAGTATGATAGCGTATGTATGGGTACCAATCAGAGTCAATGGGTTGACTCATAAAGACCGGGTGAATCGGTAAAGTATGGATAATTTAAAAAATATTAGTGGTTACCTCGGTGGTAAAGGAAAGATTGGAAAATATGAATGTTGGGAAAGCATGTTTAGTAAAGGTCGATTGATAAATAAATTGGTTAGTAAATTTGTGCATACCGTGTGGTATTGTGTGTAAGTAGAAATAATGGCCTTGGATGGCATGGTGTTTTAGAGAGATAATGTTATGTGGAAAGTGGAAAAGTGAAAATTTGGATAGAAAATGTGATTGATTGTGAAAGAAAATGATAGCATGATGCTAAGTGTAATGATGTATACATGGATTGCATGCAAGATGGAATAGTTTTGTATGAGTCACTTTGGATTGGAGGCTTTCCGATCATGGTGACAGTTTGGAGTCGAGATGGATTGGAGGCTTTCCGATCATCTCGATAAGATAGTTGAAGTATGGATTGTTATATAAGGAATGTGATGTTTGTATCTGACGAATGTAGAACTGCATGGTTAAGTAATTATTATAATTACATGGTAAGTGAGAAAATTGGATTGAAAACACAGGTTGTGTTTAAAGTGTAGGTGTAGATGATGCCTACAAGTTTATAGATTATGAAAATGGATGCTTCTAGAAAGCAAGAATTTATTTGCAGCCGATGAGTAGTGAAAGATATAATGGGTGGCTAGACCACAATTGGATATGATTGAGACTCTAGAGCCTGTAGTCGGGAAATTCAAGTATGGTATAAGGATGTTTGAAGGAAATTACAAAAGGTATAAGTAATTGGATGAAAGTTAAAAAGTAATAGAGATTTGGTATTGATTCAAGTGGAAATGGTTAATCGATTGGGGAAATAGAAATCGAAGGAAAAAAGGGAACAATTGAGAAAGGAAATGTAAATATGAAAACGGAAATGTAGAGCTTGAGAAGCGATGCCTTAGTAATAAAGAATATGTGGAATTTAGCAAGGTAAGTTGACTTTATTCATAAGTCAAGGTTAGTCAACTTGTAGATTGTTGACTTTGGTCAAAAATTGGATTTTTGACTTTCGTTTAAAATTGGTTAGTCAAGGATAAGGGCATAATGTATCATCTTCATGTGTAATATAGTGGGTAATGGATTTATGGAAATAATGGTAGTCAAAGGGTACGACTTTGACCGTTGAGTTTCAAGTTGGATCTAAGAATCGAATGTGATTGTTGTTGCACCATGAATGTAAAGTTGACTGTTAAGGAATTAAGGATTGGTAGAACCACTAATGGGTAATGAAATATTTGAGATATGGTTGACTTTATGTTTAAGTCAAAGATGGGTCAATGTTGACAATTTGGTCAAAGCGAGGGGTTGACTATCATTTTGGTCAAATGGTTATTAGTAATGATTGGGTCATATCATCCCAATGGGAGTAAGGAGTTTGGTTAAGTGATGAGAAAGGTTAAGGTCAAATTGTGAAATTTTGACCCGTTCGGGTATTAGGAACTCAAGTTTGGATCTTTGGCCCGTTTGGGTATAACGGGTCGAGTGGGCGATTAAATGCATAAGTATTATTGAATCGTAATTTGGAAGTGGAATGAGGATTGGAAATCCTTGAGTTGATTCCGAGGACGGAATCCTTTTAAGGGGTGGATAGTTGTAACGACCCGAAATTTGAATAAAATAAAATTTGGGAAAAATATGATAAATAAGGATAATTCATTTCAGAACCGTAGGAATTGGTTTCGGGTCATTTGGACACCGTATGAGAAAGTTATGGACGAAACCGGGTCGAGGCGAAGACCGAAAAGTGCAGCCCTGCTGGCTGCTAGAGTTCGCGACGCGAACTGGTGTTCCCGATCGGGAACATCAAACAGGGAATTGGGTTATTTGGCGATCAGAGTTCACGACCAGGTAACGATCGCGAAGGGGTCACGACACGGGAACTTCGCGACGCGAAGTATTGATCGCGTCGCTAACTCTGGACGAGCAGAATAAAATCGGGTTTGAGCTAGGGTTTACTCATTTCTCACCCAAATCGTGGTGCAGCCGTTTCTAGAGAGAGAAAGGTCGAATTTGGTGTTCTTGAGCTCAAATCTTCACCATCTTGAAGGATCTAAACATCAAAGGTAAGATTTCTTGATTGTTGATGTTATCTAGTTAGTTTGTGAACTTTGTATGGGTAGAAATGGTGGTTTGGGGAAACCATCCATGTCATCTTTGGGGAAGATGACTAATCTTGGGTGTAGAACACTCATTGTAAGCTTGTAATCGATGTGTACAAGTTGGATTTGGGTTTATTGATGGGAATCCTGAACTAGGGTTTGAGATTCCACCAAGTTGGATGAACTTGGTGGTATGGAATGTGAATATGGATTGATTAGTGATTAGTTATGGATAATAACTATATTTTATGATGATATGGATGATAGGTCAAGAAGACCTAAAGATTGGTGACATTTCACAAGTTGGAAAGCAAGGATTCGTGTTATTAGACACGATTTGGATTTAGCTTGGCCAAGGTGAGTACATGTGAACTTTTAAGCTGAGTACATAGTAAAAGAGTTTTGAAAATGGATAATATCTATCGAGTCTTTATTAATACATATTTTTAATAAAGAAAGTGATTGGAAAGATAGTGAAATTCGATTGAATTGCTAATAGAACATAGTTATTGAAATTGATGATTTTGCAAGTAAGTGTGATTAGATTAAATGATTAATGAGGTTATTGATAAAAAGTATTAATAATGAAAATGGCTAAAAGAGTATGAAATTGGCTTTTGTTAGTAAGAATTAACAATTAAGCAAATGACAAAGATTTTAAAGTATTAACGTTTATTAGTAAAATATACTAATAAAAGTAGTGTTATCACGTTAAGAGAACAAGTATGATTGGACTAGTGTCATGTATGCACTCTAGTCAATGTAAAGGTAATATATTTATGAAAATGAATAATAAGAAATGAATCTTATTAGTAGATTTAAGGATAAAGTATACGATGATAATGATGAGGAAAGATAAATGAAATATGATTATGCTAAAAGAGAATAATATGATAATTAGAATAGATGTATTCTAATTTGTGTTTGATTATGAATTGGTGGGGCATAGGCCCGTATTTGATGTTCAATGTGTGTAACAAAAGTATCCGGATAATGATAACCCATTTATGGGGGAGTGAGATTACTACTTGGGGCGGTACCTCCCTGCGCAAGGGTAGTATATCTATGTGAACGATAACCCGACAATAGGGGGATTATGATAACCCGATAAAAAGGGGGATTACGATAACCCGCGAGACGGGGGATTTGATGATCTTGGTAAGTTTGGGAGAACCCCAATTACCATGTGATCTTAATGATAACCCACATCGGGGGAGTTTGCCTTGGAATGATCCGGGGCGTATGTGATAAAAGGGGTAAGCTTAAGGATAGCTTACATGTATGTGATTATGTGATGGGTAAGCTTACGGTTAGCTTACTAGTAAGTATGAATAAACGATAAGATAATAAGTTGATAATTAATAAGTGAATAAACGAAAGAATTAAATAGTAAGGACTTTTTATTATTTTGAGAATGGGTCGAAAACCCATGTATCTCACGAGACTATTTTTGTCTCACGTACTACTTTGTTTTTGGCTATGTACTCAGGTTCGAGATCGATGGATTAGAGGGTCGCGATAGAAGTGGCCTAGTGTTGATTAGCTCGGGAGCTCGTAGGTAGATCCCGTTTATCCTATGGTTATGATATTATAATGTAACACCGGTTTTAATACTCTGATAAATGTTTTTAAGGTTTTTGTTAAACCGTATTTTGGGAATTGGAATTTGTAATATTTTTACTTAAAAATATGATTTAAAAGGTGTTTTAAAAATTGAGGTGTTACATTGGAAGCTGGTTGGTCCTGTTTCAGTGAAAGATTTTGTTGGTGCAGATTTAGTATCCTTGAGCACATAATGTATACAGGTATGAAATCGGTTTGTAACTTGTTTTTGTAAAATATAAAAATAATAATTAGTAAATCTTGCATATAGCCGTGAAACTTGTCCTAATATAACTGTAAAAAGTTGGCAATTTTGACCCATTTACATATAAATTGGTCACTTTTGGATATGTTATAATCTCTAATGGGTCAAATGGTAAAATTAAATCAATAAGAACGGGTGGAAAGTCACAAAAAGTGTATTATTTATGATAAAACCTCTTAAATCCATTTATTCAGAAATTAGATCATTATGGAATTAATATTATCTTTGACTGTTTTGCACATACTATTGCTTAATTTTTGTTAAATGACGGTCATTTGTGTAATGAATTTGATACTTGTATTGCAGATGAAGGTGAATTCATGATAGCACAGTTTTCCGATCTTGACAAGATTTTTCGAGGTTAGGATTTGTTAGACACATTTATACATATTTGTAATCAAGTATCATTTTTGTTGAGAATCCAGTTTCCAGTTGTAGATTTAGTTTCTCTGTTTCTTAAATAATTTTTATATATAAATAAACGTGAACACAAAAGAGCTTATTACTGATGTTTGAACCAAAATATACTTCAAATGTTCTTAGGCATCAACAATCAATCAATCTACAGGTTGGACAAATTATTCCCATGCAGAAGAAGAAATTAAACATAGAATTGATAAAAAAAACACAATCATAAAAGACCACTAAAAAAAATCTTAAAGATTTTTGAGAATTTGCGTATAATATATGTATGTATCAACTACCAGAAAAAACTGGAATTAATATTTGTGTTGGTTAAAGAAAATAAAAATAGTGATGAATCATCAAATAGTCAAATTCTCTTGAATACCAAGAAAGGATCCGATGATTTGACCTCCAACATCCGGAAAGTTGTCGAACCCAGGAAGAGATTTGACTTTACCGCTTCTAACAACTTCAACAGGATATTTCATAAGATGAGCTGTCATTTCTGTTATTTCCTCAGATGCAAATTGATTCCAATTGGCTTCAGCCATTGATCTTACTTGTCTTACACATTCGATTGATTCTGGCTTCATAAAACAGTCGCGAACAGTCCCAAGATGCTCCGCCCATAGAGACATTCTATATCCATAAACCTTCAAAAATATCATAAACATATTAATTGGGTGTTTTTGCCTAGTATTTTTATATTTGTCCTACATTTTTTGTCCAATTAAACTGTCTCAGCAACTTGATGACCTATTAAAGCGATGGTAACCAAACGATACATAAAAATGTCACCTTAGCATGTTACCACCAGGTTTATATTGGGACACATAATCATCTTTAATCACTAAATAGGGACCCTTGTAATTGTTGATTTGGTTTTCTAGCGTCTTGCTAGTTTTTTTATTTATTTGAAAGCTAAAAATCACTAAATAGGGACAAATGTAGTAGTAATAATAATAGACAATAAACCGTTATTTTTATGATGGAGGTGGGTAGCTCACTTGTCCTCTTGGGTCGGTATGATGTTTTGCCCAAGTATGATGAGGTTGGTAGGCCCCCATTGCAATTTCTGTATCTCGAGTTCCTTCCATAGACTGTTGATTTATGTTTGCAGATCCTAAAAGTACAAATTCATCATCCACTATCATGCCTTTTGAATGAACATATATCATAAATCTCCTGTTCTTACACGCAAGTCCCTAAAAACCAAATTAAATAATGTTTAATTCGTTAACACATTTGAAAATAAAGATTAACCTAACCTAACCTAACCTGAGGAGTACTTCCTTCGGGACTATGGTTAGGTGAAGCATCGCTTGTGGGAATGGCTTCACGGTTACCCAAACAAAAGAAATTTAAATAATCTTGTGGTGAAAATGCTTCTTCAAGACCAACTTCCACTAACGCCTTGTAGATCGTTTCATACATCATTTGCATTGTTTTGTTCTGCACCCCATTACATTAAATCACAAAATTAACATAACGGGTCAAAAGTCAAACCTTTGACCTCAGCGCGTTTGCCATTTAGTAAGGATATACCTGCCAAAATAAAATGCGTTGTGTTGCAGAACCCGTAGGGACACCCTCTGGCCACATAGGGATTACAATATACACAGCAAACCTTTCTTGTGCCCTAATTTTACTAGCAATCTTAAGTGCAATCTCCATTGGAATCAAATTGTTGGCACCTAAGAAAAAAAAAAGATAATCAGTCATACTGGGTAATGTTTATTAAATAATCGAACATTAATATAAATTGAAATTAATAATTTTACTTACCCAAATCTTTGTAAGACTTCCAATTGTATGATGATCCAATAAAGTATTGGTTTTCGATATAGATGAAATGTTGGGCAGAACGGATAGCTTTTACATATGCAGAATGTATACTCATATCGATCAGCACGTTCTTCCCACAAACCAAATTCTGTACAAAAAAAATAAAAAAAATAGTTCATTAATAAAAAAAAAATCTTTTTTTGTTTTGCAATTTTAAACAGATTTATAAAAGAAGATGTTTATATTTATATCGCATCACCTTGATTGTAGCTTCCTGTGGTGTTTTTGGAAAGCCTTTAACAGAGTTGGAATCAATTGAACGAAATATCTACATCAAACAAACAAAACAGATCAAAATAGATTACTTATTTTATCCAATTAAAACCAAATTGATTTTGATTCATCATATTTACCTGTACATGCCATTCCTCAGGATCATCATCATCATCACTATCATAAGGTTCATCATTTTGGCCCAAAATATCTGGAAACTTGTCTAATCTTAATAAAGCATCAGTAGGAGTAACAACTTTTAATTTTTTAATTCCGCGAGGTTTTGAAGCTTTTAACCAACGTTCCTCAAAATTTTTCATAACATCATAAGCTGCTGGCCCCTCAATTTTACTATGCAAATCATGCCATGGTTCTCTTGGACAACCAGTAACACTCCCCTGTTAACCTCAAATCTTTAATAATTTTATAAAAATATTTTAATTTTAAATTTTTTTTTTTTTACCGTGAAAGTTGGATTATGATAATCCTCTGCATGAAAAGTAGTTAAAGTACTAAATATGGGATGTTCTGGATTATCGTATCGACCGTCGCATAAATCAAGTCCTCCAACAAAAGATATAATTTTTCTTTTTCCATCTCCTGCATCTGCATCTACAATTATGGTTTTCTGGTGGTGTGTATATATCGTTCCAACTTTCTAATATAAAAATTAAAAAATAATAATAAATTAAAAATGAAGAAAAGAAAAATACTGAAATTTTTAAAAAAATGCCAAAACGCATTTTAGTACCCTAAACTTGGTTGACTAGGTCTTCAGTCTTCTACTACCCTAGATTATTAAAGGTATCACATGATACATTAAACCTGACAAAATGGTCGATTTAGTACCTTGCTTCACTAATCTGAGCTTGTTTTCTCAAATGATTTTATTCTAATATCAATATATGAACGAATATTTTTTAGTTCGTCAAAAGCTCCAACGAAAATAAGTTAAGCAAGAAAATGTGATCAAATTAATGAGTCAGGGTACTAAATCGACCATTTTGACAAGTTCAGGGTACCATGCTGCACCTTTATTAGTTCAGCGTAGCAGATGAGCTAGTCAGCCAAGTTCGAGGTACTAAAATGCATTTTGGCAACAAAAAAAAAATACCTTCTTTTTGACCCAACCATGTTTTTTTCCAGCCGAACGAGGACAAAGCAACACTTGTACAGAAGAGTGTTTAAAAAACCGACGTGTTTCTTCATCATGGGTCGCCATTAGTCCATCCTTTAATATCATCAAACATATAACAACAATTAGTTACTAATCCTTTCAAAAAACAACAATTAGGGGGTGTTTGGGAAAGATTATTTAAAGGAGCTTATGGCTTATAAGCTTATATAAGCTTAAATAATCCCTTTGAAAAGGGATTATTAAGGCTTATATAAGCTTATAAGCCATAAGCTCCCTTAAATAAGCTTTCCCAAACACCCCCTTAAAGGAACTTACCGTTTTGTACCCCATTATGCTTCTAGAAGTAGGATCATCCCAAACAAGAAGCAAAACCCTAACACCTTCTTGTGCTTTAGCTTTCAGAAGCTCGCCTAACGAACTCATTGGTGAATCGGGCTGATCACGGACCAATACCACCTTATCCCAAACGGACCAGCCCGTTATATAAACCAACCGTTTAGCATTTGTAATTGCATCAAATATATCAACCCAACAAGTCCCATGAACATACTGTGTTCCATCACCAAGTTCAAAATCTGGTAGAGTTTTATTTGGCACATGTGCATCTTGATATAAAGTAACTCTTCCACCTTTTCTTAACGGGAAATATGTTCCAGGTACCCCGAGATATTTGGGGCCCGCCCCAACTCCATGGTTGTAAAAACTCAATCTTGAAATTGGGATGTATTGCATTGTGAGTGCTAAACTGGTTCCGCTTTTAGACGGTTTTCCATTTGCATTAATTAATGGAAAAACACCTTCAATTTTGGATCCAGAATATATTTGTTCAACCGGGATTGTGACGGCTCCTATAAGTTGGGAACCTAGATAATCAGTATCTTTAATAACAAAATGGACTTCAGCTGTGTGATGTGCAACGGGTACATAAAAATGCTGATTCCAAATGGAGTTTTCAATGTTGGTTAGTACGTAAGTTCTTCCAATGATTGCACTTGTTATGGCAACCGAAACATACGGGCCACCGGTTGGTTTTCTGAGTAGGTTTTTAGCCTCTTGGACCCAAATATCAAGATTCCCGTGTAGAAGCAGGACTTTTGGAGCCTTTTTAGGTGGCCCGAATTGGACGATTTGGTGATTTTGATTGTTTGTTAAATCTATAGACGCGTGTTGATGAATTGCAAGAAGTTGAGTTTGAGAAGGTAATCCTGCCAAAACATTTGGATAAGAAGCACCACGATGATGCCCATTTGAGGTTGAGTTACTCCTAGTATCATCATTATCATCATCAGAAGATTCTACCCAGGGGTGGTCAGTGGTGTCGTCATCTTGGCTGTCGCCAGGTGGCGGTGGTTGTGATTGGTTTGGATAATATGGGTACTGGTATGGTGGATATGGAGCTGAATTCTGAGGTGGATCTGGTGGTTCATTGGAATTAGGGTTATTGTTAGCCATTCACACACATAGACATTCAATTAGGGTTTTCACTTCATCATGTATTATTGCAATAACATGAGATCACTGATCACAATGAAGATTATTTGTCTAATTTGGATCGTATCCCCTCTAAAATCATGTTCAATCTCGGAAACTAGGGTTTGCAACATGCGATTTGATCTTATGAAACCTAAGCTGGATAAATTTGATTATAGAGTGTTTAATTCCATAAAGTGAAATAGCGAATTGAAGGAAGAATATATATATACCTTTGATTTCGAAGATGTCGATTGGGATGATTGCAGATTGAAAGAAGAAGATGGGTGAAAGAAAATGGGGGAAGAAGAGAAGGACCCAGGTGAAAACATTTGCGATTATAACGCAAAATCTTCTCAATTTTTGCTAAAAAATTCGACTTTCGAACGGGTATACGTGGAAACATGTAGCTAACCTTCAGAATTCGGGTGAATTTATGTCGTACGAACACGCAAATGCTTCAAGGTTTGAAATTTCGAGGGAAAATCCCCAACTTCCCAACTCTAACAGTATTTCAACTATCTCGGTATTTAAAGATAATTTTAATTTTATTATAATCAGTGAAAATTCACAAATAATTATAAAATAATTAATATTTAGTTAACTACTTAAAGGGATGAGAATGGGAATGGACGTAAAATAATTTTTTTTTTAACGGCTTCATTAAAAACTAGCAATGAGCTTGAAGGAATAAACACAAAAACAAAACATAAACAGTCAGAAAAGAAAAATCAAAAACAACACATAGAACTATTACACCATTCCGCCCATTTATTATCTAGATTGCCAGATTGCGCCCTATTTTTTATCCAAAAATAAGAATTGCTATGAATTTCACTAAATATAAGAGCACCTCTTCCTTTTGTTGATGACCCGAATCTTCCTATTACGATGCTTCCAAACGGACCATATTAAACATTGGATAGCTGCTGCAAAAGCTTTGTTTTTCTTCCCTGACAGCCCGATGTTCGAACCCCATGTGACCAATTGCTCGAGATTTTGAATGCCAATTGTTGACATTCCCCACCATCTTCCAAATTCTGAGATCAGTTGGGCGGAAAAAGTGCAGTTCACAAAGATGTGGTCCTCCGATTCCATACCTGCACAGCAAAAAACACAATCCGGTGATATGATTGGGATATTACGGTGAATCAAAACACAATGGACGTAAAAGAATTAATTGTTAGAACAAATCACAGTTCAACTTATTACTGATGCTGCAGTTAGTACTGATCATGGTTACTACTGGTGAAGACTATGGTTACTACTGATGGGGCAGAAACACTTGATATTGATGAGTTGATACTGGTGAAAAGTATAACTAACTTACTACTGATCATGCACATATTGAAGATTACTACTGATCATTAGTAGTTACTACTGACGTTGGTTTTGTACTTACTACTGATCATCACATTTACTACTGATACGCGTATTTGGAGCAAATCAAGTCCGAGATCTTCGCATAGTTAGTTATAGAATGTTATTCAATGTATATCTTTTATAATTCGATGTAAATCAAGTCCTAGAATAACTAGGGTAAATAGTTAGGCTTCAAGGACTGCTATAAGTAGTTCCTTACGAATTGTAAACGTACGTGTGTATTGTTAATCAATAATATACATTGAAGTTTTTTGTGAATCATTGTGTTCTTAACATTATTGTTCATTGTTCATTCAATATACGGTATTCTATTGTTCTTAATATATTAATACAAGTGTTGATCCGCTGCAACTTCTTGTTATTAGTAGATCTGGGTTGGCAATAACTTGTTTTGGTTATTTGATCCTGACAAGTGGTATCAGAGCAGATTGGTTCTAGATCTACGAATTTTAAGAACAACAAAAAGTTTTAATCTTTAAACACACAGATTGTTGATCATGACTGATAACAATGAAAGTACTCAAGCAAATAAAATCCCTATACTCACTCCCAATAACTTTGGAATGTGGAAGAATCGTATTAAGCAATACATGCTTATTACTGATTATTCCATGTGGGAAGTTGTTGTTGAAGGAAACAAAACCGTTCACAATCAAGCAACAAGTTCTGCAACTGAAGCAGACAAACTCAAGTGTGAAAAGGAGAAGAAAGACAGAGGAATTGAACTCAAAACTCTAAGCACTCTTCTACTGGCCATTCCTAATGATTATCAACATCTCTTTGTTGAATATGATGATGCAAAGATGTTGTGGCAGGCACTGGAAAAGAGATTTGTTGGCACCAAAAGCACCAAAAGAAACATGAAGTCTGTACTAAAACAGGACTTTGAAAATTTCAAAGGCCAAAAGAATGAATCACTATCTCAAATATTTGATAGGTTCAACAAACTCATTGGTGAATTGAATCAAGTTGGTGTGAAACCAGACAATGATGATGTCAACAGAAAATTTCTCAGTTCTCTTGGAGAAGAATGGTCTATGTACACAGTCATATATAGACAAAGTGATGCTCTGGAAGAAAAAGAGCTGGATGAATTGTACAATGAGCTTAGGGTGTTTGAATCTGAGGTAAGCTCTAAAACTTCTATGTTATCTTCAAACAATGCTGCTTTTGTATCTAGTACAGGTCAAGTTCAAGAAACTACTATAGGAAAGGCTGCAGATTGTGAAGATACTGCAAGAGAATCCTTCTTCACTAGTCATGTGCATACTGCACTAATTAGTGATGATTTGGAACAATTGAATCCTGATGATCTTGAAGAAATGGATCTAAAATGGCAGATGGCTATGATGAGCCTGAGAACCAAAAGGTTCTTGAAGAGGACTGGTAGAACAAACCTTAACTACAACAAAGGTGACAAGGCTGGATTTGACAAGACTAAAGTCAAATGTTACAACTGTAACAACCTTGGGCACTTTGCTAAAGAATGTCCTCAGCCAGACAAAAGATCAAACTCAACTGCTCTTGTTTCACAACAAGGACAAGGTTATGATTGGAGCTTTCAAGCAGAGGAACATGCACATAATCAAGCTCTCATGGCTTTCACTTATTCTCCTACTAAGGTACATTCTAAATCTTGCACTCCTAAATGCATTAAAGCATATAAAGATTTAGAAAAACTTAATAAAGAAACACTTGAAGAGATGATTCTAAATAGAAATAGAAGAATTGAATATAATGGTTGTATAGCTGATCTTGAAAATCAAATTAAAATTTATAAAATAACTGATCAAAAGATAAAAGAAGAATTGCTACAAACCACTTATGAAAAAGAACATCTTGAATTAAAATTAAAAGAAACTTTGATCAAACTAGAAGAATATCAAATGGAACTAGAACAAAATAAATTAACCATTAAAAAGTTTGAAAGAAGTTCTCAAATTGTTAATGAATTAACAAGTAATCAAACCACTGAAAAAGTTGTGCATGGAGTGGGATATCATGCTGTACCACCTCCATATAAATTTATTCCTCCACTTAAAGCTAGTTCAGAAAGAATCATAAATGAATTAAAAAATGAAAATCAAACTGAATCAAGTAATGATACATCTGATGATGATCAAACTACAGACTCAATTGATACAAGTTTCCACACAGCACAAAGTCAAAATGACTCTCCTAAATATGATGCAGAAAATATACTAAAAATTTTAAGAAGGGGAAATGAAAGAAATAAAAATCAACTCTTAGATCAAAGAAAACCTGAAGGTGCTAAGGATAAGAAATTAAGATGTGTTATTTGCAACAAAGTAAACCATTTAGCAAAGGATTGTCACTTCAATCCAATTAACTGCAAAGAGTTCAAAGAATTTAAAAATTCTAAAGAAAAAGCAAAAACACAAAGGATAAAAGATACTACTGATCCATCAGTAGTAAATAAAACAAAATCTCAAAAATCTGAAACACCAAAATTTGGAAGAAATGCACCAAGGTTTGTGCAAAATAAAAGAGTTGGAAACCCAAAGAACATCAATTATTTCAAAAATAATGGAAAAACAAATCAAAATAAACAATATTTTAATTTTTCCAACACCAGTAGAAACTTTAAAAGGTTTACTACTGATCCTAACCCTAATTACAATGCTGTTGGGTACCAGTACCAAAACACTACTGGTAAAAACCCTAATTTTAAAAATACTACTGCTGCCAAACCAAATGTTAAAAACACTACTGGTTATCCTAAACATGGTAATTACCCAAATACTACTGGTCCATCCGTAGTAAAGTATTCAAAAGCTAAAAATAATGGGTATAGACCAAGGTCAGTAGTAAACTCAGACACCAGTAACAGATCCAAAAGGGCAGTAGTAAAACAAAACACCAGTACTAAACAGGTATGGGTACCAAAAATGTTTAAAATTAAATCTTCTAAATCTTACTTTTCAAAGGATGAACCCAAGACATATAAAGCTTGGGTTCCCAAACTTAACTAATCTTTTACTTACTTGTGCAGAGCATTCAGATCCCTGAAGAAGGTAGAACATGGCACATTGATAGTGGATGCTCAAGGCACATGACTGGAAATCTGCAAATTCTTAAGGACTTCAAGTCATTTGATGGAGGGTATGTGGCCTTTGGTGAGAACCCAAAGGGAGGTAAGATTACAGGCAAAGGTACTGTTACTAATGGTAAAATTACTTTTGATGATGTATTTTATGTAGCTGAGCTAAAATACAATCTTGTCAGTGTGTCTCAAGTATGTGATAAAAAGAACAAGATTCTTTTCACAGATATTGAGTGCATCATTCTTTCTCCTGACTTTGTTTTAGATGAAAAATATGTAGTTTTGAGAACTCCAAGAAGAAACAATGTGTATTGCCTGGATATAGGGGGAGAACTCATTTCTTCAAATGAGGTCAACTGTTTTATATCCAAGGCAAACAATACTGAATCAGAACTATGGCATAGAAGGATGTGTCACACAAACTTTAAAAATATGAACAATTTAGTAAGAAAGAACTTGGTAATTGGATTACCACAAAAACAGTTCATGTGTGACCATCATTGTGTTGCATGCCTAAAAGGTAAACAACATAAGTCTTCTCATATCTCCAAAATTGTAAATTCTATTTTTGTTCCTTTACAACTCTTACATATGGACCTTTTTGGACCTACAAATGTAATGAGCATTGGAAAGAAACAATATTGTCTTGTTATTACTGATGACTTTTCCAGATATACATGGGTTTTCTTTCTCAGGACAAAAGATGAAATAAGTGAACTCATCAAGAACTTAATTGTTAAACTGGAGAACGCATCTGATCAAAAAGTTAAAGCCATAAGATGTGATAATGGCACAGAATTTAAAAATGCTAACCTAATTAACTTTTGTGATCTTAAAGGTATTGACAGACAATACAGCTCACCTATAACTCCTCAACAAAATGGTGTAGCTGAAAGAAGAAATAGAACCATCATTGAAGCAGCAAGATCAATGTTAGCAGACTCAAAATTACCAATTACTTTTTGGGCTGAAGCTGTTAATACTGCCTGTTATGTACAAAACAGAGTATTAATAGTTAAGTCACATCATAAAACACCATATGAACTTTTTAACAAAAGAAAACCTTCCATAAGTTTCTTAAAATCATTTGGTTGTCCTTGTACTATTTTGATTACAAGAGAACAAATTGGTAAGTTTGACTGCAAAGCTGATGATGGAATCTTTGTGGGATACTCTACTCAAAGCAAATCATACAGAGTGTTCAACAAAAGATTAAGGATTATTGAAGAAAGCATCAATGTATCCTTTAATGAGAATATACCTAATGAACAAGGAAATGGTCCAGATTGGCTATTTAACATAGACAATCTAACCAAATCCTTTAACACTAACTTGGATTTAAATGCAGGTGATTTAAATTGTCATTCTCAAAAGGAAGGAACATCATCTTTCAATACTGGTCAAGAAGAGATGAGATACATAGTAGTTGATATTGTTCCCACAGTTAATACTGAGAACAGTAATAACTCAGATTCTGGGAGCAGTAGTGAATCGGATAATGAGGACAGTAGTAATTCAAACACTACTGGTACCAGTAATAGTACTCATAATACTACTGGTCCTAGCAATAACCTAAATTCTCAAAATACTACTGATCCCAGTAATAACTTAAATACTACTGATCCCAGTAATAACTTAAATACTACTGATCCCAGTAGTAACTCTGAACCAGCAAATGATGATGAACCAAACATCAATGACAATGAAGAACCTCAAGAGGAACAAATCCCTGAGACAAATGAGTTAAATCTTGAAAATCAATTAGTGGTTGATAGAGCTACAAACTCAAGGACTCAAAAGAACCATCCATTAGACAATGTTCTAAGTGATGTTAACTCACAACTACAAACAAGAAGCAAATTAAATAAAAGTCTAACTGCAAACATGTGTAACATAAGTTTAATTGCTAATGAATGTATGTTTGAATGTTTTCTGTCTCAGGATGAACCAAAGAAGATTCAACAAGCAATGAAGGATTCAAACTGGATTGAGGCAATGCAAGAAGAACTCCTTCAATTCAAATTACAAGCTGTTTGGACACTTGTACCTTTACCCAAAGGAAAAAGAGCCATTGGAACAAGATGGATCTTTAGAAACAAGAAAGATGAAAGAGGTATAGTGATCAAAAACAAAGCCAAACTTGTAGCCCAAGGATACACTCAAGAAGAAGGAATAGACTATGATGAAGTATATGCTCCTGTTGCTATAATTGAAGCAATAAGAATATTCCTAGCATATGCTTCATACAAGAAGTTTAAAGTCTATAAAATGGATGTGAAGAGTGCATTCCTGTATGGGAAAATTGAAGAAGAAGTATATGTGTGTCAACCTCCAGGTTTTGAAGATCCAGAAAATGGTGGCTATGTATTCAAACTAGACAAAGCTCTGTATAGCCTACATCAGGCACCAAGAGCATGGTATGATACATTATCATCATACTTGTTGAAGAATGATTTTAAAAGAGGAGCTATTGACAAGACTCTGTTTACAAGAAAGGTCAAAGATGATATACTACTGGTTCAAATCTATGTAGATGATATCATTTTTGGATCAACAAATGATTTATTGTGTAAAGAGTTTGAGGATCTCATGCAAACCAAATTCAAGATGAGGTCCATGGGTCCAATGAACTTCTTCCTTGGACTCCAAGTGAATCAAAGATCAGATGGTATTTTGATAAACCAATCAAAATATGTCAAAGATATCTTGGAGAAGTTTGCTATGAAAGATTGCAAGAGTGCAAGTACACCAATGGAAACACACAAACACCTACATCCTGATGCTGAGGGGGAGGATGTACATGAACACTTATATAGATCCATGATAGGCTCTTTGATGTACTTAACTGCATCAAGACCTGACATTATGTACAGTGTTTGTGTGTGTGCAAGATATCAAGCAAGACCTAAAGAACTACACTTGCAGGCTGTCAAAAGAATAATCAGATACATGAAAGGCAAACCATCACTTGGTCTATGGTATCCATATGACTCACCACTTGAACTCATAGCCTACACAGATAGTGTCTATGGAGGTGAATGTCAAGATAGAAAGTCCACTACTGGTGGATGTCAATTCTTTGGATCAAGACTGGTGTCATGGCAATGTAAGAAACAGACAAATGTATCCACATCAACTGCTGAAGCAGAGTATGTAGCTGCATCTGCTTGTTGTGCTCAAGTACTTTGGATTCAAAACCAGCTTCTAGACTTTGGTATCTCTATCCTTAAAACTCCTATTTTTATTGATAATCAAAGTGCTATTAGCATTGTGAACAATCCAGTAAAACACTCTAAAACTAAACACATTGAAATAAGATTTCACTTTATAAGAGATTGTAATGAAAAGAAGTTGATTAAAGTAGTTAAAATTCATACTGACAATCAATTAGCAGATCTTTTTACAAAAGCATTTGATGTAGGAAGATTCAGCTTCTTAGTTAGCAGTATTGGAATGATTTTAATAAATTAATTTCACAATCAAAATCATGTGTAAAAGTTTTTCTGTTGTAAAAAGTTATTTATTTTAATAAGTGTTTTACTACTGGTAGGTCAGTATGGTGTGTATTGAGTATGCACAAAGTTATTTATTTTAATAAGTGTTTTACTACTGGTTCTTAACAATTGTACTCACATATACTACTGGTCTCTAAAAATGGTGGTTACTACTGCTAGGGTTGGTAAATTAGGTCAGTATTAAAATTCATTAGTTACTACTGATGTCTACAGTTACTACTGATGTCAAAATCCTTAGTTACTACTGATGTTCATAGATACTACTGACGTTTTCTACTGGTATCTAATTTACTACTGGTCTTTAGATTGTCAAAGTTACCAAACTAACCCCCATGAAAATAACCGTTGTGTTATGATTCGAAGGGCAATTTAGTCTTTTTGCAGATCAAATCGTAAGATATAAATAACTGAAGTCGATTAGTTTAGCATTATCCTCACATCGATCTGCTAAATCCTCTCGATAAACCCTAAATCGCGATCATAAACCCTGCACCAGTAACAACATTCATATTTGTTCTCTCAAATCAAACGATCAAACACAAAATTAACGACAATGGCAACTCTACAATCTCTTGATGTTCAAACAAATCTCAAATACTCAGAGTTTCACAACATGTGTGCGTATCTAAAGAATCCAGACGGAACGAAAGACTTTCGTCCAATCATCATGTTTTTGAAACATTCGTATATAAAGTTTGCACTCACTGTAAATCCTAAGGCCTATCAACAACACCTAGTGAGTTTCTGGGAGAATGCAGAACAAGTTGATGATACAGAGCTTACTAAGATAAGGTCAGTAGTAGATGGAAAAGAAATCTTTATATCAGAACGCTCAATCAGACACCATCTACAACTCCATGATGATGAAGGTATGATTTATTTACCCAAGGAAGACCTTGTTGAATGTTTACAAAAAATGGGATATGAGGGAAGACTTGACATTGTCACTTTTCAAAAAGGTCTTCTCTCCCCACAATGGAAATTTTTAATACACACCATTCAACACTGTCTTTCTCCTAAAAGAAGCTCTTGGAATGAGTTTAACAAGTCAATAGCATCTGATGTTGTTTGTTTATGCACATACCAAGTCTTTAATTTTTCAAATATGATTTTTGAGGGAATATTGGGAAATCTTTTTACTACAAAATTTTTAATGTATCCCAGATTTCTTCAACATTTAATAAATTGTGAATTGTAAAACTTGTCAACTCCCAAAAATATTTTTACAACACCTGAGTTGAACAAGAAAGTTTTCTCAAATATGAGAAAACAATTTAAATTTTCGGGCAAGGAAACCCCTCTGTTTCCTAACATGATCAAAGATCAACCAAATCTTGGAGAAGGTTCAATCAAAGATACAACCCCAATTGAACCTCAACCCACTCCCTCACCCCCAAATGCAGCCCAAACACAACCCCAAATAGTCACTCAATTATCCACCCAATTAGATGTCCTGAATGTGTCCCAGGAACATGAATTCAATCTGCAGAGTGCTACTCTTCACTCTGTAGAAGACCAGCCTTTAGCCAAATCACTCCAAAAAAGCTACAAAATGAAGAAATCTTCCTTAAAGGACACCAGGGGACCCATTGAGTCAAACCCCAGGCTCCAAGAGTTGTCCTCCAAGGAGGAGAGAGGGCATGAGGAAAGGGCTCTCACTACTGATGCCCCAAAGGTGGGTGCACAGGATAGTGAGAACATCAATAGGACCCAGACCTCGGCAACTCTTAGTGATGACTCTTTTGAGGAATTACTAAGAGGATCCCGGTGCCAAGAAACCACAAGGGGGGCACTACTGCTTCTTCTAGGAAGAAGAGAGTGTCCAAACAACCCATTTCATCACCAAGAAGTGATGAGGGTAGAACTGAAACTATTGATTTGACGGAAAGGATGGAAAACGTTAAAGCCAATGTACCTGTTAGTGAGCCCGATGATCTTGCTAGAAGGAGTGAGGGCAGTATTGAACAAAAACAATTGACGGATAGGATGGAAAACCTTGAAACCACTGTACAAGATTGTCTGAAATATTTAACAAATCAAGGAAAAACCATGACCTATATGAGGAAGCATATCAACACAATTAACAAAAGGATGAAATTATATGAGCATAGGCTTCTTCAACAAACAAGAATCATTCGAAGATTGAAAAAGAAGGTTGGCAGTAGTGATGCTCCACCAGTTGAGCTCACTAAGGGGGAGAAGGAAAACATACAAAGCATGATAGATGAATCTATTGCAGCAGCAGCAACTTCTCTCCTCAATCTTAAAGAAACAAAGGTTGATGAAGGCCAAGTTAATGATGAAAGCCTAGAAAAGATGGATATTACTGATAAGGCTACTACTACTGCTCCTATGGAAGAACAAGCTCAACAAGAAGCATCAGTAGTAACTCCTACTACTACTGATGTCATAGCAGTAGTAAATCAAGAAGAGGCAGCAAACACTACTAATGCCCTATCAGTAGTAATTCCTAAAGACATACCAGTAGTAACTACCTTGGCTACTACTGATGATATTATTGAGCTGCCACCACTACTTGAGCCTGCAGTAATAATTCCACCATCACCAGCAACAAGATCAACACAATTGGTGGTAAAAGATATTGATGATGATATCAACTGGCTGGAAGTTGATGAATGCACTCTACCTCCACATCCCAAAATACTTCCCATGTCACAAATACATACTTATGGTCACAAATTTAGAATTGAAACTGCACCAGATAAAAAGAGTGACAATTACATAGGAAAGGGAAAGGAAATTGCTGATTAAGACCAACCTAATAGAGAACAAGGTCATGAGATGGTCAACAAAATTAATTATGCTCGGTCAGCAAAGAATGATAAATGGAAAATGAAGAGGGCAAATTACTTGAAAAAGGTTGAAGCCTCTCTAGCCATTGAGAACAGAAAATTAGCAGAAAGGGCTAGAATACTAAGACAACCCTTCACAGAAATAAAATTGGCAGATATAGCTGACATATCAAAACTGCCACAATTTCAACACAAGGTCAAAACCAAACAAGTTGCAGAAACCAGAAAAGAATTACAACGAAGAGAACTACAAAAAATAAGGCAACTTGAATTTGAAACAATAGAACTTCTTGAAGCACAAGTACAAGAATGCAAAGAGCAGAAGGCTGATATGCCAAAAGAATTTGCAGACAAGAAGAAAGAAATGGTCACATTCTTGAAGTCAAGAGGCCACAATACCAAGGCCTTTGGAAGAATGAAGTTGATCAATTTAATTGAAAAGTACTGTGTGGAGAAGAAGAAGGACCTTCTTGAACAAAAGATTAAAGAGAAGGACACCACAAAGCTTGAACAGATAAATTCCAAAGAAATGAAAGAAAGAAAAACTATAACTGGTGAAACATCTGGTGAACTCTCTTTAACTACAAGAAAAAGGAAGGCTGATCAATCTGAACTAGAACAACCAAAGAAGAAACTACAAATAGTTCAAGTTCATGATCTTTCTATTGCTCCCCTAGAAAGCAATCCAATCATCAACTGGAGATGTATAGATGATGTGATTGAGATTGTTAGAGAAGATAAGGTCACTCAAAGATTTAGAGCTTGGAAACCTTTAGTCATGTCCCTAACCAGAAGTGACATAATCAAGATGTTGATTATTGGTAAACCAAGAATGACCAAGAAGACCTGGAAGAATTCAGCTGCAGGCTACATTACAGAAATAATTAATGCTGCTTTCTATCCAGATGAATATCCAGAGAAGTTTACAAATCCAGAGAATATTCAAGCCTGGAATGTGCTACCAACAGTCAACATGTACTTCTTTGAATATACAAGTAAGAAGTGTGAGTTATTCCTATATGAAAAAGAGTATCCTCACTCTGAGAAAACTCTTTATCAACTTTGGTGCATGAATTTTATTAAGCCTAATGATGTTGTGAGGTTCCAAAACAAGTTAAATGAATTTGTGCAAAAGATCAGCAAATATATTATTGCACAAAGGAATAAAAGAAACCAACAGACTTTAGAAGGAGATCAAAGAAGAGCAAAACTGTTGGAAGAAAAGAAAAAGGAGAAGCAGAAGTAAGAAGAAACTTGATTGATTGAAAGAGAATCAATAAGTTTAGGGGGAGATTGTTAGAACAAATCACAGTTCAACTTATTACTGATGCTGCAGTTAGTACTGATCATGGTTACTACTGGTGAAGACTATGGTTACTACTGATGGGGCAGAAACACTTGATACTGATGAGTTGATACTGGTGAAAAGTATAACTAACTTACTACTGATCATGCACATATTGAAGATTACTACTGATCATTAGTAGTTACTACTGACGTTGGTTTTGGACTTACTACTGATCATCACATTTACTACTGATACGCGTATTTGGAGCAAATCAAGTCCGAGATCTTCGCAGAGTTAGTTATAGAATGTTATTCAATGTATATCTTTTATAATTCGATGTAAATCAAGTCCTAGAATAACTAGGGTAAATAGTTAGGCTTCAAGGAATGCTATAAGTAGTTCCTTACGAATTGTAAACGTACGTGTGTATTGTTAATCAATAATATACATTGAAGCTTTTTGTGAATCACTATGTTCTTAACATTATTGTTCATTGTTCATTCAATATACAGTATTCTATTGTTCTTAATATATTAATACAAGTTGTTGATCCGCTGCAACTTCTTGTTATTAGTAGATCTGGGTTGGCAATAACTTGTTTTGGTTATTCGATCCTGACATTAATGGATGTAATGGGTTATTCCTTTTCATTCATTATTGCTTAATACCATGAACCAAACACCCTCTTAGTGAGTTTCGATAAGCATGAGCTCCCAAGTCCAAAGTCCATCCCTGATGTATTAAATGTGAATTTAGTGAAATGTTTAAGGTAGTCCATTAATTTTATCTAGTCCCAAGGGACATTTATTAGCCCTTGGATCAAGAAAAATTAATGGTCAAGATCAAGATTCAAAACCACCACCACCACTACAAGCACGTGTGCTTCTCTGGTGGCCGGAGACGGCGGCGGTCGGCGGCCGGCGGCGGAGGACGGCGGCCGGAGGTGGCCGCCGACGGTGGTGACGGCGGCGGACGGCGGCGACTGGCGGCGGTGTCGGCCGGCGGTGGCTGTAGGTGGGGGATTTGATCTTAACCATCTTGATCCAATGGTTAGGATTTGTTCCTTGGGACTAGACAAATCTTTTGGACTCCCTAGAGTACAACACTGTGAATTTAATATTATTTGATTTTTTTGACGGTGCCTTTTGCTTATATTGAAAGGAAGAAATATTATAATTTATTTGAATAGAATAAATATCATAACAAGTTGGTAATATATAGTTATATATTTTTTACATAAAATTACAAATTTCACACGTTCTTTTTATTTACATACCATTTTTATCGTGCTTGTTGTTTCCAGCTTTCAACGATATGTCACGCTATAAATCTAGAGTGTCATCTTGCAAGGGATTTTATTAATTTTTAATTTTAAAAAATAGCATTTTCTTATATTATCATAAGGAACTCTTCAATCTCGTCGTGAGGTATGGAAACTTGTCGTGAGCTCGTCACGATTGACACCAACCTCGTCATTGGCTGCTCTCGTCGCCACCCTGACATCTGGCACAACTCGTCCTTTGGGACTTCTAGATAGAGAGGAATATATAGAGAGAGGGGAAAGGAAAGAGGGAGGTAAGTGATATGGTTGGCACGACATTATCAGATTCTTGTCGTTAGGGAATATGATGTTGTGGCGCTACGATGAGTCGGAGGACGTGTCATGGTTGGATAAGAGCATCAGGTATGGTTGCTCAAGCCAAAACGCCAAATCAGCATCACCTCAGTGCAACATCATTATTTCACATTCAAAACCTCAAATACCCCCTCTACCATAAATAACTAATAATATTCCTTTAGGACCCACCAAAATACCTCTAACTCACAAAATACCCTTAAAAAATGGCACTCTTTCTCCTCCCGTTGGTCCGTTGCTCTCATGGGGTGGGCGGTGGAGGGCCTCACTAGAGTGGCGGGCGGTGTGGTGGTGGAGTTCGGCCGTCTCGTTACCATACTCCTCCCTCTAAGTCTAAATAGAATTATGATATTTTTAATACTTGTATTAAAATAATAAAGTCCTTTAACTAATGATCAAATACCCGTGATGTTTTAACCCAAAAATCTTACATTACGTCGTATTGATGTTTTTCTTAGTTATGACTTTTTGCATTGTTCATATAATGATAAAGTACTGCATTATTTGACAACTTCTTTTACCCACGATATACAACTGCAATAAAACACATGTACATCACAACTAGAAAATGAGTTAGTGGTATATGATAAATTTACGTGATGCACGAAAAGCTGCCGTTTAAAAAAACTTCTTATTTGATTATGTTTCTTATCATGGTTTAACAAGAAAATCAAACTATATGTCAAGATCTTACGTGTTAAATTAAATGTTGTAATCATAATTAAATCTAAATCAAATAATACTTAGTAATAATTAAAATGTTATAATCACAATATTATACGTATCTACAACAAAAAGGGGGTAGTTATGCTTGAAAAGTTGAAAATGATGGCCATTGCTCCCAAGAGAATATCCAATTATCCATCCTCTTCCTCAAATCATTCCTCTAAATGGTAAATGAAAATGATAGTTTGCATAAAGCCCTTTAAGTTTGCCTCGTTTTACAAATCATACCCCAAAAGATTTTACCAAACACAATGGTGCATGCAAGATATGTATTCATGTTTGTTAAAGACTTAAAACTCACGGAAATAAACGAGTTGACATGATTTTTACGTAAAACTATAATATCATATGAAACGTACATAACGCCTAACGGTAGATCCTTCAAAATTATGTATAAATACTATTTTAGTCAGTCACTAATTACACATCATTAACCAAAGAGCTTGTAGCATAGTCGTATAAGATATTAAAATATGTTTCCCGTTAGCATGTAGTCATAAATTCGAGTCTCACTGTGAATAATATAATGTATATTCACGAGTAATTTAGAAGGGACATGTGTTTGCTATTAAAAATAAACTAATTATGCAATCACTGAAATTTGTTAAATGAGACACGTATAAGGTATACATACTCGCATTGTCTATGTTCTCTTAAAAAAAAAGTGCCAGGTTGAACAAAACCATTTAATAGTGCTAAACCTATTTTCTTTAATTTTAGAAGTAATAAAACTATTAAATATTCATACTTAATTTTATACTCATCCTCCTCTATATATCCTCCTCTATATATGGAGCTACATATGATTCCATCATGACACCTCATCACAACGCTGCATTCTGATTGGTGGTAAATGCCACATGTAAATCATTCATTGGCCCAATCGTCATTCACAACCTACACAAAACAATTAGGGGTTAATTTTCACCCGCAAATTCAGGCATACAGCAGGCAAATCGAACGCTGCTTCTTTGTCACGATCCAATCTTCAATCAGCTGTTTCTCAATCGATCGCCTGCTTCTCAATCGTTCCTCAATCGATCGCTGCAATTCGCTAAAAACTCAATTTCTAATTCTTTCATCTTTCGGTGTGACAGATAGAGACCACAACAGCAAAATAGTATCAAATCCTCTCATCTCTCAACTCTCACCGATTTTAGGTATCACAAAGGTATTCTCTCCTTCAATTTCTCAAAATCCACTTTGTTTCTACACCTTATGTTCCATCATTCGTTCGTTAAAACACTCAATCGTCATTCACAACCTACACATAACGATAACAATTAGGGGTTAATTTTCACCCGCAAATTCAGGCATACAGCAGGCAAATCGAACGCTGCTTCTTTGTCACGATCCAATCTTCAATCAGCTGTTTCTCAATCGATCGCCTGCTTCTCAATCGTTCCTCAATCGATCGCTGCAATTCGCTAAAAACTCAATTTCTAATTCTTTCATCTTTCGGTGTGACAGATAGAGACCACAACAGCAAAATAGTATCAAATCCTCTCATCTCTCAACTCTCACCGATTTTAGGTATCACAAAGGTATTCTCTCCTTCAATTTCTCAAAATCCACTTTGTTTCTACACCTTATGTTCCATCATTCGTTCGTTAAAACACTTTTGTAATACCATATAGTAATAAATTTGTTGTTGTATCTGCTTACCGTTTGCGATATCGTTGTGTTTTTGTGTGTGTGATTGTGTATGCCGTTGTGTTTTAGCTGGATTATGATTTAGGGTTTGCGATTGGGGTTTCGAGCTCGAAGTTATCATGATCTGTGCGGATTTCGATTGTATGAAATCGAAGTGTTGTAACAGGCGATTTTGTATATTTAACAGGTGATTAGTGAGAAGAGGAAGAATTAGGGTTACATTACATTGATTTTGAATGCGGAAAGTTAACAAATGCAAGTCTGGGTCCCACCAGATATACAAAGATAGGGCTAAGAATCGTGTGGAGGACCTCCATGATATGTTTACTGGTCTGCAGACTGCAAGGAAGGAAAGCCGTAGCATTGATGTAGCTGTACTTGAAGAACAGGTTAATCAAATGCTTAAAGAGTGGAAGAATGAACTCAATGAACCATCACCTGCTTCTTCTTTGCAACTGGTATGATATATTGTTGAAATTAATCAATTATGATGTTTAACGTATACACTTTATATGGTGGTATTATTGTTTGAAGCAGGGTGGAAGTTTTGGGCCATTTTCACAAGATATAAGCAGGCTTTTGCAGCTGGGTGATGAGGAAGACGATGCAACAAGTGAATTAGCTGCCCCAAAACCTGATCCTGATGGTCACACAGCTGATCAAAATGCAGTTTTTCATGAGTGTAATGGGTTGCAGGATTTTACTGTTACTCAGGATCAAGGCTTCCAATTGGTTGATCAATGCAAAGGTTCTGCATCAGGTGTCAACAAACATATCACGGGACCCACACTCACTAATCAATTTGATAATTTTTCATTTGATTTACCACAAGAGAAGGTGGTCAAAGGAATAATGATGATACTGTACAAGAAGGTGTTAAAGGTCTTAGGGCTTTAGGAGTCAGAGATCTTTCTTATCGGCTTGCATTTATTGCAAGTTCTGTACAAGTTTTTAGTTTAACAAAATCTTTTTACAGTTTTGTTAGAATTAAAAATTCCAACTGTATCTCTTTAATAATCTATTTAATGATCTTTATTCAGATTTGTGATGGTAGAAGAGATGCTGACATTAGAAACAGGAAAAGGGATGACGAAGAAGAGAATTTGGATTTTACGGTTAGTGTTTATATTTTTTATATGATATATATTTTATATTAAATATTATATTATATTATTATAGTCGGAGGAATTAGCTGATGTTAGACAAATGAGAAACACTCCGGATTTCTTCAACAAGCTTGTAGAAAGTGTTTGCCCAACTGTTTTTGGTCATCAAGATATTAAAAGAGCAATCTTGCTTATGCTTTTGGGTGGGGTCCAAAAGTTTACTCATGAAGGAATTAATCTTCGTGGAGATATTAATGTTTGTATTGTTGGTGATCCCAGTTGTGCCAAATCTCAATTTCTCAAGTATGCAGTGTCTTCTTACACCTTTTTTTTTATTTATAAAAAGAGTAAATTACACAAACGGTCCTTTAGGTTTGTACCATATTACATATTTGGTCCTTTAGTTTCATGACTTACACTGGTAGTCCTTATTTATGAAGCTATTGTCACATGTTGTGTCCTTTACCTATAACAACGTTTACACGAGGGGGTAAATCTGTCATTTTTCATTTTTCCTTCACCGATTTGAAACCCATAAAAACCCGTTTGTTTGACCAAAAAGTTAATGTCTGATTAGGTAAATGACCAAACGTGTCAATAGTTTCAGAAATAAGGACTATCAGTGTAATTTATGAAACTAAAGGACCAAATATGTAATATGGTCCAAACCGGAAGGACCATTTGTGTAATTTACTTTTATAAAAATAATAAATTTAATTTTTTTTCTTTATAGGTATACCACAAGTTTAGTTTCAAGATCTGTTTACACATCTGGGAAATCATCATCTGCTGCTGGTTTAACTGCCACTGTTGCAAAAGAACCAGATGCTGGAGAGTTTTGTATTGAGGCTGGTGCACTAATGCTTGCTGACAATGGCGTCTGTTGTATTGACGAATTTGACAAAATGGACGTTAGAGATCAGGTAAAATCATCTGCTCAAATATTACATTTTTAGTCCCTAAATATCTAATATTATACATATCAACCTAAAAGGTTGCAATACATGAAGCAATGGAACAACAAACAATTAGTATAACAAAAGCAGGAATGCAAGCAATATTAAATGCAAGAACATCAATTTTGGCTGCTGCAAATCCCACAGGAGGGAGATACGATAAATCCAAGCCATTAAAGGTGATACTAATATCTAAATTTTTTATTTTATTTATAATTTTTTGATTTAGGATTAAATTAATAAATTACATTTTGCAGTATAATGTTGCTCTACCACCTGCAATTCTTTCAAGATTTGATCTGGTTTATGTTATGATTGATGATCCTGATGATACAACTGATTATCATATTGCATCTCGTATTGTGAGAGTGCATCAGAAACGTGAACAAGCAGTTTCCCCTACATTTATTACTGCACAATTGAAACGTTATATTGCAGTTGCTAAAACTAAAAAGCCAAAGGTTTGTTTTTGTTATTTTTCTATTATTATCTTATTAATCATCATTTTTGTTGACAAATTTTGAATTTTGAATACAGCTAAATGCAAAAGCCAGACAAATATTGGTGGATTCTTATGTTGCTCTCAGAAGAGGTGATACAGCTCCAGGAAGCAGAGTTGCACGAAATGGAAGATGAACATGTTGAAGATATGGAAGTTGAAGTTTTATCTTCAATGTGGCTTGAAGATATTGATGAACCTGGAAAAAATCCAAAATTTAATCTAGAAAAACCGGGAATTCATGACAATATATTATTTTAGAAATTATATATTATTTTAATGTTTTTTTTTTTTGTATTTCAGGCTGTTTATTTATGTAGTGGGGAACTTAGTCCTCTAGAGTTTCATCATTATGGGCTTGCTGCACCTTTGTATACACATTTTACCTCACCAATCTTCTCCTATATATGGCCCCTAATTTGATTGAGGTTTGACAACTTGGCACTTTGAAGCTTCCTCAATATCCATGGTAAATGCAGAAATTTGGATTTTTTTGGATTAATTTTATTTTCCTTATTTTTAGGAATTTTCTGGATTTTTTCTGGAATTTATTGATATTTTCTAGAATTTTTTGGAATTTCTTGAAGTTTTTCGGGTCAAAACGGACTGTTTTCGGGACCTGCATTTGTTTGGTTATTCTGATCAGGCTGAAATTTTGTGGAACGCCTGGGATTATGAATTCCCATTTTTCAGAATTCTTTGGGATTTTTTTGAATTATTTCGGAAAAATTCTTCACTATCAGAGGGGTATTTTCGGTATTTCTGGTGGTCTGATCAGCCTGCAAAGTTTTATACAGTGTTGGAACAATGGTTTATATTTTCAGGGATTTTATGAGATTTATTGCGATTTTTTCTAGATGTTATTGACCACTTCAAGACTGTCCCTAATTTACTTGGAAAATATTGGGTCAAAATGGACTGTTTTGACAGTTTTTGGCAGTTTGGTTACTTGGATTAAGCTGATTTTTTGTGGAAAACTTAGGATTATGATTTCCCATTTTTCAGATTTTTTTGGGATTTGTTTGAATTTTTTCTTGAAAACGGGCCGAATGGGTTTTTTCTGGACTATTTGGTCAGGTTTAGAGAGTTGGGGTGGAATTTTGAAGCTGAATTTTTTTGTGGGCCTTAGTTGCATAAATTCCCATTTTTCTGGAGTTTCTGGGATTTTTCTGATTTTTTTCTGTTGTTATTGCTGTTTGGTGCATATTTTCGGTTTAAAAAGGCAGCAGAAGGGCAGATTCGGTTCCAGTGGGCAGATCATCTTGAAAATTCTGGAGCTGATTGGAACTATTATTTCAGAATTTTGGAGAATTTATGGGATTTTTCTGATTTGTTTAGGTGGAGTTGGCCTATCGGGTAATAATACCAAATGGTAAGAAGTATCAATGAGGGAGTGGTTCGCTTTCAGATTGCAAGACAGGATTGTTACAGCAATTTTGTACCGACGCATACTCAATGGTTGAGGCTGAGAGGATGAGATACATAATTACGCAGCAAAAGGATTTAAGAACTGAGACGTATGCGAAATTGGTGACCTTGGCGCAAAATCAAGATAATGGTAATGTATTACGTGGTAAGAAGTACGTGCTACCGTCGTCATTTACCGGAAGTCCAATGTATATGATGCAGAACTATTTAGACGCCATGACAATTTGTAAATTTTACGGTTATCCTGATTTATTCATAACCTTCACGTGTAACCCTAATTGGCCAAACCATTATTGTGATTAATTTGATACAAAATTTTGTCTGTAAAATTTTTGGTTGATACAAAGAAGTCTTATTTCGTTTGTAAATTTTATGTAACATCTGTTCATGTATCGATTTTTCTACCAATTCATCATTACAGCTACAACATTATTATGTCATTTTTAAAATTATTAATCTTTGTTGGTATTTTTCTATATACTAAATTTTGAAGCATACCCGCCCACCCGATGGGCGGGTTATGAAGCTAGTTTGATTTATATAAGTGTCAAAATTAAATAATGAGATTAGAAAAAGAGAATTAACGGAATTTCAAATCATTTATTTTATAAGTATGGGTATGGAGTAGGGAAATTAATATAAAGTAATACGAATTTTCATAAAAAATATACGCAACACTACCAATAGCTATGGTACACCATACATATTAAAGACATGATAACCAATGACTTCTATTGACCCGGTTTGGACTTTGAAACAATTTAAAGGTAGTCTTAAGAAAAAGTCAAAACTTCAAGGGTACATTTGTAAATTCAACAAATTGACAGTGACCCAATAAATGAAAGATTCTTTGTTCCCGTGGGAGATACGATCAATGTGAAATGAAGTATAAAAACTTCCAAACACGCCACAAACGTAAAACACGTATAAAATACCCCAAAAATACTCGATGGTGTCTCAAATCTGACCAAGTTTTCCCTCTTTCTTTTGCCGACTTTTTGACTGCAAAAAACCCCACCATTGATGACCTTCAAACAATGGCGCCGGCCACCGATCTCCGACGTCCTCTAATAGCTTCCATTGCCAGAAAAGCTCACACACACACCGCCGCCGCCGACAACTCTCCGTCAACCCATCACATCCTAACCATCAACGACCATCTGGACTCTCCCCAATTTCAAACACCCACAAATCAAGACTTTTCAAATCGATCGGAGTTCGATGATGGATTTACAAGAAGTGAAGAGAATCCGTATAGGATTCTCGGGTCGGGTGGATTTGAAGCTCTTGGGTCAACCACTGTGGATCCGTTTAGAAATCAAACACCCAGAATTGTAGGGGTTTACGAATGGGTAAAGATGCTGATTTGCGTGCCTATAGCTTTGGTTCGACTTGTGTTATTCGGGTTGTGTTTGGTAATCGGGTATGCTGCTACAAAAGTTGCTTTAAATGGTTGGAAAGATAAACAGAATCCAATGCCAAGATGGAGATGTAGGGTTATGTGGATTACAAGATTAAGTGCAAGAGGGATTTTGTTTTCATTTGGGTAAGATATAATCAAGTTTATTTTCGTATACAAAATGTACAAACTTAGCTGAAAATAGTAACATGACAAAAAGCCCGTAACTCTAATGCTTATGTCACATACAGAGTTGTATTTAATCAAAAGAATCAACTTTTAGATAGATTGTGAGAAAATGTTTAAGTAGATTTATGGGCATTTATTTCATTTTAGGACTCCAAATGTGGCAAAGCCTTTAAGTTAGGGGCAGTTTTGTCCTTTTACATTTTCCAACAAACGATGATACATGGGTGGCCTTAGGCTATGGGGTATGGGTACCACACCCCATACCACTTTTTCCTGCCACATTATCTGCCACCTCAGCAACCACACCACCACCAAACCACATCATCTCTAGGAAATACACACCACACCACACCATTTTAATTTCCATCTCATCATTTCATTTCCATTTATTTTTTAAACATAATATTAAACTTCCATTAAATTAAAATAACAATACATTAAATTAAAACTACAATACTTAAAATTTTAAAAAACTACAATACTTAAAATTTAAAAACTACAATTCTAAATCGTTCATGGTTTTTCGGGCCCTTTCCTTCGTGGCTAGTAGATATTCAAGATCTTCCTGCGGCATGCCTGGCGTCGGTTGCATATTCAAATTATTGATCAGTCTTTGTTCGGTTGCAAGCGCCCTATCTCTTTCATCTTTCTCCCTCTTTTGCTGACGTCGTTCTTGTTCCAGTTGAACTTGTTGACGACACATCTCTAGTCGCTCTTTTGTTGCCTCAACGTGATCGCCTAATCGTTTTTGAATTTCTTCCCTATGCTTGCTCTTCGCTTCCTTTTCCGCCGCATGCCCACCCGCTCGTTTAGCCTTGTCTCTTCTAATTGGTCGTTGAGGAGGTGGGGTTTCATCAATGTCATCGAATATGTCATATGGAATGTCATCATCCCCTGCATTAAGGTTGATACGAGAACGACCATCAGAAACATCAACCGATTGTGAACTTCTTGAGCGCTTCGATTCTTGTTGATTTATAGTAATTGTTCCGATCCACTTTGGATCATCTTTCAAAATCAACCACTGTCGATCTAGCTCAGCTCAAAATTATGGCCATTTTTTTCAACTTTATATTGTCCCTTGGCGGCAGCCAAAACATCAAACTCGGCCATTCCGCTACTTCTTTCCGACCTTAGTTTGTTGTATATACCATTAAATTTTGTTACCTTGTTGTTTATTTCACGCCATTTGCTACTAAGACTTATTGTCTTTTCGGTAAGGAGGGACTCCCATGAAGCTATGAAATTTAGAAAGAATGACTTCCCAATAGTTTTTAATCTCATGCCATTCCCGTCTTTCTCGTTTTTGGAAGTGCCACACCAAGCTCGGCACAACGCAATTTCCTCCATTTTCGTCCATGGTATTTGTGTGTCTTCTTCCACAACTTCTTTTGCTTTCCCTTTCCCTTTCCTTTTCCCCTTTCGCTTGCTCCCCCCCCCCCCCCCCCCCCCCCCCCCCCCCCCGCCGCTTGTGGTTCTTGGGTAGATTGTGGTTGTTGTGTTTGGGTTTGATAGGGCGTTTGTTGAGAAAGTGTATTTTGTTGAAAATATTGTGATGTGGGTGCAAATTGAGATACGTTTTGTGAATATTGAGGTTGTTGAAATTGCGGTTGTGAAAATTGATGTGCGTTTTGTGGATAAAATGGTGGAGGTGGGACAACACCGGAATTGAGGATGGTGAAATATGGCTCATAGGCGCCAATTCCAAGGTTTGATGGTGTATTTTGTTGTGAAGGTTGGTTTGGTGTTTGTGGAGGGTTGTTGTGTGGATCCATTGTAAGTAGAGAGGTATGAAGATTAGAGTTTGTAAAGAGTAAAAAGGATTAATTTTGTGTGTAAAAAGAGTGAAAATATGTAAATATATATAGGTAAAAAAATTAAAAGAAAAAAAAGTTTTTTTTTATAATTACAACGGCTATAATGCCGTTGCCCAACGGCTCTTTTCCGATCAAAAGCAATCTTCCACGCCCGTTATGCACCGTGGGCCGTTGCCTCTCCCCACCACGCCCTCCCCCCACGCCGTTTGGGGGGGGGGGGGGGGCAGTGTTTCACCCATACCCCACGCCATTGCCTAGCCACATCACCCCAACGCCATCCCAACCCCCCACCCATACCGACCAGCCTTATTGAAAACTCATAAAATACTTGGATAGCATAAACACCCTTATATCATGCAATTTGTATTACTTCACGTCAAAGTTCACATGTATAATACTTCAAAGTTCAAATTGTGCTTAACTGCAATTTGTAAAAGAATAGTAATTTCAACCAAAAAAATGAGCTTTTAGCTACAATGCTTGACTTTTTTGACCGCCTAACCCCGATTTTGACCACAGTTTGACCGCCATTTGACCACCTAGCGCCTAAAATGTCCAAACTTATTGGCAACCTTTAGTCGAAAGTTGGGTAGAATGGATGATTGAAACCTATTTTTTTGAAAGATGCTGAAATTTGATGATTAAAATCATAAAGCATAGTTTATTATTTGGTAAACTTTGATTGTTACATTTAATTAATAATTTTAAAACAATGCAGCTACCATTGGATAAAGAGAAAAGGGAAACCTGCTCCAAGAGAAACTGCTCCTATCATTGTATCTAATCACGTATCGTATATTGATCCAATATTTTTTTTCTATGATTCTTCTCCAACAATCGTTGCATCTGAATCCCATGATTCCATGCCTTTTGTTGGTGTCATCATTCGAGCTATGCAGGTAATTCAAAACCTAATATAATTAATTAGTTTTATCTTTTAATGGTCAATATCTTGTCTTTCTTTCATTTTTTAGGTGATATATGTTAACCGATTCTCGTATCAATCACGGAAGCATGCTGTAAATGAAATAAAGGTAACAAGCCTTCGCTCCTTATCTTTTGGATCCATAAAATAAAATTAAAAAATAGTCAAAAATTGGTCAAAGTACTATCAAAATGATTTTTTATTTTTTTTTTGTTTTGCATTCTATAAATATATAAGGAATTTGATACAGATGTGTGTTTTTAAGGATTAAAAAACAGAGAAAAGCCTCGAGCAATAGCTACCCTCAAGTACTTTTATTTCCTGAGGGGACCACAACAAATGGAAGGCAACTTATTAATTTTCAACTTGGTGCATTTATACCCGGTTATACAATTCAACCCGTGGTTATTCGTTATCCGCATGTACATTTTGATCAATCATGGTAAACCCGTTTATAAACTATTTATGGATTTTTTATATTTTTTTAATGTGATGATATGATCTTTAAACGGTGTATCACATTGTTTTAGGGGTCATATTGCTTTGGCCATGCTTATGTTTAGAATGTTCATGCAATTTCATAATTTTATGGAGGTATGTTTTTTTTAGTATTTTTATTTGTGTATTTTAATGTATAAAACATTAAAGAATTGTTTTTTTTTTGGTTTCAACTTTCAAATAAATCAGGTTGAATATCTTCCCGTTATTTCTCCCTCACGGCATCAAAAGGAAAGTGCAGTTTGTTTTGCTGAGCGGGTTAGTTTATCCTTTAAACATTCATGGACTCGTTCTAAAAAAATTCAATTTTTTTATATTTTATTGTTAAATCTTGATTTTTATTTTTATTATAAAAAATGATTGTATATATCTTTAACTAATATTTGTGCTTGTGCAGACTGGGAGAGCCATGGCTTCTGCTCTAAACGTTGTACAAACATATCATTCTTTTGCAGATTATGCACTTCTTTCAAAAGCAGTTGAGGCTGGACATGTACGTATCTTATTATATAATTTACCCTGAAATCTTTTTTTTTTAGTATAAAAAATAAAATTATAAACAACATATGTGCAAGAAATAATGATAACTTAATAAGAAATCTTCTTGGACTCCAATCGATAGTGTCACATTTTTTTTACGATGACAAAAGTGGACAAATACATAATTGAAGTCTAAAAACTTTCCAAAATTGGAGATGAAATTAAGATTTCTTCATATTAAAAAATGCTAACTGTATTTCGTTTCTTTTACAGGAAAATATGCCACCCTTTATGGTTGAAATGGCAAAAATTCAAAAAGTGAGTTGGTATTTAAAAACAATATATTTATAATGTTTCTCTAAATATGTACGTACACCTAATTTTTATTTCATAAAGTTACGTTAGTTTAAGATGAGTATTTTTCCCCCGGTGCTTTCAGTTATACCATTTGAGCTCTTCAGAAGCTGTAGAATTCTTGGAAAGATTTCTTGCCATGAATCCAGATAACAGGTGTGTGTGTGTGTGTGTGTGTATGTACATATCTATATTTTTATATTGCTTAGAAATCATCATTATTGATTTATTTATATTTTTAGCAGAAAAGTTGCATTAAACATTTAACTTTTTGCATGTTGTTTGCAGCGGATGCGTTAAATATCAAGATCTCATTAGGGTATTAAGATTGAAGCATTCTAACCTTTCTGAAAATGTCAGTAAGAAACCTACTTTTAATCAACATAATTATAATTAACAACAATTTGTTGACTTATCTTTTTAAATAAAACTTTTAACAAGCTTTTATTAATTTCATAATTTAATCTAGTTTTTTCAACATAACTTCAAGCTTTATTTTTCGTGACAGATATTTGGATTTATTGATGTCGACAAGAATGGAATTATAACTTTTAAAGAGGTAACTATGGTTCATAATCTCCATTCTTCATTTCGTGGGTCTCATCAACTTGTTTGACTTTGACCCATTTGACTTGTTCCCTATTTTTAGTTAAGTTTTTCTATTCGACCCGTTGGGACCCGTAAATAACCCAAAACGACCCATTGATAAATAAATAAGCCGAAATTGCCACTTCTGTTCTATACAATTATTTTGTGGCCCCCATTTTAGTTTATAAATAATGCTTATAAGATCTTTTTTTTGGATTATACAGTTCTTGGTAGCATCTGCTCATGTTTTAAAGCTGCCATCATTTCAACGAGCATGTGAAATAGCCTTTAATGAAAGTGATGAAGATAAAGATGATTACATTTTATTAACTGAAGTAATACTATTTTATTTTTATATAATTTAATATATATATTTTTTCCCAATTTGCTAAAATATGCTCTAATCTGTTTCTTTATGCACAATCAACAGTTTGGTTGTTCTGGAAGCCCAGCCATCCCTGATTTGGTCACAAGCGAGGTTAATAAACCGTCTGTTATTAGTTCAAAACATTTAAAAATGATTCTTGATCGACTATTTGTATTCTAATTTGTATATTTTTGTACAGATTCACCCACTCTTCAATCTGTTTGATACTGATGGTGATGGTAAAATCAGTAAAGACGATTTTGTTACTTGTTTAAGAAGAAATCCATTGCTGATAGCACATTTTAATCACCATTTCTTGGGTAGAAATTTGGATTCAGAAATTGGTTTGGGGGAAATGGTTTGATGGGTTGGATAAACTTTTATTTTTTCTTCTTTATTTATTGTTTTTATATAGTTGTGCCCTTTTCCAGTGCTAAAAGAATCAAATTTTAAGTAATGTACAACCTCCTATGCATGGAGTACAAGTTATAGCTCTGGAAAAGGAATTATTTATTGGGTATGATAGTTTTAGCGGAAGTAGGGATTGTAAGAGATTACACTTTGTTATTATATGGTTGTGACTAATGTACTTAACTAATGAATTTTGTTTTTGACTTGTAAGGTTTGACTTTGACTTTTTGATTAATACAAATACAGTAAGAAAAGAATTGTTCTAGTTATGTTGATTAGGGGTGAGCTCGGTCCCAAAACCAAACCGAATTGATAACATGTTATCGGTTTTGGTTCGGTTCGGTTTCAGTTCGGTTTTTTGAGGCCAAATGCTCATCCTTATCTAGGGATGCAAATTTGACCCGCGGGTTCTGAAATCTAGGGGAACTATACTACAATTCGTGAAATTAGGCAATTCTGAAATCGATCAATTAGTAATAGGCTTCAATTCTGATTCGAAACTATACTGCAATTCTAAAATTAGGCTGCAATTACTGAAATTAGTCTTAATATTGCAGCCTTTGAAGAATACGTTATTTATATTCACGACTTTGAAGATTTTTTTGCTTCTGGTTTTTTTTTTGTGTGATTTTTCAGACAAGCTTTTAGCATGGTGGAAGACTTAAATAAGGCTGCAAATTAGCTATCTTGTTGAATTTTTTTTACTGAACGGGTACCCGTCGGGTTCCCCGTACCCGGCAAGGATTTTTCTACCCAAACCCGGTGGGGATTTAACGGGGCACGGACGGGTGCGGGTATTGAAATAGGGGGCCGGGTACGGGTTTTACAGTACCCGCTACTACCCGCCCTCGTTTGCATCTCTATCCTTATCTGAAGACCGAACCGAAACCGATAGAACTGAAACCGATAGAACCGAAACCGAAAACGATGAATTTACAAAACCGAACCGATAACATGTTATTGGATTTGGTTCGGTTCGGTTCGGTTTCGGTCGGTTTTCGGTTTGGTTCAATTTTTTTCAGCCCAAATGCTCACCCCTAGTTGATTTTGTTGTCTACGTGGATAAATACTCAAACCTTCAGTCAGTTCATATATCTAGGTCTTTTTTATTATAGCACAAGGTGTTGTATGTGATTATATGAATAGAAAATTAAACATGACAAATAGTTAGAACATATATCATTTTTATTTTTTTTATTAACACCGATGGTCTTTCAACCCCTTTTTTTAATTGGTAGTATTTCTTTGCACATGTCATTATAATAATTTATGTCAAAATCAAAAAAAAAAAAGGCCGTTTGAAATATCAATTGCACAACTATAAACTTTTGGAGTCAATTATTTCCTACAGTTTTTAGGTGGTTACTCGTCAATAATGGTACATCATTAATTACCCGTTGTCTTACTCGAGTTATTTAACACTTTTTTTTTTCTCTGTTTCCAAAAAATAAAATAAAATCACACATCACTACGAGCATCTCCATTACATTTATTCAAATGCTTATTAGTATTCGACTTTTTTCATTGGAATATGGAGGTCTTTTAAAAGTTTAGGTATTGTTTTTTTTTTTCAGAGTAAAAATATTCACAGTCTGTGGACCACATCTACCAAATTAATGTCAAAAACAAACATATTCGCAGTTTGTGGATCACATCTACCAAATTAATGTCAAAAACAAACATCACCTTACTCTAACTTATTTTTCCATAATCCTTTAATAAACTTTCATTGTTTTTTTTAGAGTAATTATAGAAATTGTCCCCGTGGTATACACGATTCTGTGTTTTTGTCAATATACTTTTTTCTGTTTTTTTGTCCATGTACTTTTTTAGATTCCGCTTTTATGTCCTTCCGTCCAATTTCCTTCGTTAACTAACATGAAATGGCAAATAGGTAGGCTTACAAAATGTATCACTTATTTTAAATCACCCCAAAATAAAAAGTATATTACTTATTTTGTATCGGAAGAAGTATTAAAAATTAGAAATATCTTAAACAATATGAAAATGACACAATTTCAAAACTAGAAAAAAGAAAATGTCATATTAACAGAGCGTACCAAAATAAAAGTTATACTTCCTCCGATTCAAAATAAGTGATACACTTTTATTTTTTGGGTGATTCAAAATAAGTGATACACTTTGAAAAATTACTATATTTGACAAAACAAAGTGGGACCCTCACCCACTAACTATCTACTTTAACAAAGTGAAATGACTTATTTACCCTTCCTTTTTACTTATAAACATCATTAACTCTACTTTATTCAAAAAGTGTAGGACTCATTCCCCACTAACCATCCAATTAATCTAATTTAACCATCATTATAATCTTTTGCCTCAAAAACCGTGAAATCCAAAATGTATCACTTATTTTGAATCAGGGGAAGTAATAATTTTTTTTTCATACGTATAGTTTTATCAATAAAATCAGCCTATACTGAGCTAACCCTAACCCACGGGAGGACCCAAGAGAGTAACCGTAACTAGGGGTGTTCACTATTCGGATATAACCGGATTGTCCCAATGGATAATTTGGATTGGATAATTTGGATTGGTTTTTGGTTTTTGGATCGGATTGGACTTGAACCAAATTAATAGTTTGGTTTTCGGATTGGATTTGGTTTCCATTGTAAAATCCGGATTGTCCAAAAAATCCAAATAGTAATATACATATATTTAAACTTGACGAAGGTAGGTATAACTTTTATGTCTTACAAAAAATTCACGTTTATTATAATTTGATTTAATTTCACAACTAATAATTGTACTTTTTTCTCAGAATTTTCTCAACTAGGAGGAGATCTTAGCATTCTTGATTTGTGATCGATTAATTAATCAACATCGAAATATCTTTTGTGATAAACTACTTCTTTTTGCATTGTAAGCAATTATGATACTTCTTTTTTTTACATTTCTTTTAGTGAATTGATGTATATACTAATACTTGTTCATTTATATAGTATCAGTTGACAATGAACCAATTTTTTTGGAGTTTTTGAGGAAGTAGATGTCAAGACTTTTGCATATATTATTGTAAATGTCACAAGCTATTAATATTAGACTTGTTTTTATGTATAATAATGTAGTTTATTGATTTGAAATTATACATATTAAACTTAATATTAGTTATGTTATATACTTTTGTACTCATGTGACATATATTAAGAAAAAAAAACGGTTTGGTTCGGATAAAACCAAACCAACCAAATTGTAATTTGGTTCGGATCGGTTTGGTTTTAAATTAGTTTGGATCGGTTTGGTTAGCACATTAAAATCCAAAATCAATTTGGATTCACCTATTTAGTTCGGATAAATCCAAATTATCCAAATGAACACCCCTAACCGTAACCAAGCAAAGCTCCACCTGGTGGGTGGGTGTGGGTCAGGAATAAAGGCTGAAACTCATAGGCCTAGCATGTGTTTTCGATATCTCATTGGTTCCTACTCTTTCTAGCTATTATAGTACTTTGATGTTGAAACTTCTTTGGTCCCTCTTAATCGTACGGACCATATTAATAAATGGAAAATAAAAACAATCCTAAAAGTTATGATTAAAATATTAAGATATATATATTAAAAATACGTAGTATGTATTTCTTTTTATCTTCTTATTCAATACAAGAAAACAAGTGTTAAAATCAAGATATGATATGATAAAAGAGAATTAATGGATTATGCATATAATCTTCTTATTCAATTCATGTAATATTTTTTTGAAGATAACTTATTAACAAAATACTTTATGAATTGCAATTATCACTAATACAAATAGGTGATTAAATTATTAGTATAAATAATTATATCAAGACTTTAATACATGATTTTATATCTTTCAGCACTGTGTAATAGTCAGTTATGCAGATACAGTCATATATGAGACATTCGGCGTATATGTAAAGATGGACTCTCATGATGCGCTCAAGAATTAATGAGTTGGACTTTTTCCTCATATTACCGTGCCATAATTTGCTTTGAATCATGTGAAATAACCCTTTTATACAATTCTTCCAAATTTATTGCCTACTAAGACTACCCGTAATTCACCCCTGTCACCTCTGCGCCACATCAGTTTTCTCTCTCCTGATCAAACACATGACCAGACAGCGACCAATAGCCCGTAATAGGTGACCGTTCGATTTTATTTTTTTTGTTTAATTTTAATTTAAATTAAAAACAATACATTAATAATAAAAAATAACATTACATTAATAATAAAAAAAACATTACATAAATTATAAATTAAAATGTACTAAAAAAAAAAACTAAAAATCCAAATTATATTTGGCCTTGATTTTTGCTTTCCACGCCAAAACCCACTCAAGTTTTTTGCCGGTGAAGTTGTCATGCGGTTCATTGTAGAATTTCATGTGCTTGAGCTCTTGGTTATCTTTTTGAATCTCCATGAAATCAGTTAAAGAAGCTTTGCGGAAGTCAAAAAATTCTCCTGTGGCCTCTTTCCAATGCCCGACTAATTGCTGAGCCATAGGCGGTTCACCGACATCTGAACCTTGTTGAGCTGATGATGACGACGCCGTTGCCGCTTTCTTCTTCGCCTTGTCCCGCCCCATTGGTCGAGGGGGTGCAACTTCCACTTCTTCATCATACTGAGCCTCATCACCGACCCCTGAACCTTGAGCAGCTGATGATGACGACGTCCTTGATTATTTTCCACTCGACCCCTGAACCTTGAGCAACTGTTTTGGGTATTCAACATCCTTCCACTTTGGATGGTCCTTCAACAATCTCCAGCACTCCACCTCTGTGAACTCCCCTGTATGTTGAGCCCTAAATTGACTACAAGCTCGCTCGTACAAAATTTGGTCGTTCGCCCCACTTGGGTTTCTTCGTACGAGGTTGTCATAAATATAACAAAAGTTTGCAATTTTAGGACGAAGCCTATTCTTCCACTTGCAGTTAAGTGAGTCGTATGTTCGGTTCGTCTCACCCATTTCGCTCGCAAAGTAAACTAATACATCCTACCAAAATCCAGTACGCACCATGTAGTTCGCCTTAACGACATTTTCGGAAGTGTTGATCCAAGTCTTGCATAAGGCTACCTCTTCGCGCGTCGACCATGTCGCGCTTCCGCCGGTCACCCCCTTTGTCGGTGGTTGACGCCTTTTTGGTACCTTCTTTTTGGTTGGCGCTACAACGGGCTCGTCGGAAGACGCGGAAGACTCAACGTCGAGGGGAGCGGCGAGAGTGGCGGTGGAACCACTTTCTGTTCGTGGTTGGTAGTCGTATTGGTCGAGCCCGGCGAAAGGATCAAAACTTTGATGGTCCATACCAAAATAATTTTGGTATTGTTGTGGTGGTTGTGGTCGGTATGATTGTTGGTAGTAGGGGGAGAAAATGGATTATTTTGATAACCTTGTGGGATTGGTTGACTTGTTTGGTGTACGAAACTTGGTGGTTGAAAGTTGATCGTGGGTGATTGAGAGGGTGTGGGATTGTTTGTTTGGCGTCGAGATTTTGAAGCTTTGCATTTGTTTTTAGAGGAAGACATTTTTGGAGAGGGTGATTGAGAGAATTGAGTGTGTGTTTGAGTTTAGAAAGAAATGAGAGTTGTGAATTATTTGGTAAAAGAATTGGGTATTTATAGGGTAAAAAAGGGGTAAAAATTAAATTTGAAGGGGTATTTTAGCCGTTGGAGGGGTTGAAGGTTACCGTTGAACGGTCGACTTGAACGGTCGAGTAGTCGACCATTGGAGGAGGGCGACGCGTCGGGGAGGGCCGGGTGTAACGGGGGGACGCGTCGGGGGTGTCGAGTTGGCGGGTCGCGACCGACTTTTTTGTCGCCCCATACAGATGGTCTAAAGATTGAACAAAAACACTTTCATAAAAACACCACAAACAAAAATGAACTAAATGAACTAAATGATTAAATATATTCTTGGGGAACTAAGCCTTTATGTAACAAATCTTGTAACTATAAAAAAGGAAAGTTGTTAAATTGGGTGGGTTAGTTTCCACTTTATTTTTTTATTTGTGGTACTTCACTCATAGAAGAAAACTCAAGCACCAATCAATCACTTCACCCTACCTCAACCATTCGCAATTTTAGGCCTATTCTCTAGAATTCTTTTGGGGAAATTCTAAATTCTAAGGTTACCCCTTCCAAATCTATAATCCACATGCCCACAATAAGGTACAAGTCCCAATGCATAGCCTACATGTCAAGACGGCACCATAACTTTAACTATAACAACTTCTTTTCTTAGAAAGAGTAAATCCTTGATTTTTCTATACATATTTCTCCTCATCACTCTCTCTCTCATCTTAAGAAAGAAAGAACAGCCTTTTCTGGGTTTTTGCCTCTTTTGTAAGAGCATCCCTAATGGTTAACCTTACAAAGATTTATTACTTTTGTCATATCAACATTCCACTAACCAAAAACCTTTTCATAAATAGTATCTCCAATGGTTAACCTTTACAAAAGCTTTTTCTTTTACAAATTCTCTAATTTACCTTTATCTATCTCAAATGTTTTATAAATACCCCCATATATAATTTGACAATTTTTTGGACATCTTACTAAATATAATTTTTTTTAAAATGTCTTATACAAAAATATTATAATAATTGGCATTAAATATTATATAATTTAATTATTAATTAATAAAAATATAATAAAGAATTTATATATAACATATCTAAGGTTTAAAATGACATGTTATTAAACATAGAGGACTAAAAAAGACAATTATTGAAAGATGGTTAAAAGGTTAGTAGAGAATAAGTCTTTGCAATAAGCTTTTCAAAAAGCTAGGTATTCCAATGGTAAAAAGTCTTTCAAAGACTTATTGTAATAGTAATAAGCTTTAAAAAAAACTACCATTGGAGATGCTCTAAGGTTACCTTTCTTTCTTGAACAAAATCTCCTACTAGAGTTGATATATTTAGCTAAATATTGCACCTTTTCATTTTCTTTCTTTTTGGTACTTGTAAAACTCTTGCTTGATTCAGGAAATAGATATAAGTTTAAGTTATTGTGTTTATTTGATGGATGTTGAATTTTGATCACATAAAGATTGAATCTTTATGTAATGGGGTTCCTCAATTCGATCACCATCGTCCAGATTGAACTAAAGTAAAACAACTTAATAGTACCCTTTTACTTTAATTTACTTTTAACTTATTTTACAGGGTGAAATATTTCAAGAAAATAAAATATGGTGAGAGGGAAGACTCAAATGAAGAGGATTGAGAATGCTACAAGTAGACAAGTCACCTTCTCCAAAAGAAGAAATGGTTTGTTGAAAAAAGCTTTTGAACTTTCTGTGCTTTGTGATGCTGAAGTTGCTTTGATCATCTTCTCTCCAAGAGGCAAACTTTATGAATTTGCAAGCTCAAGGTTCTATTTTTCTCACTTCTTGATTCTAATTTATGGGTTATCTTCCTCTTCTTGAAATTTATTATAATGGGTCTCAGATCTTTTTTTAAATTTTTTTTATCCACTCCATGCATATACACATGTACATATATACATACAAGAAAACCAAGATTTTGGTATTTTCTTGATTCTAATTGGTGGGTTCTTTCCTTTTTCTTCATTTTTATTCTGGAGTTTGATCTTTGTTTTGATGTTATTCACTCCTATTTTAATATACATTAATCGAGACACAATAAGTTAAAACCTTTTAAAGAACGTGGTTCACCGGATCTTGAAACAAATAGCATAAAAAAGAAAAACCAATTATTTACGAATTATCTACCCTTTTTTCTCGAAATTATACAAACTGAAGATCAAGAACATATAATTGAGAAATGAGCTTAACAGTTGTGGTTGACATGAATAAAACAATAAAGAAAGTGAATATAATTTAATTTAATTATAAACAGTAAATAGTTACTAAAAAATAACTTAAATATTTTTATTAACTAATGACTCTATAATTTAATTATAAACAGTTAATATTGTTATTAACTTATGATCACTTAACTTGATATGGTTACTTCATGCTGTCACACCCCGCCAAAAATGGTTTGCGGAAGAACGGGGTAGACATCATAAGTAATCATAAGCATATAATTATTGTAAACTAAATAAATATTTGAAATAGAGTTCGGCACAAAATTCAAACGTTAAAAAAATATGTAAAAACCTAAAGACAATGTTTCGAAATAAAAATAAGTTTGTGGCATCTTGACACATGCATGCTAATGATCCAAAGCTAATGAGACTCAATGCTTCACCTAATTACCTGAAAAGCATATATAAAACGGTCAACAAAAATTGTTGAGTGAATCCACAGGTTTAATATGATTTTTGAAAACCAAAGTTTTTATGTGTTTACAAGTTCAAAATATAGTTTTGATTTACCAAATGTTTATGTGCCAATATGACAAAATATGTGTGATGATAAGATGTTTAGAAATGGTTTGATACAAAAGATGTTATAATAAAATTTGATATGTAAACACATGTATGTAACAAAATAGTAAGGTTATAAAAGAATAGTAAATATTGAAAATGCATGACTGGTATCCCCAATAGTTTGCAAGGCTCTTGAGTTAATATGCCGACCCTAAGCCCATAACCAAACTACAACTCAAAATGTGATGTTTCTGTTCTCTAAGATATGCACTCCCCCGACAGTGGGGTAGCACCGTTAAAAAAATGTGGGAGGAAGAGTGTCAGCCAATAGTACTATCTGCATATCCAGGGTCTAGTCGCAACTAGCTAATGGTTACAGTATGTAGGCATATACCTATACACTACATCTCGTCTTAGTTCAAGCATAAAGATTGATTGTCATGTTTTGAATAATGTATCATCACAGTAAAATGAACAATTATAAATAATGCAAGTATATGTAAAACAGTTTGATATGTTTTTCACCCCAAAACAATTAAAATATAATAAAAAGAGGGGCTGTGGACTCACCTGATGCAAAGCTTCCAAACACAATTTACCAAAATGCAAGATCCAACCGAAGGACTTCTAGTGACCTAAATGCATGGAAGACAACCTGTAAGCGATACGTTGGTGACGTTGTTGAGTTAATATTGTATTTTTAAGTTATTTTATTTGTATTATTAATGTTTTAAAACAAATTGTTGGCTGTAATAAAAACAAAAGTAGCTGTACCATATAATTGTTACATATGATTTAAATAATTATAAATATGTGGAAAAATTATTAACTAAATAAATAAGTTTTACTTAAATACATACTTTAATAATTAAAATAAACAATTAATAATAATAAATACGTATTACATAAGAATTTAAATAAAAACTTTTTGAAGATTATAATTAATAAAATTAAATAACATATATTAAATAATTAATAATAAAACAGATTAAATATTTATGTTATTTATTAAATTTGATTTCTAAATTAATATAAAATTGGGTTTGAGTTTTAGGTTGGACTTAACAAAAGTCAGTAAAAGGGCTTTATTTAAAACTGATTGGGCTTGAATAATGGAGGAAAACGACTGATGGGCTTCAGCTGATTGGGCTGGACTGTGGCCTGCGTCGAGGAAGCAAAAACAAGGCAAAAATAAAAACAAGAGTGTGGCAGGGCTCGAACTCAGGGCCTGCTATACATGGGCAGAAGCATTAACCATCAGAAAACAGAGATTGACGCATAGACTGTTCCGGTAAATTTTAATTTGTTTTAAAGAGTTGATTTATGTATAAAAATCGTTTATAATTATATTTTAAACACAAAAATATAAAGAGTGATTATATCTATCATCAAAAACATAAGATTTAAGATTAAAAATCAAAGAAAATAAGAAGGGATGTAGAAAATTTACCAACTTTTTGGTGGGTGTTCTTGAGAGAGTTTCTTGATGATTTTTCCACCAAAATTTGAGATGAATGATGGGAAGGAAACTGATTTCCGGTTTTTAAAAGGGTTTTAAGAAGTTTTTGGTAGATGATAAGGATTAGTTGATTTATTTAAGGGTTATCTTTGACTGCTTAAAATTTAAATAAAGTCTTGATAAGAAAGGAATAAAAATATTACATAAAATCGTAATTGTTGGGGGTGTACGGTTGATCATGAAAGGTGAGAAACGTTCAAGGAGGTCCATCATCTTTAGAAAGTCCCAATGAACAAATCTCAACCATTGATCAATAAGATCTAATGGTCAAGATTAATCACATATTTTATATATTGAGGGGTATTTTGGTCATTTTCTAAAAAAAATTTTTTTTTTTATTTTTTATTTTTTATTTTAAAATTTTTATTTTTTTTTATTTTTTTAATTTTTATTATGAAGGGGTATTTTGGTCATTTGACACTTAAAAAAAATTTCGATTTTTTTATTTTTTATTTTTTTATTTTCTTATTATTTTTATTTTTTTATTATTTTTATTATTTTATTAATTTTTTAATTAAAAAATTAATATTTATTTGATAATTACGTGTATAACTTAATCACATATGATTTTAGTGTAAAATCACATGTGATTTTAGTATAAATCACATGTGATTTTAGTGTAAAATCAGGTTTTAGTTAAATCACATGTGATTCAGAATGCAATCACATGTGATTCACTATGGAATAACATTATGTGTTATTAATGAAAATTTAATAATTTTTAAAAAAATAATAATAAAAAAATAATTTTTTTTTAAAAAATAAATTTTTTAAAAAAAATTAAAAATTTTAAAATAAAAAATAAAAAATAAAAATAAATTTTTTTTTCTTTCAAAATGACCAAAATACCCCTCAGTTAAAAATTTAAAATTAAAAAAATAAAAAAAAATTTAAAATTTTAAAATAAAAAATAAAAAATAAAAAATAAAATAAAATAATTTTTTTTAGTGCCAAATGACCATAATACCCCTCTATGTATAAAATATGTGATTAATCTTGACCATTTGATCATATTGATCAATGGTTGAGATTTGTTCCTTGGGACTTTGTAAAAATCATATGACCTCCTTGAACGCAACTCTCATGAAAGGTTGGTTTTTAAATATTTAAATGTGTTAAAATTTGTCATATCATTTGTATGTAAATACTGGTATAGTTGTCTGGTGAAATATTTTAACCGAGGTTTTATTTGGTTTTCAATGGTGGTTATTTCATGACTGAAATTTATTAGTTCAAGTATTTATTTGACCACTTTTATTGTTTACGTATCTCATCATTCAACTAATCGCGTTGGACGTTTTGTTCTTTGCTTTTTGTACCAATTTATTTGGTTGAGTTAGTAGGCTATACAAATTTATTACTTCATATCTTTGATTAGGTTCATAAGTATGTTGAGTCACCAACTCGCTAGACTACACTATAATTCTAACTAAATAACACAGCTAAAAATGCAAGCAAACAAATGATGATGTGTACTAATGAGACATGATATGAGGATTTTGCTAGCCTTAAAATAAAATAAAAATTTAATTAATATGTTTATAAATGAAGAAATTGTTCTAAACCAAAACTTGGCTATGATAGGTGTTGGGTCAAATACCCAATATTTAGGGTGTCACATTCTCCCCTTGTTAAAAAAATTTCGTCCCAAAATTTAAGACGATGCACTACTAGGTTGGGGGCGGGAAAAGTGTATGGATACTTGTGTTTCCTAAGGTTACTTAAAATACTAGCGAAATAAAATAGACATACCTATTTCTGTATCATGATCATGACAGCCTTCTTGAGCTCCTATCACGTATGCCCTTCCATGAGCAGGTTGAGGATCGTTGTTGTTGTTATTGTTCCGATTGTTGTTATTGTTGTTGTTTTGTAGTTTTGGGCAACGGTTCCTCAGGTGATTTGGGTCTCCACATTCATAGCAAGCTCTTGTTTTTGGTGCATCATCCCTTTGGTTTGGTATGTTGGCTCTACAGTTCTGAACTCAATGACCCCATCGTTCACATCGACTACATTTCTCACATCTTCCTTCATGATGCCAATTACAGTTGTCGCACTTAGGTTTCTTTCCAGTATAGGGTTTTGCTACTTGATTCGTTTGGTTGGTTGATGCATAGTTTTGAGTGTTTTTCTGGTATTTATTTGCAGACTCATGTTGGTTATTCTGATTGTTTTCCCCAGTTCGCTTGCCATTTTTGTTAACTTGGTTATCGAGTTAGTTGGTGTTTGTAGTAGTGGCGTCCTTTTGTAGTGTACCATTACGAATAGCATCATCTGTTAACCTTTGAGCTCGGTTCACAGCATCCTCAAAAGTAGTGGGTTCAGCAGCGGTTACGTAGCCTCGAATCATGGAAGATAGTCCATAGCTATACCTTTCGATCCTCTTGTATTCAGGATTAACCATATCAGGGACTAATCGCGCAAGTTCTTGGAATTTCGTAGTATACCCAGTAATATCTAACTCTTCCATTGTGATGTTCCACAGATCTGTCTCAATTTTCTGCAGTTCTCTTCTTGGACAAAATTTATCAGTCAATTGACGTTTGAAATCAGCCCAGGTCATTGCATCAGCAGTGTCACGACCTAAAGTTTGGACTCTTGAATTCCACCATGATAACGCCTCTTTTGCCAGGGTGCTAGCAGAATACTTAACCTTATTATTAGGCGAACAATTTATTACACTGAAGATGGACTCGATCTTTTTAGTCCAATGGATTATGGCAATGGCTCCTTCATTACCAGAGAATGTTGGAGCACGACAATTGGTGAACGTTTTGAATGTACAACCCTGACGATTACCATTAGGCTCTTCATTGTTCTCGACTCTTCCATTGTTAGCATTATTCTGACCATTTGTCCTATTTGCTTCATATTGTTGAAGGGTTTCATTAACACTGATTGACCACATGGGTCAACCTCCTAGTCACTTGGTTCGAACCATACTGAGCAAGAACATGAACTTGTTCTTGACCGGTTAAAACCAACTAGTTGATTTAATCCCTAAAAGCGGAACTGAGATTAAACCTAATCCTTAAACCCTAAAGGATTGGGATCTTGGAGATCTAGATTAGATTAGCAAGAAAGAAAACTTGTACGAAAAACCCGAACACCCATATAGCCTTGTGGTATTCGACGGCCAACCAAGAACCCTAGGGTTCTTGGTGGTCGAATTCGGCCAAGGGGAGAAGAAGGGAAAAAGGGTTTCCTAAAACATACCTTAGTTAATGCTTAAGATAGATCCACTGATGATGAACTCAACGAGCGATCTTCTAGTTGATCCTTGTAATGATCTTGATCTTCAAGAACTATGAAGAACACGAAGAACACGAAGAACGAAGAACACAATGCTCGTGTCTTGGGGTGTTCGGCCGAAACAAGGGAGAGGGGGGGGGGGGGGGGGGAAGATTTCGTGTGAAGCAAGGAGAGAATTAGGGTTATCCTAAGCCTCTTATTTATAGATAAATAAGTTGCGCTTAGGACCCTCTAGTTTAATTCATATTAGATCTTTAATTAAACTTCCTTTTAACACTTTCATCCCTTATAGTTTAACTAGTTTATTATTGTTGTACTTAACTATTAAATGTCTAGTATTAATACACTAATAATTCGGTACCCATATACACGAATTATATACTTGTATTTATACTTTTAATAATTAATTATATAATAACCTTTATATAATTTATACAATAATATTATCCAATTACTATATGATTTAATTACTTTAAATCATATCATGAATAATCTTTAATTAACACATTGTATATTTACTCAACTAGTAAATGTACAAATACTTGTATTAATTAGTTAGATAAACTAATCTAGTAATAAGTCAAACTTGACTTAATACTTAACTTGATTTATAAATGACTTATTATGAATCAATCCTCTTCCAAGTATCATTACATATCTTACTTGTATTACATGCACTCACCGGTGTGACCCTTAAGTGTTTCGTAGGCATGGATGTATCATCATAGGTTGACTAACTGTGCACATAAATGTAACACCTCAAATTTTATAACAAAAAACATTTGGCCAAAATATATCATTTTCAATAAATAGAAGAACTATTCCCAAAATATGGATTTACAAAAACCTTTGGTATGAAAATCAGAGTATAAAGTTGGTGTTACAAAATAGATCAAAACCAAAGCCAAGTCTAAATCCAATCTAGTGTTCTTCTACTCTAGGCCCCGCATCTCTATCCATGCGCACCTATACCTTCGATCCCGAACCTGAGTACATAGCAAAACAAACAAGGAGTACGTGAGACAATAAAGTCTCGTGAGCTACATGGGTTTAGACCCAACAATAATGGTAAGTATCATATAACATGTAAACATAGTACAAGTAACTCATCCATCTATCTAGTCACCCTATTGTGACTCTATCAACCTTGCTTCCTAGCAATCACATATAGTTATCGGGTTGCCCCCGAACTAACTAGAACCACATTAGCTAGCTTATTAACCGAAATCCATCGCCATTAATAAGCTTCAAGATACCAGCAAGAGGGATTCGCCCAATCTACCGATACATGCCTTACTCGACGGACTACCTCCAGTTAGCAAGACTACTACCGTGGTTGAGTCGATGGGAATCCACCCAACTGCCCCTCACACCACACCTCATGACCGGGGGTCCCCCGTGCCATCACATCATCACTATCATATCATAACTCATTAGTTATGCCTATCTAGCTCTCGGCTATCACATCGTCATCAAACAAGTTAGTCCAATATTATCAATAATATCTATCACTAACTCAACATACCATAAGTCTACACAAATAAGCAAATAGACCATAACACAAGTAATAAAATAATTCAAGGCTATGTACTCAGTAAAGTCCACACGTACTCACCTTAGCAATAAGATGCTCAAACCGTGTTTTTGACACCCAATCTCTTGCTTCTCAATCCAATCAACTTTCCAAGACTTCACCAAAAGCCTAATACAATTATCACAATATGATCAACATCAATTACTACTACTAATGTGTTCATCCATCTCTAGATAACACTTACTAACAACTTCCCCCCAATTATGGTGATTTACCAAACCCTAGGTTTAACCAACCCTTAAGATTCTTACAAATCTTAACCATACACTTGATTCCCTTGTTAATATATCATCTATTAAGTGTATACAACATTTATCTCACCATAAATCACCAACCCAAGAACTAGGGTTTCAAACCCTAGCTTCAAGATCCATAGATCTTGAGCTACAAAGATGAAAGAGTGAAGATATACCTTTAATCTTCCACTAGGAGTGAAATCTACCAAGGATTTGTGAAGAAATCGCCCAAAATCAGCTGCTATGCTCAAAAATCGCCAAGAGAGAAAACTAGGGTTTATGTTTTGCATTTATGGCTGAAATCCCGAATTTAATGCCTGGTCGGAAGAGTTCGCGCCGCGAACAACCAGTTCGCGCCGCGAACTTCCCTTGTCGCGAACTCTTCCCGATCGTGAGCTGGCCGTGAACTTCGATCCCCAAAAACCCAATGTTTCTGTTCCAAGTTCGCGATCGCGAACTAGAGTTCGCGCCGCGAACTCCCCAGGTCAGCAGGGCTGCAGTTTTCATCAAGTGTCTCGACCCGGTTTCGCCCATAACTTTCTCGTACGGTGTCCTCCGGTTCCGAGACGGTTCCGGTTCCAATTCCGGTTACCCTCTTTTTCTTCTCACCCCTACTCACAAGTTATGATTTAAAAAAGGAAGGGTCTAGCAAAAAGCAAAAAAGAAGGCAACAGGTCAAGCTTCGGCATTGCCATCACCCGCCCGAAGACCTTCCACACTATATTAATAAAACTTGAGTCTAGCAAAAAGCTAGACTAACAAATAAAAAGTACATTACAAAGGATTCCTCAACCAATCCACCCATGAAATCTTAATTTTTTGATTCCGATGAGTGAACCACGAAAAAGAAAACAACAAAATACTATCAACTAAATCTGCATTACGCATCTTACCGTTGTCAAATAAAACCGAGTTTATATATCTCCAAATCATCCAACACGTCGTAAACCCAATAGCATGAAATTTTGTTTGTCTAAAATTAACATTTGGAATGCTCGAGCATTTTTCCCACCACTGACAAAAAGAATCACAAAGCCAATCTTCTAAATCGCACCATCGATAAATTGACTTCCACACCTCTCTTGCCAAATCGCACTTGAACATAACATGGGAAGTTGATTCCATGTTGGTATTACACAACGGACACATAATAGACTCTATCTCCATCCCTCTTCTCGATAAATTTTGTCTCGTGGGAATACGGTCAATCAAAATCCTCCACATAAACCCATTAACTTTAATCGGAATATATTTGCACCACTTTAAATTAATGCTCGTCCCGGGAAAAAGACTATACCACTTTATATTTTCTGCCAACACATCTCACTTTTCAATGACTTGCAAGTTGCCAACCGATCAAGAAACCAAAGTTGTAGAGAATCAAGGAGACAAGGTCTTTCTTTTGGAATTTCTTGACAAACTTCTACAAAGAAGAGTTTATACTTTTTTCAGTTCAAAGAAAACATTTTCAGTATATAGTATCGAAAACTTTGCATATTAATGGTTAAGTCGCTAACATCACGAGCAAAACTCGAAAACCCTGGGAATGCTTATAACAGAAATACCCTTTAGAAAAAAAAAGTATAAAAAACTTTCATTATTAGTATATTAGTACTAGATGCATTAAAAATGATACAGATGAGTGATTCCTAAAATTCAGGAGTCGGTTATATATGAATGTACACAATTTTTATGCATGTCTTATGAAGGCCCTTAAAAGGACTGTCATTATCTAAACCCTTATTATATTAACTTGTGCAAATGTCAGAAGGTTTGGGTGATTGATGATAACAATGAGGATAGGGTTAGGATCCGGTGAGGACTCAAAAATTGCTGAGGACTGCGAGGACAATTATCAACCAATCTTTTTTTTTAAAATGGATCATTGTCAGAATTTTAGGATCTTTATGAGGATGACAATGATCTAAAATTCTGCAAATGATCCTAATTTTTAAAATGATTGGTTGAGAATTGTCCTTACAGTCCTCACCAGAATTTGAGTTTTCACCCGATCCCACTGATATATCTCTGGGTCATATATATATATATATAGCCATATAGGTAATTATTTTTCTAGACAGTATTTTGTCCAGGGACACAAAATCCGTTATGGGATAAAGACAGAGAATATGTTCTTGAGTTCTCGCAGAATCAAAAGTCATAAAAACGAAATGATCTTCAAAGGATGTGCTTATTCAAATTTTGGAACAGTTTCAACTGTCCAAAATCGACTCAAAATGTTACTGGTGGTTTAGGGTAGCAATTAATTTTGTATTTATTTGACATAATCGGGTTTAGGTTTTAGGGCTCAAAAGTTGAATTTTACACGAATCTGAATTTTTAGCATTAAATTTTGCATACCTTACATTTATTAGATACATTTAATTTATGAGAAATGCTAACAAGTAACAAATGCCTTAAAGGTAATGATTAAGAAAATTTTATGGCTTAAATTGATTGTAAACTACCTAATAAAAAACCACCCGTGTATTTTATTAACCAACTTTAATTAATTATACTTTTTTTGTTGTATATTAATCACTTTAATCAAATTAACCATTGCTAAGAGCAATGGTTAGCAAATCCCTTAATTTATTAGATACATTTAATGTGCACCTCTTTTTTGGTCAATGTACGTGGGGAAATTTTCATTTGGGTTTTGAACTTAATCAGCATGCAGGAGACTCTCGAACGATATAAAAATCACGCAAAAGATGTTCAAACAGATACTTCAAGTGTAGAAGATGTCCAGGTTAATTAATTTCTTGATTTACAAACCATATAGTAGTATATTCGGTAAATTATAAATATGTCCTTCGGGTTTTCTAATTCGATATAATTGCAGCATTTGAAGCATGAAACTGCTACTATGGCAAAGAAGGTAGAACTCCTAGAAGTTGCAAAGAGGTGATATTATATGTTTTAAATCATTCGATGCATATTTAAATATTGAGAAAAATGGTTACTAATCTTATAGTTGTAATTAATTAATGCAGAAATTTTTTGGGAGAAGGATTAGGAACAAGCTCGATTCAAGAACTAGCTCAGATTGAACAGCAGCTGCAAAGGAGTGTACGCATTATCCGATCACGAAAGGTTTAATAATTATTCGTATACTGATTTTACGGTTTAGTCTATTGTGTAATGTTTAACATTAGTTTGTTTAATATTGATGTACGTTTTAGATGCAAGCTTACAATGAACAGATTGAGCAACTACATGCAAAGGTATTGCTTATAGTAGTATAAAACCATAACTCTATATATACCCACTTTTAATACAACTCAAATGTTAGATTAATTTCCCAAAATAATATAGAGTAATGTAAAAGTTTCTTTGCATGATAAGTGGACTGAGAACCGGTCGTAGCTGTCAAATGGATCGAACCGAACAGAGCTAAACCGGTTTAGTTCTCGGTTTAAATTTTCATGCAAAATTGGTTCTACGTTTTGTCCGTCTAAAACCGAAAAAACCGGAAAATTTCAGAAAATTTAATTGCGGTTCGGTCTAGCCCAAATCATCATCGGTCTGGCCATCACCATTTTCTACCTTCTCCACTCGGTTATGTGCAGTTCGGTTCGGTTATTGACCGTACACATGCCTATGTAAAAGTTGTCATAGCTAAATTCAAAAAAAAAAAAAAAGAGAGAGCATAATTTTAAATCAACAACAATTATACCTAATCCGTTCATATGAAATAGTTTTGAATCGTTTTTTCTAATTATCTTAATGTGCATGGAAATATTTAGGAGAAAATGCTAGCAGATGAAAACGCAATACTTACTGAGAAGGTTAGTTACTAAGCTTTGTTTCTTTCCCTAATTTCTTCATTTTAGTAATCATAAATAGGTGTTTAGGATTGCTTAATTAAACCGCAAGCAGTTTTCAATAAGCAGTTTGCTACTTACTTATTTCATGGCTTATTAAACTATTTAACAGTTTTTAAGTAAGCAAAATGCCAGATACTAAAATACAACTATTTGAAATACTTTGCCTTTCAATTTCAGTGCAAAACCCAAAAAGTCCAAGAAACAGAAGATATGAGAGCAAATTTACATGTTCTTGAAAATGGAGAGAATTCCGATGTGGAAACAGAATTATTCATCGGACCACCAGAGACCCGAATGAAGCAAAGATGGCTATGATATATACATATACGCACACATAATTTATACTAACTCCTTATCAAAAGATCTGATACACTTTCTATTTCTATTTAGGAGTAGATCAAAATAAGTTATATACTTCTAAATTTACCTTATGTGGTAAAAAAAGTATGACTCATTCTTACCACTAATTATCTACTTTAATAAAATGAAATTACCGTTCACTTTTAAACATAATTAATATCACATTTATTCAAAAAGAGTTGACTCATTTTATACCAACTATCCACTTTAATCTATCTTAACACATACGTAGTATTTTAATTTTTTCCTTAAAAATCATGAAACATCAAATGTATCACTTATTTTGATACATAGGTTGTATATTATCAAGATCACGTTAACTATGGTACCAACATTATAATGTGCGTGCTTTACGCATACAATTGTTGTTACACAAAAAAAAAATTTAATCAATGAAGTCTAGAAATGCATCAAACCTTGTTAGCTGAAACCCTAATTAAGTTAATTTTGTTAAAAAAAATTTGATTATTGTACATATGACCGACCATTAAGCAGCTTGTTTCCATCGATTTGAACTTTCATGTAATCAATATCAAAAGATCTGTACATATATGTAAGAAAAATAATATTTAGTAACACAAAAAAATATCATTATTGTAACTTCTAGTGACATTTTAAAAAAATTTGCAACACGTTCTAATAAATATTGCTTAACACAAAAAAGATTAAAAAGATGTACTTACTTTCTAGAAAAAGTTGTGTCAATACAATATAAAAGTTTATTACCCAATGACTATCAAGGGTAATAATATTAAAAATGTATTTAAATAGAATAGAGAGATTATAACTTTATATTAAATCATAGAGAATCTTGTATGAAATGATAATGTAGTTTACTCACACGGAAAAATGTGGTAAATTTGTACTCAAAGTAAAAAAGGTAATTTTTAACCTAATTGCGAGTAGATGTGCACAACGAAATCGGATCTTGATTTGGACCACTTTCAAACTCGGATCAAAACCGGATCAAAACCAGAACAAATGCAAGTGGATCATATCGATTTCGTAAGTGGCGGATCCAAACCGGTACCCATTTATGAGGTCAAACCGATTTACGAACCTGTTTCTGAAGACCGGATTCTATAGTCGTTAATATTACCGTCTGGTTTATAACCTGGATTTAGTGAACCGGATCCAAAACTAGTTTTAAACTGGTTTGTACATTATTATCATTAAGAACCGTTGGGGCTCGGTTTTTTGCAATTTTTGAGCGTTTCCCCATTTTAGAGACCCCAATACACCTATAAATACCCCTTAGGTGTTGAGGATCAATCACCACTCAAACACTCTCATTTGGGTAGCTTACAAACAGTGTTTTAAAACCCGGGTTCGACCGGCCGGTCCGACCGGCCGGTCCGACCGGGAAATAGAAATATGTCGAGCCGAATCGACCGGTTTAAAGTCCATTTATGAACCGCTTTGAACCGGCCTGGTTAACTCTGAACCCCGGTCGGACCGGCCGGTCGAATCGTATTTTGATATATTAATCTCATTTTTTTAAAATTAAAGTGAATATTTTATATAATTTTTTATATGTTTGAAACTTATATATTTTGCAGTTTAAAACACCAAGTTTCTAGTTGAATGTTAAGTGTTACGTCTCTTTTTTGTAATGTTTTAGGTTTTTATAATATTTGTATTGTAACTTTTAGGATTTTTTGCATTTATATACCTTTTACATAACTAATTTAACATAAATATTCAATAGCATTGTAATCCGGTTGAACCCGCCGGTTCGACCGGTTCAACCATTTTTAGAGCATCGTCCGGTCCGATTCAAATCCGGATTTTAAAACATTGCTTACAAACGCACAAAAACGCTTAAAAATACAACTTACTAGTCACAAAACGGCTTCTGACTCTCAAGTTTCCGCTGGTCTAGTGAATCTTCAACCCAACTTACTGTTGTTAAAGCAGTTCCGACAAAGAGAAATCTGAATATTTGATGCAATTATGACTTGTGTTTGATATTAGATTGTTAAAAAAAAACTCGTGCAAGAAATGTGCAAGCAATAATTCAAAAAGGGTTGGTAATTTGAACAACTAAAATAAAACAAGAATTATAAAACACTAACTAAAAGTACTTACCTAGTAAGTATGAATTTGATACTTTTTTTCTTTTTCAAATGGTATTCTTATTATAAACTTATAATGGACACTTTAAGGTCGTCAAACTTTATTCGTGATGTATGTGATTTAATCGTTATCATGTCGAACACATCTAAAAACTCATTTGATAGCGCTTAGCCCTAAGCAATTATGATTTCATAATCTTATACACAACTTTGCTAAATATCAAGAGTACGGATGTTAAAAAAAATCAACATTTCTATCATCTTTTACATATTACGTGGGTAGAGGAAAGAGGGATATGAAGTTGCAAAATTTTCAAATAACCAAATCTTAAAAAAATGGTCAGTGTGTAAGATGTGACATGAGTTTGCATATGACGTGTAACATATGATTTGTTTTTACATGAGGGTGGCAATTCTGGTTAGATTCGGGTTTACGGGTTTAGGTTTGCAGGGTAGCATGTATCTCAACTTTAACATGTCTATCATCCACCCGAATACAACCCATATAAATTGTTCAATTAATAAGTAAAACAGGATAAACAACTTGTTATTCAACAAATTCATGACAAAATACTAAAACGTCAAAATTAATAAGTAGTCCTTTTAGTTATTATGTAGCTATTAATTACATTTGAACTAATAACTATATACTACGTACAAATATATTTTTAAGATATATTTTAATAATTAAACGGTTTGAGGGATCGACTCATTTAAATTATTATTGATTCGAACCTAACATGTTTAATAAACGGGTCAGTTGAGTTAACCCAAAACTGATCAAATTTTTTTTTTACCTCAATCTAAACCCGCTTATTTTCATGTCGGTTTCATGTAAGTTTAGTAAGTTATTTTAACTTCTAGAATTCCGATTTAAAATTAGTTAAGTCTGTAAGATTACAAACATATTCATCAACTTTAAATTAGCATTTTTTTTATACAAGAAATTATATTTAGGTTGATCATTTGAACTTTCAAATTAAGTTACACAATGATACAATGATTATGATTTTCATTTTTCTTCCCTTCTGTTTGTCATCATATTTTGTAGGTAAGTTATTTTGTATGTCAAAATGGTGGATTTAGATAGCATTTCTCGTTTTATATTTTTAAAAAATCAAAATTAAATTGTTAAACCAACTGGTTATTTCCAACGAATTTTTGACTGTATTTGCTTATTTGGGCTAATGGAAGGTTATTTAGAAAATGGATCATTTCACTTTTAGTTTGATGGTTTATTTCGACTTCTTATAAAAGACCAATTTTGGTTTTCTGGCCCAAATACTAATACCCAAACATACCGTTTAGGTCGAGACAGTTTTATTCACATTTCAGTTTCTAGAGAGAGAGATAGTTGCAGAGCTGTTCATCAATGGCAGCACGAGGAGGAGGACAAAGAAGAGGAGCTGGAAGACCTCTTCCTCCATCGGCAAGAGGACCTCCGATTCACAATAAACCTGGACCTCGATTTGAACCAGTTGATCGCGAAAAGGTTAGGGTTTCATCTCTCCCTTTATCCCTCTATCTTTACTTCAACATATATGTGTGTGTTATCATGCGCGTGAAGTTTAATTGTCGAGCATTTGTGTGTATGAGTTACTTTTGTTCTCTGAAGTTTTTCTAGGGCTTGAAATCATGTCATATATCTGTGGATTTTTTATGTTGTATGAACTTCTCTGTTTTCTATTTTTGGTATTTGTTCGTTTTTATATTAAATTGGTATCTGATCACCTTGTTTCTTAACTGTGCTCGAATGCTCCTAAGCTGGTGACTTTTAGTTTAAAAACACATCTGGTCTTGTGTTATGACGTGTTGACTTTTAAGAAACAAATGGCTGTTTGAAGAACAGAAACACATAGGAAGGAAGGGCCTAGTCAAAGCATGCGATATTGTTAATGAATCATGTTTATGCTGTATAATAAAAGATTCAATGTTAAAGAAAACCTTTTCAATTATCACAAGTTAGCTGGGATAGAAGTTGTAAAGAGGTTAACATTTCTAGGTTTTGCAACATTTTCCCACTTTTTAATATACAACAAGCAAAGGGAATGGATGATTAAGACAAGGTTACAAAATTCCAAGGTTAAAAGTCCTAGCAACTGATTGCTGAATAAAGTATTTTAAGAAATTAATTAGGGATTAATCCCTTTTTCCTCGACTCATGTTTGTCACGCTTCTTTATCTACCAGGAGATAACCTTTTTAATTTCAATTCATCATTCTTTACTTGTTATTATGACATTTCCTTCAAGTATTATTGATAAAGTATTCTCTTTGACATGCAGACTTGTCCATTGCTACTTCGAGTCTTCACTAAGGTAACTGTAATGTTAAAAATTAAAATACACTGGAATCTTTTTGTTCACTTGAATCATTAAAAACGGTTAATGGTGACTTAAGAATGTTGTTGATTTATAAACAGGTTGGCGCTCATCACAATCAGGCAGAGTTTGCTGTCAGAGGAAAAGAACCTAAAGATGAAGTCCAAATATATACTTGGATGGATGCTACACTTCGTGAACTCACCGATCTTGTCTGTTTCTTAATCTCCAACCATCCATTATCTTATATATATTTTACGGGTTTTGTTAATGTTAGGGCTGTCGCATAAAATGATTGTATATGGATAGAGTAGTGTCCCTAAAATTCAGGGGGCGGTTTTTATATTAGTTTTGCCTTGTTATTGACATCCCTAAGGGCTGTCATTATCATTTTCCTTATTTTAATATATGTTTTTTAATTAAGTGTAAATTGACTTTTTTGTTTGTAGGTAAAGGAGGTAGCTCCAGAAGCTAGAAGAAGAGATGCCATGCTGTCATTTGCTTTTGTATATCCTACTAAAACAGGTCATTTCACAGTCAAAGAGGTAACCATCTTATATTTTATTTATTGTACGAGAAAAATGTTGTTATCGGGTAAGGTGTGGTGGAATTTGTTTTACCAAATGGGACTTTCTAGTATCTTTTGTTGTTTAGTGAACGTGACCACATAGGTAACATCAACCTAGTACGTAAAATAAAATTCTAAATAATAACTAACAAAACCTAACCTTAGTTCACATTTTCTGATAAAAAATGGGGGTTATTTTTGACTATTTGTTCTTACATTTAGCTCTTTGCATTGTGAATTAAGGTCGGGAAAACCTTGTCTTATCCTAATGCAAGACGAGCCGACGATGGTAGCAAGGCCCTCGGCACCCTTAGTTTTGAGGTAAATAAGAATCTTGTCCGGTTTTTTTAACAGGTGCCAGTATTAACTTGTGAGCACATCAATTCGGGTTATGTTATATTCCTAACGGGTGAAGATATTAAAATTAAAAACAGTAAGTGATTTATACACCACAGCCATTGCTTAGGTATAAATGTACAATTTACTTTAAAACTTGTACAAGTGTCGTGTGTGAAGTGGTGTATAAATCATCTACCTTAACTTGTACCTCGTAAAATGCTATAAATCTATTATTACTAACGAGTAGCTGATGAATTTGCAGATTGGAGATTATCTGGATGTGGCAATTTTATATAGTGCTTAGGCCCCTTTTGTTTTGCAAATTTTCATGCATCTTGTTGTCATGAATTAGAATATCGTTACGCTTGTATCAAATGAAAACTGTAAGTCGGTGCATTACTGGTGTGGTTAAACTTAATCTATCCCAAGCAAGAACGGCTACGATCGTGCCTTTGCAGGTCCCACCAAAACCTAATCAAAACAATATTATGTTCTTGTTTTTGTATTTTTGGTGAGTGACAAGGTCAAACAATTTTAGATAGTCGTAGTTTGACTTGTGTGTGAACATTTTTAGATAGTCGTAGTTTGACCCGTTAATGACCGAGTCTACCATTGGATAATTCAGAGTAGCACTTGAGCTTTCTCACAAAAATAGAGCAAAATACAAAGATTAATTTTGTGGTATCAATAGTGACCGAACTTTTTGTCATACATAAATGACACTAAAGTCAGTTGAATTCGGTTGGATGGAAAGGTAGGATAGCATAGCATCCTCCATCGCCGTAGCTTTGCATCTACCACCATAACGTCAAGTTTTCTGATTTTTTTCATCTTTTTTTATTCTTATTTTTTAATTGTGATTGGTTGAAATGTAAGACTAATATACTACCTATAACCATATTATAGGATGAAGAATGTTTTTAGTTTTGTGTTATAGCAAAGTTATAGGACTAAAAATCCTATAACTCTCCCTAAGAAAGATTATTGGAGAACAATGATTGGAAATAGTCATCACAACGGTTATGCTACATATATAATGAACAAAACTCGGCCACCTACGAAGCCCTTAAACGGGAATACCTTTTAGAAATATATATATATATATATATATATATATATATATATATATATATATATATATATATATATATATATATATTTTAACAATAATATTTCTCATAATATAATATACACCCATTTTGTAATTACGTGTTTAATGCATAAAGACGAGACGATCAATCTGTACCTATACAACACCTTAAAGTAATAAGCTGTAATTTTAACAAAAACCGGCACCAACAAGCTCCATTTTTATAAACACTGAACCAAATCTTTCTCATTAATGATCACTCCTTGCGGGCTATATTTACAATAATTTCATGTTTTCCTAAAGCTGACGTGATATTCTTGTCAATCATGACGTTTTTAGTCAGTTTATGCGCAACAGATTTTGAGAACTCACATGTTGATGCAAATTCTTGAATATCAAGATAGAAAGTGAATGTGATGATGTAACAAATTATGTTAGACCGATAAACTATTACAAATTTAAATATAAGTTGCGTATATAATAAAATGAAAGGTAATAATCAACTGTTTCGTGTGAGTATCATGTTATCTAAAACATGTTAATCTCTGAATAAAACTAAATACATAATCACTTAAAATATTACTCAACACAAAGTTAATAGAACCATCACAAATTCATATCCTCAAGTAGCCAATTTCAAAAATTAACTATAAAGTTGACTTTTCTTCATCAAAAGAAACTTTTGACATCGTCATACTTCGCTTGTGCCTTTTTGGGATCAATGAAATCTACACCGTGGTACCCTTCATCGTCAAATTTCTTTACCACGTGCACATCATACGTTTCCAACATATTAGCAAACTCCCTTTGTTTATCAATAACCGCCATAACCCCTAATTAGACATTTCGGTAGTTGTCTTATTTTTTCTTCATGAGATTGGTCTTGTAACGGATTACAGTGCTCGTGGTCTCTATCACACCCTTGTGGCAATGTAAGAGACCACATAAGATCAGCAGCTATCGAAGGGATAATATTGTCATTTACTAGTCGATTCAGTACGCTTGGTCCCACCGAAAAAGCCTTGGTTCATTATGAGCCCTGCGATCTTGATCGGATTGAGATCATGATCAAGTGCATGTAGACCCGCGTTATAGGCTATATTTCCTCCATTCCCATCAAATATACTTTTGAAAAGTCAGCGGTCAACCACTCATCACAACCGTTGATCCCTAAAGCTTGGTCACGCAACCACAGCACTGCCTCAATGGCATCATCATACGCTGCCGGAAGACGGTGTTCTGGGGCAAGGCGCCGGAGACTTAGCGGAGATGACCGCACATGAATGGTGGAAGGGAAAAGAGGCGGCGCTGTAGAGGATGAAGCCACCGCCATGGAAGTAGATGATGATCGGGAGTTTTGTGTTGGCCGGTGAGGTGGGGCGGAAAAGGCGGAGGAATGTGGTGTTGGCGGGGTTGAGTGGAATGTCTTTGGAGAGATCGAGTTGGGAATCCGTTGTGAGTTCTGGTGTTGCTGGTAAGGATGGAAGCGGGGCGAGTCGGGTCAATGAGCCATCCGGGTAATTTTGAGGAATTCATAAGGATCCGAAATGGATATTGGATTCATGGTTGTGGATGAAATAGAGCTATATACCCTGAATAGGCACACCTAGTGGATGTGGAAGTGTGTTTTTTGAGTTTTCGTATTTAACAATAGATGAATTAATGTTACGGGTATTCACCTACGTAATTTTGTTAGATCCAGTCTATTCTTAGAAAACGGCGTTCAAAGATAGTCATCCAATCCGGTTGATTGTCATGTGACGACATGTTTAGAAAAAATTATTTATGGGGTTTTGAATTTATTAAGCGAATAATAACAAATTTAAGCTCAATAAACTACTAACATCAAAAGTTACTTAAATAAGTTTTTCAAAACACGCCCTGATTTTATAATTGCATACAGAATTACAGATACTGTTTTTTTTTTTGAACGGCCTATATGTATCATTTATTAAGGGAATTAATTTGTATTCCACAATTTTTTATACTTATAACACACTGTACAAGTATTACACTTTAGGTTTCACACTATATAAACACTATATAAACATTCAATACTTCCTCCGATTCAAAATAAGTGCTACACTTTAGGTTTCATGATTTTTGAAGTAAAAGATTATAATGATGGTTAAATTAGATTAATTGAATGATTAGTGGATAATGGGTCCCACATCTTTTGAATAAAGTGTGGTTAATGATTTTAAAAGTAAAAAGTAAGGTAAATGAGCCATTTTATTTTGTTAAAGTAGATAGTTAGTGGGTGTGAGTCCTAGTTTTTTTGCTAAATAAGGTAATTTTTTAAAGTGTATCATTTATTTTGAATCACCCATATAAGAAAAGTGTATCACTTATTTTAAACCAGAGGAAGTATAACAATTGTGGTAAGTAATTAAAAAAATATAGTGTAAAAATCACCACCCATTTAGACTACCCGTAACGCACGACCATTGGACCGGTCGCGACCGCCATCTCACCACCGGCGACGCGTCTCCCCCCTTACGGAGCTCGCCGAGGACGCGTCCTCTTTGGCTCACCAGTCGACTTGCCGACCTTTCAATATTTGGAAATTGATTCCTCTTTCCCCTTGAAATACATATATATATATATATATATATATATATATATATATATATATATATATATATATATATATATATATTAATAATTAATAATTTATTAATATATTATATATAAAATATATATTATACTTATATATATATTAATAAAATGAAAATTCTAAAAATAAAAGTATAAAAAATTGGTCGCCGATTCGGTCGCCCCTTACGCTACTTTGGTCGCTGTCTGGTCATGTGTTTAATCAGGAGAGAGAAAGCTGATGTGGCGCAGAGGTGACAGAGATGACCAAACTATTACGGGTAGTCTTATTAACCATGCGAAATGATATAACATGTCTATATAATATTTCAACGGCGTGCATGTAATTATCATGAAGACAGAATGACATGTTTATAGTTATTTCAACTTTTTTTGGTTATAATATAATATTTTTTAGTTGTGACTTGTATAATACGTAGGTAATACTTTTCAAAAAGAAAATCTTAATTAATTTAAATAGTTTATTGTTTAATATTTATTTATGATTTTCTTTAATAAAAACATAAAAGTGGATTTATCTAACTCTGTACACACATCACTACATCTAGGGGTGTTAAATTTGTACCGAACAAAACCAACCAACATGCTACCAACCGTACCAAGAATAGTTGGTAGCCAATATGTTGGTAGCCAACATGTTTGGTTGGTAGTACCGTACCAATTGTGTAATCATGGTACGGTAATGGTACAAAAATTTTAAATATCATGGTATACCGTACCAACCAAGATATATATATTATATGATTATTAGTTAAATATAATGTACCAAACTATCAACCTATTTGTTCAAGACTCAAATTACGACAAGATAGCTTCATCTTTTGTTATTTTATCGTACTAGATTATTTTTATATAACACGTAACATATTACTCCCTCCGTCCCTTAATAAAGTTCTCATTTGTCTTGCACACATTTTTTAGGAGATAGTTAGTGGTGGGTCATTGGTAATAAATTTGATTAAAATAAAGGGTTTTTTTTGGAGAGAGAATATGTTTTTTAGAGATAGTTAGTGGTGGAGTATATGGTAATAATATTATTTTAATGAGTGTGTCCCTCCAACTTGAGAAATTGGAACTTTATTTTGGGACAAACATGTTAGGAGAAATGGGAACTTTATTAAGGGACGGAGGGAGTATATCACTTTGCTTATTTTGTTTTCGTGTTCGGAAAGCTTGTTAATATGTTTAACTAGTCGATAATGATAAAATATCATTGTTATTTTGTTATTAATTTTTTTAATTTCATATAAGTTTGTGATGTTGGTATATACCATTACCAATTTGTACCAACCACGATTGTTGGTAGCCAAATAAATTAGTACCAAGTAAACTTGGTATGGTACTGGTAGCTAAATCAGTGTACCAATTATAGTTGGTACGGTACACGGTATGAAGAAAATATACATGGTACCATACCATGTTCACCCCTAACTACATCAGTAATACGGATCCGGTGAGGACTCTTTTCCCGGTGAGGACTGCGACTCTGCGAGGACTAAAAAAAAACACTAAAAATGATCCAAAACAAACTTTTTTCAAAAAAATTTCTTTTTTAAATATCTAAATCGCAGCCTATAAGATAAAAAAAAAGTTTTTCAAAAATGATCAAAAAAATATGGATCATAATAATGATCCACAAAAAAAATATGGATCATTGTTATGATGCGCAAAAAAAAGTGGATCATAATTTTTTTTCGAAATTTTTTTTTGGTCAGATGTAGTAATAATCATGGTGAGTTATATATTTTTTTTTCAGAATTTTTTGAAATTTTATGAGGTGTACTCACAAGTCCTCACCGTTTTTTGAGTCCTCACAGGATCCCACTTTCATACATATATATCATACTACCTCCGTATCAAAATAAGTGATACATTTGGGAAATTACGGTTTTTTAGGCAAAAGATTGGAAAGTGATTTAAAATAGTATAAAGTGGATAGTTAGTGGATAATGGGACCTACTTCTTTTGGATGTAGTGAAATTAATGATGTTTAAAATTAAAAGTAAGGGTAAAAGAGTAATTTTACTTTATTAAAGTAGATAATTAGTGTAGAAGGGGTCCCACTTTTTTGCCAAATAAGGAAAGATTTTGAAGTGTATCACTTATTTTGTTCCACCCCTTTTAGGAAAGTGTATCACTTATTCTGATACGGAGGTAGTATAAGATTTAACATGATGAATATTAATTTTTATATATTTTTTTCTTCCTCAACCGCCTTTAGTAAATATGTATGAATGGTTAAATCTGATACGACCGTTTTCTCTCATTTCTTTTTTACTTTGTTATTTAATATATTTTTTTTATATCTTTACTAGCCTATAACCCGTGATGAATCACGGGTGGCTTATAAAATTTTCCAAATATTTTTACTTTTAAGAATATTTTATTCAACGAAAATTTAGAAACATTGAAAACCCTAAATTTATGTTGAACGCGATATATGTATATATGGAGCTAAGACATGAACATATAATGATGACATGAACATTATAATATTATAAGGGATGTACTTAGTGACTTTTATAAAATGATTTATTTGAAGACTTCCATGCTACATAGTTATATGGCTCACCAAACCAATTCTCATATTTTTTTGCACATATCGGGCATACCTGCATTTACACAATAAAAAACATATAATAGGACATTACATAATGTAAGGATGAGATCATAAGATATCATATGCACAAAATGGACATAAGTACTCAGAACTTTGTTCATCACCATCAATTTCTTCCACAAATGAAAAGCATTTGCAAATAATCATGAATTTGAGATCCAAAATTAATTTCACCGTCATTATAATCTGTAAAGAACATATAAAGTAGTCAAATTTGTAAGACAATTTATCAAGAAAGTAAATTCTAAATTTAAACATGTGTGCAAAAGATGAGATGTAAATCCATATATATATTACAATTTATCAGTAAAGTAAATTTAAAATCCAAATTCTAAATTCACCAGTATAGAACTCAATAAACCCATTGATTAGTAAATTGGATACACATATCCTCATTAACCTGACTTCATGGATGTGCACTTATGTTGGTATACATATGAATCAACTCAATTTATGCACACAAAAAACCATTAGGGCACGTTTGGTAGTCAGAAATTCAGAGAAATAAAATTGAGTAGAGAAATGAAATATTGAGAAATGAAATGGGATGAGAAATGATATAGTTGAGAAATGAATAAGTTGAGAAGGTGGTCAATTTAGAAATCTGATAATTACTGCCATCGTCAGGCCTAGCCTCGTGCAGTCTGTTTTGCGTGCATAGTATTATCATTAGTGTTTGAAGGCGAATTAGGGTTATGAACTATCGGGATATGAAACCGATAATAAACGAAAATCATTAATAAGCTGATCGGCTGATGTTTACATGTGATGGTTTAGATTTTTGATAATGGTTTACCTGTGATGGTTTAGATTTTTGATAGGAAAGATTTGTGATGGTTTAGATTTTTGGTAAAGGTGATCGGCATAAAACCCATGTGATGATTGAGATGTGAAAACCAATTTTGTTCAATTTTATAATAACTTGTACGTTGTGCATAAAAGATGGTTATGACTTATATGACTTTAAATATGTCATGTGGCTTTTGGAATTGCCATGTGGCTTTAGGAGTTGCCATGTGCCTTTAAACCTTTTGTTTATTATAGATAAAAGATTTTTGGAAATGACAAATAATACAATAGAAGTCTATTCATAATATTTTAGGGAGCATGTTAGGTAGGTGTGAGCTCCTTTACAGGCACCCCATAGAGATTTCAAAGGAAAAATCTTCTATATTTGACACCACAAAAAAATGTTTACAAAAATCAAACTTCCGACCTCACACCTCATATGGGAATAAAACTCATATATCAATCGAAATTTTAATTTTACCTACAGTGATCATTTATTTATTTTTTCATTTATAAACACAATTCATACTTTAACTGTTCAAAGTCAAGATGACCAATTCAAAATTAGTTATTCATGCACCGAACTTAAATTCTAAGATGGCTTCATAGTGGAAAAGAACATGATCTATATACAATAAAAAATGATTTTTAAAGTTAATAAAAGATATAACTAATTACAAGTTCTAACCAAAGGTTCCTAGATTCGTATATTCACACATGAGGGAGAGGGACCTGAAACATCAAAGGTTTGTTTGAGAAAAAAGCATCTAAATTCCTGACAGTGAGTTCATGCAGATTTCTCAAAGATTCTTCTGTCATCACCGCGTTGTGAGGGCTTAAAACAACATTATCTAACTCAAAAAGCTCTTCAGGGACATCGGGCTCATTTTCAAATACATCCAAACCGGCACCACCAATCTCACCTTTTTGTAAACATTCAACCAAATCTTTCTCATCAATGATGGCTCCTCGCGCTACGTTCACAATAATTCCATGTTTTCCTAAAGCAGACATGACACTTTTGTCAATCATGTGACGTGTTTGGTCTGTTAATGCACAACAAATGATAAGGATTTCACAGTTTGCTGTGAGTTTTTGAATGTCGCGATAGAACGGGAATCTAACATTTGGTTTTTCGTTTCTCGAAGTGTATGAGAACCGAGCGCGTTCAGTCTCTTTGCAACATCAAGACCAATACTTCCCATTCCAACAATCCCAACTCGCTTGCCACCTAACTGAATTCATAAAAATTCAACAAATCACAGTTATCGACACACACCATAACATATCATACATACATATGTAGCTATCCGTAAAGGAATAGTACGACCACATAGAATGACTTAAAATTGGTAGGAAGGATTCTGGTACTAACACATGCCATACATCATAAAATGTTCTAGTGCTGACATGTGTGATGATGCACAAAAATGCACGTCTCTCAGCACTTATTAGTACCAGAATCCTTCCTTCCGTTTCTACAATAAACCTCCCCTACACGAGCGCGCACACACACACACATACACACACACACACACACACATATATATATATATATATATATATATATATATATATATATATATATATATATATATATATATATATATATATATATATATATAAAAGTGGGATCCGGTGAGGACTCGCGAGGACACCTCAAAAAAATTTCAAAAAATTCCGAAAAAAATTTATATAACTCCCCATGATTATTACTACATTTGACCAAAAAAAAATTATGATCCACTTTTTTTTGTGGATCATAATAATGATCCATATTTTTTTGTGGATCATTATTATGATCCATTTTTTTTTTTTTTGGATCTTATAGGCTGCGATTTTTAAGTTTAAAAAAGAATTTTTTTTGAAAAAAGTTTGTTTTGGATCATTTTTAGGGTTGTTTTTGTATTCCTCGCAGTCCTCACCGGTTTTTGAGTCCTCACCGGATCCGGACCCTATATATATATATATAGAGAGAGAGAGAGAGAGAAAGAGAGAGAACCTTGTGACCGAGAGGATAATCGCCTTTCTGGTGCCACAATCCTGCCTTAACGAACCGATTAGCAGGACTAATTCTTCTTAAAACGTCAATCAACAAACCCAGAGCCATGTCAGCAACATCCTGTGAGAAAATTGAGCCAGCATTAGCAACTTTGACTCCTTGTTGTTTGCAGGTCAACATTGTCAAGACCAGTAGCACTGGTTATAAGAAAACGAAGCTCAGGCAGGATGTCAGTGGTAATTGGGTGTGAACCAGAGCAGAATGCAGCTTGTACACAACCTGCATGGGTGGAAAGGAATTGGAGCAGAGGAATTGAAGATTCCCATGGTTTTCGAAAATTCAGAAAATTGTTTCTCGTAGGCTGTGTAAATGAAAGGTGGCCCAAGAAGCAGCACATTTGGGTGCCTATCTTCTCTGTTTGTAAAGAATCGTGTTTTGTCATGTTTATAGCACTTGGACCTGCACAAAAGAAAATTATATGCAAATCTATTAATCATACTAATATACTAACCAGTAACCACCGATTTCCAATTAACCGTACCTATAAATTTTAACTATCAACATTATTCAGAATCTTAAATCACAAAGTTAATTGAATCAAAACGATGACAAAATCTAGATTAAGAAATCTCAGTCATAATCTACATTCATCATGGTAAAAAAGATACAGGCATCAATCTACATTCATCATGGTATACAAATTAATCACAGAAAACAGAGGAACAATGTCAAAATTGTCAATCAAATCTAGGGTTCCGACTCCCAACTTCTCGGAATCGTCTTAATAACGCACAGTTTCAAATGAAACTAATATAGAATCTCGAATTGTGTTAGCATAATTAGTTTCAACATTTCAATTATAGAATTTCGAATCAAATAACCAAAAAATAATAATAATAAAATAACCAAAATACACGAAATTAGGAGCACGAGTGAATAAAGTTTATAAATTCGTTTGAAGGATAAAAATAGTCAAATTGAGAAATTACCAGATAAAAGGAACGTTTCAGCAGGAACTTTGAAGTACGATAGTGACCGGTGGTAGCCGGCTGTGGAAGTAATTGTCGAGCTCGAGAAGAAGGATGTCTGTTCATAACTTGATGGTATTATCCTGTCTTTTTCTTTTTCCAGTCACTAAAAATAAAAAAGGATTATTCTTGGATTATCTGTAGAATTAATTATTTTACTTTATTTCTTTGATATTTTTAACTTTCTTATAACTAGCTAGTTTTATTTTCATTGTAACTTTTGCAAGACAAATATCCGAACAACTAATATCAATGAAATTTGAACCATAAGACCGTCCGTTATGCATGACCCGACCAACGGTCGCGACCGGCCAACTCAGCCTCAGCGACGCGTCCCCGGCGTTACGGGCTCGAACCTGCGACGCGTCGAGGTGCCCCAACGGTCGACTACTCGACCGTTCAAGTCGACCGTTGAACGTCTCTTTCTCCCCCTCTCCAACGGCTAAAAACTTAAACCAACACCCTTTTTTTACCTTATAAATACCCAATTCTTTTACTAAATAAATCACAACTCCCATTTCTTTCTAAACTCAAACACACACTCAATTCTCTCATTCACCCTCTCCAAAAATGTCTTCCTCCAAGAACAAAGGCAAGGGTTCAAAATCTCGACGCCAAGCAAACACTCCCACACCCTCTCAATCACCCACAATCAACTTTCAACAACCAAGTTTCGTACACCAAACAAGTCAACCAATCCCACAAGGTTATCAAAATAATCCATTTTCTCTCCCCTACTACCAACAACCATACCGACCACAACCACCACAATATCAACAACCACCACACTATCAACAACCACCACAACAATACCAAAATAATTTTGCTATGGATCATCAAAGTTTTGATCCTTTTGCCGGCCTCGACCAATACGACTACCAACCACGAACAGAAAGTGGTTCCCCCGCCACTCCCGCCGCTCCCCTCGACGTTGAGTCTTCCGCATCTTCCGACGAGCCCGTTGTAGCGCCAACCAAAAAGAAGGTACCAAAAAGGCGTCAACCACTGACAAGGGGGTGACCGGCGGAAGCGCGACATGGTCGACGCGCGAAGAGGTAGCCTTATGCAAGGCTTGGATCAACACTTCCGAAAATGTCGTTAAGGCGAACTACAGGGTGATTTTGGCAGGATGTGTTAGTTTACTTTGCGAGCGAAATGGGTGAGACGAACCGAACATACGACTCACTTAATTGCAAGTGGAAGAATAGGCTTCGTCCTAAAATTGCAAACTTTTGTTATATTTATGACAACCTCGTACGAAGAAACCCAAGTGGGGCGAACGACCAAATTTTGTACGAGCGAGCTTGTAGTGAATTTAGGGCTCAACATACAGGGGAGTTCACAGAGGTGGAGTGCTGGAGATTGTTGAAGGACCATCCAAAGTGGAAGGAGGTTGAATACCCAAAACAGTTGCTCAAGTTTCAGGGGTCGAAGGGAAAAAAATCAAGGACGTCGTCATCATCAGCTGCTCAAGGTTCAGGGGTCGGTGATGAGGCTCAGTATGATGAAGAAGTGGAAGTTGCACCCCCTCGACCAATGGGGCGGGACAAGGCAAAGAAGAAAGCAGCGGCATCGTCATCATCAGCTCAACAAGGTTCAGATGTCGGTGAACCGCCTATGGCTCAGCAATTAGTCGGGCATTGGATTTTTAGTTTTTTTTTTAGTACGTTTTAATTAATTTATGTACTGTTTTTTTTTATTATTAATGTAATGTTATTTTTTATTATTAATGTATTGTTTTTAATTTAAATTAAAATTAAAAGAAAAATAAAAAATCGAACGGTCACCCATTACGGGCTATTGGTCGCTGTCTGGTCATGTGTTTGATCAGGAGAGAGAAATCTGATGTGGCGCAGAGGTGGCAGGGGTGACCAAACTTAGTTTGATCACCCATTACGGGCAGTCTAATATCTCTTGTTTAATAGATGATTCACATATTACTAGAATAGGTATCATTTGTAACTAATTTGATTATAAAGATCTATTTTAGTATAATATATTAGTTTTGTAGTAGTAATAATTGAAAAGTGACATACATATTAGTTACTTGTGTTTTTCTCATCTATGATTTTACATCTAAATGAAGCGAAACAGTATGACTCATCTAGTTATAAGGATTTATAGTGAAGGTCTTGACCTCCTCACAAGAAGTCACAAATCCAGGGAACGCTTAGTTTATGACCACGGAGATACTCTGGTTAGACCACGTACATCCGACTGAGCCAAGCTCATTAGTAAAATAAAAAAAAAAAATTGTTATAAAAACATTGATGTACATGTAAATCATGCTAGCAAAACCGTAGAAACAGGTTTTACAACTTATTGTAATGGTCATCCTTGCACTGATCACACCTGCAAAACCTCAAACATCAAAGGTTTGTTTGAAAAAAAAGCATCCAAATTCCCAACAACCAGTTACTCTTCTGTCATTACAGCGTTGTGAGGGCTCATAACGACATTATCTAACTGAAAAAGCTCTTCAGGGACATGAGGCTCGTTTTCAAAAACATCCAAACCGGCACCACCAATCTCCCCTTTTTGTAAACATTCGACCAAATCTTTCTCATTAATGATGGCTCCACGCGCTACATTCACGATAATTCCATGTTTTCCTAAAGCAGACATGACACTTTTGTCAATCATGTGACGCCGTTAATGCACAACAAATGATGAGGATTTCACAGTTTGCAGTGAGTTTCTGAATGTCGGGGGAATTTAACATTCGGTTTTTCGTTTCTCGAAGTGTATGAGATGATGCAATCAAACGCGTTAAGTCTCTTTGCGACTTCAAGGCCAATGCTTCCCAATCCAACTATCCCAATTCGTTTGCCACCCAACTGAATTCATATCCATTGACATATGAATATCGATGGACTAGAACCACAAAAAACGTAACAACCAAAAAAATAATTTTTAATTCACATGTTATTAGATATATTTACATGTGAATTAAAAACTAGTTTGTATTAGTTTGAACCTCCACCAATATTCACTATTATTATTCACCTTGTGACCAAGAGCCTCTTTGGGGCCACAATCCCGCCTTAACAAACCGATTATTTTTCTTAGCACATCAATCAACAAACCCACAGCGACATCCTCTGAGAAAATGGAGCCAACATTAGCAACTTTGACTCCACGTCCATGGAGGTCAATATGGTTGACTGCTCGTCATGATAAAACCAACTTCTGCAAGATGTCACCGTTTGTGCAACAGAAATGAAAGCAGCTTCTACAGAAGTTGCGTGTGTGGACAGGAATTGAAGATTCCCTAGGAAACGGAATTTCTCAGAAAATTGTTTCTCGTGAAAACGGAAGGTGGCCCAAGAAGCAGGACATTTGGACGGTAATCAGTTATCTTTTCTTTTTGTCAAGAATCTTGTTTTGCCTGCACAAATTATATTTCGATGCAAATTATTAGCATCAACGACATAAGATGGCAATAGTCTAAACTTGAAACGTTTTATGTTTAAACTTCCCCGATATTAATTCCTCACATTCCTTAATTCAAAATTAAATTCTATCTAACATTATAACTGACAACATTAAAACTTCAAAATATGTCTCCCTTCAATTGAATCGGTGTCTACGTAACCGGCATTCAACATACAAGGCGCCGAACCGTTCTTATTTAAATCTTTGACCTTTAATTTGTAGTAGTACCGTTTTCGTCGAATTGCATCTTTCGTTGGCGGTTGAACCTGCACACAAAAAAGAGAGGATGGGAAACAGAAACGTTCCAGAAAATGTCGGTTTTAGATAAAAAATGCATTTGTGAATCAGAAAGGTCTGTGGCGGTGGTCAAATTGCTGCATAAGTTTCAGGCCATATCTGGGGAATATGAATACGAAGGCTACTGAAGACGGCGGTGGACAACAGAATTATAAAGTCTGTGTCCTTGTGCATATTCTGATGATCAGTGCTCCTCTCACCAAGGTCATTCACTATCATTTTTGTCGTTGCGTAAAAAATATTCATCTTTATGAATGTTAATTAAACTTTAATTATCCTTTCCTGTGAATGTTAATTTCTTTCTATTCCCCGTTTAACAGGTTCGTTTTTATTTTGTTTTTATGTTCGTTACAAGATTCCCTTTGTGGATGTACAATTTCACATGACTGTACCCTGACCAACCATTAACCCATACGTTGGTAATCGATTTCTTTCTTAAACATTTATTGTGTTCTTGAATTCGTTTGTATTACTCCGAATAATCATTTTCAAGTGACGATTGTTTCGCTTTTATCGACGGATGTACAATTGTATGATAAGAGGTGATTATTTATGTTTAATATTTATTGCGTCTGAATCGAAATTAATTTTGACCATATGAACTGATCACACATGTAATTTCTTCACCCTTTGAATTGATATTTACATTTCAAAAGTTATGGTTTATAAAGAAAAAGTCAAAGTCAAACATATCATGAAGATGTTTAAAATAAATTGAACTTACGCATGATTCCAGAAATGCACATATATATTTGCCTGCCATAAAATGCACATATGTGTTTGGTACATATTATTTTATATGATTTAATATGTTTATGATTTCTTTGATGTAATTTATATGATAATGTTTGAACAAAGCACGGTGTCATAAAATGCACATATGATTTCTAAATACAAGTGTTCTAAGACTGCTTTGCTTTTAGTATTAACAATGTTTTTATGAACAATATCAAAACGTTAAGTATTAGAAAAACTAAAAAATGATAACATTTTATACAACTGCTGGTTAATTCAAATTATAATACCTATCATTATCATTGTGAACAAAGTTATCTTACAGATATAGGCCATGTTTGCGAAAGCTTATTTAAGGGGCTTTTAAGCTTATTAGCTTATTAAGCTCGAAAGTTAAAGCAATTTTCGAGCTTAATAAGCTAATAAGCTTAAAAGCCCCTTAAATAAGCTTTCCCAAACATGCCCATAGTTGATTCGTATATCAATCTCAATGCTCAGAAGAATTGGGATGAAAAAGTTTAAATTCCATTTCAAAGTTAATAATGTTAGTGATTATGTGTTAGTTATTTTGTCCGTAACACCGTTTCTATGTATTTAATTTACTTTTAAAATTTTTGTTTATTATGAACAAAGCCCGTGCATCGCACGGGCCTTGTTGCCTCGTTTTCATAAAAGTTAACTTTGGTCATTAAAGTCATTCTACTTATGAAAAAAGTCCATCCTTAAGTGACTGTCCTTTAAGAAAAAAGTTGAATTTGGTGATTGTAGTTTGCGCAAAAAAAAATTTAAGATAATGGTGGTAAACTGTCATCCTGAGTAACTTAGAGACTGGTGCCAACAGTGACGACACCATCAATTTTTGCCAAATCAGCGTCACATCAACTGACACTCCAACCATGCACATGCTATCAATACCCTATGTCTTCAATTCTTTGGGCTCCACCATTTTTATAAAATATATACACACAAAATATCAAATACATTGTTAAATTACCTTGAGCTCCACCAATTTCTCTTCTCCACTGTTCCCCTAGCCGAAGTGTTGAACCGACGGCATGGAATTGATGTGTGGTACCATTGGGAAGAAGCCATCGGCTTCTTGAGAAGTGGAGACTGAAGTCCCCGTTAGGATAGGTCTTAAATGTATGTCTTTAAAATTCAATATCCAATAATTATTTCGAGTAATATAATGAACTTAATAAACAAACAAAAAAGTAGAATAGCCCAAAATTAACTTTTTTGAAGAGTACAATTACACGCATTAACATTAAACTAAACTAGTAATATCACGGTACTAACAAATCTTAAATAAATTGGAGATAAGAGACGTCAAGAAAGCATAAAATGCAATGCTTCGAAAAATGGACAAGACCGACGATATTTGTTCGATTTGTTCTTTAAACTGCTTGTTGGCAGGCCATTCAACATGTATAAACTGGACTGTGGCCCGGTAAACTAATATTATTCAGTGATCCAACGATTATGAGATTAATATAAATCAATTGTATTCATAATAATAATAAGAAATAGAATATTGTGATTAAAAAGGAGAAAGCCCAAACTCAATTGAATCAAAACTGTGACAAATCGTAGCTTAAGAAGTAAGTGTAACTAATAAAAAAATCTCCAATTAGGCTCACGTAATAAGTTTCCATGGTTCAATCAAATAACCACAAAGTACACGATCGAAATTTAGAGCACCAGTGAAAAAGTAAATAAAATCATTTGAAGAACAATAATTGAGAATGGAAAACGTACCATAGTAAAGGAACGGCTTCAGCAGGAAGTTAGAAGTACGAGGGTGAGTTGGCGATGGGAGTAATTGTGGAGCTGGAGCAGATGGGTCGGTTGCACATAACTTCATATCATCCTTATCTTTTTTTTTTAAACGGCAAATCTATCCTCTTTTTCCATAACACAAATAATGGGTCTTTGTTTAGTTGGAATTCTTTGTAATTTAAAGAAATTGTAATTCAATTCCTAAGGATTTTTATGTTTAGTTGGTTGGAACTGGAATGTTAGATGGGAAAACATTCCATCAAACATCAAAAAGTAAATTTCATCCGATGAAAGAAAGACTTTAAAATCCAATAAATAAATGAATGTGTAGATTACCATATTATCCTTACACCATTTTAACTTTTAACCAACCAACACCCACTATCGTCACTCGCCACCCGCCACCCACCACCAAACGATCTAACCGTCAATACGTTATTACAAACGAATTTTGCCACTTACAAATGTGTTTTACGCTAATCATCTTAAATCTATATAGATAATAAAATGATATGAGCTCATCTCATACTAGTCCGTATCAAGCTATGCATAGATCTTACTCGCAAAAACTGGTTTGAAGAATATGAGACCACCTATATTTATAAGTCACCATCCACTATATGCTTTGACCGATAGGAGATTGTAAATGATAACTTCCATACTTTTTTTTTTGAACGGATAACTTCCATACTTATACTTAAACTTTGTCTACTTGATCTTTAAGAAACCAATCGCTTACAAATAATTAACCTTCCTACTATCGTTATGTTTAATAATTACACTTTAATCAACTTAATTATATTCTGCGTTTATTGATATACAAAATTAATATATTTATGATTCACGAAATTGTGCATGTTTGAGAAAGCTTATTAAGGGGCTTATTAGCTTAATAAGCTTGAAAATTTAAGTTTTTTTTAGGCTTATTAAGCTAATAAATTAGTGGGATAATTTCATATATATCCTTATAAACTTTCAATATTACGTATATATCCTTTCAAATTTTATTATTAGTATATATCATTTCAAAAACTTAAAATTCTCACTTATATCATTTATCCTAATTTAATAATATTTAAAACTTTTAAAATTTAAAAAACATATATCCTAATCATAATCAATAATAAAATACCTTAAATACCCTTAAACCTTAACCTAGCCGGCGCAATCACAAAACTCATCTATTGATACGTACCACTATTTCATACTTACATCTAGGGGTGTTAAATTTGTACCGAACAAAACCAACCAACATGCTACCAACCGTACCAAGAATAGTTGGTAGCCGGTATGTTGGTAGCCAACATGTTTGGTTGGTAGTACCGTACCAATTGTGTAATCATGGTATGGTAATGGTACAAAAATTTTAAATACCATGGTATACCGTACCAACCAAGATATATATATTATATGATTATTAGTTAAATATAATGTACCAAACTATCAACCTATTTATATAACACGTAACATATTACTCCCTCCGTCCCTTAATAAAGTTCCCATTTGTCTTGCGCACATGTTTTTAGGAGATAGTTAGTGGTGAGTCATTGGTAATAAATTTGATTAAAATAAAGGGTTTTTTTGGAGAGAGAATGTGTTTTTTAGAGATAGTTAGTGGTGGAGTATATGGTAATAATATTATTTTAGTGAGTGGGTCCCTCCAACTTGAGAAATTGGAACTTTATTTTGGGACAAACATGTTAGGAGAAATGAGAACTTTATTAAGGGACGGAGGGAGTATATCACTTTGCTTATTTTGTTTTCGTGTTCGGAAAGCTTGATAATATGTTTAACTAGTCGATAATGATAAAATATCATTGTTATTTTGTTATTAATTTTTTTAATTTCATATAAGTTTGTGATGTTGGTATATACCATTACCAATTTGTACCAACCACGATTGTTGGTAGCCAAATAAATTGGTACCAAGTAAACTTGGTATGGTACTGGTAGCTAAATCAGTGTACCAATTATAGTTGGTACGGTACACGGTATGAAGAAAATATACATGATACCATACCATGTTCACCCCTACTTACATCTATGTTTTGAAACTCCATACCCATTTACGCATTATATATGTTGATAATCTTGATATTGGCATATGACATCAGACCTCATTTCATCTTTTTTGCTTCAAAATAAATCATTAAATGAGTTTAATTTGTGATGACGAGATTTATGTACCAGTAAATGAATTTTGTAAAGCCTAAAGTTATTTGTGCCACCAACAATAGAAATCAACCCTTTGTCTTTCGTACTAAACAATGCTTAATTATCTTTTGGGAATTCTCTCTACCTATGTAATCGGTTCAACTTCCTACCGTTCTTGATCATCATCTGTGCAAACTCCCCTGTGATCGTAAGAGTTCTTGATCATCATCTGTGCAAACTCCCCTGTGATCGTAAGAGTTCTTCCTTGGATTCTTGCTTTACGAGTGTTGTTTACACGGGTGATCCTTGAACCCCTAGGAGTTGCTCGATTTTCAGTATATCACAAATCCTAATCGGTTCAACTTCCTTCCATTCTTGTTCTTCGTCCTTGCAAGCTCCCCTGTGATCGTGAGATTTCATTCTTGGTTTCTCGCTTTACGAGCGTTGTTTGCTTGGGTGTTCCTTGAATCCCTAGGTGTTGTCCGATTATTTTCTATAAACCCAAACCCCTTGGAAGATGAAGCGTCATTTTGACGCCGGTGATGGTTGGAAGACGGTGAGTTACAACAGAAGGCAAGATCCTGTTTCCTTGTTTGTATCAAACATCCCAGATGGTACAAACGTGGTTGCGCTGAAGGAGGTGTTTCTTAAGTATGGTAAGATTCTGGATACTTACATCGCAAGGAAGAAAGATATAGGGGGCTCAAACTTTGCGTTCATCAGATTCTCAGGTATTCAAGATGGAAAAAAGTTTGAAAAATCTATCGGGGTTGTGAAACTGGGCAGTTGTATACTCAACTGCAATCTAGCAAGACACCAAAGAAAGTCTTTTGTCGGATTCAATCGTGGGTTGGGGAATCATAGGTCCGCTCCCAGTAGACCTTCAACGTACCATCGTCCACATCAACCTCAACCTCATGTAAACAATGGTGTTCCCGGTGGATTTGCAAAAGGTAATTCATATGCTAACGTTGTAAAAGGCCATTGTAATCTCCCAGAGGATAAAGGGCATGTATTACATCTTGCTCATTCACGATTGCTCGAAGGTTATCTAAAGGACATTATTCTAATAGATACGGAACTCACGCATCAAATGAAAATTTTCAAAGGTTAGCTTGGCTACGCATAATTGGATTACCGGTTCAATTTCGCGATAGTGAGAACATCAAGAAAATATCAGATCAGTTCGGCGAGTTGGTTGAAATGGATGAAAGAATGTGGGAGGACCCTAATCTGTCAAACATAAAAGTTGCGATCACAACCTCGAAAAAAATCAGGATCAACGAGGAAGTCACTATTAAACATGGTAGATCTGAATTCCAAATTGGTATTTCTGAGATCTACTTCGATTGGCATCCGTTCTCTCTTCATTCCTTCTCTCAACATCCAAACGAACCGAAAGACCTAGAGGATGAGGTTGAGGAGTATGATTCCGATGATAATGAACTCAGTGAAGATGGTATCTCGGACACATGAGATAACAATTCCTTGATGAATGAATTGGAAGTGGGTGAAAATGATCCGGTGAATCCAGTGATGAACGCCACCGATGATGCTCCGGTGAATCCGGTTGTGGTTGAAATTCCAGACTCCAATTCCGTCGAAGAAATAAATGTGCCGGTTAATCTTGGGGATAGAGAACAGTCTAATTCAAATTCAATCAACATGGAACTAGACAATAATGATGAGGTCTCGAGAATTGTGGAGTCGGTTGACACTACCAATAAAGTTATTAATGCAGATGATGGTAGCAAGATAGGTCAAAATGATAATGGATCTCCTTTCCCTAACGGTTTGGGCCTAAACTTTGGGCCATTCCCGTGTTCCGTTCCCGTTGGGCCAGTCAATGATTTGAGAAACACTAGATCCACAGAGGTTTTAGCCCAATCAGATTTTGGTCCCGTGTCCACTTCTAGGAAACGTAGAAGATTTTCCCCTTATCGAAGGTCTGTAGATTCAACGGCAATCCCTGTTTTCAACTTAGCCCCGCAGATTGATTTGGTCCACCCCCACCCTATCGACCTTAATAAGGGACCATCTAACTCAGGTATCTCGATCTCTTCCCAATCTCAATCGATTCCGGAAATCGCAAAGACGGCTGGGATTGGCAATGATGTCGGCTTTCAAATTGATACCGATAATCCGATCCTACGGGAAGTTTTTAACGGTGAAGGAGAACCAATTGTTTCCCAATGAATCTTCTATCGTTAAATGTAAAGGGGGTGAGCGAGACTCACAAAATAGATTGGGTTCGAAAATTGAAGTTAAAACACAAAGTAGACTTCGTTGGGCTTCAAGAAACCCACATTACTGTCTCCTCTAACATTGATGTTCCGAGTTGTTGGGGCAGCAACGATGTCGGTTTTGAATCGGTGGACTCAGTTGGTAGATCGGGCGGCCTTATCAGTATGTGGAATCCGGCGGTTTTTTCTCCAAATTTTTGTACTAAATCCCGCCATTATTTAATTGTCGGGGGTCTTTGGAAGGGATTTGTCCGGAATACTTACCTTGTCAATGTGTATGCCCCACAATCATTGACGGATAAGAAAGTATTATGGGAAGATCTAGTGAACTTGAAGAACTCGAGTCAAGGCATATGGATCTTTTTTGGCGATTTTAATTCGGTTCGTAGAGCGGATGAACGAATTAACTCAGCGTTTTGTAGATCGACTGCTAATTGTTTCAACAATTTTATTTCATCAGCAGGCTTGTCGGAATTCAGTATGGGGGGTAGAAGGTACACATATTTAAGCCCGGATTGTACTAAGCTTAGCAAGCTAGATCGCATTCTTGTGTGTTCTAACTTCATAGCTGCTCAGCCCAGGTCCTCTGTTACAGCCCTTCCGCGTGAGCATTCAGACCATTCTTCGATCTTTATTTGTAACTCTATTGTTGATTTCGGGCCACCTCCGTTTAGATTCTATAACTCGTGGCTGTTAAGAGATGGTTTTATTGATATGATAAAACAAACCTGTATCTCCTTTCGTGGGTTCGGTTCTCCCGATATATTTCTTGTGGCAAAACTGAAACATATTAAAAAGGCCATTAAAAATTGCAGAAGTATTGAATTTGCAAAAGAAAATCGAGATTTGAAAGATCTTAACAAAAGATTATCGGATCTTGATCTAGCAGTGGAGAATAGACCATTAACGAACTCGGAAATTTTGGAGATCAAGAACGGGAAATTAAGATTGGCAGAACTAGATCGTTTTAATAAGCTTGATCTAAAACAAAAATGTCACATTAAATGGGCGGTCGACGGAGACGAAAATACGTCATTTTTTCACGGTTCTTTAAAGAATAAAAACAGGAATAACAGAATTCATGGTCTTTCTATTGATGGTGTTTGGATTACCAATCCAAATGAAATAAAAAACGAGGCACTCAGGTTTTTTTCTAACAAATTCTCGGATCCATGGACGGTAAGACCGTCTTTTATTAATCCACTTTTTCACAAATTATCTAATGAGCAAAGTGCATCCATGGAGGAAAGCTTCTCGGTGGATGAAATCAAGAAAGCGATTTGGGCTTGTGGTAGTGAAAAAACCCCGGGACCGGATGGTTTTACTATTAAATTCATTAAAGCTAACTATGATATTATTATTGATGATTTAATGTGTTTTATTAGATTTTTTGAGCAAACAGGCACTTTGGCTAAAGGTTGCAACTCATCATTTATCACTTTAATTCCCAAGATTAAAGACCCGGTTAACCTAGGTGATTTCCGGCCAATTTCACTTATCGGTTGCATCTATAAGATTCTTGCCAAGGCGTTATCCTTTAGACTTAAACACGTAATTGATGACGTGGTTGACGATTCTCAATCGGCATATATCAATGGTAGGAATATCTTGGAAGGCCCACTTGTGGTAAATGAATTATGCTCATGGGCAAAAAGCTCGAAACAAAAAATGTTTATGTTCAAGGTAGACTTTGAAAAAGCATTTGACTCCATTAATTGGGGTTATTTAGACTCCGTCATGGATCAAATGAATTTTGGATCTAAATGGAGAGGTTGGATTCGGGGGTGCTTGTCGTCCTCCTTTGCATCAATTCTTATAAATGGGTCCCCTACCAAAGAATTTCAAGTCTTGAGAGGTGTTCGCCAAGGTGATCCACTATCACCTTTCTTATTTATCATTGCAATGGAAGGATTAAATGTAGCTTTGAAAACGGCGTGCGACAAACAACTCTTCAAGCCGTTAGCTATTTGTGCAAACGGTCCTAAAATCTCACATTTGTTCTATGCCGATGATGCCATTTTTGTTGGAGAAGGATCTATGAGAAACTTAACAAATATTGCAAGAATACTAAAATGCTTTCACGTGTCCTCCGGTTTACAAGTAAACTTCCATAAATCAAAACTTTTTGGTGTTGGTATTTCCGATTCGCAATTAAATAATTGGGCCAATATCTAACATTGTGTTCCCGGAAAATTACCGTTCAATTACCTTGGTGTGCCGGTGGGTCTTAACATGAACTTGAAGAAAAATTGGAATTCGGTAATCAATCGGTTCAACTCTAAATTATCCGATTGGAAATCGAAGAATCTATCATTTGGTGGTAGACTAACATTAGTGAAATCGGTTTTGAGTAGCTTGCCCCTTTACTACTTTTCATTGTTCAAAGCCCCCGCGGGTGTCATTGATAATCTTGAACAAATTCGTAGACGATTCTTATGGGGAGATAAAAAAATTAGTTGGGTGGCGTGGAAGACGGCTTTGGCTCCCAAAAAAGACGGTGGATTAGGCATCGGGTCTTTGAAGGCACAAAACATTGCCTTGCTATCAAAATGGTGGTGGAAACTTAGAGATGGGAAACAATGTATATGGAAGAATATAATTACGTCAATTCATAACTTATGCAAGAAACCGTTCCATAATATGGCCACAGGCAACTCAGTAGGTGTTTGGAAGAATTTAACTCGAATCAAATCGGATCTTATCAAGTTAGATCTTGATTTCTTCGACCTCTTTTCCATCCGTTTAGGTTCTGGACAAAATCTATTGTTTTGGAAAGACGTATGGGTCGGTAACAGCCCACTACAATCGACTTTTCCCCACTTGTACCAACTTGAAAACCGCAAACTTTGCTCCGTTTCCAACCGTATCTCGAGCGCTGGTTACAAGTGGGATTGGAAACACGGTTTCAATAACCAAATTTTGATCGATGAATTTACAATTTTATTGCACTTGATCAGCGGTGTCCGTTTGTCTAATACGATGGATAGATTATCTTGCAAAATATCAAATGACGGGTCTTTTACGGTACATAATATTCGTCAAGAGCTCGATCAAAAATTGACGACGATTGGGTATGTCAACATGCCGTGGTTGAATATTGCACCGATTAAAGTTAACTGTTTTGTTTGGAGGGTCGGTTTTGGTCGAATCCCGGTCGCTACATGCTTGGAGAGAAGAGGTATTAGCATGGGCTCTGTCTCATGCAAAACTTGTAATAATGGAGATGAAGATATTGAACATTTATTCATTAGGTGCCCATTGGCAGTGGAAGTCCTATCATGGATCTTCAATTGGTGTGGGATTGTAGTACCATCTTTCCAATCAGTGAAAGATCTCATTGAATTTGGAGAAAATTGGGGTAGCTGTCAAAATAAAAAGAAGGTTTTAAACACCATAATCTTTTGTTTCTTTTGGAGTATATGGAAGGCTAGAAACGAGATGATCTTCAATAACACACACAAATCATACTTAACGGTGGCGGATGACATTGTATCAACTTCTTATTTATGGATTAAACATAGGAGTATATTATGTTGTAATTCGGTCGATTGGGGAATTTCTCCTTTTTCGGTGTGTTTGTAACTTTTATTCTCTTGTCTTAGCTCCTTGCTAAGCTTTGTTTCTCTTTAATAATATTTGCCGTTTCCAAAAAAAGTAAATGAATTTTGTGATGACCGGCCAGGTTAATTACATGGAAGGTTTAAGGGTATTTAGGGTAGTTTATCATTAATTTACATTAGACTATATATATTTCAAATTTTAAATGTTTTAAATACTATTAAATTAGGATAAAGGATATAGGTGAGAATTTTAAGGTTTTGGAATGATATACACGTAATAATGAAGTTTGCAAGGATATATACGTAATATCATAAGTTTACAAGGATATACTTTCTCCGATTCAAAATAAGTGATACACTTTCCTTTTTGGTGTGATTCAAAATAAGTGATACATTTTGAAAAATTACTTTATTTGGTAAAAAATAGTGGGACCCTCACCCACTAACTATCTATTTTAACAAGTGAAATGACCCCTTTACCCTTACTTTTTATTTTTAAACATCATTAACCTCACTTTATTCAAAAGGTGTGAGACATATTCCCCACTAATCATTCAAGTAATCTAATTTAACCATTGTTATAATCTTTTACCTAAAAAATTGTGAAACCCAAAGTGTATCACTTATTTTGAATCGGAGAAAGTATATGAAATTATCCCTAAATTAATAAACCACTTAATAAGTTTTCCCAAACACCCCTAAACGCAGAAGTAAATGCGATTCTTAAAGACCACTCTCACCAACCAATCAGACATTCAGTTCCTTATCTAAATGGATCTACCAGACTACCAATCTCCGCCATCGCAACCGGATCTCCGGCAAGTACTAGTCCTCCATCCGCCGCCCGTCTTCGCCATTCACGAACAAGCCATCTCAAACAGTTTTGAGATCCTTAAAGCATATGAATCACCATTACCTACTCACGACTTCCTCCTCGCGCACGCGCAGTCCGTCAAAGTCGTACTGTGCTCCGGCGTACGTCCGATGACGGCCGACGTGATACGTGATCTTCCGGCTCTCCAGCTCCTTGTCTCCACCGCCACTGGTGTCAACCACATCGACATGGCTGAATGTCGGCGGCGAGGAATTAGAGTCACTAACGTCGGAGATGCGTATTCCGATGATGTAGCCGACGCCGCCGTAGGACTTTTGATCGACGTCATGAGGAGAGTCACCGCCAGTGATAGGTATGTTCGCGCTGGGCGCTGGCCAGCTACAGGGGGAGTATCCACTAGGTTTCAAGGTTAGAATTCAAATTTGATAGGAAATACAGTATGATTTTTCAATCTCATAACAAAATATTAGGACACAAAATCACCATAATTAATTGACTTTTTAATTTTTATATGCGTGGTTATAAATAATTGACTTTAATTTCAACGTGACAATTTTTGTTTTATTTTCATTTATTTTACTATGTCTATATTAACCATGAAATGAAAATCCAACTAGGAGTAAAGGGCCATTGGACTAGTGCTAAAGATGTTTATCTCATCTTAAAGTCGGGAGTTCAAATCCTATAGTGGATATCAAGTGGTATTTAGAGCATGGGGTATGGTAGCTTAAGTCGGAATGCCATCTGTACGTCACATATGCGCCACATCATTATTTCAAATTTCACATTCAAAACCCCTAAATACCACCTCTACCATCACTAACCAATAATACTCCTTTGGGACCCACCAAAATACCTCTCACTCACAAAATACCCTTAAAAAAGTAAAAACTTCTCTCCTCCCATTGGTCCCAAAACACTCTCTCTCCTCTCATTGGCTCGTGGCTTAAGTGGGATGGCTGACTTGGGGTGGGGTTTAACATGACGGACGGTATGGTGGCGCGGGTTGAAAGTGAGGCGGAATCTGACTTGGATAAGGGAAAAGCTACCATACCCTATGCTCTTAAGAGTATATTAGAATTTTGTCATTAAAAAATCCTATGAAAACATCATTGACCACCTCACTTACAAATTAGAGTAAATTACAGTTTTTGTCCCTGTGGTTTTCCCGATTCGCGTTTTTGTCCCTGTACTTTTTTTTTCTTTTTTTTTGTCCATAAGGTATGCAAAATTCCGTTCTTTTGTCCTTCCGTCCACCTTCCGTTTCTTTTTGGCTGTTAAACCCCTCACGTGCTGAAAACGTGAGGGCATTTTGGTCTTTTTCTCTAAATCACTTGTACCATATGTCTTCAAAGTTGTACTCTTGGTGCTCCTTCTCTCTCTTCTATGAAGAACTCAAATTCACAGTATCTTCAACAAGAACTCAAATGGATTTCATCATATAATAACATCAAAATCCAAAACTACACCCCTGTAACTGACTATTGATGACTTATCAAAATCTTCAAAGTTGAGATATTGATTTCTCGTGATTATACAGAAGCAACAAAAGCTCCTTGAATTCAAAATCTAATATGGATTCCACTCAAAAATCTTAATTCTGTCGCCCAAACCTGTAAATCACTACAGAAGCAACAAAAGCACTGTGAAATCAATCAAACACCATGATATTGTCACAACAATTAGAGATTTCAAAAACCAAATTTTACCGGCTTAAAATCGGGTGTTCATAGTGTAATTGTGAAATTGGGTAAGAACAAGAAAACTTAGGGTTCTTAGTTTCCCCCAAAATGGTAGCCGACGGTGGCTCTGAAGAAGACGATTGAGGTAGCCGGCGGAGAAGACGGAAAATTTAGGGTGGTTAGTTTCCCCCAAAATTGTTTGATTTTAGTTAAGTTCTTGTTACATTCTCGCCGGAGAAGACGACTGGGTGATAAAGAACAAAGGAGATCAGAAAAAAGTCGACGGTGGCTTCAATCGTGATTTCTGATGAAGTTTCTGAAGCAGACAGAGGTTGGGGTGAAGCAAACTGCGGTGAAAGTGATGGTGGAGGCGGTACGGTGGCGCATGCTGAACCATATGGTGGTGGTGGAGGGGAAGTGTGGTGTTGCAGGTCGTCTATGGTGGCGGAAGTGTGGTGAACGGAGGTGTGTTGCCAAAGAGAAGGGGAAGATGAAGATTTTCTAAAGTTACACATTATAATGCTTAAGGTACAAGTAGTTTGAGGAAAAAGTCCAAAATACCCTCACATTTTCAGCACGTGAGGGGTTTAACGGCCAAAAAGAAACGGAAGGTAGACGGAAGGACAAAAAAACGGAATTTTGCATACCTCAGGGACAAAAAAACAGAAAAAAAAAGTACAGGGACAAAAACGCAGAATCGGGAAAACCACAGGGACAAAAATTGTAATTTACTCTACAAATTAAGGCATCCTAGAAATCCAATTATTCCCATTTTAAGCATATCGCCATATATGGTAATTCCAGCAAACACATACTTTTTTTTTTTTTTTGAACCGGAAAATATTGCATATGTTAGTGGTTAGAAATTAGTATCACCTAGTTAGAATACACCTTTGCCAAGGTTTGAACTCATGACCACCTAGGGAAAATCTCCCCAAGACAAGCTTGGTGGCCAAGTGAACTAGCCCACTTGGTTAGCTCACCTAGGAAAAATCCCCCCAGCAAACACATACTTCATATGATAAATCCATTTCCAGCACACACATATATGGTAATTCCAGCAAACACACCTCTATTTTCGGAACTGAATATATTTATACTCTTCGTTTTCACTTATTTGTACACTTTTCATAAAAAGGTAACTTAAAAAATTGCAAGTTAATTCTAAACATCTTTAATTCACAATAAATAAAAAAAATAAAAATGGTTTATATTAAACGCAACTTTTTAAACATTCATCAATGCTCTTTAACTTTATTAATCCCCCCAGCAAACACATACTTCATATGATAAATCCATTTCCAGCACACACATATATGGTAATTCCAGCAAACACACCTCTATTTTCAGAACTGAATATATTTGTACTCTCCGTTTTCACTTATTTGTACACTTTTCATAAAAAAGTAACTTAAAAAATTTCAAGTTAATTCTAAACATCTTTAATTCACAATAAATAAAAAAAATAAAAATGGTTTATATTAAACGCAATTTTTTAAACATTCATCAATGCTCTTTAACTTTATTAATCCCCCCAGCAAACACATACTTCATATGATAAATCCATTTCCAGCACACACATATATGGTAATTCCAGCAAACACACCTTTATTTTCGGAACTGAATATATTTGTACTCTCCGTTTTCACTTATTTGTACACTTTTCATAAAAAAGTAACTTAAAAAATTGCAAGTTAATTCTAAACATCTTTAATTCACAATAAATAAAAAATCGCAATTTTTTAAACATTCATCAATGCTCTTTAACTTTATCTATTTATGAATAATATAGAACAAGTCATATATTGCCGCGCGGATTCTTAAATCCTAATTTTTTACATGGCAAAATATAGTAAATTGGTTTTATTTCTTTAATTTGTGTTTTTACCAAATATAGAATAGTAATAGTAATAATAAATTTAAGTGTAACTTTCAATATTCATAATAATAGTAATAATTTCTTATTAACGGCCTTTAGAACTGTGATTATCAAAACTCTATTTTTATTATTAGATTCAGTTAACTTATTTTACGTGAGTTAGTTTTTTGTCCCTTGCATATTTTGATATTTGTACCACTGTACAAATATTAGCGCAAATTGTGTAAATATATAAAATACATATTGTAGTGTATAGGTTAAATTATGTGATGTAAAAATAATTATATTTTTATTAAAAGATAAATGGTATAAAAATGAAACAAAAGTTAATATGATTTAATGAACTTTTATTGCCTCATAAGAAAAGAAGGCAACTTCCAATGTAAAAAAACTTAAGAAGGCAACTTCCAATTAAAAAAACTTAAAATTTTCAATATTATGAGTCATCAAAATTTTGACAATATATCATATAATATTGAAAAGGGAAAAGTAGACCTACATGTGATTATCCCTAAACACTTTAACAATCTATTATATTATATTAAATACTAAATATGAGTAAAAAATGAATACCATGTGCAGCGGAAGTAAAAAATGAATGAAACACCATGTGAAACGGAACGGGATTTCCAAAACTGAATATGTAATGAACAGTAAACTCTTAATGCTTATTGGATATATAGAGGAATATGAGTGTGGAAACTCGAAAAAAGGTGTAGCTCAAACCAATAATCATTTATATGTTCAATTATAATAATTATATTTCAAAAATGACACGGTATAATTATTCTCTACTTTGCATGGGTAACCATTTAATAGTGTTATGCCCAAGGTTCTAAAAGACGCGTCATGGTGTCGCCAAGGCGTCGTCAAGGCGTGAGGCGCGACGTCGACGTTACGAAACAGACCATGGCGGCTAGGCGTGGCGTGGCGTGAGATAAGGCGTGATAAAGCGCGATAAGGCGCGCCTTATGACGAGTTTTTTGTAAGGCGGCTGAGAAAATTGAATTTTTTTAAAAAAAAATTTATAATATATTTAATTATAAATTTAGATATGACATTTTTTGTAAGCTTTATATATGAATCGTTATATAAATCAATATATCTATAATTTTTATTTAATTTAATATATGTATATATATAAATTATATACAAAATTTGCCGTCTTAACTCACGCCTTGAAAAACGTCATGGCCCGCCATGGCTCGCCTTGGCTGAGGCTTGATGGTGCCGCCACGTCACGCCTTACGCTTTCTAGAACCTTGGTTATGCCGAAGGACATTTGGACTAGCGGTATGTTACTTGCCATCCATCTTGTGGTCTGACTAGATTAGGAGTAGATTACGATTTACCATTATAAAAAATCTAATATTATTATAATCATATAAATATTTTTTCAATTTAGTTAAGTCAGATTAAGTGATTAACTAATATAAATGAAAATTTTAATCAAGGGGTTAACATAAAACAACTTGATAAAAAAAATGTTAATTAAATCAATCGTTCATATAATAAACTCATTTTCTTTATTCGGTACACACCTAAAATGGTATAATCCTTAGATGAACGACTTTTTATGTTTATTTAGTTAGAAGTGTGTGTCACATACCTAAGTTTAAATGTGAATCATCCAAAATAATGCAGTTTTGGTTAAAACATTAGAAACTCATCATTAAACATATTAGTGCATCAAAGTACATCTAAACCCAGGCTCTAGGTGATCAAAACCCATATAAAACTCATCTTCAAAATTATCTTAATTATGTTTTTTGTATTGTGTTTCAAGCTTCATGTTTCTTGAAATGATGTTCATATCGAACTCATGTGCGTATGTGCGTATGGTTTTTTTTTATTGTATAAGTGTTTTAATATGATTGGAAATCGGCAAACGTTTGTAAAATTAAGCGTTTAAACAAAAAACTACATAATTTTGAGTGGTTTCACACATACGCTTAGACTGGGCGTAACCATGAGGTCGCACCATGTGTCCCTCCATACGGTCGCCCTCATGGTAAGCGTCCTTCCCCTTACGCCTGAACCAATGCGACGCATCCTTCCCCTTATTTGGTCGTCTAGGCAACCACACATGGTCGCCAAATTTTCAAAGGGGTGTGGTTGTTTTCAAAGGGAATGAGCTTGGTTACCAGCTACGTGAGTTTGATCGGGATTTTTCATGTATTTATCACAAAAGAAAAAGTTGATGTGTCACTGATATTTCATGACATAGTCTTTAAGTATGTGATAACCTCAAATTCACTTTTATTCTTACAACCGTTTTGAAATGTGGTATACTCATCGACAAGTGTTTCGCTTTGCATTTTTAAAGTGATGATTATGACTTCAAGAACCATCATCAGATTATCAAAATATTATTTGATTAAAGTTACAATAGTTAAACAAATTTTACATATTCAAATATAACTATGTTTTTACAGTTAGTCTTTGTATTTTTCTTTAAATACAATTATTTTTGTCATGTAAAACAAATACCGTAAGAGGCAAAATCAATTTTAGCAATATTAAATCGTTTAGTATTTCCATTTGAAGTTATAACATTCGTTTACATAACAAATATATCCTATGGTTTTCAGTTAGGAGGCAAGAGAGTTGGCATTGTTGGGCTTGGAAACATTGGATCGAGAGTTGGGACAAGACTAGAGGACATGGGTTGCATAATCTCATACACCTCAAGGCAACAAAAACACTCCACCGCCTTCACTTTCTACCCAAATGTCCTCCAACTCGCTTCCGATTCTGATGCACTCATTTTGTGTTGTGAGTTGACTCACCACACACGTCACATAGTCAACAACAAAGTAATGAAGGCCTTAGGAAAACAGGGGATCATCGTGAATGTGGCCCGTGGGGCCGTCATTGACGAGATGGAGTTAGTGAAGTGTTTGGTCAAAGGTGAAATTGGTGGTGTTGGATTAGATGTTTTTGAAAACGAACCAAATGTGCCGAAAGAGTTGTTGGGATTGGACAATGTTGTTCTTTCGCCTCATGGAACCGCATTCACAAGGGAGTCGTTTCATGATGCTGCTCAGATTTTGATAGGTAATTTAGAGGCGTTTTTTACAAATAAACCGTTGCTGTAAGGACCAAACTCCAAAAACGACCATTTTTACATCATTTACCACAAAACTCCATTCCAAAACCAAAATACGAGTATTTGAGACATAAATACCAAAGACATACTTACAACATACCAACTAACTAATCCGGATACAAACCAACTAAAACAACCCAAAACATAAATGTACCAAAATACTACAAGTCTATACCAAAAGAGAAGCACTTCAAGGCTTCAAGATCAGCTTCAAGTATCCACTAACTTCAAGAATCAACTAACTTGTTCTTGCTTTTATCTTTTCCTGAAAATGGTGACAACTAAACGAGTAAGCTATAAAAGCTTAGTGAGTTCCACAATGTATAATGTTATACTAAATAATTATATAAATCAAAATAAATAATCAAACCAATGTCAACGGGTCAAAGTACCGGGTTAACACAATCATGTCATAACAAAACATCACATATCAATACCGGGTCACCAACGAACAATGTACAATTCCGGATTCAACAAAGTGCGTCATTCCCTCTTAGGCCATTAGGGAATGAGGCCGATGAAGGTGATCAAGGCACCCCTAAATGAGTCCAAGATCCAGCTTCACCACCACGGTCCATACCACTCCTCCACCAGGTACTCTCGCGTCCACCGCCCAACATATTACACAAAGTAATACTCGAGCCGCCATGGGTCCTCACGAAACGAAATATCACTCAAGGCATTCCACTCAAACGGGTCAAGGCAATGTTACGGTTCAACAAGGTAGTCTCAATGTCCAAGGAAAAACACAAGACATTCAATCGAAACGAATACTAATTAACCACATTGCACATATATAATTAAAAGTATACACATTGCACATAGTGAACTCACAGTGTTGTTTAATCGGGCACGAACTCAAACCGAAAGCCTCAATCAAATATTTAGTTTCCAAAGTGTAGACACTTATCACAAGCTCCCAATATGTTCTATTTAACCCCTGGAGTATACATACGAAATTTCATAAGCAAATATTACCATTAACCCTATCTATGATCTTTTCAATTGACAATTTGTTTCTACATGTTAAACAACCTTCTGTTTACTCAGTTCTGACCTACTTAATCTCAAAGATACTCAATGAAATTTTTATCATTCGTTTTACTCTTTAATAGGTTTCCAATGCCCCTGACCTCATATTTTTATGATTTTTCTATGATTTTCTATGAATTTTACAATACAACAACGTCATGCTGTCAGAAATCAGCTTAGCAGCACTGTAACAAATGCGATTTCCGCCTATCTTAGAGCCAGAATTTACTTTCTTGACCAAAATAAGAAACAAAGAAGAAATCAATACGGTTCAGATGCCACTGGATTCACCCCTAAACGATTTTTCTACAATTTTCTATGGTTTTTACAAAACAGTGCTGCAACACAACTTTTAACTCGAAAATTTTTAATTTCTTACAATTTACCCATGGTTTTAGCTAAATAACTTGAATCCATCATAACCTAATCATAATATCATGATATTAGAAAGTTTCTAACAGAATTTAAACCCTAATTTTATGATTTCTTGAACTCAAATGAAAGATTCTAGTAAAGATTGAAGTTTTACCTTTGAAATCTTCAATATTCTTGTGAGATTTCACCAATTTCTTATTCAAATCAACCATGCATGAAGTTCTTCAAGTTTCTAGAATTTTAGAGAGGTTTTAGGGAAGAAATGGGGAAGAAAATGATAGAATTTCGTGGGTTTTGGGGTTTAAATCCGAGTTGGGTCGGGTTTGACCCGGTTTGGATCCATTTTGACCACTAAATACTTAAAACCCCATAACTTTTCACTCGGGCCTTTGTTTTCGATGAGGTTTTCGCCTACGCGTTCGTAACGAAATTATCTATAATCCTCAATAAAAATATTGCAGAAAACATTCCACAAAAATAACGTTTTTATATACCTTATTGTGAGCATTTAAGCAATTACCACTTATTTACAATCGTTCGTTCATGTGTGCTCTTCTTAATCATTCTATACTTATCATATTATTCAAGTTACTTAAGAGTAATAATATATTTTAGAGGAAACGAAATCATGTATGTTACAGTTGCTCACTCTTGTCGCCAATAATTCCTAGTCACCCGGCCATTTATTCTGCTTTTCATAAGAGGGAAAAAGCACCTGTGTGGTCAATAAATTGTACTATTATATTAAAGAATTTTGTAAGAGCATCCGGTATGGGAGGGCTACCATAACCAAAATGGGGGAGTCGTACCACGGTGGCCCCACCAGCCGTCTCGTGATCGGTCATGGTGATGGATTTCGTGGCACATATTATTGTTATTGACAAGTATATATTCGAGCTTTAGATTGTTTAGCTAAAAATTACCCGAATTTATAATGTTAATTTTCAAGCAATTAGCAATCCGAGTAATCCTATCAAATAATTCACTTCTTGTTTCATAGTCAATAAGCTTATTATGTTCTTTAATTTAATAGAACAAATGGACGAGGGAAGAACACTTTATGAGACATGTTAATTATCTCAAGTCAACTAATTTTATTATTAACGTGTTGTAATGTTAACTGTTAAGTATTTTTTTTTTGAACAGCACTGTTAAGTATGTAATCAAACATTTTTTTTTGGTTAGGTTTGGAAACATTGGATTGGCCCCCCTAGTTGAAGAGGTGAGTTAGTGAAATGTTTGGTTGAAGGCGAAATTGGTGGCGTTGGATTGGATGTTTTTTTGAAACGAACCAAATGCACCTTGAGAGTTGTTTGGTTTGGACAATGTTGTGCTTTACCTCATAGTACAAGGGAGTGTTTTTATGATGATGCGAGAATTGTGTTAGGAAACGTAGAAGCATTTTTCACATGATTTTAGTCACATGATTGTGCTTTACTTTTTACTATTGAATTTCCTGTTATAAAGCATGATGCTGCAAGTAAAATATAATATATTTCCTGCTATAAAACATGAGTCCAACACCAAGTTATTAGAAATATCACACATTCACACCCTCAAGTAGCTAATGTCAATAATACTTTATCACAAGGTTGTAAAAATCGCTCAGCGGTACCTAGGCGGTCGACCACCTTCAAGCGATTAATCGGTCTTGGCGGCGATTAATCGGTTTCTAGGCGGATACCATAAAATACAAAGGAATTTATTTTTATATAAATAAATATCAGTAATATCCTAACAAAATAACCATATTAGTAAATAACTATGAATTTAATTAACAATATTTAAAATAAAAACTATAATAAAAATTATAATGCTAAAATTGTTCACTGATTTTAACATTTAAAATAATTGGGCTTATCTATTTTAAAATATTTAGGCTTATAATCGGTTTCTAGGTTTATCGTATTGGGCTTATAATATGGGCTTATCTATTTTAAAATTAAAATCGGGACAGTGAAGAAAGAAGACGTATCAACTTTCATATTAGGGTTAGCAGCCCGTCTCTCAGCCTCTCTCTCCAATGAAGATGCAGTTTTCTCCGATGAAGAATGTTCCGACGAAGAGGACAACTCAGACGAAGACAAAAGCTCCGACGAAGACAACAGATCCGACGAAGATGACAGATCCGAAGACACTCGGACGGTTATAAATCCGAAATCTTTAACTATTCTACCTTCATCTCTGACCATTTTTTGACCGCCTAGGGCCGCCAAGGACCGCCAAGGACCGCCTAGGACCGGTTTTTGACCGATATTGACCTTGTCCGATAAATTTGACCGATTAACACTTTTTTCACTCGGTGGAGGTCCGATAAGCGCCTAGGCGCCGCCTAGACGGCCGCCTAGACCGATTTTTACAACACTGCTTTATCACAATGGTGACTTCGTTTCACAAAAGCCCAATTAAAACTCTCAACATAATCACATAAGACTTGTGCCTTTTTGGGATCAAAAATCTCTACACAATGGTCCAACGACCTAAAGATACATGTGCTTTCTTTTAACATGATGGTACAAGTATTTGCTTTTTTTTTTTTAACTTTGGAAGATAGTGCAGTATATGTAGCTACTCTAAAGTAAGCTAAGTAGGAAAAAAAGGCAAACGTGACATATGGGTCCCTAAATATTCCCAAAGCATAAAAAGTTAATGAAATCAGTTGAAAGAATATAATCCAATTGAAAAGTGAAAAAGCGTTACTCATGGAAATTAACTAACCACCATGAAAAAAAGTAGTCATTGGACATCCATCACTACCTACAACTTTATGCCTGGGATTCCCTCAAATTCAACAACTTGTGGGGTATTAATAAGCTTAAGGAAGAAAGTTTGTGTCATAATCATAACCCTCTTCTAAAAGGTCAATTGCAATTAAGTTGTAGACCATACCAGTTGTCCTAAAAAGCATTAGAAACCCCGCTTTTGGTAATTGGGTCTTTTTTAATATTCTAACACGTCATTTAGTTTCTAGACGTTTTATCTCTCGTCAATTCACGAAATTAATCGAACAATATACGCATGTTAAAGTTGTGCTAAAATGTCGTTTTCTCGATGTAGTTCTAGCTGATCGTTTACTTGTTAAAACGTAAAGGAACGTAACGATGTTTCATAAACGAGAAATCGTTTTCACGGAAATTGGGTCCTTTTTAATATACTAACACGTTATTTAGTTCCAAGACAATTTGTTTCTTGTAAATTCACGAAATGAAATAAACGATATCCAAACATATTGAAGTCGTGCTAAAATGTCGTTTTCGATGTATTTCTAGAGGATCGTTTACTTGTTAGGTATGTAAGAAAGTATTGAAAAAGTATGTTTCATAGATGAAAAATCATTTTCATAGAAATATGAATTTTGCAAATGAAGTATGCTTTTTTTCATTTTGTTTTCCTTTTTTTAAAAATTAACAAAGGAGATGCATGCTTTATCATTATTAATCAAAGTGGAATAAAACTTTTTGATGAACTCACCGGGGTTTTCTCCGGGACTTAAACGGAGGCGGTGATGGAGAAAACTCAAACGGTAAATGAGGCGGCTCAGCCTCGCCGGACAACATACTGACAATCTCTCTCATTGTAGGACGTTTAGCAGGCGATCTTTGAAGACATAAGAGTGCAGTTGTGATACATAGCATTGCTTGTTCTTGATCAAGTGAATGAATATTAGGATCAACAAGATCTAGAAGTTTCCCATTTCGAGCCAGCTGTCTAGCCCATGAAATAAGATTAGCTCTTTCGAATTCAGACATGGGGGAAGCTGTTACCTGCAGTGGTCTTCTCCCAGAAACCAAAACTAACATCAAAACACCATAGCTGTACACGTCATTCTTCTCGGAAAGCTGCCCACCGTCACATTTCTCAGGGGCAATATAGCAAACAGTTCCTCTCATGCTCGGAGTGCTACTGATACCACCGCTTTTGGGGATTTCACCACTGGGGCATTCTTGGCTGTTTCTTCTCCGGTACTCACCACTTAAACCATCTAACCACCAATCGATGCTACTGCTTTTACTCTTTTTCTTGTGCGGTACAAATTCTTCATCTCGTTTCCACCACAGATCTCCGGTGTGACTTCCCCTTCTTTTCTTCTTCTTCTTTTTGGCTAATTCATCACAGAATTCCTCCTTCCACCATTCTCTAGGCTTTCGATTCTTCTTTTCTGTTTCCGGTTTCTTCTTAGGTTGTGCATTGGCGGTATTCGCTTCTAGGTCAGTGGAGATCGAATCAGTCGGAGTTAGCCAATCTTTCTTTGGTCTTTCTTTCTTTATCTCACTTCCAATCCACTCCATTACGTAGTCTTTCACTCTCCCTGAATCGCCACCACAAGTGTCCTGTTTCCACCACCAATCTCTACCAGAAGCACCGCCACTCTTCTTTCTCCCCAAAAATCTCCGGTTACTGCTGTCAACACTAATCTGATCTGAAATACTTGCCCTTTCCATATACTCAGACGGAGATGCATCCACATCCACAACGGTAACACGACAACTTTCCGGTGATACCAGGTCTACATTCAGTACAACCTCCCCTGTTACCACACTTTCAGTTTCTTCTGTTACTGACCTGTTTTCTTCTCTATAATCACCAATATTCACTCTCGTTTTATCATCACCTGTGTCTGTTTCTAGATCCCCTTCTTCTTCTTCACCGCATTCGAGAAAACTTTCAATAATCTCATTCTCATCTAGACCTAAAACTCTTGCCAGGCCGAAATCAGCAATTTTAGCATTGAAATTGGAGTCTAGTAACACGTTAGAAGGCTTGATATCACTATGAACAATCGGTGGATCGCATGAAAAGTGAAGAAAATCGATACCTTTAGCTACGTCTAGTAAAATCATAAACCTAATTTTCCAATCCATGAGCTCAGGACACTTACGATACAATAGCGCGTCCTGTAAGCTACCGTTCTGCATATACTCGTACACAATCACCATTTTCTTCCGGCGCCGTCGGTTCTGATCGGAGGAAAATCCTAAAACCGAAATAACATGACGTGAATGTGCACCACACGCGCCGGTAATTCGTGTGGATAAGGAAAGTTCGTTGTGAAACTCTCTCTCTCCTTGCAATGATCCGGAACCGTTCATAACTTTCACGGCGATCTCCTTACCGGACGGAAGCACGCCTTTGTAAACAGAGCCAAATCCTCCTTGCCCAAGCCTGTTAGTTGCAGCGAATGCTGACGTAGCACGACGAAGAACATTGTACGAGTACTGCTGCAGCTGTTTCTGCGGCGGAGGAGATTTCAGATCCGCAGGAACTGTACGTTTCCGTGATAGTTTTCTGTATCCAATTGCAAGAACTATAAAGAGTACAAATACTAGTACTCCGGCGAGCACCGAATGCAAAACAGTTGATCCATGGCCATGACTGTGGCTGTAAGGCGGGGCCGGTGGAGGCAAAGTCGTCGGGAAATCCGGTAAAGTCGGAGGCAGTATAGACATTTTTGCAATCAGATTGAGAAATCACTCTCACTCTCTCTCTATATGTCTCTTTTTCTCTCTCTAGAACAGAGAGCTTATCCGGTATATCGCCTTCTTCACAGGTGGTGAGCTGAACCAGAGTGAGGTTTTACTTGAGGAGTGAGAAAGGTAATGTTAAATTGACAGCGGGGTGAGGCTGAGAGGGTGAACGACTAATAAAATTAACGGGGAATATATACACGTAGGTATGTCGTTAGTTGACTAAATCTGTATTGTAGGCGAGTATCGGTCATAGCTGCATGCTTATAGCCTTTTTTCCTTTTGAAAAATATTAATCCCATAAAGTATTAAAAAAGTTAGAGTAAATTATAGAAATTGTCCCTGTGATTTTCCTGATTATACGTTTTTGTTCCTATACTTTTTTTCATTTTTTTTGTCCCTGTGCTTTTCAAAATTCTGCGATTTTATCCTTCCGTCCATTTTCTGCCGTTAACTTACCGCACATGCCAAATATGTGAGGGTAATTTGGTCATTTTGCTTTTCCTTTTCTTTTTCCATTTTTTCTCTCTGTTTTTTCATCTCCTTCTCTATTCATCTTCTTCAACAAATAATTCAAGAACATTCGTCTTGTTGTTCTAGCCCAAATTCCAGATCTGCAAAAAAATGACCCTATACACACCTCAAATTAATTTAGATCTGATCCAATTCATTTTCACCAATTTACATAAATTGACAAATGAACTACCGATCAAAGAACTACTCCTAACAAATTTAAGATTGTTTATCTTCTATCAATTTGTATTATTTTATGCCTCCACCGTCTCTCTCTAATTCGTATACACCGGTTGGTGATTATTTGATTGGGGATTAAGAAATTCATATATTTGGGTTTTTGATTTTGTGATTTAAGATTTTGACATGTTTTGATTTTGAGTTTTTAACACGTTTATATGTTAAGAAATTTGTTTTGATGTTAAGCTTTCTGGTGGTGTATTTTGGTGTTTTTAATTTCATGGTGGAGAAGAAAGGCAAATATAAGCGTACAATTTTTTATGCATAGAGTACAAATAACTTGAGGAAAATGACCATATTACCCTCACATGTTTGGCATGTGCGGTAAGTTAACGGCAGAAAATGGACGGAAGGACAAAATCGCAGAATTTTAAAAAGCACAGGGACAAAAAAAATGAAAAAAAAGTACAAGTACAAAAGCGCAGAATCGAGAAAACCACAAGGACAATTTCTGTAATTTACTCAAAAAGTTACATAGTTGGGCTAAATCTACTAACGATCAAATGAAATGTTAGGCCGGTCGGTATGGGCATGTTGGCGTTACCGTGGTGATGAGGTGGAGTGATGGACACGGGGTTAAGGAGAGGGGAACACCATCCCCCATCACTAGTGGTGTTGAAAATGTTGTTTGGTGTGGCCACGGTCACACATCTTAACGGGAGGGGGAGACAAAATGCATGTTTGTGATTGGATGGAATATTTTCTTTTTACTTTTTTTTTGTATTTAAAATTAAATGGAGTGAAATGGTGTGGTGTGGCGCGTATTTCCTGAATAAAGTGGTGTGTTGTGGTGTGATGTTGTTGCTGAGGTGGCATATGATGTGGCAGATTTTTTCAGGTTATGGTGAGGCCCATACCTGATAGCCTTAGAAAGAATTTTTTTTAACAAGGTTTCAGATTTGCTTTTTGCTGAAGGCTTTTCCTCATGTGAATAGATGGTGACGTTTATTCCTCATAGGTGGAAGGTTCGAAGGAAGACATACTGCCTCTTGTGCGTGTCACTGTCTAGATCGAACCATCAATTTACCAACTGATCGTTCAAAGAAAAAAGTCATGTACATGCATACATGATGGTATGATGCATTAAACCATTGTCTGCCACACTAATTGACACTTTAACCACTATTAAAATATCTCCTGGCCCCCACTTCAACCACTATCTTCAAGTCGGTAAAGTGCCAGATACATATTTCTCTCTCCAACCGACGGCACCGTATCATCAGTTGGAGGCCAAAGATACCGTCATTTTGCAAAGCGACACAACTACTAGGAGTGGTCTTACAAACACACATACGTATTATTTCTTTATTTTTTGGTTCGAGTTATACCTACGGAATCAACTTCGTTGCAACTTTCCGTAGCTATACCGGAATTTTCTTGTAGTGTGTATAGATAAGTGATAGAGCAAATCTCGAAGATCGTATTACCTAGGATAGTTTGTTTGCTAGTTATTATCTTTCCTTGTTTACCTATATGGTTGTTATGTATTTTGTATTATATATAGGCATGTAAACATACAATGAATACACGATTGATTTATTCCACTCTAATATGGTATCAGCCAACATACCTTCCTTTTCTCCCTAAACCCTAAACTCTTCTCCGATCAAACATGGCTGCCGCCGCCGCCGAGTCTGCGGACTCTCCCCTGCCCTTAGCCACCATCCTTCACATGATCTCTATTAAACTATCTTCTTCGAACTATCTTCTCTGGAAACGTCAGATGCTCCCACTTCTGGGATATCAGAAATTGACGGGCTACATTGATGGTTCTTTACCGGCTCCATCTCAAACAATCGTTACTGACAATGTTTCCAACCCTAATCCCGCCTATGTCTCATGGCTGGCTGCAGACCAACGAGCTTTGATTCTCATTCAGGCTTCGTTATCTGAAGAAGCTATGTCAGAGACTTTTGGTCACGATACCGCTCACGCTGTTTGGCAGGCCCTTGAAAACACCTATAGCCATGATTTTGTTGAAAGGATTCATACCCTACGTGATTCCCTCCGCCATTTACAGAAGGGATCTTCTACCGTTACCGAATACAGTCGCAAGTTTAAGACGATCTGTGACCACCTCAATGCTATCGGTCACCCATTGGATGAATCTGACAAGATTCATTGGTTTCTCTCTGGGCTTGGTTCTTCATTTGAGACTTTCTCTACTACACAACGTTTAATCACACCACGAGCCTCCTTTCGAAACATTCTATCTCAGGCTGAAAGCCATGAGTTGTTTCTCTCCACCATTACCACTGCTGCTCCATCAAATGTTGCTTTTACAGCCTCCACTTCCAATCGCAACAATTTCAACAATTCGCGAGGTCGTGGATCTTCTCGTGGTGGTTACTCTCGAGGCAGAGGTCGTGGTAACCTTTCTCTCTGCCCTCCTCACTGCCAACTATGCAGAAAGGAAGGGCATTATGCCAACCAATGCCCAGACTACTCGTTTACCAGTCGATCTCTATCGGCAAATGCAAACCTTGCACATGCTTTCAACGCTCAGTGTAATGTGTCCCCTGATTGGTTTGTTGATTCAGGCGCATCTACACATATGACATCATCTGCTTCAAGCTTGAATTCTGCTGCTCCTTACACTGGTAACGAACAAGTGTACTTCGGTAATGGTAATTCTTCCCGTATTTCCCATATTGGTACATCTATTATTGCTCCTGCTATTAACTTACTTGATGTATTGGTGGTTCCACAACTCACCAAAAATTTGTTATCCGTCCCTAAACTTACACATGATAATCCAGTTGACGTTTTATTTTCTGATGGTATTTTTACAATTCAGAACCGGACCACAAGGGAGCCTCTAGCTCAGGGACGAAGTAGAGACAGATTATATGTGCTTCAAAACGGCCAACATGCCTACTTGGCAACTCTATCATCAAAGAAAATAAAAGGATCTTATGATCTTTGGCATAAACGATTAGGGCATGCCTCTTATGACATTATTTCTTTGCTTAATAAAGTTGGTTGTTTATCTATTAGTTCAATTTTACCTAACCCTAATGTATGTGCTTCATGTCAATTGTCAAAAAGTAAGCGTATGCCATTTGAACTTAACCCTAAACGATCTCTACAGGTGTTAGATCTCATACATTGTGATTTATGGGGTCCCTCTCCGGTTGTTTCCACAGATGGATATCGTTATTATGCGGTCTTTATTGATGATTTTTCTCGATTTTCTTGGTTTTATCCATTAAAACTCAAATCTGATTTTTATGTTGTTTTACAAGCATTTGTTAATTTAGTGCAAACCCAATTTTCAAGAAAAATTAAGGTTTTTCAATCGGATGGTGGACCCGAATTTATTAACGAAAAAGTCCGTACTTTGTTTACGAACAATGGCACTATGCATCGACTTTCTTGTCCTTATACTTCACAGCAAAATGGTCGTACAGAACGGAAACATCGTCACATCACTGAAACCGGTTTAGCTATGATTTTCCATGCTCATGTTCCCGCTTCTATGTGGACTCATGCCTTTGGTTCGGCTACCTATATCATCAATAGGTTACCAACTAAACTTCTGGAGAATAAATCACCTTATGAGCTATTATTTGCTACCCCTCCAAATTATGGTAATTTTAAGGTTTTTGGAAGCTGTGTTTATCCATATTTACGTAACTATTCTATACACAAGCTCTCTCCACGGAGCTCTCCATGTGTATTTATTAGTTATTCTACTCAGTTTAAAGGATACATGTGTCTCGACTTAGCTACTCAACGGGTTTATACCACGCCTCATGCACAGTTTGATGAAAACAATTTTCCTTTTATGGGAGTTACCTCATTAACCGGACCTGCCCAATTGGTCTTTTCAACATATTGTGATGGCATTTCCACCCCATCACAGCCTTCACCATCATCAAATTTACCATCCCAACCCACACCCCATATACATTCCGCAAACACCCCATGCACCTTATGTCTAGATTTACCCTCCACACCTTTACAGCCCACTACTCTACCTCCTCAAAATATACCACATCCTCAAAATCTACCATCCACTGCCCCGACATCACCTCCTCAACCCCAAGCAGTACCCTATCCATCACCCAACTTACCACCTAAATCACCTATATCCACCTCAACCACCATTCCCGATCCACCTCCTACTGCCTCAAATCACCCGATGACCACAAGGTCACGTGCTGGCATTTTTAAACCCAAACATAAGGCAAATTTATCACATCTTGCTTTGTCTCCTCTTCATACGGCTCTTTTTGCTTCAAAAGAACCAAGAGGATTCAAATCAGCTTCTAAAGACCCCAAGTGGTTCTCGGCAATGTCCCATGAAATGGATGCCTTACACAAGAATTCTACATGGACTCTTGTACCTCGTCCTAAAAATAAAAATGTGGTTGGTTCAAAATGGGTTTTCCGGATTAATTTCACTCCGATGGAACTGTTGATCGGTATAAAGCCCGTCTCGTTGCTCAAGGCTTTACTCAAATCCCGGGTATTGATTATAATGCCACTTTTAGTCCGGTTGTAAAAGCATCTACCATTCGCATTGTGCTCTCGATTGCCGTTCTCAACAAATGGAATTTACATCAATTAGATGTTAAAAATGCTTTCCTAAATGGAAATCTTACGGACACCGTATTTATGGAACAACCTCCCGGCTTCATTGATCAACGATTTCCCAATCATGTTTGCCATCTTCAAAAGGCGTTGTACGGGCTCAAACAAGCTCCAAGGGCTTGGTTTCAACGCCTAAGTGCGTTCTTGCTCAATATTGGTTTCACATGTAGCAGAACTGACACTTCTTTGTTTATTTTCAAGAAAGATAATTGTGTCATTTATCTACTCGTTTATGTAGATGACATCATACTTACGGGCAACAACAACTCTGCTATGAAAGATTTCGTTTCGAGGCTTCACAAGGAATTCTCCATTACTGATTTAGGTCGTCTAAATTATTTCCTCGGTCTCGAAGTAACATAAACCGACACGGGATTGTTTCTTAATCAGTCAAAATATGCCAATGATATTTTGACACGAGCTCAGTTACTTGACTCCAAACCCGTCGCTACTCCTTTATCTCCAAGCACTTATTTTACCACAAAAGGCACTCCTTTCACTGATCCAACGTTATATCGATCATTAGTCGGGGCTCTTCAATACCTAACTATCACCCGGCCCGATCTCTCTTATGCTGTAAATCAAGTTAGCCAGTTCCTTCATGCACCAACTACTGACCATTATCAGTCTGTTAAGCGTATTATTCGATACGTTAAAGGAACCTTGGCGTATGGTCTTACATTTGATCACTCTTCTACACCAAATGTGCTTGGATACTCTGATGCTGACTGGGCTCGGTGCATAGAAACACGCCGGTCAACCTACGGTTACTCTATTTTCTTAGGAGGAAATCTTGTTTCTTGGAGTGCAAAGAAACAACCCACCGTGTCACGATCAAGTTGCGAATCTGAATATCGTGCACTTGCAAATACCGCCGCTGAAATTGTTTGGATCACCCACTTGTTACGAGAATTACATGTTCTTCCGCCATCTCGCCCTACCATTTTGTGTGACAATCGTAGTGCTCTATTTTTAAGCCAAAATCCCGTCTCTCACAAACGTGCTAAACATATTGACATCGATTATCATTTTGTTAGAGAACTGGTTCTTTCTGGGCGTCTTCTCACCAAATTCGTGCCTACACATCTTCAGCTAGCGGATATTTTTACTAAAAGTCTTCCTCAACCCTTATTTGAAGAATTCTGCACCAAGCTTCGTGTTGGACCTCCCCCACTTCGCTTGCGGGGGTGATAGAGCAAATCTCGAAGATCCTATTACCTAGGATAGTTTGTTTGCTAGTTATTATCTTTCCGTGTTTACCTATATGGTTGTTATGTATTTTGTATTATATATAGGCATGTAAACATACAATGAATACACGATTGATTTATTCCACTCTAATAATAAGGCGGCACGACAGAACTATCAAGAATCACGTCATGGTGAGTCATGGATGACAAGATGAATTTATATATGTAAATAAATTAAACTGTATTCTAGGTAATAATTAAACTCAACACTATTTGTGTCTATCAATTGGGATCATTAAAGACAATGTTAAACGACATAAACCAATTGACTTGTAGTGTAAAAAAGAAACCACTTATGAAGGTTACAGATGAAAATATAATGACTTATTTTTGAAAACGGGTCAACGAAGAAAAAAAATTAATGTAATATTTACTTTTTAGTATATTCTTGTCGTTTTGTAATGTTTAATAAACCTGTATTTTCTTAACTTTAATATTATTATATATTACGCGGAGGAGAAAAATTGTTCTACCCCTAAACATTCGTTATGGGTCCGTCACTGATCTTACGTCACATCTTACACCCCACGCTGTGAGTTATTTCGTAACGCGCGAGTTGTGCCTCATGCCATGAGGCGCCTTTTAAAACCTTGATTTTTATCTACAACATGACTTATACTTATAAACTTGTGGGACACCTAAACGCATATACAACTGGGCTATAAGATTTTTGTTAATAAATCACCATATTTCCATTTATTTTCATACTATTTAATATTTAAACATGTTGATAGTATAATTATACTTAGGGTTTTTCTAACTTATTCCCTAAGGGTATGAGATAAGAAACATTAATTGATGTTATAATTACGACTTTGTGTCGAAAATTGTATTTAATGATTGTCAAAATTAAATTGATTTAATACATTCTTCAATATGTTAGGGAATATTTTGTTCAATTAACACTTCTTAGACCGGTCCTAACAGTGGTGGAAACTGACGCCGTCAGTTGTTGTCAAATCAGCGCCACGTCGACATTAAACTAACGTACTCATGCCAACAATACTCTTTCTTTCAATTTTTTGGGACCGACCATTATAAAATACACACACACACACACACACAAAATGCCTCTTTGGGTCCCACCTACCCAAACTCACGCACCTCTCCTCCCGTCTTCAAACTCACGCAACACAACCGGCGGTAAAACTCACGGGGGCATGCCAACGGTGGGACATCGCCGGTTGAAGAGACGGACAAACTCACAAGGTGCGTTGGCAGCAGTCTTATCGTATCCCATTAAGGGTATAAGTTAGTCAAACCCTTATACTTGATCAAACTTATGAATTATTTGAGAAAAATTACTAAGAATACTTTTAAACTTATTAGCTTATTAAAAAACTAGCTTCAAAGCCCGCCCGAATGGGCGGGCATGCTTCGAGAGATATGTAGGAAAATAACAAAATATTGATATAGTTTAAATAACATAACAATCCATAATTATAATGATGAGTTGGTACAAATTTTGATACATGAACAAATATTATAGGAAATTTAGAGACAAAATAAAAGTAAAAAGTACAATTATAATGACTAACCACTTATATTATTATCGAATTTTCATATAAGTGGAACCCGTGCTTCTCAAATAGTATATTGTTTAACATATCAAAACAGTTATAATCATGTATTGCAATCTAATCAAGTCCTTCCAAACAAATACTACTTGAAATGTACTTTTTAGTTAATTTCATGATCAAGTCCTCATACTTTTTTATTGTCTTGACCATTTCAAATTAATCCTATTAATATCATGACTTGTCCTGTAAAAAGTAACACAAAAAGTAAAATAAATTCCTAATACTATACAACCCAAACAATATGGCAAAATAAAATTGTCAGAGAAATAAAAGAAAAAACATGGGTGAAGAAAAAACATGGATACATTGACTTTAAATAGTCAACAACAAATTCACTATAATAATTTAGTGTTAATTCGACTTTTAATAGTCAAAATCAATTTACCACTGTAATTGTAATAAAGGTTTACGAAACCAAGTTCTTTTTACCCGTTACACAAATTTCCCATTTTCAACTCAACCATTTTGATGTATCTTATAATAAGAGGTTGCAAGCCTTAAGAATACACTTGGGGTGAATTTCAGCTATCTCGACCCATTTCAAAACAGTTTGTATCCCTCAAATTCAAACATTATTAAAAACAATATATTTTTTACTTTTAAAGTCAAAAGATGTGTTTTATAATCTGTTGTAAAGGTCAAAACAAATTAACCCTAAATTCCTATAGTGAATTTGAGTTGAACTATTAAAAGTCAAAACAATGTAACCCTAAATTACTATAGTCAATTTGATTTTGACTATTAAAAGTTGAATTAACCCTAATTTATTATAGCGAATTTGATTATGACTATAAAAGTCAAATTAACCCTAAAATATTATGGTAAACAGACTAAAAAAATCAAAACAGTACTGACCGGATTTTAAAATGTCCTTAAAATGAAACATACACACGATCAAATAATTGAGCAATTAACTAAAAATTGATAAACGAAAATTAAAATTCAAAAGAGTACTGACCGGAGATGATAATCGACACAGCTCCGATAGTTTCCCCATGCTGGTACTCTCTTGGCCTGAATGTCTGCACGGAAAAATTCAGTTAGCCGGAGATGATAATCGATACACGGGCCATAATTCCTAACAATGCATGTCATATTGTCACCAAAACGATCATGGAAAACAATCATGCCAACTATGAACTAAGACACAAAATATCATATAACAAAACTACCAAACAACAATTGGATAGTGCAGTTTTTTCCTACATCAACTGTAATCCTCAACTTTGTAACAGCTTCTTTGTTTTTGTAATTTTTTTTTGAAGGCAGACATTACATACAAACAAAGCTTCTTTGTTCATTGATTCCATTAATTAAATCTTCATTTAGGCTATTTATGCATATATATTGTAGACAATACCTCAAACAATGCTTCAATCGGAATGACATATAAGATTCTTCTGAACCCGGAAAGAACTCAAAACGTAGGAAAAAACAATAATTGTATGTTGAACCTGGAAAGAAAACAAAATTCTTTTAGTATCATGACACTTCTCATACATACATCGGATTATCTTCAAAATATTTGTTAATTTCAAAGACGGGTGATTCAAAAGGCAGAAGCACATCAAAATTACTGGTGTAACGGGCTTTGAAAAACTGTTTGCTACTTTGAAGATGCATAACTCAATTGAACAATGTAGTGTCAATAACGGTTGGCCATTACACTCATGCAGATGCCATTGAGGCATTTGTTTCAGTTCCACCCAAAATTGAATCAGACCAAGTATAATTTTATCAAAATATGAGTATTGAGGTATTAAAATATGCATCTGCTAATGCAACCACACCTTTTGTTGGTTATGAATTTATGAGTGGACAAAACATCCCCATATTTGAGCTAACACGATGTAAAAATTTCACAGGACTATAAAATGTGTAGTTTAGGGTTGTCGTTCATCACAAAGTCACAACTTTTTAACTAAAGGAACCAAATAGAAAAAAGGTAATTGTTATCAAAACTGCCTTGATAACAAACTTCAGAACATAGAGAATCAATTATATTTTGCGATAAATTGTAATTAGATGTACAGCATAAGTTATTTTCTTACAATCATTGTTTTACCTTGTGCTCAATGGTAAACGGATCTATGATCATTCATTAAATACACAATTAGTGTATACAACTATGTTAACAACAATACCTTCATGATCATGGATGGTAGGATAACGATTATTGGCAATTTTACATGAAATCCGGTTACAAACTCCAGTCAAATTGTAAGGGTTTTGACCAACTGTAATTCTGTAAATAGAAATCATTAGAACCAAAAACAGCACAAACACATAGAGGTAAAAATCGTACTCCATAACATGAAAAAAACTACAAACGATGTTGCTTCCAAGTTCAGGCGTCAGAGGAAGATGAACGCTTTTGAACCAAAGCATTCTGTTGCGCCGAATTAAAACAGAACTAAGTCGACATTGCCTGCGATTGTCGTTCGTCCAATAATCGGTGACAAAACCAATTTATGGGGAAGCGATGTGCGAACTCGTCAAGTAGCAGAGACTAAGGAGGACCTCGTCAAGTAGCCGGAATCAATTTGTCGTTCGTATCTTCTTCATGGGATAGAAGCATTTGACGCCGTGTTTAGGGCACGTAAAGGGGAAAGGGAATTTTGAAAATCAGTCTCAATGGAAAGCGTGAAGAATAGACGTGGCATTTAGATTAATTACATGTCATCAAAACCAACCAATGGGAAGGAGTTAATATGACATGTGGACAAATAAATGTCAAATGTAGCTCCATATATAGAGGAAGATTTAAGTTTAATAAGTTTAAAAATCATCTTAATAAGCTTTCCTAAATCAACCCTTAATTAACAGTTAGATTGTAACAATTGTTTGATCCCATCGAAGAATGATTATCATTTATTGTTTTTGTTAAGAATATATTTTTTTTTTGTTGAACAGTAAGAGGGGGTAACGACGACAAGCTTCGACATTGTTATCACCGGCACCGAAACCACTTAAGAAACATTTTATTAAAAAAACAAAATACCTAACGAGATGCTAGGATACAATACACAAAAACACCAAAAACAAAACAAACTAGAATTACAACCAAATAGCCATTAACACTTAAACCAACAGTGCCTATAATGCTTGATCAAAACTCCATTGGATTAGACATCCAGGCACCCCAAACATTGCTTCCCCATCCAGTTCTAGATCTATGCTTAATCCAATAAAAGACTTGGGCTTGAGAAAGTGTGAATATCGATTGAAAACACCCTTCCTTATTTGTAAAAACCACATCGTTTCTAAATCGCTAAATATGCCAGAAAAGCCGGTATATATGCAGTTAAGAATTGGTCGGACTTAGCTTTTGTCATATTGCTTCGGGTTCTCCAATTTAGCAGCTGATCCAGATCATGAATCTGCCCTATGTCGATGTTCCACCACCTGCAAAAAGCGACCCACAATTGTCGTGTGTTTCGACATGACCAGCACAAGTGAGCGTCATCTTGGATTTCCCTATCGTACAACCTGCAAACTGCAAAATTTAACATAATACCCCGTTTGAGTAAATTAAAACATGTTGTGGGTTTAGACGGGTGCCAACGGAGGGTCAGCTGATACCGTCACTTTCACGCCAGTTTGCTAAACCATTGACACCACCAGTGCAGTGATACCGCCGGTTTGCTTCTCGCCGGTTTGGAGACGGGGAAAGGAATTGGCGTGAGTTGTGTGGTGGGCCCAAAGGGGTATTTTGTGTGTGTGTGTTTTGTAATGGTGAGTCTCAAAAAATTGAAGGGCAGTGGTATTGTTAGCATGAGTACGTCAGTTTAGTTTCGGTTGAAGGGTGAGCTAACATGACGCTGATTTAGCAACAACTAACGACGTCAATTTCCACTACTCTTGGAAGCGTCTTATAATGTAAAAGGTTGTACTCAATTCAGTGATTTACCACATCTGGGGAAAAGGCTCGGATACTGAGTACGCACATTCAGTGAGAGTGGAAGACAAAAATAATCACGCCCTGCTACGTGGGGCTATCTGACCTATCTCTTGGTGAGGCCACAACATTGTTATCAGAAACGTCGTCGTTACAAAACTGAAATTGCATAGGACAAGCGTGCAAATCACGATCCAATCATCTTTAAAGTGTACGACACGCGCTGTAGTATTTACCCGACCAGTAAGATTCACGTGGAAAGAATACGTGGTTTTCATCGAGAAAATATCCCAGTCAACGATCCCTCGAATCTCGTAATAACTAAGTATGATATATTTCCTCAAATTCAAAATAAGTTATAATTTTTTAGGGTGATTCAAAATTAGTGATATACTTTAAAATTTTACTTTATTTAGTAAACTCACTAACTACCTATCTTATAAAGTGAAATAACTTTTATACCCTTACTTTTTAATTTTAAACATCATTAATCTTACTTTATTCAAAATAGTGGGACTCATTCCCCACATCCAATTAATCTAATTTAACCCTCATTATAATCTTTTGACTAAAAAACCGTGAAACCAAAAATGTATCACTTATTTTGAATCGGAGAAAGTAGGTCAATTCCCCCTCGCAAATAAGATCGCTCCCAATGGTGCTCTTAACTGACGCCGTCAATTTCTGTCAATTCAGCGTCACGTCAACAAACACACTAACTAACATTAAACTGACGTAGTCATGCCAACAACACCTCTTCTCTTCACCAAATTTGGGCCCCACCATTTAGTTTTCTTTTTCTAATAAAAATATACAACTAATTAAAACATATAACTAATAAAAATAAATTACATTAATTAAAAAAAGACATTACATAAAAAGTTTATTTTTTAACAAAATTTTGAATTTTTTTTTAAATATTACCCTTTTTTCTAATTATTACCGTTTAAAATTTAAAAAAAAAAATTAAAATAACAATAAAAATAACGTTTGGGAAAAAAATAAAAAAATAATAATTTTTTAATCATAATGGGCCCACCATCTTCAACCGGCGCCTCCCTCTCTCGCTCGTCTTCAAAGTAACGCAGCCCAACCGGCAGGAATCAACCGGCGGGATCAACTGGCGCCGCCGGTCCTTCCGGTTGGCACCCGTCTAAGGGTGAACTATATAACATGAAATTACATTATTTAATTTACATTACAAGACGCGTGCCAACGGGCATGCCACAAACCCGTCGCCACCCAAATTGTGCACGTCAGTGCACGATGTCATTGGTACCGCGCCATCGGTAGCTACGTCACTAAAAACCCGTCGCCATGAAGACGTGATGGAGGGGGCATACGTAGTTTTTGTGTGTGGGTAGGGGGAGGGTTAAATGTAATATTTTAATATTTGTTTTAAGTGGGGATGGATAATGATGAGTTAATGATGTGTTGCTGTTGGCATGACCTCATCAGTAACCCGTCTGTAGCTAAGGGTTTAGTGATGTGTTTAGTGACGCGTCACGATTGGGAGAAGCCTAATAACATAAATTTGATTTTTTTTCAAAAGCCATTTAAATTATATAAAACGAAAACTAGAGTACAAGAACAAACTTCTACAATGAACATAAGAAAACAAACGGAAAAACATCACCAAGTGCCTACGACACCTATAATGAACATAAAGGGCTAAACCAAACAAGCCCAACTCGAGAAACCATCAGCCCACCCAAAAAAACACACACACTAGCAGTTAAATCCTTATTAAAAGTTTGAACTTTTAAAATATATAAAATCTCTTAAAGAGATATATTCTTGCCGAAATGTTGAGTTTATATAAGGGTTTTGATAATAACAGTGATTGTCAAAAGACATGCATAATAAATTTATACATTCATTGTAATTGACTCATGTATTTTAGGAATTACTTCCCCCATAAAGTAATATACATTTTTTTATGCACTTAATGACTGTCTTAAGGGCTTTAATTATCGAAACTCTTTTATACTTTATCCGATTCAAAATAAGTGCTAAACTTCTACTTTCACGGTTTTTGGAGCAAAATAGTGTAATGATGGTTAAATTAGATTAATTGAATGATTAGTGGATAATATGTCTCACACCTTTTGAATAAAGTGAGGTTAATGATGTTTAAAAGTAAAAAGTAAGGGTAAATGAGTCATTTCACTTTGTTGAAGTAGATAGTTAGTGGGTGTGGGTCATACTATTTTTTGCCATTTATAGAAAGTGTGGCACTTATTTTGAATCACCCATTTATAGAAAATGTAGCACTTATTTTGAATCGGAGGAAGTATAAAACTTGTCCACTTTAAGTGGATTATGAAAATATTTGAACACAAATATCAAATTGCCAAAATTAAAATTAAGTTATAATAAGCAAGTTAGTATACATTTAATTAAAGTTAACGGATGATGCATATTAAAATTTAAAATATGAAAGATGTTTTTTATAGAATAATTTTTATTTATATAGAGCAATTTTATATTAAATGATAGTCATACCCTTAAATGTATGGTTGAAATGTAAAATTTGTTAAAAAAAAAGGAAAGGCATAATTGTCATTTGAGATGAACTGCTCTGTATAAATAAATATTGCTCTGTACGAATCACCTCCCTTAAAATATCTTCTTCTCCGCTAGGAATTCCGTCGCCAGCCACGGGCTTTTCTTTTCCCTCTCTAGTTTATTTCACTCTCTAGAGCCATGGGTGGCTCATCACAATTGTGTAGATGGACAAAGATCTGTTGGGAGTTATTTGAATTTTACTAGTTTTCTATTTTATACTCTATAAATATGTATCAGCAATTATGTTAAACCTACGCGGTTTATTCGTAATTTAACATATAGGTCTCTTTTCAGCCAAAAAGAATAATGTTCGAAAATACAATTTAATTTTTTATTTAAGTTGTGAAAAATGTTGTTTTGTTTTTGTACAAGTTGTTTTTTTCTTGTGAATGTTGTATTTATGTAGAAAAAAGTTGTGATTTGTGAAGTCCGTATTAAAGTGGGCCCGTAGGCTGTAAACATTTTGAGGCTATGCAGTTGCAGAGGTTGGCATCCACCAATGCATCAAGTGGTGAAGATTATTAACATATCACTCCTAATCGTTGTTACTATTTGATATTTTAGTTTGTGTTAAATTAGTAATATATCGATTGACACTTTAATCTACAATCACTTGATAAACACATACCAATTGACAAACACATCCACCAATGCATCAAGGAAATATCGCTAAGAATATTAGTTAGTTCGGATAATTTTTCGACTTCTATACCCGATCTAAGGGGCGTTTGGCTCAATATAATCTTCCATAATGTAATTGAATTCGGTTGTAATTGAATACGATTACGCGTTTGGCTACCAAAATTTTGAGTTAGAATTCAAATCAATACTTATACATTTTTTTTAACTTTTTTAGATTCTTTTTTTTTCAAATTTTATTATTTATTATTATTTTTTATAAGTTTTTTATAAGTTTTTTATAAGTTTTTTATTTTTAATTTTTTTAAAATTTAAATTTTTTTAATTTTTTTAAAAAATTTAAATTTTAGATTTTTTTTGTTTTTTTAATTTTTTTAAATTTTTAATTTTTTTATTTATTTTTAATTTTTAATTTTTTTTTTAGTTTATAAATTTTTTTAAACGATTTTAAAATCTTAAGCATACAAAATATTCAAATTTGTTCGTTCACTAAAGGACCGTAATTGAATTCATAGGGTGTCGTGACGGATTTCAATTACAACGAATATCGTAATTCGAAATTACGTCGTAATTGAATTACGAAAAAAAATTCATCCAAACGTCCCTCCGTAATGTAATTGAATTACAATTACAGAGTATTACAGATGATTACGTCAAAACAAACGGGGCCTAATTGTTTGGCACCGATTTCATAGAATCAAGGGACAACCAGTAGAGAAGGAGAAATTATCTGTGACATTTCTATTAGTGTTAAGTTCAAGACGAACCAATATTGGGTTAAGAGTAGCCAACTTATAACCACCAATCCAAACGTCCCATTAAAAGAAGGTATTATAGCCATTTCCCACCTTATAAAACGAATAGAAAAGATCGATATTGAACTTGCATAGGATTTCATGGAGTGAGGTTATGTTGTCCCAATATGGTATACAATTGTTAGACATGTTTCTGCCAACTCCAAACAAATCACTCTTCCTGAAATTCACTTTTAGTCGTAGTCCATGTGAAATTCCTTAAAAAAATGCTGCAAACAATTTAAACCATTAACATAACAATCTAGGTTCTTGAAAGTGGCTGATGATTGGGGAATAAAAATGCAGATGGTGTAGTATCTTGTTCTTTTTCTTAGTTGTATTGCAGGAATAGTTTTATATTTTGTTTGGGTATGAGATTTGTGGGTTGTATATTGTACGTTTGCTTTGGCTGTTGTATGGTTCCAATTTTATTATATATATATATATATTTCTTGGGTGTTGGGTGAGGGATGATGACAATGCTGAAGCTCCTCTCTAGTTATCTGTTTTTCTGAAGAAAAAAAAAGAAAAGACAAATAAAATAATTAAGATGTTGTAAACATTGAAATAGCGCACCGCATGGAGTTTTGACTAGCTTCTTTGAGCCGTTTCACACTTTCACTTAGAGCATCTCCAACCATACTCTATCAAAGCCTCAATCTTTATATTTGAAGTTATTTTCTCTCCAACTCAACTCTATCATCAACTTCAAATATAGAGCGAGAGAAAAACTCCCTCTATATTTGAAGTGAGAGGAATTAACTCTATCCATGGGTCCCACATTTATTTGTGAGTGCAAGTGTTAGTGGCATATGGGTCCCACTATTTTTAAAAGTTTTTGAAGGGAAAAATAGAGTTTATGGTTGGAGTTGAGATATTGTTTAGAGTGAGTGGTCCCACCATATATAGATTTATAGAGATAGAGAGAATTATATAGAGTTTATGGTTGGAGATGCTCTTATATAGACATGTTTCAAAATTAAGTTTGTCTAACTCATTTCATAAGAGTTAAAGACATATTTAATAAGCTAAAAGTTTCCTAAACAATTAAAAACTACATTTAATGCATCTCATAAATTGGTAAAAAAATAAAATTCATTGATTGTTATTTACACAATTTTAAGAAATTTTAAGATCATTAATATGTCTTATCTCATGTCCTTAAGACATGAATTAAATAAACCCATAAACTAAAGGGCCTTTGGCCTACCGGTATGGTGTTTGCCTCTCAACCTTGAGGTTAGGAGTTCGAATCCCGTCGTGGACATATGTAGTAATTAGGAGTAGATTAGATTTGCCGTTTCAAAAATAAATTAAATAAATAAACCCATAAAAGTTTATTTTTTAACCTGGAATTGATTTGTTCAAGATATGTTTTTTTATATAAGACAAACTAAATCTTTTTGATATTTATACACTTGAGGAACGTTTAAAGAGGTCAAAATTTTTTATCAAGTCCCGATGAACAAATCTCAAACATTGATTAATAAGATCTAATGGTCAATATTAATCACATGTTTTATACATAAAGGGGTATTTTGGTCATTTGGCACTTCAAAAAATTTTGATTTTTTTTAATTTTTTTTAAATTTTTTATTGTTTTAATTATTCTAATTTTTAATTGAGGGGTATTTTGGTCATTTTAAAAAATTATTTTTTTTATATTTTATTTTTATATTATCATTTTTAAAAAATATATTATTTTTTAAAAAATTATTATTTATTCATTAATACACATAATGTGATTGCATATTGAATCACAAGTGATTGCATACTGAATCATATGATATTAAATATAGAGTAAATTACGGTTTTTGTCCCTGTGGTTTGGCCGTTTCAGCGTTTTCGTCCCTGTGGTTTTTTTTTCTGTTTTTTTGTCCCTGAGGTATCCAAATTTCCGTTTTTTGTCCTTCCGTCTATTTTCTGCTGTTAACTAACGAGAAATGCTAAAAAATCAAGGGTATTTTCGTCTTTTCTTCATGTTCTTCATGTTCTTCATGTTCTTCATATGTGTTCTTCAAATTGATGAACCCTAATCCCCAAATCCCAATTTTGATGAACCCTAATCCCCAAATCCCAATTTCTTGAACAAATTGATGAACCCTAATCCCCAAATCCCAATTTCTTGAACCCAAATCCCAATTTTGCCTGACAATGAGGTCCGGTTTAGTCGGAAGAAACAGGCGTTTGATTTCAACGAGACTTCAACGACCGGCGTGATGAGGAAGAATTTCTGCCCAAATCGGGGCATGTCGCCTGTGAGATACTCCGATTGTGGCGGTGCAGAAGATGAATTTGTCGATGGATCTAGCGGATACGAGTCGTGTGAGTCGCGAAAACAGACTCCATGGAGGACCCCAGCTCATTCTTCGGTCCGGCGCGCCGGTGTTGGACACGGGAAGAACGTCTCTGGACTAAATTTCTGTTTAAGTCCGTTAGTTCGAGCTAGCCCTTGCCGGCATTGGAACCAGAAAGGAATGCCATCGACGGACAGCGGCGAGATCAGAGCTCCGGTGAAGCCTCACCTGTCCAACACCAAGTCCTTCTGCGCCAGCAGATCAAGAAAACTCGCTGATTTCGGAAGATTCAATAGCAACCGTTGATTCCGATGACCGTCGAATGTTGACCACTGAGGAACACGTTTGACTGTCTTCAAAGTACCATGTTGCCCTTGGTACTTTTTTCTTTTAAGTAGTTAGTAGTATTAAATACCGAGAGAAATAAAGTAAAGGTTTTGCGGTTTCTGTTTTCTCCGGCGAGGTGAAATCGCAATCTGAAGAAGACGGCGATACGCCGGTAAAGCTTGGGTGGTTCGGTATTTCGATTCCGGCGAGAAGTGAAGAAGCATTTGGGTTCAGACTCTGATTCTGAAGATGATGAGCTCCGTAAACATTACTGATTTTGCTCCAATCCATGGAACTGGATTCGATTGTCAGGCAAAATTGGGATTTGGGTTCAAGAAATTGGGAATTGGGGATTAGGGTTCATCAATTTGTTCAAGAAATTGGGATTTGGGGATTAGGGTTCATCAATTTGAAGAACACATATGAAGAACATGAAGAACATGAAGAACATGAAGAAAAGATGAAAATACCCTTGATTTTTTAGCATTTCTCGTTAGTTAACAGCAGAAAATAGACGGAAGGACAAAAAAACGGAAATTTGGATACCTCAGGGACAAAAAAACAGAAAAAAAAACCACAGAGACGAAAACACTGAAACGGCCAAACCACAGGGACAAAAACCGTAATTTACTCTTAAATATACAATCACATGTGATTTTACACTAAAATTACATGTGATTAAGTCATACAAGTAATTATCAAATAAATATTATTTTTTAATAAAAAAAATAATAAAAAAATAAATAAAAATTTAAATAAAAAATAAAAAAAATAAAAAAAAAGCGAAATATTTTTAAGTCCCAAATGACCAAAATACCCATTCATAATAAAAATAATAAAAAATATTTTTATTTTCAAAAAAATGACCAAAATACCCCTCAATATATAAAATAGGTGATTAATCTTGACCATTATATCTTATTGATCAATGGTTGTGATTTGTTCCTCGGAACTTCTTAAAAATAGTGGACCTCTTTGAACGCAACTCTTATACACTTATAAATTTTTTTCTTATTTTCTTTTAACCGTAAGCCCACAATTAGTCAGTTCTTTCTTCATCTCTTCTCTACTCTGCACGGCGCCTTATAACAATCATGTCAATAATACGAATATCTTCTTAAAACTTGAAATGCATAACTCTCTTCTGATACATCAACTAACTAAGTGAGAGCCATGAATTAATAAGGGCAAAGCAGTTATCCCATTTGAATAATTGTATCTTTATATATAATAAAAGAAAGCATTTTTAAAATCATTCCACGTCATTCTTTTCACGTCATAATGACGTCATAATTTTATGACACCTAAGCTGCCATGTAGGTTACTGGGTATATGAGGCCTCAATTATTTGAAAACCCTAATCTCAGTCGTTTCGCTCACCTACCGTTTCTCTCATCCTCTCAAAGCGTCATCTCTCTTCTCAATCCGTAGTACTGTTCCTGTGGTGTCTTCTTCCATGCACTTCACCATCAACATTTTTTTCATACGAACTCTATAACCGTTTTCCAATCGATGGTCTTCGATTTCCATGCGATGCCAATATCTGATTGTGAGAACAAAAAAATTCAGTATTTGCAAGTCATCGCCATTCAAATCAAGTGTTAATTTCGCATTTCCGGTGAGTATTTTTGGTTTATACATATTGAATTGACGTTTAACAATGGAAATCAACTTTTTTTTATGATTTGAAAAGACAGAGTTCGTCCATATCAAGGTTTATATATATTTGAAAAATTCAATATTTGCAAGTCATCCCCATTCAAGTCAGAGTTCATCTTTGTTTCAAAGGAAACGTTTTACTCTTAGTTTCTATCATTTAATACATGAAACCCTAGATTTTGGTTTGGTTACTGTTTTTGTGGTGCAGAGTTAGGCGATTTTAAAGAGGCCCTCCAATTGTTTGATATAATGTCTACAAGAGATTTACATCCGCAACGTCGACCTGGTGAAAACGAGGTGTACCACCAATGGAAAAAATGTATGCTTTTTACCTTCACTATTAACATCTAATTAAGTAGTTTGTTCATATTCAAGTTTTCAAAAAACATGTGGATTCAGGTGACTGCAAAAAAGAAATCTGTGAAGTATGATTATTACTGGGTTCAAACGAATTTACACGGTTCTTATATTTTGTGAATTTTGGTGAGTTTTTTGTCTCAATGTATCTGCAGCAATGTTTAAGTCTGACTTTTAAATGACCAATATTGTCTTTCACATGTGAAGGAAGAAAAAATGTGCCACCTTAATCGATAAGATTTAAACAAAAGTTCCATGACAATATGTGATTATTATCGGGTCACACTTGAAAAATGACTTCTAGAATGGATGCATAAACAGTTTTAAAGATTAAAGGTTGGTTAATAAAGGTATGATCGATCATCATACCTCAATTAGGTTTTGTGATCAAAAAGCTTTTCAAAACATGACCTTACTTTATTAAATGTAGGATCTTTTTGGTGTTACCCAAACAAGTGACAGTGTGTTGTAATCACCCGCTCAAGTATTCTGTATGTCTCTAAATTTCATTTTTGTCTTTTTACTGAAAACTTTATCAATTAGTGTTGGATGTGGATATTGGAGATGGTGAACCGTGAACCTATTCGCAAATTGCCTTCATTTGATTTTTATTTCAAGATATGATTTTTCCGTATATATTTCATTTTCAACTTTTATGTATAAATGCAAACAGTTCCACTTATGTAATACATTATAGTGTTATAGCTCTTAGTACTTAGGTGATCATAGTTCGTGAGGAACTTGTATGAATTTATACGCAAGCTGATCACAGCAATTTAGTATGGATTTATGGACTCATTTTTGGTGCTCTAAATTGTTCTGCCTATACTGAAGCTGAATTTATATCAATTGAATTATATATTGCTTAACATTTTTGTTTCAGATGGTTATTTTCTTATACATGGGGTGGCCGGTGAAGATTCGAACCTGAGAGGTTGCATGAGAACCTATTATTCCAAATTGATCATGGATGGTTGGAGTCGTAAGGTATTGTTTTATACTTTGTACAGAGCATAGTTTCTATTTATAGTTTAAGTTGATTACAGTTATATGGTTATTAAATTGAGAAGATGTGTTGGCATTCCCCTGTATTGTTTGTTTTTAAGATTTTGGGTAGTGTTTAAACTTTTAAGTAGAGCAATAGGTTTCTGCTTTTGCACTATTGGTAATGATTAACTAAGCCCACTCATATAACAATCATTAAACTAAATACTATTTAAGATTATCAAATACCTGAACATATGACCTAAATTCACGAATCATGGTTAGTAAAAGATCTGTGATGCTAAATTGCTGACACACTAAATCTTTAGTATTCATCATTTAATGTAAAAATGAAATGTGGATATTCAGTAATCATTTATAGCAAAAGTGGAATTGTTTATGCTATAAATATAAACACACTGAAGATATAACTGATATATTTTTGGTAGGTTAGCCACATGGGTCAAAACAGATTATTTTCAATCTGATCAAAATGGGTCGGGTTGGATAAAGCTTGAACCTAATTCGAAATGAGTTGGGTCGAAATGGGCCAGGTAGCACCACGCGAGGCTGGCGGCCTTGTGGTTGATATGATCCGCCAGAAAAGACATGTTGGATGGTAAAAAAAATTATTATTAGAGGGTAATTTCGTGTTATTAATTGTGGTTTTTTTATGAATATATATTGATGGATTGCCTGCACTGATACCCCAAACAGAAGTGTCATGGAATGCCACTTCAAACCCCACATGTCTTCTAAATTTGGTCAGGTAAATTGAAAACTTGATCCGTTTGCCATTGATCTGGTTTGGAATTTTTGTTTGATATGCTGCTATTTGTTTGAATTCTTCTTTTGTGTATTTAATAACTATTTGTTTTTGTTGTAGGCTTCTGATGCATGGACTTGCAATTAAAATCTTATGTAGTGGGCCCGATTGCCTGGTTTACACTCTTGAAATGTGCACGACAGGTTTTGATATAAAAAGTGCATCGGTATTTTTCAAGACTCAATCGAGCTCTACAATTATAATGATCGATGTTTCGGCTATAAGAAAGATTCTACCCAAATCGGAAATTGTGAGTGACTTTGACCCGTGTGGGTACTCGATGAACGCTGTTGAAACTTGAAATATGTGATTTGTACTATTCATGTGACACCTGAAGATGGGTTTAGTTATGCTAGCTTTGAAGCTATGGGTTATACATTTGAATCTGTTACCAGTTAAGGTTATACGTTTGAGCCTAAAGAGTTTAATAACAGTAGCAATGTTGAAGTCTTATTGGCCATTTACAATATAAAATTTTTTGATAATAGTTAAGGTTGTAAAATTTATGACAATCAAGGTTGTAAAAAGAAAAACTCATATAGTTCGGAAATTATTAGTTTGTTACTTTTTCCCATTTTTACTTATACCGGTGATTTATGGAGCATTTTTTTTTTTTGTTACTAAATTTGAATATGAGTAATATCTACCGTTGATATTTTGAAAGATATATAAAAGTATTTGTTTTTACTATAAAATTATTTCAAATGTATAAAATTTTAATGAATAAAGTATTTACAAAAGTAAAATATACTTTGAAATTTTTATAAGTCACCCGTGATTTATCACGGGTTATATGCTAGTATATATATATATATACCCATTCAATTTTCCGTTAATTATACTGTTCGTAATAATAAACTACGTTAGCTATTTGCATGCTAAGACTGCCGTTAATGATTTGGATAGTAACTTAGTAAGGCATCTCAAACTTCAATAATTTAAACGAGCCATCTCAAACTTTAATAATTTAAACAAATTAAATAATTAAAAAAATTATAATATCGTTTAAAATAGCATATACATAATCTTTAATATATATAGGGTTAAGATTAAGTAAGAAGTCAAAAATCGGCGAGGATTTCAATGATAATTGCCAACTAATCATAAATTATGTATATTCATATACAAATAAATTTATAGGCGTCTTTAAGGTTCAACTTATTTACAAGTTTGTCACCACACGCGCCTCTGAAATTAACTTATTTACAAGTTTGCCGGTGCCAAAAAATTCTCGCACTTTTTCAAAATTTAGTTAGGACTGCAAGGACAATTCTCAATCTATCGTTTAAGAAAAATTAGATGTATGGCACCATAAATTATTCCAATTTTAAAACAAATTTATATTAACTAATTTGAACAAGCTCAAGTGCCTAACATTGCAAAATCTCAAATAGTTTTATTGTATGTCGATTTCTATCACTTTTATCACATAAATACACTGAAAAATTGTGTAAAAAATGAAAACGAAGTATTCCCGTGGCAACGCACGGGGCTTTACAATACTTGTTCATGAACAAAACCTGTTTTGTTTCCTTATTATAATATATTTTATTACTTCCACAATTTCTCTCTCATTTTTGAATCATTCAATCCCAATACGTAACCAAGATTAATAGGGTGATTATTAGATGTAAGATTTGGATAGAAATGCAGAGATACGATGAAGAAATACTAATAATGGAATTGGGGTTTAATTATAAGAGGAGTAAAAATAAGTAGAAGGGTATAAGTGTCAAACTATTTCAATCTGCCTTTGATGAAGTAGAATATACCTTAAACAAATCAATTCCCTTTTTAACCCATTGTTAATTAAGTAAAACATAGCTCAAATAAACTCATCTTTATGTAAGTAAAAACCGTATTTCTTTTAAACAGAAAAATTCAACACATATTATGCGGATATAAGCCAAAAAATTATTTGTATAAACCATTGGACAAATACCAAAGGGCCTTTTGGCCTAGCGGTATGATATTTGTCCCTTATTCTTGAGGTCAGTGATTAAAGTCCTGTCATAAACATATGTTATAATTAGAAATAGATTAGGATTTATATATTGTAATTAGAAGTAGATTAAGATTTACGTTAAAAAACCATTGGAGAAATCATTGCTAGCCCACGTGCTATGGACCCGGCCAGAAGGAATCCATGAGAAAGAAAGTTGACCAATCAGAAACCAGAGTCTAAGATTAGGCAAATAACACAACGAATCAGCAACTTGATAGGACCATGTCATGGGCCCAAAAACCCTAATTGATCTCTAAAATTTCCTTCTTTGTGAACCCCACAAAAGCTACATACACATTGACCACTCGAGCCTTGTAATCACAAATCGTGAGTTTAGGGGGACCAACACAACAATAATTCTAGCTAGTGTGTTCTCATATATTAGCAAAAACTGCATAACATTTTATGTTCTTTTCTACATTTTGACCTATTTCGGTAAAGTCTTTTGAAAGATCAAACCCTCATGATTGCCAAAAAGAAACAGAAAACAAAGTTGGTGACAAGACAACAAGGGCTTGTGACAGTTGTGTACGAAAGCGGGCTCGATGGTATTGTGCTGCTGATTACGCTTTCCTTTGTCAAAGCTGTGATGGCTCAAACCACTCGGCTAACCAGCTGGCCAGCCGGCATGAGCGGGTCCTTCTAGATCAATCAGCTTCATCTAAGCTCATTGGTTCAGGTACCAATTCACATGAACCAACGTGGCACCAAATGCTCACACGTAAAGCACGCACCCCAAGAATTCGGAGTAAATTTACTCTCAAGTTAGAAGGAAAGAACGATGTGGCGGTAAACTCTTTTGTTTCTTTAGTTCCCAAGTTGGGCGTTTTAGAAGCATCTTTGCTTGATGATGAAGACGAAGAAGATGAACAACTTTAGTACCGTGTTCCGGTTTTTGATCCTTTTGAAACCGAATTATGTAACGCTTCAGATGAAATAGGCAGGAGCTCGACTTTTATAGTGGAAAACAAACAAGAAGAAACATGTAATTTGGATGAACTCCAAGGGTTTGATCATCTCCCGACCTCTTAGAATTTGCTGCGGATGTTGAAAGCTTATTAGGGAAGGGTTTTAACAATACATCGTGTAGGAGTGACGATTTGGGGTTAATTAATGACTATAAACTAGGAGATATTACTAACAATATAGGAATTTTCTTAGACGGAAATAGAGTGAAAGTTGAAGACAAAGAAGTAGAAGCAATTTTAGGGTTTGAATTGGATGAGACTAGGGAAACATTAGATTGGAACTTTGGTTATGAATCGACAATGATAATTAAAGATGAGGATAAGAAAGTTGAAGAGGAGCATATGATGATGGTGCCAAGTGATCTATGTAACCAACATGATGTCATAATTAAACCGAGCATCATTTTGAGGCTAAATTATGAAGATGTGATGAATTCTTGGGCTGATCAAGGTTCTCCTTGGACAAATGGAACCCGACCACAACTCAATTCTGATGGCTCCTGGCCTGATCATTTCATGGTTCTTTACCTTTATATATCTCTATCTTTTATATATATTGGCTAGCTAATTATTTGATGCTAATCAAGAAATGATTTTTTTAGGGTTTGCAATTGATGGGGAATGGAAATCCTTCGTATGGAGGAAGAGAAGCAAGAGTGTCGAGATATAGAGAGAAACGAAGAACGAGATTGTTTTCCAAGAAAATAGGGTACGAAGTGAGGAAACTAAATGCAGAAAAAAGGCCAAGAATGAAAGGGAGGTTTGTGAAAAGGGGAACCTTTGAAGAACCTCCTGCAAGTACTTCTACTTTCCCAACTTACCTAAAGAGCAGGAACTAATTCTAGATCCATGAACAAACTATAAGCTTTGTTCAATATATAGTCCGTAAATTGCTTGTTTTCTTGGTGAAACTAGTTAGGAATCAGGGTTAATTAGTCCTTTTAAATTGTTAAGTTTAATTGGGCTTGTAAATATGTTCATTTGTTTCTGATTTCATGTGATTTACGTACGATGTATATGAGAATAATAATATTAATGAAGCATAGTTACAACTTGAGTTGAACTCAAATCTAATTCCAAGTAAGCTGATAAAAAGCACGATATGATCTAGTTTGAATTTTGGATTGCTAAATTGATTACCTTAGTTTCGCATTTTTAGACTACCCGTAACGCATGACCGTTCGTTCGGTCACGACCGCCACCTCCACCATTGCCGACCAATCGCCACCGTTACGGGCGTTGGACGACCGACCGATCGCCTAGTTGAATGGTCGACTGCACGACCATTGGGGTATGCTCTCTGCCTCTTTCATTTCATACACATGCATATATATATATATATATATATATATATATATATATATATATATATATATATATATATATATATATATATATATATATAATATATATATATATATATATATATATATATATATATATATATATATATATATATATATATATATATATATATATATATTAATAATATGCAATTTAAAAAAAAAAAAAATTGGTCGCCGATTTGGTCGCCCATTACGGGCGTTGGGTCGATGTCTGGTCATGTGTTTGATCGGGAGAGAGAAAGTTGATGTGGTGCGGAGGTGACAGGGGTGACCAAACTTAGTTTGGTCACCCATTACGGGTAGTCTTATGGGGCTTCCATTTTTGTAAAATCATTTAAAAAAAAAAAAAATTAACCAGTTCATGGACACTTATCTCCTTTTACTAACAAAATGTTAGAAATTTACTGTACTCGTTTGCTACGATTCTTTGAAGTCGTGTTAATTCACTTTCAGATTTAAGTATTTTGTCGATTTAACAAAATCTTCAATCGGACAAAAGAATTATTGATATGTTATCGGACAAAAGAATTATTGATATGTTATGTGAAATCATACGACAGAAAGAGATGATCAAAAACCAATTGTGATCTCAGTTTCCAAAACCAATTAAGAATTGCCTTTGGCAGTTCAAATTGCTCAAAACCAATGCATGCCAACGGTGATGAGTTACCGCCGAGTTAAATTCTTATCGATTAGGCTACCAACTAAACCATTGGCACATATCTAAATAAATAAAAATTTACCTAACTTCATTACAATTTATATGAAACTTATTGTAAAAATATATTATGATCGATCTTTCTAATGTATGTTCGGACACATTTAGTAAGATAATCATTTCTTGAATATGTATTGAATAATATGAATGGATTTTAATTTATATCTTTACTATGATATGATTTTCCTTTTAAATAAAAATAAATTATTCATTATACGCATTACTGAACATAATTGTTTGATCCGTAAATAAAAACATAATCAGAAGCATTTATATTTACATGTTATGCAAATATTAATCGATTGAGTTCTCCTAAATTCAGATTTAAAACATTAATTACGTGAACCAAGTGCATGTTTGGGAAAACTTATTTAAGGGGTTTTTAAGTTTATTAGCTTATTTTAAGTTCGAAAATTAAAGCAATTTTTGAGCTTAATAAACTAATAAGCTTAAAAGCTCCTTAAATAATCTTTCCCCAACATGCCTCAAATAACATCCGAGCATAGTACAGGGGCCAAAACGGGCTGGTTGACAATGCTCTAAACTCGGTCGAATCAGCATCGCCGGAATCAGGCCACTCCTTCATTGTTCTTCCCTCATTCTCGTGAAATTGATATCTCGAAGTATCCACACAAGTGTAAAACCCTCAAAATATTCACGATTTATCGGAATCATCAGCATCGATACTGTATTATACATCTATACAGTTGTTTTTGCTCAACATTGATACCGATCTCACTGCAAAACAGTTGACCAGCATTTAAGAAAATAAGGTAAAGTTTTTGTTATCTACTCTCGTTTTTCTCTCAGTAGTTGATGCAAAATTTGGAGGAAAATCTACGTGCCAATGTTTTCCTCATATGGATATTTAGTGTTATTGATGAAAATTGAAAATGCTTTCAGATATGGTCATTGTTTTAGCTCATTTTGATTCATACTATGTGTATGAGTTATCAGTATCTCTTCGATAGTTTTAGCTCATTTTGATTCATACTATGTGTATGAGTTATCAGTAACAATCCTAGCAATTTTTTGTACTTTATTCAAATCGCTGGAGTAAAGCTCACTCGCAATTGCCATAGAATCAAGTGATATCTGAATTTTCTTATTTCAAATGTGCTTTTGATCTCTGTAGGTGACTGTCATTGACTCTTATTTCAGGTGACTGACAAGGATTTGTTAACTGATAACTAACAGCAGTAGTATTATGGAAGAAGAAGAAGAAAAACTAGAACATGTAGAAATTTGTGGTGGTGATTTGAATTTGGAAGTAAGTGAAGACAGTGGTGTAGATTTAACAGTGGAAACATCTGATTCAGGACATATCAATATAGTTAATTTTAATATCACAGATGATGTAGGAAGAGTTGATTCCAGTAGTAGATTTGTGGATGATGGCATGTTTGAACATGTATCATTAGATAAGGAGAACATTATTGGGGATTCTGATAACCTAAAGGAGACAGTTGAGCTACCAGTTAAAGGTGATACAGTAGAGTCTGATTCATCATCAGCTGTTCTTCAAGTGCAACAGGATAATAATGTCTCAACCGTTGGATCCGGGGGACAATCACCTTATTCCTCTGATCAATCCTCTACTCGAACTAGTTATGATTCCTCATTATATGCATACGAGAATGACAAACAGTCCCCAATTGGTCCACCCCAAAACCCTAAACCTAAACCCATGCCAAATGTTTCACCCGAGCTTTTGCATATGGTAGATTCTGTTATCACTGGGAAGCCTGAAAGTATGGAAAGATTGAAGAATATAGTGAGTGGTGTAGAAAGCTTTGGTAATGGAGAAGAACCAGAGAGCATTGCATTATCAGTGGTGGATTCACTTCTTGCAACAATGGGTGGTGTTGAATGTTTTGAAGAAGATGAAGATAATAATCCACCTAGTGTTATGTTGAACTCAAGGGCTGCTGTTGTATCAGGTGAGCTTATTCCATGGTTACCATGGTTGTCAGATGCTGTTGGTTTCATGAGCCCTAGAACACGTATGGTTTGTGGATTGCTTGCTATATTAAGAGCTTGTACAAGAAATCGAGCTATGTGTTGTTCAGCAGGTTTGTTAAGTGTTCTTTTGCAGTCAGCTGAAAAGATTTTTCTTGATGATTCTGATTCAAGTAAACAATTGAAGTGGGATGGAACACCGTTATGCTCTTGTATCCAATACTTAGCTGGACATTCTATTAGTGTAACAGATTTGAATAAATGGCTTTTCACCATTACAAAAACAATCAACACTTCATGGGCCCCACAGTTAGTTCTTTCTTTAGAGAAAGCTATGAACAGCAAAGAATCAAAAGGTCCAATTTCTTCATTTGAATTCGATGGTGAAAGCTCTGGTTTACTTGGTCCAGGAGAGAGTCGTTGGCCTTTTCCTAATGGTTATGCATTTGCAACATGGATTTATATCGAATCATTTGCAGATACTTTAAACACAGCAACTGCTGCTGCTGCAATTGCAGCAGCAGCAGCAGCAAAATCAGGGAAATCATCTGCTGTTTCTGCAGCTGCAGCTGCAAGTGCACTAGCAGGTGAAGGTATGGCCCACATGCCAAGACTTTTCAGCTTCTTATCTTCTAATAATCAAGGTATGGAAGCATATTTCCATGCTCAATATTTAGTTGTTGAAAGTGGTAGTGGGAAAGGCAGGAAAGCTTCTTTGCATTTTACACATGCATTTAAACCACAATGTTGGTATTTTATTGGTCTTGAACATACTTCCAAACAAGGATTAATTGGTAAAACCGAGAGTGAATTAAGATTATACATTGATGGAACATTATACGAAAGTCGACCTTTTGAATTCCCTAGAATTTCCAAACCACTTTCATTTTGCTGCATTGGAACCAACCCACCTCCAACAATGGCTGGTTTGCAACGAAGGCGTCGCCAATGCCCTTTGTTTGCTGAAATGGGGCCCGTTTATATTTTTAAGGAACCAATCGGGCCCGAGAAGATGGCCCAATTGGCTTCAAGAGGAGGAGATGCACTTCCTTCATTTGGTAATGCTGCAGGATCACCATGGCTAGCTACATTTGCTCATGTGCAAAATGTTTCAGAAGAAAGTGCTCGTTTGGATGCAGAAATTGCAGGATCTCTTCACCTTTTATATCATCCTAGTCTACTAAGTGGCCGTTTTTGTCCAGATGCTTCTCCTTCTGGTGCTACAGGTTTTATAATTTTTTTACACTCTCAATACACTTGAATAATACGTATAATGTGTTTATTTAAATTAACTTTTTCAGCTCCTAATTTATTTAAATTAATTTTTTCAGGAGTACTCAGACGGCCCGCTGAGGTTCTCGGGCAAGTACATGTTGCTACAAGGATGAGGCCCGCAGAAGCTTTATGGGCTTTAGCATATGGAGGCCCAATGTCTTTACTTCCATTTGTAGTAAGCAAGGTTAATAATAAGAGCTTAGAATTAGAAAAAGGTGATGTCACTTTATCACTTGCCACAACCGCTCTTGCTGCCCCAATATTTAGAATCATATCAGTTGCAATCCAACATCCTGGTAACAATAATGAGCTGGCACGCACCAGAGGGCCTGAAATAATATCAATAATCTTAACCTACCTACTACAAACTTTATCTTCACTTGATGTTACCAAACATGGAGTAGCTCATGAAGAAATTGTTGCAGCGATTGTATCTCTTTGTCAATCTCAGAAGAATAATCATGCATTAAAAGTGCAGCTTTTCAGTACATTGTTGCTGGATTTGAAAATTTGGAGTTTATGTAATTACGGTTTACAGAAGAAACTTTTATCTTCTTTAGCAGATATGGTTTTCACTGAGTCATCTGTAATGCGTGATGCAAAAGCTATTCAGACTCTGCTTGATGGTTGCAGGAGATGTTATTGGATTATTCGTGAGAAAGATTCGATTAATACCTTTTCACTTAATGAAGCAGTTAGACCAATCGGTGAAGTGAATGCTTTAGTTGATGAACTTTTAGTGCTTATTGAACTTCTTGTGGTGGCTGCTCCTGCTTCAATGGCGGTTGATGATATTCGTTGTTTACTTGGATATTTGGTTGATTCTCCACAACCCAATCAGGTAATTTTTTTAACTTTCAACATTTAGTAATTTCTCTTTTCTTAATTTAATCATATAATTTAGTATCATAAGTGTTACATTTAGTTTGAGTTCAAGTCTCTTTACATACATGAACGGGCATTATCACGACATTACCATCACTACAAGAAAATTTTCATTTAGTGACACTCATAAATGTGTCACTAAAAGTAAAAGACAGTCACTAAAGATTTCAGAAAAATAGAATTGTTTACTATTTAAGAAGTGTTTTACCTACACATTAAAAGTGTGATTACAGGTCTGGTAGGTACAACCCTATAGTGACAACATAGTGGGTAATAGATTTATGAAATTTAGTGTCAATTTTATCTCTAAAAGTGAGTAAAACCTAGAATTTGTACCTTTTACCACCGCTTTTTAAAAAGTATGTGTAAAAAATAGAACCTCTTACTACAAACTTTGTAAAAAGTGTCACTAATAATACCTCTGTCACTAAATGTCACTTTTCTTTTAGTCATGGAAATTGATGTTTTCGTTGTGTTTTTTTCATTGCTACTTATGATATCTGTTTTTTATTTGGATTTTTTTTGCAGGTTGCGAGAGCATTGCATCTGATATATAGGTTAGTGGTACAACCAAATACTTCTAGGGCTCAAATGTTTTCAGAGGCATTCATATCATGTGGTGGCATAGAAACACTTTTAGTCCTATTGCAACGAGAAGCAAAAGCTGGAGATTATGACATTCCAGATCCAACGGTCAATAATGGTGAAGCAGTAACACCCCCAAGATCTAAATCCAACGGTGGTGATGGTTTAGAAAATAGTAATAGTGAAGATGTTTTATCATTAGATGGAAACAAAATTTTGTCTAATGTACCTAAATCTCGTACTATTGGAAGCAGGACACCTGTCTCTGAAAGTCAACTTAAAAAGATTTTGGGTGGTATTAATTTTTCCATCAGTGCTGATAATGCAAGGAACAATGTGTACAATATTGACAAAAGTGACGGTATTGTTGTTGCAATAATTGGACTATTTGGTGCTTTGGTCAACTCTGGTCAACTCAAATATGCTAATCCGGATTTGACAAAAAACATTAATGGTTTGCTTGAGGGAGGAGGTAGCATGTTTGAAGATAAAGTTTCACTTTTACGTTATGGGTTGCAAAAAGCTTTTCAAGCTGCACCAAATAGACTTATGACTAGCAATGCCTATGTGGCATTATTAGGTGCCTCGGTATGTACATTTCTTTATTTTTGACATAACATAAGTTTATTTATATATTTATTAATTTTTTTTTTTATGTTTCTTGTATCAGTTGAATGTATCGACAACAGAAGAGGGACTGAATTTCTATGACTCACAACATAGGTTTGAACATTCACAGCTTCTATCGGTTCTTTTGAATTCACTCCCACATGCACCAAAGAGCTTTCAGTGTCGAGCACTACAGGTATTTGTGTTTAATTTTATCATTTATTTTATATTTTGTAATTTTATTTGTCCTTTTGATTTCAGGATCTTCTGATTTTGGCTTGCAGTGATACTGAAAATAGAAGCAGGCTCACTAAGATGGATGAATGGCCTGAATGGATCTTGGAAATACTTATTTCTAATTATGAGGTAATTATATCTAATTATCATCACAAAAATCTGCCTTTTTTTTTAATTCTTTTGACATGCTATAAATGCATTCTTGTTCTTACAGACTTGTGGGGTGAATGGTTCAATGCCTTCAAGCTTCAGAGATGTTGAAGATCTTATACACAATTTCCTTGGTATTATGTTAGAGCATTCAATGCGTCAGAAGGATGGATGGAAGGTTGAACTTTTATCTTTTCTCCCCCAAAACTCTTTTTTTAACTCTTTATCTACACATGCAATGAAATGTTTTCATTTTGTGAAATCTTGGACTATTTATTTCCACTATAAGCTTGTTTATTTTAATTGTCAAATGATAACTAAAACAACTACGGTCTGAACTTTCAACTACTATCTCTTCATTTCTTTTGTTTGGTCATACTTCTCTTTGACAGGATATTGAAGCTACAATTCATTGTGCAGAATGGCTTTCAATGGTGGGTGGATCTAGCACCGGAGAACAACGCAAAAGGTACGCCATTCACTAACACATGATGAAATAATAACACACAAACACACTTGTATAGTTGTATGTATGTGTTTGTTTGTGTATACACATACATAATTTCTGTATCTAATGCCAAATCATCATACACACACACACTAGATTGCTCCCAATCAAGTTCAGAAGTTAACACACTTTTAATTTCTCTAGTAATAGTCAATGTTGCTTCATATAATTAAATTTTTTGAATTTTAATTTTAATTTTTAGTTACCAATTTTTATTATATAATTTGATAGACGTGAGGAGTCATTACCCATTTTCAAGAGAAGACTTCTATGTGGATTGCTGGACTTTGCTGCCAGAGAGCTGCAGGTTCAGGTGAAACTTCTTGATTTCTCTTCTTTTTTTGTCAAAGTCAAACTTCTTAGTTTTTATCAAATTTTTTTCTTTTACACTTAAGTTGAAAACAACTTTGTTTTTTTCCCATTTTATGATGCAGACTCAAGTTATTGCAGCAGCAGCTGCTGGTGTTGCAGCTTATGGATTACCACCAGAGGTTTCAAAGGCAGGTGCAGAAGATGCTGCACAACTTTCTGTAGCTTTAGTAGAGAATGCAATTGTTGTTTTAATGCTTGTTGAAGATCATTTACGTCTTCAAAGCAAACTTTTTAGTATTTCACTCATTCGAGCTGGTTCTGATTCTGATTCTTCTCTTTCATCTGTGGTTCGTGTTGGTAACACCACAAATCTCCCCAAAATCCCAGAACCACTGGAGGCACAGTCTTCATCTACAGAATCTAGAACTCTTCCCCTTGATGTTCTTGCTTCTATGGCTGACACAAAAAGACAAATATCAGCAACAGTAATGGAACGCCTTACAGCTGCAGCAGCAGCTGAACCATATGACTCTGTTTCTTGTGCATTTGTATCATACGGCAGTTGTGCTATAGATTTAGCCCAAGGTTGGACATACAGAAGTAGATTATGGTACAGTGTTGGTCTTCCTTCAAAAACAACCGACTTTGGTGGTGGTGGTAGTGGTTGGGACACCTGGAATTCTGCTTTAGAAAAAGATTCAAATGGTAATTGGATTGAAGTCAATTTAGTAAATAAATGTGTTGGAATGCTACAAGCTTTATTATTGGATGAATCGGGACTTGGTGGTGGACTTGGTATTGGTGGTGGTTCGGGTACAGGGATGGGTGGTATGGCGGCACTTTATCAGTTGTTAGATAGTGATCAACCGTTTTTATGTATGCTTCGAATGATACTTGTTTCTATGAGAGAAGAAGATGATGGTGGAAATAATATGCTTACGAAAAGTGTAAGTATTGGTGAAGGGTCGTTTAAAGGCTCACGTGAACAAGATGGAAGTGCCACATCATCTTTGGAAAACAGTCCTAGGTCATCATTGAGGCAGCCCCGTTCTGCATTATTGTGGAGGTGATTTTACTGTCATAAACACATCAAAATGTTTTCAATGGATGCTAAATTAACTCTTTCTCTAATGATGAACAGTGTGCTTTCACCCCTCTTAAACATGCCGATTTCCGAGTCCAAGCGACATAGAGTGTTGGTTGCATCTTCCGTTTTATATTCAGAGGTTTTTTTTTTTTTTTTTTTAAAACATGACGTATTCTTGTGTAGTTATTAATGAAAGTAAATTTGCAGGTGTGGCATGCAGTTAGCCATGAACGGGTCCCACTACGAAAACAGTATCTAGAAGCTATTTTGCCACCATTTGTTTCTGTTCTAAGGAGATGGCGACCTTATTTAGCTGGAATTCATGAGCTAGTTGCCACTGATGGTTTGAATCTTTTTTCTGTTGATGACCCAGCCCTGGCTGCTGATGCACTGCCTATAGAGGTTGAACTACTAATGATCCAGATTATAATTTTCTGTTGTTAATTCTAGGTTTTTAACTACAGTTCTTACTTCGTCAAACACATTTCATGTCAGGAAAACCTAAGTTGTCTCTTGGTTTTGCAACACTTTTCCTAAGTTGCATGGTTTTCATAACAGAGTTTGAAAGTTGGACGGTTCTATCTCAAATGGATCAAATCAAGAAACTTTGCTAAAAGAGATGCATACAATCTCCCAAATCGTTTTATTATAAAATAAAAAAATATAGATTATTATTCTGATAATATTGTTTTTTAAATCATATTAGACATAAAACCCATTTTGATTGTTCTCTAAATATTATAGTCCAGTATCCAAAATAGGAATGTAGTAAAAGTCGTTGCTAATTATTGAAATTTGCCTAATAATCAGGGTGCTCTTGCTATGATCTCACCTGGTTGGGCTGCTGTTTTTGCATCTCCACCTGCTGCATTAGCATTAGCAATGATTGCTGCAGGTGCAGGTGGGGGGGATTCCTCCTCACCTGCAACACATTCTTCCTCGCCCGATAAAAAACCAAAACTTCCAACTTTTTCCAGCTTTCAACAACCGATAGATACAGTTACCAAAACATCAACTGTGAAAGACAAAGCTTCTGCTAAAGCAGCAGCACTTGCTTCTGCTCGTGATGTTGAAAGAAATGCAAAAATCGGTTCTGGAAGAGGTTTGAGTGCTGTTGCAATGGCTACAGCTGCACAAAGAAGGAACAAAAGTGATGTGGCTCGTGTAAAAAGATGGAATGTTTCTGATGCAATGGGGTCCGCTTGGATTGAATGTTTGCCTTCTGCTGATAGTAAATTGGTTTCTAAGAAAGATTTTAATGCTCTTTCTTATAAGTTTATTGCGGTTTTAGTTGGAAGTTTGGCTTTAGCCCGAAACATGCAACGATCCGAGGTATTTTTGCATCTGCTATTTATTTATTGGAATATAATCATATTTTAATCCTATTTTCAGGTGGATAGACGTGCTCAAGTTGATTCCATCGCTCGCCATCGTGCATGCACAGGCATACGTGCATGGAGAAAACTCATCCATTACTTAATAGAAACAAAATGTCTCTTCGGACCAATCAGTGGAAATCTCTACAATCCTGAACGGGTAATTTCACAGCCTTAATCACGTTTATAATTTCTTCCTAATATAAATTTTACATATCTAATTGTATTTTTTATATAGATTTTTCGGAAGCTGGATCATATGGAAAGTTCTACAAGAATGCGAAGATGTGTAAGGAGAAACTTTGAAGGATCAGATCATTTTGGTGCTGCTGCTGATTTTGAAGATCCTGTTGAACCGAAAAATGTATCTAGTCCTTCTAAAGCCTCTATTTTACCTACAGAAGCTATATCTATGGAATTAGTAAATGAGGATGATGAACAAGATGATATCATTAATATTGAAAGAAAGATAGATGATACACAAATAAGGCAATCTGGGAGTACAGAACAGCCATTACAAGTGTCGGATTCTACAAAATCTCAGGTTGGGAATGATGATGTGGCAACTTCATCATCTGTGGGGCCTGGTTATATTCCTAGTGAAGATGATGAAAGAGTTATTCTTGAGGTCTCTGCATCAATGGTCAGACCATTAAAAGTTTGGCAAGGAACATTTCAGGTAAACTTTGATTTCTTCTGTCTAATTAAATTTTCATCATTTTCTGGAAAGATTTGTAGTCAAAATAATGTATCTTCCCCATTACACATACATGTGATTTTGTTCCCAGATAACAACAAGAAAAATCAATTTTCTTCTTCATAAATCTGAGGGCAATTCAGCAGACGGTGGATTAGATCATATAACTGAAAACAAAGTTGAAGATAAGGACCGGAGTTGGTTTATATCTTCTCTTCATCAAGTATATAGCAGGAGGTCAGATTAATAGCTTATTATATTCACCTTTTCTTATTAATAAATATTACTTAAAAACCGCCAATTATGACAACCATATTGCATTTTTTCTCTTATATTTTCCACTTTAAAAATCGTTAAATTCAATCTGGATAACAATCAATATTGCATTCTTCGACTTTTTACAATATTTCTGTATATTTTGTCCTTTTGTCATCACTAGTCTCACTGTTAACTGATATGACAGATATCTCCTAAGAAGAAGTGCTCTGGAATTGTTTATGGTTGACCGATCAAACTTCTTCTTTGACTTTGGGGTATTTACCATCACCATATCATCTCTATATGTTACTTTGACTGCCATGTTGTTGACTTTCTGTTTTTTGTTGCTTTAGACTACCGAAGGAAGGAGGAGTGCATACCGAGCCATTGTTCAAGCACATCCTTCTCATTTGAACAATATATACTTGGCAACTCAGGTTTATAGACTTTCTTTTCAATTCATGAACCAATTGAGGAAATGCTTAAAAAATTATGAAGTTATAAACCTTATGTTTCCTTACATACTAAGTTTTGGTACCACTCAAATTTTTGTGGGGCCTACTTTATTTAAGGACTTATGTCACTATTGTCACAGAGACCAGAACAACTTCTCAAAAGGACACAACTTATGGAACGATGGGCACGTTGGGAGGTACAAATAAAAATTAAATGTGGTGATATACGTGTCATTTCCCCATCTACATATATTCATTATTATTATGACTTTGAATTTTGCAGATCAGCAATTTTGAATATCTAATGCAGCTTAACACACTGGCTGGACGTAGTTATAATGACATCACGCAGGTGAATATCTTCATTATAACTGTTTTAATAATCTAACTGAAATATGTGGAGAAAGTTAACAATTTCTTTATTTGTGTACAGTACCCTGTTTTCCCATGGATTCTTGCGGATTACAAGTCAAAGGATTTGGATCTTGCAAATCCATTGTCTTATCGAGATCTATCAAAGGTTATCACACTCTTTTTTTTCTGAACTTAAAACAGATTTTAAACTGAAATATTGACCCAATAATATATTGCAGCCCGTTGGAGCACTAAATGGCGAACGATTGAAAAAGTTTCAGGAGAGATATTACAGCTTTAATGATACTGTCATACCTAAGTTCCACTATGGTTCACATTACTCGAGTGCTGGGACAGTTGGTTTTCTTAATCACTTTTTTTTATATTCCAATTCCAGAATTTGTCTTTTTGTGGACAGTTTATATATTTTTTTAATATTATTGACAGGTATTGTATTATCTCATGCGAGTGGAACCGTTTACTACTCTTTCAATCCAATTACAAGGTGGCAAGTTTGACCATGCAGACAGAATGTTTTCAGATATTTCTGCTACTTGGAATGGTGTTCTGGAGGACATGAGTGATGTCAAGGAACTGGTACAGATCTTTAACAGAAATACAAAAATTAATCATGTGTTTTATATGCATTAAAATTCTTGGCTTTTTTGCTTTGATTTCTTAGGTTCCGGAGCTGTTTTATCTTCCAGAAGTATTATTGAATGAGAATTCGATCGATTTTGGTACCACTCAACTTGGAGATAAGCTAGGTATGGATTATTGGACTTCAATTAATTTGATTATAAACAGTTGCTTGATGCAATATATGTGTTTAAATAATATAAATTCCATTTTTATCGGTTTTATTTTTTCAGACTGTGTTAAACTTCCTCCTTGGGCTGAAAACCCTGTTGATTTTGTGCATAAACATCGGATGGCTCTTGAGAGTGAGTATGTCTCTGCACATTTGCATGAATGGATAGATCTCATATTCGGGTGTGAGCTCTAACTCATTGTTTTTTAATGTTGTTTTGATACTTTTAACCATGTTAAAAGTAGAAATAGTTGGATTTAGGTGCTACTCTTTTAACATCACTTACCTTCATTATCCTTACCGGATATAAAATAAAATGCAAATGTCAACTTTATCTAAATGAGTCCATAAAATCTACACTATAAATACTAACATTTATGTCTATTTTTGGCATTATATTAGATATAAGCAACGAGGAAAAGAAGCTATTTTAGCAAACAACATATTCTTCTACATCACTTATGAAGGGACGGTAGATATAGACAAAATCGTGGATCCAGTAAGCCTTCTTGTTAGTCAGTTAATTAATTATCATTATACTGGTTTTTAATTTCTTAAGTTTTTAAATAAATACTGTCAAAAGGCTCAACAACGCGCTATGCAAGATCAAATTGCTTACTTTGGACAAACCCCTTCACAACTTATAACTACTCCTCACATAAAGAAGATGCCACTTTCAGATGCTCTTCACATGCAGGTAAATAATTAGTTAATGCCACTTTAACAGTATACTTTTTATTATCTTATTTAAGACATTAATTGTCTATGAAGTTCAAAAATGGGCAAAGAAAGTGTTGATGGGCACGTATTTTGCCACCTGTAATACTATGTAATATGTTGTACATTTTTTTAAATTTAAAATACAAACTTACCAGTTACCAACAAATATTTACATCTCAGACCATCTTCCGGAACCCGAAAGAAGTGAAAGCATACCCGGTTTCATCTCCAGAACGGTGCAACCTACCCGCTTCTGCAATCCGTGCATCTTCAGATTCTCTTATAATTGTTGATACAGATGCTCCAGCAGCACATATAGCACAACACAAATGGCAACCAAACACACCCAATGGTCAAGGAACACCTTTTTCATTCCAACATGCAAAACCTACTGCCAGCTCATCTGGTGGAAGTTTTATGCGCATGTTCAAAAGCCCATCACCCGGGCCCACTTCAGAGGAACCACAATTTCCTCAAGCTCTTGCTTATCCTGCAACAGGAGTAAGAAGTTGTTCTATAGTTTCTATTACTTATGATAATGAAGTTATTACTGGTGGACATGTGGACAATAGTGTTAGATTAATATCATCAGATGGTGCAAAAACCCTGGAAATAGCCCGAGCTCATTTTGCACCCGTGACATGTATGTCTCTATCACCCGATGGCAACTATCTTGTAACTGGTTCACGAGACACGATGGTTTTGGTCTGGAGAATACACCAATCAGGTGGCCCACTAAGAACCAATATTTCAGAACCTAACCCTAACTCAACCCAACAATCTTCAACAAAAAACAATATTACTACAAATAACTCACAAGATAAAAACCGAAAACGGCGTATTGAGGGTCCCATACAGGTCATCCGGGGGCATTTTGGGGAAGTGGTTTGTTGTTGTGTTGATTCGGATCTTGGTGTTGTTGCATCGTGTTCTGATTCTTCAGATGTTTTGCTTCATTCGGTTAGTAGGGGTAGATTGGTCAGAAGACTTGATGGTGTTAAGGCGCATATGGTTTGTCTTTCGCCAAATGGTGTTGTGATTACTTGGAATAAGTTGTTGAATACTTTATCGACTCATACGATTAATGGGATGATGATTGCACGGGTTTTTTTTAAGGTTTCGTGTAGTGTTTGTTGTATGGAAGTTTCTTCTGATGGAACAAGTCTTTTGATTGGGGTGAATGATGATGTCAGCAAAATGAAGATGAAAACGGAAGAAAGTGAAGATGTTGAAATTGAAAGATTAGATATTCTGTCCCCTTCGATTTGCTTCCTTGATCTGCATTCGTTAAAGGTATTTTGCTTTAAGAGGTTAAAAAAATAAATCATTTAATTCATAAAATAAAATTAGCGTATTTAATCTGACAGGTGTTTCACACATTGGAACTGAAAGAAGGGCAAGATATAACAACAATAGCAATGAACAAAGACAACACAAACCTCCTGGTTTCAACAGCTGACAAACAATTGATTGTTTTCACAGATCCTGCTGTAAGCTGACTAAACTACCCTTTTCTAGATCTTCAGTTGACTTTTTTTGACTTATATTGCTTCTTGTAGTTGAGCTTGAAGGTTGTAGATCAAATGCTGAAGCTCGGCTGGGAAGGTGATGGGCTTAGTCCACTGATAAAATAAGGTATGTGGCCCCATTTAGTGTGGTCCCTATCATGTTGACCAGTGGTCAAGTCAACCAGAAAACACAGATTAAAGCAGCAGATGTTATTGTTGTGCAGCATGAGTTTTCCTAGTAGGGAACAACTTGTTTGTATATAAACATACATCGATTTGCAAAGTATTAGATGTATAATTGAATTGGAGTTTGTGTTGTAAATTGTTGCCACTCATCATGGAAGTGGCATTTGAGGTTGTGCATTTTTTTTAAGGGAGTTTTAGTGTGTGCTAGTGGTGATGATATAGTAAGAGGTATATTTTTATGTAAATCTAATTTTATATTGTGGAAGAAAGCTATCATTCATGAGTTTCCTTTGGCTATATAAATGGTTAGAAGATATTAGAGTAAATTACTGTTTTTGTCCCTGTGGTTTGCCCGTTTCTGCGTTTTTATCCATGTGGTTTTTTTTTTTCTTTTTTTTGTCCCTAAGGTATGCAAATTTCCGTTTTTTTGTCCTTCCGTCCATCCTCCGTTTCTTTTTAGCCGTTAAGCCCCTCACGTGCTGAAAACGTGAGGGTATTTCTGTCTTTTTCCATTTTCTATTTTCTATTTACTTTTTTTTATTTCTCTTCTTCTTTGTGTTTACCAGACTTGTACCATGTGCTTATAGACTTGTACTTTATTGTATCTTCTTCTTCATTGAGTACAAGAGCAGATGGCAGCCATGGTAGCCATGGCAACACCCATCTGAATATTAGGATTTCAAGAATTCGGACACAAATCGCTAATTAAACTTCAAAATCCGGATTCTTTAATGGTGAATTAAGTTTGGCTTCAAAATACGAATAAGGTCCTTCAATGGCGGATTCTGGCGGCGGCCGGAAAACTTGGTCGGAAAAGCGATTGGAGGCCAGATTCGGAATCAGGGTGGTGAGACGAAACAGGATATGTTGAGCAATCAGTCATTGGCGTTCGTTTCAAGTTCAGATCTGAGAGGAATCGGTCGGAATCGCACGGCAGAGATTCGCCGGATTCCGGCGACTGGGATGATCGTGGAAGGTTGGGTTCTGGTCGGAATGATGTGGGGAACAAGACCCCCCAATCAATTTCTGCTTCTGTTAAGGTTTTGAAGTCGGGCTCTGTTACAGCGTCTAGATCGGAATCGGAGGTGGTACGACGGGCGGTTTCCGGCGAAGGGGAAGGGGTCTGTTTTTCCACTTTCGTCTTCTTCGATCCCTTCCCGTTTTCTGGCGATTAAGTGGTCATCGGAGAAGATGGTGAGATCTGCTTTGATATTGAAGGTTTGTAGGGTTCTTGATGAAGATGGTGAAGAAAGGTTCTTGATGAAGATGGTGAAGAAAGCAAAAGTACAATTTTTAATGCACAAGATACAAATAATTTGGCGAAAGGACTAAAATACCCTCACATGTTTGGCATGTGAGACAAGTTAACAGCTTAATCCTAACAGAGTTGGACGGAAGGACAAAAAAACGGAAATTTGCATACCTTAGGGACAAAAAAACAGAAAAAAAAACCACAGGGACAAAAACGCAGAAACGGACAAACCACTGGGACAAAAACAGTAATTTACTCAAGATATTAACTTCACATTTGATTGATCTAATATCTAATTACCTATACTAAAATTTATAAGGGGATGTTACTATTCTATTAATTGTTGATGAATAGTATTTTGTTTAAAATAAAATGTAGTACTATGCATATGTTACTTATAAATACGGAGTATGATGTATTTTTTAAACCGGAAACAAATCAAGGACAAATGCTCCTTGTTGATAACAAGAACAATCATTTACACCCATCTTCGCACTTGGAAAGCTACTAAGACTATCCCCATTAGCAACCCAACCCAACCTAATATTTTCATTAAAAAAATTAATTTCTCTCTTCTACCTATACAACCCCATCAACTTAATTTTTCACATACATTCCCAACCCAACCTACAATTTTAAAATCAAACCTACCAATCAAAATAATCCACATCTTAATAAAACAAAAAAAATAATAATAAAAAAATGGGTGACCTTGGGGTGTGACCTGGTTCTCCACCATGACCTAGGCCACCACTTTTTGGTGGCCCTCTTCACTTTTTATTAATATTTTAATTGGTGACCCAACCGAACCCAACCCACCACCAATGAGGATAGTCTAACGGTTAAATGAAATGGGTTGAAGTGTTTAAAAAGTTATAGAGCATAGTAGACGTGTCCTTTTCACTTCTTATTACTCTTTTCGTTCATTTTTTCTAATATTTATAGGACCAACTAATTCATTAGGGTGATAGGTCCAAAGATGTTCAATTGAACATGGGCGGTAGTAGGGGTGGGTAGGGTGGACATCTGCCCATCCCAAATTTTTCTCGATTAGTATAATTTTTTTATGAGTTAATTCATTTTTAAAATATGAGCTATAACTAATCCACGTCTTGTATTAGCTTAGTGGTTAACTCGTGTATCTTAAAACATATAAATATTGAATTCAAGTCTCTTCCATATGCATATTTTTTAAAATTTACTTATTCTTTTTTTTCCCTTTTAACGTTTCTTTTGTTCACTTTACCATTAAAATTTTCTTTTCTTTTGACTATATTTCCCCATATTTTTCTTGGTTTAAAAATGTTATGTTTGTAATTATTTGACTACCTGACTTTCAATCTAAAATTTTGCCCACCTTTGAAAATTTTCCTCATACGTCCCCTGCAATTGAATTGAAATTTATATAATGATATTCATGGGAACTCGTCACTATATTGGAGGTGTAGTTGAGGATGAGGCTACATTCAAGTTTATCCAAGCTATTTGTAATTGTTCTATTCGAGCTTTTATCATGTTCGAGCTCGAGATACGAGCTTAAAACATATAACAAGCTGAGTTTGAGCATATAAATGAGCATCTAAATGTAATATTGTTTGGTATCAGCAAGAAAGGAATTTTAACACAAACAACCTCCTAAATCGCTTCAATTTTGTAAGTCAGATTATTATTGCAACATTATAGCTTTTGCACTCATGTTGTAAGCATCAACTATATATATGTAAAAGTGAAGATAAACATGCAAAAGGTGGTACCAGAATTATGAACCAAACAAGGAAATACTTAAAATATACCAGCACAAAATCTGTGCAATTTAGTTGCTTCAAAGACTGTTTTTTTTTTTTTTTAAAAAAAAAAAAAAAATTTATTTGCATATGCACCACAATGAACAAACACCATCGGTTGTGGAAATAACGAAAAAGTACACAACAATCAATACTTGTAAGAGATCACCTTAAAACAAGAAAATTTTGATTTATTGACTATTTATAGTAAAGAGTCAACAGATGAAATACCGACAAATAGAAAAGAAAAACTGACTGCCCCTTGCTATCATTTTGTTGGTTAATTGCTAAAAACTCAATGACAAAAAGTTTATGCTTCAACACTCACTTCTTTGGATCCAATTGCCTCGTTTTCCAACTCCTTAACCGCTCTTACAAGTGATTTAGTTATTCCATTTAAATGTAAACCTTTTTTCGTCATTTCCTCCATTAATTTCTCCGCCATTTTCCAATCAGCAGCTTTCAAACAAAGAGACTGAATCAATTTATTATACTCATCAGTATTAGGATGAACACCAAACTCTTCCATTTCCTGCAACAACTTCACAGCTTTTCCAAATTGCTCGAGTTTACAATACCCGCGAATTATTACATGATAAGTGACAGGTGTCAGCTTGCAGTGGTTCTTTTTCGCCTCGGTCAACATTTTGACCGCTTCTTCCATTTTACCAACTTTTGTATATCCACTCATAATCACACTGTAAACAAACACATCAGGTCTCAGCCCTCTATTTTCCATCATTCTCATAATCTCTATAGCTTCTGCCATATTTCCTGATTTAGAAAGTGAGTTGATAATTGTGTTAAATACTGCATTTCCAGGTGGAGGACCATCATCAATCATTTTGGATAATAACGATTTTGCCCCTTCGATATCATTAACTCTGCATAATCCTTGAATGACACAAGAAAACTGTTTTATTGCATGTTTTTGTTTTCCTCCATTGTAGAAATCATCCAACATTTTCAATGCTAAGTGAACAGAATCTGAATCGTTCTTCTTACGATCACATAGAGAACTAATCAAAAAGTTAATAGATGATTGAGATGGATATTTTTTATTCTTGTTTGCTGATAAATAAACAGAATGTGCTTCTTTCACCATCCCAGATTTGCATAAATAACATATGATATTCCCAATCTTTCCTGCTTCTGGTAATTTTTCTTCATTAAGCATCTTCTCACAAACTAAACCTACACGATCAAATATAGATCGTCTACAAAGAGCTTCAATGGTGAAATAATAAGAATCTGCATTTGTTTCACATGAGAAATCTTCAAACTTGTTGAAAACCTCATACCCAGCCATCCCTTTACCCAATCTTGAAAACAATGATATTAATGCATTAAGCATCTCGGTTGTCACAACATTATTCTCCTTTTTACCAATTTCCTTGATCAAATCCCACAAATTATACGCAACCTTCTTTTTAAGCTCAGAACAAACCGCTTTCACAAGTGAATTAAGTGATTTTGATGTAATGGAAAACACTTCTTGATTCTTACCTCCAGCAGCCCACTGGAAGAAAACAATCAAATTCTCAGCTGGAATGTTTGAAGATTCCAACACTCTCACCACAAACTCTTCGTTCAGATTCAAATTCATATCATCAAGGCTAGATTCTAAAGAGCCTCTAACAACATCAAAATCATCATCTCTACTCTTAAGGAGAGATATCACTCTATCTAATTCACTGTTATCAATCTCTTGATCTTCATCATTAGCTACTGCTTCCATCGATTCCTTAATTTCCGAATCAAAAACGCTATTAACCTCGTTAATTCCATCCTTCCATATTTCGCCAATATTGAAGCTATCATTATTTTCATTTTCATTGCCAATCGCATCATTGTTGTTATCAGTACTCACCTCAGCATCTGTAACTGAATCTGTGGAACTCGAACTAAAGAATCTAATAGCATTTGATTGTGTAATTGAAGCTATCGATCTGAAAACTTTCGAATGGTTGTAAGATCCTATGGTTTGAAAGATGTGTACCTTAGAATGCAATTGTGGGGGATCTGAGCTAAAATTTGAGAATCCTCTGATTGCATTCTTGTGAGCTGATCGAACTCTTCGTGCTGCGATTACTCTCGATCGCCACATATCTGCTTTTTCAGAAAAGAAAAAAAAAATCTCTGTAAAATGCTTGGAGCAGTATTAAAATTGGCTAAAACCCTAAATTTTTTGGGGGTGTTTTAGGTTTTAGGATTGGAGTGTCTGAGTGTGGATGGGTCGGGTTGGTGCAAGTACCCGTCAAATCCAAAAAAGAAGTGAAAAACAGAATAATTATTTTGTAGGGTAAATTACAGAAATTGTCCCTGAGGTTTTCCAGATTTGAGGTTTTTGTCCTTAAACTTTTTTTTCTATTTTTTTTGTACTTGAGGTTTTTAAAATTCCGCATTTTTGTCCTTCCGTCCAAAATAGGGGTGTTCGTTTGGATAATTTGGATATATCCGAACCAAATAGGTGAATCCAAATGGATTTTGGATTTTAAATGTTCAAACCGAACCATCCAAACTAATTTAAATCCAAACCGATCCGAACCAAATTACAATTTGGTTGGTTTGGATTTGTCCGAACCAAACCGTTTTTTTCTTCATATACTTCTAGGGCTGTCAAAACCTGACACGACACAACAAAAATACACGAAACGAAACGAAATTGGGACGAAATTTAAATTTGAATTTGTGTCTGTGTCGTGTTCGTGTTGTGTAAAACAAACACTAAGTCGTGTCGTATTCAGAGATTAACACGAAATTGACACGATAGTTATATTTTTGTCGTGTTTTTAGCATGTAATAAGTAAGAAATTTGTTATTTTTGTTATTTATTTTGTGTTGTCGTGTTTATCGTTTTTTAATCGGGTCGTGTTCGTGTTAGCAAAATAAAAACACGACTTCGTGTCGTGTTGTTTTCATGTTGAACAAATTCATGTCGTGTCGTGTTACCAAAAAACACGTAACGATAACACGACTTGACAGTCCTATATACTTCACAAGACTACAAAAGTATATAACATAACTAATATTAAGTTTATTATATACAATTTCAAAACGAAAAACTACTTTATACATAAAACCAAGTCTAATTCATAGCTTGTGAGATTTCAAAACATGAGATATTCTGTTAATTTCCATAGTCCATAGATATTTGATCTTTTAGAAATGTGCTAGAATTGTTGGATATATATATTTAAATATATGTAAACCAAACCATTTACTATTTGGATTTTTTGGATAATCCGGATTTTACAATGAAAACCAAATCCAATCCGAAAACCAAACTATTAATATGGTTCAAGTCCAAACCGATCCAAAAAACCAAAAAACCAATCCAAACGATCCAATCTAAATTGTCCATTTGGACAATCCGGTTATATCCGAATAGTGAACACCCCTAGTCCAAAATCATCCGTTAAGTAACGATTTTTTTGTCTATTTTACAATGAAAACCAAATGCAATCCGAAAACCAAACTATTAATATGGTTCAAGTCCAAACCGATCCAAAAAACCAATCCAAACGATCCAATCTAAATTGTCCATTTGGACAATCCGGTTATATCCGAATAGTGAACACCCCTAGTCCAAAATCATCCGTTAAGTAACGATTTTTTTTGTCTATTTACCCAAATTACCCTTGCATCATCTTCCTCATGTATGTGTTCTTCCCCAATTAAACCCTAACCCTAATTCTAAAATCCTAGTTTGTAACCAGTTCAAAACCCAAATTACAGATCTGTGCGATTGCTGGCCGACACCACCATCGTCTTCTCCGGAGACGATTCCGGCCAAACACCACCATCGTCTATCCGGCGACGATTTCCGCCAAACACCACCATCGTCTTTTCCGGCGATGATTTTCGTCAAACACCACCATCGTCTTCTCTACTCAATCACTGTGATATATGTGAGGAAAAACAGCGTCTTCTCTACTATTAATTGAATCTGCCATTAATATATGGATTCTGAAGATATCCATTGCAACCAGAAAACACCTTAATCACACAAGAGAAGTGTCGACATCAGCATCGGCAGCGGCGGCGTTGACTATGAAGGCGGTTTCAACTACTTCCGACAACTCCTTAGGGTCAGATTTGTCCATGGAAGCTCGATGGCGACCCAACCAAAATCTAGGGCTCCAAACACAACTAGCAGAGTCAGATTTGTCCTTTTGGTCAGATTTTTCCACGGTGATTTTTCCACTGTGTGCGTATTGATTCACAATGGTGATTTTGATTTGCTTTTGATGTTCCAAAAGTTATGGCCCAAATCTGTCTGATAAAGGTTTTGAAGAAGATATTCTGGATCTCAAAATCCATGATTGGTAGATGAAAGAACGTGAAGAATGAGGAAAAAGACGAAAATACCCTTAACTTTTTTGAATTTCACGTCACTTAACGGATGATTTTGGACGGATGGACAAAAATGCGGAATTGTAAAAACCTCAAGGACAAAAAAACAGAAAAAAAAAGTTTAGAGACAAAAACCCCGAATCTGGAAAACCTCAGGGACAATTTCTGTAATTTACCCTATTTTTTAAGTTAATTGCAAAATGGTCCATGTGAACTTCAAAGTTAATCATGAAATGGAGGTTTTATGTAAACATTGTATAAACCATTGCTACACTAAAATTCTTCATTAATAGCTTATTTTTGGTTGAATCAAATCATATAATGAGAGCGCCCTCTCCTTTCCACTACTAGATTTTAATTTGAAGAAATGGCAAAAGGTTAAGGACAATTAGGATTTAGCTAAGCTTAATCACTGCCAAAATAGTATGTATACTTATGAATTTATATTATCAGGTAAAGCTAGGAAAAGATACTGTGAAAGAAGATGAGTTTGATGAATGGACATCTGATTCATTGGTTAGAGATTATGATATATCAAGTATATCAGGGTCAGAAGATGAAGATGAAAGAGACTCTAGCATCCGCAATGATATGAATAAGTTGGGAAGTAGCAAAAGGAAGATTTTTGTACATTTAGCAAATGGAGAAATAATTTCATTAGAAAAGTGCTTGTTTCTAGATGAAATAGTGAAAATTGTTTTTGAACATAATAATAAATCTGGTACATTGTTGGATGATGTTTTGCCAGAGAGAGAAATGACTGAGAAACTGCATAATGTGATCCATGAACCTAGAAATAATACTCATTTTAGAGTGATGTTGCTTGCAAGTGGTGGCCATTTTGCTGGTTGTGTCTTTGATGGAAACTCTGTGGTGGCCCACAAAACATTTCACAGGTTGGTACATACCTTATCTTTCAATTTTCACGTTTTTAAACGAGCACTATAGCTTTGTTATATTCACATTTACTTAATATTATATAATATTTTTTTATGTAGATATGTTATAAGGGCTAAATCTGGTAAAAAACAGTCCTCAAAAGATGCTAGTGGCAAAATTGCTTATTCTGCAGGAGCTTCAATACGCAGACACAATGAGCTTGCCTTAAAGATGTAACATCCTAAAACTGGCCTAGATGTTTTAGGTATATTTTGATATTTGAAAATATCTATTTGACCATATGTGGAATAATTTGACTAAATGTTAAATTGATTGTTTGACCTTTTGTCCTTTTGTGATATTTTAATCAAGGGATTAAAATATCTGTTTCTGAAATGTTTAAGTGAAAATGTGATTTTTACATATTTGGGTTCATTTCTGAACTGGGGTTCTAAAAATATCTTCGTTGTTAAATTTGGAGTTGGTTAGGTCTAATTAAATTATCTGCGAACCTAATCTCTTGTACTGTGTTTAAATGAAAATACCTGTGTGGGAAAGGGGTGTGTACGTGTTTAGTGAAGAGGGCAGATGTCTTTTTTTTGGTCTCTTCTTGTTCTCTTTCTCTGCTAGATCGACACACACACACACACTCTCATTTTCTTGAGTTTCTTCCAAATTGATGCTTAAATCTTGAAGTTCTTGTCTCTTCCTTGTGATTTTCAGAATCTAGAAGCAAATCTAAGTAAGTTCTCTTCCTCCTTGAGCTAGGGTTCATGTTCTTGAGTTTTGTTGAATTAGGGTTCTTGAGTTAAGTGGGTTTTTATGAATTTCTTGATGAATCTTGTTTGTAATCTTGAATTGATGCATGTTGTGGTGTCTAATTGAGTTCTTGCAAGTTGTATGTGTTGAATTGTTAGTTGTAGTTCATTGGATGAAGCTTTCATAAAGCTCCATCAATGGTGGTTTTGGGAAGAAGGTGGTTTTTTCCCTAATTTTGGTGAATTGTTTATTTTGGTGGAATATGGCTTGAATTGGGTGAAATTGTTAGTTAGAACAATTGTTTAAGGTTATGTAGAAATTATGAACCGATTATTGTGTTAGATGGTGTGTTAAGTGTTTACTCTAAGTTTGGCATGTATTGTTGCTTGAGTACAAGTAATTTAGCACACGGTACAACTATTTTAGCAAGGTGTACAAGTTAGGGTGTTTATGCTAAAAAGTAGGTTATGTGGGTTTTGTCAAACCTTGGAGTTCTTGTTGTTTGAATGCTTGGAATTGTTCATTATGTTAAGAAAACATGTTTGGTAAGTTATGTATGTTAAAAACCAAGTATTGGTGGATTTTGATAAGTAAACTAGCTAGTGTTTGGCTAATTGGGTGAAAAGATGAACTAGGAATTTTAGAAGTAAAATACTTGGATTGTTGGTTGTCATGACTTGATGAATTGTTTAATTGATTATGACTTGTTAGTTGTGATGAATGTGTGCTAAATGATTGAGCTTGGGTGGTGTTTGGATGGTTACTGGGAGATTTCATGAACTAGTGAAATTGGTGGTTAATAATGATCTAGGATGGAGTTTTGATCTTGTTAAAATAACTAGTTAGTTATTAATTGTTAAATGGTGTGATTATAGCAATTATAGTTGTGCTTGAAAGTGTTGAAGTAAAAATGTTGTTTTGACCCGTTTGGACCAATGGGTAGTAAAGTGACTTAAATAACTTGGATTGTGAAAGTGTAAGTATTTTGTTAGGATTATGTGATTAGTAATGTTATTGGTAACATTTGGTGAATTGCAAGTTGTTTACATGATTGTAGTTATGGAAAGTATTATGGTTTTAATAATCCGGTTTTTGACCCGTTTGAGTGTAAGAAATGCAATATGGCTAGTTGACTTGATATGTATGTATAATATGGTCATGGCATGTTCATATGATGATTTAAAGTGTTTGGTTATCTAGTTAGTGCAAGTGTTAGTGTTAAATGTATATTTAACATTGTTTATAATTTGGTGGAATTATATACTAATTCGGTATTCCTTTGGTGTACAGGAATCGGGATCGGGACTCAGAAACATTAGACCTCTGAGTTCGGCAAGTGGAAGGTTTCGGTGAGTGGATTTAACCTCCAACTTGTGTTTGGTTACAATTGGTTCGGTATATTGCATACTTGGAAAATGCAGGAATTGTGCAGGTCTGGGGAAGATAGCGCCGCTATCTATAGATAGCGACGCTATCTATGTAGTTTCGGGATACCAACAGAAACAGAAAGTCGAAATCGCGAAGCTTCAAGAAATAGCGACGCGATTTCTCTGGAGATAGCGTCGCTATCTCATAGATAGCGACGCGATTTATGGATTTTGCAGCTTTGGGCTTTGTTTAGCTTGCTTGATGTTATGTATGCCTAGTGTTAGGGAATGCCATACATGAATAGGTGCACAAGGTAGAGACCTTGATTGATTACAAGCAACAACTCGGTGTGTGGTTATCCGAGGCTCGGTTTGACGTGGTGACCGAGGTTTGAGAAGTCAGTGCGCTGAGCAAGGGGTGTCGACTAAAGGGTATCCGACCTTACCTGTATTTGTTGCATGGTTAAGGGAGGTTGTGGCCCGGGTGTTGGACACGAAACGCTATCGGTTACCGTGGTTTGGCCGACCATGGTTTAAGGCTCCGGCAGGACCCCGATCTTCTCGAACAAACAATGTTGTCCCCAATCGGAGTTGTTCTAGAAATTCCGTGTGTTTAGTGGACAGTGATTCGTAGTTACGTGGCCTCCAGACCGTAGGGATGTCTATGCTAGCTTGTTGGGCTTTACAGAAATTGTAGATTATATTCATTCACTTAGCTTTGTGCTAATCCCTCCCTCGTTGAATCTTTTCAGGTGGTCGGTGCTTTGGACGGGATGGTTGACCAAGCTCAGTTGATATGTTTTAAAAAGGAGCCATGTCGTTTAAGTGACACCGTTTAAATAATTAATGTTAGAAGTTTATTTTGGGACATTTGGTTTGTAAACCTAAACCTAAACTTATTATTATCTTTATGCTTCCGCTAAACTAACCTAGAGGATAACCTAATCGCCTTCGGGCATTTAAAAAAAAAAAAACGCTTCCTAAATTTTGCGGTGTTACAACTTGGTATCAGAGCTTCGGTTTGGCGATGGATACACGGGGTTGGTGTTCCATTCCCAAATCGTGGCTCGAGTTTGGTCAAGCATTCCGGATGAGTGGGATTAGAGCAACGGTGAATGAAGTTAGTTTATAGTTAGTATGTGATTACTAACGATTTAAACTAAGCTTTCGTGAGTTGTTGTGATTGTTATAGATATGACAGGTAAAGAGAACCCGACCCCCTTGGCCCTAGGAAATGTTGGCACATCAAGTAATGATGCGGGAACTCCCCGAGGAGCATATATACGCACGTGGGGAAAATGAAGTACATCAGAGGAGGGCAATTTGGGCAAGATGGAAGTTGACCTTGGGAAAAGAGAATGGGTTGTGGGTCAAGGACGGGGGTGGTCGGGGAATCTTCACCAACCGTGGACCGACAATGATAGCTCGGGTATGCTTTATTAAACTCAATACTTGTGTTTATGTAGAATTGTTAATTGAGAAGATTACTTAGCTAATATTTGTGAAATGTTGTGATAAACTGAACTGCTTACCTTCAGTGTGTTATGTCACTTGAATTAGAATAATTGATTGCTTGTTGATTTGGGATACTTCTTATGTGTCAGGAGTGTTGTAGACATAAATGAGGTATGCTTACATGTTCCTTTTATTGAAACTTGGACTAAGTTTAGAGTGACATGATGTATGGATTAGTCTAGTTAATTAAAGTTATGAATAAATGATATAGGAGATTGAATCCTTTCTTGTTTGTCGGGACACATATAGTGTCTCGGTGGTTAAAATTGCTCGTTTTCATGTTGTGAAAATTGATGATATGTTGATTGTAACTGTTTGTTTGTTCCTTCACTCTAGGAGAAGCGAAGAGAATCGGTTGTATGTCGGTTTCGGTCACAACATATGTGACCATGGATCAAATTGAGTATAGTAGTAACTATTGTAAACTGTGGGAATGTGATGCTTGTAATTAAAATGGATGGAATTGTATGCGTGAATTGATTAGTCCAAGTAGGACTAGTGTTTGTTATGTGAAAAAGTGAAACTTTTATTTGTGACATGTCGGGTTACATGTAGTGACTTGTATAGTGAGAATCAGAAATGTTTGTGCAATGTGAATAAATTGATGTTTGTTTTTGGTTATAGACATTAATTATGACAGTCAGTCAATGTTAAATACCTAAATGACCTGAAACGTTATGATGCAAATTGTGACTTGTACTCTATGTGGAAATTGGAATCTGAAAATGACTACTGAATTGTGTGTGTAGATCTTTTGAGATGAATTGTGATAGTAATAATTGGAGATAAAAGATACTGTTAAATGATTTGCATTGATTATGAAATTATTTGAGAAGAGTTTGAAAATGTGATTTATACTTAAATCTAGTGTTTAGATTTAAATGATTGTATAGAAATGATTTATGTTAATAAAAAAAAATGGCTCTAAGATTGTGGTGTTACAATTTTAAATTTTTGATTTTTAAAGTGCTTAAGGCGATGATGATGTTTTATTGATTATAATAAAAGCTGTTGAATTGAGATTTTGAGGTTTTATGTCTTAAGAGTTATGTTTCTAGATCAAATATCATGATAGAAATGATAGAAGTTGTTTATGCTTAATTGCGAATTGAACTGATGAAATTACCTTATTATTTGGATGTTAATAGGTAAGAGTTAAGAACTAGTTGAATTGTGATTGGTTGACTTGAAGTCTAAGTAAAAGTTGACCTGTAATTGAAAATGCTTATTAGTCATCACATGAGTTTGACATGTTAATGAACTGTGAATTGTATGTTTGAAATAGATATGATAAATTTCTCAATGTGGAACCGTTAAAGGTAATTAGTGTCAAGACTGGATTGGATGCTTTTAGTTGTTAAACTTTGTTTATGATGATAATCGTTGTTAATTGTATAAGTTGGTTTTGTTAAAAACCTTAACATGTTATGGACGTAATAAAACAAGTTTTATTTTTGTTTGATCTGTTAGGTCATAGGTATGACTAATTGGGTATAAAAGTTGTTGCTATTTGTATTGCCATGATTGTAATGAGATATGTGGGGTAGACTTGACTTGTGAAAACTGTAACTAGTTTTGTCAAACGTGCAACTTGACTTTATGAAATTGTGTTCCCCGTGTAATAGGGCCAATTAAGCATGGAACAATACATGATTGTTAGAAGTATTGTTAATTAAGGACTTGATAGTGTTATGAAGAATTGCTTGATTTGGACCTAGTATGCTAAAATTGGACTAAAGTACTTTTTGTGGTTCATGACTTGACCATAAAGATCTTTATATATTACTTGTGAGTTTATGTAATAGTTAACCTCGAAATAGAATATGTCCGAATTAAATTGTAAGTTTTGACCCGTTTGTCTATTATGTATCAAATTGGTGAAATACAACTTTTGACTTGATACTTGTTTGACATTTTTGTAGTTCAATAAGTGGATCATATGAGAGTTGTTATATGCATCTTAACATGCTTGAAATGCTAACTTATAGTCTTGAAATGATTATGGTATGTTGACCCGCTTGGGTCAAAATGTGCAAAATGGAGTAAGTATGCTTAAGATTTGATTTTGACTAGTATGAGTTCAAAATTGATGTGACTTTATGTTATGAAAGAGTATTTTTGAAATGAAAATTAATTGATTAAGACTGGGAATTTTATTGGAAATTCTTAAAATTATGGGTCGTTTAACGAGTAAAACTGTGCATGATTGTAATTTTCGTTAGAATAAAGAATGAAACGAGTAGGTATTTGAGAATTGAAGTAAGTGTGTGACCTTGTGTATGGAAATGATGTTGTAACTTATGCTAGTTGATTAACTGTTATGGCATGGAAAATGCTAATTTGTTATGAATGGTAAATGCTATATGAGTAATGAGACTATTTGGAGTAAGTGTAGATTACAGAAATGAATAGATTGTTAATTGAAATGACAATGTTTTGCGGGAACATTATATGGAAAAGTTGGAATTGTTAAGTATACTATAAAATGCATGACATATTGGATGTGATTTTGTTTGAGCATGTATATGTGAAAGTGATTGGATTAGAGTTGTAGACGTATTGTGTTAAATGCTTGCTAATTGGATTTTGTTGTTGGATTCCGGGGACGGAATCCTCTTTAAGGAGGGTAGAGTTGTAACATCCTAAAACTGGCCTAGATGTTTTAGGTATATTTTGATATTTGAAAATATCTATTTGACCATATGTGGAATAATTTGACTAAATGTTAAATTGATTGTTTGATCTTTTGTCCTTTTGTGATATTTTAATCAAGGGATTAAAATATCTGTTTCTGAAATATTTAAGTGAAAATGTGATTTTTACATATTTGGGTTCATTTCTGAACTGGGGTTCTAAAAATATCTTCGTTGTTAAATTTGGAGTTGGTTAGGTCTAATTAAATTATCTGCGAACCTAATCTCTTGTACTGTGTTTAAATGAAAATACCTGTGTGGGAAAGGGGTGTGTACGTGTTTAGTGAAGAGGGCAGATGTCTTTTTTTGGTCTCTTCTTGTTCTCTTTCTCTGCTAGATCGACACACACACACACACTCTCATTTTCTTGAGTTTCTTCCAAATTGATGCTTAAATCTTGAAGTTCTTGTCTCTTCCTTGTGATTTTCAGAATCTAGAAGCAAATCTAAGTAAGTTTTCTTCCTCCTTGAGCTAGGGTTCATGTTCTTGAGTTTTGTTGAATTAGGGTTCTTGAGTTAAGTGGGTTTTTATGAATTTCTTGATGAATCTTGTTTGTAATCTTGAATTGATGCATGTTGTGGTGTCTAATTGAGTTCTTGCAAGTTGTATGTGTTGAATTGTTAGTTGTAGTTCATTGGATGAAGCTTTCATAAAGCTCCATCAATGGTGGTTTTGGGAAGAAGGTGGTTTTTTCCCTAATTTTGGTGAATTGTTTATTTTGGTGGAATATGGCTTGAATTGGGTGAAATTGTTAGTTAGAACAATTGTTTAAGGTTATGTAGAAATTATGAACCGATTATTGTGTTAGATGGTGTGTTAAGTGTTTACTCTAAGTTTGGCATGTATTGTTGCTTGAGTACAAGTAATTTAGCACACGGTACAACTATTTTAGCAAGGTGTACAAGTTAGGGTGTTTATGCTAAAAAGTAGGTTATGTGGGTTTTGTCAAACCTTGGAGTTCTTGTTGTTTGAATGCTTGGAATTGTTCATTATGTTAAGAAAACATGTTTGGTAAGTTATGTATGTTAAAAACCAAGTATTGGTGGATTTTGATAAGTAAACTAGCTAGTGTTTGGCTAATTGGGTGAAAAGATGAACTAGGAATTTTAGAAGTAAAATACTTGGATTGTTGGTTGTCATGACTTGATGAATTGTTTAATTGATTATGACTTGTTAGTTGTGATGAATGTGTGCTAAATGATTGAGCTTGGGTGGTGTTTGGATGGTTACTGGGAGATTTCATGAACTAGTGAAATTGGTGGTTAATAATGATCTAGGATGGAGTTTTGATCTTGTTAAAATAACTAGTTAGTTATTAATTGTTAAATGGTGTGATTATAGCAATTATAGTTGTGCTTGAAAGTGTTGAAGTAAAAATGTTGTTTTGACCCGTTTGGACCAATGGGTAGTAAAGTGACTTAAATAACTTGGATTGTGAAAGTGTAAGTATTTTGTTAGGATTATGTGATTAGTAATGTTATTGGTAACATTTGGTGAATTGCAAGTTGTTTACATGATTGTAGTTATGGAAAGTATTATGGTTTTAATAATCCGGTTTTTGACCCGTTTGAGTGTAAGAAATGCAATATGGCTAGTTGACTTGATATGTATGTATAATATGGTCATGGCATGTTCATATGATGATTTAAAGTGTTTGGTTATCTAGTTAGTGCAAGTGTTAGTGTTAAATGTATATTTAACATTGTTTATAATTTGGTGGAATTATATACTAATTCGGTATTCCTTTGGTGTACAGGAATCGGGATCGGGACTCAGAAACATTAGACCTCTGAGTTCGGCAAGTGGAAGGTTTCGGTGAGTGGATTTAACCTCCAACTTGTGTTTGGTTACAATTGGTTCGGTATATTGCATACTTGGAAAATGCAGGAATTGTGCAGGTCTGGGGAAGATAGCGCCGCTATCTATAGATAGCGACGCTATCTATGTAGTTTCGGGATACCAACAGAAATAGAAAGTCGAAATCGCGAAGCTTCAAGAAATAGCGACGCGATTTCTCTGGAGATAGCGTCGCTATCTCATAGATAGCGACGCGATTTATGGATTTTGCAGCTTTGGGCTTTGTTTAGCTTGCTTGATGTTATGTATGCCTAGTGTTAGGGAATGCCATACATGAATAGGTGCACAAGGTAGAGACCTTGATTGATTACAAGCAACAACTCGGTGTGTGGTTATCCGAGGCTCGGTTTGACGTGGTGACCGAGGTTTGAGAAGTCAGTGCGCTGAGCAAGGGGTGTCGACTAAAGGGTATCCGACCTTACCTGTATTTGTTGCATGGTTAAGGGAGGTTGTGGCCCGGGTGTTGGACACGAAACGCTATCGGTTACCGTGGTTTGGGCGACCATGGTTTAAGGCTCCGGCAGGACCCCGATCTTCTCGAACAAACAATGTTGTCCCCAATCGGAGTTGTTCTAGAAATTCCGTGTTTTAGTGGACAGTGATTCGTAGTTACGTGGCCTCCAGACCGTAGGGATGTCTATGCTAGCTTGTTGGGCTTTACAGAAATTGTAGATTATATTCATTTACTTAGCTTTGTGCTAATCCCTCCCTCGTTGAATCTTTTCAGGTGGTCGGTGCTTTGGACGGGATGGTTGACCAAGCTCAGTTGATATGTTTTAAAAATGAGCCATGTCGTTTAAGTGACACCGTTTAAATAATTAATGTTAGAAGTTTATTTTGGGACATTTGGTTTGTAAACCTAAACCTAAACTTATTATTATCTTTATGCTTCCGCTAAACTAACCTAGAGGATAACCTAATCGCCTTCGGGCATTTAAAAAAAAAAAAAACGCTTCCTAAATTTTGCGGTGTTACAAAAGAAGGTTAATATTATTATTAGGGTTAATTCCAGAAATTATCCTTGCGGTGTTTCAATTTTTAAAGTTTTGTCCCTAAACATTTTTTTTCGGGTTTTTATTGTTCCGGTGGTCCTGATTTTTCAGTTTTTTCGTCATTTTCCACCTAAATTGACCAAAATACCCTTATAATTAATTTTCTTATTTTAAGATTTTAATTCTTATCCTTTATCAAGTAAATGACGTTGGTGGTGAACGCCGGGGGGAAAAGTATAAAAATTAAAAGAAAAAGAAATTAAAAAATTCAGAAATAATACAAGGGTATTTTGGTCAATTTAGGTGGGAAGGGACGGAAAAACTGAAAAATCAGTACCACAGGGACAGAAGAACCCGAAAAAGAAAGTTTAGGGACAAAACTTGCGAAAATGAAACACCACCGGGACAATTTCTGCAATTAACCCTTATTATTATTATTATTATTATTTGGTAAGTAGTTGACTAAGTATTATTTAACAATCAGGATATACGAGAACTACTTGCTTCTTGGAAGCCTTATTTTGACAATTCCTCTTGTATATTCATCCATGCTCCCTCAGACAACCGCCAACTGTTATTTGAAGGTGAAACACCATATTTTAGTTGTCAAAAAAACGCCATACCATTAACTGTCCGAAGACCAACATTTAAGGAAGCTAAACGATTATACAACATATTAACACAAATTTCCAATGAACCAAATCAAGAAATAGTACCTCTAATCAAAGAAGATTCTAGAACTACACATACACACAAAGGGTTACCTAGTTCTAGCAAAAAGAATCTACCGAATAAATTGGAAAATTATAATTTGGATAGTAATAAAGTTGTTGAAGATAGTGTCGCTAAAGAAACGGTTAAATTGACACCTTTACATGAAGCAGCAAAATCTGGAAATGTTGAAAAAGTTTTGGAATTATTAGAACAAGGTTTGGATCCGTGTGTTGTAGATGAAAGAGGGAGGGTAGCTTATATGGTTGCAAATGAAAAAGAAGTTAGGAATACGTTTAGACGTTTTATGGCTTTAAATCTTGATAAGTGGGATTGGCAAGCTGCTAAGGTTCCCAGCCCGTTGACTAAAGAAATGGAGGAATCTCAGAATGCTAAACAGGTCCATTTTGAAATGATTTTTTTTTTTTTTTTTTTTGTAGATATTTATCTCAAGTTTATTGTTGTTGTCTAGAGGTAGTTAAAGTAGTTATATGATTGTTTCTCAGGCAGAGAAAGATGCTAAAAGAAAAGCAAGAGCAAAAGAGCTCAAGAAGCTGCGAAAAGCTAGAGAAAAGAAGGCTGAGGTGTTTATTATTATTTTTTATCTTAACACATTTTGAACTTTTACACATACTTTATCTGTAATAAATTTTATCATATTACAATCATAACGGTCTTATGATGACCATTTCCTTAAATTTTAGTTCAAAGTTATGTTATGGAAAAATGTATGAATTAGTAGCCATTTCACTAATAAATGTTGGTTGAATTAAAATAAATCTAATTTGGAATTTGTACTTTGATTACAACTTATCATTTTGGTGCCAAAATGCAGGCGGAGGCTGGTCAGTCACAGAAAACTTCATCGAGCAAACCACAGATGACTAAAGAGGTACCCTCTTTTTAACAAATACTAGCAATTAAACTCTTCCTAAATCGAGAAAATAACATGTATAATGTCAGAAATAATTTTGGAAAAAGTTAAAACATGTTTTTTTGGGCAATTGCAGGAGGAAGAAAAACGAGCACAAGATGAAGAGAGGGAAAAGAGAGCTGCTGCTGCAGAGAGGAGAATAGCAGCCTTAAAATCCTCAACAAACACTGCCACGTCATCAGACAGCAGCAGCTTATGTTCGTATTGTCAAGTGTCGTTGGTAGGTAAAGTTCCTTTTCATAGGTACAATTATAAATACTGCACCACTTCATGCATGCATATTCACAAAGAGACCCTCCAGGATGAATAATTAATTATAAAAATAGCACTTACCCGATTTTTGTTCACATTTGAAGTTTCTATTACGATGATTTAATGCTAACTTTTTATTTATACTTCTCTTTTACTCGTTGAGTTTTCTTCCAAATGTTTTGATATCATAGAGTTTTGGTCATTAGGGTTGTATTAATTTTCGTCCACTTTTTCGGTTAACCTTTGGTTTGGTTAAGAGTTAACTTTTGTAGTTAAAACAACAAAAGTAATCTATATATGTTGATTCTATAACTTCTAATAATATTTACTTATAATCATCTCTCATCCAAAAGAACGGATATTATGTTCGAACCGACCAAACTAAATTGAAGTATGGCGATTAAGTTTAAATACATTTGGATTTATTTTAATTTTGAAAATCTGAAATCAAGCAAAGATGGTTTAGTTTCCAATTTCCAACAAACCATTTACATGAGATCTCCATGTATGGCAATGTGTCATCCTTCATGAATTGTCAGGTAAAGATTGGACGCGACACTTAACTCTTTTATTAATGTATAATTAAGGTTTCTCGTAAATTTCATACTAGAAAAATAGATAAATTTGTCGTGTAAAGATCGGAAACTAAACATGTGTTGGCTATAAATCAGGATTGAAAGATATAATCGTACAAGACCACAGGAAAACAACAATATATGATCAAAAAATATTACTCCCTCCATCCCACAAAAAAGTTCTCATTTCCCTTTGGCACAAGATTTTAGATGATAGTTAGTGGTGGGGTCATTGGTATTATTTTGATTAAAATATAAGGTTGGTTTAAATAGAGAAAGATAATTAGTGGATATTATTGATGGGGTTCTTAATAATAATAGTATTTTATTGTGTGGAGCCCACCACATGTGAGAAATGAGAACTTTTTTGTGGGACAAAAGCTTTAGGAGAAATAGGAACTTTTTTGTGGGACAGAGGGAGTATGTGACAATAGTGAACTCTAACCATATCTATACTACTATAAAGCATTTAGGACTACTAATATTAGAAGGTCTTAAACCCTTAATTTTAAGACATTCTAATATTAGTAGGTCTAAATGCTTTAAAGTCAAAAAATAATAAAAACGCAGCTTAGGGGAATCGAACCCGCATCTATTTGGAACTTAGGTGTGTGTTAACCGCTTCAACTACTTGATTAATTTGATTTATTCCAGATACTAATAAATATAAGCTTTAACGTCACCAGAATTCACACCATCACTAATGTCGGCACCTACCATCACTACGCACCACCACTCATCACCATTGCTATTGCCACCACCACCGTTACTGTCGTCACTTCGAAATATAGTTACGGATACCCGTTGCCGCATTGCGCGGATACCCTGCTAGTATGTTATAAGAAGCCTTTAGTTTCTATATTGAACGTAATCCGTTAAAATTTGTGACCGATAACCTGTTAAAATTTGTTGACATGGCTTTCCCAAATTGTATAAAAAACTAATTATAGGCAAATGTTAGAAATATATACTTAATCTACATTCTTTATGTTGAAACTAACAAATGCGTTGCTTTTTACTAAACTCACAAATGCGTTGCATATTAGTAAAAGTTGAATTCTATAACTTATTGAAAATAAAAAATGTAAAAAAATATTAACTGAGACAAATTGAGAAGCAAAATCCCAAAAAAAATGAAAGTCAAATTCCTTGATCAATTATGGTCAACATGTAAAGTCAAACTCTTTAATGAACCTCATCAATTATTTGGTGGCAAAGTTGAAGCTTCCGAAGACCCAGTGCTCTGCCTTTGCAAAAGCTCCCTAGCCAGCTCATGTAAATCACCATCTCCACCACCACCGTGTTGTGGCGGAGCTCTAATGGTACCGCCACTAAATTGGTGGGGATCCACCTGTAGTGTCGGTGATTGCATCGTTGGGCTAAAAAGAACTGACAAATCATAGATGGCCGGAGAGGTGGCCGGAAGGTCGCTGACGGAAAAACCTACCGGTGGAGCTGGTAGTTGAGGTGGCGGAGGTGGTGGAGAAACCTCTAAGGTCGCCAGGTGGGCTTGGAAATATGAGAGCTCAGTTTGTAAATTCACAACCTGTTTAAAATTTAAATTCAAAATTTTACTTCAAATTATATTTTTCTTAAAGCAGAAAAAAATTAGGATATGATTAGATTTTAGCAAAATAGCGTCTCTATATATGAAGTGTAAACTTTTTATCAATCATGCCTTAATTTTTTTCTACGTTAAAAAAATATAATTTGAAGTAAAATTTTGAATTTAAATTTTAAACAGGTTGCGAATTTACAAACTGTTTAGATCACCTTTCGTTTGTTCAGTTTATGATTTTGAAATGAAAATATTCGTAGAGCAATGTTCTTTGTAAAATGCTTTAATTTGATGATATAAGTTTTTTGAACCGTAACTTGTAATTATATGTTATCCCCTGTTTATAAGTACTTTTAACAAAATGATTAACATATTATTTCAATTTTAAAATCATTATTTACCAAGTTGGGGGTATACGTTTCCAAAAAAACCAAGTTGGGGGTATATGTATATAAAGAATAATTACCAGATTTAAATATTTCGCAATGTTTTAATATAAACAGTGCAAGAGTTGATAACAGGATTAAAAAAATGTACTATGTATTTAATAACTTTTCATGGGTAGGTCTTACCGTTATTATATAACAACCCCATTTATGCAACTTGAGATAAAATTCATAAATGGAATTTGTAATTTAACCTTTATAAAAAATATTTTTATAAAAATTGGAACCCGATGCACCAAGAATTCAATTGAAATAAGATTTCCAAAATTATAATATTTGAGAAATGATATTGATGTATATTATATGTGCATACTTTATATTGTTACCCACCACAAGATAAATATGTATTTTATTAGTTATCTTTTCTCATAGCATCTATTAATTTTAACACTTATTTTGATTAATAAGTAATAGATAACAATATTATTTATCATGATATAAACATTAAAAAGGCACACATGAGTAGCAAAAGGGACCGACAAATTCCTGAAACAAAAACACAAAAGAGGTATTGATGTGTCAAAGGAAACCTTGTAGTCCCCAATAGTTGTCCTATACCCCAACCAAGTAACCATCAAATTTTTAATTAGAAAACTAATCTCATTTTCCTTTGCAAAACCCTTATAAAATATCATATCCCAAATTCTTAAGTACAAGAATGATGTACAAGTAATTATAATACTAAAAGAATCACCTTGTTTCCATTAATTTTAGCAAGTTCGCCCCTTTACACTTGGTCATGTTTTCCCCAATGTATATATAATATAGCTCTCACTTTCTTGCAGACTTATGTAATGTATACATACTGTTAAAAGGTATGTAATTTCATGTTTGACTAATTGTTTAGTCTTTGTGTTTGTTACTGCAGGATAGTGTACTTCAAGGATAAGTCAAGGTAAGTCAAGGTAAGTATTATTTCTTTAGTATTATGTATTTGTTTGATATGTTTGGTTGCAGGTAACAATTGGTTAATAGTTTAGGGTCTAGTTTGTAAGTTTAGATATTTCTGTATTAGAGAGAGAAGTGTGTGGTTGTTGGGATTAACACGCATAATTGATCGATTGTATTATCTCAGTTCTCTCATCTTCTCTCTCGTATTAGGGTTTACATTTTTTCTGTTCAAGATCATCAAGGTTTGTTTGTTGATCTTTATCTGCGTTGAGTGTGAGTGTTATTGTAGAGAGTTTTACTTGTATTCGTATCATGAACCATAACATTAATAAAGAGGATGTTATAGGTTGGCTGATTTTGTTGTTTTGATCAGATCTGAAATATATTTTTTGTCGATCTTCTTTTTTAACATGGTATCAGAGCTATGTTAGCTCTGTTGCGTGTTCTTCTCCGTTGATTCATTCGATTTGTGGTTAATCGATCTTCCTTTTCGATCCTAGGGTTTGCGATTGTTCGTTCGCTTTTTGTTTCCGAAGATATCGATTCCTCATCGGTTGCTCTTCGAAGGTTAGGGTTCTAATCTTCGGTTTCCTTTCTCGATTCAGTTGATCGTTGAACGTTTCCTCAAAATTAGGATTCTGTTTTTTGTTCGACTTCTTGAAGAGACGATTGTGTCTCTTGTTTTTTGTTTCCTTGTGGATCTGTGATTATTCACCGATACATTGTTGAAGCTGATTTACTGGTGGTAAGTAATTTTACCATCTGTTCTTGTTCCGCTGCGGTTGATTAACATTTGGTGGTGAAGACGTTTGGGCTTAATCACTGTAAGTTTTTCCTTATCCTACTCTGAGGTCGTAGCAAGTAACACTGTATTTTGGAGTGCTCTGAGATACAGTGAGCTTGACCTACACCAGAGATCCCTTTGTGTGACTAATTGTTACTGTTTTTTTTTATTATTTGTTTCGTACTAACAGTTTTCTTGTTAGAAGAGAAGGATCCGTGATATAGCATGTCCAGGTTCCTATAGAGAGCCTCTGGAATCTTGCTCCCTACTCGGTTTTTTCCTTTTAGGTTTTTTTTTCTGTTCTTTTATTTTCTGATTTGTTGGTTTATGCTAAATTTGTTTGGTGGTGATATGGGTGATCAAAATATTGTTACTCTGATTAATAAATTAGATTTTGGTGATCCTTTATATCTTCATGCTAGTGATACTACAGGTGTTCCTTTGATATCTTTAAAATTGAAAGGTACTGAAAATTACAATGTCTGGTCTAGGGCAGTCATTCTGGCTTTAGAAACTAAAAATAAAGTTGGATTTATTGATGGTTCTTGTGAGAGGAGCCTTACTAATGATGTCCTTGCTAGACAATGGGATAGGTGTAATTCTGTGGTTCTTTCTTGGATTTTGAGTTGTGTGTCTGATGAATTGTTTGCTGGACAAATTTTTAACAAAAATGCTTCAGTTGTTTGGAATGAGTTAAAAGAAACTTATAGTAAGGTTGATGGTTCCATTGTTTTTAATATTCATCATGAGATTAACACTTTAAAACAAAATGGAGTTCCTATTTCTGTGTATTATCATAAACTGAATGCTCTATGGAAACAATTTGATGCGATGATTGAAATTCCTAATTGTACTTGTGCTGCTAATAATCTGTTGAATAATCATAATAAATTTCTCAAGTTAATGCAATTTTTAATGGGTCTTGATGACTGCTATGTGTCTCTTAGAAGTAATATCTTATCTAGGGAACCTATTCCTGATGTGAAAGCTGCATATGCTATAATCTCTAGGGAAGAGTCACATATAGGGTTGTCTAGTAATGAAAGTTCTAATAAACAATCTGCTACTGCTTTTGCTTCTCAATATGATAATAGGAAAAAAGGTAATAAAGGTCCAAATTCTAATCTAAAATGTACTAATTGTGATCAATCTGGACACACTATTGACAGATGTTTTGAACTTATTGGTTATCCTTCTTATTATAAAAAGAAAAATAATTTTCAAAATAAAGGAAAAAATGTTTCAAATCAAACTAAAGTCTCAGATAATATTACTGTTGCTAATGAAAGCTCTTCTACTCCTTTCACAAGTGATCAAATTCAGAAAATTATGTCTCTCATTAGTGAAAAGTATGTTGCCAGTTCTTCAAATGTTCATTCCAATATGTCAGGTATTCTGTTTAATAATAATAGCAAAATTTTTAGTGATAATTTTGGAAATTTTTTCAATTCCAATAGTTGTTTTAAAAATAAAATGTCTACTACTAGTTGGATTGTTGATTCAGGAGCTAATCAGCACATGACAGGATCTTCCAAAGGTCTTGAAAATGTTGTTGATGTAGCAGAATTAAAAATATCTGTGTCTCATCCTAATGGGACACAAGCTTTTATAAAACATATTGGTAATCTGAAATTAAATGAAAAAATAACTTTGTATGATGTGCTTGTAATACCTGAATATTGTGTCAGTCTTCTTTCTGTGCAAAAACTTGCTAGAGATAGTAAATTGTTTATTGGATTTGATGAGTCATATTGTTATGTTCAGGATTTGAGAGCAAAGATAACAGTGGGGACTGGTAAAGAAGTTGATGGTCTTTATATGTTAAATGTGAGTGAAAATTTACCTAGCTGTAATTCTGTTTCTGTGTGTTATTTGTCTAAGTCCTTATGGCATAGTAGATTGGGTCATCCTGCTGACCATGTGCTTGATCTTCTTAGTGAAAAATTAAAAATTGATAAAAAATCTGTTGTTTCTCCGTGTGATGTATGTCACAAAGCTAAGCAAACTAGAGACACTTTCCCATTAAGTGACCATAAAACTCAGAATATTGGTGATATTGTTCATATTGATGTTTGGGGTCCTTATAGGGTTGTAAGCAAAGATGGTTTTAGATTTTTCTTAACTATTGTAGATGACTATACTAGAGCTGTTTGGGTTTACTTATTAAAATCAAAAACTGAAGTGTTTGATAAAATAGTGGAGTTTTTCTTTCTAATAAAAAATCAGTTTGATAAAAGTGTAAAGATTTTTAGATCAGATAATGGCACTGAATTTGTTAATGCAAATATGATTAATTTTTGTAAAAATAATGGGGTTATTCATCAAACTTCTTGTGCTTACACTCCTCAACAAAATGGGATTGTTGAAAGGAAACATAGACACCTCTTAAATGTTGCTAGGTCCCTTCTGTTTCAGGGGGGAATTCCTTTGTATTTTTGGTCTGAATGTGTTCTAACTGCTGTGCATTTAATTAACAGGATTCCTTCCTCGGTTCTTGATGGTAAATCTCCTTATGAATTAGTTTATAAAACTCAACCTTCTCTAATACATTTAAGAAGTTTTGGTTGTTTATGTTTTTCAAAAATTTTAAATGATGGTGATAAATTTGGTAGTAAGTCAGAGAAATGTGTTCTAATTGGATATGGGTCAAAAATTAAGGGCTATAAATTGTGGAGTCTTGATCATAAAAAGATAATTTTTTCTAGAGATGTAAAATTTTATGAAAATGTTTTTCCTTATAAAATGGTTGGTAATGATCAAGAACAAAATATTTTTGAAAATCTTGATATAAATCACTTGAATTTCTTTGACTTACAAAATTTTGAAAATCATGAACATCGGTCTGTACCCAATGATGAGGGGAGGGATTCTCAGGATGTTGGCAGGAGGACGTGTGTCCCTGGCAGCTCTGGAACAGCTACCAGAGTTGATGCTTTTAGTGTCCCTGGCAGCTCGGAAAGAGTTACCAGTGTTGATACTACCGCTGCACCTTCCTATGATGAGAATATAGAGCATCCAGCTCCTGAGGGTGAAAATTTTATTTTTGAAAATGATAATATTCTAAGGAGATCTACCAGAACTAGTACTGTTCCTAAAAAGTTTAATGATTTTGTTTTAAATAGTAAAGCTAAATATGACTTGAACAATTTTGTTAATTATTCTTGCTTGACTAAAGAAAATTATTCATTTGTTAGTAGTCTGAATAAAAGTTTTGAACCTACTTGTTATAAAGAAGCTGTTATAGATAATAATTGGATTAATGCTATGAATCTTGAGATGGAAGCTTTATATAGGAATAATACTTGGATTATTACTGACTTGCCTCCTGGTAGAAAACCTATTGGATGTAGATGGATTTATAAAATTAAATATAAGTCTAATGGAGAAATTGATAGGTATAAAGCTAGGTTGGTAGCTAAAGGTTATAGTCAAAGAGAAGGTATAGACTTTGATGAAACGTTTTCTCCTGTTGTTAAAATGATTACTGTTAGATGTGTTGTAAGTATGGCTGTTAAAAATGGCTGGACTTTGTTTCAATTAGATGTTAATAATGCTTTCTTATATGGAGATTTGTGTGAAGATGTTTATATGACATTACCTGAAGGATACTTTAATAATGAGAAAAATAAAGTGTGCAAACTGGTTAAGTCTTTATATGGTCTTAAACAAGCTCCTAGGAAGTGGAATGAAAAGTTAACTCAAACTTTAGTAAAAAATGGGTTTATTCAAAGTTTAAATGATTTGTCTTTGTTTATTAAAAAAGAAAAAGATTTTGTTATTATTCTGTTGGTGTATGTGGATGATATTGTTATAACAGGTAATAGTGTAAGTGAAATTGAGAAATTTAAACTGTTTTTAAATACTCAATTTATGATTAAGGACTTAGGAGAGTTGCAATATTTTTTGGGGATTGAGGTGTTAAAGGCTGAAGGTGGGTTGTGTATGAGTCAAAGGAAATATACTTTGGAATTATTAGCTGAATTTGGGTTGACTGCATGTAAACCTGTGTCTACCCCTATGGATGTAAACTTGGTAATTTCTGATGCTGCTAATTCTAAAAAGGATGATTTACCTTTGGTTAATTTGACTGAATATCAACGGTTAATAGGTAAATTAATTTACTTAACTATAACTCGTCCTGATATATCTTATGTTGTGCACTGTTTGAGTCAATTTATGCATGCTCCGTTACAGTCTCACTTGAAACTTGCTATTAGAGTTCTTAGGTATTTGAAAGGGTCTCCTGGTAAAGGAGTTCTGTTTAATAAAGGAGATGATTTTAAGCTTAAGGCTTTTGTGGATTCTGATTGGGGGAAGTGTTTGTCTTCTCGAAAATCTGTTACAGGTTATTCTGTTTTCTTGGGTAATAATCTGATTGCCTGGAAAAGTAAGAAACAATCTACTGTGTCTAGGTCAACAACAGAAGCTGAATATAGGGCTTTATGTGCTGTTGTGTGTGAGATTGTGTGGATTGAAAAATTATTGACTGAACTTGGTATAATCAAGTTGTTACCTGTTAAGGTGTTCTGTGATAATAAAGCAGCCATATTGATTGCTGCAAATCCGGTGTTTCATGAAAGAACTAAACATTTTGAAGTTGATTTGCATTATGCTCGTACTAAAGCTCTTGCAGGTGTTGTGGAAATTATTAAAATTGAATCTGTTAATAATACTGCTGATATATTTACTAAGGGTTTGCCTTCCAAGCAACATGAGTTATTTTGCAGGAATTTGAAGCTTTTTGATTTGTTCAAACATGAGATTAAGAGGGGATGTTAAAAGGTATGTAATTTCATGTTTGACTAATTGTTTAGTCTTTGTGTTTGTTACTGCAGGATAGTGTACTTCAAGGATAAGTCAAGGTAAGTCAAGGTAAGTATTATTTCTTTAGTATTATGTATTTGTTTGATATGTTTGGTTGCAGGTAACAATTGGTTAATAGTTTAGGGTCTAGTTTGTAAGTTTAGATATTTCTGTATTAGAGAGAGAAGTGTGTGGTTGTTGGGATTAACACGCATAATTGATCGATTGTATTATCTCAGTTCTCTCATCTTCTCTCTCGTATTAGGGTTTACATTTTTTCTGTTCAAGATCATCAAGGTTTGTTTGTTGATCTTTATCTGCGTTGAGTGTGAGTGTTATTGTAGAGAGTTTTACTTGTATTCGTATCATGAACCATAACATTAATAAAGAGGATGTTATAGGTTGGCTGATTTTGTTGTTTTGATCAGATCTGAAATATATTTTTTGTCGATCTTCTTTTTTAACACATACACATACACAAATACATACTCTAGACAAAAATATAATAAACAGTATTTTAAGAAATGTATTACGATACGGAAATTATGTTATATGCTTCACAACAATGATTTATATTTTATACGAAAATGTTATTTTCTCATTCATTTTTTTTATTTTTTTGTTTCTGTATATAACATTCTACTATGTATATTTGATATAATTTGGTAAATACTTTGAATATAATATGCTAGTCGTTAATTAACTAAATTAAGTTTTTGTAGTTTTTTTAAGAAAGATAAATGAAGCATAATTGACTTAGAAATTAGGATAACACGACAACTCAAAAACATGTAAATACAGCCCACTTAACAATCAAACAATTAAGTTGCCGAGCAAACTGTTTCTTCTCTAATTTATAAATTTCGATCTGCAGAAAGGGATTGAATCGACATTAATTAGGCTTGTGTAATTTATTAATAAAAGGAGATTTTAGTTACATGTATAATTATTAAAATATGACACTGAGGCATATATGACAGTTTTGTAATCTAATGAGATTCCATTAAATGTGATATGAAACTTCTTGTAATAATGCATGCCAAAAAAGGAAATGTATCATTGTGGTTGAGTTATTTCTCATTACATTTGAAGTGTAGATACGTAGTTATGTACGTATTTCTAAAATATTATATATTGACAGGAGAAATTCGTATAAGTTAAAATTGGTTGCGAATTGCGATTAGTAATATTGTGCATCAACCGCAAAGAATGGTATACAATAATGAAATATAAATCGTACATATATATTTTACTAACAAATATCGTATAAACATGTAACATTTTTGTTTCATGACAACTTATAGAATTATTATACATTACTATTGTTACATTGTAGTATTGTTATGTGTTAGGTACTAGATATGTTGTAATAGTTAGTCTAGGGGGTAATAGTGTAACAATGTATAGATGTTAGGTTTTATTACCAAAATGGTCCTAACTAACCAAGAATTGAGCCATGGTATAAATACCAAAGTGTAAGGCTCAATTCTTTAACTTTTGCCATTAATCAGTTTCACATTATCCAGCAATTGTTCTCTCCCATCTCTCTACTTTCTCTCTCTAAAAGCCCTAATCAATATTCTTCACTTTTTCACCAAAATCATCATCAAACATCATTGAATGGATTGATTCAGTGTTATTGTGCTTTTCAATTGGTATCAGAGCATAATTTCATCTTGAAAACGATCCAAATCCATCAATTGGTGTTAAAATCAGAAGAATCAGTGGGTTTTTGAAGGTTTTTGAAGAAAAAAGGGGTTTAAGATCAAAAATCGGATTCAAGGTACTAATTCTTGTTATTATGGATTGAATAGCTTCATTTTGTTGATATATTAAGCTTAGAATCAAGTTAGGATCGAATCTAATCCATTCTGATGAAGAATTTGGATTTTTAGTAAAAACCATTAAAGCTTCAAAAACCCTCTAAATTCAAATTTTCGAATAGATCTAGGTTGTTTTTGAGTAATATAGTAGTAATGGATTGAAGGAAATAGTATTTGGGTCATTTTGCAAAAAGAATCGAAGATTTTGGCTAAGAAACGACCATTTTAGGATCAAATTAGTGGGTTTTTCTGTTCTGTTCGTCACTGTTCTGCCAAGAAAGACTTCGGCCCGAGAACAGTAACAAGTTCGGCCCGAACTTCAACCCAAAGTTCGGCCCGAACTTCAACCCCAAGTTCGGCCCGAACTTCAACCCAAACTTCGGCCCGAACTTCAACCCTAAGTTCGGCCCGAACTTCAACCCGAACTTCGGCCCGAACTTCAACCCGAACTTCGGCCCGAACTTCACCCCGAACTTCGGCCCGAACTTCACCCCGAACTTCGGCCCGAACTTCTACACAACTTCGGCCCGAACTTCTACACAACTTCGGCCCGAACTTCTACACAAGTTCGGCCCGAACTCTTTCTACACTCGCGTGACAAAAGGGGCTGTACTGTAACGGTCATATCTTTCAGCTCGGGTGTCCGTTTCGAGCCCACGAGTAACCAAATCGAAGCTAAAGACGAAGGCTACGACGTGATAAACGGCCGAAGGCGGTTTACCCAACTTGCCGGCCCAAAAACGCTTGTTTCGATCGCTTAATTTGCGTTTTTGTGATTTTTCGGTCAATTTCCAAACTTGAAAAGGAACAACTTTTAAATGATTTAAGTGATTTAAGTCAATGTTCTCTTCAAATAACTCAAGTAAACAAGGAATTACAAAATCAGTTGTCTACATCAAAGTCAGCTTTTCAATTTCAAATTACTGAGTTACAAAATGATCTACAAAAACAAGTAAATACAACCAATGCATCAAATACACAAATCCTAAAATTAAAGGAAGAAAATTTAACCTTTCGTCGCCAACTTGAAACTCTTGTTCCTCAAGTAAATCAAAATAATCATTCAAATCAAAAAACACAAGAGTTACAACAACAATTGTCAACATTTCAAGCTGCTTACACCAGTGAAGTAAATCGTCTAAATCACATTATTAATACAAAAAATCTTGAAATTTCGAACCTAAAAACGATGAAGACGGTGTCAAGTGATAAAGACGACTCCAAGCAGCTGATAAATGACTTGGCGAATCAACTAAATCGACAGCAAACATGGATGAAGTCTGCAGACATCAAGATAGAAGACTACCAAGAACAGTTGAAGACGGCTGACATCGAAATTCAAAAATTGAATGAACAAATCAAAAACATAACAAACTGCTTTAAAAAGGAAATCGATGAACAATCAGCAACCATACACAGTCTTACTGTCAAGAAAGAAAATGCTGAAGAACACATCTCAAAACTGGAACAGACGATTGTGAAAGCTGGTCACACTGAACAAACGATAAAATTAAACCAACCAAAAGAGTTCAGATCGTTCAAGTCAAAAGTGGGTCTCGGAGCTGAGAATACCAGCCCTCTGGAAAAAGCTGCAGATGTTCTCCCAACATTATACAACTATGACTACATGAACTTGGGAATCTGGCAAAGCTTTCTTCATATGCCGGACGAAGAAGCAGAAATCGAGAAGTTCAACAGAGAAAAGAAGGAACACGCTCAAATCAGCTTTAACTATTCTGAATTGAACTATACATATGAAAAAGAATAAAGCAAAATTTGAAAACAATGAGTACTTCCCGATTGTCACTCCAGAAGAATTTTCCATCTCTGAAAATGAAGTTTTAAAACAAACAATTGAACCAAAGCTTTATGTTCCACCGTTGATTTTAGAAAAGAAAATTGTTCAACTTGAATCTGAAATTGACGATTTTGGCTAAGAAACGACCATTTTAGGATCAAATTAGTGGGTTTTTCTGTTCTGTTCGTCACTGTTCTGCCAAGAAAGACTTCGGCCCGAGAACAGTAACAAGTTCGGCCCGAACTTCAACCCAAAGTTCGGCCCGAACTTCAACCGCAAGTTCGGCCCGAACTTCAACCCAAACTTCGGCCCGAACTTCAACCCCAAGTTCGGCCCGAACTTCAACCCGAACTTCGGCCCGAACTTCAACCCGAACTTCGGCCCGAACTTCACCCCGAACTTCACCCCGAACTTCGGCCCGAACTTCAATAAATCCTCGGCCCGAACTTCTACACAACTTCGGCCCGAACTTCTACACAAGTTCGGCCCGAACTCTTTCTACACTCGCGTGACAAAAGGGGCTGTACTGTAACGGTCATATCTTTCAGCTCGGGTGTCCGTTTCGAGCCCACGAGTAACCAAATCGAAGCTAAAGACGAAGGCTACGACGTGATAAACGGCCGAAGGCGGTTTACCCAACTTGCCGGCCCAAAAACGCTTGTTTCGATCGCTTAATTTGCGTTTTTGTGATTTTTCGGTCAATTTCCAAACTTTGTTTAGCCCCAGTTTCTAACCCGATCGTCGTTTTTCCCTAATTCGAAAATCTTAGGCACATTTAAAGTGTACTTTATCATCTGGAATAACCAGTTTAAGATTTCGGTAATTTTGAATTTTTGAAGACCAATCCACGGTCTACATCACATATTCTATTCCAGAACCTTCTCACTCTTAAAGTTTTCTTTACCCCGTTTCAATCAAAAATTCCCGTGAATTGTTCTTAACATGACTACCAAAGAAACATTATCTGCCGGGTCGAATGCCCAGGAGGATAAACAGTGCATTGCCAACCTGGCATTCATGGCAATACCAACTGAGGCTACAACTGTGTTAGGCATTCCAAAAAATGATGAAAATGAGGTACTCTCTTTTTCCTTTGACTCTTTATTATCTGATTCAGACACTGATGAATCATAAAATTCCTTGTTTAATGAAAAACTTTTTACTAAAATTGATGAGAAATCACAACTGACAAAACAAATTACTTCTTTAGAATCCGAAAAGGAACAACTTTTAAATGATTTAAGTGATTTAAGTCAATGTTCTCTTCAAATAACTCAAGTTAACAAGGAATTACAAAATCAGTTGTCTACGTCAAAATCTTCTTTTCAATTTAAGATTTCTGAATTACAAGAAAGTTTACAAAAACAAGTAAACACAACTAATGAATCAAATACGCAAATCTCTAAGTTAAAAGAAGAAAATTTAACCTTTCGTCGTCAACTTGAAACTCTTGTTCCTCAAGTCAATCAAAATAACCTTTCAAATCAAAAAACACAAGAGTTACAACAACAGTTGTCATCGTTTCATGCTGCTCACACCAGTGAGGTCAATCGTCTAAATCACATTATTAATACAAAAAACCTTGAAATTTCTAACCTAAAAACCATGAAAACGGTGTCGAGTGATAAAGACGACTCCAAGCAGCTGATAAATGACTTGGCGAATCAACTAAATCGACAACAAACATGGATGAAGTCCGCAGACATCAAGATAAAAGACTACCAAGAACAGTTGAAGACGGCTGACATCGAAATTCAAAAATTGAATGAACAAATCAAAAACATAACAAACGATTTTAAAAAGGAAATCGATGAACAATCAGCAACCATACACAGTCTTACTGTTAAGAAAGAAAATGCTGAAGAACACATCTCAAAACTGGAGCAGACGATTGTGAAAGCTGGTCACACTGAACAAACGATAAAATTAAACCAGCCAAAAGAGTTCAGATCGTTCAAGTCAAAAGTGGGTCTCGGAGCTGAGAATACCCGTCCTCTGGAAAAAGCTGCTGATGTTCTTCCAACATTATACAACTATGATTACATGAACTTGGGAATCTGGCAAAGCTTTCTTCATATGCCGGACGAAGAAGCAGAAATCGAGAAGTTTAACAGAGAAAAGAAGGAACACGCTCAAATCAGCTTTAACTATTCTGAATTGAACAATACATATAAAAAGAATAAAGCAAAATTTGAAAACAACGAGTACTTCCCGATTGTCACTCCTGAAGAATTTTCCTTATCTGAGGATGAAGTGTTAAAACAAACCGTCGAACCCAAGCTTTATGTTCCATCGTTAATTTTAGAAAAGAAAATCGTCCAACTTGAATCTGAAATTGATGAAACCCACAAAGCCTTTGATAAAGAAAAAGAAAATCTTCAAACAAAGATACATCAGTTAGAGGACACGATTTCAGAATTAAAGCCTAAAACTGACAAAAATGTTTTTCAAAATTCTAAATCTTCATTAATAGGACCGTCACCTGTTAATCCAGTACCAATTACTTTGAGACGACTCTCTAATTCACCAGTTTTAAACGTCTCATTTAGAAAATTAGAGCCTCGGAGCAAGGAGCCCAAGACCAATGGAGTCAAAGGAGGTGTGCAGACTAAGAAGCCGAGTTCATGTAAGTCTACCACGCCTAAGAAGCCTTGCGAGCTTAAGAATTCTAGACCATATACGTCTTCAGTCTCTTCTTCCACTGTTAAAATTAATTGTAACAACTCCAAAAATTTTAAATCTCCGGCAATTGCGTTTGGAACTGTGTATGATGCTTCTGTTTATCGTCCTGTAAATTACTCACCTGGTTTTGATAATGTGTGTGTCAAATCTGATAAATTTGGTAAAAAGATATTGAGTGATAAATCTACAAATAAACAAATTTCTCAGAATGATGATCGATTTTTTGTTAAGCTAAATGCTCCATGTGGTTTAAAAATCAATGTTTTCCATAAATCTGGTAAGATCATAAAATCATGCAAAACATGTTTTCCACAACAATGCAAGAAATCTGTCTCTCATCCACACAAACCAAATCAAAAAGGTTCATCTTCACATGCTTCCAAAAAGACGAAGAGTTCTTTCAAAACCCCACCAAACTCTGATAAACATTCGTCTACTCGTCGCCAAATCTTTCGAGGAAATTCCGCACCTAAGCCAAAATCCTTAGGTTCCTCAAACAGCGACAACAAAAAAGCGACCAAATCTTCAACACTTGTCAAATACACTTGGATTAAAAATGAAAAATCTCACTGGATTATCCAATCCTCTGAAAAATCTTTAAAATGGGTCGTCAAATCCAAAACCTCTGAACTGCCACCTTGTAGTTCTCCAAAGCTCTAAAATTGATCATAAAATCTATTCTACATAAAACATCTGTCTCTAATCGTATAGGACCCATAGATAATTGGGTACCAAACATGTTTTAATTGTTTTATGTAGAATAACCAGCAAGGTGTTTGGAGTTTGGAGAATGACTTATACACATTTCAGTGTATAACTCGCATTTCAACATTTGTTGACTTATACACAATTCAGTGTATAACTCGGTCCTCAGCGGTCCATGGCTTATACATACTTCAGTGTATAACCCGCTCTTCATCAGCATGGCTTTCAAGTACATCTGCTTTAAACCCGTTCTTTAAATATCATAATTGGTTGAGGGGGAGAATTTCTATATTCACTTGTCAAGGGGGAGAAATAGACATTCTTATGTCAAGGGGGAGCATAACTGCTTTATGATTTTTGAAAAACAACTGTCGAGGGGGAGCATTCTTTTATAATCGCTACATTCTGTTTCGATGCTCCTTTCAAATTTTTTTAATTATCAATATGGAGTATAAATTTTTGTAATATCCGTAAACGATCTCATTACCAATCTCAATTGGTACTGATTGCATCTGTTTATTACAAATTTTCTTATTCTATCTTGATAATAATTTTTTTTTTTCCCTCAAACAGTTTTTCAACCTCTTACATATTTACAATCACACAAGGTTATCAATGTTGAGTATTAGCTTTTGCAATATTCGTAAACGATCTCTTTACCAGTCTAGGTTGGTACTGATTGCATCTGTTTATTGCAAATTCTCTTATTTCTCATTGCTACCTTTGTGTTCCTTCATTGTTAATTTTTTTTCAATTGTAAATCAAATTTTTCTCCTATTACATACAAATTTCATTTTTCAAAATTGATACTCAATAACAAATATCTTTTTACTCATATTGAGTTGTTGACATCACATTCTCATAAATTCTTTATTAATCAGTGATACTCAACATTCCAAAATTTTTATCTCACTTTGTGCTCACAATGATGTGTTCACAACGTAGGATACAAATTTTTGTCATATTCGTAAACGATCTCTTTACTAATTTCGATTAGTAAAGATTGCATCTGTTTATGACAAATTTTCGTCTCTTGCGTTGTGTCTCAATTTTTCAAAACTCTGATTTTGCACTTAAAATTTTCATTTTTTTTAATTACTTGTTTGCAACATTCAACACAATTTGCTGTTAAATTCGTCGATCTCTTTACTGATTTCAATCAGTACTGATTGCATCTGTTTTTCACACCATCTTGGATTGATTGTTCTAACTATTTTTCAAACGATTTTCATACTTAAACGATCAATGGAGAATTCATTTTTCATTTTCTCCAAAATGTTCAGATTCAATTCTGACTTACTCATATTCTCACACACTCAAAATCGTTTTTAATGCACTGTTAGATCCTTGATCTTTGTATATCCGTCGATCTCTTCTTTGCACACGTTCAGAGAAGATTGCATCTTTGTAAGTGGTATACTTCACTGATCTTTGATATAACCAAACAAATTGATCTCTTTTAAATCTCAAATACTTGATTAACCATGTCTTTAATCATCGTGTTCGTCATATCCGTAAACGATCTCTTTACTGAAATTTTTCAGTAAAGATTGCATCTGTTTATGACTTCACGTGATTATTGATATTGTTATTCTTCATTTTTCAAATATTTTTCTCCAAGATATTTAGATCAAAATAATTTTCAGTGGTCACTTCATGAGTACTATATGTTTCTGGTTCTCGAGTCTGAAGCTATCCTGTCTTGGCTCTCGATTTACACCGACACACAATTTCCTCTCTCCGTTTCCACAACGTAACTATTCAGCTTTATCATGAGGACCCTGGTCATGATCCTCATGAGGGGGAGAAAAGAGCAAGAAATAGTTAAAATATCGGATGTATAACTGAACAACGTCAAAAAGAACCACAAACATCCCATCAAAGAAGAAACTTCATAACACATGTTCTCAAATCAACTGCAAAATCAGAAACGTTTTAGATCAAGTGATTAAGAGAAAGAGAAAATGATAATCAGTGAACTAGATAGAAAAACAAGTGAAGAAGAACAAAACCGAATCATCAACATAATCTCTCTCCAAAACCTCAACCAACTCACATCTAAAAGCTTAACCGTTCAAATCATTCCTACCAAACCAAACACAAACACACATCCAAACCTTAACCGTTCAAATCATTCTTTACAAACCTCAAAACATCATTATCCTGTCCTCACAAAACCTCTACCACAAAAATCCAAAAACAAAATTCCCCAATAATTGAAATCTCAGACAAATCCTTCCCAACTGATATTTCATTACCAGAACTTTTACGTGAGAAAAGGGTAATTGGCCAACATAATAATTGTTTGTTTGAGGGGGAGCATAACCGTTATAAACATGTTACCTCAACAACAATTATCAAGCATCATAGATCGACATAAAGCCACAAACTTTAAGAAAAGACTCCCGCTGCTAATCTCTCTATTAATGTGGGTCTTATTTTTAGTCGATCTATATGTATCTTCAAAGTAAAGTCTTCAAAATACTTCTTGTGGTTGAAAAGCTACAAGAAGTATTAGTTTTCACAGGTTAACAAAGCTCAAGCTGATCCTGATACATCATCATTCAACGAAATATCTTCCAGGTGCAGCTTTAGCTAAAGATGAAGACTTCGAAGATACGCTTCCCAGACTATTGTTACAAAGGGGGAGATTGTTGGGTCATATTTAATTGTAATCAATAGTCTAGGGACTAGTTATGTAACATTGCATATTAGTTTGGTTATGCAATTAGGACTAATCTAGACAATTAGTGATAGGTATATAAGGACCATGTGTAATCACTAATTGTAACTTTTGCCATTAATCAAATTCTAATTTCCAGCAATTGTTCTCTCTACCATCTCTCTACTTTCTCTCTCTAAAAGCCCTAATCCCATTCTTCACTTTTCTAGCCAAAATCATCATCCAACACCATCAAATGGATTGAATCAGTGTTATTGTGCTTTTCATTTAGTCACGTTATTTTCTATAAATCAAGTAAAGTTACACTCCGAATATATTCTTTTACCGGCCGGCCTAGAGAATTAACTAATTAAAATTAACAAAAATGCAAGGGTGACTAACTAATTAAGATGATGATATGGAATTAATTAATTACCTGTTGTTGAAGGGCAAAGAGATGAGCAACGCAACCAGCTTCATAACATATGGTGACCACCGGAATATGTAACAGAAGCTTCGAGACGTTACTTGCTCCAAAAACCTTATGCAAAATGGGCGGCACCTTGTTCTGAATCGAAATATGGTGCGAATATGCAGCCTGCTACACACTTTCTTCTCAAAAACTTGCAAGCGCCACATGATTTTTTTTCAAAAATAGGCATGATCGGAGACAAATTTTCACAAATAGGCTTCTTCATTTTTCGTTTTCAAAAATAGGCTTTATTAGGTCCCCGAGGCCGGCTTCCCCATTAAAACCGTACTCCTGGAGACCGGCTTTAACCTCCTCTGACGCGACCACTGCACCGTAACAACTCACCGAGGCCGGCTTCCCCTATGACCTACTCCTGGAGGCCGGCTTCCCTTTTTAGCAGGTAACCACTCGGCCAACTTGTAGGTTCAAAGGGTTGAAAACTAATTTGCTATTTTTATTTTTTTTATATATATGTGATGGTCCACCAATGATTACTTTCATTTCGTGAAGTTTGCTGCTAATCCATGGATCCTATGGCATGCAGATTTCTTTTTATGCTTATCACAAAAAGTTGGTGGGAGTTGGTGTTGTATGTATCCAAATATTCCAGTCAACCCTTAGATATAACTTTACTTTAAATATTTCCTTTTTCATTAATGTTAATAGAATGTGATATCAATTTGATTGATCTTTGTTACGCTATTTGTTTTTGTAACGGGGAGGGACCGGAGGGTTATCTTGTTTATTACTTTTGATCGTGTTTTTTTTTTCCTTTTTCACAAGAGACCGTATCTATGTATGTAATGAGCAACAAATTATCATAACCAACTTTAAATAAAAAAAAGGCCATGCTAATTAATTAATTAATTGTCCAAATGTTTTTGGAATGACAAATATTATACTTATACAATATAATAATTTGTCATAAATTTCTCAAATAAAACTTGAACTCAACTTACTGGTTAAAAAAAGTGTTTATTCAAATATAGAGCAATTAGAACTTCTATTTTTTTCCCATCCAAATAACTAAATGTTGCAAATGATGTCTAGCACATCTTGATTATGAATAGGTTTCAACCACTTTAGCAAAGTCGATATGAAAGTTGTCAATTATTGTATGAAAGTTTGTTTTAGAACATGTATTGTGTGTTCAATATATTATAGTTTCATACATCATATGTTGATAATTTATTTAAAAAAAGTACATTAAATGTTGCATTTGTGTAGTTGTGGAAAGACGAGGAGATGAAAGCAGAGGTGATCGGAGGCCATAAAGGATCGCTCGTGATCGAAGAAGTTCGAGAAATGATTCAAAATTTTGTATGATTTTATGTCTCATTTACATTCAAATTCTTGTTCATATATATTCTTACATCATGTAATACCAAACTTTATGTACAGTTTTTATTGATTAATTATACATGCTAAGTGGTTCATTAAGATTGTTAGTAGACATGTTCTTTTGTCCATTTCATTGAGTATATGTGTTCAGGGATTATAATTGCTAATATTACAATTGTTAAACTACAGGGTTTAGTTTGTAGTTATTAGTTACTCATAGGATGTAATTTGTAAATGTTTAGTTTTATTTGTTAAATTTATGTCTTTGACGTTGAAGAACGTGAACACAAAGACGCTTTGGCCGAGTGGTTACCTGCTAAAAAGGGAAGCCGGCCTCCAGGAGTAGGTCATAGGGGAAGCCGGCCTCGGTGAGTTGTTACGGTACAGTGGTCGCGTCAGAGTAGGCTAAAGCCGGTCTCTAGGAGTACGGTTTTAACGGGGAAGCCGGCCTCGGGGATCCAATAAAGCCTATTTTTGAAAACGAAACAAAAAGAAGCCTATTTGTGAAAATGTATCTCCGATCATGCCTATTTTTGAAAAAAAATCAGCGCCACATGGCCCACCACCACCGCCGGAGCTACTTCCGCCGCCACCAGGGTGGTGACTAGTGCTAGGATTTGCACTCATTTTGATGTGGGGTTTGGGTGTACGTGTTTTCGAATTTGAATGTCACGTACGTAGTTATTAGGGTTTGTGAGAGAGAGAGATATAGATTTAGGGTTTGATAGGTGTGTTTTATGAGAAAATTGAAGACTTTAAAGGCAAGAAGAAGCAAACACCCAAATAAGATTGCTTGCGTGAAGCAAACATGCGATATAGCCAGCTGCTTAGCTAATTAATTAAACGATACTCTATCTCAAAAATACACACCATATATACATATATATATGTATATGGGCGAAACTATAAATTTCCATCAATATTAACACCGGATAACAAATGTTGGGGTCAAGGGGACGCCCTCATGCCAGTTTAATTTTGGGTTTGGATCGACTATTGTCGATCTAATACTTAAAGTTTTTTACAGATTGTTTTGAAATTTTTTATAGGTTTTTTAATTTGATAGTAGCACCGTAATACATATAATGTTTTCATTTTTTATTCTATGATATAAATTTTGGAGTATTGTCATTGCCGGTATGATGAATATATACGTATATACATATGTATATACATATATAGAGAAGAGGATGAATATATTTATATATATGTATGTTTGATGAATATATGTATATATATGCATGTTATATGTGAGAAGTATATATATAATTTACAACCAAATAGAATAAAGATACAGGTGAAGGTTTCACTTTATGTCACGATGTTTTCAACTATTTGCTTTTGGCCTACTTTCGTTATAATCTATGTGCTAATTAGAAGTCACTAGAGTATTCAATCAAACAATAACTTGTAATTCAAACCTAAGTTTGGGTTAGTAAGTTGGTTTAACATGGACAGAGTACGTTTTAGCTCATTAACTCGTTTAGTATATATATATCATCAAGGTTTTCTATTCTTTTCTTTCTAAATGGAAATGGCAACAATGAGTGCTACGGTTACACGTACCAATCAAGCATAAACCAACAAATTATATCTATCTATATTCGGCTTTAAACAAAAATTGGAATTAGTGTTTGTAAAATTTTCTCAAACTATCAAACAAGTTTTATTTTGGTAGTCGTCTATAATTAGAACAAACTTTGGATTATCCTAAATTATTAAAATTACGATTATTTCAACCTATAATTAGAACAAACTTTGGATTATCCTAAATTATTAAAATTACGATTATTTCAACTTTGTACGAACTTTGGTATGATTGATCATTCCTCCTATAATACAAAAAGGATTCAAATTTCCGTGAGTTTACTGTTCACAAAACTGACTGCTAAATTTAACGACGTTAATATCTCAAACTTCATTAATTCATCCCAGATTTCATTAATTTAAGACTTTAAGCAATAGAATTTTACAATACGTATAGTTTAACATATTTTTTAATATATATATATTTATATATATATATATATATATATATATATATATATATATATATATATATATATATATATATATATATATATATATATATATATATATATATATATATATATAGTGTCAGGATTCAGTGAGCACTTAAAAATCAGTGAGGAATGCGATAACAATTCTATACCAATCGTTTAAAAAATTTTGGATTATTATAAAAAAATTGAATATTTAGGAACAAACATTTTTTGATAATGATCCAAAAATTCTGATAATGATCCAAATTTGCTTAGACGATTAGTTAAGAATTGTCCTCACCAGTGTTATAAAACCCGGGTTGACCCGACCGGTTCAACCATGACCCAGTGTAAGAGGTGGTTTAACCGTGACTGTGACCAGGTAGTGTGTAAACTGGCGACCTGGATTCAAAATTTGTATTCATTTAATATATATATGAATCAATCATATTTATTTGTTGGTTCTAATTTATTTTTCATATAATGAAGCTTATGTTATTTAATATAAATGAACCAATTACAATAATTTGTTGATTGATATATATACTTCTAATGATAACTATAGGTATTGTCATTAACACCTCTTGAAAATAAATATTAAATTAAAATAAGTATGATCTAAAGATCCGCTGCAACGCGCGGGCAAATATTATCCTTGTTTAATACAAAAAGCCTTTCGTGGTTTTTAAGTTGATATTTTTTGTATGGTTATGATACAAACAAGTTAAATATGTTTTTATTTCTTAATGTACCATTAAGAGCAATGGTTAGCAAATCTCTATATAATACTTCTTCCGTTTCAAAATAAGTGATACACTTCTAAGTGCACAATTTTTTAAGTAAAATAAGGTAATGAAGGTTAATAAAATTAATTTGGATAGTTAGTAGATGATGAGTCCCACATATTTTTATTAAAGTGGATCTAATGATGTTTAAAAGTAAAAAATAAGGACAAATGTGTCATTTCAATTTACTAAATGAGGTAGTTAGTGGGTGTTGGTCCTACTACTTTTTTTTCTAAATAAGGCAAGTTCTTAAAGTGTATCACTTATTTTGGAACACCCAAAATAGAAAGTATATCACTTATTTTAAAACGGAGGAAGTATTTGATACATATTTGATGACTAGTAATCTGAGAAATACTAAGAATCTAAGAGCGAGTATAAGTGCAGGATTGTTAAAGTCGTGTTAAAGTCAACATGGTTACTACTACTGCTCTCAACCTTGATACCACTGTTTGTTAGTAATGACTTAGTACTGCTCAACCTTATTACTACTGTTCGTTAGTACTGCTCAACACTTAGTGCTGCTCCAGTTAGTGCTGCTCAAAGTTACTGCTGCTCTATGGAGTCGCCCAGTCGCACGGGGTATTTTGGGAAGATTGAAGTCTATCAGTCTTAAATGAGAATTAAATCAGTCGCACAGTCTAAATCAGTAATTAATTCTTTCAAAAATATCTTTCATAGTTTAACATTCATATAACATCTATTTCGGACTCACAAAAATACCACAAATCAATCATAATTTACAACAAAATAAAATAAAATCTTTTACCTTTGTGTTATAGACTTGGCGAAACCTATTAGCATGACTTTATGGTGTTTGCGGGCATGTTTGGGAAAGCTTATAAAAAAGAGATTTTAAACTTATTAACTTAGTTGTCTTCAAGGAGGTCAACCAAAATTTTAAAGTTCTAAGGAACAAATCCTAGTCATTGGATCAAAATAATCAAGATCTAATCACATGTGTTCCAAACACATTTGTTTCAAACACCACCGACCACCGCCGCCGGTCACCAGTCACCACCACTGACCACCGTCGGTCGCCACCTAAAGCCGCTGAGCGCCGCCGTCCGCCGTCCGCCGCATGTACTGAAACACATGTGATTCACTAAAACACAAGTGTTCCAAAATGCAAACGATCACATTACTTCTAATCACATGTGTTTTAAGTCACGAAACACATGTGATCACTAAACCCATGAGTTTCTAAAAGCAAGGGAGCATACGAACTACGAATCACATGTGTTTCAAAAGGCGAAACACATGTGATTCACTCAAACACTTGGGTTCCAAAAAATACAGACGTTCATATTACTTCGAAGCACATGTGTTCAAGTCAAGAAACGCATGTGATTCACTAAAAAAATAAGTTCTAAAAGCAGGAGAGTATACGAACTACGAATCACATGTGTTTCAAAAGGCGAAACACATGTGATTCACTAAACAACCAGGGTTCCAAATATATAGACGAGCATATTACTTCGAATCGCATGTGTTTCAAGTCACGAAACACATGTGATTCACTAAAAACATAAGTTTATAATAACAGGGGAGCATATGAATTACGAATCACATGTATTTCAAACACATGTGTTTCAAGTCACAACCACCACCGCCGGACACACAACCGACCACCGCCAGCCTCCACCTCCGGCAGCCATCCGCCGCCGCCGGCAGCCGCCGACCACCGTCGATCGCCGCCGGCAGTGGTGGTGGGGTATTGATGTATTGAAACACATGTGTTGATAGTTGTGGTAGTGGTTTGAATATTGATCTTGACATTTGAGTTTTTCTTGATCCAAAGGCTAATAATTATCCCTTGAGACTTGATACAATTCTTAACTACCTTGAACATATCACTATTAACTTAATACACTTATATACGTTTGAATTTTCAAATTTATTAATCTAATAACTTAAAAGCTGTTAAATAAGTTTTCCTAAAAAGGTTTTGCATGACTTTGGCGAGACGAGAGCTCTAACAAAGCATACGGATAATTGGTAAAATACATGAAAAGGACGAGCATCTAGACGGTGGTTATTGTTTAAATTAATAACAATAATATGTTAAAATCATAAAAGTTTAATTTATACGAAGATAATTCGATCTTTGAACTCAGATCGAATACAACACATTAACACCTTATGAGTTGGATGTTATGTACTCTGTCAGGATCGAATAACTTAATCAAGTTATTAGAAACACATATCTACTAACAAGAGAAGTTACAGCTGATTAACACTCTTGTTATTTGATTAAGAACAATGAAAACTGTAATCGAATAAGAACAATAATAAGAATACAGTATTCACAAAAAGCTTCAATGTATTAATTTGATCGATCAATACACGTATGTTTACAATTCATAAGGAACTATATATAATAGTCCTTGAAGCCTAACAATTTAACCTAGTTATTCTAGGATACGATTACAATTTGAATTACAAAAGATAAACATTCTAAACTATCTCTGCTAGAATCTCGGACACGATCAGCACCATATATAGATATCAGTAGTATCTGTCATCGTCAGTTGTAAATCCAAAATCAGTGGTAACTTTGTAATTCTGCCCCATCAGTAGTAAGTCTTGTAGCAGTACCAAGACTTCATCAGTACCAACTGCAGTGTCAGTATCAACTCTTATATATCCCAACAATCTCCCCTTAAACTTATTTAATTCATCTTGAATTAATCAAGTTTCTTTTTCTTTTTCTTCTTCTTCTTCTTTTCTCTTCAGTTCTTCTAACCGTTTAGCTCTTATTTTATCACCTTCTATAGTTCTTTGATTACATTGTTTCCTTTGAGCAATTATGTACTTACTGTTTCTTTTCACAAAATAATTTAACTTTTCAGAGAACAAGGTAACTTGATACATTGTTTCTTCAGAATGTGGATATTCTTTCTCATATAAGAATAGCTCACATCTCTTAATTACTTGCTCTTTCAAAGAAATACATATGTACTGTAGGTAGCACATTCCAAGCATAAACATTTTCTGTGCTGGTGAAGTTCTCAGGATAATCTTCTGGATAAAAAGCAGCATCTATTATTTTTGTAAGATATCCAGCTCCTGAGTTCCTCCAAGACTTCTTTGTCATTCTTGGTTTTCCAATCATAAGAACGTTAATTATGTCACTTCTTGTACAGGACATCACCATCGGTTTCCAAGCACTAAACCTTTGAGTTGTTTTGTCTTCTGTTATTACTTCAATAACATCATCAACAACTCTCCAGTTGATAATTGGATTATCCTGTAAATGGACTATTGGGAGATTAATTACTTTAGAATCTTGTTTGGCCTTTTTCCTAGCTTCTTGTTCAGCTACTATAGCCTTTCTTTTCTTTGCAGTCATGGTTGATGAACTTCCCAACATTGGTTTTCTTGTGGTAACTTCCTTGGGATCAATGTGACAATGTCTATCAAAGTTTTCTCTTCAACCTTCTTTATTTCTGGTTCTGCAAGTTCTTTCTTTTTAGCCGTGCAGTATTTGTCTACAATGTTCAACATTTTCATCCTACCAAAGGATTTAGCACTATAACCCTTTGATTTTAAGTAATCAATCATTTTACTTTTCTGTTCAAATACATCATCTGCTAGATCAGCTTTTTCTCTTTTACACTCTGCAACAAGATCTTCAAGACAGTTCAATTGTTCTTCTTCAATCTTTTTCTGTTTATCAAACTCTGCTTGTTGACCTTCTACCAGGAATTCATCAATCTCTTGAATTGCTGCATTATTCATGTTTTCTTCTTCAGATATTCTTTTATCTTCAAGAGCTTGAGACTTTGCAACCTTTCTATGATACCTCATTCTCTTCACCTTCCATTTATCTTGTTTTGCTGGTCTAACACAATTGATTTTATTTACCATAAAGTGACCTAAAGCTCTGTTTTGATAGTCTTCATCAAAATTTTCTTTTCCTTTTCCAACACAGATTGAAGGTGGAGTGTACTTCATATCAATCACTTCTGGAATTGTGATTGATGGAGAGAATAGGTGAGTTTCATCCTCAGGAAGAATTTTGGGGTGAGGAGGTAATGCACATTCATCAACATCATCCAAATTCACATTATCATCAATGTCAGGTATGATAAGTGGTTTTAGTTCTGGAGTTGGGGGATTAGGGATGATCACAGCTGGTTCAAGTAATTCAGGTATTTCTTCATTTGATTCAGTAGTCACCAAGGTGCTTACTACTTGTATTTCAACATTTGCAAGTACTACCAGTTGTTGTAAGGAGTCTACTACTGGTGAGGTTGTTGTTGTGGTTACTACTGCTAGGGTATCAGTAGTAGAAATGATAGTCTCTGTTGTTGGGACATTTACTACTGGTATTTCTTCTTCTTCAATTGGATCAGTAGTAACAACCTCTTGATTCTTAGCATTAGTAATATCCATAGGGTCAGTAGTTTCCATGACCTCAGTAGTAACTGGAGGATGTATCTGTTCTGCTGTTGGGGTTGATTTGCAGACACAAACACTTCTTCATCCACACTTCTGACTCCTCTGTACAGGTCTTCACCAGAAATGTGATATGCTTCACCATGAGCTTCTTTGAGATTTAAGAGGGCTGCTGCTGCAATTGATTGATCAATCATTCCTTGTATTTGATCCTTCTCCCCCTTAGTGATCTCAACTTGTTGAGCCCCACTATCTGCAATCTTCTTTTGTAATTTTCTAATGAGATTTGATTGCTTTTGAAGCTTATACTCGAACCTCTTCTGCCTTCTGTTCAAAGTATTGATATGGTGCTTCATGTATCTCATGGTCTTTCCTTGATTATTAATGAGATTCAGACAATGTTGTACATTGGTTTCAAGGTTTTCCTTCATATCCGTCAATTTGGTTTGTTTAATACTACCCTCATCACTGCTTGGTGATTCATTGGGTTGTTTAGACAATCTCTTCTTCCTAGAAGAAGCAGTATATAGTATCCCCCCTTTTGGTTTCTTGGCACCGGGGTCCTCTTAGTACTGTCTCAAAAGATGAGTCATCACTTAGAGTTGCCGAGGTCTGGGTCGTACTGATGTTCTCACTAGCATGTGCACCAACCTTTGGTACATCAGTAGTGAGAGCCATTTCCTCATGCCCTCTCTCCTCCTTGAAGGACAACTCTTGGAGTCTGGGGTCTGACTCAATTGGTCCCCTGGTGTCCTTTTTGGAAGTTCTCTTCCTTTTATATTTTGAGGAAATGGTTTGGCTTTTAGGTAGGTCAACCAAAGAGTGAAGAGTGTAACACCCGTATTTTTAAAACATCGTTTTAAATCATTTAAAATACATTTTCCCAATATCTGACATATTGTCTAAAATACAGTTTAACAAAAACTTTAAAACTTATATCAGAGTTTACAAAAATACGGTGTCACCGAGTATATCAAAACCATAGGCAACGGGATCTACCTATTAGCTCCCGAGCTAAACATCTCTAGGTCACTTCTAGTGCAACCTTCTATCACTTCAAACCTGTACCTGAGTACATAGCCACAAAACAAACGTAGTACGTGAGACAAAATAGCCTCGTGAGATACATGGATTTTAGACCCCAATAATAGTCATTTCATAAATATATAAACATATATATAAACTACATAAATACCGTCTAGTCACCCTTTTGTGACTCTAGCTACTTTGCTTTCCTAGCAAACATATCTAGTGCCTAAACGTATAGGTACCAGAAGCCCAATCATATCTAGTACATAAACATATATGTACCAGAAGCCCTATCATATCTAGTACATAAACATACATGTACCAGAAGCACCAAATCATATCTAGTACATAAACATATATGTACCAGAAGCACCAATCATATCTAGTACATAAACATATATGTACCAGAAGCACCAACATGTCTAATACATAAACATATATGTATTAGAACCTAGCATACCTAGTACCAAACATATGCGTACTAGAAGCACCCGTGTGCTTAGTGTATAAACATATATACACTCGGTGTATAAACATATATACCACCGTCCTTTGATGTATACCATCTATGGAGTGTATACAACCTTTATTTAACCATAAATCACCAACCCAAGAACTAGGGTTTCAAACCCATACATCAAAATGCATAGATCTTAAGCTACAAAGATCAAATAGTGAAGATATACCTTTAATCTTCAACTAGGAGTGAAATCTATCAAAGATTTGAGAAGAAATCAACCAAGATCTGCACTAGAGCTCCAAAAATCGCCAAAGAGGTATCTAGGGTTTGAAAATAGCACAAATGGCTGAAAACTCGATTTTAATGCTGCACGTCACAAGTTCACGGCGCGAACATAGTTCGCGTCGCTAACTTTCCATATCGTGAACTTTTCCCGATCGCTACCTAGTCGCGAACTCGATCAATCAAAAACCACAAAATCGCTGTATGGAGTTCCCGATCGGGAACTCGAGTTCACGGCGCGAACTCTTCACTACAGCAGGCTGCACTTTTCGGTTGACATCTCGACCCGGTTTCGTTCATAACTTTCTCGCACGGCGTCCAAATGACACGAAACCAATTCCTACGTTCTTTAAACGATTTATCCTTATTTATCATATTTTTAATAAATTTATTTATTCACAAATTTCGGGTTGTTACAAAGAGAAACACCCTGAGGTTCTGTTTCATGTTCCTGGGACACATTCAGGACATTTTGTGGTGAGGTTGTTTGAGTGGCTATTGGGGATTGTGTTGGGGCTTCAATATTTAGTGATGGAGTGGTTTGGGGTTCAAGAGGGTGGCTTGAACCTTCTCCTAATGTTGGTTGATCATGGATCATATTGGTAAACAATGGTGTTACCTTACCAGAAAATTTGAACTGTTTGTTCATGTTTGAGAAAAATTTTCTATTTAATTCAGGAATGGGAAAAATGTTTAGTTTTTATGAGATCAGGAATCTAACAATCAAAAATGTGTGCAAGGAATCTTGGATACATTAAAAATTTTGACACAGACAAGTTTCCAAGCATTCCTTCAAATATCATTTTAGAAAAATTAAATACTTGATCTGTGCACAAGCAGACAACAGCAGTTGCTATTGATCTGTTGAACTCATTCCAAGTACTTTTCTTTGGTGACATACAATGCTGAATTGTATGTACCAAGAATTTCCATTGAGGAGAGAGAAGACCTTTTTGAAAAGTTTGGATATCTTTTCTTCCCTCATACCCCATCTTTAAAACATATTCTATTAAAGTTTCTTTGGATAAAAGAGAAATACCTGATTCATCGTTGAGTTTAAGATGATCTCTGATAGACTGTTCTGAAATTTTAATGATCTTTCCATCAATTTCTGATTTAATTTTGATTGAGCCCTGTTATTCGATTTTCTCTGCATTCTCCCAAAATTGAACAATATGTTGTTCACACAGTTTTGGGTTTATTGTGAGAGCAAACCTTATGGGAGAGTTCTTTAAAAACATAACAATGGGTCTGAATGATCGGGTTCCATCAGGATTTCGTAGAAATGCAAGCATATTGTGGAACTCTGAGTATTGAAGATCAGTTTGAGCAATCAATGGTTTCTTCATTGCCATCTTTGTTGTTTAGATTTGAGAGTTTGATTTTAAGTATGTACTAAATCATCGATGTATTTGGTTGTTACTGATTCAAGCTTTTGATCGAAGTATTGCAGATTAGGGTTTATCGTGGGGTTTATCAGATCGAGGTTTGGATAATGCTAAATTAATCTTCATTTAGCTATTTATATTTTTCGAAAACACCTGCAAAAGGACCGAAATACCCTTCGAATCATAACCCAACGGCTATTTTCATGAGGGTTAGTTTGGTAAAATACATTATTTCACACATAACGGTCAATCAGTAGTAAATTGGGTATCAGTAGTAAATCATCAGTAGTAACTTTAAATTTATACTTAACCTAATTCACGTGAAACCCTATCAGTAGAAAACATCGAGAACAATTAACAATCAGTAATGATTACTTACCAGTAGTAAAATAAGTTTAAAGATAAAAATTAGTATACAAAACTTTACATATGATTTAAATTATGAGATTAATTTATTAAAATCATTCCAATACTGCTAACCAAGAAGTTAAATCTTCCTACATCAAATGCTTTTGTAAAGAGATCTGCTAATTGATTGTCAGTATGAATTTTCTCAACTTTAATTAGTTTCTTTTCATTACAATCTCTTATGAAATGAAATCTTATTTCAATATGTTTAGTTTTTGAATTTTTTACTGGATTGTTCACAATACTGATTGCACTTTGATTATCAATAAAAATAGGAGTTTTAAGAATAGATATACCAAAGTCCATTAGTTGATTTTGAATCCATAGCACTTGAGCACAACAAGCAGATGCAGCTACATACTCTGCTTCAGCAGTCGATGTTGATACATTTGTTTGTTTCTTACATTGCCATGACACCAGTCTTGATCCAAAGAATTGACATCCACCAGTAGTAGATTTTCTATCTTGACATTCACCACCATAGTCACTATCTGTGTAGGCTACAAGTTCAAAAGGTGATTCATGTGGATACCAAAGACCAAGTGATGGATTGCCCTTCAAGTATCTGAGGATTCTTTGGACATCCTGCAAGTGAAGCTCCTTAGGTTTTGCTTGATACCTGGCACATACACAAACACTATACATAATGTCAGGTCTTGATGCAGTTAGATACATTAAAGAACCTATCATTGATATATACAAGTGTTCATCTACATCCTTCCCCTCAATGTCAGGATGTAGGTGTTTGTGTGTTTCCATGGGAGTGCTTGCACTTTTGCAGTCTTTCATTGCAAATTTTTCTAATATGTTTTTGACATATTTTGATTGATTGATCAAGATTCCATCTGATTTTTGATTGACTTGGAGTCCAAGAAAGAAATTCGTTTGATACATTGAACTCATCTTGAATTTGATCTGCATAAGTTCTTCAAATTCTTTGCATAGTTGATCAATTGTGGATCCAAAGATAATATCATCTACATATATTTGAACAAGTAGGATGTCATCTTTGACCTTCTTTGTAAACAGAGTATTGTCAATTGCACCTCTTTTGAATTTGTTCTTCAATAAGTATGATGATAATGTATCATACCAAGCTCTTGGTGCCTGATTTAGGCCATATAGAGCTTTGTCTAGTTTATACACATAATCATCATGCTCTGGATCTTCAAATCCTGGAGGTTGACAAACATAAACTTCTTCTTCAATTTTTCCATAAAGGAAAGCACTCTTTACATCCATTTGATATACTTTGAATTTCTTGAATGAGTCATATGCTAGGAATATTCTTATTGCTTCAATTCTTGCAACATGTGCATATACTTCATCATAGTCTATTCCTTCTTCTCGAGTGTATCCTTGTGCTACAAGTCTGGCTTTATTTTTGATCACTATTCCTCTTTCATCCTTTTTGTTTCTGAAGATCCATCTGGTTCCAATGGCTCTTTTTCCTTTTAGAAGAGGTACTAAAGTCCAAACAGCTTGTAACTTGAATTGAAGAAGTTCTTCTTGCATAGCTTCAATCCAATTTGAATCTTTCATAGCTTGTTGAATCTTTTTAGGTTCATCCTGTGACAAGAAGCATGCAAACAGACATTCATTAGAGATTAGACTTATATTACAAGTATTATTATTCAAACTTGAATTAAATTTGCTTCTTGTCTGCATATTTGAGTTGACATCACTTAGAACAAGGTCTAAGGGATGATTCTTTTGAGCTCTTGAATTTGAAGCTTTGTCAACAGTTATTTGACTATTTAGATTTGAGTCATTTAATTCAGGGATTTGTGCATCTGTCCAGTTTTCTTCTTGAGTTTCTGAATCTTCTTGAACTTCTTCATTGATAATGGTATCAGTATTAACTTGATTGTTGTGAACATCATGAATTTCAGTGTTATTACTGACATCAGTATTGTTTGGTGCAACATCATTATTTTGAGTTTCCGGGTTACTACTGGGATCAGTAGTATGATCATTCAGGTTTAGGTCATTGCTGGTATCAAGATTACTAGGGTTTTTAGAGTTGTTGTTGTCCTCATTATTAACTGGGGTATCAGTATTAACTATGATGTACTCCAGTTTATCTTGAATACAATTTGTTGATGATGATCCTCCTTGTGGATTTTGATTGTCAGTATCACCTGCATTAAAATCATAACTAAAATCAAGTGATTTGGTTAGATTGTCAATATTAAATAACCAATCTTGACCATATCATTCATCAGGTTCTCATTAAAGGATACATCCACACTTTCTTCTATGATCCTCAGCCTTTTGTTGAATACTCTATATGCTTTGCTTTGTGTTGAGTATCCCACAAAGATTCCATCATCTGATTTGCAGTCAAACTTACCAATTTGTTCTCTTGTAATTAAAATGGTGCAAGGACACCCAAATGATTTTAGAAAACTTATTGAAGGTTTTCTTTTGTTAAAAAGTTCATATGGTGTTTTAAAGTGCGGCTTAACTATTAATACTCTGTTTTGAACATAACAAGCAGTATTAACAGCTTCAGCCCAAAAAATTATTGGTAATTTTAAATCTGCTAGCATTGATCTGGCTGCTTCAATAATTGTTCTATTTCTTTTTTCAGCTACACCATTTTGTTGTGGAGTTTTTGGTGAGCTGTACTGCCTGTCAATACCTTTAAGATCACAAAAAGTAATTAAATTAGCATTTTTAAATTTTGTGCCATTATCACATCTAATGGCTTTCACTTTGAGATCTCTTGTGTTTTCCAGTTTGATTATCAGATTCTTGATGATTTCACTTGTTTCATCTTTGGTCCTGAGAAAGAAAACCCAAGTATACCTGGAAAAATCATCAGTAATAACAAGACAGTATTGTTTCTTTCCAATACTCATTATATTTGTAGGTCCATATGTAAGAGTTGCAAAGGATCAGAAATAGAATTGATTTCTTTGTACTTGTGAAAAGTCTTGTGCTGTTTGCCTTTTAGGCATGCAACACAGTGATGATCACACATGAATTGTTTTTGAGGTAAACCAACCACCAGATTTTTTCTGACTATGTTGTTCATGTTTTTGAAATTTGTTTGACACATCCTTCTATGCCATAATTCTGATTCATTTGTGTTTGCCTTGGATATAAAGCAGTTGATCTCATTTGAAGAAATGAGTTCTCCCCCTATATCCAAGCAATACCCATTATTTCTCCTTGGTGTTCTTAAAACAACAATTTTTTCATCTAAAATAAAGTCAGGAGAAAGAATGATGCACTCTGTATCTGTAAAAAGAATTTTGTTCTTTTTATCACATACTTGTGAGACACTAACCAGATTATATTGAAGTTCAGCAACATAAAAATACATCATCAAAGGTAATCTTACCATTTGTTACTGTACCTTTACCTGTAATCTTACCACCTCTTGGATTTTGACCAAATGCAACATATCCACCTTCAAAGGACTTGAAATCTTTAAGAATTTGAAGATTTCCAGTCATGTGCTTAGAGCATCCACTATCAATGTGCCATGTTCTTCCTTCTTCAGGGATCTGAATGCTCTGCACAAAAGGTAAATTGATTAGTTAATTTTTGGAACCCAAGCTTGTTTTGTCTTGGGTTCATTCTTTGAAGAATAAGATTTTTGAAATGTATGAGTTTTGTATGCAGTTTTGGATTTTATTTGATGTGTGTTACTGCTGTTTTGTTTTACTACTGATCTAGGTTTATACCCGTAGTGTTTAGCCTTTGACTATTTTACTACTGATGGATCAGTAGTGTTTGGGTAATATGAGTTTTTAGCATAATAAGTAGTATAATTGTAATTGTATCCGACAACATTGTAATTAGGGTTTTTACCAGTAGTAAACCTGAAATAGTTTCTACTGATGTTTGAAAACTTGGAGTATCTTGGAAATTGATTTTGTTTTCCATTATTTTTGAAATAATTACTCCTTTTAGGACTTTCATGCCTGATATTTTGCACAAATCTTTGTGCAGTCCTTCCAAATTTTGGAACTTCAACATGAGGATTTTTAATTTCCTTAGCTTTTGTAGTTTGTTTTAATTTTAATTCTTTTAGTTTTTCCTTATTTTCTTTGAATTCCTTAAATTCTTTGCAGTTGATTGGATTGAAGTGACAATCTTTTGCTAAGTGATTAACTTTATTTTAAATCAAACATGTTAATTTGGTTGTTTTAGCACTTTCAGGCTTTCTTTGGTCTTTTAACTGATTTAAGTTTCTTTGATTTCCCCTTCTTAAAATAGTAGGTATGTTTTCTGAATTATTTTTAGGGGATTCAGTTTGACTTTGAGTGGTATGAAAACTTGTATCAGTTCAGTTTGATTTTCTAATTTTAATTCATTTAGAATTCTTTCTGAACTTGATCTAAGAGGAGGAATAAAATTGGTTGGGGGTGGGACTGCATGATAACCAACCCCATGAACAACTTTTTCTGTTGATTGATTGCTGGTTAATTCATCAATTATTTTAGAACTTCTTTTAAAATTTTAATGATTAATTTATTTTGTTCTAATTCTAACTGACATTCTTTTAATTTGATTAATGTTTCTTTTAATTTTAACTCAGCATGTTCTTTATCACAAGTTGTTTGTAATAATTCATCTTTTATCTTCTCATCTGTTATTTTGTAGATTTTAATTTGATTTTCAAGATCAGCTATACAACCATTGAATTCAATTCTTCTGTTTCTATTTAAAATCATCTCATCAAGAGTTTCTTTGTTAAGTTTTTCTAATTCTTTATATGCTTTAATGCATTCAGGAGTACAAGATTTAGAATGTACCTCAGTAGTTGAATCAGTAAATGCCATGAGAGCTTGATTTTGAGCATGTTCTTCTGCTTGAAATCTCCAGTCATAACCTTGACCCTCTTGAGATACTAATGCAGTTGAGTTTGAGGTGTTGTTTTTGTTGTAATTTGATCTTTGATCTTTGCTAGGACATTCTCTAGCAAAGTGACCAAAATTACTGCAGTTGTAACATTTGACCTTGGTTTTGTCAAAGCCGGCACGTTCCCCTTTGTTGAAAGTTAGATTTTGTCTGCCAGTTCTTTTAAGAAATCTCTTTGTCTTTAAACTTAGCATAGCCATCTGCCACTTGATGTCCATCTCTTCCAGATCATCAGGGTTGATTTGTTCCAGATCTTCACTAATCAATGCAGTGTGTATATGACTAGTAAAGAAGGATTCTCTTACTGCATCTTCAGATTCCACTTGCTTTCCAGAAGCACCATCTTGACCTGTACCTGTATTTGACACAAAAGCAGCATTGTTTGAAGGTAAACTAGGGGTTTTGTGACTTACCTCAGATTCAAATACTCTTAGTTTATTGTACAGTTCATCAAGTTCCTTCTCTTCTAATGCATCTCCTTGTCTATATATGACAGTGTACATAGACCATTCTTCACCAAGAGATCTAAGAAACTTTCTGTTGATGTCATCATTGTCTGGTTGAACTCCCACTTGAGTAAGTTCACCAATAAGTTTGTTGAAACGATCAAAAACTTGTGATAATGATTCATTATTTTGTCCTTTAAAGTTTTCAAAGTCTTGTTTCAGTACTGACTTCATGTTTCTTTTGGTGCTTTTGGTGCCAACAAATCTCTTTTCTAGTGCCTGCCATAGTTTCTTTGAATCATCATATTCAACAAATAAATGTTGATAGTCATTGGGAATAGCAAGCAATAGAGTGCTTAAGGTCTTTAGTTCAATGCCTATGTCCTTCCTTTCCTTATCACTTTTGACCTTGTTTGCTTCAGTTGATGTGCTAGTGATTGGAATTGGAATTGTTTTGTTGCCTTTTAGAACAACTTCCCACATGAAATAGTCAGTAATAAGCATGTATTGCTTAATTCTGTTTTTCCACATCCCAAAGTTGTTGGGTGTGAGAATTGGAATCTTGTTTGCCTGCGTGCTTTCATTGTTATCAGACATGATTAACAATTTTTGTTTCGAAAGTATGAAACTTTTTGATGTTCTTAAATTGTAGATCTAGAACCTTAATGCTCTGATACCACTTGTCAGGATCGAATAACTTAATCAAGTTATTAGAAACACAGATCTACTAACAAGAGAAGTTACAGCGAATTAACACTCTTGTTATTTGATTAAGAACAATGAAAACTGTAATCGAATAAGAACAATAATAAGAACACACTAATCACAAAAAGCTTTAATGTATTAATTTGATCGATCAATACACGTATGTTTACAATTCATAAGGAACTATATATAATAGTCATTGAAGCCTAACAATTTAACCTAGTTATTCTAGGATACGATTACAATTTGAATTACAAAAGATAAACATTCTAAACTATCTCTGCTAGAATCTCGGACACGATCAGCACCATATATAGATATCAGTAGTATTTGTCATCGTCAGTAGTAAATCCAAGATCAGTGGTAACTTTGTAATTCTACCCCATCAGTAGTAAGTCTTGTAGCAGTACCAAGACTTTATCAGTACCAACTGCAGTGTCAGTATCAACTCTTATACTCCCTCCGTCCCTAAATAAAGTTCTCATTTCTCCTTCAAGTTTTGTCCCTAAATAAAGTTCTCATTTCTCAAACTTAAGGGGCCCACTAATATAATAATATTATTACCAATACTTTCATCACTAACTATCTCCTAAAACACTTTATCTCTCCAATCAAACCTTATATTTTAATCAAAAGTAATATCAAATACCCCATCACTAATTATCTCCTAAAATATTGTGCCTAACACAAATGAGAACTTTATTAGGGAGAGAGGGAGTATATCCCAACATACTCTGCCCAACAGATTGACCCCACTCGACTATTTCGTTTCTGGATCAAGTAAAGTCAAATAAATATAAAATATTTAGTTCTTTCTAGAAAGAAAAAGAAAGTAGGTTAAGTTAAAGATGATGTTGGGAAGACAAAGAGCAAATGAGCTTTAAATTGAAAATTAATTAATAGCAGTGGAGATATTAGAATAGATAGTGATTTTGGGAGCACATAAATTATTTCACATACTATAATGTACAATATTTAAAGCATATTATATAAGTACTGTAAAGCAATGGTTGTGGTAGGTGAGGTAATTTATGTGGTCCCAAAATCACTATCCTATTAAAATAATATAAAACACAGAAATTAAAACTTAATTTTGGACTTAATTATGAAATTAAAAGTGGTCAATGTCTTAAGACCAAGTAATCATGAAATGTAGGATGACTTTACAACCTTCGAAAAAGTATAGTTGGTCAACTCATCTCCTTATTCTAGTACTTCCTGTCACTCCTTATTCTCAAACGAGGCAATATAACGTTTTTAAGATTTTCAAATGAATATAGAAATGAAAAAGATGGAATTTATTGTTTGTTAGTTTAGGAGATTAAACATTTTGAGGGAAAAAGGGGGAGTCATTGACCATCAATGGTCCATCAATAATGGACCTTATTGTCTCGGTCTTTTCTCATTGATGGGTCGCAACACTACGCTTCCTTCGTGTCAATTATTGACGTCTATTATTTAAGTCTATTTCATATTACTACTCGTCATAAAATGAATTGAATTTTAACACTTATATTGATCAATTAAGTAGATGACAAAAAAGTAAGCATCATTGCACCAAGACCATTTCTCAATTATTATATACATGGCCTTTTAAGTTTCAAGGAAACCATTTAGATATCAAAAGGTTGTGTTATTAAAAAATATTTAATTATTTATCAGTAATTTTATGTAATTTATATATTATATCTTTTAGATTCGAGAAGAGAAGTGAATTGATTTTTACAGAGCAATTTTTATTCATACTGAGCAATTTCATGCCAAAAGAAAATCGAGTCATTCTTTTCCTTTTACCACAATTTAAATTTCACCCTTCTCATTTAAGGTATGATTGTCTTTTAATATGAAATTATTTTATATGAATAAAAATTGTATGTATAAAGTTCAAAACCAGATCGAGTTCTGCCAACGGCTACATTTATGCCTTGCATTGCAGTATTTGCATACTCATAAATGGCGGGCCTATGTACTTAAAAAAGAAGTGAAGGAAAGCCCCCCATGTATATTGGGCTAAACGACCAACGTAACAAATGAGATTGCCACATTGTCCATTAACTTATACTAAAAGAAAAAATTCGTATATCTTTATTGTATATAATTTTAAGTTATTCCATTTTAAGCATGTTTTAATCTCGGTTTTCTGTTTTGAGAAATCTTATCTTTTGGCTCTCGAAATAAAATGTAGCAAATGAGATTCGAACACAAGTCCTATTGGAAGTCAAGGCAACAACTAAATCAATTTGGTTACTTGGTTTTTTGGATTTGTGTTACTGGTTCTGTATAATAATTTGTCATTCCCTTTTCACCTTCCTTCAGGATTTGGCCCGAACTGTTCGGCAGATTCCCACGCGTTACGCACCCGTTCGCCACTTTGTTCTCAACTCTTCTCACCTCCTAGTGGCAATTACCATGTTATTAACCGATCGAAACTTTAATACAACCTTTTCTGATCCCGCTGGAGGGGGAGACCCCATATTATACCAGCATCTCTTTCGGTTCTTTGGTCATCCAGAGGTGTATATTCCCATTCTGCCTGGATCCGGTATCGTAAATTTACTTATGCTTTTTAGAAAAAAAAGGTTAGATTTTCCTTTAATTTATTTCTTTATACTTTTTTCCGTTCTTTTATTTTTAAATTTTCAATCTTTTTTGGATAAAACTTAATAGTTCTTCATTTAACAATAATCATTTATTGTTAAAGTAAAATGTAAATTACTTGTCATATCAAACGAAGTTACTTCATCAATTTGAAAATTTGCAACATCTATAATTTTAGTCTTAATAGTTTTATTAAACTAATACAAGTCAATATTGAGTTTGATTTTGAAAACAATATAGGCTTTTTAGAACATACAAAGTGATTGCACCGCGTACATGTTATAACGACCTTTTTGTATTTCATAGGTTAAAAATTGCGATATTTTCTGAACATTAAGTTTCAGTATGTTTATAACTGGTAGGTTACCCACGTAATGCGGCGGCTGGTACCTTATAACAATATTTTACGGCTAAAATCTCAATCCAGATTTAAGTTGCACGCCGCCTCAACTCAAGATAGATCTATGTAGATTGTGGCAAATACCGCCACATTAATGAACAATAAATTTTTCATGTAAAAGTTTATATCATGGATCTTGAGGTTGTAGAAGTATCTCCAAGCATTGTTTCAATTTTAGTTGTAGAAACAACAATTTCTCAAAATTCTTCCTCTAGTATGCAAATGATGTTAAAACACCAATTCCACCATTATTTTACATCCAGTTACTTTTAATTGCATCTTTTCTTTAATATCAATAGAATTACCTTGAAAATAAGATATATATATATATATATATATATATATATATATATATATATATATATATATATATATATATATATATATATATATATATATATATATATATATATATATATATATATATATATATATATATAGGGTCCGGATCCGGTGAGGACTCAAAAACCAGTGAGGATTGCGAGGACTCCAAAAAAAACCCTAAAATGATCCAAAACAAACTTTTTTCAAAAAAATATCTTTTTTAAACTTAAAAATCGCAGCCTATAAGATCCAAAAAAAAATAAAAAAATTTCAAAAATGATCAAAAAAATAAAAAATGGATCATAATATTGATCCATAAAAAAATATGGATCATTATTATGATCCACAAAAAAAAGTGGATCATAATTTTTTTTTTAAATTTTTTTTTGTCAAATGTAGTAATAATCATGGGGAGTTATATATATTTTTTCGGAATTTTTTGAAATTTTTTTGAGGTGTCCTCACCGTTTTTGGAGTCCTCACCGGATCCCACTTATATATATATATATATATATATATATATATATATATATATATATATATATATATATACATACATACATATATATATATATATATATATATATATATATATATATATATATATATATATATATATATATACGGTCGAGTTATATTGAGAACTCTGATTTCAAAAAGAACTCTGAGAACTCTTATTAACCAATCAGAAATTGGTTAATTAATTTTGATTTATTTAATTCAAATTAATTATTCAGGGGTATTTACGACATTTTACATTTTATTTGTTTCTTTCCTTTTTTGAAAATTTCCCAAAATTTCGGGATTTTTTTTCGGATTTTTTTTTTTTTTTTTGCATATATGCTATTTTACAAGTTCGCGTTTATGCTATTTTACGGTTTTGCACTTATGCATATATGTTATTTTACTGATTTGCACATATGTCTTTTTGGCATTAATTTCAAAATTTTATTTTATTCACGATTATAGATATATGTAACATTAAAACAAACATGTTTAACAAATGAAATTTATACCCAACACTAACAAAATTGATAAAGCAAACATAATACATACATGTTGAACTTATTCATACAAAAAGTCAAAAGCTATTTCGAAAAAAAAAAAAAAACATATATGTATCCAAAGAATAACATATATGCATCGAAATGGTTGATGGCGTGCAATTGTGTTCCTTTTGAGAAAACTTTCTTCTTTATATACCCTAACACAAGATGCTCATTTCCACTTTACTTTTATAACTAGTTAATTTTCTTTGTACCACTGCAAAACATAAAAAAACATATATGTTTAATCATGAATACATATGACTAATCAAGATCTTATATTACCTTAATCAATAATTGCAAGAACCCAACTACACAGCTTTTCCGAAATCAACTACTGGCTTGTACATTATGCACTCAATATTGTTAAACCATCTATCACCAATGGGATGAGCTGTAAAATTCAATATTATAAATTATAAATTAACAACTGAAAATAAAAATTAAAACCCAAAATAGCAGTGGATTCTTAGATCCAACATGTGTAATGGCTCGATGCAACATGGATCTGTAAGTCACAAAAGTTAAGAATAAATGTCAACAAGTGAAAAACAAAATGATATTACCAAAAGGTAGCTCAACCAGTAATGTTGGTCTCCCACGTATTAATCCATACATACATTTTAAGGCATTCATTTAATTAAGGATTTTATTTGTTCTTAAAGATCTGCTTGAATTTTATCAACTTTAACCTAAAAATTAAGTAATATGTAGTTATGATAATCTACAAATAAATGAGTAAATAACAATTAAAGAGCATAAAGATACAAACCTGAATTTCATCAGATTTTCCATCCTGGTCTAAAAGTCGTCGATACAATCTTCGTCGGAACCCTTCACATAAACATTAGATACATGCTTGCGATCGACGGACGATTGCTGAACCAGATACACGGATTTGATACATGCTTGCGATCGACGGAGGACTGCTGAATCAATTGCCTTCTTCTCCGAGGAACTTCTTTTCCGGCGGCTTTCTTCTTTGCCTGGCGACTGTCGTTCTTGAGAGAGAGGGAGAGACCTGTTAGTTTTTTGGGCATTCTTTGAAAATTAGGGTTAATAGAGAGTTAGAAAATTAAGGACGGCTATTTGACCGAAAATCAAGGAGTGTTAATAGATTTTTTTCTTTTTTTCTTTTTTGACAGAATTACTCTTTTACCCCTCTAATTAAAACTTACTAAAAATGAGATTTCTTTATTTACAAAAATGGCATGATTAATCTTAACCATTGATTTTTAAATCTAATGGCCCAAATTGATTAATTAAAAGTTCTCAGAATTCTTTTTAAAATCAGGGTTCTCAATATAATCCTTCACTATATATATGAAAATTAGGGTTCTCAATTTGCTCTGAAAAAAGAACTCATAAAAACACAACATATTAAACAATATAAAAATTGACTATCTAAATGGTAAAAACCCAAATAAAAAACTGACTACGGAAATGGTAAAAATTGACTAGCATTTACAATTTGTAATGATACACCAAAAGAAACATACTAAATGGTAAAAGCCCAATAAAAGTTCCACATACACCTTCATCTACTTCGAACAATAGCCAAAAAGAAAACCCACGCATCTAATTAAAACTAAAATATCACATGACTCTAAGAAGATGATGATGAAAAATCATCGATTTTATTGTCGAATGAGGAGTTAAATGAGAAAGTAGAAGCCTTTATTTCAAGATTCCGGCAACAATATTTGGTATCCGATGTCGGTAGAACTAATAGTAGTTGTGATAATGTGTGTGGACGTGTAGTTTTAAAAAAAAAACTACTGAAATATTTTTCATTGAATTTAATTTACACATTGCCAAAAGTGAAATTTATGTGATCCCTATAAAAATCACCATTACCTTAAATGCACATTGTATGTCAGAGAAATCAATTCTACACGATTAATTTATAAATACTGCGTATATAAATTATAATACGAATGGTTAAGAACTAAACCAGATAATGACGAAACTGAACCAGAATATGGCGAAAATACAATCTGACGGCGGCTACCACCGGAAAAACAACGACTACGGCAAAAACTTCCACCGCCGCCTAAGATCTATCCTACCACCGTCGTACACCACCGTTACAGGCCTCCGCGGCACTACACCACCGCCATCATCCTAAAGCTATGCAAGATGGACGATCCATGTGGTCTTGTTTTATTAGGTTGTAGATTTGTAAGAGAGGAGAAAGTGAGATCTAGAAATGATGAGAGAGAGAGCAGTTTTGAAAAATGAAAGAGTAAAAGTATCTTTTGGAAATAGAAATCAAAATAAAGAGACTGATGGTATTTTGAGAGAAAATCACGGAATTTCTTAACTAACATTATTTTTTTTCCTTATTTTATGTTTTGTACAATGACAATTTTAACCTTTTCATTTAATTATAATCGGAAATAGAAAATGAATTATGTTCTAAATTGTCATAATTGATCTTAACCATCTATTCTAAATCCAATGGCTTAAATTAACTAATTAAAAGTTCTCAGAGTTCTTTTTGAAATCAGAGTTCTCAATATAACTCTTCACTATATATATATATATATATATATATATATATATATATATATATATATATATATATATATATATATATATATATATATATATATATATATATATAGGGTCGAGTTATATTGAGAACCCTGATTTCAAAGATAACTCTGAGAACTCTTATTAGCCAATAAGAATTTAGTAAATTAATTTTGATTTATTTAATTCATATTAATTATTCAGGGGTATCTTGGACATTTTACCAAAAAAATATATTTTCTTTTTTGAAAATTTCCTAAAATTTAGGAATTATTTTCGAAAATTTATTGTTATTTTGTCATTTTTTTCGAGCCGCATGTGCATATATGTTTTTTGTCGTGCATATATGTTACTTTTCTGATAATTAATGTTATTTTTCGGTAATTTTTGTACATTAGTGTTATGAACAAGTTGAGCATATATGTTTGAGAAAACATAGATGTATCAGTCCTTAAAGTCGAACCGGTTTTACCGATAACATATATGTAACAAAAAGAAATCAATGTATAAAAATTGCAAGAATAACATTTAAACATCCAACATTAACAAAACACATATGCAAAGGGAAAAAAAAGTGAATAAAACGTATGTCCTAAAGCTAACTTCATCTTCTAGTTTTCCTTTTTCCAGAGTTGAACAAAAATTGAACAGAAATTGGATAACATCAGCGGCATTCCTTTACAACTTTTCTTAACATAAAAAAAATAATAAATTAAAGACGGATTAAAATTTGTAAAATAGAATTCCGAGATCAATGAAAAAAATTAAGTATAATCTTACCAAGCAAATCGTGCTTTCCATTGCTATTAAAATTATAACATTCAATAATTAGTGGGCTATCCTGCATAAAATTCAACTAATAATCAAAACGAGACTACATACCAACCATTGTGCCTCACTTTCTGACCCAAACATTTACATAGAGTTCTTTATTGGTAATCAATTGGTCCAATGTGATTGAATTTGCTATCAATTCTTGGAAGAATCTCGTTTATAAATCTGGAATAAATAATGGATAAATTTCTTTATCAAGATTCTAATAAGTAACTACGACACAACAATCGGTTGATATAAATAAAATTTTGAAAAGACTAAACAGCTAAACACTCTTATTTTTATTGAACACTTACCGATGGTTGTTCTTCATTTCGTATGCAACCACCGTTGCTGCACCCAGATCCAACCACCGTGGGCGCGGATCTAAACCAGATCAAACCACAGGCCAAATCCGATCAACAAAGTGGGAGTCATTTACCCGGACACTTACCGCCGCCAACGATCTGATTCCACGGTGCAACCACCACCACCGCCGCCGACTCTGTTTCTGTTCTTAAATACTATCTAGATCTCTCCCACCAGATCCAACCGCCACCGCCCATAAGGATTCGAAAAGTTACCGAATATTTGGATATTCGTCTTCTCTGTATCATCATCACCGTCACGTCCTTCGTCGTCGTCACTGTATCATCATCAATGTCACCATGAAGATTGAAGAACGAATGAGAGAAAATAGGTTTAGGGTTTTTCAGTTTTTGGGGAAATAGCTTTATGGAGGTAGAAGGAAACGTTTTCAGTATTTGGGGAAATAGGTTTTAAGTTTTAATTATTATTTTCTTTTTGCCATAATTACATGGAAGTTGCCTATTAAAAAGGAAACGGTTTTGAATGAACTTTTATAGTTAATGCCTATAATACCCTTACGAATTTTCTTCTAATTAAATAAATAAAAAAGATATTACTAATTTGTGATTGGTTAATCAAGGGTTCCCAAAGTTCTTTTTAAAATCAGGGTTCTCAATATAATTCTTCAAAATATATATATATATATATATATATATATATATATATATATATATATATATATATATATATATATATATATATATATATATATATATATATATATATATATATATATATATATATATATATATTGTATGTGTATATCTAATTGTTACAATGGAAAGTCAAACCAAGTGATGATGGCCAACCTCAATATTAGATATCGTTGTACACAAAATGCAACCCCAGTTCACTAACCGTAAGTCTCTAAAGTAAAGAGAATATAATATAAACAACACTAAAACTATATACTATATACATAAGGGTATCAAGTCCATTTAAATATTGACGTTAAACTTTCTATTAGTTAACATGTATCGATCCGTATTTAGTTAACTTGTGTTGGTGGATATGAAAATTATAGTTGACACGACGAAAAGTTGCTTTCCGACTGATTATATTTTGGTTTTTAGAAGCCAATCATATATATATCTCCTAGAAGTATTTAAACAATTGCAACTGTTTGCAATTAGTTTCCAAGATTAAGCATGAGGGACAATCTCTTTATTCCAATTGTTTTGACTACCGTGTCAGACCCGAAAATTGGTGTAATGCCGACCGGATGCTGCCAGTCAATATGTAAGATGTGGGTTGAATTGAATTGCCATTATTTTTTGATAAAATCAGGTTGAAGTAGGCCTAAAAAACCAAGTTGGACTGGATTTTTATTTTTAAATTTTAATGTAATGCACTAATGCTATTTGGAGCTCGTGAATTGTATGCTTGTAGTATTATGCTTCGAGGTATTTTGTTACCATCGATTTGCATGCATCTAGAAAGAAACTGAAACATGAAATATTTTCTATTTTACAGGATTTGCTATAATGTTTTTTTAAGGTTTTTTTTCATCTATATACCTTTTACATAAGGGTAGGGTTTTAATTATGATAGGGCTGTCAATAACAATGTAAAATATTTACAATTCACCTCCTTTTAACCCCACTAGTCAATTGGTCTTCCTTCTTTTTAGCAAAATTCAAATTCCTCATCAAAATCAAAATTAGTCGCTTTTATCCGTTCTTATTGACAACCCTAAGGGCTGTCATTAGGGATGACAATGGATCGGATATGAATCGGGTGATGCCATATCCACATCCATATCCATTTAGATTTACAACGTCCATATCCATATCCATTTAAAATCGTTTCATCCATCCACATCCATATCCATTGGATTATAGCGGGTAAATGGACATCCGTCGGATGTCAAAAATTGGTTTCCTTAAGGAAACATGATAATTTTATCGATAATTTACGACTTTTGTTGTATATATATACTTAGTTTTTTCAAAAGAAGATGCAAATGAAAACATAACTATAAACATACATTCGATGCATAGAGCATAGTTTTGTAGCTAATATTAAAATATTGATAGATACAAAAAACATATAACTTGATATAATTAAAAGTTTAAACCATGACTTATGACTTATAATGTTTACAAATTTAGTTATATTCAATGTTGTGTTATAAATAAATTTTATTGATTCGAAAAATGTGTAGATGTATCTATATTCTTATTAAATAAAAGCATTTTGAATTCAAATTTTCTATTTAATGCCACATTGGATGATGAATCATAACGACATGTAGACTTTTCTGTGCCAGCTGTATTATATTCAGGTTGCAATCACGGTTATTGAATGCTATATCAGCAATTTGACTCCACCTGTCCACATTCAGTTTTTATAGAAACTCCTTCACATTCACACTGATCTTTAGCCATGATTTTAGGAACACGATACCTTCAACTTCCACGGTTTCTATGAACGCAGCCTTCAATCTTCTAATTGCATCGGTCGTTCTCTCCTCTCAGGCGTCGATTCTCCTCCTTGGGTACTCATAGTCAGCCGCATACACCACCACCATCTTCTCTATCAAAGGCTTTCTTCAATTTAGGGTTTCTTCAAGGATCAACTACGTGATTTCTCTAACCGCGTACACCACCATCATCAATCGCGCGCTTATGGTTTTTTTTCAATTTATCTATACGTATTTCTTCAATTTATGGGTTTCTTCAATTTAGTGAATTGGAAGCAAAAAAAAAAAACACAGAAGGGATAAAATAGGTTGGTGAAAACAACAACAAACATCAAACATGCTACAAAAATGTCGTTTAAATTGCATAAATGCTGGAAATTAAAGAAGCCAACCTTCACAGTTCACACTATCTGGTAAACTTGAATTCTAGGGCATGTGGAATTTTTGTACCCAAATTTTTTTATATTTAATTTTAGTTTATATAAAGATGAAATATAATAGGTCCTTCTGTCATCAGCACTTTATAGTTCAACTGGAACTCAAGCAATTCGTTGGTTGTTTCTTATGGGTCAACGAGATTGATGTGTTCTATTTTGCTTGACAAAATCTGATTTGGAAATTACATACTCCGATAAGGTGGAAAATGGATGTGTTTGGGATTTTGGGTCCAATGGGTTGGGTCGGGTAGACCCGACATAATTTTGTTCACAAATTTAGATAAATAAATAGTGTGTCAAGTGTAACTTCAAAAATTGGTGTATTTCATTATTCATGTTTAATATAATAAAAAATTATATCTTAAATACATGCATTTCTATCATTTTATTAACTATATTACTTTTTATTAATGTAGTGTGAACCACCGTTGATGATTATATTCATCGGTCTGGAATGACAGCATGAGCAGGTACTTAAGGTGTTTCTTCCTTTTCTTGCGAAAAACATGGTCTCGACTATGGATCCAGTTATCAGAGAACTGGAATGTGAAGAGAAATCTGCAAAATTCGAAGCTGATTTACAGCTGGCACAGGTAATCTCAAGTTACTAACACTTTAGAGGAGGTTTTAAGCATTTGAATGTAATAAGATGAAGAGATAGATAATGTAGGTAGAGTGAACACAAATACAGGTCAACCGGAAGCAAACAAATGTAAGTCAAAGATATTTCAACTATTACTTTCAATAACTTCCCCTTTCCATTTGACTAATATTTATTTTCTAAGTTCGGGTTTTAGCGTTCATCAATATGTTCTCATTTAAAGCAAAATGAATGAACTGATAAGTCGCATGTGGTTGACATGAATAGTTTAATGTTGTTTGTTAATCCATTTGTTTCATTTATTTCTTCATATGTTTGTTGTGTCGGTAGAATGATTAAGAGCATCAATTAAAGATTGCCAAATCGGCCAGAGAAAGAGATTAAATGGGTTTTTTTTAAAACGGGTTAATTTTAGTTCTCGGGGTCGAGTTAGATCGACCCCAAACATTTTTTTTTTGTTTGGACATTTGTGAAGTTATTAAACATGACTACAAAAACTATTATTAGGATAATTTATGAATTTATTAGGTTATTACAAGCATGTGAAAGCATTTTAGGCGACGTTTGTTATCAATAGACTTTTAACCAAATTTACCCGTTTTCAAATGAATGAGTTGAAATAGTCTTTAATTTTTTTCCAGATTGACCCGTAACTATTAAAATAAGTTGTCATTTAAGCAAAAGTAGAGGTGTTAGTTTCAACCCGTTTGCATATAAACGGATTGCTTTTGGGTTATTGTCTAATAGTAACAAAAGCATCAAACATATGAACATTGCATCAAATGCTTGCAATTATCTAAGCCGCCCGTGATTTATCACGGAAGGTATTTCTTTTTTGCTCTTATACCTCATTGTATAGTCAAAAAAGAATTTAAATATTCCTAAATTATGTGAAGTTTGTATACTTTGATTTTTTTTTGCTTTAGAAAATTCCTTTGGTAAAAGTGGGTCGACAACCTGGTGATATTTTTTTTTGGAAAGACAAATCATAATCTACTTCTAATCCATTATGAGACTTAACCCACGACCACTAGGATGGGGGCAAACACTTTACCACTAGGATGAGGCCACTAACAACCTGGTGATGTTGAAATCATATATGCAACAACAGATATAATATGAAGATTTATCAAATTTCCTATACAATTCATATCAATAAGAATTGAAATTTCCTGAATTTGATGCAGGTGCAATGTTCAAGTGATGATGGAAACAAATAGAAATCACATAAAACATTGTCTTTTGTGTTCTCGATGCTCTTTGGAAACAAGGAGTGTTTGGGTTTTTTTTTAGTGTTTGGAATTCGGATGCGCAATTTTTGAAGACGGTTTTAAGTTCTGAAGTTCGGCATTACCTTTTAATGATAAAAGAAAAATAACGTCTACAACTTGGGTAGTCATACTTGCAATTAAAAGTTATCTTGTGGTCACTCAAGGAAGATTAAAGGGGTTCTGTAAACAACTAAAAAGGTATTACTGTTCGTAAAAGGGATGTGGTTGACATTATTGACGATAATTTGCAACTTTGATCAGTTGTTTAATGTTTAAGGGTAAAGAACATGTTGATGATGCTAAGAGTTGCCATTTTGTGGTGAACTTAGTGGCCACATTCGGGTTATAGTCGACCTTTTAATCAACCAGATGTTTACCGAAAAACTTGTATGTCCTGTATTGTTTCACACATTATTTTTTCTCTCTAATGATTTGAACTTTTATTTAGAAAGTTTTTATAAACCATCCGTGATTTATCACGGGTTATAGGCTAGTATTATTAATATATGTAAAATTATACTATATAAAATTTTAATTCGGGTTAAGTGGATTAATCCATGGATTGAAAATCGTCATCCATATCCGCTCCACTAAACATCCATATCCGCTCCACATCCAATATTCACCCATTTAACTTCATCCATATCCACCACCGATGGATCGAATCGGATGGATGATCATCGGATCAGGTATTAATTGCCATCCCTAGCTGTCATTATCAAAACGAACTTATTATAAGTAATGAATAATAGTGTAATAAGGTTCAACCCATTCGACGACATTTTTTATACAATTTAAAATCTGAGTTTTAAACATTGATTTATAAACATTATTACTTGATTGCGTAGTATCACACTCACAAGCCTACAAACAAGTTTTAGGTGTTGGTTTTTATTAGACTTCATTAATTCAATCAACAAGATTTTGATTGTAGAAGCTATGTATGAATTAATGAGCAAACTGCCAAAAAAAAGGCAATTAACTGTATTTTATTTACTAAAATATCTTTAGCCTAGTAGTATGGTGTTTGCCTCTCAAACTTGAGGTCAGGAGTTCAAGTCCCGTCCTGAACATATGTGGTAATTAGGAGTAGTTTAGATTTGTCGTTTCAAAAACAAAAAAAATTGTCTTTTATTTGTGTAAATATAATAATTTTTAGAGATGTGATTTCTGCACCCGGACAAAATTACAACTCATATCATAGTATTGTGTAATACTTATAAATTTTACTTTAAATGTTATATAATATGATGTATATCAACACCTCACCAAAAGCAAAGATCCTTTAGAATGGATTTAGAGATGTGACACCTTAAAAAATTATGGTCCTCGTCTTCTTGAACAGACTCACACATAGGGCACAACTGCGATAGGCAAGTAACATTTCTCTTTAACAAGTTAGACTTAGTGGGAAGCCGTTTGTGAAAAATCCACCACGTACGCAAGGACGTTCACTTTCGAGGGGACCCACAAAAAGGATGATGGCAGATAGACCGGAGAGACAAATCATCAAATGCAGCCCTTAACGAAGAGACGGTAAATCCATTGGAATCCAAGGCCCACGACTAAACAACATCACCCCCAATTGGATCCACGGATCTTTGCACCCAATTAAAGATAGGAAGTTATCGTTGTCAAACTCCCTATGAATCTTAAGGATTATTTTTACTTTTAAACACTATTAATCTCACATTATTAAAAAAATATGGGATCCAATACACACTAACTATCCCATTTAATCTAGTTAAACATCATTATAATATTTTAATTTAAAATTTATAAAACTGATAATGTATTATTTATTTTGAATCAGTAGTTAATTGTTACGTGGTTTGTGCATTTGCATATCTTAATAACTTACAAGTATAAAACAAATTGTTTCATATGTTTTTTTTTACTCTTACAATATGAATAGAATATAATTCAAATATATTGTATAAAACATCTACAAAAACATTGTATTTTCCTGTTATTGCAAGTCAATTTGGTTGATCAATACAACATATATTATTAACATAACAATTTACTATTGATGAACAGTGACATGTGGCTCAGGTATTTTATTTGCAATATAATAATGTAGTCTCAAGCCACTATTAAAATAAGGTTGACTTAGAACTACTTATATTTGATTCTTTAATTAATATTTTTATAAAAAGTTAGTTTCAAAGAGGTTTTAATTTTCAAAATAAAAGATTATATAATTTTGTTTTTACTTTAAAACTTTTGGATTGACATGAGATACACATCCAACTACACAAAATAAAATAAATGAATACAAATTTACATAATAATTAAGGATAAAAACAACTTGAATATAATCAGCAAAATAACAAAAGTCGCACATATAGATATACGTTGTACAAATGAAACGTTTACTGATACGGGGTCCGGATCCGGTGAGGACTCTTTTCCCGGTGAGGACTGCAAGAACTCCAAAAAAAACTCTAAAAATGATCCAAAACAAACTTTTTTTAAAAAAATTTCTTTTTTAAATATCAAAATCGCAGCCTATAAGATCCAAAAAAAATAATTCAAAAATGATCGGAAAAAATAAAATATGGATCATTATTTTGATTCACAAAAAAAAATATGGATCATTGTTATGATCCGCAAAAAAAGTGGATCATGATTTTTTTCAAATTTTTTTTTTGTCAAATGTAGTAATAATCATAGGGGGTTATATATATTTTTTGGGGAATTTTTTTAAAATTTTTGAGGTGTCCTCGCGAGTCCTCACCATTTTTTGAGTACTCACAGGATCCCACTTCTACTGATATAAACCATTTTTTTAGCGTCATATGAAAATTCGTGCGGCAAATTACTAAAATAAAACTACGACAAAAAGTAATACTACCTCCGTATCAAAATAAGTGATACATTTGAAGAATTGTGGTTTTTAGGGCAAAAGATTAAAAAGTGATTTAAATTAGATTAAAGTGGATAGTTAGTGGATAATGGGTCCCACTTCTTTGGAATGTAGTGATATTAATGATGTTTAAAAGTAAAAGTAAGGGTAAAAGGGTAATTTCACTTTATTAAAGTAGATAGTTAGTGGAGAATGGGTCCCACTTTTTTACCAAATAAGGTAAATTTTGGAAGTGTATCACTTATTTTGTTCCACCCCTAAATAGAAAGTGTATCACTTATTTTGATACAGAGGTAGTATATTATTTTAGGTTTGTTAAACGATAATTCTGATAGTTGGCTTTAAAAAATTAATAGATTAGGCATATTTTTTTTATATTTTTTTATTAACTGAGAGGTAACTCTTGAAATAAACGATTAATTTTTAATTAATATATAAGTTAACGATTTGCTTTCTCTGTCATAGAAAAAAATGATCATTTCTCTTTGACTCAAATTTTTAAGAGATAATTAGTGGTAGAGTCTTTGATTATAAATTTAATTAAAATATAAGATTTTTTTGAAGAAAGGATGTATCTTTAGGAGCAAGTTAGTGATGTGCCTATAATATTAAGGAAAATGATAATACTATTTTATTAAGTGAGTTCTTAAATTTAACAATTAAAATTTTGTTGTAGGAATTTTTTTTTTAAAGGAAATGAGAATATTTTTGATTATTTTATATGCATTTGTTTTCTAAAAACACGACACGTTAACAAAAGTATATTTAGTACTATTTCTCGCAACAATTTTATATTTTCTGGAAGGGACCATGTATAAGTGTGACTATTGCGTGACAAACCTTATAAATAACGACATAAATATGGTCAAAGGAGGTTGAACACATACTGTGATACTGACCAACTTTTTTTTATTTTCTGTTTTATTCTCTCTATAATTATATGAGGAATAGTATTAAGATTGCACACTTTATTATTATTTTTTGTTGATGAGACTGAATTAAGGTTTTAAGATGGATATTTTATCAAATTTTCTAATTACTTAGTTTGTATTGTTTTCATGTATTTGAGTGGTTAGAGTTAGTTTTTGTTAATACCCTTTTACCCAAAAAAATTTAGATTTATTATATTATATTATATATTGATTTTATGTAGTTTACTCGTATTTATAGTAAAAATATAATTCCTTTTGTAGTATTTAAAAAAAATAGTTTAATACATAAAACAATAATGTAGTCATCAATTTACTTATTTAAATAAATGATTTTCTAATATATGCTCTATGGACAAATCATAATAATGTTAAATGTCTTTTATGTCCATCCATTTTAATTCATCAAAAACCTTCATTTTAAATATGATAAATGTAAAATCGGTATAACATAAAAACATTGATGATTCATAAATATCATTTTACTCTAATTAAGAAAATTTTTAATTTATTAAACATTCATTAACATATCCTATATGACACATATTAACAAAACCCTTTAAATAACTCCTAACTTCCTTACACAACCCCGGACTTGAAAGTTTTCATTGAATAAAAATTAACTTTATTGGATTTTGCAAACAACAATTCATTTATGAGAATTTTGAATTATTACCTTTTTCAACCTAATAATGAATACCAATTTAAATATTTTATTATTACATTATGACACACACACTCGATGAATCTGTAAAAAAATCACACAGTTTTTCAGTTTGTGTGTTTCTTTTGCTCTAACAAGTTCAGACAGCTCCCGAATTCCCTCATTTGCATCGAATACAGTAATGTGCGCTTTAAAACTAGGGTTTGGTTTGTTAAATTTTTATGCTTGATTTCGGTTTTTAGGGTTTTGATTATTGTTTCCTTGTGTTGTTTTTGCAGTTCTGTTTGGCTAATGTGAAGAGCTTCTTCCAAATACTATCGTGTAAGTAATTTATTTTTCTTAAGTTAAATTACTATGATCCAATTATTTTTTCTAGTTTTTAGTTTTAGATTATAAATTATGTAAAATGATTCTTTTGCTAGTTTTAGCTTAAAATCGTACTCTGTTTGATGCTTTTTTTAAACATATAGTTAATCTGGATTTATCCAGTTTTTAACTATTGGGAATTTGAGTCCTTATTATCTATAAACAGAAAAATCTAAAAGTATCTAACTTGTTTGTTGAATTATTTATATATAATTAATATGTATTATATTATTACTAACTATTAATCTTTAAAATATAGCTCCTTTTTTTCAATGAATCGATTAAGTTTTCAACTTCAAAAGATCGTTTTAGGGGTGTAAAATGGAATATCCGATTATTATCTGGTTTGAATTTGTGACAAGTAGAGCATCCAAATTTAATAAACATGAGTGTGTATTTGTGATCTCATTAAATATTTTTATTTATTATTTTTTGGAGTTTGACTACTTACAAGTAATATAATTTATATTATATATATATACATACCAGTTACCACACTGAGAGAGCAGACTTGATTACATTATGTCAAATATGTGATTTTTATTTTTGTAATTTTCTGTTATTTGTTGCATTTGCAAATTTAATGATTTGTAAAACGTTTAAAATTAGCAATAAACGTATTTTGTTGTTGCATATTTAGTGTAGAAGTTAACTGATCAACATGGATTCAAGAGAAAATATGATGCCAGCAGTAGAAACAGTGGCACCCGAGGCTCCATCAACTTATCAATTGGCTCCAAGAAACGCTACCTCTAATTTGCTGACTGGACCACCGGGTTTCTCACCGCCAGCTGGCGGAATCCCAACTTCTTTGGTTAAAAAGAAAAGGGGCAGGCCAAGAAAATATGGCCCAGATGGAGTGGTGGTTTCCGGTGGTGAAAGTGGCCGGACATTGTCACCGGTTCCCATCTCCGCCACTGCCGCTAGTGGTTACTCTGAAATAAAGTTTGGTGAATCGGGGGGCAGTTTTTTGGGTGACGGTGAGAAGAAGAAAAAAGAGAAATTAAGTTATTCAGAGACCAAATCAAAGCATACTTATGGGAGTGTGGATTTTGGTATCGGTTTTTCTCGACTAAAAAATTGCATTTTTCATATATATGACATTAATATTTGCAATTGTAGGCGACAAGATTTCATCTGGTGGAAGTTTTACTCCCCACATGGTCACTATTAATCCAGGCGAGGTATGTTAACTTAAAAAAGAATAAAAAAACGTCTCCACGTACTTTGTGATTTGCATTTTCAGGATGTGACTTCTAAAATCATTTCCTTTACGAAAGACGGGCCCCGGTCAATATGCATTCTCTCAGGCGTTGGTGTTATTTCACATGTGACACTGCGCCACGCTGGTGGTACTGTAACATATGAGGTGTGGTGTGGAACTTAATTTTCAATTTTATTTAAAATTATATACGTTTTTGTGAAATGGTATGACGGTTTTTGTTGTAGGGAAGATTTGAAATTATTTCATTATCAGGATCATTCACACCTGGTGAGGTTGGAGGAATATTGTCACCCGAAAGTAAAATGAGCATAGCTTTATCCAGCCCTGATGGCCGTGTGGTTGGGGGTCAGCTTGGAGGACTTCTCACAGCTGCGGGTCCCGTTCAGGTGCCATATTGGGTTTAATTTTTTTTTGATAATGAGTCAAATTAATTTACAATTTGTTAATTATCTTATTAAATAATGATCAGGTTGTGGTGGCTAGTTTTCTACCAAACATAGGTAGTAGTCCAATTGAACCAAGACAGAAAAAGCACAAGGCAATCATTAAACTCCCAACTCCCACTGAAGCTCGTGATATTGCAGAGCATCAAAACTTTGTGCACAAAAGTCCTGTGGCAGATTCTACCCCTGCGCGTAATTTCCAACTCAACAACTGTGTGCATGACTGGAGAAGAAGTGCTACTGACATGAATGTGTCATTGAGTGAAGATTAAATCTATCGTATGTATTGTTTATTTATCAACTGATTTTAGACTAACAAAGATGGAAAACGTTGTTGGTTTGTTGTTGCTTGTGCTAGTTTTTTACAAGTCAGAGTCAAAGGGTAGGAGTAGTTGCTTTTCTATTGCTCTAGCTGCTGCTTATTACTTGAACCTTTTAGGAAACAAAGGGAATGAGTTATTGGTTTTCTTGTTGCTTGCTACTTTATTTCTTGAAATCGATACAAGTCAAAGGGTTGCTTGCTAACTTGTTTTTACTAGGTTCAAAATCATAATATTTTGGCAGGGAGATGGTTAAAGTTTTGATTATTTTTTATGTTTTGAGAAATTGGAATATATGATTATGATGTTTGAACCACATTGAATTGAACTGAATGTAACCATGGAAATAATAAGAATATGGATTCCATGTGCGTCAGTACTGTTATCGGCTATCATCCCACCAATCATGTTTGTTTAAAAAAAAGTCAGTCATATCTTTTAAAGGTAAAATATCAGTAGACACAAAAAAGACTAGCATAACAAAAAAGACAAGCACTTGTGACAACATATGTGATCCACATGCCAAAGTGTCACTAAATATAAGTTATGAGCAGGTGATAATACCCGTAAAGACAAAGCAAAGTTGATCGGCCCATGTGGAATGGGCTCACAATCAACATCTCTCTGACACATTGATTATGTGTCAACCCATCCATGTGTGGTTTAATAAACTGTAGTGTAGTTTTTTCTTTTACTCTTTCAAAGCATTCCCAAAAGCCAAAAACATAAAACAAAATAGAGTTTTTTTGGTAATAGGATTGTACTTTTGTAAATGTGTTTAGTGCTTATCAAAGAGTTGGAGCTGCCCACAACTTCACTTTCTTGTCAGCCCCTGATGTGGCTAATATAGTCACAAGTTTGCCTCCTGTTGAGTGTGACTCAGATATAATTATAGAGTAAAAGAAAAATGAATTAATTAATTAATACTAACCGACATGAATAGGTTTACATGCCCATGCGATGTCTGTTATATCACCTGCGTGCATGAATATATACATAATAAAGCAACATTTTAAAAGAGAGAGGACTAAAATGGAATTTGAAAAATACATACCATCATGTGCTTTGTCAGCTGTATCTAACACTTGGCCAGTTTCAACAGACAACCATTGTAGTATTGAAGCATGAGTAACAGCCAAAATCTTTCCATCAGGAGATACACTCAGGCGATCATAGTGTAATGCATTGCCTTTTGAATCATTAAGTGGAATTGGAAACACCTTTAAACTCTTTGGGTCCTCATCCAGATGATACCGAACTTCAATAATAATATAATTAAAACATGTTTTAAAAATAATAAATCATTATATCACATTATTATAACACAAAGAGTTCGTTATAGACAAACTTGATGAGATAAAAAAATACATACCATTAATGTTCCAAATTCTTATCGACCCATCCTTTGATGCAGTAATGATGCGTTCTGAGTCGGGCGTAAAGCACAACCATGTAACAGCACTCTGCATATTCTCAAAATAACTTTTTAATTAAATCCATGAAAGATAAGAAACCGCAACCTCACAATTATTTACTTTATTTTTATTTTTATATTTGAGGGAGACTGTGAGAGAGAGATGACCTTATGGCCTTTGAGCTGCATGACTTTTGTAACCTCTTTAACCGAACTATCCTTTGAGTACATTATCTCCCACACCTGCTCAAATAAAGTCAGCCTTAATATACTGAATACATATTACTTAACAATAATGCATTCGTTTAAATACATCATCCAAAACATTAAAATTAAAATTATCTGCATAATAAATTAAGTTATTTGAGCTGTTACCTTAACATCAGCAGTGAAAGCAGCTGCAGCAATAAACCGTCCATTTGGAGATACAGTAGCCATATTGTTCTTGAGCTGATTTGTGTCAACATTTCCCAACATTTTTCCAGATTTTCCATGCCAAAGTTTAATATCAGTTCCTGCAAAACACAAGAAAATAAATCAAAATCTGGAAATACGAAGTATTTTGTACATTTTCCCAATTTAATTAAGGAAAAAGAATATACCCTCTGAACTTGTAGCAATTATTGTACTCCCATCAGCAGCACCATGAGTGGCTTTAATTCCAAATAAAGTTAGGATATACTTTTTATCATGAACGTTCCGTTGCTCCCATTTAATTTCAGGCTTAAAATGCTGCCTATTTTCACCACCTTTTGGGTTGTCTTCACCAAACATGTATAAATTAGCTCCCATGAGATTTTGAGAAGCCACAACAACTGAAGAAGCATCATCAACAAATGCAACTGCAGTTGGACGACCTCCAGCTGGCAAGTTAATTCTCATAAACCTATATTTTCATACCAAATCGATCAAAATACAATTACATATGCAAAATTCATTTAATACAAATTCTTACTTGAAGCTTTTGCTTGTAGCATCATCCAACTTGAATACCCTGACTACACCATCATCACAAGCTGCATATAAGCACAAGCAATATATTAATCAGTACAAAGCATGTTTAGTAAATTAATCACCTAAAAATAGATTAAGCAGATGCACCAAGCAGTTCACTTTAACATATAAAATATAGTTGCTTCTATAAACATGTAGCTTAAGTTTTTTAAACTAATCTTACACTGAGTTAGAATGCATCAAATTTTGTAAACGGTCTAACAATTACCATTTACCATACTACTCGAAGCATTAACCCAATAAATGGGCTAATAGTTACAATTATCATGATTATTGGAGCTACATTATAAATGTAGAGTTAAAACTTGTGATAAAAATTACCAGTTGCCAAACTATGTCCATCCGATGAAAAGCATAGGCCATTAACTGAATCCCCATGACCTTTCAGAGTATTTAAGTCTAACGGGTGATGGCGTTTGTTTGCATCCTACAACCAAAACCATTAATTAGAGGTATGCATCTGATAAGCAAATTACTAAGACAATCAAGAGCATCCACAAATTATATTCTCAAACTATGTAGTCAAGATCAATTAGTGTAAGAAATGTGTACAAATTAGCTGATGATCCTTCATTATAATGTGTACGAACTACAAAACCGTATTAACATCAGCATGGAAGCATGTAAACTCAAAGTCATATGTAGCCTTTGACTTTGTGATTATATTCAATACTTCTTAAAGAGTTAAATCTTAACTTCAGTAATGATAAGAACTATTCAACTTACTACTGCATCTAAAAAGGACAGATCTAGGTATTATGCACAAATTATATTTCCCAGTGGATAATATTTTGAATTTAATACCAACATTATTTCGACAATTGCTTTAATCACAATTTTTTCACAAGAGTACAAATGAAAAAAATTGAAATACATGTATAAAGCCATAGAAATTGAAATTATAAAGGTTTATCAGCAATTCAGCATGAACATTCAGCTTATGATCATAATTCTCAAATTTAGGTTAGACTTGATGAACAATTTCATCCACTAACTTCAAAATCACATGATTCACCTCAAAAACATATAAACTAACAAACACATATATTTACCCAGAAAAAAACTAACAAACACATATGCATCGGTCATCACTTACATATGACTATCAGCTGAATGATGCTTAGATTCTATTTACCTTATCGGCGTGAGAATGATTTGGCTTAGACTGAGATTTCTTATTTTGCTGAGGCCTTGAATTCTTCAGATTCGTAGCCACCGGTTCAGCGGGATTTGCGATGGAAACAACTTCCGATTTCCTCTTGCGAAAGTAGCTGCCAAAAGCTATAAAAGCGATCAGAGCTCCGATAATCAGAGAACTAACTGCTATTGTTACAATCGGTTCCATTTTGAGTTGGTGTGGGTTTAGGATCAACAGATACGAAGATTTTGAAACTCAATTTGGTTTGGATGGAAGGATGAACTACTAAGATCGATGGCTAGATGCGTACTCAATTTGGAAACAAAATGAAATGGGCTTAGAAATCCATTTCAGGACATCAAATAACCCAACCGTAATTCGGTTCACTTTCACCCAAATCATCATTGTGTTAGTTGATATCAGAGATGCACAAAACTAGGTTTGACCGAATCGGGTTAGAAAGTGAAACGGTTTTTGGAAAAACGTTTGAAACCAGTTCACGTCAAAATCGGTTCGGGTTATAACGGTTCTAAAAATTGGTTTCAACAGTAATAACCAATTCGGAATAACCAAATTGGACCGGGCTCAACGGTAGGAAGGGGTAACCTGTTAGGAACTGGCCGGTTTTGAAATTAACCGAACCGGTTTTTGTTAAAACCGGTTTTGACCAGTTCGGCTTCGGATCCGGTTTTAGTTTCATGTATTTTGTGCAAAACTCATTTACTTAGAATTTTATATAAAATACACACAAACAATACCAACACCAACTTCGACTAGCTTAAGGGAAATAACTGAAAGCCTAACCAAATGGGTGCCAATGGCTCCCCAACCGAGCACAACATATGCTGCCATTGGCAGTGGTCTTAGAAATGACCAGTTGCAGCTTGTTTCCCAAACTATTTTACAACATTAAAAGATGAGAATAAAATCAATATAAAATTAAATAAGTAGTAATAACAAGGTGTTTAAAGTTTTTTTTTTTTTTTTAATTCTGTTAAGACCTTTGGGATGACCGAACTTTGCTTATAGTTTACGTGATCTAACTGTTATTTTGATTTTTTCCGAGCCGTCAATCTGATAAATATTTACATATTAAATGGATCGAATTCATGACTTCTAAGAGATCATTTTAATCATCTTTACCATTAAATTATTTCCAGATGCATAACAACGTGCTTAAACTAATGATAGCTATTCAAAATTTATTTGGTATTAAGATCAGTTTGCTTCATCATTATTTACTTGTCTTTTTTATTTTATTTTATAGTTTTATCTTTATGAAGATCATAATATATAAGACTGATCAAACATTACAAAGAAAACTAATACAACTTCAAAATAATAATAGCCAACTTGGAGTGATTTCCATTATTCAAATGAACACAAATAGCCAACATAGTTCTTACTGTAAGATGTTCTATTTGTCCGATTTTATTTTATTTTGTTCTAAACACTATCACACTAGAAACAATTAAGCATCAAAACTACAATATGTTGTTACGTTTACAACAATCAACTGAATCATCAAACATTTCTTCAACCCCATATTTGAACTGAAATCCGGTGCCAAAAAGTTTTTCCGATGAGAACATCATTTTCTCACTATCCTTTGACTTCAAAAAGCTTTAAGAAAAATAATAGTTTTTGAGAGAAGATGATCTCTGGCTTTCTCATTCATACGATATATATAGTACAAGATTTACAATGAGATAAATGCTAATAACAAACTACCTATTATAAGTAAAGATAACTAGGAAACAATATCAAAAGATATATACAAAATAACCGAATATATTCGGTAGAATATATCCGGTCTAATATTCTCCGTCAGTTGGAAGTAGGAGGATTCCGAATGCACAAACTGGATTTGAATCTTTGAAATAATAATCTAGGTAGCCCCTTCGTAAAAATGTTAGCATATTGATGTTCGGAAGGGACATGTATGACGCGGATGCGACCGATTTTTACGAGTTCTCGAACAAAATGAATGTCAATTTCCACATGTTTAGTACGTTGGTGTTGGACCGGGTTGTCTGATAGGTAAACAGCAGATATGTTGTCACAATATACGAGTGTAGCTTTAGTTACCGGTACATGAAGTTCGAGAAGGAGATTTCTTAGCCAGCTTGTTTCAGCAGTTGCATTCGCGACTCCTTTATATTCAGCCTCGGCACTGGATCGGGATATCGTAGGCTGTCGTTTTGAGGACCAAGAAACTAGATTGTCCCCGAGAAACACGCAATAACCTGATGTGGATCGTCTCGAGTCGGGGCACCCTGCCCAATCTGCGTCTGAGTATGCGGTAATGCGCAGGTTTGGTGATTTGGTTATTGTAAGCCCCTGATCGGAGGTGCCCTTTAAGTAACGCAGTATGCATTTAATAAGGTTGAAGTGCGGTTCTCTAGGTGCATGCATGAATAAGCAAACCTGTTGTACGATGTACGTGATATCAGGTCTTGTAAATGTGAGGTATTGCAATGCACCGGCCAAGCTCCGGTAAAGCGTTTCATCTTTCATAAGTGCGCCGGCAGTGGCACTGATTTTCGATCCAGTGTCAATGGGTGTTGCTACGGGATTACATCCTGTCATGTTGGCTCATTCTAAGATGGTTTTTATATAGTGTGATTGAGATAAAAACAGGCCACGAGTGGTATGTGTAACATTAATGCCCAAAAAATGATGTAATCTTCCCAAATCGGTCATGGCAAACTCCTGTGAAAGTTTGTTGATAATCGTATGTAGAAATTTATCATTTGAAGCGGTTAGTACGATATCATCAACATATAATAGTAAGTAAGCAATGTCATGACCTTTGCGATAAATAAAAAGGGAGGTATCCTTAGCAGCACTTTTGAAACCCGTAGAAGTAATGTAAGTTGCGAATCGTTGGTACCAAGCCCGAGGCGCTTGTTTGAGACCATAAAGGGATTTTCGCAACTTGCAAACGTAGTCAGTTTTGCTCCGATTTACATACCCTGGAGGTTGATGCATATATACCGTTTCGTTTAGGTTCCCGTGTAAGAAAGCATTTTTAACGTCAAGTTGATGTATTGGCCAAGACCGGGAGACAGCTAGAGTAAGAACCGTACGTATGGTGGTCGGTTTAACCACCGTGCTAAAAGTCTCATCACAGTCAAACACCAACTTGTTGTGATTTTCCATTCACAACGAGACGAGCTTTGTACCGAGCAAGAGTGCCATGCGCATGTAATTTATGGCGGTAAAGCCACAAGCAACGTATTATGTGGGCATTTGATGGTCTCGGTACTAATTCCCAAGTTTCATTATCACATAAGGCTTTGTATTCATCATGCATAGCCTTTTTCCAGTTAGGGTCAAGTAGGGCTAGGTGAGGGTTTTTGGGAATGGGGGAAAGGGTATCGGTGTGAAGGTTCAGTCTCTGGGTTGGTTTGGTGGTTCCGTCCCGGGATCGGGTGGTCATGTGGTGTTGTGGTACGGGGTTGGTAGGGGGGTTGGGCGGTATGGGGTCGACGGGTGAGGTGGGTGGTGGAGGTGGGGTTGGCGTTGCGGGTGGGGGGGTGGGGTTGAAGTGGGTATCGGGTGACCAAAACTATCTAGAGTGGAAGATAGGTTTGAGTCGGGTGAAAGGAATCGGTAGTCCGGAGGTGTACCGGAGGTGTGGGTGGCAAAAGGAAACACTGTTTCGTCGAATGTGACGTGACGGGACAAGTGTATTTTGCCGGTGGTAGGATCGAGGCAACGGTAGCCACGGTAGTTATTGGGATAACCAAGAAATACGCACTGTATGGACCGTTTGTCAAGTTTATGGTTCTGGTTAGAGGAAAGGTTAGGGTAACACGCACACCCGAAGACGCGTAAGTGGTTATATGTAGGGTGTAGGCGGAAGAGGGCAAAGGTGGGAGTGTTTTTATTTAGGAGTTTGGTGGGTGTGATGTTGTGAAGGTAGGTTGCTGCATGGAGAGCATCAACCCAATAGTGAGGGGGTAATGATGCATGAGCAAGAAGAACAAGGACAATTTCATTCAGTCGACGGAGCATACGTTCGGCTTTGCCGTTTTGAGATGACGTATGTGGACATTAGAATCGAAATTGAAGTCCTTGAGAGGAAGCAAATTGCTTAAGATTTTGGTTGTCAAATTCCCCACCCATGTCACATTGAAAACTTTTAATTTTAGTGTGAAATTGAGTTTGAATAAACTTGTGAAATTGATTAAATTTTTCAAAAGTTTCGGATTTAAGTTTCAAGGGGTATACCCGCACATATTTAGTGAAATTGTCAATTAACACCATATAATATTTATACCCATTTTTGCTTAAAATTGGAGAAGTCCACAAGTCACAATGTATGATATCAAACGGTAGTAATGTACTAGAATTTGATTCATAAAAAGGTAATTGTTTGGGTTTAGATATTTGACAAGAATGACAAAGAGACGAAGTCTTATTATTCTTATTGCATGAAATAACATTATTGGTTCGTAAACAATCTAAAATATTCCCGGCCGGATGACCGAGTCGGGAATGCCAAATATCAAAACTAGAAACGGAAAGGAAATTGTGTTGGGGTGGCTCCGGTGCGGTGAATGGGTAAAGAGCTCCGGTGCTATTGTGTCGAGTAAGGATCCTCCCACTCTGATAATCCTTTACAAAAAAACCAAATGGGTCAAATTCAAGGGACGCATGGTTATCTATGGTAAATTTTCGCACGGAGACTAGGTTTTTGATAATTCCGGGAGTGTACAAAACGTTATAAAGTTTTAGAGGCTTAGGTTTACGAAGGATGGTGTTTCTACCTGACCCTTTAACTGGAATGTGATTACAATCGCCTACATAAATAGCTTTAACGTTACTTTGATTTGTAAAATTATCAAGCTTACCTGAGTCACCCATGAGATGGGAGGATGCGCCCGTATCCATATACCATTGTGGGTCGTCTGGCGGATCCATGGCTAGGGCTTGAAAGGCAGATCCAATGTTGGTCAGCTCTAGGGCATTGTAATCTGTAGCCGCATAAGCCTGCTGAGCGTCCCGCGATCGGTTTGAGTCCGATGGCCGATTCGAAGGGCTGCGGGGTGGTGCCTGATTTGAGTTCTGCCTTGGCGGTGGGTACCATGGGTACGGCCAACCCTTCTGCGTCAGCTAGGGGCACGGAGGGGGCATCATATTCCACCATGGGGGTATGGAAAGTCGCTGATTATAGGAGCCAGAATTGTTGCGATTTCCATTAGATGTGGACTGCCCGGCGGAAGACCCCTGGTGCGAGCGACTGTTGCCACGATTGTCGCGTTGTTGTCCGCGATTGTCCCGTTGTTGTCAATTTTTTCCACGGGACTGTCGGGACAGCGGACGGGAATCAACAACCACGTTGGCCTCGGCGGGTGTGTTTGCGGTTGGTGCATCACGGGCTTGTTGCATGTTGTGCTCCAGTTGAAGCATGCTTCGAACAGTATCCCAGTCCGGTAGTGTTTGGTTGATGTATGCAGCAGCAGTATCGTATTCAGGCGGTAACCCACGGACTAATTGCAGAACAAGACGTTGCTCGTTAAGGGGATTGTCGAAATCTGTTAACTGGTCAGCAAGATCCTTCAGCTTTTGACAGTATTCATCAAGCGAAGGCGAACCCCGAAGAGTGAGGTTGGTAAATTTGTGTTCCAACGCCGCTGCTCTAGAACCTTTATTGTTGAGAAAAATTCTTTTAATTTTCTCCCAGGCTTTGTAGGCGGTGGTGTCGGGTTCCAGAACACGAATGAGGACATCGTCGGAGAGCGTACCATATATCCATTGAAGGACAATGGCGTCGATCTCGGACCAAGAACTGTGTTCTTCACTGGTGGTAGCGGGCGGCGGTGTACCATCTATGTGAGGTAAAACTCGGTATCCTTGTGCGTGCAACCGGAAGAGTTTAACCCAAGATGAATACGTCACCTTAACACTGTCCAGGGTGCGAACCTTGGACTGAATGTTGGTGACAGTGTACACCGGATGTAGAGGTTTGGATTCGTTGATGTTGCTCGTCGATGGTGTTGATGGTGTTGATGGAGCCATCGGAAAAAAAAAAAAGCGAGATCGATCAAGAGAATGACGGCCGTAGCAGTCACGAAAACCCTAATAGGGTATTAAAGCTCTGATACCATAATAGTTTTTGAGAGAAGATGATCTCTGGCTTTCTCATTCATACGATATATATAGTACAAGATTTACAATGAGATAAATGCTAATAACAAACTACCTATCTTTATCTATATTAAATGAGAGTTTTTTTAAATGATTGCCACCTCATGTTGTCCACATCAGCTATGCGACTAATCCTATTCAGCTTAGTAGATAAAGCCGTGATTTCAGCAACTCAAATTGAAACCCTAATCAAACAATTCCCCACAGTTCGTTCCATTTCAAATTGTAGACGTAGAAAACTAAAAATTACCGCCGTTGGTAAGATGATTTATCGTCTCTGCTATATTATACACTACAATTTCGGGTGGTGCACTAAGAAGACGGAATTAGTGGAGATTCATGCCACAATTGAGTTTATGTAATTCAGTTTATCCTCAATTTCTAAGGTTGGTGTTACTCTACCGTTCGGTCTAATTGCCAATTGAAGGTATTCGGTTTTAAATTTTGATATTTTAACGAAATTATTTATGCGAAATTGAGGATTGTTTGCAGGAATGACCCAATTTAGTTATAACCTTTATCTTGATTGGGCAGTTGATGCTTTAAATTCGTTTAAAGAATGTACTTTTGAGCTTGAGTTACCCTTTAAATAAGCTTTCCCAAACACCCCCTTAATCTTAGGAGGCATAGTGACTGGGTATTGGGTAACTCACAAATTTTAATTATCTGAAAGTGAACAGGTGCAATAATGGAAGGGTTGTATTTAAAATGCATTTTGTCATTTTTAGTGAACAAAGGTACTAATTTCTATCACTATTAGATGAATCAATATCTAATCCTTAGAATGTAGGATTTCCGATTTATTTAATGAGTTATTGAAATTATGATCAACTGTTTCTCACAATTCTTTATTAGTTTATTATAAAGAATAAATCTAATCTGCTCATATTTTCTTCTAGGATGCGGACTTTGTATTTCGATCTTTTAAATACAACCCTTTCACGAAATCTAATGTCTCTTAACATATGCAATGATAGGATCTGTATATTCATATCGGTTGGCCTTTCTACCAAAAGTATGGTCATGCATTTTAGGTGAGTTCTAAACAACATTGCTAAAAAATCATGTAGCTGTTAATCCGAAGAGTCCCGGTGGAAATTGTTGTTGGGTGGATACTGGTGGGGGGCATTTTTTATGTGTCTGAGCTTAATTTGAGGATTCGTGAACCTCATAAGTAAGTTATTTAATTGTATTTTTTGTTGGATCCTATTCGTGATCCTATTTGTTGTTTTTTTTTTCATTTGATTACAACATGCATTACATATTACTGATTTGAATATATATATTTTTTATTTCAGTTAATAGGTAATGAATATATATTTTTTATTTCCCTACCATATTGAATATATATTTTTTCTTCGGGCGGGTTGGGTAACAGGTCAAAACGGGCCATGTTGGGTTGACCTGCTAACACTTTTTGTCCATTTTTATTTAATAATTAACTAATACATTATTTATGATAACAGAAAAAATATTTCTACAATAATGATCTAAATATTTAAATTCAAGGTCAAGTTTTAATGGGATATTCTCGAAAGGTCCCAATTATAGACGGATCTACTGCACCAGTTGTGCCTGCAGATTCAAGAATAATGGATCCGGGTCAGTTTTCCTGTTGAATCAAGGGAAAGAAACAGAAGATGTTTCGTCTATTACATCGTTGAATCAGCAGCCATGTGTCAATGTTGTTGAGCTCAAAATAGCCCGCGGGTTGGGTACAGTACACTTTGAAGAAAGATCAAGCTGAATCTTGTGTAACAAAAAGGAATTCATTCAGCTAAAGATCCACCAAGTGATCATGTCACATTCTTCAAATATCATAAACCACTTAAGCCACAATATGTTCCTTGGTAAGCGTTTTAATTTTATTCTACGGATTATGGATGCATTTCTATTGCAATTTTTGAAATTATTGAAATATTAGGGTTTGAAAATATATGGTAAAGAATTCCAGCCATGAACAAAATTAAAAATGGATGGGTCGGGTAGGATTACCAAAAGAATTCTAGCCATGACCCTCATTAAAAATGAGTGGGTTGGGTTTTGGGTAATAGTTTAGTGTGCAAAATATGATTACTTTAAATTATAAGTTTGAAGATATATACTTTGGAGATTAGTGTTGATATTTAATTATATAATATAACCAGTTTGTAGTTAATATAAGTATTGACTTTGACTTCTTTTTTTCATTTCAAATTGACTTTTGGATAATTAAAACATGTTAGGGGAAGAATTATATTTCCAACAAAATTCAAAAGGTGCTCGGCTGACACTATTTGATTGTTGGATCTGTTTACGGGGTATCAGAACAATGGCATTGCATGTTGAGAAGTAGGCCTGTAAACGAACCAAATGTTCAACGAACCGTTGCGAACCGTTCGGCGGGAGTTCGTTTATGTTCGTTCGTTTAGCTAAACAAACGAACACAACCAAGATTTTTTGTTCGTTTAGTTAAACAAACGAACACGAACAAAGGCCCGTTCGTTTGTTTACGTTCGTGAACACCAGTTCGTGAACACCCGTTCGTGAACACCGTTAGTGAACACCGTCCGTGTTCGTTTGTTTGATAGTGTTTGTTTAAGTTCGATTAAATATACAATATTAGTTTCTACAAACTATTTTCTAGTTTTGGCAGGAGAAAGCTTCCACGTAATTATATATATGTTGCTTATAATAATAGTTAACTATAATTAAAATTATAAAAGGTAAATATATAAACTCCTAACCCTTCGATCTCACATCTCAGATTCTCACCAGCTCTCCACACTTCGCTAACCCTAGATCTCAGATCTCAAATCTGCGCCGCTCGCCTCTCGCCGCTACTGGTCTCCTCTCTCTGGTGGTTGTTCTCCGGCGCCCTCGCCCTTCGCCTATCTCCATTCTCAAGATAAACTTCTAGCTTTTGTATTTTCGATTTCAATATGTAATCGCCATTGTTGCTTCGCCTGCCTCCATCTCTGTCTCGATGTAAACCAGGTCTGAGGTCTCCATTGTTGCTTCTAGCTTTTGCATTTCCGAAATTATGGTAAAAGTGTCACATATTAGGGTAAAATTTATGCTTTCTAGTTCTGTCATTTGTGTATTATGTTAACTGCATCTTCTAACTAAGAAAATCATTACTTTCTAATTTTAAAGGTTATCTTGTGTTGGATGGTTGATATTAACAATGTTGGATGGTTGATATTTGCAATTATGCAACTTATTTTGATACCAGGTGGTTTTGGAATTTTGTATAAACATGTTTTTATGCATATTGTTTGTTTGCGTTCGTTTGTATTCGTTTGCGTTCGTTCGCGTTTGTTTATCGTGTTCGTTTGTGTTCGTTATCCTTGTTCACGAACAGTTCATGAACACTAAATTTTCTTATCAAACAAACACAAACATAAAATTCTGTTCGATTAGTGTTCGTGAACCGTTCACGAACACATTTTTTCCTTAACAAACGAACACAAACAAGGCCCGTTCGTGTTCGTTTGGTTCATTTACAGGCCTATTGAGAAGCAACAGCTATGGTTCGAGCATATCCTTTTTCTATAAATACATTAATTTAGTTAACGGGGTAAAAAATTTAGAATCTTTCTAACAACTTCAACGGGCTTTATGCATGTTGACTAAGTAAAGTTGACTTTCATAGCGCAAAATGTAAGTAATAAGTTACATATTTCACTTTTCCTTCATATCTTTCAAGGGGTAAATTCATAAATTCCTTTGCTTGTGAGTTAGGTACTTGAAACGCCTTCATACTTTGTAATTCCATGTAAAACAAAATTTTATGTTTTTTATGTCCGATAATTTACAAATATTTAACTTTTTTTCCCACTGGGTTTCAAACAACAGTTTCACTGGAAAGCTTCCTGGGTTTTTTTGGAACTTTTACGAATCAAACGACATTGAACTTTTACGAATCAACCGACATTATATGCATAATCTCGAAAGTGCTCTTGCTCATGGCCAGGTAAATCAGAATCTTTTTTGTTGTTATCTTATAATACTCATTTTGTAGTTACTCATTTATTTTTGAAATACATTATGTAATTACAATTTTGTATCATTTGTGCAGTTATGTTCAAAATTTGTATTTTGATGACACTGCTTGCTTTTCTCCATTCATATTTCTGCAAAATAGTTACTACAATTTCTCTATTATTTTCAGCTCACTTGAACCATAATTTTGGAGTTCTACACGCAACAAGATTCAATAATATTATGAACTTTTGTTTTGAAACATTTTATTATAATTTATGTTCTTTCGGTATGTTTTGTTTTAGTCAAGTTTTGTAAACATTGCAATATTATAGTGGATTGACTCTCGGCTTCATCAGCTCGTGGTTTCTTTTCCCAATTTGGGTTTCCACGTAAATCCCCGTGTCTTTTTAAATTTACTTTTTTTATATACATTTCAATGTGTGATTGATTACATAATATTTACCGAGAAATTTGGTCTCGACGCCCGTGATTCATCACGGGTTATCATCTAGTTATACATAAAGATAACTAGGAAACAATATCAAAAGATATATACAAAATAACCGAATATATTCGGTAGAATATATCCGGTCTAATAAAAATATGGTTAATAATTAGCATAGTCTTTTACTAGTAATTCCAATATAAAGTATTAAAGATAGACTTATAAGAATATTAAAACTTACTCAATAGTTGGTATTTTATATTCTGGATATTTGGTTGATAAGTGTTGATTCAAGAATCTTTCAGATGGTTTGGACGGTCTGCTACAGCGTGTGGATCATGCAATCAACGAGATAACCCTTAGTCAGATGCTCCCCGGGTGGTTTCCCGTGAGAACACTCCGATGGTCAAGTTAGTAATCGGTATATGAGTATGTATATGACGTGAGGTCGTGACTAGCGAGTACAGTATTGAATGCTTGTAATAAATGATATAAGTAATAAATGTACCGAAAGGTCCTGATCCATCTTAGGCGCCAGTGGATCATATTTATAGCCGGTCGTCTTTGAGCGGGAAAAGGAAGTGACCTGCTTCGGACCGGTCGCCCTCGAGCTCTGCGGATATTAGGTCGTCGCAGGAGGCTTTGGACCGAAGGGTAAAACCTTACCCTCGCGTCGGAGCCGCCCTAGGGACTTGATCGCATTTAATGCGGTCGTACTAATGAGGCGCTCTTTCCGTGATTTCCTCATGTCGGTCGGATCGTGATTCTTGGGATCATCCATACTTCCGCGTCCGTGTAATCCCTCCATTTAGGAAGGACCTGTTCGAACCTTTCATTCCGGAAGGTTTCGTTTAGCCGTTTGGTCGGGAAGGTGTATGCGATACACCTCATTAAGTCCCCTAAGTTTAAAAAGGATTACACGCATGATCGTTATTTGAATTTAGCTTCCGTTTATTGGGCACCCATCTTTTCATAAAAATGACCGTTGCACTTTTATGACCGTTGGTTTTGCGCTCTTAAAACGTTGGTCTTTCAAAGGTAACCGTCTCTTTACCTTCTCCCTTTATATATACTTTGCTTCTCTGTTGATTTCAATTCTTCACACATCCTCTCTAGCCTTCTTCAATTTCTTAAACCATTTCCGTCCCTTTGTTTCATAGATTCCCTTCTGTACTTCTCTGAAATCAAAATGAGGAAAGATAAAACCCTTAAAGAAAAATCTGAGAAATCGATCCCGAGAACTGCCGCCAATACCCATACTAAACTTACTCCTCATGATCTGAATGCGATCTATGATGATTACCACATTGATCGTTGTTATCGTCTTTTACTTCCTGGTCCTTCTGACACTATCCGTTCCACTCCGGTTGGGTTTGAACCAGTATATCTTCAGTTTCTTTTGGGTGGGCTAAGGTTTCCTGTTGACGACTTCGTTCTTACCTTGCTTCAAGATCTTGGCCTTCATCTGGCCCAACTTGCTCCAAACTCTTTTAGAAAAATCGTCGGTTTCATAATATCTAGCCGTGCGCTTGGTATTCCGCTTTCTGTCAAATTGTTCCGTAATTTGTACGTTGTCACCAGTCGAGGTGACTGGGCGGTGTTTACCCACCGACCCGGTAGAAGCGAGAGAATCTCTGGGTTGAAAGACTCTATTCGAGATTGGAAGTACGAATTCTTCTACGTCGACCGTCTGACATTCAATGATGTCGTTCTTTCTTGGGGTCCCATTACCGGACGATCTTCCGAAGCTGCTCCGGAATTGACTGCCTCTGAAAATCAGCAACTCGAAAGCTTATTGGGACTGGATATGGAATGGGAAGACCCGGATGAGTACTTCCTTGGGATGGCTGACTTGAGTCCCCATTTCTTTGTTCGTGGAGTTCGCCCAATCTGGCAGGTGAACGGAAAGAATATCACCTTGCTACAACGTTTGAACATGCAGAAACCTCCAAGGGAATCCATAACGGTTACTGAAGGGCCCATCACTCCTTTCCTTCCCCCCACTGAAGCTATCTCCAGTTCTGAGGGTACGCCAGACGCTTTGAGGCCAGACACTGAGGTTGCTTCAGATGTTTCCCTACCTGTCACTGAATCGCTAGGGTTCAGAACGGAAGATACCATGATTGCCGATTCGCAATCTGAGCTCTCAAAACCCGTCAAGGTTCGTTCCGTTCGTACCTTATCAAAGAGGTCACACGAGACAACGACTTCATCATCTCTCAAGCGACCAAGGAAGGAAGGTATGATTTACAGCATATATACGTATACTCTTTTTGTACACTTATATCCTTCCTTAAAAAAAAAATTTACCTGTCAGGAGAAAAACCGAAATCACCTCGCCCATCTGTTGAATCGTCTGTAATTGTTTCTCTTACTCCTGCAACGTTAATTACTCCTACCACTGCCGTTTCAAGTGCTGTTACCGTTTCGCCAGTTATCGAATCTACAAAACCGGAAGCTGTGCCCGTCCCTCCGAGGGCCTCCGCACTTGCCATGTTCAGCGATATTTTGTTTAGTTCTGGTACACCAACACCTTCCGTTATCAAGGAAAGACAAACCGTTCAACCGCCGAGGCCTCAATCATCACTTCCCAACTTTCCATTTCTGCGTGAGTTTATGATTGTTTTTGTTATGTATATGTTATCTTTACTCCCTGTGACCTGACCTGATTCCCTTTTCTTTGTAGCCCGTCAGATGCGTACTACGATCGCTGTCCCCACACGGGAAGTGTCAGTCTCCAGTGTTCCTGACCCGATCGTTCTTGCTACAAAATCAGCTCCTATCTTGCAAGCAACCGTTACCTCTACCCCTCCGATAGTGCATGTTGTTGCTGGACCGTCGTCTTCCGCTCTAGGTCTAAACGACGTTTCTGATGAGGGTATCTTTTTCCAAGCACGCTCCGGCTTACTTAACGCCGTCGAGCTGCTTTCAGAATTACAACTGAGGGGGGTTCGCAACCGTCAATCATTGGTTGGGCACCGCGAAGAGTTTGCTAAAATGGGAGAGTTAATCGAAACCACTCGTCGTTTGCACCGAGCTGAGGTTGAAGAGAAAAAACGTTTATCCGAAGAAAATAAAGATCTAACTGCGGCCTTGGAGGAAATGAGAAGGAACCTTTCCGAGAAAGATGCCCGGATTCTTGAGTTGAGCGCCGAACAAAGCTCCTCATCCGCCCGTATCGCAGAGTTGGAAATGGCGTTGGTGGAAAAAGATAGCCAGCTGAATGAGGCCATTCGTTGCCATGGGGAACTGGACTTACAAAATGATAAATTGAAAGAAGAGTTTGTCGTTCAGTCTCACCAAGTGGGAACTCTGCAGGAAGACCTTGCTTGGCTTATCCGGAAAGGTATTCCTGGGCTATTCGGAAGCTTGTTGAGTTCTTCTGAATTTGTGACCCGGAACTCTCGGCTTCAGCTAGAAAGTGTTAGGTTTGGTCAGTATCGCGGATGTCTAGATACTCATCAAGAATATTCTGAGCGGCTCCAGGATGCCAGGCTTGTACATGATTACCCGGAGGCTCAGACAAACATCATGAGCCTTTTCGGCGAGCTGGTGACCCCTGACTACCCCTTCCTTCAATCCCTTTCATCTGGTACAGCATCTTTGAACGATATTAAAGAGTGTGTGAAGAAAACGGAGACTGGTCCCGAAGATACGGGTGAGAGTTCGAATCGGGGAGAGGGAGCTTCCGCTCCGTAGTTAGCGTGTTAATTGTTGGTTGTAGCTGTTTGTCCCCTTATCTTTTGTTTTGTTTGTTTTTTTTTTTGTAATGGAAGGTCTTACCTTCCTTTGATCTTGACAGCTTTACTTACTTACGCATTATGTTTGCTTATCGCCTTCGTTTGATTCGTTTGCCTACTTTACTTATCGCAATTTTGTCTATTATGTTCGTTTGTTAACTTGTCGCATTCGTTTATTCGTTTATCGCGTTCGTTCGTTTGTTTTTAATTAGGGTTTTATTTTCTAGCGAGGCGTCCCTCGTAGAATAGGAATAGGAAATGTTACTTCCGATCCTTACCTATTTAAGCATGCTTTCGTCGTCGATGCAACCTTTCGTTAGGTTGTATAAGTTACTTTCGTAGGGGATTTATGAAGGAAAAGGAAAAGCTTACGTAAAAGACATTTCATTAATCATTCATAACTTTCGATTGTATTGGTAGTGAGAACTCACACTACCCATTCGTACAATATTCGTGCCAAAAGGGTTACGTAATGATTCGTAGATAGAAGAGAAAAATTTAAAAATAAAACTTCCGCAGATTTTGCATATTCCATGTACGCGGAATGACCGAACCGTCCATTGTCTCCAGAACGTAAGAACCGTTCCTTCGAGCTTCTTTGACCCTATATGGACCCTCCCAGTTAGGGCAGAGCTTTCCCGGCTTGTGCTGGAGGCTTGCTTCGTTCTTACGTAGGACCAGGTCGCCTACCTTGCACGCTGCTCCCCGGACCTTCTTGTTATAATAACCTTCTGTCATAGACTTGTATGCTGCTTGTCTTAAAGCAGCATTCTCACGCCGTTCGTCTATCATGTCTAAGTTGTGTCTTAACGCCTCTTCATTTTCCCCTAGGTGGAAGTTCTCGACCCTTGAGGAGGGGATGATAACCTCCAGTGGTATCACAGCTTCCGAACCGTACACTAGACTGTATGGGGTTTCCTGCGTACCCCTCCGGACCGTTGTTCGGTAAGACCACAATACACTTTGCAATTCATCCGCCCAACTACCCCCCGTTCTGCTCAGACGTGTTTTGATCCCCTTCACCATTGTTCTGTTGGTGACTTCCGTTTGTCCGTTAGCCTGTGGGTGGGCTACAGACGTAAAATTTTGGTGTATGCCTAGTTCAGCACACCATTTTCTGAACGGGTTACTGGCGAACTGCTTTCCGTTATCGCTCACAACGGTATGTGGGAGGCCGAAACGACACACAATCTGTCGCCACACAAACTTAACAATGTTAGCTCCCGAGATACATGCTAAAGGTTTGGCTTCCACCCACTTCGTAAAGTAATCGATAGCTACTACCAGGAAGCGCAGCCCTCCGGGAGCCTTGGGGAATGGTCCAACGATATCGATCCCCCACTGACAGAAAGGCCATGGGCTATGTATGCTGGTCAGGTTAACGGAAGGGGCATTCGGGACATTTGAATAAGCTTGGCACCCTTCGCACCTTTGCACATATTTATGGACATCTTTGGACATGCCCGGCCAGAAGTAACCCATACGAAGTAGCTTCTGGGTTAACGATCTAGCTCCCGAATGCGACCCGCATAACCCTTCATGGATTTCACTTATAGCCTTCTCCGCTTCCTGGTTCCCCAAGCATCTCAACCATGGGGTGGAGTATCCCTTTCGATACAGGACGTTGTTCCTGATGGTATACTTTCCGGCATTTATCCTTATCTTTCTGGCTTCATTTGTGTCAGACGGTAGTACACCTTCCGTCAAATATAATCGAAAGGGGGTCATCCAACAAACTTCGCCATTTCCGATCTCTGTCACTTCCTCCTCTTCGATGCTTCGCTTTGACAGTACTTCCACCAACACTTTTTTCGTTAAGTGGTGATACAACATTGCTGCTAACTTGCTGAGCGCATCAGCCTCCTTGTTTTTGGTTCGAGGGACCTGCGTGATCTCGAAACTGTCGAACTAGCTCACATGCGTCCGGACACGCTCCAGATATCGCTTCATGTGTACCTCCTTCGCCTCATAGGAACCATTGATTTGATTTACTACCAGCATTGAGTCTGCAAAAGCTTCCACCTTCCGGATTTCGAGGCTTTTGGCTAGGCTTAAACCTGCTAGGAGGGCCTCATATTCTGCTTCATTATTCGAGCAGGAAAAGTCAAATCTTAAGGCGTAGGTAACCCTTTCGTCGCTCGGCCCGATTAGGACTATTCCCGCTCCGCATCCGTCTGCTCCAGCTGCTCCGTCTGTATACATCTGCCATACTGAGGTAAGTTTTCGACCTACACTCGCGTCCGAACCTTCTTTCTCTTCAATTGCTAACACCCTTTCGTCGTCTGGCATTTCGACCAGGAAATCTGCCAACGCTTGACCCTTGATACTAGGCCTAGGTTTGAATGTAATATCGTATTCGCCTAATTCGATTGCCCACTTTGTCATTCGTCCTGACCGTTCCGGCTGTAGGAGTATGTTTTTGACTGGTTGGTTGGTCAGGACGGTCACCGAATGAGCTTGGAAGTATCTTTTCAAGCGTCGGACGGCATATATCAAGGCCAAGATCAGTTTTTCAATTATCGAGTAATTGAATTCTGCCCCTTGTAGTGCTCGACTGACAAAATAGACAGGCACCTGATTTTTATCCCTTTCAGCGATGAGTACTGAGCTAACGGCCTCCCTATTGGTGGAAAGGTACACGACCAACGGCTCTCCTGGTATGGGACTGGCCATGACAGGAAGGTTCCTCAAGTGTTGCTTAAGCTTCTCAAAAGCTTCCGTCGCCTCCTCTGTCCACTCGACCTCCCCTTTCTTTGTGCATCCATGCAATGCTTTGAAGAAAGGAACATATTTTTTTGCTGACTTTGCGAGGAAACATCCCAACGCAGCCAGTTTCCCGTTCAGACTTTGTACATCCTTTACTGTCCGGGGAGTATGCATCTTTAATAGCCCTCCTACTTTATCAGGGTTAGCCTCGATTCCTTCCGTTGTCACCATATGCCCCAAGAACTTCCCTTTGCTCATCCCGAAAGAGCACTTCTTCGGGTTCAACTTCATGTTAATCTTTGAGAGTTGCACCAACATTTCCTCAATATCTTCGATTAGATTAACATCACTCTTACTTTTGATGACCATATCATCGACATATACCTCTAGGTTCCTCCCAACCTGTTTCTCGAACGCCTTGTCGACCAAACGCTGGTAGGTAGCCACAGCGTTCCGGAGGCCGAAAGGCATTTTGACGTAACAGAAAGTTCCCTTTTCTGTGTGGAACGCGGTTTTCTCTTCATCCCCCCGAGCCATTTGAACTTGATGGTATCCTTTATAGGCGTCCAAAAAAGATTTCCACCGATACCCGCCTAAGGACTCTACCTTCTGCTCAATCTCCGGAAGGGGATAACTGTCTTTCGGACAAGCTTTGTTGAGGTCCTTAAAATCGACGCACATGCGCATGGACCCATCTGCTTTCTTAACCAGGACCGGATTGGCAATCCATTCGGGATATTGAGCACTGCGTAACACCCCTGCTGCCACCAAACTTTGTACCTCTTCGTTGACCACCCTATTTCGTTCTGTCGCCATTCTTCTTTTGGCCTGCTTCACCGGAGGGAAGCTAGGGTTGATCATGAGCTTATGCTCGGTCACCTCCCGCGACACTCCTGTCATGTCCCCGGGTGTCCAAGCAAACACCCTTTGGTACTTTTTCAACAAAGCTTCCAACTCGCTTCTCAATTGTGGGGGCAAACTTCCCCCAATTCGAATGGGAGTATCCGGGTATTCCGAATTAATCACCACCTGCACCTCCTCTTGTTCCGTCCAGCTATCTTGATGTGTGATGCTGTTACATTCCAACGGAGGCATGGGCATGCTTCGGACGGTGATCACCCCTTGACCGGAAGGGAATTTTAGTAAACCATGTATCGTAGAGGCGATTGCCTGAAACTGCCACATCCCTGTTCTTCCCAAAATGGCGTTGTACCGTGAAGGAGCCTCGATGATGATGAACTCTGCCAAAATTGTTTTGCTATGGAAGCTTTCCCAATCAGCTAACACGAGGGGGAGGTGGATCTTTCCCTTAGGCCAGACAGACTGCCCGGAGAACCCGACGACAGGAGATTTAGCGGGCTTTAGGAGGGCTCGAATGTCAGGAGGGAATTTTTCGAAGCAGTGATTGTACATAATGTTGGCTGAACTCCCTCCATCAACATAAATTCTACGGACCATCGTCTTAGCCACTATACCGAAGATAACTAGCGGTTCCGTTCCGACATATCCGTCAGGAACGGGCTCCCCCCTTCCGAACTCAACAATTCCTCCCTTCCTTTTCCCTAGGAAGGAAGGTTCTGACTCCCCTTCGATTGCGAAAATCTCCGCATTATAGGCAGCTGCGTCTTTCTTCGGTTCAACCACGTTCGCCTCCGTTCTTTCTTTACCCTGGGTTTCCTTCTCTCTCTTGTAACTTTCACAAGTCGCAGTGGCGTGACCCATGATCTTGTGAAAATCACAATAAGCGTTCGGATCTCTCGGGTACTTCTTTCTCACCACTCTTCCGTCAGTCCTTCGGGCTTCCGTCGCGGCGTAAACTTCTGGTCTGTACGGACCATACCTATCGCCTTGCGACCTCCCTTCCGGGATTCTAGCTTTGTAGGGGGACCTTCCGGAAAAACTTGCTTTCGCGAACCCCTTCCCCTTATCTCCTCCTTTGTATGAGTTCGATCCGTTAGTGCTTCTCTTCTCCTGAGCTTCGAAGCGTAACTTTTCGGCACTTTTTCTTCCTGTTTTAATACTTTGTTCACCACGCTGATCATATCGTCTGCTTTATCGAAATCTTTCTTTGACAGTTCACAGAACAACTCTCCTTCTCGGAGACCATACGTGAAGGCTGCAATGATCAGAGAGTCTTCCCGGACCGGCATCTTTCGACTTTGTTCGTTGAACCTCTTAAAGTATGATTTGTTGGATTCCCCCTCTCGCTGTCGACAAGCCATAATGGATTGGGACCGCTGTTGGTACTTCTTTTGCTGTATGAAACTATGGCTGAACTGCAGAACCAAGTCTTCAAAACTGGAGATACTCCTTTGTGGGAGACTTGATAACCAGTATCTTGTGGACCCTTCCAGAGTTCCTGCGAAGTACAAACACCAAAGCCTTGGATCCATCGGGATCATTCGTACGGCCCACCGAAAGCTGGCCACGTGGTCATCGGGATCCCCGGTTCCGTCATATGATTTAACTCTGGGTCCTTTCAGACCTTGAGGTATGGGCATTTCGTTGATATCATCCGTAAATGAAGATCGAAAGTCCCTTGAACCGGAGGCGACACGTCGACAGGGAGCTTCTCTCTCGTTCTTTGGTGGAGGGTTTCTTCCTTCTTCTTGTCTCCCAACGGAGGTGAACTCTGTCTTACGAGTCCTCCTCGGAGGGGATGGATCTCTGTACACCTCTTCTACTGGCTCTTCATCACTTGAGTACGTTAGGCTTCTCTCGACTCCTAACGTACTTCCTTTCAGCTTTGTCTGAGATTTTTCCATCTGCCTCATTTTATGAAATTTGCAGAAGAGGTTGTATTCTTCCAATTCTTCCGGGGTAGGCTCGCTTCCTCCACTGGTAGGTGGCGGACAGGTGGAGGTCGATACCGGCGTCAATACCCCTTCCGTCGGCTCCCTGGGTCGAATCGGTGTCACTCGTTCACGATTAACGTCATTTTTCGGATTTTCTTGGACCATTTTGTTCGAGAGGTCCCACGGATGGCGCCAAATGTTGATTCAAGAATCTTCCGGATGGTTTGGACGGTCTGCTACAGCGTGTGGATCCTGCAATCAACGAGATAACCCTTAGTCAGATGCTCCCCGGGTGGTTTCCCGTGAGAACACTCCGACGGTCAAGTTAGTAATCTGTATATGAGTATGTATATGACGTGAGGTCGTGACTAGCGAGTACAGTATTGAATGCTTGTAATAAATGATATAAGTAATAAATGTACCGGAAGGTCCTGATCCATCTTAGGCGCCAGTGGATCATATTTATAGCCGGTCGTCTTTGAGCGGGAAAAGGAAGTGACCTGCTTCGGACCGGTCGCCCTCGAGCTCTGCGGATATTAGGTCGTCGCAGGAGGCTTTGGACCGAAGGGTAAAACCTTACCCTCGCGTCGGAGCCGCCCTAGGGACTTAATCGCATTTAATGTGGTCGTACTAATGAGGCGCTCTTTCCGTGATTTCCTCATGTCGGTCGGATCGTGATTCTTGGGATCATCAATACTTCCGCGTCCGTGTAATCCCTCCATTTAGGAAGGACCTGTTCGAACCTTTCATTCCGGAAGGTTTCGTTTAGCCGTTTGGTCGGGAAGGTGTATGCGATACACCTCATTAATAAGAGTCCGTACAATTCCTCTATGGGTACAGCTTCCCTTTGCGAACAAATATATCTCCCTTTTGCATTTGGGTGCTCAAAAAGATGAATGTGAGCCCTCGCCACATCATCGACATGGATGAAAGGTAGTCGCAGTAGTGTTTCATTGATCTTGTGAGTACTGTCACCTGAAATTTATTTTGAATCTTGTTATATATATATGTTGTGAAAGACAATTAAATTAGAGTAATTAATTTCCAAACCATAAGCATGTAACGCCTTTTAAAACGATCTCTAGCTAATTGTTTTAATATATATTTTGACACAAAAGGGTTTAGATTTATGAGTATTTTAGAGGATGTATGAGTTCAATTCTAATATTTTTGAATACAATGTAACAATAATAACGGATAACTAACCAAATATCATAGCCATTATGTCGCGCACGAATCGTGGACATCGAGGGCCAAGAAATGGACCATGAACAATCGAGGGAAGGACCGTGACAACATCTAATCCTTCTTTCTCACCAAACTCGAGCATTGCTTTCTCAGTCAGCGTCTTTGAAATCCAATACAAAGCTCCCGCTTCATTATAAGTGCGAGTATACTCAACGTCACTCCAAGATTCCTCGTCTAAAACCTCAACATGTTTTTTCCCGTTGCAGCTATACTTGATGTGTAGACCACTTTCTTTACCGTCTTTGAATCAATGCATTCTTGTAAAATACCCAAACTAGCCTTGATTATTTTTTGAGTGAACACTTCTATACTTTCTAATTTGTTCCCTTGATCCATCGGATGGGCAACATGAAAGACACCAATGCACCCTTTAATTGGTGCCTCGAATGTCTCGGGTTCGCTTAGATCAGCATCGTAAATTTTAAGCCTCTCTGAAGCCCCCGGTAGGTTTGTGAGGTAGCTCACATCTTTCTTTGAGTCTAGCCATTATGAAGTTGTTAGATTTTTTAAAAAAAATTACGAGTAGCTAGGCTTCTATTGATATCATTTACCGTTTCTAAAAAAAATGTTTAGACTATGATGGAAAAAATGTTACATAAATATAATATTAGGATGAGATCTAATAGTAGTATTTACTGAATATCCGTCTTCAAGCAACCTCTTGATCATCCATGATGCTAAAAACCCGGTGCCTCCAGTTACGCAAACACTTCCTTTCGCCATCTCTTCGTGGTTCATTTGGTTTGGTGCTTAAAAAATATAGATTTATTTGTTGGAATGATATGATGATGAATTATTGGTTAAGACGATTTTATACTATAGAATACCCTGATGTGCAATATGATCTTTAGTTTCACATTTTCAAGCTTGATCATGTGTTACGTTTTTTATGAAATTTTTTTAAAACAATAAAGTTTTTACTTAATTAGATCTTACAATAAAAATAACTATTAATTTATTACTTTGTTTGCTTACTTTTTAGCCTCTCGACCTTATTTTAATGCATCAACATTTCAAAAAAAAAAGTAATAGGGGTAAATGCAAATTTGACTCATCAATTTAAAAGATTTTAAAGGAAGTTTTAACTGTAATTCCCACACACAAAACTAGGGTTATTCAAACAAATTGATAGATGAAACAACAAATCGATTCACTAACAAAATCCATAGATATTGAAGAACTTACGACGATTAGATTGAACAGATTAGCCTCTTTGGGAGGAAGCAAAGCTCTTTGTTTATATTGCAAAATAAGCACTTCTAGAGATCTAGAGAGAGAAAGTAGAAGGAGAAAATACATATGGTTTATGGGTTTTAACAAATGAGAATTGATAATGGTACCACAACTTTTAATGGTTATACCACATAGTATAGATTTTACAGCTAACTGTACAAGTATTTAAAGCATTAGATGTGGTAGATGTATTAAAAGTTGTGGTAGGAATATCACCCCCTTTAACAAATACTCTATTTATTCCATAAAAAACTTTTCATTTCACCCAAAATATTTATCCCACAAATAACTTCTCATTTGAGAAATTAGAGGGACCCACTAATAAATTAATATTATTTATCATTTTCTAAATGTTTCTCTCACTAACTTTATGTCACTTCTCTTTTTAAATGTGGGCCAACATATTTCCTCTCTAAACTAATCATACTACCTCCGTATCAAAATAAGTGATACATTTGAAGAATTGCGGTTTTTGAGGCAAAAGATTAAAAAGTGGTTTAAATTAGATTAAAGTGGATAATTAGTGGATAATGGGTTCCACTTCTTTGGAATGTAGTAATATTAATGATGCTTAAAAGTAAAAGTAAGGGTAAAAGGGTAATTTCACTTTATTAAAGTAGATAGTTAGTGGAGAATGGGTCCCACTTTTTTACCAAATAAGGTAAGTTTTGGAAGTGTATCACTTATTTTGTTCCACCCATAAATAGAAAGTGTATCACTTATTTTGATACGGAGGTAGTATATTTTAATCAAATTTATTACCAAAAACCCCACCATTAATTTATCTCCTAAAAACATGTACCCAAATGAAGTGAGAAGTTTTTTGTGAGACGGAGAGAGTATTTGTTAATTTTAAGAGCATCTCTAAATGCACATGTATGTTTGGAGATGCATGTGGTTAATTTTTTAAGTGATGTCTCTAAATGCATTAAAAGTGATATAAAAGAGGAATTCTTAAAATTCAGGGGTCGGTTATATATGAATGTACAATTTATTATGCATGTCTTATGATAACCCTTAAGGCTGTCATTATCAAAACTCTTTATTTATATATGCCCACTAACATATCTTACCTCAATGTCGTTTTGTTTAATACTTAAAAAAGGTTGTTTTCCTTCTTTATAGAGAGATATAACTTAGAGAATTTTGGAAAAATAATACAGTTGTTTCGTATCAAAATAAATGATACATTTGAAGAAATTACGGTTTTTGAGTTAAAAGATTACAAGATAGTATAAGATAAATTAAAGTGGATAGTTAGTGGTTAATGAGTCTCACTTCTTTTGAATAAAGTGATATTAATTACTCCATCCGTCCCATTTTTATTGTCCACCTTACTATTTTAGTTTGTCCCAAAATAAGTGTCAATTTCAAATTACAACCAATCATATGAATTATAAGTGGGTAAATATGAGATTTTATTGGTGGACAGTACAATAATTGCATTTTCATAAAACTGTGTGCCTTTTGTCTAGTGGACAATTAATTTGGGACGGAGGGAGTATGTTTAAAAGTAAAAGTAAGGGTAAAAGGGTAATTTTACCTGTATTAAAGTAGATAGTTAGTGGATAATGGGTTCCACTTTTTTACTAAATAAAGTAAATTTTAGAAGTGTATCACTTATTTTATTTCACCCCAATATAGAAAGTGTATCATTTATTTTGATACGGAGGTAGTACTCCCTCCGTCCCATTTTTATTGTTCACCTTACTATTTTAGTTTTGTCCCAAAATAAATGTCAATTAATTACAACCAATCATATGATTTATAAGTTGGTAAATATGAGATTTTATTGGTTGGACAGTGCAATAATTGCACTTTCTTAAAACTGTGTGCCTTTTGTCTAGTGGACTATTAATTTGGGACAGAGTGAGTATTTGTTAATTTAAGAGAGAGAAACTTATACTTCCTCTGATTCAAAATAAGTGATACACTTTAGATTTTACGCTTTTTGAGGTAAAATATTTTAATAATGGTTAAATTGGATTAATTGGATGGTTAGTGGGGAATGGGTCCCACACTTTTTGAATAAAGTGGGGTTAATGATGTTTAAAAGTACAAAATAAGGATAAATGAGTCATTTCACTTTGTTAAAGTAGATAGTTAGTGAGTGTGTGTCCCACTATTTTTTGCCACATAAGATAATTTTTTAAAGTATATCACTTATTTTAAACCACCTCAAAAAGAAAAGTGTATCATCGGAGGAAGTAATTAAACAAATATCAGACTTCACATATCATGCAACTACCCACCCCCTGCCCATTTTTATCTAACAAAAAAGTTAGCACCTATACAACTACCGGACCACCCTTACCATTTTTATCTAACATAAAAGTGTATTATTTATTTTGAAACTGCCAAAAAAAAAAAGTGAGGATAATACTGATAACTGACCGAAGATCAAAGCTAGCGAGTTGCGTACAGATAGTGGGCGATGAGGGCCGAGAAATGGACCATGAATAAATGTGGGAAGAATCGTGACAACATCTAGTCCTTCTTTCTCACCAAACTCAAGGATCGCTTTCTCAGTTAACGTCTTTGAAATATGATACCAAGCACCAAATTCATGATTAATGCGAATATAATCAATGTCACTCCAAGATTCCTCATCCACAACCTCAGTGTGTTTTTTCCCATTAAACAAAACTGCAGATACACTAGACGTGTACACAACTTTCCTCACTGTCTTTGAATCAACATATGCTTGTAATATTCCCAAACTACCCTTGATCGCCTTTTCAGTTATAACTTCTTCACGTTCTTTGCCCGTATAATCCATCGGGTGTGCAACATGAAAGATGCCAACACAACCTTTGATTGGTGCCTCGAAGGTCTCCGGTTTGCTTAGATCCGCATCGGAAATTTTAAGCCGATCTGATGCCCATTGTAGATTTGTGAGAGAGCTCACATCTTTACTTGAGCCTAGCACCATAAAGTTTTTAAAAAATTAAAAAAACAAGTAAAATTAAAGAAATTAAAAAAGATATAACCTGAATTTGATCTAACGGTGGTATTTACGTAATATCCCTCTTCGAGCAACCTCTTGATCAACCATGATGCTAAAAACCCTGTACCTCCCGTTACACAAACACTTTCTTTCGCTATCTCTTTTTGTTCCAGTTGGTTTTGATTTCATAAATTAAATATGATGGTTGATTAATTGGTTAGGTTGACCAATCGATAGTTATTTTAGCAAACTCTTTTCGTGTGATGCTAGATGATTCCACGTCAAGTGAGCTTACGTGGAATACGCAAGACATAGACACAACCCATTATTGTGGTGGGACGCAACAACACAAGTTTGAAAACTTAGTCAAAGTAAGAGGCAATCAAAGTGGACAAGTCAAATGTTACGAGCCCAGTTCAAGAAGCCCAAATTAATCCACATCAGCCCAATAGTTAAGAGCCCAATTCAGTTACCCAACAATTGATTAGTATTCGGCCCATCAGAAAGAAAATGGTTCCAGCCCATTATAAAGGAAGTTGTCAATTGGTGATCTCCACCAGCAAAGAATAAAGGAGCATCATTATTAGAAAGAAATAATATTGATGCCTAACTATTTGTACTTACTTAATATTTGTTACCACCACACAATAACATGTGTAACACATTAATTCTCTTTTTTCATATCATCCTTTAATTTTCATATTTATCTTAATCAAATGAGTAGACACATAAGTATATATCAATACAATTTCTCTTTTATTAGCAAGTTATAGAAGTATTCTTCTTCAAAGATCATGGTTGTTTATTTCGTAACATTAGTAACAAGTTTAGGAAAGTGGAGGGGAGTCTTCAAACTCACTTATCCGATTGATAGTTACTAACTGAGTTAATGTTGACTGAATTAGTTGTTAACTAAGTTAGAAGCTAACTGAGTCGAAGCCTTTATATTTCTGGACCGAATCAGCGAATTCTTAATGACCAAGTCTAACAACTGACCGAGTACGAAGAAAATTGAGATTATCAAACAGACTGATTCAGACCTAGTCCAAAATTTGATGAAATAGTATACTCGATCAAACAAGCCCTAACTTAGCTAGTCTTTTCCATTATAAATAACGTAATTGAATTAGTGAAATATTATTGAAAAAATTGCCCAAAGTTGTCTTCTTTCTCTAATTGTTTTTAAAACCATCTCAAATCGATTCTATCATCAAACTTTAAGATTTCATAATTAATACGGGCATACAGCTGATAGATACTAGATGATGACGCACATAGCTGCCTAGGTGCTTGATATGCCTGATGTTAAGAATTGTGAAGTAGTGTTCGGATTTTCATTTGGTTTATAGACTTATCAAAGGGTTGAATTATAATCATGACAATCAACATAAATGCTATTTACTGGACTTTTGAATTATTGTTCATCCACTTATAATTTCTTGGGAGTAAATTCGGAATTTTTCTTGTAATCGTCCGAATTTTACGATTTCGTGTTTGATGTTTATTTTGTGATTTTTTTTTCATAGGGTTGTTGATTTTCTAAATTTATACTCTTCCGTCCAAGTCCGTCTAGATTGATCTATCAAGTCACCTCACGTGCCAAAAACGTGAGGACATTGGTCATTTTTCTTTTCCCACCATCTAAATTACAAAAATTGTCCACTGAAGTAACTTAATGGATCAATTTAGACGGATTTTCTTCATTACAAAAATTGTCCAGTGAAGAAACTTTTTTTTTTGAAGGGTGAGTTAGTAAATTAGTGGTTCGAGTCGTGCAGTGACATCCAAGCGGACAATATACATTCCTCGAACATATCTTCTTTTTTTGGGGAATAAACCCCACATTTTTTATCTCCCGATGAATGCCCTCAGCAAGTTTTGAACCCAAGATATTTTGAAGGTAGCCAAGACTACCTTTGATGACCAACTGATCCAAAACAATTGGTTAATGAATCAATTTAGACGGATTTAGAATAAAGGATAGAAATCCAGAAAATATAAAACTACATGGACAAAAATCACAAAAAACAAAATCGCAGAATTCAGAATACCAGACAATTCACGTAATTTACTTAGATGTTAAGTGCAAATTATATTAAAACACGAGAGGAAAGATATTTTGAAGGTAGCCAAGACTACCTTTGATGACCAACTGATCCAAAACAATTGGTTAATGAATCAATTTAGACGGAATTTGGAATAAAGGATAGAAATCCAGAAAATAAAAAACTACATGGACAAAAATCACAAAAAACAAAATCGCAGAATTCAGAATACCAGACAATTCACGTAATTTACTTAGATGTTAAGTGCAAATTATATTAAAACACGAGAGGAAATCAAAAGAAAGCAAATAAGATCCAAGATTTTCTCCACTTAAAAGTACATATTTAAAATTCATTACTTAGATGAAAAAACAAGTCTGGTCTTCCTTCATATGCCCGATCTATCCAAACTTTCCATACTAGCTACTTAAGATACGTCTTACACAACTAATAATCTACAATATTTTGTTTTGTTTACAACATTTAATTGCATCATCGAACATTTCTTCAATCTCGTGCTTGAATTTGAATCCAGTGTCCAAGAGTTTTCCAGACGAGACACTAGGAGACATCATTTTTTCGCCATCCCTCAAAAAGCTTTAAAACCGACATATACGTAATAGACTTTAATTTGTTTACTCTTCCATAAAAAAATATATATATATATTAAACTTACTTGATATTTGGCATTTTATATTCCGGATATTTGACTGATAACAATTTGTACAATTCCTCGATAGTGACCCCAACTTTCGAACAAATATACCTACCTTTCGCATTTGGGTACTCAAGAAGATGAATGTGTGCCCTCGCCACATCATCAACATGGACGAAATCAATTTTCGTTAGCATCCCATACTTGTCACTGTCACCTAATAGTTATTTTGACTTTTATTAGATTGTAAAAATTATTTAGGTCATTAATTACCAATATGTAAATATAGAAAGTATATGGAACATAAAAGAACTTCCGTCAAACATGAACATGTCATCTTACGGTTGATTTGAAAACAGGCCTAATGTGCCTACACTTCTAAATGCATGGGTGTGCCAAAAGAAGTGCGAAAATTTGAGTTATTTGTTGAAGTGAAACAGATTTATATGATTTTAAATTTAGTAAACTTAGGGGCCGTTTGATTTGCTTCGGACTCGATCCGAGCCTGCATAGTTGTTTTCCTCAATTTCATCTAAATTGGTCCGCATATCAGACGGTCCAAACCATTTAACTGATCCGGTTCAAATGAAAAAGACAACTAATTCAGTCAGAAGTTTTGACTTAATAAGTAACTAACTTAGTCATCAACTATGGGTAGCTTACCAAAGATCATAGCGAGGGCGACTCGCAAGGAGCCTGGGCAACGAGGAGTAACAAATGGACCATGAATAAACGTGGGAATAACCGTCACAACGTCGAACCCTGTTTTTTCACCAAACTCGATGGTTGCTTTCTCGGTTAGTGTCTTTGAAATAAAATATGGTGCTCCGAAATCTTTATGATTAGCGCGAATAAAATCAATATCACTCCAAGATTCCTCATCTAAGACCTCTGTACACTTTTTACCATTAAACACAACTGCAGATGCACTAGACGTGTACACAAGTCTCTTCACCGTCTTTGAATCAATGCAAGCTTGTAGAATACCCAAACTACCCTTGACCGTTCTTTCAGTTTGTACTGCTTCGGGTTCTTTGCCCTCAAAATCGATCGGATGGGCCACATGGAAGACGCCAATGCACCCTTTGATTGGTGCCTCAAAGGATTTTGGTTTGCTTAGATCAGCATCAAAAATTTTAAGCCTCTTTGATGCCCCTGGTAGCTCTGTGAGGTAGCTCACATCTTTCCTTGCGCCTTGTCAACGTATATGAGATTTTAATGAAATGTTTTAGGACTAATAAAGATTTTTTTAGTAGCAAAAAATGTATTTCCTCTTATTCAAAATAAATCATACATTGTTGGTATCATGGTTTTTAAGATAAAAGATTATTAAAAAATTAAATTAGATTAATTTCATAGTTAGTGGGGAACGAGTCCTACACTTTTTAAATAAAATGGAGTTAATGATGTTTAAAAGTAAAAGTAAGGATAAATGAGTCATTTTATTATATTAAAATAGATAGTTAGTGGTGTGAACCCCACTATCTTTTTGTTAAATATGATAATGTTTCAAAGTGTGTCACTTATTTTGAATCACCTCAACAATAAAAGTGTATAACTTATTGAAGGAAGTATACAGGGATAAGCAGTTTTGAGAAGGGATTTTAATAAGTATGAGTAAGATATAAATAATTATATTTTTATTGGAACAAAAAGACTACTTCAAGAAGCCTCTCTAGAAAGAAAAAAAAAAATAATGTTTGTAACACACGAATAAAAACACAAACATGCATGGTTATTTAGAAAAAGATGAGAAAATAAAATAAAATAATAACCTGAATCAGATCTAACGGTAGTATTTACAAAATATCCATCTTCTAGCAACCTTTTAATCATCCATGATGCTAAAAACCCTGTGCCCCCGGTTACGCAAACACATCCTTTCTCCATTTATTTGGTTAATTTGTGTTTACAGTATGTTAATTTGTTGGAATGATGGTGAAATATTGGTTAAGGAGACATGCTATTTATTAGCAAACTTTCATGTGATGCTAGATATATGATTCCACGTCTCATGTGGTTTCAAATTTCGTCCCACATGTCACTTTCGCACAAACACGATTGACAAGTTACTTATAGCAGAGGACAAGTGTCGACAAGTCTACTTTTAACAATGTATTTCCGATATTTATTGTAGAAAAAAGAAAGAAAGGGAGTCGAAAGATAGTATGATTTTATAGTATATGTCTAGGGAGATAGATACTTTCAATCGAGCTTCTAGGGTAGTTACTTATATATAGGATCGTTAGGAGGTTAAGACTTACATGATTTTATGTTTACAAACCTCTTGAATATAAGATTGCATGATCTATGAATGCTTATATGTTTATTTCTTGATTGGTGTTTTTGGTTGATGTTATTTGCATATTTGCACAACATCCTCACACGCTAAACACATGTGCACATACACATATTTATATGTTTGTTAACATACTCACTATACTCTCTCTCTCTCACACACACTACATGCACGTATTTTCGTACATATATTCAGAGTCATATATATTTATTTGTGTATATTTTTAAGGTAGTGATTTTTACACCACATGTACATCTACCATAATAATTGCATTACCTATTTGTACAATATGCAGAAATACTTGTACAGAGTGGTATAAGCATCAAAAAGTGTGGTATCAAAATTAATTCCCATATTTTTATACTCATACACATATTGCCGTTCGAAAAAAAGATACTCATACACACATCTTATATACACTTATATACTCTCACATTTTTGTCAGATGTCGGTCTATCTGGAAGAAGTTTCTTCACCAGAAAAGAAAATAAATTCATGTTGATGAATTGTTTTAAGTAAAGTAGAAAAAGAAAGTAGTAGAGAGAGTCTTCCTTTTTAAAAGTTGGACGATTCGGAAAGATTGTTAATTTGTTATTACTGTAGCACTTTTTTGAATTATCAAAACGTTTGTAAATTTCTTCCTAGATACAAATAAAGGGTATATATGTAAAAAAATATTTTTCTTTTCGATTACCCCTTACTAGGGAACACAAATGATCATTCATTTTCTCTACAACTTAGAAACATACAAAAATTTAGTTTAAGAGCTCTGCCAACAATTGTGTTGCTTGCTTCGCCGGTTTCTTCCTCAAATTGACACTATTTGCACGCCCTTATTATTTTGTTTGTCACTTGATCTTCTTCAGTTTAATGACAAAAATGAAGAGGGAATAAAAAGTAAGATGAAGAGAGATGAAAGAGAGGAGGATAGAGAGACTTTGTACATTTTATATAAAATTTTGTACTTTGTTAAAGCAACAAAGGAAGTGAAAATATGTTATTAACAAAGTGTATCAGGTATAATGTTAGTGCTATGAGATAATGATATAATAAAACTGATAAAAAGAAGAAGAAAAAGAAAAGAGATCTAACAAGTATTAATAGCTAATTGGCTATATCCTATAACTATAAGCAATGAAATATCAAATATAGTGGTTTAGGACTTCAGGTAAACGTTTAGTATGCTATCAATAGCATTTAGTTATTTACAACAACATAGAAACACAGGGACTGTAATGGAATTAACATAAACTTAAAGTCCATTTATGTAACTTATGGCGGCTTTTCCCCCTTTAGGCTTTAATCTCAACAAAAAGAGCGAATTACATCTAAGGTCCCTGTGGTTTACCATTTATTGCAGCCACAGTCCTTAAACTTCATTAAGTACACTGGGAGTCCCTGGTGTTGCCACTTTATTGCACTCGTAGTCCCTGAAGCAAACGGACGTTAATTAAAGCCGTTAAATCCCCCATGTGCACATCACATTATGGGTATTATGGTAATTGTTCACCCCTTCCTCATACTTAAACATGAGTAAATTACATGGAAGGTCCCTGTGGTATACTACTTATTACAGTCTTAGTCCATGAACTTCATTTATTACACCGGAAGTCCCTGGTGTATACACTTTGTTACACACATGTAAGCCTGTAAACGAACCAAACGTTCAACGAATCGTTCGCGAACCGCTTGGCGGGAGTTCGTTTATGTTCGTTCGTTTAGCTAAACAAATGAACACAAATGAGATTTTGTGTTCGTTTAGTTAAACAAACGAACACGAACAAAGACCCGTTCGTTCGTTTATGTTCGTGAACATCCGTTCGTGTTCGTTTGTTTACGTTCATTTGTTAGTGTTCGTTTGAGTTTGTTTATGTTCGTTTGTGTTTGTTTGTGTTTGTTTCATGTTCGTTTGTGTTTGTTTATGTTTGTTTGTGTTCGTTTGTGTTTGTTTCGTGTACGTTTGTGTTTGTTTATGTTCGTTTGTGTTCGTTTTGTGTTTTTTTATGTTTGTTACCCTAGTTCACGAACCGTTCGTGAACACTAAATTTTCTTAACAAACATAAACGAAAACAAACGAACATAAATAAACACATGTTTGTTACCCTAGTTCACGAACCGTTCTTTCGTTTACATGCCTACATGTGTGTAACAAAGTGTATACACCAGGGACTTCCGGTGTAATAAATGTAGTTCAGGGACTAAGGCTGTAATAAGTAGTATACCACAGGGACCTTCCATGTAATTTACTCAGGTTTAAGTATGAGGAAGGGGTGGACAATTACCATACTACCCATCATGTGATGTGCACATGGGGGATTTAAAGGCTTTAATTAACGTCTGTTTGCTTCAGGGACTACGAGTGCAATAAAGTGGCAATACCGGGACTAGGGGTGTTCACTATTCGGATATAACCGGATTGTCCAAATGGACATTTTGGATCGGACTATTTGGATTGGTTATTTGGTTTTTTGGATCGGTTTGGACTTGAACCAAATTAATAGTTTGGATTTCGGATTGGATTTGGTTTCCGTTGTGAAAACCGGATTGTCCAAAAAAACCGAATAGTATATACATTAATTGATTTATATACTAACACTTGTTGGTTTCCATTATAAGCAACTATGGTACTCCATTTCTATACATTTCTTATAGTAAATTGATTTATATACTAACCCTTGTTCCATTTTATATTGTATGGGTTGGCGATTTACCAATCTTTTTGGAGTTTTTGATGAAGTTAATGTCAAGATTTTTGCCTATATGATTGTAAATGTTACAAGCTATGAATTAGACTTGTTTTTATGTACAGAGTAGTTTATCATTTTGAAATTTTACATATCGAACTTAATATTACTTATGTTATATAATTTTGTAGTATTTTAAAAATTTTAAGGAAAAACCAAACGGATAAAACCAAACCAAATTAATTGTTATTTGGTTCGGATCGGATCGGTTTGGTTTTCGAATTAGTTTGGACGATTCGGTTTGAACTTTTGAAAACCGGACTTTGTTTGGTTTCACCTATTTGGTTCGGATAAAACCAAACTGTCCAAACGAACACCCCTAACCGGGACTCCTAATGTACTTAATGAAGTTTAGGGACCGTGGTTGCAATAAGACCTTTATGTGTAATTCGCTCCTATAAAGTCCTTGTTTCTAGCTCCTCCCTCTCCACTCTCTCATCACCATGGATTCACCACTTCCCTAAAATTCATAAACCCTTAAACAGGACGATACTCACGTCACAGATTCATAAATAATCGAAACCGGCAACCAAAAATCGAGTGTTATCAAACCCTGTTGAGGGGTTTGATTAATTCCTTACAATTTTCTAAAAGTTTTTATTATTTCTTATTAATTCGTTCGAGGAGTATTAGTATGTATAGATCTGGAGCTGTGATGGCATGGAATGTGTTCAAATTTTGCACCGCCCTTAGAGGGTTAGGCTCGATCATGATCTTGTTGGTTCTTGGTGTTGTTGGTGTCACCTATTACGCCGTCGTTTTGTGCAATTATGGTCCTGCTTTGACGGCTGGTGGCCTTGATTCCCTAATCGCACTTCTCGTTTTAATTATATTTCATACCCTGGTACTAATTCAAATTTTCTCTAATTTCCCAGTTTATATTTGTATCTATTTTCTCATTTATTGTTAAATTTAAGATGTTTTTGGGCTTATTCCGTTGGTGTTCTAGCTCTTAATTTAGCAAACTAAACTTAATTTATCCAAGTTCAAAAGAGGAAAATTGGAGAATTTCAGCTAGACAAGTCATAATTTCTTATGAAGATTTAGCTGTGTGTGTACTCTTAAATTGAGGTTTCATTAAACATATAGTGGATATATAGTAGATGTCTGGTAATTTAAGGAAACTTTTAGCTGCCTAATAATATATGCTTGTTCTGTTTTAGCTCATAATCATAATCAGTTGAATTATGTTGATCCAGCTGGCGATGTTATTATGGAGCTATTTTTCGGTGGTGTTCACGGACCCAGGTGGTGTGCCACCCAATTATAGGCCATTAGTGGATCAAGAAAGAGGAGATATTGACCCATTAGAAGCATCTGAATTTGGCCCGTTGACTTCACCTGACCCGACAAATGCAAGAATTCGTTATTGTCGAAAGTGTAACCAGTTAAAACCACCTCGGTGCCACCATTGTTCTGTTTGTAAGTTCAATATTTGTACTTTGTTAAGGATGTCTTTGTGATTTGTTTTTTAAACTGTTTATCAGATCATTGCGACTGGTAGTTGCAATAAGCATGATTATCTAATGGGCTAATGGCAAAATGATATTACCTAATTACCCTTTCCTTTAACCTAATTTAAGTCAAAATACTTTTATCATAAAAATGTTTTTTGTAGGTGGGAGGTGTGTGCTGAAAATGGATCATCATTGTGTGTGGGTTGTTAATTGTGTTGGGGCTCTAAACTACAAGTATTTCCTTCTCTTCCTGGTATGTTTAATTATTCTCTCATGTTCTTGGTGTAATGTCTAAAATACCCTTTATTGATGATAAACCGAAAAAGAATCTTGTTGACTAAAATCAACATCTTTAGTAAAATACACATTGACAATTAGTCAAACTGTCAAAACGGTGAAAATTGCATATTGTACATCAATATTTTCTCACTCTGTTGCTCGATCATATATTATCCCTGATATCCGCATGTTTAATAATATAGAACGGACCCCACGTTTTGGCGCAAGGATGTTTTAAATTTAGTATTTATGTCAACCTTTTTGTGATTTTTTTGTTGTTGATTGATGCAGTTCTACACGTTTCTGGAAACAACGGTTGTAACTTTAGTATTATTACCACATTTCATAGTATTTTTTAGTGACGGAGAGATTCCTGGGTCACCCAGCACTCTAGCAACAACCTTTCTCGCATTTGGTATATCGATAAAAAATTTAAAACATTACTTTTATATTTTTTAAACCGTCTAGTTTTTTTGGTAACCTGTTTCTTTTTTGCAGTATTGAATTTGGCATTTGCTTTAAGTGTTTTCGGGTTTTTGATTATGCATATATCGTTGGTGTCTGCTAATACCACAACAATCGAGGTATTGTTAATTTATATTTAAATTTATATAGATATATCAGTGTTTCAGTTTGTTGATTATTTATGTTTTGATTAGGCATACGAGAAAAAGACTACTACAAAATGGCGTTACGATCTTGGTCGCAAGAGGAATTTCGAACAGGTAACATCAGTATTGTAACACCTCAATTTTTAAAACATTATTTAAATCATATTTTTAAATAAAAATATTACACAGACCAATATCCCAAAATACGGATTAACAAAAACCATTAAAAAGTTTATCAGAGTATTAAAACCGGTGTTACAAAACAATATCATAACCATAGGATAAACGGGATCTACCTACGAGCTCCCGAACAGAACAACACTAGGCCACTTCTAACGAGACCTTCTAATCCATCGATCCTGAACCTGGGTACATAGTCAAAAACAAAGTAGTACGTGAGACAAAATAGTCTCGTGAGATACATGGGTTTTTCGACCCATTCTCAAAAGATTTATAAAAAAATATTTAAAATATTATAAATACTTATCTCTATCAACTTTATAAACTCATATATCATTTTCTACTCAATTAATTGTACAACTAATAAGCTTACCATAAGCTTTTTCAATATTTATTCACATACTAGTAAGCTATCTCCAAGCTCACACTTTTCTTTATCACATATGCAACGGACCTCTCCGAAGCCAACTCTCTCGATGCGGGACGTCATAGGTAAACTATCAAGGTAACTGGGAACCCCATCTTACCGAGATTCATAAGCTCTCCCCGTTTCCGGGTCGTCATGCTCACCCAACACTGGGTGTCGTAAACTGTGACATTCTACTCTTTGCGCAGGGAGGTACCACCCCAAGTAGACGTCTCATGCTCCCCCATTTCTGGGGCGGTCTTATTCCGGATATCTCATTCATCACATATGAGCCTCAGCTCCAGTCATCAAATTCATCTTTAATTAGAATACATCTATTCTAATTACCACATCATTCTCATTACTTAATCATTTTCAATATTGACTTTACAAGTCCTTCAATAAATAAAACATATTTATTATTTATCAAAAATCATATTACTTTAACTTCTCTTTGACTAGCATATATATCTATGACTAGTCACTTTATACTTATTCTTCTAGCAAATCAATCACCACTTTTATTAGTATAATGTACTAATCAATACTTGATACTTAAAAAAAATCGTTGTCATTAGCTTTATTACTACATATTATTAATAAACCAAATATCATACTTTCTTAGTCATTACTCTTAACCATACATCATATTAATAAAGAGTTATTAATCACTTTTCGTTATCATAATCTCTTTCAAAATCATTAATCATTTAGATATACTTAGATAGTCTATTATTTGCATTTTCTTATCTTTTCAATCATATCTTTATTAAAAGCATTTATTAATAAAGACCCATAAAACATTATAGTTTTCAAAATTATTTGCTATGTACTCAGTAAAAGTCTCATGTACTCACCTTAGCCAAGCTTAATCCTCTTGAGCTTCTTGAATCAAATCCTCACTTCCCAAGACTTGTGAACTCCAAGTCTTCCAACAAATGCCCTAATCATGAAACCACACAAGGTTTAACATCAAACATCACCATTGACTACATAATCTACCACTAGTTTACAACTAGTATCACTTTTCCCCAATTTGACAACCCATAAAACCCTAGGTTTTCCTAGATCTTAAGATCTCCATAAATCCATGTTATCAACATGATTTCCTTGTTAAAATACCACAAATCTGAGTTATATACATCCATTTCATCGCCCATGACAAACCCTCCAACTAGGGTTTGCATACAACACCAACTTTTCCCCAAAAACACCATCTATAACAAATAAGAGTCAACAATAGAGCAAGAATCTTCAAGTTTGAGTATGAAAATCGAATCCAATGGCTCCTTTCCACTCAAAATGCACACACACACTATGAGAGAAAGTTCTAGGGTTTGGAATGAGAGAAAATGCCCAAAATCCCGATTTAAGGTCTTACCAGTTACATTTCGCGCCGCTAATTGAAAGATCGCGCCGCTAAAGGGTCCCCGCGTTATTTCGCGTCAAGTGTTCGCGCCGCGAACTCCTACGCGATCTCAAGATCGCGTTTCCCCACCGCTATTTCGGATCGCTGTTCCAATGTTGCACAAGATAGCGCCGCTATCTAAGATAACGCCGCTATCTACCCTCCCTGCAGCTAAGGCTGCATTTTTTCATCAATGTCATTACACGGTTTCGTTCATAACTTTCACGTACGGTGTCCAAACAACACGAAACCAATTCCTACGTGCATTAAACGATTTATCCTTATTTATCATATTTTTCCATAATTTATTTGATTCAAATTTCGGGTCGTTACAAGTATGTCTTAGTCTTTTGACCGCTTAGTAAATAGTTCTAAATAAATAATCAATGTTTGACTACGGAAAGTCAACCATTGTACTGTCAAACGCTAATAAATTGGTGAAATTGTCAGGTATTCGGAACAGTACAAAAGTATTGGTTTATTCCAGCTTATTGTGAAGAAGATTTGAGAAGGATGCCCGCACTTCAAGGAATTGAGTATCCATCAAAACCGGATTTAGATGCCCAAGAATTCTAAAAAACGGGCAAAAAAAAACGGTTTTCTCGGTTTATAGCATCAGCCCGCAAGACCCCCAATCACATGATGCCACTGAAATAATTGCAACTGATTCGGGTATACGGGTTGTTTAACTTTTGTAGAAGAAGTAGTAGTTGGAGTCAAATTTGGGAAGATGGGTTGGGTCATGGATGAACGGGTTTTTAATTTCATGGGTAAAAATTTTCAGGTTTGGGGGTGATGAAATTAGTGTAATCATATATATACGGTTGTTGACAAGAAATGTACATTAGTAATGTTTTGAAGAACCACGTAATGAACTTATGCAACTTTGTGTTGGTTTTGCTTGAGGTTGTGGTTTATTCATGCTAATGGTTTTTGGTTGTTTTGATGTTTGATCTTTGTTGTGTTTAGTTTAATTGATGCCGGATGGTTTTCTGGGAGCAATAACATGTTTGAATTAAACGGGTGTCAGGGTAATGGGTCAAATTGTGTTTGGGTCAAATTGTGTTTGGTTCAAAAGGGGCTGGGTTGTTTGACTTTTGACCCATTTAATTTGCTCGACTTGTTTGACTTTACCCTTAATATGAAAATTTAACGATAAAATGGATAGTTTTTAATTAGCAAATGGAATCCAAAATTATCACATTAAAACAAGTACATGTGTAGAATATATAATCCTCTGCAGTTTTTGAATTTTTGTTTTGTGCAAATGAAAAATTAGGGGTCTTATATCGTTAATCATTATGCTTATAAACGAACCGAATGTTTAGTGAACTGTTCATGAACCGTTTGGCGGAATTCGTTTATGTTCGTTTATATCGTTTATGAACCGTTGAAATTTATGCAGTTCCACGAATTCTATACAGGATCGCCACATTTTTTTTGAGACTCTATCTAGAAATGGAACTGAAAAAACACAAACTTGACTCTTGCACACCTCAAGCAAAATTGAATTGTAATCAACATTCATACTAATAATTATGTGACAAAATTAAAATAGAAAATGACGCTTGAAATATTTTGGAGCTTCAAGATTTTGCTAAACAATAATTAAAGAAAATGTATAAATTCATTCATTCATTCATTCATTTAAATCCTATTATAATGAGCCCTCTGTGGTGGCCGAGTTTGCGATCTAAGCATTCTGTCGTTTAATTTTCTCCTAATGAGGGATCGAACTTTGCACTTTAAAAAAATTATTTGGGAATTTCTACCACTAAATCATGACAAATAATTAAAAGAAAATCTATAAAGGATTATCAATTATCTCCGTATATTTATATGCCATAGAAAAGGAAAGGCCCAATGTTTTTATCTTCGTATATAAACTTCAATCAAGCCCACCCTTTGGTCGCCATTTTGCGTTAGGGTTTTGCAGAAGGGCAGCGGCTAACTCTTATCTTCCGTCACCATGGGTCGTATGCACAGCAGCGGGTACTTCCTATCACCATTAGCATTTTTGACTCATTGTATTTCAACGCATTGTGATTGCTTTTTATTTTGCGATTTTGGTGAACAGTAAGGGTATTTCTGCATCAGCTAAGCCGTACAAGAGGACTGCACCAAGCTGGTTGAAGATTTCATCTCAGGATGTAAGAATATAAGAAATGAATTTATATTAATCATCTGTCTGTTGATTTTGTATGCACTGAATTTGTGTTTTTTTGCTAAAAAACCCAAAAATATGAGGTTTCGTTGTGAATCAGACAATTAGTTATTTGAGTAGTTGACAATCACATTATAGAAGGATATAATTGGGTGTTTTAAGAAAGTGATATGTTGAAGATTAGGAATCAGTTAATTATTTTCCTTGGTTTGTTGCAATAAGCTCATAAGCCCCGTTAATAAGCTTTCCCAAACATGCCCTAAGTTGCTTCTCTAGGTTGTAATTATGTTGGCACAATAATTAGAAAATCAGAATCATATGAGGCAAAATTGCAAAACATATTAAGTTCCAGAGCTTAAAAGTGTATGATTTGATATCGAGTTTAGACTTAACTGAAAAAAAGGATTTTAATTTTTAAAATGAGATGTGGATTATGATTATAAGTTATAGTTGTCAATTATTAATTATATAATAATTTATTTGTTTAATTCTTCAGGTTGCAGACAACATATGCAAGTTTGCCAAAAAGGGCCTTACACCATCCCAAATTGGTGTTATTCTTCGTGATTCTCACGGTATTGCTCAAGTCAACAGTGTAACTGGAAGCAAGATTCTTCGTATATTGAAGGGACATGGTATGCATTCTAATTTTTTTTTTTCTTTTATTAATTCGAATGCAAATCAAGTTTATAAATCTGTGATTGCTATTTGTATTTTAGGACTTGCTCCTGAAATCCCTGAGGATTTATACCACCTGATTAAGAAAGCAGTTGCAATTCGCAAGCATTTGGAGAGAAACAGGAAGGATAAGGATTCCAAATTCAGGTTGATTCTTGTTGAGAGCAGGATTCATCGTCTTGCCCGTTACTACAAGAAGACCAAGAAGCTGCCACCTGTCTGGAAATAGTATGTTCCATTCCATTTTTTGGAATTTCTTAGTTGGTTTTTATGCATGTTTTTCATCATATTTATTTCATTTTCTTTTTATTTGCAGCGAGTCGACTACTGCCAGCACTCTGGTGGCCTAGAAAAGATGCACTCATACAACCTGGAACAAGAGTTTTGGATTTCAAACGAGTATCATTTATATCGTTCTGTAATTTAGAATCATCAGTTTTTAATTTGTATGGCATCCGTGCCATTTTGATCTTCATAGACAGGGTGTTTTATTATTAATCAATTTATGCACATTTCATTAAAAAGGGATATCTTGATTTATTATATATATAACTAGTATTAGTAAATAATATTAATCAGTTACCAGAAAGTTGGCTGCATCCAGGTTGTATACACCTCTTGTGACAACGACTTATGAAAAACCACTTATGGAGAAAAGTTAAACAAACGACTTCCAAGATGTACATTGTTGGAAAACACTCTATTCTGTTTATTTTATCCTGAACTTGATTGATTTAATAAATTATAATCTTGATTCAATGTACTGCATTAATTACCATTGAAACGGGTGTGTGGGTGCTACTGTTATGAATTCAAATTTAAATCCGGTTCACCAAACCTGGATTTGTATAAGGGTACTGATTCGTACAGAGCAATTTTTATCCGTACAGAGCAATTTTATACCAAAGGACAATTATATCCTTACTTTCCTTTTATCATATTTTTGATTTTTCACTTCACCCTCTCACTAAGGGCATGCTTGTCATTTGATAAAAAATTGCTTTGCATTGATAAAAATTGCTCTGTATGAATCAGCTCCCTTTGTATAATGTATAACTTTTTGCTCATAAATTTTGAGTTTTTATTATTGCATGTATGAGGAGGGATGTTACATCTTGATCTTTCTTGATGTTGAAAAGCTCTTATGACAATGTTGTAATTTCTCTGGATTTATACATTTTGCTTGACATAATCTATCTATTTGTATAATAAATTATAAAATAAAATGGTGCAAAAAAGGTTTTCAGTATAAGTGAATTACCCTACCCTTCAACAACCTTAAATCCTGATACAAATATGATACTTCGTAATAGATTTGAACAATCACAACGTAACAAAATATTAAACAAAGTCATTTATATGAACGATTTATGTAACAGGAAAATTATTCAGGGACCGAGCTTGATTTTTTCTAAAACTCGAAGGACGAAACTGTAGGTTATAGTTTGCTTTTGGAACTTCACACTGTGTTCCAGAAAATTTTATTAAAAGAAGAGAAAAGAAGAGGTAAGAAAACATAGAAAATAGAGAAGAAATATTTTAGTCTTTTTGTGTTCCTGAGTTAGAAAGAAGAGAAAAAAAAATTAAGAAAGAAAAATTAACAGTTTACAAATTTACCCTAATATGTAAACTAATAATAATATCATATAATTAAACAAATATGATCTAAATATAATAATAATAATAATAATAATAATAATAATAATAAAACCGGTTCAACATAAAGCAATTAAGAAAAAACAGTAAACAATTTACAATTTTTTACACTATCTAAATTAATAATAACAACATCCAAACATAATACTCGTAAAAATTATAAAACCATAATTAAAATCTGCTCAAAATAATTAGATATTCATAATATTTTATGTATTCATCTTCCATTCTCCCTATGGATCCTCGATTTACGAGAAAACCCCAGAGATGGTATTCGTCTTACTTGCTGTTGTGAAGCAGCTTCGACGCATATTATTTACGTCTTTGAAGTATACGTAGGAGATACATATAGATCAAGGATTCAAGGGTATTTTGGTGATTGTAGTTGTTATAATAAATTTCTCTCCAAATCTTCTTAACTTTGGGATGAAATTTTAGAAAGAAATTTGATATAAAAATTCTTCCCAAATCTCTTCTCTTCTCTCTATGAAAAAAACTAAGGAACATAATTTTCTTTTCATTTCTTTCCAATTCTCTTCTCTTCTTTCCAAATATCAAACTCTGGAACGCAGCGTCAGTTCCTCCAACAAGAGAACGAAGAAAAAAATCAAAACATTCATCAATTCGAAGCCCTCTAATCTGTGATTTTAAGCCAATTTACAAAATAACCAAAATTAATTCATATTAGGCGTTTCGCGTAGATCTGCACCACGTGTATCTTCCTCGTTTCAACAGGATTCCGGTTAATATGTGGAGGATCGATGTTTACGAGCGCATTGTAACTGATTAAATCTTAATGTAAGTTTCTTAAACCCTATATTTGATTGAATTAAGTATCAAATTGTAAATCTTGGAGCTTCAAGATGTTGAAATCTGAGTTGTCTAGTAGTAGTGGTGGACACAGAGCTAGAAAAATATGCTCAGATGGATAATTCACAGTGCTTGCACATTTAGAGTTATGAATTATGATTATATTTGCTCTTTGTTTATGCAGACAAATCATAACAGACATAATTTGGTGTCGTTTAGGGATGAGAGTGTGTTTTGGATGGCGAAAGTTTATTTTGTTTGTGACACTTGTTTTCTTTTTCTCTCAGGTTATTATCATCTTCTTACAGTTATTAATTATAATTAAGTTCTGCTTTTAGATATTAGGATCATAACACACATAATTACTTTTTTTGTTATCTCAGTTTTGGAGCTGAATCAGAACCCAACTGTTAAAGAATTGCCGGAAAAGAAACCCAAGAAATTTGACCATCTTGTTTTTGGACCTGCTGCCGGTGAAGGTTTGCCAAATCGTTTACAATGCAAAGGTAATTTTTAACAAACCTAAAAACTTCCAAATCATAAGATTTTCCATTTTCAGATGTCAAAATGTTTTCCTTATTTTTTCGTCAAGGGCATTTCGGTAATTTTATTCACTATCACTTGATTAGTACATAATGATAAATAGCATTTGTTATAGGTTATAAGGCTCTTAACAAGACTCACATATCAGCATCCTCCAACATTTCAAATGGTGGTGATGGTGTTTCTTTTGTAACCGTTTTTAGGGTTTACAATTCAAGTGTTAATCTTAGATCAAGTCAGTCAACTATTGTGGGGAAAGTTTCATACAACAAAGTGGAACGGTCAATGGCGATCTTGAATGCATTCATAAACTTTATACAGGTACAGTTATTTGAGTAAAATTTAATAGTGTACTTTTCGTAACCATATTTAATACATTAACTATTTTATATTTTGCAGTTAATGATGCCTGAAAGCAACACAATCATCCTAACTGATCCGGTATCCGCACTTCCACTAAAGAGAAATAGGGTGACAGTATATCCAATTCAAGGTGATTATTCACGCAACAAGTTGATGCTTCAAAGAATCAGGTCTTACATTGTAAGAACACTGTTTGTTCATTGTTCCATACCCGTATGACCCATTACACGACCCGCCCGTTTCCCACCTCTACCTTTTTTGTTCAGTGTAAGTTATTTTGTTTCTGTTTTCAAATTCTTGCAGGAATTTTTAGAGGAAAAACTTGCTGAGCTGTCACGAAAACCAGGACAAAAAATTAGTCATTTTATTTTTACGGATTCTGATATAGCAGTTGTTGGTGATGTGGGAGAAATATTTAGAAAATATGAAAACTTTCATTTGGCTCTCACTTTCCGTAACAACAAACAACAGCCATTAAATTCAGGGTTCATAGCAGTCAGGGGTACCCCTGATGGTATTTTAAGGTATGTCATCCTGTATGTTTTTTTTAACTTAAACCGAATTTATAATACATTATATTATTTAATTAATAATCTAGTTTGTTGTGTAAAATCATCCGGAGGTTTTCTGTATTATAAATACACTTTTGGATGACTTTTGACATGTTTTAGCTAATTTTTATTTTATTTTATTTTACTTGTTTGGTCTATTTATAAGTAAAAAAAAAAGTTGAAATTTTTGATCAGGGCAAAGATTTTGTTGAAGGAAGTTTTGGAAGTTTATATTTCAAAATACATGAAAAAATCAAGAATGCTTGGAGATCAACTTGCAATTGCATCGGTTATTAAATCTCATGCTTCATTTGATGCAAGAACGTTTAGTTCACACCAACCTTTTGTTGAAGACATTAATGGTGCAAATGTGCTCTTTTTGCCTTGTGAGTCTTACAACTGGACCCCACCCGAAGGTGCTGGTCAGTTTCATGGCATGCCCTTAGATGTTAAGGTAAATACATGCTTCAAATAATCTTATATTTTAGCAAAATCGGCTTTTTAGAACTTGATAATTAACGTTATATGATTTGATTTGATTTGTTATTCAGGTGGTTCATTTCAAAGGATCGAGGAAACGGCTAATGCTCGAATCTTGGAACTTTGTGAATTCTTCGACTTCTAACGATCTATCAGATATGTTGTGTCTTGTATTAAGCAGTGGACGCACAAAATACGATTTTTGAAAAAAAAAACCCTACATTTTATTTTGTGAATGTGTACGATATTTCCTAATTCAGTTAAATATCATAAAAAACAATCTATTAATAAAACTGACTGAAATAAGTGTACATAACCTGTATGTTTTTCAAACCAATGGTTGTTCGTTTCGGGTTTCAAAATGATTTTGTCATTAAACAGATTATGGGCCCACCAATCCACCTACAAAACAACAGCAGAGTTCCTTGATATGGACTATACAATCATGAAATTAAAATGAGTATGTTTTTAAAACCTAAATTCCATACATGCAATGCAATGATGCCAACATGTGACAAGTTTATGTCACATGCAACAAAATATATTTTCCAAGCATTCATACATTCATAAAAGTCAACTTCACATATAATTCTATTAATTTTTTTTAAACCCTCATTAAAATGATTTGTAGGAACAAGTTTAAAAGTATATAGAATTAATAACTCCTCGTTATTCACGATTTCAATCATTTCGTTTTTCCCTTTTACAAATGCTCATGGAGTAAATTTAAATAGCCATACATTCATTATATCTTTAGGTTATGTCAAAATACAATGCATCCATAACCTTTAATTATTGTTTGTTCATTAAATGATATGTAGATACATCCCCACATAATTAACACCTAGATAATTAGTAATTCTTTAAACAAATAATGGAGTATGTAATAAAATAAATTACAAAAATAACATTAATAATTGTAGGGTAAATTATCCATGTAGGTTGTAGCTAGTTGTACTACCGAATTCTTTCTATACATCAAATAACTAAATATAGTTATCCGTCACATACATTTGCCGAATGGAGAAGTAGTCTATGTAGTTTCAAGTAGAAATATAACTATATATATCAGCATTGAGTATTATTGTTGTTGAATAAGCAAGTCGAACTTAAATCAACAAATCAATAAATCTGAAGTAATGTGTTATATTTATTCGAATTCAATAAAATGATACAACTCCAAAAGATCAAATAAACCGAATTATGGGCAATTCTTCATGAATTCTACAACAATAAAGCTACAAACATATGCTTCTTACTTTGTTTATACTACACATCACATAAAATCCTCAAAACACACATAATTTCTTCCTTTTCCTAGCCTCAATAACAAGAAGACAATTTGTCGGAAACAAACACCGTCATATCATAATAAACCAATCAAAATCAACAAGAATTTTAAGAAAAATTGTATGAAGAAAAAAAATCCAATTTTTATCATCATTGATCACTTCTCTTTACTGAACCATAGTAACTCACATACCATCTCACAAATTTCTTCAAACCCGTTTGAAGATCCGTTGTCGGTTTATACCCGAATTCCCTCTTTGCGAAACTAATATTCGCATGCGTAAATTGAACATCACCATTTCTCGGTAATTTCATGACCATTCTTTTCGCTTTAACTTTCAACAATCTTTCTAAAATTCCAACGAGCTCGGAAACAGGAACAGGTGACGTGTTCCCCAAATTGAAAACCCGTAATTGGGCCGGCCCGCGTTTCTTCCCACCGCTTCCCGTACTCTTTTCCGCAGTATCCAACGCGCCTAAACAGCCCTTCACGATATCATCAATGTACGTGAAATCACGCGCCACCGTGCCGTGATTTGCAGCTTCAAATATCGGAATCGGTTTTCCTTTCAAAATATCTTTAGTAAAAAAGAAATACGCCATATCGGGTCTTCCCCACGGCCCGTAAACTGTAAAAAACCGTAAACCCGTTAACGACAACCCGTATATGTGATTATACGTATGCGCGATTTCTTCGCCGGCTTTTTTTGTGGCGGCGTAGAGACTTGCTGGTTGATCGGTACGGTCTTTTTCCGAAAATGGGACTTTTGTGTTTAATCCGTACACCGAACTTGATGACGCCCAAACAATTGTAGGTTGTGGGTTTGCGTTTTTGCAAATTTCGAGTAGATTAACGAAACCAGCGATATTACTATGAATGTATGAATTTGGGTTTTCCATTGCGTAGCGAACACCAGCTTGTGCAGCTAAATGCATCACGTGAGTAAAAGGGACTAATTCAAAAAGTTTCTTGAGTAATGCGGCGTCGTTTATGTCACCTTCGACGATGTAAATTCCACTTCTTTCAAGTAATGATTGACGAGCTCTTTTTAGCAACGGATCGTAATAGTCGTTGAAATTATCAAGACCTAAAACACCGTCTCCGCGGCGTTTTAAGGCGACGCTGACGTGGGTTCCGACGAACCCGGCTGCTCCGGTGACTAATACGGAAAACCCATTTCTGGTTCGGATCCGGGCGGAAGATCTCACCCGTTTTTCCCAAGCGAGTCCGCCCCAAGAACTTGTTTTTAAAGATCTACGAGAAAGATCTAATGATGATGATGATATGTATGATGAATGGTGTGATGATAATGATAATGATGATGATGGGGTGGATGATGGTGATTTGAAGAAGAAAACCAAAATTAATCCCAAGAATACAAAACTCCAAAATGTGAGTTTTGCTAAAGATGAATAATGCGATCTAAATCTAGGAATATAAGGGGATTTTTCCATTTTGAATTTACCAGGGGTTGATGGGGTGTTATCCATATGAGATGATGATGGCATTTGCTTCAAAATCTTCAACGAGATCTTGAAAATAATCTTGAAAAAGAAACAAAATCCGCCTTTTATTTTCCCCTAATTGCCTCAAATGTGACCAGGGTTGATGAATAATTGGTGGGTTTTTCTTCTTTTTTGCAAAGGAATCTAACGAGATAAGAAAGAACAAATTTTGGTTCCTCTAACTTTAATTTGCTTTTTGATTATGGTGGAATCTGAAGGTTTCTTGGAGGGATTGAATGTTTGTTTTGTGGGGTTTCTTGTTTCTACAGAGATTGAAATCGATTGAAAAAAAAAAAAAAGTGATTGGAAAGAGAGAGTGGTGAGGAAGATGGACTAAATGAAGAGGGGTAAAAGAATAAATTTGAAGGATTTAAAAAAAAAATTGTACTTCGTATTAAAATGGAGATTTAGGGTGGACTTGTTTAAACTTAAAATCGTAAAGTCAAAGGGCTAGTGTAATTAAGGAAAGTATATTCAAATTCTTTATGAATTTGATCAATATTGGGGGGTAAAATTAGTGTGTGCGAAAATAAAATTTGGGGATGGATTGGTTACGTGATATCTTTGATTTTGATGTTTCCTGTTTAATTTGAATTTTTGTGTGGAGGGGTTGTTTATTTTGGGATGTAGTACTTTGATACGAATCAACTCAATTGATTGAATAAAACGAATGAAAATAGAAAAGATAAATGTTGGTTGACGTTCGAGAGTTCAATAGATTCTTCCATAGTTCAGTTCTAGTTCTAAGAGATAAACCAACTCTCAATTGCATCAAAACCAATTTATAATAATCAACATAATCAAATTACAATCCATAAAACGCTACTTATAGGTTTCTAAATAAAATTTATTTATAATAAAATTGTTAATTCATCTATAGTTAATGAGTTGTGTTCTAGGTAGTTTACATTTAAAATAAAGTGTCAAGGGATAAATATTAGTCATTGGAACAAAAAATCTCTTAACCACCACCATCATCAAATCACATGTGATGCAATACACAACAACCACCACCATCTCCGGCCACCGCCGCCACCGCCGTAATCACATGTGATTGGATACACAATTACATGTGACTGAAAGCAGCCGGCGGTGGCGAGGGGTTGCTGGTGGTGGAGACAATGGCATGCAGAGGTTGGCGGCGGTGGTGGTGGTGGTCGGCGGTGTGCAATCACATATGATTTAATACACATGGGTGGTGGTGGTAGTGGTGTTGATATATTGAATCACATGTGATGGTGATGGTGATTTGGGGGTTGATTGATCTAATGACTTAGATTTGTCCCTCAGGACTTCACAAAAAATATAGATTACTTTGAACGTTTTGCTATAGTTTATAGCTCAACCGAAAAAAAAATGTTATATAGTTATATACTTGTAACATTCGTCCCACATCGGTAGGAGAGAGGAACGAAACATGTCTTATAAGGGTGTGGATACATCTCCTTACATGAGGCCTTTTGGGATGGAGCGATCCATACCAAGAACAAAATCGTGCGGCTGCGGACAAAGCGGATAATATCGTGCTATGGGGTTCTAGGATGTTACAGATGGTATCAGAGTTAGTCCCTGGATCGATGTGCACAACGAGGACGTTGTGTCCGAAAGGGGGGGGAATGTAACATTCGTCCCGCATCGGTTGGAGAGGGGAACGAAACATGTCTTATAAGGGTGTGGATACATCTCCTTACATGAGGCCTTTTGGGATGGAGCGATCCATACCAAGAACAAAATCGTGCGGCTGCGGACAAAGCGGATAATATCGTGCTATGGGGTTCTAGGATGTTACAGATGGTATCAGAGTTAGTCCCTGGATCGATGTGCACAACGAGGACGTTGTGTCCGAAAGGGGGGGGGGGAATGTAACATTCGTCCCGCATCGGTTGGAGAGGGGAACGAAACATGTCTTATAAGGGTGTGGATACATCTCCTAGCATGAGGCCTTTTGGGTGGAGCGATCCATACAAAGAATAAAACCGTGCATATGCGGGCAAAGCGGACAATATCGTGCTACGGGGTTCTGGGATGTTACAATACTAGGTTATAATCTGTTAATTTACAATGCAAAGTTATGTTTTTTTAATAGAATATCCTGCTTTGAAATAGAAATTGATGTTATTTCGTTTTTTTAAATACACATTGAAGTGTTTGGATACATTCTACATCACATAGAATAGAACCCCAAATAGAATTTTGACCAAAAGTAAAATAAAGAAATTTCAACGTTATTTGTTATGTCCGTGATGCATTTTGACTGATAGCCTTTGCTCCCAACTATTAAAATTGTAAACTGTGATCTACTTATTTCGACTCAGCCACATCTTTTTTTTTTTTAAATAATACTGAATATACGCGTTAAATCATATAGTTTTGTCAGCATAATATAACAAATCAATTAAATTTGCCGTAAATGGCATATCTGATACTTTTACACACATAAGATGATGGAATCAACAAAATATTTTTCCGATAACTTGTTACTTGTATTAATTAACATTTCTAATTACCATTCGTTAGTTGGGAATGAAGCAGAGACAAAATTAACTTCCCAACAAGTTTATCAAACCACGAATATGTTATAAATAAATTAAAATGGTCTATTTGAAACATGCAAAATGGAAGTCAATAGACAACATGCCTTAAAACATGGTATTTGCAAGTCATATAAGAAATATAATACTGTACATGTTTTGTGATATTATATAAAGGGTGCATTATCGTAGATTTTACAAAACCAAGGGTCTTCTATGCCAATATTTGTAAATAAGGTTAGGTCTTCGTTTTCATATATGTCATGTGAACTTCACATTAAATGTGGCACCCAATTCTCACATGACATGTCTCTTTTTCATTCATATAACTAATGGAGTAACTAAGAAAAATACTTAAATAACCGAAGGCTTATAGGTATTGATATTGGTATTTAGTACTCCCTCCGTCCCTAAATAAAGTTCTCATTTGTGTTGGGCACAATATTCTAGGAGATAGTTAGTGGTGGGGTATTTGGTATTACTTTTGAATAAAATATAAGGTTTGATTGGAGAGAGAGTGTTTTAAGAGATAGTTAGTGGTAAAAGTATTGGTAATAATATTATTATATTAAGTGGGTCCCTTAAGTTTGAGAAATGAGAACTTTATTTAGGAACAAAATTTGAAGGTGAAATGAGAACTTTATTTATGGACAGAGGGAGTATTACCTATTATCTATGGCTATAGGTTTAAATGCTGCTATAGATAAAAGTAGGATAAATTTAAGAGTAGTTAGAAGAAACAAAAACATAACTAAAAAATAAGATAACCATTTGGTCTCTATAGTTTTGATGAACATTGGGATACTTTAATTCACCGCAACAATATAATCAACTTTTTTTTTATAAATCATCCCTGATTTATCATGGATTATAGGCTAGTATAATATAAATAATTTTTTTGTTAAGTCACCCTGATCTTCTTCTCATAATGAACCTTTTAATTTCAAATATTCATATAACTTAAAACTTCTTTTGTACGCGATTTACAAGTAGAAAACACTTTTAAAGATCATAATATTGGTCAATCTTAACTTCTTCTTTTTTTGAACAGCAAGAAAAGGTATAACGGCAACGAGCTTCGGCATTGCCATCACCTGCACCGAAGATACCCAGGAACCAAATATTAAAAAATTAAAATTCCATCAATCTTTACTTATAATCAAGATTTAAAAAGTTTCAAGAAACATGGGTTTAATCTCACTTTTAAGTTTATTCAACTCAATATATTAAATGTTATTTTAAGAATATTTAAGTCACGAAATTGATGCAAGCATGTGAGAAATCTGGGTCACAAGTTGAGGCATCCATGTTCTCTTTGTTTAATGTTTATAAATCTTAGCATCATGTCCCATGCCTTGATACTTAAATAGGAAGTACACATAAAATGTTCTCTATATAAATAAATAAGTAAATAAATGCATACAATTCCTACAATATTATTAATTTATTATGAATAAAAGAATATACTCTTAGGTTCATGCACCTTGGAAGGCATAATAATGTGCAAGTTCCTATTGGTTTTTAATATTATTTACTTATTTATAGTTAGAGGTGTTATATTTGTACGAGGTAAATAAAAAATAAAGATCTAGTTATAGATCTTGATCTGTAGGTTTTATATAATGCGTAATTACTATGGTAGTGTTCTGGAAATATAAACATAAGTTTATTATGAAACGAAGACATAATTAATTCATTGATAGAAAAAAGCAGGGTTGTTGTCAATAGGTATTGAAAGTTAGGTCTGTGAAATAAACCAAACCAAACCAATCGGTACTGGATAGTACCGAGAAGTGTATAAAATAGTTTCGGCCGGATTGAGGGTCGAATCGATGACGTCTTAGATCGGACCGAAAATCGGGTTTTTAGATTATTTTTTTTCCAGTTTTGGATCGGACTGAACCGAGAACCGATTTTACATGAAAATGCAACCAAGAACGGACCGGAATAACTTGGTCCGGTTCAGTCCGGTTGTTTAGGCCTATTCTCAACCCAATTTGCAAAAGCATATTAAAAAACCAGCTATTGTATGCATTTCTATATTCATTTGTGACCAATTTTTGGGCATACACTTGAGAATATTAAATAACGGTTTTAATTCATTATGACAAATTTACAGAAACAGGAATACATCTGTTTTGAGTGTTTAATAATACATTGCTACTTAATCGGTTTGAATTTTCCAAATTACATAAATTATGAAAAGGGCTTGTGGGTTAATTTTTTTTAGAGGCAAGAGCCTTATCAACAGGCCAAGCCCAAATTAAGCAAGATTTCATTTGGGTTTATAGTTAGCTGGTTCGAGGGATAAAACCTGGTAACAAGGAAATAACCTCGGTTTTGACATGTTTGCAAACTAAACTGGCTACTATTGATATTGACCAAACCCATCAAATAGTTGAAACCAATTTGGGTTGGTTGGTTTAATGGTTTAGGCTGACTTGAAAAGAAAAAAAAAAGGTTCATGTAACCGATTATTATTAAGAGAAGAGGAAGAGGATCAGGGTGAGAATAGACTTTTTTCTTTTTTTTTTCTAATGGTATTTATAATAGTTTTCCGACCAAACTTTGCTCGTGATATATTCAACCTAACTGTTATTGTGTTCATTTTTAAACATTCTCCTAATAAATATTTATCTAATAAAAGATGGAACTCATGCCTTTAGGAAAACATTCAGACTCCTTACCACCAGGTGGATAATATGATTTAAGTGGTAAGGGTATTAGTTATGCTAGTATATAGGTATAAAAATATCCAAAAAATTAATACGATTTAAACGGCCAAAAGAATTAATTTCATAACCACACAAGTACATTTCCCAAACCCGAGCCAAGTAGTGAAAATCAGACTATAACATGATAGTTCCATTAGAATTGCACAATTTTACACTCAAATCTTCCCAAAGAAAACATATTCAGACCAAATAGAATTACTCACATATTTTACACGTTAGAAATGAAACAAAAACTAAATTAAAAAAAAACAACCAGTAATGCTTGGAGAATGTGTGAAAGTAATCGGGAAAGGTTTTGCGGGTGCAAGAAGGATCCTTAATGGTGACAGGAACATCTGCACAGGCAGCAAGAGAGAAAGCCATTGCCATCCTATGATCATCATAAGTTTCTATTTCTGTTACATTTAATTTCTCAATCAGCTCCTTCTTCAACTGTTGCTCCCAACTGAAAAGTTTACAATCCTAATCACTACCAACCCCTTTACTTATGAATCCATCCTATCAGGTCATGTTTTATATCTAAAGCGATAATATAATTTTTTATTTTTTTAAATAAAAAAAGAGAAAATAGCATATTATTAAATTAATATATCATACTAATTATGTAGTAAAAATAAATAAGAATTGGACATGCTTTAGATAAAACAAAAGGTCGTTTTACCCTTCTGAGTTCTGTGCAAATGGCGATCATCCTTTCGGTTTCTTTCACTCTCCAGCTAGCAACTGGCCAAACAAAAAACATTCAAAAATTAACATGCTCCTTTATTTATTTCAAAATAAAAGTACATCTCTTAATTTAGAATAAAAAAAGCAAGGAGGGTAAAATGGTACCATCTCTAATGGTTGTGGGACCATCAGCATAGAGAGCAACAACAGCAAGAGTCATGGCAACATCAGGCATTTTGTTCATGTTTACATCAACAACCCGTAGATGTTTCCTTCCGGAAGAATCTCTTGGTGGGCCCTTCACAGTAACTGAGTTTTCGGTCCATGTTACTTCTGCACCCATTTCTCCAAGAACCTCAGCAAATTTCACATCACCCTGAATTAACAAGCAAAAAACAAACACTATTTCATTAGGGGTGGCTAAACGAGCGTGTTGGTTAACAGATCAAAATGGGTTTGGGTCAAATGGGGTCATTTTATGTGATGGTCTAACAGGTTGGGTCGGATCGACTGGCCATAACGTTTTGGTCCATTTTTTTTATAATTTTCTAGATAATTAATGTGTTGATTACGATTACAAAAGGTACACCATGAAAATATTACAATGAATTTTTGAATAAAATGATTTAAGTTGTTGTAAAGCGTTTGAGTTTACTTAACTGTGTAACCCATTTTATTATTAGCCAATTTAATATTATTTGCCCATTTTAACCTATTAATCTATTATCTGACCCATTTAAATGCAAATGGGCTGAAAATGTTATTGCCATCTCCAACTTTGACTTTTAAGGTCAAACACAAATTTTGAACTTAAAATTGACTTGGCAAGTTTTGACTTTAAATTACCATATATACTTTTAACATGACTTTAAATTAATCAGAATTATGACAAAATGAATTTAAAATGTGATATTCAGAAAGCTGATTGGTTTGTCGTCCAAGACAAAATCCATTTCTCTATTAATTTTTTTTAAAAAAAAAGTAAAATAAAAGATGAAAAAGGTGGTTGTGGTGCACCTGTAAACTACTTGTTCCACAACCTTCAACAGTGACAGTGCCGCCAGTTATGGCTGCACCAGCCAAGAAATAACTAGCACTTGATGCATCACCTTCTACATAAGCATTTCCAGGCGACCTAAAAAAAATTAAATTCATAAAAACTCAGTTTTTGCAATTAAAAAAAAAATTAAAAAATAGACTTACTTGTACTTTTGACCACCTCGAATAAAGAACCGATCCCAACTATCAGTATGTTCTACCGAGACACCAAACCTTTCCATCAATTTCAACGTACGGAATTGAAATTAATTTATCTATTATTTCAATCTCTACGTCTCCAAGAGCAAGGGGAGAAGCCATAAGTAAAGCAGTTAATTGATCCCGATAACTTTACCTGAAAACATCAAAATGATTAATAAAAAAAAACCAAAATATAACGATTAAAAACAAAGAAAAAAAAGATGAACCTTTCCACCACCACCACACGCACAGGTGGACAATTTGTCCCAAGAAAACAGTCAACATCTGCACCAAGCTGCTTTAGACCCGTGACTAAATCACCTATCGGTCTCTCTCTCATTCGAGGAACACCATCTAATACATATCTGGACAAAATATTCCACAAAAGGAAAACCCAATTCGACTGTTTTTGGACAAATGGGTGGAAATTACCACCAGCAGCAGTAACAGCAGCGCATAGCAGTTCCTGCATTTCCAAGAAAAAGTTGGATTTAGCTTCTTCTCTTCCCACTGGAAAAACACCGCCACAATTGCCCTTTTAATTTCACCATTTTCCTCAACACGTAACCCTTAATGCTCCCAACATGTAATGAACGTCATCACTGTTGAGTAAATTGTCAACAACCGTTGTTCCCTGACAAATAAATGGCATCAAACTATGCGCTCGAATTTGGGTCTAGCATTTTGCTACATTCATGGGAATTGCTAGGATTTTGTTATATGATTTTGACTTTGATGTCAAACGGATAGTTTCTGAACGCAGAAAAAGATCATCTAACTATCCGTTATGAATTTCAATGTAGTTAGCAAATTATAATCCAACAACCATATGATCATGAATTAGAGAAAAAAAAGAATCCCTTGATTTCCAAAAACACGTGTGTTTACAGATCAAATTAAATTAAACTACCTCAGAAAGCGCAGCGAGTAGAAGAATCCGATTAGACAGAGACTTTGATCCAGGCAAATTAACGGTGCCGGATATTTCTTTAATAGGTTGCAACACAATCTCCGGTACCGCTGACTCCGCCGTGGCAACGGCAGAAACGTTGAATGACAACGTTTTTATTCGAAGAAACAGAGATTTGGGTAGTTGGGGTTTTGTATTTCGGTCCGAAAGATAAAAAAGATGATAATTTGGGTGATGGGGTTTGGGATTTTCATTGAAATTGGCAGTTTGAAGATTCTGGGCAATGTGAGCTGCCATTGTTCTTCGCTGTGTGATTTGGCACACAAGAAGTATGCAGGATTTCAATTAGATTTTTGGGTTGTAGAATTTTGTAGATTGAGAAGTGAAATGAAGGAAGGGAGGGAGTGTTTCCCCTCATACCAACCCCCACATCTTACCATACAGGAACAAATATTAAAATTTGTCTATTGTAGTTCTTGAAATAAAAATAAAAGACGCAACTCCAAACCAAACTGACTCCAAAATGACTATCTATTCGGTTTGGTTGAAAGACTTTTACGATTTTGTTTGATTAAAAAAATATTTAATAGTAACCTATTCTTCTGTTCGAAATAATTTTCTATATGTCAAAAATTTAATTTTTTTTCTCTAAGTAAATATTTACTAAATGATTAGGAAAATATTTGAAAACAGTCATAAAAATTATTAGATCATATACATTACATCGTATGTAAAGTTCGGCCTTACGGAGAAGATCGTTATAAAACTAGAATATCTCTAATAATATACCAAGTATTTAAGGAAAATGATAATGAGAGTCAGGGCTGTCAATGAGAAGGTAAAAATAATATAAAAATCGTCCTTGAATTTTAGAAACACTACTTCATCAATGAATATACAAACGTTTTATGCACGTTAGAGACCGCCCTTAACAAAACCCTATATTTAATAGTATTATCTCTATTTTTCCGCATCGTGGAGGGTAGGTGTGACTTGAACTGAGAACTACCAAATTATGGGGTTGGTGACTTCATCGTTCCATAATTAATTCCATTCACGCATCATTACTCATGGTTTAAGCTTAAAGTTGCAACGCCGACTTGGGTTTGAAAAATTACCAAACTATTCAATGTTTTTCCATATAATAGAAATTTGTTTTTCAATAAATGATTTCATTAAATAAATTCTTGCTTAAAGCATCTTCAAATCATACTCTATTCATCTCTTTATCTCTATACTAGCTTATAACCCGTGAAAAATCACGAGTGACTTATAGAAAATTTCATAACTAATTTTGATAAATATATGACTATATGAGTTTTACAAACCGTTTAAAAAAGATACAAATACGGATCAACACCTCCCTCTTGTATCGAAATGCTTTGTGATGCGAAATTGACACCTCTTATGGATACTTGTAAGTAAAAAGGAATTAAAAATTTAAGCTATTTTTTTCACCTGATTATCCGATTTAAAATTAAGGTATTAAAATTAAGGTATTTTTAGAATGTAAACAAAATTAAGGTATTATTAGAATGTAAACAAAATGTAGGTATTTTTAAAATTATCGGATTTAGAATGTAAACAAAATGAATAATAATATCAGATTTAAAATTAAGGTGTTTTTTTCACCTGATTACACCATGCCAAATCTCATCAGCTGCATGTGGTGCTAGTTGAGCAATAATTTGATCTAATTGCGTTATTACCTCATTTGGAAGCATCTCTTGAGAATCAAAACAGTCAAATTCTAAATCAAAGTAAGACTCATTCTCTATAACCACAAGAAGACTCTTAGGATTTTGACCACACGAGAATCCAATCTTTTTCATCAACACCTTAGACTGCATTAAAGATTATAAAGTACAACCATAGAATCATATATTTTAAAATTTTTGTTCAATTGTGAATAGGGGATGATTTTTACTCCACATCTTTTAGTCCTTATACCACAATGAATGTTTTACATGCTTGTACAGTTTGTAGGAATATTAGTACAATGTGATATATGCATAAAAAAATGTGGTGTGAAAACTAATTCCCGATTGTAAATATAAAATTGTTTGGAATTTCTCAAAATAACCAAATAAAGTAAAATTTTGGTGTTTAATATTGGAGGCAATAACGGAATTTTTCTTTTATTAAATAAAGTCAAGATTTGGTGTTTAATTGCAAGCAATAATGAAATTTTTTATTAAATAAAGTCAAAATTTGGTGTTTAATTGTCTACTATCTATAATTTAATATGGCAGGTAAATGCACGTTTGATGAGTTTATATATATAAAGATAGTATTAAAAACTTTCCTTATTGCTTTAAATATATAACAAAAGTCATAACAACCAAATAAAGTCAAAATTCGTTTTTTCTGTGTCCTCAAATCTCTGCCATGATTAAGGGAAAATTGATAGACTTTATAGTTTCCTAAAAAAAATGGGGAATAAAATTGTAATCCTTGTGTTCAGTTGGCATTTTGAATTGTGATATCATTATGAAATTGACGCATTATTATGTAACCATATATACAAAACTATTTTTTTAAACATTTGTTTTTTGATTAAGTGTCAACATGCGAATTAAATATGTAGATTTTTCGAATTGCAGGCACATGAAAGAGGAATGAGTTGGCAGACAAGTGGCAGCCATGTCAGCCTTGATTAATGACATCATTATGACGTGGAAAGAGCTATGTGGCAAAAATTCAAAAACGCTTTCTTTTATTATATATAAAGATTTAAAGTTTTATCTTCTCCAACTCACCTATATCCCTCACTCTAAATATAGAGTGCGAGAAAAAAATCCCTCTATATTTGAAGTGAGAAGGTATCCCCTCTATCCATGCCTCTATCCATGGACCTCGCATATCCTTCACTCTAATTTTCTTTTGTAATGTAAAATAAATTAATTAAAAATATGATTTCTATGGTCCCACTAGTTTTAGAGAGATTGATAAAGTTTATGGTTGGAGTTGATGTTATATTTAGAGTGAATGGACCCATTAATTATAGAGATAGAGTGAATTTTATAGAGTTTATGGTTGGAGATGCTCTTACATATTTCACATTTTTATCTTTAGTATGTACTTCCTCCGTATCAAAATAAGTGACACAAATTGGCTTACACGTTTTTTGAGGTAAAATATTAAAGTAGAGATTAAAATAAATTAAAGTACATAGTTAGGGAGAATGGGTCCCACTTTTCTTGAATAAAGTGATATTAATGAGTTTTTTAAGTAAAAGTAAGGGTATAAGGGTAATTTCCTTTATTAAAGTGGATAGTTAGTGGGTATGGGTCCCACTATTTTTACCATATAAGGAAAGTTTTCAAAGTGTGTCACTTATTTTGATACACCCCAAAATGGAAAGTGTGTCACTTATTTTGATACGGAGGAAGTATAATATATTTTGGATATTCCCAAATTAACAGTTTTTAGTTTTCAGTTAACACATTACTATTTCGTGACAGATTTGTATTTATAAAAAATATACATTATGTAGGATTTGAACTTGTGACTTATGTGTTAATAACACAATGCCCCATATTATCAGTTGACATATGTTTTATACATATATTTTTTTAATTTTTTAATCTGAATTTTTTATGTTGTCGAATATGTCAATCTGATTCTTATTAGACCTAGTTCTTTATACCTGGCTGGATATTTTTTCCTTCCATTCATCTTTATTTGTGATCAAAGGGTTTAATAGTGTTTTCTTAGAAAATTATAATGATGTGTTAGCAAGGTTCTAAAAATTATAAGGTGTAGTCTGACGACATAATCAAACTTCAAGCCAAGCCAAACCATGACGTTTTTCAAAGCGTGATTGAAAGCCAAATTTTTTAACATATAATATATGTATGTATATCAAGTTCATATATAATATAGATCTATTGATTTATATGATAATTCATATATCATGTTTACAAAAAGTGTTACATCTAAATTTATAATTATATATGTCATTATTTTTTAAAAATATATTCAATTTTCATAATCAGTTACAAAAATAACTTATGATATTACCTCTTATCTTACGCCATGTCTTACACCACCGTTATAGACTATTTTATAACGTGAGGGTCGCGCATCGCTCTTTAGTGTGCCTTTTAGAACCATGTATATGAGTAATTTATTGTCATACAAATTAGGGGTGTCAAATTTGTACCGAATAAAACCAACCAACATGCTACCAACTGAACCAATTAAAGTTGGTAGCCACTATGTTGGTAGCCAACATGTTTGGTTGGTGGTACCGTACCAATCGAGTATTCATGGTACGGTAATGGTACAGATATTTAAATACCATGGTAGTACCATACCAACCAATATATATACATATATATAAATTAATTCTTACAATATATACTTACATAAATTGTGGTCTAATTTATATCTTTAAAAATCTCTCCACCATACAATATATATAATTGATTCTTTAACATAGATAATATTTATATAGCATTAATAAATCATCGTTTTATTTATCTTGTTTCTGAGTTAGGAAAATTTGTTAATATGTTTTAAATGATGGATGATGGTAAATTATCATATTATAAAACATATATTGTATTTAATATTTTTTTTAGTTTTATATTAGTTTGTAATCTTGGTATACAATACCAATTTGTACCAACCAACATTGTTGGTAGTCAAATAAATTGGTACCAAATATACTTGGTATGGTAACGGTAGTCAAATTAGTGTACCAACTATAGTTGGTACGGTACACGGTATGAGGAAAATACGTGTGGTACCGTACCATGTTCACCCCTAATACAAATCACCTCCTTAGCTCCTTTTTATAAAAAGCCAGGAGGTTGGTGGAGATAGTAGAGCTCAAAAACAGCCAAACCTTCAACAACCATAAACTTCACAAAATCACTTCTCATCACATACCCATCCCCCTCTTTTTGACTTTTGTCATCACACATTGCAACAAAATTATAGTATTTTATTTTATATGTAATTTAATAAATATACTTTATAAAATTATAATTATCTGATTCAACACATATATAAGAAGAAATATCTAAACACTGGTATGGATGGAGTACTTTTATTATGACCCACTTTGCACATGTGACACAATCCATTCAAATTTAACAAGATTAGATAACCTTACCCATCTTCAATGGCTTACATTCCTCACCCAATCCATTCAAATTCAACAACAAAATCCATTTAAATTCAACCCTTTTATAACTTAAAATACAAAACCTCACATTAGTAAATAGTCAAGTAACATGTATTTTTATAAGGTTTCAAACTGATCTGCATCACATGTCATGTAAATATAATGTAAGAGCGACTGGTATCAATATTTATGTTTATGTTATATTTTGTATTCGATAGCCACCGGATGACATCACGATAACAATAGAATGTTATAATAACTAGTATCTTATGTTGTTATTTTGAGTCCCATTAACTAGAAAAATATCAAATACTTGCAGTTATTATAACTTGTAATTATGCGGTTTGAAAAATGTACATTACTCAAAAGAACACCTCACCGATAATCAAACATATAAAATCACAAAACTTTGGAGAAAAATATGCTTCAATTTTGTTACAAATTCATATAAACGTCAATCATTCAACTTCTAAACTTCTCTTCTCATCTTCGTTCAATTTGTAGGTAAGGTGTTCGATGAAAAGCATCAAAGACTAAAAAACCGACCTTTTATTGTTCATCCGAGCATTATGAAACAAGACACCAAAAACTAACAAACAATAGTCTTCTCATCAGTTTCAAAAGCCAGAATTTGATGTTGGGTTCTAACCAACCTAACAAACTTCTTTAGCAGCAGCAACAACAGCTTCAACGGTTATCCCGTACTCCTTGTAGATCTTGCCAGCTGGCGCACTTGCTCCAAATTTGTCAATCCCAATTGCTTTCCCTTTGCTTCCAACAATTTTCCCCCAACCAAAAGTCGTTGCAGCTTCGATGCTAACACGAGCAGTCACACTTGAAGGAAGAACACTTTCCTTATATTCATCAGATTGTTCATCAAAAAGCTCCCATGAAACAAACGAAACCACCCGAACCGATTTCCCTTCCTTTCTGAGCTCATCAGCAGCTTTAGCTGCAATCTCAAGCTCTGAACCCGTCCCGATCAAGATAACATCGGGCTTGTTGCCCGATGAGTTATCGGTTATCGTGTAACCACCTTTCGCGGTTCCTTCAATGGAAGTTCCGGGCAGGTTGGGCAGCTTTTGCCTAGAGAGAGCAAGAACCGAGGGCCGTTTTCGGCTCTCGACCGCAACTTTGTAAGCGCCAGCTGTCTCGTTCCCGTCAGCTGGTCGGAACATTAAGATATTGGGCATGGCCCGAAAACTGGCTAAATGTTCAATGGGTTGATGGGTGGGCCCGTCTTCTCCCAGCCCGATTGAATCATGGGTCATTACATAAATGACTCCAGCTTCTGATAAAGCTGAAATTCTCATTGCTCCTCTCATGTAATCAGTGAAAACAAAGAATGTGGCACAGTATGGGATAAATCCGGGACTGTGTAGGGCGATCCCGTTACAGATTGCTCCCATTCCGTGTTCCCGAACACCGAAACGCACGTTTCGTTCTTCGGGTGTCTTTTTTTGGAAATCACCAAACATTTTCATTAAAGTCATGTTTGAGGATGCCAGGTCAGCACTTCCACCAATCAGACCGGGAAGAACCGGTGCTAATGCGTTTAGCATTGTTTGTGAAAGGTTTCTTGTTGCATCTCCGGGGGTTTCAGGTGTGTATGTCTACATAAATAAGATAATTATTATAATTAATTAATCATTCAAGATAATTAATTAGAAGTTAAAAGACTTGCAGGAAGAGCCTTTTCCCATCCAGCTGGCAACACACCATCAGCAATGGATTTTAATTCAGCAGCATCTTCAGCATATTTCTTCTCATACTCTGCAAATTTAGCATTCCATTCAGCTTCTAAAGCTGCACCCTCAGGGGTATGTCTGCTCCAGTGCCTGCACGCAAAAAACCCTAAATCAACATCACGAAACCCTAATTCTGCCACCAATAAAATCGATCATTTGCTTACTTTTTCACATCTTCTGGTACATGGAACGGCTCATAAGGCCAGCCGAGGTTTTGCCTGGTTGCATCTACTTCTTTAGCACCCAAAGCAGCTCCATGAACACTGTATGAGTTCGCCTTATTTGGTGATCCAAAACCGATAGTTGTTGTCACCTACAAATTAGCAAAAAAAATCTCAGAATTTCTCTCGGGTTTTGTATGATTATACAATTAGTCAATCACTGACCTTAATCAAAGTGGGTTTATCAGTGACAGATTTGGCTTCTTTAATGGCAGCACGGATTTCATCATAACCAGTGTTACCATTTTTGACCCAGATTATATGCCACCCGAGAGCTTCAAAACGTTGGTCAACGTTCTCAGTGAATGCAATCTCAGTGTCACCATCGATAGAGATATGGTTGTCATCATAGAAAGCAATAAGCTTTCCTAGTCCCCAATGGCCAGCAAGTGAACATGCTTCATTTGCAATTCCTTCCATTTGACAACCATCACCAACAATACAGTATCTGAAACCAAGATTTTATTATCAAAATTTAAAATCATTGGTTTTTTTAAAACACCGAAAAAGATATTTGAAATGTTACGTGTAATGGTCAACAATCTCGGCATCAGGTTTGTTGTAACGAGCAGCTAAATGCTTCTCGGCAAGAGCAAGACCAACAGCATTGGCAATACCTTGACCAAGAGGACCTGATAATAATTAAAAATTCATTTAAATTCTTCAAGATATTATTATAAATATAAATACATATATTGATTTATGAGCACTAACCAGTGGTGACTTCAACTCCAGGAGTTTCAAAGTTCTCGGGATGACCAGGGGTTTTGCTTCCCCACTGACGGAATTGCTTCAAATCCTCTTCCTGATATAAGATATGACAAATTCATATATAAAGCACTTGCAAACTGTATAAGCTAATCAGACATTACAAACAGAAGAAAATATGTTTTGATTTGAAGAAATTATTCGAAGATAATATCAAGTTGCAATACGCTATTCCGTAGTGACTCATGTTATCTTAATTCAGATTATGCTACTAATAGACATGTGATCAAGCACATCTTATGAATTTGTGCAAAAAAACCCAGATCGGAAAATAGATTCAATCTATTTAGACATTTCATCGAACATATAGTAGGCAGAAATGATGAAGTAGGTCAACTATAAGTTTGCTACAGAAATGCAAATCTGTTGTACCTAATTTAATATTCGGATTGAAAAAAGCAAGAAATTTTCTTGTGAGTTACTATAGATATCATCGAAAGGGCTTACTTTGACGGCATCATAGCCGGCAAGGTGGAGCAGAGCATACTGGAGCATACATCCATGTCCGGCGGAGAGAACAAAGCGATCCCTGTTGAACCAATAAGGGTTCTTCGGGTTATACCTCATAACCTCATCGTACAATATATGACCCATGGGTGCACAACCCATGGGCAAACCCGGATGACCCGAATTTGCCTTTTCAACAGCATCAATCGCCAAGAATCTGATGGTGTTGACTGACTTGTCAACCAAAGCAGTATCGGTCTTTTCGAGTGTCTCAACAGCGGAGTTAGAAATCACACGGCGGCGCGTGGCGGCGACCTGACGGCGGGCGGGAGTGCGTGAGGCTGACGTGGTGGTGGATTTGAGTCCGGAGAAGGTCGGGATTGAGAGGGTGGAGAGAGAAGTCGATTGCTGGGTGGCGGTGGTGGAAGAGCCATGGCGGGGGACGGCGGAGCGGGAGAGAGCGGCCTGAGAGAGATTGAGGGAGGTAGAGGCAGCCATGGCTCTTTGTAGAGAGAGAAAGTTGTGAGGGGGGTGGAGTTGAATATGGGGGGTTTTATCAGTTTGGATGAAAATTGAGATTTTGGAGAGAGAAGATTGGAGAGGGGTGGCTGAGGTGAACAGGGGAAAGGGAGACCGTTGGATGGATTTGGAGAAGAGATCGCGGCCGTTGAGTGAGGGTAGGAAATGAATGCCTTCCCTTCAATTGCAACTTACATTTTTGGATTGTTTTGATCAAGTTAAAATGGTTTATGCCACTTTGTTATAAAATTTCTTAACTATTTATAAAAAGTACTTTATACAAAGTTATACCAATCACAAACAAAATGTGGTCTATGTTGTGATACAAAATAGCCAAAACTCTAAGATTTCATTCCAACGATCAAGTTCATATATTTTGGTGTCTTTTCAAACATACATCTCAACCTCTTTATATAGGCCACAAGTTGGCACTATAAGAGTCATAGAATAAATGACCATTACACAAGTTAATGATAGGTGTAAATATAAGAAAACCAAAAGTCTAGTGAGTTACAATACTCCCCCTTGGTTGCTTAGATTTATATTGAACTATACATGCACTTCATCTTGTATCTTCAGACAATCCTTGAAACATTCGCCTCGTTAAAAACCTTGACGGAGAAACCCCTTTGGGACAAAACTCTGGTTGAAGGATAAAAGAGTACGATCAGGATGTCTTGAGATAGGGAAGGAACCATATATGATGTGCCTCATTAAAACCTTGTTAAGAGAAAACCCTGTGGGACAAAAACTCTAACGAAGGACAAAAGAGTGCACAATGGCTAATAAGTAATCAACTCGATACTCCCCCTGAATTCAGCGATTCTTATTGAGTGTGGGATACAGTTAGTGTCTCATTAAAAAACTTTGTCAAGGTAAACCCAATGGGACAAAACCCTTGAACTAAAGAAAAAAAGCACACAAGCATTCATCGGGATGCTCCCCCTCACATGCACTCAACAGGGTGCAAAGCATACGTCAGGATGCAATTATTATTTATATACAAGTGCATGATACATGTCACTTAGGTAGCTCGGAGAGTTTCCTAAGTCCAATAGCTTTGACATGTTTCTGGAATGAATACTTTGGCAGTGATTTTGTGAACAAATCTGCATGATTCTTCTCCGATCCAATATGTTGCACTTCAATCTTTTGAAGTAACTGTTGTTCATGTGTAAAGAACAATTTTGGAGAGATGTGTTTAGTGTTATCCCCTTTGATGTAACCATGTTTCGCTTGGTCAATGACAGCAGAGTTATCTTCATACATAACAACTGGTTCATCGGGGTCATAAGCTAAACCACATGTACTTCGAATATGACCAATTACAGATCGAAGCCATACACACTCTCTAGTTGCCTCAAAGAGCGCAAGTAGTTCAGAGTGATTTGTCGAAGTAGCAACCAGAGTCTGTTTACAAGACCTCCAGGATATCGCTGTGTTCCCAATGGTAAAGACATAACCAGTTTGGGAACGTCCCTTATGCGGGTCTGATAAGTAACCTGCATCAGCATAGCCAGTAAGGGTTGCGTTATTTCGAGTATCATTAGGGTTTGATCCACTCGACGACGCGTAGGGATAGAATAAGCCCATATCCGCCGTACCTTTTAGGTAACGGAATATGTCTTTAATACCATTCCAGTGCCTGCGTGTTGGCGCATTGCTGTGCCTAGCCAGGCAGTTCACAGCAAACGAGATGTCCGGTCTAGTACATTGAGCCAAGTACAATAATGCGCCTATTGCACCCAGATATGAACACTCGGGGCTCAATATCTCTTCATCGTCCTCCTTTGGACGGAATGGGTCCTTTTTAATGTCTAGAGAACGAACGACCATGGGAGTAGAAGACGGCTTTGCATCATGATGACTAAAGCGTCTTAACACCTTTTGGATGTAATTTTCTTGATGAAGAAAAACACCATCTCTACGTTGCTCGATCTGCAGGCCGAGGCAAAAACGTGTCTTCCCAAGATCTTTCATCTCGAATTCCTTCTTCAGGATTTCAGCAGTTTCGACCAACTCTTTCGAGGTTCCTATGAGATTCATATCATCTACATAGACTGCGATAATCGCATATCCTGAAGTGGATTTCTTAATAAACACGCATGGGCATATCTCATTGTTCAAATATCCCAGTCCGATCAAGTACTCACTTAGGCGGTTATACCACATCCGTCCAGATTGTTTTAATCCATAAAGTGATCGTCTCAGTCTTATCGAGAACGTGTTCCGTGGTCTAGAACTACTTGATTCAGGCAACTTGAGTCCATCAGGGACTTTCATGTATATCTCCGTGTCAAGATCCCCATAGAGATAGGCTGTGACCACATCCATAAGCTGCATATTCAGTTTTTCGGAAACTACTAAACTGATTAAGTAGCGGAACGTTATAACGTCCATTACGGGAGAATATGTCTCCTCGTAATCAATTCCAGGGCGTTGAGAGAAGCCTTGCGCCACTAGGCGAGCTTTGTATCTTACAATCTCATTATTCTCGTTACGCTTCCTTACGAACACCCATTTGTAACCAATTGGCTTAACATTGGGTGGTGTTGGAGCAACAGGTCCAAACACTCTTCTTTTCGCTAAGGAATCCAATTCTTCCTGGATTGCTTGTTTCCATTGAGGCCAGTCCGTTCTACGTTGGCATTCAACAATAGTACGTGGTTCCATGTCATCATTGCTCATAATGTCAGTGGCCACTGCGTATATGAACACATCATCAATGACAGTCTCGTTTCGCTTTAAAATATCGTCTAAGCTAGCATACTCGACAAATATTTCAAGGTTATCGGGATGATGAGAAATTGGTGTTTCATCTGAAACACGCTCCTCCAATACACTCCCGTGATCCTTAATGATCTCATGTGGCAAAACGGATTCAGAAGAATTTCTCCTCTTTCGAGGCAGAACATCCTTGGAACCGACTGGTCTTCCTCTTTTCTTAGGAAGAGCAGCAGACTGGACAGCTGATGGTAGCGTCCTTTGCACGGTGGGTACGACCGGTGCAACATGTTCAAGTGGAACATGGCGTCTCTCAGGGACGTCTATCCTTGCAGGCACATTTGCAGCAGGTATATTTGATCTCGTGACATTTGCTAGGTCATTAAATGCGTCTGGTAGCTGATTAGCAACATTTTGTAAACCTAGAATTCTTTGCACATCCTTATCACTATGTGCAGTTGGGGGATCCATATGAGACAAGTTGGGTTCTTGCCACGTTATTTCACGTCGTTCCTTATCAACGTTAACGTGCAAATCTCCCCCTAACGACGGGAAGATTGCCTCATCAAAGTCACAATCCGCATGTCTAGCGTTAAAGAGATCGCCTGTCAAGGGCTCTAAATAGCGTATGATGGACGGGGATTCATAACCAACATATATTCCCCGTCGTTTCTGAGGTCCAAATTTCGAACGCTTTGGAGGTTCAATTGGAACATTTACCAAGCACCCAAACACGCGTAAATGTGAGACATCAGGCTCATATCCAGTTACCAGCTGGTACGCAGAAAGTGGTTGGGTGGCCATGGGCCTCAGACGGACCAATGCAGCAGCATGCAATATCGCATAACCCCATGCAGAAATTGGAAGTTTTGTACGCATAACTAAAGTTCTCGCAATCATTTGTATTCGTTTAATGAATGCTTCTGCAAGACCGTTTTGGGAATGAACGTACGCAACAGGGTGTTCAAGATCAATGCCCAATGTCATGCAATAATCATCGAATGTTTTCGATGTAAACTCCGCAGCATTATCAAGTCTAATTGACTTTATTGGATAATCTGGATGATGTGCCCTCAACTTAATGATTTGGGCTAGGAGTTTAGGAAATGCTGCATTCCTTGTGGACAACAAAGCGACGTGTGACCATCTTGTTGATGCATCAACCAATACCATGAAATATTTAAATGGTCCGCATGTTGGTTGGATAGGTCCACATATATCCCCTTGAATTCTCTCAAGAAAACGGGAAACCACTTTTGTAGGTTTTACATGAAGTGGTTTGAGATGTGTCTTGCCAATCGAGCATGCTTGGCATAGGCTTTTTGGTTTAATCACGAAATTTTTACCTCCAAGAGGATGCCCATGAGATGCATTCATAGTTCGAAGCATCGTATTTTGACCCGGGTGTCCCAGCCGGTCATGCCATAACATATAAGTTCCCTCATCAACGGGGGCTCGACGAATGACTAGATTGCTTTCAATGTGTTTTATCGTGGTTAGATACAAACCATTTGACAAACATCTCAACTTCTCCAATATACGCTTTTGGTCGTATTTATCAGAGGTAATGTAGAGGTATTCAATACCATTTTCTGAAGCAGTTTCAATATGAAACTTGTTTTCTCGAATATCCTTAAAGCTCAACAAGTTTCGACCGGAACTTGGACAATATAAGGCTTCATTAATGGTTAACACAGTACCATTTGACAACGTAAATTGTGCTTTACCAAAGCCTTGAACAAGGGTCGACGGGCCCGAAATAGTTGTCAATGAAGTTACTTTAGGCGTTATGTTGATGAAGTAATCCTTGTATTTTAGGACAGTGTGGGTTGTACCACTGTCAACCAGACAATCAACTGACCCAATATGCATGCCTAAAAGTAAAAATAATTTAAAATCGGTCACACGTATGTAGTATTTTCATAAGGAAAAACTTTAAATTATTTCGAGAAATGCGTTCATTGTAAACAAACCATTATCCAAAAGTGAACATTATTTAAACTTGAAAGCATAAAATAACATGATCCAGGAGCTCAACAATAGCTCTAATCTTCAATCTGAGCCACAAAATCAGGTGTCTCAAAAGACTCACGTGTGTTGGTTTCAACCACATTTGCTTCAGCTCTTTTCCCGTTATGATAGTTACGAACTTCGTCGGGAGTAGCCTTACAAACTCGTTGCATATGACCATAATCACCACATTTGTAACAAAGGGTATGCTTATCAGTATGTGCCCTTTCATTGGGACGATTGGTCGTCCTGTTATTGTTCCCGGTACGAGATGGCTTAGAAGCCGAAGGCCTCCGGTCAGAGTTATATTCTGAATCACGGCCTGAAGGTCTTCGGTGCGAGTTATATTCCGAACCTCGACCTGAAGGTCTTTGGTATGGATTATATTCAGAACCTCGCTTCGCTTGGTGAGGTTTACGATCACCATAGTGCTTCGGTTTTCGGGACGACTGGCCCTTATCTCGGTTTCCGTTCCGCGATTGAGGCCCACGAACATTATTAGCATCAGGCATTGGAATTGCCTTTGTCCCAGCAGGACGAGAATTGTTATTTCTCATTAAAACAATGCTATTTTTCTCATCCAATAACAATTGGGTAATGAGCTCGGGGAAAGTTGTGAACTTGGATTGGCGGTACTGCTTTTGAAGCAAGTTGTCAGAACTAGGAAATGTGGTGTAAGTCTTCTCCAACAAGTCAGTATCAGTTAACTGTTGACCACAGTAGTGGAGAAGTGCACGAATTCTACAAACTTCAGCGTTATATTCAGTAACCGAAGTGAAGTCTTGGAATCGTAAATTGAGCCAATCTTGGCGGGCTTCAGGAAGCCAAATGGTCTTTTGGTGATCGAAACGTTGTTTCAAAGAGTCCCATAATGTCTTGGGTGAGGTGATTGATATGAACTCAGACTTCATCGTGTCTGACATATGTCGACGAAATAATATCATCGCCTTAGCATTCATTTCGCGGGTAACTTCAACCTCACGATTATCCTCGTCATAGATGACATCTAATATGCCTTGAGTATCTAGATGGTTCTGGATATCTTGAGTCCAGTCTAGATAGTTCTTGCCGGCAGCATCCAAGATCGGGAAATCAAGTTTGATAGACATTTTCCTACAACGGGAGGAGAAATACTGGATCAATCATCATTCAAGATGATAAGTTTATATGTTTATGGTTTGTATAAGCACAAATTGTGTGTCGAATCAGCAGGTTCGAAAAAACACAATTGATATTAGGTTCTCATTTATCGAACGACAGGTCGATTATGAGACACCGATTCAGCATATGTATATAAACACATTCAGAGAAAAATTATTTAGTCAACCCTTTTCGGTAGCTCTATTCGAATACAACCAGGAAAGACGGTAAGGGTAGACAGCGCTTGTGCGTATCGGAACCACCCTTATTAGGAGTCAGAAAAACCGCCTATCTTTCCTAGACATTGTTAAGAATAGGTGAGCCTAGTTGTGGATGATTAATAACTTTTCAAGGAAGTGCATATAATGCTCATAAATCCACAAGTTCTTTAACTTTTGAAGACAAAAGAAATTGTAGTATAATCACTACATTTAGAAAAGATTAATTTTTATCTTCATGATTTATTTAAGAAAACAACTTTCAACATAAAGAATCTCAAAATAATTTTTATACCAAAAACAAATAATCATTTGAGCATAATACTTCATAAATCATGGATTTTTTAAAAAATCATTCTTTTAGAAGAAAAATTTTATTATAATTTTTGGACTTGTTAGCCCAACTCATTAAAAATATTGGGCTAACTTTTAGTTGCTTAAATGTTGTGGTTTTAAAAAAAATTCAATCTGTTTGTTAAATTTTTTTCCAAAAAAGATGAATAATCGGCCAAATGAGTATTACATTTAGAATTAGAAAAACCCATGAACTGAATTAATTTTTGTGAAAGAGTAGCAATTTTTTTTCTCTTGAAAAGTCCATATGAAAATACTACATGGAGAAGCTTTGTGACTTATCATATACAAGTATTAACTTTTAGATAGATTAAATGGATTTTTATGTGCTCAATTTAAGCATCATCAAATGAAGTGTTTTTTTTTAAAAAAAACAATTGACCAACCCCAAACATGATTTTCAAAACCACATATATTTTGATTTCGATGGATCTTTATCCACTATAATAAAATGATATCAAATAGAGTAAAGAGACGTTGTTTACCTTAATGTTATGAAGAATAGTTGGTGAGATTACTTGGTTCGAGCAAAGTGCCGATAACGTGTTGTGATACAAAATAGCCAAAACTCTAAGATTTCATTCCAACGATCAAGTTCATATATTTTGGTGTCTTTTCAAACATACATCTCAACCTCTTTATATAGGCCACAAGTTGGCACTATAAGAGTCATAGAATAAATGACCATTACACACAAGTTAATGATAGGTGTAAATATAAGAAAACCAAAAGTCTAGTGAGTTACAATAGTCTAAACATTTTATTAAAGTTATTACTTTTAAAACGATAAATATTATATTTTTTCCACCTACCTCCATTGCAACCAACCGTTACCACACTCAACAAAAATAATCATAAACATTATAAGCCACATAATACACTCATGATTATGATGAAATCATTTCTCATTTAGTAAAAATTTAAAATAATTTTGAGATTAAGGAAGTCAAAATCGGTTCACAAACGGTTCAATCATTCGACTTTAGAATTAACATCTCTGGTTTAAAGCTGTTCATAATCGATATTTTAACCAAGTTGAATGTCTGACATATTTTTTATTTTTCGATCTAACATACTGCTCCAACATATTAATAGTTAATACTCCATTACTCTCCCACTTCTAAGATAATTTTGAATGATTTAATTTTTATAAGGCTTATTCTTGTTATTTTTATAATAATTGTTCATTTTTTTTTTTAACGGTAACATTAATTTACTTTTAAATACTACATATTTTCATTATGAAATTTAAACCCTCAAATACAAAGGGTAACACATTTAAGTCAAAAGTTCTTGGTTTAATATTATTGTTGGCTTTGTTTGACCAAGGTACTTTACTTTTTGTAACATGCATTTATTGACTTATTTGGCGATATAGGTTAATTAATTAGCTTATTTATGCCGTTTAACCACACATTATGAGCTATGAACAAAAGGAGAAATGTAAATTTAGTACTTTACAAAAAAAAAATTTGGAAACGGCAAATAATATATAAAAAAACCAACTTAGCAAGAAGCTAAGAGAAAAAAAGTACAAGTACAAGGAATTATGAAGACAAAATGGAAGGAGAAATACACCAGTTCACCCAATTACAATTTATTTTTGATCTATGTTTCACCCATAAGAATGAAGTAGAGATGACATCATCCGTGATAGCCGTGTACGATTTGTGTTTTTTGTTGAAGATCACCTCATTCCTCGCTTTCCAAATACACCAAAGAGTGCACTGTATTATCGTTGTTAATACCATCTTTTTTTTCATGACAAGCGCTCCAGCTTGATCCTAATTCAATAAGATCATTGATTGTGCTAAAAGAAGGTAAGTTGATACCGCACCAGTTGAGAATCCAGTTCAATACCGCAATAGAGTGAGGGCATTGGATGAAAGTGTGATCGATGCTCTCGACGCCCGCGTTGCATCTCAAACAAGTAATTGAACCCGTGTTTATTCCTCTGTTTTCAAGGCATGTCGCCACCGGAATACGACCAAGACCGACTCTCCAAATAAAACATTTGACTTTTAGAGGAGCGGCACTCGACCAAGGCATGTTTAAATACCCGACAGTCATCAACATGTCGTCCAACCAACGCCTGATACAGTGAACCGTGAAAGAGCCGTCTGTCGAGAGTTTGCAAAGTAAGCGATCAGAACCATCAATTAACCGAACTTGATTAAGGAGACAAGTCATGTTATGTAATTCGGAGATGGCAGTAGGGTTATTAACACCATTAGCCCAATTCCATGTAAATCCACTGTTGGATATGCGATCAGAGATGAGACAGGATTTGTTTTTCTCACTAGCGTATAACGCAGGGAAGCAATGGAGTAAAGGGGCAGAATTGATCCACACGTCTTTCCAAAATAAAAAGGATTTACCGTCGCCAGTTTTAAGGGAAAATACGTCAAAAAAGTCATGACCGGTTTTTAATAAATCTTTTTCAATTCTTGCAATATTGTTCCAAACACCACTGGGATTACTTTTGACCATCCGATGAGCCGGTTTCTTGCCTAACTTATGTATTGCCAAAATGACATTCTTCCATATGCTTTGTGACCCATCTCGTAATTTCCACCACCACTTTAGTAAAAGTGCCATGTTTTTTGCTTTTAATGAACCAACTCCAAGACCACCGTTTTGTTTTGATGCGATAATCGTGGACCAAGCCACCTAATGGATCTTTTTAATGTTTGCATTCCCGCCCCATAGGAATTTTCTTCTAATTTGTTCAAGTTGATCAATTACACATGACGGAGCTTTAAATAGTGAAAAGTAGTAGAGTGGCATACTACCTAACACCGATTTCGTGAGCGTGAGCCTCCCTCCAAAGGACAAGTTTTTGGCCTTCCATCCGGATAATTTGGAGTTGAAACGATCAATAACCGGCACCCAATGCTTTTTTAAGTTCATGTTTGCTCCCACCGGGACCCCAAGATAATTAAATGGAAGTGAGCCGGAAATACATCTAAGGACGTTTGCACAACGGTTGAGACGAGATGATGAGATACCAACACCGAACACCTTAGATTTGTGAAAATTGACTTTAAGACCGGAAGATGCATGGAAGCATCTTAGGATTCTAGCAAGATTCTTCATATTACTTATAGAACCATCCCCCACAAATATGGCGTCATCCGCATAGAATAAGTGTGAAATAGATGGGCCGTTAGTACCAATCTTTTGACCACGGAAGAGATTTTTTTCACATGCCTTCTTCATAGCAACATTTAGACCTTCCATTGCTAATATAAAAAGATAGGGTGATAGAGGATCACCTAGCCGAACACCTTTTTTTATTTGAAATTCTTTAGTCGGGGAGCCATTGATTAGAACCGATGCGAAAGATGAAGATAAGCATCCGTGGATCCACTGTCTCCATTTGGTACCAAAGTTCATTTGATCAAGGACGGAGTCAAGATAACCCCAATTGATAGAGTCAAAAGCCTTTTCGAAGTCAACTTTGAACATAAACAATTCTTTTTTGGAACTTTTGGCCCAAGAACATAATTCATTTATAACCAAGGGGCCCTCCAAAATGTTTCTACCGTTGACGTAGGCCGATTGTGTGATATCAACAACATCATCAATAACCGATTTTAGTCTATATGATAATGCCTTTGCAAGGATTTTGTACATACTATTGATGAGGGAGATGGGCCGAAAGTCACATAGGTTGACCGGGTCTTTTAATTTGGGGACGAGGGTAATGAAGGATGAGTTACAACCTCTTGAGATCACACCCGATTCTTCAAAATTCTGCACAAAACCCATTATGTCGCCAATGAGTTCATTATAATGGGCTTTGATGAATTTGAGAGTGAAACCATCCGGTCCGGGAGCCTTTTCACCGCCACATGCCCAAATTGCGTTTTTTATCTCGAGAATGGTGAATGGTTGCTCAATTAAATTAGCCTGCACACAAGACAATTTAGGAAATAAATTGTTAGTAAAATTTGGCCTGTTTGGCCATTTTTCCTCAAATTTTGAAGAGAAAAATCGGTATGCCTCATCCTTGATCACATTGGGTTCGGTGATCCATGAACCGTTAATCGCTAGGCCGTGTATGCGGTTATTCATGTTCTTGTTTTTTAGAGCCCCATGAAAGAATGAGGAGTTTTCGTCACCGTCCACCTTCCATTTAATGTGTGCTTTTTGCTTTAAATCAAGATTGTTAAATCTTTCTAGATCCGCCACTTTTAATTTGCCGAATTTTATTTCATTTATTTCGGTATCCAACAGGGTTCTAGTTTCCGCCAATGAGTCAAGCACAGCTAATCTCTTTTTGAGGTCTTTTAGAGTTTTATTTTCTTTTGCAAATTCGATGGATCTCCATTTCTTAATCTCGTTTTTGATAAACTTAAGTTTTGCAGCTAACTTCAAATCAGGAGGCCCAAAACCCTTAAAAGTTAAGCACGCCGACTTCACCATGTCAGATAATCCGGGCCTGAGAATCCAAGAATTATAGAAACGAAATGGCGGTGGCCCAAAATCAACATTGTTACGGCATAAGATAATGGGCGAGTGATCTGAGTATTCTTTAGGTAAAGCAGTGACCGATGAAGATGGTTGTACAGCCATGAAATTGCAGCAGACAAGGAACCGATCAAGTTTACTAAGCTTACAGCAGTCTGTGGTTATATAGGTAAAACGCCTACCTCCCATACAGAATTCTTTCAGACCGAGTGTGTTTATAAAATTGTTGAAATCATTGGCCGATGTTTGACAAAATGATGAGTTAAGTCTTTCCTCTGGGCGCCGAACAGTGTTAAAATCCCCAAAGAAGACCCAAATGCCCTGAAGTGAATTTTTTATCATGATAAGTTCAGCCCAAAGAGATCTTCTGTCCACCGTTGACTGTGGGCCGTAGATATTCACAAGATAGGTGTTACCTGAAAAACCAGCCCACTGACCCCCAACAATAAGGAAAAAACGTGATTTTTTGCAAAAATTAAGATTAAAAACATTTGGGTTCCAGATGCTAAGAATCCCACCGGAACGACCAGTAGAGTTGATCGCCTCAAAATTGAAGTCTGCACTGCCCCAACAACCGAGCAGATCAATATTATTAAAATCGGACAAGTGTGTTTCTTGTAGACCAATAAAGTCGATGGAATGGTTTCTTTTTAAGCTTCTAACCCAATCGACCTTGTGAGATTCACTCACGCCCCTGATATTTAAGGAGAGTAAATTCATTGGGGAACAATAACATCACCATCTCCGGAAAATACATCGCGTAGAACTGAGTCAGATCCATTAATTTGAAAACCCACTTCTAAACCAATACACGCAGCTTTTTCGATTTCATGGATCGACGAGCGGGAATGAGGGGAAGTATCAGAATTTAAAGAAGAGTTACCAGGTTCAGGAGCTGCTAAATTTCGATTTAGATCTATGGAAGGTGAGGTAGAGTTTGGGTCACATCTATTCGGAATGGGAGAAGGTGGGCGAGTAGGAGAAAATATCCTCCTTTTTCGTGATGATCTGTTAATGCAGTCAGAGTGGGCCATGCCCATTGCAAAGGAGCCCAAAGAATAAACATTGGAAGCGGGCCTAGGAACAGTAGATGGAAAGGGCCCAAATTTAAAACATTCACCGGTGGAAGTGTGGGCCCCAACTGGGGAAAATCCAGTATCACTCTGACCGACATCATTATTGGGAACGACCTTGGGAGCTGAACAGACTGGTACCGCAACTTCAATTCCAATATTGTTATTTTGGGGAGAAGTGAAGGACTCCTCGACTACTGTGCCGTTACCGTTATCATTGATTGGGGCATTTAATGCACCGATCCCGCTGGAAACACCATCTTCTCCGACCGAAATACCATCCACGACCGCCGGAGCCGTTTCTGCATTTTTATTGTAATCCGGTGGGATTTCCCCTTCTTCCTTTTCGTCTGCTGTTGACATTTTTTCCCATGTATCTGATATGTCATCATCATTATCAGACTCGACGTTCGATTCGTTGGAGCCAAGTTCGTCCTCCAAGTCCCCAGACAAGCTAGGGTTAAGAGAAAAGGATTGTAACGAAAAGGGATGCCAGTCATAGTAAATTTCGGATATACCAATAGGAAAATCACCACCACCATATAATATTTTAATTTCTTCATTGATTCTGGTAATAGATGACGTTAGTATGGCGACTTTGACACTGGAAATGTTTGACGATTCACCCATTCTGTCATCCAGTTCCACCAGGGACCCAAATTTACTTGCAATTTTAGTGATGTTGTCTTCGTCACAGAACAGTAACGGAAGTCCTATAATACGTAACCAGGCCAATCTTTGAAACTTTGTGGAGGTTGCATCAATCCCCGGTTTTAGCCATTTAAACCATTTTTTCCAACAGGCATCGTTGTCCAGAAAACCTTTTGCATTAGAGGACATCCCGAAACGTAACAAGACATGCATGCCCCCGTAGTAGAGGATTTTAACGTCTGATAACCCAGCATCTTCAAGTAACATAGGCAGATTTCTAAGCTTATTGAAGTCAGAAATCTCCCCCATGAGAATGAAATATTTGAGTGAACTCTCGAGGGCACGGGACGGGGCGAGGGACAACGAAATTTTTGTAAGGTTGACAGCAGGGTTATGACCCTTAACAGCGTTGGCGTATGATCTCCCGTTGGTGAAACCACCATGGGCCGCCGTGTTACGAAAGGTGTGGGAATGCTGTTGTGGTTGAGGACGATAAGGGAAGGAACGATGGTGCCCAGAAGCATCGTGCTTACTCAGTTTCCGTTGGTACCTTGCGAGATTACATTTTAGAATGCATTGCCCGTATTTGATAACGCCAAATGTAATGTTATCACTATTATTTTTATTTGAGCATTTATTTTCCTACTTTTAATAACAATTATGACTTATGAGCTATGAACAAAAGGAGAAATGTAAATTTTAGTAATTTACAAATGAAAATGTAATGTTATCACTATTATTTTTATTTGAGCATTTATTTGTCTACTTTTAATAACAATTCAACACATACGTTATCATTTTAAGATATTGCTAATATACTTTAATTTACATATTTCCTTATTTTGGCTTTTCGATAGAATCAATCACTCTAATATGAGTAATTACCTTACTAACATTTCCCAGGGGGAAATAACCCTATTCATCTACTGTTGATGAATAGGTTTTCTTCTTCTTCTCTTTTACACGCTAAAACCCACAAAATCAGGGATCCTTCAATCAGTCAATTCTTTCAAAGTAAACCTGATTTTGTGATCTTTCTTCTTCTCTTTTACACGCTAAAACCCACAAAATCAGGGATCCTTCAATCAGTCAATTCTTTCAAAGTAAACCTGATTTTGTGATCAAAGGTCAAAAGTACACGGCCATGCTTAATCTCTTCGCAAATAAACCTACTCCCTTTATCGTCATCTACACCTTGATTCCGGAAGTGAAAGTGAAAAAATGTCTCACTTCACCTTCGATCCCAGTGTGAAAGAATCACTTCACCTTCGATCCCAGTGCAAATAAACCTACTCCCTTTATCAACGTGATGATGAGTAGAGCTCGACGTTCGATTTTCTCCGGCCGTCATTCAGTGCCACAACCAAGTCAGCGAGAAATTAACAAGTTAGTACACATGCTCTCCCTCTGTTATACATCATTGATCTCTTATTTTTTAGTATAACTGAATCAAAATTATCAATTTATACCCTGTTCACAATTATTAGAAGAAATTAGCTACTTTTTTTCTTTTGAAAACTGGAAATCCTAAAGGTAGAGCTTCCCCACCTAAAGGACCCAGAGAATATATAGAAGTTTCAACAAATTACAAAGAGTCAATACAACCCAAAGACTGCACAAACTAAACAAATAACCCAACATATAAACTTCCTTCCTGCACTTAACAAAACAATTACTTTTTCCTAACATTCAACTTGACATCCCAATCTGCAGCTACTTTGCTCACATTTTTGGAATCTTTAACATTCAAGGTAGAAAGCTGTAACTTTATACTGTCCTTAATACGAACTAGAACAGATTCTGCTTTCTCTTCATTATTAAAAAATAACATGTTATTCAAAAATAATTTGTTCTTCCCCTGGCTTCAAAACTGCAAAATTGAATTCAACAATAATCAAAATAAAAGTCTAAATCTTTATGCAAAAAAGTCATAATTGAAGTCAAGATTATGATCGAACCTTGATCTTTTGTTGTAGCAGTAACATGAAGAGTTCCTTTAAGGGAAGAAAATGTGACACCATAGCTAAGTGCTGCAAAACAAGAGAGGAAAAGAGACACAAACAAGAAACCAATAGAAACTGCCATTGATGACGATGGTTGACTTTTTGACCTCAATTTGTGGTACCTAAATGAATGCAATTCACTTATTCTGCTACTGATGATCAGATGATGAAGAATTGTGCTTTTTGAGCAGCTATATGCCTATAAATAGAGCCTAATGATCCAGGATTTCAAGGTATTCATATTTCTATCAACTAGGCTAGAAATAAATTAATTTTAAATAATCTAAACATATAATTTAAATATTAACAAATAAGTTCAAATGCAGGCCACTTGCTATGGTATGTCATTCATCTTTTTATAATATGACAGTTGCATTAATATTAGATATTAATTTCCAGTCATAGGTAAATTTTTGTAGTCTGAATGCACTCTTTCATCTAGAAGTGTAATAACTATATGCTAACTCACAGTATCAAATGATTTTCTTAGGTTTTTTATGCAGTTGAGTATATGATTTTATTTCCTATATAAATAGTCAATTAGTAAATTAGGTACTTCAATTTTTCTTGATGTCAACTAGAATTGATCATGCTACTTTTGGGTAGATGAAATTGTAAATTTTTGGAATCACACCTATTGATTGCAAGCTACTTTTTTTAGATTAATGTTTTAGTCTTCTTTTTTTTTTTTTTTTTTTTTTTTTTTTTTGAGCATTATGGTAGTAATCTAAAGTAGTAGAATCTGGCAGTTGGGACAGTTTAATAAACCATTGTCCACGGGTATTTCAGATTGCATAAAGTTTATACGTTTATTGTTAAAATGATAATATTGTGAAACCTTTTAAGAATGATTTTGGATTATGAACTATTTTGATAAATCATGATTATTATGAGATTCACAAAAAGTCAACCGTATAGTTTGATGAAACTGTTTTGATTGTGATTAGGTGCAATGCAGCTACCAGGAATACATGAGGCTTAAAGAACACTGTGATGCCCTGAAACAACTCGAAAGGCAAGAATTCAATTATTTTTTTCTGAATTACAATTAATTTCTAATTTAGTTATTAACTCGATTTTTCACTGCTGTAATTTTCAGAAATTACACTGTTAAAACCTTTTAAATGGAGTTTAGAAGGATTCAAATTCAATTGCATCATTTTGGCTCACCGACAAAGGTATGAATTGTTAAATACAAAGATTTATCAGGAAAATGTTAGTAGTATGAATACTTGCAAGTTACACACTCATATGTTATCTATCTTGATATCTTATCAAACTATATATTGTTATAGTTTTTAGTTTTCTTTTCTCCGTATCTAATTATTTTGTGGGTAGCAACTTTCTTAGGTACGGGGTGCAAGATGATAGCAGTAAACTATAACCACAACACACTAAATGGTATGTTATGTTTGATCTTTATAAGTTTGTCTATTTGTGGTAGCGTTAAGAGTTGGTAAAACATATTTTATAATCGGTTTACTTTTAAAAGAATTATGCTTTTAGAATAATGCATATCTATTATGCATATATGCATATACTTTTATTGATATCTTGAAGTCGAACCGATTCAGTGATCGTTACTCCAGTTTTGCTATCGGCTCTAAATGTTTCCAAAAAATGATTATTATACTAAAACCGGGTAGAGTAGCAGAAGTTTTAAGAGTTTTTTCCACAAAAATGATCCGGTATCATTTTATACATAAGATCTCCAAATTCTCAAACAATAGGTTTCAAATTGGTGAACAGTACATTTACTCACAAAAGAGGTCATGCACTTAGTCTACAACAAATCAATTTTCCGAATATTGTTACTATTTTTAATTATACCCGGGCATATACTTTCATCTTATCTGGTGCGTTTGCTTTTCTCCATATCTAATTTTATTATCATGTGTTTGCCATATTTATTAGGTGCAAGGACACCTAATATAATTTGTTGGTTTTACTTAATTTGAATGGCTCCTCATTAGTCTGCTATGTAGAGGTGTTTTATTGAGCCTTATCTCTTATTTTCCAAGCCTTTAAACCCGTATTGTCTCCTTCCGTAGATTGTAAGCTCTTCCTGTTCTTCCACAATACTATAATAATGATTATTAGTTTCCAAAATCAATTACTACATCATCTGTGTGAAATCTTTACATATTACTATAATAATGATTCTATGCTTTAAACCTCGATAGCATTATTAACGTACCAGATTGTGGGTTTCTTGAATATTTATTAGTATTGTTATGTGCAGTTTATGAGTTGTAGATATTCTTAACTTTGAAGATTGATGTCAGATAAGGTTTTTTAATATTGGGTCTAAAGCATGATGGAGTGATGGACACCGTGGGTATAGTCTTAGATTTTGTTGTCATGTTTAAATAATTGTTATAAAATGCTCACAATTGCTTATTATGACATATATAAGGATTATCTTTTTTTAATAAAATCTTTGTTATATGGCAAACCAAATTGTTGAATGTAAGAAGCAAAAGCAGTTGATGTACCCAGTGAAGACATTGAGGAAGCTAACTTAATAGTTTTGGTTTATAGCATGCACCAAGGTAAGACACAGCATAACAAAGTTCTCTTATAGATAAATCTTGAATTTACTTTTAAACAATAGTAATTTTGAAATAAAAGTTTAATATTTTTTTCCCATGAAACTTTTGTAGACGGTATTTTGGCTGCTAGATATTCTGCAACATCAAAGACTAAGGGAACCTTGGTTCGGTATATGCAGTGACAATGCTTATATAGAAAGGTTAATTGGTTATGTAAAATATGATGTGTATATTATCAAGTTTTTTTGTTGTGCGAACGGTGCTTATGTTTTAAGATTTTTTATCATCTATGTGTTTAAGAACATGCTTGCGTGTGAAACTTTGTATCGAATATCTGTTAATCTATAAATATGATGTGTATATTTTCTCCCCGCCGCGAAGCGCGGGCACTAATTCCTCGTTCATAAACACTTTGGTAAGTTGGCTTTTGGACAAGACATTAGGATACATTAATAATATAATATCTTTTTGGTACATATGACTTGATACGTAGTATAAGTATTTAACTAATAAGCATATGTCTAATCTATTCATAATACAAGACAAAATTGAAAAAGTATAATTTGCATTTAATGTAATTAAACAAGGAATTGGTATATATATATTTTTCTGAAACAATTCAAAACGAATAAGTTCACATTTTTTTTGGATTTATCATTAGATTATAAGCATTTTTTCTTGTGCAAAACACAATTGATGCAAAATCCACGTTACATCAGTTAATACTTAAGCTGGCATACAATTAAAATACTTATATTAATAATACTTATTTTTTTTTGTTTTTTTGATTTCATCATTATATAATATATACACACAATACTAAACATCATATTAAAATAATCATTGCCCACCTCTTCCTCATGCATGTCCTCTTCGGCTAGCATGGGGAAAAAACGGACGCCTACAAACTGACAGGACATGCCAACGGTTTGGAGCAAGCCAAAGGTGTTAGTTGGCAAAGTTACGGATGGTTGACACTGAACTTATACATTAGAGTCGATGTTTAGCTTTTGCGGATGGATTACATAAAAGATGTGAGGGGAGAAGCGTTGGTAAGATATGGGGAGACGGGCAAACTAAAAAAAGTAGAGGAGAGGGGAGAATGGTTGTGGTCTTGTGGTAGTTATTTGTGCATAAATTCGAAGGGCAATAATGTCATTCCGCAAGGCTGCTATTAAGTGAAAGCATATGCTACATAGAATTATTATCGGGATAAATTGAAAATTGTTAGGTTTTGTACCAATTTACCGTCACTTTGTTCGTCGCGGAATTACGAACAAACCAATACAATAAATGATAAAACTAATAGGACCGATTAGATCTACGAGTCTAAGATAACTAGATATAATAAACTGAAATCGAAACACTTACGTTAGCGGTACTGGGAGATGCTAATCTTTGAGATCTAGTACGAGCCAGAACTTATCAACGAACTAGGATTCAAGCTATAACCTCTTTACTTGATCACACTTAAGGTTGACAACGAACGAGACGATACACCACGAGGTAGTGTAAAGTATCTTTGAGAAAACCCAAACGAATCACCACCGAAAACGATTTCGGCGGTGGTACGGCGGTCCGGCCACGGAAGTCAGGCGGAGCAAGGGGCGGCCGAACTAGGGTATAGGGTTTGAGATTACAAGTGTTTAAACCTAATACCCTTGTGTCCTTTATATAGGGATTAGTTAGACTAATCCTTATTTGAGTCTAACTCAAATTAGCCCAAGCCTGTTTCCTTTTAGTTAAACCTGTTAACTAATTAGCCCTATAGAATAACTAGTTAATACCCATTAACTTATTCTAGCTCATTACACTTTAATTATACATTTAATTAAAGTCCGGTTCGTTTCTTCTTGTGTTCGGTTGCGCCTCAAGAGCAACCCAGTAGGACTTTAATTTAGATTGACCAGTCAACCGGTTTATTTGATGACTTTGGACACTATTTTCAACAAAAATAATAAACAATTATTAAATAAATTTCCAAATGGTGTTTATAATAAAAACATTACAAAATTCTATAGAGAAAAACGAAACAAAGTACAAATGTAAGCTCAATCAAATTTTTATAAGTTAATAAACTTGTAAGTAACATACATAAGATTTCTTAAAAATATTCTAGATCTGGATTGTATTCTGAGTTTTATTAGATCATCTTAGAACTAAAAGAGTAATTTTACACTATAACTTTCACTATATTATTACAACTTATTACAACTCACGTATTAAATCTTACACTATATACATTGTTGGTAGACAATGTTACATTATTCACTGACACTACATATAATGTTAAAAATTATAAAAAATTAGATAAATAGGAATATACTTTGATTATTCATTTCAATTTTAATTATAGTGTAATGGATTGAAGTGGTTTAGTATTAACATTATCTTTTACACTATATGAAGGCATAGAAACAATAACGCCACCATTTAGGTCACGTATATTACGAGCAAAGCTCGACCACCACATGAGAGCCCGCTAAGTGAGAATACATGTTTATTGTAAAAAAGGTTTTATCATAAGACTATGTGTATGGGTGACCGAAACCAAGTTTGGTCACCGTTGTCACATCTGTTTTTTCTCTTCGAATCAAACACATGACAAACTTCTACCAAACCCATGTAGCAGTGAACAAAACCACGACCGACTCTTAAAATTAATTTTATTAATACATTTATCACTTACCATGTATAAAGGTACAATTGGCTAATGCATACGTCCAACATGGTGACCACAGCGACCAAACCCTGAAAAAAATTGCCTCGGTACGCGTTCTCTCTCGTCGCAATAGTTTTTATTAACGGCAAATGTTAATATACACCTAATTATCACATATGGGACTTGAATCCCATCGCAATAGTAGGACTCGTGACCGTCCACTAGGCAAAGTCCCGATCCAATACTCCCCTCCAAGTCCGATTCACGTGATTCAATATGGGTGGTTTAATTTTCGGGTCGGACATTGGACTGTGGGCGGGTACCCAATTGACCTAATCGGACGACCCGAAAGTCCTATAAGTACCCTCTTGCTTCTTCTCTTTAACCCGTTCCACCAGACAGACGCCTCAGCAGCCCTCGACCAGAGCCACAATTCTACAACCCCCACTACTCCGCCTAGGTGTGTAGTTCTCTGCTCGACATTCGTAAGCTGTAACTAAATTAGGGTTTTTTATTTTTAATTCATTCTTAAAATAGCTCCATAGTTCTCTGAATTTTTTTAATTGCTCGACCTAAATTTCATTATTAGAATTGGCATATTGACAAACGGCTGGTGTGCGTCCTTAATTAGCAACTGTATAAGTCTAATTGCTAAACCCAGGAAAGTTATAAACACCCAATTGTCAAATCTCAATATTCAACCTACCATGTACACATTTTGCACAATCCCGACTTCATGATTAATTCATAATACACTGTTACATGAGCTTATTTTCTGTTCAGAAGAATGGCTAAAGAAGAACAAATCAGAACTGAGGATTCCACAAAGGAACAACCTGATGCAGAATTAGAAATCTTGAAAGCAGAAAGAAAAAAGAAAAGAAAAAGACGGTTATTAAAGGAAGCTGCTAAGGCTGATAAACGTGGGGTCTGCTACTTGAGTCGTATTCCTCCGCGTATGGATCCTTTAAAGCTTCGACAAATTTTATCTCAATTCGGAGAACTCGAAAGAATTTATCTCACACCTGAAGGTAACTAATATCATATTTTAGTTGATTCAATTAGAATCATTTTTGTTTTTAAAACCGAATTTTTATACTTCAATAAAATCCTTGTACAGATCCCGCAGCTCATGTGCACCGTAAAAAAGCAGGTGGTTTTCGTGGACAAGGGTTTACAGAAGGGTAAGTTTTATACTCCGTATTTGAAAAATAACTAACAAGAATGTTTTATCAACACTTTTTGTATGCATACAGATGGGTTGAATTTACCAACAAGAGTGTTGCTAAAAGGGTGGCTTCAATGTTGAATGGTGAACAAATAGGTATGCATGCAAGATGCAAGTAATCAGATATTATTGAGTAATTTTTAATTATATAATTTTGCATTTGTTGCATATTTAGGTGGGAAGAAGAAGTCATCATTCTATTATGACCTTTGGAACATTAAATACTTGAGTAAATTCAAATGGGATCATCTCACAGAAGAGATTGGTACGTACAAACTTTATTAAATCTGTAAAATTGTGTAATTTAAATTCTGTATTTGTAATATTAACTTGATTAGTTATAATACAGCATATAAGAATGCTACTAGAGAGCAAAAAATGTCACTGGAACTATCAGCAGCTAAAAAAGAACGCGATTTCTATCTTTCAAAAGTTGATCAACATCGTGCTATAAGTTCTATAAATGAACGACTGAAGAAGGTATTATTCTTGAACATATCTTACAACTTTATTTACCCTTTGTTTTTTAAATAAATTAATTTGTTTAGGTGGTTTTAACTTTTACGTATTAACATAACTTATTGCAGAAACGAAATATCCAACAAGTGAATGGATCGAATTCAGAGATTCCCGGAAATCAACAGGCAGCAAAAGTGATTCGACAATTTCCTCAATCAAAACCAGTAAAAGATGGTGGTGAAAAACAGAAGGCTATTTCAAAGGATCTTTTGGCTGGGGTGAGTTGTTTGTATAATTTGTATGCAGGTTCTATTTGAATTATGAAGCTTGCTGGTTAACATAAGTTTATATTGTGTATTGTAGGTTTTTGGTGGTTCTTAATGAAGTTATTTGCTAAAGGATTAAAAATGATATCAAGAGATATTGGTTGCTCTTGTATGCAAAGCAATTTTGTATTGGTGTGAACGTTTTGTGCTAATATGCAATAGACTTGTTTTATAATTATACATGAGTTGATTTGATTTTTAGAGACGATGCTTTTATATTAATTTAGTTGTGCTTCGTGAGGTTTTGGGGGTTGAGCATGCAATTTTGGTCAACTTATAACATGTTTGACCAATCTAACTTAGTTTCTCTTCTGAGTATACATTTTAACGATGTTTTTACATGTTAGAAATAAAAATATAACAGAACCAACCTATTTATAAGTAAATTGGTAAAAAATTTCACCTCTAGCAGTCTAACTACTTCAGATTATTAAGACAACTCGTTTAAAAGAAGGTGTACAAGTAAAATTCAATTGAATCATAAACATAGGAAAAATGCTCTTTCTTTGTGGGGACATATTTCCGCTTCCTATCTATATACAAAATATGTACAAACAAGTCATCTAAAACTGATATCAAAATCTATGAACTCGGCATGCTTTTATCTGCAAGTTGGCTGTCTCAATTACCTCTGTTTATATCAAAATCATGGTTTTTTAAATCCCAACTCAGAAAATCCATTCAAAATCATGCTTCTTTCTTCTTCACTATAAGAATAAAGTCAAGCAAGATTTCTTGAGCCACATCATGATCGACTCCATGAAACCCAGAATCGATTTGGATCGCATCCAAGAACTCCAATCAAAATTTAACCCTATTCCTTGGGAGGAAGATTTCTTGAGCAATACGAAATCTCTAATACTTGAACGAATCAAGAAAAAGACCCATACAAAGGCCGGCTTTCCAATAATGGTGATCAAATTCTTTACCTTATTAATTAAAGGAAACGAACCACCCGTATACATAAGGGCCCCAATTCCCTCCACAACCACCACAGCTAAAGCTGCAGAAAGAATATCCCAATCACCCGTTTGCCCTATAACTGTCGCGAAAGCCGTTGAACAATAAAAACCCGTCAAGAAAAATAAAAGTTTCATTGGAAGATTCTTCCTCAATTCGAGTATTTAATTTTATTTGGAAGGCTCGTATTGCCCTAATGAGTCTAGTCCCGCTGATGTCATTATTTGTTGATGACGGATTGAATCCGTTGCTGTCTGTGTTGCTTCTTATATCCCATGTCATCCTCCTATGCAGTGACAAACCAACAGTTAATAATAGTAGGCGGTTGTATATATTATTAGTACACTATTTGGCGAATTTCTACCCTTTTCTTTTTTAGCTAATTTCATCGGTTAGAGATAGAAGTATAGAACATATACCAAATCGACCCATCCTCTGATCAAACAGGTTATAAAAAAATAATTTTAGGGGTGATATATACGGGCCTCAAATATGTAACATAATATAATCCTTGTATGAAAAGAAATTACTCACTTAGAGTCATTGATAAGAAAAGGTTGGGTTAAATGAAAGATCCAAAACCGAGAATACAATGTCTTCCGAAACGAGGATGAAGTTTCTAGAAGGTTAGATGAAAAATGGCTTAATGAAATCTTTGACCTCAAATGTCCAATGCTACAAAATTGATCAAGATGGACATCTGATAGCATTAGAGTTACTGGCACCATGCAGGAACCTGAAAACAATATTTTTATACATTTAATCTTTTTACAAACCATGTTTAAGCTGTCAAACTTACAAATACACACATGCAAATAACAACATTGATGTTGTTAATTAGCGAGAGATATGACCTAATTAAGCTCAATGCAATCGAGGGACTAATTTTTATTTAGCTAGAGATGTAACTTATCTTCTATAAGCTTAATTTCACATTAAATTCGTTCAAACGAACAGTGTATATATCAAAACGTTTCAAAATTGATGCACGAATTCATCCCAAGAAATTGTTCTAGCAGCTTAATTCGTCAAATTGTCATCAGTCGATTAAGAAATTGTAAGATGATTCATCATTACAACTAAATCTGACCTACCTCGAATCACCATATGCGGAATTTGCAGAAAAACCTAAACGAATTAGACATTTAATTCGTTGAAACGAAGAGAATAAGTAACAATGGTTTCAAAATGGGCGCTTGAGTGGATTGTACTAATACATTAATGAGGGAAATAAGCAATAAGCTACCTGATTAATCTTGAATCGATGGTGCTGTGGAGGGGAAAACTTGAGAATCCTCCCGAGTGATGCCGTGTTGTGTGTGTAGAATAATTAGATGATCTCCAATGGTTAAGTCATTGAAATCACTTATTACGATTGTCATGTAGACTTTCCACTCAATATTTAAAAAAACTATTAAAAAAACTTTTGCTCCAACGCATGTAAATGTAGAAAAAGCTTTTTATGTGTCTAAGAAATGACTTATGAAAGAAAAAACTTTTGAAGCAAAAGCTTTTTCCTAGAAGGTCATTTACCTTCAAATGACCTATAGAAAAGGTAAAAAACTTTAGAAAAAGCTCCCATTGGAGATGCTCTTAGGGGTAGATTAGAAAGCACATCCAATGATGGCCAGCCTAGCTGGTTTGAGGCACTGAGTTTATATCATGTGGGCTGCAGGTCGTGAGTTCGATTCCCTTTAGGAGCGTTGCATTAGCGTAATTTAACTCATACCTCACACGGGCACATATGGGGAATTTTCCTTGGAAATCTCTTTGGGGGCTGGGTTTGTCCGCTTATGAGAAGCTCGAACTCGGGGTGCTCACTGAAAAATTGCGAGTAGGCTTCCGTTATTTCATTTGTCGTTTCCAAAGAAGATTAGAAAGCACAATCTATATTACTTTCTCAATCAAGGGGGCTTTTTGGGAAAGCTTATATAAAGGTATTTATGGCTTATCCATCCCTCTCTATATATGGAGTCTAGATTTGAGTTTGTTAAAATGTTGTTTACAAATAAGTTTTATTTCGCTTATAGATTTCATATAACATTTAATGATGTATAATTGTTTCTCATTATTATAATTATGGATTGCTATGTTATTTAAACAATATCTATATACCGTTATTTTCCTACATATCTTTCGAAACATGTCCGCGCATTCGGGTGGGCTTTGAAGCTAGCAAGCTTATATAAGCTTAAAAAATCTATTTTTAAAGGTGCTTATGGGAAAGATAAAAAAAACCTTTTGTTAAATGTATTTTTTAAACTTATATAAACGTATAAGCCACAAGTACCTTTATATAAGCTTTCCCAAACACCCCAGTAAAACTATCAATTGCACTATTGCATAAAACAATAACAAAAGTTGTATTTGATTAATTGGTTTTGCTAACCATTGCTTTAATGGTAATGATTAAGAATAAATTTATATGATCATGATACAGCTAAATAATCATGGTAGTTTAATAAAATACATTGGATGATTTATTATTAGTTATTTTACAACCTTTTTAAGTCCAAAATATTCACTTAATTATTGCTCTAAAGACAATATTTAGTATATTACTTAGATTAATATATGAAATCCACCTGATTCTATATTTGTAGTCATGTTATTTGTTTTGGATACTTTTGTTGATTAAATAAATAGAAAGATAAGTAAGAATATTTAATAGAAATTAATATCTATCAAAGTAATGTATTAATATTTTTTTATTTTTGGCTTAAGTAATTTATCCCCTTTTCTGTGAAATAAATCAATCACTTAGATTAACAACTTAAATCAAGATTAGCATTGTAGACTGTACTAATCTCCCATTGACGTTATGAAGAAGTTTCCTTTGCCAACAATAAAGAGAAGCTCGAAAATTTTAAAAGTATAGCTATAAACGTTAATAAAGTTCAATTTTTCTAATTTTAGGTGATATATTAAATATTTTCTATAATTTTATTGAAAATTTTAAAATTATTAAAAAAAAGTATCGTACATAAGTAAAAGAAGTTTTTTTGTAGATAATATAAAACAAAATATTATTAAAAGATATTAATTATTTTAAAAAATATTGAAATAATCGTCAATAGGTTAATTAATTTTTTATTATCTACAAAAGAAAGACTAGCTACTTAGCTAGAACCTTTGGTAAGGCCATCATCTCTAACCAAGGGTGAAATGTATATTAGTAGTACTAAAACAAAAATTTTCGGATACAATATAATTAGATTGTTTTATACAATATAATAATAATAATAATAATAATTAGCTCTGAAAAGTCAAGATTTTCGGTCACAATAAAATTTTCCCCATCGGTGCTCTGAAAAGTCAAGTTTTATAGTCTGTGTTCGCCGTTCGGGTTTAAGTCAACATGAAAAGATTACAAGCTATATAAAGTTATAAACAGTTGCTACATATCTCTCACTTGGCAGTTGGCACAATAGGTTCGTGAGACGGTCCCACTTTACCCCCTCAAAAATAGCTAGGTTACAAAAGCATTCCAATTTTTTTTAATCCAACTGAAAGATATGTTACTAAAAATAGTTATTGTTAAACTGAGATTCCATATTCTAATCAAAATTGTTCTTCGACAACAAAAGGCTAATCTTTGCTAAAGGGCTGAAATTAACTCTCATGGCCATATGAGCTGACTTGGTCACAAGCAACAGTGGTTCACTTGTAATGACTTATCAAACATTTTATACAAATAAAAGTTAGGTTCCACATTAAATAAAAGCTCTAGTTATCAGTTAGTTTTGTCAAACATACCTTAAAGATAGGTAAAATCATAACCCCCCTTGTGTACACATATGTTCACTTGACGACTTCTGGCTATCCGCAAAACTAATAGTCACACTAAGAAACGGGGTCGGAAACATAAGTTACCATAAAATAATATCATAATATAGTTGATACTTACTAAAAATGAAATTAAATATATAATATATAATATAAAAATTTTAATCTATAATTTTAAATGGATTGATTGGGAACCTCAACCATAACACAACTTATTTATTATATATTGCAGAGGTGTTCAAAAATATTTGTATTTGAAATATCTGAAAATTTAAATATCCAAAATTTTAAATTCAGATTTAGATTGTGATTTTCAAAAATTCAGATATTCAATATCTTAAACATTCGAAATATATGTTTTCCTATTTTTAACTAATGTACGAAATAAAAATAAGTAAACGTTGAATAATTATAACAACTTAGCTTTAAGTATTTAACACTTGAACTTAAAAATATATTTTTTGTATTTTTGGATAATTTGATAATTTTTATGAATTTCGGATATCCAAACTTGGATAACTAAAATGACTGCGAAGTTTTGGATATCCAACAATGAACGCCTCTGATTAAATTATTTGCTAGAGGTCATAATTAACCCATTTTGTATAAACACTAATGCATTTATTTTCACGTCGGAAATTTCCACTACTACCTTGAGGGTTCCATACTTCCATCACATGGATATGAACATGAATTTGAGATTATTGGGCCAAAACCTAAATAATTGGAAGTCTAATGGCCAACGTTTAAAAATGAATGGTAGTTGAGGGATGATCTTTGTCATTTATCGTGGCGGGTCGGTTAGATGTAGGTCAGGAGTCAAATAAAATTATTTTATTTAAGTTATTGTATTTAGAAGAAAGTTCGAGGAAGGTGCATCATGTTTTGAGATGGTATAAAATCAAACGAAGGGTATATCAAAATACAAAAAACAGCGGCTACTTAATTTCCCTAACAGCATCTTCATCAATTTTTCAGTAGTGAAGGAAGACAGAAGAATTAAAGCTTAATTATCAAATTTAGTTTCCATGGATCTTAATGCCCACAATCACAGGTTTATATTAACTTCCTCTTCTTCTTGTGCATATATAATCTATTACTCACAACACTAAGGCACACACTTGCATGCATGCTTAGTAGTACTAAATGCATGAAATTTGTGAAAAATACTAATTAAGCTGTCACTACAAGGAAAATGGTTTTTTGGGACTAACTTTTTTGGAAGAGTGAAAAGACGTACACGTGCCAAATACGTTTATTTGGCGAGGCTCTTATTCATAACACTATGTACACGTGTCGATTTCAAAAGGATCGTGTCTAATTGTCGTATGGTTTGCCTCGGCTGTTTCTTTGTTTTTTAGTCGTATCAAATCCCCCATGCACGAGTTAGCCTCAGGAAGCCTCAAGTGGCTGCTTAACTAGCATGCATGGTACGGGCGGTAAAGCAATTTCTTGTAAATGAATTGACGAAGGATTGCTTTTCTTGCTTATCCTGATTCTAGGCAGAAGGAAACATATAATGAAAACAAGTGAATTCACTTTTAGAATAAATTACTACTTGTCAGGATCGATTAACTATAGACAAGTTAATAAACACCTTAGATCTAATTGATGATAGAAGTTGCAGCGGATCAACACTATATCAATAATTAAGAACAATGAACTGTATGAACAATATGCAAGAATATTAAGAACACAGTTTCACAAAAAGCTTCAATGTATATTATTGAGTTAACAATACACACGTACGTTTACAATTCGTAAGGAACATACTTATAGTAGTCCTTGAAGCTAAACTATTTACCCTAGTTATTCTAGGACTTGATTTACATCGAATTATAAAAGATATACATTTAATTACATTCTATAACTATCTCTACGAAGATCTCGGACTTGATATCTTCCAAAAACGCGTATCAGTAGTAACTGCAATCACCAGTAGTAACTAAGTAACATCAGTAGTAAACTTGGTGATCAGTAGTAAGTCCATAATCAACGTCAGTAGTAACTACAATGATCAGTAGTATCTTCAATCTTCTCATGATCAGTAGTAACTTAGTTATAGTATACATCAGCATCAACTTCATCAGTAGTAAATGTTCTGCCCCATCAGTACTAAGTATGTCAGTACTAACTGCAGCATCAGTAATAAGTTGATCTGTGTTTTGCTCCAACAATCTCCCCCTAAACTTATTGATTATGATTTAATCAATCAAGTTTCCATTTATTTCTTCTTTTCTTTTTCTTTTTCTTCCAACAGTTTTGCTCTTCTTTTATCACCTTCTAATGTCTGTTGGTTTTGTTTATTCCTTTGTGCAATAATGTATTTGCTAATCTTCTTTACAAATTCATTCATTTTATTTTGAAATAGCATAGCATCATGAGGTTTAATGAAGTTCATGCACCATAGTTGATAGAGAGTCTTCTCAGAATGAGGATACTCTTTCTCATAAAGGAATAAGTCACATTTCTTACTTGTATATTCAAAGAAGTACATGTTGACAGTTGGTAGCACATTCCAAGCTTGAACATTCTCTGAATCTGCATACTTCTCTGGATAATTTTCTGGATAGAAAGCAGCATCAATCATTTCAGTAAGATAACCTGCAGCTGAATTCTTCCAGAACTTTTTAGTCATTCTTGGTTTACCAATGATCAACATCTTGATAATGTCACTTCTGGTTAGGGACATGACCAAAGGTTTCCAAGCTCTGAATCTTTGAGTGACTTTATCTTCTCTGACAATCTCAATCATATCATCTATATATCTCCAGTTGATGATTGGATTATTTTGTAAGATAGCAATGGGGAGATCATAAACTTGAACCATTTGTAATTTTTTCTTTGGTTGATCAAGTTCTGAAGCAATTGTCTTTCTTTTCTTTGATATTTGAGAGGATACACCAGATGATTCTCCAGATATTGTTTTTCTTTCTTTCATTTCTTTGGAGTCTATCTGTTCCAGTTTAGTGGTGTATTTCTCATTAATGTCTTGTTCAGTAAGATCCTTCTTCTTCTCTACACAGTACTTTTCAATTAAATTGATCAACTTCATTCTTCCAAAGGCTTTTGTGTTGTAACCTTTTGATTTCAAGAATGTGATCATTTCTTTCTTCTTCTCTGCAAATTGTTCTGGCATATCAGCCTTTTGCTCTTTGCATTCTTGTACTTGTGCTTCAAGAAGTTCTATTGTTTCATGTTCAAGTTGCCTAAATTTTTCCAGTTCTCTTCTTTGTAATTCCTTTCTTGTTTCAGCAACTTGTTTAGTTTTGATCTTCTGTTGAAATTGTGGCAGTTTTGATATATCTGCTATATCTGCCAATTTGATTTCTGTGAAAGGTTGTCTCAATATTCTAGCCCTTTCTGCTAATCTTTTGTTTTCATTTGCTAGAGAGACTTCAACCTTCTTTAAATATTTTGCTCTTTTTACCTTCCACTTATCCTGTTTGGCTGATTTGGCATAATTGATTTTGTTGACCATTTCATGACCTTGTGCTCTGTTAGGTTGGTCTTCATCAGCAACTTCCTTTCCCTTTCCTATGTAATTGTCTTTCTTCATATTTGGTTCAGATTCAATAACAAATTTGGGACCATAGTAGTGTATCTGTGATATGGGAAGTATTTTAGGATGTGGAGGCAGGGAGCATTCATCAACTTCCAACCAATTTACATCATCATCAATATCTTTCACCACCATTTATGTTGTTTTTCTTTTTGGAGATGGTGGAAGTATCACTTTAGGTTCTAGTAGTGGTGGCAGCTCAATAATGTCATCAGTAATGTCATCAGTAGTAACCAAGTTAGTTACTACTGGCATGTCTTCAGAGATTACTACTGATAGGGCATCAGTAGTGTTTGCTGCCTTTTCTTCATTCACTACTGCTATGATATCAGTAGTAGAAGTTACTACTGGTATTTCCTTTTCAGCTTGTTCTTCCATTGTAGCAGTAGTCATAGGCTCTTCTTCTGTCACCATCATCTCTGGGCCTTCATCAACATTTGTTTCTTTTAAGTTTAAAAGGGAGGATGCTGCTGCTGCTATAGATTCATCAATCATTGTCTGTATATTATCCTTCTCCCCCTTAGTGAGCTCAACTGGTGGAGCCTCACTATCATCAATCTTTTTCTTCAATTGTCTGATGATTTTGGCTTGTTGATAAAGCCTGTGCTCATATAATCTCATTCTTCTGTTGATGGTGTTGACATGCCTTTTCATTGCAGCCATGGTTTTCCCTTGGTTAGTTAAATATATATGGCAATTTTGTACAGTGGATTCAAGAGAATCCACTTTATCCGTCAATTGAGTGATTTTAATACTGCCATCACTCCATCTAGCAAGATCATCGGGCTTACTAACAGGTACATTGGTTTTAAGGTTTTCCTTCCTTTCCATCAATTTCACAGATCTGCCCTCATCACTGCTTGGTGATTCATTGGGTCTTTTAGACATTCTCTTCTTCCTAGAAGAAGCAGAGATGCCCCCCCTTGTGGTTTCTTGGCACCGGGGTCCTTTGAGTAATTCCTCAAAAGAGTCATCACTCAAAGTTGCCGAGGTTTGGGTCCTAATGATGTTTTCACTGTCCTGTGCACCCACCTTTGGGGCATTAGTAGTGAAAGCCCTCCCCTCATGTCCTCTCTCCTCCTTGGAGGACAACTCTTTGAGCCTGGGGTGTGACTCGATTTGTCCCCTGGTGTCCTTTGAAGAAAGTTTCTTTCTTTTATAAATTGTGGAAATGTTTTTGGTTTTGTCTGGTAGGTCTTCCACAGAGTGAAGAGTAGCACTCTGCAGATTTATATCAAGTTCCTGGGACACATTCAGGACTTCTGTTTGGGTTGGTGATTGAGTGGCTATTTGGATTGGTGTTTGGGCTGTATTTGGGGGTGATGGAGTGGGTTGAGGTTCAACTTGGGTTGTAGCAATGGTTGAACCCTCTCCAATATTGGGTTGATCTTTGATCATGTTAGGAAACAGAGGGGTTTCCTTGCCCGAAAATTTAAATTGTTTTCTCATATTTGAGAAAACTTTCTTGTTCAACTCAGGTAATAGAAAAATGTTTTTAGGAGTTGACAAGTTTTGTAATTCACAGTTTATGATATGTTGTAGAAATCTGGGATACATTAAAAATTTAGAAGAACTAAGATTTCCCAACATACCATCAAATATCATGTTTGAAAAATTAAATACTTGGTCTGTGCATAAACAGACAACAGCAGAGGCTATTGCCTTATTAAACTCATTCCAAGTACTTCTTTTAGGAGAAATACAATGCTGAATGGTATGTATTAAAAATTTCCATTGTGGGGAGAGAAGACCCTTTTGAAAAGTAACTATATTCAGTCTTCCCTCATATCCCATTTTATTCAAAATTTCAGCAATGTATTCCTTAGGAAGAGTGGACATACCTGAATCATCGTGTAGTTGTAGATGGTGTCTGATTGATTGTTCTGTTACTGTAATGTGCTTTCCATCTACTTTAGATTTTATCATTGATGATGTTGTTCCTTCTGTTCGCTCAGCATTGGTCCAGAAATCCACCAAGTGCTGTTGATATGATTTTGGTTTTACAGTTAAGGCAAACTGTATATATGAATTTCTCAAAAATTTTACGATCGGACGGAAATCTTTTGTTCCGTCGGGATTCTTTAAGAATGCAACCATATTGTGAAATTCTGAGTATTTGAGATCGGTTTGCACATCGAGAGCTTGTAAGGTTGCCATTGTTGTTGAGTTTTTGCAAGAATTTTGTTAAAGATGAAGGGTTTTTGATCGTAAACTAGGGTTTATCGAAAGGTGTTTAGAGAATCGAAGTGAAGATAATGCTAAATTAATCATCTGCCGCCTTTTATATCTTTCGATTAAACCTGCAAAACTACGAAAATAGCCTTCGAATCATAACATAACGGTTATTTTCATGGGGGTTAGTTTGGTAATTGTGTTTATGAAAGACCAGTAGTAAATAAGACATCAGTAGTAAAACGTCAGTAGTATCTACTAACATCAGTAATAACTATAGACATCAGTAGTAATAATTAACACACAAGACCAGTAGTATATGTGAATACCAGTAGTACTGACTTACCAGTAGTATCTGTGTAAACCTAAAATACACCAGTAGTAATGAACTATCAGTAGTATTTTGTGCATACACTTTCACACCAGTAGTACAGCAATACCAGTAGTAAAACACTTAAGAAAATAATATTTTACAACACTAACTTTACACATGATTTTAAGTGAGATTTTAAGTTATTAAAATCATTCCAATACTGCTAACCAAGAAGTTGAATCTTCCTACATCAAATGCTTTTGTAAAAAGATCTGCTAATTGATCATCAGTATGGATTTTAACTACTTTGATTAATTTCTTTTCATTACAATCTCTTATAAAGTGAAATCTTATTTCAATGTGTTTAGTTTTTGAATGTTTTACTGGATTATTCACAATACTAATAGCACTTTGATTATCAATAAAAATAGGAGTTTTAAGGATAGAGATACCAAAGTCTAGAAGTTGATTTTGAATCCATAGTACTTGAGCACAGCAAGCAGATGCAGCTACATATTCTGCTTCAGCAGTAGATGTTGATACATTTGTCTGCTTCTTACATTGCCATGACACCAGTCTTGATCCAAAGAATTGACATCCACCAGTAGTGGATTTTCTATCTTGACATTCACCTCCATAGTCACTATCTGTATAGGCTATTAGTTCAAAGGGTGAGTCATGTGGATACCATAGACCTAGTGATGGTTTGCCTTTCAAGTATCTGAATATTCTTTTAACAGCCTGCAAGTGTAGTTCTTTGGGTCTTGCTTGATATCTAGCACACACACAAACACTATACATAATGTCAGGTCTTGATGCAGTTAAGTACATCAAAGAGCCTATCATTGATCTATATAAGTGTTCATCTACATCCTCCCCCTCAACATCAGGATGTAGGTGTTTGTGTGTTTGCATTGGTGTACTAGCACTTTTACTGTCTTTCAAGTCAAACTTTTCCAAGATGTCTTTGACATATTTTGATTGATTTATCAAAATACCATCAGTTCTTTGATTGACTTGGAGTCCAAGGAAGAAGTTCATTGGACCCATGGAGCTCATCTTGAATTTAATCTGCATCAGCTCTTCAAATTCTTTGCACAATGTATCATTGGTTGAACCAAAGATGATATCATCTACATAGATTTGTACCAGTAGTATATCATCTTTGACTTTCTTTGTAAACAATGTTTTATCAATGGCTCCTCTTTTAAAGTTGTTCTTCAATAGGTATGATGATAATGTGTCATACCATGCTCTTGGTGCCTGATGTAGGCCATACAGAGCTTTATCCAATTTGAACACATAATCACCATGTTTTGGATCTTCAAAACCTGGAGGTTGGCAAACATAGACCTCTTCTTCAATTTTCCCATATAGGAAGGCACTCTTAACATCCATTTGATAGACTTTGAATTTCTTGAATGAAGCATATGCTAGAAATATTCTTATAGCTTCAATTCTAGCAACAGGAGCATATACTTCATCATAGTCTATTCCTTCTTCTTGAGTGTATCCTTGGGCTACAAGTCTGGCTTTATTCTTGATCACTATGCCTCTTTCATCTTTCTTGTTTCTGAATATCCATCTTGTTCCAATGGCTCTTTTTCCTTTGGGTAGAGGTACAAGTGTCCAAACAGCTTGTAATTTAAATTGAAGGAGTTCTTCTTGCATTGCTTCAATCCAGTTTGAGTCCTTCATTGCTTGTTGGATCTTCTTTGGTTCTTCCTGAGACAGAAAGCATTCATACATACATTCATTAGCAATTAAACTAATGTTACACATATTTGCAGTTAAGCTTTTATTTAATTTGCTTCTTGTTTGAAGTGGTGAGTTAACATCACTTAGAACAAGGTCTAATGGATGGTTCTTCTGAGTCCTTGTAGTTGTAGCTTTATCAACCACTAGTTGATTTCCAAGATTGGACTCATTTGTCTCAGGCAGTTGTTCATCTTGTGATTCTTCATTGTCATGGATGTTTGGTTCATCATCATCTTGGTCAGAGTTACTACTGCTGTTGTCTTCGTTGAGATCAGTAGTATTGTTGTTGATACTGGCATCAGTAGTATCTTGAGAATCTAGGTTATTGTTGGGACCAGTAGTATTTTCAGTACTATTACTGGTACCAGTAGTATTGGAATTACTACTGACCTCATTCTCAGAGTTACTACTGCTTTCAATATTTGAGTTATTACTGATATCAGTATTAACTATGGGAGCAGTATCAACAATTATGTATCTCATCTTTTCTTGACCAGTATTAACAGATGATGTTCCTTCTTTTTGATTAAGACAATTTGAATTACCTGCATTGAAATTCATATTAGAATTAAAGGATTTGGTTAGATTGTCTATGTCAAATAGCCAATCTGGACCATTTCCTTGTTCATTAGGTACATTTTCATTAAAGGATACATTGATGCTTTCTTCAATTATCCTTAGTCTTTTGTTGAATACTCTGTATGATTTGCTTTGAGTAGAGTATCCCACAAAGATTCCATCATCAGCTTTGCAGTCAAACTTACCAATTTGTTCTCTTGTAATAAGAATAGTACAAGGACAACCAAATGATTTTAAGAAACTTATAGAAGGTTTTCTTTTATTAAAAAGTTCATATGGTGTTTTAAAATGTGGCTTCACTATTAATACTCTGTTCTGAACATAACAAGCAGTATTAACAGCTTCTGCCCAAAAAGTGATTGGTAATTTTGAATCTGCTAGCATTGATCTTGCTGCTTCAATGATGGTTCTATTTCTTCTTTCAGCTACACCATTTTGTTGTGGAGTTCTAGGTGAGCTGTATTGCCTGTCAATACCTTTAAGATCACAAAAGTTAATTAGGTTAGCATTTTTAAATTCTGTGCCATTATCACATCTTATGGCTTTCACTTTTTGATCAGATGTGTTTTCCAGTTTGACAATTAAGTTCTTTATGAGTTCACTTGTTTCATCCTTTGTCCTGAGAAAGAAAACCCATGTATATCTGGAAAAGTCATCAGTAATAACAAGACAATATTGTTTCTTTCCAATACTCATTACATTAGTAGGTCCAAAAAGGTCCATATGTAAGAGTTGTAAAGGAACAGAAATAGAGTTCACAGTTTTGGACTTATGAGAAGTCTTGTGTTGTTTACCTTTTAGGCATGCAACACAGTGATGATCACACATGAATTGTTTTTGAGGTAGTCCAATGACCAGATTTCTTTTTACTAAATTATTCATGTTTTTAAAATTTGTGTGACACATCCTTCTATGCCAAAGTTCTGATTCAGTGGTGTTTGCCTTGGATATAAAACAGTTGACCTCATTTGTAGAAATGAGTTCTCCCCCTATATCCAGGCAATACACATTGTTTCTCCTAGGAGTTCTTAAAACCACATATTTTTCATCTAAAACAAAATCAGGAGAAAGAATGATGCACTCAATGTCTGTGAATAGAATCTTGTTCTTTTTATCACAAACTTGAGACACACTGACAAGATTGTATTTTAGTTCAGCAACATAAAATACATCATCAAAGGTAATTTTTCCATTAGTAACAGTACCTTTACCTGTAATCTTACCTCCCTGGGGATTCTCACCAAATGCCACATATCCTCCATCAAACGACTTGAAATCTTTAAGAATTTGCAGATTTCCAGTCATGTGCCTTGAGCATCCACTATCAATATGCCATGTTCTTCCTTCTTCTGGGATCTGAATGCTCTGCACAAATGAGTAAAGGATTAGTTAAGTTTGGGAACCCAAGCTTTATTTGTCTTGGGTTCATCCTTTGAGAAATAAGCTTTTGGGGATTTATCTTTAAAGACTTTTGGTACCCATACTTGTTTATTACTGGTACTTTGTTTTACTACTGCCCTTTTGGAGTTGTTACTGGTGTGAGAAGTTCCTACTGATCTTGGTTTATACCCATGATTTTTAGCTTTTGAGTACTTTACTACTGATGGACCAGTAGTATTTGGGTACTTACCATGTTTAGAATGACCAGTAGTGTCTTTAAAATTACCACCAGTAGTGTTTTTAAAATTTGTTTTGGGAGCAGTAGTATTTTTGAAATTAGGGTTTTTACCAGTAGTATTCTTGTACTGGTACCATACAGCATTATAATTAGGGTTAACACCAGTAGTAAATTTGTTAGAGTTTCTACTGGTGTTGGAAAATTTAAAATATTGTTTATTTTGATTAGATTTTCCATTGTTCTTGAAGTAATTGCTGTTCTTTGGGCTGCCAATTCTTCTGTTTTGCACAAATCTTGGTGCACTTCTTCCAAATCTTGGATTTTCAGCAATTGGAGTTTTGATTGTATTTACTACTGAAGGATCAGTAGTATCTTTTAACCTTTGAGTTTTTGCATTTTCTTTAAAAGCTTTAAATTCCTTTAACTCCTTGCAATTTATTGGATTGAAGTGACAATCCTTTGCTAAATGATTCACTTTATTGCAAATAACACATTTTAATTTATTTTCTTGAGCCTTTATTGTTTTTCTTTGTTCTAAGAGTTGGTTTCTATTTCTTTGGTTTCCTCTTTTTAGAATTTTGGGTATATTTTCTGCATTATATTTAGGAGACTCATTTGGACTTTGAGCTGTGTGAAAACTTGTATCAATTGATTTTGGTGATTCAGTTTGAGATATTGTAAATTCAATTGATTGCTCATCATCTGAAGAATCATTTGATTCAGATGTTTCATTATTAGATTCAGTTTTATTTTCAGTTTTTAATTCATTAATGATTCTTTCTGAACTGTCTTTAAGTGGAGGAATGAATTTGTGTGGAGGTGGTACAGCATGATATCCCACCCCATGAACAACCTTTTCTGTAGTTTGATTATTAGTTAATTCATCTAGAATTTTAGTGCTTCTTTCAAACTTTTTAATTGTTAATTTATTTTGTTCAATTTCAAGCTGACATTCTTCTAATTTGCTTGTTAGTTCTTTATTTTTTGTTTCATAGAACTCTTTCTCATCCACAGCTTGAAGCAATTCTTCCTTGATTCGTTGATCAATCATCTTGTACACCTTTATTTGATGTTCTTGATCAGCAATTACACTATCAAACTCATGATTTCTTCTGATTGCTTTTGCTAAATCTTCATTTAATTTAGTGTTTTCTTTTTCTAGATTTTTAATAATTTTAGCACATTCAGGAGTACAAGGTTTAGATTTTACCTCAGTTTTGTTGTCAGTAAAGGCCATGAGAGCTTGGTTTTGAGCATGCTCTTCTGCTTGGAAGCTCCAGTCATATCCTTGTCCTTGTTGTGACACAAGAGCAGTTGATTTTGATCTTTTGTCTGGTTGAGGACATTCTTTTGCAAAGTGACCAAGGTTGTTACAGTTGTAACACTTGACTTTTGTCTTGTCAAATCCTGCTTTGTCACCTTTGTTGAAATTGAGGCTTGTCCTACCAGTTCTTTTTAAGAATCTTTTGGCCCTTAGACTCAGCATAGCCATCTGCCATTTAAGATCCATCTCCTCAAGATCATCTGGATTCAATTGTTCCAAGTCATCACTAATCAATGCAGTATGCACATGATTAGTGAAGAAGGATTCTCTTGCAGTATCCTCAGAATCTGCAGCCTTTCCTGTGGAGGATTCTTGTCCTTGACCTGTACTAGACACAAATGCAGCATTGTTAGAAGAAATAGAAGGGTTTTTGTGATTTACCTCAGTTTCAAACACTCTGAGATCATTATAGAGTTCATCTAACTCCTTTTCTTCTAGAGCATCTCTTTGTCTATACACCACTGTGTACATGGCCCATTCTTCACTAAGAGACCTTAGGAACTTCATGTTGACATCTTCTTGATCCATCTTTACACCAACTTGGTTGAGTTCACCAATTAGTTTGTTGAATCTGTCAAACACTTGAGTGAGTGTTTCATTGGGCTTTCCTTTGAAATTTTCAAAGTCTTGTTTGAGAACAGACTTCATGTTTCTTTTTGTACTCTTTGTCCCAACGAATCTCTTCTCCAGTGCTTCCCAAAGCATCTTAGCATCATCATATTCAACAAAGAGATGTTGATAGTCATTAGGAATAGCCAGTAGGAGAGTGCTTAGAGTTTTGAGTTCGATGCCTTTATCTTTCTTCTCCTTCTCACATTTAAGTTTGTCTGCCTCAGTTACAGAGCTGCTTGCTTGAAGTTGACCAGTTTTGTTTCCTTCACAAACGACTTCCCACATAGAATAATCTGTAATAAGCATGTATTGCTTAATACGATTCTTCCACATCCCAAAGTTATTGGGAGTGAGCATAGGGATTTTGTTGGCCTGAGTGCTTTCATTATTATCAGTCATGATTAATAATGTGTGTGTTTTAAAGATTAAAACTTTTTGTTGTTCTTAACAAATAGTAGATCTAGAACCAACAAGCTCTGATACCACTTGTCAGGATCGATTAACTATAGACAAGTTAATAAACACCTTAGATCTAATTGATGATAGAAGTTGCAGCGGATCAACACTATATCAATAATTAAGAACAATGAACTGTATGAACAATATGCAAGAATATTAAGAACACAGTTTCACAAAAAGCTTCAATGTATATTATTGAGTTAACAATACACACGTACGTTTACAATTCGTAAGGAACATACTTATAGTAGTCCTTGAAGCTAAACTATTTACCCTAGTTATTCTAGGACTTGATTTACATCGAATTATAAAAGATATACATTTAATTACATTCTATAACTATCTCTACGAAGATCTCGGACTTGATATCTTCCAAAAACGCGTATCAGTAGTAACTGCAATCACCAGTAGTAACTAAGTAACATCAGTAGTAAACTTGGTGATCAGTAGTAAGTCCATAATCAACGTCAGTAGTAACTACAATGATCAGTAGTATCTTCAATCTTCTCATGATCAGTAGTAACTTAGTTATAGTATACACCAGCATCAACTTCATCAGTAGTAAATGTTCTGCCCCATCAGTACTAAGTATGTCAGTACTAACTGCAGCATCAGTAATAAGTTGATCTGTGTTTTGCTCCAACACTACTCCCTCCGTCCCATTTTTATTGTCCATCTTACGATTTTAGTTTATCACAAAAGAAATGTCAATTTCAAATTACAACCAATCATATGAACTATAAGTGGGTAAATATGAAATTTTATTGGTGGATAGTGCAATAATTGCATTTTCTTAAAACTGTGTGCCTTTACAATTTTTTGCACGTGTGTCGACATTCTAGTTTTCTAAAAACATCAAGCACCATGTGTTTGGTTAAGAAAATGTCCATTCCATTCTTCTAACTATTAAACTAGATGAGATTCGGTAAAATTTAATATTTACATATATGTGTTTCACACTACAAGAATTTGACTGAAACCTGTCCCGACGACATGAGTCTATAAACCGAACACCATTTAAGTTATACTTTATAAAATCTTTTGTTTCACTACTATTGTCCTAATTTTAACATGAAATTGATGATCGATGCCTCGATGGTGTTGTTTTTAGGCTCCTGCACGTGGCATTGTATGCTATCTTTGTAGGGATTGTGGGAATATTAGTGCAAGCGATTGTTCAACTGACCGAATCTACCACTACAAACAAGATACTCATGGGGATTTCATTGGCAGCTTTAATTATAAATTTTGTTGCATCAATATCGGTATTTTCTCCACCCGGTGATATACACTGGAAAATTACGGTTTTCAAAATCATTTTCATCTTCACAGGGATCTTGTCTCCTTATGTAGCATTCTCTGCGCTCCTACCGCAGTGGATCACTTGGCATGGTTTTGCCATCATATGCATTATTGTTGGAGCAAAACACAGATCAACTTATTACTGATGCTGCAGTTAGTACTGATCTTACTGATGAAGTTGATGCTGGTGTCACTATAACTAAGTTACTACTGATCATGAGAAGATTGAAGATACTACTGATCATTGTAGTTACTACTGACGATTGATTATGGACTTACTACTGATCACCAAGTTTACTACTGATGTTACTTATTTACTACTGGTGATTGCAGTTACTACTGATACGCGTTTTTGGAAGATATCAAGTCCGAGATCTTCGTAGAGATAGTTATAGAATGTAATTAAATGTATATCTTTTATAATTCGATGTAAATCAAATCCTAGAATAACTAGGGTAAATAGTTTAGCTTCAAGGACTACTATAAGTATGTTCCTTACGAATTGTAAACGTACGTGTGTATTGTTAACTCAATAATATACATTGAAGCTTTTTGTGAAACTGTGTTCTTAATATTCTTGTTTATTGTTCATACAGTTCATTGTTCTTAATTATTGATATAGTGTTGATCCGCTGCAACTTCTATCATCAATTAGATCTAAGGTGTTTATTAACTTGTCTATAGTTAATCGATCCTGACAAGTGGTATCAGAGCTTATTGGTTCTAGATCTACTATTTGTTAAGAACAACAAAAAGTTTTAATCCTTAAAACACACACATTATTAATCATGACTGATAATAATGAAAGCACTCAGGCCAACAAAATCCCTATGCTCACTCCAAATAACTTTGGGATGTGGAAGAATCGTATTAAGCAATACATGCTTATTACAGATTATTCCATGTGGGAAGTCGTTTGTGAAGGAAACAAAACTGGTCAACTTCAAGCAAGCAGCTCTGTAACTGAGGCAGACAAACTTAAATGTGAAAAGGAGAAGAAAGATAAAGGCATCGAACTCAAAACTCTAAGCACTCTTTTACTGGCCATTCCTAATGACTATCAACATCTCTTTGTTGAATATGATGATGCTAAGTTGCTTTGGGAAGCACTGGAGAAGAGATTCGTTGGGACAAAGAGTACAAAAAGAAACATGAAGTCTGTTCTCAAACAAGACTTTGAAAATTTCAAAGGAAAGCCCAATGAAACACTCACTCAAGTGTTTGACAGATTCAACAAACTAATTGGTGAACTCAACCAAGTTGGTGTAAAGATGGATCAAGAAGATGTCAACATGAAGTTCCTAAGGTCTCTTAGTGAAGAATGGGCCATGTACACAGTGGTGTATAGACAAAGAGATGCTCTAGAAGAAAAGGAGTTAGATGAACTCTATAATGATCTCAGAGTGTTTGAAACTGAGGTAAATCACAAAAACCCTTCTATTTCTTCTAACAATGCTGCATTTGTATCAAGTACAGGTCAAGGGCAAGAAACCTCCACAGGAAAGGCTGCAGATCCTGAGGATACTGCAAGAGAATCCTTCTTCACTAGTCATGTGCATACTGCATTGATTAGTGATGACTTGGAACAATTAAATCCAGATGATCTTGAGGAGATGGATCTTAAATGGCAGATGGCTATGCTGAGTCTAAGGGCCAAAAGATTCTTAAAAAGAACTGGTAGGACAAGCCTCAATTTCAACAAAGGTGACAAAGCAGGATTTGACAAGACAAAAGTCAAATGTTACAACTGTAACAACCTTGGTCACTTTGCAAAAGAATGTCCTCAACCAGACAAAAGATCAAAATCAACTGCTCTTGTGTCACAACAAGGACAAGGATATGACTGGAGCTTCCAAGCAGAAGAGCATGCTCAAAACCAAGCTCTCATGGCCTTTACTGACAACAAAACTGAGGTAAAATCTAAACCTTGTACTCCTGAATGTGCTAAAATTACTAAAAATCTAGAAAAAGAAAACACTAAATTAAATGAAGATTTAGCAAAAGCAATCAGAAGAAACCATGAGTTTGATGGTGTAATTGCTGATCAAGAACATCAAATAAAGGTGTACAAGATGATTGATCAACGGATCAAGGAAGAATTGCTTCAAGCTGTGGATGAGAAAGAGTTCTATGAAACAAAAAATAAAGAACTAACAAGTAAATTAGAAGAATGTCAGCTTGAAATTGAACAAAATAAATTAACAATTAAAAAGTTTGAAAGAAGCACTAAAATTCTAGATGAATTAACTAATAATCAAACTACAGAAAAGGTTGTTCATGGGGTGGGATATCATGCTGTACCACCTCCACACAAATTCATTCCTCCACTTAAAGACAGTTCAGAAAGAATCATTAATGAATTAAAAACTGAAAATAAAACTGAATCTAATAATGAAACATCTGAATCAAATGATTCTTCAGATGATGAGCAATCAATTGAATTTACAATATCTCAAACTGAATCACCAAAATCAATTGATACAAGTTTTCACACAGCTCAAAGTCCAAATGATTCTCCTAAATATAATGCAGAAAATATACCCAAAATTCTAAAAAGAGGAAACCAAAGAAATAGAAACCAACTCTTAGAACAAAGAAAAACAATAAAGGCTCAAGAAAATAAATTAAAATGTTTTATTTGCAATAAAGTGAACCATTTAGCAAAGTATTGTCACTTCAATCCAATAAATTGCAAGGAGTTAAAGGAATTTAAAGCTTTTAAAGAAAATGCAAAAACTCAAAGGTTAAAAGATACTACTGGTCCTTCAGTAGTAAATACAATAAAAACTCCAATTGCTGAAACTCCAAGATTTGGAAGAAGTGCACCAAGATTTGTGCAAAACAGAAGAGTTGGCAGCCCAAAGAACAGCAATTACTTCAAGAACAATGGAAAATCTAATCAAAATAAACAATATTTTAAATTTTCCAACACTAGTAGAAACTCTAACAAATTTACTACTGGTGTTAACCCTAATTATAATGCTGTATGGTACCAGTACAAGAATACTACTGGTAAAAACCCTAATTTCAAAAATACTACTGCTCCCAAAACAAATTTTAAAAACACTACTGGTGGTAATTTTAAAGACACTACTGGTCATTTTAAACATGGTAAGTTCCCAAATACTACTGGTCCATCAGTAGTAAAGTACTCAAAAGCTAAAAATCATGGGTATAAACCAAGATCAGTAGGAACTTCTCACACCAGTAACAACTCCAAAAGGGCAGTAGTAAAACAAAGTACCAGTAATAAACAAGTATGGGTACCAAAAGTCTTTAAAATTAAATCCCCAAAAGCTTATTTCTCAAAGGATGAACCCAAGACAAATAAAGCTTGGGTTCCCAAACTTAACTAATCCTTTACTCATTTGTGCAGAGCATTCAGATCCCAGAAGAAGGAAGAACATGTCATATTGATAGTGGATGCTCAAGGCACATGACTGGAAATCTGCAAATTCTTAAAGATTTCAAGTCGTTTGATGGAGGATATGTGGCATTTGGTGAGAATCCCCAGGGAGGTAAGATTACAGGTAAAGGTACTGTTACTAATGGAAAAATTACCTTTGATGATGTATTTTATGTTGCTGAACTAAAATACAATCTTGTCAGTGTGTCTCAAGTTTGTGATAAAAAGAACAAGATTCTATTCACAGACATTGAGTGCATCATTCTTTCTCCTGATTTTGTTTTAGATGAAAAATATGTGGTTTTAAGAACTCCTAGGAGAAACAATGTGTATTGCCTGGATATAGGGGGAGAACTCATTTCTACAAATGAGGTCAACTGTTTTATATCCAAGGCAAACACCACTGAATCAGAACTTTGGCATAGAAGGATGTGTCACACAAATTTTAAAAACATGAATAATTTAGTAAAAAGAAATCTGGTCATTGGACTACCTCAAAAACAATTCATGTGTGATCATCACTGTGTTGCATGCCTAAAAGGTAAACAACACAAGACTTCTCATAAGTCCAAAACTGTGAACTCTATTTCTGTTCCTTTACAGCTCTTACATATGGACCTTTTTGGACCTACAAATGTAATGAGTATTGGAAAGAAACAATATTGTCTTGTTATTACTGATGACTTTTCCAGATATACATGGGTTTTCTTTCTCAGGACAAAGGATGAAACAAGTGAACTCATAAAGAACTTAATTATCAAACTGGAAAACACATCTGATCAAAAAGTGAAAGCCATAAGATGTGATAATGGCACAGAATTTAAAAATGCTAACTTAATTAACTTTTGTGATCTTAAAGGTATTGACAGGCAATACAGCTCACCTAGAACTCCACAACAAAATGGTGTAGCTGAAAGAAGAAATAGAACCATCATTGAAGCAGCAAGATCAATGCTAGCAGATTCAAAATTACCAATCACTTTTTGGGCTGAAGCTGTTAATACTGCTTGTTATGTTCAAAACAGAGTATTAATAGTGAAGCCACATTTTAAAACACCATATGAACTTTTCAATAAAAGAAAACCTTCTATAAGTTTCTTAAAATCATTTGGTTGTCCTTGTACTATTTTAATTACAAGAGAACAAATTGGTAAGTTTGACTGCAAAGCTGATGATGGAATCTTTGTGGGATACTCTACTCAAAGCAAATCATACAGAGTATTCAACAAAAGACTAAGGATAATTGAAGAAAGCATCAATGTATCCTTTAATGAAATTGTACCTAATGAACAAGGAAATGGTCCAGATTGGCTATTTGACATAGACAATCTAACCAAATCCTTTAATTCTAATATGAATTTCAATGCAGGTAATTCAAATTGTCTTAATCAAAATGAAGGAACATCATCTGGTTATTCTGGTCAAGAAAAGATGAGATACATAATAGTTGATACTGCTCCCATAGTTAATACTGATGTCAGTAATAACTCAAATATTGAAAGCAGTAGTAACTCTGAGAATGAGGTCAGTAGTAATTCCAATACTACTGGTACCAGTAATAGTACTGAAAATACTACTGGTCCCAACAATAACCTAGATTCTCAAGATACTACTGATGCCAGTAACAACAACAATACTACTGATCTCAACGAAGACAACAGCAGTAGTAACTCTGACCAAGATGATGATGAACCAAACATCCATGACAATGAAGAATCACAAGATGAACAACTGCCTGAGACAAATGAGTCCAATCTTGGAAATCAACTAGTGGTTGATAAAGCTACAACTACAAGGACTCAGAAGAACCATCCATTAGACCTTGTTCTAAGTGATGTTAACTCACCACTTCAAACAAGAAGCAAATTAAATAAAAGCTTAACTGCAAATATGTGTAACATTAGTTTAATTGCTAATGAATGTATGTATGAATGCTTTCTGTCTCAGGAAGAACCAAAGAAGATCCAACAAGCAATGAAGGACTCAAACTGGATTGAAGCAATGCAAGAAGAACTCCTTCAATTTAAATTACAAGCTGTTTGGACACTTGTACCTCTACCCAAAGGAAAAAGAGCCATTGGAACAAGATGGATATTCAGAAACAAGAAAGATGAAAGAGGCATAGTGATCAAGAATAAAGCCAGACTTGTAGCCCAAGGATACACTCAAGAAGAAGGAATAGACTATGATGAAGTATATGCTCCTGTGGCTAGAATTGAAGCTATAAGAATATTTCTAGCATATGCTTCATTCAAGAAATTCAAAGTCTATCAAATGGATGTTAAGAGTGCCTTCCTATATGGGAAAATTGAAGAAGAGGTCTATGTTTGCCAACCTCCAGGTTTTGAAGATCCAAAACATGGTGATTATGTGTTCAAATTGGATAAAGCTCTGTATGGCCTACATCAGGCACCAAGAGCATGGTATGACACATTATCATCATACCTATTGAAGAACAACTTTAAAAGAGGAGCCATTGATAAAACATTGTTTACAAAGAAAGTCAAAGATGATATACTACTGGTACAAATTTATGTAGATGATATCATCTTTGGTTCAACCAATGATACATTGTGCAAAGAATTTGAAGAGCTGATGCAGATTAAATTCAAGATGAGCTCCATGGGTCCAATGAACTTCTTCCTTGGACTCCAAGTCAATCAAAGAACTGATGGTATTTTGATAAATCAATCAAAATATGTCAAAGACATCTTGGAAAAGTTTGACTTGAAAGACAGTAAAAGTGCTAGTACACCAATGGAAACACACAAACACCTACATCCTGATGTTGAGGGGGAGGATGTAGATGAACACTTATATAGATCAATGATAGGCTCTTTGATGTACTTAACTGCATCAAGACCTGACATTATGTATAGTGTTTGTGTGTGTGCTAGATATCAAGCAAGACCCAAAGAACTACACTTGCAGGCTGTTAAAAGAATATTCAGATACTTGAAAGGAAAACCATCACTAGGTCTATGGTATCCACATGACTCACCCTTTGAACTAATAGCCTATACAGATAGTGACTATGGAGGTGAATGTCAAGACAGAAAATCCACTACTGGTGGATGTCAATTCTTTGGATCAAGACTGGTGTCATGGCAATGTAAGAAGCAGACAAATGTATCAACATCTACTGCTGAAGCAGAATATGTAGCTGCATCTGCTTGCTGTGCTCAAGTTCTATGGATTCAAAATCAGCTTCTAGACTTTGGTATCTCTATCCTTAAAACTCCTATTTTTATTGATAATCAAAGTGCTATTAGTATTGTGAATAATCCAGTAAAACATTCAAAAACTAAACACATTGAAATAAGATTTCACTTTATAAGAGATTGTAATGAAAAGAAATTGATCAAAGTAGTTAAAATCCATACTGATGATCAATTAGCAGATCTTTTTACAAAAGCATTTGATGTAGGAAGATTCAACTTCTTGGTTAGCAGTATTGGAATGATTTTAATAACTTAAAATCTCACTTAAAATCATGTGTAAAGTTAGTGTTGTAAAATATTATTTTCTTAAGTGTTTTACTACTGGTATTGCTGTACTACTGGTGTGAAAGTGTATGCACAAAATACTACTGGTAATTCATTACTACTGGTGTATTTTAGGTTTCCACAAATACTACTGGTAAGTCAGTACTACTGGTATTCTCATATACTACTGGTCTTGTGTGTTAATAGTTACTACTGATGTCTATAATTACTACTGATGTCAAATCCTTAGTCATTACTGATGTTAAGTAGATACTACTGACGTTTTACTACTGATGTCTTATTCACTACTGGTCTTTCATAAACACAATTACCAAACTAACCCCCATGAAAATAACCGTTATGTTATGATTCGAAGGATATTTTCGTAGTTTTGCAGGTTTAATCGAAAGATATAAAAGGCGGCAGATGATTAATTTAGCATTATCTTCACTTCGATTCTCTAAACACCTTTCGATAAACCCTAGTTTACGATCAAAAACCCTTCATCTTTAACAAAATTCTTGCAAAAACTCAACAACAATGGCAACCTTACAAGCTCTCGATGTGCAAACCGATCTCAAATACTCCGAATTCCACAATATGGTTGCATTCTTAAAGAATCCCGACGGAACAAAAGATTTTCGTCCGATCGTAAAATTTTTGAGAAATTCTTATATACAGTTTGCCTTAACTGTAAAACCAAAATCATATCAACAGCACTTGGTGGATTTCTGGACCAATGCTGAGCGAACAGAAGGAACAACATCATCAATGATAAAATCTAAAGTAGATGGAAAACACATTACAGTAACAGAACAATCAATCAGACACCATCTACAACTACACGATGATTCAGGTATGTCCACTCTTCCTAAGGAATACATTGCTGAAGTTTTGAATAAAATGGGATATGAGGGAAGACTGAATATAGTTACTTTTCAAAAGGGTCTTCTCTCCCCACAATGGAAATTTTTAATACATACCATTCAGCATTGTATTTCTCCTAAAAGAAGTACTTGGAATGAGTTTAATAAGGCAATAGCCTCTGCTGTTGTCTGTTTATGCACAGACCAAGTATTTAATTTTTCAAACATGATATTTGATGGTATGTTGGGAAATCTTAGTTCTTCTAAATTTTTAATGTATCCCAGATTTCTACAACATATCATAAACTGTGAATTGCAAAACTTGTCAACTCCTAAAAACATTTTTCTATTACCTGAGTTGAACAAGAAAGTTTTCTCAAATATGAGAAAACAATTTAAATTTTCGGGCAAGGAAACCCCTCTGTTTCCTAACATGATCAAAGATCAACCCAATATTGGAGAGGGTTCAACCATTGCTACATCCCAAGTTGAACCTCAACCCACTCCATCACCCCCAAATACAGCCCAAACACCAATCCAAATAGCCACTCAATCACCAACCCAAACAGAAGTCCTGAATGTGTCCCAGGAACTTGATGTAAATCTGCAGAGTGCTACTCTTCACTCTGTGGAAGACCTACCAGACAAAACCAAAAACATTTCCACAATTTATAAAAGAAAGAAACTTTCTTCAAAGGACACCAGGGGACAAATCGAGTCATACCCCAGGCTCAAAGAGTTGTCCTCCAAGGATGAGAGAGGACATGAGGGGAGGGCTTTCACTACTGATGCCCCAAAGGTGGGTGCACAGGACAGTGAAAACATCTTTAGGACCCAAACCTCGGCAACTTTGAGTGATGACTCTTTTGAGGAATTACTCAAAGGACCCCGGTGCCAAGAAACCACAAGGGGGGGCATCTCTGCTTCTTCTAGGAAGAAGAGAATGTCTAAAAGACCCAATGATTCACCAAGCAGTGATGAGGGCAGATCTGTGGAATTGATGGAAAGGAAGGAAAACCTTAAAACCAATGTACCTGTTAGTAAGCCCGATGATCTTGCTAGATGGAGTGAGGGCAGTATTAAAATCACCCAATTGACGGATAAAGTGGATTCCTTGGAATCCACTGTACAAAATTGCCATATATACTTAACTAACCAAGGGAAAACCATGGCTGCAATGAAAAGGCATGTCAACACCATCAACAGAAGGATGAGATTATATGAGCACAGGCTTTATCAACAAGCCAAAATCATCAGACAATTGAAGAAAAAGATTGTTGATAGTGAGGCTCCACCAGTTGAGCTCACTAAGGGGGAGAAGGACAATATACAGACAATGATTGATGAATCTATAGCAGCAGCAGCATCCTCCCTTTTAAACTTAAAAGAAACAAATGTTGATGAAGGCCCAGAGATGATGGTGACAGAAGAAGAGCCTATGACTACTGCTACAATGGAAGAACAAGTTGAAAAGGAAATACCAGTAGTAACTTCTACTACTGATATCATAGCAGTAATGAATGAAGAAAAGGCAGCAAACACTACTGATGCCCTATCAGTAGTAATCTCTGAAGACATGCCAGTAGTAACTAACTTGGTTACTATTGATGACATAATTGAGCTGCCACCACTACTAGAACCTAAAGTGATACTTCCACCATCTCCAAAAAGAAAAACAACACAAATGGTGGTGAAAGATATTGATGATGATGTAAATTGGTTGGAAGTTGATGAATGCTCCCTGCCTCCACATCCTAAAATACTTCCCATATCACAGATACACTACTATGGTCCCAAATTTGTTATTGAATCTGAACCAAATATGAAGAAAGACAATTACATAGGAAAGGGAAAGGAAGTTGCTGATGAAGACCAACCTAACAGAGCACAAGGTCATGAAATGGTCAACAAAATCAATTATGCCAAATCAGCCAAACAGGATAAGTGGAAGGTAAAAAGAGCAAAATATTTAAAGAAGGTTGAAGTCTCTCTAGCAAATGAAAACAAAAGATTAGCAGAAAGGGCTAGAATATTGAGACAACCTTTCACAGAAATCAAATTGGCAGATATAGCAGATATATCAAAACTGCCACAATTTCAACAGAAGATCAAAACTAAACAAGTTGCTGAAACAAGAAAGGAATTACAAAGAAGAGAACTGGAAAAATTTAGGCAACTTGAACATGAAACAATAGAACTTCTTGAAGCACAAGTACAAGAATGCAAAGAGCAAAAGGCTGATATGCCAGAACAATTTGCAGAGAAGAAGAAAGAAATGATCACATTCTTGAAATCAAAAGGTTACAACACAAAAGCCTTTGGAAGAATGAAGTTGATCAATTTAATTGAAAAGTACTGTGTAGAAAAGAAAAAGGATCTTACTGAACAAGACATTAATGAGAAATACACCACTAAACTGGAACAGATAGACTCCAAAGAAATGAAAGAAAGAAAAACAATATCTGGAGAATCATCTGGTGTATCCTCTCAAATATCAAAGAAAAGAAAGACAATTGCTTCAGAACTTGATCTACCAAAGAAAAAATTACAAATGGTTCAAGTTTATGATCTCCCCATTGCTATCTTACAAAATAATCCAATCATCAACTGGAGATATATAGATGATATGATTGAGATTGTCAGAAAAGATAAAGTCACTCAAAGATTCAGAGCTTGGAAACCTTTGGTCATGTCCCTAACCAGAAGTGACATTATCAAAATGTTGATCATTGGTAAACCAAGAATGACTAAAAAGTTCTGGAAGAATTCAGCTGCAGGTTATCTTACTGAAATGATTGATGCTGCTTTCTATCCAGAAAATTATCCAGAGAAGTATGCAGATTCAGAGAATGTTCAAGCTTGGAATGTGCTACCAACTGTCAACATGTACTTCTTTGAATATACAAGTAAGAAATGTGACTTATTCCTTTATGAGAAAGAGTATCCTCATTCTGAGAAGACTCTCTATCAACTATGGTGCATGAACTTCATTAAACCTCATGATGCTATGCTATTTCAAAATAAAATGAATGAATTTGTAAAGAAGATTAGCAAATACATTATTGCACAAAGGAATAAACAAAACCAACAGACATTAGAAGGTGATAAAAGAAGAGCAAAACTGTTGGAAGAAAAAGAAAAAGAAAAGAAGGAATAAATGGAAACTTGATTGATTAAATCATAATCAATAAGTTTAGGGGGAGATTGTTGGAGCAAAACACAGATCAACTTATTACTGATGCTGCAGTTAGTACTGATCTTACTGATGAAGTTGATGCTGGTGTTCACTATAACTAAGTTACTACTGATCATGAGAAGATTGAAGATACTACTGATCATTGTAGTTACTACTGACGATTGATTATGGACTTACTACTGATCACCAAGTTTACTACTAATGTTACTTATTTACTACTGGTGATTGCAGTTACTACTGATACGCGTTTTTGGAAGATATCAAGTCCGAGATCTTCGTAGAGATAGTTATAGAATGTAATTAAATGTATATCTTTTATAATTCGATGTAAATCAAATCCTAGAATAACTAGGGTAAATAGTTTAGCTTCAAGGACTACTATAAGTATGTTCCTTACGAATTGTAAACGTACGTGTGTATTGTTAACTCAATAATATACATTGAAGCTTTTTGTGAAACTGTGTTCTTAATATTCTTGTTTATTGTTCATACAGTTCATTGTTCTTAATTATTGATATAGTGTTGATCCGCTGCAACTTCTATCATCAATTAGATCTAAGGTGTTTATTAACTTGTCTATAGTTAATCGATCCTGACAATTATCTTGACCATTGGACAAAGTTATGACATGGTACAGTTCATGTTCATTTGGTTGTATCAAAAGATTGTTATCAGTATAAACTACACAACCGAAAAGTTTTCACTTTTGGTCATGAAATGTCAAGTGTTGACCGATGTTGATGTCTAGATCACGTTTCCATACGATGCCTACCACTTGTTAAAATAGTATTTTGGTTAAGATAGTTGTAATATTTTTGTGTGGCAAAAGTGGAAAAAGGTAAAAGTTTGTATTGTGTAACGTTAAAGGTTTCTGGTTAAAGTGTAAAATCTGAAAGTTTTGTGTTATTTTGAAGTTTAAAGTTTTCAAATTATATATTGATGACTTTCTTCTTTCCAGTAAAGAGACACACGTAGGGTGCCCGAAGGGCAACCCAACCTAGATCCGAACCAGATTATGCTAGTCGGGATCGGGTGTATATGAATCTTATGTTGATATCGTTTTTTTTTTAACTCAAAGATTCCTTATCGGGTCAGGTATCAGGCTATGATTACTTACTTTTATCGGTTTTCGGGTTGACCTGATTAGACCCGCTTGAAGTTTAATAGGTTTTATTTTTACTATTAAATTAATAAATTATCACATTAATAATTATAAATCATTAAATAAAATCATTTAACAATTATAAATGTTAAATCAAAACCCATGAAGTTCAATATATTAAATATTTTTCATTTTTACCTAAACATTTTAACTTAAGTGTAACCCGACCTAATACACCGTCCAAAAAAAGGTGTAACTGGACCCAACAACCTGATGAGCATCCCTAGACACGCACATAAAGGTATGATTCAAGCGTTCATCAGATATGTTAATTTCTGGTCAATTGAGATGATTAATTTTAGATTGAGTGTAAATGATTTCGCCTATTGTGGTTAAATGACTTAAATCATCGAGTGATTTCTTGTAGTGAGGTTTGGTTTTGTTGTTTTGCTTAAATTAATTGTTTGTCTCCCCGTGATTTATAAGTTTCTTCACCACTCCTTTCACATTTCTACATGGCATCAAGATTATAGCTTTTAACGAGGAGTTGCAGCCCACGCTTCGCGGCGGATTGCAAAGATATATATCATATTTATAAACTAACATATTATTAATTCTGCTGGAGTTTTTAGACAATTATTATCATAGTTTACCTTTGTAAGACATACAAATAGGTTTGATTAATTGTAAATTTACTTAATATATACACTACAATTATATAATATTTTTTTAAAATAATAAAATAAATCAAATCAAAGATACTACAAAAAAACTACCATTATTGTAAAAAAATTTAGACATCATTTAAACACTATAAAAAAATATTTAAAAAAGAGACATAAATAAAAGAATAAAAAAGAGATAAAAAAAGGTCAAAACACAATTTATTTACTGTTCATCTACTATTTAACACCCTGATAAATGTTAGTAAGGTAATAAAGAGTTGTGACTTGATATGCTTTGTGATCCAGTACACGTTTCACATAAAATAATTTTTAAATATTACGTTCGCTTAAACATATTAAGATACGTTGTAGGAAACTTCACAAGTAGTGCATTCAATTATCAAAAACGGTAACGGAGGTACAGCTAGTAGAATGGCAAAAGTTTCAAACAATGAAGAATAAATTAGTACACAAACATTGACAATCTTCCATGCTGAAGAATTAATCCTAAAATTCAAATATGACAATAATGTAACGATCCTAAAATTCATCACATGTCACTCGTGTTGGATGATTTCTTCTCCAAACAGCCCAAACTTGATCGGTCCTAAATCTTTGAGTGAAAGTTGATTCTTCAAATGGAGTTGTATTTCCATGAGCATATTCAAGAAGGCCCGTATAAGCAATCATTATCGATACAATATCTGTCATCGGTTGCAAATAACTTCCCGCCCCTTTCACCACACATAACTCTCATCATATCTTGCAACCGTTCATTGCACCCGACCCCACCCACAATTAAAACATCTTTTTTGTCACAGTGAGCCATTGCTCGTTCTGTAATCTCCACAAGCATAGCAAACAGGGTTTCCTGAAAGAGTCTCAACAACAAAAAATATAGTTACAAATTAGAAACCCAAAAATCCCCAATTGACAAAAAAGAGGCAGGTTGGGTAATGGATGATCAGTTTATTAAATGGTTAGGTATGTAAGCCCGTTTAGACCACAACCTAACCGTTGATATTCGTGTCGGGAATTTCCACTAAAAATGGGTAATCTTTTGGTATGGGTTAAGTCGACACTTTAGGTTCAAATTATTTTATTTTCATTACAAAACTATATTTTTTCAGTAATAAACTAAATTTTCAATAAAACATTTAAGAACCATCGACCCCATACGACCCATTTTTTAGCCACTTCCTTTTATTTTACCCATTTGGCCCCAAAAAACATAACCCGAAATGACCCGTCTGACTGTTTGTACAGTAAGAACTGTTTTGCAGGTTAACAAGATTAATCATGTAATTCGATATAAAATCAAAGATTTGTGATATTACCTGCAAAGAGTAGCATAAATCTGCAGGGGTACAGTCATTATTTTTTAGCTTTTGTTCAGCTTCAATGTAGCTCAATATTCCACTAAAAGATACATCCATTCCTTTTACAACATAAGGCAAGTCTATAAATTTTTCTCCCTTTTTTGCCAGCTGGCGGAAAATAAGCATTCATTAGAAGAAACCCAATGTCTGTAAGTATAAATTAAACAAATTTTATCTTCAATAAATATGTTTTTCTATCAATTTCATACCTGCTCAATGTTGTACCCTGGGCTCGGATCATTTGACAACATTAGAACTCTAGTCCAAGCAATTACCTATAGCTATATCAATTGTCTCCCCAAATATTCGATATCTTCCCTCACTATACGCAATCACCTATTTTAAAAACAAAAATCAATTTAATAACAGAAAATGTCATAAAAACAATACCCATGAAGGAAATCACCTGTGTATTCCCCCACTGACATACAGAACAACAGGATCATCAGCACCAGTAACAACCCGGCCCATTTCAATATGAGCAACACAATGATTCACACCCACAATTGGAATCTTCCATAACTGAGATAAAACCCGTACAACAGTAGCAGACACTTGTAACGGGGCCCCCATTCCAGGACCTTTTGTGTAACATAGACAATTAACATCCTTCAATGTAATTTCAGCAGTTTTTAGGGCTTCTTTGACTAACGGAAGAATATGTTGCAAATGGTGGTGTGCAGTTTCACGAGGAAGAAAACCGTCTCCAGGTGGCGTTATGTATGTGTGTCTAGGGTTTGATAAAATTGTTCCGTCTAGGGTTACTACACCAACACCGATCTTGTTTGCTGATCCTTCAAACCCTAATGCTATCATTCTTTTCATATCTGAAAACAATAAATTATTCGTAATTGTGATTTGGATTTGGAACACTAAGGTGTGTAAATTAGGCATATAACGGGATTCAAATTACAGTATGATTGTCTGAATGCGTGTGGTAATTTATGTGAAATATTATTAGACAAAATTTGAACCAAACGTCTAAACGGTCCAGTTTTGAGCTGTTAGATTGAATGTATTTGTTTGAGAATTTGATAAATTTCCCGTTTTTCCTTCTCAAATAAGTATAAAATAATCAAAGATTGATATGCTTCCGGTTCCTAATTTTATTGAACGGGAACAAAGTAGACAACTTCAGCAAAGCAAACAAAAAACAGAGGCACGCAAAATTGGACAATTTATCAGATATAAACAGTAGCATACATACGCCACAAACTAATAGTTTCAAAAGTCGGAAAAAAGAGAGAAATAAACCTGCGAGTAAGGTCGCTGTGATGTCGGAGGGAGGTGGAGCGAGGTCGGAGGGAGGCGGTGCGATGGGCGGGGGGAAGGCTGTCCGGGGGGGGGGGGGGGGGGGGGGGGGGGGGGGGAGCGATGAGGGTTTCAAATTATCTTCTCTAGAAGTGGATATACTATGACTTGTTCACAGGGTGGGTAGAAAAAGAGGGTAACCGGAATCGGAATCAGAACCATCTTGGAATCGGAGGTTTCGGACCCGGAACCTGCTGCTAAGAGGTTCCGATTCCGGTTCCCAAAATCATGAACCGCCTTAAGAGGTTCCGGTTCCGGTTCTCAAAATTAAGGAACCTGAACCGAGGTGGATACCCTGGAACCGGAGGTTAGACGGTATATTTTTATTAAAATATATAATATATAATATATTACACATGATTAAATCAAATAGATTTTTGATTTATCTAAATGTAAAATACTAGTCCATATAAAAATATAAATTGACTCTTTACTCGTTATAATTGAGTCAGAAATTGGGTGCTAGTGAGACATTCACTTGTCGCGAGGTCATATCTTTGTGACTGACTTTTACATGAATCACACATTTACTATGTTTTTGTCATTCTTAATCACTTATTTCTATTTTGAACAATATTCGTAATCGTTGAAATATATATAAAATCGTTAAAACGATATTTGTAATCATTAGTTTATGTGATTTATTGTCTTGTTTATTCAGTAGGTAATGTTAAAATATTTTGAATTTAGATACAGGGTAACCGGAACCTGCCCTGGAACCGGTGGTTCCGGTTCCGAAAATTTAGGAACCTGTCTTCCAGGTTCCGGTTCCGGTTCTTACATCTCAGGAACCTGCGGTTCCGGTTCTGGTTCCGATTCCAGTCGGAACCGGCGGGTACCCTGTTATGCTCACCCCTACTTGTTCATAGGTCGTAATTTTCCCCCCAAATTACCCTGCTTTCTTTATACAGATAAGGTTTATTGACGAAATTGAAAAGAGGTGCTTGGTTCGAAACTCACCAAGCACAGTTTCTTAGCATTTTTTTAGACGTGCTCATTTTATCTTCATTTATGGATTAGAATGGTACCCGTGCAAAATGACCACATTTAATAAAAATTAGCAGTTTTATTATCTTTTTGGATTTGGATGTATTTAAGGTTGGCCGAAGGTGGAATGTGGTGATCGGTGATGGTGGTGTATGAGTTTGATGTATTAGCTGCAACAACGACTAGAAGGTGGCAAGACTTGATCATCTACAACTCTTGGTTCAACTGCTGATCAACATGAGCATCAACTGTAACACCGACCAAACCAGCTAAAGCAACAACGTCTTGATCAAATATTATAGCCTACAAATTAACTGCAATTCAATGTGGTAATCAGTTCAACAATTATGTTATGATTTTTTTATTAATTTTTGATACAAGAGTTATTAAAATTCTGTTTAGATTTCTTTTCATAAATTGTTTAAATTGTATTAAATGAGTTTGATTTTTTCATTTTAACATATGTAACTGACTTAATATAAAAAAGATTAGATCTTTAAGTTCTTTTGTAGAATAAAAACAACGCATTTTTCTCTCTCATTCTTAGAGTAAACACAAGAATTATAATACATCTTTAGGCAGGGAATTATATCCGATCAGACCAAATAAAATAACGTTCTGTTCTTATGTATGTATGTATGGTCACATGTGATGCGTGTCTCTATATATTAATAAAAGTCAACTCCGATTTTTGAATTGCCAGATTAAGTTGCTGTTGCTGACCAATATTAGCCTCATGATCCTTGTTTCAAGGACCATCAAACTAGTGCCTAAGATTTTTTCGTTTTGTTAATTATCCCATGAATTAAGAATAAAACATTTAGTTAATTAATTTGGTCGGTCTTTATCGCACGAGCTTTACATTAATTTCCAGCATATTTACCAGTGGGTGCTTCAATTATTCTAAGGAGTATTTTGTGAGTACAATATTCAAAGAGTAAATTACATTAATGGTCCTTTAAGTTTATAGCAAATTTCACCAATGGTCCTTTAGTTTCAAAAATTACACCGGTGGTCCTTATTTTTGAAAAGTTTTTCACCGATGGTCCTTTACGAAAAAGTCCGTCTATTTTTCAAGTTAACTAACATCACATGTGATGTACATGGGGGTATTTTGGTCAATTTGTCTTTCCTAAAGGACCATTGGTGAAATTTGCTATAAATTTAAAGGACCATCCGTGTAATTTAATTGAGAAGGGGAAAGACAAATTGACCAAAATACCCCCATGTGTATCACATGTGATGTTAGTTAACTTAAAAAATAGACGGACTTTTTCGTAAAGGACCATCGTTGAAAAACCTTTCAAAAATAAGGACCATCGGTGTAATTTTTGAAACTAAAGGACCATTGGTGAAATTTGCTATAAACTTAAAGGACCTCATATTCAAATAATTAAACTTCAGTATCACTTGGTGCAGGTCTCGACTGAGATAGTATATTATTTAATGCTATTAACCGAATTATAGAATTTAAGTGTCATTCAAAATTAATTTGTAACTTAAGAATAAACTACCTAATTTAATTTTCATTACAATTTTTTGCTTAAAAAAATGTTAAACTCAAAATGTATCATCGGAAAAAGTATAAGCACAAGGTCAGAGGTTTGAAATTCAAAATACTTATAACCACAACATCTACATGAGCCAGGCAAGACATGCTCTCTACATGATGAATAGATACTCGATTTTATACAATAAAAATTACTATTATACTCTTAGGTGATGTTTGGTAAGTCTTTTAATGATGCAGTTAAGAGGTCAGCCTCTTAATCAGAAAGGTTCAGAGTGTTTAGTAAAGCCTCTTAATCAGCCTCCTAATAAAAAATTCAACATGACATGCCTCTTAATCGGACAGATGTTAGGGGAAGTCCGAATCATTCAGACATCTGAATCATTAAGATATGAGATTTTCTAACTCATGCCCTAAAGGCATGAGATAAGAGTCATTTAATGAACTTGTATTTCCTTACACAATTGAAATTGTATTTAATAAATCTTATAAATTTGTAAAGAATGAAGTTCATTAATGATTATTTATACATTTTTAGGAATATTTAAACTTATTAAATGTCTCTTATGAGTTAGCCAAACCCTTAAGATATTAATCATTCAGATTAGGGTGTGTATAAAAACCGGAAAACCGGAACCGAATCGGCACCGGCACCGAACCGAACCGGAATCGGCTTAACCGGTCTGGTTCCCGGTTCTTAGATTTGATTAAAAATAACAAACCGGGTTTAGCGGTTCCGGTCCCGGTTCGGTTCCGGTCTTTTCGGGTTTGGAATCGGCATTTAAATAGGTAAATAGCTTACGAGTTTTCATATATATATGTCGAAATAATAGGTATATAGGCTTTTAATATAAACATATTTTACTTGAAGCAACCCGTGAACACCCACAAACATCACACTTTTATTAAAAATACGCTAAATATTTAAGTTAAATATTTTAAGATGAAAATATACTTTGAAAATGTATAATCGGATGACAAACACAAAAACCGGGTTTACCGGTTCTAAACCCGCTTGAAGATCGAACCGACCCGGAACCGGTTTAACCGGTTCGGTTCTCGGTCCTTGAAATTTCGTTTTTTCGGTTACCGGGTTTACCGGTTCCGGTCCGATCCGGTTTCGAAACCGAACACACCCCTAATTCAAATGCTATCAAACAACACCTTACAGAATTTAACACACTATCTCTCTTATTAAACCACCACCATTTTTCCTTCAACCAATATAAGTAACTCTTTCTCCTCTTCTATACCACCATCACCACCACCGCCACTGGTGACACTCGGCCATCTTCGGTCGGCTCTAAAAACCGCAAAAAAAAAATTAAAAAAAAAACCCGTTAAATAATATCAAATGAAGTTGCTTTGCGCAAGTATGATTCAAGTATTTATAAATTAAGAATGTATGAAAATATTATTAGCTTAATAAAAGGATTATGTTGGTTAACGGATCTCTTTGTTTGGTCAACCCATACACGCAACAAAAGAACGAAATATTTTCTTATACTACACTACCATGCACGACACTTCGATTATACTTTATGGTATATTATAATAAGATTGATAAATTGTGAACATTTTGAGTTTTTAATTTTGGTTTGTTCCTATTTAGTTTTGATAGTTTTAAATTTTACAGTATTAATTAATCTGTCTACTGTTAAATAAATTAAAGTAATTTATTTAGCAAACGTTGAAAACTTTATATCCTTTGAAATTTGTCATGTGCCCTTTTACATAGAATAGAGAAACGTCAAGGAGGTCCATTATTTTTATAAAGTCTCGAGAAACAAATCTCAACCATTAATCAATAAGAATCAATGATCAACATTGATCACACATTTTATATACATAAAGGAGTATTTTGGTCATTTGGCACTTTAATTTTTTTTTTTTAATTTTTAATTTTTTATTTTAAAATTTTATTTTTTTTATTTTGTTTTATTTTTTTATTTTTATTATTATTTTCGTCAAAAAATAATATTTATTTGATAATTACGTGTAGTACTTAATCACATTTGATTTTAATGTAAAATTATATGTGATTGTATACTTAAACATATTTGATATTTTAGTTAAATCACATGTGATTGTGTAGTAATCACATTATGTATGAAAAAAATAATTTTTTTAAATAATGCTCCCTCCGTCCCACAAAGAAGTTTACATTTTTCTTAGGCACAAGTATTTATGTGATAGTTAGTGGCGGGGTCTTTTGTAATATTTTTGATTAAAATATAAGGTTATTTGTAAAGAGAAAGTGCTTTTAGGAGAAAGTTAGTGGTAAAGTACATAAAAATAATAGTATTTTATTAAGTGGTCCTCATATTTGAGAAATGCAAACTTTTTTGTGGGGCAAAATTTATAGGGGAGATGCAAACTTTTTTGTGAGATGGAGGGAGTAATAAAAAATAAAAAATAATTAATAATTCTAAAATATAAAATAAAAAAATAAAAAATTTTATCCTTTTTTTTTAAATGATCAAAATATCCCTCAATGTATAAAATATGTGATTAATTTTGACCATTAGATCTTATTGATCAATGGTTGAGATTTGTTACTCGGGACTTCATAATAATGATGGACCTTCTTGAACACAACTCACATGAAATAAACTAATTATAGTAAATTGTAAACGTAATTTTAAAATTTCATATTGTGAAGATCGAATAACTCTTCATAAACGTAGATCTTTAGGCTCAAGAATAGTTAGTTCTTATCTGGAATAAGCATATACAAATAACAAAGTTGCGGAATTATATAAACATATTTGTATTGCTAAACAAGGTTTCATCATCATCTTCTATGTACAATGATTACTTAAAGCCCCAATTCTACACATAAATATGTAGAACGGTTTTGGTTAACAGGATCATACGATCTTGAGGCTTAGGTTTTACACACAAACACGTTAAAACGTGGGTTACAAGAACATCTAATTCTATGTCATTAGGTTTCTTTATATACTAGAAAACCCAAGACTTACAAGGAAAAGATAATAACTAAATATTTTAAACTAATAAAGATATACTATATCTTTTACAATTAATGATTATCTCCTAAATCTTTATTTGAATCTTGAACTTCATATCATCGACTTAGGTCCTTGTAGTTTAATAGTTTTGACATATCAAATCTTTAATGAATATTAATAATAATATTCCTAACAATCTTCCCCTATTTGATTTGACAAAACTTGTAGAATTAGCTAGTAATCTTCAAGTCTCTTCCCCTTTTTGACATAATCAAATAAATCCGAGAAACTTGAACTTCCCCTTGAATGATCAACACTTTTTCTACCCCTAAAAGTGTGATATCATTCATGTGTTCTTCAAGGCTATATTAATTACATTGAAAATCAACTATCTTCTATTTGAAGTTGAAGTAGAAACTCAAACTAAGCATCACATTCCGTCTAAATATAGTAATCAGCAACATCATATCTTGTATGAGAGACTTGCTTATCTTAGTCTTCAACAGATCTTTTCGTTAAGATTCGGTTGAATTGCAGTTACAACAATACATAACATCGTATGTAGTAAGACTTTCCACTTCTTCTTCAAATAAAATATAATCAATTATCTTCTGTAATCAATTGATAAAGATCAAATATGTAACAAATAAAACTTTCCTTTATCTTTATCATGCCTTCAACCTGTGCGTGTGAATAATGTGATTCGTTTCACATTATTATCAGATACTATCAATAAACCGTGGTATGGAATGAACATGGTGTGTGACATGCTTTCCAAAATATGATGTATCGGTTGTAAGGAAGAAATCAGTATTAAATTTTTCTTCGTTTAGTACTGATTAGTACTGATCAGTCAACGCAACAGCAGTAAATTCAGTCTATTACTGATCAGTAGTGTTTTTTTTTTATTTACTACTGATCAGTAGTATTTTCGAATCGGCAAGGATCAGTAGTAAAAACAGCAGTTGTAATAAGTCGATCAGTAACAAACGAGGAGATCAGTAGTAAAACCTGTAACGTTGATCAGTAGCAAATAATCTACTACTGCTCCATTAAACACTACTGATCAGTAGTGTTTAATATTTTCCATTCTCACTTATCCTCTCCTGCTTCTAAATTTCTCTTGGAGTAAGGTTCGCATGGCGGTAATTGCTTCGGAATTGGATTCTAGAAGCTCAGGTAATGTGGTTTCTTCTCGGGTCTCTTCTAGGGTTTCTAATTCTGTTGTTGGAACTGGTTCGGCTATAGCGGGGTATTGTTGGAATTTCGAGATTACGGCGGCGGCTGTGGCGGCGAATACGATGGCGCGGGCGGTGTGTTTGATGGTTTGAATGATTGAATTATTTGGGATTTTCGTGTCGGCAATGGCAGCGGTGACAGATGAGGCTTTGATTTTGATTGCGGATTGCCGGTTGGGTTTTTTAGAGGGGATAAGCGAGGTTTGAGTTGATTAGCTTTAAGCTGGGTGAATTCAAAGTTGGGATTTTCAGGTGGTTGAGTGATGGTTTTGATGTAATTGACAGAGCGGACTCCATTGATGCAGGTTAGAGCTTCTAATTTTTTATTTGGAATTTTATGCGTGGCAATTTGCTTGCCCACGTTCACCAACCCAATAATTTATTTGTAAAAAGGATTGACACAAAAATAATTTGTTACCTCCAAATCGTAGATATGCTTGTAAGAAAGTAAACAATTTAAAAACCATCTTCAAATATGCTAGTTTTCTTATATTCCTCATGTGTAGGATTTCAATAATATATTCTGATCAGCTCTACTAATTGCAAAATCTTGATCCTTGTTTTATTCCAGATCTGAGCCACCGTGCTCTGATACCAATTGTGAAGATCGAATAACTCTTCATAAACGTAGATCTTTAGGCTCAAGAATAGTTAGTTCTTATCTGGAATAAGCATATACAAATAACAAAGTTGCGGAATTATATAAACATATTTGTATTGCTAAACAAGGTTTCATCATCATCTTCTATGTACAATGATTACTTAAAGCCCCAATTCTACACATAAATATGTAGAACGGTTTTGGTTAACAGGATCATACGATCTTGAGGCTTAGGTTTTACACACAAACACGTTAAAACGTGGGTTACAAGAACATCTAATTCTATGTCATTAGGTTTCTTTATATACTAGAAAACCCAAGACTTACAAGGAAAAGATAATAACTAAATCTTTTAAACTAATAAAGATATACTATATCTTTTACAATTAATGATTATCTCCTAAATCTTTATTTGAATCTTGAACTTCATATCATCGACTTAGGTCCTTGTAGTTTAATAGTTTTGACATATCAAATCTTTAATGAATATTAATAATAATATTCCTAACACATATTTAATGATGTTTTATGCGAACTTTTAATTGTTCTTTTACTCGATGCTCGTAAGATAGTGATATTGATATTTGATGTTATTCATAACTTAAGATTACGTCCCGTTGTGAACAGAATTATGATATATTAAGGAGTTTGATTCAAAACAAAATTTTATTCCAAACTTCATTAACAAACACCACCTAAAAATTTGATAAAAATAAATAAACTCGTAAACTAACAGTCATCCCAAAGTGATGTTAAACTTACTTTGTTACAAAATTTTGAGCTAAAACACGTAATTCTCCATCGTCATTACGACAAATTAAACAGTAGATCCGTAAGATTTTTACTAGCAAGAAAATAATTCTAAACATTTAATAAATAAAACAAAACTACAATATATTATGTGAAGTACATTGTGTATGTCTATGTGATTATTATATCCAATAGGAATCTAATCAAATCTCAACGAATGTGACAAACCCCTATATAACACCATAATCTCCTACGAATTTACACTCAACCACATTAGCCCAAACAACATGGCACACACATTCCTCTATTTGCCAATTCTAGTTCTAACCATATTCACCCTAAACCCAACTGTCGAGTGCGGTTCCAGAGCTCGTGCATACGTCGAGCACCAATGCCGTCCAACATTATACACCAACCTTTGCATCCGAACCCTTTTACCATTTGCTAGCAAAACAAATGCACCCACACCCGGACAACTAGCAAGGATATCACTAACATCATGCCTATTAAAAGCTCGGCTTACAAAGGCCTACGTTAATACGGTCGCTCAAGAATTTAATAAAACGAAGAATGCTCGTTACTATGAAGCCGTGACGGATTGCTTATCACAAATTAACGATGGAGTAAATCATATTACACAATCGGTTAAGGAGCAAAAACGGATGGTTCATGATGGTGAGAAGGATTTTTCGTGGCACGAGAGTAATGTGCAAACATGGGTTAGCACCGCGTTAACGGATGTGACAACGTGTCTTGATAGGATATCGGATAAAGCCATAAGTGGTAAGGAAAAAGGGGTGATTAAAGCAAGGGTCTTGAATGTTAAGCATCTTGCTAGTAATGCTCTGGCGTTGTTTAATAGGTTTGCAACAAGACATCGTGGGATTAGGACTCCTTAATTTTGTTCTAGTGGTTTGATCGAAGTCATGTTATGTATGTTACGAATAATTGTTGTTATTTTATGGGTTTTCTTGTTTACACAATGTGTTTTTTGATGATGTCATACGTGAATATATGTGAATTTTGAATTATAGATCTGGATTTCATGAAGATTGCCCAAGTATTTAATGCATTCGAGCTATAAGCCTATAAGTATCAATATCGGTGTCTCCATGGAAGCAGTCTTTATCTTGGATTAGAGATATCACTGTCTACACATAACATTTTCCATACCCCTAGCTCCTTTAAAGAGATTAAATATCGTTGTTGTTGCTGTTGAGCTATGAGTTCCAACATGAAGGACTCCGAGTAATTGGTAAAAATGTGTAAACTATGCATCAAAATGGATTGAGTTAACCTGTCATTTCTAATTAGCTATTTAATAAATAACTAGCAGGGTACCCGCGCAATGCGGCGACGGGTACCAGATAATTACACTTATAGCGAGCAAATGTTGTTTTTTAAATATGGGTCGTTTTAGCTATGTTGAAGTTAAATGTTATGTATATTAATTGCTGGGATAAAGCAAAGTATCAAGTAGATGAAGTGGTTAACACACACTCCTAACTCCCAAATGGTCTTGAGTTCAAATCCCGTAAGCAATATGATTTTATTTTGTGTTGTTTAAGATATTTCCCAAAGTAGAAATGTCAGATTAAGACCTTCTAATATTAGAAAGCCTAAATGCATAGTATAGATATAGATAACTTTTATATGTTCAATATATTAATATAAAAAATACGCATACAAATTACAATAATGATCCCACTACTTTGGATACTACAACTAATTTGAAAAGATTGCGAAGACTTGCATATGTAATGGGCGATCTTAAAGCTCGATCCGAATCTTCTTATTTTTTTCCTAAATAATATATATTTTGAAATCTTTTACATATGTAATGGTAGTAATGGTAGTGGTCGCTGACGGTAGTAGTTGTGTATTCAATCACATGTGATTTGATGATAATGGTGATGATGATGATGATTGTTAAGAGATCTTTTGATCCGATGACTATGATAGTTGGTCTTTTCAGACTATATAAAAATTAAGAAGTTTAGGATTTTTTAAAGATTTTTCTCAGAATAAGATGATCTTCTGTTTTCAATAGATTCTCAATTTTGTTCACTGAAATGGCAAATCTCAAGAAAATAACGATTTTTTGTTTTTAATTTGCGTCCGACCTATTACAAATAAAACGGCTATATAAAGTCTCGCCCGTATTGTTTGAAATCACTTCTAAAATTACTATGAAGCTTACGTGTGCAAACACATTGTTATTACTTTCGTTTAGAAATACTATCAAAATGTTTGCGTCGATGTTCAAAAACTACAAGATGGGCGGTGTACACATAAACTTGGAAAACAAATATTGTTTTGACTTTGCACTTTTGCAGTTTATAACACATTACTTAAAACCAGATTACTTTATTTGTAATTTATAAATCGTATTGTTTGGGCGATATTTGCAAATTATTTTCATAAGCAAGTTTCGTGTATGATATATTGATATGAAACATATGTTGTACGTAAAGGAATTTTGGTTTGATTTAGTGCATTTAGTACTTTAACTAAAAATGCACGTAACAACTCCTCTATATAATCCCTACCCCCCCCCCCCCCCCCCCCCCCCCCCCCTCTTCGTATTTTCATATCTCAAACACAAACAAAAAATCACAAACATGGCACGAAATGGTCTTTCTTTCTTGGTTTTCCTTCTCGCAATCTTTGGATTTTCAACCATTGTCGAGTCTCGATCTCGTGCAAGGATGTATCTTGAGTCACAATGTCGATCAGCAATGTACCCTGATCTATGTGTGCGAACTCTTTTACCACATGTAGACAAAACCGGCGTAATTAGCCCACAAAGATTAGCTCAAATCACACTAGCCACGTGCCTATCAAAAGCTCGGGTTACAAGGACATATGTGGACATGGTAGCCAAAAAATTGAACGAAACGGGGAATTTTGGAGACTACAAAGCCTTGGAAGAATGTGTTGGTCAAATCGACAATGGAGTGAGCCAAATTACACAATCTTTTAAGGAGTTGCAACAAATAGGAAAGGATGGAGATGAAAGTTTCGTGTGGCACGAGAGCAATGTGCAAAGTTGGGTGAGTGCTGCCTTAACCGATGTCACCACATGCAATATCGATGGTATTTCTGGAGACGGGATTGGTGGTAGGGAAAAGGCTATGATCAAAGCACGGTTCTTGAATGTGAAGCAACTCGCTAGCAATTCTCTTGTGATGTTCAGTCGTTTCACAACAAGATATCGTGCTGCTCGTGGCATCAAGAATCCCTAAATCTAGTCACCTACCATATAACGCAATGAAGCGTACGTAGTGTAACTTATTTTATGGGTGTATTTGTTTTTTATTCGTGATTGTGACGATTATATAAATTACTCTTCTATAAAATTATCAATTGTTAACAATTGTACTTTATGTTTTTTTTTTTTAAACCATTGATATTCATAACATAGCTTTTTCGAGTATTCATGTAATTGAGCTTGTCCATAATATATATTTGGGATTTGATCAAGATTGCCTAGATGTATCAATTGGTCAAAGCATTCTTGATAAAGTTGGGGGTATATATGATTCATAAGGGTTTTTGGGTATGCTACTAAAAAACTTAATTTACCTACAATTGTTGCTAAACAAGCTAAATTCCGTTGCTATCTGAATTACCAACGAAATTAGCGATGAGTGAAGGGCATTAGACCACTCCCAACCGTTACACAAACTGATACCGTCAGTTGTTGTCAAATCAGCGCCACGTCAGCTCATCCTCCAACCCACATGAAATTGACGTACACATGCCAACAATACCTCTTCCCTTTAATTTTTTGGGATCCACCATTACAAAACACACACACACAAAATACCCCTTTGGGCCCACCCGGTAAACTCACGAACTCTCCGGCTCTCTACACTGGCGGAAAGTAAAGTGGCGGAGCCACTCATGGTTTGGCGCCAATGGTTTGATCTCGCCACTTCAAGTGACGGATCAAGTGGCGAGATGGTTGGGAGTGCTCTTAGCTTGATGATTAACTCAAATATCATCGATAATTTACCAACATAAAAAGTCGTTGGTAGTTAAAAGAACTTCCACTATAGACGTGCATCGATTGTTAACTAATTTATCGATTAAGCTGTTGTTATATGTTCACTACAAAAATGGCTGTGACCACACGACCCGGTAACATCTGAATAATTATCACAAAGTGATGTGATAAAAACGTAACTTTCACTTTATACACAACAAACATTATTGATTGAACATTATGATGTAGAGTTAAGAACAATAACATAAATTGGTCCCATCAATTTTTAAAATACTCAGGATAGTCTCTTTAAAAAACGTATTGATTTAAAAAATACCGTACATATGTTTACGAACTATCTTATTTTGCAGATTCGTTGTATGTTTTACCCGAGAAAAGGTGATGTAGAACCGAAAAGATAGAAAAGATTAGAATCCGTTGATTTAAAAGAAATCTAACACAAAACACGTTGATTCAAGAGAATACCGTGAATTGGTCTTCAAAAGTTGTTCAAACACAAGAACAAAATTCGGGAGAGAAAACTCAAATTTTCATAAACATTCAAATGATTATTCCAAATGGCAAAATACACTTTAAATATGGCCCAGAATTTCGTATGGGCCTAAAACAACAAACGGGCCGAAAACTGGGCCTAAACGAAGTTTGCAAAATTAAAGAAAAAACACTAAAATGCAAATAAAGTGTCCAAAAACAGCGTTGGCGGTTTATCATGTCGTAGTCTTCGTCTCGAGCTTCGATTTGGTTACTCGTGGGCTTGAAACGGAGACCCGAGCTGAAAGTTATGGCCTTTTTACCATAGCCCCTTTCTCACACGATCATGGGCCTCAAAAACAAAATGACCCGTTCTTCTATTTGGCCTGCATCAAAAGGATAGCTGGCGATGATGGTTATTCATCTGAGAAGTCAAAGGTTTTTTTATGTATGTAACAACATTTATGTAAATTATAATTAAAAAAATTGGAAAAAATGCACATATGCTTTAACTTGATTTATATTTTCATTTTGTAATTTGTTACAGCTTTCAGCATTCAAGAACCGGGTACACCGTCTGGCTCAATCTTAAGAAAATGGGACCACTTCACCTCCACATAACAAATATGATGATATTAAGTTCGGAATTGATGCTCTTCAACTTGGAACAAAAAAACCTCAGGATGTTGGAACCGTACAGCGGATTAAGGTACGGGTTATCGACACACGGTTGTTACCTTCATGAACTGATCAAACAAAAAGCGAGAAAATTATCCAAAACTACAACTAATATATTCAGTCAATATATATGGTTTAATGCAATTGTGGCTTGACCCATGCTGCATGTTCGAACAACGATTGTCAAACACGTGATGTTAACCTTGGATCTCCCGTGATAACCACAGTGCAGACCCAACAAGTTCTTGGCGAACCTAGGGTGATCAAGGTTAAGTGTGAAAGTGAAAGCGAGAGTGTACGAACTCTGTGATTTAGGCTTTCTTAGTCTGTTTTAGTGTGTCAGTCCATCCAGGACAATGAGTTAGGCCATGTATTTATATGGCCGTATATGGAACGTTGGCCCATGACTGCAATAAAGCAATCATCAAGCGTCATTATGACAGCATCAATGATCGTGTAACGCCTTACTATTATGACTGCAATAAAGCAGTCATGAAGCGCCATTATGACAGGACGTCAGCACTCCAATGACGGGCTGACAATCCTGACAGGCGATGATAACTTGACAGGCGGTGACAGGCGCTGACAATCTTGACATGCGATGATAACTTGATCATGATTTGACAGGCGCTGACAATCTTTGACAGGCGGTCATGATTTGACAGGCGCTCATTAGTGGCGGAGTTGTGGGCCATCATTAGTAGCCAGTCTAATTGTGACATGGGCCATCTTCATTAGTGACGTGGGCGATCTTCATGTTTAGGGATTTGGGGATTTACCTATATATACATAGTTAATCCCTACTAACCTCATCATGCCCCCGAGTTACGATTTGCCAAAACATCGGTTTGCGAGTCGTAACTATCAGTACCGTAAGTTCTCTGTCTTTGTCGTCATTATTATTATTATTATTATTATTATTATTTTTTTTTTTATTGGACCGGTTGGCAGCCCTGGACCGGCGGCCAGCCTTGTACCGGGGACAGAAGAAACCAACGGGGGCAAGCGGCGACCAGCCATTGACCGGCAGGGGCGCCGAGCGGCGCGCAAGGCAGCAGCGGGACCGGCGGGACCGGCGGTCGCAATGGCGGTTCAAGATTGTTGCGTGTGACATCGACGAGCAAGACAGGCAAGCAGCGGGACCGGCAGTCGCACGGTGACCGGCGGTTCAAGCGAAACAGGCGCGCAAGGCAGGCAGCAGCGGAACCGGCAGTCGCTAGAGGGTACCGGCGGTCATAAGATGCAGGTCGGCTGCGGGACCAGCGGTTGGTAGGGACGGTCGAACAAGCTGTACCGGCGGTGAAACCATCGCTAGAGGAATAAGCTGGACCGGCGGCCAGCCTTGTACCGGCGGCCAGCCTTATACCGGCGGTCGAACAAGCTGGACCGGCGTTTAGGCGGGGCGGGCATCTTTACCGGCGGCAGGCATAGTGACCGGCGATTAGGGTTGCGACCGGCGGTTTTGGCGGAGCGGACGCGTCAACTTGACCGGCGATTAGATTTTATCCCCTAAGCAGAAGGGCCAGTGACCGGCGGTCGCAAAATAAGGCGGACCGGAACCCGTAACCGGCGGTCGCAAGGGTTACCGGCGGTAGGCTTTACTGCCGTAGGCGGCGTTTAGGGATTAGCTTAGGTGGACCGGAAGTTAGAGGCTGACCGGCAAACTATGTTGTATGCTTTTAATTAATTAACTCCGTCTTAACTGTAATTAATGATGTTTGCTGAGTTGCTCGCTACCTTACAGGTACGTACTTGCTTGTGCATTGCTTTGCTTTGAAAAATAATGTTTTATTGGATGATCAAGCCAATAACACATTTTTGTTTTTATCCTTTTATTATGGATGTTGTGTCCATGACACCGTCTTGGGTGTGCATGACAGTGTGTATATTTGGTTGTTCGTATGACACTTTCTTGAGAGCCCATGATGCCTTTGTATGCCAATGACCTGGGTAGATTTGGGTATCTCTGATGTATGCTTCATATTGTGCCTGTGACACTGTGCCAATGGCACTTTTGTTGGTTAACCTTTACTTTGTTTACTCGCGAGGATTGTCGCTTCCCAGTGAGAAGTGCTTATCTTTTATCAAGTAGATTAAAAGACGAGTATGATTGTATGTTATTTGGCCAGACAAGGTTGTCTTTCTTGGCTTCATACATGTTGTATTGAACTATGTTCTTAGTTGTGTACATGCACATGCGTGTTCAAGTTGTAACATTGTACGTAATGAAAGTGCATGTTTGGCTTTAGACTGAGATGTCTATTGTGGCCTTATGCTTTTTGTATTGAATCCTTACTTCAATATTTATTTGTTTATGCAAAAACCATAGAAAAATGATATTGTGAGATAATATTGGGATACAAGATCAGATCAAATGCTATTATCGCCAGTTTCATGCATGACCATGACATTCCATGTGCTTGGAAACATGTATTGAAAACATAAAGAAAAAAATGACAGTAAAGACTACCGCACCTTGATAGGTCAGTTAATATTGGCTTCCTCATGTATCATGAAGATATGGCCATCAGGTGGTCCGGACTGTTCTGTGTCTTCCCCCTTCTTTTGCCAGGCATAACTCTTCTTAAGTGGAAGTTTATTTGCTTGCTGCTTAGCACCAGGGACAAGGTGTTCTAGTTTGCCTTCTTCCAAAGCCCGCCTGATTTCCCTTTTTAGCTCTCTACAGACATTCGTGTCGTGGCCATGATCTTCATGGAAATCACAGTATTTATTCATGTTTTTCGTACCCGACCTATGCTCCATCTGGGGTGGAGGTGTGAAGGTAGCGCACACCTGCTCTGTTATCAAGATTTCTTTTGGTGTTTTGCTAAGAGCACGCTCAGACGGATGTTTATCGTATGGGCCAAACCTCCGGTTGCTCCTTTCATCTCGTTGATGGTCACCAATTAGAGCATCATGCCTGCGATCTGACGTGTCGGTCCATGACTTGCCGCCTACCTCTCTTGTCAGGGAGACAGTTTCTTTTGACCTTAGATAGTCATATGCCCTGTCCGTGGCTTCTTTGAAAGTAATTGGAGTTCTCTTGATTAACGTTTCTTGCAGTTGTCCTGGAAGCAAGGAGAGGGTAAAACCTGAAATTTGTTGGCTTTCGGGTAAGGCGACAATTTTCTGGCACTCCTGCGTGTAACGCTGAATGAAGTCGTGTAACCCCTCGCCTTCCTTTTGTCGCAACAAATGTGCTTCTATGTGAGTTCTCTGCTGCTTCTTTTGCTGGACAAAGTGAGTCACAAATTTAGCCTTTAGATCTGCAAAGTCTTGAATACTCCTCTTCGGTAAGTCAGCAAACCAATCACGAGCGAAACCCTGCAACGTGCCAGGGAACATGTGACAAGCGACGGGGTCTAGCCATTTCTCTGTCATAATGGCCTGTTCAAAAAGAGCAAGGTGGTCATCAGGATCTCGTGTACCGTCGTAGGTACCAACGATGGCCGGAACTTTTTGTTTGTCAGGGAGTGGAAATCTGGCCACCCAGTCACAGAACTTCGAACTAACCGCCGACAAAGGCATAGTGGCCGCTCGGGGTGGTACGGCTGCGGACACGAGTGCTTGCAACACGCGCAACATGTCATTAGATGTGTCCTGTGGTGGATGTGGTGGTGGGGTGTGAATGGGTGGTTGTCTTAACTGCTCCAATAATTGTGACAACGGATCTACTGGTTGAACAACCGTTGGCTGCGGTGCTGGGCGCAACGCCGCCACCAACTGAGACAACAGGTCCGATGAAGTAGGTGGTGGAGGAGGCGGTGGTGGCTGAGTACTCTGAGCCAACCTTCGGAGTAACTCCACAATTGGATCCTCCCGAACCCCCGGCATAGCGGCCTGTGGAAAGTTGGAAACAGGCTGCCTGACCGGATCCGTGCCATCCTCCTGAGAGCTTGTCCCATGGGACAAAAGAGGCTGACAAGAAGGGATGGGCGTCACTGGCTGTGGTGAGGTAAACGAACTTGATCCAACCAGCCCTGTGGAGAAAAGTGGACTTGTTAAAGATGGATACCCTCGTGTCGACCTGACATCCGACAATGTCCACTCAGAATCGACGTATGGTTCCATGATACGACTAGGCGAGGTTATCACCGCCTCGGGTATAGTCGTAGTCACGGTAGTGGTTATTAGTGGCGATGAATAAGTGATCAGCGATGGCTGTGTATCTGCCATAGGAACGGTTTGATTATTGAGGGAAAAAAAAGTTTGGAAAAGTGAAACGCCGTTTAAAAACGGGTCCCACGGATGGCGCCAATGTTCGAACAACGATTGTCAAACACGTGATGTTAACCTTGGATCTCCCGTGATAACCACAGTGCAGACCCAACAAGTTCTTGGCGAACCTAGGGTGATCAAGGTTAAGTGTGAAAGTGAAAGCGAGAGTGTACGAACTCTGTGCTTTAGGCTTTCTTAGTCTGTTTTAGTGTGTCAGTCCATCCAGGACAATGAGTTAGGCCATGTATTTATATGGCCGTATATGGAACGTTGGCCCATGACTGCAATAAAGCAATCATCAAGCGTCATTATGACAGCATCAATGATCGTGTAACGCCTTACTATTATGACTGCTGAAGCGCCATTATGACAGGACGTCAGCACTCCAATGACGGGCTGACAATCCTGACAGGCGATGATAACTTGACAGGCGGTGACAGACGCTGACAATCTTGACAGGCGATGATAACTTGATCATGATTTGACAGGCGCTGACAATCTTTGACAGGCGGTCATGATTTGACAGGCGCTCATTAGTGGCGGAGTTGTGGGCCATCATTAGTAGCCAGTCTAATTGTGACATGGGTCATCTTCATTAGTGACGTGGGCGATCTTCATGTTTAGGGATTTGGGGATTTACCTATATATACATAGTTAATCCCTACTAACCTCGTCACTGCATCAGCCCCACTCGAAGGCCTGAATCAATTTGTGATGAGTCACCTATGTTGTGTGTTATGTGGAAAGGAATTCCAAAAACAAGTGATGAAAGAATGAAAGATGATAATATAATTGTGAAAGCTATAGATTGTTAACATTTTCCACCTTTTGGTCCGTTTATCAGTAAAGGGGTCATGTGAGTTATAATTTTTCTTTAACGGTTCAAATGGGTAAATTAATAATAAGATAAAACCGAAATTGGTTGAACGTCACCCGTGTAATTAATATTATGAAAATATTATTATAAATTTCTATAAGTCACATGTAATTTATCATAAGTTATAGGCTAGTTTATAATAAAATGAAGATCCTCTTTTTGTCAGTAATAGATTATTAAACCGTTTGAGTTTATTTTAGTTAACTTTCATCCTCAATAATCATTCCATACTCCAGCTCATATGGTGAAGATCAAGTCTCTTAATAATAATTAGTTTTAGAATTATCAAATTACCTTAATGGTAGGATAATGTTTGTTTAGTGATTTGTATGTATCGTTTGCTTGAGACAAGTATCCATAAACTTCGTTACCGTTGCCCTCAAATTCGTAGTCAAATCATAATCATTTACTATTAAATATTCTTAGAGCATCCATAATGGTTAACCTCTCCAATGACTTAATACTTTTGCCACATCATCTAATAACCTATTAGTTAAAAACATCTCCAATGGTTAACCTTTCCAAAGACTTTTTCTTATAAATTACTAATTTACCTTTAACTATATCAAATGTTTTATAAATACCCCTTACTTATTTAATTTAACAATTCTTATAGCATTACAAAACTTAACATTTTTTTAAAATGTCTTTTACAAAACTATTATAATTTATAGTTATAGAAATTATTGAAATATGATAAAGTTATAATTTATAGTTATAAAAATAATAAATGATTCACATATAAATATATACATGGGTTAAAATGTAAAATTGTTAAATATAAGGGACTAAAAGAATCAAACATTGAAAGATGTTCAAGTGGTTGGAGTGACCTCTTAAAAAAGTCATTTATTCCAATGGTAAAAAGTCATTTTATAAGTTATTCAAATAGTATCAACCTCTTATTCAACCTCCCATTAGAGATGCTCTTACAACATTTATTAGTTCATTATTTGGTAATACATGTTTATAATAATATTAAATAATTATTTAGTCATAATGAAATCCACACATTTTTAATTATTGATTATTTGTTAGATCCAAAATAATGTTTATACTATCTTTTGCTTGAGTGCAAGCATATATGAACAATTTTTTTTTTGAAATAGTGAATTTTGTTGTGCCCAAATAAAAAACTTTGGTAGATAACCAAATTAAGCAATTAAGCGAAGCGTTATAGAAGTTAATTGAATAACCGACCCAGTTGACCAAACCGATCCGTTTGTACCGTTACTTTTTCTACCTAAAATTATACTTCCTAGATTCCACACAGCCCAAATAATCCTCGGGCCCAAAATCCTTCACATTAATCCCCGATTTTGACATTGAAGTGTTTTCTTCAATTTGTTATGTTTCATTTGATTTCGTTTGAATTATAAATCGCATGAAATATGAGATTTATAAAAATCATACGATCAATAATTATCTGAAAATATGAATTTCAAGACACTCGATAATTACTCTCTCAAAGCATGCAACAGTACTCTGTACATGTATATGTTTTGTTTTGTTTTATGTCAGATGGATAAAACTTCTGGGTTATATTTTAATATGACAAATAATTAATCTTTTAAGGTTTATCCAAAGTTTAAAAAGAGAATGAATGTACACCTCAAGTGAGACATCGCAAGACCGACCAGTAATATATAAACATGGTTGACCAGATGCATTTGAATCTTCCATTTTCTAATAGCTTGAAAACAACGTTGAAAAGAATTCAACTCAACCCAGGAACATGAAGATTATATTGACCATATTTCTAAGGTACACTTACCAATATAAAATGCACCTAATTAACGCCATTAAAATTCAATGGTGTTTATTTATTTTAGCGCAAGTTGGGTACCAGCGCAAATCATCTACTCCCTCTGCCCACAAAAAAATTTTACATTTCTCCTTAAAATTTTATCCCACACAAAAATTCACATTTTTCAAATTTGGGGCACACCTAATAAAATAATATTATTACCAATCATTCCACCAATAAAACATTTTCTCTCTCAAATCTAACTTTATATTTTAATCAAAAGTATTATAAATGACTCTACCACTAACTATCTCCTAAAAGATTGTGCCCAAATGAAATATAAATTTTTTTATGGGACGGAGGGAATATTAACTATATATTTCATATTATTATATAAACATCTTAAATTAAATTTAGCGATAGTAAAACCTTTGGCTTAATCTTCCCTCATTTATATCAAAAGTAATACAAAAGCAAGTGTTAAAGCTGAAATTTTAAGTTTTTCTATTTAGGAAAAAATTCAAATCCATTATAATATAATATAGATATGTGACACATCAGTGAAATTACTTAAACAGGGTTATTTTATTTCCTGTATACTCGATCGTAATATTTCAGAAAGTGTATTGAGAATAAATTAATGTAATTATTTGCACAATAGCAAGTTGCATGTGTGAATGAAACAGATTTTGTACGTAAAGGAATTTAATTTGGATACAGGTGACGACTACCCTATATAACCCTCCATCCTTTCTTCCTAATTTCATATCTTAGATACAAACAAAAAATCAAAAAAAATGGCACCAAAATTTCTCTCTATGTTAATTATCTCTCTCGCGATTTTCCAATTTTCCACCATGGTTGAGTCTCGTTCTCGTGCAAGAATGTATCTCGAGTTACAATGTCGATCAGCAATATATCCTGATCTATGTGTCCAAACTCTTTTACCATATGTAACAAAAACCGGACTACCAAGCCCACAACTATTAGCTCAAATTTCACTAGCTTCATGTCTATCAAAAGCTCGATTCACCAAAGTGTTGGAGCAAAACACAGATCAACTTATTACTGATGCTGCAGTTAGTACTGACATACTTAGTACTGATGGGGCAGAACATGTTACTACTGGAGAAGTTGATACTGATGATACTATAACTAAGTTACTACTGATCATGCAAAGATTGAAGATACTACTGATCTTAGTAGTTACTACTGACGATAGTTTCTGGACTTACTACTGATCACCAAGTTTACTACTGATGTTACATATTTACTACTGGTGATGAGTCTTACTACTGATACGCGTTTTTGAAGAAAATCAAGTCCGAGATCTTCGTAGAGATAGTTATAGAATGTAAATCAATGTATATTTTTATTTATTCGATGTAAATCAAATCCTAGAATAACTAGGGTAAATAGTTTAGCTTCAAGGACTATTATAAATAGTTCCTTACGAATTGTAAACGTACGTGTGTATTGTTAACTTGATAATATACATTGAAGCTTTTTGTGAAACTGTGTTCGTAATACTTTGCATGTTATTTACAGTTCATTGTTCTTAATTACATTGATATAGTGTTGATCCGCTGTAACTTCTATATTCAATTAGATCTAAGGTGTTTATTAACTTGTCTATAGTTAATCGATCCTGACAAGTGGTATCAGAGCGTATTGGTTCTAGATCTACTATTTGTTAAGAACAACAAAAAGTTTAAATCTTTAAAACACACACATTGTTAATCATGTCGGATAACAATGAAAGCACTCAGGCCAACAAAATCCCCATTCTCACTCCCAATAACTTTGGGATGTGGAAGAATCGTATTAAGCAATACATGCTTATTACAGATTATTCTATGTGGGAAGTTGTCCTTGAAGGAAACAAAACTGGTCCTGGTCAAGCAAGCAGCTCTGCAACTGAGGCAGACAAACTTAAGTGTGAGAAGGAAAAGAAGGACAAAGGAATCGAACTCAAAACTCTAAGCACTCTCCTACTGGCCATTCCTAATGACTATCAACATCTCTTTGATGAGTATGATGATGCAAAGATACTATGGGAAGCACTGGAGAAGAGATTTGTTGGGACCAAGAGCACCAAAAGGAACATGAAGTCTGTTCTCAAACAAGACTTTGAAAATTTCAAAGGAAAACCCAATGAAACACTCACTCAAGTGTTTGACAGATTCAACAAGCTAATTGGTGAACTTAACCAGGTTGGGGTTAAGATGGATCAAGAAGATGTCAACATGAACTTCCTAAGATCTCTTAGTGAAGAATGGGCCATGTATACTGTGGTATATAGACAGAGAGATGCACTAGAAGAAAAGGAGTTGGATGAACTATACAATGATCTCAGAGTATTTGAAACCGAGGTAAACCAAAAGAACCCTTCTATTTCTTCTAATAATGCTGCATTTGTCTCTAGTACAGGTCAAGGTCAGGAAACCTTCACAGGAAAGGCTGCAGAGTCTGAGGATGCTGCAAGAGAATCCTTCTTCACTAGTCATGTGCATACTGCATTGATTAGTGATGACTTGGAACAATTGAACCCAGATGATCTTGAGGAGATGGATCTTAAATGGCAGATGGCTATGCTGAGCCTAAGGACAAAAAGATTCTTAAAGAGAACCGGTAGGACAAGCCTCAACTTCAACAAAGGTGACAAAGCTGGATTTGACAAAACGAAAGTCAAATGTTACAACTGTAACAACCTTGGTCACTTTGCAAAAGAATGTCCTCAGCCAGACAAAAGATCAAAATCAACTGCCCTTGTATCACAACAAGGACAAGGCTATGACTGGAGCTTCCAAGCAGAAGAGCATGCTCAAAATCAAGCTCTCATGGCCTTTACTGACAACAAAACTGAGGTAAAACCTAAACCTTGTACTTCTGAATGTGCTAAAATTGTTAAAAACTTAGAAAAAGAAAACACTAAATTAAATGAAGATTTAGCAAAAGCAGTCAAAAGAAATCATGAGTTTGATAGTGTGATTGCTGATCAAGAACATCAAATAAAGGTGTACAAGATGATTGATCAACGGATCAAGGAAGAATTGCTTCAAGCTGTGGATGAGAAAGAGTTTTATGAAACAAAAAATAAAGAACTAACAAGTAAATTAGAAGAATGTCAGCTTGAAATTGAACAAAATAAATTAACAATTAAAAAGTTTGAAAGAAGCACTAAAATTCTAGATGAATTAACTAATAATCAAACTACAGAAAAGGTTGTTCATGGGGTGGGATATCATGCTGTACCACCTCCACATAAATTCATTCCTCCACTGAAAAACAGTTCAGAAAGAATCATTAATGAATTAAAAACTGACAATCAAACTGAATCTAATACTGAAACATCTGAATCAAATGATTCTTCTGATGATGAGCAATCAATTGAATTTACAATATCTCAAACTGAATCACCAAAATCAATTGATACAAGTTTTCACACAGCTCAAAGTCCAAATGAATCTCCCAAATATAATGCAGAAAATGTACCAAAAATTTTAACAAGGGGGAATGAAAGAAACAAAAAACAACTCTTAGATCAAAGAATACCTGAAGGTGCTAAAAATAAGAAATTAAGATGTGTTATATGCAATAAAATGAACCATTTAGCAAAGGATTGTCACTTCAATCCAATAAACTGCAAAGAGTTAAAAGAATTTAAAATTTTTAAAGAAAATGCAAAAACTCAAAAGTTAAAAGATACTACTGGTCCTTCAGTAGTAAATAAAATCAAAACTCCAATTGCTGAAACACCAAAATTTGGAAGAAGTGCACCAAGATTTGTGCAAAACAGAAGAGTTGGAAGCCCAAGGAACATCAATTACTTCAAGAACAATGGAAAATCCACCCAAAATAAACAATATTTTAAATTTTCCAACACCAGTAGAAACTTTAACAACTTTACTACTGGTGTTAACCCTCATTATAATGCTGTATGGTACCAGTACAAGAATACTACTGGTAAAAACCCTAATTTCAAAAATACTATTGCTCCCAAAACAACTTTCAAAAATACTACTGGTGTTAACTCTAAAAACACTACTGGTCATTTTAAACATGGTAAGTACCCAAATACTACTGGTCCATCAGTAGTAAAGTATTCAAAAGCTAAAAATCATGGGTATAAACCAAGATCAGTAGGAAATTCTCACACCAATAATAACTCCAAAAGGGCAGTAGTAAAACAACACACCAGTAATAAACAAGTATGGGTACCAAAAGTGTTTAAAGTTAAATCCCCAAAAGCTTATTTCTCAAAGGATGAACCCAAGACATATAAAGCTTGGGTTCCCAAACTTAACTAATCCTTTACTCTCTTGTGCAGAGCATTCAGATCCCAGAAGAAGGAAGAACATGGCATATTGATAGTGGATGCTCAAGGCACATGACTGGAAATCTGCAAATTCTTAAAGATTTCAAGTCATTTGATGGAGGATATGTGGCTTTTGGTGAGAATCCTCAAGGAGGTAAGATTACAGGTAAAGGTACTGTTACTAATGGAAAAATTACCTTTGATGATGTATTTTATGTAGCTGAACTAAAATACAATCTTGTCAGTGTGTCTCAAGTTTGTGATAAAAAGAATAAAATTCTTTTCACAGACATTGAGTGCATCATTCTTTCTCCTGATTTTATTTTAGATGAAAAATATGTTGTTTTAAGAACTCCAAGGAGAAACAATGTGTATTGCCTAGATATAGGGGGAGAACTCATTTCTACAAATGAGGTCAACTGTTTTATATCCAAGGCAAACACCACTGAATCAGAACTATGGCATAGAAGAATGTGTCACACAAATTTTAAAAACATGAATAATTTAGTAAAAGGAAATCTGGTCATTGGACTACCTCAAAAACAATTCATGTGTGATCATCATTGTGTTGCATGCCTAAAAGGTAAACAACACAAGACTTCTCATAAGTCCAAAACTGTGAACTCTATTTCTGTTCCTTTACAGCTCTTACATATGGACCTTTTTGGACCTACAAATGTAATGAGTATTGGAAAGAAACAATATTGTCTTGTTATTGCTGATGACTTTTCCAGATATACATGGGTTTTCTTTCTCAGGACAAAGGATGAAACAAGTGAACTCATAAAGAACTTAATTGTTAAACTGGAGAACACATCTGATCAAAAAGTTAAAGCCATAAGATGTGATAATGGCACAGAATTTAAAAATGCTAACTTAATTAACTTTTGTGATTTTAAATGTATTGACAGGCAATACAGCTCACCTAGAACTCCACAACAAAATGGTGTAGCTGAAAGAAGAAATAGAACCATCATTGAAGCAGCAAGATCAATGCTTGCAGACTCAAAATTACCAATTACTTTTTGGGCAGAAGCTGTTAATACTGCTTGTTATGTTCAAAATAGAGTATTAATAGTGAAGCCACATTTTAAAACACCATATGAACTTTTTAATAAAAGAAAACCTTCCATAAGCTTTCTAAAATCATTTGGTTGTCCTTGTACTATTTTAATTACAAGAGAACAAATTGGTAAATTTGACTGCAAAGCTGATGATGGAATTTTTGTGGGATACTCTACTCAAAGCAAATCTTACAGAGTATTCAACAAAAGACTAAGGATAATTGAAGAAAGTATAAATGTATCCTTTAATGAAAATGTACCTAATGAACAAGGAAACGGTCCAGATTGGCTATTTGACATAGACAATCTAACCAAATCCTTTAATTCTAACATGAATTTCAATGCAGGTAATTCAAATTGTCACAATCAAAAGGAAGGAACATCATCAGTTAATACTGGTCAAGAGGAGATGAGATACATTGTAGTTAATACTGCTCCAATAGTTAATACTGATGTCAGTAATAACTCAAGTTCTGGAACCAGTAGTAACTCTGAGAATGAGGACAGTAGTAATTCAAATACTACTGATACCAGTAATAGTACTCAAAATACTACTGGTCCCCACAATAACCTAAATTCTCAAGATACTACTGATACCAGTAACAACAACACTACTGATCTCAATGAAGATGATAGCAGTAGTAACTCTGACCAAGATGATGATGAACCAAACTTCAATGACAATGAAGGATCACCAGAAGAACAATTGCCTGAGACAAATGAGTCCAATCTTGAAAATCAACTAGTAGTTGATAAAACTACAACAACAAGGACTCAGAAGAACCATCCATTAGACCTTGTTCTAAGTGATGTTAACTCACCACTACAAACAAGAAGCAAATTAAACAAAAGCTTAACTGCAAATATGTGTAATATAAGCTTAATTGCTAATGAATGTATGTTTGAATGCTTTCTGTCTCAGGATGAACCAAAGAAGATCCAAAAGCAATGAAGGACTCAAACTGGATTGAGGCAATGCAAGAAGAACTCCTTCAATTCAAGTTACAAGCTGTTTGGACACTTGTACCTCTACCCAAAGGAAAAAGAGCCATTGGAACAAGATGGATCTTCAGAAACAAGAAAGATGAAAGAGGTATAGTGATCAAGAACAAAGCCAGACTTGTAGCCCAAGGATACACTCAAGAAGAAGGAATAGACTATGATGAAGTATATGCTCCTGTTGCTAGAATTGAAGCCATAAGGATATTTCTAGCATATGCTTCATTCAAAAAATTCAAAGTCTATCAAATGGATGTGAAGAGTGCATTTCTGTATGGGAAGATTGAAGAAGAAGTCTATGTATGCCAACCTCCAGGTTTTGAAGATCCAAAACATGGTGATTATGTGTTCAAATTAGATAAAGCTTTATATGGCCTACATCAGGCACCAAGAGCATGGTATGACACATTATCATCATACCTATTGAAGAACAACTTTAAAAGAGGAGCCATTGATAAAACTTTATTTACAAAGAAAGTCAAAGATGATATTCTACTGGTACAAATCTATGTAGATGATATCATCTTTGGTTCAACCAATGATTTACTATGCAAAGAATTTGAAGAACTGATGCAAATTAAATTCAAGATGAGCTCTATGGGTCCAATGAACTTCTTCCTTGGACTACAAGTCAATCAAAGAACTGATGGAATTTTGATAAATCAATCAAAATATGTCAAAGACATCTTGGAAAAGTTTGATTTGAAAGACAGTAAAAGTGCTAGTACACCAATGGAAACACACAAACACCTACATCCTGATGTTGAGGGGGAGGATGTAGATGAACACTTATATAGATCAATGATAGGCTCTTTGATGTACTTAACTGCATCAAGACCTGACATTATGTATAGTGTTTGTGTGTGTGCAAGATATCAAGCAAGACCTAAAGAACTACACTTGCAAGCTGTTAAAAGAATATTCAGATACTTGAAAGGCAAACCATCACTAGGTCTATGGTATCCACATGATTCACCATTTGAACTCATAGCCTACACAGATAGTGACTATGGAGGAGAATGTCAAGATAGAAAGTCTACTACTGGTGGATGTCAATTCTTTGGATCAAGACTGGTGTCATGGCAATGTAAGAAGCAAACAAATGTATCAACATCAACTGCTGAAGCAGAGTATGTAGCTACATCTGCTTGCTGTGCTCAAGTACTATGGATTCAAAATCAGCTTCTAGACTTTGGTATCTCTATCCTTAAAACTCCTATTTTTATTGATAATCAAAGTGCTATTAGTATTGTGAACAATCCAGTAAAACACTCAAAAACTAAACACATTGAAATAAGATTTCACTTTATAAGAGATTGTAATGAAAAGAAATTAATCAAAGTAGTTAAAATCCATACTGATGATCAATTAGCAGATCTTTTTACAAAAGCATTTGATGTAGGAAGATTCAACTTCTTGGTTAGCAGTATTGGAATGATTTTGATAACTTAAAATCTCACTTAAAATCATCTGTAAAGTTATTGTTGTAAAATATTATTTATTTACTTAAGTGTTTTACTACTGGTATATCTGTACTACTGGTGTGTAGGCATGTGCACAAAATACTACTGGTAGTTAAATACTACTGGTGTGTATTAGGTATACATGAATACTACTGGTGTTCAGTACTACTGGTATTCACATATACTACTGGTCTTGTGTGTTAATGGTTACTACTGATGTCTATAGTTACTACTGATGTCAAAATCCTTGGTCACTACTGATGTTAGTAGATACTACTGACGTTTTACTACTGATATCTTATTTACGACTGGTATTTCAGAAACACAATTACCAAACTAACCCCATGAAAATAACCGTTATGTTATGATTCGAAGGACAATTTAGTAGTTTTGCAGGTTAAATCGAAAGATATAAAAGGCGGCAGTCGATTAGTTTAGCATTATCTTCACTTCGATTTGCTAAATTCTCTCGATAAACCCTAGCTTACGATCAAAAACCCTTCATCAATAACAAAATTCTCTTCTGTTCTTCACAAAATTCCACAAAAATGGCAACTCTCACATCTTTGAATGTTCAAACCGATCTCAAATATTCCGAATTTCACAATATGTGTGCCTTCCTAAAGAATCCCGACGGCACAAAAGATTTTCGTCCGATCGTAAGGTTCTTAAAAAATTCTTATATACAGTTTGCTCTAACTGTCAAACCAACATCATATCAACAGCACTTGGTGGATTTCTGGACCAATGCTGAGCAAACGGAAGGAACAACCATTTCAATGATCAAATCACAAGTAGATGGAAAACATATCACAGTAACAGAACAATCAATCAGACACCATCTACAACTTCATGACGATTCAGGTATGTCTACTCTTCCTAAGGAATACATTGCTGAAATTTTACAAAAAATGGGTTATGAGGGAAGACTAAATATAGTAACATTTCAAAAGGGTCTTCTCTCCCCACAATGGAAATTCTTAGTACATACTATTCAGCATTGTATTTCTCCAAAAAGAAGTACTTGGAATGAGTTTAATAAGGCAATAGCCTCTGCTGTTGTCTGTTTATCCACAGACCAAGTCTTTAATTTTTCTCAAATGATTTTTGAAGGTATGTTGGGAAATCTAAGTTCTTCCAAATTTTTAATGTATCCCAGATTTCTACAACATATCATAAGTTGTGAATTACAAAACTTGTCAACTCCAAAAAATATTTTCATACTACCAGAGTTGAACAAGAAAGTTTTCTCAAATATGAGAAAACAATTTAAATTTTCGGGTAAGGAAACCCCTCTGTTTCCTAATATGATCAAAGATCATCCCCTTACTGGAGAAGGTTCAACCATTGCTACAACCCAAGTTGAACCTCAACCCACTCCATCACCCCCAAAAACAGCCCAAACACCACCCCATCTAGCCACTCAATCACCAGCCCACACAGAAGTCCTGAATGTGTCCCAGGAACTTGATTTAAATCTGCAGAGTGCTACTCTTCACTCTGTGGAAGACCTGCCAGATAAAACCAAAAACATTTCAACACTTTATAAAAGAAAGAAATCTTTAAAGGACACCAGGGGACACATTGAGTCAAACCCCAGGCTCCAAGAGTTGTCCTCCAAGGAGGAGAGAGGACATGAGGCGAGGGCTTTCACTACTGATGCCCCAAAGGTGGGTGCACAGGACAGTGAAAACATAATTAGGACCCAGACCTCGGCAACTTTGAGTGATGACTCATTTGAGGAGTTACTCAAAGGACCCCGGTGCCAAGAAACCACAAGGGGGGGGGGGGGCATCTCTGCTTCTTCTAGGAAGAAGAGGATGTCTAAAAGACCCAATGAATCACCAAGAAGTGATGAGGGCAGATCTTCTGAATTGATGGAAATGATGGAAAACCTCAAAGCCAATGTACCTGTTAGTGAGCCCGATGATCTTGCTAGATGGAGTGAGGGCAGTATTAAAATCAACCAATTGACGGAAAAAGTGGATTCTCTTGAATCCACAGTACAAAATTGTCTTGAATATTTAACAAACCAAGGAAAAACGATGGCTGCCATGAAAAGGCATGTCAATACCATCAACAAGAGAATGAGGTTCTATGAGCAAAGGCTTCATCAACAAACCAAAATCATCAGAAAATTGAAGAAGAATCTTGATGATAGTGAGGCTCCACCAGTTGAGCTCACTAAGGGGGAGAAGGATAACATACAGACCATGATTGATGAATCTATTGCAGCAGCAGCATCCTCCCTCTTAAATTTAAAAGAAACAGAAGTTGATGAAGGCCCAGAAATGATGGTAACTGAAGATGAACCTGTTACTACTGCTACAATGGAAGAACAAGTTGAAAAAGAAATACCAGTAGTAACCTCTACTACTGATATTATAGCAGTAGTAAATGAAGAAGAGGAAGTAAAAGCAGCAAATACTACTGATGCACTATCAGTAGTAACTCCTGAAGTCACACCAGTAGTAACTACTCTGGTTACTACTGAAGAGGAAGAAATACAATTCCCAGAGCTGATTGAAAGAGAAAGACATGTCATCATCTCCAAACCACCAACACCTGATCAACCACTTATCATACCTGACATTGATGATAATGTGAATTGGTTTGAGGTAGATGAATGTACACTTCCTCCACACCCTAAAATTTTACCAGAAGGTCAACTACATTTGTTTTATCCAAAACTTCTGATGATGGGTATACCAGATATGAAATACATTCCACCTCCACCATCTGCTCACATTGGAAAAGGAAAAGAAATATATGGTGATGATTATCCAAACAGAGCTTTAGGACATCACATGGTAAACAAGATAAATCATGTCAGAGCAGAAAAGCAGTCCAGATGGAGAATAAAACATAGAAAATTTTTGGAGAAAGTGGAAAAGTATCAATCAATAGAGGAAAATAAAGGGAAAGTTCAAAGTAAAATTCCTGCTCAAATACCTGTTCAAACAGATGATATTCAGATAAAAGCTCAACAGACAGAATTCAAAAGGCTTAGAAAGATTGAAGAAGAACATATTCAATGCCTTGAATATTTGGTATCTGAATGCAAAAAGACTAAAAGTGCATTAACAGATGATGTGTTTGAACAGAAGGCAAATATGATTGAGTATTTAAAAACAAAAGGGCATAGTGCAAAGTCATTAGGAAGAATGAAGATGATGACTATCATTGAAAAATACTGCAATGCTAAGAAGAAAGACTTGGCTGAACAAGAAGCTGAAGAATCAAAGAAAGCCAAAACTTTAATCCCAATCAGTCCAAATTTGCTCAAAGCTGGAAGTGTTTCAACTATTGGTGAACCTTCAACTCCCCAATCAAAGAAAAGAAAAACTGTTGATAAAGAACAAAGCTCAAAGAAGAAATCAAAACAAATTGTACCAGTTCTTGAAATGCCTATTGCTCCATTACAAAACAATCCAATTATTAACTGGAGAGTGATACAAAACAATGTTATAGAAGTCATAAGGGAAGACAAAGTTGTACAGAGATTCACTGGATGGCTACCTTTAATCAGATCATGTTCTAGAAGTGATGTAATCAAGCTTCTGATTATTGGAAAACCTAGAATGACCAAGAAATCATGGAAAGAATCTGGAGCTGGATATCTAACTAAAATGATAGATGCTGCATTTTATCCAGATAATTATCCAGAACAATTTACAGATCCAGGTAATGTGTATGCTTGGAATGTCATTCCTACTGCAAATATGTACTTCTTTGAGAAATCAGGCAAAGTGTGTGAATTGTACTTATATGAAAAAGAATATCCACATTCTGAGAAGACTATGTATCAGATATTCATAAACACTTTGATGAAACCCTATGATGCTGTTATGTTCCAAAACAAACTGAATTACTTTACAAAAAGGAACAGCAGATATATTATTGAACAAAGGCTTCAACAGAATCAAAGAACTCTTGAGAAAAGAAGAAGAGAACAAGAAGAGCAAAAGAAACTTGATTGATTAAAAAGATAATCAATAAGTTTAGGGGGAGATTGTTGGAGCAAAACACATATCAACTTATTACTGATGCTGCAGTTAGTACTGACATACTTAGTACTGATGGGGCAGAACATGTTACTACTGGAGAAGTTGATACTGATGATACTATAACTAAGTTACTACTGATCATGCAAAGATTGAAGATACTACTGATCTTAGTAGTTACTACTGACGATAGTTTCTGGACTTACTACTGATCACCAAGTTTACTACTGATGTTACATATTTACTACTGGTGATGAGTCTTACTACTGATACGCGTTTTTGAAGAAAATCAAGTCCGAGATCTTCGTAGAGATAGTTATAGAATGTAAATCAATGTATATTTTTATTTATTCGATGTAAATCAAATCCTAGAATAACTAGGGTAAATAGTTTAGCTTCAAGGACTATTATAAATAGTTCCTTACGAATTGTAAACGTACGTGTGTATTGTTAACTTGATAATATACATTGAAGCTTTTTGTGAAACTGTGTTCGTAATACTTTGCATGTTATTTACAGTTCATTGTTCTTAATTACATTGATATAGTGTTGATCCGCTGTAACTTCTATATTCAATTAGATCTAAGGTGTTTATTAACTTGTCTATAGTTAATCGATCCTGACACAAAGTTTATCTAAACATGGTAGCAAAGAAATTGAATGAAACCGAGAATTCAGGAAACTATCAAGCGATAGTAGAATGTACGTATTCATCAAATCAACGATGGAGTGAACCAAATTACACAATATCTTTTAAGGAGCTACAACAAATGGGAAAAGATGGTGATGATAGATTTGTATGGCACGAGAGTAATGTGTTAACTTGGGTGAGTGCAGCCTTGACAGATGCCACCACGTGCATGGATGGGCTTTTGGGAGATGGGATTATAAGCAGGACGGAACAAGCTATGATAAAAGCTAGGTTTTTGAATGTGAAGCAATTGACTACCAATTCTCTCGCGTTGTTTAGTCGTTTCACGACAAGATATCGTGCCTCTCGTGGCATCAAGAATCCCGAAACTTTGTCATAAAGTTTGTTATCTCTAAATGAAGTGAGATATACTATTGTAGTGATACTATAAGCATTGTGTTGTAAACTAGGTATATAGTAGATAATGAGATGTGTAAGCAGGATAATTTGTTGACGTGTGTGCTTGTTTTTCTATGTGTAAAGGGTAATTAAAAGTGTTCTTGTCATACCATATGTTGTAGTCTCAACTCTCATTAGAAATATTTGCGTTTATGTATATTTTTTGTTAAAAATAAATCATGTTATAGATGTCATGACTTTAAATGGTTGATGTAGACTAAACACGGGATAAACACAAATTAAAAAGTTTGATTCACACAATCGATTATAAGGAACAACCCTTCTGAATATCTTCGAATATTGGCAATCATGGTGGTTTTCCAATCAAACTCAGATTATGTAAATTGAGAGAAAAAAAAAATGAAATTTTACAAAAACCAAAACATAATGCTCCAGCATCAAAATGAAACACTAAAATAGACCCATATTTCAAATAGGCTTAAAATAACAAATGGTCCGAAAAACTAGACCATAAGTGAAGTCAAAAAACTGGAAAGAAAACCTTAAAATTAAAATAATTCATAAAATATAACAATTTGGGCTTGAAACTTTCGTAAACCACTTACAGACTATGATTTGACTAATCTCGAGCCTGAAATGGAGCCATGTAACTTTAAGTTATCCTCATTTTAGCACAACCTCTTTATTCATACGATTCTGAACCTCTAGAAACAAAACTATTTGTTCCCCTTGCTTGGTCTGCATCAATGACGTTAATACGGGGTGTAGGACACTTGATATAAGTGCAGTGCCATTGGCACTTCAGTTTTGGCACCAGTACTCGTTGGTTTGCTCCAACCAATGGCACGAGGCGTTGGTTGGCAGGCAAGGTTTTTTCATTCGGCTAGAAGATTAGTGGAGACGGAGGAAAAGTGGTGCCTAAGGTATTTTAATATAATATTTGGTATTTTATGTGTGTATATATATTTTATAATGGGGCTCAAAAAACTGAAAAGAATGTATATTGATAACATTAGTATATCAGTTGAATCAGTTATAGTGTCAGCTAACATGACGCTGATGTGACAAAAACTGATAGCGTCAGTTGTGTCACAATTAATAGTGGTCTAAAATGATGCTGATGGCAAAAACGCATCAGTTGTGTTACGGTTACTCTAAGAAGATTGAAAAGAAAATCTCTTTTGTTTTTTAATGGACGGCCATTATGTTCTTTACATAACAAACAAGTAAGAAATAAGCATATATTTGTTTCTTAAATTAGGACAAATTCAATTACATAAACTTCTCCATAACAGGAAATTATCAGAAAATTTATTCAGTGACCTGAAAAACATTAAGAAAAAAAACTTTTCTTTTCATCAAGAATTGGAGGTTGAACTCTTCGAAGATTTTAGAATTTAAAAAAGTTAATTAATTGAAAATTATTTGTAGTGATGTTAAAGTATAGATTTTAGTAAATATTTAGACAAATATTTTTCGGCCATCACCGTTGTCAATGAATTCGGCCCATTTCCTTGGCTATTAACCATTTAAGCGTATTATGTTATCAATGAATCCGGCCCACATTCTCGTTGTTGCGGATAGGGGTGTCAAAAGAGAAAACCCGACCCGACCCGGACCCGAGCCCGAACCCGATTACGCTAGTCGGGTCGGGATATTTCGGGTCATTTTTTGAAGTCGGGTTAGTTTAACCCGACCCGACAAACCCGACGCTAGTATCGGGTCGGGTATCGGGTTTGGATTACTTACCTTTGTCGGGTTTCGGGTTGACCCGACTAAAGTTTAGAAGTTTTTTCTTTAGTATTTAAAATATTTAATTAGTAGGGTAAATTTAAAAGTTTTTACTTAATTCTAATTATATTAAATAATAGAGGGGCCAATATTTGATTAGTAGGGTAAATTTAAAGTTTTTAGTGTTCTGTCGAAAGTTCAAATTTAGATTATGATGTTTTGTTTTTGAAAGTTTAAACTTAAATTTTAATTTTGATGTTTTGTCGAAAGATTTTGATGCCAAGAGGTAAGAACTTTCTGGAATTAATTTATGTTTGTTTGTGTTATATTTAATTATTTATAGGTTTCCTAAACACATAAAGATAGTTAATATAATAAATTTTCAATAGACACATGAATTCAACAAATAATATGCACATAAAAAATTGGATACGTAACCCGATTAACCCCATCGGGTTGACCCGACAAACCCGAAACCCGACCAACCCGAACACGACCAACCCGACTCCTTATAGGGTCGGGTTTTGGGTTAGGATTTTTTGACTCAAAACCCGACGGACCCGACCCGACAAGAGCCGAAACCCGACCCAACAACCCGATTGACACCCCTAATTGCGGATATTATGAGTTCGTTATCTCTCCGTTAATTCGGTCACGAGTCTCTTTAATTTATCAATTTATTTATCCCGTTCCCTAATCGTCTTATGAACATGAAAGATTCTTATTTCTCGCAAGATCTCTTTTTATAAAGGTATTCCTTATAATGATCTCTCCAGGTGCTGAGCATTGTTCGTTCGTGATGTATGCGACTTAATCGTGGTTGTTTTCGAACCTTTATTTGATCATCTGATAAATATTTATCTAGAAAGGAGATCGAACATGTAACATCTGTAAGATCATTTCAGACTTTCCTACTGTTATTACCAGATGGTTTGTGGTGAGATTATATAAATAAATACAATAAAGTACGCATAGAAGTATTAAGGGTAAATTACAGAAATTGTCCCTGTGGTATATCCGATTCTGCATTTTTATCCCTAAACTTTTTTCTTCGGTTTTTTTGTCCCTAAAGATCGATTTTGGGATTTCACTTTTCTGTCCTTCCGTCCAATTTTGGCCGTTATTAGCCGTTAAGTCCCATAACGTGCTTAAAACGTGAGGGTATTTTAGTCATTTTATCATTTTCTTTTTATTTATATTTTTTTTATACGAAGTAATATTTCTTCATCTTCTTTATTTCCTACCAAGAACTAGCGTTTTCAAACTTCCATGACTACTCAATCCAGCTGAATCGAACCATCCACCACCATCTTATTTCAAATTTATATCATCCCGACGTTCAATAAACTCAAATTCAATAACAATTTCTAAAATGAAAAAATGAAAAATAAAAGAAAACATAGGGGGAATCAACCTGGTAACACGTCAGCGACCAGAAATTACCATTTCCTTCACACCAAATCATCGGCGACAAAGAATCGATTTACATCTGAGAGGGTCTTCGTATTTCAGATCTGCAAGAACACATCACTTATGGCTTTAGATCTACAAGACGAACTTGTTGCAGGTTCCAGATCTGCACGTTTTCATCGAATATTTGTTGCGAACGAACCTCCGATCGTCATCTTCTTCGCCGGTACGAACCTAATCAATCTCTTATCATCATATCGACAACCGATTGAGTTTATCGAGAATGCAGTGAGATTATGAAGATTAACGGCTGAATCAAAAGAGATGTTAGATTTAGTGAAGGTAGTGTTGAAATTGAGTGTTGTGGAGAATGATTTGATGTATGTTGAATTACATTTACCTTTTGTAGATACAAAAAGTGTTCGTCAAGTTCATCGAGAATGCAGTGAGATTCCATTAGCATTATAACATGATTTATCCTATGAATGATATACAAGGTTTTAAGTAATTTTGTGGATTAGTATGGACCTTTTGCGTTTCAATTTGTAGTTTGAGGGACTATTTTCGTGGTGTTCTTGAGGGTGTTCTTAAGGGTGTTCTTGATGAAAAAGATAAACATGAATGTACAAAGTTTAAAACATAAGTTACAAGTAGTTTGAGAAAGAGGACCAAAATACCCTCACGTGTTTAGCACGCGGGGTTAGTTAACACTCAAATTTGGACGGAAGGATAGAAAAGTGAAATCCCAAAATCTTTAGGGATAAAAAAACTGAAGAAAAAAGTTTAGGGACAGAAATGTAGAATCGGGTATACCACAGGGACAATTTCGGTAATTTACCCAAGTATTAAACAGATTTGAAATGCCGATGGTATTATATTAACCACGGTTTCTCGATTTGCTAAAATCAATACAAAAATAATTTAAGCAAAACAAAATTTAATGAAGTTCTTTTCACAAAAGCAAGTAGCATGTGGAACGTGATAGAAACTTGCCTACGTACGTAAAGGAGTTGAATATTTATAAAGGAATGTTCACTCAAAATGCATGTGACCAACTCCTCTATATAACCCTTAACCCTTTCTTCCTATTCTTCATATATCAAAACTTATTCTCTAAAAATGGCTCAAATCAATTTCTCTTTCTTGTTTCTCTCCCTCACAATCTTCGGTTTTTCGGGCATGGTGGAATCCCGATCTAGTGCAAGGTTGTATCTCGAGGAACAATGTCGAACAACATTATACCGCGATCTATGTGTCGAAACACTTCTACCTTATGTGGCAAAAGCCCCACTAGGCCCGCAACAATTAGCTAGAATTTCACTAGCGGTGTGTCTAACAAAAGCTAAACAAACAAAGGAGTATATTAACATGGTGGCAAAACATTTTAACGAAACAAAGAATCTTGGAGACAACCAAGCCATTGAAGCATGTTTACAACAAATCAATGATGGTGTGAATCAAATAACGTTATCGGTTAAGGAGTTCCAAGAAATGGGGAAGGGTGTAGAAGAAGATTTCGTGTTGCACGAGGGAAACGTGCAAAGTTGGGTGAGTGCCGCTCTGACAAATACTGATATTTGTGTTGATGGATTATTAGGTGGCGGGATCGGGGGTCGGGAAATGGTTATGATCAAAGTGAAGATCTTGAACGTGAAACACCTCGCTAGTAATTCACTTGCTATGTTTAATCGGTATGCTTCAAGACATCGTGCATCTCATATCGTCAAGAATCCATAAATATGGTCGTTATGTACACATGCATATGTATAAGTTATTTTTTTATCATGCTAAACTAGTTCAAGTAGTTAAGTTTCTTTAATGTATTATGTTTTTTTACTTAAAATTATATACATGTACACAATTGTGATCTTCGGTGTAATTGTGAATATAAAGTTATGAGAAATATACAATATTACAAAGCTTTTACATATCTATAGCTCTACATATATGTATGTATGTTGGAATGTGTAACTACTGAACTAAAACACCCCATTTTCATCAAACAAAAACCGGGTCACTTAATCTAGATTTGATCAAAAACATATGATTAAGGCATTGACAAACTCTAATAGCATTCTAAACCAACTTTCACCAAATGAGACAAACAAGTGTAAATGTAGATAATAATTGAAGCCAAAATTCTCAATCAGCTCTATAATTAGATATTATACCAATCTGTAGCATAATATAAAACGACATATTTCATAATTACCATTTTCCTCTGCTCAATCTAATCTTTGTATAATACAGAGTTATGAGGTTAGCCATGGGAAAACCTTGGGAGAGGTAGGCAATCGGGCTGTAAGAACTTCCACTCCAGTGGAGGTTACCTAAAAAAATGTGTCGATTTGGGTTATGTTTTTATACAAGTAAGAAAATGATTAAAAAAAAGTTACCCAACCTATTCTTATATTATCATGCAAATATGTAAGAAATGTAATAGAAATTAAATAATGTAATTTTGCAAAAGAATAAAGTTTACCAAGAGAGTATGTTCGAATTGAGCACTACGCTTGCCATCTGCTGTAACAGCAGTCCAACCATCAGGCCACATTCTATCACGCCATACACCTGTGTCAAACTGTAAATACAAATACAATATTTTTTTTATCAAATGGTAATTATTTTATATAAATTACCCATATTTATCATAGGTTCAATAGTGAAGGCCTGTCCAGCTTTCATCACACCAACTGCTTTATTTCCTGCTTCAAGTTAAGGGAAAGCCACCACATGAATGGGTTGACTTGGAACGGGTCAAATATGCCAAATCAGCAAAAATTTAGTTAAAAGAGAGAGAGAGACAAAGTCAACCAAAGTGTGGCTTTAATGGAAACAACCTTGAAATGGTGTTATCTAATTAAATGATAAACAATTAACACAGTAATCATTTTAAAAACTGCAGGGTTATATTTAGGATACCGGCATAATGGGGAATGTTTGGTGCACAATGGAAGAGTTCTCCAATACCATGCCCGCAAATGGATTTCACCTGAATCAAATGTTACAACCAGTAAAACATAGAGACAACGATATAAAATTATAAATATGTATATATATACAAATATAAATAAAAGGCGAATTATAATATTACCACAGATAATCCAGACATGGTAGCATGTCTATTTATGATTTCCCCTATTTCGCGAAAGCGTACTCCAGGTTTGACTGAAAAAAAAGGGGCAAAATCAAATAAATTAGTTACAAAGGAAACGGGTCAAAGGTCAACTGAAGTATACTTTTAAATTTTAATGCATAAGATTGAAGCACTACTTACCAATAGCTATTGCTTTTTCCAAGCATTCATATGTACATTTGACCAGTTGTTGAGATGCCTCATCCACAATACCAACAAAATAGGTTTCATTTAGGTCACCTAAAATCAACATTTAGGTCAAATCTGAAAAGTCAACCAAAAAAGCATGTTTCAAAGTTCTCACCATGGACCCCTTTATAACAAACAGAAACATCAACATTGACTATATCTCCATCTTCCAATTTCCTGCAATCCGGATTAAAAAAGTCAACGCTCCTTAACAATGGTCGGTCATATGAACTAATATTACCTTCCATCTGGGATCCCATGGCAGATTACTTCATTAACAGACCTGAGCAACCATACCATGTTAATGAAAAGAAATTAGGTTACAAAAAAGTCAAGGATGAAAAGTACATACGTGCAGCAAGACTTTGGGAAAAAATGATAATTCAGTGGAGAAGGATATGCGCCTGCATCAAATCAAATAATTTAATATGAAAAAGTAAATTAAAGTAAGTAATATAAATACTATATTTAATTGTGTTAAAGAATAAACATACCAGCAGCAATTGTTGCTTCATGAACAACAGCATCAATTTCATCAGTAGTAACACCAGGGCGCACAACACGTGCAGCTGTATCCAATACTTCCCTTGCTATCTGTCAAAATATAATATAATTTTAACAAAATAATATTGTTTGATATTATTATTGTATATTCAATTGACAAAAGCAATCAATTGAACAGCAAAAAGAACTTACTCGGTTAGTTTCTCTCATTTTTTCAATTTGTTCTGGAGTTTTTATCTTCATAAACAAAAGCATTTAAAAAGTGTATTAATATAAGATCACAATTATAAATTAAGAAAAAGAAAATCTCCAGCAGTAAGACTACCTCAACAACATGCTGCAGATCACTAGCAGGCTCAATTTTTGGAATTCCCTGTAACGTTACATGTTTAGTATCACCAATGTTTACTAAGGACACACAAACAAGAAGCTTAAAAACAAATTAATTAATCTTGATGACTCACATCAACTGCCCAATCGGGTAGCTCAATGCCTGCAGGTACTACACGCTTTTTTGATATGGGATAAGGCCTTAATGGTCTGAAAATAAAACATTAAAAAGGGCTCAATCAGCAAAACAACGATAATTATCCAAAAATAAATAAATAATAAAATAAATAGAAAAAAAAAACCCTGTCCAGTCAAAATGAGGAGTTTGTGTTGTTCGTGATCGCCCATTCCTCAAACAATAAAGCCAACCATCACTTTGTGAGGCTATATTCTGTTCCCATGGAGCATTTGATGATAATTTTGCTTTCAAATGAACTGATTTATGCGAGCTCCAAGATGCCTTAAAACAGTCCTGAGTACTATTAACAGTAAAACATTTATTAATTATATGTTCAGAAAAATTACAAAAAGTATGTGTATCATTTGAATTTGAATTTTACATATACTAGTAGTTATATTAAAGTTTGATGCTTTATTAATAGTAAAATAGGGCATGACAGCAACAAACCAGAAAGCAGCATTTTCACGAGGAAGCTTCAACTCAACACATTTGGGACACCTGAAAATTGACACCTTCCATTAAGATACAAATTTATAACATATTATAAAAACTATGCGCACTTTCATCTTCTTATGTCAAGGCTAGCGATTTGTAAATGCAAAATTAGCAGTTATAGATTTCATATACGTTTTCCAGTAATTATCAATAAGCTACATCAAATTTGAAATTGAAACATGATCTGCTCAACATCCAAATCAAATTCATCGCTATTCCCGATCATATTAATCAATTGAACGAATTTAACTTGCTTAATGAAAGTAAATATAAAAAACGTATGCAAAGCATGAACACATACTGAAGATGAGCAGGCTTCCCGCATTTAACACATGATAAACTACTCTCCGTAACATCTGTCCCGCCCGCCATTACTATCAGCTGAGCTTCAAAAAGTTAATTAATTCCAATGTAAGTAACGATAATCAACATAACTACGCGATTAATTGATATAGAAATCGATAGCTAAACTTGCCTTTGGATCGAATTTTAAATGTAATTTGAGGAACTAGGCTTGCAGAAAATAACCGAGAATTGGTAAAATGTTGGCGGTGGCCCGATGTAATACCGAATACGGTTGAATGGTTGACTATCTGAGGAGTGTTTTAAGGGCGAATTGTATAAAGTGTTTCTACCATTTATCATTTATTTGATGAGTTTTGAATTTTGATAATAGCAATCCTAAGAGGTTGTTAATAGACACGTATTAAAAGCTTGTACATCAATCTATAATTACCCCTGAATTTTAGGAACTACTTCCTCTAATGAATTAATGTACAACTTTTATGCGCTTAGAGACAGTCCTAAGGCTGTCATTATCAAAACCCTTATTTTATTAACATATGTGTCAAAACTAATACTTTGATAATATTAAAAGAGAGAATTAGTGGAATACATATATCATCTTATTAAATAAGTAGAACTATAAATAGAACCAAATGGTAAGACTAAATATCATTTCTCTTGTATAAAACCAGTGTTATTTGGCCCGCACTTTGCAGCGAGATTTTAAAGCATTCATTTTCTTAAGCAAAAATAAATATTTAGTATATATCATATCTTGTATTAGTTTAATAAGATATATTTCGCATGATCAAAGAAAAAATAGTTTATTTAGATCCACAATTTTCTTATTGGGCAAAAAAATTTTCAAATTTTCTTATTAACTATTCAAATTTAGGGGTCAAAAGAAAAACTATGAAAGTTTTTTTTTTCAAACTTTCTTATTAACTATTCAAATTTAGGGGGCAAAAGAAAAAATATGAAAGTTCAAGACATATAGGTGTAATTTTGTACAACTAATAATAAAGGAACAAAAATAACTATCTTGGTAGGAATCGAACACTGCCTTCTTGCTAACACAATCCACTAAAACAGTTAAGTAAACCACTCTAACACTTCACATTTTATGTTTGCATTATGTCTTTTCTTTTTATATACAATTTTATGAACAGTAATCTTGTATAGTAAATGTATTATAGATAGAATATGTTTTATTCAAATGCAAATTGCATAAAATATGTAGGCGTTCGTTATATGTGTGTTTGTTTGTGTCTTGTATATACGTAGGTACGTATGACTAAGAATTGCAAATGATGTTGTTTGATTTTATTATTGATTAGCTAATCTGAATTGGTCTTTGACTTTTATTTATGAGGTTTTAAATATGAATGAAAAGTTTGATTTAAATAAATAAAACTAATTAGATTTTACATTATTATTATACTTCCCTTTAATACATAAAAAAGTTTTCATTTCCCTATAAATTTTATCTCACAAAAAAGTTTATCATTTCTCAAATATGATGATCTACTTAATAAATACGATTATTATCATGTACTTCACCAATCATTACTAACTATTTTCTAAAAATATTTTCTCTTTTTAAATAACCTTATATTTTAATAAAAAATATTATTAAATATCCCACCACTAACTATCACATAAATATTTGTGCCTAAGAGAAATGACAAATTTTTTTGGAACGGAAGGAGTATATATTTGTCTTCATGATTCGAATTTTAACCCATTTATTGTAGAAAACGAAAAAAATATTTATATTCATTATTTAAGAAATCTGTAACCCATTTGTGTATGTACTAGTAGGGTACCCGCGCAATGCGGCGGCGGGTACCCTGTGACTACTTGGTAGTGACCACTTGGTGGGTACTGGCAGTGGTAGTGACGGTGGCTGGTGGGAGATGGCAGTGTTCGCGGTGGGTAGTCATAGTAATTTCAAATTCTTAAGGTGTAAAGATTAATAAAGATAATTATGTATAAAGTTAGGAATATAGTTTAGTAGCTCAGTTGGTTAGGGCACTGTAATAGTAACACAAAAGTCACAAATCTTACTCATTTATAATGCATTTAGGCCTACTAATTACGGCGAGTCTTAATCTTAAACTTAATCTTATTTCTACTTTGGGTAACCTCTTAAACACCACAAAATAAAAACACAAGAAGAAGGTTTCGAACTTAGGACCTATCGAACACAAAATCAAAGCCAAGCCATCTCGGCTACAGTGTTTATTGGTTACATTCTGGTTTAACGTCCTAATAAAGACATGACAATCTTTCTAAGTTATTTCAGTTGTAGTCTGTCATAAAGAAAGATAAGCTTATTACCTAACATTTACATGCTTCCCATCCATTTGAGCCACAATATACGTAAGAACATTCTGGATCCAATCAATAGTTGGAATTGCAAAACCAGTCCTTAGTTCTTTATACCAGCCAAATTTGCAATATGTTGCATTAAGTTTCCCAGTCAAACTTACCAGTTGACTTCAATGTGGGATGATCAAGACAAATTAATCTGCTACAAGAGAAAGACAGTGTTGGTGTGTCTTAGTTTGCAAGAAATAAAGTTAAATCTTTAAAAAAGGTATTGAAGTAATTTTTCAAAACTTACCGCAATGAACCAATCAATAAATATAGCTCTAATTCTTTCATTGATATCCGATTTTTGTGTCAACGTATGGTGAGATCATGCTATAACTATGTAATTAAAAGAACAAGAATTAATCTTTATCATGTATTTAAAATTTTAAAAATACTTCCAATTTAGTTTAAAAAAAAACCTTAATGGTCATAATCAACAAGTTACATATTCAATACATTAAACCAAAGTTTAGAATTATATAACAGTAGTATTACCGGAGCAAAATAAAAGATATTATGAACTCACTGGATTATGCAAGATGATTTTACATCCTAAAAATCAGAGGAAATTAAAAAAAAATTAATCAATAATATATTACAGTTTTCCTCAAAAGTACAAGTAACTCAAAGGTCCCAACTCATAAATAAAAATATAAAACCGTCTCGTGGTTTAAATGCGGAATAATTAAAGGTTTTAAACAAAACATGTTTGACTAAAAATAAATGTTTTAATCCAAATCCATAAATATAAAAATAGAAACGCAGTTCATCAACCATTGAACTTCTCTTTGCCCTTGCTAGTACCTGCAAAATGGGGAGTGTTTGGGGTCAGCCACCGCTGAGTGAATAATCAACACAATAAACATACACATACAAACAATCCACACCACATAAGTGATCCCTAAAGACTCTACTCAATTCTCGATTATTAGGCTTTTTATTAAATTTCAATTGGTTTGCCAATGCCGTGACGAATCCACAACGCGTGCCCCTGCTCTCGCGCTCGTCACTAGCACCCCCTTCCAACACCCACCAGTGTCCCGCAGTACCACGCTGACAGTTGTGAATTGTACTTGGCTCCCGGGAAGAGTTGGCTACCTCATGAATCCCAAATATAGTTAGTTAGTTTTATTAACGTGTTGACCCATTACAACATGTACTCATATAAAACTAACAGTTCAAGCTCAAGTATATCATCTCATAGATATATAACCACATAGCACAACCCAAGTGCATAAAAACTCATAATCAAAACTCAAGTACACAGATCATTCACAACAACAAGCTTAGCTCAATCAATCACAGTTCATAACATATAGCACGTAATCATGAATCAAATGTAAGTGCAAGTTTAGAGTGAGATCACCCACCTCGAATAGACGTATGCTCCTAAATATCCTCAGCACCAAAGAGAGTCTCTAATCAGGTCCTAGAAGGTCCTACAATGCACAATGAAGCTCTGGTTAAGATTAGACTCAAAGGTTGTTTCAGCAGAAACGTAACGGCACTCAGCAGTTTCACGGGATCGACCATAACTCTCAAACCGCTCACTAGATTTTACTCAAATTTTTACAGTAGCTAAATGACTCAGAGGACTACAATTCGTCAGAAGACTTCGGAACTCGAATTCGAACAGAAGGGGCTCAAAACAGACTCACAAGTCGGAAGAAGCTGCACCGAAAAAGCTGTTGCGCACGTTTACTAAAACAGAGATAACTTTTAAACGCCAAGTCAGATTAACGATCCGCCAGAGGCAATGGAAAGAGGACTCGGAAAACTAGAGACAAGCGCGGGCCAAAGATCCAGAAACGTATTTTAAGTGTGATAAAAACCGACTCAAACTCAGAAGACAGATTCTGCCAAAAAATCATCATGTAGTTTAGAACCCGTTTTGAAACCTGACATCAACCCGTATTTTCCCGGGACACCCTGCAGCCCCGAAATCCATTTTTAACTCAGAAACTTATTTAAGAATAATTTAACTCCTTTGAAAATCTCTTTCCGGTTTTCGGTTATTAAAGCGTCTAGATCATAAACCCGTGATCTTTACCCAAACCGACACCATCAAAATCAGCGACCAAAACCCGAGTACTAGAACCACAGCTATGATCTGTAAAAAGGAAGACTCAAAAGATAGTTTAACAATAACAACATCAATTACTTGCAAGGAATTCTAATCTAGAACCCGACACTCACAAACCAAAAATTCACAATTTAAACAATTTAACCCATACAACCGAAGCCCGAGACAACACGAGTTCCGGCAATAAGTGCTCGGTTGGAAGTTGCTTCGGCTCGGTTAAGCTAAAACCCGACAATCTTAAAAACTTCCATTGTAACACCTCAATTTTTATAACAAAACATTTTACCAAAATATACCATTTTATAAATAGAAGAACGGTTCCAAAATATAGATTTACAAAAACCTTTGGTATGAAAATCAGAGTATGAGGTTTGGTGTTACAAAGTATATCAAAACCAAAGCTAAGCATAAATCCACTCTAATGTTCTTCTATTCTAGGCCCCGCATCTCTATCCATGCGAACCTAAATCTTCGATCCCGAACCTGAGTACATAGCAAAACAAACAAGGAGTACGTGAGACAAGAAAGTCTCGTGAGCTACATGGGTTTAGACCCCGATAAAACAACAAGTATCACATTATATATAAACATATATATATCTCATCATCATACATTTAGCCACCCTATTGTGACTCTATCATCCTTGCCTCCCTAGCAAGTCTATCTAGTTATCCGGAACATCTCCAAATAACTCGTCATCTCACATACTTATTAATCGGGGATCCCCCGCCTTAATAAGTCTTATGGTAACGGTAAGAGGGAATCGCTCAATCTACCGTTACCCGACTTCTAGCCGGATCTCGTCCGGTAGCAAGCCTCCCAACACATGATGGTCCATGGGTCGATGCCCAATCCGCCCCATCCAAAGTGACCGGGGATCCCCCCGAATCACTGCCACACTATCACACGTCATAACTTCTCGAGTTATTCCCTCTAAGCCCTTGGCTATCTCATAAATCATCAAACAAGTTAGTTTTAATATTCATAGTAATATATAACTAACTCTACATACTAATAGTCTACACAATTAATCAAATAGACCAAATCACAAACAAGAAAACATATTTCAATGGCTATGTACTCAGTAAAGTCCACACGTACTCACCTTAGCAATTAAGGCTCCAAATGTGTTCTTCACACCCAATTCCTTGTTCCAACAATCAACCAATCTTCCAAGACTTCACCAAAAGCCTAATACATCAATCACAAGATATTCAACATCACATACTACTAACAATGTGTCCATTTATCTATAAACACCCTTTAATAATATTTTCCCCCAATTTGGATGGTCTATAAAACTCTAGGTTAACCAACCCTTAAGATTTTTGCAAATCTTAACCATACACTTGTTTCCTTCGTTGAAATATCATCTATTAAGTGTATACATCATTTATTTCACCATAACCCATACACCCAAGAACTAGGGTTTCAAACCCAAGCTTCAAGATCCATAGATCTAGAGCTACAACTACAAAGGAGTGAAGATATACCTTTAATCTTCAACTAGGAGTGACAAATCACGAGATTTGATGAAGAAATCGGCTCCAAATGGTGTTTTCCACTAAAAAACGTATACAAACTCGTTGGGAGAGAAACTAGGGTTTAAGATGGCATGAAATGAGCCAAAACCCGATTCTAATGATGTCTGACAGACTTCGCGCCGCGAAGCCCATGTTCGCGCCGCGAACTTCGCGTGTCGCGAACAGTTCGCGTTCGTGAACCAGCCACGAACTCCGATCTCCAAAAACCCAAAGCTACTGCCCGATCCTCGCGATCGCGAGGACTAGTTCGCGTCACGAACTCCTCAAGGCAGCCGGGCTGCAACTTTTGTTTCTTGTTTCGACCCGGTTTCGACCATAACTTTCTCACACGGTATCCAAATGACACGAAACCAGTTCCTACGTCTTTTAAATGATTTATCCTTATTTATCATATTTTCTAAGAATTTATTTATCACAAAAATTCGGGTCGTTACAACTATCCACCCCTTAAAAGGATTCCGTCTCCGGAATAACTCAGAAATTTCCAATCCCCATTCGACCCGAGCATCGCGTTCCACTTCCCTTGTGGCTATTACCATCGAACTATTCCCATTACAAACGGACCGACAATATGTATTTGACATTCACTTAATCCCGTTAGGCCCGGACGGGTCAAAATCAATCTTAGGTCCTTAATACCCAAACGGGTCAGAATTGTTCAATTTGACCATAACACTTTGAATCTTTTAATCAAACCCGTTACACACACAATAACTATATGATCCCATGTCGTCAAATCTTTGACTTAAGCACAAAATCAACTATACCTTCACGATTTCTTTATTTACTAGAGATTCCATTAACCATCATTTCCATTACAATCGACATTTGATTTATGATCCATCAAAAATCATACACTCGATTCCCAGATTCAACTCTAAACACCCCACGGGTCAAAGCCACTTAATCCGACTATAATTCTTTTAATTATTCAATTAATCCTTTCACATACATACGACCGGCACATTATGCCCTCATCATTCACTAATCATTCGAAACGAGAGTCAAAGCTCATCCTTGACCAAGTCAACCAATTCACAAATTGACTAATCCTGACTTTTGCATAAAGTCAACCATACTTTCCCAAACCAAAAAATTCCCTACTCGCGGGGTATCATTCCCGACTTATCACTTCCGGTTACACCCATTATTGTTTCCTTAACAATCGTCCATATTTTCAAAATTCCCATCTTTTCAAATTTCTCCGAATTCTCATATTTCCTTAAGGTCACATCAATCCTTACCGTTTCTTGACCTTCATTCGGTCACTTATACCATTACTTAGAACCATTTCAATCATCCTTACATCACATACCATAATTTCATACCAGTTGACCATATCTTGGTCCCCGATAGCAATTGCTTTCCAAAAGTACTCTCTTACTCATATTCTAGAAGTCGTAGGCATCCCATACCCACACACGACCTAATGCAACCCGCATTTCACACCAAATTCCCACTTACCATAAAATCATAACAATACACATTAACCACATGGTTCTACATTCATCACATAAATACATAAACATTATCATACGGACATAACAATCCATAATTTAACTATCACATCAAGATGACTGGAAAGCCTCCAATCCATCAAGATCCAAGTTGTCACAGCGATTGGAACATCTCCAATCTCGGAATGGAACCATTGGGATTCGCCCAACCGATTCCACCCCCAAACATCATAGTAGCCGGGGATCCCCCGAGCTAATCACATCCTTTCTTTCTTATCCTATCATGCATACTTCACTAGTATACACTTTTTCACATCACATACTTTACCACTATCTTACCCATTTAATCGCCTATTTATTCACCATGCAATTTAGCACATTTCTCATAACATCACGTTATCATTTTCTTTCATATTCACACATTTCTCGTTGGACATACTACTTAATACGTTTCATATAACATTACCTTTTTCATTATCACATGCCTTCAAGGCCATCACATAATGCACAGGCATTGTACCTCGCGGGTAACCAATAAAATTTCCGATTCCCATTTACCGTTTCACTTACCCACTAATCACCCTTAAACGGTTCCTTTCCCTATTAATCAACTTTCCAAATCTTTTGTCACCACCGGGGTAACCATCAATCTATTCCTTCAACCATAATTCACCGGTCAACCCGGTCATCTTAAGTCGACCAATCGACTCCGGTCTACATTTGTAACCCATGACTTGGCACACATTGGCCCAACATTCCATACTCTCGTCTTTATACATCGCGATACTTGAAATACTTATTTTCCAACCGTAGTTTCACACTACCCCATGTCATATACTGTCATGCCATTACTATAACATGTAACCCATAATTGTTTCTCACCCTTGATATCGAATTCATCATTATTGTCACAAAACTTGACATGGCTTTATGCCAACTTTTTACCCAATCACATTCAACAATCAAAATCCGTCGTTCCCGACACTTATTCCTTTCCACATACATCCCATTTATGAGTTCTAAGACATCACCCTACCTTAGTCATTCTTTTCTTTACCATTCACGTGTAACAATCATTACATTACCTATCCGGCTTCTCCCCGAACATCCAAGTTCCATTTCCCCAAGGTTTCTATTCCTAGAATTCCAATCCACATTAACATTCCTTACCAAGACTTTATACTTCCTTGTACTACCATCCTTTGTTGAAATACATTTACCATCCTCGCGGTTCATCCTTCGATACTACATAATAGCATCAATCCTTATATCCTTACTACACGCGACACACTTGTCTATAATCCTTCAAATACATGTTTCCTTATACATAATTAACCGGGAAGACTATTCCCAAAATAAGTCTCCACATCACGTGACTCATTTCCAATTTCTATAGGCATCAACTCGTGCAAGCAATCAAACAATTAAACCGTAATCACATAATATTTTGACTTGGTGCATACCCAACCAATCCATACCGATAACCGTATCAAAATCCTTTATCCCCACGGGCAATGAATCGACTTTAAACTTTTTCCCACTTATTTCTAACTCACAATTTCTATAAACACATCCGACCATTGAGATTTCTCATTGGCTAACTCTATTTAACCGACTTAATCTAACAATCCCGATATCACATTCAACTTTCCACTAAATTTGTGAGACACAAACGAATAAGTAGAACCCGAATCACATAATACATGAGTTGACAAGAAATTAATGAATAAAGTACCTGATACCACATCGTGCACCTCTTTTGCTTCCTCCCGAATCAGTTGGAAGGAACGCCCCTTCACTGTAGCCGGTTCCGCCTTCTTTTGAGCCGTGGGCACCATTGGCTCGCTTCCCTTTTTCGGGCACACATTGCTATAGTGTCCCATCTCGTGGCACGAATAGCACTCTATCTCGGAAAACGCCTTGGTTCTACAATCCCGAGCCAAATGCCCTACCTTGCCACAATTGTAGCACGCCTTCGAATCCCCTCGGCATTCGCCGGTGTGGTTCTTCCCGCACCTCTTGCATGAGGCAATACTTCCTTGCTTGGAGGAATTCGATGTGAACTTCCCCTTTTTGTAAGTTCCCGAGCCGCCCTCGGCTTTCCTTTTCTCGTCCACATGGACCCTCTCGGCATTCCTTGCCGCATTTACTTCTTCCACACCCCGGGCGGCACCAATGGCCTCATCGAGTGTGACCGCTCTCTTTACCTCCAATTGGTACTCCCAAGGTAGCCCACAAGCATACCGGACTACCCTCGATCTTTCCTCAAAATAAGTTTTTGCAACAAACGGGAGCAATCCCGTGAACTCCCTTGAATACTCCTCAACCGACCTATCACCCTTCTTTAGGATCACAAACCTCTCATGCATCTTTTCCAAATCCCTTTCGGGGCAAAACTTTCTCCTCAACCTCGTGGTAAAGTCATCCCATGACATCTTCTTCACCACCTCCCTTCTGAGGGTTTCATAGACAATATCCCACCATACCATAGCATCTTCTTTCGACAACTGTGACGCATACATCACCATATCGGCTTTCTTACATTTGCTACTTCCGATGACTCGCTCGGTCTCTCGGATCCACCTCATAGTTACCTTCGGGTCCGAACTACCCGTGTACACGCTTGGCTTACAAGCCATGAAAGACTTAAAAGTACAACCATCTTTTTCATTGGGCCTTGCCCCAACATCACCGCCACCGCCGGTTGAGAACTTATCCTCTCGGGTACCACTACCCCCGGTCCTCTCATCCGACCTAGTTCCGGATTCACGATCACCTCCCGACTTTTCACGGTTTCTCATAATACGGTGCACTTCTTCGGCCACCGTCCCTTTGATTTGATCAATAATAGTTTGGAGATCCGCCATGGTTACCGGAGTTTTATTAGCTCCGACCTCCGATTCGTCATGCATCGACGGTTGATTTTCTTGTTCAACCACAAACTCAACACGAGGTATTTCATCCCCTTGATCTTGTGGAGCCTTTCCACTTCTACGAGTGTTCACCATTTTCTTTCGTTCAAGTCTATACGATAGACATCAAATAATTTAGTACCTCATGTACAACCCATTAGTCGTATAGGACTCAATATACATAATCATATAAACTTTCATAGGTACCCCTAGGTTCAACCCTAAACTTAACATAAAGTCTCAAGGTCAACCTATTGATCTCAAGGAATCTAACATTCCAATGGCTACAGTCTAAGACTAGGATGGTCAACCAACCTAATTCACTAAAACTATAGCTCTGATACCAAGTTGTAACACCTCAATTTTTATAACAAAACATTTTACCAAAATATACCATTTTATAAATAGAAGAACGGTTCCAAAATATGGATTTACAAAAACCTTTGGTATGAAAATCAGAGTATGAGGTTTGGTGTTACAAAGTATATCAAAACCAAAGCTAAGCATAAATCCACTCTAATGTTCTTCTATTCTAGGCCCCGCATCTCTATCCATGCGAACCTAAATCTTCGATCCCGAACCTGAGTACATAGCAAAACAAACAAGGAGTACGTGAGACAAGAAAGTCTCGTGAGCTACATGGGTTTAGACCCCGATAAAACAACAAGTATCACATTATATATAAACATATATATATCTCATCATCATACATTTAGCCACCCTATTGTGACTCTATCATCCTTGCCTCCCTAGCAAGTCTATCTAGTTATCCGGAACATCTCCAAATAACCCGTCATCTCACATACTTATTAATCGGGGATCCCCCGCCTTAATAAGCCTTATGGTAACGGTAAGAGGGAATCGCCCAATCTACCGTTACCCGACTTCTAGCCGGATCTCGTCCGGTAGCAAGCCTCCTAACACATGATGGTCCATGGGTCGATGCCCAATCCGCCCCACTCAAAGTGGCCGGGGATCCCCCGAATCACCGCCACACTATCACATGTCATAACTTCTCGAGTTATTCCCTCTAAGCCCTTGGCTATCTCATAAATCATCAAACAAGTTAGTTTTAATATTCATAGTAATATATAACTAACTCTACATACTAATAGTCTACACAATTAATCAAATAGACCAAATCACAAACAAGAAAACATATTTCAATGGCTATGTACTCAGTAAAGTCCACACGTACTCAACTTAGTAATTAAGGCTCCAAATGTGTTCTTCACACCCAATTCCTTGTTCCAACAATCAACCAATCTTCCAAGACTTCACCAAAAGCCTAATACATCAATCACAAGATATTCAACATCACATACTACTAACAATGTGTCCATTTATCTATAAACACCCTTTAATAACATTTTCCCCCAATTTTGATGGTCTATAAAACTCTAGGTTAACCAACCCTTAAGATTCTTGCAAACCTTAACCGTACACTTGTTTCCTTCGTTGAAATACCATCTATTAAGTGTATACATCATTTATTTCACCATAACCCATACACCCAAGAACTAGGGTTTCAAACCCAAGCTTCAAGATCCATAGATCTAGAGCTACAACTACAAAGGAGTGAAGATATACCTTTAATCTTCAACTAGGAGTGACAAATCACGAGATTTAATGAAGAAATCGGCTCCAAATGGTGATTTCCACTCAAAAACGTATACAAACTCGTTGGGAGAGAAACTAGGGTTTAAGATGGCATGAAATGAGCCAAAACCCGATTTTAATGATGTCTGACAGACTTCGCGCCGCGAAGCCCATGTTCGCGCCGCGAAATTCGCGTGTCGCGAACAGTTCGCGTTCGTGAACCAGCCGCGAACTCCGATCTCCAAAAACCCAAAGCTACTGCCCGATCCTCGCGATCGCGAGGACTAGTTCGCGTCGCGAACTCCTCAAGGCAGCCGGGATGCAACTTTTGTTTCTTGTTTCGACCCGGTTTCGACCATAACTTTCTCACACGGTATCCAAATGACACGAAACCAGTTCCTACGTCTTTAAAATGATTTATCCTTATTTATCATATTTTCTAAGAAATTATTTATCACAAAAATTCGGGTCGTTAAATCCATTCTTCCTGTTTGAATTCTGCTCAGAACACATGTGTCCCGGAATCAACACCACTCAATGATAAATGAATCGGAATTATGGAATCAAGATAATTTGGCTAAAAAATTTCTCGACTGGATTTAATAGCTTCTCATAATCATGTTTTTCTCATTTAAGTTGACTTTAATAGATCATAATAAATTCTCATATTTTAATAATCTCTTTTTATCTCATTATATTCCCACAGAAATAATTTCTCGATTAATTAATCACTCTTATAATTTTTTTTAGCCAGTTATATGCACATATATGCTCATAATAACATATAACAACATTTTCTCTTGGTAATTCTCTTAATTTACTTCTTACAAACTTTATTTTTCACATTTAGCTCGATTTATTAATCTCCATTATCTCAACAATACGAATTTAATAATTCACAACTTTATAATTATTCTCTATCCGCACTCTTAATACTGGTAGTTTTCCCTTTTAGCACCACTCAACTCCACTTGAAGAAAACTCGTTCCCGAGTTTGGAATTGGCACTAAAAATCCCAAAGTACTCTTTACGAACACTTGATAGTTCGGTTTGTTGAATTCTCATTTAGATTACATATTTGAAGGTTTCATTTGATTACTCGATAATTAAACTCTTATGCACAGGTGTGAGTCGGTCCCAACGTATACTCTTTACGCCCCTCTCACACCCCCATTCATTAATAATTAGTCATTTGATGACTTCTCATAAGTCAAACTTGTTACATTTATTAGCACCACAAATCTTTATTTCGCGTTACGCATTCACGATTATTTCTTGTTCAAATCTGAGTTTTAAATTCTCATTTTTGCTTACTCATAGCATGTTTGGTATTATTATTACCATGTAACAATTTTGTCGTTAAATAAAATTCTGATTTCATTCGTTTGATACTTCTCAATAACCAATTATATTTATTCAGTACATCTATTTATTAGGTCACATCTCTTGGTTCAAATTATTAGTTATAAATAAATTTAAAATTTTTCCATTTAATTCATAAATGTCCATTAAGACCTTATTTGATTGAATTAATGATTCTCTTATTTGGTTTGTTTCACTGTTTTCTCGAAAATTCCTTATTTAGTAAATTTATTATCTCATTCATTAATAATTGACTTTGTTAATTTGAATGTAACGATATATCTTTGATTAATATAATCCAATTTGTTTATGGGTGTTTTGCTTGATTACTCAGTCAAGTGTATTATTGAATACAAACATCTCGTATAAATGACCTCCTTATTTAAATTTGTTTTGGATCATCGTTTCATTGATTTCCCATAAATTTAATAATTGCTCAATAACATGAATTAATTTATTCTCAATTGTTTCCACTTGATTTGTTTGGATAACTCCTTATCAACTTAAGTTCATAATCTCTTTTTTGATTATCTACTATTTTCTCATTTATTTTGCTTTAACGATTGTTCAATCGTTCTCGATGTATTAATAACTCAATTAAGTCATTTAACGAATTCAACCCAGTTTGGTTTATTAGCCTCCTTATTGACATGTTTTGATAACTTTTTATCAACTCGTGTTTGATGATTCTCTTATTCAATTGATTGCATTGTTTCCTCATAAATCTCTTTTAGTGATTTTATTATCAATTATTATATATAATAATTGAGGGTTTTCATGATACTTAAATGTTTGACCAATGGTCTCCTTGAATCCTTTTCGAAACATAGACACGAGTCATGTGCGTATAATAATAGGGGCCCTCTATTATTATCCGCACCTACCCCTGTCATGGTTTCGACCCAGTTTCAAAAATTCTACGATCCCCATCCTCACACCATCCACATAACAAGTAGTTCACAACAGTACATATAGTATATATATATACATATATATCCGTACAATTCACGCTCATCTCGAGTTAATTCTCTTTTATTCTCTTAGTAATCAATGTCATTTGCGACGTTTTTAATAAACTAAATAACTCATAATAAACTACTAGAAAGTTTATGAACTACTAGAAAGTTTGAAATAAATTGTTGATCGACTCAAGGTGACCGGGAAACCGGAGAGTTATAAACTACTAGAAAGTTTAATGATTACCACTACAGTAACAGAGAGGTTGGAAGATGGATATAATGGCAAAGTGAATGGGTTAAGTACAACTAAAATAAAATAAATGGAGCGGTTAGTAGTATTAGAAACCGGTTATGAGTGATACGGGAATGTGTGACATGTATGCTATATGTGTAGTGGTTTATAGAAGGCATGTGATGTCGGTAATGACCGTCTGTAGTGAAAACGAGAAAGTATAAGGTATATGATTTAGTATGAAAGGAAATAGTGAAAATGAGTGATGTGGAAGATGTATGCATGTATTGTATGCATCATAGAATGGATTAGTTGGCCCAAGTGGGATCGGAGGCATTCCGATTTGCAAGGATTGGTTGGGTCAGTTTTGGTTGGAGGTATTCCAACTATCGTGACGATTTAGATATTGATGAGTTGGAGGTATCCCAATCATCTAGATATGATACTCAGATTGATGATCATATGTGTTAGAGCTATGGTATTATTATCTTGTGCGTGTAGGATTATGTGGTTAATGTTGTAGCTACATTTATGTGGATAAATGAGAAATGAAACTAAGAACGTGAACGACATTGCGGTGAAAAATATAAGTGTAATGGACAGTTACAAATTGTAAGAGATAAACGAAAGGAATATTCGAAGGTAGTAATTGTTATACCTATTGGACAGGTAAGGAAAGTTAAGTTAAAAGATTAGCGTGAACACACTAGAGAGGTTAGTGTGAGGAAATCATCATTTGCAAGAACAATTGGTATGATAATGAATAGATTAAAGTTATTAAAATGATTAATGTGATACAAAGATGATCCCCAAGGGGATCCGGGATTGCTAGTATGGGATACCCCAAGGGGATCCGGGATTGCTAGTAGGGGGTTGTCGGTGTTGTTGGAAAGTACAAAAAGTACAAAAAAGTACAAAAAACTGGTAAAGGTGGAATTCGGGATTGCTAGTAGGGGATTTTGGGGGATCCGGGATTCTCAGTGAGGGATAGCAAATTTTTTGCAATGCCTTAAAAAACAGCATTAAATGTGCAATAACCATATAAATGACATTATTTAAGCAAATGACTCTGAAACATTATTGGTAAGCAAAACAATCGCTTAGAAGACCCAAGAAAGACTATTTCAACTTCCTCGTACTTTTTCTTGTATAGGTTAAAAATTTGTACTACTTACGTCTAAATTTTTTTTCTTTTCATTGACACTTTTTTACCTACCACGACACTTTTCTACTATTAGTGACTTTTTTTGTAGGTGTCGCTAAATGCATGTGTTTTTTGTTGCTACTTGCTACTCGCTACACATGAGAGCATATTGGGACATAGATTTGACTACTTGAGCGATTTTCGTGGTTTTATTCCCTTGGTAGTATTAAGTAGTGTGTAATAAGAAGTTTAATTTTTTGTTTAGATCGATTTAGACGTAGGCATGAGCTACTTGTTGAGTAGTGATTAGAAATGAAAGGCTTAAGCTTCTTGCAACTTTAATAACGACTTGTTTGATCATTTCCAACATAAAAAAGAAATATTTGTCCTTTTCTAAGTAAAATTTACTTTTGATATTTGTGATTTTTTGTAACCTTATACTTGGATGATACATGCATGTAAGATTCCTGTCGAATTTCCCTATTATATTGATGTTCTTCACTTTTTAAAGAATCAGTGATCTCTATAATTTCCGTTTGAAAGTTTAAGAGACGTCCAAAGGCTAGTTATTACAGTTGGAAGTGTAAGTTGCTAAGCAAAATCTTCCCCTATATATGGAGCTACACATGATTTGGTTTTGACACCTCACCCGTTTCAAGCCTTTTGATTGGATGATAATGCCACATGTAATTCAGTGGTTGGCCAATGTTTTCCTCACAAACTTCCGTAGACTTTATATGATGCAGTTATTTCTATATGGATTTATAGGGGGCGAGATCTTCCATCTTCAATCCCTTTGTCACGATCCAATCTTCAATCGGCTGCTTCTCAATCGATCGCTGCTTCTCAATCGATTACCCAATCGATCGCTGCTTCTCAATTGTTGCTCAATCGATCGCTGCTTCGTCAATCATTCCTCAGTCGCCTGCTTCCTCAATCCATCGTTGCTCAATCAAGGTATGACAAATCTCTCTAATCTCTCTTTACTGTTTCTCTCATATAATCGTCAATCATTCCTCATATATTTCGATTTTAATTTCAATTTTGTTTCTAATTGAAACAAAATTATAGTGTTGCTTCTTGATTATTATTCAATATTGTCGATTGATTACAGATCTTTTCAAATCGAAACATCCATTAAAATGACTTTAGTCGCTAAACGATCATCTAAAGGTTCGTTCTTTTCACTCTCTGTTATCATTATAGACCATTATATGATTATGGGTATTTTATTTAATTTATTTCATGATAAATTCAAAAACATGGGTATTTGTTAAAAAACCTAAGTTTGTGTAACAATTTATACATAAATCGATAAGTAGTTGCTTTGAGGTTAAAATTGATTGCTTTCAAGTATTAAAAATTGTCTACAAGGTGTTTGATTAAATGTGTGAATGACAGGTCGTGCCCAAAATGAGCAAAAAGACCACCACCTGATCCAGTAGCGAGAGGCCATCGTGATGAAGTCATGGATGTTTGTTTCCATCCTTCTCAAAACTTGCAATTCTCAGGGTAACTATTTTGCCCTTTTTTTTTGGCACGAAAAAAAAAAGCTAGAAATATGTTAAATTATTTTATATATTTATGTGGATTTATTGCAGCTCTTGAGATGGTGAATTGCCATGTTAGGACATTTGCAACATCGCATTATTTCATCCCCATGATATGACTATATCTAATGCTGATTATCTATTATCAAAGCTTTTGTCAGACCATCCATATATGAATGTTTATACTATGTTTTAAGCTTCAACCATTTAATGCAATGATGTATTAGATAGTGGTCAACACAATGCATCATGCTCAATTACAATAACAATGTAAGAAAATCAAAATTGAAGATTCATTTTGTTCTTTGAATGACAACAAACTAATTTTTTTACTTAAATATTTAAATATAGGGGGTTTCAACTAAAATATCAGCATACACTATACAAGTTTACTCTTTTTTTTACTTAATTCACATTCATCCGCCTAATACATCGAATATTGATTATTGTTCCCAGTAGCATAAAATATAGATTTTCTTAGGACTTTTTAAAAGTTGTGTTGCAGGGAAGTAAATTTTACTTTTAAAGTTTTACTAGATATCTTTCTCAATTCTAATTTATCGACAAGATTGAAGGTTAGGTTTTTTTCAAGTCAATATATGGCCAAACATGGAATAAACTCGAGGCTAGCAACAAAAAGTGGTTTAGTCCCTTTGAGGTATTGTTAATCATAAGAATCTATAGTTTGTTTAATTGTTAGTGACTTTTGGTGTTAAATTAATTGGATTTAAGTTTCAGATTGAATTTTTCCATATTTATTTTGCTCAATTAGTGGAGTACATGGATTCATCATAAACAAACAACATCCCTCATCTGGGTATACATAATAACCTACTTTTCCTGTTTATTTAGGTATGTTACTATTACATTTTTAATGATTTGTTGTATTTTATAGTTGACGTATCCTTCAATCAAAACATGCACATGGATTTTGTTAGTGATATAATTTGATTATTGTTTACATGGCAGAGAGATTGGACTATAACACACTCACATAAGTGCAACACAGATTACTCTTTGTGACCATTCGTTTCAATGTGATCATTGTTTATGATTTCTGTTGCTAATATGATTTTTGTGATTAGCTTATTGTTTGCAGATTTGCAGATAGATGATCTTGTGCTCTGCCATCAATTTCATAGCTATAATTCTTTGTTGTGTCAATTTGTTCAAATTTGATGAGAAATTTATATGAATTCAATAAAAGTATTTATTTTTATGATTATGATTTGATTTTGATTAATTCGCAATTTCTAACGATTTTATATTCGAAGTGTCACCTTCAATTAGGCGTTATTTAATTGCAGATAGTGGAAATGTTGCATTACATTAAACTGATGGAAATATTGTATGGTTAAAGTTACAAGGAATTTGTGGTTCATGTCCTAGCTCTGTAATAACCATGAAATTAGGCATCGAAAGCGTTTAATTGAGAAATTTTCTTCAAACTGTTTCTGTTGAACAAAATTCAAATGAAGAAACTGAGCTAAATCAAGAAAATATAGACAAGGTATGTTTTGTTGGTTTTTAATCGGAATGCATGTCAATATCCATGGTAAATGCAGAAATTTGGATATTTTTGGGATTAATTTTATTTTCCACATTTTCAGGATTTTTCTGGAATTTATTGATATTTTCTAGAATTTTTTGGAATTTCTTGAAGTTTTTCGGGTCAAAACGGACTATTTTCGGGACCTGCAATTGTTTGGTTATTCTGATCAGGCTGAAATTTTGTGGAACGCCTGGGATTATGAATTCCCATGTTTCAGAATTCTTTGGGATTTTTTTGAATTATTTCGGGAAAATTCTTCACTATCAGAGGGGTATTTTCGGTATTTCCGGTGGTCTGATCAGCCTGCAAAGTTTTATACAGTGTTGGAACAATGATTTATATTTTCAGGGATTTTATGTGATTTATTGCCATTTTTTTAGATGCTATTGACCACTTCAAGACTGTCCCTGATTTACTTGAAAAATATTGGGTCAAAATGGACTGTTTTGACAGTTTTTGGCAGTTTGGTTGCTTGGATTAAGCTGATTTATTGTGGAAGACTTAGGATTATGATTTCTCATTTTTCAGATCTTTTTGGGATTTTTCTGAAATTTTTTTAAAAACGGGCCGAATGAGTTTTTTCTGGACTGCTTGGTCAGTTTTAGACAGTTGGGGTGATTTTTGAAGCTGAATTTTTTTGTGGGACTTAGTTGCATAAATTCCCATTTGTATGGAGTTTCTGGGATTTTTCCGATTTTTTTTTTGCTGTTGTTGCTGTTTGGTGCATATTTTCGGTTTAAAAAGACAGCAGAAGGGCAGATTCGGTTCCAGTGGGCAGATCATCTTGAAAATTCTGGAGCTGATTTGGAACTATTATTTCAGAATTTTGGAGAATTTATGGGATTTTTCTGATTTTTTAGGTGGAGTTGGCCTATCGGGTATATTTGGGGAATTTTGATGAAATGCAGGAGTGTTGCATACGAATTTGTATCCCAAAAGTAGAAGGAATTTTAACCCATCTTGACCTGCATGCTTTCTTTCATATTATAATGCAGGTCCTTTGTTTCCAGCCCGACTTCGTTTATATTTTATATTTATACTTATGGGTTGGAATGGGTTGGGTTGGATGGGTTGCACACACTCACTGACTCCCCTTTTAGGTGTTAACCACAGTGATAGTTTAGGCTTGAATTTATTATGGATATACATGAGTTTTGCATACTAATTTGTAGCATCACTTTTTGCTGACAAAACTTCAGCAGTTGTGGGCATCATGTTAAGGAAGAAAAACATTTCATTTGTATGGGGTTGAAGTGTAAGAAAATATTTTTTAGTTGGACATAAAAAAAAGTTGTAATTTTTATGGTTATGTGTGAGTGTGAGTGTGAGTAGGTAGAGATTCAATCTGGTAGGCCCCACTAAATTCGAATCCATCTTTCCTTCATTGGACATCCTTTGATAGGTAATGTTTTTGAGATTTTAGTTATATATTTAATTTATGGATTTATCAATTATTGAGAGAATAAATAATATAGGTAAAAAGAGATTATCAAATTTTGTACAAACTCATCATTACAGCTATCTATTCTTATGTCATTTTTAAAATTATTAATATTTGTTGGTATTTTTCTATAATATAAATCTTGAAGCATGTCCGCCCAGTCGGGCGAGCTATGAAGCTAGTATTGTTATATGTACGTTAAGAAAATAGAAAAAAGTACTTGTGTTTCCATTAATAATCGCGTCGGCATCAAAACCAAATGGGACCCGTCGCTCTATCGACCCGAAGTGAGAGAGTTTTGATCTTTCTCGTGTATCATTGTCAAAGGGAATTCATTTATCATGTACAACAACTTTTACTTATTATACCATAACGTACAAGTTTTACGACTAACTGTACAAGCATTTTAAGCAACAGTTGTGATAGATGAATTAAAAGTTGTAGTAGGAAAATCACCTCTATTATCAAAGGGTGGATTCATTAATGAATCAAAATTTGGACATGGCAAGAGGGTTTACTTTCAAGCTTCTAATAATGGACCCCTTTTGGTCTAAAAGTCTGGTTGTGGACATCACATACTAATCAACCAATTTTACAATGGAAATTTAGGTGTGGTGTCACATTTGAATTATTAAAGTTCCTACTTATCCTTGGTGGTATAATAGGGAAATTTATTTTTACACTATAACTCAACATAATTTTCTTAAGAATATCTTTATTTAAAATTATATTTATATAAAATCCCCTAAAATATTGGGAATAAACATGTATCATTATTTTCATTAATAAACTAAAAATTAATATTTATTGTGATGTCATGTTTCATTTTCTGAAGCTGTATCTAGGGGTGCCCAAAGGGTTGACCCGACCCGACTTAAACCCGAACCCGATTATGCTAATCGGGTCGGGTCTATTCGGGTTCCATGTTATTATCGGGTTTTTTTAACCCGACCCGATCAACCCGGTTCGTTATCGGGTCGGGCTTCGGGTTAGAATTTCTTAACTTTGTCGGGTTCGGTTGACCCGATAAGACCCGATTAAAGTTTAAGTATTATATTTCCTATAAAAATTAAGAAATTTTTACTATTAAATCAATTAATTAGCAAATTATATGATTAACTATTTAATAAAAATCAATTAATAATTACAAGTGTTAAATAAAAACTCATAAAATTTAATATATTAAATAATTTCTTTAATTTTTACCAAAAATTCCTAACTCAAGTGTAACCCGACCAACCCGATTGGGTCAACCCGACAAACCCGAAACCCGACCAACCCGAACCCGACAAACCCGCATCCTTATCGGGTCGGATTTCGGGTTAGGATTTTTTAAACCTCAAACCCGACGGACACGACCCGATAAGAGCCGGGTCGGGTTGACCCGTTGAGCACCCCTAGCTGTATCTATTGAATAATTGGAATGGGTTTATAATTTTTTCAAACATCATATTATATATAGCTGGAATTGAACCGATAACCACAAACCACCAATTCACCTTTAGCCGAGAGCAGAATTGACTAATGGGATAGAATATGTTTTCGTAAATGAAATTGAACTTTTTAGCTAGTATTTATAATAAAAAAAATATATATTTATAAACTTTGTGCCGGGTTTCTTTATTTAAAGGCCATATTATTTTCATAAAAGTCTATCAAGTTCGGAAGAAAGTTCATGAAACTATCCAAAACGTAGTTGAATTCTATCATACCAACTACAAAAAGATAACAAGACCAATACAACTAAATTGACACCACGAAATTACAATACCACAAACAAGGAACCACAAAAATAAGGTAGGACACTTATACTTCCATCCAAAGCGACCAAAGAAAACAACACTAGACCTACTGCTTCATACAAAGACTACACAACCACGAATAGAAACAAAATAAAAAGCCAACTGATATCTATTAAAAAAAACTTAACGACGATTGTATTAAAACATTAACAAAAAGCTAGAAGCAACACATTTATAAAGCTATATACATAGAGTTTTTTTTAACTAACCTGCCAAACTAAAATTTGTTATGCTTCTAGACCTACACTAATTAAAAGTACAAGAAACAATATCATGAAAGAACCGTTTTTTAAGGAAAATCGAATCAAATAAAACCTACCAATTAACATTTAAAACTAATGCAAAGCAGATTCAAGGTTTAGCATACTATCTGAGCCCAACATGAAAATGGCACAATATTATATCCAAAAGAGTTGAAAATTAAACGAACGACTAGAAATTATCTCCATGCAACGTAATGCTTACCAAGGATGATAAACAAATAAGATGGTTTCGAAATGTCTATATCCATCTATTACCTACGCATTTACTTTTGTGTAATATCAACTACATATAATATTCATTTATAATTGATTAGACTTCAACAAATTACCTAATTCCACACGTTTTTGTTTACATTTTTACGTGATGATCGAAAATATATTTTTACAAATATTACACTTTTATGTGTTCACAAATTTGAACTTTTTTTTTTCTTTCATGTGTACAAGGATTGCCATTTGCCCCTTAGAACTATATATGTGAAATTTGCTTATAACTTTATATTCATTTCACATTTATGAATATAAAACTTCATTTGAATGTTTATAGTTGTTACGTACATCGACCAAACTTTATATGTTTCTTTGGCAAGTAAACGAAAAACTTTTATGAAGTCGCATATAATTTTTGTGTTTCGGACATATATTCATACATATCCTTTTTCCCACATAATATCCCTTTTCTAGCTTGTAATAAACAAACTATAGGTCTATAGCGCTGCAAATTGCAACTAACTAATATTATTGACATATATTCATACTTTATAGTACAAATTAATATCATTATTAAATACTTCATCCGCCCCTAAATAAAGTTCGCATTTCTCTTGGGCACAAATTTTAAGGAGAAAATTAATGGTAGTATAATTGGTAATAAATTTGATTAAAATATAAAGTTGATTGTAGAGAGAAAGATAATTATTGGATAGTTAGTAATGTGGTTTATGATAATTATATTATTTTATTAAGTGGACCCCATCAACTTGTGAAATGAGAACTTTATTTAGGGACAAAAATCTATGAAGAAATGTGAACTTTATTTAGGGATGGATGGAGTACTTGATATTATGAAAAAGTATTAATTAATTTGAACATGACAATTATTTTATAAGTAACTTAAGTTATGAAAATTTAACAGAAGATAATATAATTGTTTTTAATTATTATTGTTAAAATCGGACAAAATATAATAATAATAAATATAAATATATATAATCATAAGCAAAACGATTTTGGAATTTTATATATTTATTTATGTCCACAAATAAAGAAAAAAATATCTAGCAAAATCAAAAGCAAGTAAAATAACTCTAAATTTTATCGACATCGTCATCAACGGTGGATCAAATGGGACGTTTCCACGGTAACGTTTTCCGGCCACCGCATCCGGCAGCAATCCTAGTCTTCACGCTCTCAAACTCGGAAATCCGGCAAGGAATGGTGATACAGCCGGGATGATGATGTCCGTACTCCTCCTCTGCCTTCCTCAACAATTGTCCAAACAAAGGATGATTTATATATATCACCGGCACCAACACCCTCTCGTAGTCACCGTCGTCATGTCCAACGTACACAGCCATCTTACCTTTCGGAACCGCCGCATTCAGCTGCGAAGACCCGCTTTCCATAACCGGATCTTGCCGGAAACGCAAATAACCCGAACGAAAACCCGGGTTTTTAGAGCAAATTTCTCTTGCTTTCGCCTTGATTCGAGCACCCCACTTCAAAAAATTTGCCAACGGTCTGGGTGATGGGCTTAGTCGACGGTAACTCGCCGAAGAACACTGGTTTCTCCGTCGATAGCATCGGAATAGTGAGACGACTCTCTGTTTGAGTACAAAGCCTCGGATTTTCTTCATTTTTTCACGAAATAATAAAACCCAAGTCAGAAAATGAAGATAAAAGTTGAAAATTTTCTAGAGGAAGTTTGAATTTTAAAGGATTTTGGTTTCAAGAAAAAGGCCATGGGTCTGCAACAGAGATGGCTAAACGAAACAGAGTTAGGCAAATTTCAGAGAGAGAGATGGGTATGTTTGACATGATATTGTTGTAGCTTACGATCTAATGATTTTATAGAATTGATTCGGATGTTTTTTTATATCCATTTCTTTTGATTTCTTGAGAAGTTGCTTGCTTTGTGAATTGTGAAAGAAGAAAAACAGAGCACCGAGTTTGATGATAATGAAAGAGATAGAGATATAGATGAAATGCAAATGCAATCAATTTTGAAGAAGAAACGGGGAGTCAAATTTATAAAGAAATTCAATGATCAAGACAATAGATACATGCTTACACGTGTCATATATACAAGAGTCGCTCTTGACGTAATTGTTTGGGTATTATTAGTCGTGCACAAAATACCCGAAACCGAAACTGGTACCCGAACCGGAAACCGAACCGGTCAAAACCGGTTTTGACCGTAACCGGTTCGGTTTTGGAATAACCGATCGGTTAGGAACCGGTTTGCCTTCTTCGACCAAAAAACCGGCCATAACCGGTTATTAATAACCGGAACCGGTTTATACCCGTTGTAACCGGTTTTAGAACCGGTTTGTAATCGGTTTTAGCTGGAAAACAATCAGACCGTTATTAAACGGTAATATGACCGTTGGGTGACTGTTTTTTGACCGTTTTTTGTGATTTTTTGGACCATTTTGCCCCCCTAAACTCCCCTATAAATACATATCTTGCATTTGGTTAAAATCACAACTTCAAAACACTTTCCACTCTCCAAAAACACTCTCCAAACACTTTCGATTAGCAAAAAACGTCAAAATGTCACACTCACACCAAAGCCAAAGTAGTCAAGATTTCACCGGCGTTGGTTCTACAAATGAAGAAACGGCAAGTATTGTTAGAGTTTTGCCAACTACACGAGTTCCCGAACTTTTTGGACCAAATGGGTCGTTCGACATCGTGTAGTTAAGCAATGGTCTCGTAAAGGCGCATTGTAGAAATTGTGGTCAATTCGTGGGAGCTAGTTCCAACTCGACAATGAGGACACATGTCGCAAAGCATTGTCAAACGGTAAGAAGGGGTTCACAACAAGAGGGTCAAGCGACTATGGCACGAGACGGTGGTATCTTTGCTTACCAAGCGGAACGTTGTCGAGAACATATGGCCACATTCGTGATTCAACAAGGTTTGCCGTTCAACCACTTTGACAACCCAAGATTGACGCGCCTCATCCAACAAGAGCTTCAACCACGTTATAATCATGTAAGTCGTACTACTCTTAGACGAGATTGTTTAAAACTTTGGAAATTGGCTAAAAATGATCTAGTAAATGGTTTTGAAAATTTAAATACAAGTGTGAACCTAACAACGGACGTTTGGTCGGCTCCTCATGGTTCGCCCGGTTCGTACCTTTGTGTTACCGCACATTGAATCGATCCAAGCACATGGCAAATGATGAAGCGTGTGATCGCGTTTGAAGATTTTCCAAATCCCCATACGGGTCAAAATTTATTTCATATGTTAAGTCACGTAATAAATTACTTTAAATTAAATGGAAAAGTTTTTTGCAATCTCGTTCGACAACGCATCTAATAATACAATTGCGGTTGCAAAGCTAATATTAGCATTCAAACCTCCCGTGAATGGTCTTTTCTTCCATAGTTGGTGTCTCGCACACATTATAAATTTATTTGTGCGAGATGGGTTGAACTCACCGGATATTAGTGCTATAACACATGACTTTTATGTGATGCTAGTGGATGTTTTTAAAAGGGGTCCAAAACGACATAAAAGATATATTCGTTTGTGTAAGCAAACAAATTCACTTTATTTATCACCTAATTGGGACATTACCACTCGTTGGAATTCAAGTTATGACATATTTGTATGTGGTCTTCGTCAACGTCAAACTTTTCAATATTTTCATGACAAACTTTTTACAAAGAGACGTATTTTAAACAAATTTAGTGGCGAAAAATGGGAGGTTATTAAAAAGCTAACCGAATTGTTTAAACTTTTTAAAGATGTAACGGTTTTAGTATCCGGTGTTTACTATCCAACAAGTCATTGTGTACTAAAACAACTATATTTGATGGCTCATAAAATTGATACTTTTGATTTGGAAGGTGGTATTTATAAAACAATGGTCGCGCCAATGAAAACTAAACTAAGAAAATATTTTCGCAAAATACCATTGGCAATTACATGTTCGGCCATGTTAGACCATACTTTAAATAAAATCGGTGTCGAAACCACGATTAGTGCAATTTGTCTTGATTTGGATTTGCATTTGGTAAAGCCTACATATATTAAAGATGCACAAGATCATTTTTGGGAAAATTTTAAATCTTTATTTGTGGTTTATTTTCAAAAGTATGGTGAACCAAATGCTTCAAGTTCGTTTGCCCCAATTTTTGGCAATGTTGATGTTCCCACCGACCCATTAGCCCATTTATTTAAACTATAAGAGAGGAAACAACTAAACGACAAAGGGGTGAGAGTAGTGAAGAATCCGCTAATGGCGAATTGTCGAGATATACAAAAACAAACTTTTTAGGCAATATGACCACTCGAGAAATCGAACATTTTGATATATTGGCTTGGTGGAAAGAAAGGGAGCCTCAATTTCCCATTCTAAGCGCCATAGCTAGAGATTTACTAAGTGTCCAAGCTTCTACGGTAGCTTCGGAATCGGCTTTTTCTCTTAGTGGCAGGATATTATCTATTAGGAGAACAAGACTCACGCCGGCGTCTTTGGAGATGTGTATTTGCTTGAAGGATCACTTGGATGCAGCGGACTGGATTCAAGACAAACAAAAGCTAGAGAAGGAACTTGACGTTGAAGAAGAACTTCTCGACATGGAAGTTGCTCAAGGTCTTGCAACCTCACTTTCCGATGAAGATATAGCTCAAGAAGGTGAATTGTCCCGAGCATCTAGCTCCGATGGTTATGAATATGAAGATAATGACCCACAAGAAGATAGCGACGAAGAGTGAAGACACACAACAATGGAATCAAAACCTACAAGAGTAGTAAATCTCGAATCTTGATGATTTGTAGTTTAATCGTATTGTTAGGGCTTTCGAACTTTCGTATTTTTATCATTTTATGTATAATTATGTGTACTTGAATGTCCTTAACGTTTCTATGCTTAATGAGTGTTTGTGTTTTGATAAAACGTTTAATGGTTGTGTTTGATATCGAATTTCGGCAAAAAAAAGGGGTATTATAGTGTAACCGGTCAAAACCGGTTTTTTTTACCGGGTAGTAACCGAACCGGTAACCGGTTACACCGGTTGGGGTTTTCTGGAGTAGGAACCGGTTACTAACCGAACCGGTTATAGCTAAAACCGGTTACGACCGGCGTTGACCAAAACCGGTTACGACCGGCGTTGACCAAAACCGGTTAGGGTCAAACCCGAAACCGGTTTGATCAACAACCGGTTTTTGTGCATCTCTAGGTATTATTATTGATGTTTTTTTTAACAAAACACATGATAAAAGCCATTTAATCATTTTAATAATAATTTTGATATTTTAAAATATAAGAATAAACATCAATAACTATATTGCAAGATAAATTAGCTAAATTTAAATGATCATGAAAGTGTCTCATTATACATAAAATCTTGATACAAATGTTATACTTCCTCTGATCCAAAATAAGTGACACACTTTTTTTTTGGGGTGATTCAAAATAAGTGACATACTTTATAAAATTACCTTATTTGGCAAAAAATAATGGGACCCACATCCACTAACTATCTACTTTAAAAAGTGAAATGACTCATTTACCCTTACTTTTTACTTTTAAACATTATTAACTCCACTTTATTCAAAAGGTGTGGGACCCATTCCCACTAACCATCTAATTAATCTAATTTAATCATCATTATAATCTTTTACCTTAAAACCATGAAACTCAAAGTGTGTCACTTATTTTGAATCGGAGGTAGTATATGATACAAGAGATACAAAGTATTCAAATATTCAACTATATAACAATCCTACTTACTCCCTCCGTCCCACAAAAAACTTCCTATTTCACCCTAAATTTTTGTCCCACAAAAAACTTCCCATTTCAATAAAATACTATTATTACTAAGGATCCCACCACTAACTATCCACTAACTATTTTTCTCTTTCCAAATCAATCTTATATTTTAATCAAAATTATTGTCAATGACCCCACCACTAACTATCACCTTAAAACTTGTGCCCATCTCAAATGGGAAGTTTTTTGTGAGACGGAGGGAGTATATGATAAAGGGTTTGTACACTAATAATTGTACACTTTATGTACATAAAGTGTACTTATAATAGCGTAAATTAATAATCAATCACTCATTAAATGTGTGAGTTACAACGCATTCCTAATTTTTCTATTTTCTTATAATGTATTAAATGTTTTTATAATTAAATTGGAAAATTTAAGATTATTAAATGACTTTATAATAACATATGTTAAAAACTCATTATAGATTACAAAGATGTTACTTACTTATTTATTAATATAAATATTTAAATTAAAAGATAATTTAGAAAATAGAATTTTGATATAAAGTAAGTTTAAATAAACTCTTATTTAGAAATATGATGATTACATAAATAAATGGTTGAAAAGATCAGTGTTCGACATAAATGATTGGAAAGTTTTTCTAATGATTAGAAAGATGTGGCATTTTTTAGTAATTAAATGTGACATAAGGTGCACAATACTATATACATAAAGTAAAACTAACAGATTCAAATTACAGAATAATTAAGGATAAAAATAACCTGAATACAATCAGCAGAATAACAAGTTTCGCATATATAGCTATATGTTAACTAAAATGTTTACTAATATAAACTACATTTTGAGCGTTATGGATGAGAATTCGGGATTAGATGTAGATAATTTTTGCTAGTTGTTATAATAGTGAAGATAAATCAATAATGAAGCTAAATAAGTGGATGATCAATTAGTCAACCTCATTGTCCAATCCAATTAATGTTTTACTCAAGATTGTATCTTTGTACTATTACTAAGTATGGGTTCAAGTGTAAAATTTGTAGTATAAATACTCATGTAAGTGAAGATGTAAATTGCACCTAAAAATACACTTTCTTAAGTGTTATAAACTCTCTCCATCTTGTTCTTGTTATTATTTATAACCTTCAAGTAGTTTGATTAAAGTGCTAATAGGGCCTTAATTAAAGTTAATTCATAACACGTTATCAGCACGAAAGTTCTTAATCAAGGAAGATCAACTCAATCACAATGTACATTTACTTAATCAAGTTAATTACTTAAGGTAAACATTTCTTATAACAATAAGTTATAATATAATAATAAATTAAATGAAACCAAACACATTTAATCAATGACATTATTATGACATTTGGACTACTAATCTTGGGACTACTAACATACTTACATTTATTATTGTACTAATTTTATTCTTATGTTTACTAACTCTTTTAATTTATGCAAACTAACATTTACATTTATGTATTCTAACTTTTACTTATGCTTATGCTAACATTTACATTCTAACTTTTACTTATGCTTACTAACTTTTAATTATGCAAACTAACATTTAATTTTATCGCATCTAACATTTATTTATACATACTAATTTTCATTTATGTATACTAACATTTATTTATACATATTATTTTTCTTTCTTTTATTTACTAATTTATTTAAAATTCACTAATATTTTTACAAATATGTCTATGTAATTTATTTCTTTAATTATTCTTTTTATTAAAAAAATTATATATATATATATATATATATATATATATATATATATATATATATATATATATATATATATAACGGCTATATATGTAACGGTTATAAACGGTAAAAAAAATTTATATAAAATATACAACGGCTATATTTTTACACTATAAATAAACACATCATCTACACTTCTTTATACTACAAAAATAATTTCTCTCATCTTCAAAATCAAGATCAAGAATGATTCACCCGTTTTTAATTTTCATGATTGTAATGGTTATTGTACTTGGCATCTTAATTAGTCTCACGCCTGATGTATTTTATCCTTTCTTGTTCACGTACGGGATGATTGTTCTCCCACTTCTATTTTGTGCAATACATATTGATATATATGGATTCTGATTTTTAACTTGTTTTGTTCTAAATATATATAGTTATAAAATGTCAAACGTTGCGAAGATTGAATTTAATGCGTTAGAAGCATCTGGTAAAAATTACAACTCGTGGATCACTGATATGAGAGCATATTTAGCATCAATGGGCATCTTAGATGCCTTAAATGAAAATAATAATTGCTCTTCACAAGAAAATGGAAAGCAGTTTTCAATCTTCGTAAACACGTTGATGCTAGTTTAAAAAATGAATACTTAAACATTGAAGATCCATATATTTTCTGGAAGTCTCTTAAAGAAAGATTTGATAATAAGAAAAGGGTTTTACTTCCCTTTGCTAGAGAAGAATGGAGATCACTAAGATTCCAGGATTTTAAACAAGTGTCTGATTATAGCTCAGCATTGTTCAGGATATGTTCACAACTTGAATTTTGTGGAGATCCTGTGACAGATGAAGAAAAGTTGGAGAAAACTTACTCCACATTCCATGCATCAAATGTTACTTTGCAAGAGAATTTGCGATCGCAAAAATTCTCAAAATATTCTGATTTGCAAGAATATCTTCTGACGGCTGAGCAAAATAATATGCTCTTAATGAAAAACCATGAGTCCCGTACCACAGGATCAGCAGCACTCCCTGAAATCAATGCTGCAGAAAACATTGGTCCTCGAAATAACACCAGGGGACGTGGTCGTGGCCGTGGACGAGGTCGTTTTACTCAAAACTATACTAATAACCGAAACCAAAACTTTGGTCGAAGTCACCCTTATGGTCGTGGTCGTGGTCGTGGTTATGGTCATGGACGTGGACGTGGATATGGACGTGGTCCAAGAAATAATACTTATCATGCTCCACCAAGTAACAAAGTCCAGCCACAAAACAAGACCACAAAACATGATGCTGAAGCAAGTGCTTCTCAGAACAATCAAAATGTGTATTATAGATGTGGTAGTACGGGCCACTGGCAAAGTACTTGTCGCACACCTTCTCACTTTTGCAAGCCATATCAAGCTTCACTTAAGCAAAAGGAGAAAGAAGTAAACTTTGTGGATCAATCTAAGAACACTGATCTAAATGCTTCTGATTTCTTGAATGACATGGAGTAATATGAAGCTTAATCACTCATGTCTAAATCATAATTATGTTTATGTTTTCATCTTTGTAATTCGTCTATGCATTTCGTTAAACTAGGATTTCCCTTGTTTTCATGTAATGAATTTCTAATAATCTGTATAATAACTTATGTTTTTCCATTTTTCAAGTTTGATATGAACTCTACTGGAGCAAAACAACAATCGATGGCTGGAGATCTGTGTATTCTAGATAGTGGTTCCACGCACACTATCCTTAAGTCTAAGAAATATTTTTCTGAACTAAAATCAACAAAGGCAAGCATAAACACCATATCGGGTCCAGCGGACTTGATAGAAGGTGTAGGAAAAGCTAATTTTATACTACCTAATGGTACACACGTTTTGGTAGATAATGCTTTATTTTCTCCTAAATCAAAGAGAAATTTATTAAGTTTTAAGGACATATATCATAATGGATATGACACTCAAAGTGTGACTGCACATAATGAGAAAATATTACACATTACTAATAAAAGTCATGTATTGGAAGAACTACCATTGCTTCAATGTGGTCTACACTACACACATATAAACATGGCAGAGTCACACATGGTAGTCAAAGTAAATAGTCACGATCCTAGTATATTTAGCTTATGACATGACAGGTTAGGGCATACAGGCTCGACAATGATGAGGAGAATAATTGAAAACACTCATGAGCATCCATTGAAAGATCATAAGATCCCTCATACGGGTAAAACAACTCAATGTGCATCATGCTCCCTTGGTAAGTTGATTATAAGACCTTCACCTATTAAAATTGAAATGGAAACCCCTGCGTTTCTTGAAAGAATCCAGGGAGATATTTGTGGACCGATTCATCCACCATGTGGACCATTTAGATACTTTATGGTCTTAATAGATGCATCAAGTAGATGGTCTCATGTTTGTCTATTATCAACACGTAATGTTGCATTTGCAAAATTTCTTGCATAAATCATTAAACTAAGAGCACATTTTCCTGATCATACTATAAAAAGAGTAAGATTGGATAATGCTGGTGAATTTACGTCTCAGGCATTTAATGATTATTGTATGTCTGTAGGAATTGTTGTTGAACACCCAGTTGCTCATGTACACACACAAAATGGTTTAGCTGAATCTTTGATTAAACGTCTTCAGTTAATTGCTAGACCATTAATAATGAGAACAAAACTTCATGTGTCTATTTGGGGTCATGCTATTTTACATGCTGCATCATTAATTCGTATAAGACCAAGTGCATATCATAAATACTCTCCTTTACAACTTGCTTTTGGACAAGAGCCAAACATCTCCCACCTTAGAGTTTTTGGTTGTGATGTATATGTTCCTATTGCTCCACCACAGCGTACAAAAATGGGACCTCAAAGGAGGTTGGGAATATATGTTGGGTATGAAACAATTTCAATCATAAGATAACTTGAACCTTTAACAAGTGATGTTTTTACAGCACGTTTTGCAGATTGCCACTTCGATGAGGCAAACTTACCAACATTGGGAGAAGAAAAGAAAAACAAAGAAAAAGATGTATCATGGTGTGAGCCATCACTATTATATCTTAATCCTCGAACTAACCAATGTGAAAAAGAGGTTCAAAAAATAATGCATTTGCAGGATATTGCAAATAAATTGCCTGATGCATTTACTGATACCAAAAGAGTGACAAAATCACATATACCGGCTGTTAATGCTCCAGCCCGGATTGAAATACCAAATGAAAAGTCTGGTGATAAAGTCACTCAAGAGTCTAAAACACGTTTAAAGCGTGGAAGACCAATTGGTTCCAAGGATAAGAATCCTAGAAAAAGAAAGAATGTAGAAAATACAAATGATCATAAGGAAAGTGTGTTTGAAGAAACACAAAATATTGAAAATCCTCCACAAGAGGAAATGAATGATGTTAACAATGAGGTTTCCATAAATTATGGCCAAACAAATATATTATGGAATCGGGATGAAATAGGAAATATTGATGAAATATTTTCCTATGTCGTTGCATGTGAAATTATGAATGATGATCCTGAACCAAAGTCTGTCATTGAATGCCAAAATAGACATGACTGGGATAAATGGAAAGAAGCCATGCAAGCTGAATTAAAAGTTGAATAAACGTAATGTTTTTGGACGCATTGCCCTCACACCAGAAAGTGTGAAACCTGTGGGTTATAAATGGGTTTTCATACGAAAACGAAATGAGAAAGATGAAATTATAAGATATAAAGCTAGACTTGTAGCTCAAGGTTTTTCTCAAAGACCGGGAATTGATTATGAGGAAACATATTCCCCGGTTATGGATGCAATAACGTTTAGATATCTAATCAGCCTGGTAGTTTCTAAAAATTTAGAAATGCGTCTAATGGATGTTGTCACAACTTATTTGTATGGATCACTTGATAGTGATATTTACATGAAAGTTCCTGAAGGATTTAAAATGCCAAAAGCACTAAGTGAAAAACCCAAGGAAATGTATTCAATTAAGTTACAACGATCCTTGTATGGGTTGAAGCAATCTGGACGCATGTGGTATAAACGTTTAAGTGATTACTTAGTAAGTAAAGGTTATACCAACAATATTATCTGTCCATGTGTTTTTATTAAGAAAACAACATCCGGATTTGTAATCATAGTCGTCTATGTTGATGACTTGAACCTTATCGGAACACATAAGAAAATTCATGAAACAACTGTACTTTTAAAGAAAGAATTTGAAATGAAAGACCTTGGAAAAACCAAATATTATCTTGGTTTACAAATTGAGCATATGAATAATGGAATACTTGTCCATCAGTCAAATTATACAGAAAAGATTTTGAAACGTTTCAATATGGACAAGGCGAATTCATTAAGCACTCCAATGGTCGTTCGATCATTAAATGTTGATAATGATCCCTTTAGACCTCGTGAAGAAAATGAAGAGATTCTTGGTCAAGAAGTACCATATCTCAGTGCAATTGGAGCTTTAATGTATCTTACTAACTGTACTAGACCCGACATTTCTTTTGCAGTTAATTTGTTAGCAAGATTTAGTTCAGCTCCTACAAAAAGACATTGGAATGGTATCGAACATATTTTTCGATACCTTCGAGGAACTGTTGATTTAGGTCTATTTTATTCTAATGATTCAAAACAAGAGTTAGTCGGTTATACAGATGCAGGTTATCTATCTGATCCTCATAAAGCTAGGTCTCAAATGGGATATGTTTTCATGAGTGGAGGCACTGCTATTTCATGGCGCTCCCAAAAGCAAACATTTGTCGCAACATCATCAAATCATGCCGAAGTCATCGCACTACATGAAGCCAGCAGAGAATGTGTATGGCTAAGATCGATGACAAAACTCATTTTGACTTCGTGTGGACTAGAGGGGGAGAAAAATCCAACTGTGATTCATGAAGACAATGCAGCTTGTGTTACACAGATGAAAGAAGGATATATAAAGACTGATAGAACCAAGCATATACCCCCAAGATTTTTCTCATACACTCAAGACTTGATAAAGGAAAATCAGATCGAAATGAAATACGTCCAATCTAGTAATAATTCAACAGATCTTTTCACAAAGTCACTCCCTACTGCAATGTTTAGAAAACATGTTCACAGTATTGGAATGCGACATGTTCATCAGATGTGATAGATGTCTACATGAGGGGGAGTCAACTATACACTGCACTCTTTTTCCATTCGCTAAAGTTTTTTCCCACTGGGTTTTCTTTAGCAAAGGTTTTTAACGAGGCAGTACTTTAAAGTTGAAATCCGGCTGAATAATTGTCATCCAAGGGGGAGTGTTATAATAGTGAAGATAAATCAATAATGAAGCTAAACAAGTGGATGATCAATTAGTCAACCTCCTTGTCCAATCCAATTAATGTTTTACCCAAGATTGTATCTTTGTACTATTACTAAGTATGGGTTCAAGTGTAAAATTTGTAGTATAAGTACTCATGTAAGTGAAGATGTAAATTGCACCTAAAAATACACTTTCTTAAGTGTTATAAACTCTCTCCATCTTGTTCTTGTTCTTATTTATAACCTTCAAGTAGTTTGATTAAAGTGCTAATAGGGCCTTAATTAAAGTTAATTCATAACACTAGTTGTATATTTAACTGATATAAATGCCTTTATTGATGATGGGCCGAGGTTTATTAAAAGCGATTTAAATTTTGGGCCACGAATCTTCTAATGGGCCTGGGCGCTCATATTAACTCCACCTCTGTTGGGCCAGATTGAGGGCCTTGTACATTTCTGAGGGGCCACGAAGGAGACAGCCAATCAAGGCCTGGAACAGTTGGACGATCTCATAAACTTATTATCCCAGTTAACGTATTTTAGGGAGGATAAGTTACATGGGCTTGCTCTTTAGGCCCATCTCTAGAATTCTTTGTCTGTGATTTGAGAGAGAGAGTGATTGAAAACTCTCATCCTCGTCTCTCTTATTGTTCAAAATGGCTTTCATTGAAATAATCTTGTTCTCTAAAATTCAAACATTTTAGTATGAAGAGATGCAAATGAAAGACTTCCGGCTAAAATTAATCTTAACAATAAAGAAATTGATCTTCACTTAACTAGATGTCCAAGTTGTGATGAAGACCTTGAAACTGAATCCACCTCTTCCTCAATTGTGAATGCTAGAGATCTGTATCCTATGATCTTTAAGTGGTTAAATATCATATTGGTATTCCCACTTGCTTACTAGATATATTTATACATGAATGAAACTGCCTTCTAATCCAATAAGCCATGAAAAGACTTGTTTGGGGAAAACGTTAAATTTTATTCTTTTCTTTGAATTAATAGTAGAGCTAAAAATGTAAACTTAAATTGGGTGAATTAATGTAGCAACCTTTACTCCATGTAACTCCTTTGCTTTTTCCTCCTTGTATTTTATTCAAGCTCATTGCTAGTCTTTTTAATTTAATCGTTGTTCAAAAAAATATATAACTGATATAAAGTTGGTGCATTCAACATTTATTCTGTGAGGGTGATCCACAAATGTTGTTTATAAAAAAAAAAATTAGTTTTGTAATTCAAAAAGGGATAGCGGCGCAGCTTGTTGTCTGTTTGTCTTCTTTCTCTGTGTAAAAAAACGATATTTTAGTTATAATAAGAGGGTGTTTGAAAAAATCCACATAACCAAACTGCATAATTCGACTTTGTTGTCAGCAGACGGTCCTAGGGGTAAGTTACAAGTTAAAACACAAATTGAAATAGGAAAACGTACACATCTATATTTAATTTATTTATTTATTTATTTAAATTTCTAAGGACACAATACAACTTAACATGCAAAGACCGATGTTGACAACAAGCGCAATAATGGTCCGCGCGTTGCTGCGGATTTTTGTTTACATTTTTACGTTACTTACATTAATAAATACGGAGTATGTCATACTAAATTTATTTTCTTTTACAAACTATGTCAACCATACTATATATCATGTTTTTTTTAAACTATGTCATGGCTTATCAAACCTGAACCTGCTAAATTGACCAACTAAACATGTACTAGTTTTTGGGACGATGAAATCAACTCGAATCAATCATTCTAAACCCGATAAAAATTGCCATCCATACCCGATAAAAGCTTTAATAATATTCTAACTTATTATAGAAAAGAATAATCATCTTGGTTTGCATAATTAAAATAATCCTTTTATAAGTATTATTATATTAAGTGAAGTATATCATTAATATAAAAAAAAAAAAAAAGAGAGAGAGAATATGTTTCTGCCTATTTTTTTGCGTTTTTCTTTCTTTTGCCCCTGCATTTTCTTTCTTCGGCTAAATATTTGGGGTAGTAGTTAATGGGCTTATTTGTTTTTATGGGCCTTTTGTAATTGTTCTTGGATTCTTTTTACATTTAATAGTTTTGTTAATGTAATTAACGAGGAATATGTGCCCGCGCTTCGCGGCGGGTTTATAAAAACACACATTATATTTAGAAACAACTTATTAATAATATTATATTTATTAGGGGAAAAAAAACAGACACAGGTAATGTATTTCTTCAATTATAGAAATAATTTTTTTTCAATTGGGTTTTGGTTTTTGGGCTTGTGGCCCAATAGCTGTTAAAGGGGTTTTGGTTTTTGGGCTTGTGGCCTAATAGATGTTAAAGCCTTAGAGGCGTAATGTTTAGCAAGACCATATCCACGATTTACCTGCTCTTCAAAAGCTTAAAAAGTATAAACCCCCAAATCCACCACGTTTCTACAGCAGACGGTTCCTTAAACCAAATTTAATCATCTGATTCCTTCTCTATCGCATTTAAATTCGTTTTAGTGAATCTTGAAACCCTAATTTTCAACTTTCGATATATGTTTGCAGTAGATATAGGCGAAACAGAGATAAAGGAAAATGAAACGTACGAAGAAGATGCGTGAAATTTTGAAACCCTGCATTTCCTATGGTGGTTGATATCAATCTGATGCGTGAAATTTTGCCACATATATGTAATTCTCCTTTATTTTTAATTTGGTTACTTCAGAGGTCTGCTGCTTCTTACCTTTCGTTTCTTTTCATTTTTGCGATTTTTCTTTTCTTCTGTTAACTGTTTCCAAAATGTAATAAACTTTTAAGTTAAAAGAAAAAAATATATGTAACTGCTCATCAACTGTAGATGAGCAGTCCTTGAGAAATGTTAATAAGGTAATGTTGACTCCCTACAACATTGAGTATCCAAAGTCCAAACATGGAAACAACAGAAGCGTCTAACGCTCCAGATATTATGTGGTTTTCACACGCTCTTTTGGTGCATTTTAGCAAAGATTTCTACTGTTCATAGTTTACATTAGCACTACTATAAATGTATATAACAAGGAATTTAATATCCCGCGTGTTGCGGCGGAGTTATTTTTAGAATAAAACTTTACATCATGATACTATAAATAATTTATGTCGATAGTAAACTAATATAAACTCTAAAACTTTTAATAAAAGCGTAAAATTTTAATAAAACTATATCGAATGTAGTTGGATTTATGCTTTGTTATGAACTTGTATTATTCGTTTATTTTGAACACCACAATATAAAAGGTTAATAAGGCTATGACTATCAATTATAAAAGGTTAGGGGGTTAAAATTACTATCATTGGAAATAAATGTTAAGTTTTGTAAAATGTCACATGTTTATAGGGTATGTTTTGTAAGTTTGAAAAACTTCAACTCAAACCCCAACCACTTAATAAAACAAATGGAAGCATGCGCTGAGTTGGATTTGAGCATTTGACGTTGATGAAAGATGGAAAGAGTTCCTCCACTTTGGTTGAGACAACTATGTGCTTTATATTCCATTTTCTAGATATTGTATTAAAAATATCAGTGGTACATTTTAGCAAGACTTTTACTGTTCATAGCTCATTTTAGATGTATGACAATTGTATATATGAATAATATGTTGACAATAATTCTAAAAAAGCAACCCGAACGCAATATTCCTTTCTCAATTATGTCACACATTTTGAATTCAGAAAATACGACATAACAATATGTAGAAAACTTCCAAAGGAAAGTTTAAGTTATTGTACTTTGTATGGTTGTGGTCAAGTTCCTTTCTCCCCTTAATTTTGTGGGTAAAAGACCCTACTTTTTTTATGTTAATTTTCATACGTAGATATGACAACATAAGGGGGGCCAAATGTTTAGGGGTGCTCATTATTTGAATATAACCGGATTGTCCAATTGGATATTTTGGATCGGACTATTTGGATCAGTTATTTGGTTTTTTGGATCGGTTTGGACTTGAACCAAATTAATATTTTGATTTTCAGATTGGATTTGGTTTCCGTTGTGTAAACCGGATTGTCCGAAAAAACCAAATAGTAATATATATACAATTCTTTTTGGAATTTTTGATAAAGTTGATGTCAAGATTTTTGCATATATGATTTTAAATGTCACAAGCTATGAATTAGACTTGTTTTTATGTACAAAGTAGTTTATCATTTTGAAAATGTACATATCGAACTTAATATTATTTATGTTATATACTTTTGTAGTATTTTGAAATTTTTTTGGAAAAAACCAAACGGATAAAACCAAACCAACCAAATTGTTATTTGGTTCGGATCGGTTTGGTTTTCGAATTAGTTTGGACGGTTCGGTTTGAACTTTTAAAAAACGGACTTTATTTGGTTTCACCTATTTGGTTCACATAAAATTAAACCGTCCAAACGAACACCCCTACAAATGTCCAATAGTAACTCAGAACCGATTCGGGTGAAAACTGGTAAAATTCAATGCATGTCAAATTTGGGCCGGCCATAATCCATATCGGGCTGACCCGGACATTTTTTTGTCTTATCATTAATTATGAACAGAAAATTATGGTATGTGTGAAAATAATATTACTTTGAATAGAAATGTTTAGTGGGTTAACAGTATTTCAGTACACTTTGGCAACTTTCAAAATGCTTAACCAAATTAACTTTAATGTTGGAGATACAATATAACTCGATCAACCCGTATTCATTTATGTTTATCCATTTTAATCAAAATGGGATGTCAAGCTAAACCTTGATCAAACACAAAATATACTACCTCCGTATAAAAAATAAGTGATACATTTTCTATTTAGGGGTAAAACAAAATAAGTGATACACTTCTAAAACTTACTTTATTTGGAAAAAAGTTGGGACCTTTTCTCCACTAACTATCTACTTTAATAAATTGAAATTATTTTTTTACCCTTACTTTTACTTTTAAACATCATTAATATCACTTTATTCAAAAGAAGTGGGACTCATTATCCACTAACTATCCACTTTAATCTATCTTAAACTACTTTTTTAATATTTTGCCTCAAAAACTGTTTTTCTTCAAATGTATCACTTATTTTGATACTATAAAATAATGGAAAAGTTGTCTAGCTAGCTAGCTTTTAATTTCTGTAAAATAAGTCATGAAATACTAATAATTTTGCCTTGTTATACATAGCCAATAATCCATATTTTTGTGTGTTTATTGTGTGTGGGAGAGAGAGAATGGCAAGATATATACATGAACATGGCCTATCAGAACAAGGCATAGGCATTTATACAGAAGTAGCTATACACCATGTCGCCTTGTAACCATGGCCGTCTTAACTGAATCCTAAAAGTGTTATCTCTCTTGTCAATTTGCAGCTCCAACATCTGTTAATCTGACTTCCATCAACCACTAAACATGAAACTGGCATAAACTCATTTATTCAATTTTGTTGCCACATTCATTGCATATATGTGGTACTTCTCACTTCATAAATTGAGTTACTTTCACATAACATATAAAACAAATACAGGAAATCCTAAAGTATCTCATCATTAAAAACAGCCGTATTCCAAAGAGAATAATATTCAAAAATGAAAAACTCATAAATATCCCAAAAACCTGGTTACTCTTTATAATGACAAATTAGTGTACCTAACTCATACTTTCGTCGGAATCAAACAAACATGCAAACATATATAAACGCTAACAAGACAAACGATGGATCGAGCGGTCTCTTTTGAGTTCTTTTCAAGGAAGCTTAGATTTTTTATTGGGTTGATATGAAACAATATTTATTAATACCGTAATTAATGGGCAAATAAAGTGCGTGCTAATTTGACATGGAAAAACATTAAAATTAGGAAAGAAACCTTATAATGTATGATAAAGACAAGTGGTTCCTTTGAGTTGTTCTTAAGAAATCAAATGAAAATCAAAGAAAATGAATGATTAACAGAAGAAGAATGTTGGAAATTTAGTCACATCAATAAGGTATATATGCATACGACTATCTTAAGTAAAAGATTTCACCAAAATTTGAAGGGGAAAGCGACAGAAATGTGTGTTTTTATGCACTAACAAGTTAACAACATAATTACCTAAGGCTTGCAGTCTAGTGGTATTCAAGGAGGATTTAAGGTATTGTCCATGACCTATTGGTTATGAGTTCAAGTCCCGTCGTGGACAAAAATGTGGAAGGTTCGAGGGAAGACATACTGCCCCTTATGGATGTCACTGTCTAGGCTCGAACCACTAACTTACTAACTAGCCGTTCAAAAAAAAGTTAACAACATAATTTCCTACATATCCAACAACTTCAAATCGACAATTATTCCGTGAATTTATTGATTATGAATACTCGTGAATTATGGAGTTATGTAACTAAGAGCACTAGCAATAGGCTTGTGGTGGATAGATAATGAGAGGGAACGTACACCGCCGTATTTGCCCTCTTCCTCATGACAACGATCAACGTGTTGGATGTGGCTTGTGTTATCAAAAGTTTTCATTTTTCCAAACGGTATAAAAAACTAGTTATTCTCTAAAACGGTAATATAACCTTTAATTTTAGAAAAAAAAAAACTATTTTATTCTCATTTCACACAAATATACTTAAATACAAATCAACTCAACCAAATTAAAAGTCAAACCACACATTGTATTCTTTTCTTATCCATACACTATTGTATCAAAAAAAGTCTAACCAAATAATTCATCTAGTACCTAATCGAGCTAACAATTCACCCGCCTCGTTATGGAGCTTTTTGCAAGATTAATGTTGTTTGTATAAAGATTGCACAAATAATGTTTTGCAAATATAATGCTAACTTACTTGGGCATACCCGGATCCCCTAGTATTCCCCTCGGCAATACCCGGATCCCCTATCTTCCCACTGCCACATTGACTGTCCTTTTTTTGTACTTTGCTTTGTCAAATGAGAAACCCACTAGCTGCGCCCAGATCCCCTAGGAAACCCACTGCCTGCGCCCGGATCCCCTTGGAAACCCACCGGCTGCGCCCGGATCTCCTTATGCAACGACTGGTTCTTTGTAAATCCTACAGAGTGATTCTTCTATATTCAATGAATCACTGAAATCATATTGACAATTAATTGGGTTTGAATCTAAAATCATAAACAAGCAAATTCTTTCGTTTCGATGTTTGCCCACCAACTGTTCGACCATTTGTCTCAGAGATGATATCCTCTAATTTGTCTCAGAGATGTTTACGAAAAACCATTCGTTGCGTAAGGAGATTCGGGCGCAGCCGGTGGGTTTCCTAGGGGATCCGGGCACAAGCAGTGGGTTTCCTAGGGGATCTGGGCGCAGCTAGAGGGTTTCCCATTTGACACAGCAAAGTACAAAAAAGGACAGTCAATGTGGCAGTGGGAAGATAGGGGATCCGGGTATGGCCAAGGGAATACTAGGGGATCCGGGTATGGCCAAGTAAGTTAGCATTATTTTTACAAAACCTCAAAAAACTGTATTATTTGTGCAATCTATATGCAAAAAACATTAATCTTGAAAAAAGCTCCTCGTTATGGGAACACTTTCCATTGACAGCTTCCCCAAGTTGAACTTATTTAAGAATTTTCGACCAAATGTGATTTCGTCATCAAAAACTACAATTTGATCAACTACAACAATGATAACAACAAGATGACTCGTTGACCAGATACATACCCCTACCTGAACCCGAGCCCAAATTCCAGACTCTAAAGAAGGGGCAAGAAACTGATGAGCTTGGTACTTAACAGAACACATTGGAACGAGGTTGAGAAAGTGCTTGACGGAATATTAACGCTAAAAAAAAGTACTATTTGATGGGTTGACAAAGGTTGTTTGTGGGTTTAACGATAACTAAGAATATCAAGGTTTCAGAAATCATAAGGTGTGGCGTGACGGCACCATTAAGCCTCAGGCTATGGCGAGCCACGGCGGGTCATGGCATTTTTCAAGGCGTGATTTAACGCGACAAATTTTTTAAATAATTTATATATATACGTATATCAAATTAAAATTTTTTTTATAGATCTATTGATTACATCTAAATTTTTAATTATATATGTCATCATTTAAAAAAAAATTTACAATTTCCCAGCCGCCTTACAAAAACTCGTCATAAGGAGCGCCTTATCGCGCCTTATCTCACGCCACACCACGCCTAGCCGTCATGGTCTGTTTCGTAACGTCGACATCACGCCTCACGCCTTGACGATGCCTTGGCGCCGTCATAACGCGTTTTTTAGACCCTTGATTAAGATTCCTAATGCGAAAAAGTAAAAGTCAAGAAATGAAATACTGAAAAAGAAGGTGGAAAAGAGTGAGAAAATGTGTTAAAGTATTGAAAACAACATGTGAATGTGAGAAAACTAATTAATTACATCATTCAAACTTTTGAATAGGGAATTAGTTTTCATACCACATTTTTTAATGCATCTACCACAATGTACTAGTATTCCTGCAAACTGTACAATCATGTAAAGCAATCATTGTGGTACAAGGAGTAAAAGATGTGGTATAAAAATCACCCCCTTTTTGAATAAAGTGGGGTTAATGATGTTTAAAAGTAAAAAGTAAGGGTAAATAAGTCATTTCATTTTTTTAAAGTAGATAGTTAATGAGTGTGGGCTCCACTATTTTTTGCCAAATATGGTAATTTTTTAAATTGTATTTTGAATCACCCAAAAAAGGAAAGTGTGTCACTTATTTAAGTATTTATTTTAATAGTATCTGATGTTTTGGAACAGAACCGAACCGGACCGAGAACCGGCTGGAACCGAATCGAACCGAGAATCGGGGCAATTTATTCGACTTTTTTCAGTTTTTCTCGGTTTGGATTGAACCGAACGCTCGGAACCGAACCATTTAGAGCCGAGAACCAATTTGTCATAAAAATTAGAACCGAGAATCGAACCGGTGTAACTCGATAAAAATTAGAACCAAGAACCGAACCGGTGTAACTTGATTCGGTCCGATCCAGTCCAGTCCTATTTTGCCATTTGAGTTGATTCTCGGTCCAATTTACACGGAACTAATAGGAAGGTGTTTACACTACATCGAGGTCAGATCCCAAATATGGTTAATCTGTACATGAATCAATAAATAAATATACAGTGTTGAGTCAATCCGATCAATCAATCAAATCAAACTCAGAAAAAGAATCAAACAGGAGAGAGAAAGTAGAAGTGAGGAAAAACATGTCATCTTCCTCAGCTGCTTCTTCACCGGAGGACCACCACCTCTCTCCACCCTCCGAGCATCTCTGTTATGTCCAATGCGACTTCTGTAATACTGAACTCGCGGTACAAAACATCATCACAATCTCTAATTACTCTCTACTTTCCTAATCCTCATGAAAACCCTCTGATACGTTGAAATAATCATACTTTATGATCATTTTTAACTCAAATCTTGATGATTTTTCATTAATTATATCCCAAAAAAAGACGAGTGTTGATATATATCTTTTTGTTGGTGTTGTATGTCAGGATCGAATAACTTAGTCAAGTTATTAGAAACACAGATCTTACTAACAAGAGAAGTTACAGCGGATTAACACTCTTGTTATTTGATTAAGAACAATGAAAACTGTAATCGAATAATAATGATAAAAACACAATAATCACAAAAAGCTTCAATGTATATTGATTGATCGAATACAATACACACGTATGTTTACAATTCATAAGGAACTATTTATAATAGTCCTTGAAGCCTAAAACTTTAACCTAGTTATTCTAGGAAACGATTACAATTTGAATTACAAAAGATTTGAATTCTAAACAAACTTTCCTAAGATCTCGGACACGATCAGCTCTAATTATGATCATCAGTAATATTTGCAGTCTTCAGTAGTAACTCAAAGATCAGTAGTATCTTTGTAATTCTGCCCCATCAGTAGTAAGTCTTGTAGCAGTATTAAGACTTCACCAGTACCAACTGTAGTATCAGTATCAACTCTTGTTTATCCCAACAATCTCCCCCTAAACTTGTTAATTCAGTTTAAATTAATTAAGTTTCTTTCTTTTCTCTTTCTCTTTTCTCCCTTCCTTCTTTTTCTCTTAACTCTTTTAATCTTCTTTGTTCATCCACATATGCTTTATTAATTTGAACAAATTGTCTATATTTTTCAGTATACATTGTAGGATCAAGTGGTCTTACAAATGCACAGCATATGATTTGATATAGAGTCTTCTTTGAATGATTGTACTCTTTTTCCATTAAGTACAACTCACATCTTCTGTTAGTTCTTTCAAAGAAGTACATATTAACTGTAGGAAGAACATTCCAAGCAAAAAGATTATCTTCACTTTCAATCTTTTCTTTATACTTTTCTGGATAGAATGCAACATCAATCATCTCAGTTAAGTAACCAGAGCCAGTATTTTTCCAAACATCACTGGCCATTCTTGGTATTCCTATCTTTAACATAGTGAAAACATCATCTCTATTCAAAGACAAAATCATTGGTTTCCAAGCTCTAAACCTTTGAATATTTTTATCTTTTCTAATAATTTCAATGATGTTATCAAGAAGCCTCCAGTTTATGATTGGATTTTCTTGTTGTATTTCTTGAGGATAATCTAGAATATGTAATTCTAGTCTTGCTTTCTTTCTTGCATTTTCTTCTGCTGCAATTTCTTTTCTCTTCTTGGCAGTTATTGTTGAAGATTCACCAAATATTAGTTTTCTGTTTAACACTTCATTAGGGTCAATTTCTTTTAATTCTGTTACTTTGACCTCTTTGATCTCTGGTTCTGCCAATTCTTTCTTCTTTGCAGTACAATATTTATCAATTATATTAACCATCTTCATTCTACCCAATGACTTTGCACTGTGACCCTTTGATTTTAAATATTCTACCATTTTGCTCTTTTGGTCAATGATTTCATCTGGTAGTTCAGCTTTTAATCTTTTGCACTCTGCAACTAGATCTTCAAGAAGATTTAATGATTCTTCTTCAATTTGTTTTTGTTTATCTAGTTCTTCTTGTTGACCTTCAACAAGAAATTCTTCAATTTCTTGAATAGCTTCGACTGCAGACTATTCTTCTTGAGCATTCTTTTGAGACTTCATTTTGTTTTCAAGTTCAAGAGTTTTCGCACATTTATGATGATATCTTCTTCTTTTGTTTCTTTCATGAGTTTTCTTCAGTTTTCTAACTAGGTTTATTTTGTTCACCATGTAGTGACCTAGTGCTCTATGAGGAGTATTTTCATCATATATAGTTTTTCCTTTACCAATGCACTGAGATGGGGGTGTATATTTCATATCTGGTACCTCATTGATTTGTATTTTTGGTGCAAAGGTCTTTGCCTTCTTCTTTTCTAAGATTTTTGGGTGAGGAGGTAATTCACATTCATCTACCTCTTCCCAGTTTACATTTGCATCAAAATCTTGTTCAATAATCTATGTTGATGCTGGTTTTGTAGTTACTACTGGTGAATTAGTAGTAACTGGTACTTCTGTTGTTTCTGCTACAGACTCAGTAGTAACCAACGTAGTTACTGCTTATATTAAATTTTGAAAGTTAAAAGGTCTGTAAAGTACCATTTGTAGATTAGAGGGGTCTGCTACTGGTGAAGGAGTTATTACTGATGTTGCTTCTTGTGTTTCTTCTTCATTTGGATCAGTAATAATCACTTCAGTTGTTTGAATGACTTCAGTAGTGTCCATGGGATCAGTAGTACCCATAACTTCAGTAGCAATTTGAGAATGTACTTGTTCTGCTGTTGGTGATTGTTGTGCAGACACAAATACATCTTCCATGCTTTTGACTCCTCTGTCAAAGTCTTCATCACTTTGACCTGTCTCACCATGAGCTTCTTTGAGGTTCAAGAGGGAGGCTGATGCTGCTGCAATAGATGTATCAATCATTTCTTGAATTTGATTTTTCTCCCCTTAGTGATCTCAACTTGTGGACCATCACTAACTAAAACCTTCTTTTTCAATTTTCTGATTATTGAAGTTTGTTTGTGAAGCCTTTGATCCATTCTTTGCATTCTTCTATTCAGAACATTGAAGTAATGCTTCATATAGCTCATGGTCTTACCTTGATTGTTGATGAGTGTATGGCAGTTTTGTACAGTGGTTTCAAGGTTTTCCATCCTATCCATCAAGTCAGTTTGTTGCATACTGCCCTCAGTCCTTCTAGGAACATCATCGGGTTGGGTTGGTACATTGGCTTTAAGGTTTTCCATCCTATCCATCAAATCAGTTGGTTTCATTCTTCCCTCATCACTTCTTGGTGATTCATTGGGAGTTTTAGATACTCTCTTCTTCCTAGAAGAAGCAATAGTATCTCCCCTTGTGGTTTCTTGGCACCAGGGTCCTTTAAGTGCTGCCTTAAATGATGAGTCATTACTTAAAGTTGCCGAGGTCTGGGTCCTAATGATGTTCTCACTAGCCTGTGCACCAACCTTTGGTGCATCAGTAGTGAGAGCCCTTTCCTCATGACTTCTCTCCTACTTGGAAGTCAACTCTTGAAGTCTGGGGTCTGACTCAATTGGTCCCCTGGTGTCCTTTTTGGAAATTCTTTTCCTTTTATATTTGGAGGTAATAATTTGGCTTTTAGGTTTGTTTACCAAAGGGTGAAGAGTAGCACCCTGAGGTTCTATATCATGTTCCTGGGACACATTCAGCACATCATGAGGTTTGGTTGTTTGAGTGGCTTGGGGTTCTGTTTGGGCTGATTTTTGGGGTGATGGAGTGGGTTGGGGTTCTGTTTGGGCTGATTTTTGGGGTGATGGAGTGGGTTGGGGTTCAAGAGGTTGACTTGAACCTTCTCCAGTTGGAAGTTGATCATGGATCATATTTAAGAATAAAGGTGTTTCCTTTCCAGAAAATTTGAACTTTTTGTTCATATTTGAGAAAACCTTTTTATTTAGTTCTGGAATAGGAAAAATATTTTTGGTTTTATTTAAATTTGGAATTTCACAATCAAAAATATATGCAAGGAATCTTGGATACATTAAAAATTTTGTTGAAGATAAATTTCCAAGCATTTCATCAAAAATCATTTTTGAGAAATTAAATACTTGGTATGTGCACAAACAGACAACAGCAGATGCTATTGATCTATTGAACTCATTCCAAGTACTCTTTTTAGGAGACATACAGTGCTGAATAGTATGTACCATAAATTTCCATTGGGATGAAAGAAGACCTTTTTGAAAAGTTTTAATATCTGTTCTTCCTTCATACCCCATTTTTAAAATGTTTTCAATCAAATTTTCTTTAGAGCGAAGAGAAATACCTGACTCATCATTGAGTTGTAGATGTTGTCGAATTGTTTGTTCAGAAACAGTGATAGATTGGCCATCTATGTCAGATTTGATTTTAATGATATTTTATTCCTCTATTCTTTCAGCCTTTTCCCAAAATTGAACAATATGTTGTTCACAGAGTGTGGTATTTATTGTTAGAGAAAATTTGATTGTTGATTTCTTAAGAAACATAACTATTTGCCTAAAATTTTTTGTTCCATCTGGGTTCTTCAGAAATGCAACCATGTTGTGAAATTCAGAGTAAAGAAGATCTGTTTGGGCAACTAGAGGTTTCCTCATTGCCATTTTTGATTTGAAAGTGTTGAATTTAGGTTCGTTTAGGAGTTTTAGAATCGAATTGAGGTTGTTACTGGTTTTAGGGTTTTGATCAAGATTGCCGACTTAAGGGTTTAAAGTGGGTTTTAGCAGATCGAGGTTTGGATAATGTAAGATTAACCGATTTCCGTTATTTATAGTTTTCGAAATTAACCTGTAAAAGGTCACAAATACCCTTCGAATCATAGCATAATGGCTATTTTCATGGGGTTAGTTTGGTAATTTTATCGATTTTAAGAGTAAACTGCCGATCAGTAGTAACTAAGTACCAGTAGTATAAACCATCAGTAGTAATTGAGACTTTAACTCCTTAAAGACTGATCAGTAGTAACTAGAAACTATAATTAGTAGTAAATGAATAACCAGTAGAAAACTTCCAATAACTTAATTAATATTATACAAAAACTTTACATATGAGAATTTTATGAGATTTAATTTATAAAAATCATTCCAATACTGTTAACTAAAAAGTTAAACCTTCCTACATCAAATGCTTTTGTAAAAAGATCTGCTAGTTGATTATCAGTATGAATTTTAACCACTTTAATTAATTTCTTTTCATTACAATCTCTTATGAAATGAAATCTGATTTCAATATGTTTAGTTTTTGAATGTCTTACTGGGTTGTTCACAATACTAATTGCACTTTGATTATCTATAAAAATAGGAGTTTTAAGAATAGACATACCAAAGTCCATGAGTTGATTTTGAATCCATAGGACTTGAGCACAACAAGCAGATGCAGCTACATACTCTGCTTCTGCAGAAGATGTTGAAACATTTGTTTGCTTCTTGCATTGCCATGACACAAGTCTTGATCCAAAGAATTGACATCCACCAGTTGTAACATCCTAAAACTGGCCTAGATGTTTTAGGTATATTTGATATTTGAAAATATCTATTTGGCCATATGTATAATAAATTGATTAAGTGTTAAATGAATTGTTTGACCTTTTGTCCTTTTGTGATATTTTAATCAAGGGATTAAAATATCTGTTTTCTGAAATGGTTAAATGAAAATGTGATTTTATATCTTTGGATTCTCCTTTTGATATCGTCTCCATCAATACTTTCGTTTTTAAAATTGGAGCCCGTTTGGTATTTTAAATAAATTAACTACGAAAGGGACTTTTGTTTTGTATTTGTTTAAAAGTGAAAAAAAAAAAAGTCAAGTGGGTCCCACCCCACCCTTGACCGGCCATTTGAGGAGAAAATGGCCCCATTGTTGTCTTGATCTATCTCTCTCTCTCTCTCTCTCTTTCTACACGTCTCTCTCTCTCTCTCTCTCTCCCTCTCTCTCTCTAAAACTCATGGTGTTCTTGAGCTTCCAAGAGAGATCTCTAGCTCGTTTCTTGTCCAATCTTTAATCCGAAACGTTTTTGGATAGCTCTTGAGGTAAGCTTCAACCTATATGTGTTCGTTTTTTATTTCATGATAGTTGATAAATTAGGGTTTATGTGTTCTTGAGTTTTGGTTGGTGATTGTTGTGTTAAATGGTATATTGAGTGTTTATGCAAAGTTTGACATGTATTGTTGCTTATGTACAAGTGTTTTAGCACAAGGTACAACTATTTTAGCAAGATGTACAAGTTAGGGTGTTAATGCTAAAAAGTAGGTTATGTGGGTTTTGACAAACCTTGGAGTTATTGCTGTTTAAATGCTTGGAATTGTTCACTATGTTAAGAAAACATGTTTGGTAAGTTATGTATGTTAAAAACCAAGTATTGGTGGATTTTGATAAGTAAACTAGCTAGTGTTTGGCTAATTGGGTGAAAAGATGAACTAGGAATTTTAGAAGTAAAATACTTGGGTTGTTGGTTGTCATGACTTGATGAATTGTTTAGTTGGTTATGACTTGTTAGTTGTGATGAATGTGTGCTAAATGATTGAGCTTGGGTGGTGTTTGGATGGTTATTGGAAGATTTCATGAACTAGTGCAATTGGTGCTTAATATTGATCTAGGATGGAGTTTTGATCTTATTAAAATAACTAGTTAGTTATTAATTGTTAAATGGTGTGATTATAGCAATTGTAGTTGTGCTTGAAAGTGTTGAAGTAAAAATGTTGTTTTGACCCGTTTGGGCCATTTAGTGGTAAAATGATTTAAAATGACTTGGATTGTGAAAGTGTAAGTATTTTGTTAGGATTATGTGATTAGTAATGTTATTGGTAACATTTGGTGAATTGCAAGTTGTTTACATGATTGTAGTTATGGAAAGTATTATGGTTTTAATAATCCGGTTGTTGACCCGTTTGAGTGTAAGAAATGCAATATGGCTAGTTGACTTGTTGTGTAAGTGTAAATGGTCATGACATGTTCTTATGATGGTTTAAGTGTTTGGCTATTTAGTTAGTGCAAGTGTTAGTGTTAAATGTATATTTAACATTGTTTATAATTTGGTGGAATTATATACTAATTCGGTATTCCTTTGGTGTATAGGAATCGGGATCGTGACTCAGAAACATTAGACCTCTGAGTTCGACAAGTGGAAGGTTTCGGTGAGTGGATTTAACCTACAACTCGGGTCTCGATAAATTTCATGTGGTATTTGTATACTAGTAAAATGCAGGGAATTGGCTTACCTGGGGAGTTCGCGTCGCGAACTCCTCCTCGCGATCGGGAACACCGAACAGGGAATACAGGGTTGAAACGCGAAGAGTTCACGAGGGTGTTCGCGTCGCGAACATGAGTTCACGAACGCGAACTGTAGTTCGCGACTGGGTTTTGTTTAGTGGAGTTTCGTAGCGTTTTTCGTGGCTAGTCTACTTGTTATGTATGCCTAGTGTTAGGGAATACCATACATGACCTTGTGCACATAGGTGAAGAGACTTGGCTTGGCGGGTAGCTACAACTCGGTTTGATTTGGTGACCGAGGTTTGAGAAGTCAGTGCGCTGGGCAATGGGTGTCGACTAAAGGGTATCCGACCTTACCTGTATTTGTTGCATGGTCAAGGGGAGGGAGTTGCCCGGGTGTTGGTCACGAACCGCTATCGGTTACCGTGGTTTGGCCGACCATGGTTTAAGGCTCCGGCAGGACCCCGATCTTCTTGAACGAACCGGGAAGCGTGTATTGAAACTTCCGTGTTCCAGTGATGACCCAACCGGAGATGTTTATTTAAACTTCCGGGTTTAAGTGATGACCGAACCGAAGATGTTTTATAACTTTCGTGTTCTAGGGAACAGTGATACGTGGTTAGGTGGCTTTAGATAGTAGAGATGTCTATTCCAGCTTGTTGGGCTTTACAGAATTTGTAGATTCTATTCGTTCACTTAGCTTTGTGCTAATCCCTCCCTCGTTGAATCTTTTCAGGTGATCGGTGCTTTGGACGGGATGATTGACCAAGCTCAGTTGATATGTTTTGAAAATGAGCCGTGTCGTTTATTAACACCGTTATTATTATTATTATTTGGAGTTTATTTTGGGACACTTGGTTTGTAAACCTAAACCTAAACTTATTATTATCTTTATGCTTCCGCTAAACTAACCTAGAGGATAACCTAATCGCCTTCGGGCATTTAAAAAAAAAACGTTCTCCAAATTTTGCGGTGTTACACCAATAGTTGACTTTCTATCCAAGCATTCACCACCATAATCACTATCTGTGTATGCTGTAAGTTCAAAAGGTGAATCATGTGGATACCAAAGACCTAGTGATGGTTTCCCTTTCAAGTATCTAAAGATTCTTTTGACTGCTTGCAAATGTAGTTCCTTTGGTTTTGCTTGATACCTGACACACACACAAACACTATACATAATGTCAGGTCTATATGCAGTTAGATACATTAAAGAACCTATCATTGATCTATACAAATATTCATCTACATCCTCGCCCTCAATATCAGGATGTAGGTGTTTATGTGTTTCCATAGGAGTGCTTGCACTTTTGCAGTCTTTCATGGCAAATTTCTCTAATATTTCTTTGACATATTTTGATTGATTTAACAAAATTCCATCAGATTTTTGATTGACTTGAAGTCCAAGAAAGAAATTCATTGGACCCATTGAACTCATCTTGAATTTGATCTGCATAAGTTCTTCAAATTCTTTGCACAGTTGATCATTTGTGGATCCAAAGATGATATCATCTACATATATTTGAATAAGTAGGATGTCATCTTTGACCTTCTTTGTAAACAGAGTCTTGTCAATTGCACCTCTTTTGAATTTGTTCTTCAATAAATATGATGATAGTGTATCATACCATGCTCTTGGTGCCTGATGTAGGCCATATAGAGCTTTGTCTAGTTTATACACATAATCATCATGCTCTGGATCTTCAAATCCTGGAGGTTGACACACATATACTTCTTCTTCAATTTTTCCATAAAGGAATGCACTTTTGACATCCATTTGATAGACTTTGAATTTCTTGAATGAAGCATACGCCAGAAAGATCCTTATTGCTTCAATTCTTGCAACCGGGGCATATACTTCATCATAGTCTATTCCTTCTTCTTGAGTGTATCCTTGGGCTACAAGTCTGGCTTTATTTTTGATCACTATACCTCTTTCATCCTTTTTGTTTCTGAAGATCCATCTGGTTCCAATGGCTCTTTTTCCTTTTGGAAGAGATACAAGTGTCCAAACAGCTTGTAATTTGAACTGAAGAAGATCTTCTTGCATTGCTTCAATCCAATTTGAATCTTTCATAGCTTGTTGAATCTTTTTAGGTTCATCCTGTGATAAGAAACATGCAAACAGACATTCATTGAAAATTAGACTTATATTGCATGTATTGTTATTTAAACTAGAATTGAATTTGCTTCTTGTCTGCATATTTGAGTTGACATCACTTAGAACAAGGTCTAAAGGATGATTCTTTTGAGCTCTTGAATTTGAGGTTTTGTCAACAACTATTTGACTATCAAGATTTGATTCATTGGATTCAGGAGCTTATGCATCTGTCCAATCTTCTTCTTGTGTGTCTGAATTTGCTTGATTTTCTTCATTAACACAGTTATCAGTAACAAAAAGATCATTATTGGCATCTAGTGTTTGTGAGTTTTACTGACATCAGAATCGGTTCTTGCAGTATCATCATTTAGGGTTTCTGAGTTACTACTGGGATCAGTAGTGTTTGGGTCATTACTGGTATCAGTATTACTAGGGTTTTCAGGGTTACTACTGTCCTCAATATTAATTGTGGTATCGGTATTAACTATGATGTACTCCAGTTCATCTTGAATACCATTTGTTGATGATGTTCCTCCTTGTGGATTTTGATTGTTAGACACACCTGCATTCAAATCATAACTAAAATCAAGTGATTTGGTTAGATTGTCAATATTAAACAACCAATCTGGACCATTTCCTTGTTCATTCATCAGGTTCTCATTAAAGGATACATCCACACTTTTGTTGAATACTCTATATGCTTTGCTTTGTGTTGAGTATCCTACAAAGATTCCATCATCTGATTTGCAGTCAAACTTACCAATTTGTTCTCTTGTAATTAAAATAGTACAGGGATACCCAAATGATTTTAGAAAACTTATTGAAGGTTTTCTTTTGTTAAAAAGTTCATATGGTGTTTTAAAGTGAGGCTTAACTATTAATACTCTATTTTGAACATAACAAGCAGTATTAACAGCTTCAGCCCAAAAAGTTATTGGTAATTTTGAATCTGCTAGCATGGATCTGGCTGCTTCAATTATTGTTCTATTTCTTCTTTCAGCTACACCATTTTGTTGTGGAGTTCTTGGTGAGCTGTACTGCCTGTCAATACCTTTAAGATCACAAAAGTAATTAAATTAGCATTTTTAAATTCTGTGCCATTATCACATCTAATGTCTTTCACTTTGAGATCTCTTGTGTTTTCCAGTTTGATTATTAGATTCTTGATGATTTCACTTGTTCCATCTTTGGTCCTGAGAAAGAAAACCCAAGTATACCTGGAAAAATCATCAGTAATAACAAGACAATATTGTTTCTTTCCTAACTCATTACATTTGTAGGTCCAAATAGGTCCATATGTAAGAGTTGCAAAGGATTAGAAATAGAATTGATTGCTTTGGACTTGTGAGAAGTCTTGTGTTGTTTACCTTTTACGCATGCAACACAATGATGATCACACATGAATTGTTTTTGTGGTAAACCAATTACTAAGTTCTTTTTGACCAAATTGTTCATGTTTTTAAAGTTTGTGTGACATATCCTTCTATGCCATAGTTCTGATTCATCTGTGTTTGCCTTGCATATAAAGCAGTTGATATCATTTGAAGAAATGAGTTCTCCCCTATATCCATGCAATACACATTATTTCTCCTTGGTGTTCTTAAAACAACAAATTTTTCATCTAAAATAAAGTCAGGAGAAAGAATGACGCACTCTGTATCTGTAAAAAGAATTTTGTTCTTTTTATCACATACTTGTGAGACACTAACCAGATTATATTGAAGTTCAGCAACATAAAATACATCATCAAAGGTAATCTTACCATTTGTTACTGTACCTTTACATGTAATCTTACCACCTCTTGGATTTTGACCAAATGCAACATATCCACCTTCAAAGGACTTGAAATCTTTAAGAATTTGAAGATTTCCAGTCATGTGCCTAGAGCATCCACTATCAATATGCCATATTCTTCCTTCTCCAGGGATTTGAATGCTCTGCACAACAAGTAAATGGATTAGTTAATTTTGGGAACCCAAGCTTGTTTTGTCTTGGGTTCATCCTTTGAAGAATAAGATTTTTGAAATGTATGAGTTTCGTATGCATTTTTGGATTTTATATGATGTGTGTTACTGTTGTTTTGTTTTACTACTGATCTAGGTTTATACCCGTAGTTTTTAGCCTTTGAGTATTTTATTACTGATGGATCAGTAGTGTTTGGATAGTATGAGTTTTTAGCATAATTAGTAGTATAATTGTAATTGTATCCAACAATATTGTAATTTGGGTGTTTACCAGTAGTAAACCTGAAATAGTTTCTACTGATGTTTGAAAACTTTGGGTATCTTGGAAATTGATTTTGTTTGCCATTATTTTTGAAATAGTTACTCCTTTTAGGACTTCCATGCCTGATATTTTGCACAAATCTTTGTGCAGTTCTTCCAAATTTTGGAACTTCAACATGGGGATTTTTAATTTCCTTAGCTTTTGCAGTTTGTTTTAATCTTAATTCCTTTAGTTTTTCTTTATTTTCTTTGAATTCCTTGAATTCTTTGCAGTTGATTGGATTGAAGTGACAATCCTTTGCTAAGTGATTAACCTTATTGCAAATTAGACATGTTAATTTAGTTGTTTTAGCATTTTCAGGTTCTCTTTGTTCTTTTAACTGATTTAAGTTTCTTTAATTTCCCCTTCTTAGAATATTAGGTATGTTTTCTGAGTTATATTTAGGGGATTCAGTTTGACTTTGTGTGGTATGAAAACTTGTATCAGTTGACTTAATTGTTTGATCATCATCATCAGATGAATCATTACTGGTTTCAGTTTGAGTTTCTAAATTTAATTCCTCTAAAATTCTTTCTGAGCTTGACTTGAGAGGAGGAATAAAGTTAGTTGGGGGTGGGACTGCATGATACCCAACCCCATGAACAACCTTTTCAGTTGATTGATTGCTTGTTAATTCATCAATTATTTTAGAACTTCTTTCAAATTTCTTAATAGTTAATTTATTTTGTTCTAATTCTAATTGACATTCTTCTAATTTGATTAAAGTTTCTTTTAATTTTAACTCTGCATGTTCTTTATCATAAGTTGTTTGTAGTAATTCCTCTTTTATCTTTTGATCTGTCATTTTATAGATTTTAATTTGGTTTTCAAGATCAGCTATACAGCCATTGAATTCGATTCTTCTGTTTCTATTTAAAATCATTTCATCAAGAGTTTCTTTGTTGAGTTTTTCTAATTCTTTATATGATTTAATGCATTCAGGAGTACAGGTTTTAGAATGTACCTCATTAGTAGAATCGGTAGTAAAGGCCATGAGAGCTTGATTTTGAGTAAGTTCTTCTGCTTGAAAGCTCCAGTCATACCCTTAACCTTCTTGTGATACCAATGCTGTTGAGTTTGTTGTGCTGTTTTTGTTGTAATTTGATCTTTGATCTTTGATAGGACATTCTCTAGCAAAGTGACCAAAGTTGCTGCAGTTGTAGCATTTGACCTTGGTTTTGTCAAAGCCAGCACGTTCACCTTTGTTGAAACTCAGATTTTATCTGCCAGTTCTTTTAAGAAATCTCTTTGTCTTTAAACTTAACATAGTCATCTGCCACTTGATGTCCATTTCTTCCAGATCATCAGGGTTGATTTGTTCCAGATCTTCACTAATCAGTGCAGTGTGTACATGACTAGTAAAGAATGGTTCTCTTACTGCATCTTCAGATTCCACTTGCTTTCCAGAGACACCATCTTGACCTGTACTTGTATTTGACACAAAAGCAGCATTGTTTGAAGGTAAACTAGGAGTTTTGTGACTTACCTCAGATTCAAATACTCTTAGTTCATTGTACAGTTCATCAAGTTCCTTCTCTTCTAATGCACCTCCTTGTCTATATATAACAGTGTACATAGACCATTCTTCACCCATAGATCTAAGAAACTTTCTGTTGATGTCATCATTGTCTGGTTGAACTCCCACTCGAGTAAGTTCACCAATAAGTTTGTTGAAACGATCAAAAACTTGTGACAATGATTCATTCTTTTGTCCTTTGAAGTTTTCAAAGTCTTGTTTCAGTACTGATTTCATGTTTCTTTTGGTGCTTTTGGTGCCAACAAATCTCTTTTCCAGTGTCTGCCACAGTTTCTTTGCATCATCATATTCAACAAATAAATGTTGATAGTCATTGGGAATATCAAGCAATAGAGTGCTTAAGGTCTTTAGTTCAATGCCTCTGTCCTTCCTTTCCTTATCACTTTTGACCTTGTCTGCTTCAGTTGATGAGCTAGTGATTGGAATTGGAATTGTTTTGTTGCCTTCTAGAACAACTTCCCACATGGAATAGTCAGTAATAAGCATGTATTGCTTAATTCTGTTTTTCCACGTCCCAAAGTTGTTGGGTGTGAGAATTGGAATCTTGTTTGCCTGCGTGCTTTCATTGTTATCAGACATGATTAACAATTTTTGTTTTGAAAGTATGAAACTTTTTGATGTTCTTAAATCGTAGATCTAGAACCTTAATGCTCTGATACCACTTGTCAGGATCGAATAACTTAGTCAAGTTATTAGAAACACAGATCTTACTAACAAGAGAAGTTACAGCGGATTAACACTCTTGTTATTTGATTAAGAACAATGAAAACTGTAATCGAATAATAATGATAAAAACACAGTAATCACAAAAAGCTTCAATGTATATTGATTGATCGAATACAATACACACGTATGTTTACAATTCATAAGGAACTATTTATAATAGTCCTTGAAGCCTAAAACTTTAACCTAGTTATTCTAGGAAACGATTACAATTTGAATTACAAAAGATTTGAATTCTAAACAAACTTTCCTAAGATCTCGGACACGATCAGCTCCAATTATGATCATCAGTAATATACGCAGTCTTCAGTAGTAACTCCAAGATCAGTAGTATCTTTGTAATTCTGCCCCATCAGTAGTAAGTCTTGTAGCTGTATTAAGACTTCACCAGTACCAACTGTAGCATCAGTATCAACTCTTATTTATCCCAACATTGTAGGTGACGGTTCCTTGCAGCAGTTTGTTGACTACGGTAACAGTTCGATGTGGCCACTGCACTAACCTCTCGTCTGTGGATATGTGCGCCCTTATCTTGCTAATCAGTTCCATCATGGCCATAATTTCATGGTATATATCAATTAATTAACTTCTAAATAATTAAGTAAAGAAAATATGGACTACACATGACTAGTGTTGGATTTTATAAAAGAGAAAACCCACACCAGTAATCAACATCTACCGTCTGATTTCTACTCATGATTTTTTCTTAAAAAAAAGGTTGTTAAGGGATAGGGTTTTGCATTTACTTATCATTTTTTGTTTGGTTTTTGGCTTTGTTTTCACTAGTTTAATAATGTATGGCACAAAATCTATAGTTTTTATATATAATCTTTTTGTCTTTTAGGATCCAATTCCCCTTTGCAATATGTATGGCATAGAACATGAGTTTTTTCAGGGAACCATATATAGGAGTTGGTTAAAACTGTGCTCACTATTTTTTTAAATCGAACTCTTTAAAATATATACTGGTATATGTTTTATTAACATCTCGAAATTTTTCAGGAAGAGATGAGAAACTTGTCCATGAATCAACAAATAAACCAAAACGAGCTGTCCGCATCTGTTCGAGGTGACGAGCTTCCCAAACCTTCGTTTGACAGTGATGATCATGACGACGACGAGGACAATTGTTAAAATATATTGGTTAATCTCATTGTGAAATGTTAACATAAGTTTCTGTTAGAAATGTTAAGTGCAGGTTACTGGACTTGGACTGAAGCTGTGAAGTGTCTACATGTTCAGGTACTGAAAATGTAAGTTTAATTTTACTTTCTTTTATTGTATGTGTTTTAAGTGCAAGGGTCAAAGTGAAATGTTTGGAAAGTTGAGTTGGTGCCAGTTGTTATAAGTCATTTACTTTGTATTTTTATTCATTATTATGGGTGTGAAATTGAGAGTGAGTCTGATGGTTTGTATCGTCCCTCTCGTCTGAAATAGGGTTTCATATTCTCTGTATTTCGTTGTTATGATTCAAGAGTTCTTGAATCATTAGGTCTAGGTTAGATCTGAGAGTTTTCTTGTAGTGAGATTTGGTTTTGTTTTTTGGTCATTTGACCGGTAATAGTTTAATGGAATGGAAGTTTTATTAATCTGTTCGTTTCGTAGTTTTCTACATGGTATCAGAGCTAGAGCTCCTCATCTCTGGCTTCAGTTTGTTTGATTAGTTGTTATTCCGCAATTTCTAGGGTTTCTGATATTTTAGGGTTTGTTCGTCGAGTTAGGGTTTCGTTATCTTAAAACTCGGTTGTATTCTCTCTGCCTTCGGCGGTTCTCTACTCGATTCGATTACTCTTCTACATTCTATCTGGAGATCGATCTTGATTTTCAGATCTGGTTGATCTTAGGGTTTCAACGTGAAAAGTTGTTCGTCGATCTTGAGATCTGAGTTCGTGTGGCTTCATCGCGATTCTTCTAAGGATTAATCGAAGTTGCTGGCGTGGAGTACTCTGTAAGTCTCTTAACCTTCTTGTATCTGTAGCAAGCCTCTGGATCTAGGAGTTTCTGTTGCTCAACAGGAATCAACGCCCCTAGTTCTTCATGCTTGGCCTATAGACAAGGCTCTCTGTTATCTGTTGTTTTCATTTGCTTGTTTTCTTTTGACTAACCTTTTTCCTGTAGAAGAGAAAGTCCCGAGTTACACTTGTCCAGTCTCCTCTAGAGAGATCTGGAATCTGGTCCCTGGCTCGGTTACTTTTTAGGTCGTTATTGTTTGTGTGTGTTATTTGATTTCGTTAAGTTGCAGGTGTTTTGCCTGTTGTGTTTGTGTTAATTGTTTTGTGTGATTTTGTATGCTAAATTTGTTTGGTGGAGACATGGGTGATCAAAATGAAATTACATTAATAAACAAATTAGACTTTGGTGATCCTTTGTATTTACATGCCAGTGACATTACTAGTACCCCTATAATCAATGTTAAACTTAAAGGAACTGAAAACTACAGTATTTGGAGTAGAACTATGTTACTTGCATTAGGTACAAAGAACAAAATTGGTTTTATTGATGGATCATGTGATAAGAGTCTAACTAATGAGGTCCTTAGTAAACAATGGGATAGGTGTAACTCTGTTGTGCTGTCATGGATCTTAGGATCTATATCTAACGAATTGTGTGCTGGTCAAATTTTTAATAATAATGCTAGTGTGGTTTGGAATGAATTGAAAGAAACTTATAATAAGGTAGATGGTTTTATGGTATTCAATTTACATCATCAGATAAACTCTATTAAACAAAATGGCTCTCTTATTTCTGAATACTACCATAAGTTGAACTCTTTTTGGAAACAATATGACTCTCTGGTTGAACTGCCTGTGTGTGTTTGTGCTGGAGCTGAAGTTAGTTCAGCTCATACTAAACTGCTAAAACTTATGCAATTTTTAATGGGCCTAGATGATTCATATATGCAAATTAGAAGTATTATCCTTACTAGAGATCCTTTACCTGATTTTAAGTCGGCCTATGCTATAATTTCTAGGGAAGAGTCTCATAAAAAGGGGTCTGTTACTGAAAATGTGTCTAAAACTCAAACTGCTGTATTTAGTTCTCAAATAAACAATAATAATAGTAACAATGGTAATAATAAAAAATTCTTTAATAATGGAAATAAGAGTTTTTCAAGAGGTCCTAATCCTAATCTGAAGTGTACTAATTGTAATATGCTTGGTCGTACTGTTGATAGATGTTTTGATCTTGTTGGATATCCTCCTGATTATAAGAAACGAAATACCTATAATAATCAAAACAATAAGTCTAAATTTGTCTCTAATAATTCTTCTTCATCTGATAAACCAAGTACTTCTTCTAGTGTTCCCTCCTCTGTCTCCTTGTCTACTGATCAGGTGTCAAGACTTCTTTCTCTTTTAGGAGAAACTACTGTTAATTGTTCAGGTGTTCAATCCAACATGGCAGGTATATTTAACAGTAGCAGTATTTTTGAAAATAATTTTGATAAATTTTTTAATCCAAAAATAAATGTTGTTAATAACAAAGTTCTGCCTGGTTGGATTGTTGATTCTGGTGCTAACCAACATATGACTGGAACCTCTCAAAATCTTGTTAATCTAATAGATGTATCTGATTTAAAAATTTCTGTTAATCATCCAAATGGTACTCAAGCTTTCATAAAACAAATTGGTGATTTCAAAATAAATAAACGTGTTACTCTATTTGATGTGTTGGTTATACCAGAATACTGTGTTAATCTGTTATCTGTTCATAAAATTGCTAAAGATAGTAAATTGTATATTGGATTTGATGAAAATAACTGTTATATCCAGGATTTGAAAACAAAGAACAATGTGGTGATTGGTAAAGAAAATGGTGGTCTGTATGTTATAGAAGTAAGTAAAAATCTGTTTACCTGCAATAATGTGAATATGTGTTACTTGTCTAAAACTGTCTGGCATAGTAGGTTAGGTCACCCTGCTGACCATGTTGTGGGTCTGTTAAAATCTAAATTGAAATTAGAAGGAGACATAAGTGTGTCTCCTTGTGAGACATGTCATAAGGCCAAACAAACTAGAGAATCCTTTCATTTAAGTGATCATAAAACTGTTAGGTTAGGAGAGTTAATTCATTTAGATGTTTGGGGTCCTTATAAAATAACTAGTAGGGAAGGGTATAGGTACTTTCTTACTGTTGTGGATGATTTTACTAGGGCTGTTTGGATTTTTCTGTTAAAAACAAAAGATGAAGTTATGAATAATATTCTAACTTTTAAAAGTTTAATTGAAAATCAATTTGGAAAAACTATAAAAGTTTTTAGGTCTGATAATGGAATTGAGTTTGTTAATAATAAAATGAGTCTATTGTGTAAAGATAATGGTATAATACATCAAACAACCTGTAAATATACTCCACAACAGAATGGAATTGTAGAAAGGAAACATAGACACCTCTTAAATGTTTCTAGGTCTCTTATGTTTCAAGGGGGAAAACCTCTTAATACGTGGACTAATTGTATTTTAACTGCTGTGTACTTAATCAACAGGTTGCCCTCCTCTGTCCTTGATGGAAAGTCTCCTTATGACCTTGTTTATAATAGTGAACCTTCCCTGTCCCATCTTAGAAGTTTTGACTGTCTCTGTTTCTTTAAAATTTTAAATAACAATGATAAATTTTCTGAAAGATCTGAAAAATGTGTTTTCTTAGGGTATGAAAATAATAAAAAAGGGTATAAATTGTTTTCTTTGGAAAATAAAAACATTAATGTTTCAAGAGATGTTCAGTTTTATGAAAATATTTTTCCTTTTAAAATGTCTTGCAACAATAATGAGAATTTTGTAACAAAAGAGATAAATCATTTAAACTTTTTTAATAAGTATGATGTTGAAACTGTTGATGGTCTGGAGGTACCCAATGATGATGGGAGGGGTGCTCAGGGTGTTGACAGTAGGGGAGATGGTCCTAGTGAACCCATTAGGTTTACTAGTAGTGATAATCAGGCCACTACAACTCTAGAAAGTTGTAGTAGGGAAGATGGTCCGAGTGGATCTGATAGGGTAACTAGTGGTGATAATCATGCCACTGCTACACCTTATGATGAAGAAAATGAGCCTTGTGCTCCTGAGGGTCAAACTAGTGAGTTAAGAAGATCTGCCAGACCCACTGTTCTTCCTAAAAAATTTGATGGTTTCATTTTAAATAAACATGTTAAATATGATATTAGTAAAGTTGTCAATTATTCTCATTTATCCAAAGATAATTTTGCGTATACTAGTAGTCTTAATAAAGTCACTGAACCTAGAAATTATATTGAGGCTGCAACCAATAGTAAATGGGTTGAGGCCATGAATTCTGAAATGGAAGCATTATATCGAAATAAAACTTTGATTTTAACTGATCTTCCTGCTGGAAGAAAACCTATTGGCTGTAGATGGATATATAAAATTAAATGTAAAGCTAATGGTGAGGTTGAGAGGTATAAAGCTAGGTTAGTGGCTAAGGGTTATAGTCAAAGAGAGGGATTAGACTTTGATGAGACATTTTCTCCAGTAGTTAAAATGGTTACTGTTAGGTGTGTTATTAGTCTTGCAGTCCAAAATAATTGGACTTTGTATCAACTGGATGTGAATAATGCTTTCTTATATGGTGATTTAGATGAAGAAGTTTATATGACTTTACCCGAAGGTTATTTCTCTAAAAATGATACTAAAGTCTGTAAGTTGGTCAATTCTTTGTATGGGTTGAAGCAAGCTCCACGAAAGTGGAATGAGAAACTTAGTGAAATTCTAGAAAGTAATGGTTTTATTAAAAGTAGGAGTGATTATTCTCTGTTTGTTAAAAATAAAGATAATGTGTTTATAATATTACTTGTGTATGTGGATGATATTGTTATAACAGGGAATAATCAAACTGAAATTGAAAAGTTCAAAGTTTATTTGAACTCTAAATTTTTAATTAAAGATTTAGGAAAGTTGAAATATTTTTTAGGTATTGAAGTATTGCAGTCTGATTCAGGAGTATGTCTATCTAGAGAAAATATGCTTTGGATTTGTTGACTGAGTTTGGTATGACAGGTTGTAAACCTGTAATCACTCCCATTAAATCTAATGTTGTTATTACTGATAAGGATCATGCTAAACCTGTAACACCGCAAAATTTAGAGAACGTTTTTTTTTTTAATGCCCGAAGGCGATTAGGTTATCCTCTAGGTTAGTTTAGTTATCTTAGTTTAGTTTAGTTTACAAACAAGGTCCCACAATAAACTCCAAAACATTAATATTTAAACGGTGTCACTTAACGACATGGCTCGATTTACAAAACATAACCAATTGAGCTTGGTCACTCATTCCGTCCAAAGCAACGATCAACCTGAAAAGATTCAACGAGAGAGGGATTAGCACAAAGCTGAGTGACTGAATATAATCTACAAATTCTGTAAAGCCCAACAAGCTAGCATAGACATCTCTACGATCTAGAAGTCACATAGCCACTACACTAATCACTTAAACACGGAAGTTATAAAACATCTCCGGTTGGGTCATCACTAAAACACGGAAGTTCTAGAACATCTCCGGTTGGGGAAAACACTGTTTGTTCGAGAAGATCGGGGTCCTGCCGGAGCCTTAAACCATGGTCGGCCAAACCACGGTAACCGATAGCGTTTCGTATCCAACACCCGGGCAACTCCCTCCCCTTAACCATGCAACAAATACAGGTAAGGTCGGATACCCTTTTAGTCGATACCCGATGCCCAGCGCAGTGACTTCTCAAACCTCGGTTACCAATCAAACCGAGCCCTCGCTTACCAATCAAACCGAGTTGTTGCTTACAATCAAGCCAAGTCTCTTCACCAACGTGCACATGGTCATGTATGGTATTCCCTAACACTAGGCATACATAACGAGTAGACTAGCTACGAAAAACACCACGAAAAAACGTCACGGCAGAGTTCCCAATCGCGAACTCCAGTTCACGATCGCGAACTAGAGTTCGCGACGTGAACTCTGATCGTGAACTCTTCGCGACGACTAACAAATTTCTCTGGACCGACTTCCCGATCGCGAACTAAGTTCGCGTCGTGAACTCCCTTCATCTGGCGATTTCCTGCATTTTTACCAAGTATTCATATACCGAACCAATTGTAACCAAACACAAGTTGGAGGTTAAATCCACTCACCGTTACTTCCATTTGTCGAACTCAGAGGTCTAATGTTTCTGAGTCTCGATTCCGATTCCTGTACACCAAAGGAATACCGAATTAGTATATAATTCCACCAAATCATAAACAATGTTAAATACACATTTAACATTAACACTTGCACTAACTAGATAACCAAACATTTAAATCATCATATAAACATGGCATGACCATTTACACTTACATAGCAAGTCAACTAGTCATTTGCAAGTCTTACATTCAAACGGGTCAAACCGGGTTATTAAACAATAATACATCCTACAATTGTAAACATAACATCAACTTGCAATTCACCAAATGTTACCAATAACATTGCTAATCACATAATCCTAACAAAATACTTACATTTTCACAATCCAAGTTATTTTAAGTCATTTTACCACTAAATGGCCCAAACGGGTCAAAAGCCCGAACATGACTATAACACTTCCAATTTCCATCAATTAGCACAAAACCCTATAACTTTGCAAGTCATAATCATGTAACAATTCATCAAGTTCAAAGTCACCAACAATCCATGTATTTTACTTCCAATTTACTAATTAATCATTTTAACCAAGAACATCCAAACACTAGCTAGCATTTCAACCAAAACTCACCAAACTTGACACAAATCATTAAATAACATTTCTAGCATGTTAAATTAACCTTTCTAGTAATAAAAGTCATACAACACCTAAATGACATTTTACACCAATATAACAACTAGTTTACTATTTAAACATAAAATACCAATTAGCTCTTTAACTAACAATTTTGACTCACACTATCACAACTAGTCATTTTATCAATTAAAACAATGGTTGATTATAATCACAACTAACATATTCAACATGTCATTTAACATAACTAGACATAAATTCCATAAATCACAATCTCACTAGCAAGTCATAACTAGTTACCCAATTCTACAAGATTAACACTTCCTACATGTTAATTCAACTCACAATAACATTAAAACCCATATTAAGTCAAGTTAGAAGCATAATCCAAAACCACACAATGGATACACACACACACACACACCCACGAACACACACACACACACATGTGTACATTTTGCTAAAATAGTTGTACCTTATGCTAAAATACTTGTACCCATACAACAAAACATGCCAAACTTTGCATAAACACCTAATATAACCTCTAACACCATATTCACCAACCAAAACCCAAGAACACATAAACCCTAATTTAACAACTATCATGGAATCGAAAACGAACACATATAGGTTGAAGCTTACCTCAAGAGCTATCCAAAAACGTGTTCGGATTAAAGGTTGGCCAAGAAACAAGCTATGGATCTTCAAGATGAACTCAAGAAAACCAAGAACTTTAATGGGTGTTTGAGGGAGAGAGAGAGAGAGAGAGAGACGTGTAGAGAGGGAGAGAGGAGGACCAAAAATGAAATGGAAATGGTCCCTCCTCCCTCTCAAAACCGTCCAAAACAAGGGAGGGGTGGGGCCCACTTGGTAATTTTGTCTTTTATCCCATTTTAAACAATACGATATAAAAAGTCCCTTTCGTAGTTAATTTATTTAAAATACCAAACGGACTCCAATTTTAAAAACGAAAGCATTTCTGGAGACGATATTAAAAGGAGAATCCAAAGATATCACTAGTACAAAAATAGCTTTTAGCCACGGTTTTTTTAAACAACCTCGCCACAGGTTCATATGTTCATGTGGCTAAATATCACAAATAATGTTCTAATGTTGTTTTAGCCACATTTTAACTAAATTATTGTGGCAATTGCAAATTAGATTTGAACATTTTAGCCACGATTTAACATGATAAACGTGTCCATTGCTAGCCACGGTCATGTAGCGTGGCAATATGTCACACTTTTCGCCATGATTTTTTTTGTTAAAACGTGACATTATATTGTGACGGTTAATACGTGAGGCGAAAGACAAATATTTAGCCACATGAATCAACTACTTGTGTTTCCAAAAATTGGTATTCATTTGCCACATGAAATTCATTGTTGTTGAAAGAAGTATATAGCCATGGTCGTGTGTGTTATGTGGCTATACAGTTAGCAATAGTCACTAAAAACTTTTCTTTGCTTGTGTGGCTATATGATGGATATTTGCCATACCCTAAATCAAATCAAGATAAAACTAAAATTGTGTGGCCATAACCTAAATAATAGCAATGGTAAAGGTAAAATTAAAATTATGTCTCTATAATTAGTTTATAATCACCATTTCATCGTATATAAATGTGTGTCTACAAGTATGAAATTGTCGCGTTAATAATGTTAAATGTGGCTAAATATTATCTGGGGTCACATATATGTGATAACGACTTATGTGGCAAAAGGGCAAATAATAGCCATGATTAAGTGTGATACTAGTATTTGTGGGCATATGTGTTTATTAGCCACATGAAGTCGTTGTTGTTGAAAGTTAGTATATAACCACGATCATTATTTTGTGTCACGTGGCTATAGGACAAAATAAAGTCACTCAATTTTTCATGTGGCTATAACAAGATTACGACTACATTTAAATTGATTATGTGTCTAAAAGCAACCAATTGTCTCGTTAATTGGTTTAAATGTGGCTAAATGTTGTCCCACATTGCTATTTGTATGAAAGTTGGGTGAATTACTTTCACTATAAAAAGAAGTGCACCAACTCACTAAAGCTTGAGTCCCTTATGCCTTTTACGTTGTGTGGCCATTGACTTAAGGCTCGGTACAGTGCAATTCTTTGGCCGTCAATTTAACGCTTTAACTCGGTTTTTTACTCGGGTTTAAGTATTACCAATCGGTTTGACAGGTCAAGAAGGAAATAATAACCATGTTGGTATTTTTTTTTAGTGTGGCCAAATGATATCAAAAGTCACGGATTAAAAATAATTTAATGTGGCTATATGTTAAACTATAGCCACAATTACAAAAACCTTATTTGTCTTTAAGAACTCTACGGTCACCCTCAACATAACTACACGTGACAATACACAATAGATTAGTCACACTGTATATAAAACTATGTGTCTAAAATCGGGCTTGTAGTCACCACCAATATAACGATATGTGGCTATATGGTAACCATTAGCAACAATTTTCAATAAATTGTGTCTCTAAAAGTAGGATTACAACTATTGTCGATTTAATTACATATGACTATATGGTAACCATTAGCCATGGTTGTATGCTATCGCCACACTTTTCCATATAATATGGCCACTAAAATTTAGCGTAGCCATATATGCACTTTAAAACGCGGGAGAATAGACTACGCTTTTGATGTAAAATAAAATCGTAGCTAATTACTTATGGCCACAGTTTTTTGTAGTGGCGATTGATGTTTTTTGTACTAGTGTATAAAAAATCACATTTTCATTTAAACATTTCAGAAAACAGATATTTTAATCCCTTGATTAAAATATCACAACAGGACAAAAGTCAAACAATTCATTTAACACTTAATCAATTTATTCCACGTATGGTCAAATATATATTTATCAAATATCATTATATACCTAAAACAACTAGGCCGGTTTTAGGATGTTACAAAACCTGGAGATAATGAGTTAACTGGTTATCAAAAGTTGATTGGAAAGTTGATTTACTTGACTTTGACTAGACCTGATATATCTTATGCTGTTCATTGTTTGAGTCAATTTATGCATTGTCCTCTTGACTCTCATGTAAAGTTGGCTTTTAGACTTCTGAGATATATTAAGTCTTCCCCTGGAAAAGGTATTAATTTCACTAAAAGTAGTAGTTTTAAACTTGCTGCTTTTGTTGATTCAGATTGGGGAAAGTGTTTGTATTCAAGGAAGTCTGTGACAGGTTATGCAGTTTATCTAGGAAACTGTTTGGTTTCTTGGAAGTTAAAGAAACAGTCAACAGTTTCTAGATCTACTGCTGAGGCTGAATATAGAGCCATTGGTTCTGTTATATGTGAAATTGTTTGGCTTAAAAAGGTTCTTACTGAGTTGTGTATTGGTAACAGTGAACCTGTTAGAGTGCATTGTGATAATAAATCAGCTATCTTAATTGCTGCAAACCCTGTTTTTCATGAAAAAACAAAGCACTTTGAGGTTGACTTACATTATATAAGGGATACGTGTCTTTTGGGAATTGTTGAGTTAAAGAAAATAGATACAACTGTAAATACAGCTGACATTTTTACAAAGGGGTTACCCTCTAAAAGTCATGAGTTTTTTTGTAAACAATTGAAGTTAATTGATATGTTTCACAATGAGGTTAAGGGGGAATGCTAAAATATATTGGTTAATCTCATTGTGAAATGTTAACATAAGTTTCTGTTAGAAATGTTAAGTGCAGGTTACTGGACTTGGACTGAAGCTGTGAAGTGTCTACATGTTCAGGTACTGAAAATGTAAGTTTAATTTTACTTTCTTTTATTGTATGTGTTTTAAGTGCAGGGGTCAAAGTGAAACGTTTGGAAAGTTGAGTTGGTGCCAGTTGTTATAAGTCATTTACTTTGTATTTTTATTCATTATTATGGGTGTGAAATTGAGAGTGAGTCTGATGGTTTGTATCGTCCCTCTCGTATGAAATTAGGGTTTCATATTCTCTGTATTTCGTTGTTATGATTCAAGAGTTCTTGAATCATTAGGTCTAGGTTAGATCTGAGAGTTTTCTTGTAGTGAGATTTGGTTTTGTTTTTTGGTCATTTGACCGGTTATAGTTTAATGGAAAGGATGTTTTATTAATCTGTTCGTTTCGTAGTTTTCTACAACAATAATGATGATGACGAAGAGAACGATAATGATGATGGCTTCGATGATGAGAATGACGATGAGTAGATGAGTTAGGACGTTTAATGACTTTGTGGGAGGAGGGTTTTTTTTTTTTTTGGGAGGAGGTTTTTGATTTTGATAATTTTAGTGTTGGTATTCGATTTGAGTTCAACTTGATTTCGTTTAATTAATTATCGTGTTTTGATTCATTACCTTTATGTATTTGTTATGTTATGGCATGTTCCGTACATGATTTAATTATGAAAAAAATGATAATGACAGCCCTATGAAAATGTCAAGACACGCATAAAAAAATTATACAATAATCTATAAGCGCCACCTTCATTTTAGGAATCAACCCCCACTACTAAAAGTACAAACGATTTATGCACGTAACCACTTCTTAATGACAGTTCTAAGAGTTGTCACTAACAAAACTCTTTAATTATATATTTGGTAGGTAATGTTACATACATTTAAATTTGTTTTATTAACTATAGCGTGCTTTCTTAAGTTTCGTAGAACAATATGAGAATTCTAAAGTTTGTATATTACTCCCTCCGTTCTACAAAAAACTTTTTATTTAACCTTATATTTTTGTCCCATAAAAAACTTTCAATTTCATATATTTGATAAGCTCCACATAATAAAATAATATTATTACTAAGGACCCCACCACTAACTATCCACTAACTATCTTTCTCTCTCCAAATCAATCATATATTTTAATTAAAATTATTACCAATAACCCCACCACTAACTATCATCTTAAAACTTGTGTCCAACACAAATGAGAAGTTTTTTGTGGGACGGAGGGAGCAGTAAATTTTGAAGAGAAATTGAAAATACAAATAAATTACTAGAAAAATTAGCGAGCACATATATATGGTTCACTTTTTAACCTAACTGATTTGTAGAGGACTAGAGGTGATGATAAGGTCACTTCTATAAAGATTAAAAACGAGATAAATTGAACATTTTGATATATAGGAATATCAGGAATATTTTTTTTTTTAAATTATCATTTACCCAATTAGGCTTATAGCTTAGTGATATAAGATGAAAAATTAAGATGATGGGTTCAAGTCCCGTCGTGGACAATATGGTGTAGATTAGGTGCCGTTAAAATAAATTTATTCAATAATTACCATTGATCAGTGTAATTTAAAATCAAATACAGATTTGTGAATTGAGAAAAAAATTGAAATTTCATAAAAACCAAAACTAAAAGTATGAAAATGAAATCTTAAAATAGAGCATGAAACTTGAAGGGTCTAAACAGACAAATGAGCCTAAGCTCACCAACAATGTCCAACAATAATGGGAAAAAAAATTAAATTTTTTGCAAACTTCTATTTGAGTCGTCGGCCTAAAACAGAGCCTCATAGCCACATTTATCCCCATTTTAGTTAAGTTTTTTTTTTACTCCTGCGATATTAGAACTTCAGAAACAAAAGAATTCTATACTCCACATTTACCTGTATCACTTCTTAACCTTACAATAATTTGATATTAATCCCCCTTTGTTCAATTGTTTTTATGGATGTCAGTTGGGTGTCGTTTCTAAATATGTTTACGTACTTCCGTATAGCGTTTTACTTGTTTGTGTTTAGCCTGAGTCTCGTTTCTTAATATGTTTGTATAGTTGGATCCGTATTGCGTTTAACTTTTGTGTTTAGCGTTTACCTTGCATTTTTTTTTTTTTTTGGTGAAGGGTTTAGCGGGCAAATTGACATCAAGTGTAAATAATACCAAACTTGAACCGGAAGATTTGTGTACAGATAGCTAGAAAAAGGGATTTGAATTAGACCTCAAGAAGGGTACAACTAAGAAAATATGTTGAAATATAAATAGCGTAATGTTTGATATCTAATACTAATTGATAATGGTATCTAAGATGTGTTCTAATGACTCCTTCATCTTGGTGATACATGGTTAAGTAATAAGCATTTTACATTGTTAGTTTATAGAGGTTATAAGTAATGAAGATTATGAATAACGTATATAGGGCAAAGTGAGAATTACTTTACAAAAATAATCGAATGGCTTATAAGTCATAAAAAACAATAGTAATACGGAGTAATACATTAAGAAAAAACAAGGAAGAAACAATTGTGGGGTTTGATTAATCAAGAGGTGGTGAATTTTTATCTATCTATCACAATTATTACATTTTTCATTTGTATAATACGTAGAATTACTTATAATATACTTGGTATAAAATAAGTATCAAAAAATGTGATAAGCAAATTAAATCTTTAAAATTATATGGGAATTTATTTATGTACCAAAACTTTTATTTCATATACTAGAGGTATAAGTTTTACAAGTTTTACAGCTAACTGTAAAAACATGTTAAGCAATAGTTATGATAGATAAATTAAAAATTGTGATAGGAAATCATCCCCTAAATTATATAGCGTGTCTTTCTCTCTCAATTTCTTTTCTCTCACATTCTCATTTGTAGCTTGTGTTTGAGAAGACACATAAACACAGCGAGGTCAAGGTTGTTAATGTGTCTATCAATCAATAAATATACACTGTCCAGTCAATCCGATCAATCAATCAAAGAAAAGAATCAAACAGGAGAGACTAGAAGTGAGGAAAAACATGTCTGCTTTTTCACCGGACCACCACCGCCTCTCTCCACCCACCGAGCAACGTCCAATGCAAATTCTGCGATACTGTACTGGCGGTACAAAACATCATCATTATCGTTATCCGTATACATAGACAGTCAATATACATCTCCTCTGCTAACAAGAAACCCCTCTGATACATCACACTTTATGATCACCTGTAACTCAACTCTTGATGATCTTTCATTCCCTCAAAAAAAGACATCTTTAATTTGTAGGTGAGTACGTGTTCCTTGCAGCAGTTTGTTGACTACTGGATGTGGCCACTGCACTAATCTCTTGTCTGTCAACATGCTCTTGCCCGCTGCTAATTAATCAATGGCCATAATTTCTTCTCTCCTCATGGTAATCTATCAATTAATTAACTTTTAAATAATATCGCATGACTTGTGTTGGATTTTATAGGAGAGCAAAAATCCATGTGTATCTGTTTCCTACTCATGATTTTTTCTTTAAAAAAAATGATTTTAAGGGTTAGGGTTTTGCATTTACTTATCATTTTTTGTTTGGTTTTTGGCTTTGGTTTCCCTAGTTTAATAATGTATGGCACGCAATCTATGGGTTTTTTTTTAATCTTTTTGTCTTTTGGGATCCAATTCCCCTTTGTATGTATGGTATAGAACACGAGTTTTTTTTTCCAGGGAATTAGGAGTTGCTTATAATTGTACTCACTAACTCTTTATATGTTTTAGTTAACATGTGGAAAATTTTCAGGTGGAAGAGATGAGAAATACCCCATCTAACTTGTTCATGAATCTACCAATAAACCCAAACGAGCCGGTCGCACGTTGGTGAGCTTCCCAAACCTCCAGTGGCAAACAGACGTAAGCACACAAATCACTCTTAATTTTGTGCTTTGATTTCATAGTATTTTGTTTCACTAACTGTATGTACATAAAGCCTTAATATATATGAAATAACAATGTATATCATTAATTTATTAGAATTACATTAATTATACTATATTTACGATTTTGCTTCTAATCTTGAGTGATTTTTAGAAATTGAAGCAAGCTAAATACTCAATGTTCGTACTTTCAAAAGTTTACCCTCAATTAGGGTCAAAATATTGTTTTTGGCAAGTAGAAAACTCTCTTTCTCTAGATTTTATTTCATGACTTTCCCTCTAGCTTCTTCTTTGTTGTTTTTGAATATTATTAAAGTTGTACAACCCAAAAGGCAACTTTAGTTGCTGAGTTACGTACATTATTACTTATCATGGAGGAAACCCTAATATTATAGGAATAACAACTATATACGTTTATAAAAGCTCACACATTCTATCCCACATAGAACATAAATTTTGAGTTACCTTTATTTCTTTATATTTTACAATATTATTTATATCTTTTCACCGTTCAAAGTTTTGTTCATTGACTTAAGATTTCTGTCATTTTTCTAATTTATTTTTTGTTTGCATGTGTATCAAAGTTAGAAAGTGTATCTATCCCAAAAAAATAAATGGCTAAAGTTGTTTGATATATAGAGATAATGATGATGTTATGATAGGAGAGAGAGAAGGGGGAAGAGGGGGGGTGGGGGGTGTTGGGTTAATCGTTTATTTACCGGGTCACCCGTATCCATGCCCACCAGAATGAAGAAACAGCCATTTTGAAGATACGTGGCTGACTAAGTCTAGAAGCATATCATAACTACCCACTTGCATTAGTTGATTTAGTATTTTATGTTAGCATGATTTTCAGTAAGAGTGGGTCACCCACTCATGCATTTAGGAAGCACGTTTATGTTTACTGCATTTTTTCTATTTAACCCTCAATGTACTGCATTTTGAAAGAGCAAGCATAGTAGAGAGCATTTTCTTTCTCAAAAACAGTTTCCAATTTCTCTTGTGTTTATTATTCATATATACGTGAGTTTTGAGTGCAAGTTTAAGGCTTAATATATTCCATTTGTACAAAAAATTGAACAAAGGAGGGAATGTATGGGTAGGGAGTTAGGGACTACACTCTACAGCCAAAATAAGCTCAATATTGTTTGCGTTACAAAAAAAGAGCTCAAATAGAAGAAAAATATATGTTACTCGAACCTGATTTTTGTTTTCTAATTAATATAAAGGTATTAAATTAAGTATAAAAAACAAACGTCCTATCTGATATTTCGAAGTACCGTGATTTAAATTTTTAAGTTTTAAATGTGTAGTGTTTTAGAGAGCAGAGTACGATTTATTGCAAGAATTACTTGTACTATGTAAATGGTTACAAACTTTGAGCTTCTATCAATGTCTCCCAGTACTTCCCCTCTTTAAATACATTGATAATTTATTGTCACATTACTTTTTAGTAGTTGATAAAATATTACTAGCAAACAATTAAACACGTTATAAAATATAAATAAATTCTATAAAAAAGAAAAATACATCAATTGAAAATAACAATTGAAGTGAGAATGATTGGAAAAAAACATTTAATAAAAAAGAAGGGAGATATATATTTCATATTGAACATTTAAATTGCAGGGAGGAGATCCAACGTATCAAAGCAGGAAACCCTGATATCAGTCACAGAGAGGCCTTCAGTGCAGCTGCGAACATGTAAAATTAATAAATTTTCTATCTAGAGTTTCATTTGAATTAGGGTTTCCTTTTTCTAATTTTGTTAATTTGCTTTTTTTTAAGTGGGCCCATTTTCCTCACATCCACTTCGGACTCATGCCTGATCAACCCGTGAAGAAACCCAATGGGAGGTGATTCTTTTTTAATTACTTTTTTACACTAGAGTCGAAGTTTCTTAACCGTAATTTCTCAGTCATTATATATTTCTTGGTCTTAACAACTTCTTGTGTTAATTTCATCATATATTATATATTCCTAATTTGTGTTTGATGTTTTGCAGGAAGGAGAGGATCTGCGATGGATTTCTGACCACCGCCAACGTGGGTGTTTCGCCTTATTAATTAAGATAAGTGAGAGGGCTAATTAAGATCGCATAAATATATAGCTAGCTAGGGTTTCTACGTTTCGCATGTATTCCGCCTTGTGGTTGCTTGAATATTCTCTAATTAAGACCTTCTTTTATTCTATTATCTTCAAATTGTTGGGTTTTCTATGCATCTACCACACTTTACTTGAGGCGGAAATCTCAAGTAACTTGATTAGAACATCGACCCGATTAAAATGTTTGAACCGTTAGGTTTACAATTCTAACGTAACTAGATATTTAATTATTAATTAAATATAAATTCAAAACTTACATTGTTGTGGTTTGGTGAAGGAGGCAAACCCCTTGACCTAGTACGAGCCAGATTATCATAGCACTAGGATTCAAGAAAGAATCCCTCTATCGTTTCACACACAAGGTTGGTCAAGAACGAGACGATGTACCACAATGTAGTACAAAGCACCCTTGAGAAACAAGAACCCCAAAACCGAATACTCCTTCCGGTTTCGACGGCGGCACCGGCGGCGACAGTTGGGCAGCGGCGGTGGTCCGGCGGTGGCGGTTCGGCGGCTGTGGTGTTCGGACGGTGGTGGTGTTAGGCGGCAAAGGGGGGAGCACAAGGAACAAATGGCAAAAACTTCTTTAGGTTAAAACCCTTAACCTTTATTTATAGTTGTGCAATCCCAATTAGAGTCAAACTCTAATTGGTCCAAGCCCACCAATTAATTAAACTCTTTAATTAAGCCCACAAGTAATTAATTAATCCAATAACTAATTACTAGCCCAATACCACCAACTAGTTAATTATCCATTAACTAGTCCAGCCCGTCTAGCCCGATAGTCCATTTAATTAAACCATTAGTTAAATACTACGTTATTTCTCGTGTTCGTTGACTCCTCGAGGGCAACCCGAATAGGACTCTAAAATACCCGAACCGTAATACCGGTTTATTTGATGTGTTGTACACCAATTCCAACACAAATCAAAGTCTTTTACTTTATCTTATCGACCAATGGGGAGATCGGTTGTAAAGTCTAGTAGTACGTCTTTATGGTCCTTTATGATCTCATGCTTAATATCATACTTGATCTCCTTAGTTTTGATATGATATTGTTTTCTGTGTTCTTGTTGCATTATAGCAAGTAACTAGCTATGAGCTCCTATTAATTATCGATCTGCTTGTAGAGTAATGATACTAATTCCTACTTTTTGTATTTACTTACGTGCCTATCCATATGTAATCCACAAATTCCCTCTTTTTAATTTCTACTTTTTGTATTTACTTACGTCACCTCTATCTTGCCAAACCTTCATTATCAACTAAATCATCCAATTTGTTTTTCGTTTCTTTCTGAAAAGGCCGTACATGCATGTATATATATATACAAAAAGGCACCCCTGAAGCTTGTTTTGCAATGAGGATGCTAATTCAGATCTATTAAAGTGGATTAAACTCATACCCGGCCAGGAAATGCATTTTATGCTTTGAATAAAGGCCATTTTAGGAAAGATTTGCAGGCGATAATGTTAAATTTTACTCATTTCTTTGAATTAGTATTAGCGAGAAGAATGTAAACTTTAATTGGGATGTGTGGACTAATAATTCCCGTTCCATGTATTCTATCTTATTTTGTTTTGCTTCTATATTCTCGCTTGATGTTTTTTCTAATAGACTTCGCCATTCAAAAAAAATAAAATAAAGGTGAGTTTGAAGAAGGGGATTTGTGGATACTTGGTTTGGGGAAGGGAGAATTACTGAGTGACTTAATTAGATTAATTTAGATGCATGATGTGGAATTGAAGGTGTTTACAAAATATCGCTAAATAGTTTTTATATGGTCGTTTTTTTACTCAATGTTTGATATAAAAAAAAAGTTAGCTATACAACTTACCAAAAAAAAAAAATTTGATTATTTTTCAAGAATGTAATTAAACCTTCTATTTTTGAGAAAAAAAAAATGTTCTTAGAAAATAGAATAAGCCCAGGTAATATATACAAAGAGCCCATTTTAAAATTGGGCTGTGCAAACTTCGTATATTCGCATCGTATATGCCTGATTTAAATGCAATCTCCACCATAACTTTTACAATAAAAAAGTAAATGGTCAACCTCTGATTTGATAATTTCAATCTTTTTACACATATCAAGAAGGGTTAATATTTTTCATTTTTATAGTGTCCCACGTTGGGTAGCTGGCTTCCAAGTAATTATGAAGGGTTCACAAAATACGGTTGATTTTAGTTACAAATTATCAAAAGGTTAAGTAGACGATATCTAAAAACTTGATCAAAAGTTAAACTTGAAAAATGAATAGAAAACCATTAATTGATTACTTACAAAACTATAAAAAAAACAGTGTTTACAGATCAACCAAATCAGACACATCTCTTTTCGATATATTAATAAAAATGATATTAGTGACTACTATCTATATCTATTTATGTGTCTATTCACTTTATCAAGACAAGTGTCAAAATTATAAATAATACGTGGAAAGGGAATTAATGGATCCACATGTCATCTTTGATGAGTAGCAATATGAAATAAACACAAAAAGTAGACATTAACACTATTTCTACTTTAATAAATATATGTATCTCGACACGAACTTGTTACCGATATGAATTATGATTACAACTAATGACATGGAATATGACATTACAATATATTTTAAAGGGAAAAACGTAGCGTGTAAACTATATTTAGACATCTAGTACACTATTTCGTCATTTCAAGTTTTTGCACATTTACTTTTTTGTTAACACACTCTTTAAAGTGCTCTTTCATCTACATTATATTGTTTACAACGAGACTTGAACCTATGAACAGAACAATGGGGAACACCTTCAAAGTTCCACACCTTATACCGCTAGATTACTATCCCTTTGTTTTTGCACATTCACTTGTACTAAGAAAATAAACATTACACGATGACTCCACATAAGAAGTTACCTTCCGTAATTGCTTACACTTTTGATCTTTGATTCGTTTTGGTCATTATAAATTCTGAAGCGAGCTCATTATAAAAACTTCTGTACAAAATCTCTACACAACACTAACCACTCCAAACAAAGCTAAAAACCAACAATAACAGGAAATCCCACTTGTTTGACTTTTAAGTGGTCAAACAACCCGGAACCTTCCTATATCATATGCTTTGATCCAGTTAAGTAAACTTGAGATTGAACAACTGTTTTCCCAATTTTGAAACCGGGTATAACCGTAAATCCAACTTTTAATATACCCTTATCATGATATGCATCTTTTTTTGTTACATCTTCCATGTAAACCATTGAAAAGTCAACCCCTTTTTCCACCTGAAAGATTTCGATTGGTGAAATAAATGATCGAGCCAGTTTATGAAGTAACCAGATTGAGCTAGACATATTAACAAACGAATCATAGAAAACGCTTAAAGATCTCCATGAATCCAAAACCTCCTTTCTGTCTATATTCTTGAATATTGAAGATTCCATTGTTGGATGCACAAGTTCTTCATACTTTCTTTCACAAAATCTAGAAAAAGGTAAACTAGGGTTCTTATTTAAAGTCTCTAATGGGTTAACCGATACATGCTCAAATAATTCCATTGAATTATCATTACAAGTTTTGATTCCATCCACACCGAAATTTTCTGTACCAAAACCTTGAAACATGCCTAAAGAGATATATGATAAAAATGCATACCGATTATGCGCTTTTTTCGCATAAACGATATTACGGTGAACGTAATTAGCTGCTAAATCCAAATCCCAACCTGCTTTCTTCATCAACTGAATCAAAAGTTTTGTAAACCGATGTGAAGATCGACAAGCATCACGCAACATAGAGTCAAAAACCCTAATTGTTGGCAGAACCCCATTTGGGGGTTTCAAGTTTTTCGATAATTTTGAATTACACTCTTCAATTTCCCCTAATTGTTTCCGTAACGTCAAAACATGATCATCTTTACCATCAATATCAGACTGTAATCTATTGAACATGGTTTCTAGGGCTCGTAATTTGTTTTGATTCTCGTTAACCTGAGCTTCTAAACAAGACCCAGTCGTGAAATCAAGTTTAAAATCCGGATTTTTCCGAGAATCTATATATAATCCCCTGAACTCATATAACTTTTGAAGCTGATTGACTAGGGCTTTATCGTTATTTATAATCCCTTGTTCATCAAATGGCACATGGGCAGTTTGTAATTGAAGATAAGAAGCTTCAAAGGATGAAATAATAGCAAAAACAGATGAAATTAGATAATTACCTAATTGTATATTGAAGGGTTGTATGATAGAAGCAGAAATACTTTGACTATGAATTTGACTTTTGGAATTCAAATCAGGTTTGATGATTATAACTTTCTGATCGGTGATGAAGTCTTCGGTGGAGTCAAGAAGAGTGAAACCATCTTCATTATCAGAGACGCCTGCTGATAGGACGGCGGAATTGACGGCGGATTCTTCTTCTTCGGTGAAGAATTCGAAGGTTTTTGCTTTGAATGCGATTGCAAATTTCTGAAACATTTCGGAGATTTGTGGGGGTTTGGAAGTTGCTGGTGTTGCCAATTCCATTTTGATCTTACTTGTGTTTTTTTTTTTTTTTTTTGACGTAATTGATTAATTAAGTCATGGCGATTTAAAGAAGAAGAAGAAGGATTTTATGGGTGTGAATGTGTGAATCTTTAATTTGGAGGTGGTGGTGTGATAGGGAGAGAAAGCAAGAGCAAATGCAATGGTGCCTTGGATGACTTGGAAGGAAGGTATGAGTGTATGAGGAGTATTATTTTTTTTAGAAGTTTTATAAATTCATTATACTTCGTATAAATGTATAAATTTATACTCAGAAGGTGTCTGGGACCACGATTTGAATTAGGTTATCTGCTTATTGTATTTTGAAAATACAAATAATTTGAAATTATTGTTCGGCAAAATGTATGAAATAATCACTTATTTACATTTTGAAATCTTCAAAATAGAGTTTTAAAAAAGTAGGTTGAGTGTTGCTTATTACGTTTTAAAAACTAATCATTTGAGTTTTATATTTTAATTAAACAAATAATCAGGTTTCTCAAACACTAAAAATTGATTATCTAATTATTGCGATTTAAAACAACATAATTAAATCCAAACACTATTTTTTATAATCATATTTTTATAAACATTAATTATTTATTTTTAAAACAAATAAATAAACCATCCTAAGATTAGTCCCAATGCATGCGTCGTGGGAGCGTCAAAGAGCCGTCAGGGAGTGATGCCTTTAGCACCACCCCGTCGTGGGAACCGTCACCAAAAACACGTCGTGGTGGAGACGTGTACCATTGTGCGTCACTAGCTTTTTTGTGTGTGGGGAGGGGGTTAAATGTAATATTTTAAGGGTTAGTGATGTGTTAGTGATGGGTTATGGTTGGCACGACCGTGTCAGTAGCGTGTCGGTAAGGATGTGATGATGTAGCGCTACTGACGGGTTTAGTGACGCGCCACTGTTGGGAAGGATGTGATGATGTAGCGCTACTGACGGGTTTAGTGACGCGCCACTGTTGGGAGAGGCCTAAATACGCTTTGTCACACATGACTACAATCCTACATAGGCCATTTCACGACGTATGGTATATAGTTTGACTTTTTTAGACGATGCCACGTGGAAGTGGGTCCCATAGGACTAAACTCATGTTTTTCCCCTGAGAGAGCCATCCATCCTTGACCAAGGAGTTTATTCCAAAAAAATGAGATATATTCGAAAAATACATCCCTTTCGTTTGAATGTCACTGTATATGTCGAACCATTAACTTATTAACATGTCGTTAATTTTTTTTACTAGGGAGTACCTTTTTCCATATTTACCCTTTCTCTTGCTATTACCTTCCCTATGCAAATTGCAATGCAGCAATGCCCACAATGTCAGGGTCAGTTTCGTCAATTAACTCGGTACCAGTCCCTCGCTTGTTCAAATTAATGCGTCAAAATTAAGAACCCTAACCGAACCCCTCATTTGTAATACACAAAATTCATCAAATTAGGGGTTTGTGAATTGCAATTTGGTCAATTTACAGTCATGAGCACCGGCGATTTCCTCAACCTTCATCCTTCTGAACTTAAATTTCCATGTAAATAATTATTCCCATATTACTATTATATTACTGTTCTATGTCGTAATTTTATTTTTTGAACTTGCGATTTGTTTGATGTGCTCCTATGTTTCGTCATCGATTGTGCTATGCTCTGTTTTAAGGCTTTTAGTTTGATCAGTTTGTATTGGATTTACTTGTAATTGAATTGAAGTGTGTTTTAAGATTTGATTGTTGCGACAGTTGTTTTATTTTCAATTGTTTATTAATGCAAAGGGTAGTCCAGTTTTAGACAATTCTGAAATCAAGCAGATGAAGCCATGAAAAATAGTAGATAGTGGCCACGATAATTCAAGTAATAACTTTAAGATTAATAAATGAATAAAGGTGGGATTTTTATTCATGATTTAGATTCTTGTACCAACTACTCATGGTGTTTTGATTAAGAAATTGGTCTTATTTGAACAAAAGTCGGTGCTTTTAGGATAAATTTTAATAGACTTATGATGTCTGTATGTCCTTTTATGGGATAAAAAACAAACAAACGTACATTTAATTTTGTTTGTGGTAGTTGAATTGAAGAAGCAGAGCTCATGTTCCATGCAATTGACCAACAAGACTGATCAATATATTGCATTCAAGGTACCTTATTAATATTTAAGTTTCTTTAATGGCTTTTGATCTTCATGAAGTTCTATTACATGGTTGAAGGTTAAAACAACCAACCCCAAGATATACTGTGTTCGTCCAAACACTGGAATTGTCTTACCAAGATCCGTTTGCAATGTCACAGGTAGGTTTCATCAATTTTACATTTCTTAAGAATTTGTGACATTAAAAACTGCGGTTTTTCTAGTTACAATGCAAGCACAAAAAGAGGCACCTCCTGACATGCAGTGCAAAGACAAATTTGTGACAAATTTCTAGTTAAAAACTGCTGTTGTTGCACCAAACGGGTCAATTACTAAGGATATAACTGCTGATATGGTGACTCATTTTTTCATCAACTTTTGTTTCTTTTTTCTTAAATATGTCATTTCTCATCGTTATATGCCTAAATAATTAGTTATCTGATTCTGGTTAGCTATGTATGTGTTGTGTAGTTCAACAAAGAGGAGAATAAGGTTGTTGAGGAATTAAAATTGAGGGTTGTATACATTCTTGCTAATCCTCCCTCCCCTGTTCCGGAAGAATCTGAGGAAGGTTCTTCTCCAATGGGTGAAAATGGAAGTCATAATTCTGATTTTGTAAGTATTAATGTTTAAATATCTCATTATTTCCATAACTTAATATGATTGTATACATGAATGCTAGGCAACAAGATCTGTGGAGACCAAAGAGAAACTCTCTTCAGAGGTTAACATATAATTTTTCTTTCATCTATTCAGATTATTATTAAACTTGTATACATATATATGTTTGACTTTTTGTTTGTCAAACACCTAAAATACCCTTGAATAGAATTTAAAAAGCCAAAATAATCTTGTATCTGTTAAGTTGCAGTCGAGATCTATGATATCGAAGTTGACTGATGAGAAAGTAGCAGCTGTTAAAGAAACTCAGAAACTCCAACATGAATTGGTATGTTTTATTTATTTGGTATTATTATTTATTATTTATTATTTTATCACCACAATCTCTTAAATTTGATGCATAAACACATTATGAAATTGGTTTCATTTCAACTGAACAGGAATTACTGAGAAAAGAAGCTGTGAAAAGGCGGTTATTCGATTTTATTTCTGGTGCTGATTGGTATAATAAGTTTTGTGGTTGGATACTTTATCAAGCAGACATAGAACAGAACAGCTGCCGGATTTGTCATTCATTTTAGATACAAATTCTCATGAATTTTCAAACCCTTGTTTATTTAATTTAGTCTTTGTTGTAAGTGTAAAAACTGGTAGTATGAAATTTCTAAGTTTGAACTTGATCTCTCATTTTTCTAACTGCCAGATTGGGATCATTAGTGAGTGAAATTTTGATATGGTGCTGACATTGCACTATGTGATGTTGAGTTTCACCACACCTCATACAGAAATATATGGTTGTAAATGGCGATATAGTGAAATAACAAATCATTTATTACACGTTTCTAGTTATTCATCGTATCTAAATGAAGATTAAGTATGAAAAAATCTCATAATCATGTACCATATTTCTTCAAGAACGCATCCCATATACGTCAGTCATGAAACAATACAAGGCGTAGTCGAACATGTCTTTTATAATTTTCTCCAGCACCAGTTCAATCTGTAATTAGAAAACAATACGTTATTTGTTCATATGACATTATTTTTAACGAATTTCAAGAATTATATATGATTAAAAAAAGTAGCTTAAGAAATACCTTAAAATCAAGAGAATGAGTGCGGGAAATCCCTTTTTCCTCCATTTCTCGATAATGTTCTTCAACTTCGCTCAACATTTCATCTTTTGATACCTTACTTGACAACACCTTTGCTATCCATCTCAATTGACCCTCAATTATTGGAAATATGACGCCCTAAAAATTGGAAATCATTATATAGTTTGAACTCGACTAATGGAATTGTTTACTGAAAAATAGATTATACTTTTTGAAAAATGGATAATCAATTATTATAAAATGTGATTATGAAAAATAATATTTGGATTAATTATACCGTTTGAAATCAAATAATCAATTTTTAATTTTTGACAAATCTAATTACTTGTTTAGTTAATAGATAAAACGACTAATTTTTTATTAACTACATTTTCAAAACACTCTAACGGTTATCTCGATTCATTAGAAATTGGGCAGTTAAGGAAATTTTTCCAAAACTGCGTTTAGAGCATAAAAACGTATATAATTGATTTTTTGATTTTTCCAAAACTACATTCTCAACTAATTGATTTTTGTAAAATTAATAATCAAATTTTCAGTTTCAAAACGTAATCCAAAGGCCTCTATATAGTAAATATAAACTAACGATAAATTAAAAAAACAATAAAAACTTACGGTCTCAGGTATTCCGACAAAAGAGAGCCTTGGAGCAAATTGTGGGGGAAATACATGTTTGTAAAGAGGTTGAATACGTTTGTCTTTGATATTTATAGTGCCATTCGTTCTAAGAAATGGAACATGATATTTGTACCTAAAGTGGGAGTCATCAATTTTAATTTCAGATAATATATTTTCTATCGTTTTTACGTTACTTTTGACCTCGATCACGTACCCTAGCTATATTATCAAATTTGAAAACATATCATTATAGTTGTGGAAATTAATAAAGAAAATGATACGTAAAACTGTACAAGATAAATAAAGAAAATAATATATATTCCCATATGGGAATAATATTAATTTGCTCATACCCGGTGCAGTGAAATATAATATCTGCTTCAATAGATCCATCTTCAAACGTAACTGTACCATCTTTATCGATATAGTTTATCTGTCAAATTAAAATATCGAAGATATATACGCGTCATTTTTTTGATGTTACAAAAACTCAATATTTTTAAGCGATTTCTTAGCGTGTAAGGATTTAACTTCTACCAAACTAAAAGAATTTTGAAATGATGATTCATACAAGCTAGTTAATAGTTGTACGAGTTGCGTTCAAAGAGTTCCACTATTTTGAGTAAGTCCCGAGTAACAAATCTCAACCATTGATCAATAATATCTAATGGTCAAGATTAATCACCTATTTTATATACTGAGGAGTATTTTAATCATTTTTTTAAAAATAAAAATATTTTTTTATTTTTTATTTTTTATTTTTTATTATGAAGGGGTTTTTGGTCATTTGGCACTTAAAAAAAATTTCTTTTTATTTTATTTTTATTTTAAATTTTTTTTATTAAATTTTTTTTTCATTAAAAAATAATATTTATTTAATAATTACTTGTATAACTTAATCACATGTGATTTTAGTGTAAAATCATATGTGCTTGTATATTTAATCACATTTGATGTTTTAGTTCAATCACATGTGATTCAGTATGCAATCACATGTGATTCAATATGCAATCACATTATGTGTATTAATTAAAAAATAATATTTTTTTATAAAATAATTTTTTTTTTTTAAAATAATAATAAAATATTTTTTTTTAAAATAAAATATTTTAAAATAAAAAATAAAAAAAAATAATTTTTTAAAATGACCAAAATACCCCTCAATTAAAAATTAGAAAAATAATAAAAAAAATAAAAAATAAAGAATAATAAAAAAAAGTTGAAGTGCCAAATGACCAAAATACCCCTTTATGTATAATATATGTGATTAATCTTGACCATTAGATCTTATTAATCAATGGTTAAGATTTATTTCTCGAGATTTAATAAAAATAATAGAGCTCCTTGAACGTTTCTCTAGTTATATAATACGGAGTACTACCTTAGCATGCTGCCAAATATTACTAAATCTCTCCAATTTTGAGACTTTAACATTGGGAGATCTAGATGACATATGAACTTCTTTGGCAACCGTTCCTATTTCTCTTCCCAAGTCGATTGCACTTGGTCCACTCCCAATTACGACTACAACCTGTTAGTTCGTTTTAATTAAATATGATTACTAGTGTAATTACTATCCAAACTCCAAAGATATAATGCATACTTAAAAGTGTAGCGTGGTACCCTGAACTTGTAAAATTAGTCAACCTGACCCACTAATTTGTTCTTGATTTCTCATATCATTTGCTTATAATTTCAATATATTGAGATGAGCATATATTTTTTAATTCGTAAAAAAAATTATAAAATAACTAAATCATGTATGAAAACGTGTCCAAATTAATGAGTCAGTGTAGTAAACTGACTATTTTGGCGAGTTTAGGGTATCATTTTGCACTTTTAATAGTTCATGATAGTAGAAGACCCAGTCAACCAAGTTCAGTGTACTAAAATGCATTCTAGCCTTGTTTTAATTGAGACTTAGATCCAAAATTAATTGGTTAAAAGGTCACCCTAATATCACTAGGCTAAACATATTTCAGGTTGATGCCTGATGTAAACATTTTAAGTTATGGTAGTTTTAAGACACTGTTAATATACGTAAATAACTAATACATATAGTATAATAATATATGTCATCTATTGATAATCCAACATTTTATTATTTCTAACCTGATTTCGAAAAGGTTCCGGTTCACGATAATTGTGACTGTGCAATCTTTTAGACCATGTCTGAATGCCTGCATCAAATATTTAGGAAGTCTACACAAGTTTTCTCTTTTTTAAAAAAGGAACGACTATTGAAAATTAAATCATATTTTAATTTGTATCCATTTTGTAGGAGTGAGCATGGGCGGTTTGGGGCGGTTTTTAACTAAAACCAAACCCCGCCCGAAAGTTCGGGTTTTAAGAATTACACCCCGTTCGGTTTGGGTTTTTCGGTTTTTTCGGGTTTTTCAGATCGGTTTCGGGGTTTTTTTCGGTTTTTTATTTTCCTTTAAAATTAATAATTTGTTAACTTAAAAAATAATATTATGATTCAAACTCCCAAACCTTAACACTATTCATTATAAATAAAAAAACAACTCGTAAGTTTAATATAATGTAATAATAAATTTGAACTAACATAACTAGAACAAAATTAATAATAAAATATTTTTATTTAAATAATAATTAAATATCAAATTTTTTATAAATATAATAATATTTTTATAAAATTTGAAAGATATATAATGGTGGGGCGGGGCGGAGTTTTCGGTCGGGTTTTTTATATGCCACGAAAACCGCCCCAAACATTCGGGTTTTCCAAAAATCAAAACCGTTGACATCGGTTTTTCAAATGGTTCGGTTTTTTCGGGGCGATTTTCTCGGGTTTTTCGGTTTCGGTTTGGTTTTTCGTTTTTTATGCTCACCCCTACCATTTTGTAGCTAAATGGCAGGCCTAAGACTGGGCGTAATGGGCCATGGGGTCGATCGCCCCCCTTCGGTCGTTGTTAACGAAGCCCTGCACCCCACGAGCCTTGTTTCCGACGCGTCCCCATGCTCACTTGACACGCGTTTGGTCGCCTGGGTGGCCAATGGAGTTCGCCTGACGTGTGCAATGACAATTTGTACTTGTTGAGTGATACATGTAATAATAAAATCAATTTTAAAGTTTGGTTGTAAGTTTTGTCACTGATATGTGGGTTTGGTCAGGGTTTGTCATATGTTTGGTCGGAAGATAAAAAACTGATGGGATGCTAAGGTGGCAGTGATGACCAAACTACGCATAGTCTAATAGTCAATTGTTAGCTATGCAAAGAAAACATTACGACTTAATCGTCGTCGTGACCACTTATGAACCTTCCCTAGTCATCCGGTAAATATTTACCTACAGAAGGATCGAATCCGTTACTTCTAAAAGATTATTTCAAACGTTCTTACCATAATGCTATCAGCAGAATTAATGAGTACAAAACTACCAAATCACTATACCCAGGGGCGAACGCATGTGGAACCAAGTGGGGTCCATGGCCACCAATTGGTGGGTCACTTACATGTGGAAAAATATTTAATAAAAGAACATTAGTGATAAATTTATATATGGTCCTCACTTAAAATTTTATGAAAATCCCGGTTGAATTTAGTAAGATTCGCCACCGACTATACCTGGAATGTCATTTGCTAGGTGAGGTTGAGTGTTGTGACCGTTACAAACGACGACCGCGTCAAACACCTCTACCGAACTCACACCACGTGTCTTCGACTCAACAACAAACTCAATAATTTCTGAGTCAACAACCTCTACTCGGGTCACCTCAGTGTTGAACCGAATCAACTCAGTGAGCTCAAAATTACTCGCAAAATCTTCCAAAAACTTAAGGACCAAGATCTTCATGCCCAAGAAACATCCTTGGATCGCCATACGTTTTCTCACCAAATTTGAAGTCGGTGAAACTCATGAGGCCACGAGGAAGATTGGTTCGTAATGATTTGTAAAGAGATCCATGAACAATACCTCTATTTGGGTCGACTCCCAGTAGATCCGACTCAACCCGTGGATCATAGGCCCAACTTCCACCAAGGCGGTTGGATTTCTCAAACACCACAACCTGGTGAGACTCTCTTTGAAGCTCACGAGCGGCTGTTAGTCCGGCTACACCGGCACCGACGACAGCCACTTTTAAGGACTTTGTCATCGCCGGTGATGCCTGTATTCTTAAAGTGGAAACTTACGTACCTAACTCTCTTTTGAAAGATTTTTTTCTAAACAAGAATAAAGTGCGTGGTCACCGGCACTCTTGAATCATTCGTGATAATTGTAAATATGGAACGGAAAATTCAAAGGTTCAGTATTATTCTATATTCATTAGGAAAACACTTTTCATAACATATTGAATGATCCGAAAACAACTTTTACTATGGATAAAAGGGTGGTGGTATTGGTATGGCGGTGGTTAATAAAAAGACATTAATTTAGAAATTAATAAAAATAATATTATACATAACTAATTGATTAAGTAATTAATAAACTAATTGATTAAGTAATTAATATCTGGCCTAGTAACTCGGTTAATTAAAGGCTCTTGATAATAACATAAAGTTGCAGGTTCGAGATCGTGACTTTCAATTTTTTCTAAACACAAATATTTTTCAAATTAGCAAGTGTTTTTGTGAAAATTAAGCCTTTTAATTTAATGAGTTTACCACTTGTAGAGCACAAAAAATTAATGTGTCATTAATTTGTATCCTTAGAACACATATTAATAAAACTCTAATTGAATTGTCGAAGTTAAATTGAAAAAAAAAAAGAGATTATACTTCCTCCGTTTCTTAATAAGTGATACACTTTCCATTTTGAGGTGTTCAAAATAAGTGATACAACTTTGAAAACTTATCATATTTTGTAATCTCCTTTAATAAAGTGAAAAAGACACATGTACCCTTACTTTTACTTTTAAACATCATTAAATTCACTTTAATTAATATATGTGGGACTCATCCTCCACTAACTATCAAATCTAATCTAATTAACCTTCATTATCATATTTTGCTTCAAAAACCGTGAACTCTAATTTGTATCACTTATTTTGAAACGGAGGAAGTATATAAAGGTATTCATTTTAAGTCTTATGGCATCTTCAACCATTCCTCTGTCTGCCTCCTCTGTCTCTAGACTTTGTGATACAGGAAACAAAACTCACTCCAATGACTCACATTCCTCTAATAAAATAAGAGGAGCATTTTCTAATGTTATTCCGTTTGGTTCGTAGAATGTCTTTTAAGGAATTGGAATATGTTGGAATTGGAATTTAAAGAAATTGGAGTCTACTACGCGTTTGGTTGACAGTTAATGGAATCAATTTCTTTACAATAATAATAAAAATAAATACAATTATACAATAATAATGGCGGCAGCTGTTGAATTGAATGAAAAGAGAAAATGGACACAATGAAAGTATTTTGTATGGTAAATAGGCTCGTCTAACTTGCAAGTTGCAACTAGGCAAGATTTATCTCACAAAGAAACCGGTAAGTATCATGTGGCAATTTCAGTAGCCATTTTGTTCTGTATTTGAATTGTGCAGCACAACTTGTGTTCTACTTGTTTATTATGTTGAAATTGATGTTAATAGTGGTTGACCTTCAGATGCAGTCAACACTGCCTGCTTAGCCAGATGACTTTTGTAGCAGCTCATAACCGATGGAGTAGGGTGTTTAAAAAAATTAGGTGTATAAAGTACATAATCTTTACTTCTAGCTCAACATACGTTAAAGAGTAAATTACACGGATAGTCCTGTAGTTTGAATAAAGTTTTGGATTTAGTTCTTTAAGTCTCAAAATTTTACACCAGTTGATACTTTGTCATGTTTCTTGTCCAGTTGACTGTTATAATTTGTTTAATGAAGATTTTACTTTAAGTCTCAAAATTTTACACCGGTTGACTGTTATAATTTGTTTAATGAAGATTTTACGCTTCTTTATAGTAGTATACTTCCTCCGTATCACAATAAGTGATACATTTGAGCTTTTACAAATTTTGAGACAAAATATTAAAGTATGAGTTAAAATATACTACCTCCGTCGCTTAATAAAGTTATCATTTCACTCAAAACATTTGTCCGAAAATAAAATTCTCATTTCTCATATTGGAGGGACCCACTCTATAAAATAATATTATTATAATGTACCTCACTACTAACTATCTCTTAAAAACACTTTCTGTCTCCAAAAAAACCTTATATTTTAATCAAATTTATTACCAATAACCCCACCACTATCTATCTCTTAAAATATTGTGCCCATGGGAAATGAGAACTTTATTAAGGGACGGAGGGAGTAATAAAGTAGATAATTAGTGGATGAAGGGTTCCACTTTTCTTGAATAAAGTGATATTAATGAGTTTTAAAAGTAAAAGTAAGGTATAAGGGTAATTTGACTTATTAAAGTAGATAGTTAGTTGAGCCCCACATTTTTGACAAATAAGATAACTATTGAAGTGTATCACTTATTATGAAACACATATTTATAGAAAGTGTATAACTTATTGTAATACGGAGGAAGTATTTTTTTACTCTATTTATTAAAAAAAAAAAAAAAGAAGAAGAAGAAGAAGCAGCCCCTCCCTTTTTGCAAATTATACCCAATTTTGCCCTAATTTCTCCGATCTTTGAGTCTGCATCGTCCTGGCAGGCTGAATTTCATTCTCAATCGCCATGAAAATTTCTCCCTCCGATCATCATCAGTCAACGCCGTCAGGATCACAATCACTTCTCAACAAGCTAGGTGCTGCTTCTTCTAACACCGTCGCACAATCTCTCGGTATCAAAAACTTCTTCAAAGCTCCCGAAGGTCGTTACAAGCTTCATCATAATAAAAATCATTCTTCAAGTCTTCTTCTCTACACTCTCGCCTCAGGTAATTAATCATCTCCCGCACACACAAATGTGTCTGACCAAACGTGGCTGTGAACGAAGACTGGAAAATCATTTAAAACTAGGCAACAATTGAGCACTAAACTTTGTTTTGACATGTCATTATACGCAACAACTGAGCAGATTTTGTTCCTCTTTTTTCACAACTGTTAGCCCAAAACTCTGCAGATTAATAAGGGCGCTGCCCTGATACGTTCAATCTCTTCTTCCAGATGGTTAGAGAAATGTTCAGAAACGGTCACAACAACAATTATGTGTTGTGTACACGAATAAATCTGGGGATTTCGTCACAAAAGGTAATACTCTTTAAAAAAATTAGCTGAGAGTTTTAATTTTGAACAAAATCATCAGAAAAGGATGTCATGGATTTTTAATCATTGTTCTAATATAAGCGCGCTAAGGCTTGAGTCTTAACCATGCCGCATCGATTTTTTCCTTCCTCTAGCCGAAGAGAAGAGACGCCGATGGGAGGTGATTAGAGATGAGCGACTCTCCACATAAATTCCATTGCACTTTATTATATATAAACAAGGGTAACATACATGTAAACTTACAAGAGTAGAACATTACAGGATTCCATAATGGAAATTAAACATCAAACATGACTCTTTATAGAAGAGCTATATATATCCAGATCAGTTATTCCAAACTCCACCAAACTTACTAGAACCCTTAATTGCAGGAAGAATCTTCCGCGTTTACAGCCACCGTTTTGGTGGGTGATGGTGGTTTTGGTGGCGGCAATAAGGGTGGTTTAGGTGTTGGTGATTGTGGTGGCATTGATGTCTCCGATACTCTCTCCCTTAAGGACTCCTTAATTGAGTGTTCGGTAGAGTAAACTTTAATCATTGTAGGGGCTTTTTCGTCTTTCCACTTAAAAGGAAAACAAGCAGTAGTCCATCCTTGCATCTTCATGCTTGAACTCGAGCTAACAGACTTCACGGCATGACTCTTGCGTTCCCGACTCGTAACAGGCTCTTGATACATGAGCCCTTTGTAGTAAGGACTTGAAGAATTAAAGTCAACCGTAGTACACTCTGCTTCAGATGTTGTACCCATACCAGTACTTGGATACTTCTCGGTGTAGAGGAGCCCTTTGTAGTCATGTGATATAGGTGTTGTACCCTCTGCTTCAGGGCTTGTACCTGGGACTTTATCTGTTTTGAGAAGCCCTTTGTAATAAGGACTAGATAAGCTTAAGTTCTTGAAGTCATGTGCTGTAGGTGTTGTACCCTCTGCTTCAGGGCTTGTACCTGGGACTTTATCGGTTTTGAGAAGCCCTTTGTAATAAGGACTGCTATCGTACTTCTTGTCTTCAATACTTGTGAATTCATCTAGGTTTTCTTTAGTTAAGGTAGAAGGCTTTTTTTTGTATGTAAAAACTTTTTCGGCAAAACCAATTTTGAGTGAATTGGTAGAGTGTTGCTGGGACGAGCTTTCTGAGTGATTTGAGATTTGATCGGTGAGAAAGTTGGGGCTCTTCATTTAGAAAATTAATTTGTTAAAGTTTAATAATTTTGGAAGAGAAGGAATGATGGGGATATTTGTAAGCAAGGAATCTGATGATGTTAATTAACGTTTCTTTTTGTTAGGATGTATATAACGAGGTTTTCAAGGTGTTCGATAGTGTCAATGTGTTAACAGACTGGAGATTTTAATGTGTATAAAATCGAAGCCGGCAAGTTTTTGATGCCAATATGAAATCAAGCGCTTATCTGGTCGGTATTCCTTATTGACGTTTTAGGAAATTTGCTAATTGATGACGTTTTTGGTTCATTCAACATTTGAAGGAATATTAGAAACCAGGATGGAGTAGGGTATAGTTTAAAAAAAGTTACATGTATAAAGTACAAAATATTTACTTCTAGTTCAACATATATTAAAAATGCTACAGGGGAGTTCTATTAATAGGCAATAGTTACTGCTCGGATTTTTGTGACTAGACGAACTATCTCGTTGACAAACTATTCTGTCGCTAGCTGCCATGAACATCCCTTTAAAGAGTCGCAATGTTTCCTGCCGATATATTTCATCACTAAACATTGTTTTGACATGTCATTATATGCAACAACTAAGCAGATCTTGTTCCTCTTTTTTCACAAGAGTTTGCCCAAAATTGAACTGGTGATGGTCTAGCGGTAACGGCGTAAAAAATTATGTACCAGAAGTCACAGGTTCGATCACTTCCTTAGGTAACACATCAGATGGTTAGGGAAAGGTTCAGATCGGTCTTGACAACGGTTAGATCACGTATGAGCAAAAATCGACTACCCTGGGTTATCTTGTTACATACGGGAAAACTTAAAAAAAAAAAAAGCTTAGTAACACATGCCATTGAAGTTTGTATCGACATATATATGAGCCATTTGATTCTTGTGTGCCGTGACATTTATGTGATACCACTTTTCTTTTTAACGATGGAAAGAATCTTTATCTTTATATACTCCGTATAATAAAACAGTCGTCTTAGCAAGATGCTATGGTCCTGCCTATGGATAAATTATAAGAGCATGCCAAGCCTGATTAGGATTACAAATGCACAGGCCCGACCATAAATGAGTTCAATAGATACCAAGGAACAAGGCCCCAGAAAATTAGGGCCCAAGTTTTACTCTATTCACCTTTTATATGGTTTCTTATTTCAATGATTGCATATTTAATACTAGCTTCAAAGCCCGCCCGCTTGGGCGGGCATGCTTCAAAAGAGTTATAGAAAAATAACATAATATTGATAGTGTTGATATAACATAACAACCATAATTGAAATGACGATAAATAATTTTGTTATACATGAATAATTGGTAAAAATAAGTCAAAAAAACAATGAAGCTTAATGTTTATGATCTTAATCTTTGAAGAATGATAACAAATTACTATTTAATAGCAACAATTAGATCTTAGTTATAATGGTTCAAACACGTAAAAAAGATACATATATGAAAAAAAAAAAACTTCCTTATCAAGGGGAAACCAGTCAAATGGGATGAAAGGGACTTAATAATCAGCTAAAGATGCCAATTTATGGGTAAATTCGGGACCGTTTTTCTATTCTTTGTAGAATCTGAGATTTTTAACACCTCCTTCTGGGATTTCAGCAACCAATTCCTCAACTTCTGGACCGATGCAATCGTCTCAACATCTTGACTTGTTACATGTTAAAAATGATAGCACAATTACTGATATTGGAACATTGTAATGATGTAAGAAAACTGGAAAGTTGTGAGTTGTGATGAATAGATGAATATACCTCGAGCTAAATTTTGGGCCGACGTCCGACGCCCTTTGTTCGTCCCTATAAACAACAACAATAAAAGTAGCAAAAAATAAAAATGACAACATGTAAACTTTCCATAATATGTCCCTTTTCATGGAGTTGTTGCAATACTGATTTGTCTATTTGACTTAAAGATGATTATTTCATATCATCAGTTTGTGAAGTTGCAGCAGTAACATTGTGTGATTTAAACCCTTAAAAATCAAACAAGTAAAATAAAAATATTAGCTTAAAAGGAAATTGTTATTTTTGATACCCCTTTTGACCCGACCCGAGTTGACCCGTGACCCCATAATGATCTGGTTTCAAAAAATTACCTTGAAGATTTGCAGGCAAAGTGGATGACGTGGCAAGAGCAATACTTGTAAACTTTTGTTTTGACATAAATGTCTTTAATTTTCCACCATATAAAACAGTTCATTTCATAATTAATTTCAGGAGGAAGACTTTTAAGATCATCTAGATCAAGATCAGTTAATGGTGGGACTTTTGAACTGTTGCTAGCACCAACAGTTGAATTGCTTCTTCGATTGATGAATGTGATTTACAGTTTGCTCCTTTGAATCTACAAAATTTGAACTAATTTAAATTAGATATTTATACTTTAAAACAAATTTAAATAAGTTTTAAATGTTTTCCAAAATAAAAAAAGTACTCATGATTTCCTTGTTTTTAGATGCTGAAGCAGATGCAAGTCAAGTGCGAATAGAGTTTCTTTCATTCCCTTAAACTAATAGAAAATACGCAAATTAGTTAAATATTATAAAAATAATTAAGTTTCACCAAAATTTTTGAAACTTGGGTATGCTTAAGGTGTTTATTAATTATTATTATTACTACTCTACCAAAATGTTGAAGTTGAAAACCTTGTTTAAAATTATCTGCACTTTCAAGCTTTGTAACATGCAGCCGAATTCCCCTTATTATGTCTTTCACATCTGCACAAAGAATTTGTTTTATATCAAACATAAATTTCCCCAAATCTTCAAGTAAAATAATATAAAAATATAAAAATGACTGAAGAGTTGTTTAGTTATCCTCTGAAGAACATCCACACCATCAGTAGCCATTGGAACCTGACATTTACTCGACTCAAGGCCAAATATGCAACAAAAAAAAGGGATAAATCAGTAGATAAGATACCGCCAATGAATGGCTGAGATTATGAGAGTCCCCACAACCCATATACTTTACTGGCTCTTCATCAGTCTTTCTTTTCTTAACCTACATTCTCATGTTCATTATAAAACCCAAAAAAATCAAGTAAACAAAGAATCATCTTATGACAACTGCCATATATAATTTAAATTATGGGTAAAGCAGAAGCTTTAAATCTGGATGAATCGAACAATTAAATCAATGGTTTGAATATATAAACTGTCAAAGAAAGCTTAAATCTTGAAAAACAATCAATCATATTGATACTGTAGGAAATTAATGATGATGATTTGAATATTACCCAAGAACACTGAAAATTGAAACCCTAGAATATTAAGGAACAAACCTTAGAATATGTAATTGAAGGCAGGCGATGATGATTTGAATTCAACTGAACAATCCTCAATTTATTTGAAAAATAATAGCAGGATGAATTGAAACAGTAAAAAACTGGAAATCTGGAAATCATTACAGTCAAATCTTACCAAAACGTAAATTAGCTAAAAAAAAAATAAGGATGGTGACGTAAATCACAGATGACTCATGATGTTTTTCAATTAACTTAAATCTCAAAAAATAATACAATCGAAACAACAGAAAACTAAATTGGGTTTCATATGCCGAACACAAACATGATTTGAAAAAGAATAACAAGATGAAGAAGATTAAGAGTGTTCATACCAGTTGGTTTGCATAAATGTTTATGGATATGAGAATATGAGCTGCATCATATACCGTAGGTTTGAACGCACAGAGAACCACAAACTCAAAGGGAGATGATCAAATATTCTTCGTAATTGATTTAAACTTGAACGTTGATGCAAGAACTACTGTTGCTGTCGGATGATCAATTCGGAAGCGAGGAAGAAGAACGGGCTGCTGAGTATGGTGAATTAGGGTTGGCGGTAGAGGAATCGTGTTTTTGAAAATATACTGGAAAATAGGAGAGCCGGAATTTGGTGCAGAGGAGTAATTGATGAGTATCCGATGTAAGTTAAACGAATTTGTTGTGGAATGTCGCTGGCCAATGGTAGGATTACAGGTGGCATATCGGACCAATGAGGGAGCTCGAAAGTGTCTAATTGTCAAAACTCAATCAAATTAGGGGCTCATATATAGGAGAAGATTATATTCATTTCTTTAAAAAAAAATTTGTGAAAATAGTTTGCTATGGTGTCAAAAAAATATATAAAATTACTTTTTTTAAATAAAATTCTGTTCAATTTTATTCTAAAAGAATATTAAATGTAGGAAAACTATTTTTTATTAATAGATTAAAATTAAAATTATATCGTTTTTAATACATTTATATGTATATTTGTATGTAAGTTTGCTCTATAACTGTTAAGGGCCTTTTTTAATTTTTGCACAAGACCTAATATATAGCCCTGCAAATGCGATACCACTTGGTATTCATAAGAAACAAAGTTGACAAAATGACATTCTAATAAATGGTTGCAATCAATATCAAAACCTACAATTGTTCTTGATTAAACTTATAAAAACATGGGGCACACAAACTAAATCAAAACCTACAATTGTTCTTGATTGAAATCATGGGACACCTAAAGTGTAGAATGTTGTAATTATTAAGGGATGGATACCCTGTTTTACATGATTTGCGTGACTAGAGCCTCCTGCAGGCTTTGAAAGAGCCACAGTTCTAAATTGGATTTTGAAGGTGATTAGAGATGACCGACCACCCACATATAATTCCATTGCACTTTTATTATATATAAACAAGGGTAACATACATATAAACTTAATAATAGTAGAACATTACTGCTCCAATAGTTAACACTGAGGAGATGAGATACATAGTAGTTAATACTACTCCAATAGTTAACACTGAGGACATTAATAACTCAAATTCTGGAACCAGTAGTAACTTTGAGAATGAGGACAGTAGTAATTCAAATACTACTGATACCAGTAATAGTACTCAAAATACTACTGGTCCTAACAATAGCCTAGATTCTCAAGATACTACTGATACCAGTAACAACAACAATACTACTGATCTCAATGACGACAATAGCAGTAGTAACTCTGACCAAGATGATGATGAACCAAACATCAATGACAATGAAGGATCACTAGAGGAACAACTGCCTGAGACAAATGAGTCCAATCTTGAAAATCAACTAGTAGTTGATAAAGCTACAACCACAAGGACTCAGAAGAACCATCCATTAGACCTTGTTCTAAGTGATGTTAACTCACCACTGCAAACAAGAAGCAAATTAAATAAAAGCTTAACTGCAAACATGTGTAACATAAGTTTAATTGCTAATGAATGTATGTTTGAATGCTTTTTGTCTCAGGATGAACCAAAGAAGATCCAACAAGAAATGAAGGACTCAAACTGGATTGAGGCAATGCAAGAAGAACTCCTTCAATTCAAGTTACAAGCTGTTTGGACACTTGTACCTCTACCCAAAGGAAAAAGAGCCATTGGAACAAGATGGATCTTTAGAAACAAGAAAGATGAAAGAGGTATAGTGATCAAGAACAAAGCCAGACTTGTAGCCCAATGATACACTCAAGAAGAAGGAATAGACTATGATGAAGTATATGCTCCTGTTGCTAGAATTGAAGCTATAAGAATATTTCTAGCATATGCTTCATTCAAGAAGTTCAAAGTCTATCAAATGGATGTGAAGAGTGCATTCCTATATGGGAAGATTGAAGAAGAGGTCTATGTATGCCAACCTCCAGGCTTTGAAGATCCAAAACATGGTGATTATGTGTTCAAACTGGATAAAGCTCTATATGGCCTACATCAGGCACCAAGAGCATGGTATGATACATTATCATCATATCTATTGAAGAATAATTTTAAAAGAGGAGCCATTGACAAAACTTTGTTTACAAAGAAAGTCAAAGATGATATACTACTAGTACAAATCTATGTAGATGATATCATCTTTGGTTCAACAAATGATGTATTATGCAAAGAATTTGAAGAACTGATGCAGATTAAATTCAAGATGAGCTCTATGGGTCCAATGAACTTCTTCCTTGGACTCCAAGTCAGTCAAAGAACAGATGGTATTTTGATAAATCAATCAAAATATGTCAAAGACATCTTGGAAAAGTTTGATTTGAAAGACTGCAAAAGTGCAAGTACTCCAATGGAAACACACAAACACCTACATCCTGATGTTGAGGGGGGGGGGGGATGTAGATGAACACTTATATAGGTCAATGATAGGATCTTTGATGTACTTAACTGCATCAAGACCTGACATTATGTATAGTGTTTGTGTGTGTGCAAGATATCAAGCAAGACCTAAAGAACTACACTTGCAAGCTGTCAAAAGAATATTCAGATACTTGAAAGGCAAACCATCACTAGGTCTATGGTATCCACATGATTCACCCTTTGAACTCATAGCCTACACAGATAGTGACTATGGAGGTGAATGTCAAGATAGAAAGTCCACTACTGGTGGATGTCAATTCTTTGGATCAAGACTGGTGTCATGGCAATGTAAGAAGCAAACAAATGTATCAACATCAACTGCTGAAGCAGAATATGTAGCTGCATCTGCTTGTTGTGCTCAAGTACTATGGATTCAAATCCAGCTTTGTCACCTTTGTTGTAATTGAGACTTGTCCTACCAGTTCTCTTTAAGAATCTTTTGGTTCTTAGGCTCAGCATAGCCATTTGCCATTTAAGGTCCATCTCCTCAAGATCATCTGGATTTAATTGTTCCAAGTCATCACTAATCAGTGCAGAATGCACATGACTAGTAAAAAAGGATTCTCTTGCAGCATCCTCAGAATCTGCAGCCTTTCCTATGGAAGTTTCTTGACCTAGACCTGTACTAGAGACAAATGCAGCATTATTAGAAGAAATAGAAGGGTTCTTTTGATTTACCTCAGTTTCAAATACTCTGAGATCATTGTAGAGTTCATCCAACTCCTTTTCTTCTAGTGCATCTCTCTGTCTATATACCACTGTATACATGGCCCATTCTTCACTAAGAGATCTTAGGAACTTCATGTTGACATCTTCTTGATCCATCTTAATCCCAACTTGGTTAAGTTCACCAATTAGCTTGTTGAATCGGTCAAACACTTGAGTGAGTGTTTCATTGGGCTTTCCTTTGAAGTTTTCAAAGTCTTGTTTGAGAACAGACTTCATGTTCCTTTTGGTGCTCTTGGTCCCAACGAATCTCTTCTCCAGTGCTTCCCATAGCACCTTTGCATCATCATACTCAACGAAGAGATGTTGATAGTCGTTAGAAATGGCCAGTAGGAGAGTGCTTAGAGTTTTAAGTTCGATTCCTTTGTCTTTCTTCTCCTTCTCACACTTAAGTTTGTCTGCTTCAGTTACAGAACTGCTTGCTTGTCCAGGACCAGTTTTGTTTCCTTCAAGGACAACTTCCCACATGGAATAATCAGTGATAAGCATGTATTGCTTAATACGATTCTTCCACATCCCAAAGTTGTTGGGAGTGAGTATAGGGATTTTGTTGGCCTGAGTGCTTTCATTATTATCAGTCATGATTAATAATGTGTGTGTTTTAAAGATTAAAACTTTTTGATGTTCTTAACAAATAGTAGATCTAGAACCAATACGCTCTGATACCACTTTGATTAATTTCTTTTCATTGCAGTCTCTTATAAAATGAAATCTTATTTCAATGTGTTTAGTTTTAGAGTGTTTTACTGGATTGTTCACAATACTAATAGCACTTTGATTATCAATAAAAATAGGAGTTTTGAGGATAGAGATACCAAAGTCTAGAAGCTGGTTTTGAATCCATAGTACTTGAGCACAACAAGCAGATGCAGCTACATATTCTGCTTTAGCAGTTGATGTTGATACATTTGTTTGCTTCTTACATTGCCATGACACCAGTCTTGATCCAAAGAATTGACATCCACCAGTAGTGGACTTTCTATCTTGACATTCACCTCCATAGTCACTATCTGTGTAGGCTATGAGTTCAAAGGGTGAATCATGTGGATACCATAGACCTAGTGATGGTTTGCCTTTCAAGTATCTGAATATTCTTTTGACAGCTTGCAAGTGTAGTTCTTTAGGTCTTGCTTGATATCTTGCACACACACAAACACTATACATAATGCCAGGTCTTGATGCAGTTAAGTACATCAAAGAGCCTATCATTGACCTATATAAGTGTTCATCTACATCCTCCCCCTCAACATCAGGATGTAGGTGTTTGTGTGTTTCCATTGGAGTACTTGCACTTTTGCAGTCTTTCAAATCAAACTTTTCCAAGATGTCTTTGACATATTTTGATTGATTTATCAAAATACCATCTGTTCTTTGACTGACTTGGAGTCCAAGGAAGAAGTTCATTGGACCCATAGAGCTCATCTTGAATTTAATCTGCATCAGTTCTTCAAATTCTTTGCATAATACATCATTTGTTGAACCAAAGATGATATCATCTACATAGATTTGTACTAGTAGTATATCATCTTTCACTTTCTTTGTAAACAAAGTTTTGTCAATGGCTCCTCTTTTAAAATTATTCTTCAATAGATATGATGATAATGTATCATACCATGCTCTTGGTGCCTGATGTAGGCCATATAGAGCTTTATCCAGTTTGAACACATAATCACCATGTTTTGGATCTTCAAAGCCTGGAGGTTGGCATACATAGACCTCTTCTTCAATCTTCCCATATAGGAATGCACTCTTCACATCCATTTGATAGACTTTGAACTTCTTGAATGAAGCATATGCTAGAAATATTCTTATAGCTTCAATTCTAGCAACATGAGCATATACTTCATCATAGTCTATTCCTTCTTCTTGAGTGTATCCTTGGGCTACAAGTCTGGCTTTGTTCTTGATCACTATACCTCTTTCATGTTTTTTGTTTCTAAAGATCCATCTTGTTCCAATGGCTCTTTTTCCTTTGGGTAGAGGTACAAGTGTCCAAACAGCTTGTAACTTGAATTGAAGGAGTTCTTCTTGCATTGCCTCAATCCAGTTTGAGTCCTTCATTGCTTGTTGGATCTTCTTTGGTTCATCCTGAGACAAAAAGCATTCAAACATACATTCATTAGCAATTAAACTTATGTTACACATGTTTGCAGTTAAGCTTTTATTTAATTTGCTTCTTGTTTGCAGTGGTGAGTTAACATCACTTAGAACAAGGTCTAATGGATGGTTCTTCTGAGTCCTTGTGGTTGTAGCTTTATCAACTACTAGTTGATTTTCAAGATTGGACTCATTTGTCTCAGGCAGTTGTTCCTCTAGTGATCCTTCATTGTCATTGATGTTTGGTTCATCATCATCTTGGTCAGAGTTACTACTGCTATTGTCGTCATTGAGATCAGTAGTATTGTTGTTGTTACTGGTATCAGTAGTATCTTGAGAATCTAGGCTATTGTTAGGACCAGTAGTATTTTGAGTACTATTACTGGTATCAGTAGTATTTGAATTACTACTGTCCTCATTCTCAGAGTTACTACTGGTTTCAGAATTTGAGTTATTACTGTCCTCAGTGTTAGCATTGATCTTGCTGCTTCAATGATGGTTCTATTTCTTCTTTCAGCTACACCATTTTGTGGAGGAGTTCTAGGTGAGCTGTATTGCCTGTCAATTCCTTTAAGATCACAAAAGTTAATTAAGTTAGCATTTTTAAATTCTGTGCCATTGTCACATCTTATGGCTTTAACTTTTTGATCAGATGTGTTCTCCAGTTTGACAATTAAGTTCTTTATGAGTTCACTTGTTTCATCCTTTGTCCTGAGAAAGAAAACCCATGTATATCTGGAAAAGTCATCAGTAATAACAAGACAATATTGTTTCTTTCCAATACTCATTACATTTGTAGGTCCAAAAAGGTCCATATGTAAGAGCTGTAAAGGAACAGAAATAGAGTTCACAATTTTGGACTTATGAGAAGTCTTGTATTGTTTAGCTTTTAGGCATGCAACACAATGATGATCACACATGAATTGTTTTTGAGGTAGTCCAATGACCAGATTTCTTTTTACTAAATTGTTCATGTTTTTGAAATTAGTGTGACACATCCTTCTGTGCCATAGTTCTGATTCAGTGGTGTTTGCCGTGGATATAAAACAGTTGACCTCATTTGAAGAAATGAGTTCTCCCCCTATATCCAGGCAATACACATTGTTTCTCCTTGAAGTTCTTAAAACAACATATTTTTCATCTAAAATGAAGTCAGGAGAAAGAATGATGCACTCAATGTCTGTGAAAAGAATTTTGTTCTTTTTATCACACACTTGAGACACACTGACAAGATTGTATTTTAGTTCAGCTACATAAAATACATCATCAAAGGTAATTTTGCCATTTGTAACAGTACCTTTACCTGTAATCTTACCTCCCTTTGGGTTCTCACCAAAGGCCACATATCCTCCATCAAATAACTTGAAATCTTTAAGAATTTGCAGATTTCCAGTCATGTGCCTTGAGCATCCACTATCAATATGCCATGTTCTTCCTTCTTCTGGGATCTGAATGCTCTGCACAAGTGAGTAAAAGATCAGTTAAGTTTGGGAACCCAAGCTTTATATGTCTTGGGTTCATCCTTTGAGAAATAAGCTTTTGGGGATTTAACTTTAAACATTTTTGGTGCCCATACCTGTTTATTACTGGTGTTTAGTTTTACTACTGCCCTTTTAAAAATGTTACTGGTGTTTGAATTTTCTACTGATCTTGGTTTATACCCATGATTTTTAGCTTTTGAATACTTTACTACTGATTGACCAGTAGTATTTGGGTACTTACCATGTTTAGAATAACCAGTAATGTTTTTAGGGTTGACACCAGTATTATATTTGGAAGTTGGTTTGGGAGCAGTAGTATTTTTGTAATTAGGGTTTTTACCAGTAGTGTTTTTGTACTGGTACCATACAGCATTATAATTAGGGTTAACACCAGTAGTAAAATTGTTAAAGTTTTTACTGGTGTTGGAAAACTTAAAATATTGTTAAAGTTTTTACTGGTGTTGGAAAACTTAAAATATTTGAAACTTAAAATATTTCAAAGTGGTTAAAATCTATACTGATGATCAATTAGCAGATCTTTTTACAAAAGCATTTGATGTAGGAAGATTCAACTTCTTGGTTAGCAGTATTGGAATGATTTTGATAAATTAAAATCTCTCTTAAAGTCATGTGTAAAGTTTTTGTTGTAAAAAGTTATTTATTTGTTTAAGTGTTTTACTACTGGTAGATCTGTATTACTGGTCATAGGCATGTGCACAAAATACTACTGGTAGTTCATTACTACTGGTGTGTATTAGGTTTACATAAATACTACTGGTAAGTCAGTACTACTGATATTCACATATACTACTGGTCTTGTGTGTTGGTGGTTACTACTGATATCTTTAGTTACTACTGATGTCAAAATCCTTAGTCACTACTGATGTTAGTAGATACTACTTGTAACACCTCAAATTTTAATACCAAAAATCGGCCAAAATAAAACATTTTATAAATAGAAGAACATCCTCAAATTTGGATTTACAAAAACCTTGGTATGAAATCAGAGTATAAAAGTAGGTGTTACAAAATAGATCATAACCAAGCTAAGACTAAATCCAATCTAGTGCTCTTCTATTCTAGGTCCCGCATCTCTATCCATGCGTACCTAAACCTTCGATCCCGAACCTGAGTACATAGCAAAACAAAACAAGGAGTACGTGAGACAAAAACGTCTCGTGAGCTACATGGGTTTAGACCCCAAGGTTAATAATAATAACCGAATGACAAACGAACAAACAAACACGTTAGCAATCACCCATCTATCTAGTCACCCTATTGTGACTCCAATACTTTGCTTTCCTAGCAATCATACCTAGTTGTCGGGACATCCCCAACCAACTAGAACCACATTAACTTATTAACCGGGGATCCCCCGCATTAACAAGCTTCAAGGTAAAGGCAAGAGGGAATCGCCCAATCTACCAATACCTGCCTTACTCGCCGGACTACTTCCAGTTAGCAAGACTACTATCATGGAATGGGCCGATGGGGATCCGCCCAAATGCTCCCCATTCCATACCTCATGACCGGGGATCCCCCGAATCATCACATCATCTCACCATATCATAACTCGATGGTTATGTCAATCTAGCTCTCGGCTATCACGTCTATCATCAAACAAGTTAGTTCAATACTATCATCGGTATAACTAACTATCATCTACTAGTCTACACAATTAAGCAAATAGACCATAACACAAGTAATAAAAATGTATTTCATAGGCTATGTACTCGGTAAAGTCCACACGTACTCACCTTAGCAATAAGATGCTCAAACCGTGTTCTTGACACCAAGACTCTTGCTTCCACAATTTCACCGACTTTCCAAAATGTCACCAAAAGCCTAATACAATAATCACAACAAGATTATCATCACAAACTACTACCAGTGTGTTCATCTACCTCTAGATAACACCCATCAATCCAATTCCCCCAAATATGGTGATTACCAAACCCTAGGTTTAACCAACCCTTAAGATTCTTACAAATCTTAACCATACACTTGATTCCCTTGTTAATATACCATCTATTAAGTGTATACAACATTTATTTCACCATAAATCACCAACCCAAGAACTAGGGTTTCAAACCCTAGCTTCAAGATCCATAGATCTTGAGCTACAAAGATGAAAGAGTGAAGATATACCTTTAATCTTCCACTAGGAGTGAAATCTACCAAGGATTTGTGAAGAAATCAACCCAAACCAGATGCTATGCTCGAAAATCGCCAAGGAGAGAAACTAGGGTTTACAAATGCAATAAATGAGCCAAATCCCGACTTTAATGCTGGTCGTCGAGAGTTCACGGCGCGAACATAGTTCGCGTCGCTAACTCTCCATATCTGGCAACACTTAGCGATCGCTAACTCGACGCGATCTACATCGCGACCCATGGCCAAACTCCCTGGAGCCAGTTCCCGATCGGGAACTATAGTTCGCGACGCGAACTCCTTGAGGCAGCAGGGCTGCACTTTTCATCAAGTGTCTTGACCCGATTTCGCCCATAACTTTCTCGTACGGTGTCCAAACGACACGAAACCAATTTTCACGTGTTTTATATGATTTATCCATAATTATCATATTTTTACATATTTTATTTATTTACAATTTTGGGTCGTTACACTACTGACGTTTCATTACTGGTATTTCATTTACTACTGGTCTTTCAGAATCACAATTACCAAACTAACCCCCGTGAAAATAACCGTTATGTTATGATTCAAAGGGCATTTTAGTCTTTTTGCAGGCTAAATCGAAAGATATAAAGGCGGCAGTCGATTAGTTTAGCATTATCTTCACTTCGATTTGCAAAATCCTCTCAATAAACCCTAGCTTTCGATCAAAAACCCTTCATCAGTAACAAAATTCTTACATCTTTCTCTCAAAATCAACAACAATGGCAACTCTACAATCTCTCAACGTTCAAACCGATCTTAAATACTCAGAGTTCCATAATATGTGTGCGTTTTTACGCAATCCAGACGGTACTAAAGACTTTCGACCAATAGTGCAATTCTTAAAGAACTCATACATTAAGTTCGCGTTAACTGTGAAACCGAAAGCCTATCAACAGCACTTGGTGGATTTCTGGACCAATGCAGAAAGGACAGAAGGTGCAACTGCACCTATGATAAAGTCATCGGTGGATGGAAAGACGATCACGATCACTGAGCAATCAATTCGACATCATCTACAACTACACGATGATACAGGTATGGTTACTCTTCCTAAGGAATTCATTGCTGAAATTTTAAATAAAATGGGATATGAGGGAAGACTTAACATAGTCACTTTTCAAAAAGGTCTTCTCTCCCCACAATGGAAATTTCTTGTACATACTATTCAGCATTGTATTTCTCCAAAACGAAGTACTTGGAATGAGTTTAATAAGGCAATAGCCTCTGCTGTTGTCTGTTTATGCACAGACCAAGTATTTAATTTTTCATACATGATTTTTGAAGGTATGTTGGGAAATCTTAGTTCCACAAAGTTTTTAATGTATCCCAGATTTCTCCAACATATCATAAACATTGAATTGCAAAACTTGTCAACTCCCAAAAACATTTTTATCATTCCAGAGTTGAACAAGAAAGTTTTCTCTAATATGAGAAAACAATTTAAATTTTCGGGCAAGGAAACCCCTCTGTTTCCTAATATGATCAAAGATCAAACACTTATTGGAGAGGGTTCAATAATAGATACAACCCAAATTGAACCTCAACCCACTCCATCACCCCCAAATGCAGCCCAAACACCACCCCAAACAGTCACTCAATCACCCACAAATATAGAAGTCCTGAATGTGTCCCAGGAACTTGAAATAAATCCTCAGAGTGCTACTCTTCACTCTGTGGAAGACCTGCCCAATGTCACCCAAAATATATCCACAATCTATAAAAGAAAGAAAACATCTTTAAAGGATACCAGGGGACAAATCGAGTCACACCCCAGGCTCAAAGAGTTGTCCTCCAAGGAGGAGAGAGGACATGAGGCGAGGGCTTTCACTACTGATGCCCCAAAGGTGGGTGCACAGGACAGTGAAAACATCTCTAAGACCCAGACCTCGGCAACTTTAAGTGATGACTCTTTTGAGGAATTACTTAAAGGACCTCGGTGCCAAGAAACCACAAGGGGGGGCATCTCTGCTTCTTCTAGGAAGAAGAGAATGTCTAAAAGACCCAATGAATCACCAAGAAGTGATGAGGGCAGATCTGTGGAATTGATGGATAGGATGGAAAACCTTAAAGCCAATGTACCTGTTAGTGAGCCCGATGATCTTGCTAGATGGAGTGAGGGCAGTATTAAAACAAAACAATTGACGGATAAAGTGGATTCTCTTGAATCTATTGTACAAGATTGCCTTAAGTATCTAACAAATCAGGGAAAAACCATTGCAGTTATGAAGAGACATGTCAATACCATCAACAAAAGAATGAGGCTATATGAACACAGGCTTCATCAACAAACTAAAATTATCAGAAGATTGAAAAAGAAGGTTGATGATAGTGAGGCTCCTCCAGTTGAGCTCACTAAGGGGGAGAAGGATAACATTCAGAATATGATTGATGAATCAATTGTAGCAGCCGCAACTTCTCTCCTCAATCTTAAACAAACAAACATTGATGAAGGCTCAGAAAAGATGGTTATTGATGATGAACCTACTACTGCTTCCATGGAAGAACAAACTGAAAAAGAAACATCAATAGTAACTCCTACCAATGATGTAATAGCAGTAGTAAGTAAAGAAGAGGAAGTAAAAGCAACAAATACTATTGATGCCCTATCAGTAGTAACTCCTGAAGTCCCACCAGTAGTAACTACTTTGGTTACTACTGAAGAGGAAGAACTGCAACTTCCTGAGCTAATTGAAAGAGAAAAACATGTCATCATCTCCAAACCACCAACTCCTGATCAACCACTTATCATACCTGACATTGATGATAATGTGAACTGGTTTGAGGTAGATGAATGTACACTTCCTCCACATCCCAAGATACTACCAGAAGACCAACTTAAACTGTTTTATCCAAAACTACTACTTTCTGGTATCCCTGATATGAAATACATTCCACCTCCACCATCTGCTCACATTGGAAAAGGAAAAGAAGTATATGATGATGATTATCCCAATAGAGCATTAGGTCATCACATGGTAAACAAGATTAATCATGTCAGAGCAGAAAAGCAATCTAGATGGAGAATAAAACATAGGAAATTTTTGGAGAAAGTGGAAATGTATCAAGAACTAGAGGAAAATAAGAAGAAAGTTCAAAGTGCAATTCCTGTTCAAGTACCTGTACAAATTAAAGACATTCAGATAGAAGCTCAAGAAGCAGAATTCAAGAGGTTCAGAAAAGTTGAAGAAGAACATATCCAATGTCTTGAAGAATTGGTTTCTGAATGTAAAAGAACTAAAAGTGAACTAACTGAGGATGTATTTGAACAGAAGACAAATATGATAGATTATTTGAAAACAAAAGGGCATAGTGCAAAATCCTTTGGCAGAATGAAGATGATGACTATAATTGAAAAATTATGTGCTGCCAAAAAGAAGGATTTGGCTGAACAAGAAGAAAAAGAAGCAAAGAAATCTAAAGCCAAAACCTTAATCTCAATCAGTCCAACATTAATCAAAGCTGGTAGTGTATCAACTACTGGTGATACCTCAACTCCCCAATCAAAGAAAAGAAAACATGTTGATCAAGAACAAAGCTCTAAAAAGAAATCAAAAACACAAATTGTACCTGTTCTTGAAATGCCCATTGCTCCATTGCAGAACAATCCAATCATCAATTGGAGGGTTATGCAGAATAATGTGATAGAGATCATAAGGGAAGATAAAATTGTGCAGAGATTTACTGGATGGTTACCTTTGATCATGTCCTGTTCAAGAAGTGATGTCATTAAACTACTGATCATTGGAAAACCAAGAATGACAAAGAAATCATGGAAAGATTCTGGTGCTGGATACTTAACAAAGATGATTGATGCTGCTTTCTATCCAGAAAACTATCCAGAACAGTTTACAGATCCAGGAAATGTCTATGCTTGGAATGTGATTCCAACTGCACAAATGTACTTCTTTGAAAAATCTGGCAAAGTCTGTGAACTATATTTGTATGAAAAGGAATATCCTCATTCTGAGAAGACTATGTACCAGATATTCACAAACACAATGATGAAACCTTATGATGCTGTTATGTTCCAAAACAAATTAAACTATTTCACAAAGAGGAACAGCAAATACATCATTGAGCAAAGAAGACAACAGAATCAAAGAACCCTTGAGAAAAGAAGAAGGGAACAAGAAGAACAAGAAAAACTTAGTTGATTGAAAGATAATCAATAAGTTTAGGGGGAGATTGTTGAGACAAAATCACAGATCAACTTGATACTGATGCTGCAGTTAGTACTAATCATACTTAGTACTGATGGGGCAGAATTGTTTATTACTGATGAAGTTGATACTGGTGAAGACTATAACTTAGTTACTACTGATCAAGGTTTATTGAAGATACTACTGATCAATAGTAGTTACTACTGACGATGGATCTGGACTTACTACTGGTCACCAAAGTTACTACTGACGTTACTTATTTACTACTGGTGATTGCAGAATACTACTGATGAGCTTATATGGAACATATCGAGTCCGAGATCTTCGTAGAGATAGTTATAGCATGTAAATCAATGTATATCTTTATAATTCGAATGTAAATCAAGTCCTAGAATAACTAGGGTAAATAGTTTAGCTTCAAGGACTATTATAAATAGTTCCTTACGAATTGTAAACGTACGTGTGTATTGTTAACTCGATAATATACATTGAAGCTTTTTGTGAAACTGTGTTCTTAATATTTTCGTTTATTGTTTACAGTTCATTGTTCTTAATACATTGATATAGTGTTGATCCGCTGCAACTTCTATAATCAATTAGATCTAAGGTGTTTATTAACTTCTTCATAGTTAATCGATCTGACACAGAAGATAGTGAATAGATTGAAAGAATGATCTTGATTCCTTTTGCTTGACAAGATTTGATATCGGAGCTCAATTTGGTGCCAGCTGGATCACAATGACCAGCCAGGTTCATAACTGGAGTCTGACCACCGCCAAACGAAGAAAGGAAAGCGATATTTACATACTCATAGTTTCCTGTGGAGCAAGTTTGGGCTAATGTTCCTTCATTCCCATTTTGACCCCAATATATGGAAATACCGCCCGCATTAGAATTCCTCACAAGTAACAGTGTCAGGAGAAAGGATAGAAATCCCATTGAGATAATATTGGATCGAATATCCATTTGCAGATGTTAGTTGCAAGTGTGTGTTGATTAACTCTAATTGCATGGTTTGTGTTTATATAGGAGAGAATAGTGATATGGTTGTAAAAGAAAGTTGTTGTATTGTTATGTATCTAGCCTAAATGTTAAGCACGTACTGCTCTTCTAGTTTTGGAATTCCTCATTCGCATGTGCGATTATTTACGTTATTCTTCTTTGATTATTATTATTATGTTCTATAGTAGTACATGATATACGCAGCATTGATACCGTTAATAATAATAATAATAATTTCTTTGGATCTTAATGTTGTCTCTCTCATCTCCTCTACTGAAGACAATCAAATGTGTCCAAATAATACCCATTTGAGCTAATTAATTAATGGTATTTTTTTTCTTCCATGCAGAAATGTGTCGTAGATGTATCATATATATATTGTTTGTATTGACCATTTTCTTATCATTTCTAAGCATAGTAGTTGGGGGTTCTGATAACTAGCTTATGATTAAAATGAACACTGGTATTAGGATCATATTATTGTCTTTTTTTCATGTAGTTTTCCGAATAAGTAGATACTTTTGAATGAAGCCATACACTTCGTCCAATAATACAATAAATGAATTATTGAGGTTCTTTTATTACGTACGTGATACGGTGAGTTGAATTATTTGTGGTGTTATAAGCCATCTAATTGGATGAAAGATAAATGTTTTAACTTTCATTGCAAATTGGAACAAATATATTGTTGGAAAATTTTGGACACATATAATTATATATTTAATTATATATAATTAATGGTTGGTATGTCCAAAATGTAGTTGTGGTGAATGAGATATCGACTCTCAAAGTGGGGTGTACGGAACAAAGAATTCAAACAAATGAACTAGTGGAAACTTGAACCTATCCACACTCGTCTCCCGGGTTTCGTGGGGGTTCGGGTTTTGCCACTCGGTTTTTGTCACTCGAGTTAGTGAAAGTATTCAAATAATATTATTGATAATAATATTTATATTTTAATGTTTGTCATTAAAATATATATTTGAATTAGTGGTTTTATTTTCTTTGTATTGAATTGATATAATGACCATAATGACATTAATATAGGTCATTATACCCATGACCATTTTCTAGTATAAATAGAGATGGTGTGGTTCATTTGTAAGACACACAAATTCACATACTTTCCTACTCACTTACAAGCATCACAATTTGCTCTCTCCAAGTTTAGTGATCCTTAAACACAAGAACTTTCGATAAGTGTTTTCGCTTGGATTATATTCGGTAGTGTAAAACTACTCGGTTGTTTTACCCTGGGAAATAGACAACGAATCTATTTTAAGGGGATCGTGAATTTCACGAGACTCAACCAAAACTTGTTTCTTCTTTGTTTCTACATATTCTTGTTTCAATCTTGTATTTGTTTTAGTCATTTCCCAATTGTATTGTATTCTATTTAATGAAAATTGGTATTAGCTCCTACAAACTTAAAATAGATTTTTCCTCTCTTGCTAATACCGGTTGGAAAATACATATTATTTTTTCGATTTTTGCTTTTTAATAGCATCGATTCGGAAAAAGTTTTTGATTGAAATGTTTATGTAAAACAAGATGTTTGGTTAAGTTTATTATAGAATGTTAACTCAAATTTTTGGATTTAAAGTTTATTATATCAAGTTTTTAAAGTTTGATTTTAAATAACTTGATATATTGTTTAAAATAATTTTGGATTTAAAATTTATAATTGTAAGAATTATTGTTGTTAATTCTAAGTTTTGCAATCATATTTGTTTGTAAGGTTCAAGATAGTCATAGGATTCTTGAGTTGATTCTCATTAGAGATGATATTTGAAATAAATCTTACAAACATTTGTATATCATTGTGAAATTTGTTGATTATTAAAATATAAAAAATTACATTGGTTTGTAAGTGATTTGATTTCCATTTTCTTCATCTCAAAGTAGCTTTGGCTTCTTGGCATATGGTTTCAATTTGTGAGACTATTTGGAAATCAAATACTTTGGATTTATATTTGATAATTTTGTCGTTATTCTTCAATTATAAAGAATTTGTTTAAGAAAATATTTTATAAACTTTTCGTAATTTCCATTTTATACATATCAAATTACTTTGGTATCTTGAATATAATCTCATTATGTGAGATATTTGGAAATTAAAAGTTTTTGGATATAAAAGTTTTGATTTATTTTGTTTCAAGTATCAAGATAACTTGGGTTTACTTGACTTTAATCTCATATAGTGAGAAAATGTACTTGAATGTTTGGATTTAAAATTTTTTGGTAATCAAGTTTGCTTTGCCTACTTGATTTTCTCATACTTGTGAAAAGCTATAATTCTTCGGGATTTTTATCTATGGATTGCTTTGGCATCTAGAATTTTGCTTTCAAAGTTTGAGAATTATTGGGGTTTTTCTATGAAATTTGTGATTGATGGTTATAGACTTTTCTTGGAAAAAAAAATAAAAAATAATTTCCATTTTATACATATCAAGATTACCTTGGTTTCTGGAATATAGTCTCATTAGGTGAGATATTTGGAAATTATAAGATTTTGGAAATGAAAAAGTTCTATTGTTTTAGCTTTCAAGTTAACCTTGGTTACTTGAATTTTCTCAAATTTGGTAAAAGTTAAATTCTTCGAATTTTATATCTATGGATTGCTTTGGCATCTAGAATTTTACTTTCAAATTGTGAGACTTGGGAAAAATGTTGGTTTATATTAGTGAGTAAGATACATGATAGTCTTTGGCTTCTTGAGTTGATTCTTGATAAGATGATACTTGAAATATATCTTACTACTAATTGCAACATTTTGATTGTTAAGGCTAATTGGTCAAATTTGCATTTTTATTTGGAAAAAAATGACAAATGTTGTGACAATGCCTAACATGGAAATGTACATGAAGGAAGATGTGCATAATGTGGCCATGATTTCCGATTTGTCGGAAGCGAATTTGATGGGAACCAATTGAAGTGGATGGTATGTCGATACGGGTGCTACCCGTCATGTGTGTTTCTATAAAAATATGTTTATCATTTTCAAAGATATTGAAAATGAGCAAACACTTTTATTGAAAAGTTGACTACCACATATATAAGAGGTGAAGGAAATGTTATATTAAGGATGACTTCCGGAAATGATGTCATGTTGAGCAACATCTTGTATGTTCCGGGGATTCATAAAAATCTTTTGTCCGGATTGTTGCTTAATAAGTTTGTTATTCGGGTTGTGATTGAATCCGATAGAATTGTGTTATCAAAATGTGGAAATGGTGTTGGTAAAAATGTTAAAATTAAATGTGACAACTTGTAACAATTATTTTGATAAAATGCTAATAAAGTTGTTCATTTAGTTTGAATTGTTAAATATTTAACATGGTTGATTATGACATATAAATTTAATTTTTTTTTTTAATAAATTAAATTGCATATCACCAACATTCCATATTGATTCAAAGTCACAAATATAACAAAATTGACAAAATCATCCTTCCATTTGGTTGAAAGAAATAACCAAATTCCTTGATATGGCTCACATAAAAGTGTGTGATTTGAAATCAACTTCTAAAGATGGTCACAAGTAAATCATAATGTATATTGATGATTGTACTACATAGTGATATGTACAAATTAAATTGTATTGTTAATTTTACTTAATGAAAAGTAAAATTGAATCAATTGATTTACTAAGTTGTACAAATTTGGGGGTATATCGTGTGTCGACTAATTATCTTTTATATAAAGATATCCCGTGAGGATAAGATGAAACATCGTACAAAGTTTGGCTTGAAAGAAAACCGTCTCATAAGTACGTATGAATGTGGGGGTGCCTTGTTAAGGTGTTCATTCATCATCCTAAAGTTACATCAATTAAGAAAGATATTCCAAATAATTGATGTATATAATGGCATATATCGTTGTCTTACATTTACATTAGTCAAGTGTACAATGTATAATAGTAAGACATAATACGATATGATAACTACTCTCAATTGAAGTTATCAAGATTAACTATCTTGATAACATCGCGGATCCTCTTATGAAAAGGCTTAAGTAGAGAGTTAGTTATAATGGAATAGGACTAAAGCCCTTGAATAAAAGTTTATGCGAAGGAAACCTAACCTAGTTGACTGGAGATCCCAAGATCTAGGTTCAATAGGACAACCTAATTGTATAAACGAAGGGATGTCACTGTGGGGGTAACGGAATTCCTCCAAACATTCTTAAAGGGAGTACATTGTACTACTTCCTAGTCCATTCCTAGTTCAGTGACAATGAGGATAAGCACTATGGCTTTTAATGATTCGTTATAGAGAATCACCTATGTGAGGGAGAAGTGGGGTCGCTTCGAATGGAATTGTTGGGCACAATTCTTAGTAGCTCTCGCAGAACCAGGCAGTGTCCATGACCAAGACGGGCACGATAAGAGGATATGAACAAGTTAGGGAGAGTCTTGTGAGAATGTATACTGTCGTCTACACAAAAGGCGGATTCAGTTCAAGGACATCGCGTCTACTGACTGCTCGGAGACTAAGTGTGCTTCTCAAGGGAAGGTTCAAAGGCTAACACCTACCTATCCTTTGCAAGACTTAACTGTTGAACATTTATCGAAATTTTGTTGTTTTTTCGATCGATCTCTATTCATGTGGGGGATTGTTGGAAAATTTTGGACACATATAATTATATATTTAATTATATATAATTAATGGTTGGTATGTCCAAAATGTAGTTGTGGTGAATGAGATATCGACTCTCAAAGTGGGGTGTACGGAACAAAGAATTCAAACAAATGAACTAGTGGAAACTTGAACCTATCCACACTCGTCTCCCGGGTTTCGTGGGGGTTCGGGTTTTGCCACTCGGTTTTTGTCACTCGAGTTAGTGAAAGTATTCAAATAATATTATTGATAATAATATTTATATTTTAATGTTTGTCATTAAAATATATATTTGAATTAGTGGTTTTATTTTCTTTGTATTGAATTGATATAATGACCATAATGACATTAATATAGGTCAATATACCCATGACCATTTTCTAGTATAAATAGAGATGGTGTGGTTCATTTGTAAGACACACAAATTCACATACTTTCCTACTCACTTACAAGCATCACAATTTGCTCTCTCCAAGTTTAGTGATCCTTAAACACAAGAACTTTCGATAAGTGTTTTGGCTTGGATTATATTCGGTAGTGTAAAACTACTCGGTTGTTTTACCCTGGGAAATAGACAACGAATCTATTTTAAGGGGATCGTGAATTTCACGAGACTCAACCAAAACTTGTTTCTTCTTTGTTTCTACATATTCTTGTTTCAATCTTGTATTTGTTTTAGTCATTTCCCAATTGTATTGTATTTTATTTAATGAAAATTGGTATTAGCTCCTACATATATAAATTTGGTATCTTTAGACTCGGTTAAGGGCCTTGCCAATGGATATTCTAACTAAGTGTACATATACAATATTTTTCTTCCATATGTATTAGCTTTCATTTTTACTGACCCAAATAAATATTTGGTTACATTGTTTATAGTGGGATTAACAGCCGCACACAGTTACAATTGAAAAACTAGATTAACTTTTATTTATAATTTTTTATCGTTAAAGTTTTAGAACCTAGTTATTCAAAAGAAAAAGTACTAGGCCTCCAAAAACCTCCGGACTGGTGCGGTTGGGTTTGCAATCGAAAAATACAAACTCTAATCATTATGTAGATTTCTTTTTCTTTTTTTTGTTGCTATTAGCTCTTACTGGTTTGCTAATAATAATTGGCGTTCAAAAAAAATTGGATGGATCAAACAAACCCGTCAAGAAAAACTTTCGCATTTGTGTGATGCATGGACGCGTGAGTTTAAACTCCATATTACATCAGAATTTTTTTATTTTTTTTTATTTTTTTGTTCAGGTGCATATATATTTTAGGTGTTTATAACTTGTTAAGTGTTAAAATTCAAAATACATTCTTTTTATATAGATAAAGAAGTCAAATGGACAACAAGCTATTTGACTTTACCATTTAAACTAGTACGTAACGTTTAGTCTTCTTGCAGCTCATCTCAAACTTTAATGTTCCTGCAAAGCACGTCATAGATGGCCGCGTGAGTTTAAACTCCCAATTGACTTCTTAATATCTGAACAAAAGACAACATTTGATGGAAGCACTCTTTTCAAAAAAAAATTTAAAACATATTACAAAAAAGAAAAAATCCTTTAAAAGCTTACTTTTTCGAATTAAAGTTTACGCTCTCACATTCGAACGATGGTGCTAAATGTATTGTATTATATTGGGCTTAAAATGAAATGGTCCACCTTTAATTCTTGGGCTAAAAGAAACAACAAGATTGAGTGTCTACAGCCAACGTAGCAAACTATACATACATATATACGCATCTATAAATCTATTGACCCAATCACCCAAATAACTAAAAAAACTACTATTGGGTCCAATGTTTTCGTGGCCGGGTTGGACAAGTCAGGCCAATACACAAGTTATGAGCAAGACTAAACCGGCCGGTTTATGTCATAATCAGGTCGAACCAGACCTCTTAAACCGACTATTATTCAACTTTGAGCCGGATTCAAGCTTCACTAGGAAACTACCCCATTATGTAGCTTTTATAAAGCAACTAAAGGAGCCAAGAAATGTTCTTAGACCAATGTAGGATAATTATTTTATAAGAAAAGATATAGCTAGTAATTTTTCTATTATAGTAGAGTAGATTTAGTTGTAAAAGATGTTTTGGACGATGTGGGAAACTTGTTAGTTATGAAACTTAGGTGCTGTTTGGTAAGCCTCTTAATGATTCAGATAAGAGGACGGCCTCTTAATCGGACAGATTCAGAGCGTTTGGTAAGACCTCTTAATCAGCCTCTGAATCAGAAATTGAACATAATCTGCCTCTTAATCGGACATATGTAAGGGTAAGTCTGAATCATTCAGACCTCTGCATCATTCAGATCTTAATAATTCAGATGCTACCAAATAACACATTAGACTAGCTTAACGTTCTGCATTTTGAGGTACAAAACTGTTCTCTATTTTGTGGTACTGAACTGTTCTCTTTTCGCGACTTGTGTCATTGTGTGTATACATCAATATATACAAACAACAAGACATTTTCATCAACTAATTAGCTTTGTAAGAAATTGGTTTAATATGAAATATGGATACACGGAGCAACATGATAACACCATAATCAAAATCAATATCTTCATTTGTGCAAATAAAAGATTTATTCTTACATTAGTTGTGGTTGGCTTTTATTAATTAACAATTCTAATAGAAATTGATTATTATAGAAACTGATTGATTAACAGCTTTTATTAGTTTATACAACACTCCAATGCTTAAAGAATGATGCAATTTGGAATTTTATTTAAATTTTATAAGTATTGGAACTTTAAACACCAAAATTTCCGGTTGATTGTTAAGTATTTACTATAATTTTTTATACTTATGGAACTTAAAGTTGTTCAATTTTGTGGGGAAATAATTTTTGGATTTGTTATAATGAGTGTTTTGTATTTTTTTAGGCTTTTTTATATAATCCGGTTCAACCGGTCCGACCGGTTCGACCATTTTTTAAACATCGTCCGGTCCGATTCAAATCCGGGTTTTAAAACATTAGTTGGGTAATTGTAAACACATTTTTTGGCGATTTGCTCCATCCTGTTGGAACTATTTTCTTTTAGCTAACTTCTTTTAACTATTTAAGATTGATGTTAACGGCCCAACGGGCACTTCGATTGGCAACCAAAGAGTTTAATTTTTTTTTTACCACTGGCACAACCTTTATGTTCCTTTACTTTTGTTTTTTACTTTGGATATATGAAGCAATGAGAGACGAAATTGGTGTATATTTTAATAGGATATTAATATTTTGTATATGTATATTTTATAATGGTGGACCCAAAAAATTGAACAATGTGTCATTTAGAGTGTCAGGCAACGTGACGCTGATGTGATAAAATGAAAGGTTCAGTTGGTGTTATAGTTGCTGTTCAGAATCGCCTATAACAATTAACAATGATTAGATCGTATATATCTCAGGAATAAATTCGACCACAAAGGGAAATGCTGATAAGCAATACCTTTTATTAATCGAATTAATTTTTGCACCATACTTTTTGATTCCCCTACCATACTGTACAAATCTTCCTGCAAACTGTACAAGCATGTGAAGCAATCATTGTGATAGATAAGCCAAAAGATGTGGTGTAAAAATCACCCCCTTTTATTAAAGTAGAAGTAAAACAAAAATCAGTCCATAGTTATTTTATTTTTATTTTTATTTTATTGACCAACAAGTATTGGTCTACAGTTTAACACCCAACTAAACGCATAGTTGCCGCCCTTGGAACATCATGTAATTATTGAACCCACCAAGGGCAATATTGGTAACATTAAATGTTTCTTGCCCTGCATTCTTCTGCTTGTGTTTTCAGTTAAGAGCCTCTCAATCGTTCCTTGTACTTTCTCTCCTTCCTTTCTCTTTCAAAACTTTCTATCTCGATCCGATTTCAGTCATCTTATTCAACAAATCTTTTGATATTTGCTGGAAATACACCATTTTAATTCAATCTCACTCCGATTCTCAAGGAATCTGAATCTTTTTGTTTCAAATTTTTATTATACATTTAATTCATACAATCTGTTCATCAATTGATTTGACAATCTGATGTTTTGTGCATGATTTATGTATGCCAACGAAGTTTCTGGATGATTTTTGATTGATTCGTTTATGTGTTTGAAATGACAAGTTTTGAATTTTTTATCGATCGATCGGTGTTAGATTGATAGGGTTTAGGTTGAAAGAAATGGCGTCACCTGTGCCAGCGAAATCTCAACCGCTTCACAACTTCTCGTTGCCTCACCTGAAATGGAAGAACCACCGTAGCGGCCGCAGCAGAGTCGCTGGAGAGACTTCATCGGCATCGCCCCCTCATCAATCTCCGTATACTCCACGGCGTGAATCTCCTCCTCCAGTGTCTCGTCATCATATTCCAGCACCTCCGGTGCGGCAATCCTCTCCTGCTTATGTTTCACGGCGTCTGCATAAGCAATCTCCGATGCGTGAAACGGAGTCTGAATCTGAACCAGGTTCCGCCGTTCCGATTGAAAAACCTCGCAGAAAAATAACTTCTGAAAAATCAAACAAATCGATTGATACCAATAAAAGAAAACGATCGAATAAGATCTCTATTCGTTTCCGTGAGAACGGCGGCCTCAAGCATGAAGACGTCGTACCGGAGGAAAACCAAAACCACTCGTCGACACCAGTAGACAATGGCGTTCCGGCGTCAGCCGCCGAAGAAGAAGAATCGTTGCCGAAGACATGGAATTTAAGACCTAGAAGGCCGCCGATGAACCACAAGCAATCTAATGGAGGTTTACCTAAGATCGGTTCATCGCCATTGCCGGAGAATAAAACTTCTCACGGAAATAATCCTAATAAAGTAGCATTAGAAATGAAAAATAACGATCACAGCAATCTAATGACGTCTAAGAAGCAAAAATTCTCGATTGCACTTTCGCGTGACGAAATCGAAGAAGATATATTTTCATTGACTGGATCTAAACCTTCCCGGCGCCCAAAAAAAAGACCAAGGACTGTTCAGAGACAACTTGATGTAAGTTTTCCATCACCGTTTTCTGTTCAATTTGTATTTTCTGTAGAAAAATGAAATCATTCTTGTTAGATTGAATTGAAGAAGAAAAAAAAATCTTTTTCAGAATCTATTGATTTCTTCGATTCACTATTTCTGTTTTTAACCACTGGTATGATTTCCAATTGATTTTGCTATAAAAGATTATAACTTTTTTATTTTAATTTTGTTAAAATCAAATGCATGATTAAGACAGGGGAAAAGATCCAACCATTTGTTCTTCGGTTGGATTCTATGTATGTATGAATTTGGGGATAGAAAATTTTGATGCTATCATTTCACAATATATCCTCTTAGAAAAAATCTGATTTTGATCACTAATCATGTTATTAGCTTTAAATTATTTTCAATCTTTGTGTTTGTTATTCGATTCATTTCTATAAATTTTCTGCAGACTCTGTTTCCTGGTTTATGGCTTGGTTCCATAACGGTTGATACATACAAAGTAACCGAAGCTCCTCCAAAGGTATAAACCTTTTCGTCTCTTTACACAATACACATATATTCAAGTAATATGAAAAACTGAAACTTAAAGTTTACTCTGTGCAGGGATAGATCATAGATGGACATAGATTGGGCTGTTTGAGGGTTGTTCTTCGATTGTTTTTTGGTACAAGTTCAATGGTTTGTGCCTCCCAGATTTTGTTCACTTTTTTGGAAGTATGATGGAACCCTAACTTGTATAGATGAGAGGGAGAATAGAATAATTTCATCTTCTTGTTATGGTTCATTTATCTATCTTTTGATGAGCATAATGAATTCATAAAATAACTTTCTTTTATAAAAAATTTTACAACGATTTTTTTGAATGTACATATGATTTAAGTTTGATTAGAGTTAAATCTTTGTTGGGTTTTCTATTTACTTGTTTTGGATAAAAAAATTTACAACGATTTTACAACTATTCTTTAACGACTTGTTTTGGACAAGAATTAGCTTTCTTTTTTGGGTTTATCTAACTCATGCCCTTGAGATTAGAAGTGTTTAATGATCTTCAAATTTTCTTTCAAATTGAATAAATGTATTTATTACTCATCAATAAAGTCTATTTTCAGCATGAATTAAATGTATTTTCAAATAAGAATGGTAGTTTTAAGTTTCATTAAACATGCTTATCTCATGCCCTATGAGTTAGCCAAACCCTTCTTTTTTAATACAAAAGGTTTAAGTCTCCCCATGCATTACCAATTTAGCTACACGGCAGAGGCCTTTAATACAAAATGAATGAGCTATATAATACAAGTCATTTAAATATTCTAGGGGACAGCATAAGTTGGTTTTGATCAGTTATAAATCAAAAGTGGAGAGTTTGATTTTTGGATCTAGAGATTTATTGGTTTCAGTTTATATCTGAATTAGATTGATTCCCGTGAAAAATTACGGGTTCTCAGTTTTTATGCTGAACGTAATTAAAATAAGAATATAAAATTAATTGTTAATTTCATGATTATTACACTGACTTAAAGAAATATACAAAAATCAAATAAAACATTACTAAAAATGTTTTGATACTACTATATAGATTATGAGCCAAAATAGCAAACTTAATAAAATTTATTCAATTATTAGATTAAAAACAAGGCTCATGTAACTTGGTGGCGAATTATACTGAATACGGTGCGGGGTGGGGAAATTGCCCTAAAAAGAAAAAGGTGCTCACTTCCATTATTCAATGCTCGATTTGGTGTGTTTGGAAGGCAAGAAACGAGGCGGTATGCAACAATGTTTTTAAGCCATACACGATCATTGCAGGATACATTATCTCTACCTCTTATATGTGGGTTAACATAGGAGCAAATTTAAATGTACCCGTGTTGATTGGTGTATTTCTTCTTTTTCGTTCTCTTTGTAATTGTTCCTCACTTTTAGCGTCTTGCTAAGGTGGTTTTCTATATATTATTTGTCGGCATTGGAGCTGGTCGAGGGTGGTGGTGGGGTAGAAAGGAAAGAGAGGGAGGCTGGAAAAATAAAGAGCGTGGACTGTGAATAAGGGTTTGATAGTTTTGGGAGAAGCTTTATTTGATCTAAGAAGACCATTTCCTTTTTCTTTTCTTTTTTTAAGAAAAGACAAATCATTTTATATTTTATTTTAATCTTTAAATTTCAGTTGTTTAGTATTACCTCTTTTTTTTTTTTTCTTAATTTTGCGTTTTCATTTTTTTTGTAATTATACTTTTTAGAAAAAACAAGTCACAGCTCTCAAGTTACTTTTTACTTTTTACGTTTTTCTTAATTTTATGTTTTCATTTTCTCTATATGTTTTATTGTCTACTACGTTCTTTCTTTGCTATAATTTGTTTTGTTACAATTAAAAAAGGGATTAACTATTAGAATAACCCTTTAATCTATTAGAACACACCTATTCTCCATAAATGCAGCTATGACCTACACTCTTTTTTTCTCTCTCTACAAACATCGGTGCTTTTTCTTCTCTCTCCATATTCTTGATAATCAAATTTCATTTTTATTTCTAATTCAAAATGAATCTTTTTCATCTTCATACTGTCTGTGAATCTGTTTTTCTCCCTACAAACCTCATGATCAGTAACAATACAATTATGGAGAGAGTAACAGTACATTTATGGAGAGAATAAGTGTGGCTTAGGATTGTTCCAATAGTTAATCCCATTGTAGAAAGTTCGAATTTAGCCTCACACTTCATTAAAGTTGAGAACACAATAAAAGAAAAATGAAACAGATTGATGGTGGATTGCCCACTTGACATCAAAAGTTTTCTTCCAATGATATACTAATATCGAATTTCATGCATTAAAAAAACTTAATAAGTTTTAGTTACAAACTTCAATTGATTTATCGGTATAACTCTTGGACCTTGTTATATTCTAAAGGTTAAACTGACTTGGTGTTCAATCCGTAAATTTTGTTTATTTACTATTTTAACTCTTTTTTTCGACTTGCTATTTGATTATTCGATCATGTTTATTGTTTTTATAGCTTCTTTGTAATTTCATGTTATAATACACCTTTTACATAAAATAAGAACATACTTGATTTTTTATTAATTTCTGGAAATAAAATTTGATCACTTTGCAAATTTAGTTAAACTTTCATTCATCAATCATATTTTTCTCTGTTTCATTTGTTATGTATATCACAACGTTTGTGATACGGTTCTAGACCCACCCGATCGTGGATCACAACCCGACTCGGTAGAAAGTGGCTAGATGGATCCCGCAAGTTTAAACCATCCAACAACTTAGAGTTATCTTTTCTTTTTCTTAGGACTTATCTTTATTTGAATTATTTCCATTTCCTAGTTTGTTTAGAATTGCTATTAGGATCTTTATTTAAGTCGTTGTAATCATTGTTGGATGGCAAGTTTTATAAAATAGAAAACGTTTCGTTTAGAAACAAAGAACTCGTGTTCTTGTTTATTCGGTTGATCGAATCCCCAAGCTAGGGTTTTAGCTTCCATACGATACAACCGTATCAAGTGGTATCAGATTCACCAAGATCATCACAATGTCCGACCGTGAGGAAGACCACCGGCATCCCCGTCGATTCGCCGCCGGAGGCAACGGGTTTGATCGACGTGACCCACGAGACATCGAGATCGAACGTTTGCTACAACGTGTCCGGGACCTCGAGCTCAACCAATCCTGATATGATGATAATTCCGTGACCGAATCTGTTCGGTGGAACGACGACACCGATCACAATGTTTTCGCCCGAAATCGCCGCCCGCATCAATCGCCGCCACCGCCACCAACACGAGACCACCTCCGCTCACTCGGTATTCGCCCAAAAATACCGGAATTTGAAGGTCGTATGCAACCCGATGATTTTATTGATTGGATTCAAACGGTGGAACGCATATTCGATCTTCAACAAATACCCGAAGACCTTAAGGTAAAAATTGTCGCTATTCGTTTACATAAATATGATTCGTTATGGTGGGAACACGTGCAAAATCAACGTCATAGGGAGGGTAAACACAAAGTAGAAACGTGGGACAAGATGAAACGTTTAATGTGTTCCAAGTTTCTCCCCGTAAATCACAAACATGATTCCTTCATAGACTATCATAACCTCAAACAAAGTTCACTATCCATAGAAGATTTTATAGTCGAATTCGAACGTCTACGCATGCAATGTGGTGTAGAGGAGGACGATGAACAAGTCATCGCCCGTTTTTTGGGTGCGTTACGACCGGAGATATCCGATGTCGTAACATTGCAACAATATTGGTCTTTTTCTGATGTGTGCAGGTTAGCTCAAAGGGTCGAAAAACAACTCGCCTGTAACGACCCGAAATTTGTAAATAAATAAAATATGTAAAAATATGATAATTATGGATAAATCATATAAAACACGTAGGAATTGGTTTCGTGTCGTTTGGAGTCCGTATGAGAAAGTTATGGACGAAACCGTGTTGAAACCTAGACCGAAAAGTGCAGCCCTGCTGCACAGGTAGGCTCGCGGCGGGAGCCAGGCGCGAGCAAAACGCGAGGTTGAGCAGAGGGACCAGAGCTGAAACGCGAGAAGGTCGCGTTGACTTCGCGTTGACTTCGCGACGCGATCTCGGCGCGAGCTGGGCGCGAAGTCTGGTAAACAGCGGCGACTAGCGGGCAGACCCGCGTCCTTTCGCGGCGCGAGCTCGGCGCAAGCGGGGCGCGAGCCAGTCCGACCAGTGCAATAAATTCGGGTTTTTTAGCCATAAATGCATATTGAAAACCCTAGTTTCTTCCAAAGACGATTTTTGAGTGCAAGGGCTGTTTTGGGTTGATTTCTTCATCAAAGCTTGGTAGATTTTACTCCTAAGTGAAGATTTAAGGTATATCTTCACTCCTTGATCTTTGTAGCTTTAGATCTATGTATTTTAATGGTTGGGTTTGAAACCCTAGTTCTTGGGGTTATGGATTATGGTGATATAAATGGTGTATACACTTAATAGATGGTATATTAACAAGGAAAACAAGTGTATGATTATGATTTGTAAGAATCTTAAGGGTTGGTCAAACCTAGGGTTTGGTAAATCACCATATTTGGGGGAAATAGATTGATGGGTGTTATCTAGAGGTAGATGAACACATTGATAGTAGATTGTGATGTTGAATATTGTATGATCATTGTTTTAGGCTTTCGGTGACATCTTGGAAGTCGGTGAAATTGTGAAACAAGAGTTTTGGTGTCAAGAACACGGTTGGAGCATCTTTATTGCTAAGGTGAGTACGTGTGGAATTTACTGAGTACATAGCCCTTTTAAATACTTTCATTACTTGTGTTATGGTCTATTTGCTTAATTGGGTAGACTAGTAGTTGATAGTTAGTTATACCGATGATAGTATTGAACTAACTTGTTTGATGATAGACGTGATAGCCGAGAGCTAGATTGACATAACTATTGAGTTATGATATGCTGAGATAATGTGATGATGCGGGGAACCCCCGGTCATGAGAGGGTGGAATGAGGGGCAGTTGGGTGGATTCCCATCGACTCTTCCACGATAGGCGTGGTGTGAGGGGCAGTTGGGTGGATTCCCATCGACTCGACCACGATAGGGTGGTGTGAGGGGCAGTTGGGTGGATTCCCATCGACTCAACCACAATAGTAGTCTTACTCATTGGACGTATTCCGGTGGGCAAGAGTGTAGAGTCACACTAAGGTGACTAGAATGGGTAGTTGGGTTTATATATATATGTATATTGATTGGTTTTATGAAACGTGACATTTCATTTTATTATCGGGTATAAACCCATGTAGCTCACGAGACGTTTTTGTCTCACGTACTCCTTGTTTTGTTTTGCTATGTACTCAGGTTCGGGATCGAAGGCTTAGGTACGCATGGATAGAGATGCGGGACCTAGAATAGAAGAGTACTAGATTGGATTTAGTCTTAGCTTGGTTATGATCTATTTTGTAACACCTACTTTTATACTCTGATTTCATACCAAGGTTTTTGTAAATCCAAATTTGGGAATGTTCTTCTATTTATAAAATGTTTTATTTTGGGCCAATATTTGGTATTAAAATTTGAGGTGTTACAACTTGGTATCAGAGCTATAGTTTAAGTGAATTAGGTTGGATGACCATCCTAGTCTTAGACTGTAGCATTAGGGATATAAGATTCCTTAAGATCATAGGTTGACCTTGAGACTTTATATTAAGTTTAGGGTTGAACCTAGGGGACCGATGAACTTGATATGATTTTGGATATTGAGTCTTATGCGACTAATGGTTGTACACAAGGTACTAAATGTTTAATGTCTTTCGTATAGTCTTGATTGAAAGAAAATGGTGACCACACGTAGAAGTGGTAAAGCCCCGGAGGGCCGTGAGGAGGAAGTACCTCCTGTTGAGAGGGTGGATGAGCAAGAAAGTCAACCATCAATGCATCGGGTTGATGAATCGGAGGTCGGAGCTAATAGAACTCCGGTGAACATGGCGGATCTCCAAACTATTATCGACCAAATCAAGGGAACGGTGGCCGAGAAAGTGCACCGAATTATTGGAAACCGTGAGAGGTCGGGTGGAGACCGGGAATCCGAGGCTAAGTCGGATGAGAAAACCGGGGGTAGTGGCACCGGGGAGGGGAAGTCCTCCACGGGTGGCCAAAGTGATGCTAGGGCTAGGCCCGTTGTGAAAGAAGGTTGTTCGTTTAAATCATTCATGGCTTGTAAGCCAAATGTGTATTCGGGTAGTTCGGACCCGAAAGTAACCATGAGATGGATCCGGGAAACCGAGAGGGTGATCGGTAGTAGTAAATGTAAGGATGCCGATATGGTGACGTATGCGTCACAATTGTTAAAAGAAGATGCGATGGTTTGGTGGGACATCGTATATGAGACCCTAGGGAGGGAGGTGATTGAGAAGATGTCGTGGGACGAGTTCACCGCGAGATTGAAAAAGAAATTTTGTCCCGAAAGGGATTTGGAAAAGATGCACGAAAAGTTTGTGACCCTTAAGAAGGGTGATATGTCAATCGAAGAATACTCGAGGGAGTTCACTGGATTGCTCCCGTTTGTTGCTAAAACCTACTCGGATGAGAGGTTGAGGGTGGTTCGGTATGCAAGTGGGCTACCGTGGGATTATCAATTGGAGGTTAAGAGGGCGGTTTCACTCGATGAGGCTATTAGTGCCGCCCGGGGTGTTGAAGAGGTTAATGCGGCACGGGTTGCCGAGAGGGCCCATGTGGGCGAGAAAAGAAAAGCCGAGAGCGGCTCTAGTTCGTTTAAGAAAGGGAAGTTCACTTCGAGCTTCTCTAAACAAGGAAGTGTTGGCCCGTGCAAGAAATGCGGGAAAAATCATACCGGCCCGTGCCGAGGAGAGTCAAAGGCTTGTTATAGTTGTGGCAAGATGGGGCACATAGCCCGGGATTATAGGGCCAAGTTGACGGCCGATGTGGAGTGCTACTCATGCCATGAGAAGGGGCATTATATCAATGTGTGCCCAAAGAAGGGAATCGAGTCGATGGTGTCCACGGCTCAAAAGAAAGTGGAGCCGGCGAAAGTGAAGGGGCGGTCCTTCCAACTTACTCGGGAGGAGGCGAAGGAGGCACACGATGTGGTGTCAGGTATTCTATTCATTAACTCCTTGCCAACTCACATTTTATTTGATTCGGGTTCTAATTATTCGTTTGTGTCCTATGAGTTCGGTTGTAAATTAAATGTGCCGTCCGAAATGTTAGATGAAGTTTATGAGATAGAAGTAGCCGATGGAAAGACGTCTATGGTTGAATGTATTTATAGAAATTGTGAAATAGAAATAGACGGTAGAAAGTTTAAAGTGGATTTGTTGCCCATGGGAATTAGGGCGTTTGATGTGGTTATCGGTATGGATTGGTTGGGTATGCACCAAGCCAAGATTTTGTGTGGAAAGAAAATAGTGTCGATTAGGACACCCGAGAATGAAAAGGTGTATGTGTATGGGGAGAAACGACATCACATGCCTAATGTGATTACCGCCATTAAGGCGAGGAAAAGTATATCGAAAGGTTGTGCATCGTTTATTGCATATGTGTTAGATGGCCGAAAGGAAAAGAAGTCAATGGATAATGTCAAGGTTATTCGGGATTTCCCCGAGGTATTTCCCGATGACTTGCCCGGTTTGCCATCGGAGAGACAAGTCGAGTTTAAAATTGATTTAGTGCCGGGGGCGACGCCGATTGCTCGTGCTCCATATCGTTTAGCTCCCACCGAGATGCGGGAATTGATGACCCAATTGCAAGAATTGTTAGATAAAGGTTTTATTCGTCCGAGTTCGTCACCGTGGGGTGCACCGGTGTTATTTGTTAAAAAGAAATACGGTTCGATGAGAATGTGTATCGACTACCGAGAGCTGAATAAAGTAACTATTAAGAACCGTTACCCGTTGCCGAGAATTGATGACTTATTCGATCAATTGCAAGGTGCTAGTTATTTCTCAAAGATCGATTTGAGGTCGGGTTATCACCAAGTACGGGTGAAAGAAGGCGACACCGAGAAGACAGCTTTCCGTACACGTTATGGTCATTATGAATTCCTAGTGATGCCGTTTGGTCTTACAAACGCGCCGGCTATTTTTATGGATTTGATGAATCGGGTTTGTAAACCGTTCCTTGATAAGTTTTTGATCGTGTTTATTGACGACATTTTGATTTATTCGAAAACCGAAGAAGAACACGAAGGTCATTTGAGGCTTGTTCTAGACGTGTTGAAACGGGAGAAGTTGTATGCTAAATTTTCAAAGTGTGAGTTTTGGTTGCGGGAAGTGCAATTTTTAGGTCACGTGGTGACGTGTGATGGTATTAAGGTTGACCCATCCAAGATTGAAGCGGTGTCAAATTGGGAGCCTCCGAGGACTCCTACCGAGGTTAGAAGTTTTCTTGGATTAGCCGGTTATTACCGAAGGTTTATACAAGACTTCTCGAGAATCGCGATTCCACTCACGAAGTTAACGAGAAAAAGTGAGAAGTTTGTGTGGGAGAAGAAGCAAGAAGAGGCGTTTAAGTTGTTAAAAGAAAAGTTATGTAACGCGCCGATCCTTACGTTACCGGATGGTATGGAAGATTTTGTGGTTTATAGTGATGCTTCAAATCAAGGGCTCGGTTGTGTGTTGATGCAAAGAGGAAAGGTGATCGCGTATGCCTCGCGACAATTGAAGAATGCGGAATTAAGGTACACGACACACGACTTGGAATTGGCGGCGATTATTTTTGCCTTGAAGTTGTGGAGGCATTATTTGTATGGCACTCGGTGTACATTGTACACGGATCATAAGAGTTTGCAATATGTGTTTACACAAAAAGACCTTAATATGCGACAAAGAAGGTGGATCGAGTTGATTGCCGATTATGATTGTGAGATTGTGTATCATGCGGGGAAGGCGAATGTGGTGGCCGATGCCTTAAGTCGAAAGGTTTATGAAAATCCGAACCGAGGAATTTTATCACGTATAGAAGTTGTCTCGAGTATTATTGAAAGGATCAAGAATGCCCAACGAGAGGTTATGGGAAAAGACGAGTTAAGACAAGAACGGTTAGGTAAGAACCAGCATTTCCTCGAAAATGCACAAGGGTTGAAGACCGTAGGCGGTCGTATTTGGGTTCCTAAGTTCGGTGGTATCCGAAAAGAGTTATTGTATGATGTGCACAAGTCGAAGTATTCGATTCACCCGGGAAGTACAAAGACGTACCAAGATATGAAACGGGTTTATTGGTGGCCCGGAATGAAGGCGAGGGTGGCCAAGTATATCTCTAAGTGTGCCACGTGTGCACAAGTGAAAGCCGAGCATCAAGTACCGTATGGGGTAGCTCAATCATTGGTTGTACCGGCCGGGAAGTGGGAAGATATAACTATGGATTTCATAGTGGGTTTACCGAAGACAAGTAGAGGTCACGATGCCATTTGGGTCATAGTTGACCGGTTGACCAAGAGTGCGTTATTTCTAGCAATTCGGGAAACATTGCCACTTGAGAAATTGGCTAAGTTGTATGTTGACGAGGTGGTTCGACTCCACGGGGTTCCGTTATCGATTGTGTCCGATAGAGACGCGAGGTTAACCTCGAGATTTTGGCGGTCATTACAAGAAGAGTTGGGTACAAAGTTGCGGTTGAGCACGGCTTATCACCCGCAAACCGACGGTCAAAGTGAAAGAACAATTCAAACGGTTGAAGATATGTTGAGATCGTGTGTGTTAGATTTCGGTGGTAAATGGGATGAACATTTACCGTTAGTCGAGTTCTCGTATAATAATAGTTATCACTCGACTATCAAGATGCCGCCTTATGAGACGTTGTATGGAAGAAAATGTAGAACTCCATCTTGTTGGTTGGAAGCGGGAGAGACGAAACTCACGGGTCCCGAGATCGTGAGAGTGACAAATGAAAAGATCGGTATTATTCAAACCAACATGAAAGTCGCCCAAGATAGACAACGAAGTTATTCGGGTTTGAAGAAAAGGCCATACGACTTGGATGTCGGTGATATGGTCATGTTGAAAGTGTCACCTTGGAAAGGTGTAATGCGGTTTGGTAAGAAAGGGAAGTTAAGTCCAAGGTATGTTGGACCGTTTAAAATATTGAAACGGGTCGGGCTTCAAGCTTTTAAGTTGGAACTTCCACCCGAGCTTCAAGGTGTGCATGACACCTTCCACGTAAGTTATTTGAAAAAGTTTATTGGAGAAGTGGAAAATATTATTCCGTTGCAAGAGTTGCGGGTTGACGGCCCGAACCGGTTGATTGAGGAGCCCGAGGCTATTCTAGAAACGAAAACAAAGAAGCTTCGGAATAAAGAGATCGAGTTGGTGTTGGTCAAGTGGAAGCATTCACTTGGGCCGAATTTGACTTGGGAAGTCAAAGACGAGATTCGGAAGAGGTACCCGGATTTCGTGAACTATGATGAGATTCCGAGGACGGAATCTTCTTAAGGGGTAGATAGTTGTAACGACCCGAAATTTGTAAATAAATAAAATATGTAAAAATATGATAATTATGGATAAATCATATAAAACACGTAGGAATTGGTTTCGTGTCGTTTGGAGTCCGTATGAGAAAGTTATGGACGAAACCGTGTTGAAACCTAGACCGAAAAGTGCAGCCCTGCTGCACAGGTAGGCTCGCGGCGCGAGCCAGGCGCGAGCAAAACGCGAGGTTGAGCAGAGGGGCCAGAGCTGAAACGCGAGAAGGTCGCGTTGACTTCGCGTTGACTTCGCGACGCGATCTCGGCGCGAGCTGGGCGCGAAGTCTGGTAAACAGCGGCGACTAGCGGGCAGACCCGCGTCCTTTCGCGGCGCGAGCTCGGCGCGAGCGGGGCGCGAGCCAGTCCGACCAGTGCAATAAATTCGGGTTTTTTAGCCATAAATGCATATTGAAAACCCTAGTTTCTTCCAAAGACGATTTTCGAGTGCAAGGGCTGTTTTGGGTTGATTTCTTCATCAAAGCTTGGTAGATTTTACTCCTAAGTGAAGATTTAAGGTATATCTTCACTCCTTGATCTTTGTAGCTTTAGATCTATGTATTTTAATGGTTGGGTTTGAAACCCTAGTTCTTGGGGTTATGGATTATGGTGATATAAATGGTGTATACACTTAATAGATGGTATATTAACAAGGAAAACAAGTGTATGATTATGATTTGTAAGAATCTTAAGGGTTGGTCAAACCTAGGGTTTGGTAAATCACCATATTTGGGGGAAATAGATTGATGGGTGTTATCTAGAGGTAGATGAACACATTGATAGTAGATTGTGATGTTGAATATTGTATGATCATTGTTTTAGGCTTTCGGTGACATCTTGGAAGTCGGTGAAATTGTGAAACAAGAGTTTTGGTGTCAAGAACACGGTTGGAGCATCTTTATTGCTAAGGTGAGTACGTGTGGAATTTACTGAGTACATAGCCCTTTTAAATACTTTCATTACTTGTGTTATGGTCTATTTGCTTAATTGGGTAGACTAGTAGTTGATAGTTAGTTATACCGATGATAGTATTGAACTAACTTGTTTGATGATAGACGTGATAGCCGAGAGCTAGATTGACATAACTATTGAGTTATGATATGCTGAGATAATGTGATGATGCGGGGAACCCCCGGTCATGAGAGGGTGGAATGAGGGGCAGTTGGGTGGATTCCCATCGACTCTTCCACGATAGGCGTGGTGTGAGGGGCAGTTGGGTGGATTCCCATCGACTCGACCACGATAGGGTGGTGTGAGGGGCAGTTGGGTGGATTCCCATCGACTCAACCACAATAGTAGTCTTACTCATTGGACGTATTCCGGTGGGCAAGAGTGTAGAGTCACACTAAGGTGACTAGAATGGGTAGTTGGGTTTATATATATATGTATATTGATTGGTTTTATGAAACGTGACATTTCATTTTATTATCGGGTCTAAACCCATGTAGCTCACGAGACGTTTTTGTCTCACGTACTCCTTGTTTTGTTTTGCTATGTACTCAGGTTCGGGATCGAAGGCTTAGGTACGCATGGATAGAGATGCGGGACCTAGAATAGAAGAGTACTAGATTGGATTTAGTCTTAGCTTGGTTATGATCTATTTTGTAACACCTACTTTTATACTCTGATTTCATACCAAGGTTTTTGTAAATCCAAATTTGGGAATGTTCTTCTATTTATAAAATGTTTTATTTTGGGCCAATATTTGGTATTAAAATTTGAGGTGTTACATCGCCAATCGACAATGGCCTACGCCGAATCGGTTCCGACCACCCACTGCCGCAGCTCCATCACCGCGAACTGAGCCACAAAAACCAAACCCCACTCCGCCACCCCCTCCGACCGGGACACGACCAAATCCGCTACGTTGTTACAAGTGTCAAGGAATCGGGCATCTGAAACAGGATTGCCCGAACACGCAAATTGTAGGTTTTATTGACAATCCTACACCTACATACGACACTGACAACGATAGTGAGGATGAACCCACGGAAACCATATATCCCGATCGCGGTGAAGCCCTAGTTATACAACGTACTCTCAACACCAACATACATAATCCGACCGAGGATACGTCGTGGCTACGCAATAATATCTTCCGCACTAAGTGCACGGCAAAAGGAAATGTTTGTACCGTCGTTATTGATGGGGGAAGTTGCGAAAATATTGTCGCTACATCAATGGTTGAAAAGCTTAACCTACAACTACAACCACATCCCGAGCTATACCAACTCACGTGGTTAAAAAAAAGGCAACCTCATCAAAGTCACACATCGGTGTTTGGTTCAGTTTTCCATCGGAAACAAGTACTCGGATGAACTTTGGTGCGAAGTACTCCCAATGGACGCTTGTCACTTACTATTGGGCCGTCCGTGGCAATACGACCGCTGAGCCAAACACGACGGGTTCCGCAACACTTACTCGTTTAAAAAAGACGGCATCAATATCACTCTAGCCCCACTCGATCCGTCGGACGAAGGGGCCGAAGCTATGTTGGTTTCGGGCCCCGTTTTTACCAACCTCAACAAACCGAAACCGTCAGACCCGGGTCACATTATTTTCGGGTTATTGATTACCGAGGAAAACCCACCCGTGACCCACATCCCGATCGAGGTGCAACCTCTTATCGACGAGTTTCGTGACATTTTCCGGATGACATCCCACCGGGACTACCCCTTGAAAGAGATATTCAACATTGTATTGATTTTCTTCTCGGCGCTAGTATCCCGAACAAACCGGCCTACCGCATGAATCCGAAAGAGTTCGCCGAACTTCACCGCCAAGTCACCGAACTATTGGAAAAAGGCTTAATCCGTGAAAGCATGAGTCCGTGTGCCGTCCCGGCCCTCCTCGTACCGAAACCCGGGGGAAAATTCCGCATGTGTATTGACAGTCGAGCCGTCAATAAAATCACCATTAAATACCGATTCCCAATCCCACGTTTTGATGACTTACTCGATCACCTACACGGAGCCTCAATATTTTCAAAAATAGATTTACGTAGCGGCTACCACCAAATCCGTATGCGGCCCGGAGATGAGTGGAAAACGGCTTTCAAAACTCGTGATGGGCTATATGAATGGATGGTGATGCCATTCGAGTTTTCAAATGCCCCGAGTACTTTTATGCGGTTAATGAATTACATCTTTAAGCCTTTTATTGGTCATGGCATTGTCGTGTATTTTGACGACATTTTGGTGTTCAGTAAAGATGTCGCACAACACTTACTTCACCTTCATGATATTTTCACGGTCCTAAGGGAACAGAAACTATATGCCAACTCCAACAAGTGCCACTTTTTCACGACCAAAGTTATTTTTTTGGGGTATTTAGTCTCGGGACAAGGAATACGAATGGATGAGTCGAAAGTCTCCGCCATCACAACTTGGCCGACGCTGACGTCCCTACACGATGTCCGAAGTTTCCATGGGTTAGCTTCATTTTACCGGCGGTTTATTCGTAACTTCAGTACGATCATCGCACCGATCACCGAGACCTTGAAAAGTAGTAAATTTTCGTGGTCACCAGGGGCACAAAAGTCTTTCGACGCCCTTAAAAATGCCGTCACTCAAGCACCAGTTCTTGCCCTTCCCAACTTTGAACATGTTTTTCAAGTTGAATGTGACGCATCCGGCGTAGGCATTGGCGGCGTCCTAAGCCAAAACAAACGGCCAATCGCGTTTTTTAGTGAAAAGTTAAGTGACACGCGGCGTCGTTATAGCACGTATTACAATCATTTGCTAATTTATACCAAGATGATCCGGACTTTTCCGAACCGTGGTCAATAGTGTCAATTCCCCATATCGCGATTTTGTGCAAAAAGAAGGGTTACTCTACAAGGGCACTCGGTTGTGTGTTCCAATGTCATCATTCCGCGATGCAATCATCCTAGAGTGTCATCAAGGTGCTTTAGCCGGCCATTTTAGGCGTGACAAAACAATCGCCTTGGTACAAGAACGTTTTTTTGGCCAAAGATAAGTCGGGACGTAACGAAAATCTTAAAACGGTGCCGGATTTGCCACATTGCCAAAACACATCACACAAATCAAGGCCTTTATACACCGTTACCAACCCCGGAACACCCGTGGGAGGATGTGAGCCTCGATTTCGTCATGGGCTTACCGCTCACACAACGAAAAAAAGATTCTATCATGGTGGTTGTTGATCGTTTTTCAAAAATGGCTCATTTTATTCCTTGTGTTAAAACTAACGATGCATCACAAGTGGCCCGTTTATACTTTGATGAAATAGTTCGATTACATGGTGTCCCAAAAACCATCACCTCCGACCGCGATGTCAAGTTTGTGAGCCACTTTTGGCGCACCTTGTGGAAACGGGAGCTAAGTTACAATTTAGTAGCTCTCACCATCCACAAACGGACGGCCAAACCGAAGTCACCAACCGAAGCTTGGGAAATTTACTCCGAAGTTTAGTGGGCGACAATCCAAAGAAGTGGGATCTCGTCCTCCCACAAGCGGAATTTGCGTATAACCGTTCCAATCATAGCTCCACGGGCCGCAGTCCGTTCTTCGTAGTTTACGGACGGAACCCGTTCACCCCCTCGATTTAACACCACTAACGGAACAACAACACTTTAGTACCGATGCGGAGGAACGAGCTTCACAAATTAAGCTTTTACATGAACAAGTTCGTGAGCGTATCATCCACCATAAGTTGCAATATCAAACTCGAGCTAACAAGCATAGGCGGAAAGTTGTTATTAAAGAGGGTGATCTCGTGTGGATATATTTGCGACGTGAAAGGTTTCCACAAGGACGGTTTGGAAAACTACACCCTCGGGCCAACGGTCCTTTTCGGGTGTTACAACGTATTAATGATAATGCTTATAAGATTGATTTACCCGGTCATTACAAGGTGTCCGCAACATTTAATGTAGCCGACTTGTCTCCCTACAATCCGGAAGAAGATGATGACTCGAGGACTAGTCCTTTTTTAGAGGGGGAGGATGATACGGTTCTAGACCCACCCGATCGTGGATCACAACCCGACTCGGTAGAAAGTGGCTAGGTGGATCCCGCAAGTTTAAACCATCCAACAACTTAGAGTTATCTTTTCTTTTTCTTAGGACTTATCTTTATTTGAATTATTTCCTTTTCCTAGTTTGTTTAGAATTGCTATTAGGATCTTTATTTAAGTCGTTGTAATCATTGTTGGATGGCAAGTTTTATAAAATAGAAAACGTTTCGTTTAGAAACAAAGAACTCGTGTTCTTGTTTATTCGGTTGACCGAATACCCCAAGCTAGGGTTTTAGCTTCCATACGATACAAGCGTATCAGTGTGTAACATCATCTGATTTATTGGAAAAAAGAATAAATTTTAGTTCGAAAAAGATTAAAAATTACTAAGTGCATGCTTAGTTGGAAATAGTTAATGGAAAAGGAAATGTGAAGTAATGGAATTAGTGGTCAAATTCATTCCCCTAATTTGATGGTTAATTCTCCATTACCTACTATGGTTAAGGTGATAAGTCATAGTATTATAGCTCATCAACTAGTTTGGATCTCACCATTCTTTACCTTCTAAAAACCCAAGCACCCTAACCTAAAAAAATTAATTTATAATAAGTTTTTTGCTACCCTTATATTTTTAGAAAATAACGAAGTTAACCCTTTAGAGTTACATCATTCCCGAGTTTAGTCCCTTTATATAATTCCAAATAATATCACAAAAACCGGAAGATTGACAATTGCACTTGCCAAGATCCGCCGGCAAGCAAATGGAGAAAGAGACTAACAGCGGCGGTGGAGGTGGCTACTGGTGGTGGGCAGCCGCTAGTGGTGTCCAATTGGTTTGGGGCATATACTCCTTCCGAAAAGGCTACTCCGGCGACTCGCGCCTCATGCCCCTCAAAGCTTTTGGCGTAGCTTCTCTATTCGTCGGCGCCACCGCCACCGCCACTGTCGGAACCATTAGTGCCTCCGGCATCCACTCGGTACGCACAATTACTATTAGAATTTTATAAAATCGTGTACCTTTTGCAAAATATTATAAAATCGTGTACCTTTTGCTAAATAGTGATATGATTTAGGTCATCGCTTATGTCAATTTTGCTCAATCAGATAAATGAATCACAACAATTTGATTCTATAGGAGATCGTAGTTCATGAATAATTATTGAACGAATTATCTTTATAATGTATAATCTTAGTTCAGATTTTTAAGGTGATTTGATCAACATTCATTATAATTGAAGTTTTGATAATCCAACTTATGAGCTTAGCAACTAGAGATTAACACAAAAATTAATCGTTTTACTTAAGTGTTATGGCTTCATAGAATTCAAATGTTCGTTGATAAACATGAACGCACACACACACACAATGTTACATTACACAGAAGCTAAGGTTGTCAGGATGAAATAACAAAATGTATTTAATAATGTAGGTGAAGGATGCTGTGGAACTTGGTGCAAGTATTAAGTCTGGGCTCGGAGTTAAAGGAAGGGGATAAATCATGTTGATCCAAGAATTATCATCGTCGAAGCTGCAAGATTTTGGTTAAAATCAGGTACATAACAACAAATAATAAAAATAATCTTCTCATTGTTCCATTCAAAACTCAATTTTCTTGAGGAAATTTTAAGACCAACAACTCTGGCTCGTGATCTCACATAGGACACTGTGGCTGCAAATTGGGTTATAATATTTCATCTTTATTACAGCTTGCCGAAAAGAGAAGTTTTGTAGTTACAGGTCTTGTTTTGTTTTTTGAATTGGTAGGTCTTTATTTTTAATGAAACTTTATGACTTCCTATATGTTTCACTCCAATGTTGTCTACTAAATGGATACCCGCGCAAAGCAGCGGTTAATTATTATTTTTCATGTCATTGTATAAAAACGGCTTAAATTGAATTTGTACAAATTTATCGGTTTTGGTAAAATGCTCAACTTACTACTATACATTTATTTTTAACAAAAGTAACACAAATCTTTCCATAATCTGAATTATTTAAGTGTTTTTATGTAGGAAAGTCTCAAGTCCATTATAATGTAGTAGATTCATTATCTATTTAATTACCGATTCTTACAAATCTTTCCATAATCTGAATTATTTAAGTGTTTTTATGTAGGAAAGTCTCAAGTCCATTATAATGTAGTAGATTCATTATCTATTTAATTACCGATTCTTAATGATATCATAATCTGTCCTCGTATTATGAAGATGACATTTACAAAATGAAAATGGAAGAGGCAAAATAAACAGACAATGCGGTTATGATTTCATCACCATTTCTTTAAAACAGAATTTGCAATTTCACTAAATTTCACCAACCAAAAGCAAGTATATATTTTGTTTTGTAATACGACCCAAAAGGGTATACGAAGCAACATTCGTGTAGTGGAAATACCAGTATGCCCATGATCTCGACTCACCTTAAATTCTCCAAAAGTAAGCGATCCATCTTCATTTTTGGAAATTGTTCTCATTAGTGGCGAATATGCACAATATTCTACCTCAATCACTATCACATCCTCTGGTGTGTTTGCAGTCACTGAAACCCCTACCCCTTCACCTTAATTACAAATTAAAACATTATAAGATACTCATTTTTTATAACGCAACATAATATACTAATATGAAAATAAATAAATAAAATAAAATGTTTTTTTATAACGCAACATAATATACTAATATGAAATTAAATAAATAAAATAAAATGATTACCGTGTGTAACAAGCAACAGGTTTTCGGTGGGGTATTTATCAGCAAGGATCTTGATGATGTTCTTGTACCTGTCTCTAGCGCCTTCGATTGACTCTTCCCATTTTGGTAGCTGGTAATGTTTATTGTAAAATAAAATTTATTTAATTAGATTTTCTACTTTATAGATTTCAGGTATCTTATTACCTCTTTGTAAACTCGTTCTACACTTGAATCAACTGTCCCTTGTGGTAAAACTGCTTCACAATCTGAAATATTGAAAGCAAAGTTGCCATCTTTAGGGGCGTTTTGATACGAACCGGTAATTAAAGACACTAATCGAATGCTTTATTGATAATCCTGGAATTGGAGAACCAGGTTTCTCCCTAATAACAATGAAAGACAAAACAATAATCGACTCAATTTCTCAATGACTAAAACGAAAGACCTGATCTATGTTTATATAGACCCGGCTCCTAACCCTAACCTAATCCTAACAGGAAACGAATTCAAAAATAAAGGGATAAGCATTCGATATTTAAATATTATCTATTTGATAATGATACTTATCTAATTTTAATTAATTAGAATCGTATCATTACCCCGCCCCCGAAAAACACCTTGTCCTCAAGGTGTGGCTTCAAGTGATTCCCGGATCCCATGTTTTGACTTGTAATACCATGTTTTGTAGACCAAAGTAATACCACAAAACAGGCACAACAAATTGTTGACCCAAGCGAGTTGAAAACGAAGCAAAAGAATACCCAGCTTTCCGAACGGGTATGGGGAAACCGTGCGAGCCGAATCGAAATTCAGGACCACTCGTGTAAGCAACGGAGGAAGAAATCTTCGGCTGATGTTGTGGTTGTACGGTTGACAGTGGTCGTGGGTGCGTCAAAGTGGCGTATTGGGATGGTGGAAGTGGTTGAGTATGGTGGGGTGGCGGTATGGTGGCTGCTGCCGTGACAGCCAATGGCGGCAGTATTTTGGCAGAGGCAGTCACAACCGGTGGCGGCGAGTACTGCGGAGGTTGTTGCTGTTTCTGCTGGAGACTGAGGAGAATCGTCATCATCTCTTCCTGTTTCCGATTCATCTCCTCGAACCTCTGCTGCGATTCTGCTTGCATGGCTTCCATGCGTTGCTGAGTTTCGATTTGCATTGCCTCCATACGTTTCTGCATGGTCGCCAACCCTAGCTCAATTTGACCGAACTGCGCCGCTGTCTCGGTTTTGTATTCCGATAACTCATTGTCGACGTCAGCCACTTTCTTCGTCATCCCGGAATCGAATGAACAGTAACCCGATGAACAGTGCGCGATTAACAGTACCCGATGAACAGTACCGTCGATGAACAGTGAACGTGAACAGTAACCTTTTTTTTTTTTTTTTTTTTTAAATAATTGGCCCAGAATTGAACAGCTCTGATACCAATTTGATACGAACCGGTAATTAAAGACACTAATCGAATGCTTTATTGATAATCCTGGAATTGGAGAACCAGGTTTCTCCCTAATAACAATGAAAGACAAAACAATAATCGACTCAATTTCTCAATGACTAAAACGAAAGACCTGATCTATGTTTATATAGACCCGGCTCCTAACCCTAACCTAATCCTAACAGGAAACGAATTCAAAAATAAAGGGATAAGCATTCGATATTTAAATATTATCTATTTGATAATGATACTTATCTAATTTTAATTAATTAGAATCGTATCACGTTTTCAGCCCGTATGGCTCGTTTGTTCAGCATTTCACATAGTCCAAACTCAACAGATACCTGCAACATCTCAAGATGATGTTTTTAAAAACCATGACATATATTAATTTGGACAAACAGCAAATCTAAAAACGTTAGTCACAAAGCTACACTGAAAATAGTAATTGGTCAAAATCAAATTTACCGCTCAAAAACTTTAGTCAGTAAAGAAGATGTCCAACTGTAATTCTGAAACCTGACCAGTAATTAACCTTAATTATCAGGATTAGAATCACTTGCCTCTCAATTCATCATAATCATCGACTAATTAAATAAGTAATAACACTCATCGGATATCCAAACAGATATGATTAGGGGGAAAAAGGAGCGATTGGAATCAACGAAGACACACATTAATGTGTCATTGTTAAATATGAAGACGTTGGGCCTAAATCTGTTAGAAGATGCACGTCACACAAATGGCTAATGCAAATCAGGCACAATCCTGATGCAATCCGTGGTTCATTGGATTGTTTCCCTATGAACTTTTGTATTTCAAAACAATCGCTATCAATGAATAATGTTGAAAATAAGTAAAATCGGGAAATGACCTTGAGTTTCAATGGTAACACCGTCGGCGGAGCTCATGTGAGTGACAAATGGCACAAAGAGCATGGATGACTTCAGATGCGGTCTGAAGGCACCGGAGAAAAGGAGATACAAAGACACGATGGATCGGAAATCCTAGACTTTCATTGAATTTCTTACCCGTGCAGAATGCCCTAACCTTGCCGTCACGGCGGATCCCAAGGCCTAGCAGCCTTCTCAGTCCACAACGGTTCGAAATTGTCAATCCGGTCACATTACAACGACGTTTTGATGGCCGGAATCCATGGTTGATGGGTGACGTCGAAGAATGTTGATTTATTTATATAGGTGAATAAATGGTTCTGTTCACATGGCTTCCTTGCAATTTCTCTTGAAACTTCCTGCAGACTTTGCCCGACGACTCCGTGAGAAGCACGTGGGTTCTTATTTTCGTTTGTTGGATTTTTGTTGGTAGAATACGCGAATTGGGAATATTGGTGTGATTAGTTTTGGTGTGATTTTCTATTTTCTATTTTATTTTAGTGAATTTGATTTTATTGATATGTGATTTTTAATTATTGACTAATAGTATTGATTCATAACATTTGTTTATGTTTATCTTTTTATTCATAACATCAATACATGTGTTAAAATTAATAAATGATATTATGAGATATAATTAGTGGATTACACATGTCATATTATTAAGTAAATAAAAAGAATAATAAAAGATAAGAATAAATATTAGTTCTCTTAATTATTTTATACTTATGGAAGGGATATATTGGTTGATAAAATATGAAATTATCCATTAAGTCATTAAGTGTTAAATGAAAGTTAGACTATTTTAAAATAAAGTAAAATAAGATATTTGGGCAAATTAGTAATTTAACTTGTATTAAAATTTAGTTCTTAAGACAAAATGTCAAATAAAATAAGTTATAGTATAAGTCCCACAGGTTTGTTTATTTTAAAGAAATTAAGTTAGAGCATGAGTCAATAGGTTTTAAGTTTTAACACTACTTATTTTACATTATTGAAATATTTATTTAGTAAGGATTTTGTTAACTCAAGACTTAGGACTACGGGTAACAACAAACGTGTTTTTACCTTTGTCTTAAAAAACAAAAATACAAATATTCAAACATAATGATCAACAAACTCCTGTATTATTCTCATGGTTAGGATTTTTCATTTATTTTAGATAAATGATAGAAGTATTTGTTTCTACTTTTTCTTCCTACATATGCCTACTCACTTTTAAACTTAACATGTGTCATCCACTAATTATCTTTTCTCATACCATTCATTGATTTTGACACTTATCATGATCAAAATATATGGGAATATGGTAGGAAAAAATAGTAGGAAGAAATATCATTACTCTTTATTTTATTGGTTTAGTTAACATAAAATTAAAAAGTGGTTAGTTTTGGTTGATAGGTTTATCTAGATAGTACTCGTAATAGTCTTTCAAGATAAAAGTATAAAAACTAATTGTTAACTATACCTTTAAAACTACTAAGTTAGCCCTTCTCACACGTTAAATGTTATCCAGATTAGACCCTCTCACACGTCAATCGGCACAAACATCACGACCCACTTTTTTTGGAATTTGAATTGTTAGTACGTCAACAGATTTTTAGCGTTTTGAGTATTTAATAGAGAATAAGTACAAACATGATGGCTACATAAGTTGTTTCTGAAAAAGCGTGAGAGAGACGGCTGAAAATAGGGAAAATGAATCCGCTTGAAATATTTTCTAGAAGCAGCATGTTTTAAATCCGTTTATTCTACACGGATGTTTCATGTTAGTTGTTATTTGACAAATGTTAAAAGAGTAATAGTATTGCATTCTATCTTTGTTGCTACTTATTAGATTAAAACATAAATAAAGAAATAATATTAAAAGTGAAAATTAATAGATTATATATATATATATATCTTATCAAGTGAATAGAAGTGAATAGAAAGATGAATATGAATAAATAATAAAAATAAATATCATTTCTCAATGTGAAATTTACATGCACATGGTACAACAATACAACCTGCATGGTTTGCCATTTTGAAGCCTATCGGTTGCCGAAAAATTGTTCAAATCCTAAAAGCCCAAAAATGACCAATCCTATTTAATTACTCAATCTCATCTTACCAAAGTGTTGACACAAAGGCCCAATAAAGTAGCCCAAAAAAAGACCTGATAATCAAATTTACTGTTGCTGATTTTCCACTTTTCCTTTTGGGACCGGTCGGCAGTTATATTTTAGAAATTCTATTTGGACTTTGGTCTGGTCTAGCTCAGCTCCAACCCTTAGCAATTCTCGAATCTTACAAAAGGATCGCCATTCCGTTTTAATATTTTAACAATTCAATAATGTTATTAATTATGCAAGTCTTTAATTATACCTTTTTCAATTCCGAGGAGGGTATTTAGACGAGTAAGCAACGGGTACCCTATAACTACATTTTGTGGTGATCATTAGGTTACATGTTTCTCCCCCAAAAATGAAATAAATTCGAGGAATGTATACTGTCTGTTTGGATGTCACTGCATAACTCGAACTACTAACTTAATAACGGGTCCTTCCAAAAAAAGTTATAATTTGAATCAACCCATTTCTCATAAAAGAATTCAAAAAGAAATTATTGTCTGGTTATAACCAATAGTAAACCAAAAAAGTTAACCTTAAAGATTAAACACCTAACATAACAAATAAAATCTCCACTAATATATAAAAACTTATGCATTTCAATCAAAGAGTTTTCAAAAACGCAAAGGTAGCGAAATTCCTTGTCGGGTAAGTTCCGACCCGCACGAAAGGCGTAACTTAAGAATCTTCCTATCAAGAATTATCTAGGAAAAGAGATGCCAATTTTATCCGCGGATTCGGGTACCCGCGGGTACCAGACCCTAACGGGGCGGGTATTACCCGCTTAAACGGGTAACGGGGCGGGGACGGGTATTGACTTTTACACCCGAAGCGGGGACGGGTCGGGTACGGGTATTCCTCTACCCGCACCGTTTCATACCCGAATATACATATTTTATATACAAATTCTATGTATATTGCATATTACATACTAAGATAAAGTTTCATTTTTAATATCTATGCCCTTCCCTTTTTATAGTGTAATTCTACATGATTTGTTCTTTCTTGAAATGATATGGGACAACAACAAAGAAAATAAGATCCCACATTACTATAATACAACTCATAAACAAACTTTCACATCTATAAAAGTGTACTTTCTCCACATAACAAGTTATTATCCATCAATCAACATGGATGCATGTATGTGTGTATTAAAATACACCAACCACATGTGTTGTGTTTAGTTTTTTTTTTTTTTTTTTGAACTTTTGAACAAATACCCATCGGGTAACCCGTACCCGCACGGGGATTTTTCTACCCGAACCCGACGGGGATTACGCAGGCACGGGCGGGGATGGGTATGGGGATTGGAGTTCGGGTGCGGGTACGGGTTTTGCAATATCCGCTACTACCCGCGCCCGTTGGCATCACTAAACATCACACTTCAGAACGCAAACTAATAAGCCAAACAACTGATAAGATTAACCCATAAAGATTGCTTCAAACAAGAAAAACAATGAATATGAAATTATGAAGCAACCATTGGGCTATTGTGAATATGAAATTGCTTCAAACAAATAAAACCACCACTAATATACACACTTATTTCTTTCAACCCATTTGACCCGTTTCCCCTGTTAGCTATTTTTTATTTGAACTTTGACCTGTTTGAGATAAAAACACAACCCAAATCGGCCAATTCATAAGTAGAAAGGGTCGAGTTGCCACCTCCAATGAAAATGATAAGAACATTTGAAAACTTACTTCCCACCAGCTTGAATGCATTCATGTGTGTTGCATGTGCAAGTTTGTTCAACGAAGTGTTAACGTCAGTAGTACCAAAGAAAATAGGCTTGAACTGATTCATTCGTGTAAATTACAATAAATATTAATCATTAATTAGCTGATTATGAATTTTTTATTATGTAGGAACAAAATTATCAGATTTGGATAATTTGGTAAGGAGTTTTGGTAAAAGTCAAATTAACTTTTGAGGTCAAACCAACACCTATTTGATTTCGATATGCATGCTTATGTTGCTACAGATTTAACATCAATATGACCTAATTGGTGTAATCTATTGTAAACTTTAGTTTGACTATACAGCTTCCCAAAAAGCTTGAAGTGTCCCAATTTGGAACCATAAAAACAAACTCTCAAAATCTGTTGTTTTCAATATATATACATATGTTCAGATCACTGTATCAGCTTTTAATAAGCTGCTACTATTATTTGTTGTATTATAATTCCATAAGCTACAATCATGATCTTAGTGGAGGGAGAATGGGAGATAAAGGAAGCAGAAAACAATCACTCTGTATCCACTAATTACAGATGTTGGGTGAATCTTCTTTTTGACAAGATCATTTGTTGTCTGTAGAGTTAGATTATTAGAACAATATACAAATAATCATTTTTTAAAGATTTATTTAGTAGTAAATAATTATACCTTGAGTAACTCGGCTGCTATAATGACAACGGAAGTAGTACCATATCTTACTTCTCGAAGTTCAGCCAATTCAACAAGAACCTATATAATTGTAAGCTACAATAAAATTAACATATTAAACAGCAAATATGAAGATGTAAATTGAATAAGCAATTTAGGTAAGGCGAGTATGTGGTTAATGTAAATTGACTATGTAATTTCAAAATAAATAAAAACTAAAAAGAACTAAAAGCTAAAAAAAAGTAAAAATAAAATAAATTTAAAGACTCAGATTGGCTCAATTCTATATTTACAGGTGGTTCTACAAAGTTCCTGACCCTTTCTACACATGCAAAATGCATTTATGTACTTTTGTAGGTCTGAAGACCTTGTATTTTTAGGGGGAAACCCTTTTTAGTTTTTATTATGCAAAATGTTCAATATTTAATGCTAATCATAATTCATTAGTAGAGCCAACAAACTAAGTTCTTTTTTTTTTTTTTTTTTTTTTTTTTTGCTAAAATGCATTTTAGTACCTGAACTTGGCTAACTGGGTTTTCTACTACCCTGAACTATTAAAGGTGCAGCATAGTATCCTGAACTTGTCAAAATGGTCGATTTAGTACCCTGACTCACTAATTTGACCTTGTTTCCTCACAAGATTTGCTTCTAATATCAATATATTGAGATGAATGTATATTTTTAAATCCGTCAAAAGCCCCAACGAAAGTAAATCATGCGAGAAAATATGATCAAATTAATGAGTCAGGGTACTAAATTGACTATTTTGTCAAGTTCAGGGTACCATGCTGCATCTTTAATAGTTCAGGGTAGTAGAACACCCAGTCAGCCAAGTTCAAGATATTAAAATGCATTTTAGCCTTTTTTTTTCCTACAATTCACATTGCTCACTAGAAGACTATATAGATAATTAAGTCATAAGTGTGGAATAAGAAAAGTCAAACTTATTTTACCCAGTTTCAACAATTAATCTTTACTTTATATCTAATTCCGTCAAAGACGGTGTATGATAGATATGAGATCTATACAGTTATATCTATATCCAGAATTAGAGAGACTGTTTCCGGAAAACCTTTGGTAATTAAAATTAGTCCAGTGGACATGTAGGCCAGCAAGATTGTCAAAAGAGGCCACGTGTTAAGAGTTTATAGGGGCCCCACATAAACCATCCATTGCAGACATCCAACATATTCAGTGTACATACTACATAATACCCACATCATATTTATTGTTTTCCGGGCTTATCTTTTAAGAAAACAGAGAATTTTTTCTTGAATTCTATCTATGTTTATGCTTGCTCCTTTCCAAAATGTACTAGTATTGATATACCTTTTGAAGTATCTTTTGTAATTTTATAGTAGCATTAATTAAAATTCTATTAAATTGATTAATGTGCATTATATATTATTATTCTGGAAACAGTCTCTTTATTCCTAAATAGAGATTTTGAGTGTTTCACCTTTGCATTGTTGTTCTGCATTATAGATTTAAAGCCCCTACAGCAAACACAGCCCCTGGTAAAACTTAGGATAACCATGACTAAAGTTTAATAATAAAAAGAAAATACTAGTCAACATTAACTAAAAATTCAACAATTGGGGAAGTCCACATCCTTGACAAATCAATTTGGGTTTATTCCAATTTCTCCACGTAAATAAAGTTTTGAAAAATCGTGTGAACATTTAAGTTTTGCCACGAAAAACATATGGGTAACTGTAAAATTAGCGACGAATTTCTCACGTTATAGCTACAAATTCTCACGGCATTGTGTAATCACCGAGCACCCATGGATTACGAAGTCATGGGGAATCCCTGGGTAACACGTGAGGAATCCTAAACCAAACTTTTATGAAATGGGATCTATGATAAATTAATCAGCATAAAATTTCCCATAATTTTTATCAGTGGATAATAAGTTTTTCTCTAGAGTAATTGATTACTATGCATAGATCTATAACTTTGAGCTAGAAGTTTTCGGAACTAGTATTAGTTACCTAATTGTTTTTTTATAAGCATTATTAGCCTAATTGTTACTAGTTAAAGAATTTAAGAATTTTTAGGAAGTTTCTAAATTTTCACAAAAGACATGATAAAAAATAAGCACAGGCACAACAAATGAATAATCAAGTGTGGTAGGTTGTATCATTTGTCTTCATCCTAGGAAATAAACCATGCTAACATGATGACATTGACGACCACACCTTCATACCATTCAAACACATCACTGTCGAATGCTATGAACTTCTTTTAACAGGAAATAATTTTTTTTTATTTTTTTATTTTTTAAAAATATCCAAAAAATGGGTTTTCCCGATTCTTGTTCCCGATTTATACCGGTTCTTGAGAATACCGGCCAGTTCTCATCGGTTCCTAATTGCCGATCAAACAAGCTTCAATCTAACTAGCCACCTCTCTCGTTTCTGGTTGAACCAGTCTAATTGACCGGTTCAAATCGGATTCCAAAACATTGGAAACAATAGCTAAACCCTCTTTCCGCTGTTTCTGTAATATATGCATAGCATCTTTATAACACTAATTTAGCAATTGTTACAGAATATTTGTGACAGAACTTAGGTATTGTTTTGTTTTTTGACAAAAGGTCTTCTTGGGGTCTTTTGTCTTCGCGGCGCAGACCACGTGCAGAAAAAGCCTCCCGCAAATGTTTGTTTTTTGGAAGTTCGCATATCTTTTTATGTCTGTAGAAAGTTTTCTCCAACAAGCTTTAGGCATTAGCTTCTTGGGTCTTCCAAACCTAAAAAAGCATATCTACTCCAAACAACATACTATATTGTTGTATGGATTAATTTAATGTTGTTAGACGTAGGATATATTAAATTTCGATTTACTTAAGTAAGTCTACAGATGTTAAAAAACAAACAACAGCTTTCTTGCAGACTGCAGACCTTTGGTCCACCTAGAAGCTGCAGCAGTTGACAGATGTGATCCGCAGACAACATATCTTTTTACTCTGAAATAACAAACAACATCTTAGTGTTTACTCATCTTTGTTCTGTTTTTGGTATCATTAATTAAAAGAGATTATTGTTAGTTTATTGTTAGTAATTCAACCAAATTTTGTGAATATAGAGTAGAACAATTTTTGGAACCCACGGTGTAAAAACAGGTTCATCTATAAAACATCATAAAAGCTATATATGAAGTTTTTAACCGGCCGATATTTTTAAGAAGCGGTGTTGTTAGGTCTAGTTTTATATATTTTGAATTTCTTTATATTTTAATATATTTAACAGGTAAAAAGGTAAATTTTGGCTAAATTTGTTTTTTAGAATGTGGATCTAATTTCAAGCAAATTATCATTTCTATTAAGCTTGAATAATAACCATTTACACATGCATAATATTTTTATTCACACCATAAGTCATAACTATAACTATGTACCAGTGTTATTTTACATATCGGACCCTAAACTGTGTTAAAACTAAAATTTGACATAACAATACAATTGAAAAAAACATATTTTATTTTCAAAATTAACAATTCCAAAAGTGAAAAAACAAACTTTAATGCAGATGAAATACATAATAACAATAAAAACATAGGTAAATGTTCAAGGTAGTCCAATGATTTTAGCTAGTCTCAAGGGATAATTAATAGTCATTGGATCAAGAAAAAGTCAAAGGTCAAGATCAAGATTCAAACCATACAAGTACATGTGCTTCAATACATCAATACCCGACCCACCTCCGGCGGCTGGTGTCACACCCCGCCAAAAATGAGTTTTACTTCATTTAAAATGTTTTGCGGAAGAACGAAGGTGTAACGTTCATGACAACATAGCAAAAATTAAGTAAACAAACAACCACGCAATAACGAAAAATAAACGTTTGTTTCACTTTCCAAAAGTAGAAAGTTTCCAAAAATAGCAAGTTTCCTAAAATAGAAATTGTTTGAAATGAAATGATTGTTCGTAAACTTAATGTTTTAATCATGGCTCACGACAATCTCAATGCTCATATCCTCCAACTCCACTGCACCTAATTACCTGGAAAAACATAAATAGTAAAAGGGTCAACAATAATGTTGAGTGAATCCACAGGGTTAATGTTTATGATGAAAGTAAAGTGATTTGCTACCCAAAATGTTTGTTAAGAAAATGGTTTATGACTGAAAATGTATAAGGTTCAACACTCATATGATATGAGTAATAAGTATGAAATGTTTAGTATAGTTGTAGAATGTATACAACTACTAGTTATGTTTATGAAAAAGTGTTGAACAAAATATTGTGTTTGACATCGCATTAACTGTTATCCCCAACAGGTAGCTAGTCTATTGAGTTAATATACCAACCCCTAAGTCCACAATCAACACTTCAACTCCAGTATGTTATGTTATTTTATGGATATACACTCCCGGAGATGTCTTGGATAAACCAAGTAATGATCAAACGTTCGTTGGGAGGATGAGTGTCAGCCAATAGTACTATCTGCATATCCATGGTCTAGATCCACTAGTTAATGATTGCTGGTAACCTTAGTCCGGTATAATAATTGTTTGTCATGCCAACGCGATAATGAAAATGTATAGATGTTGTACAGTCATAGCAAAACAGTAGCAGTTGTGTTTATGTTTTCCACCCCAAAGTTTATAAAACAGTTAAAAGAGAAAAAGGGGTCTGTGGACTCACCTGGCAAAGCTTAGCAACAAGAGACTTAAGACAGAGGAATCCTTGGGAGACTCCTAGCTTCCTAAATGATTTAACTAATGATTAGACTAAGCTAACACAGACGATTCTATACACGATATAAGTTAAGCAATATGTATTACATGTTATGTTTTATGTTTCGTGACATCGAACGAACTTAGATTATTGGACCTTATTAGGTCTAAATGAAATGAAATGAGATGAAATGAAATGGGCTACGAAATGAAATAAAATGAAATGGGCTTGGGTTAGGCTTATTGGGCCTATATTGGGCCTATTGGGCCTAATGTGCTTAATGGGTTGGGCCACTTGGGCCTCTTATTGGGCTTAGGTCCACTTAGGTTGGGCCTTGAATTGGGCTTGGCCCAATTGGGTTCGGTTTGGTTGGGTATGGGCCAAAGGTTTGGGCTTTGGTCCAAATGGGCTTGGATACTAATGGGCCAATCAAGGTTTGGGCCCGATGGACTAAAGTAGATCGATATGGGCCAAGTTCAGGCCTTGGCCCGATTGGGTATTCGGGTTTGGGTCCACGGTTTGGGTCAAGATTGGTCAACGATAGTCAACACTTAGGTTCTAGATTTCGGTTAGGGTTTAGGGTATACTAAAATTCGGTCAACTAAAGTCAACTACGGTTAATCTAGCTATCAAATGGTCAAATAGTCAACCATGAAAGTCAATTAGGGTTAGGGTTCGGCTAGGGTTTAACCTAGGGTTCGGTCTAGGGTTGGCCGAAGGCCAAAACCCTACGGGTTTAGCTCTAGATCGGGTCTAAGGTTCGAGTTCGGTGGCTAGTTTGGCTAGATCTCATGTTATACATCTCAAGGATTCTAGATCTACGGCATTCGGTCAAATCTAGGATAGATCTAGGGTTTAACATACGGATCTAACAATCAAAACAACAAAACAAATACAATACACACACACATGACCCGATCGGATGAGAACACGCATGTGTGTTCGATTTTTCATGGCTAACCGAGACCATATGGCCTAAGGCCATGGTCTCGGGTTCGAAACAGCAACTAGACAAGGTTTAAGCAAGTAGAAAACAAGAGGTTAGGGTTCATACCTTGAATCGATGAGCAAGAAAAGGGTACGGGTTTGCTTGCGATCGGAAAACGGACGAACAAGGGGCTCGGGTTTGCTTGTCTCGATCGGAACTCGGGACTTGTGGGTGTGCCTTGGCCGAAATTAGTAAAGAGATTTAGGGTTATGGTTGCTTAGTATTTATAAGGAAGAATTAGGGTTTTCTTGGAAGAGTTATAGTCTAACTATGATTCCTTTGAATGAGATGGATAAGAATACATGAGATAGGAACAAGATAAGATCAACCTCACACCCAAGGGTGTTCGGCCGACTAGAGGGGCACGAGCAAAAGTAGGCCGGCCACATAGTGGTCGGTCAAAGATCGAGGTGTCGGGTTTAGAGCGTAGTTCAAATCGAGTCACCTTTATATTAAGTTAATACGTTTATTATTTAACCGAGAAAGTTATCGTTTTAGAAATGTTTTAGCTCAAAGTGTCACCATAAGTCAATAAGATGTTGTGTTGACTAAAATAATCAAACACTAATGTATGGTGTAAAATATGTATGTTTGTTGTGTAGAAGGAATGCCAAAAATAGAAATGTCTATAAGTAGAAACTTTCTAAATAAGGAAAGTTCTAGAAATGAAATGAAGTTACATACCAGAAATATCGAGTTGTCACATTCTCCCCTGGTTGAAGAAATTTCGTCCCGAAATTTAAGACGAAGCACGAACAGGAGAGACAACGAGAAAAAGATGAGGATATTTCTTTCGCATCTGGTCCTCACGTTCCCACGTGAATTCAGGACCTCTTTTGGAGTTCCATCTGACTTTAACAATTTTGATCTTGCTTCTTCGCAACTTTTGCTCTTTCCAGTCAGATATTTCAATTGGTTCCTCGGTGAAATGAAGCTTGTCGTCGATAATAATTTCTTCAGTAGGGACGATAAGCGAAGGATCATGAATAAACTTTTTAAGATTAGAAACATGAAATGTGTTGTGAACATTGCTGAGCTCATTAGGAAGACGAAGGCGATATGCAACGGCACCGATTCTTTCAAGAATCTCAAATGGTCCAACATAACGAGGACTGAGCTTTCCTTTCTTACCAAAACGTACAACACCTTTCCAAGGTGCTACTTTTAGCAAAACATGGTCGCCAACGGCGAACTCTAAAGGCTTTCGACGATTATCAGCATAACTCTTCTGTCGATCTCTGGCAGCCTTGATACGATCTTTGATTTTAAAAATCTTGTCAGTCGTTTCTTGTAGAATTTCAGGACCAGTAATCTGACGATCACCAATTTCAATCCAACAAAGTGGCGAACGACACTTTCTTCCATACAGGGCTTCAAACGGTGCGGCCTTAATAGTTGTATGATAACTATTATTATACGAGAACTCAGCTAAAGGGAGATGAGAATCCCAACTTCCACCAAAATCAATAACACATGCTCTCAGCATGTCTTCCAAAGTTTGAATTGTTCTTTCAGTCTGACCATCTGTTTGAGGATGATAGGCAGTACTCATATCGAGGCGAGTACCGAGAGATTTTTGCAACGATTGCCAAAAACGAGACGTAAAGCGACTATCACGATCCGAGATGATCGCGACTGGCACACCATGCCGAGATACAACTTCCTTTAAATAAATTCTTGTTAGCTTCTCCATCTGATCAGTTTCCTTGATAGGAATGAAATGAGCTGATTTGGTCAATCGATCGACAATTACCCAAATTGTATCATGACCACTAGATGTTCGAGGCAATTTGGTTATAAAATCCATAGAGATTTCTTCCCATTTCCATTCAGGGATCTCTGGTTGTTGTAGAAGACCGGAAGGCTTCTGATTCTCTGCTTTCACTCTAGCACAAGTTAAACATTTGCTGACATAAACCGCGATCTCTTTCTTCATATTTGGCCACCAATATAACTCTTTGACATCTTTATACATCTTGTCTGCACCAGGATGAATAGAATATTTGGATCGGTGAGCTTCATTCAAGATGACGTTCCGAACACTTCCAAGATTAGGAACCCATAAACGATTCATGAAATAGAGAGTTCCATCCACCTTTGCTTCTAACTGCTTCTCCATACCACGCAAAGCTTCACTTTTGATGTTCTCTACCTTCAGGGCTCCAGTTTGGAATTCTTGAACTCGGGAAGATAGATTTGAACGAACAGTGATTGGAAGGGCTCGAACTCGACGAGGTTTAGGTTGCTCTTTCCGACTTAAGGCATCAGCTACCACATTAGCCTTACCAGGATGATACTTAATCTCACATTCATAGTCATTCATCAACTCTATCCATCTACGATGTCTCATATTGAGATCTTTCTGATTGAAGATATGTTGTAAACTCTTGTGATCGGTGAATATTGTGCACTTGGTACCGTAGAGGTAATGTCTCCAAATCTTTAACGCGAAAATAACTGCACCCAACTCAAGATCATGAGTTGTATAATTCTTCTCGTGGTTCTTCAGTTGTCGAGAGGCATAGGCGATCACTTTGTCATGTTGCATCAATACACAACCTAGCCCTTGGTGCGAAGCATCACAGTACACCACGAAATTATCGGTTCCTTCAGGGAGAGATAGAATAGGAGCAGAACATAATTTAGATTTTAGAGATTGGAAGGCTAATTCTTGCTTTTCACCCCAGACAAATTTCTCATCCTTATGTGTTAACACCGTCAAATCCTTTGCAATCTTTGAGAAATTTTCTATAAATCTTCTATAGTAACCAGCAAGACCAAGGAATTGTCTTACTTCAGTTGGGGTCTTCGGAGCTTCCCAATTCTTTATAGCTACTATCTTTGCAGGATCAACGTGAATACCTTCTTCGTTGATAATATGACCCAGAAATTGGACTTCCCGCAACCAAAATTCACACTTGGACAACTTGGCGTACAACTTCTCCTTCTCCAACAACTCAAGAATGATTCTTAAGTGCTTTTCATGCTCTTTTCTAGAATGCGAATAGATGAGAATATCATCTATGAAGACAATAACGAATTTATCGAGATACTGCTTGCACACTCTGTTCATGAGATCCATAAACACAGCAGGTGCATTGGTCAAACCAAATGGCAGTACCAAAAATTCATAATGACCATAGCGAGTTCTAAAAGCAGTTTTGGGCACATCTTCATCACGAACTTTTAACTGATGGTAAACAGATCGAAGATCGATTTTGGAATAGAAACTCGATCCTTGGAGTTGATCGAATAGATCATCAATACGGGGAAGAGGATATCGGTTCTTAATTGTTACTTTGTTCAATTCACGATAATCGATGCACATTCTCATTGAACCATCTTTCTTTTTAACAAAAAGGACCGGAGCTCCCCAAGGCGAGAAACTCGGTCGAATGAAACCAAGATCAAGAAGTTCTTGTAATTGCGATGAAAGTTCTTGCATTTCAGACGGTGCAAGACGATAAGGAGAACGCGCGATAGGTGCGGCTCCTGGAATCAGATCAATACGAAATTCAACTTGTCTTTGAGGCGGCCGTCCAGGCAATTCACTAGGAAATACACCAGGAAAATCACGAACAATAGGAATGTCCTCAATCTTATGATCTTTGGACTTTGTGTCAACAACATGAGCAAGAAAGGCTTGGCATCCTTTACGAAGATATTTTTGAGCTTTCATGGAAGTTATGATTTTTATATTTTTGTTTCTTTGTTCACCTTGAATTATTAAAGTTTCTGTTTTGGATAAGGGAATTCGGATTTGTTTGGTGTAACATATTATTTCAGCACGGTTTTTAGACAACCAATCCATCCCTATGACGATATCAAAACTTCCTAGTTCTACAGGCACAAGGTCTATATCAAAAATGTGATCATCTAGGTCAAGCTTACAACCTTTAAAAACTTCACTAGACCTAACAACTTTGCCATTTGCTAACTCGATTTCATAATTCACTTTCAAACGATTAGGTTTTTGATTTAAGAAACTTTTAAATTCGGTCGATACGAAACTCAAGTCGGCTCCCGAGTCAAATAAAATAGAAGCAAAATGATTGTTGACGATAAACGTACCAGTGACGGTATCAGGGTTCTCACGAGCTTCTTGAGCATTCATAACAAATGCACGACCACGACCATTTTGACGATCATTGTTGTTGTTGGCATTGCGATTGTTGTTACGATTGTTATTACGATTGCCATTATTGTTGTTGCCATTCTGGTTATTGTTATTCTGAAGTCTAGGGCAACGATTACGATAATGGTTAGAATCACCACACTCGTAGCAGACAGGATTCTTAGGAGGATTGTTAGACGAACACTTTCTGAAATTATGACCCCAGCGGTCACACTTGAAGCATTTCTCACACTGACCATCATGATGCCAGTTACATCTGTTACACAAGGGCTTGCTTCCAGCATATGACTTAGAATCTGAATTGGACTGATTGTTGTTCTGAGTAGAGGCAGCATAATTCTTAGTATTTTGGTATTTGTTCCCTTTGTGATCACGTTTGTTGTCGTAGGAACGCTTTCCATTTTCATTGCTCACATTATCAGTAGATTTGCTAGACACCACTAGCTTGTCTTTGAACGATCCACTTCTCATTGCATCATCAGTCAACCTTGTTGCACGATTCACAGCATCTTCGAATGTTGTCGGTTCAGAAGCAATAACATGAGTACGAATAAGATCATGAAGACCTTGAAGATACTTTTCAATACACTTGAATTCAGGAGTAACCAAATGAGGAACGAGACGAGCGAGTTCTTGAAACTTAGTTGTGTAGGTAATAATATCAGATCCAACCATGGACAGATTCCATAGTTCCACCTCAACTTTTTGTAGCTCTCTCCTTGGACAAAACTTCTAAGTTAACTGATCCTTGAACGTATCCCAAGTCATAGCATCAACAGTTGCACGACCTAAGACTTGCACTTGAGAATTCCACCAGGACAATGCTTCCTTGGACAACGTACTAGCAGCAAACTTCATCATATTCTCAGGGGCACATTGAATGACACTGAAAATGGATTCCACCTTCTCAATCCAGTGGATGATAGCAATAGCACCTTCAGATCCAGAGTAGGTCGGAGGATGACAGGACGTGAAGGTCTTATAGGATTGACCTTGACGATTGGGATCTGAAGTTTAAACAAATAAGGAAAGAGAATGAACAATGGGTTAAAATAAAATGGAAATAAATGAATCTTCTTTCATGGAGTCGTATAATATACCGTTGTTTCCCACATTAGATGCACCAGCGGCATTTCCTCTTGCAGCGTTCATTTGAGCCATTGCTTCAGCGATACGGCGTTCCACCATTTGTTCGACAGTCTCAGCGTTTCCTCCTCGAGCCATTGATGAATTGCTGACACAAATAATATGACAAGGAATTAAGAAGTGAATAATATAGGAGGACTATAAGGAAAATATGTACTTATAATAGGGATCACAGAGTAGATATACAATAGACGTAATAGTAGTAGTAGACGTAGATATAAATAGTCGTAATTATAGTAGTAGTAGAGACATATAGAAAATACAATTATAAGAACAATAGAAATTACTAAAATATCACTTTTATTAAACACGTTCCTAATACATAATAGTTTTATAAGTAGGGCATATTTGCCAATATTAAAGAACAAAAATACTGAAATAGCTAAACATAAAATCTAATATTAGAAAAACAAATATAGACGATAGGTAGATGACTAATCATCTTCTTCTGGCTCAGAGTCTTCCATAGGCTCTGACTCTTCTTCTGGCTCTTCCTCTGGTTCTGATTCTTCTTTTGTTTCAGAGTCTTCTTCAGGCTCTGATTCTGATATCACTTCTGGCTCTGGTTCTCGACGTCGTGGAGTTCTTGGAGCAACATCACGCTTAGGTTTAGCGGGCGAACGTAGATAAATGATACCGCCCTCACGTTTACGATAGACAATAGGACGCTGACCACGAGCTGGAGTAGGAGGACCATTAGGAATAATAGGAAAGGGACGTCTTCTTGGATGACGATGCCATGGGACAACAGGAGGTTGTACCACTGCTGGCACTGGAGCAACAGGCACTGGGACTACTGGGACATCACCATCACGATCACTATCGGAATCATATGAGATATCGAGGACACTAGCAGGCGACATTCTACTAAACACGACGCATAACAGTTTATTAGGTTATGAAGTTGTAAGGCTTACTGACATATGCTAGCTATAACACTAAGGCAATACTAACTAAGGCAAATGTTCTAAACTAAGAACAATGGAACTTCAGGATATGAGACTGAGCATGCCATGATTATTTTGATTTTTATAAAAGTGTTTGTTTTTCCCAAAAATCTTTTGTAGTTATAGACTAGGCTTGCTAATTCACTATAACTTAAGCTCTGATACCACTCTGTCACACCCCGCCAAAAATGAGTTTTACTTCATTTAAAATGTTTTGCGGAAGAACGAAGGTGTAACATTCATGACAACATAGCAAAAATTAAGTAAACAAACAACCACGCAATAACGAAAAATAAACGTTTGTTTCACTTTCCAAAAGTAGAAAGTTTCCAAAAATAGCAAGTTTCCTAAAATAGAAATTGTTTGAAATGAAATGATTGTTCGTAAACTTAATGTTTTAATCATGGCTCACGACAATCTCAATGCTCATATCCTCCAACTCCACTGCACCTAATTACCTGGAAAAACATAAATAGTAAAAGGGTCAACAATAATGTTGAGTGAATCCACAGGGTTAATGTTTATGATGAAAGTAAAGTGATTTGCTACCCAAAATGTTTGTTAAGAAAATGGTTTATGACTGAAAATGTATAAGGTTCAACACTCATATGATATGAGTAATAAGTATGAAATGTTTAGTATAGTTGTAGAATGTATACAACTACTAGTTATGTTTATGAAAAAGTGTTGAACAAAATGTTGTGTTTGACATCGCATGAACTGTTATCCCCAACAGGTAGCTAGTCTATTGAGTTAATATACCAACCCCTAAGTCCACAATCAACACTTCAACTCCAGTATGTTATGTTATTTTATGGATATACACTCCCGGAGATGTCTTGGATAAACCAAGTAATGATCAAACGTTCGTTGGGAGGATGAGTGTCAGCCAATAGTACTATCTGCATATCCATGGTCTAGATCCACTAGTTAATGATTGCTGGTAACCTTAGTCCGGTATAATAATTGTTTGTCATGCCAACGCGATAATGAAAATGTATAGATGTTGTACAGTCATAGCAAAACAGTAGCAGTTGTGTTTATGTTTTCCACCCCAAAGTTTATAAAACAGTTAAAAGAGAAAAAGGGGTCTGTGGACTCACCTGGCAAAGCTTAGCAACAAGAGACTTAAGACAGAGGAATCCTTGGGAGACTCCTAGCTTCCTAAATGATTTAACTAATGATTAGACTAAGCTAACACAGACGATTCTATACACGATATAAGTTAAGCAATATGTATTACATGTTATGTTTTATGTTTCGTGACATCGAACGAACTTAGATTATTGGACCTTATTAGGTCGAAATGAAATGAAATGAGATGAAATGAAATGGGCTACGAAATGAAATAAAATGAAATGGGCTTGGGTTAGGCTTATTGGTCCTAGATTGGGCCTATTGGGCCTAATGGGCTTAAATGGTTGGGCCACTTGGGCCTCTTATTGGGCTTAGGTCCACTTAGGTTGGGCCTTGAATTGGGCTTGGCCCAATTGGGTTCGGTTTGGTTGGGTATGGGCCAAAGGTTTGGGCTTTGGTCCAAATGGGCTTGGAAACTAATGGGCCAATCAAGGTTTGGGCCCGATGGACTAAAGTAGATCGATATGGGCCAAGTTCATGCCTTGGCCCGATTGGGTATTCAAGTTTGGGTCCACGGTTTGGGTCAAGATTGGTCAATGATAGTCAACACTTAGGTTCTAGATTTCGGTTAGGGTTTAGGGTATACTAAAATTCGGTCAACTAAAGTCAACTACGGTTAATCTAGCTATCGAATGGTCAAATAGTCAACCATGAAAGTCAATTAGGGTTAGGGTTCGGCTAGGGTTTAACCTAGGGTTCGGTCTAGGGTTGGCCGAAGGCCAAAACCCTATGGGTTTAGCTCTAGATCGGGTCTAAGGTTCGAGTTCGGTGGCTAGTTTGGCTAGATCTCATGTTATACATCTCAAGGATTCTAGATCTACGGCATTCGGTCAAATCTAGGATAGATCTAGGGTTTAACATACGGATCTAACAATCAAAACAACAAAACAAATACAATACACACACACATGACCCGATCGGATGAGAACACGCATGTGTGTTCGATTTTTCATGGCTAACCGAGACCATATGGCCTAAGGCCATGGTCTCGGGTTCGAAACAGCAACTAGACAAGGTTTAAGCAAGTAGAAAACAAGAGGTTAGGGTTCATACCTTGAATCAATGAGCAAGAAAAGGGTACGGGTTTGCTTGCGATCGGAAAACGGACGAACAAGGGGCTCGGGTTTGCTTGTCTCGATCGGAACTCGGGACTTGTGGGTGTGCCTTGGCCGAAATTAGTAAAGAGATTTAGGGTTATGGTTGCTTAGTATTTATAAGGAATAATTAGGGTTTTCTTGGAAGAGTTATAGTCTAACTATGATTCCTTTGAATGAGATGGATAAGAATACATGAGATAGGAACAAGATAAGATCAACCTCACACCCAAGGGTGTTCGGCCGACTAGAGGGGCACGAGCAAAAGTAGGCCGGCCACATAGTGGTCGGTCAAAGATCGAGGTGTCGGGTTTAGAGCGTAGTTCAAATCGAGTCACCTTTATATTAAGTTAATACGTTTATTATTTAACCGAGAAAGTTATCGTTTTAGAAATGTTTTAGCTCAAAGTGTCACCATAAGTCAATAAGATGTTGTGTTGACTAAAATAATCAAACACTAATGTATGGTGTAAAATATGTATGTTTGTTGTGTAGAAGGAATGCCAAAAATAGAAATGTCTATAAGTAGAAACTTTCTAAATAAGGAAAGTTCTAGAAATGAAATGAAGTTACATACCAGAAATATCGAGTTGTCACAGCTGGAGACGGCGGCCGGCGGCGATGGGCGGCCGGTGGCGGCGGCGGACGGCGGCCGGAGGTGGTCGCCGACGGTGGTGACCGGCGGCGGTGGTCGTGACTTGAAACACATGTGCTTCGTATGCTCCCCTGTGTTTTATAAACTAATGTTTTTAGTGACTTGAAACACATGTTTTTCACTAAATAACAGTTGTGTTGAAAATAAAGGAGTGTTTATGTACAGTCAAGGACATGTGTTTCATGACCTGAAACACATGTGTTTCGTTACTAGAAGCACATGTGTTTCACTAATAACAGTTATTTTGAAAATAAAGGAGTGTATATGTACAGTCAAGCACAGGTGTTTCAAGTAATGAAACACGTGTGTTTGTAAGCTACAAGCACATGTGCTTCACTAATAATAGTTCTTTTGAAAATAAAGGAGTGTATATGTACAACCAAGCACATGTGTTTCAAGTAATGAAGCACATGTGTTTGTAAGCTAGAAGCACATGTGTGCTTCACTAATAACAGTTCTTTTGAAAATAAATGAGTGTATATGTACAACCAAGCACATGTGTTTCGTGACTTAATACACATGTGTTTCGTATGCTCCCCTGTATTTTAGAAACTAATGTTTTTAGTAACTTGAAACACATGTGCTTCGAAGTAGTATGCTCATTTGTAGTTTGGAACACCTGTGTTTTATTGAAGCATATGTGTTTCAATACATCAATACCAGCACCACCCCCATTACCACCAGCACCTTCACTGTCAGCCACCACCACCGCTGACGACGCCGGCCACGGGCCACCGGCGGCAGATGGCGGCGGATGGCGGCGATCAGCGGTGGCCTGCGGTGGTTGTAGGTGGCTGTGACTAAGGGATTTAATCTTGATCATTTTGATCCAATGACTAAGATATGACCCTTGAAACTATACAAAACCTTTAAACTTCCTTTAATACCACTCTAAAAGCATAATGTATAGAGAAAAAGCGGCCACATGCATAATAACAAATTTGTTATGTTGTTGGGTAGTCTCTTCCTTCTGTGTCGTGGCCCCATATTCCTTTCCTTTTTTTTTGGCCTTTTCTTTTCTTTATTCAACCAATGAGACTATGCCACTTTTTAATTTAGATATTTAGACAACAATAATAATTAAAGTTATATAAAAAACACATGATTTTTCTATTTATATCTATAAGCAAGTCATGTTAGTTTTTCATGTAAGTATCAATGTGGCTAAATACCATAAATATACCTCTTTGCTCATAGATGTGGAGCAAGTCCAACATGGAGATTGCATCTCAAGTCAACCATTTCTCATCTTCCTCAACCACCACTACCACCTCTTCCTCCACCACTACCACCACCACCACATGCTCCTCCTCGGTGTCGTCTACCTCCACCTCAACCAGATCAACCGCCCATATCATAACATGTGTTGAAAGTGAAGATAAGCCTAAAAGGGGCTTTAAAAGAGCTCAAAACGGAAACAATGGTAACGAACAAAAGAAACAAACTAGAATTGGTTAGCATCCAATGTATCGTGGTGTACGAATGAGAAGTTGGGGGAAATGGGTGTCAGAAATCCGTGAGCCGTGTAAGAAATCTAGAATATGGCTTGGGACATTCCCAACAGCTGAGATGGCAGCTCGAGCCCATGATGCAGCGTCTATAGCCATAAAAGGTCACCGGGCTTACCTCAACTTTCCTGAATTAGCACATCTACTTCCACAACCCACCACCACATCGCCACAGGACATCCGAGAAGCTGCCACTAAGGTTGCCACCATATGCGGTGAATATGAAGCCAAGCCACCAAGCCAAGCCACACTTTCTCATTTGCACTCTTCGACAACTTTGTCATCAGAAAACACCCAAGAATCAATTAATATAACATCAAATGAAGACGATACATTTTTCGACCTACCTGATCTTTCTCCCGAAAACATTGACCGAAACGATAGTTTCCATTTTTATCCTTCACCATGGCAGTTGGAGACTGAAGCTGAGGAGATGATGATTTGGCATATTTACTAGTAGGAAATGATCTCTTTATTCGAAGTTAGCCATTACCCTTCAAAACTACTCCCTCCGTCCCACAAAAAAGTTCACATTTCTAATGGGCACAAGTATTTAGGAGAGAGTTAGTGGTGGGGTCCATGATTATATTTTGATTAAAATATAAGGTTTTCTGGAGAGAGAAAGTGCTTTTAGAAGATAATTAGTGGTGGGGTCCATAGTTTTAATATTATTTTATTAAGTGGTCCCTCACCATTTGAGAAATGGGAACTTTTTTGTGGGACAAAATTTAGAGGGGAAATGGAAACTTTTTTGTGGAACGGAGGGAGTATAATATATTAAAGTTACACCCCTGTAAATTAAACCACCAAAGCAAGGCCAAAATTTTGGATTGATGTATGTGAGACGATTGTGGATTTTATTTTTTTACCATGCCACAATTTTGATGGGAAACAAATATTTATTCAAGCTTATATTATTTCGTAGAATAAGTTTTATTTACCTATAATACAATCTCCATTCAATTCCACTGTTCATTAGAAAAATTGAACCCCGTTTTAAAAATAACGGAGGAAGTATGTATGATTTTAGTTAAACGCCTTTTTAAATAACGGAGGAAGTATGTATGATTTCAAAGGTTCACTACCATTTTTATTTGACCCCCTTAATAATAGCAATTTTCAATTTAACCCCTGGAAGATTTTAATAATCACACAATGAATTATGTTGTATATAAAGTAATTATGAATTATATTTTGTTTCTCAAAGATTCTTTTCTTTTGCAGTTATTCAGGATAGTTTTCTTATATTTTGATATAGTCAACACACTTCTTTAAAAATAAATAATATTAAACATAAAATTTGGAATGTCCCATAACATCCATAAACATTGTTATTAAAATTCATAGTGACGAATGTTGTTAAATTACCCTTATAATATAATTATGATAATAAATTAATGTTCGGCATATACCCGCAGCGGAGCGCGGCACCTAATACGCTCGTTATTTTAATTAAGAGACGGTTATTCAAACGTCCGAAAAAACATACTTCCTCCGATTCAAAATAAGTGACACACTTGGGGGTTTCACGGTTTTTGAGGTAAAACAATTATAATGATGATTAAATTAGATTAATTAGATGGTTAGTAGAGAATGGGTCTCACACCTTTTGAATAAAGAGGGGTTAATAATGTTTAAAAGTAAAAAATAAGGGTAAAGGAGTCATTTCACTTTGTTAAAGTAGATAGTTAGTGGGTATGTGTCCCACTATTTTTTGCCAAATAAGGTAATTTTTTAAAGTATGTCACTTATTTTGAATCACCCAAAAAGGAAATTGTGTCACTTATTTTGAATTGGAGGAAGTATTATACTTTTACATTTGAAGGTTATAAGGGTAGTGATTTTAACACCACATAAATTACTTCACCCGCCAAAATTGTACAACATTTAAAACATATTAGTACTGTAAGTAGTAGTGTATTACCTTTTGATTCATGAAAGTTCTCATGATAAATTAATTCATTTTGGTACTATTTATCCCTGTTAATGTAGGTAGAACAACAATTTATTTGAACTACCTATTTAATAAATGTGATGATTTTTATACCACATCTTTTAACTCATCTACCACAATGGATGCTTTAGATGCTTTTACAGTTTGCAGGAATATGTGTTAGTGTGGTAGGGTAATCAAAAAGTGTGGTGTGAAAACTAATTCTCATTTAATAAACTGCATATATAGTAAAAACTCTTTAAATTAATAAGGTCGGGATTTGAGAAATTTATTAAACAAATAATTTAGAGAGTTATTAATTTATCGATGAGAAATCTTTTATAATGGTCCAAGTCGGGACCATATAAATTTATTATTTTAAAGAGTTTATTAATTTACCGAGTATTAATTTAAAGAAATTTTACAGTATGTAGATTTCACATTGGGTATTCGAAGGATTCTCTGTATATAATAATTAAATACTTTAAATATCATTTAATAAGACAAAACGAAAAAAAAAATTGTGAACCACATTTTATCTAATAGATGTTTTATTATGATTTCTGGCAGAAATGACTAATTAAAAATCAAAAATAAGTTTTGAAGAAACAAATACTTCATTTTTATAAGCAAACCAAAATAAATAAAAAGTATATACAGATCAAAACAAGCTAAGTGGATATAAAACACAAGTATCTAAATACGTAAGCATGTAAATAAATAATCATTGTGCAATATAGCAAAATCATGATGACGAAAAAATTGTTTATTTGATACTTAAAGCACTAGGTGCGAGAAGATGTTATAGTCAGAGTTTTTTGTAAAAGTAGGGGTGTTTAAAAAAGTTTGGTAAAAATAGGAGTGTTTTAAATTGTTTTGTAGAAATAGGGGTGTTTATAAAATTAGAGTTTTAAACAATTACACTTTAACCCCTTATGTTTCATATATTAAATTTTAACTTATATCTATATTTTATTTACAAATTCAATATATTATAATTTTAATATATCATTTTTGACTAGTCTATAACTCGCGATAAATCATATATAACTTGTAAAAAAATTCATAATTTTTTCGTAATTTTGGTAATTTTTTACTTCTATAAAAATACTTTATTCATTAAAATATTTGTGCAATTGAAATAATCACGACTTGTCCCTATAAGAATTTGTTTCATAATATCATAATATAAAAGTAGATTTTAAGTGGCTTTCAACCCATCTAACAACTTAGCTATACGTTTTGGGTTTATTGATTCTATGAGATAAAACATAACTCAAATCAAACCATTATTACAGAACTTCACGCGTGATAAATAAATTTGTTGAAAGTATTTTTTTTTTGTTTATGATAAAATATACATATGCCACCAAATTTTAAAATGCTTCTATCAGTCACGTGGCAATTAGAGTTTGTTTTATTTTATAGTCTACTTATCTATAAAAACATGTTTAAATGAGAATCACTTTAAAGATAAAACCCGTCGAAACCGTATAAGGAATTAAATCTATAAAAAAAATGTACTTGATTTGTAACCTCGTAACGTTGTGATATATTCATTATTTAATTTTATTTTTTACTGTAAATTTCTAATATTGAAATATATTTGATTCATAAACATCTATTTTAGTTTCGTGTTATACTTTGTAACATTGTAAGAGTAATATCTTATAATATTTAATAATAAAAATGATTTATTTAAATTGTAAGAGACTAAATCTATAAAAAAAGATTGATATATAAGTTAAAAAGATAAAAATATAAACATAAGGGGGTAAAGTGTAAGTATGATTTTTCCAACACCCCTATTTCTACAAAACAATCTAAAACACCCCTATTTCTACAAAACCTTTTCAAAATATCCCTAGTTTTACAAATGACTCGTTATAGTCACCCGTAGTTCACCCAAATTATTTTTTTTAATAAATTATTCACTACAAAAGGATTTTTTTTATGACATTCACAGCTTCCTCTTATGTCAAACAAACTTTAAGGATTCTAGAAAAAAAATTCGTCATTAATTTACCAATAAATCAGTTTTGGTTACTTCAAATTACGTAAATCAATAGTTCAAACCGCACTCAAAAGTAGGGCATTTCCCATTTTTATAGGAACTTCTATACTATAAACAATGACAAAAATATTTCTTTAACATTATGTTAACATGCACCTTAAAATTACTCTCACTCATTTAACATTCATATAACTTCTATTTAGTACCCACAAAAAATATCTCAAATTAAATATTTTACACACCAAATTAATGCCTTTAACGTTCCGCCAAGTTGATGGCGGTAGACCCATAGCAGAGAGTTGACAAGATCCATTATAGTTTGACACCGCCGAATGCCTTTTAATGACAATTTTGTATGTCCACACATAGAGCTTTTAGCCTCTTATACTATTTAAATAATACTAATTGCTAATTTTTAAGTAATAATCGTTTGTTCGTGTTTGACTTTAGCTTTTACTATTCCGTGCTTCAGAAATTGTCTGTTTTCTTTGTTTTGATTGAGATTTATAAGCATTTCTACTTTAACTAGCAGGGTACCCGCGCAATGCGGCGGGGTGCCCTGGAAGTATATTATACAGTGGCGATAGTGATGGTGGGTGGTGGTGCGTAGTGATGGTGGGTGACATCAGTAGTGATAATCAATGGCGGCGGGTATGATTATGGTGGGGTAATGGTAGGTGGTGGTAGTAGCTACGGTGGTAGGTGGTGGTACATAGTGATTGTGGTGGCGGATAATGGTGGCGGTGGCGAATCATGTTAGTGATAACAAAATAAACAGTAAAAATATATAGATATATGCATACACACGCTCACTTTAATGAAAAATTAAAAATTGACTTTCGGAGAAAATAAATCTATACACTGAATGCACTGGTAGAACTACACCGTTTTGAATAAGGAAAAAAACAATAACTTAGAGCCTTTTGATGCATCAAGATGCTACAAGCTTTATGCAGCCAATTAATGATTTTTAACAACAATTTAAAAAATCATTCAAATGGAGATCGTACATCATAATCTTTCTTGTCAAGGTCATCACCAGCTCATATTAAGCTTTTCAATTGAGATAAATCTCCATTATAAGCTGAAGTGTTAACCCTTAATGCAAGTTCTGATTCTTGCATTCCAATATGATGATAAAATTTCGAGATCTATTGTTTGACCTATTTTGCAAGCATCTCTATCATCTGATAATAACTCCATTGGTGCTGCAGTTTACAAACATGCATCAGAATCTTTCATCGAATGTAATAAATACTTTTAGAGAAAGCCAAACACTACCATAGTGTCAAAAACCCAAGATTTAAAAGTAATAAAGCAGATGAAGGGGAAAAATCAAACGTTTGGAAAGTTATAACAATTCATGAAATTTTAAAATAAAGGTTAAAACTTTCAAATGCACTTGATAATTCAATACAATATTTTGCCTGTATTCTTTGTGCTCTTGCTCCTGTATGAATGAATCGAAGGAAACATGATTAACTTTAAAAAAGAATTTAACTTATAATTTGTAATTATGTAAGCAACTTTATGTGTAAGCAACTTTAAAAGAGGGAGAAATTTGAATACAACAAACATGTGTATTTAAAATGTTTAGAGAAGGAGGTGGTGGCGGATGAGGAGGCGGCGAAGGGTGGTTGGCGGCTGTGTAAACTCAGGGAGAAGATCTGCTCTTTGGAGGTGTGAGACTATTTTGTTTTAGGATTGTTTGAATTTGAATGGTAAAAGAGAAATGATACATAGGTGAATGTGATTTCATTACACTTCCCAATAAATGATAGTTCAAATGCCCAAGAAGAAATTACAGGAGCATAAGCATGCATTGGACAATGGGGCGGTGGTTTATGGTAATAATTAATTATATAGGAAGTTGTTCAATGAATAGACAAAAGTCATTGTATCTCAGATGTCTTCAGCATGTTGTTAGTGGATCAATTACCAAGTTCGAATCTTTCATCCGCCAATTTTTTTAAAATACGCAATAGCTTCCAAATTTAGTAATAATTTGGCTGAATTTTCACTCTGCTAATTATAGAAAGGTCTTAAATGCTTTATAAAATAGTAGAGATTTGGTCATATATTAAGATATTTTATAATTATGTACGTGATCAATAGACAATCTAATAATTTTACAAAAGAATATGTTTTATTAAACGTTATCTTTTGTTAAAGAGCCGGATCCTATACTCTTAATCAAATTTCCTTATTACTTCCTCCGATTCAAAATAAGTGATACACTTTGTGTTTCACGGTTTTTGAGGCAAAATATTATATGAGGGTTAAATTAGATTAATTGAATGGTTAGTGGCGAATGGGTCCCACAATTTTTGAATAAAGTAAGGTTAATGATGTTTAAAAGTAAAAAGTAAGGGTATAAGGGTCATTTCACTTTATAAAGTAGGTAGTTAGTGCGTGTGGAGCCCACTACTTTTTACCAAATAAGGTAAAATTTTAAAATGTATCACTTATTTTGAATCACCCAAATATGAAAAGTGTATCACTGATATTGAATCGGAGGAAGTATAAAGAATAATATTTAGAAATTTTTGCTGTTCATTGAACAGTAAAAGTCTGTTTTGAAGGAGATAAAATATTATCTTTAAGAGTAAATTACAATTTTTGTCCCTGTGGTTTGCTCGATTCTGCGTTTTTGTCCATGTGCTTTTTTTTTTCTGTTTTTTGTCCCTGAGGTATGCAAAATTCCGTTTTTTTGTCCTTCCGTCCACCTTCCGTCTCTTTTTTGCCGTTAAAGCCCTCATGTGCCAAACATGTGAGGGTATTTTGGACTTTTTCCCATTTTCTTTTTTCTTTTCATTAATTTCTTTCCCCCCCATCTTCATCATCTTCTACGTATCATCATTAGACAATCATCTTCTTTTTTCTAAGAAAACATTAACACCAAATCACTTCTCTGTAAAATCATCACAATCAAATCACCTCAAACAAAACCCCCAATTCTTCAAACCATCCTCTTCAAACAAAACCCCTAATTTCTTCCAACCATCTTCTTCAAACAAAAACCCTAATTTCTTCAAACCACTTTCTTCAAACAAATTATGAGAAATCCGACGGTGATACAGATCTAGGGTTCAAAATCGTGAACAAGAGTAGCTCCAAATCTTCTTGTTTTTGCAGATCTGGATCTTTGGCCTGTGAACACGAGTAGCTCCAAACCCGACGGTGATGCAGGTAGTTGCAGGTGATGTTGTTGTTGTCTTCTTTAAATTCCAAAAGATAACACCCACCATAAGAAAAAAAGAATCAAACAACTTTATGTTAAAGATGGGGAAATGGATGCAGCTTTTCGTGATTCAAATCTCAAAGGCCCATTATGGGATAATGTTTCCAGGTAATTTAAAAATAAAATCCCCCATTTTCCGATTTAAAATTCGGCTAATTTTCCGGCGAGATCTATGAATCAAAATTTCCAATGAATTGACCTAAAAGTTCAACGTTTTGTGAATGGACTCCACTGAATCCAAAATTTCAATGTTTTCATTAGATTTTATGCAAAAAAATTGCCATTAAGAATCCAATTCACTAGAAAACGCGAACCATAATTCATATTCTGTCAAATATGCTCGAATGACATATTTAATTTAGGAAAAAGAAGATGATTATTTGATGATGATATGTAGAAGATGATGAAGATGGGGGAGAAAGAAATAAATGAAAAGAAAAAAGAAAATGGGAAAAGGTCCAAAATACCCTCACATGTTTGGCACATGAGGGTTTTAACGGCTAAAAAGAGACGGAAGGTGGACGGAAGGACAAAAAACGGAATTTTGCATACCTCAGGGACAAAAAAAAGGAAAAAAAAGCACAAGGATAAAAACGCAGAATCAAATAAACCACAGGGATAAAAATTGTAATTTACTCTATATTTAATATGTATCTAAGCTTTGCTTTTCTATTCTTTACTGGTTCTTTTACTCGTGACAACTGACACGTTATAATTTCAAAGTATGCCAATAATTTTAGTACGTACTAGATATTATTAATATTAGTTGATAAATATATTAAGATATATAATAAAAATAAAACAATTATTATGAAATATAATATAGACATATCGTGTTCCAAATGAATTTTAATAGAGTTTTAACATAGTTTTTTTGTCAAATTATATACAAAAAAAATAGAAGTTTAAATGTTTGATATTTATTTAATTTAATCGTAATAAGTATATGTATATATTTTAATGTATAACTTTTAAATATTATTTACTTACTAATTTCAAATAGTAATGAAAAAATATTTATATAGAAATGATAAAAGACAAATAATTATAAATATAAAATGAATTGATTAAAATGTAAAGTTTATTATAATTAAATGAAATTAGAAAGGACTAAATTGAAAATGTGACAAAAACTTCTAGCTAATTATTTGTCTTTTAATAAGTGACAAAAACTTCTAGCTAACTGAATTTAGTACCTTTATTATCATGTAGAGATTAATATTTAAGTAAATTACACTAATAGTGATTTTAGTTTATACCAAATTTCACCAATAGTCCTTTAATTTCAATAATTACATCGATAGTCCTTATTTCTGAAACATTTATCACCGTGGTCCTTTACACTAACTGATGTTAAGATACACATCAAAAGTTTGTACAATAATTAATAAGCACCCCTGCATCTTAGGAATCAACCTCACTAATAAAAGTACAAACGATTTATGGACGCTCATTAACAAAACCCTTATTCTTAAATTGAAAAAAATTTATTTTTATTTTTCTTTTTCTTTTCTCATTATCTTTTTCTTTTATCCTCCATCTTCAACGTTGAGCTTGAACATGAAAAAGATGTAGAGAACGTAAAGAGAGATAACTGGAGAGAGAGAGAGAGAGAGTTGCCACCACCACCAGCGTACGCCACCACCACTCCTGCTCATATTCGTAAACATGTAGTGATTCTAGGGTTTGATTTTGCATATTTCGAAATTGTTAGGGACTATTTCTGAAATCATGCACATGTGTAGACTAGAGTGTCCAAGAAGGAGACACCATCTCATTAGGCTGCCCGGTATGGGTCAAAATTTTTGTGGCGTGGTGGGTGAGGTGGCAAGGGCACGGCGTGGGGATGCTTGCGAACACCGCCCCCCCCCCCCCCCCCAACGGCGTGGGGGGTAGGCGTGGTGGAGAGGGGGCACGGGCAACTGGATGTAACGGGTGTGGGGGTTTAGGTGTTGGTTTGTGATTGGTTGGCATGGGTTGTTTTTGATATTCTTTTTTTTATTATTTAAAATTAAATGCAATAAAATGGTGTGGTGTGGTGTGATGGTTATTTCCACCAAATGATGTGGTGTGGTGGTGGTGTGGTTGCTGAGGTGGCGATGATGTGGCGGGCAAAGGCACCACCACATGTGGTGCCCATACCGGATAGCCTTAACTTAGTGCAAATATCAAAATGGACAAATGGAAGTCCAATAATTGAAAGCAATATCATTTGGCATAATATAAAATTACAAAATCTTTTTATAATCAAGATGTTGGATCAATAACAACATTTTTTTTTCTTTCTTTTTTTTTTTTTACATTTTACCACCATCTTTTTGTGGAATTAATAACTTCTAATTCTATCTAGCAAAGCTTAATTTTACATTTTACCACCATCTTTCACGTTTACCTATGTAGAGTTTTTAACAATTGTTTTTTTTTTATATAATTTCAAAACTTATAAGCAAAAATATTAGAAAGCTAGTTTATATGCAATGTGCAGTAAAACTTAATTTACTTTCAACATATATGTAGCCTATGAACAGCAAATGGGCCTAAGCCGACATCAAATGAGGAAAAAATACGAAGTGTCCTCTGATTTTGTATACTTCATCCGTAAGTATATTGTTGGTTTCATAGTTTTTTGGGCAAAAAATTATAATAAGGGTTATGATAGGTTAAAACAGATAGTTAGTAGAGAATGAATCCCATTTCTTTTGAATAAAGTATTGTTGATGATGTTTAATAGTAAAACTAAGATTAGAAGTAATATTTCACTATATTAAAGGAGATTGTTAGTAGATGTTGACTTTATTATCTTTTACCAAATAAGTTAATTATCAAAATGTATAATTTATTGTGAAACTCTTAATATGGAGGAAGTATAAGGTTCAGGGTATGCTTGAGGGTGGGGAATGGTAATGATAATTAATAATGGTGCTTGGTTAGAAACTATGCAATGAATCATTACCCACTACTAGGTAATACTCCATTACTCACCAATTTGGGGGGAATGAGCTAGGTAATACTTCACACACATACACACACACATACATACATAGATACATACATACATACATACATACATACATACATACATACATACATACATACACACAAATACATACGTACATACATACACACATACACACATACGTACACACATACATCATACATACATACATACATACGTTAACACATACATACGTACGTATACACACATACATATATAGACATGTACATATGTATGTATGTATGTACGTACGTACACACATACACTGATACACACATACATACATACATACATACGTATGTACGTACATACACACACATACATACATACATACATACATACATACATACATACATACATACATACATACATACATACACACACATACATACACACAAATACATACGTACATACATACACACATACACACATACACACATACGTACATACATACATACATACATACATACGTTCACACATACATACGTACGTATACACACATACATATATAGACATATACATATGTATGTATGTATGTACGTACGTACACACATACACTGATACACACATACATACATACGTATGTACGTACACACACACATACATACATACATACATACATACATACATACATACATACATACATACATACATACATACATACATACATACATACATGCATACATACATACATACATACATACATAAATACATACATACATAGACATGTATAATATTCATGTTTACATTACACATATGTTTGTGTGAACCAAGCAAGATCAATAGGTAAAGGAATACTAAGGAATGCTCATTGCATTCCTTAGTATTCCCTTTACCTTTACCTTTCTCATTCCTTAATTTGAACCAAGCGCCCCCTCAGTTTATTAATGGGGTGGGGAGGGAAGCGACAGCCTGCTGGGCCAGGTGATGCAGACCCACCTTTCACCTTCTTAGCCATTTGCCTAATCTTAAGTGTGGGCCTACGCCGGTTTAATTCAGTTTTCACTGGGCTTTTTTAATCTTTTGCATTAAATCATCCGATTTCCACCGGTTTGCTTCATCTAGTTCGGCTGCTGTTTGAAAACCGGCCTCTTATCCGGTTCCTGGTTTAACTGATTTTTGAAACCACGCTGCAAAATAACATGAACAGTTCACTAATATTTGGGTCAATATTTTTTCGTCTCTAATTTATTGGAAATGTTAGTTCACGAATTAAAAAAACTTAGATCAATTTTTCCCCGTTTTGCTCGATGAACATATCATTCATGTTGTTGTCTAAGCTTTCATGGTTCCTAGCTATCTTTGTGTGTCCTCCTATCCGTCATACAAATAGCATCCATAAGATGAAATCATTAAGTTTCTTGTAAAAGTTTATAATCCTTAAATCGTTGTAGAATTAGGAGTTCCAAGCTCGACAATAATTTAAGAACTAGAGACACATTTCATTAATGAATTGTTAAATACAGTTGTATGGTACATTCAACCATTCTTTTATTTTGAAACATTAATTACATCCTCCATGTCATAGAAAACACCAGGATCAACAAACACAAAACGGCTCTGACACCTAGTCCTAGCTCGATTCTCTGAACCGTCGGAACATCTGTTTTAAAAGACCTAGCAACAACAATATCATCAATCCCAACCGATTTGGGCACCGAAAGCAGGCCAGCACTCGCGCTTCCAAACGCCGAAATCGCAATTGCAGATTGATTGTGGTTCCTGTTGTACTGAAAATGAACCAAACCCTTTGGAAACACAAATATGTCACCTTCTAAAAACGTTTGGTTAAACAACACGTTCTTGGTGTCAACGAATCCAACTTCAAGTGTACCCAATGCTACAATCAGCTGCACGTGGGTGGGTTCACGCCAGCTGGCGGGAACTGGAGCACCGCGTATGACACGCTTTGACCGTTTAAGGCTGGGAACTCGGTCATTGAAGCTTTGATGACTGTGAAGTTTTTAACGTTTGTGTTGGAACAAAATCACAGATCAACTTAATACTGATGCTGCAGTTAGTACTGATTGTGTTTACTACTGATGAATGTTATACTTAGTACTGATGGGGCAGAATTACTTATTACTGATGAAGTTGATACTGGTGAAGTCTATAACTTAGTTACTACTGATCAAGGCATATTGAAGATACTACTGATAAATAGTAGTTACTACTGACGATGTATCTGGACTTACTACTGGTCACCAGACTTACTACTGACAATGCTTATTTACTACTGGTGATTGCAGATTACTACTGATATACGATTTGGAAGCAAATCAAGTCCGAGATCTTCGTAGAGATAGTTATAGAATGTAATTCAATGTATATCTTTATATTTCGAATATAAATCAAGTCCTAGAATAACTAGGGTAAATAGTTAGGCTTCAAGGACTATTATAAATCGTTCCTTACGAATTGTAAACGTACGTGTGTATTGTGAATCAATAATATACATTGAAGCTTTTTGTGAAACTGTGTTCTTAATATTTTTGTATATTGCTTTACAGTTCATCGTTCTTAATTCATTGATATAGTGTTGATCCGCTGCAACTTCTATTATCAATTAGATCTAAGGTGTTTATTAATTTGTTCATAGTTAATCGATCCTGACAAGTGGTATCAGAGCTTTTGGTTCTAGATCTACTAATTTCAAGAACAACAAAAAGTTTTAATCTTTAAAACACACACATTATTAATCATGACTGATAATAATGAAAGTACCCAAGCCAACAAAATCCCTATACTCACTCCCAATAACTTTGGAATGTGGAAGAATCGTATTAAGCAATACATGCTTATTACAGATTACTCCATGTGGGAAGTTGTCTTGGAAGGCAACAAAACTGGTCCTGGTCAAGCAAGCAGCTCTGCAACTGAAGCAGACAAACTTAAATGTGAGAAGGAGAAGAAAGACAAAGGCATCGAACTCAAAACTCTAAGCACTCTCTTACTAGCCATTCCTAATGACTATCAACATCTCTTTGTTGAATATGATGATGCAAAGGTGCTATGGCAAGCATTAGAGAAGAGATTCGTTGGCACCAAGAGTACCAAGAGGAACATGAAGTCTGTTCTCAAGCAAGACTTTGAAAACTTCAAAGGAAAGCCCAATGAGACACTCACTCAAGTGTTTGACAGATTCAACAAGCTTATTGGTGAACTTAACCAGGTTGGGGTTAAGATGGATCAAGAAGATGTCAACATGAAGTTCCTAAGGTCTCTTAGTGAAGAATGGGCCATGTATACAGTGATATACAGATAGAGAGATGCACTAGAAGAAAAGGAGTTAGATGAACTCTACAATGATCTCAGAGTATTTGAAACTGAGGTAAATCAAAAGAACCCGTCTATTTCTTCTAACAATGCTGCATTTGTATCTAGTACAGGTCACGATCAAGAAACTGCCACAGGAAAGGCTGCAGATTGTGAAGATGCTGCAAGAGAATCCTTCTTCACCAGTCATGTGCATACTGCACTGATTAGTGATGATTTGGAACAATTGAATCCAGATGATCTTGAGGAGATGGATCTTAAATGGCAGATGGCTATGTTGAGCCTAAGAACCAAAAGATTCTTAAAAAGGACTGGTAGGACAAGTCTCAACTACAACAAAGGTGACAAAGCTGGATTTGACAAAACAAAAGTCAAATGTTACAACTGTAACAATCTTGGTCACTTTGCAAAAGAATGTCCTCAGCCAGATAAAAGATCAAAATCAACTGCTCTTGTTTCACAACAAGGACAAGGCTATGACTGGAGCTTCCAAGCAGAAGAGCATGCTCAAAATCAAGCTCTTATGGCCTTTACTGACAGCAAATCTGAGGTAAAACCTAAACCTTGTACTTCTGAATGTGTTAAAATTGTTAAAAATTTAGAAAAAGAAAACACTAAATTAAATGAAGATTTAGCAAAAGCAGTAAGAAGAAACCATGAATTTGATGGTGTGATTGCTGATCAAGAACATCAAATAAAGGTGTACCAGATGATTGATTAAAGGATAAAGGAAGAATTGCTTCAAGCTGTAGATGAGAAAGAGTTTTATGAATTAAAAAATAAAAAATTAACAAGTAAATTAGAAGAATGTCAACTTGAAATTGAACAAAATAAATTGACAATTAAAAAGTTTGAAAGAAGCACTAAAATTCTTGATAAATTAACTAATAATCAAACTACAGAAAAAGTTGTTCATGGATTGGGATATCATGCTGTACCACCTCCATATAAATTCATTCCTCCACTCAAAACCAGTTCAGAAAGAATAATTAATGAATTAAAAAATAAAAATCAAACTGAATCTAATACTGAACCATCTGAATCAAATGATTTTTCTGATGATGATAGAACTACAAACTCTATTGAATTTACAATCTTTCAAACTGAATCTCCAAACTCAGTTGATACAAGTTTTCACACAGCACAAAGTGAAGAAAATTCTCCTAAATATGATGCAGAAAATATACCAAAAAGTTTAAAAAGGGGAAATCAAAGAAACAGGAATCAACTCTTAGAACAAAGAAAAACCATAAAGGCTAAAGATAACAAATTAAAATGTGTTATTTGCAATAAAGTAAATCATTTAGCAAAGGATTGTCACTTCAATCCAATAAATTGCAAAGAGTTCAAGGAATTTAAAAATTTTAAAGAAAAAACAAAAACACAAAAGTTAAAAGATACTACTGGTCCTTCAGTAGTGAATAAAAATAAAACTCCAATTGCTGAAACACCAAGATTTGGAAGAAGTGCACCAAGATTTGTGCAAAACAGAAGAGTTGGAAGCCCACAGAACAGTAATTACTTCAAGAACAATGGAAAATCAAATCAAAATCAACAATATTTAAAATTTTCCAACACCAGTAAAAACTGTAACAATTTTACTACTGGTGTTAACCCTAATTATAATGCTGTCTGGTACCAGTACAAAAATACTACTGGTAATAACCCTAATTTCAAAAATACTACTGCTACCAAACCAAAATCTCAAAACACTACTGGTCATTCCAAATATGGTAAGTACCCAAATACTACTGGTCCATCAGTAGTAAAGTATTCAAAAGCTAAACACAATGGGTATAGATCACGATCAGTAGTAAATTTAGACAAATCCAAAAGGTCAGTAGTAAAACAGAACACCAGTACTAAAAAGGTATGGGTACCAAAAGTGTTTAAGGTTAACTGTTCTAAATCTGATTTCTCAAAGGATGAACCCAAGACATATAAAGCTTGGGTTCCCAAACTTAACTAACCATTTATTTACTTGTGCAGAGCATTCAGATCCCAGAAGAAGGAAGAACATGGCATATTGATAGTGGATGCTCAAGGCACATGACTGGAAATCTACAAATTCTTAAAGATTTCAAGTTATTTGATGGAGGTTATGTAGCCTTTGGTGAGAACCCAAAGGGAGGTAAGATTACAGGTAAAGGTACTGTGACTAATGGCAAAATTACCTTTGATGATGTATTTTATGTAGCTGAACTAAAATACAATCTAGTCAGTGTGTCTCAAGTTTGTGATAAAAAGAACAAAATTCTTTTCACAGACATTGAGTGCATCATTCTCTCTCCTGATTTTATTTTAGATGAAAAATATGTTGTTTTAAGAACTCCAAGGAGAAATAATGTGTATTGCCTGGATATAGGGGGAGAACTCATTTCTTCAAATGAGATCAACTGTTTTATATCCAAGGCAAACACCACTGAATCAGAACTATGGCATAGAAGGATGTGTCACACTAATTTCAAAAACATGAACAATTTAGTAAAAAGAAATTTGGTCATTGGACTACCTCAAAAACAATTCATGTGTGATCATCATTGTGTTGCATGCCTAAAAGGTAAACAACACAAATCTTCTCATAAGTCCAAATCTGTGAATTCTATTTCTGTTCCTTTGCAACTCTTACATATGGACCTATTTGGACCTACAAATGTAATGAGTATTGGAAAGAAACAATATTGTCTTGTTATTACTGATGACTTTTCCAGATATACATGGGTTTTCTTTCTCAGGACAAAGGATGAAACAAGTGAACTCATAAAGAACTTAATTGTTAAACTGGAGAATACATCTGATCAAAAAGTTAAAGCCATAAGATGTGATAATGGCACAGAATTTAAAAATGCTAACTTAATTAACTTTTGTGATCTTAAAGGTATTGACAGGCAATACAGCTCACCTAGAACTCCACAACAAAACGGTGTAGTTGAAAGAAGAAATAGAACCATCATAGAAGCAGCAAGATCAATGCTAGCAGATTCAAAGTTACCAATCACTTTTTGGGCTGAAGCTGTTAATACTGTCTGTTATGTTCAGAACAGAGTATTAATAGTGAAGCCACATTTTAAAACACCATATGAACTTTTTAATAAAAGAAAACCCTCTATAAGTTTTTTAAAATCATTTGGTTGTCCTTGTACTATTCTGATTACAAGAGAACAAATTGGTAAATTTGACTGCAAAGCTGATGATGGAATCTTTGTGGGATACTCCACTCAAAGCAAATCATACAGAGTATTCAACAAGAGATTAAGGATAATTGAAGAAAGCATCAATGTATCCTTCAATGAAAATGTTCCTAATGAACAAGGAAATGGTACAGATTGGCTATTTAACATAGACAATCTAACCAAATCCTTTAATTCTAACATGGATTTAAATGCAGGTGATTCAACTTGTCACACTCAAAAGGAAGGAACATCATCTGTTAATACTGGTCAAGAAATGATGAGATACATAATAGTTGATACTGCTCCCACAGTTAATACTGAGGACAGTAATAACTCAAATTCTGGAACCAGTAGTAACTCTGAGAATGAGGACAGTAGTAATTCAAATACTACTGGTACCAGTAATAGTACTCAAAATACTACTGATCCTAGCAATAACCTAAATTCTCAAGATACTACTGATACCAGTAATAACAACAATACTACTGATGTCAATGAAGATAACAGCAGTAGTAATTCTGACCAAGATGATGATGAACCAAACATCAATGACAATGAAGGATCACTAGAGGAGCAATTGCCTGAGACAAATGAGTCCAACCTTGAAAATCAACTAGTAGCTGACAGAGCTACAACTACAAGGACTCAGAAGAACCATCCATTAGACCTTGTTCTAAGTGATGTTAACTCACCACTGCAAACAAGAAGCAAATTAAATAAAAGCTTAACTGCAAACATGTGTAACATAAGTTTAATTGCTAATGAATGTATGTTTGAATGCTTTCTGTCTCAGGATGAACCAAAGAAGATCCAACAAGCAATGAAGGACTCAAACTGGATTGAGGCAATGCAAGAAGAACTCCTTCAATTCAAGTTACAAGCTGTTTGGACACTTGTAGCTCTACCCAAAGGAAAAAGAGCCATTGGAACAAGATGGATCTTTAGAAACAAGAAAGATGAAAGAGGTATAGTGATCAAGAACAAAGCCAGACTTGTAGCCCAAGGATACACTCAAGAAGAAGGAATAGACTATGATGAAGTATATGCTCCTGTTGCTAGAATTGAAGCAATAAGAATATTCCTAGCATATGCTTCATTCAAAAAGTTCAAAGTCTATCAAATGGATGTGAAGAGTGCATTCCTATATGGGAAGATTGAAGAAGAGGTCTATGTCTGCCAACCTCCAGGTTTTGAAGATCCAAAACATGGTGATTATGTGTTCAAATTGGATAAAGCTCTGTATGGCCTACATCAGGCACCAAGAGCATGGTATGACACATTATCATCATATCTATTGAAGAATAACTTTAAAAGAGGAGCCATTGACAAAACTTTGTTTACAAAGAAAGTCAAAGATGATATACTACTGGTATAAATCTATGTAGATGATATCATCTTTGGTTCAACCAATGATTTACTATGCAAAGAATTTGAAGAACTGATGCAGATTAAATTCAAGATGAGCTCTATGGGTCCAATGAATTTCTTCCTTGGACTCCAAGTCAGTCAAAGAACAGATGTTATTTTGATAAACCAATCAAAATATGTCAAGGACATCTTGGAGAAGTTTGATATGAAAGACTGTAAAAGTGCAAGTACACCAATGGAAACACACAAACACCTACATCCTGATGTTGAGGGGGAGGATGTAGATGAACACTTATATAGATCAATGATAGGATCGTTGATGTACTTAACTGCATCAAGACCTGACATTATGTATAGTGTTTGTGTGTGTGCAAGATATCAAGCAAAACCTAAATAACTACACTTGCAGGCTGTCAAAAGAATAATCAGATACTTGAAAGGCAAACCATCACTTGGTCTATGGTATCCACATGATTCACCCTTTGAACTCATAGCCTACACGGACAGTGACTATGGAGGTGAATGTCAAGATAGAAAATCCACTACTGGTGGATGTCAATTCTTTGGATCAAGACTGGTGTCATGGCAATGTAAGAAGCAAACAAATGTATCAACATCAACTGCTGAAGCAGAATATGTAGCTGCATCTGCTTGATGTGCTCAAGTACTCTGGATTCAAAACCAGCTTCTAGACTTTGGTATCTCTATCCTTAAAACTCCTATTTTTATTGATAATCAAAGTGCTATTAGTATTGTGAACAATCCAGTAAAACACTCTAAAACTAAACACATTGAAATAAGATTTCATTTTATAAGAGACTGTAATGAAAAGAAATTAATCAAAGTGGTTAAAATTCATACTGATGATCAATTAGCAGATCTTTTTACAAAAGCATTTGATGTAGGAAGATTCAACTTCTTGGTTAGCAGTATTGGAATGATTTTAATAAATTAAAATCTCACTTAAAATCATGTGTAAAGTTTTATTGTAAAAAGTTATTTATTTATTTAAAGTGTTTTACTACTGGTAGATCTGTATTACTGGTGTGTAGGAATGTGCACAAAATACTACTTGTAGGACAATACTACTGGTGTGTTTTAGGTTTACATAAATACTACTGGTAAGTCAGTACTACTGATATTCACATATACTACTGGTCTTGTGTGTTGGTGGTTACTACTGATGTCTATAGTTACTACTGATGTCAAAATCCTTAGTCACTACTGATGTTAGTAGATACTACTGACGTTCTATTACTGGTATCAAATTTACTACTGGTCTTTCAGAATCAAAATTACCAAACTAACCCCCGTGAAAATAACCGTTAAGTTATGATTCGAAGGGCAATTTAGTCTTTTTACAGGTTAAATCGAAAGATATAAAAGGCGGCAGTCGATCAGTTTAGCATTATCTTCACTTCGATTTGCTAAAACCTCTCGACAAACCCTAACTTACGATCAAAAACCCTTCGTCAGTAACAAAATTCTTACTCATTTCTCAAAATCAACACCAATGGCAACTCTACAATCTCTCAATGTTCAAACAGATCTCAAATATTCAGAGTTCCACAACATGTGTGCGTTTCTACGCAATCCAGATGGTACAAAAGACTTTCGACCAATCGTTCAATTCTTAAAGAACTCATACATTAAGTTCGCTTTAACTGTGAAACCGAAAGCCTATCAACAACACTTGGTCGATTTCTGGACCAATGCCGAAAGAACAGAAGGTGCAACTGTACCTATGATAAAATCATCGGTGGATGGAAAGACGATCACAGTCACAGAGCAATCAATTCGACATCATCTACAACTACATGATGATGCAGGTATGTTTACACTTCCTAAGGAATTCATTGTTGAAACTTTAAATAAAATGGGTTATGAGGGAAGACTTAACATCGTAACTTTTCAAAAAGGTCTTCTCTCCCCACAATGGAAATTTTTTGTACATACTATTCAGCATTGTATTTCTCCAAAACGAAGTACTTGGAATGAGTTTAATAAGGCAATAGCCTCTGCTGTTGTCTGTTTATGCACAGACCAAGTATTTAATTTTTCATACATGATTTTTGAAGGTATGTTGGGAAATCTTAGTTCCACAAAGTTTTTAATGTATCCCAGATTTCTACAACATATCATAAACTGTGAATTACAAAACTTGTCAACTCCCAAAAATATTTTTATCATTCCTGAGTTGAACAAGAAAGTTTTCTCTAATATGAGAAAACAATTTAAATTTTCGGGTAAGGAAACCCCTTTGTTTCCTAATATGATCAAAGATCAACCACTACTTGGAGAGGGTTCAATCATAGATACAACCCATATTGAACCTCAACCCACTCCATCACCCCCAAATGCAGCCCAAACACCACCCCAAATAGTCACTCAAACACCCACAAATATAGAAGTCCTGAATGTGTCCCAGGAACTTGAAATAAATCCTCAGAGTGCTACTCTTCACTCTGTGGAAGACCTGCCCAATGTCACCCAAAATATATCCACAATCTATAAAAGAAAGAAAACATCTTTAAAGGACACCAGGGGACAAATCGAGTCACACCCCAGGCTCAAAGAGTTGTCCTCCAAGGAGGAGAGAGGACATGAGGCGAGGGCTTTCACTACTGATGCCCCAAAGGTGGGTGCACAGGACAGTGAAAACATCTCTAAAAGACCCAGACCTCGGCAACTTTAAGTGATGACTCATTTGAGGAGTTACTTAAAGGACCCCGGTGCCAAGAAACCAAAAGGGGGGGCATCTCTGCTTCTTCTAGGAAGAAGAGGGTGTCTAAACAACCCAATGAATCACCAAGAAGTGATGAGGGTAGATCTATGGATTTGACGGAAAGGATGGAAAACCTTAAAGCCAATGTACCGGTCAGTGAGCCCGATGATCTTGCTAGATGGAGTGAGGGCAGTATTAAAACCAAACAATTGACGGATAAAGTGGATTCTCTTGAATCCACTGTACAAGATTGTCTTAAATATCTCACAAATCAGGGGAAAACTATTGCAGTAATGAAAAGGCATGTCAATACCATCAACAAAAGGATGAGGTTTTATGAGCATAGGCTTCATCAACAAACTAAAATCATAAGGAAATTAAAGAAGAAGCTGGATGATAGTGAGGCTCCTCCAGTTGAGCTCACTAAGGGGGAGAAGGATAATATTCAAACAATGATTGATGAATCCATTGCAGCAGCATCCTCTCTCCTAAATCTAAAAGAAACAACGATTGATGAAGGCCAAGAAAAGATGGATGTTCATGATGAGCCAACTACTACTGCTCCCATGGAAGAACAAACTGAAAAAGAAGTATCAGTAGTAACTCCTACTACTGATATCATAGCAGTAGTAAGTCAGGAAGAGGAAATAAAAGCAACAAATACTACTGATGCCCTATCAGTAGTAACTCCTGAAGTCACACCAGTAGTAACTACTTTGGTTACTACTGAAGAGGAAGAACTGCAACTCCCAGAGTTAATTGAAAGGGAAAGACATGTCATTATCTCCAAACCACCCACTCTTAATCAACCACTTATCATACCTGACATTGATGATAATGTGAATTGATTTGAGGTAGATGAATGTACACTTCCTCCACACCCTAAAATCTTATCAGAAGATCAACTACATCTGTTTTATCCAAAACTTCTGATTTTGGGTGTACCTGATATGAAATACACTCCACCTCCTCCATCTGCATGTATTGGAAAAGGAAGGGAAATTTATGATGAAGACTATCCAAACAGAGCCTTAGGTCACCAAATGGTGAACAAAATAAATCATGTAAGATCAGAAAAGCAGTCTAGATGGAGGGTAAAACACAAGAAATTTTTGGAGAAAGTGGAGATGTATCAAGCTCTTAAGGAGAATAAAAAGAAGAAAACTCAAGAAGCAAAATTACCTGTTCAAATAGAAAATGCTCAGATAGAAGCTCAAAAAGCAGAATTCAAGAGGCTCATAAAAGTTGAAGAAGAACATATACAATGTCTTGAATACTTAGTATCTGAATGCAAAAGAACTAAAAGTGATTTAACAGATGATGTATTTGAACAGAAGGCCAATATGATTGAATTTTTGAAATCTAAAGGGCTTAGTGCAAAGTCTCTTGGCAGAATGAAGATGATTACTATTATAGACAAATATTGCACTGCTAAGAAGAAGGATTTGGCTGAACAAGAAGCAGAAGAAGAAAAGAAGTCAAAAGAATTAATTCCAATCAGTCCAACATTAATCAAAGCTGGTAGTGTATCAACTACTAGTGATTCTTCAACTCCCCAATCAAAGAAGAGAAAAGCTACTACTCAAGAACAGAGCTCTAAAAAGAAGTTAAAAACAGAACAAAACATACCTGTTCTTGAAGTGCCTGTTGCTCCCTTGCAGAACAATCCAATCATCAATTGGAGGGTTATGCAGAACAATGTCATAGAGATTATAAGGGAAGATAAAATTATTCAAAGATTTACTAGATGGTTACCATTGATCAGTTCATGTTCTAGAAGTGATGTAATCAAGCTTCTGATCATTGGAAAACCAAGAATGACAAAGAAATCATGGAAAGAGTCTGGTGCTGGATACTTAACAAGAATGATAGATGCTGCATTTTATCCAGACAATTACCCAGAACAATTTACAGATCCAGGAAATGTTTATGCTTGGAATGTCATTCCTACTGCCAATATGTATTTCTTTGAAAAATCAGACAAAGTATGTGAGCTATATTTATATGAAAAAGAATATCCACATTCTGAGAAGACTATGTATCAGATATTCACAAATACAATGATGAAACCATATGATGCTGTTATGTTTCAGAACAAGTTGACTTATTTTACAAAAAGAAACAGCAAATACATTATTGAGCAAAGACATCAACAGAATCAAAGAACATTGGAGAAAAGAAAGAAAGAAGAAGAAGAACAAAAGAAACTTATGTGATTGAAAAGAAATCAATAAGTTTAGGGGGAGATTGTTGGAACAAAATCACAGATCAACTTAATACTGATGCTGCAGTTAGTACTGATTGTGTTTACTACTGATGAATGTTATACTTAGTACTGATGGGGCAGAATTACTTATTACTGATGAAGTTGATACTGGTGAAGTTTATAACTTAGTTACTACTGATCAAGGCATATTGAAGATACTACTGATCAATAGTAGTTACTACTGACGATGTATCTGGACTTACTACTGGTCACCAGACTTACTACTGACAATGCTTATTTACTACTGGTGATTGCAGATTACTACTGATATACGATTTGGAAGCAAATCAAGTCCGAGATCTTCGTAGAGATAGTTATAGAATGTAATTCAATGTATATCTTTATATTTCGAATGTAAATCAAGTCCTAGAATAACTAGGGTAAATAGTTAGGCTTCAAGGACTATTATAAATAGTTCCTTACGAATTGTAAACGTACGTGTGTATTGTGAATCAATAATATACATTGAAGCTTTTTGTGAAACTGTGTTCTTAATATTTTCGTATATTGCTTTACAGTTCATCGTTCTTAATTCATTGATATAGTGTTGATCCGCTGCAACTTCTATTATCAATTAGATCTAAGGTGTTTATTAACTTGTTTATAGTTAATCGATCCTGACAGTTTGGGTTATAGAACTCACTGAGTCCACTGTAGGTGAAGAAAGCAGAGTCAACAGAGCTCATGTTTGGAGCGATGAAGTCGGTCAAGATATCAGGGTCGTTTGCTTGTATTGTTGTTGAAATGGCTAGAATTAAGGCTAATGGTAGTATAAGAGTAGGTTTTGTATAATAGCCATGACTTAAACTGATAGTAAACTAACTGATTATGTTATTAATCCACCGATTTAGCGTCCCTGTTTGAGTTTATATATAAGTTTTAAACAGCTAACTAAATAACTATGTTTGTTTATGCTTATGTTATAGTATGATCTTTCCATAACAAGAAAATATACGGATATACCAATATTCGTGTAGGAGATATGAATTCTTGTACATGTACAACTAATTTATCACAAATTATTGAAGCTGACAGCGCACTTGTTTTTAATTTCGATGATTGATCGTACCCCAAATGCAAATCTAAGAGACAAAAACACACGAAATAAAAATAACGAAAAAGCTCAGGCCGTTCAGACTTGTTTCCATCAACAAGCTGGATGACGAGGTGTGTGAAGTAACCAAGGTTCCAACCGGCCGTACAACCAATCATGCATACAAGCTGTTTCAATCGATCTCTATATATACGTTGACATCAATCAATCTCTACAACTCAAAACCAAGTTTTAATTTCTAGATTAAAAAATGACATCAAAGCTTCAAATTTTGTTTTAGTCGTTTCATGTTCCACTGTAGAGATATCAATGGGTGGAGATCCCGTCAGACTTCATCCTTCCACCGAACCCAGTGGATGGGAACTTCTTCACCTTCACCGGGATGAGGACACTTGTCAACGCACCCTTCCCTCCAAGGTCACAAAAGCCGCCATGGCCGAATTCCCAGCTCTCAACGGTCAAAGTGTTTCCTATGCAGTTCCCTAATGGCACGGTCAACCCACCACACACCCACCCACGTGCGTCAGAGCTGCTGTTTGTTCTCATGGGTTCTTTGAATGTTGGTTTTGTTGACACTACTAACAAACTGTTTACTCAGACACTGCAACAAGGTGACATCTTTGTGTTCCCAAAGGGGCTTGTTCATTTCCAGTTTAATAGGTGAATCCGGCTATGGCTCTCTCTGCCTTCGGAAGTGCAAATGCGGGGACTGTTTCTGTTCCAAATTCGGTTTTCAATACGACTATTGATGATCAACTTTTGGCTTTGTCCTTTAAGACAGATGTTGCTACCATTCAGAAGATCAAATCTGGGTATGATTAAGTTCACTTGAAATACAGTTTGTACCTGTTTATTGTAACTGGATTTCAAACACCAATAATCTTCTTCTTAAATGATAAATAAAGATAACTTTTTCTTTTGAGCCATGTTGCCAGCGACAAGCAAAGATATGACGCTTGAAACTAAAATCTCAATAAGGTATAAATTTTGGCATACTTACGAATAAAAAGACATATTTTCAGACTTTATATCTCCAAATTCAAAAATCATAATTAAACTAAATAGCAAAACACCGGAATTTGTTTGCAACTTGAGTTTATTCTGCTTTTTGTCGCTTTAAATCCCCCACGGCCCACACTATATTATATTTACTCTATATTTTTTTATCAATACAGTATCATTTGATCAGCAAATGATATTGCTTGTCAACTAGAACATGATTGATCATTTCAAGGTTTTTCAAAATTTCATGATAATCGAATAGTCTGTTAGTAATTAACTAATCGGCAGAAAACTTCATGAGAAACAGAGGAAATACTCATTTAACAAGTGAATGAAAGGGTACACCTTGCCGTTAAAAAAATTAGGTTCATTAAGTTCATTTTTTAATTATTAATGTATTTTATAAATAAAAATTAAGTTTGAGTTTATTTTACGAAGAGGGTGGAATAGGGGAAGGGGCATCTAACCCGCCCGTTTCGGATTAAACCCGACCGAAACGAAAACCTTCGACCAGTCAGTCCATAAACCCTTGTCGTCCCATTTCGCTCATTCGAAATCCAATTGAATTCTAATTTCTACAGAGGGAAGCATTAACAATGGCGGGCTTCTCCTTCTCCACGAATTCTTCAACCACATCATCTTCATCATCGTCACCATCTCCATTTTCATTCGCATCATCATCATCCCCATCTCCATTTTCATTCGCCTCAAACCCTAGCTCATCCCCTTCACTATTTGGCGCACCTGCAACCTCTAACCCTTCATTCGGAGCTCCTTCATCCTCTGCACCATCAACTCCTTCGTTTGGATTTGCATTTTCATCTTCCTCGTCTTCTACGCCATCCTCCGCCGCTCCCTCCGCTCCACCACCGTCTTTTGGATTCGGCGTTTCCTCCGGTGCCGCAACCAGCTCTACGTTGTTCGGTACGGCATCCCCTGCCGCCTCATCTCCGTTTGGTGGATCTGGTTTGTTTGGATCCAGCTCTAGTTCTGGCGGTACAACTAGTACCACTACAAGCTTATTCAGTTCGAGCTCTACTTTTGGAACTGGTAGCCTATTTGGAGCTTCTTCAGCTCCAAATTGGAATTCAGGTACAGGTACTACTGTTAATTCTCCGTTTTCTTCTACTGGCTCATTTGGATCATCATCTTCTGCTGGAGCATCTACATTTGGGGCTTCTCCATCAGTTGCCCCATCATCAGCAGCAACAGCTCCATCTAAACCTAGTTTGTTTGGCTCTTCATCATCAGCAGCAACAACTCCATCAATTTCTAGTTTGTTTGGCTCTTCATCATCAGCGTCAAGCCCGATCTCAAGTACAGTTACAACCGCACCTAATTCATCTGCTGCATCAGGTTTTTCGTTTCTCAATGCTTCCAGCTCAAGTTCAGTTACATCAACTGCTTCTTCAGCTCCTAGTTTCTCTGCACCATCGTTTTCGTTTTCTACAAGTTCAGCATTGGTGAAATCAACCACATCTTCTATCAGTAGTGGTTCTGTTAGTTCATCGTCAAGCCCTACTTCTAGCTTCTCGTTTGCGAATGTAACAGCTTCCTCTGGGCTTCAATCATCTTCGAGTTTGGCTTCTAATTTAAAAGCAGCTTCTGCTGCAGTAACTACAACTGCTATTGCTTCTGCTAGTAAGTCTGTGTCGTTCCCTGCTTTTGGTGTATCATCTTCAGCTACTACTACAGCTTTAACAACTACTGCATCTGTGTCAAGTTTTGCAAGCCCCATTACTACTGCTGCTACTACTGGAACATCAAGTTCTTTTTTGGGATTTCAGACATCCTCTAAAACTACAGGCCTTCTTACACCAGCATCGCAACCTCAGTCTACACCTGCTTCGTCATTGTTTGGTGAGTTTGTTGGTATAAATTGTCTGTTTTTTGTGATTTGAAGTTGGTGTTATTTTTGCATTATGGTGTATTTTATATCTGTCCTTGAATGGTTGCATGTGAATTTATATAACAGTCCATAGGGTCTTAAATTGGTATATTCTTAGGTGCTTAATAGGATAGGAGATTTTGACTTATGATTACTTTAACATTGCATTAAAGTCATAATAGTAAGGCCATGCTTTACATTATGAAAAGGCACAAAATAAAAACCTAAAATATGATAAATTAGGGAAAAGTTGAAACTTGAACCTTATTGGATGGACTTTGGGGCTGATGGTGTGCCAAAGTGCAATGCACTATTCACTCGTTCATTGGAGTTTCACTAACTGTTTCTATAGTCTATATTAAGGAGAGCATTAATCTGTTTTGACTTATTTTGAGTTGCTTTAGGAGATTTCGGCTGTCTTTATGTAGATTATCAATGCTCGTTCACTATTGATGACACCTAACTTCTTATTTGGCTGATTATAATTCAAAATCTTGAAATTTTTTATTAATTTTGGATCACCGCTACTTTTAACTCTTGTTACATCTCTAAAAATGTTACTGCAGGTGTCCCTGCTTCCACAACAACCACTTCAACTGTTACAACCACTACTGCTCAAACATCATCCGCACTTGTTGTATCTTCCAGTAGTGGGTTAGTCATTAGTATAATCTAACAATGTTCTTTCAGTTATTCAAACTTATAATTACAAGATATAATTTGTTAAAAGTTAAAACTATGCTGTCATGTCATCACAATATAAAATCTGATATCTTCAGTATTACATTTTATTGTTTGCAAGATTCCTCCATGTTGTCTGATCTTGTGATTTTCCACTAGGACAAGTACAAGTGTGAGCACAGCTGTATCTGCACCAAAGTTACCATCTGAAATTACTGGAAAGACTGTTGAGGAGGTATACAAACTTCTCATTTCTTTTCGTCCCATTTATGCAAGTTTGGATAAAAAATTCTTAAACATTTTCTGCAATTGTTTAGCCATGCCGTTACATGTCTACAGTTTCTTTGTTTTTTCCTGACCATGCTAAAGGTTTCTGATTTAATTTCTTTTCTTGTTTTATTAAAGATCATAAAGGAGTGGAATGTGGAGCTCCAGGAAAGAACCGGAAAGTTCAGGAAACAAGCTAATGCAATAGCTGAGTGGGACAAGAGAATCTTGCAGAACCGTGATGTTCTTCTTAAACTTGAGGTCAGTCATATTAAATGTAATTTATAAATTATAAGCAGCATAAGTTTCATTGCAGTTGTTTATATATAATTGTAGGCAACATGTTTCTTGTTTGTGCCTTGTATTTTTAACACCAACTACCCTTATTCAGGCGGAAGTTGCAAAAGTTGTTGAGACCCAATCAAACCTTGAGCGACAGGTGGAGCTTATCGAGACTCATCAACAAGAGGTATTTCAACAAGCTTTTTTAGTTTTTATTATAATATTTTCATCATAAAAGTGTGTGCTTTTCTGGGTATTTGAGTAATATGATAGTGATAAAGTTTGGTAAAATATTAAAAATTGGAAGGTTGATAAGTCTTTACAAAGTGTGGAAGAAGAAGCTGAGCGAATATACAAAGATGAGCATGGTCTGCTTCTTGATGATGAAGCGGCTTCAACCAGAGATGCAATGTCAGTACCCACTTTACTTTGTTTCATACCTCCCAATTTTTAATTCACTTTTTTATTATTATATTATTTTTTATTTTGTTTCAGGTATGAGCAGGCTGAGTTCATTGAGAGAGAAATGGAACAGATGACAGAACAGATAAAATCTGTTATTCAGACTCTTAATGCCAATCAGGTCATTTAACATTAATCAATTATTCATTCGCAAACCAAACCAAATCCTAAAACTGTTGTTTGATATTGATATGTTAATGTTATGATTGTGTGTGATTTAGGGTGGGGAAGTTGAAGTAACTGATGGTATGACCCCACTTGATGTTGTCGTTCGGATCCTTAACAATCAACTAAGTTCATTAATGTGGATTGATGAAAAGGTGAGTCTTTCCTTTCTGCTTTTATGCATTTTATATTTAATATTTAATATTTAATTAAAAAGTTTGATTTGAACAGGCTGAAGAATTCTCATCACGGATTCAAAAACTGGCGAAGCAAGGTTCTGCTGCTGATCGAGAACTCATGGCCCCTAAATTTTGGTTCTCAAGATAACTCTTGTTGTATACAAATGAAGCACTAATTGCTAAGATCAAGCATCGATGATTGTTGTGATATTTTATCCCCTTGTTTTTCTTATTTAGTAAATTTGGATATGTGAAACAATAATCGAATTATTGGACTAGACTATTTTTTTGGTTTAAAGTTTTCGCCTTCACCGATACGACCATGCTTGTTACATTTTTATTTGTTTTTAAGTTATGATTAGGTAGAATGACCATTGCTAGTAAGGATATAAAGATATAAATGTCAAATTATATGTACTTTAAAATTTAAAGTTTAAATATCATTTGAAGATATCATATCATTAGATGTGATTATACTAACATATAGAGATGCACACTTTAGGTGACTATCAGTATTCTAAACTTTTTTTTAGATTAAGGGTACTACTAATCCTACAATATTTAACCTTTTCTTTTTTTTATTTTATTTTATAAAATTGCGCATAACCAATCACTTCATGAAAAGACTCCTAAGTCCTAAGCAACAATATTTTTATGCTGCAATCTTTTTTTGATTTAATTTGTTATTTCATTTTTATCTATTGATGTTATATAATATTCTCTATAAATCTACATAAATTTGTATGATATTTACATCTTACTATATACGTGATAAATAATAAAACGAAATCCCGGCTATATTTTAATTTTTCAATTCCAATTCTCACGAATGAATGAATGATCTTAAATTTTGATCCAATTTTTATAACAAAATTGATTGTAAATTTGTGTTACATGTTTTTAATTTTTAATTTGTGTTAAACGTACATTATCAAAGATTGTAATTAAATATATATTATTTAAATGATAATGATGTTTAAACCATCCACATTCGGCCCGTTTCACAGTTAATTTTAGGCATGTGCGCGGTTCAAGAACCGAACCGGTTCCAACCGAACGGAACTGAGAACCGCAAAAATGGTTTCGGCCGGACCGATGATCGAACTGATGACGCTCGGAAGCTGTAACGACCCGAAATTTGTAAATAAATTAATTGTACAAAAATATGATAAATAAAGATAAATCGTTTAAGGAACGTAGGAATTGGTTTCGTGTCATTTGGACACCGAACGAGAAAGTTATGGATGAAACCGAGTCGTGCAAGAAGCAAAAAGGTGCAGCCTGGGCAGCGTTGCAAGTTCGCGACGCGAACTTATGTTCGCGGATCGTGAAGTCGAGGCAGAGAAATTGGTAGCTAGCCGTGAAGAGTTCCCGACCCATTCCCGAGCGCGAATTATGCGCCTCTGAAGGAGTTCGCGACGCGAACTCCAGTTCGCGTTCGTGAACTATTCCGACACCAGCATTTAAGTCGGGTTTATCTCATTTATTACACACAAAAACCCTAGTTTTTCCCTCTCATTGTGTGTGTGCGATTTCTGAGTGAAAGGTGTTGTTTGGAGCTCAATCTTCATCAAATCTTGGTGATTCTTGCTCCTAGTTGAAGATCTAAGGTAAATCTTCATCTCTCTTGAGTTTTTAGCCATAGATTCAAGTAGGGAAAGCTTGAATCTCAAACCCTAGTTTTGGGTTTGTTCATAAATGGTCAAATGGAAGTTGTATAACTTAGATCTATGGTATTTTAACAAGGAAAATGTGTTTATGAACTGGATCTATGAAAATATGAAGGTGTATGGAATTAGGGTTTGGTAATTTCCAAAGACGAGCAGGGACCACGACGCCATTTGGGTCATAGTTGACCGGTTGACCAAGAGTGCGTTGTTTTTAGCCATCCGGGAGACCATGCCACTTGAGAAGATGGCAAAGTTGTATGTGGATGAAGTGGTAAGACTTCATGGAGTCCCGTTATCGATTGTGTCCGATAGAGATGCGGGGTTTACCTCGAGATTTTGGAGATCGTTGCAAGAAGAGTTGGGAACGAAATTGCGGTTGAGTACGGCTTACCATCCGCAAACCGATGGCCAAAGTGAAAGAACCATTCAAACGGTTGAAGATATGTTAAGATCGTGTGTGCTAGATTTTGGAGGTAAATGTGATGAACATTTATCGTTAGTCGAGTTCTCCTACAATAATAGTTACCATTCGACTATTAAGATGCCGCCTTATGAGGCGTTATATGGAAGAAAATGTAGAACTCCATCATGTTGGCTTGAGGCGGGTGAGACAAAACTTACGGGTCCCAAAATTGTGAAGGTGACCAATGAAAAGATTGGAATAATCCAAGCCAATATGAAAACCGCACAAGACCGGCAAAGAAGCTACTCGGGTTTGAAAAAGAGACCATATGACTTAAATGTCGGTGACATGGTGATGTTAAAATTATCGCCTTGGAAAGGCGTGATGCGTTTTGGTAAGAAAGGCAAATTGAGCCCAAGGTATGTGGGCCCGTTTAAGATTTTGAAACGGGTCGGTTTGCAAGCTTTCAATTTAGAACTTCCACCCGAGCTACAAGGTGTTCACGATACGTTTCATGTAAGTTATTTGAAGAAGTTCGTGGGTGAAGTTGAAAACATAATTCCGTTACAAGAATTGCGGGTTGATGCCCCGAATCGGTTGATTGAGGAACCCGAAGCGATATTAGAGTCAAAGACCAAGAAGCTTCGGAATAAAGAAATTGAATTGGTGTTGGTCAAGTGGAAGCATTCCCTTGGACCGAACTTGACGTGGGAAGTCAAGGACGAGATTCGGAAAAGATACCCGAACTTCGTGAACTATGATGAGATTCCGAGGACGGAATCTCCTTAAGGGGTAGATAGTTGTAACGACCCGAAATTTATAAATAAATAAATTGTACAAAAATATGATAAATAAAGATAAATCGTTTAAGGAACGTAGGAATTGGTTTCGTGTCATTTGGACACCGAACGAGAAAGTTATGGACGAAACCGAGTCGTGCAAGAAGCAAAAAGGTGCAGCCTGGGCTGCGTTGCAAGTTCGCGACGCAAACTTATGTTCGCGGATCATGAAGTCGAGGCAGAGAAATTGGTAGCTAGCCGTGAAGGGTTCCCGACCCATTCCCGATCGCGAATTATGCGCCTCTGAAGGAGTTCGCGACGCGAACTCCAGTTCGCGTTCGTGAACTATTCCGACACCAGCATTTAAGTCGGGTTTATCTCATTTATTACACGCAAAAACCCTAGTTTTTCCCTCTCATTGTGTGTGTGCGATTTCTGAGTGAAAGGTGTTGTTTGGAGCTCAATCTTCATCAAATCTTGGTGATTCTTGCTCCTAGTTGAAGATCTAAGGTAAATCTTCATCTCTCTTGAGTTTTTAGCCATAGATTCAAGTAGGGAAAGATTGAATCTCAAACCCTAGTTTTGGGTTTGTTCATAAATGGTCAAATGGAAGTTGTATAACTTAGATCTATGGTATTTTAACAAGGAAAATGTGTTTATGAACTGGATCTATGAAAATATGAAGGTGTATGGAATTAGGGTTTGGTAATTTGGAGAAATATGATACAAATAGTTAACTAGCCATGGAATACATGATTAGTATAGATGTTTGATGCAAAACATTGTATTGGTTTTGATAATAGGTTATTGATTGGTGGATTTGAGGCATTCAAATCTTGAGAAGTGGTATTGGTGTTCAAGGAACACAACTTTGGATAAGCTTAGCTAAGGTGAGTACATGTGAACTTTTAAACTGGGTACATAGCTAGTAAATGTTTTTATGATTAAATAATTTGTCGAGCCTTTAAGTAATTTAGTCATTTATGTGATTTATGATGAATTGCTTGTATGATAATGAAATGATTGACTGATTGAGAAATGATGGAGCTATAAGCTCATAACGATAAAAGATAAGAAATGATGATGATGATGTCCCTAGGGCCATAGTAGATTGGAGGCATTCCGATTATTACGGTACCTTAAGGTTAGTGGTAGATTGGAGGCATTCCGATTACCCAATACCTATGAGTCCCGGTAGATTGGAGGCATTCCGATTACCGTGGATATGACGGTCTTGATAGATTGGAGGCATTCCGATTATCTTGACATTGGCCAATGATGAAAGTGATAAAGTGACCCAAACGAACTAGTAATATTATTTTAAGATTAAATGATATTAGTTGACTAATTGTTTATCGGGTCTAACACTCATGTATCTCACGAGGCAATTTTGTCTCACGTACTATGTTTGTGTTTTTGCTATGTACTCAGGTTCGGGATCGAAGAATTAGGAGGCTTGATTAGAAGAGGCTTTGTTGAGATTAGCTCGGTGTTGATGATTAGAGTACTTATCCTATGGTTAAGATATAATTTGTAACACCGTTTTGTAAACTCTGATAATCTCGAACAAGAAACCTTTTCGTTTTTATAAAACCGATATTTGACACCGTTGCAATATTATGTATTTCGGATTAAATGTTATTTTGAAAAATGAGGTGTTACAGAACCGAACCGAGAACTGAGTGGCACCGAACCGAGATTGGATGGCGACCGAACCGAACCGAGAATCAAGATAGCTTCTTTGACTTTTTTTGATTTTTTCGATATACAGATAAACCTTGGGCAAACCTTTGAAAGACTCATTTCACAACTATTTAATATATATTACATAAAATTTTGGTTATAATAAATTAAATTTTTTGGTTTTTAATAGTATTATTACGAAACATTTTGTTAAAAATCTACAAGAAGTCAGTTTATGAAAATATTATTAGAAATTAAAAAAAGGGATAAAAGTTAAAAGTATGCATTTTGTTAAATAATGGTAATAAAAAGTTTCTCTTTTTATTTGTTTTTTATTAAACTCTTGTATTTTATATTCAAAAAAAATTATAACCGACCTCAAGTAACTTCAATCAATCTTATATCTCCTGTCAATGTGTTATTTTAGGTGGGCTTAGGGAATTCGTTGGTAGTTTTAGAGTGAGCCTTTAACTATCAGTAACTTCTAATTTTACTCATTTGATCCGTTATAAAGTACTGAATAAATTAAACTATTAAAGCCAGTTTACGGTTTACCAACGACATACACTTGGGATCTATGATGAATTGATGGTTGATGATGACCTATTTTACATGTGATAATTAAAGACTTCTTATTGCCCTCAAAGACGAGGACCAAAATGAATTATACCTATACTGTAAGGTTCTAAATGAAAGTATATCATATTACAAACTGACCCCGCTGCATCCATCTTCTTCTTCTTCGCAAAAACCAGTGTAGGGTTTATCACTGCGCCATCAAAACCCCAACACCATGGCCGGATCTCGATCCTCTACGACGCGCCTACTCTACACCCTACGTTCATCAATCTATCCATCATCAAGATCACCATCACCAATCACCGCACTCCTCCATCTCCACCGTCACTACTCCGCTGCACCGGCCGTGAGAGCGAAAGATGATAAGGAACCATGGTGGAAGGAATCGATGGAGAAGGTGAGAAACATCGGAATATCAGCTCATATTGATTCCGGAAAAACGACGCTAACGGAGAGAGTTTTGTTCTACACGGGGAGGATTCATGAGATTCATGAGGTCAGAGGGAAAGATGGAGTTGGTGCGAAGATGGATTCCATGGAATTGGAGCGAGAGAAAGGGATTACTATTCAGTCTGCAGCTACTTATTGCACATGGAAAGATTATCAGGTTATTTCATTTCCTTTTTGTACCATTGATTGTAATTTCAAGTGCAACTTTTTGATTCCCAATGCAAAATTGAGCTAGATTTGATCGGTAAACTTAAGAAAATTAGCAAATTTACTCTGCTACTTCAAAAGTCAATGAATATGTTGTTAATTTTCCAGGTAAACATAATTGATACTCCTGGTCATGTGGACTTCACAATTGAAGTTGAGAGAGCATTACGTGTTCTTGATGGTGCAATCCTTGTCCTATGTAGTGTTGGTGGTGTTCAAAGTCAGTCAATTACTGTTGATAGACAAATGAAAAGATATGAAGTCCCAAGAGTTGCTTTTATTAATAAACTTGATCGAATGGGGGCAGATCCATGGAAAGTTCTCAATCAGGTATGCTCATGACATCATCTGACCAGATTTATGATGCTAATAAACATGATTTCTTGACATATTAGTTATATATCATGTGAAATGGGACTTGACTTAACGGATTTTAAATGTTTGTTAATTTTTTTATTTATAGGCAAGGAAAAAGCTTCGACATCACAGTGCTGCAGTGCAAATGCCGATTGGGTTAGAAGAAGATTTTCAGGGTCTTATTGATCTTGTGCAACTAAAAGCATATTATTTTCATGGTTCTAGCGGGTTTGTATCTTAACCTTTAATTTTGTGACAGATATCATGATCATAAATTTACTATTTTTGTAGATGGTGACCAAAAAGATGCTAACTTTTCTATTTTATGGTAGTGAACAAGTTGTGACTGAAGAAATTCCAGCTGATATGCAGGCAATGGCTATTGAAAAACGTCGTGAATTAATTGAAGCAGTTTCTGATGTTGATGATCAACTTGCTGAAGTATTTCTCAGTGATGAACCTATATCTTCTGCTGACCTGGAGGTATGCACAATACTCTTTTTATTTATTTATTTATAAATACCATATTTTCCCTTAAAAAAGTTTGGTATCTGGTCAATACCTCGATAGTCTAAATTTGACTTTTGTGCTTATAATACTGCTCTTATGTCTGATATTTTGGTTTTGAACAGGCAGCTATTCGTAGAGCAACTATAGCACGGAAGTTTATACCAGTATTTATGGGCAGTGCATTTAAGAACAAGGTAAATACTAAATTATATTGCTTTTTTATTTATTTATGAAATTAATGCCTTTTATTCTTTATAAAAATCATGTTTTCAGTTTGTAGTAAACATGACATATTGTTATCTTTTATTATGTTTATCTGTAGGGAGTACAACCGCTTCTTGACGGCGTTCTTTGTTATTTGCCTCATCCACTTGAAGTTGACAATTTTGCCCTTGACCAGTCAAAGAAGGAAGAAAAGGTAATCCACTTATATATGTGTGTGTGTGTGTGTATACTACATACATACATACATATCAATTTCTTTACATTCTTTTGTTTTTATATAGTTATATCTCAATAACCCTATTATTGTACTAATGTTCTGCATCATATATAGGTCAAATTATCTGGAACTCCAGCTGGACCAATGGTTGCATTGGCTTTTAAATTGGAAGAGCGACAATTTGGTCAGTTGACATATTTAAGAATCTACGAAGGTGTGCTCAGAAAAGGTGAATTTATAACCAACATTAACACGGGGAAGAAAATTAAAGTGAGTTCCACATCATAATAATTTGCAACCGAAAAAAAAAACTGTAAATTTAACGAATTCTTAAAATTTAATAGGTATCTAAACTAGGTCGGATGCATTCAGATTCTATGGAGGTATTGCTCCCATGACCCTAGATTATTAAAAGTTGATGCTTTTTACAATATATTTATTTATCTATATGATAATAATACAGGATATTCAAGAAGCACATGCGGGCCAAATTGTAGCAGTATTTGGTTTAGATTGTGCATCAGGAGATACTTTTACAGATGGATCAGTTAAATACACCATGACTTCTATGAATGTTCCAGAACCTGTTGTATCATTAGCCGTTTCACCGGTTTCCAAAGATTCAGGAAAACAAGTATGCAATTTCATTTTAGTTTTTTTTTAATGAATATTGATTGGATTCAATATTGTATATTTATGATTACAGTTTTCTAAAGCTTTAAATCGTTTTCAAAGAGAAGATCCTACATTCCGTGTTGGATTAGACCCTGAAAGTGGCCAGGTAAATATTTCATCATTTATTTTTATGTTTCTTGAAATTAAAATATTTTCTGGATGTACAGACAATTATATCTGGAATGGGAGAGTTGCATTTGGAAGTATATGTGGAGCGAATTAAGAGGGAGTATAAGGTATTACTATTATTTATCAGTTTCAAATATTAACTGCCAATTATATTTATCTATTATTTTTACCCATTGCAAGGTTGATGCAACTGTTGGAAAACCTCGTGTTAATTTCAGAGAGACAATTACACAACGTGCAGAATTTGATTATTTACATAAGAAACAAAGTGGAGGTCAAGGTCAATATGGAAGAGTGTGCGGGTAAGACCTTATAAACGGGTTGGGTAATGGGTCAGAATGGGTTTGATTATTATGTTTTATTTTTTTTATTGTGCAATTTACAGGTATATGGAACCACTTCCGGCTGGATCAGAGAAGAAATTTGAATTTGAAAATATGATAATAGGACAAGCTATACCCTCCAATTTTATCCCACACATTGAGAAGGGTTTTAGAGAAGCTGCCAATTCGTAAGTATTTATTTATTTGTTTTAATTAAAAAGTATTTTATTTTATTTTAGAGTGAAAGTGTTTGCATGTGATGTGCAGGGGGTCTTTGATTGGATTTCCAGTTGAAAACATTCGGGTGGTTATGACAGATGGTGCATCTCATGCTGTTGATTCTAGTGAACTTGCTTTCAGATTAGCTTCAATATATGCTTTTAGACAGGTACTTCTTGCTTGTTGTAAATATAATTAATTAATATTTTATTAAATTAAATTGTATGGAAATACAATATTAATTTTGTGTGAGATGATGAAACAAACAGTGTTATACAAAATGCAAGCCTGTAATATTAGAACCTGTGATGTTGGTAGAATTGAAAGTCCCAACAGAATTTCAGGGCACTGTTGCTGGAGATTTGAACAGGTAAAACATTAATATATTTTTTTTTTTGTCATTAAAATATAAGTATGGTTAACAATATATTATAATTCTATAACAGGAGAAAAGGTATAATTGTTGGAAACGACCAGGATGGAGATGATTCAGTAATTAATGCTCTTGTAAGTAAACCATTACAACATTATAAATTACTGTTTAATAAAGGTTGTTAAATCAACTTACTGTTATAATATAACTTATAAATATTTTGATATTTTGGTTTCAGGTCCCACTAAACAATATGTTTGGATACTCAACAGCTCTTCGTTCCATGACACAGGTGTGTTGAAGGGTTATTTTTTAAAACATTTGGATCCAAATTTAAGGTTAATTTTATAAAAATGTTATGGTTGTAATTTTGCAGGGGAAGGGTGAATTCACCATGGAATACAAAGAACACTCCCCTGTTTCTGCTGATGTGCAGACACAATTGGTCAACGCCCATAAACCCAAAAGTGCCGAATAATTTGATCTACAACAATTCTTTTTCCTAGGCTATATTTATACTGAATTTATCACACTTCTGTTGAGACCTAAATGTGGTCACTAATTTTGTATAACTGAATAAACCCTCATATAGAATTTATACCTTAGTTTTGGTAAGCTAAGACATTTTTTACCCGGTTTGACATAATCTTTTAGTCTAGGATTTCTCTCCCCACAGTTGTCTTTTATTTGTAAGCTATTATTGTGTTATTGTTATTGCTATTATTATGTGCTGTCATGAAAAATAAAGCCTAGTATATGGATTTTCCTTAATTTAACATTAGTGCCATTAACTTTTCTGTCTTATACTAAACGCATCCGTGCTAAAATTGAGAAATGTGGGATTTTTTTTATTGGATTATTATTAATCTCTAAACCGAGAAATATGCCTTTGCTAAAATGTAGAATTTTATCATTTGTTCATAGGGTATGCTAACACTTAAATAAATAGCAACACAAATTCGGATAACCTATATGTGGTAATTCTAAAATTTAGTAACTACCAAAACAAAAGTTTAGTTATTATCAAGACATTTACATGAAAATCAAAGTTTAACAACTTAAATACTACTCCCTCCGTCCCTTAATAAAGTTCTCATTTGTGTTGGACACAACATTTTAGGAGATAGTTAGTGGTGGGGTATTTGGTATTACTTTTGATTAAAATATAAGGTTTGATTGGAGAGAGAAAGTGTTTTAAGAGATAGTTAGTGGTGAAAATATTGGTAATAATATTATTATATTAAGTATGCCCCTTATGTTTGAGAAATGAAAACTTTATTTAGGGATAAAATTTTAAGGCAAAATGAGAACTTTATTCAGGGACGGAGGGAGTAATAAAAATTAAGTTATGTGAATAGAAAACTTTGAATCCATCACCAAATAAAAAAAATAATACTACGTAACTAAGTTGATATTTTCACAAAAACGTATGTACGTTTTTTATTATTTTTCCATAATAGAAGATTCCTGATAAAATTGGGGAATTGCCGAATAGGTTTCATTTCCGTCCAGTGAGATCTTCTGCCACAACCTTCTCTCTGTGTACGCATCGATCAAAGAAGCTGTAACAGACCGGCGTTTCTTCATTAATTCAAGGTATCTATCTAATCTCTTCTCTCTTTAACCTCGATCTATACTCTGATTTTTCTGTTATCCTTCAAAGAATTAAGAAAAAAAATGCTGATTAGGGCATATCATCGAGTTTATTCTTTGCAATAATACTACAATTTGTTGATGCTGTTTTTCGTTATTTGATTGTGACGCACTTGTAAGATGGAGTATGAGAAGTGATTAGTGAGGATTAGAGTGGGATTATATCTCTCCAAGGGCTAATTACAGCTTAAAGTACCAAATGAGATCATATTAGTAAACAAACATTCCATACTATTAAAAGTGGTTAACACAATTCCAAGAGCTAAATAGTAAATACAACTGATTATTCAATTTCACATTTAATCAGGATGGAAACCGCAGAAACAAATTTCTCTCAATATGGTATATCTGAAGAGGTCATTCCATCCCTTAAAATATTACATCTCTAAATCATAAACAATTCGTGATTGTCTCATAAATATTATAATCTTTTCATATCCAGGAAGGTGATAAGCTTGTTGCAGAAGTGATACATTATGTCCTTTTTAAATCACACCAGAATTCTGGATGTCCAATCAAGAGGGATGAACTCACTCAATTAATCACAAAAAACTACAACAATCGATCACTTCCAGCCCTTGTTATCAACAAGGCCACTGCAAAGCTCTCAACCATTTTTGGCTATGATTTGAAGGAGCTGCTACGGGCCCGCCCTTCTTCAACAAATCAGGCCCGTTCTTCACAGAGTGAGTAACTACTGTTAGTCTATCAAACTTGTGGTTTATTAATATTAATAATTACTATCATTATATGAGTTCTCTGTTTTTTAGGTTCTACTGATGCAAAATCTTACATTTTAATAAGCCAGCTAGATTCAGGTGTCTACAGAAAACACGTCGAAGACACAAAAAAATCGCATTTAACTGGTTTTGCATTCGTTGTTATCGGCATCATTCATCTAGCTGGAGGAAAAATTACCGAAGGTTTATTTTCACCATGATTTACATTTCAATGAAAATCATAAATTATATTTTTTGTTACATTATATTCATTTATTTATGCATTGTAGAAAGTCTTTGGCATCATTTAGGACGACTGGGTTTGTCCCCAGATGATCAAAAACATATCGAATTCGGGAACACCAAACAGGCTGTTGAAACACTTGTGCAACAAAGGTATTAATAGTAATAATAATGTATTATCATACTTTTGTAAAATATACATATTTTCTTATTTGTAAGTCGATTTATCTTAGGTATTTGCAAAAGGATAAAAACAACGGGCCTGAAGGGTTAACGTTGTATTACGAGCTTGCAGAAAGAGGTTTGCTTGCAACAGCAAGCAATAGCTTTAAAGAATCCATTTCACAGGTATTTCTGTTAAAGATATTAGATTCCCACTAATTATTAAGTGGTAACACTTCATCAAAAATCTTATTTTTTTATTATTATTTTTTCAGATTGTGACGAATGAGGCAGTTGCAGTTGAAATTGACTAGCAGATATCGTTGTTAATTTGGTGGAGGTAAGGAACAAACAGTTATCTGTAATATGAAATCAAATTTGATGATTTAATTGATTTTGATGAATGACTTGAGCAGATAACATGATTGTGTATCCTGTGTTTATGTACGAGAATCTTAATGTCATTATATATCTTTGTGTTTTGATAATGACAGTCGGGCTCTAAGTGCATTAAAAATGGTACAAATAAGTAATTCCTAAAATTCAGGAGTCGGTTATAGATAGATGTACAAATCATTTATGCATGTCTTATGGGCTGTCATTATCAAAACCCTATATCTTTTAGAGGTTTTATAATTTGTAGCATTCAATTGAAAACATAAAATAACTAATGCCATGATGGTCCAAAGTATACATATCTCTTTCGGCCCCTCCACAAAATAACTGAGTCTTCAATCTATACCAGGGTCCTTTAACCAAAAACGTAATTATATTTATATGACTAAAGTTTTTTTTGTTTTTGAAAAACTTACAATAAGCGTTCAACATAAAGATATATACTGACGATTTTTTAATGATTTTATGTGTTTATATTTAGTCAATCCTAATAATATTTTGTTTGGGAAATGAAGTTCATCGACAATAGCCAGCTAGGTTGTCTCAGTGATCACATATGATCATATCCTCTTTGAAGTTTGCTTATTAAAAATAGATTGATTTATTTTGAAATTAAATAATTAAATAATTAACATATACAAAATGTAATTATAAAAAAAATAGTTTTTGAATTTGATTATGCTATTTGAATCGTATTAATCAGATAATTAATTTTTTGAGTGTTTGGCAAACCTGATTATTTGTTTAGTTAATAAGTAAAATACAAGTAATCACTTTTTAAAATGTAATAAATAACTCACCTATTTTTTCAAAACTTCATTTTGATGCCTCAAACATAAATAATTGATTATTTTAAATTTTTAGATAAATATCCTTTTTATATTATTTGCTTTTTCAAAACATAATAATCAAATACTTACTCCGTTTCAAAATAAGTGATACACTTTCCATTTTGGGGTGTTTCAAAATAAGTGATACACTTTGAAACTTTCTTTATTTGGTAAAATATAGTGGGACCCATACCCACTAATTATCTCCTTTAATAAAGGGAAATTACTCATTTACCATTACTTTTATTTTTAAACATCATTAAACTCATTTTAATCATAATATGTGGGACCCCTCACTCACTAACTATCCAATTTAATCTAATTTAACCTTCAATATAATCTTTTATCTCAAAAAACGTGAAAGTTAATTTGTATCACTTATTTTGAAACGGAGGAAGTAATAGATTTGCTCCAAAACACAATCCAAAACACCCCTTAATTTGTTGATGTTCTCTTCGCATGATGATTAAATACCTTATCGAGTCGTCAAACATTTTGAATATTTAATAAATGAAAATTTGTTTCTTGCAATTGCTTAGCGTTGACCCGAAAATGGACTAATCAATACTTGTGAACCTGCAAAAGTAACCAGCATTGGGTACGTACACTGAATTTGTTTTTTTTTTTTGGAATTTGTTGAGGGATAAAAGTTGTCACACCCCGCCAAAATTTGTTTTGCGGAAGAACGAGATGCGACCAATTAGTAACATAACACATCAATAATAGTAAACTTCGCATAATATTGAAAAATTGGATTGCCATTGTCTTTACAAAATAAAAAGAAAATGTTTTAACATAAACCAAAATAAATGTTTGCCAATGAAAAACTTGTATCATAAAGACTTATTTTTGAAACCAATGCATGACAATCATTGACACAAAGTGAGTTACCTTGAATTGACTTAGTTTCTGTTACCTGAGAAAACATATAGAAAAAGTGTCAACACAACGGTTGGTGAGTTCACAGGTTTATAACTTTATAAATCTTTGATTTGTTCCAAAATGTTTACGAGTACAACTCGTGTACTAAAATAATCCTTGAGTTCTTTTGTATGAAATGTAGTGCCACATATTAAACTTATAGTGGGTACATCGCCTTATAGCATGTGTTAACCAAACGCATGGCAAGTATTCACCAACTTATGGTAAGTGTTCACCAATCTCATAGCAAGTGTTCTCCAAACTCATGGCAAGTGTTCACCCTCATGGCAAGTGTTCACCAATCTCATGGCAAGTATTCATCAGGATCAAGTGTACTAAAATATTAATCATAAACGTTTTTCAAAAGGCTAGTTGTTGTCAAATACACATGAATGTATAAGATGTATTTACAAAATAGTTAATATATTTCTCACCCCAAAAATTGTTAAAAAGTAGTAAAAAGAGGGGCCATGAACTCACCTGATGCGAAGCTTTCCAAAAAGTATAATTTAGCAAATTGTAGTTTCCAACCAAACGATCCTAGCGTCTTAAATGCATAATAATAATTAATAAGTGACGGTCTAATATGATCAGCCTAATCTATATGATGCATAAATGTTTCTCTCAACTCGAATCTAGACATGAGCGATATGTTGGTGACATTAAGGAGTGGTTGCGTTTGTTTATATTATATAAGTTTTGGTAGACATGGTATGGTTTGATCGAAACTAACCGGTTAGTCGTACAATAAGTAATTATTTAAATAGAATAAATTTAAATAAATATTAAGTGATTAAGTAGATAAAGAATTGATCATTATTTAATAAATAAAAGATATTTGATTAATAAATAATAATAGATCAATAGCAATCGACATTTGATAAATATATTTTAACTTCAAATTAAAGAGAAACTTGATTCCTCTATTAAAACGTTTTGGTTTGCCAGGTGGTTTCGCTGGGTTACAAAATTTGAATATTGGGCTGGCTTGTTTGTGAACTCAATTAAACAGAATGGGCTAAAGAAAACAACAGGCGTTGGATTAATAGAATGTGGGCTTGACTGGTTGGGTTGTTACTGGACAATTGGGTTTACGTTTTGGCGACCGCAAATGTTTGCCGGAAAACGGTTTCATACAAACCAACACACACCAAATTGTATTGCTGCTGGTACGTACACACACACACTCATGTGTGGGTTAAACGAACACCAACACGGGAGAAAAGATAATATAACGAAATCACGATGAAGAGGGTACTTAAACATATATACCTGAAGTTTAGAGAGTGAGAGGGAACGCCGTGACGTCGGCACTCTAGTTCGCCGGAGTGGAGTTGTCTTAACCGGAAATCAGACACGAATAGAGAGAGAGACCTCGATGGAGGTTGTCCATGCTTGCCGGAGAGGATCCGAATGGAAAGGGGTGTTGGGTTTTTCTGGTTCCAAAACGTGAGAGAGAACAAGGTGGGGGAGTGGCGGTGGTTTCTGGTTTGCTTGGCCGGAGCCGTTTCTATTCGCCGGATTGACAACGAGAGATATGGAGCGGGTTTAATTTTGTTTATGTTTTGCCTGCTTCGAGTAAGATAGAAAACGAGAGAGATTTATGTGTTGTATACGGATTCACAGAGAGATAGTAGTTTATAACTAGTTTTGAGGGAGGATTAGGTTTCATAAATAAGAATGGTGATGATGGAGATCGTGAATATCTGGTAGTTGTGAAGGTGAGGAGAATCTTTGAATATTCCGTTACTTTCGTATAGTTTGTTGTGAAGGTAGACGTGCATAGGGATGGTTAGTATTAAGTTTTTATAATAAAGACAATTGAATATAACATTCAATTCATCCAAATAGAAAACGTACTAAATTTTGAATAAACAAATTAATTTGTTTTATTAATGGATATTTTAGGTGCACACATATGTCGGTTCCATCGTTAGGTATAATATTTTAATCATGTTATTACTCGATTTTTAACATTGGTTATTTCCTGATTGAAAAATATTGTTTCGGGAAATTATATAATCACTTTCCATATTCTTATATCTTTAAATCTTTAAATGTTGATAATTATATATTTTAAGCGTCTATGGTGTTTGGTACAATGTTTTCTGTACCGATTTATTTGGTTGAGCTAGTGTATCATTATAAATGACAAACATTATAAATAGTATACTTTCAAATATGGTTTGAGTTTACGTTGAGTCACCAACTCGCTAACTACAAATTCCTAATTTTATGAGACACAAATAACTTGACTTGTGCATAAATGGTGATGTGTATAACTAACACATAATATGAATGTTTTTGCTAGACTTAACTGGTAAATGAATGCTTTTATAATGAGATAATTGTACCAAGGCAAAATGGGTTACAATAATGGTCGGGTTAAATACCAAATTTTGAGAGTTGTCACAAAAGTGGAGAGATAATACTGAGTAGTACCGTTCATTCCTACTAAGTACATACTCCCTCGTTCCATGAAAAAATTCTTATTTCTCTTGGGCACATGCTTTTAGATGAAAGTTAGTGGTGGGGTCCTTGGTAATGCTTTTGATTAAAATATAAAGTTAGATTGGAGAGAGAAAATATTTTATTGGTGGAATCATTGGTAATAATATTATTTTATTAAGTGGACCCCTTATATTTGAGATTTGAGAATTTTTTTGTGAGACAAAATTTAAAGGAGAAATGAGAAGTTTTTTGTGGGACGGAGGGAGTACTACTAAATTTTCCTTTTTATATTTATTTGATTAATACAAATGTTTAAATAAAAATAAACTAGAAAATAAAATTAATAGATTCTACATTTACGTAGGATGATAAAATATTAAATTTAGAAGAAATATAATGTTTCATAAAAAACAATAGTCATGGATGTAAGATACTAGTGTAAAGCGTTATTCATGATCTAATAATAAGTAAATCTCTTTGTGAATGTATTTTAAAATGTAGGGTAAATTACAGTTTTTGTCCCTGACCTTTTCTCGATTCAGGGTTTTTGTCCCTAAATTTTTTTTTCTGTTTTTTTATCCTTGAGGTTTGTAAAATTCTGGGATTCTATCCTTCCGTCCATTTTTTACCGTTAACTAACGATGTTTTTGTCAATTCCCCCAAATTACCCATATCATCATCATTATCACCATCATCACCAAGAACCTTCATCAGCTTCAAAACGAGATCTGAAAAACGAACCTTCATCAGCTTCAAAACGAGATCTGAAAAACGACCAGATCTCTAACCAAGATCTGTAACCCGAAATCAATTTTTTGATTCTGCAAAACTAAAGATATAAACTTACAAAATTAATGATTCTTCATTTCTGATTCTTCAAATATCATAACTTTCACAAAATCAAACCCAAACGCAACAATGGTGAAATCAAACACAACAATCAAATCGCAACCTAAATGAAAAACTTAAACTTACAACCGCCACCGTCGCCATCGGCGCCAACCAGAGAGGAGCCCTATCACGCCGCTGTCGTGGAGCGGCGGAGCTGGTCCGTGTACCGCCACCGTTGCCGTGGGGAAAGGACGACAACTGCCTAAGATGATAATGAGATTTTGAATTGTGAATTTAGGGTTTCAAAATCAAACCTTTCTTCTTGATTTCACTGGAGCAAATCAAACCACGACGGTGATAATTATTGGTGATTATCGGTGATGCAATGAGAAGGAACGGCCGGAGAAGACGAGATTTTCCCATGGAGATGGGTGGCGGAGGTCGGCGAGGTTGTGTGGAGTCGGGTCGGCGAGGTGGTGTGGTGTGCAAGGAAGAAGAAGAAGTGAGGTACAATTTTACAAGCATAATGTACAAGTAGGGGTGTTAGAGTTCTTGCAAGGAAGGAAAAAAAAAGACTAAAATGCCCTCATATCTTTTGCATTTGAGGTCACTGAACGGCCAAAAATAGACGGAATGACAGAAACCCAGAATTTTAAAAACCTCAAGGACAAAAAAACAGAAAAAAAAAAGTTTAGGGACAAAAACACCGAATCGGGAAAAGGTCACGGACAAAAACTGTAATTTACATTAAAATGTATTTAAAATGTTTCATAAAAAGTGCATTTAATTAAAAATGAGGGGTGTACGTAGCTCTGCTGCCCTTGTTGGAACAAAACACAGATCAACTTATTACTGATGCTGCAGTTAGTACTGACATACTTAGTACTGATGGGGCAGAAAACATTTACTACTGATGAAGTTGATACTGGTGTAAGCTATAACTAAAGTTACTACTGATCAAGCTTATTGAAGATACTACTGATCTTAGTAGTTACTACTGACGTTGGTTTCTGGACTTACTACTGATCACCAAGTTTACTACTGATGTTACTTATTTACTACTGGTGATTGCAGTTACTACTGATACGCGTTTTTGGAAGATATCAAGTCCGAGATCTTCGTAGAGATAGTTATAGAATGTAATTAAATGTATATCTTTTATAATTCGATGTAAATCAAATCCTAGAATAACTAGGGTAAATAGTTTAGCTTCAAGGACTACTATAAGTATGTTCCTTACGAATTGTAAACGTACGTGTGTATTGTTAACTTGATAATATACATTGAAGCTTTTTGTGAAACTGTGTTCTTAATATTTCTCATATTGTTCATACAGTTCATTGTTCTTAATTATTGATATAGTGTTGATCCGCTGCAACTTCTATCATCAATTAGATCTAAGGTGTTTATTAACTTGTCTATAGTTAATCGATCTTGACAAGTGGTATCAGAGCGTATTGGTTCTAGATCTACTATTTGTTAAGAACAACAAAAAGTTTTAATTTTTAAAACACACACATTATTAATCATGACTGATAATAATGAAAGCACTCAGGCCAACAAAATCCCTATGCTCACTCCCAATAACTTTGGGATGTGGAAGAATCGTATTAAGCAATACATGCTTATTACAGATTATTCCATGTGGGAAGTCGTTTGTGAAGGAAACAAAACTGGTCAACTTCAAGCAAGCAGCTCTGTAACTGAGGCAGACAAACTTAAATGTGAGAAGGAGAAGAAAGATAAAGGCATCGAACTCAAAACTCTAAGCACTCTCCTACTGGCCATTCCTAATGATTATCAACATCTCTTTGTTGAATATGATGATGCTAAGTTGCTTTGGGAAGCACTGGAGAAGAGATTCGTTGGGACAAAGAGTACAAAAAGAAACATGAAGTCTGTTCTCAAACAAGACTTTGAAAATTTCAAAGGAAAACCCAATGAAACACTCACTCAAGTGTTTGACAGATTCAACAAACTAATTGGTGAACTCAACCAAGTTGGTGTAAAGATGGATCAAGAAGATGTCAACATGAAGTTCCTAAGGTCTCTTAGTGAAGAATGGGCCATGTACACAGTGGTGTATAGACAAAGAGATGCTTTAGAAGAAAAGGAGTTAGATGAACTCTATAATGATCTCAGAGTGTTTGAAACTGAGGAAAATCACAAAAACCCTTCTATTTCTTCTAACAATGCTGCATTTGTGTCTAGTACAGGTCAAGGACAAGAAACCTCCACAGGAAAGGCTGCAGATTCTGAGGATACTGCAAGAGAATCCTTCTTCACTAGTCATGTGCATACTGCATTGATTAGTGATGACTTGGAACAATTGAATCCAGATGATCTTGAGGAGATGGATCTTAAATGGCAGATGGCTATGCTGAGCCTAAGGACCAAAAGATTCTTAAAAAGAACTGGTAGGACAAGCCTCAATTTCAACAAAGGTGACAAAGCAGGATTTGACAAGACTAAAGTCAAGTGTTACAACTGTAACAACCTTGGTCACTTTGCAAAAGAATGTCCTCAACCAGACAAAAGATCAAAATCAACTGCTCTTGTGTCACAACAAGGACAAGGCTATGACTGGAGCTTCCAAGCAGAAGAGCATACTCAAAATCAAGCTCTCATGGCCTTTACTGACAACAAAACTGAGGTAAAATCTAAACCTTGTACTCCTGAATGTGCTAAAATTATTAAAAATCTAGAAAAAGAAAACACTAAATTAAATGAAGATCTAGCAAAAGCAATCAGAAGAAATCATGAGTTTGATAGTGTGATTGCTGATCAAGAACATCAAATAAAGGTGTACAAGATGATTGATCAACGGATCAAGGAAGAATTGCTTCAAGCTGTGGATGAGAAAGAGTTCTATGAAACAAAAAACAAAGAACTAACAAGTAAATTAGAAGAATGTCAGCTTGAAATTGAACAAAATAAATTAACAATTAAAAAGTTTGAAAGAAGCACTAAAATTCTAGATGAATTAACTAATAATCAAACTACAGAAAAGGTTGTTCATGGGGTGGGATATCATGATGTACCACCTCCACATAAATTCATTCCTCCACTTAAAAATAGTTCAGAAAGAATCATTAATGAATTAAAAACTGAAAAACAAACTGAATCTAATAATGAAACATCTGAATCAAATGATTCTTCAGATGATGAGCAATCAATTGACTTTACAATATCTCAAACTGAATCACCTAAATCAATTGATACAAGTTTTCACACAGCTCAAAGTCCAAATGATTCTCCTAAATATAATGCAGAAAATATACCCAAAATTCTAAAAAGAGGAAACCAAAGAAATAGAAACCAACTCTTAGAACAAAGAAAAACAATAAAGGCTCAAGAAAATAAATTAAAATGTGTTATTTGCAACAAAGTAAATCATTTAGCAAAGGATTGTCACTTCAATCCAATAAATTGCAAGGAGTTAAAGGAATTTAAAGCTTTTAAAGAAAATGCAAAAACTCAAAGGTTAAAAGATACTACTGGTCCTTCAGTAGTAAATACAATAAAAACTCCAATTGCTGAAACTCCAAGATTTGGAAGAAGTGCACAAAGATTTGTGCAAAACAGAAGAGTTGGGAGCCCAAAGAACAGCAATTACTTCAAGAACAATGGAAAATCTAATCAAAATAAACAATATTTTAAATTTTCCAACACCAGTAGAAACTCTAACAAATTTACTACTGGTGTTAACCCTAATTATAATGCTGTATGGTACCAGTACAAGAATACTACTGGTAATAACCCTAATTTCAAAAATACTACTGCTCCCAAAACAAATTTCAAAAACACTACTGGTGTTAACTCTAAAAACACTACTGGTCATTCTAAACATGGTAAGTACCCAAATACTACTGGTCCATCAGTAGTAAAGTATTCAAAAGCTAAAAACAATGGGTATAAACCAAGATCAGTAGGAAATTCTCACACCAGTAATAACTACAAAAGGACAGTAGTAAAACAAAATACCAGTAATAAACAAGTATGGGTACCAAAAGTCTTTAAAGTTAAATCCCCAAAAGCTCATTTCTCAAAGGATGAACCCAAGACATATAAAGCTTGGGTTCCCAAACTTAACTAATCCTTTACTCACTTGTGCAGAGCATTCAGATCCCAGAAGAAGGAAGAACATGGCATATTGATAGTGGATGCTCAAGGCACATGACTGGAAATCTGCAAATTCTTAAAGATTTCAAGTTATTTGATGGAGGATATGTGGCATTTGGTGAGAATCCCCAGGGAGGTAAGATTACAGGTAAAGGTACTGTTACTAATGGAAAAATTACCTTTGATGATGTATTTTATGTAGCTGAACTAAAATACAATCTTGTCAGTGTGTCTCAAGTTTGTGATAAAAAGAACAAGATTCTGTTCACAGACATTGAGTGCATCATTCTTTCTCCTGAGTTTATTTTAGATGAAAAATATGTTGTTTTAAGAACTCCAAGGAGAAACAATGTGTATTGCCTGGATATAGGGGGAGAACTCATTTCTACAAATGAGGTCAACTGTTTTATATCCAAGGCAAACACCACTGAATCAGAACTTTGGCATAGAAGGATGTGTCACACAAATTTTAAAAACATGAATAATTTAGTAAAAAGAAATCTGGTCATTGGACTACCTCAAAAACAATTCATGTGTGATCATCACTGTGTTGCATGCCTAAAAGGTAAACAACACAAGACTTCTCATAAGTCCAAAACTGTGAACTCTATTTCTGTTCCTTTACAGCTCTTACATATGTACCTTTTTGGACCTACAAATGTAATGAGTATTGGAAAGAAACAATATTGTCTTGTTATTACTGATGACTTTTCCAGATATACATGGGTTTTCTTTCTCAGGACGAAGGATGAAACAAGTGAACTCATAAAGAACTTAATTATCAAACTGGAAAACACATCTGATCAAAAAGTTAAAGCCATAAGATGTGACAATGGCACAGAATTTAAAAATGCTAACTTAATTAACTTTTGTGATTTTAAAGGTATTGACAGGCAATACAGCTCACCTAGAACTCCACAACAAAATGGTGTAGCTGAAAGAAGAAATAGAACCATCATTGAAGCAGCAAGATCAATGCTAGCAGATTCAAAATTACCAATCACTTTTTGGGCTGAAGCTGTTAATACTGCCTGTTATGTTCAAAACAGAGTATTAATAGTTAAGCCACATTTTAAAACACCATATGAACTTTTTAATAAAAGAAAACCTTCTATAAGTTTCTTAAAATCATTTGGCTGTCCTTGTACTATTCTGATTACAAGAGAACAAATTGGTAAGTTTGACTGCAAAGCTGATGATGGAATCTTTGTGGGATACTCTACTCAAAGCAAATCATACAGAGTATTCAACAAAAGACTAAGGATAATTGAAGAAAGCATCAATGTATCCTTTAATGAAAATGTACCTAATGAACAAGGAAATGGTCCAGATTGGCTATTTGACATAGACAATCTCACCAAATCCTTTAATTCTAATATGAATTTCAATGCAGGTAATTCAAATTGTCTTAATCAAAAAGAAGGAACATCATCTGTTTATACTGGTCAAGAAAAGATGAGATACATAGTTGTTGATACTGCTCCCATAGTTAATACTGATGTCAGTAATAACTCAAATTTTGAAAGCAGTAGTAACTCTGAGAATGAAGTCAGTAGTAATTCCAATACTACTGGTACCAGTAATAGTACTGAAAATACTACTGGTCCCAACAATAACCTAGATTCTCAAGATACTACTGATACCAGTAACAACAACAATACTACTGATCTCAACAAAGACAATAGCAGTAGTAATTCTGACCAAGATGATGATGAACCAAACATCCATGAGAATGAAGAATCACAAGATGAACAACTGCCTGAGACAAATGAGTCCAATCTTGAAAATCAACTAGTGGTTGAAAAAGCTACAACTACAAGGACTCAAAAGAACCATCCATTAGACCATGTTCTAAGTGATGTCAACTCACCACTTCAAACAAGAAGCAAATTAAATAAAAGCTTAACTGCAAATATGTGTAACATTAGTTTAATTGCTAATGAATGTATGTATGAATGCTTTCTGTCTCAGGATGAACCAAAGAAGATCCAACAAGCAATGAAGGACTCAAACTGGATTGAAGCAATGCAAGAGGAACTCCTTCAATTTAAATTACAAGCTGTTTGGACACTTGTACCTCTACCCAAAGGAAAAAGAGCCATTGGAACAAGATGGATATTCAGAAACAAGAAAGATGAAAGAGGTATAGTGATCAAGAATAAAGCCAGACTTGTAGCCCAAGGATACACTCAAGAAGAAGGAATAGACTATGATGAAGTATATGCTCCTGTTGCTAGAATTGAAGCAATAAGAATATTTCTAGCATATGCTTCATTCAAGAAATTCAAAGTCTATCAAATGGATGTTAAGAGTGCTTTCCTATATGGGAAAATTGAAGAAGAGGTATATGTTTGCCAACCTCCAGGTTTTGAAGATCCAAAACATGGTGATTATGTGTTGAAATTAGATAAAGCTCTATATGGCCTACATCAGGCACCAAGAGCATGGTATGACACATTATCATCATACTTACTGAAGAACAACTTTAAAAGAGGAGCCATTGATAAAACATTATTTACAAAGAAAGTCAAGGATGATATACTACTGGTACAAATTTATGTAGATGATATCATCTTTGGCTCAACCAATGATTTATTATGCAAAGAATTTGAAGAACTGATGCAAATTAAATTCAAGATGAGCTCCATGGGTCCAATGAACTTCTTCCTTGGACTCCAAGTCAGTCAAAGAACTGATGGTATTTTGATAAATCAATCAAAATATGTCAAAGACATCTTGGAAAAGTTTGATTTGAAAGACAGTAAAAGTGCTAGTACACCAATGGAAACACACAAACACCTACATCCTGATGTTGAGGGGGAGGATGTAGATGAACACTTATATAGATCAATGATAGGCTCTTTGATGTACTTAACTGCATCAAGACCTGACATTATGTATAGTGTTTGTGTGTGTGCAAGATATCAAGCAAGACCCAAAGAACTACACTTGCAAGCTGTTAAAAGAATATTCAGATACTTGAAAGGCAAACCATCACTAGGTCTATGGTATCCACATGACTCACCCTTTGAACTAATAGCCTATACAGATAGTGACTATGGAGGTGAATGTCAAGATAGAAAATCCACTACTGGTGGATGTCAATTCTTTGGATCAAGACTGGTGTCATGGCAATGTAAGAAGCAAACAAATGTATCAACATCTACTGCTGAAGCAGAATATGTAGCTGCATCTGCTTGCTGTGCTCAAGTTCTATGGATTCAAAATCAACTTCTAGACTTTGGTATCTCTATCCTTAAAACTCCTATTTTTATTGATAATCAAAGTGCTATTAGTATTGTGAATAATCCAGTAAAACATTCAAAAACTAAACACATTGAAATAAGATTTCACTTTATAAGAGATTGTAATGAAAAGAAATTAATCAAAGTAGTTAAAATCCATACTGATGATCAATTAGCTGATCTTTTTACAAAAGCATTTGATGTAGGAAGATTCAACTTCTTGGTTAGCAGTATTGGAATGATTTTAATAACTTAAAATCTCACTTAAAATCATGTGTAAAGTTAGTGTTGTAAAATATTATTTTCTTAAGTGTTTTACTACTGATATTGCTGTACTACTGGTGTGAAAGTGTATGCACAAAATACTACTGGTAGTTCATTACTACTGGTGTATTTTAGGTCTATATATACTACTGGTAAGTCAGTACTACTGATATTCACATATACTACTGGTCTTGTGTGTTAATGGTTACTACTGATGTCTATAGTTACTACTGATGTTAAAATCCTTAGTCACTACTGAGATTAGTAGATACTACTGATGTTTTACTACTGATATCTTATTTACTACTGGTCTTTCAGAATCACAATTACCAAACTAACCCCCATGAACATAACCGTTATGTTATGATTCGAAGGCTATTTTCGTAATTTTACAGGTTAAATCGAAAGATATAAAAGGCGGCATACGATTAAATTAGCATTATCTTCACTTCGATCTGCTAAAACCTCTCGATAAACCCTAGTTTACGAGCAAAAACCCTTCATCTGTAACAAAATTCTTGCAAAATCTCAACAACAATGGCAACTTTACAAACTCTCGATGTGCAAACCGATCTTAAATACTCAGAATTTCACAACATGGTTGCATTTTTAAAAAATCCCGACGGAACAAAAGATTTCCGTCCAATCGTAAAATTCTTGAGAAATTCGTATATACAGTTTGCCTTAACTGTAAAGCCGAAGGCATATCAACAGCACTTGGTGGATTTCTGGACCAATGCTGAGCGAACAGAAGGAACAACATCATCAATGATAAAATCGAAAGTAGATGGAAAGTACATCACTGTAACTGAACAATCAATCAGACATCATCTACAACTTCATGATGATTCAGGTATGTATACCCTTCCTAAGGAATACATTGCTGATACTTTAAATAAAATGGGGTATGAAGGCAGACTTAATATTGTAACTTTTCAAAAAGGCCTTCTATCCCCACAATGGAAATTTCTGGTTCATACCATTCAGCATTGTATTTCTCCTAAAAGAAGTACTTGGAATGAGTTTAACAAGGCAATAGCATCTGCTGTTGTATGTTTATGCACAGACCAAGTATTCAATTTTTCTAATATGATTTTTGATGGTATGTTGGGAAATCTTAGTTCTTCTAAATTTTTAATGTATCCCAGATTTCTACAACATATCATAAACTGTGAATTACAAAACTTGTCAACTCCTAAAAACATTTTTGTATTACCTGAGTTGAACAAGAAAGTTTTCTCAAATATGAGAAAACAATTTAAATTTTCAGGGAAGGAAACCCCTTTGTTTCCAAACATGATCAAAGATCAACCCAATATTGGAGAGGGTTCAACCATTGCTACAACCCAAGTTGAACCTCAACCCACTCCATCACCCCCAAATACAGCCCAAACACCAATCCAAATAGCCACTCAATCACCAACCCAAACAGAAGTCCTGAATGTGTCCCAGGAACTTGATATAAATCTGCAGAGTGCTACTCTTCACTCTGTGGAAGACCTACCAGACAAAACCAAAAACATTTCCACAATTTATAAAAGAAAGAAACTTTCTTCAAAGGACACCAGGGGACAAATCGAGTCACACCCCAGGCTCAAAGAGTTGTCCTCCAAGGAGGAGAGAGGACATGAGGGGAGGGCTTTCACTACTGATGCCCCAAAGGTGGGTGCACAGGACAGTGAAAACATCATTAGGACCCAAACCTCGGCAACTTTGAGTGATGACTCTTTTGAGGAATTACTCAAAGGACCCCGGTGCCAAGAAACCACAAGGGGGGACATCTCTGCTTCTTCTAGGAAGAAGAGAATGTCTAAAAGACCCAATGAATCACCAAGCAGTGATGAGGGCAGATCTGTGGAATTGATGGAAAGGAAGGAAAACCTTAAAACCAATGTACCTGTTAGTAAGCCCGATGATCTTGCTAGATGGAGTGAGGGCAGCATTAAAATCACTCAATTGACGGATAAAGTGGATTCTCTTGAATCCACTGTACAAAATTGCCATATATATTTAACTAACCAAGGGAAAACCATGGCTGCAATGAAAAGACATGTCAACACCATCAACAGAAGAATGAGATTATATGAGCACAGGCTTTATCAACAAGCCAAAATCATCAGAAAATTGAAGAAAAAGATTGATGATAGTGAGGCTCCACCAGTTGAGCTCACTAAGGGGGAGAAGGATAATATACAGACAATGATTGATGAATCTATTGCAGCAGCAGCATCCTCCCTCTTAAATTTAAAAGAAACAAATGTTGATGAAGGCCCAGAGATGATGGTTACAGAAGAAGAGCCAATTACTACTGCTCCTACTAAAGAACAAGCTGAAAAAGACATACCAGTAGTAACTCCTACTACTGATATAACAGCAGTAGTAAATGAAGAAAAGACAGCAAACACTACTGATGACCTATCAGTAGTAATCTCTGAAGACATACCAGTAGTAACTACCTTAGTTACTACTGATGACATTATTGAGCTGCCACCACTACTAGAGCCTACAGTGATACTTCCACCATCTCCAAAAAGAACAACAACAACAACACAAATTGTGGTAAAAGATATTGATGATGATATCAACTGGATAGAAGTTGATGAATGCTCCCTGCCTCCACATCCTAAAATACTTCCCATATCTCAGATACACTACTATGGTCCCAAATTTGTTATTGAATCTGAACCAAATAGGAAGAAAGACAATTACATAGGAAAGGGAAAAGAAGTTGCTGATGAAGACCAACCCAACAGAGCACAAGGTCATGAAATAGTCAACAAAATCAATTATGCCAAATCAGCCAAACAGGATAGGTGGAAGGTAAAGAGAGCAAAATATTTAAAGAAGGTTGAAGTCTCTCTAGCAAATGAAAACAAAAGATTAGCAGAAAGGGCTAGAATATTGAGACAACCTTTCACAGAAATCAAATTGGCAGATATAGCAGATATATCAAAACTGCCACAATTTCAACAGAAGGTCAAAACCAAACAAGTTGCTGAAACAAGAAAAGAACTACAAAGAAGAGAATTAGAAAAAATAAGGCAACTTGAACTTGAAACACTAGAACTTCTTGAAGCACAAGTACAGGAATGCAAAGAGCAGAAGGCTGATATGCCAGAACAGTTTGCAGAGAAAAAGAAAGAAATGATCACATTCTTAAAATCAAAAGGGTATAACACAAAGGCATTTGGAAGAATGAAGCTGATCAAGTTAATTGAAAAGTACTGTGTGGAGAAGAAGAAGGACCTTACTGAACAAGAGAGTATTGAGAAATACACCACTAAACTGGAACAGATAGACTCCAAAGAAATGAAAGAAAGAAAAACAATATCTGGAGAATCATCTGGTGTATCCTCTCAAATATCAAAGAAAAGAAAGACAATTGCTTCAGAACTTGATCAACCAAATAAAAAATTACAAATGGTTCAAGTTCATGATCTTCCCATTGCTATCTTATAAAATAATCCAATCATCAACTGGAGATATATAGATGATATGATTGAGATTGTCAGAGAAGATAAAGTCACTCAAAGATTCAGAGCTTGGAAACCTTTGGTCATGTCCCTAACCAGAAGTGACATTATTAAGATGTTGATCATTGGTAAACCAAGAATGACTAAAAAGTTCTGGAAGAATTCAGCTGCAGGTTATCTTACTGAAATGATTGATGCTGCTTTCTATCCAGAAAATTATCCAGAGAAGTATGCAGATTCAGAAAATGTTCAAGCTTGGAATGTGCTACCAACTGTCAACATGTACTTCTTTGAATATACAAGTAAGAAATGTGACTTATTCCTTTATGAGAAAGAGTATCCTCATTCTGAGAAGACTCTCTATCAACTATGGTGCATGAACTTCATTAAACCTCATGATGCTATGCTATTTCAAAATAAAATGAATGAATTTGTAAAGAAGATTAGCAAATATATTATTGCACAAAGGAATAAACAAAACCAACAGACATTAGAAGGTGATAAAAGAAGAGCAAAACTGTTGGAAGAAAAGGAAAAAGAAAAGAAGAAATAAATGAAAACTTGATTGATTAAATCATAATCAATAAGTTTAGGGGGAGATTGTTGGAACAAAACACAGATCAACTTATTACTGATGCTGCAGTTAGTACTGACATACTTAGTACTGATGGGGCAGAAAACATTTACTACTGATGAAGTTGATACTGGTGTAAGCTATAACTAAAGTTACTACTGATCAAGCTTATTGAAGATACTACTGATCTTAGTAGTTACTACTGACGTTGGTTTCTGGACTTACTACTGATCACCAAGTTTACTACTGATGTTACTTATTTACTACTGGTGATTGCAGTTACTACTGATACGCGTTTTTGGAAGATATCAAGTCCGAGATCTTCGTAGAGATAGTTATAGAATGTAATTAAATGTATATCTTTTATAATTCGATGTAAATCAAATCCTAGAATAACTAGGGTAAATAGTTTAGCTTCAAGGACTACTATAAGTATGTTCCTTACGAATTGTAAACGTACGTGTGTATTGTTAACTTGATAATATACATTGAAGCTTTTTGTGAAACTGTGTTCTTAATATTTCTCATATTGTTCATACAGTTCATTGTTCTTAATTATTGATATAGTGTTGATCCGCTGCAACTTCTATCATCAATTAGATCTAAGGTGTTTATTAACTTGTCTATAGTTAATCGATCTTGACAGCCCTCTTCACCACCAACCCCTCTCTGATGACTAAAGACAAAACCCTACTTCAAACCCTACCACCCTCTAAGAATTAACTTCAACATTTCCAAAATTCACAACAAAACAAAATACGATGCAGTGATGAACGTCTGCTTCGATCTCCAACTATTTTTATTTGCTCTATCTAATGTACGGAGTAGTATTTTAACACTTTTAACTCCAATATTTATACATTGAACTAATTTATATTTACAAATTACAAGTTAGTACAGAAATAATATTTGCTGCAGCAAAAGTTAATAACACACAACAGAACACATTTTCATAAATTTGTTAATAACATACAACAAAATTACATTTCCTAATATTAATATATTTAGGTTGTCACCGTAATGTCATTAATAAGTATTTTTCTGTTTAACCTTTGTATCTTAGGTTAGTAATATTAGTTTTATATTTTTTTTTTTGCTGTTAAAAAGAAAAAGAAAAAATATACTTCAGTTTATTTTTTAATTAGCATTTGTTGGTTGTACGTGTACCTTTTATGTTATACAGTATATGATAAGGACTTCGTTTTCTTTAAATTTCCCAGTTAGATGAAAATTCCAATAACTACTCAAATTCATATATGATAAGAAATCAGTCGTTCACATGTTTACCATGATGATGCTGGACACATGCAATTTCTTCTTCACATGCAAACTCCCAAAAAAGACATGTTGATATATAACAATAGTACAATGCAAAATATTATATATTATATATGTTATTTTATAGATCATCTCTAGAAGAATGTTAAACAGTCTTTTACAAACCCGGTTGAACCGGCCAGTCAGAGTGATCGAGCCGGGAAATACAAAGGTAGTCGATCGGAATTTTTTATGGTATTTGTTTTGTATTTTCTACTTTTTTAACATGTGTACATACATCATTTACATAACATTATTGCATCATAAATACTAACACTATTATCATCAGATTCAATCAGCCAGCTGATCTTGTCCGACTAGTTTGATGGTATCCAAGGCATTGGCCGGTTAAATCCAAAAACTGATTTTTAAAACATTGATGTTAAACTCTTGCAATATACTTCCTCCGATTCAAAATAAGTGATACACTTAGGGTTTCACGGTTTTTGAGGCAAAAGATTATAATGATGGTTAAATTAGATTAATTTGATGGTTAGTGGGGAATGGGTCCCACACCTTTTGAATAAAGTAAGGTTAATGATGTTTAAAAGTAAAAAGTAAGGGTAAAGGGGTCATTTCACTTTGTTAAAATAAATAGTTAGTGAGTGTGAGTCCCATTTTTTTGCCAAATAAGGAAACTTTTCAAAATGTATCACTTATTTTAAATCACCACAAAAAGGAAAGTATATCACTTATTTTGAATCAGGAAGTATACAACAAGCTACCAAAAAACTTTGGCCCCGATTAGTTATTATGACCAACTCTAAATCATTCATGCACTCGCATGCAAGATAACTAACAAAATTTACACCAAACTTTAATTCCGAACACAAAACAAAACTGTACGTAGATCATATTTGTACACCCCTAGCTAGTCATGATGGTAGCTAAAAATGTATAGAATTTAACAAACAAATCGTACATCCAACTATGCATGTCACGACTCTTGTTCTAAACATCAGAAAATTAAGTAGCTAGCATGTTCAATTTTTCAGTGACATGCACTTGAATTTGCAAGTCTAGAATTATACAGTATAAAAATATATTAATTGCATGCAATGCAATTGAAGACGGTAGAGACAAGGAAACTTATTTTATTACTATTAAACAAGTGAGGGTCCAAACATATATCATTACAAGACATATTTTGATATTATAGCGACGACATACATACCGTCGGTATAGCACAAGTCGTCGCCACATAAACTACACAATATTTTGTTCCCATTTTATCCTCAAGTCAAACCAAGAAGCTAGTACACTGTTGTGAACATTAAATTCCATAAAGATCTCACCTTTGGTACCAAACTTTGTTTAATTTAGCACATGACATCTTTGAGAAGCTTGTACCTTCGAGTACTAGTCTTTGGGGAGGGAGCTCCAGTGGATGACGATGACTTGACTTTTTCAGAACCCTCTTCACGATCATGTTGCTTTATCTTGTCACCGGAATATGCTGACCGGCTGCTGATTCCGGCGTCGGCTTTCTTCTTTGAAGAACCGCCGTGTTTGGTGGTGGATCGGGTCACTTCAGTTTGGCACCAATCACATAGCTCCGGCGGCCCCGACGATTCGCTATAGTAGTTGTTACAATACCTATATATTTGAATATTATTTCATGAGAAAAATATAATTTTAAATTATAGTAAAAAATAAGTAAAACTTATAATTGAACAAGTGCGATGTGCACTTACCAACAAAAGAGTATCAAGAATCATCTTATGGAGAATAAAAGATTTGCAGTAACTACACATGGGGTTTTATAATACTGATTTAATTGGTCAAGGTCAACATAAAATAGTACACACGTAATTATTTAATTAAAATGAATATTTAAAATAATAACTTCAATTGGTGAAGGAAATGGTGGCGGTAGCGGTACGCGGTGGAGGTGAGCTGATCGAGGCGGTGGCCGGTGGTTGTTGTAATAGTAACTAATTACTTCCTAACACTTGCGCAAAGCATGTCCAATTAATGTCATAAAAAAGATAAAAAGGAAAACAAAAATATGTACAAAACCTAAAGATCGAGGTTAGCATACATATACGTGGTGGCTAGCCGGAGAACTTAAAAACACAGTGTTTTGTATTGTGTGTGTGTGAGAGAGAGAGAGAGAGGGAGAGAGATGCATGGTGGTTGAGGGTAGGGTGAGGGAGACGTACGAGTGTTGGAAGCGGTGGTGGCAGTTGATACATCGGAAGATCTTGTCAGGGAAACCAACGTCACCACACATACAACACACTCTTTCAACATCCACCATTTTAGAGAGAGAGAGAGAAGAATAGTGATGGGATGATACGTGTTTTTGTATTAGATAATCTAACTCTATATATGAGGCCTAATTTGATTTTAATTTGCCAACTCATCTATATAACACACTCTCATTGGCTCCACTATGATGACATGTAATGGCAATAAATGCCACCTGTCATCATGCATAACATACCCGCCGCATTACTAAACATCTCAAAAGTCAACCAGTATTGTCCCTTTTTTTTAGAAATTATAAACACATACTGTTTCCCCCATTACAGATTTTACAACTATGGAAACCAATATTCAATTCTTTATTCGGATTTTCAATTATGGCACTTTCTAAAAGCCTTTTTTCGGAATTATCCTATTTATAATCATCAATACTCACAATTTACAATTATATTTTTCAAAAATATAATCCGAATTTCTGCACTGTAATACTACTTTTGAACATTTATTTTCATTGAAAAGTTTCCCCATAACTCTTTAGTCTAAATTGCCAGTATTACGTCCATAATAAAATTTCAAAAGCATTAAAATTGTAAACAAAATCTTTATGACTACCGGTATAAACGCAAAAAAAACGTATTACTGTTTGACCCAAAAGAAATATTCCAAATAAACGTAATACTGTTTAAAATCCGTATTTTTTAGATCAATACTGGCAATCTCCACCTATATATCTGCACCTATATATCTCCACATATATATGGAGCCTATATTTGATTCCAATTTGTCCACGTGTCCATTTAGCCGCTTCTCATTGGTTCGTTTTGCTGAGTCATAAATGCAAGTAATGCCACATGTCAATAACAAGTCAAAAGGCCTATTAGTTATTTGGGCGATTTCAAAATTTAAATTTGAATTTAATTATAGTAATTTTGATAAGTCTCCCTACTTGGTTTTATGATCATATAATTTTGATAAGTCCCCCTACTTCGTTTTTTTGATCATAACTTTGTTTTTTGTTTGTAAACAAAAAAATTTTAAAAATGTCAAAGTTCTTAAAATTAAATTCTCTACAAAATGAGTATAGTCTTGAAATTTTGAAAAAACAATGTTATTATTCAAACCTTTATGAAGCAAAAGTATTATGATTTAAAAATATAATGATCCAAATTTTGTGTGATCATGAAATGTTATGTTCATAATTAAATTAAATGAGTATTGTTTATTATTTCCTAAATCCAGCAAAACTCAATTATAAAAATAAGTATTAATTAGATGTTTAATTACCGGGTATATTGGTTTTGAAAGTTTCAGATATCTACTCTTATTGATTGTAAATATCGGACCAAGTATATATCATTATTTATTAATTTGGTAAAATTTTCATTATTATCACATTAATTATAATAAAGACAAATCACATTAAATATATACATAATTTCAAACCAAATTACAATCCACCACCTATATACGGAGCTAAACATGTTAATTTCATGATGACATATTCATTCCCTGTCATTTGATTTATCTTTTTGATGAGGTGTGATGCTGACTCAAAGGGTCTTTTAGTCATTTTGGTGATTTCAAAATTTAAATATGAATTTAAGTTTGAATAGAATTCCTAAAATATATGACTGGAATTCCTATTAAAATGTTACTATATTTTTAAAAACTTTTAAAATACAAAATTTTAAATGAATTTAAATTTGAATAGAATTTGAATTTAAACGATTTGATTTTACTAAAATATAGTAAATATTTTAAGAATTTCTCTAATATAGGAATTCTATTTAAGTTTCTTATACATATCACAAGGCAAGTCATATGGTTAATATTTCTAAAAGTTATTTGTTGCGATTAAAATGAAAATTACACTAACTCAACAACAAATGTCGTATATAAAAAAAATTTATTTTCGTCTCTAAATTTTGTATACCATTGTGATATGTATCAAAACACGTTTATCATTATTCCAATAATAAATTATTATATGATTCTTAGGTTTTTTATTTCTTTTTTTGTATTTTCCTTTTATTTTTCGAAGCACGTCCGCCCATCCGGGGCGGGCTATGAAGCTAGTAGATATATACATACGTAGATAGATGTATACGTGTGTGTAAGGAAATTAAGCGTAGGTGTGTGGGAGTGGGGTTGAACAGGTCGACCACAGGTTGCTTGCAGTCGTTTTCAGTTATGGAAGGACGGGAGAGAGAGGGGTCAAGAATACTGCATCGGTCGAAATGACTATTATGTCCTTTGATGTAGACATGGAGAGCTCTCTTTAAGAAAGTATTGATTAAACCATCAATAACAATCTAAAAAAGCTAGCATTGCATTGTCTCTGTCCCCTTTGACATAAAAACTTGCGAAAACCAACACCACACACATGGCCGTGTTATGACTATGAGTTTTAATAATTTAAAAATAATAAGATATTTAATATGGTTGTTACGTATTTGAAAGGATAGTACAAGTACGTACGTACGATATGATTAGTTTTTCAATGCAGACTCACTCTAACAACATGTCTATCCATAACCCCTTAATTACCCCTCTTGAGGTTAATTTGACTAGTTCTCCGCATAATATATAGAAGATAGAAGATCTTCGATAATAACATATGTCATATGTGTGATTATGTCGTAGGACCAACCAATGTTGCTACATGTCCTTGCTCGATTGGGATCGAGGCATAATAATATCATCAGCTTAATCAACAAGAACGTGATCAATTTTTATTTTTATTTTATAATGCTACAACATTCTTGCTTGTGTTCGTTTTGAAATTGTCACAAGGAATATGAGCTAAAAACACAAGAAGAAGAAAAAAAAGTCTTTTATAGATGTGGTGGCAAAATTTTTTTAAAAGTTGTTCAAAAAAGAGTTTAGAGACAATTGTAGTCACTAAAAGTTTCGTTTCTAAAAGTTTCTTTTAACACCACATGCAAGTGTTTTCTAAGAATAAATATGTAATTATGGTGAGATTAGCCAAGAATTTGAGAGAGCTAGCTTAAGTTCGATTATGGAGAGATTAGAGAGAGAAAGAGCAAATTAAACTTGTATTAGATGATCAAAGTGTATTTACAAGACTTATGGGAATAGATGGTTACAAGATTCTTTTATACTACCTTCCCAAATATACAATTAAGACATACAAATCCCTATTTATGACATGTTAAGCATAAAATTAACTACATTCTAACACATGTATATTAACTAGTGTGTTACAATGTATATATAGTACGGTATACCCGCGCAATGCTGCACGGATTTTCATACGACACCGAAAAGATGGTTTACATTAGTAAATGTTTCAGTTGTACAACGTCTAGCTATTTGTACATTATGTGTTATTCAACTTATTGCATCCAACTTGATTTTATCCTTAGTCGTATGCTTTTTTTACTTTGTGTAGGAGTGTACATTTATGTCAACCCAAAAATTATATAGTAAAAATAAGATCATATAATTTATTATTCTAGAAATTTAATTACAAATAATAATAAAAATATAGGAAAAAAAGATACTAATTAAATTTATCGTATTCAAAACAAAAAATACTATGATTATAATAGTTAAAAGAAAATCATCATGTTTAGTTATATAAGATTCATTAGTTGTATGGAAATTTAAAAGTTGTAAAGTAAACTATTATTTTTAAAAGATCTAAATATTGAACAATTAGTTTAGGGTACTAAATTATTATTTATGAAAATTTAGTCCACTTGTAGCAAACGGATGTGATGCAGTGAAGTAAACAACCTCTGTTGACCAGCAATAAATAACAGCTTATGGTTAGCTAAACATGTAGGGTTAGAAAGAAAAAAACATGTTTTAAATGTGAAGAGGTGAGCATTTGACTACAAACCATTCACCCAAACACAATATCTTCATAATGTCTAATTGGAGCAACAAATACAAGTTAAATACAACTAATTATGAGTTTATAGCATGCAGAAACAAAACAAACCATGTAAAGAAAGAATAAGATCAGAGGGAAAAGATAAAAGTTAGGGAAAACCATTTTTAAGTTATAATTGAAAATGAGTTTCCAAACTAACATACCTGCTGTCCATATTCCAAGACTACCCTTTCTGAATATTGACATTGCATCATGTCTATGGTTTTTAGTTATTTTAATTCAATGTTTTCTGTTGTAACATGATTCATAGCTCAACGCAGTCAGCATATTCAGTTATGAGTTATTTACTTCCAATCAAAATACTTTTAATCAATTTTCAAGGAAAAACGTGATCAGCTCATCCTTAAAAGTCAAAGCATTTTTTTTATTTGTAATTACAGTAGTACCTCATTTCTTCCATGGTTCCATCATTTAACAATCTGTTGAATCGGAAAGTACATAAATTTGATTAATTAAAATGAACTTACTATCGTCATATGAAGATGAGCAGCGGAAGTTGATTTAATTTGGTCGAGGCGGGATTTGGTGAGAGAAATTTCGGATTCTAGGGTTTCCACTACGGTTTTTTTGCGCGATCACTGCATGTTGAACGATCCATTCTACGGCAGAATCACCGGAAAATTGTTTCACTTCATCTACTACTCCGAAATCAACAACTGACGAGGAAGATGGTGGTGATATGTTCAATTTACTTTCCGATTATTTGGAGAAAACCTTTTAGTATGAGTTACAAGTTGTGTCCTTCATGTTTTACACAATACGCATATTTGGTCCACAATAAGACGAGATTGTAGTCTTTGCCCATAAAGGCGTAAATAATGGAACCTCTGGTAAAAAAATTTAAATAAATAAACTTGACAATAACATACATTTTTTTTTTATAGTTTTCCCATGCATAGACAATAACCATAACCTCGAGACATGCTTCGATTGATCTAGACTAGCCATGTAGACACTTTTGAACCACATACTGTCTATGTTCATACTTCCCTATCAGGGCCGGCCCAATGGGTGTTCAAAATGTGCATGTGAACATGGCCCACTAAAATAAGGGGCCCAATATTTTTCTTGCATATATATTTGTTGTTTATAATATAAATATTTTTTATTGACGTAAGTAACATTAGGTTATAGCGATATCAACAACCACACAGAAATATAATAAAAATTAAAAAAAAAACATATTTATAATTTTCGATCATTTACGTTTTAGGGCCCATTTTTTCAGAAAATGTACTGGGTCTCCAAAAATTTCGGACCAGCCCTGTTCCCTATATAATTTCCAACAAAACTTTTATATTATATATCTTGCTAGTTGCTACTAACTAGCATAACCACATTAACTAAATAACACACATGAACAAGCATAGGATAACACTTGAACCATTTTTTTTAAGCTTCCAAAGGTCTTCTAACTTTGATGCATCAACGGTCAATCATTACTCTCAGCTTTAGACATATTATATTAGTTCTGATTGTTTCAAAAATAATTCTTGGTAGAACATTATTCGACCTGGCCTTGTTCTCGAACAACCACAAATTACGTTATTGGCAAAAATAATAGACGATGGCAGCAAGAACTAACCGTCTGATAATGTTCTATAAATATATATGCCTTTAGTAGTTGATACTATTATATCAAAAAACCCAAATATAATGCACTTAATGAAAAGTTACGGGACAAAACTGTAAGGCCAAAATGATTAGGGTGAAAATTCATTCAGCGAGTTCATCGAGCCTCATTCAACAAGCCCACCAAATTTCACCTCCTTTGCTGTCATAGTTCTATCTTGTACTTCCCTAGAAAGAATCCCCATTTTCCCTCGCTCTGAATTCGAAACCCTAGTTTTTGATCGTCAAATCAATTAAGCGATTACCGATTAACTGGTATCTCACCATGATTCCGTTAGCGCAAAGATTGTCAACCGAAATTCGGCTGTTGCTCGAGAGCTTGAACGAATCCAATTACGACTTCGTTCTTCGCGAACTATCTCGGGTATGTTATGAAAATTATTTTCTTCTAACCGAAAAAAGAATTTCATTTATCTCTATCTGTTTTTTTTCTCGAGCGATCTACTTGGAAGTTAAAACCCTAGATGCTTAATTGCTTCAACACGACTGTAAGTGGAATGATTATTAAGCGTGCTAACTACGGGATTACTTTGAAATCTACGCTTTAGTGTGATGAATTGTGTTTGCGTACTTATTATTGGGATTTTGAGAGTTTGACATAGTAGTCAAAGGGTAACATTGCATTGGGCATTTGGTCCATTTGGATAACTAAGTTTGTCAGGATGAATGGTCCACATGTGATCAATTTGGTATTTTTGTTCATATCGAGGTTGATGTATTGATCAAACTGTGTGCATATTGATCAGACAGTCACAGAAAAGGCATTTCCTTACTACACTGATACTTGGAAGAATGTTAATTCAATTACATTCTGTACATATAACCTCTTGATATAAGGCCAAAAGGGATTGTAATTGAATAATATACTAGTCATTATGTAGTGCATGCAGATGATAACCTAAGTAATTCCGTGATGCATGTTTTGCATGAACCAACAAATATATAAAAATGGAAACTCAAACGACAATCAGTTATGTCATATTCTAGTCTAATCAATGTGTGTGTGCACATATACATGTCATGAAAATACATATATGTATACTCACATATAAAAAAAGATCAGTATACATCTAATGGTTTCTTGTTATTGACACTGTGTTTTTTTTTCTGCAGTATGTTGATTATGGAATGGAGGGATGTGTTCTGCTTCTAGAGACATGTTGGGATCACTTTAATGTTTATGAAAGGGACTTGAAAAGTACCCGTTTGGCACCTGTAGTTGCTTCACTTTTTAGAAAATTGTTGGAAAGACCACAGTTTAGTACTGTGTTTTATTTGTCAGTAAGGCCAACAGCAATCACTGAAGAATTTCTGAATAATCTATCTGTTTCACTACAATTATCGGCTTATGAGAAACTCGGATTTGCTCTTGCTTTGATAGATTCCGATAATAATGACATCAGAACAGCTGGTGAGTTTTTTTTTTTGTTTTTTTCGTTTATTGATTTTTTTTTTGTTTTTCATGAGACTTATATTTCTGGTTGCAGGTACAAACTTCTGTATGGGACAGATTGAAGAACTATGTGCTACTAATGGCTCTCTGCATAAATCTGATCATGTTCAGGATATATTACTGTTTCTTAATAAATCTGAAGTCTTATCCAAACATGTGGATTCATTCATGCTATTGTTATCTCTGGTTGATTTTGATAAGGATTCAAGCTTTATCTTATCACCTCTCATTTCTGATGCACTACAAGACACCAAGTTCTTGAGGTGAATCTATGATTTTTAATTCTCGTGTTTTGAATTAAAGATTAAATTTTTTTTAATTTTACATTTTCAGGAATATGGATTACCTCAATGAAGCCAAAGAATTTGATGATTTACTAGCAGAAATGGAGAGAGAGATTAACATGGCTGACATTTTGAAAGAAATGGGATATAATTGCACACTAAATGTATCACAATGCAAAGATTTGTTATCCTCATTTGCACCATTAACTGAAATAACTGTTGCCAGAATTCTCGGCACAATTGTTCGATCTGATGTTGGTTTTCAAGACCATGAAAATGCATTTTCAACATTTTGTTCTGCTCTTGGTAGAGGAAATCTGGTTGATAATGATATGCCCTCAATGAACTCTTGGAACACTGATGTACTTATTGACTCAATTAAGCAGCTTGTTAGTCCCATAACTCTTTGATCTTTGTTAATCTTGATTAATTTTCAATAATACTAATATGCAAATAATATAGGCTCCTGGAATCAACTGGACAGCTGTAATTGAGAATCTTGATCATGAAGGTTTCTACATCCCTGATGAGTCAGCATTTTCACTACTGATGTCCTGTTACAGACATGCATCACTGGTCTATTTTTATTTTATTTACTTCATATTGTTAATGAGGTATGAGGCTTATATTATACTGATTTGTTAAATGATATTGCAGGATCCCTTTCCTTTGGCTGCTATTTGTGGTAATGTTTGGAGAAATACTGAGGGACAGCTTTCTTTTCTCAAGTATGCAGTTTCTGCACCACCTGAAGTTTTCACATTTGCACACTGCAAAAGACAATTGGTATGATCCCCTAACTTTTATATTTATATATAATAATATAGATATAAATATTTACACGTATTCTTGCAGGCAAATGTGTTTCAATCTGGTCATGCAAATCATGCATGGTTGTGTCTCGACCTTTTGGAGGTTTTATGCCAGCTGGCAGAGAGAGGTCTTGCAAAATCTGTTCGCTCACTGCTTGAATTTCCTCTCAAGAATTGCCCTGAAGTTTTGCTTTTTGGGATGGCACACGTTAATGTATTGTTTTCTCACATTGTTTGACTAAGTTAAATTATGTTTCTATTTCTTTAATCGCTTGTTTTGATTGATTTTAATAATTTAAAAATATGCAGACACCGTATAATCTCATTCAACATGAAGTTTGTTTGGCTGTTGTTCCTGTGATACTTAAAGATCTTACTGCTGGTGGTGTTCTGCTCCATCTTTGGCATGCTAATCCTCCATTTTTTCTGAGAGCTTTAAATGATGCAATTGACATTGATGCAGATAACATGATCAGAGTTGTGGATTTATGTATGGAGTTGAAGGTAATACCAACTTTATTTTATATTTATGTGATGTATGTTATAAAGATGAGCTAAAAATATCTTTTTTTTTAATTGTTGTCACAGATCATAACTCCTGTATTGGATATGGTACCAATGTCTTTGGGTATAAAGCTGGCTGCTTTGGCTTCTAGAAAAGAAATAATAGATCTTGAGAAGTGGTTAAGCTCAAATTTAATTACTTATAGAGATATTTTCTTTGAGGTAAATGATTGAAAAAATGTTGTATTTTTTTCATCATTATATAATATAAGTTGATAGTAAGTACCTTTACAGGAGTGTTTTCGGTTCCTGAGGGAGGTTGAGTTTGGTGCTCAGGATTCTTCCAACCGATTGCATAATTCTGGGAACATTTGGAGTCTTTATACAGAGACAGCTCCTGTGTTTTTAAAGGTTTTTCCTTTTCAATTTGGTTATCTTTAACCTAAAGACTGCTATAATTTTTGTTTTTCTTCTTCTAGGTTCTTAAATCACATACAGATTTGCTTGTCTCTAACCAACTTTCTGAAGAAATGGAAAGATTAAACTTGAAATTTACTAACAACAATTCAAGGATGAAGAATAATGATTCATCAAATTCAGAAATATATGCAGAGGATATAGAGACAGAGGCCAACTCTTATCTCCAACAAATGTTCTCTTCCCAGTTGACAGTTAATGAAATGATCCATACGTTGGCCCAGTTCAAGGAATCTTCTGAAAAAAGGTTTATTCTTTAATCTTTATTCAATTTTCCCCCTTAATGATATTAAATTATTTTTATTTATTACATCTTATATTCTGCTGCTCACAGGGAACAATCAATATTCGAGTGCATGATTGCAAATCTGTTTGAAGAGTACAAGTTTTTCAACAGATATCCTGAGAGACAACTCAAACTCGCTGCTGTTCTCTTTGGTAAAACCTAATCTTGATTTAATATTTATAATATTAATGTGATATACTATATGAATACTAATTGTTTTTTATAAATTTAAAAAAATGGCAGGATTGCTTATTAAAAACCAACTTGTGACACATCTGACACTTGGCATTGCCTTACGAGCCGTTCTGGATGCATTGCGTAAACCTGCAGATTCCAAAGTAAGTAACAACATGACATCTGGCGATTGTTTGTCTGTACCCCAAAAACATGTAATGATTAAAAAAGTTTTTGTTTTGTGCAGATGTTTTCTTTTGGTACAATAGCTTTAGATAAGTTTGTGGATCGATTAAACGAGTGGCCACAATACTGCCAACACATATTACAAATACAACATCTTCGTTCTACTCATCCTGATCTTGTTGCTTTCATTGAAAGAGAACTTGCCAGAATTTCATCAGATGGGCCCCATAATCCTCCAATTGCTGATCAAAACCATAATCCTATCCCACTACCAAATGCTGAGGTATTTGATACGAATCAATTAACAAACCAGTGAATCACAAGAACACAAACCAATATAACGATAATCGAATGCTTTTATTTGATAATCCCGGAATTGAAGACCCGGGTGTCTCCCTAATAAAACAGTAAAACACGATAACAAAATTCTCCTCCCCCTCAAAACGACGGCCGAACCTTATTAATAGGATTCGGCCCAAACCCTATGATAGGAAAACCAAAATGGAAATAACAACCAACACACAAATAATCAATCAATAAGCAAAACAGGAATTCAGGGAATGATTTCTTGGAATAATAAAAGAAGGTTCTTACAAAATACCAGGGAACAAGCCCTCTCTCTCTCTTACTAAATAGTAGAGGAGCCACTACACAACATAACAGAAATTAACATGACCACTAACATGACACCTATTCCCTTTTATTCCTCTGCTCCTCTTGTCACGACCAATTAGCCACTTTTGTCATTTGCCATCTTTGCCCTTCTAACAAATACCTTAATTGCCCTTTGGTCCCCATTTGAATTGCTTGGTATCTCCTTGTCTCTATCATTACTCCCTCCATAAAAATCAGTCTTGTCCTCAAGACTAAAATCTGGAAACTGTTGTTTGATCATGGCAGCGTCCTCCCAAGTTGCTTCGTCAATAGGGTGATCTTTCCACCAAATTAACCATTGGTCCACCGATTCGTTGTCTATCTTGGTGGTACGGGTGTTCAACCGACTCATCGGGGTGAGCATTTCAGACCCGTCCAATTCCAATTCAGGAGGTAATCCCATTGTCACGGGCTGTGAAACAGCTTTCTTCAGCAAAGAACAATGAAAAACTGGATGGATTTTAGAAGTGGCCGGTAGATCTAATTTGTAAAAAATATCGAAATCGTACCCTAAGAGTTTCGCCACCCAATTTTGTTGGTCCGGTGAGGTGATGCGTTGGTGAAGTAAGAATTTTAAGCTTTTTTGATCGGTGTATATTTCAAATTTAGTACCCAATAAGCGGGCCCGCCAATGTTGCACTGCTAAGACAAGAGCCATAATTTCCCGCTCATACGCTGATTTTGCCAGGTTTCTATCACTTAAGCTTTTACTAAAATAAGCAATGGGTCGGTGGTGTTGCATGAGAACTGCCCCGATGATATGCCCTAAGTACTCAATAGATTTTTGACCAAAAGCACATTTTTTTCTATTAACTACCAACTGATTGATAAGTAGTAATCCCAAAACCTTCTCCAAATCAATAAGGTGCTGATCCCAACTTGGACTATACACTAAAATGTCGTCAAAAAATACGACAACCGTTTTTCGAAGTAAAGGACGGAAAACATCATTCATGACGGCTTGAAAGGTCGCCGGGGCATTGGTGAGCCTGAAAGGCATGACCAAATACTCGTAGTGCCCGTCATGTGTTCGAAAAGCCGTCTTGTCAATACTACTTGGCTCCATTCGAATTTGATTGTACCCGGAACGTAGATCCAATTTGGAAAAAAAATTTGCACCATTTAATTCGTCGAGTAGTTCATCAACAACCGGTATCGGAAATTTGTCCGGTACAGTTGCCTTGTTAAGTGCCCGGTAGTCGACACACATTCGCCACGATTTATCTTTCTTCCGGACTAATATGACCGGGCTCGAGAAGGAACTTTTACTAGGGCGAATCATCCCTAATTTTAGCAGCTCTCTTACTTGATTCTCAATTTCTGTCTTTTGAACATTTGGGTAACGATACGGTCTCACACAAATTGGATCACCCGAGCCTTTTAACACGATCGAGTGGTCGTGAACTCGAGCTGGAGGTAGTTCAGTAGGTTCTTTGAATACCCCCACATACATGTTGCACACATTTTGTACTTGAGCAGTTTGATCTTCATTAATATCCGGGGAGATTATAGTACTTGATGTATAAAAAGACGACCCCATCTGTTGATGAATCGGTTTAGCAGTAGACCATGCTTGAAAAGAGGATTCCTTTGTTTTTGTGAGCCCTTGAAGAAATACCTCTTTACCATTGTAATTGAATTTCATAGTTGATTTTTTCCAATTGTGGATAACATCACCCAACGTGTCTAACCACTCCATTCCAAGCACCATATCCAAGTGGTCCATATCGAACACCAGAGCATTAATGTCAAAATTGCATGGACCCACTGTCACCGGTAAGTTCATACATCGGTGATTAATAAAAACGGTATGGTCGTCCCCTAACCAGATGTTGATTCCGGTAAAAATTTCTGACGAGCACCCCAAAACTTTCATGAGTTTCCGAGCAATAAAGTTGTGAGAAGCTCCACTATCAACCAGGATAATTATGGGAATGTTACTGACCTCGCCTTTCAATTTCAATGTGTTTCCCCCAGAATTTGCAGCATTTGCTGTCCCAAATAGCTCAAGCGACATACATGAACCCGTCGGGGTAGGGTTTTCCGGTGGTTCCTGAATCACAGGTTCCCCGACTAGGGTTGTAATTACGCCATCGTCGCCGTCACCTTCATCGTCTCCCAACAACAAAATTCGAATTGTTCCTTCCGGGCATTTGTGCGCAGGGCCGTATTGTTGCCCACACCTAAAGCATAAACCCTTCTTTCGGCGGTCTTCCCATTCCGTTCTAGAAAGAGAGCGAACACCACGATTACGGTTCCCAGATTGAGAGGATTCAGAATTTTGGGGTATCGGTGATTTCCCTTGCCCTAATGGACGAGTTGGGTCGGATCTAGCCCACCCTTGTTTGTCATTAAACGAATTGGGCCTATTAAAATTGGACTCACCCTTATTGGGCCAGGGCATCCGAGTTGGGTCTCCCATACCACCGCCCAGGGTTCCATCGGAGCCGCCATTGTGATAACGGAAACGTGCGGCCGAAGCAGCGTTCGACGAAGGACGTATCAATTGTTCTACGTCTCTTGCCAAAGACATCGCCTCTAATCTCGTGTGAGGACGATGTAAACGGACCCATTTCTTCACATCTTCCTTCAATCCGCCAATGAAGTATCCAAGCGATTGTGATTCCGGTAATTTCGGTACCAGAGATAAAAAATACTCGAAATCATCAATGTAGTCGTAAATGGAATTACCTTGTTTCATTGTAGATAGTTGTTCATAAGGGTTTTGAATATCCAATCCCCCAAAGCGCTGTAACAGCTCTGTCTGAAAATTTGCCCATGAAAGTGGGTCATAAAGGTCTTTAACGATGGAGAACCAGTGTGTTGCAACCCCCGTCATGCTCATTTGTGCCAAACGAAGTCGAAGAGCTGGAGGAGTGTTGTTGATTTCAAAGTATAGCAAAGCTTTTTGCAACCATCCTTGAGGGTCGAATCCAGAAAATTCCGGTAACTTCACTCGTTTAACTGCATACGGTAAGCCGCCAGTGATTTCCGTCGAGATCAACGGAGATCCATCCTCTTCTTCATCCGTGAATGGTGTGCGTTCGCCACCACCGGAAGGCTCCCCCACCGGACGTTTTTCTTGCTGTTTCACCCATGTCATCATGAATTTTCTAAACTCAAGGGCTTCAGCTCTTTCAGTGGCCTGAGCCGCCCTAACTTCTTCTATATCAGCTTGCATTTTCACGAATAACTCGTCATGTTGGTCCAAACGAGTACCCTGAGAGCGTGTTTCAACTGTGGGAATCACCATGGTGAAGAATTGAAAAAAAAGTTGATTGAAATGGTAGAGCAAGGCAAGTCGGACCAATGATAGGAAAACCAAAATGGAAATAACAACCAACACACAAATAATCAATCAATAAGCAAAACAGGAATTCAGGGAATGATTTCTTGGAATAATAAAAGAAGGTTCTTACAAAATACCAGGGAACAAGCCCTCTCTCTCTCTTACTAAATAGTAGAGGAGCCACTACACAACATAACAGAAATTAACATGACCACTAACATGACACCTATTCCCTTTTATTCCTCTGCTCCTCTTGTCACGACCAATTAGCCACTTTTGTCATTTGCCATCTTTGCCCTTCTAACAAATACCTTAATTGCCCTTTGGTCCCCATTTGAATTGCTTGGTATCTCCTTGTCTCTATCACCCTAACCCAAAACGTAAAAGGAAAACTAAATAAAATAATATCTCCTAAATTAATAGATAATACCTAATATTTAAATAATAGAATTATCTCTATAAATTAGGATTAGGAACGTATCAGTATTCAGTCAGTTGCATGCTGATTATATGATTGCATGCTGATTATATGTATGGATTTCTGTAGATTGGTATATTGAGATTTACAATTAAAATTTTTTATTTTTATTTTTTTGTAGGTATCTGGTTCATCTTTCCCTTCAGTTGGATCTGTTGGTGGACAAATATCTTCTCCAATTCAGTTACAACAGAGGAATCAGAGTTTTTTAGATGAAAGAAACAGGAACTATATGAAACCAAACTTACCTACCACAGGACAGGGACAGGTGTCAGTTGCTCCATCAAATGATCCTGTTAACATCCCAAAGGTTTTTACTTTTCACAACTATCAGCTTTCTGTTGCTAATTGCCATCTTTTAGATATAATTTTGTGATTAGTTTCTAATTAATGGTTGTTAATTGCAGCCACAGAGTGTAGTTAGTTCCTTAGCATTGGCTTCATCTCCTGCTTTTGCTCGTCCAGCTCGAGCAATTACTTCAGCAAGTAAGTTTTTACAATTTACACACATGTTTATGTACCCTTTTGAGTCTTAATTCTTCATTTTTTACTTATGGTGATCTGTCATATGTTATCTGCTGCAGGGTTTGGTTCTGCACTAAATATTGAAACACTTGTTGCTGCTGCTGAACGCAGAGAAAATCCCATAGAGGTAATTTTATTTTTATTTATTATTTTTTTTGTTTTGCTTTTCTAATATGCATATCCCTTACAGGCCCCACCTTCAGAAACTCAGGATAAGATCTCATTCATTATCAATAATTTATCGGTTGCCAACATTGAAGCTAAAGCAAAAGAATTCACTGAAATTTTGAAAGAAGAGTACTATCCTTGGTTTGCTCAGTACATGGTCATGAAAAGGTCAAAACTTTATCACTAACTGAAATATTATTTTATAGTAATAAGACATTTGACTAAATAATGGTTTTAATTGACAGAGCGAGTATTGAACCGAATTTTCACGACTTGTACCTCAAGTTTCTTGAGAAAGCTAACTCAAAAAGTTTAACCAGAGAGATTGTTAAAGCAACCTATGAGAATTGCAAGGTACTAATTATTCTTTAGTTTTCTTTAATTTGTGGATTTTATAATATAGTATTAATATTATATGATGATTATTCAAATGTAATAGGTTCTTCTAGGATCTGAACTTATAAAATCCAGTTCAGAAGAACGTTCGTTGCTGAAAAATCTTGGAGGGTGGCTAGGAAAGATCACAATTGGTAGAAACCATGTTCTTCGTGCTAATCAGATTGATCCAAAGTCTTTAATTATTGAGGTTGCTTATTAGTCTTCAAAAATTATGTATCTAGTTATTATGTATTTATAACTGGATTTACTTTTAATGTTGTGTAGGCATATGAAAAGGGTTTAATGATTGCAGTGATCCCATTTACATCCAAGGTACACAGATTAGATTAGATTAGATTAATTGGTTTATCTGAATAAAGGATTATGAGGTATTAATTTTATTTATTTATATATATTTATAATTTATTGTAGATTTTGGAGGCATGCTCAAACAGTCTAGCATACCAACCTCCTAATCCTTGGACCATGGGAGTTCTTGGATTACTTGCTGAAATTTATGCAATGCCAAATCTTAAAATGAATCTCAAGTTTGAAATTGAGGTTTTGTTCAAGAATCTTAATGTGGATTTAAAGGAAGTAACACCGTCATCTCTTCTAATGGACAGAGTTAGAGAAATAGAAGGAAACCCTGATTTTTCAAATAAAGATGTTGGGCCACCTCAGCAACAACAACAACAACCGTTAGTTGGGGAAGTTAAATCTAACTTGATATCTTCTTTAAATCAAGTCGAATTACCAGTTGAAGTTGGTACTTCATCTCATCTAGGTGGTCATTCACGAATTTTGTCTCAGGTATTATTTATCTATGTATATATATTTCTCAAATTAAATACTGAAAAATTTAAAAATTATTAAATTAATGGTTAATACTTTTGGTGGATAGTATGCTGCTCCACATCATATTCCCACTGCTACTCTAAGTGAGGACGTAAAGATGGTAGCTTTAGGTTTATCTGATAAACTTCCATCTGCTCAAGGACTTTTACAAGCACAAATGCCATATTCAGTTAGTCAGGTGTGTCAGTTAGTTTTTTTTTTTTTAAATAATTTACTTTCATGTTTACTGAAATGTTGGTCAATTTTGCAGCTACCATCATCAAATATGGATAACCAAGCTATCATTAACCCAAAGCTTCAAGCTCTGGGCCTGCATATACCCTTCCAGACGTATTTATCTTCCCCTGATCTTCTTATTAATATTAATTAATAAATTAAATAATATTTATTGTTTGTTATATTTATAGTGTGCTAGGAATCTCAATGGAGCTAGCTATTAAAGAAATAGTTTCTAGCATTGTGCAACGTAGTGTATCTATTGCAACTCAAACAACAAAGGAACTTGTCCTGAAGGTGACATCATGCTGACATAATCTCTTCATTTTATTGTGTGTTAATTATATCAATATCTAAAATTCTTACTTTTATGCATACAATTGCAGGATTATGCAATGGAGTCAGATGAGAGCCGTATACACAGTGCAGCTCACTTAATGGTTGCAAGTTTAGCAGGAAGTCTAGCTCACGTGACTTGCAAGGTTTGTTACTAACTGTTAATACATACTTCAAATTACGAATATGCCCTTATCTTTGTAACCAACAGTATTTATTTTTATTAAATTAGGAACCTCTTCGTGGTTCAATATCAAGCCAGCTAAGGAACAATCTTCAGGCTCTGCAAGGTTTTAATATTGGAAGTGACCTGCTTGAACATGCAGTTCAGCTTGTTACTAATGACAACCTTGATTTGGGATGTGCTTTAATTGAACAGGCTGCAACCGAAAAGGTCAATTAGTTTGTTAAATTGATGATTAATTTTTTAATAAAATTTTGTTTTATGTATTTAGGCTGTACAAACAATAGATAGTGAACTTGCACCTCAACTTGCAATAAGAAGGAAACACAGAGACGGGGTGGGTCCCGCCTTTTTTGATTCAAGCCTTTATACACAAGGGCATGTAGGTGTGTTACCAGAAGCTTTGCGTCCTAAACCTGGTCGTTTGTCACATTCTCAGCAACGGGTTTATGATGTAATTTTTTATAAATTAACTGATTTATCACTTGGTATAAAATGTAATATTGGTGTTTTTTTTTTAGGATTTTGTTCGGTTACCTTGGCAAAATCAGTCCAACCAGAACTCGACAGGTGTACCTCCTGCTGTTCCACCACAAACTGGTGGTTTACACCGTGGATATGGGTCAGCTTCAGGTCAACTAAACACTGGAATATTCTCATCTGGTATGAATGCTGTAGCACACTCTTTGGATCCTGAAGATATGGATCCTAGTTCAGTAAAACTTCTTAGGTGTGTGGTTTTACATTTTCCTTTTTATTTTATGTGTGTGTGACTTCTTTTATTTTTTTATTTATATTTGATATTTTATTTCTAAATTTCCAGTGGTTCATCGGTAAATAACTCAATGGGTGGTGGAATTGGTCCACACAACTTTGAGAATGAAGCTGTTCTTTCTTCGTTTTCTTCAGTGTCAGCTCCTGAACTGCATATTCCAGAATCTTCCAGTGTATCTAAAGTCAGTAAATGTTAATTAATTTGAGCTCAAGATTGTGAGTTTTTATTGCTCATGTGTTTTCTATCTATTGGTAGGAATCGGGAGTGTATGCACAGCCTTTGCCTTCACCTTCAGCTTCAGATCGTATTATAACTGCCACCTCAGAACCTTCATTGACAGCTGGCGATGCACTGAAGATTATCTCAGAAAAGGTCAGATTGTCCTCAACTTTACTTATTTCATCATGATAGGAGATTTTTTGTATCTGAATTTAAGTTTTTTTATTACTTTCACTTATTTTTCCATGCATATTTTTTTCAGCTTGAATCTCTGATAGTCAGTGATGCTAAAGAAGCAGAAATACAGGTAACGTTTCATCATATTCATTTTCTAGACGGTGTTTGCATAAGCTTATATAACAGCTTATAAAGCTTACCAACGTGCTTAATTTTTTATTTTTCATCAACTTTATTAAGAGGTGAGTTTTTTTTTTCAGTCTATTATTGGCGAGGTTTCTTCAGTTATTCTAAGATGCATTAGTCGGGATGAAGCTGCATTAGCTGTGGCTCAAAAGGTAAATTCATTCCTATTTATTATCCTTGTTACCAAACACCTTTTTAATATTGCATCCAACCTTGTCACAGGTCTTCAAAGGTTTATATGAAAATGCAGCAAACACCATCCTTGTTGGTGCTCACCTTGCTATGTTATCAGCCATTCGTGATGTCAGCAAACTTGTAGGGAAAGAATTAACTAGTTGGGTATGTTTATTGTTACAACAAATTATATCATAATTAAATTTTTTATTTACTAATTGCTATTAATTCTGCAGGTAATATATTCTGATGAAGATAGAAAATTCAACAAAGATATTACTGTTGGGTTAATCTGCAAAGATTTGCTTAACCTTGCTGAGTATAATGTTCATATGGCTAAGCTTCTTGATGCTGGAAAGAACAGTATGTCTAAACTATATCATATCTGCTTAATAATAACCATGTAATTAATTGCATGCTTTTATATGATATGCAGAGGTGGCAACAGAATTTGCAATTTCTCTCATCCAAACGTTGGTGGCTACTGATGCAAGACTTGTATCTGAACTTCCTAATCTTGTTGATGCATTGGCTAAGGTTCCATCTTACTCTTAAATCCAATTTAATATAATTTATTTGAAGTTTGCATTATTTTAATAAAAATAATATGCAGCTTGCAACAAGACCTGATGCCCCTGAGGCCCTTCAACAGCTTGTTGAAATTGCTAGGAACCCTACTGGGAAGGGTGATTTTAGCAGACAACAAAAGGACAAAAAGGTGAAATTACTAAATAATTTATGCTTTATTTCAACATTATGGGATTCTAACTTTTTTTGTTTTAATAAAACAGGTTCCTGTAGCAAGCAGGGATGAAACCAGTATTCTGGAATCTTCTGAACCAGATCCTGCTGGCTTCCATGAGCAGGTATACATATGAAGCCGCTTTACTAAGTTTTGTATTTACTGTTCTTAAAATTAATTTGATTTATATATTTGTGTCTGACAGGTTTCTCTGCTATTTGCTGAATGGTACCGAATATATGAACTACCTGGTGTAAATGATCAATTGTCTGCTCGTTTTGTTCTACAATTGCAGCAAAACGGGCTGTTAAATGCTGATGATACATCAGACCGTTTTTTCAGGCTTCTTTTGGTAACTTTTATTGTTACAAGAGTAACACATGTTATTTCTAATTATGGTATTTGAAAATAATTGTGTTTAATTTGAGCAGAGTATTGCTGTATCACACTGGATAAGTGAGGCTGCCGCCCAATCTCATCAACAAACACAGACACTATCTTTCTTGGCCATTGATATGTATGCATCACTTGTTTTTTCCATACTCAAGGTAGGGCCTGCCATTGATTCTTGCTATCCAATTTTGACTGACTCTATGTTTGACTTTTGATCTGACTCCATTTCTTGTAATGAATAGTTCTCCCCTGTTGAGCATGGATTAAGCAAGCTGTCACTTCTGTCCAAGGTTTGAATTTCAAACCTTTTAATGATATTATAGTTTTTTAATTGTATTTTTTATTAATCCTGATATTGTGGTGCAGGTGTTAGCAGTGACTGTAAGATTCATTCAAAAGGATGCAGAAGAGAAGAAGACATCATTTAACCCTAGGCCATATTTTAGGTTATTCATCGATTGGCTTCTTGACCTTAATACCCTTGATCCAGTCTTTGAAGGTGCAAACTTCCAGGTAATTTCACCTTTTTAAACTTTTAATCTTATTAAGTTACTAATTTTCTTGAACTCATACAGGTTTTAACAGCTCTAGCAACTTCCTTCCATGCCCTGCAGCCTTTAAAAGTTCCCGCATTCAGGTTAATTTTTTTTCAAAAAAGTAACTAAAATTAATATTCAGATATGTATTGCGCATGTGTCTATAAAGGGCATATTTGTCTTTTCAGTTTTGTATGGCTTGAACTAGTAAGTCACAGAAGTTTCATGCCAAAACTTCTGAGTGGAAATGGTCAAAAAGGATGGGCATATTTTCAACGTTTGCTGGTAGATCTATTCCAATTCATGGAGCCTTTTTTGAGGAATGCTGAACTTGGGGAACCGGTAACCACTCATAACATTTTATTTACAAAAAATTAATCATCTTTTTTCTAAACGTTTATTTATTTTAATTTTCAGGTTCGTTTTCTGTACAAGGGGACACTTAGAGTGCTTTTAGTGTTGCTTCATGATTTTCCAGAATTCCTTTGTGATTATCATTTCAGTTTCTGTGATATAATTCCTCCAAGTTGCATTCAAATGAGAAACATAGTACTCAGTGCATTTCCTCGTAACATGAGACTACCTGATCCTTCCACTCCCAACTTGAAGGTCAAACATTCTGAGTCAACTATCAATTTATTTTAAATAAATAATTTTATATTTTTTTCTTCTCAGATTGATCTGCTTGCTGAGATAAGCCAATCACCCCGCATTCTCTCAGAAGTTGATGCAGCTTTGAAAGCCAAACAGATGAAAAACGATGTCGATGAGTATCTGAAGGTACATCATATATTTTTTTATATTTTGTGTTGGAAATTAATGGTTAAATTGAATATTTTATTACAGACAAGACCACAAGGAACTTCATTTTTGTCAGAATTGAAGCAAAAATTGCTTCTTTCACCGACTGAGGCTGCAAGAGCAGGAACACGATACAATGTGCCTTTAATCAACTCCCTTGTTCTTTATGTTGGATCGCAGGTGTCTTTAATAAACTTTATCATTTTATTTTATTTATAAAATAAATAGATAGATATTAAACTGATTGTGATGCAGGCAATCCAGCAGTTGCAGCAAGCAAGAACTCCTCATGGACAACCAATGGCAAATAATCCTTCATTGCAGATATATTTAGTGGGTGCTGCTTTGGACATTTTTCAAACCCTAATTTTGGAGTTAGAGACAGAAGGACGATATCTTTTCTTAAATGCTGTTGCTAATCAATTGCGTTATCCCAACAACCATACACATTACTTTTCCTTCATCCTTCTTTACTTGTTTTCTGAGTCAAACCAGGTCAGTTGACTTTTCAACATTACATATTCACCTACACATATCAAATTGACTAAACTTCATTCGTATATAGGAGGCTATTCAGGAACAGATCACGAGAGTTTTATTGGAGCGGTTAATTGTGAATCGACCACACCCTTGGGGGCTTCTAATCACTTTCATTGAGCTTATCAAGGTAATGATCCTGATGCGTATTAAATTTGATTATGAAAGTTGTGGTTTTTAACTTGTTTGTTAATATTTGTGATGATTGGGCAGAACCCTAGGTACAATTTCTGGAGCCGATCTTTCACGAGGTGTGCTCCGGAGATTGAGAAATTGTTTGAATCGGTTTCAAGATCGTGTGTTGATGACAATGTGGTTGCTGGAGGGTTATCTGATTCCATTCATTAGGATGTTGTTTCTTTTTATTTATGTTCATTTCTAGTCTTTCCAGGTTGATTAATTAGTTCTTAGACATCTTGGATATATAATTTCCTTTGCTATTTAGAGACCTGTGATTCTACCATTCTGCGTGAAACTTAAATCATGTTATTTGTCATTTTTGGAATTAACTTTTTGAAGGCTATATATAAAACCTCCCAATTTGTGTTTGAAAGGTCATCTAATATATAAATGCATGGGATACAATGATATATGACAATTACCAACTAATATGTGAATGCTGAGATAGTTTTTTGTTGCTAAATGCACTGTGGAGTTCAAAACTACGGAAGTAGAGTGTGCAGAACTCGTGACTCAACCAATATATTTGTGAAGTCGAAACATTTAATTATCTTATGATTACAACTTCAAACAACATAACCACATCAAAAAATCTTCCTTTGCATCCCAGTGTGTTATTACTGTTGATTTATGATAACTTAGTGTCACATAACATAGTCTCTTGCACAAATTTCATTAACAACACTCTAAAGCATTGAATTCATCCACAAACGATATATAAGGAAAAAAAACGTCCTCTCGATTAAAAAGTAGAAAGTAAACTATTAATTTTATAATCTAGTGATCAAGCTAATAGCAAACTCTTGGAATACAAAAGATTGTTTCCCTCAAGATTCTCACTCTCTGCGAACAAAGTACAGCTTGCCCATAACATGAAGAACAGCCACAAAAGCAATGAAGCCAATGCTCATAACAAGAACAACATTTGGTGAGATTTTAAGCCCAGGTGCATCATCAGTGTAAAACTGGAGCATGTTTCCGGCTGTTCCACCTGCCGCCCCACCAGTTCCGCCAGTCTTCCTCCTTCTCAAGTTGGCGGCAGTGGCGGCTGCACTTCCTCGTGGTGGAGCTGCTCCATTCAAAGCCATTTTGTATCTGAAATTCTATAAAATAAACAAATGCTTTATTTTAAGTCACAAGTGACACTCAGCAGTGCTTATTAGTAGTACCAAAACGAAAGAAGCTTATGAGCTAACTTACTCATGATTTACATGTTGTAAGACATGACTGGTGTCATTGAGGCAAACTAGACATCTAAAGTGAACACAATTTCAAATGCAGACTACAATCACAGTTTATATTCCTTCAATGTGCTAATAAGTATATGTTTTTAAACTAGAAAAAGAAAAAATGACAGTGGGCTTTTGGCAAATATTTCAATCATATAATAATTGTTACTCAAGCTAATTTGTCTTTGTAAATCACTTTTTTTTAATTCATCATTCATGCTTTGAACAATGTATTATTAACAAGCTTGTTGATAAACAGCTATCTGATCAGGATCAGATTAACAGGCCAAATAGAAATCATACAACTTTTTTTTCTTTCAAATTCAAGTGATACGACTATTTTCAGGTGCAGATCTACACAGAATTCTGTGTATTTGAGGTAGAGCAGCATTTAGAAATAAAAATCCTAGATCGAGCACAGTACTTATTGCTCTTGAAACTTCAGTTTTCATATTAATCTTTAGCTACCAATATTTACTCTATGCTTCCAGGAATTAAACTTCGTACTTTTCACTTTTAGTTGAGAATTACAAGCAAATTTGGAAATCTAAAACTACAAATTAGAGAACATTCTTTTAAGAACTTACAGTTTAATATTCGAAATTTAATCACAATCAAATCGGTCATAACAAACAAAATACGTAACGAATCGCAAGTAGATCAATAGATCATATCTCATGCATCTCAATCAGATGACAATTCAATCAACTCTAAATCTAAATATGTCGCGAATCCGCATATGTATCTAATCAGAAACAGATCTAAATTATGCAGCTTACAGACAAAACGATCATATAAAACTAATAAGAAAAACGAAACGATCGATCGAACGAACGAACGAACCTTTAGTATAGAAAAATGGGAGCAATTCGGATATCCTTGCCTTTGAAGATCGGATCTATAGAGAAAGAGAGATGTAATGCCGTTTTTATATTAGCTAGAAGAAAACCCTTGTTTCGGTCGGGTTTGACCGGATAAAAGGTCAAATAAAAAATTGCTATACATATAGCAGTATATCCTTTTCTTTTTATTTTAAAGATAAAAGATTTACAAAATTTATTTCAATAAATAAAAAATCTGTTTTATGTAGAGAGTAAGTTAAAAGCGTAGTAAGTTAAATAAAAAATATATTTAAAGTTCTTTCTAAGAGTTATTTGAGATAATTTGGTTATGTTGCGAGTAGGGGTGAACTCGAGCCAAAAATCGAACCGAACCGAAACTTGTAGAACTGAAATCGAAAACGATGAATTTTCAAAACAGAATCAATAATATGTTATTGGTTTTGGTTCGGTTCGGTTTTTTAGGCCAAATGTTCATCTTTTTCCGAAAATCGAACCGAACCGAGACCGAAAACGATGAATTTTCAAAACCGAAACCGAACCGATAACATATTATCGGTTTCGGTCGGTTTTCGATTCGGTTCAGTTTTTTCGGTCCAAATGCTAACCCCTAGTTGCGAGTAAAAAAATTACTATTCCTAAATAACATGGAAAACTCTAATTATTGATGTACCATATTATAATTACTAATTTATGTACTTATATTACTTCCTCCGTATCAAAATAAGTGACACAAATTGGCTTACACATTTTTTGAGGTAAAAGATTAAAGTAGAGGTTAAAATAGATTAAAGTACATAATTAGTGGAGAATGAGTCCCACTTTTCTTGAATAAAGTGATATTAATGAGTTTTAAAAGTAAAAGTAAGGGTATAAGGGTAATTTCAATTTATTAAAGTGGATAGTTAGTGGGTACGGATCCCACTATTTTTACCAAATAAGGAAAGTTTTCAAAGTGTGTCACTTATTTTGATACACCCCAAAATGGAAAGTGTGTCACTTATTTTGATACGGAGGAAGTATTATTTTATTGATAATCACTCACCACCATCATCACTACTCAACTCACCCACTATCCACTAGGGGTGAGCATGAGGCGGTTTTTAACTAAAACCAAACCCCGCCCCAAAAGTTCGGGTTTTAAGAATTACACCCCGTTTGGTTTCGGGTTTTTCGGTTTCGGTTTTTCGGTTTCGGTTTTTCGGGTTTTTCTGTTTCGGTTTTTCGGGTTTTTCGGTTCGGTTTCGGAGTTTTTTTTGGTTTTTTGTTTTCCTTTAAATTTACCAATTTGTTACCTTAAAAATTAATATTATGATTAAAACTCTCAAACATTAACACATTTCTTTATAAATAAAAAAGACAACTAGTAAGTTTAATATAATGTAATAATAAATTCAACTAACATAACTTGAATAAGATTAATAATAAAATAACACTAATGATTTTTCGCAACGATCTTAGTCAATGTCTTCATTCATTGAATAACTTCAATCATATCTTTTATTTTAAAGATAATTAAATGTCATATATTTTATAAATATAAGAATATTTTTATAAAAATTTGAAAGATATATAATGGCGGGTGGGGCGGGGTTTTTGGTCGGGTTTTTCATATGCCCCCGAAAACTGCCTCAAACATTCGGGTTTTCCAAAAATCAAAACCGTTGATATCGGTTTTTCAAATGGTTCGGTTTTTTCGGGGCGGTTTTTCGGATTTTTCGGTTTCGGTTCGGTTTTTCGGTTTTTACTATCCACCACAATCATCACTAGTCACCACTCGCTCATGACCACCACACCCACCACCATCACCCACCAATCAGCACCATAATCACTACTGTCGCTACCTACCATTTCTACAAACAACCACCCACCATCAGCACAAATACCAGTATACTACCACCATACTATCATCACCGCAAATATAATTAAATGATACCACTGTCCGATTACGTGAATACCATTTTTTATATACCAATAAGGCAAGAGAAATGATATTTAGTCATATAATTTGTTCATATTGTTCTACTTTAATATAATCTTTTAATTTTAACACATATATTCATTTAATAAGTAGGAATATAAATAGTAACAAATATATAACTAAATGCCATTACTCATATGGCAATAATGCGTGTTTGTCATCCGTTTTGTCTGACTGACCGCACCTCCTTCTAATAATGACAGCATCAAAGAGGAGAAACTTTGTGCGTCCCACGAATCTGATCCACTCTCGAGACACTCACTCACACGCACACATACAGATAGATAGATAGATATAGAGAAAGTAAGACAAATTTGACAGAAAATTGCTTGTACCTGGAAGCTTCAAATGACTGTTTAAAAAATCAAATTCAAACCCAGCCTTCAGAAATTCACCTTTTTTATTATAAATTCTTGAAGAATTAGAAGCGGCAAAATGTGGCAATAAAGTATCGGAATTTGGGGAAGTCTTTCATTTGAAACCCTAACACTTCAACAAATCCATACAATTGGTACCTTCATCGCCATTGAAGAACAGATTAATTAGCTCGCTAGAAGACGCACAATCTCTCAATAATGCAATTAGCAAAATGAGGTTACATTCTCTTTCGAATTCAACCACTCCCCCTTCTGAACCTGACGAAACCCTAACCCCAGGCAGAAATAGTCCCATTTCGGTATCTCCAGATCTCACCTCTCTGCTCTCAGATCAAATTTTGATTCTTATACTTTCAAATCTCACAAAATCGCAACAAATTTCTAGTTGTTTAGTTTGTAAACGGTGGTCTAGAATTAGCGGTGGTTTAGTGAAATCGCTAAGATTATTAGACTGGGAATTCCTTGATTCAGGTAGACTCGCTCATCGCTTTCCAAATCTCCTTGATGTTGATATTGTTCAAGCTTGCATACTATCCCCTCGTAATTCCGGTATTTGTTTGAGTAATAAATTTGTGTCATTTCATGTTAATTCGTTCATATCAGATTCTGGGTTTATTTGGAAACCTGATTTTTTGGATGTTGGTTTAATTGATAGAGGCGTTCAAATTCTTGCTCAAGGGTGCCCTAATTTACGAAGGCTTGTATTACTTGGTGCAAGCAATGAAGGGTTAATGTCCATTGCAAATGAATGTTTAGCTTTACAGGAACTAGAGTTATGTTCTTGTACCGATTTAGACCTAAAAGGGCTTGCAGGTTTCAGAAATTTACAGATTTTGAAACTCATTGGTTCTGTTAATGGGTTATACGATTCAGTAATTTCAGATATTGGATTGACTATTTTGGCTCAAGGGTGCCCGAGATTATTAAAACTTGAGCTTGTTGGCTGTGAAGGCAGTTATGATGGTATCAAAGCTATTGGTCAATGTTGTCAAATGATGGAAGAGTTGACTTTTTGTGACCATAGATTGGAAGGTGGATGGTTATCTGCATTATCGTATTGTACGAATTTAAAGACTTTAAAGTTCCAATCTTGCAAATTTATCGATCAAAGTCCAGGTCCTGGTGAACATTTAGGTTCTTGTCCTACACTTGAAGAATTACATTTAGACAGGTGTCAGTTGAGAGATAAACAGGGGTTGGGAGCATTGTTTTTGGTGTGTGAAGCTGTTCGGGAGTTGGTTTTTCAAGATTGTCGGGGGTTAAATAACAACTCATTCAGTGCTGCAAGTATTTGTAGGTATGCCTATTAACTTAATTTAATTTTTTTCTAATTAATGCATATTAACTTGTTGACTTTTAGTCAGTCAACTGGATTACAAATTTACAGTCCATATGATTCTATTTTTACAATGTATTTTAGGAAGGTTATGTCACTATATTTGGAAGGATGCTCATTACTTACAATGGATGGTTTTGAGCCAGTAGTTATATCATGGAAAGAACTTAAAAGACTTAAAGTAGTTTCTTGTAACAACATAAAAGACAGTGCAATGACACCAGAATTAGCGACACTTTTTTCCGTCCTTAAAGAGTTGAAATGGCGACCAGATTCCAAGTCTATTCTCTCATCTGGTCTTGAAGGTACTGGTGTATGGCAGCAAGGTGGAAGAAGCTTCAAGATTTAATATTTCTTTTTATCCTTTTCTTTTTAATTTTAATTTAATTTTTATTTTTTTTCCCACCATACGGTAAAGCTGATGGTATACTTGTTCTAGTTTTCCCATAAAGAGTAGTAGTAGTCGTTAGGATGTAGAGAACAAGTGTATCGATAGTCGGCAAACGTTCTTTCTTTAATTTCTTTTTGTTATTTTTTTCCACGTTTAATTTTATAAAGAGTTAAATCAATCACGTTTGTTTTACTCACGATCAACCTTTATAAATACAATCTATGTTGTTTATGCAATAAAATGAAAACTGATAAATGTCCGCTACTTTGCATTCAAATTTTTTTTTTGGTTGAACATAGCACAAACGTCCATGGAGTCCTTAATTGCGAACGATGAACTAGTTTTTGCATTTGTTTCTGTTAGGTATAACTGTCCAACACAATTATTATTCAACCTACTCTCAGGGTGCGCTTGGTTGAAGGTATTTAGTGGTGTGCAATGGGATTGATTGTCATTATAAATGCTTGGTTAGTTCCTAGGTAATTAATGATTACTCACTAGCAAGTACTACACCATTCCCCACCAAATTGGGGGTAATGAACTCTATAATGCTTTAATCCACTATTATTATATTAAATTATATTTTTATTATTATATATAAATATAATATAATATTATTATATTAACTAATATTATTATTAAATTATTTATTATTATTATATTAATATATTAATGTATAATATTATTATATTAATTAATATAATAGTATATAATATCATTATATTAATTAATATTATTATTATATATTAATTAGTATTATTATTAATTAATATAATATTATTATATTTATTAACATTACTATATTATTATATATATATATATATATATATATATATATATATATATATATATATATATATATATATTAGTATATTTAAATTACAAATATTATTATTATATTAATTAATATAATTAATATTATTGTTATATTAATTAATATTAAATAATAAATATATAGTATTATTATATTAATTAATATTATTATATATATATATTATATTTAAATTATAAATATTATTATTATTATATTAATTAATATAATTAATATTATTATTATATTAATATATTATATTATTATATTAATGAATATTATATATATTATATTTAAATTATATATTATTATTATTATATTATTATAAACCAAGTAACATTAATAGTCAAAGGAATACTAAGGAATGTCATTGTATTCCTTAGGCTAGTGGGTATGGGCACCACATGTGGTGGTGCCCTTTTCCGCCACATCGTCGCCACCTCACACCCCCACACCACCACCACACCACATCATTTGGTGGAAATACCCACCACACCACACCACACCATTTTATTTTCCATCTCATCATTTCCTTTCCATTTATTTTTTAAACATAATATTAAACTTCCATTAAAATTAAAATAACAATACATTAAATTAAAAATACAAATACTTAAAATTAAAAGTAGAAATACTTAAAATTAAAAATACTTAAAATAAAAATACTTAAAATCAAAATACTTAAAAATTCCGCTACTTCTTTCCGACGAGAGTTTGTTGTATATACCATTGAATTTTGTAACCTTGTAGTTAATGTCACGCCATTCGCTACTAAGACTATTGTCTTTTCGGTATGGCGCGACTCCCAGGAAGGTATGAAATTTAGAAAGAATGACTTCCCAATAGTTTTTAATTCTCATGCCATTCCTGTCCTTCTCGTTTTTAGAAGTCGCACACCAAGCTCGGCACAACGCAAGTTCCTCCTTTTCCGTCCATGGAAGTTGTGTGTCTTCTTCCACATCTTCTCCCCCAACGTCTTCGACAACCTCTTTTTCTTTCCTTTTCCCTTTCCCTTTCCCTTTCGCCTTTCTCTTGCTCCCCACCGCTTGTTGTTCTTGTGTTTGGGCTTGTTGATGAATTTGTTGTTGTTGAAAATATTGGCCGGTGGGTGCAAATTCGGATACATTTTGTAACGACCCGAATTTGTAAATAAATAAATTGTATAAAAATATGATAATTATGGATAAATCATATAAATTACGTGGGAATTGGTTTCGTGTCGTTTGGACACCGTACGAGAAAGTTACGGGCGAAACCGGGTCGAGACAAGTTGGAAAAAGTGCAGCCTTGCTGCCATCAGGAGTTCGCGGCGCGAACTATAAGTTCCCGATCGGGAACTTTCTCCAGGGAGTTTGGCCATGTGTCGCTAAGTAGTTCGCGACTAGATAACGATCGCTAAGTATGCGTGTAGAAGGAGAGTTCGCGACGCGAACTATGGTCGCGTCGTGAACTTGTGTCTGGCAGCATTAAAGTCGGGATTTGGCTCATTTATTGCCAAGTGAAACCCTAGTTTTTCTCTCTTCGAACTTGTGAACGATTTTGGGTGTCAAGCATCAATTGGAGTCGATTTCTTCATCAAATCTTGTGATTCTTCACTCCTAGTTGAAGATTTAAGGTATATCTTCAATCCTTGGTAGTTGTAGCTTTAGATCTATGGGTTTAGAAGCTTGGGGTTGAAACCCTAGTTCTTGGGGTTATAGATTATGGTGATATAAATGTTGTATACACTTAATAGATGGTATATTAATAAGGAAATCAAGTGTATGGTTAAGATTTGTAAGAATCTTAAGGGTTGGTTAAACCTAGGGTTTGGTAATCATCATATTTGGGGGAAATGGATTGATGTGTGTTATCTAGAGATAGATGAACACATTGATAGTAGATTGTGATGTTGATCATTGTATGATCATTGTTTAGGCTTTCGGTGACATCTTGGAAAGTCGGTGAAATTGTGAAGCAAGAGCTTTGGTGTCAAGAACACAGTTGGAGCATCTTTGTTGCTAAGGTGAGTACGTGTGGAATTTACTGAGTACATAGCCCTGTTAAATAATTTTCATTACTTGTGTTATGGTCTATTTGCTTAATTGTATAGACTAGTAGTTGATAGTTAGTTATACCTATGATAGTATTGAACTAACTTGAGGATGATGAAAGTGCTAGCAAAGAGCTAGATTTGCATAACCATAGGGTTATGATGAGATTGAGATGATGTGATGATACGGGCTACTCCCGATCATGAGTTGTGGATTGAGGGGCAGTTGGGCGTATTCCCATCGACTCTTCCACGTTAGTCATGAGATGACACGGGCAACTCCCGGTCATGAGGTGTGGAGTGAGGGGCAGTTGGGTGAATTCCCATGTGAATTCCCATCGACTCATCCACGTTAGTTATGCGATGTCACGGGATACTCCCGGTCATGAGGTGTGGAGTGAGGGGCAGTTGGGGTGAATTCCCATCGACTCATCCACGTTAGTTATGCGATGTCACGGGATACTCCCGGTCATGAGGTGTGGAGTGAGGGGCAGTTGGGGTGAATTCCCATCGACTCATCCACGTTAGTTGTGATTGCTAAGTAAGCAAGATTGATAGGGTCACACTAAGGTGACTAGACTGGATAGTTGGATATATATATGTATATTGATTGGTTATATGAAATGTGACATTCATTTTATTATCGGGTCTAAACCCATGTAGCTCACGAGACGTTTTTGTCTCACGTACTCCTTGTTTTGTTTTGCTATGTACTCAGGTTCGGGATCGAAGGTTTAGGTTCGCACGGATAGAGTTGCGGGACCTAGAGTAGAAGAACTTTAGATTGGATTTATGCTTAGCTTTGGTTTTGATATATTTTGTAACACCGAAACTTTATACTCTGATTCATACCAAAGGTTTTTGTAAATCCATATTTTTGGGATAGTTCTTCTATTTATGAAAAATGTTTTATTTTGGGCAAATGTTTTGTGTTTAAAATTTGAGGTGTTACAACTTGGTATCAGAGCTATAGTTTAAGTGAATTAGGTTGGATGACCATCCTAGTCTTATACTGTAGCATTAGGAATATGAGATTCCTTAAGATCATAGGTTGACCTTGAGACTTTATATTAAGTTTAGGGTTGAACCTAGGGGACCGAAGAATTTGATATGATTTTGAGTATTGAGTCGTACGCGACTAATGGGTTGTACACAAGGTACTAAATGTTTAATGTCTTTCGTATAGTCTTGATCGAAAGAAATGGTGAACACTCGTAGAAGTGGGAAAGCCCCGGAGAACCGGGAGGAGGAAGTACCTCCTATTGAGAGGGTGGATGAGCAAGAAAGTCAACCATCAATGCATCGGGTTGATGAATCGGAGGTCGGAGCTAATAGAACTCCGGTGACCATGGCGGATCTCCAAACTATTATCGACCAAATCAAGGGAACGGTGGCCGAGGAAGTGCACCGAATTATTGGAGACCGTGAAAGGTCGGGTGGAGACCGGGAATCCGAGGCTAAGTCGGATGAGAAAACCGGAGGTAGTGGCACCGGGGAAGGGAAGTCCTCCACGGGTGGCCAAAGTGATGCAAGGGCTAAGCCCGTTGTGAAAGAAGGGTGTTCGTTTAAATCATTCATGGCTTGTAAGCCAAATGTGTATTCGGGTAGTTCGGACCCGAAAGTAACCATGAGGTGGATCCGGGAAACCGAGAGGGTGATCGGTAGTAGTAAATGTAAGGATGCCGATATGGTGACGTATGCGTCACAATTGCTAAAAGAAGATGCGATGGTTTGGTGGGACATCGTATATGAGACCCTAGGGAGGGAGGTGATTGAGAAGATGTCGTGGGACGAGTTCACCGCGAGATTGAAAAAGAAATTTTGTCCCGAAAGGGATTTGGAAAAGATGCACGAAAAGTTCGTGACCCTCAAAAAGGGTGATATGTCGGTGGAGGAATATTCGAGGGAATTCACGGGATTGCTCCCGTTTGTTGCTAAAACCTACTCGGATGAGAGGTTGAGGGTGGTCCGGTATGCTAGTGGGTTACCGTGGGACTACCAATTGGAGGTGAAGAGGGCGGCTTCTCTAGATGAGGCCATTAGTGCCGCCCGGGGTGTGGAGGAGGTGAATGTGGCACGTGTTGCCGAGAGGGCCCATGTGGGCGAGAAAAGGAAAGCCGAGAGCGGCTCTAGTTCGTTCAAGAAAGGGAAGTTCACCTCGAGCTTCTCTAAGCAAGGTAGTGTTGGCTCGTGCAAGAAGTGCGGGAAGACTCATACCGGCGGGTGCCGAGGAGAGTCGAAATCTTGTTTTAATTGTGGAAGGGCGGGGCACATAGCCCGAGATTGTAGGGCCAAGTCGTTGGCCGATGTTGAATGCTTCTCGTGTCACGAGAAGGGGCACTATAGCAATGTGTGCCCAAAGAAGGGAATCGAGTCGATGGTGTCCACGGCTCAAAAGAAGGTGGAACCGGCCAAGGTGAAGGGACGATCCTTTCAACTCACCCGAGAGGAGGCGAAGGAGGCACACGATGTGGTGTCAGGTACTCTATTCATTAACTCCTTGCCAACTCATATTTTGTTTGATTCGGGTTCTAATTATTCGTTTGTGTCTTATGAGTTCGGTTGTAAATTGAATGTGCCGTCCGAAATGTTAGACGAGGTTTATGAAATAGAAGTAGCCGACGGGAAAACGTCTATGGTTGAATGTATTTATAGAAATTGTGAACTAGAGATAGACGGTAGAAAGTTTAAGGTGGATTTGTTGCCCATGGGAATTAGGGCGTTTGATGTGGTTATTGGTATGGATTGGTTGGGTATGCACCAAGCCAAGATTTTGTGTGGGAAGAAAATTGTGTCGATTAGGACACCCGAGAACGAGAAAGTGTATGTATACGGGGAGAAACGACATCACATGCCTAATGTGATTACCGCTATTAAGGCGAGGAAAAGTATATCAAAAGGTTGTGCATCGTTTATTGCATATGTATTAGATGGTCGGAAAGAAAAGAAGTCGATGGATGATGTCAAAATTATTCGGGATTTCCCCGAGGTATTTCCCGATGATTTGCCCGGTTTGCCACCGGAGAGACAAGTTGAATTTAAAATTGATTTAGTTCCGGGGGCGACGCCGATTGCCCGTGCTCCCTATCGTTTAGCTCCCACCGAGATGCGGGAATTGATGACCCAATTGCAAGAATTGTTAGATAAAGGTTTTATTCGTCCGAGTTCGTCACCGTGGGGTGCACCGGTGTTATTTGTTAAAAAGAAAGACGGTTCGATGAGAATGTGTATTGACTACCGAGAGTTGAATAAGGTAACTATTAAGAACCGTTACCCGTTGCCGAGAATTGACGACTTATTCGACCAATTGCAAGGTGCTAGTTATTTCTCAAAGATCGATTTGAGGTCGGGTTATCACCAAGTTCGGGTGAAAGAAGGCGATACCGAGAAGACGGCTTTTCGTACACGTTATGGTCATTATGAATTTCTAGTGATGCCGTTTGGTCTTACCAACGCACCGGCTATTTTTATGGATTTGATGAATCGGGTTTGTAAACCGTTTCTTGATAAGTTTTTGATCGTGTTTATTGACGACATTTTGATTTATTCAAAAACCGAAGAAGAACACGAAGGTCATTTGAGACTTGTGTTAGATGTGTTAAAACGGGAGAAGTTGTATGCTAAATTTTCAAAGTGTGAGTTTTGGTTGCGGGAAGTGCAATTCTTAGGTCACGTGGTGACGTGTGATGGTATTAAGGTTGATCCGTCCAAGATTGAAGCGGTGTCAAATTGGGAGCCTCCGAGGACTCCTACCGAGGTTAGAAGTTTTCTTGGATTAGCCGGTTATTACCGAAGATTTATACAAGATTTCTCGAGAATCGCGATTCCACTCACGAAGTTAACGAGAAAAAGTGAGAAGTTTGTGTGGGAAAAGAAGCAAGAAGAGGCGTTTAAGTTGTTAAAAGAAAAGTTATGTAACGCGCCGATCCTTACGTTACCGGATGGTATGGAAGATTTTGTGGTTTATAGTGATGCTTCGAATCAAGGGCTCGGTTGTGTGTTGATGCAAAGAGGAAAGGTGATCGCGTATGCCTCGCGACAATTGAAGAATGCGGAATTAAGGTACACAACACACGACTTGGAATTGGCGGCGATTATTTTTGCCTTGAAGTTGTGGAGGCATTATTTGTATGGCACTCGGTGTACATTGTACACGGATCATAAGAGTTTGCAATATGTGTTTACACAAAAAGACCTTAATATGCGACAAAGAAGGTGGATCGAGTTGATTGCCGATTATGATTGTGAGATTGTGTATCATGCGGGGAAGGCGAACGTGGTGGCCGATGCCTTGAGCCGAAAGGTTTATGAAAATCCGAACCGAGGAATGTTATCACGTATAGAAGTTGTCTCGAGTATTATCGAAAGAATCAAGAATGCCCAACGAGAAGTTATGGGAAAAGACGAGTTAAGACAAGAACGGTTAGGTAAGAACCAACATTTTCTCGAAAATGCACAAGGGTTGAAGACCGTAGGCGGCCGTATTTGGGTTCCTAAGTTCGGTGGTATCCGAAAAGAGTTGTTGTATGATGTGCACAAATCGAAGTATTCGATTCACCCGGGAAGTACAAAGACGTATCAAGATATGAAACGGGTTTATTGGTGGCCCGGAATGAAGGCGAGAGTGGCCAAGTATATCTCTAAGTGTGCCACGTGTGCACAAGTGAAAGCCGAGCATCAAGTACCGTATGGGGTAGCTCAATCATTAATTGTACCGGCCGGGAAGTGGGAAGATATAACTATGGATTTCATAGTAGGTTTACCGAAGACGAGTAGAGGTCACGATGCCATTTGGGTCATAGTTGACCGGTTGACCAAAAGTGCGTTATTTTTAGCAATTCGGGAAACATTGCCACTTGAGAAGTTGGCTAAGTTGTATGTTGATGAAGTGGTTCGACTCCACGGGGTTCCGTTATCGATTGTGTCCGATAGAGACGCGAGGTTTACCTCGAGATTTTGGCGGTCATTACAAGAAGAGTTGGGTACAAAGTTGCGGTTGAGCACGGCTTATCACCCGCAAACCGACGGTCAAAGTGAAAGAACGATTCAAACGGTCGAAGATATGTTGAGATCGTGTGTGTTGGATTTCGGTGGTAAATGGGATGAACATTTACCGTTAGTCGAGTTCTCGTATAATAATAGCTATCACTCGACTATCAAGATGCCGCCTTACGAGGCGTTGTATGGTAGAAAATGTAGAACTCCATCTTGTTGGTTGGAAGCGGGAGAGACGAAACTCACGGGTCCCGAGATCGTGAGAGTGACAAATGAAAAGATTGGTATTATTCAAAACAACATGAAAGTCGCCCAAGATAGACAACGAAGTTATTCGGGCTTAAAGAAAAGACCATACGACTTGGATGTCGGTGATATGGTGATGTTGAAAGTGTCACCTTGGAAAGGTGTGATGCGGTTTGGTAAAAAGGGAAAGTTAAGTCCAAGGTATGTTGGACCGTTTAAAATATTGAAACGGGTCGGGCTTCAAGCTTTTAAGTTGGAACTTCCACCCGAACTTCAAGGTGTTCACGATACGTTTCATGTAAGTTATTTAAAGAAGTTCGTGGGTGAAGTTGAAAACATAATTCCGTTGCAAGAGTTGCGGGTTGATGCCCCGAATCGGTTAATTGAAGAACCCGAAGCAATATTAGAGACAAAGACCAAGAAACTTAGAAATAAAGAGATTGAGTTGGTGTTGGTCAAGTGGAAGCATTCCCTTGGACCGAACTTGACTTGGGAAGTCAAGGATGAGATTCGGAAAAGATACCCGAACTTCGTGAACTATGATGAGATTCCGAGGACGGAATCTTCTTAAGGGGTAGATAGTTGTAACGACCCGAATTTGTAAATAAATAAATTGTATAAAAATATGATAATTATGGATAAATCATATAAATTACGTGGGAATTGGTTTCGTGTCGTTTGGACACCGTACGAGAAAGTTACGGGCGAAACCGGGTCGAGACAAGTTGGAAAAAGTGCAGCCTTGCTGCCATCAGGAGTTCGCGGCGCGAACTATAAGTTCCCGATCGGGAACTTTCTCCAGGGAGTTTGGCCATGTGTCGCTAAGTAGTTCGCGACTAGATAACGATCGCTAAGTATGCGTGTAGAAGGAGAGTTCGCGACGCGAACTATGGTCGCGTCGTGAACTTGTGTCTGGCAGCATTAAAGTCGGGATTTGGCTCATTTATTGCCAAGTGAAACCCTAGTTTTTCTCTCTTCGAACTTGTGAACGATTTTGGGTGTCAAGCATCAATTGGAGTCGATTTCTTCATCAAATCTTGTGATTCTTCACTCCTAGTTGAAGATTTAAGGTATATCTTCAATCCTTGGTAGTTGTAGCTTTAGATCTATGGGTTTAGAAGCTTGGGGTTGAAACCCTAGTTCTTGGGGTTATAGATTATGGTGATATAAATGTTGTATACACTTAATAGATGGTATATTAATAAGGAAATCAAGTGTATGGTTAAGATTTGTAAGAATCTTAAGGGTTGGTTAAACCTAGGGTTTGGTAATCATCATATTTGGGGGAAATGGATTGATGTGTGTTATCTAGAGATAGATGAACACATTGATAGTAGATTGTGATGTTGATCATTGTATGATCATTGTTTAGGCTTTCGGTGACATCTTGGAAAGTCGGTGAAATTGTGAAGCAAGAGCTTTGGTGTCAAGAACACAGTTGGAGCATCTTTGTTGCTAAGGTGAGTACGTGTGGAATTTACTGAGTACATAGCCCTGTTAAATAATTTTCATTACTTGTGTTATGGTCTATTTGCTTAATTGTATAGACTAGTAGTTGATAGTTAGTTATACCTATGATAGTATTGAACTAACTTGAGGATGATGAAAGTGCTAGCAAAGAGCTAGATTTGCATAACCATAGGGTTATGATGAGATTGAGATGATGTGATGATACGGGCTACTCCCGATCATGAGTTGTGGATTGAGGGGCAGTTGGGCGTATTCCCATCGACTCTTCCACGTTAGTCATGAGATGACACGGGCAACTCCCGGTCATGAGGTGTGGAGTGAGGGGCAGTTGGGTGAATTCCCATGTGAATTCCCATCGACTCATCCACGTTAGTTATGCGATGTCACGGGATACTCCCGGTCATGAGGTGTGGAGTGAGGGGCAGTTGGGGTGAATTCCCATCGACTCATCCACGTTAGTTATGCGATGTCACGGGATACTCCCGGTCATGAGGTGTGGAGTGAGGGGCAGTTGGGGTGAATTCCCATCGACTCATCCACGTTAGTTGTGATTGCTAAGTAAGCAAGATTGATAGGGTCACACTAAGGTGACTAGACTGGATAGTTGGATATATATATGTATATTGATTGGTTATATGAAATGTGACATTCATTTTATTATCGGGTCTAAACCCATGTAGCTCACGAGACGTTTTTGTCTCACGTACTCCTTGTTTTGTTTTGCTATGTACTCAGGTTCGGGATCGAAGGTTTAGGTTCGCACGGATAGAGTTGCGGGACCTAGAGTAGAAGAACTTTAGATTGGATTTATGCTTAGCTTTGGTTTTGATATATTTTGTAACACCGAAACTTTATACTCTGATTCATACCAAAGGTTTTTGTAAATCCATATTTTTGGGATAGTTCTTCTATTTATGAAAAATGTTTTATTTTGGGCAAATGTTTTGTGTTTAAAATTTGAGGTGTTACACATTTTGTGAATATTGAGGTTGTTGAAATTGAGGTGCGGTTTGTGGATAATATTGTGGATGTGGGACAACACCGGGATTTTGGATGTTGGCGTATTGGTCGAAGCAACCAAATCCTAGGTTCGGTGGTATATTTTGTTGTGAAGGTTGGTTGGGTGTTTGTGGAGGATTGTTGTGTGGATCCATTGTAAGTAGAGAAGTATGAAGATATGAGTTTGTAGAGAGTAAAATGGGTTAATTGTGTGTATAAAATGAGTGAAAGTGTGTAATATATATAGGTAAATAATTTAATAAAAAAAACTTTTTTTTTTTAATTCTAACGGCTATATAGCCGTTTGACAACGGCTATTTCCGATCAAATTTAAGCTTCCACGCCCGTGGGTCTCCGTCGTCCAAGCCCCTCTCTCGCCACGCCGCACCCCAACGGCGTTGGGGGTGGCGGTGTTGTTCTTCATGGCAACGGCGTGGCTTGTCCACGTCAAACCCAACGCCGGTGTGGCGTGGGACCATACCGCAAAGCCTTAGTATTCCTATTACCTTTCCCTTTCCCATTGCACACTTTGAACCAAGCGCCCCCTCAGAAAATAGATTAAATTCACTTTGAATAAAATGTCTAATACTACAAATAAAAAGACAATTTCAGCATATGGGTAGTTATTCTGCTTTTAAATAGTCAAGTATTTATTTTACCCTGTAAAGTAAGTATAAGAATATGCGTAATGGGTGACCACTATTTTAGTAGTCAACCCTGATACATCAGCGTCACATCAGCACGACCAAATACATAAAAAATCCCGACCAAACTATCCCCTTTGAAAAATGGCGACCTGTATCGGTCGCCTGGACGACCTTTGAGGCATAGAGACTCGTCGCAGGTGGAGTGGCGTAAGGGGAGGGACGCGTCCCTTGGGGTTGACATGGCGGTCACGACCTTTAAAAAGGTCATGCATTACGGGTAGTCTAAAGTATTTCTAAAAAAAATTATATTGGTTACTACAAAAATCTTTTTAGCTAATCATGCTACCCATAAAATAATTGACACTTGTATTGATAAAAAATTATTTAGAAGGAAATAATATCATTTCTCCATTTCTACAAATGCACTTTTGTAAAAAGGATGATCTAACTCATGCCCTAAGTGCATGAGATACATTTAATGCACTAAAAACCAAAGGGCCTTTGGCATAGCTGTATGATGTTTGCCTCTTAACCTTGAAGTTGGGGGTTCAAGTCCCGTCGTGGACTTAGGAGGTGTGGTTTATTCCCCATAATTGGAGGGTTCAAAGAAGACATATTGCCCCTTGTATATATCACTGTTTAGGCTCTAACCACTAACTTACTAACTGGCCGTTCAACAAAAACTAAATGCACTAAAAACTTTAAGTTCTATAAAAGTACATTTATTAAACATTTTTAACTTTTATTTTCCTTTTAAAAATGCACAAATAGACTTCATTAATTATATTTTCTAAAACTTTAGTAAATTTGTATTTCATTAAATGAAGTTTATATCATACCTATAAGAAATGAGTTAGAGAATCCTTTGTAAAGTCATGTAAATAAGAGTAAAATTAGAAATCTGATAAATAATTTTGAAAGTGGACAAGGAAAATAAAATAGAAAGGTCGACATGTATTTTGAAATGAATTGATATCCCAGTAAGAGCCTACCTTGACAAATTGTGAATTGACCTTCATTTCGTCAGATGTCCAATCTGCAGTATTGAGATATAAACTTCCTAATAAAGGGTCCAACCCACCACTAAATTAATCACACCACATCGTATAATGTAATAAAAATATTAATACATTAGATGACATACCTCCTGTTGGGTTTTCTATGCATCTAGCCACACTTTGCTTAAGGCATAAATCAAAAGCAACTTGGTAAAACATTGACCCGATTAAATTTTTTTTGGACCATTAGGTTTACAACTCTAAAGCAACTAGATATTTAATGTAATTAAATAGATCAATTCGAATAACTTACTTGTTCTTCGCAAATTGGAGAACTAGATAAACCTTGTGATCTAGTACGAGCCAGATCAAATAACGCACTAGGATTCAAGCAAGAATCCCTCTATCGTATCACACCCAAGGTTGGTCAAGAACGAGACGATGTACCACGAGGTAGTACAAAGCACTCTTGAGAAAACGATCACCGAAAGAAACCAAACCGAAAACTATTTCGGTTTTCCGGCGGCGGCGCACGGCGGAGCTGCGGCGGCAGCGGTGGTTCGACGGCGGCGCTAGGCGGGGCAGGCGGCGGCAGTCGGACGGTGGAGGTGGTGCTTGGCCGAAGGTTGTAGGGTACAAGCAAAAAGTGTTTAGGTTAATACCCCTTAATTTCTTTATATAGTGTATTAAACCTAATTAGAGTCAAACTCTAATTAGTCTAAGCCCGTCACCATTAAGCCCGATTCGATCTCTATGCCAAGCCCGATCTCTATAGCTAGTTAATTACTTATTAACTACACTAGCCCGCTAAGCCCGATAGTCATTCAATTAAACTATTAATTAAATACTTCGTTAATTCTCGTGTTCGTTGACGCCTCGAGGGCAACCCGAATAGGACTCTAAAATATCCGAACCGGAATATCGGTTTATTTGATGTGTTGGACACTCTTTCCAACACCTCCTCCGCTTCAAAATAAGTGATACATTTTGGAGTTCACATTTTTTAAGGTAAAATATGATAATGAGGGTTAATTAGATTAAATTGGATAGTTAGTGGAGGATGGTCCCACATATATTGATTAAAGTGAATTTAATAATGTTTAAAAGTAAAAGTAAGTGTAAATGTGTCTTTTCACTATATTAAAAGAGATAGTTAGTTAGTGGGTGTGGTCCCCACTAATTTTTACCAAATATGGTAAGTTTTCAAAGTATATCACTTATTTTGAAACACACAAAATAAAAAGTATATCACTTATTTTGAATCGGAGGAAGTATAAGGAATCACACTACATCATTTTGGACGAAATACCCTCCACATGACCAACCCACCAAAATGTGAAGACCCCCATCAAATGTGGAGAAAATACCTTATCATAGTCGTGCTCTCATATGATTATGACCACAATCTCATCACGGAACCCATCACGAACCACACAACAACATCGAATGCCCATATACTTTAAAAAATATACTTATTTAATTTGAAATTTCATATTTACCCCATAATAATTATACTTTCCATAGCCAATATAAATTAGAAAAATTGTAAGTCAATTCTAATTGAACTCTCAACTTAAATTCAAAATAAAAACAAATGAAAATAATTTACATAAAACACATTTAGTCTCTTACTTTTGTATTTGGACTGTAAGTTTGTGGGGTTCCATCTTAAAATTAATTGGTTATAAGAGGAGTAATCCGGGACCCTTATAAGCACATGTTCATTATTTGTCAAATGTGGGACATACTTAACACGCCCCTCACGTGTGGTGTCCTTTTCTTTCGAGCCTAACACGTGGATATTTATGGGTTACATGGGGTCCGTGTGGTCGTTTGACCAACTACGGGTGAACCTGGCTCTGACACCATGTAAGTTTGTGGGGTTCCATCTTAAAACTAATTAGTTGTAAGAGGAGAAGCTCAGGACCCTTATAAGCACATTACATGTTCGTTATTAGTTTATCCAATGTGAACAGGGCGGAATTATAAACTTCAACCACCAGTAACATCTTTGAGGAAATAAAAAATGTGGGGGTCAATGGGGTTAGCCTCGTGGGATTTGGGGCAACGCCTCAAAATAAAAAACGAACTTACATAAGAGACTCTGTAAATCTAAAAGATAAGTCTGAATATCGTTTATGTTCTACTACGTACACAAGTTACGAGTTATTCATATACGTTTCTCACCATGAAATCTGTTCTGGAAAATCTAATAATTGGGTCTGTTTTTGTTTACGAGAATATGCATCGATCAGAGATAGGTTTGTTTGTCGAATTGTTTACTTTTGCATATTCTCGTCGAGTTTAATGTTTTTAAAATTTAGTAGTCAATATAAAAATGAATTCATATTTATTATAATTATATTTGCGATGGGTGGTTTCTGTCTGTGGGTCGGTAGTGTTTGGCCTCTATTTTTGGTCTAAGGCTTGCAAGTCATTTGGAGGGGATGGTGCTCATGTTGGGCCTATTTACAACTCAAAATATTTTTTCCTTTGCCCTTAGCGAATGTTATCTTGATCCTCATTAAGGGCAAAAGCTAATCATTTTGCATCCACCAAATGGTTCAAATCGAAGAATAGATAATACCTTCAAATCAAAACCTAATATTTTCTCCATAACACCAAGATATAGAGACACGAAGTATAAATACAATCAAGATTATGGTTGCTATGATTACATAACATACAAACAGGGCCGTTCCAATCAATTTTTGGGTCCTGGGCGAAATCTTAAAAATGGGCCTCTTCTTAGGGTAATTTTTTCCCCAAATAATAAAATTCATATAGGACATATGTGCCCTTAAGGCGTAAATAAAGATTATGAAGATATAAAGAACTTACAATTAGATGACGGTTGTAAAGCTTTAAATTGTCAAAACTTTCTTGAAACTCCTTGTAGTTATGGAAGATGTTAATTAATTACCTGCAAATCAAGCAAATCTCTCTGATGAATCCATGAGCCATGCTTCTCATCATATTTTAATGGAACTTTCTGCAATGAATCAACAATTTTAGTAATGGAGCATTAACAAGTTTAAAACATTATGAAAAATTATGCAATATTTAATATAATTAGCCTCATGCGTTGTAAATTGCCTTACTCCATCGAATTTAAGTCCAAATACTTGTGCAGTAGAACTATTGTCACTGTTCCATTACAATGATTCATTAGTATTCAAAAATTCAGATTGTTTGCCCTACTGTGTGTCAAATCATAATCAGAAACCAAAAATGAGCAGAAACCATATTAATAATTTTAAAAATATAATATAAATAGTTCACCAAAATCAACCAAAAATGTAAGCCAATTGATATAATCTGAAAAATATACCTACATTGATGCAATAAAATCAGAATAGTTCACCAAAATCAACACTAATTGAAGTTGTATTGGACAATTTACTTTAAAGTGAAGTGATTAATTATTAATTAGATTATATATATTGAAGTTAAACGAAATTACTTTACTGGCTCATTGGGGTCACTACCAAAACCTTTTGTGCACATAATCAATCAGAGACGAGTGGCAAGACTCCAGAGACGAGAGTCGAGAGAAGGACCTGTTCTTCCCCTTTCTCACATCGTTCCCAATTCTAATGTTTCTTCCATTTCCACTTCTCCTTTTTTTCTTTCGGCCTCTTCCGGTTTCAGAGTTCCGCCCTTTTCAATTGTTTGGGCTTAGATTAAGAACTACTGGGCCTTAGTATTAATAATTGATTAAATTTTAAAAAACTGGGCCCTTAATTATTGTGGGCCCTGGGCTGTTGCCCTGGTGGCCCAGGCCCAGGGCCGGCCCTGCATACAAACTCGAGACCCGATATCCACACACTAAGGGGGTGTTTGGGAAAGCGTATTTAAAAAGATTACGTTTATCATCTTATAAGCTTATGAACTTATCTAAGTTAATAGTAAAGTGTTTGGAATGACTTATATATGCTTATTATAAAATAACAAAAAATAATATTATTTATAAGCTAATAGACTTAAGTGTTAAGCTTATTGTGAAATGAGAAGATAAGAATTTAAAAAATCTCTAAATAAGTTAATAATTCTCCTCAAAACTTATTTAAAACCCTTTAAATATAAGCTCTCTCAAACACTTAAAAATACTTATTAAGCTTAAAACTAATAAACTTTATAAATAAGCCCTCTTAAATGCCCCTTAAATGGTGGGTGCCTCATGCTTGAGGTGAGGTTTTCAAGAGGAAGAATCAAGGTTCTAGAAAACGTAAGGCGTGGTGTGACGGTATCATCAAGTCTCAGCCACGGTGGGCCATGACGGTTTTCAAGGCATGACTTAAGGCGCCAATTTTTTTATATAATTTATATATATACGTATATCAAATTAAATAAAAATTATAGATATATTGATTTATATAACAATTCATATATAAAGCTTACAAAAAATGTTACATCTAAATTTATAATTAAATATGTTATCACTTTTTTAAAAATTTAATTTTTTCAGTCGCCTTATAAAAAACTCGTCATAAGGCGCGCCTTATCGCGCCTTATAATACCTTATCTCACGCCACACCTAGCCTAGCCGTCATGGTCTGTTTCATAACGTCGACGCTGCGCCTCACGCCTTGGCGACGCCTTGACGCGTTTTTTAGAACCTTGGGAAGAATAGTAAGGTAGATGGTTATGTGAAAAAATGGGGCCTCCTATTTAACAGAGTTTCTTATTAAAAAAAACATAAATCATCTTGATTATCATTTTATTACTACAAATACTGCTTTAAACTTTAATATTTTACGTAGTAGAACATAATTTTTCATTTAGTGTATATTCATATTTTCAATACAGTTTACTTTTCACAAAAATGCCTCAACAACACATTTTTCAAACCACAAAATACCATATAATTAACGTTTTTAATTATATATTTAATTTTTGCGTTTTTTGTTTCGTATATATACGTTTTTAATTATGTATGTTTTAATTTAAAAAATAAGTTGAAATATCAGAATGTGAAATGAAAGAGGATGAAGATAGAAAAGTGATGCTGTATAATGTAGAGGTGGATGGTGAAAAGATGTGACACCATGTAAAAAACCCCATGGTGAGTAGGACCGCCGTGACACGGTGGGTGAGGTCACTGAAAAGGGGGTACTTGGTGGAGGTTGTTCTCTACGTGGCTAACCATGGTTCATATACGTTCCGCCACGTGTCTGATCTCATCATTGACACCAAGCTTTGCTTCATTCCAAAAGTATCTCATTTTCCCATGTTCTCTTTGCCTTTTTTTCTTTTATTTCTGTCTCATTTTTTTTTTTTTGGTGTTTTAAACAATCATATACTATTATGTACTCAGAGTGACATTAATTGTTGTCGTCACCTTCGATGGATGCAAATACTAGCAAAGTGACATTATTATATACTTATTAGTTTTTTATCACATTGTAAATATGTATATCTATCGACATAAATTTAAATTTATGCCGGTTCCTCACTAATTTACATGTCAATTGCATTAATCCTTACAACTTTTGTATTTTTTTTATTATATTTGAACAGCTAAAAAGAGAAATCACAAACAAGCTTCAGCATGGTTATCGTTTGTCCTGGCAACTTCAGAAAATGAGATTAAAGAAAGAAAACTAGCAAGGAGTTAGCCCCAAAAATACATCAAGAATAAGAACAAACAATTGGTTATGAATTTACTATTTTTTACTATTAGTTTATGCTTAGAAAGAAAAAGTAAAATTGGATGTGAATTTTTTTATTCGTAAAACTTAGGATTTGACCTTTTGTGGGCATCATGTTTTAGTAACTTTTAAAACTGATTTATTATTAATAATGATCCATTTCCCTCTGCTTGGGCAAATTTTAACTTTAAACTTTAGGCTATATATTATATGATTGCTTTTGGGCCACTTTTATTTTCTTGGTTGGTGAATAATACGGCATCCTAATCCTATGACTGATTTAGAAGTTACTTTTGTTTGTATGGTCATTTTAAACTCCAACCCCTTTTTCGGATATGCTCTTAAATTTTGTCCCTCTTATGCATGGTGGTCTAACAAGAATCATAATTGATTCCATACTCAAATATGTTCGTCTATTATGATATTTATCATACTTCCTCCGATTCAAAATAAGTGATACATTTTCTTTTTTTTTTATTCAAAAAAAGTAATACACTTTGAAAAAAATTATCTTATTTGGTAAAAAAGCGGGACCCTCACCCATTAACTATCTACTTTAACAAAATAGATACACTTTGAAAAAATTACCTTTTTTATGGTGATTCAAAATAAGTGATACACTTTGAAAAAATTACCTTGTTTGGTAAAAAAGTGGGACCATCACCCACTAACTATCTACTTTAACAAAGTGAAATGACCCATTTACCCCTACTTTTTACTTTTAAACATCATTAACCACACTTTAATTAAAAAATGTGGGACCCATTCCTCACTAACCATCCAATTAATCTAATTAACCATCATTATAATCTTTTGTCTCAAAACCGTGAAACCCAAAGTGTATCACTTATTTTGAATCGGAGGAAGTATACGTTTACTAGTTGATAACTTAACTGAATCACTAGTAACTAACTGAATTAAGAATCGAGAAAACAGTTTGGCCGGACCGATGATCAAACCAATGATATCTTGGACCGGACCGAGAACCGGGGTCCAATCTTTTTCGACCTTTTCGGTCTTCTTTCATACCGGACTGAGAACCCGTTTTTTTATGAAAATTCAAATTGAAAACGGGATCGGTATAATTCGGATGGATCTTATCCGGTCTGCCGGTTCTGACTTATTCTCAATCCACTTTCCGAATGATATGGTTAGACATATAATATTAACAAGTCGTAAACTGGTGTTTGGTGTGTGTAATGAGATTCATAATCATACACACTTGATAATCTCATACATGTATTTCAAATTGTGAGTGAATTATTTGTTGGTTATATTTCGAAACATGCCCTAGTTATACTAGCAGGGTATCCGCGCAATGTGGCGGTGGATACCCTATAACTATATTTTGCGATAACGATAGTGATTATATGATGGTGGCAGTAGTGATGGTGTGTTTGGTAGTGATTGTGAGGATAGTGATTCTAGTGGCGGGTGGTAGTAGGTGGTGGTCAACAAAATGATATGAGTTTGTGGCTAGAGCTCCTTTCTAATAACATGAAGTCGCAAGTTCAAGTACTTTGGGTGTCAAGTTTTTCCTAAATACAAATGTTTCCTGAGATAACAAGCTGATTGGTTAATAATTAAGCTTGGTAAGTTGACAAAGTCTGAAATATATATTATATGTAGTACTCCCTCCATCCCACAAAAAAGTACTCATTTTTCTTGGGCACAAATTTTAAGATGAAAGTTAGCGGTGGGTCATTGGTAATACTTTTGATTAAAATATAAGGTTAGTTTGGAGAAAGAATGATAGTTATTGGTAGGATCCTTGGTAATTATATTATTTTTTTTTAAATGGACCCCATTAATTTGAGAAATGTGTACGTTTTTGTGGAACAAAATATAAGGAAAAATGTGTACTTTTTTGTGGGACGGAGCACAGAGGGAGTAAAAAATAAATAAATAGAAAATGAAATATTGTAAAATAAAGATAATTAAAAAATTATTTGAAATGAGGCCATTTACCTCATAAATGTTAGCAGTTATTGTACTTTCATTTGAATAAGTACATTGAAAAGGAAACAGAAGCACAAATCCCATGTAGTTGAGATGGAAAAGCGTGAATCCTTTATGCGCAAGGTCATGAGTTCGAATCCCGTGGCCTGTGTTTTATATTTTGGGTGCTTTTAAAAATTAAGACATTTCCCGAAATATTAAGGTTGAAAATTAAGTAATGCTATAAAGGGAAGTCCTAAATGTTTTATATATTAGTAAGATATATAATTTTTAATATCCAAACTGTTACCGGCTTGCCCATGACCTATTGGTCATGGGTTCAAGTCCCGTCGTGGACAAAAAAGTGGAATGTTTGAGGGAAGACATACTGCCCATTATGGATGTTACTGTCTAGGCTCGAACCACTAACTTACTAACTAGCCGTTAAAAAAAAAAAAAAAACTGCTACCGGCTTAAAATAAAAAAGTTAAAGTAAGATAAGAAAACTAACTTTGGGTAGTAGGATAAGGTATAATAAATGTTCACTAGGATTGAAAAGCAATTTCCTCAAAGTGGCCCTAGGTTTTTCCTAGTCCATATATACTTATGCAAAACTACACCACAAAAAGCAACTCCCTCAATATTCCATCCTCCTTGTTTATATGCACCATAAATGTTGTCTAGGACGACATATTCAGACGAATATACAAAGTTTTAATGCATAATTGACTAATTTTCCATTTACAAATATACAATATATATATACTTCTATCCAACTCTATATCTATATACTTTTCTTGTAAACCATTTTTTGAAGAGCATCTCAAGCAATGAGTCAGTGCGTACCGAGCTGGGATCTGGAAAGCATCAACCTTAATCACGACGTCTTCAAGTAATCTATCTTTAATTACTTCATGCCATTAATGTTTTTGTAACAGTACGTGCTACAATTTATTATAATGACGATAAAATGTTGCTCTTGAGATCTTTCGTGCATGGTAAGTTTATGACATCCCCGTAAAAATTAAATATGTTTTTCCAAATGAAAATTGGATGCAAGAGGAGTCATTGTTATTGAAGGCTATATTTTATGTACTTCATGAAGTTTCTATTGTATTTTATTAATTTATCTAGAATTCTTAAATATATCACTAGATCTTAAGTATAACTTATGTTAACAATATTTTTATAAGTAGTACTCCCTCCGTCCCACGAAAAACTTTACATTTCTCATTCAAATTTTGTCTCACAAAAAAATTTACATTTCTCAAATTTGGGAGGCCCACCTAATAAAATAATAATATTATCAATCATTCAACCAATAAAATACTTTCTCTCTCCAATCTACCCTTATATTTTAATCAAAAGTATTACAAATGGCCCACCACTAACTATCTCCTAAAATATTGTGCTCATGAGAAATGTAAAGTTTTTTTTGGGACGGAGTGAGTATTATCTTAAATCAGAAAAGGACGTACAACACAAAGAATTGGCCTTCTTTTCACAGTTTTTAAAATTTATAATCTAATGTTCAGGTTAGATTATGAAGTGGCCGAATTAACATGGGAAAATGGGCAGCTCGCAATGCACGAATTAGGTCCTCGGCGCGTGCCGACCAAATCCCATACCACACCCTCATGGGACAAGCCACGCGCCGTCGAGACTCTCGAGGCGATAGTTAACCAAGCCACCCACCAACCCTACTGCAAATCCAACGTGGTTGACGAACTGGAGCGAGTCTCATGGTTGAACAACAAAAACCCCACTACCACCGCCGGCAGCTTAAACGCATCGGCCATAATGACTTCCGACGCGTTGGTGCCGAGCAACCATAAAAGGACAGGTGACAGATCTGCTCAGGCCCACCGGTCAATTAAGAGCGCCCGTGAAGGAGGTTGTTCGACACGCGTCGGTTCATGCAGTGGCAACCCTTCGGCGTTTATGGACCCCGGGGTGGCTAATGGTGGCGGCGGTACGACGGCTGCTGCACACGACTGGAGTAGCTGCAGGGATGTAAGCGCGAGTGAGACTTTTGGAACCCGTGATACATACGACTACGATTTGGATGCACGACGGTTGGCGTCTACTTCACCGGGGTCGCCGGAAAATACTAGCTCCGTCAGAGACTGCTCGAAGTCAACGCTTCCCGATGACTCTCCATGTCACTGTACTGCTCAGGTAATGTTAGCAAATTATGGTCTGCTGACGTGGAATTCTTGTATAAATAATTCGCTTGAAATTATTATCCACAATTATATAATACGTCCTCTGATTCAAAATAAGTGATACACTTTACTTTTTGGGGTGATTCAAAATAAGTGATACACTTTGAAAAAATTACACTATTTGGCAAAAAGTAATGGGACCCACACCCACTAACTATCTACTTTAACAAACTGAAATGACTCATTTACCTTACTTTTACTTTTAAAAATCATTAACATTACTTTATTCAAAAAATGTGGGACATATTCCCTACTAACTATCCAATTAACCTAATTTAATCATCATTATAAATTTTTGCCTAAAAACCGTGAAACCCAAAATGTATCACTTATTTTGAATCGGAGGAAGTATATAATGTCTACATTCGACTTCGTATTAATAATTCGTTGTTTTTTTAATCTGAAAGCGAGAGGAGAATGCAGTACTTAAGGACAAGAAAAGAGGAAAAGCGAAATCTTCGATTTCAAATAAAAGACGAAGGACGGCTGCTATTCATAATCAATCCGAAAGGGTACATGTTTTTTATGATAAAATTACTTTGGTTTATAATTAGTTTTATGAAGTAAAATGCTTAATTATATTTTCTGTAATAAATTACGTGCACACAAGTTAATTATAAATGTAACTTTGCATCGCGTATTTTTCAGAAAAGAAGAGACAAGATCAATCAAAAAATGACGACGCTACAGAAATTGGTTCCTAACTCAAACAAGGTGCGGGTTAATTTGCATCAATAACTTATCCATATGTAGGATATACGCATAAAATTAAATAAGAAAAAAAGGTTTACATTTTTTTTAACCGTAATCTTAATATATTCTTAAATCCACTTATTTCTACTATGGGACTTATCGCTAGGCAATGACCCTTTTAGAATAAAAGGTTTACTGCTTTATTTAATGTTAATTATTTAATGAGAAAATATTCTCCTGTTATTAGATAATGATAATTACCAAATGGATAATGATCTAGTGGTAAAGGTGTTTTCCCCGAACCTTAAGGTTGAGGGTTCAAGTCCCATAGTGGACATATGTGAATTTATGGGTAGATTAGGATGCCGTTCAAAAAAAAAAAAAAAAAAAAAATTAGATAATGATAATTATGAAATAAGGAAATTTACTAGTTAATGTTAATTTGCCTTTGAAAAATTAAATAATAATTTTATGTATTTTGTTAATATATTTCGTTATGATAATTTGATAAGAACATACTACTTACTCCCTCCGTCCCTAAATAAAGTTCTCATTTCCCCTTCAAGTTTTGTCCCTAAATAAAGTTCTCATTTCACAAACATAAGGGGCCCACTTAATATAATAATATTATTACCAATACTTTCACCACTAACTATCTCTTAAAACATTTTCTCTCTCCAATCAAACCTTATATTTTAATCAAAACTAATACCAAATACCCCACCACTAACTATCTCCTAAAATGTTGTGCCCAATATAAATGGGAACTTTATTTAGGGAAGGAGGGAGTATAAGATATCAAGAATAACATATACGTTTTAATGTTGTTAATTTGCTTTTGTCATTTACACATATCTATGGGTTCTTAACTCTTTATGCAGTTATGAAAGAGAAACTAGACATTATATCTCATACATTTTGCAACTGGTTATGTGAGTGGGATGAATAGTGGCACACTGCTGAAATTTTAATATATATATATTTTTTTTTAACTTACATGCCGAATTTGTTGACTTTTGAAGGATAAACTTACCTCTCGAATATCAATAGATGATGTATAACTGCCACATCCTCCTGCTTTCTCATCCCCTTTACATTTTCCACCTCCTGCTTCGTTTTAATAACGCCTCTCATCTGCCTCTACCATGTCCACCTCCTATTTTGCCATCTGTATCTACGTATGAATGTAACATTTGCCACACCCAAACCTAATTTCACCCAATTTCAATGTTACACTCATGGCGTTTGCTAATTTTCAACTAGTTGTGATACAAATTAATATAACCATAATAATTACTATCATTCGGTTAAAGCTGTTAACCAATAATTTGTAGTGTGTAACTCGTGTCTTAATAACACAAAGTATTAAATAAATTTGAACTTATAAAAATGTGTTTTTTTTCCAGACCGATAAAGCATCAATGTTGGATGAGGTAATAGATTACGTGAAACAATTGCAAGCACAACTTCAAATGGTAAATAAAATGAACATGTCACCAATGATGATGCAATTAGCAATGCAACAACAAATGCAAATGTCGATGATGAACTCCATGGGGATGGGCATGGATATGAATTCAATCGGCCTATCCAACATTCCTTCTGGTTTTCAACCATCCCCGTTCATTCATATGCCCTCCAGCTGGAACACTCATGTCAACGATCGGCTTGTCAACCCAACTGCAATTCCCGCCAATCCCATGTCTGCTTTTTTCGCTTATCAGTCTCAGGTAAATTTTCTCTTACCAACAAAACGTAAGATATCATACAAAACATATTGTTTTATGGTAAAAGTGTATCGTACATTTATTGCAGCCAGTGAACATGGATTCTAATAGTAGGATGGCAGCTTTGTATCAACATATGCAAAATCAATCTCTAGGCCCCCTTCGCAAGAACTAAAGTGTCATTTGATATAAAGTTGTCGGAAAACATGTATGGTACAAAATCCTCATGGTTCATGCTTAGTTATTTTGGTGGTTAATTTTGAGCAAGTTTCAAGAACATGAGATTGATAGTTATTACCTTTGTTGTATAGATAATTAGTACACTTTAATTAGGGTTGTGATTTTTGATTCGGTTGTAATTTGATTACAGAGTTTTGTTTAATCAAGTTGAATAAAAAGTGTAAAAGTTCTTGCTTTTCTCAGTTTTCATCTCTTATTGCAATAGATAATTTGTTTTTATTTTATATTTTATTGTAATTTGATGATTTGTTTCTTTCCTTTTTATGGTTTTAATAATTTATAAATAATAAAAGGGTGCTCATAATTCCTTATTGCGTTTCTTAAAAATTGAGAAGCAGTTGAGAATGGTTAGATGATTTATAGTTATCTGCTTATTTTAATCTCATTAAGCAATTTAATTAGCAGCTACTTTGTTGTTGAAGATAATCATCTTGTTACCTACTTATATTACACCACAAATTAGCAGCTTTAAGTTATAACTAATAAAGTTATAGCAGACTAGCAGTGTCAACTTTTGGGCTTTTGAAATGGGCACCCATAAACCAAAGGGTTTCAAAACGGCATCTAAAGTCTAAACCTTTAGATGGGCTGACTCGTGAAGAAAGTTTATGGCATTATGTTCCAAGTTTAGCTTTAAGCTTTGAGTCAAATTTTAGATTAGGATTTATTCTTAATCTATTTCCGTAAATAATGCTAACTATTTATTGATTTTATTAATAAAGACGAACAGATGAAAAACATATTAATCGTTCTTATTTCAAGTTTTAATTTATGCATTCAACCTAATCTACACCATTTTAAGCTATTGTTCTTTTAAAAGGTTAAAAATCTTAGTCGCCCGCATACCCCATGATCAATACCTTTTGGTTATTTTCCAAAACCAAAAACTAATTTGCCGCCTTACTTGTATTTTCTTGAAGCCGGTCAATACTCAATAGGTCAGCGTAGTTATGTCTAATGAGCATAAGACTGCTCGTAGTAATGCGTCATGAAGTGACCGCGACCACAGATCGCGACACATTCCTCACTACGGTGATCAAATGTGACGACCAAACGTCTTTTTTCTGTTGCATTCGGCCACTCTGGGGACCGAAAAAGGTCTCTAGTGCGTCTGGTGTTGTGGCTTATACATCATGTATTGTAAGTGGTATATGTATTGATAAAATAAATTTTAAAATTTGGTCTTGAATTTGTTCACCACTACGAGAATTTGGTCAGAATTTATCATGTGTTTGATTTGAAAGTGAAAAGTTGTTATGACGTTAGATTTAGTAGTGGTGACCATCAGTAGTGTAAGACTGCTCTCAATGGTGGTGGACATTGATACCGTCAATTGTTACCAAATCAGCGTCACGTCAGCTCACCCTGCAACCGACATTAAACTGACGTATCCATGCCAACAATACCCCTTCACTATAATTTTTTAGGACTCATCATTACAAAATACACACACAATATACCCCTTTGAGCCCCACCCACCAACTCACGAAACTCCTCCCTCTCATCTCCAAAGTGACGAAAGCAAACTGGCGGCCTCAACTGATTTAGGCGTGCCAATGGTTTGATTCCGGCAGTCAAACTCATATTTCAACAAATGGTACCATTGAAATTGCTGAACATGCACGTGTGACTTGTACTATTCAGTATTCACCATCTACTAGAAATCTCGCAGTTCCCAAAATCGCTTTTTAAAATTTATCTGCCGGCTGTCTGTAGGATCATTCAATTTTTGTCCGTACATGTTTTTCCTATAAAATCGTCGTCGGCAAATCCGCCATTTAATCCCTAGATCCTAGTAGGACCAATCTTTTATATATTTTTCATCATATTTTTTGTGATTCAGATAACTCTTTTTTAAAGAGGATGGCAAATTTAGTTATGAATTTAAGCTAGTGGATCATCAATTGAAATATTGTACGCGAATATACTTTTAGAAAATAATAGTTTTGTAGTTAATTCTTATGGCTGATAAACAAGAGGTATATGTTAATGTGATGGTTAAAAACTTAAAATCTGTGTTATCCTTAGTCTTCATTTGATTAAAAACGGTTGTTTACATTGATTTCAATATTTAAAATTATAAAATTAATTTACAATACTTATTAACCTTTGTTACTATAAATTAAAGAACTGATTATAAACTTTTAAAATAAATAAATAAAACATTATTTGACTATTATTTAATACTTTAAATTAAAATTGTTAAAATCGAGACTATAAGCACGAAATTAGCAATCAATTATTTCAAGCTTCTCTTAACAATATCAAACTAAATGAAAAGGGCATTGATTTGTTCAAGGCATAATTTACTTATCTAAGGCAAATAAAATTATTTAAGGCAAATAAAGTTATTTAATTGCATTGAAAAATTCTAATTTGCCTTATATAAATTATAAATTACCTTGAACAAATCATTTCCCAAATGAAAATAGTGGATTGTTGAAGGTAGTTCAAGTATTTTATTAAGTCCTAAGGGATAATTATTAGGCCTTGGATCAAGAAAAACTCAAAGATTAAGATCAAGATTCAAACCACCACCATAACTATCAACACATGTGTTTCAATACATCAATGCCCCACCACCACTGCCGGCGGGCGGCGGCGGACGGCTACAGACGGCGACGATCGGCGGTGGTCGGCGACGGCCGGTGTTGGCCGGCGGTGGTCGGTGGTGTGTCCGGCGGTGGTGGTTGTGACTTGAAACACATGTGTTTGAAAACATGTGATTCGTAGTTCGTATGCTCCCCTGTTATTAGAAACTCATGTTTTTAGTGAATCACATGTGTTTCGTGACTTGAAACACATGTGATTCGTAGTAATATGCTCGTTTATATATTTAGAACCCCGGTTGTTTAGTAAATCACATGTGTTTCGCTTTTTGAAACACATGTGATTCGTAGTTCGTATGCTCTCCTGCTTTTTGAACTCCTTTTTTAGTGAATCACATGTGTTTCGTGACTTGAAACACATGTGTTTCGAGGAAATATGAACGTTTGTATTTTTGGAACCCCTGTGTTTTAGTGAATTACATGTGTTTCTGTCACACCCCGCCAAAATTTGTTTTGCGGAAGAACGAGGTGCGACCAATTAGCAACATAACACATTAATAATAGTAAACTTCGCATAAATTGAAAAGTGGATTGCCAATGTCGTTACAAAATCAAAAATAAAGTGTTTAACATGAACCAACATAAATGTTTGTAATCGAAAGACTTGTGTCATAAAGACTTATTCTTGAAAACCAATGCATGACAATCCTTGACAAAATAGAACCTTGAAAAGACTTAGTTTCCGTTACCTGAGAAACATATAGAAAAAGTGTCAACACAATGGTTGGTGAGTTCACAGGTTTTGTGAGTCCATAAAATTATTATCGAAATCGTTGTGTACAAATCATGTACAAAAATAGTTTTAGGTGCAATGCATAATCCCTCGCAAGCCAGCTAAGCAAACAAGTTAACGTATAATCAAAGAGCCGATAATCAATCCAAAATCTAATTGTTAGAATATAAAGCTCAAACTCGGTTGGGCTAGCGCATAACTAGCCATGAGCGGGGGATCAATCCCGACAGTACTATCTCTATATTCCTTGGCTAACACATTAGTTAATGATTACTGTTAAACGTGGACTCGTAGCATGGTCTGTTGTCCTTCATGGTAGGTACGTGTTTACAACTATGATTATACAAAGATTATTTATTGCAAAATAGTTGAATAGTATATGTTTTCTCCCCCAGGTAAAATAGTTGTAAAAACAGTAAAAGTGGGGCCGTGAAACTCACCTGATGTGAAGCTAACAAAGTGCAATCAACAAAAGTTGGGGTTTTCAACCAAACAATCCTGGCGTCCTAAATGCATATTCATAAACAAATAAGTGATGGTCTCAAGGATACACATAATCTACATGATGCACAACTGATTCTCTCGACATGAACTTAGATTTGAGTGATACATTGATGACTCGGTTGGGTTAGTCTCGTATTTTAATTAAAATCGTAGTTTAAATGATTATAAATAATTAATCTTTTAATTACTAATAAAATAATTAATTAATTAATAATAAAAGATTTAACTAAAATTTTCGTTTACTAAATATTATTTAAATAATAATTATTATTAATATATTACATACGTGATTCAGTTGCAAAAACACATTTGGGTTTTGACAAGAATTGGGCTTGAAATAATAAGGTGATGGGCTGGACTTGACTTCACAAAACAGACTGGCCCGAGTAGAAATGGATCATTATTTCTGTTGGGTCTTTTCTCTTCTTGGGTTCGAACAAAACAGAAGAGTACTGCCAGCTAGGGGTGTTGATCGGGTATATTTTTCGGGTATCGGGTAGTTCGGGTCAGGTGGTTCGGGTTTTTACAAATATAAAAAATAACCAATACCCAACCCAAATTAAATTCAGGTATTTGGGTATGGGTAGTTCGGGTAATGGGTCGGATACGGGTATATCCACTAATACCCGAGAATTGACATAGTTGTATTGCCGACAACCACAACGTTTATATTTTGATCACAATACACCATCTCTGTCCGTAATTTTATCAAATTCCAACCAACATTGGGCTCTATCGTTGACTTTTATATGAAATTAATGAATTACAAGTATAACGATCGTATTTTATTTATATAATCATAATATGTTACCTTTAAATAAAGCCTTTTAACAACATTCGGGTATTCGGGTATAACCGTCCACTTGAAATATTACCTTATACCCGAACCGCTTTATTTTCGGGTTACCCGATACCCAAATATTTCTACCCGATACCCGAACTACCCGACCCGTTCTACCCAAATTCGAAACGGGTCGGACGGGTAGAACGGGTTTCGGTTATTTTCGACAGCCCTACTGCCAGCAAAGCTCCGGCTATCACACACCATGCACACTTGATTACACCGAAACACACACTGGAACACACACACACACAAACATATGACAACACACACACTGCACATACTGAAAGTTATACAATAAAACCGGCAAGAGGAAGGGAAACAGGCCTGAAAAGGAGGAGGCATGGCCGTCGACTGGAAGTGAGACGGGTTACGGGTACCGCCGGCGACGGGGCAATACACGCGATCGACGACACCCACCGGATCAGATGACACACACCAACGTATTACTCGACGGAAATTTAGAACGGACATCGCAAAGATATTACACCCACACGACACATGCATGATTTATTCAATATATATAAAAAAAAAGGTTAAAAAGATTTATACCTAACGAGAGAGATGATTTCGGGAAACGCCTGGTCGTCGGAATTCACGAAAGCTCGCCGGAAATCCTTCTGGAATTATGTCGCCGGAAAAACGCTATATCATCGGAAACGTTTCTGCTATTTGTCGAGGATGTGCAACATGAGAGAGGAAGAGATATATTGTTTTGGTGATGAAGAAGGGTGTAGGGGCGGGTAGGCTGTGATGTAGGTTTGTTAGGAATATTATTATTAATATTCATTAAAGATTTGATTATGTCAAAACTATTAAACTACAAGGACCTAAGTCGGTATTATGAAGTTCAAGATTTGAAAAAGATTTAGGAGATAATCATTAATGTAAAAAGATATAGTATATCTTTATTAGTTTAAAAGATTTAGTTATTATCTTTTCCTTGTAAGTCTTGGGTTTTCTAGTATATAAAGAAACCTAATAACATAGAATTAGATGTTCTCAGAACCCACGTTTTAACGTGTTTGTGTGTAAAAACCTAAGCCTCAAGGTCGTTTGATCCTGTTTAATGAAAAACCGTTCTATGTATTCATACATAGAATTGGGGCTTTTAATGATGAAAACTTGTTTAGCTATACATATATGTTCAACTAATTCCGCAATTTTATGTTTTGTATATGCTTATTCCAGATAAGAACTAACTATTCTTGAGCCTAAAGATCTATGTTTATGAAGAGTTAATCGATCCTGACAAGTGGTATCAGAGCATATTGGTTCTAGATCTACTATTTGTTAAGAACAACAAAAAGTTTTAATCTTTAAAACACACACATTATTAATCATGACTGATAATAATGAAAGCACTCAGGCCAACAAAATCCCTATGCTCACTCCCAATAACTTTGGGATGTGGAAGAATCGTATTAAGCAATACATGCTTATTACAGATTATTCTATGTGGGAAGTCGTTTGTGAAGGAAACAAAACTGGTCAACTTCAAGCAAGCAGCTCTGTAACTGAGGCAGACAAACTTAAATGTGAGAAGGAGAAGAAAGATAAAGGCATCGAACTCAAAACTCTAAGCACTCTCCTACTGGCTATTCCTAATGACTATCAACATCTCTTTGTTGAATATGATGATGCTAAGATGCTTTGGGAAGCACTGGAGAAGAGATTCGTTGGGACAAAGAGTACAAAAAGAAACATGAAGTCTGTTCTCAAACAAGACTTTGAAAATTTCAAAGGAAAGCCCAATGAAACACTCACTCAAGTGTTTGACAGATTCAACAAACTAATTGGTGAACTCAACCAAGTTGGTGTAAAGATGGATCAAGAAGATGTCAACATGAAGTTCCTAAGGTCTCTTAGTGAAGAATGGGCCATGTACACAGTGGTGTATAGACAAAGAGATGCTCTAGAAGAAAAGGAGTTAGATGAACTCTATAATGATCTCAGAGTGTTTGAAACTGAGGTAAATCACAAAAACCCTTCTATTTCTTCTAACAATGCTGCATTTGTGTCTAGTACAGGTCAAGGACAAGAATCCTCCACAGGAAAGGCTTCAGATTCTGAGGATACTGCAAGAGAATCTTTCTTCACTAGTCATGTGCATACTGCATTGATTAGTGATGACTTGGAACAATTGAATCCAGATGATCTTGAGGAGATGGATCTTAAATGGCAGATGGCTATGCTGAGCCTAAGGACCAAAAGATTCTTAAAAAGAACTGGTAGGACAAGTCTTAGTTTCAACAAAGGTGACAAAGCAGGATTTGACAAGACTAAAGTCAAGTGTTACAACTGTAACAACCTTGGTCACTTTGCAAAAGAATGTCCTCAACCAGACAAAAGATCAAAATCAACTGCTCTTGTGTCACAACAAGGACAAGGCTATGACTGGAGCTTCCAAGCAGAAGAGCATACTCAAAATCAAGCTCTCATGGCCTTTACTGACAACAAAACTGAGGTAAAATCTAAACCTTGTACCCCTGAATGTGCTAAAATTATGAGTTTGATAGTGTGATTGCTGATCAAGAACATCAAATAAAGGTGTACAAGATGATTGATCAACGGATCAAGGAAGAATTGCTTCAAGCTGTGGATGAGAAAGAGTTCTATGAAACAAAAAATAAAGAACTAACAAGTAAATTAGAAGAATGTCAGCTTGAAATTGAACAAAATAAATTAACAATTAAAAAGTTTGAAAGAAGCACTAAAATTCTAGATGAATTAACTAATAATCAAACTACAGAAAAAGTTGTTCATGGGGTGGGATATCATGCTGTACCACCTCCACACAAATTCATTCCTCCACTTAAAAACAGTTCAGAAAGAATCATTAATGAATTAAAAACTGAAAATAAAACTGAATCTAATAATGAAACATCTGAATCAAATGATTCTTCAGATGATGAGCAATCAATTGAATTTACAATATCTCAAACTGAATCACCAAAATCAATTGATACAAGTTTTCACACAGCTCAAAGTCCAAATGATTCTCCTAAATATAATGCAGAAAATATACCCAGAATTCTAAAAAGAGGAAACCAAAGAAATAGAAACCAACTCTTAGAACAAAGAAAAACAATAAAAGAAGATAAATTAAAATGTGTTATTTGCAACAAAGTAAATCATTTAGCAAAGGATTGTCACTTCAATCCAATAAACTGCAAGGAGTTAAAGGAATTTAAAGCTTTTAAAGAAAATGCAAAAACTCAAAGGTTAAAAGATACTACTGGTCCTTCAGTAGTAAATACAATCAAAACTCCAATTGCTGAAAATCCAAGATTTGGAAGAAGTGCACCAAGATTTGTGCAAAACAGAAGAGTTGGCAGCCCAAAGAACAGCAATTACTTCAAGAACAATGGAAAATCTAATCAAAATAAACAATATTTTAAATTTTCCAACACCAGTAGAAACTCAAACAAATTTACTACTGGTATTAACCCTAATTACACTGCTGTATGGTACCAGTACAAGAATACTACTGGTAAAAACCCTAATTTCAAAAATACTACTGCTCCCAAAACAAATTTTAAAAACACTACTGGTGGTAATTTTAAAGACACTACTGGTCATTCTAAACATGGTAAGTACCCAAATACTACTGGTCCATCAGTAGTAAAGTACTCAAAAGCTAAAAATCATGGGTATAAACCAAGATCAGTAGGAACTTCTCACACCAGTAACAACTCCAAAAGGGCAGTAGTAAAACAAAGTACCAGTAATAAACTAGTATGGGTACCAAAAGTCTTTAAAGTTAAATACCCAAAAGCTTATTTCTCAAAGGATGAACCCAAGACAAATAAAGCTTGGGTTCCCAAACTTAACTAATCCTTTACTCACTTGTGCAGAGCATTCAGATCCCAGAAGAAGGAAGAACATGGCATATTGATAGTGGATGCTCAAGGCACATGACTGGAAATCTGCAAATTCTTAAAGATTTCAAGTCATTTGATGGAGGATATGTGGCATTTGGTGAGAATCCCCAGGGAGGTAAGATTACAGGTAAAGGTACTGTTACTAATGGAAAAATTACTTTGATGATGTATTTTATGTAGCTGAACTAAAATACAATCTTGTCAGTGTGTCTCAAGTTTGTGATAAAAAGAACAAGATTCTGTTCACAGACATTGAATGCATCATTCTTTCTCCTGATTTTATCTTAGATGAAAAATATGTTGTTTTAAGAACTCCAAGGAGAAACAATGTGTATTGCCTGGATATAGGGGGAGAACTCATTTCTACAAATGAGGTCAACTGTTTTATATCCAAGGCAAACACTACTGAATCAGAACTTTGGCACAGAAGGATGTGTCACACAAATTTTAAAAACATGAATAATTTAGTAAAAAGAAATCTGGTAATTGGACTACCTCAAAAACAATTCATGTGTGATCATCACTGTGTTGCATGCCTAAAAGGTAAACAACACAAGACTTCTCATAAGTCCAAAACTGTGAACTCTATTTCTGTTCCTTTACAGCTCTTACATATGGACCTTTTTGGACCTACAAATGTAATGAGTATTGGAAAGAAACAATATTGTCTAGTTATTACTGATGATTTTTCCAGATATACATGGGTTTTCTTTCTCAGGACAAAGGATGAAACAAGTGAACTCATAAAGAACTTAATTATCAAACTGGAAAACACATCTGATCAAAAAGTGAAAGCCATAAGATGTGATAATGGCACAGAATTTAAAAATGCTAACTTAATTAACTTCTGTGATCTTAAAGGTATTGACAGGCAATACAGCTCACCTAGAACTCCACAACAAAATGGTGTAGCTGAAAGAAGAAATAGAACCATCATTGAAGCAGCAAGATCAATGCTAGCAGATTCAAAATTACCAATCACTTTTTGGGCAGAAGCTGTTAATACTGCTTGTTATGTTCAGAACAGAGTATTAATAGTGAAGCCACATTTTAAAACACCATATGAACTTTTTAATAAAAGAAAACCTTCTATAAGTTTCTTAAAATCATTTGGTTGTCCTTGTACTATTCTGATTACAAGAGAACAAATTGGTAAGTTTGACTGCAAAGCTGATGATGGAATCTTTGTGGGATACTCTACTCAAAGCAAATCATACAGAGTATTCAACAAAAGACTAAGGATAATTGAAGAAAGCATCAATGTAGCCTTTAATGAAAATGTACCTAATGAACAAGGAAATGGTCCAGATTGGCTATTTGACATAGACAATCTAACCAAATCCTTTAATTCTAATATGAATTTCAATGCAGGTAATTCAAATTATCTTAATCAAAAGGAAGGAACATCATCTGTTAATACTGGTCAAGAAAAGATGAGATACATAATTGTTGATACTGCTCCCACAGTTTATACTGATATCAGTAATAACTCAAATATTGAAAGCAGTAGTAACTCTGAGAATGAGGTCAGTAGTAATTCCAATACTACTGGTACCAGTAATAGTACTGAAAATACTACTGGTCCCAACAATAACCTAGATTCTCATGATACTACTGACACCAGTAACAACAACAATACTACTGATCCTAATGAAGATAATTCCAGTAGTAACTCTGACCAAGATGATGATGAACCAAACATCCATGACAATGAAGAATCACAAGATGAACAACTGCCTGAGACAAATGAGTCCAATCTTGGAAATCAACTAGTGGTTGATAAAGCTACAACTACAAGGACTCAAAAGAACCATCCATTAGACCTTGTTCTAAGTGATGTTAACTCACCACTTCAAACAAGAAGCAAATTAAATAAAAGCTTAACTGCAAATATGTGTAACATTAGTTTAATTGCTAATGAATGTATGTATGAATGTTTTCTATCTCAGGATGAACCAAAGAAGATTCAACAAGCAATGAAGGACTCAAACTGGATTGAGGCAATGCAAGAAGAACTCCTTCAATTTAAATTACAAGCTGTTTGGACACTTGTACCTCTACCCAAAGGAAAAAGAGCCATTGGAATAAGATGGATATTCAGAAACAAGAAAGATGAAAGAGGTATAGTGATCAAGAATAAAGCCAGACTAGTAGCCCAAGGATACACTCAAGAAGAAGGAATAGACTATGATGAAGTATATGCTCCTGTTGCTAGAATTGAAGCCATAAGGATATTTCTAGCATATGCTTCATTCAAGAAATTCAAAGTCTATCAAATGGATGTTAAGAGTGCTTTCCTATATGGGAAAATTGAAGAAGAGGTATATGTTTGCCAACCTCCAGGTTTTGAAGATCCAAAACATGGTGATTATGTGTTCAAATTGGATAAAGCTCTATATGGCCTACATCAGGCACCAAGAGCATGGTATGACACATTATCATCATACTTATTGAAGAACAACTTTAAAAGAGGAGCCATTGATAAAACATTATTTACAAAGAAAGTCAAGAATGATATTCTACTGGTACAAATCTATGTAGATGATATCATTTTTGGCTCAACCAATGATACATTGTGCAAAGAATTTGAAGAGCTGATGCAGATTAAATTCAAGATGAGCTCTATGGGTCCAATGAACTTCTTCCTTGGACTCCAAGTCAATCAAAGAACTGATGGTATTTTGATAAATCAATCAAAATATGTCAAAGACATCTTGGAAAAGTTTGATTTGAAAGACAGTAAAAGTGCTAGTACACCAATGGAAACTCACAAACACCTACATCCTGATGTTGAGGGGGAGGATGTAGATGAACACTTATATAGATCAATGATAGGCTCTTTGATGTACTTAACTGCATCAAGACCTGACATTATGTATAGTGTTTGTGTGTGTGCAAGATATCAAGCAAGACCCAAAGAACTACACTTGCAGGCTGTCAAAAGAATATTCAGATACTTGAAAGGCAAACCATCACTAGGTCTATGGTATCCACATAATTCACCATTTGAACTCATAGCCTACACAGATAGTGACTATGGAGGTGAATGTCAAGATAGAAAATCCACTACTGGTGGATGTCAATTCTTTGGATCAAGACTAGTGTCATGGCAATGTAAGAAGCAAACAAATGTATCAACATCTACTGCTGAAGCAGAATATGTAGCTGCATCTGCTTGCTGTGCTCAAGTTCTATGGATTCAAAATCAGCTTCTAGACTTTGGTATCTCTATCCTTAAAACTCCTATTTTTATTGATAATCAAAGTGCTATTAGTATTGTGAATAATCCAGTAAAACATTCAAAAACTAAACACATTGAAATAAGATTTCACTTTATAAGAGATTGTAATGAAAAGAAATTAATCAAAGTAGTTAAAATCCATACTGATGATCAATTAGCAGATCTTTTTACAAAAGCATTTGATGTAGGAAGATTCAACTTCTTGGTTAGCAGTATTGGAATGATTTTAATAACTTAAAATCTCACTTAAAATCATGTGTAAAGTTAGTGTTGTAAAATATTAATTTTTTAAAGTGTTTTACTACTGGTATTGCTGTACTACTGGTGTATTTTAGGTTTACACAAATACTACTGGTAAGTCAGTACTACTGGTATTCTCATATACTACTGGTCTTGTATGTTAATGGTTACTACTGATGTCTATAGTTACTACTGATGTCAAAATCCTTAGTCATTACTGATGTTAGTAGATACTACTGACGTTTTACTACTGATATCTTATTTGCTACTGGTCTTTCATAAAACACAATTACCAAACTAACCCCCATGAAAATAACCGTTATGTTATGATTCGAAGGATATTTTCGTAGTTTTGCAGGTTTAATCGAAAGATATAAAAGGCGGCAGACGATTAATTTAGCATTATCTTCACTTCGATTCTCTAAACACCTCTCGATAAACCCTAGTTTACGATCAATAACACTTCATCTGTAACAAAATTCTTGCAAAATCTCAACAACAATGGCAACTTTACAAACTCTCGATGTGCAAACCGATCTCAAATACTCAGAATTTCACAATATGGTTGCATTCTTAAAGAATCCCGACGGAACAAAAGATTTCCGTCCGATCGTAAAATTTTTGAGAAATTCATATATACAGTTTGCCTTAACTGTAAAACCAAAATCATATCAACAGCACTTGGTGGATTTTTGGACCAATGCTGAGCGAACAGAAGGAACGACATCATCAATGATAAAATCTAAAGTAGATGGAAAGCACATCACAGTAACAGAACAATCAATCAGACACCATCTACAATTACACGATGATTCAGGTATGACTACTCTTCCTAAGGAATACATTGCTGAAATTTTGAACAAAATGGGATATGAGGGAAGACTTAATATAGTTACTTTTCAAAAGGGTCTTCTCTCCCCACAATGGAAATTTTTAATACATACCATTCAGCATTGTATTTCTCCTAAAAGAAGTACTTGGAATGAGTTTAATAAGGCAATAGCCTCTGCTGTTGTCTGTTTATGCACAGACCAAGTATTTAATTTTTTATACATGATATTTGATGGTATGTTGGGAAATCTTAGTTCTTCTAAATTTTTAATGTATCCCAGATTTCTACAACATATCATAAACTGTGAATTGCAAAACTTGTCAACTCCTAAAAACATTTTTCTATTACCTGAGTTGAACAAGAAAGTTTTCTCAAATATGAGAAAACAATTTAAATTTTCGGGCAAGGAAACCCCTCTGTTTCCTAACATGATCAAAGATCAACCCAATATTAGAGAGGGTTCAACCATTGCTACATCCCAAGTTGAACCTCAACCCACTCCATCACCCCCAAATACAGCCCAAACACCAATCCAAATAGCCACTCAATCACCAACCCAAACAGAAGTCCTGAATGTGTCCCAGGAACTTGATGCAAATCTGCAGAGTGCTACTCTTCACTCTGTGGAAGACCTACCAGACAAAACCAAAAATATTTCCACAATTTATCATAGAAAGAAAATTTCTTCAAAGGACACCAGGGGACAAATCGAGTCACACCCCAGGCTCAAAGAGTTGTCCTCCAAGGAGGAGAGAGGACATGAGGGGAGGGCTTTCACTACTGATGCCCCAAAGGTGGGTGCACAGGACAGTGAAAACATCTTTAGGACCCAAACCTCGGCAACTTTGAGTGATGACTCTTTTGAGGAGTTACTCAAAGGACCCCGGTGCCAAGAAACCACAAGGGGGGCATCTCTGCTTCTTCTAGGAAGAAGAGAATGTCTAAAAGACCCAATGAATCACCAAGCAGTGATGAGGGCAGATCTGTGGAATTGATGGAAAGGAAGGAAAACCTTAAAACCAATGTACCTGTTAGTAAGCCCGATGATCTTGCTAGATGGAGTGAGGGCAGTATTAAAATCACCCAATTGACGGCTAAAGTGGATTCCTTTGAATCCACTGTACAAAATTGCCATATATACTTAACTAACCAAGGGAAAATCATGGCAGAAACCTTGAGCTTAATCGATAATAATACTATTATCGTAACTCAAAAAACCTTTAATCATGAAATCACAGGCGCCGAATCGACGGAATCTCTAGCTCCGGCGGATAAATCTCCTTTTAGAAGGATTGAATTCCATCCAGCAAGAAAGCCGTTCACCGGATTCACTAAAGGCGCCGGCGATGGGAGTTTCCATCTCGAAACGCGTAATCCGACAACGAGCTCGAAAAATACGAACGGTAATCATCAAAGTGTCGGGTCAGAAAACGGGTCTTCGGGTAAGAAAAGAGATGCATCGGAGATGGAAAACGGATTGGATCCGGAGCTCAGTTTTGCGATTAGCATCAGGAGAATTGGTGCTGGTTTGGAAAATCTCGGGAATACTTGTTTTCTTAATTCAGTATTACAATGTTTAACATATACCGAGCCTTTAGCTGCATATTTACAAAGTGGAAAACATCAAGCTTTTTGTCGAAAAGCTGGATTTTGTGCTTTATGTGCTATACAGAAACATGTCAGCCGTGCACTAGAATTATCAGGAAGATCATTGGCACCTAAGGATCTTGTTTCAAGTTTTATTAACTGATCCTTTTCAACATGATGTACTACTGATCCTCTTTAAAACACCAAATTTATTACTGATCTGGTTCTACAAACATTACTACTGGTCAGTAGTGTATCAATCTACTACTGATAATTGTGAGTTTCTACTGATATTTGGCTGTTACCATGTTACTACTGATCAGTAACAATTCTGATTAAAACTGATCCTTATATCTCGATTACTACTGATCAACGAAATCGAACTTTACTACTGGTATCAGATTACTTTTTCGACTGGTCTCAAGTCCTATTCTACTACTGATCAGTATGAATACAATTTTACTACTGACCACGATTACTACTGCTGCGTTGACTGATCAATTATTAATCAGTATTGACCGAAAAAATTTTTGAAGAAATTTTTTTACTGATTTCTTCCATACAACTGATACATCATACTTTGGAAAGCATGTCACACACCATGCTCGTTCCATACCACGGTTTATTGATCGTATCTGATAATAATGTGAAACGAATCACATTATTCACACACACAGGTTAAAGGCATGATGAAGATAAATGAACGTTTTTATTTCCTACATATTTGATCTTTATCAATTAATTACAGAAGATAATTGATTATATTTTATTTGAAGATGAAGTGGAAAGTCTTACTACATAAGATGTTATGTAAAGATGTAAATGCAATTCAACAGAATCTTAACGAAAAGATCTGATTGAAGACCAAGATGTCCTTCATACAAGATATGATGTTGCTGATTACTATATTTAGACGGAATGTGATGCTTAGTTTGAGTTTCTACTTCAACTTCAAATAGAAGATAGTTGATTTTCAATGTAATTAATATAGTCTTGAAGAACACAAGAATGATAGCACACTTTTAGGGGAAGAAAAAATGTTGATCATTCAAGGGGAAGTTCAAGTTTCTCGGATTGATTTGATTATGTCAAAAAGGGGAAGAGACTTGAAGATTCCTAGCTAATTCTACAAGTTTTGTCAAATCAAATAGGGGAAGATTGTTAGGAATATTATTATTAATATTCATTAAAGATTTGATTATGTCAAAACTATTAAACTACAAGGACCTAAGTCGGTATTATGAAGTTCAAGATTTGAAAAAGATTTAGGAGATAATTATTAATGTAAAAAGATATAGTATATCTTTATTAGTTTAAAAGATTTAGTTATTATCTTTTCCTTGTAAGTCTTGGGTTTTCTAGTATATAAAGAAACCTAATAACATAGAATTAGATGTTCTCAGAACCCACGTTTTAACGTGTTTGTGTGTAAAAACCTAAGCCTCAAGGTCGTTTGATCCTGTTTAATGAAAAACCGTTCTATGTATTCATACATAGAATTGGGGCTTTTAATGATGAAAACTTGTTTAGCTATACATATATGTTCAACTAATTCCGCAATTTTATGTTTTGTATATGCTTATTCCAGATAAGAACTAACTATTCTTGAGCCTAAATATCTATGTTTATGAAGAGTTAATCGATCTTCACAAGGTTATAGGGTTTGGTTGTGATGGTGATAATTGATGCATGTTATATTAATAATAAATTGGAATAAATGTCAACAAAAAAATCAGTTGGATATGCACCGAAAGTAGGGGTTGGGTTGGTAGACCGAGTACATGGGGTAAGTTAGGAGATAAGATTATGTTTTTAGATGATAGTTTCGTTGGTATCTGTATACATGAATACTGCTATTTTTGTGTGATATAATATTTCAATTGGGGTTTTACTCGATCTATAATTACAATTATTTATTGATAAAAACATATCTATTTTATTACTTTCCACATTCAGGTAGTATACCTAGTATTATAATTTGTATTCTTATTATAATAAGATAATTTGCACCAATTTTTGTACCAATCACTTGGGTTGAGTTAGTGCTTCATCATAAAATTTACACTTTTGGTTCGGTTCACATTTGCGTTAAGTCACCAACTCGCTAAATTAGAATTTAAACGGTACAAACACAGATACTCATATGCTTGCATAACTACAGATATGCATATAATGTGCATGTTTTTGTTAAGCTCAAAAGCTAGAATAAAAAAAATGAGACGAGTGTTCTAACTGAATTTAATTTAGGTTTACATAAACATTGAGTCAAATACCCGATTTCGAGGTTGTCACAGTTTCGCCTTTTGAAACACATGTGATTCGTAGTTCGTATGCTCCTTTGCTTTTTGAAACTTCTGGGTTTAGTTAATCACATGTGTTTCGTGACTTGAAACACATGTGATTAGAAGTAATATGCTCGTTTGTATTTTGGAACACCTGTGTTTTAGTGAATAATATGTGTTTCAATACATCAATACCACCACCACCCCATTACCAACAGCACCTTCACTGTCAGCCACCACCACTGCCGCCGGCCACCAGCGGCGGACGGCGGCCGGAGGTGGCGACCGGTCGTGGTTGGTGGTGGTGACCGGCGGTGGTGGTCGGTGGTGTTTAAAACACATGTGTTTGAAACACATGCATGTGATTTGATCTTGATCATTTTGATCCAATGGCTAGGATTTGTTCCGTGGGACTTTAAAATTTTGGGACCTCCTTGAAGACAACTCAATGAAAATAATGTAATTTCAGTTCCAAATGGATGTAATTTTTTTTCAACAGGACTAAATACATGATCGAATCTATATATTAGTGACCAAATCCCATACAAAACAAAAAAGAATAATAATATTCCAGCGTAACCACTCAGTCGTCTGGGCGACCAAACATAGCAAAAGATGATGATGGAGATGTGTCGTACTCGTACATGGTGCTTGTAAAGAGGAGGGACGTGTTGCTAAAGGCGACACACGGTTTGGTCGCTAATATTCGTAGTCTTAATGAAAAATAAATAAATAAATACTATCATTAAATGACAAATTCATATTCTTGGTTTTTCTAAAATAATGACATTAATAGCTGGTGTGTCTGTACTTTATCATTACACAATGAAGAAGACAGAAAATTCTATAATCCTCCTAGCTTCCGTCCACCTTCCATTTGTCAAGTTCTTTCCCCCTTATTTCTCTCTCTCTACCAACTCTCTATGCATATAAACCTCCATTAATTTCCTTCCCCACTTCAAATAATTAACAAAACTCATATCTCAAATCCATTAATCAAACACTTTAATTTCTACCCAAGATATCAAAGTTTTTCATTCACCGGCCATGGCCATATCTCCAAGAAAGCTTAGAAGTGACGTGTATTCATACACATACCAAAATGACTCAAATACCCCTTTGGTTATCTCGGTTCTTGCTTCTTTAATTGACCGAACTTTGGCTAGAAACGAAAGAATTAGTAGAAAGTGCGGTGCCACTATGTCAAAGTCTAGTTCGAAAATTATGATTTTTGATTGCCATGAGACACCGGACATGACCATAAAGTCGTATCTTGAACGAATTTTTAAGTACACGAAAGCCGGACCGTCGGTTTATGTGGTGGCGTATGTGTATATCGATAGGTTTTGCCAATCTCAACCGGAGTTCAGGATAACTGGCCGGAATGTTCATAGGCTTCTTATTACAACTATTATGGTGGCTTCTTATTACAACTTTCAACCTCACATTGATCATTGTGAATGTGATTCATCCTTGTATTTTTATGCAATATTAAATTATGTTTTTTATATAGAAAGTAACACTTAAAAATAGTAGACATTTGTTTGTCAACCAATAATATTTTCTCTGAAATTTGTAGCATATAAAACATAACCACTATATATGATTAGGGTGTTATTTATTTATTTAAGATATTCAAATTCTTAATATTCCAAAATATATGATTGAGTTGATTCTTTAAGTTGGTAGCTCTCAATTGTTTTCTTGTGCTTTTTCTCCTTAATAAAAGGAAATGTTAGATTCTATTTATAAAGTGCAATCTTTTTTCTCTGAATACAAAATTGACATGACCTATATTTTTATAATCTTGTAGTTATATTTTTCAAAAAAATATTACTTTTAGGCAAACAATGGCATGCATTCGTTTGGGGTATAATTAATGATTGTTATGACAATTTTTGTGATATAAAATTGCAGGAACTATAGAAATTCATATTTCGCAAGAGTTGGTGGAATAACAACAAAAGAAATGAACAGCTTGGAGCTTGATTTTCTGTTCTTGGTGAATTTCAAAATGCATGTTAATGTGAGTGTTTTCGAGAGTTATTGTTGTCATTTAGAGAGAGAAGTTAGCATCGGTGGTGGTTATTATATTGAGAAGACTTTACGTTGTGCTGAAGAGACTTTACGTGGTGCTGTTTGTTTTTTGACAAAAGGTCTTCCTGAGGTCTTTTGTCTTCGCGGTGCAGACCACGCGCAGAAAAAGTCTTGCGCAGATGTTTGTTTTTCGGAAGCCCGCAGACCTTATATTGTCTGCCTAAGGTCTTCCCCAGGAAGACTTGGGCATTAGCTTCTTGGGTTTTCCAAACTTAAAAAAAATCTCTAAACTTAATTAATATTATTATTATATTAATATATTATTATTACGTTAATATATTATATTATTATTATATTAATTAATATTATTATTATATATTAATTAATATTATTATATTAATATATTTTATTATTATGTTAATATATAATACTATTATATTAATTAATATTATATTTAAATATATTTAAATTATCTATTATTATATTTAAATTATATATATTAGTATTATATATAAATATAATATAATATTAATAAATTAACTAATTTTATTAATATATTAATTAATACTATTATTACTATATTAATTATACTATTATTACATTAATGTATAATATTATTATCCTAATTAATATTTCAGTTTATTTAAGCAGTCTGCAGATTTTAAAAAATAAACAACAGTTTTCTTGCAGACGGCAGACCTTTGGTCCATGTTAGAAGCTGCAGCAGCTGGCAGATGTGGTCCGCAGACAGCAGATCTTTTTACTCTGAAAAAACAAACAACACCTAAATCTCAACAAACACAAGACATAGGATTTAATCGAATAACCCGAATTACTTTATAAAGTACGGAGTATATTTTAATTTAATTATAAGTGTTCATAACATAATATTGGTTAGTTATATGTTGTAGATGTATAAAGATATGTAGCAAGAAAATAGTGGTACTTTATTTATTTATTCTTTTCTTGAAATAGAGTTAATTTACTTAATTGAGATTTAACGTGTCAACCCTTTATAAGTTTATATGGTTCTTGCAGTCATTGAATCAGTATAAGATTCCGATCCTAACCAACGATCGTAACTTCTCGGTCCGATCTTGTTTGAATTTAGTTAGTTAACTATTGTTGGGTCATATTTAGTTGTAATCAATAGTCTAGGGACTAGTTATGTAACATTGTGTATTAGTTTAGTTAGTCTTAGGATTAGTCTTAAGCTAATTAAGGGAATTAAGGTCATGGTATATAAACCAAAGTGTAAACCTTAATTCCCTAACTTTCACCATTAATCAAATTATCCTTTTTGAAAGTTCTCTCCTCCTTCTCTCTAGTTTCTCTCTCTAAAACCCTCTTTTCTTCTTAATCAAGTTTGATCTAAATCTTCATCAAGGAAGCAAATCATGGATTGAATGCTCATTTTAGTAATTACAATTGGTATCAGAGCATAATTTCACTCTGAAAACGTTCCAAAATCCATTGGTTTCTGTCCAGATTTGAAGATTGTTGGGTTTTTGAAGTTTTGAAGAAAAAGGGTCTCAAAATCAAAATCCGAATTTAAGAACCTTTTTCAAACTTCAAATTTACACCTCATCATAATCACAATTTATACTTATCAACCCGAGAATTCAATCAACACTAATAATCACAAAAATGGAAAAACCTACGCCAGCTACAAATGAATATGTGGATAAAGACCTGGAAAATGCGATAAAGTATATGTCTCGTTTCAAATCTGTTCTATCTACTACAATTTCAACTGAAAAACCAATCATCATTGAAAAGCCAACCATCACACCTTTGGATGCTACAAAGAAATCGATCGTTCGTGATTCAACGTATTATGAACGAAAGATGTTGATGGCTAAACGAATTGAGACTGAAAAAGGGTTCTTTGTTGAAGATCTTCAATGGATGGAAGATTCAGATACTAAGGATGAAGAGAATGCAGAAGTTTCTGATCGATTCAATGAAGAAGCCAACAAAGAAATTGAGGTAATCAGTTCTCTTTTATCAAATTCTGATACTTCCACTGGACTGAGGACTGATCTGGGCATTCCAGAAAATGATGAGAAAGAGGTACACTTTTCTTCTTTAGACTTAGATACTGATTTATCAGAAAATTCCTTGTTTAATAAAAATCTTTTAATTGAAATTGACGAGAAAGCCCAGTTGACAAAACAAATAACAGATTTAGAAACTGAAAAAGCACAATTTTTAAAAGATCTAAGTCAATGTTCTCTTCAATTATCACAAATGCAAACCTTTGAACAATTAAACAAGGAATTGCAAACTCAGTTGTCTACGTCACAATCTGTGTTTCAATTTAAAATATCTGAATTAAAAGAAAGTCTACAACAACAAGCAAACACGAATAATACTTCAAATACACAAATCAAGCACCTAAAAGCAGAAAATGACACATTTCGTAATCAACTTGAATCAATTCTCCCCCAAGTAACTCAAAATAACTCATTTCAAAAACAAACTGAAGAGCTACAAAATTAGTTGTCAACCTTTTATGTTGCTCACACCAGTGAGGTCAACCAATTACATAAAATGATCTATGACAAAGATGCTGAAATTTCAAATCTTAAGAACATGAAAACGATGTCAAGTGAGAATGACAACTCCAAGAAGCTACTCAATGACGTAGCTATTCAATTAAATGGAGAGCGAACTTGGATAAAAGCCGCAGAAGTCAAGATGAAAGACTACCAAGATCAGTTGAAGACGGCTGACATCGAAATTCAAAATTTAAATGCACAAATCAAAAATATAGCCAACAGTTTTAAAAAGGAAATCAATGAACAATCAGCCACAATACATAGTCTTACTGTCAAAAAGGAGAATGCCGAAGAACACATCAAAAAACTGGAGCAGACGATTGTGAAAGCCGGTCATACAGAACAAACAATCAAGTTCAATGAACCAAAAGAGTTCAGATACTACAAATCAAAAGCGGGTCTAGGAGCTGAAAATCCTCGTTATCTGGAAAAAGCCGCCGATGTGCTCCCAACACTGTACAACTATGACTACATGAAATTGGGAATCTGGCAAAGCTTTCTTCATGTACCGGACGAAGAAGCAGAAATTGAGAAGTTCAACTGAGAAAAGCAAGAATATGCTCAAATCAGTTTCAACTATTCTGCTTTGAACAAAACATATGAACAGAAGAAAGTAAAATTTGAAAATCATGAATACTTTCCAATTGTCACTCCAGATGAATTTTCATTATCTAAGGATGAAGTGTTAAAACAAACCGTCGAACCCAAGCTTTATGTTCCATCGTTAATTTTAGATAAGAAAATCGTCCAACTTGAATCTGAAATTGATGAAACTCATAAAGCCTTTGATAAAGAAAAAGAAAATCTTCAAACAAAGATACATCAATTAGAGGACACGATTTTAGAATTAAAACATAAAAGTGACAAAAATGTTTTTCAAAATTCTAAATCTTCATTAATAGGACCGGCACCTGTTAATCCAGTACCAATTACTTTGAGAAGAACCTCTAATTCACCAGCTTTAAACGTCTCATTTAGAAAATTAGAGCCTCAGAGCAAGGAGCCCAAGCCCAATAGATTCAAAGGAGATATGCCATCTAAGAAGCCGAGTTCGTCTAAGTCTAGTACGCTTAAGAAGCCTCGCGAACTTAAGAAGTCTAGACCATATACGTCTTCAGTTTCTTCGTCTACTGTTAAAATTCATTGTAACAACTCCAAAAATTTTAAATCTCCGGCAATTGCATTTGGAACTGATTATGATGCTACAGTTTATCGTCCTGTCAGATATTCTCCTGATTTTGATGTTGTGTTTACTAAAACTGATAAATTTGGTACAAAGAGATTGTTTGATAAAATCACAAAGAAACAAATCACTCAAACTGACGATCGATTTTTCGTTAGATTAGATGCCCCGTGTGGTTTGAAAATCAATGTTTTCCATCAATCTGGTAAAATTATAAAATCATGTAAAACTTGTCAGCCACATCCATGCAAATCAAACGTCTCAACTCCAGCAAAATCTAATCAAAAGATTCCATCTTCACCGGTTTCCAAACAAACGAAGAAATCTCTCAAATACCCACCAAACTTTGATAAACACTCGTCTTCTCGTCGCAAAGTTTCTCGAGGATGTTCCGCACCTAAGCCAAAGTCTCCAGGTTCCTCAAACAGCGACAACAACAAAGCGACCAAATCTTCAACATTTGTAAAATACACTTGGATCAAAAATGAAAAATCTCATTGGATTATCCAATCCTCTGAGAAATCTTTAAAATGGGTCGTCAAATCCACAACCTCTGAACTGCCTCCTTGCAGTTATCCAAAGCTCTAAATAGATCATAAAACAATTCTACATAAAACATCTGTCACTAATCGTATAGGACCCATAGATAATTGGGTACCAAACATGTTTTAATTGTTTTATGTAGAATAACCAGCAAGGTGTTTGGAGTTCAGAATGACTTATACACAATTCAGTGTATAACTCCTGTTTCAACGGATAATGACTTATACACATTTATGTGTATAACTCGAGCTACAACCGAATGGCTTTCAAGTACATCTGCTTGAAACCCATTTTTCGTCGATATCATTGGTTGAGGGGAAGAATTTTAATATTCACTTGTCTAGGGGGAGAAAATCGATATTACTATGTCAAGGGGGAGCATAACTGATTTTATGATTTATGAAAGTCAACTGTTGAGGGGGAGCATCCTTTCAGAACTGCTAACCAATTTTCCAGTGTTCCCTTCAATTTTTTTTTATCAATATGTGGTATCAATTTTTGTAATATTCGTAAACGATCTCTTTACCAATTTCAGTTGGTACTGATAGCATCTGTTTATTACAAATCTTCCTACTCTATATTGCTAATAAATTTTTTATTTTCCTCAAACAGTTTTTCAACATCGTGCAAATTTACAATCACACAAGGTTATCAATGTTGAGTATTAGCTTTTGTAATATTCGTAAACGATCTCTTTACCAGTCTAGGTTGGTACTGATTGCATCTGTTTATTGCAAATTCTCTTATTTCTCATTGCTACCTTTGTGTTTCTTCATTGTCAAACTTTTCAATTGTAAATCGATTTTTCTCATTTTTAATACAATTGTCATTTTCCAAATCTTTAAATTTCTCTGATGCCACACAACCTGGCACATATCAATACTCAATTAAAAATATTTTTAACTCGAATTGAGTTGCTGACATCACATTTTTTTTCCAAATCTTTATCAATCAGTGATGATCAACATTCCAAATTTTTTATCTCACTTTGTACTCACAATGATGTGTTCATAACGTAGGATATAAATTTTTGTCATATTCGTAAACGATCTCTTTACTAATCTCGATTAGTACTGATTGCATCTGTTTATGACAAATTTTCGTCTCTTGCGTTGTGGCTCAATTTTTCAAAACTCTGATTTTGCACATAAATTTTCGTTTTTTCAAAAATACTTGTTTGAAACATTCAACACAATTTGCTGTTAAATTCGTCGATCTCTTTACTGATTTCAATCCGTACTGATTGTATCTGTTTTTAACACCTTCTTGGGTTTAATGTTCTTACCATTTTTAAACGATTTTCATTCTTAAACGATCAATAGAGAAATCATTTTTCATTTTCTCCAAAATGTTCAGATTCTGTTCTGACGTACTCATATTCTCACACACACAAAATCGTTTTTAATGCACTGTTAGCTCATTGATCTTTGTATATCCGTCGATATTTTCTCTGCATACGTTCAGAGAAAATTGCATCTTTGTAAGCGGTATACTTCACTGATCTTTGATATAGCCACACAAATTAATTTATTTTAAATTTCAAATATTTGATTAACAATGTCTTTAATCATCGTGTTCGTCATATCCGTAAACGATCTCTTTACTGAAGTTCTTCAGTAAAGATTGCATCTGTTTATGACTTCATGTGATTATTGACATTGCTATTCTTCATTTTTCAATTATTTTCCTCCAAGCCTCTTGGATAAAATCAATTTGTATCTGGTTCCTTCATGAGTACTACATGTTACTGGTTCTCGATTCCGAAACCCACGAATATCATAATCTTGGCTCACATATTACATCGACACATAATTTCCTCTCTCCGTTTACACAAAACAAACATTCAGCATTAGCATGAGGACCCTGATCATGATCCTCATGAGGGGGAGAAAATAGCAAGAACTGTAACACCCCAAAATTCAAGGCATTCTTTTAAAACAAACCATAACCTAACGGAAGCATTTCTGAACTTCCAAACTATTACAAGTTAATAAATATTTACAAACCAATAATATTTTTCAAAACAAATTTAAACTATTTTAAAAACTCCCGGTGTTAATAACCCAAGGCTTGACCCATTTTCAAAATATCAGAGTGTCGACAAACATTCTTCCAACCCGACTCTTTGGTCACCTAGTAAAACCTGTAAAGAGTCAACAAGAGAGGGATTAGCATAAAGCTAAGTGAATGAATTCACAAACAGTAATTTGTACAACCACAACAATTTAAGATATCACCCTTTTTCAAATAACACCCTTTCACATATAGCAAATAACCAGAGGAACGACGGTTTGGCCGAACTCACAACTGTTGTCGGCCCAACAACAGTTTACCGTTAGCCCCATGCTACTTGGTACAGTACCAGTGCTCCTCGACCTACCCGTGTCCAAGGAGTCCTGGTATTGTTTCCAATAGCAAACGATGCTCAGCCCCTAACTGCACGGGCTGACCTCTTTCCTTGTATCATGCGCATATAACAGTTAATTAACACATAGCAGCTAATTAACTAACACCGAATTAATATATTAATCGAAAAACGAATTCTGCAACCAAATATCCAAGTTCGCGCCGCGAACCTAAAGTTCGCGCCGCGAAGAGTCTGCAGATACTGAAATCCTGCATTTTCTGCACAAACCGAAGTGGAACCCGAAACCATTGCAAGTAGTACACCCTAATGGTTATAAATCCACTCACCTTAGCCAAAGCTCCTTGACTCAGTAGTCTAATGTCACTGAGTTCCTTTGTCCTTTCTTGCACATATAATTAACATCCGAATTAGTAACCGTTTGACCCGAAAATGTGTAAAACTGTACAATATACTATAAGGACATAACAACGGTTGTACAAACTCAAAACTCGCACTTAGAAACCTGCACATTGACCCTTTGACTCACCAAAGTCAAACCCGTCCGATTTATGCACATTTAATCAATTTTAAACTAAAATACCCAAACGGGTCAAAAACCGATTAATACACTTTAGTACCTTGCAATACTTCCCAAATCATACTACTTCGTGATTATAAGTTAACTAACCCTTACTTACATTTATAAAAAAAATCAGAATTTACCACTTTGACTTACCAAAGTCAAAGTTCGACAATTAATGTCATTTTGACCCGAAATGTGCATTTTACTACCTTAATGTCACAATACCAATACACTAAGTTATTTAACCTTTTATTTGTATTCCTACACTTGGTAATTACCATATCCCATTTTTTAAACTAATATGACCAAACGGGTCAAAAGCCCATCTAACCATTTAATACCCTATCATACCATTTAATAGTCATACTAGTTTCAAATCACATTTAACATTCAATTATCAAAACTAAGAAATCACAATTTTCACTATTTTGACCTATTTAGACCTATTTAGACCAAACGGGTCAAAAGGTCCACTTAAGTACCCTACACTTTCAACTATCATTTATATTAAATTCCAAATCACAATTAACATCTAATTAATGTTAAAATCTCAGATTTGACATCTTCCTAAGTAAACCAAAGTCAAATTCCAGATTTTGACTAAAGTCAAAATCCCACCAAAATAACATTTTTTTTATAAAACTGGACAGCCTGTTCCATTTCATTCTTCTGACTGACTTAAACTTCGAATATGGTTCTAAAACAAATTTTTCTAGAAAGTAGACTCGAATACCTTTCCAACGGTACCGACCACACTAAATTCTGAATTACGGTTATTTTTCTATGATTTTTACAAAACAGCAATGTTTCTAATTTTGATGCTGCCAAAATTCCGAATTTTGTTAAAACTATACCAACTCAATTTAATACAACTCCCAACCCTTGTATGTATTAACCCCAAGTTATAAAATACTTTTAAGGGCAATTAGAAGCTTAATTACATGTCTAATAACAACAATTTAAACACATAAACCAACTATTTCACTTTTAGTACCTTGTGGTTACAAACCAACACCTTAACTAATTACCAAAACTTAATTTAGTCAATTATCATTTTATTTACAAGTCAATTCCATGTTTGACTCCAACCGAAGTCAACCTTACAAATTTTGATCTTAATCAAAATCCCACCAATTATCAAATTATTCAAACATCAATCTTCAACTTGCAATTCCTATTATACTTTATCAAAATCCAAGTTCTTAATCACTTACTAACTTATATTTAACAAATTGAATACAAAAATCACAATTCAAGAGTTAAACTAATGATCATCTTCTTCTTCATAAATCACCTCCCATGGTGATTTATGAACCAACCAATCAAATGAAGATTTTAACCACCAATTAGATGTGAATATTACATCTCTAACACGCTAAACCCTAGATACACAATCAATTTCGACTTATACATCAAGAACACCAAAACCCTAGTTCACAAATCAACAAGAAATCAAGAACCCTAGTTTCTAGAGATGACATCTTACCTTAAGAATGCAGAAACGAGATTAGGGTTATGAATCTTCAAGATTGGAAGCTTCAATTTGGAAAAACAAGAAGAATCAAGAATTGTGTGTGTGTTTTGGGTGTGTATTGAACGAGACAGAGAGTGAGATCGTGAAAATGAGAGATTGAGATCAGATTTATGTTTAAGCCCATGGTCTAACACGTGGTCAACTTGAGCTGGCCCAAAATTTCAAATTTAACAGTATAATACTGACACTGCGATGTTTAATTCGGAACCTTAAACAAACTCTGTTTTTTAATTCTGAAAATATCGTTGGAACCCTCGTTCAAAAGAGAACCCAAATATATAAAATTTATTCATATATATATATATATATATATATATATATATATATATATATATATATATATATATATATATATATATATATATATATATATATATATCTCAGTATTTGCTAATTTTTAACCCCGTGGTTAAAAATATAAATAACTCAAATAAATCTAATAAAATTCTATAAAATAGAAAATAATAAATATTACTTACCAAAAGTAACATAATGCTAGACCGGGTTTCAGGATGTTACAGAAATAGTGCAAGTACTGGGTTTATAACTGAACAACGTCAAAAAGAACCACAAACATCTCATTAAAGAAGAAAATTCACATCGTATGTACTCACATCAACTGCAAAATCAGAAATATTCTAAATCAAGTGAGAATCAATGTATTAAACAGAAAATCAAGTGAAGAAGAAGAAGAAACCGATTCATCTAAAGAAATATCTCTCCAAAATCTCAATCATCACAATCTAAATCTTAAAAGTACAAATCATTATCATTCTTTACAAAATTCAAAACATCATTATCCTGTCCTCACAAAACCTCTACCACAAAAATCCAAAAACAAAATCCCCAATAACTGAAATCCCAGACAAATCCTTCCCAACTGACATTTCATTACCAGAAATTTTAACCTTAAATGAGACTGTTTTAGATCTTTCTTACACCAACAGATTCAACGAAAAATATTTTCTTTGAGTGTTTGAAACTTCGAAGTTCTGTGATGATACTTTCTTAAAATTCAGAAAAGTTTTGCATGTCAAAAGCAGAAATTCTAAATTGCTTCCACTGCCACTCAGATGTAAACATTGAACTGCAAAACATAGATATATTAATTACAGTTTTGACAAAGGATTAAATTGAAGAAATGTAATTCAACATTCTGAAGCGCATCTGAGAGTCGTTACACTACCAACATTTGGTCAGAACAAGGGTTTGCATTTAGAGCATGAACCTCCTTCATACGTGTGAAAAGGGTAATTGGCCAACAAAATAATTGTTTGTTTGAGGGGGTGCGTAACCGTTATAAACATGTTACCTCAACAACAATTATCACATCATAGATCGATATAAAGCCACAAACTTCAAGAAAAGACTTCCGCTGCTAATCTCTCTATTAATATGGGTCTTATTTTTAGTCGATCTATATGTATCTTCAAAGTAAAGTCTTCAAAATACTTCCTGTGGTTGAAAAGCTACAAGAAGTATTCGTTTTCACATGTTAACAAAGCTCAAGTTGATCCTGATACATCATCATTCAACGAAATATCTTCCAGGTGCAGCTTTAGCTAAAGATGAAGACTTCGAAGATACGCTTCCCAGACAATTGTTACAAAGGGGGAGATTGTTGGATCATATTTAGTTGTAATCAATAGTCTAGGGACTAGTTATGTAACATTGTATATTAGTTTAGTTAGTCTTAGGATTAGTCTTAAGCTAATTAAGGGAATTAAGGTCATGGTATATAAACCAAAGTGTAAACCTTAATTCCCTAACTTTCACCATTAATCAAATTATCCTTCTTGAAAGTTCTCTCCTCCTTCTCTCTAGTTTCTCTCTCTAAAACCCTCTTTTCTTCTTAATCAAGTTTGATCTAAATCTTCATCAAGGAAGCAAATCATGGATTGAATGCTCATTTTAGTAATTACAATTATGAATAAACTAGTTTTGATTGTAATAACACTAATGAACTAATGAACTAACTGAATAAGTACGTACTGACTCGTAAAAATAATTTAATCAACTTCTTAACTTCAATACAGTTCAACACTCTAAAACTAGGATCATTAATAAAAGATCTACTAATTTAAATTGTTATATATTTGTACTGAAATATCATTATCATATTTAATTATGAATGTGCCATAAATCTGACATGTAACTAGTGTTTGATAATTACATCAACTATGAAAACGAACTATCAATTCGTTGTCTGATATGATATTGTGATCTTCTATCGTTGTGAATGCAATGTCTATTTAATCATGATGTAATTAGAACAATTATGATAGAGATTAGAGAGACATAGATGAATTAGTGTAGAGAGAGTGCTTGTATATTGGAATATTATAGGATAGGATGATTCAAAATGTGATTTTTTTTAGTGATAATGAGTTTTTTTTTTAAACAGTAAAAAAGGAACTTAATCAAAATAATAGTTACGATCAAGCTTTCACCTCAAGCAAGAGACTCGAGACTATATAAAAAAATCTAGTAAGATACTAGAGAGGTAACTTTGCAAAAATGATAATGAATTAATTTTAACAACATATATCTCATGTACTAATTATTACTGTACAATTAAAATATTATTTTAAACCCTAACATTCTAGTAAATTGTAAATTTGTTTAGTCCAACAATCTTGTAGAGACGAAAACAATTAATAGACAATTATATCAATCCATTGCAATATGAGAAAATGAACACTTTTTAGCTATCATTAATAGATGACATCTACTCCCTCCGATTCAAAATAAGTGTTACACTTTCCTTATATGCGTGATTCAAAATAAGTGCTACACTTTCCTTATTTGGTAAATTTTTGTATATAAAATTACCATTTTATCCTTACTTAATTTAATTAAACATCATTAAGATTGCCACCTAATGTACTTTCTCTTTCTTCAACAAAGCCAAAGATTATACTTCCTCCGATTCAAAATAAGTGCTACACTTTAGGTTTCACGATTTTTGAGGCAAAAGATTATAATGAAGGTTAAATTAAATTAATTGAATGGTTAGTGGATAATGGGTCCCACATCTTTTGTATAAAGTGGGGTCAATGATGTTTAAAGTAAAAAAGTAAGGGTAAATGAGTCATTTCACTTTGTTAAAGTATATAGTTAGTGGGTGTGGGTCCTACTATTTTTTTTCCATATAAGGTAATTTTTCAAAGTGTAGCACTTATTTTGAATCACTCATATAAGGAAAGTGTAGCACTTATTTTGAATCGGAGGAAGTATGTGAGATCCTTCTTCACTAATTATCCACTTTAATCTATCATAATCTATATTACAATGTTTTGCATTAAAAAGCGTGAAAGTAAAAGTGTAGCACTTATTTTGAACCGGAGGAAGTATATAACATAAAAAAATGAATTTCATATTTGATGTTGCATTTAATATTCTATTTTGTTAAATGACATTTAACCCACTACAACATGAAGTGTCATACTTTAACATTCCTTGATTAACATTTATTAATCAAAATTAAATATAGGTTAATTTCATTTCGGTGAATGAAAGATGAAGTGTCAAATTAATTTAATATTCATTATTCAAAATTAAATTAGCATACATAATACATACGTTTTATTTTCTAGCATGTATAAAGGCACCTATGTTTTGTATAAATAGTTACATTTGTTGTTAATTTCATTTTGGTGAATGAAATATACCATTGTTTTTATTTTCGTTTTGGTGAAAATTATTTTTTAAGTGATTTTTGTTTAATCATACATCGTTTAATTTAGGTTTGTTAATTTTGCAGGATCGAGTACCTCCGGAGATGGTACTATAATGATTATGAAATATAAAAGTAGTCATACCTATTTTCATTTTCTTTGCTTCTTGCTCATTCATATTGTACCTATTTTTAGTATTGTGTTAGACTTTTGTATTGTAGAGAAATAAAACAGTTTCCATAACCAAAACATTTGACAATGATTATGTTCTGATTTTTTTATGTCGAAGTCAGGAAATACACAAACCTGCAACTACAATTTCCTATGAAAAGGTAACAATACAGCCGCAACTACAATTTCCGATGAAAAGGTAACAATGATTATGTTTATTTTGTAGGATTGAGTACCTCCGGTGATGGTACTATAAGGATTATGAAATTTAAAAGTAGTCGTACATATTTTCATTTTTTTGCTTCTTGCTCATTCGTATGTAATCGTACCTATTTTTTATATTGTGTTAGACTTTTGTATTGTGGAGGAATAAAACATTTTTCATAACCAAAACATTTGACAATGATTATGTTCTCATTTTTTTTGTCAAAAATAATTATATTTGTAAAAGAAAGATAACATGAAAAATGATAGCGATGGTTGATATAGAATCACATATACATATTTAAAACTTTAATCAAATAATTATATATCTATTTCCCCTCATAAAAGAAAGGGAGTCGTTATAAAGAAAATCTATGATCTTTTCTCTGATCAAACATCAAGTTATGAGGTTTATGTTTTGTTTTAAGGAAATAAAATTAGTATAATGTACATTTTATATATTCTTTTATATAATTGTTTTGCCTCCGTACAAATTTATTATTCTTCTAAGTCTTCATATTTGTCTTTATATCTACTTATAAATATTTGTTTATAATATTAAACAAATTGATTGGTTATCTAATGGAATATTATGGTGGGATGATGTGGTCATTACCATGAGACCGTGCATTCAGTCCAACAACTATATACAAGTGCAAATGTCGTTTTAAAAATTAAATAAAATCAATTAATGAAATTCCTTTAATAAAAATACTTAGATAACTTTCACTTATATAAAAAGCTTTTAAAAAACTAAGATTGTTTTATTATGCCTTTTATTAGGACTAATGACATCAAATAGCTACATATTTTAATAAATATTTAATTTATTTAATAAATTCTTTTCTCTCATTATTAGTTAAACACTTAATCTTATAAAGTTGTAGTGTTCAATTAGGTAACTTTAAAGTATTAAAATACATTTTAACTTTTAATAAAAGTTATAAAAAAAACAATTATAAATGTATTGCTTTTTATAAATGATTTTCAGGCACTACTAATTTACCCGTATCGATTGAAGATATATATCATCGTTTATCCATTGTTGTACTTATAAAAGAGAAAGCATGGAAATCTTTGTAGCGATACGTATGTGTTATGAATAACATGTTTTGTTTTATATAAGCACCCATGTTTTCTTGCTTTATATTTTCCTCCTACATACTTTGTTATGTTCATACTTTACAATTGATACCAATAACTCCTAATCGTGAACGAAGCCCGTGCATCGTACGGGCCATACTGCCTCGTATGATATTAAAACTAAATTATTATAACTTGATAAGCTATAATATGGTGCGAGTTATTTGCAAAACCCATTTTTTTAGTAGAACGAGTAGAACCTATCTAAGAAAATTAGAATTTAGTAAAAAAAAAAAAGTAAAACAATAACATTTAACCCGAATCAAACATATACTTTAAGAAAAACATCAAAAATACTGAAAAACATATATACACAAATAATGCAATAATAACACTTATGTATACATACATGAAAACATACATGTGCAATAACCTATATGTTTACGTGCATGAATAACATACATGCAAACCAATATTTGGGGGTCCCTCATTAAATCTCTTCATGTATCTTCCATGATCATTTTATTTTGAAAATTAATGGTTTAGATTGAATTCTGCGAGTTATGTAACCTAAAATGAGTTATGTAAGTAATTGTTCACGTTATAATATAATAATTATCAAATGATCGTTTTCAAAACTCACGTAATATGGAACACCTTTAAACTATTTATATTTAATATATTTATTTAAAGTATTATTAATCAAACCTTATGTAACAATTTAAAAAGTTATGTAATGCAATCCCTCGATATGAAAAGATTGGTGTTGGGTTTGTGAGGTGGAACGGACGGTTAGGAAGCATTTTGTTTAAAAGAGTGAAGTTAGGTGGGGTACATAGAGGGGACAAGCTGAGTTGTAGTCATTAGTCATTCAATCAACACAATTAAAGATTAAATAGAAGTTTGGCAATACTTTAATTCACCATCTATTCAATCAACACAATTAAAGATTAAATAGAAGTTTGGCAATACTTTAATTCACCATCTAATTCCTCACCAAACGACATCAATCAACCAAGATGTTAAGGCTACGGGTGACAATTTTTGACCCAGAGAACTACATCAAAATAAACAGCTTAATTAGGGTTGAAACAAACAAATATCAGATGAGTTTAAGTCGACCCAACTGACTTATTTATTAAATAGTTTGATTCAGGTTGATGTTGATTTAAAGGGACCGACTCGCCAACCAGATTAATTATTAAAATATGTTAAAAATATATATTTATACTTTAATAGTTTATAAATATATTTGAAAAATAGATATACTTTAATAGGTTCTGCAAACACATTTAAAAGTCGATATGTTTGACTTGTTTGACTCATTCAAACCACTAACATGTTTAAGACGTATAATTAAAGAGTTATATTGGTCGTGTTCAGGTTAAAAATAAACAGCTTAGTGTTGAGATATTTGATATGCCTATATAAATATGTCAGTTTCAAATTGAATATTTCTTACTTGTCAACCCATGAATCCGGACTTACTTTATTCTCACCCCTTAATGTGAGTCGTGTGTTGAACTTGTGTTTTCTTTTCTTTACATACTTGTAACTATTCTTTAAAAAAAATCAATTAAACCAATGAATCACTCAATTCAATAGTCATCTCATAGTTTTCATGTCTTTTCTTTAGTGTAATACATCAATCCACATGTTAGCCTTACATTATGTTTCTCTAAGTTCTAATCCCCATCTTATTCTTACTATTCACGTTTGAATAACCCGAAATATAAACTGATAACATATGAGACATTATTTATTCATGTTAACCAGGAGGAGCGAGTCTTCAATTAATACTTTTTTTTTGTTATTGACATGTGTCAAGAGTTCATTGGCAATATTTTATAAGCATAACTATTATAGGACCATCATAATGTGAAACCACCCATGTAATATGCTTGATACATTGAATCTTCATAACAAATGAAGTTATGATCTGATATTGATTCTATTAATGTATATGTCTCCTCATAATTCCTGGCTTCCCTCTTGAGTGACATTTTTTTTTTTGGGGATACATGGACTATTTTATCATATAAAAGGATTTACATGTGCTAACAAACAACCAAAATTATATATATTTCATTAATCACTATTTCCTTAATCTACAAATTTAATATTTATTTTAATATATACTTTAATTAAAAGTGTTTTAATATTTATTAAATCATACAGTTATTGATTAAAATCAATAAATAATTACACTTGTAAGTTAACTGGTAAACCATTAAAATTGCACACTTTATGTTATCTTATCTAACTCCCATATAAAGCACTAGCTTAGAAGCCCGCCCAAATGGGTGGGCTAGCTTCAAGAAATACAATGCATAATAATGGAAAAAAAATATAGTCATTCATATATCTTATCATTATTTAAATGATGAATTAACGTTTTCTTATACATGAATAATTGGTAAAAGTAAATCAAAGACGAAATAAAATTTCTTTGCATATGACGTTTGTCGTTGAGTTTGTATAGTTGTCATCTTGATCGCAACAAATAACTTTCAAACATTTCTTGTTTTTTACTCTTGAGATAGCGACATATCATATATGTGAGAATACACCAACCATTTCTTGTTGTCTTTGGATAAACACACCAACCTGTGAAAGGATATTAATGAATATCCTAGTAAACCAACTACTTCATAACCAACACATTTCAATTCCTTAATGCATTTAAGCAAAATATTGCAGATTCAAATTTACCTTTTGGGGAAATCAAGTTGATGAAACCTCCTTTAGTGCTTTCATTTAGCTGCAATTATAATAAAAACTTAATTAAAATACATAAATGTGAGAAATTGAACTAAATTAAATCAAATTCATGAACTAGCGTGTTTACCTACTAATTTACTAAGCATTTTATTTACAATTCGCATATTCCTACTAATGTGTTTACGCCAAAAGGAATTTACATACTGTATACAAATGAAAATACTCGAATAATGATGATGTCATGCTGTCGTGTTCTTATTGTTGTGCTTGAACGAATGCTTTTGTGTACATAATTGTATATTCACAATAACTATCATGTATAATACCTACCAAATACTTTAACTTTTAACTGATTTACTTCCTTTTGTTCATTGCCTATAATCCCAACAGCAAAGTAGTAGACTAATGCAACAGGTAATGCGACAAGTAATCCAATGATATTCTGTAATAAAAAGAATAAATCAGTTGTCATGTTGTTAATTTCTTGAATTATATTTGTTAAATCAAATAAACTTATAAGTTATAAATAGTATTAAATACCCTGTGCTCAATATTTCTGGGTGAACATTATACTCCTTTGCAAATACAAACGGAACAATTCTTTGTGGTAGAGCTGCCTGGAACATATAATAATTTATCGATTAGTATAATAATAGTAATAACTAATTAGTTAATTAATTAGTTATAATAGAAGCATGTTATACCTATACTGCAGTTTTAAATGGTACACCTTTTAATCCAACAGCTAAAGATGGTATTACCATTATTGTAGGCCCAACAATAAACTTCAAAACCATGGCTAACAACGCCAATCGGGTCCCACATGCTAACTAACTAAAATTCAAAGTCAACATATAAATATAAATGCATACCATTGACTGCTGATGATTGTATCATTTGAGTTTCCCTTACAGAAGATAACTCAAACAAAAACAATAACAAATTATACCAAATTAAGCTCTGCAGTACAACTATCTGTGCAAGAAGAACAACTGCTTCATCTCCATACACTGCTTTTAATAACGGTACTCCCAAAATCAACATATTGGTAATGTTGACAAAGAAATACCCATTATGACCCAATTTAAGTTCCCATTGGATCGAATTTTAGTTCAAGAATATCATGTGGAAACAGATTCCGGACCAAATACTCAAGCTTTGAATTTTATAGTTCAATACTAAAATGTAGGAATTGCTATAAATTTAATTATAATTCAAGAAATCATAATGGTAACTCACTGTAAACTGAAATTCATATCCCTATGGACGATAGTAACAACAAATAACGTAGGAATTGGTTATTGATCCGAAATCATCATATTAACCTACGAATTGGTTGTTCTTTCTGAAATCGTCATACAACCCACGATAATATATACAAAAAAATGAAATTCAAATCCCCATACCCTGAATTATCATTCTCAAAATCGTCATATTAACTCAACGTAAATCTGTATGTTGATTCGGACAATTTCCCGTGCATCTGAATTAGGGCTAGATGAAGGTGTCACGAGCAGGCGGCAGAAAAAGTGTGGAACGATTTTTGTCAGGCAACAATCGGCAAACGGAGATTTGGAACGGTTTAGGGCTATCGATATAATGAAGGGATGTCCAATTTAGAAATCCCCAAATTCTAACGCTCCGAAACGTCTGTCAAACGGAGATGTGGTAGATTTGACAGGTGGCATTAAGGGGATGTTTGGTACGATGGAAAGGAAACGCGAGAAAGGGAATCAAGGCGCAATCTCTTGTTTGTTTGACATGAGAATGAAAAATCAATTCTCTTTCCACCTCTTTGATTCCTTACAAAAAGTAGAGAAAGGACACCCGAGAAAGGGAAACGCGCGTTGTCTCCAGGACATATAAATAAAGAAGCACGTGACTTGCACATTTAGTCATTTTTTTAGAGAATTTTGGAACCCTAGCTTTTCTCTCTCTCCTTTCTTTGTGCTCATCTTGATTTATCATCTTCCCTGCAAGTTCGTCTTCTTCGCTACAGGTTATACAACCCTCCAACTCTATAATCTCGTTCGTTTTAGCTTCCCCGAGAATAACTTCGCCGGTCAGAAATAGGTTGAATCTGGTTCGTGCATTCCCAAACCGTCTTTCTCGTTCGTCCTTCCCCCAAACCGGTTGATTGGGTTTTTGTTTAGTCTTTATACATCTTTCAAATTTGTTGTTTTTGTGTTGGAAGAGAACACAGTAACGAGATTCTTGATGAAGCAAGTGGAAGAGAACTCAGTTAATTGGATTGTTTCATCGTCGATTACCCAAATCTGTTGGATTAGAACGGAAACTTCAAAACATATATTAAAATACTGAATATTTTCTTAAAGCATTATTTTTGTATGTATTAATCTGATTCGGATTTTCAAAGGTTTTTAGTTTGTCAAGAATTCAGCTTGAAGAAATTATCTATGTTGAATATTGAATATTTTAACAATTATCTATGTTGATTCTCTCTCTGTACCAAACATTGGAATCATTTCTCTTTCTCTAGATCCATTCACTTTCTCTTCAATTCCATTAACTTCTTCAATTCCATTCTCTGCGATTCCCTCGTACCAAACATGCCCAAAGCTTATTTAAAATAGCTTATGCTTATTTTAGCTTATTAGCTTATAAGTTTATTTAAATTAATAAGCTTTTATTAAATAAAGTGTTTGTTTTAGCTTATATAAGAATATTGTAAAATTATCGAAAAGAGTTTAATGAGTAAAGATGTTGTGAAGAAAAGAAAAATGATGTGGAGGTTAAAAATGTAAAGTCTTTGGTATTCTTATATAAGCATTAAAAAACCCCACCAAAATGACTTTTCTAAGGGGCTTAAATAAGCTCATAAGCACAAGCTTATAAGCCCAAACAAACACTTAATATGTGCTTATTAAGCTTAAATAAGCTAATAAGCTAATAAACCCTTAAATAAGCCCTCCCAAACACCCCTAAGTCTAATTACATGTCATCAAAACTTGCCAATTAGAATGGGCTAAATAGGCATGTGGACAAATGCAATTCAAAATTAGGCTCCATATATAGAGGTTGATTCCTCTCAAACTTCTAAATTCCTTATTTTTTCAAGATTTGAAATACATTTTTACCCTAACGATAATTAAAGATTCCATAATAAAAACATTTGAAATACATTGAATGATAGAAATTAGTGTGCCTATTTCATTGGTCTTTACCTGTTTCATTAGTTAATAGCCGAACCAGACCAAATCATTGGTTCCTAGAAATTAAGAACCATGGACCGGACCGGTAACTTCGGTTCTGTGATGGTTCAGTTCAGTCCTGCCAGTTCTGAGCGGTTTCACAATACTCAAGGGTATCTTTGAGGAGGTGCAGTTGCATAGGGCTCATATTTTATAGGGGTCCAATTTTCATATATATCTTATATATATAATCTTAAAATTCAAGTCAACTTAATAATGTAATAGAAAAAAAATAGAAAATTTAAATTTTTATGTAAAATTTGTACTTAGGGAGTCCATTTTCATCTATTTACACAGAGTCATCAGAATCTTGGAGATGCCCTGACAATACTAATATGATCCTCTTATAAAGTGGGTTCCTCTAATCCTAGACTCCTAGTAATCATTATCAAATAAAACTAAAAACCTTAACTTTTATTTTGATAGGTGATAAAAAGTATGGTTATCATGATTTAAAATTACATTCTCTCTAGCCAAATGCTTACATTTTACAGCTTTGTTTGAGCACACGACTTAGATTTTATAATGCAAAAAAGATGACGAAATTATTTAAAGCTTGCTTTAGGTGCTGAAAATTGTTTTAAGGATAATGTTTTTCGATAAGCATAGCGATTAAAATATTTTTCAATCAAATAATATTTAATTCTAAATATTTTCTTAAAAGTAATCTTAAAACTAATTCTAAACTACTATACTGGGCTTGTTTCGGGTAGCCATTTTTTAGAAAATCACTTGATATAAATAATATTGTACATTACGCATAAAATGTGGTACTCTAGATGACCTTTTGAAACTAACAGCAAATCGGCAAAATTCTAACCAATTCATCCAATTTCCCTTTCTCCAGTTCTCCGCCATGGATCCCTACGCTGCTGCACAAATTCAACCGCAAACTCAAGATCCATACATCTACAATCAACAACAATACGATCAATCTCAACAACATTACGCTTATTATGCACAACCATACGATCAATCTCAACTATACGACCCATCCCAACAATACGATCCATCTCAACAATACGCTAACCCTAATCCTAGTGTTGTTTATCAACAACCAGCACCTGGACAAGAAATTCCTCAACAACCGCAATCTGACCAAGAACATGCTCCAATTCACCCACCCGGTGTTCCGGTTCAGACCGACCCTAATCAAATCGCTGCGTACCAGCAAGCGTACGCCCAAACGCATTACCAAACTGACCCCAATAGCTATTACTACGCACAACAACACCAATTGAGTTATCCGGACCCGGGTATGGTTCATCCGGGTCAACAACATTGGCAACAGCCGCAGGGGCAACCTGCTGAATATGGGCTTACTTCGTTATACCCTCCGGTAACAAATATTGATTTTTTATTTTTATTTTGAATGAATTGGAATTTTTAGGAATTAGGGTTTCCTTATTGGGTATTTGATGAATTAGTTTCTGTTATTAAAGTTTTTACCCCTAGATTGTTTAATTAGGTGACCTTAACTTTGAGGTGATGAAGTAGCTTAATTTTACAGAGTTTATTGTGGTTTATATAGTTCTAATGGCAAGGATACCATCTGCAGAAGTGAACATAATTAGCTACAAGCTCTTAGAAACGGTACATTATATTTCTCATTTTGTAGAATAAGTTTGTACAAGTGGCTTCTGTACACTAGTTGAGCCAGAGTGTATGAAGGGTGCCAAAGTTTACAAATTTATTATGAATTTCTTTTTGGGTAAAATCTTAAAATTAATTAAAAAAACTAATATTAATCCGCTCCAATTTCATATTGTTTAATTTATCTTTTCTGATCAAGGTTCTAGTTGACTGAAACAAACATATGGTCACATCGAGCCTATCTGTTGATGCTAGGTGGCAATTTCAACCCATTTATTTATCAATGGGTCGATTCGGGTTTTTTTTTAATCATTAATGGGTCAAATGTTTTTAACTGAACCCGTTAGCAACACCCGTAATATGCCACCTAAACCTTGACTGTATGGCCTTGTTAACTACATGCGCCATTCAGTCAGAGGCATCTAAACTTCTGATTCTATCCAACCATTTTTACCTTAAATTATGGATGGTGGTTGATAAACCCTTCTTCAGGATTCCCGATTTCATATTCAAGATTCTTCAGGATTTCAAAGCTTCTTGCAGCAGTTTCTTTGTTGACGTGGGATGGAATTTCATGGAATTTTGACTTAGTTCCTCAAAATGGGCATAGAAATGTGAAATCTGGAGCTTAACAACGGTAATGATAGAATCTCATGTTTATCCTGTTATTCCCCTAAAAGGTAGGGGAATGGTTTGACTTTCAAGGGAGTGCTACTACATTTCAACTTTAAAGCCAATCATTATATAACTACATTAATCTTTGTAACAAACACCAAACAAAACATAAAAAACTTTAGTGTGATATCTGCAACACATTTGAAATGTAGTTTTGTTGACCTAAAAAGTCAACGTCGGTTATCTTTATGGAGGGAGGGTGTATGCAATAATGCAAACATCTTAATTTGAGGCCCAAATTTACCATGTAGAAGATATATGTGGATGATATTTACAAGAGTAAGATACCTCTTGTAACAATAATCCACGTTAATATAAGAATGAGAAATTAAGTGGGACCCGCTAGTCTATAGCATTAAATTGGGGTGTTACACCTCTCGTTTTCATGCTTTTAAGAATTGTGGTGCTTGAGACATATGACGTGGACATTCTTTTATGAACCCTTGTAAAATTATTTATTTACCATATTTTAGCTTGTGTAATAGTTACAATGCTTGAAATCTTTTTTTTTTTGTTTGTTGATATATTTCAGAACGGGCAAGCCAGTCAATATAGTGCTCCTAGCAGAGGTGGTGGTAGAGGAGGCGGTGGTTCATCTTCCCGTGGGAGGGGACGTGGTGGTGGTTCCGCCGGAGGGCGTGGTGGTGGTGGTGGCGGAGGACGTGGCGGCAGACCTAATACTCAAGTTCAGCCAAAACGTCTCAGTTTCTGGCATGGTGTGGACTGTGTCGAGTGGATTGCAACACTCACGAGGTTCTTGAAAATCACAAAAACGGGGAAAAACATAAAAAGAATTTGGAAATACAAGAGGATTTGAAGAGACTTGCAGCCAGAACAAACGAAGCACAGCAGCAGCCGTAGAAAGACCGGAAGTCAAATTCGAAAGTCAAACTGTTCCTCTGTCTGAAGAACACAACAATTTAAAGAGAAAATTGGTTGATGAAGAAAGGAAATCTGGTGAACCAATTAAAAAGCCGAAAGAATCCGTACCCTTCATTTGTGAACTGTGTGATGTGAAATGTGAATCAGCCCCTGTTTTTGACTGCCATTTAAAAGGTAGGAAACATTCGTTTAATCTACAGCGGTTTCAGGAACAGCAGGCTGCACTTGGACAGGTGGCATTACAAGCACTTTATCCTGTGCTTCTTCAAGCACTTGCTCAAAATGCTTCAGGGTATGGAGGACTTGATCAGCAGCTTCTTCAATTGCTGCAACCCTATTTACCCCAAACGGGCCCTGGCCATTACCCTAACCCACCTACAGCCCGTTGAAGGCCAGGTGGAGCCCGTGAACCAAAAACTCAAGATATAGTTGAATCTGAGGTCAAGACTGAAGATGGAACGGCCCCCCACTGAAGATGGAGTGGGGCCCGAGATCAAGAGTGAAGATCAAGTGCCAATTGCAGCAGAACTGACCCAGTGAGTGGATGTTTTTTAGTTGGTTTTTGCATTCAATTAGCTTTAAATATTAAATCTTATGATGTTTTGTTGGTTAGATGTATGTCACATATTGAATTAAGTGATGACGTTATACTTTTTTAAGTCAACAAAGCAAATTCTTGATATGGGCCAAGAGTCAAAACACGTCGTGTTGAACTCAGTATTTTATTTTGTTGAAATTTAATAACATCAGTTCCAGATCTTGAAACGTCAAAACAGTAAATCGTTTCTCATACATGTATAAGTCGTTAATGTATGATGTATCACTTAAAATTCGAATTGATAGTTATGTTATGATTATGATGCATAATAAGATACAATAATGAGACTATAACTAATGAGAATATGAATCTGAAGACTATAAGGGTCATCTTAGTATGAACTATAACAATATACTTTCAAACTTACAATGCCTTGAACAATTCTTTAAAGAAAAGAAAAAAAACTACAAATAACACACATAATGACACATAGTCATTTGGTCGTAGGGTCTGCTTGCATGCCGCTAGACCAAATTCTGTTTGTTACAAACTTACAATGTCTTCCTATAAGAAACTTTTTTATTACCAAAAATACACAAGACGAAGATGAATACACATATATTCGGCTATGGTGATTGGCCCCAAATTTTTGTTTCGATGATTTCCCAAATCTTTCTCCAAAGTAGCCTTAGGAAGTTATGCACAACTATTAGTATAAAAAGTGCACACGCAACCGAATATCCAATCCAGCTAAGCTTTTGGGGGATGAATAAGACTATGAGAAGCGAAAAAGGTGCAAGAATTGTCGACAAATGGTTACTAGAATAGTGTGACGAAGAGGAGAGAAGTGATTTCGTTCTGAAATTGGTAAACGATCATGTCTATAAAACAACATCCCTGAAGTTAATGCAGCGACAGATAACCGACATGATCATAAAACAACCATGAGTTTCGAAAGGAGATTGTGTTGCATTTTGAAACTTCACTTGAAGGATACCTACCAATGATGCATACACTACCAGAAGTGTCCCCGCATTCACATGGTGCAACATTTCTAAGTAATCAAGAAGCCTGAAATAAAAGATATATACAAAATTAACACAAACGAGAAAATAAAAATACGTATCACTGAATACTTTTCTATACGTGCCAAATTACTAATTAATGAATTAAAGTCCAATTCATATACCAATTTGATACCAACGGGTCTTTGACTTGTTGGTGACAATTATTTTTTCAAATATGATGCAATTTTTTAGTTAGTATTTACACATGATGTATACATACATGCTTGTATATACCATATATATATATACCTACATACACATTCCTGTCATTTTCATGATCATTCTCATTGCCGTCCCTAAGCCTCCTTAAAAAATGATTATGTCACAAACTGAATCAACATTGATATTTCCTGTCATTTTCATGGTCATTCTTATTGCCGTCCCTAAGTCTCCTTAAAAAAAGATTGTCACAAATTGAATCATCTGAGAGTAATTAAAATTATCTAAAAAAAGCTGCAAAACACAGCTGACTATAACTTGAGTACTTCTAATTATACGAGGTGGGTGAATTATATCGATATGTTGTTTTCACTTTATATAATTAATTGATAAGGTTTTTGTGTACAAGTTTAACAATATAAAGTACGATTCTCTCGCCACTGTTGATGATTGTCCCCTCCCACGAACTATTTTGCTTGATCGGTAGCAAACTCGGTATTTTAACACGATCTTAATTTTCACACCTAGCTAGTTATAGACTTATAAGCCCCCCATTAATTAGTTATTGATTATACTTAGTTTTAGATTAGGGGGTTTACTATATAACAATTAAGAGAATGCAACCTAATGGCCAATTTCTAAAGACGTAAGTTGACAAATGATTGATAAACAACGGCCGGTGATATGCATGGAGTAATTGCAACGTAGTGTGTGCTCCTAATAAGTCATATGTAAGAAAAATGTAAAATATAGTGAAGAAGTGGATAACTGAAAATTTAATGGAAACCCACCGATTAGCATTTTGAGACATTCTAGTGGATTGATTTTCATCTCTTATTGAAACCACAAATTCTTCAATTCTCGTGTTCTGAATTCTCGGATCAATGTCCATATTTTTGATAATTGAAGTCGACTTTAGCAAAGTTGTTGGAACAAAACACAGATCAACTTATTACTGATGCTGCAGTTAGTACTGATCATACTTAATTAGTACTGATGGGGCAGAAAACATTTACTACTGATGAAGTTGATACTGGTGAAGACTATAACTAAAGTTACTACTGATCAAGGCTTATTGAAGATACTACTGATCAATAGTAGTTACTACTGATGATGGTTTTGGACTTACTACTGATCATCAGACTTACTACTGACGTTGCATATTTACTACTGATGATTGGTTTTACTACTGGTACGCGTTTTGGAAGCATATCAAGTCCGAGATCTTCGTAAAGATAGTTATAGTATGTAAATCAATGTATATCTATAGAATTAGAATGTAAATCAAGTCCTAGAATAACTAGGGTAAATAGTTTAGCTTCAAGGACTATTATAAATAGTTCCTTACGAATTGTAAACGTACGTGTGTATTGTTAACTTGATAATATACATTGAAGCTTTTTGTGAATCTGTGTTCTTAATATTTTCGCATATTATTTACAGTTCATTGTTCTTAATTACATTGATATAGTGTTGATCCGCTGCAACTTCTATAGTCAATTAGATCTAAGGTGTTTATTAACTTCTCTATAGTTAATCGATCCTGACAAGTGGTATCAGAGCGTATTGGTTCTAGATCTACGATTTGTTAAGAACAACAAAAAGTTTTAATCATTAAAACACACACATTATTAATCATGACTGATAATAATGAAAGCACTCAGGCCAACACAATTCCTATACTCACTCCCAACAACTTTGGGATGTGGAAGAATCGTATTAAGCAATACATGCTTATTACAGATTATTCTATGTGGGAAGTTGTCCTTGAAGGAAACAAAACTGGTCCTGGTCAAGCAAGCAGCTCTGCAACTGAGGCTGACAAACTTAAATGTGAGAAGGAGAAGAAGGACAAGGGAATCGAACTGAAAACTCTAAGCACTCTCCTATTGGCCATTCGTAATGACTATCAACATCTCTTTGTTGAGTATGATGATGCAAAGGTACTATGGGAAGCACTGGAGAAGAGATTTGTTGGGACAAAGAGTACCAAGAGGAACATGAAGTCTGTTCTTAAACAAGACTTTGAAAACTTCAAAGGAAAGCCCAATGAAACACTCACTCAAGTGTTTGACAGATTCAACAAACTAATTGGTGAACTTGATGGATCAAGAAGATGTCAACATGAAGTTCCTAAGGTCTCTTAGTGAAGAATGGGCCATGTATACAGTGGTATATAGACAAAGAGATGCTCTAGAAGAAAAAGAGTTGGATGAACTCTACAATGATCTCAGAGTATTTGAAACTGAGGTAAACCAAAAGAACCCTTCTATTTCTTCTAATAATGCTGCATTTGTCTCTAGTACAGGTCAAGGTCAGGAAACCTTCACAGGAAAGGCTGCAGATTCTGAGGATACTGTAAGAGAATCCTTCTTCACTAGTCATGTGCATACTGCACTGATTAGTGATGACTTGGAACAATTGAATCCAGATGATCTTGAGGAGATGGATCTTAAATGGCAGATGGCTATGCTGAGCCTAAGGACAAAAAGATTCTTAAAAAGAACTGGTAGGACAAGCATCAACTTCAACAAAGGTGACAAAGCTGGATTTGACAAAACTAAAGTCAAATGTTATAACTGTAACAACCTTGGTCACTTTGCAAAAGAATGTCCTCAGCCAGACAAAAGATCAAAATCAACTGCCCTTGTATCACAACAAGGATAAGGCTATGACTGGAGCTTCCAAGCAGAAAAGCATGCTCAAAACCAAGCTCTCATGGCCTTTACTGACAACAAGAATGAGGTAAAACCTAAACCTTGTACTTCTGAATGTATTAAAATTGTTAAAAATCTAGAAAAAGAAAACACTAAATTAAATGAAGATTTAGCAAAAGCAGTCAGAAGAAATCATGAATTTGATGGTGTGATTGCTGATCAAGAACATCAAATAAAGGTGTACCAGATGATTGATCAAAGGATAAAGGAAGAACTGCTTCAGGCTGTGGATGAGAAAGAGTTTTATGAAATAAAAAATAAAGAACTAACAAGTAAATTAGAAGAATGTCAGCTTGAAATTGAACAAAATAAATTAACAATCAAAAAGTTTGAAAGAAGCACTAAAATTCTTGATGAACTAACTAACAATCAAACTACAGAAAAAGTTGTTCATGGGGTGGGATATCATGCTGTACCACCTCCATATAAAATCATTCCACCACTTAAAAACAGTTCAGAAAGAATCATTAATGAATTAAAAACTGAAAATCAAACTCAAACACCTGAATCAAATGATTCTTCTGATGATGATCAATCAATTGAATTCACAATTTCTCAAACTGAATCACCAAAATCAATTGATACAAGCTTTCACACAGCACAAAGTCCAAATGAATCTCCTAAATATGATGCAGAAAATATACCTAAAATTCTAAAAAGGGGAAATCAAAGAAATAGGAACCAACTCTTAGAACAAAGAAAAATCATAAAGGCTCAAGATGATAAATTAAAATGTGTCATTTGCAACAAAGTAAATCATTTAGCAAAGGATTGTCACTTCAATCCAATAAACTGCAAAGAGTTAAGAGAATTTAAAATCTTTAAAGAAAAAGCAAAGACACAGAAGTTAAAAGATACTACTGGCCCTTCAGTAGTAAATAAAACAAAAACTCCAATTGCTGAAACACCAAGATTTGGAAGAAGTGCACCAAGATTTGTGCAAAACAGAAGAGTTGGAAGCCCAAAGAACAGCAATTACTTCAAGAACAATGGAAAATCTAATCAAAATAAACAATACTTTAAATTTTCCAACACCAGTAAAAACTTTACAAACTTTACTACTGGTGTTAACCCTAATTATAATGCTGTATGGTACCAGTACAAGAACACTACTGGTAAAAACCCTAATTACAAAAATACTACTGCTCCCAAACCAACTTTCAAAAATACTACTGGTGTCAACCCTAAAAACACTACTGGTCATTCTAAACATGGTAAGTACCCAAATACTACTGGTCCATCAGTAGTAAAGCATTCAAAAGCAAAAAATCACGGGTATAAACCAAGATCAGTAGAAAATTCTCACGCCAGTAATACTTTCAAAAGGGCAGTAGTAAAACAAAACACCAGTAATAAACAAGTATGGGTACCAAAAATGTTTAAAGTTAAATCCCCAAAAGCTTATTTCTCAAAGGATGAACCCAAGACATATAAAGCTTGGGTTCCCAAACTTAACTAATCCTTTACTCACTTGTGCAGAGCATTCAGATCCCAGAAGAAGGAAGAACATGGCATATTGATAGTGGATGCTCAAGGCACATGACTGGAAATCTGCAAATTCTTAAAGATTTCAAGTCATTTGATGGAGGATATGTGGCATTTGGTGAGAATCCCCAGGGAGGTAAGATTACAGGTAAAGGTACTGTTACTAATGGCAAAATTACCTTTGATGATGTATTTTATGTAGCTGAACTAAAATACAATCTTGTCAGTGTGTCTCAAGTTTGTGATAAAAAGAATAAAATTCTTTTCACAGACATTGAGTGCATCATTCTTTCTCCTGACTTTATTTTAGATGAAAAATATGTTGTTTTAAGAACTCCAAGGAGAAACAATGTGTATTGCCTAGATATAGGGGGAGAACTCATTTCTTCAAATGAGGTCAACTGTTTTATATCCAAGGCAAACACCACTGAATCAGAACTATGGCATAGAAGGATGTGTCACACAAATTTAAAAAACATGAACAATTTAGTAAAAAGAAATCTGGTCATTGGACTACCTCAAAAACAATTTATGTGTGATCATCATTGTGTTGCATGCCTAAAAGGTAAACAACACAAGTCCTCTCATAAGTCCAAAACTATGAACTCTATTTCTGTTCCTTTGCAGCTCTTACATATGGACCTATTTGGACCTACAAATGTAATGAGTATTGGAAAGAAACAATATTATCTTGTTATTACTGATGACTTTTCCAGATATACATGGTTTTTCTTTCTCAGGACAAAGGATGAAACAAGTGAACTCATAAAGAACTTAGTTGTCAAACTGGAGAACTCATCTGATCAAAAAGTTAAAGCCATAAGATGTGATAATGGCACAGAATTTAAAAATGCTAACTTAATTAACTTTTGTGATCTTAAAGGTATTGACAGGCAATACAGCTCACCTAGAACTCCACAACAAAACGGTGTAGCTGAAAGAAGAAATAGAACCATCATTGAAGCAGCAAGATCAATGTTAGCAGATTCAAAATTACCAATCACTTTTTGGGTAGAAGCTGTTAATACTGCCTGTTATGTTCAGAACAGAGTATTAATAGTGAAGCCACATTTTAAAACACCATATGAACTTTTTAATAAAAGAAAACCTTCTATAAGTTTTTTAAAATCATTTGGTTGTCCTTGTACTATTTTAATTACAAGAGAACAAATTGGTAAGTTTGACTGCAAAGCTGATGATGGAATCTTTGTGGGATATTCTACTCAAAGCAAATCATATAGAGTATTCAACAAAAGACTAAGGATAATTGAAGAAAGCATTAATGTATCCTTTAATGAAAATGTTTCTAATGAACAAGGAAATGGTCCAGATTGGCTATTTAATATAGACAATCTAACCAAATCCTTTAATTCTAACATGGACTTCAATGCAGGAAATTCAAATTGTCACACTCAACAGGAAGGAACATCATCTGTCAATACTGGTCAAGAGGAGATGAGATACATTGTAGTTAATACTGCTCCAATAGTTAATACTGATGTCAGTAATGACTCGAGTTCTGGAACCAGTAGTAACTCTGAGAATGAGGACAGTAGTAATTCAAATACTACTGGCGCCAGTAATAGTACTCAAAATACTACTGGTCCCAACAATAACCTAGATTCTCAAGATACTACTGATACCAGTAACAACAACAATACTACTGATCTCAATAAAGACAATAGCAGTAGTAAATCTGACCAAGATGATGATGAACCAAATATCAATGACAATGAAGGATCACTAGAGGAACAACTGCCTGAGACTAATGAGTCCAATCTTGAAAATCAACTAGTAGTTGATAAAGCTACAACCACAAGGACTCAGAAGAACCATCCATTAGACCTTGTTCTAAGTGATGTTAACTCACCACTACAAACAAGAAGCAAATTAAACAAAAGCTTAACTGCAAATATGTGTAATATAAGTTTAATTGCTAATGAATGTATGTTTGAATGCTTTCTGTCTCAGGATGAACCAAAGAAGATCCAACAAGCAATGAAGGACTCAAACTGGATTGAGGCAATGCAAGAAGAACTCCTTCAATTCAAGTTACAAGCTGTTTGGACACTTGTACCTCTACCCAAAGGAAAAAGAGCCATTGGAACAAGATGGATCTTCAGAAATAAGAAAGATGAAAGAGGTATAGTGATCAAGAACAGAGCCAGACTTGTAGCCCAAGGATACACTCAAGAAGAAGGAATAGACTATGATGAAGTATATGCTCCTGTTGCTAGAATTGAAGCTATAAGAATATTTCTAGCATATGCTTCATTCAAAAAGTTCAAAGTCTATCAAATGGATGTGAAGAGTGCATTCCTATATGGGAAGATTGAAGAAGAGGTCTATGTTTGCCAACCTCCAGGTTTTGAAGATCCAAAACATGGTGACTATGTGTTCAAACTAGATAAAGCTCTATATGGCCTACATCAGGCACCAAGAGCATGGTATGACACATTATCATCATACCTATTGAAGAACAACTTTAAAAGAGGAGCCATTGACAAAACTTTGTTTACAAAGAAAGTCAAAGATGATATACTACTGGTACAAATATATGTAGATGATATCATCTTTGGCTCAACCAATGATTTATTATGCAAAGAATTTGAAGAACTGATGCAGATTAAATTCAAGATGAGCTCGATGGGTCCAATGAACTTCTTCCTTGGACTCCAAGTCAATCAAAGAACAGATGGTATCTTGATAAATCAATCAAAATATGTCAAAGACATCTTGGAAAAGTTTGATTTGAAAGACAGTAAAAGTGCAAGTACACCAATGGAAACACACAAACACCTACATCCTGATGTTGAGGGGGAGGATGTAGATGAACACTTATATAGATCAATGATAGGCTCTTTGATCTACTTAACTGCATCAAGATCTGACATTGTGTATAGTGTTTGTGTGTGTGCAAGATATCAAGCAAGACCTAAAGAACTACACTTGCAAGCTGTCAAAAGAATATTCAGATACTTGAAAGGCAAACCATCACTAGGTCTATGGTATCCACATGATTCACCCTTTGAACTCATAGCCTACACAGATAGCGACTATGGAGGTGAATGTCAAGACAGAAAGTCCACTACTGGTGGATGTCAATTCTTTGGATCAAGACTGGTGTCATGGCAATGTAAGAAGCAAACAAATGTATCAACATCAAGTGCTGAAGCAGAGTATGTAGCTGCATCTGCTTGCTGTGCTCAAGTACTATGGATTCAAAACCAGCTTCTAGACTTTGGTATCTCTATCCTTAAAACTCCTATTTTTATTGATAATCAAAGTGCTATTAGTATTGTGAACAATCCAGTAAAACACTCTAAAACTAAACACATTGAAATAAGATTTCATTTTATAAGAGACTGTAATGAAAAGAAATTAATCAAAGTTGTTAAAATTCATACTGATGATCAATTAGCAGATCTTTTTACAAAAGCATTTGATGTAGGAAGATTCAACTTCTTGGTTAGCAGTATTGGAATGATTTTGATAAATTAAAATCTCACTTAAAATCATGTGTAAAGTTTTGTGTTTAAAGTGTTATTTATTTATTTAAAGTGTTTTACTACTGGTAGATCTGTATTACTGATTGTAGGCATGTGCACAAAATACTACTGGTAGTTTATTACTACTGGTGTGTATTAGGTATACATAAATACTACTGGTGGTCAGTACTACTGGTATTCACATATACTACTGGTCTTGTGTGTTAGTAGTTACTACTGATGTCAAAATCCTTAGTCACTACTGATGTTAGTAGATACTACTGACGTTTTACTACTGATATCTTATTTACTACTGGTCTTTCAGAATCACAATTACCAAACTAACCCCCATGAAAATAACCGTTATGTTATGATTCGAAGGGCATTTTAGTCGTTTTGCAGGTTAAATCGAAAGATATAAAAGGCGTCAGTCGATTAGTTTAGCATTATCTTCACTTCGATTTGCTAAATCCTCTCGATAAACCCTAGCTTACGATCAAAAACCCTAAGTCAGTAACAAAAAACGTACATCTTTCTCTCAAAATCAACATCAAATGGCAACTCTACAATCTCTGGATGTGCAAACCGATCTCAAATATTCCAAATTTCACAATATGTGTGCCTTACTAAAGAATCCCGACGGAACAAAAGATTTTCGTCCAATAGTCAAATTTTTGAGAAATTCGTATATACAGTTTGCGTTAACTGTAAAACCAAAATCATATCAACAGCACTTGGTGGATTTCTGGACCAATGCTGAACAAACAGAAGGAACAACCATATCCATGATCAAATCAAAAGTAGATGGAAAGCATATAACAGTCACAGAACAATCAATTCGACACCATCTATAATTACACGATGATTCAGGTATGTTTACTCTTCCTAAGGAATACATTGCTGAAATTTTACAAAAAATGGGTTATGAGGGAAGACTGAATATAGTAACCTTTCAAAAGGGTCTTCTCTCCCCACAATGGAAATTTTTAGTACATACTATTCAGCACTGTATTTCTCCTAAACGAAGTACTTGGAATGAGTTTAATAAGGCAATAGCCTCTGCTGTTGTCTGTTTATGCACAGACCAAGTATTTAATTTTTCTCAAATGATTTTTGAAGGTATGTTGAGAAATCTTAGTTCTTCTAAATTTTTAATGTATCCCAGATTTCTACAACATATCATAAATTGTGAATTACAAAACTTGTCAACTCCTAAAAATATTTTCATACTACCTGAGTTGAACAAGAAAGTTTTCTCAAATATGAGAAAACAATTTAAATTTTCGGGCAAGGAAACCCCTCTGTTTCCAAATATGATCAAAGATCAAACTCTTATTGGAGAGGGTTCAACCATTGATACAACCCAAGTTGAACCTCAACCCACTCCATCACCCCCAAATACAGCCCAAACACCACCCCAACTAGTCACTCAATCACCACCTCAAACAGAAGTCCTGAATGTGTCCCAGGAACTTGACTTAAATCTGCAGAGTGCTACTCTTCACTCTGTGGAAGACCTACCAGATAAAACCAAAAACATTTCCACTATTTATCAAAGAAAGAAAATTTCTTCAAAGGACACCAGGGGACAAATTGAGTCAAACCCCAGGCTCCAAGAGTTGTCCTCCAAGGAGGAGAGAGGACATGAGGCGAGGGCTTTCACTACTGATGCCCCAAAGGTGGGTGCACAGGACAGTGAAAACATCATTAGGACCCAGACCTCGGCAACTTTGAGTGATGACTCATTTGAGGAGTTACTCAAAGGACCCCGGTGCCAAGAAACCACAAGGGGGGGCATCTCTGCTTCTTCTAGGAAGAAGAGGATGTCTAAAAGACCCAATGAATCACCAAGAAGTGATAAGGGCAGATCTGTTGAATAGATGGATAGGATGGAAAACCTCAAAGCCAATGTACCTGTTAGTGAGCCCGATGATCTTGCTAGATGGAGTGAGGGCAGTATTAAAACAAAACAATTGACGGATAAAGTGGATTCTCTTGAATCCACTGTATAAGATTGTCTCAAGTATCTTACAAACCAAGGGAAAACAATGGCTGCAATGAAAAGACATATGAACACCATTAACAAAAGAATGAGATTCTATGAGCAAAGGCTTCATCAACAAACTAAAATCATCAGAAAATTAAAGAAGAAGATTGATGATAGTGAGGCTCCACCAGTTGAGCTCACTAAGGGGGAGAAGGATAACATACAAACCATGATTGATGAATCAATTGCAGCAGCAGCGTCCTCTCTCTTAAATTTAAAAGAAACTACTGTTGATGAAGGCCTAGAAATGATGGTTACTGAAGATGAGCCAATTACTACTGCTCCTATGGAAGATCAAGCTGAAAAAGAAGTATCAGTAGTAAAACCTACTACTGATATCATAGCAGTAGTAAATGAAGAAACGGCAGCAAACACTACTGATGCCCTATCAGTAGTAATCTCTGAAGACATACCAGCAGTAACTACCTTAGTTACTACTGATGACATTATTGAGCTGCCACCACTACTAGAACCTAAAGTAATACTTCCACCATCTCCAAAAAGAAAAACAACACAAATGGTGGTGAAAGATATTGATGATGATGTAAATTGGTTAGAAGTTGATGAATGCTCCCTGCCTCCACATCCTAAAATACTTCCTTTGTCACAGATACAATACTATGGTCCCAAATTTGTCCTTGAATCTGAACCAGATAAAAAGAAAGATAACTACATAGGAAAGGGAAAGGAAGTTGCTGATGAAGACCAACCTAATAGAGCACAAGGTCATGAAATGGTCAACAAAATCAACTATGCAAAATCAGCCAAACAGGATAGGTGGAAGGTAAAGAGAGCAAAGTACTTAAAAAAGGTTGAAGTATCTCTAGCAAATGAAAACAAAAGATTAGCAGAAAGGGCTAGAATATTGAGACAACCATTCACAGAAATCAAATTAGCAGATATAGCAGATATATCAAAACTGCCACAATTTCAACAAAAGGTCAAAACCAAACAAGTTGCTGAAACAAGAAAAGAACTACAAAGAAAAGAACTAGAAAAATTTAGGCAACTTGAATATGAAACACTAGAACTTATTGAAGCACAAGTACAAGAATGCAAAGAGCAGAAGGCTGATATGCCAGAACAATTTGCAGAGAAAAAGAAAGAAATGATCACATTCTTAAAATCAAAAGGTCACAACACAAAGGCCTTTGGAAGAATGAAGCTGATCAATTTGGTTGAAAAGTACTGTGTAGAAAAGAAGAAGGATCTTACTGAACAAGATATTAATGAGAAGTACACCACTAAACTTAAACAGATAGACTCCAAAGAAATGAAAGAAAGAAAAACAATAACTGGAGAATCATCTGGTGTATTCTCTCAAACTTCAAAGAAAAGGAAGACAGTTACCTCTGAACTTGAACAACCAAAGAAGAAATTACAAATGGTTCAGGTTTATGATCTTCCCATTGCTCCCCGACAAAATAATCCAATCATCAACCGGAGATGTATAGATGATATGATTGAGATTATTAGAGAAGATAAGGTCATACAAAGATTCAGAGCTTGGAAACCTTTGGTCATGTCCCTAACCAGAAGTGACATTATCAAGATGTTGATCATTGGTAAACCAAGAATGACTAAGAAGAACTGGAAGAATTCAGCTGTAGGCTATCTTACTGAAATGATTGATGCTGCTTTCTATCCAGAAAATTATTCAGAGAAGTTTACAAATCCAGAGAATGTTCAAGCCTGGAATGTGCTGCCAACTGTCAATATGTACTTCTTTGAATATACAAGTAAGAAATGTGACTTATTCCTTTATGAGAAAGAGTATCCTCATTCTGAGAAAACTCTTTATCAACTTTGGTGCATGAACTTTATTAAACCACATGATGCTGTGATGCTCCAAAACAAATTGAATGAATTTGTTAAAAGAATCAGCAAATATATTATTGCACAAAGGAATAAAAGGAACCAACAGACTTTAGAAGGTGATCAGAAAAGAGCAAAGTTGTTGGAAGAAAAGGAAAAGAAGAAGTAAATATAAACTTAGTTGATTGAAAGATAATCAATAAGTTTAGAGGGAGATTGTTGGAACAAAACACATATCAACTTATTACTGATGCTGCAGTTAGTACTGATCATACTTAGTACTGATGGGGCAGAAAACATTTACTACTGATGAAGTTGATACTGGTGAAGACTATAACTAAAGTTACTACTGATCAAGGCTTATTGAAGATACTACTGATCAATAGTAGTTACTACTGATGATGGTTTTGGACTTACTACTGATCATCAGACTTACTACTGACGTTGCATATTTACTACTGATGATTGGTTTTACTACTGGTACGCGTTTTGGAAGCATATCAAGTCCGAGATCTTCGTAAAGATAGTTATAGTATGTAAATCAATGTATATCTATAGAATTAGAATGTAAATCAAGTCCTAGAATAACTAGGGTAAATAGTTTAGCTTCAAGGACTATTATAAATAGTTCCTTACGAATTGTAAACGTACGTGTGTATTGTTAACTTGATAATATACATTGAAGCTTTTTGTGAATCTGTGTTCTTAATATTTTCGCATATTATTTACAGTTCATTGTTCTTAATTACATTGATATAGTGTTGATCCGCTGCAACTTCTATAGTCAATTAGATCTAAGGTGTTTATTAACTTCTCTATAGTTAATCGATCCTGACAAAAGTCACCTAGACTGTAAATATATATATATTTTTCGTTTTACTAAAGTATAAAACTATGTAACTAAAACCGGTCCCACCTCTTTTTCTGAAACGGTGCCAATTGTAAGAAAGGTGGAGAGTAAACCAAAATTTAATTACCGGAGTTAATTGTCAAGCAATTTCACACGCATGCTTTAAATTTTAAATATTTGAAATGATTAGGACTTATGAAAAGAAACACATATAAATGTTAACTAAGAATATATAATAGCGTGAAAAGAAACACATACAATACCGAGCCATATTTCTCGACCAAGGTACCCTGCACATTTGGTTGTGTACTAACTCACAACTCGTTAAATCCACTTTTTGCGAATTCACATGTATGTTAATTGACCTATGATGGACTTGCATTTCATTATATTACTAGTAATCATTCTACCAAAACTACCGAGTCTTTACCCAAAAAAAATCATTATAGTACTAGTACACATTTGGAATTACATAAAATAAATCTTTGTAATTTGATATTATCATAGTTGTAATTGCAGCTTCTAGATTCACAGGGAAAACAACGTTTTGGCAATATACCATTTTTGGCCGGGTTGTGATAGAATCCTTCGGGTATAAATTTTTATCTGTAATTGTTTTGCTAAGAGGAGTCTGTGTCCAAAATCACATTCTAAATCGAAAGTCAAGTAAGTTAACTTATTTAAAAGAACCAAGTGATTATGTTTGATAAACTGGACATATAAAAATGGGTCCAGTTTTAATTTAGTCAATATTACGTCAAATACCCGATTAAAAAAAAAAGTCAATTGTCAATTTAGTCAATAATTTTATTATTTAACTGCAAAACAGCTGTCCTACTTTAAAAAAAAAAGTAAAAAAAAAAAAAAAAACTAACAAAACTAATGGCATACACAAGGTCAATGCTAGTCAGACTACTTCTCAATACATCAACCACTACAAACACTTCACAGAATGTCAAAGGATGTAACTGTGGTTAAGTTAATTTAACACAAGTTGTTAATCAGTTAGCTAGTTAGTTACAATTTTGTTAGTCACTGTTCAGTTCTACTTTCCCCTTCCCCTATGTGTATATATGTAATAGATAGGGCATCTCTGTACTTAACTTTCTCATTTTACAACTAATGAATACAACTGTTCTTAGCAATCTCTCTCACATGTCTCGATCAATTTGACTTTATGGTATCAGAGCTTCTCCAAATCAATGGAGAATGATTTCTGACCTAAATCTTCTCAACGATCTTCTCTCCTCTAATAGCTTCTGATTAATCCTCGTTTTCTCAACAATTAGTCAAATCAACGATGACTAATCCACCAATTCAACCCAATTCTCGATCAGAACCAATTTCACCACTTGAGGATGACTTTAATTCCTCTAATCATCCACTCTTCCTTCACCAAAACGATCATCCAGGCTTGATACTGATCTCGAAGAAGCTCACTGGCTCTGACAACTATGGCGTCTGGAAGAGGTCGATGATGATTGCACTAAATGCGAAGAACAAAATGAAAATTGTCACTGGTGAATTGAAAAGGCCAGAAACAGACTCACGAACTAGGGCACTCTGGGAAAGAAACAATGATATGGTAATTTCCTGGATTCTAAACACAATCACAGATCAAATTAGCAATTCTCTGCACTTCATAAACAATGCATCTGATCTCTGGACTGAATTGTATGAACACTACTCACAACTTGATGGCCATCGCATCTACCAATTAATCAATGATATAGTTCAATTGAAACAAAACAACTGTACAATTGAAACATATTATCACAAGTTGAAAGGTTTATGGGATGAAAATGATGCCTTAGAAGCTCCATATCTATGCATATGTCCCTGTAATTGTAACAATGGTAGAGTAAATGAGGAAAGAGACCAAAGAAAACGTCTAATCCAATTTCTTATGGGATTAGATGAATGTTATTCAAATGTTAGAGGACAGATCTTACTAATGCAGCCTCTACCTACTGCTGCCAAGGTCTACAGCATGGTTCGTCAGGAAGAGAAACAAAGAGAAGGCATCCTGCCCAAACCAACCATTACTGCAGCCCTAGCTGCACAATCTAATCAGTCAAAATTCTACAACAACAATCTGAAATATAACACCAAACACACTACCCAGGGAGAATCATCTAACAGGAGAAACAACTTTAAGAAAGGAATATTCTGTGATAATTGTCATAGGGAGGGTCACACAAAGGAAGAATGCTACAAACTTGTTGGTTATCCAGTTGGACATCCCTTACATGACATCTACAAACCTCCAAACATGTCCATCTCACAAGAACTAAAAACACACAAATCAGCAAACATGGTTCTTGGTCAAAACAGTTCTCCAAATGATGCTCCCTCGGATGCAGATATGAACATGAGTGCAAGAATGGACTATCTCCAAAATCAACTCAACCAAGTCATCCTTCTAATGCAAAACAACAAGGAAACTGCAGAAGGTATATTTGTTCCTATAACACCTCACATAACCGCATCCACATATAGTTTTATTGCATCTATAACTTCACATCTTAAAGAAGCTTGGGTGGTAGATAGTGGTGCCACAGACCACATTTCTAACACTTTATCTCTCATGCACAATATACATCCCTGCCCTTCACCAATCTATGTCTCCCTTCCAAATGGCTTCAACACAAAAGTTACTGAATGTGGATCAGTAACAATAAATTCACACATCACACTTCATGATGTTTTCTATATTCCTTCTTTCTCATATAATCTGCTTTCTGTCAGTAAATTAGGGAGTCATATTCCTGTCACTATCTTATTTACTCCAATATCTTGTTATTTCCAGGACCATCACAAGAGGATTGCTCATGGCACCCTCTTTAATGGACTCTACATACTTGAACAAGGACAACCTCCACCTCAAATACATTCAACCGTTTCCACAGCTGTCAATGACTCCTACCTATGGCACTCTAGACTAGGCCATTCATCTTTTCATGCTTTAAAGAAAATAAAATGTATTTCCTCTTTTATGTCTTGTAATAACACTCTTTCTGATTGTACAATTTGTCCTTTATCAAAACAACATGCATCTCCTTTTCCAACTAGCAATTCACATGCAACATCACTTTTTGATCTTATTCATATTGACTTATGGGGTCCCTACAAACACCCTACACTAAATAAATGCAAATATATTCTAACAATAGTTGATGACTATTCAAGAGGTACTTGGATCTACTTAATACCTAGCAAACATCATGCAATTTCCCATATAAAAATGTTTCACTCTTATGTCCTAAATCACTTCAACACCACCATTAAAACTATCCGCAGTGATAATGGAGGTGAATTTCTCAATAGCTCTTTGACTGAATTTTTCCATCACCATGGTATCATTCACCAAACGAGTTGTCCCTACACACCCCAACAAAATGCTAGAGCTATAAAATTTCAAGCATCCTTCCCTGACCATTTTTGGGGCTACTGTATCCTAGCAGCTGCCTACATTATTAATAGACTTCCATCTAAACCTATTCAATTCAAAAGCCCATATCAATTAATTCACAAATCACCTCCAAATCTTTCTCACTTAAGAGTCATAGGATGCCAAGCTTTTGCTCATAACCACACACCGGACAAACTAGCCCCTAGAGCAACCCAATGTGTTTTCCTTGGTTATCCAACACATCAAAAGGGCTACCTACTCTATGACATTGACACACACAAAACTTTTGTCAGTCGACATGTTCATTTTATTGAAAACACTTTCCCTTTTAACAAATCTTCTATTACACCTAATTCTGATTCCATCCCTCCACTGTTTTTCAATGAAAATCTTCCATCCTTCTCTCCCCTAATTTCTGAACCTATTCCTTCAAATACTTCTACTCACCAACACATCAATCCCACAAACACTTCTGATTCTTCTCAAGAATCCATTCCTCACAATAACTCAACTCATGAAACTGCCTCAACCAATTCCACTCCAGAATCTGCCCATCACAATACTGCTCAAGAAACTACTCATAACACCTCTGCTCATCACAACACTACTCAAGAAACTACTCAAAACAACTATACTCATGATTCTGTCCAAACCAACTCAATTCCAGAATCTGTCCAACATGACTTTGCTCAAGATTCTGCTCAACACAACTCTACTCAAGAACCTACTCCACCTTCCATACCACCAACGATTCCTTCTACTTCTACATCTGCTTCTGCTTCTGCTTCTGCTCAAACACACACTTCACCTACAAGAAGAAGGTCTCAAAGACCTTCCAAACTCCCTTCAAAATTCACATCCTATCATCACTCCATACCCCCCAAATCTGTCAACTCTGCTCATAAATTTCATCATTCCAAATTTCTTAACTACTCTAATCTCAAATCTTCCTCCTCTAGACATCTCATAAATACCATTAATACCATCAAGGAACCACATTCTTACACACAAGCTTCTAAAGATGAGAAATGGATAGATGCAATGCAAACTGAAATACATACCCTTGAGAAAAACAACACCTGGACACTCACTCAATTACCATCTGGTAAATCACCCATTGGATGCAAATGGGTATTCAGAGTGAAGTGCCATGCTGATGGTAGTATTGAAAGATGTAAAGCAAGACTTGTTGCAAAGGGTTTCACTAAAAAAGAAGGTATTGATTACACTGAAACCTTTGCACCTGTGGCTAAAATGGTCACAATTCGTACCTTGTTGGCTACTGCAGTCAATCAGAACTGGTTTATTGAACAATTGGACATTAACAATACATGTAACGACCCGAAATTTGTAAATAAATAAAATATGTAAAAATATGATAATTATGGATAAATCATATAAAACACGTAGGAATTGGTTTCGTGTCGTTTGGAGTCCGTATGAGAAAGTTATGGACGAAACCGTGTTGAAACCTAGACCGAAAAGTGCAGCCCTGCTGCCCAGGCAAGTTCGCGGCGCGCGCCTGGCGCGAGCGAAACGCGAGGTTGAGCAGAGGAACCAGAGCTGGAACGCGAGCATCTCACGTCGACTTCGCGTCGACTTCGCGGCGCGAGCCAGGCGCGAGCCAGGCGCGAAGTCTGGTAAAATCGGCAACTAACGGGCAGATCCGCGTCTCTTCGCGACGCGAGCTCGGCGCGAGCGGGCCGCGAGCTCTTCCGACCAGAGCAATAAATCGGGTTTGAGCTCATTTGATGCATTGGAAAAACCCTGGTTTCTTTCTCTTCGAGCTTGTGAGCGATTTTGGGTGTAAATCATCATTTGGAGCTGATTTCTTCATCAAACCTTGTGATTCTTCACTCCTAGTTGAAGATTAAAGGCTTTTGGTGAAGTCTTGGAAAGTTGATTGGATTGAGAAGCAAGAGATTGGGTGTCAAGAACACGGTTTGAGCATCTTATTGCTAAGGTGAGTACGTGTGGAACTTTACTGAGTACATAGCCTATGAAATACATTTTTATTACTTACGTTATGGTCTATTTGCTTAATTGTATAGACTAGTAGCTAGAAGTTAGTTATACCGATAGTTGTATTGAACTAACTTGTTTGATGATAGACGTGATAGCCGAGAGCTAGATTGACATAACCATCGAGTTATGATATGGAGCGATGATGTGATGATTCGGGGGATCCCCGGTCATGAGGTATGGAATGGGAAGCATTTGGGCGGATCCCCATCGGCCCATTCCATGATAGTAGTCTTGCTAACTGGAAGTAGTCCGGCGAGTAAGGCAGGTATTGGTAGATTGGGCGATTCTCTCTTGCCTTTACCTTGAAGCTTGTTAATGCGGGGGATCCCCGGTTAATAAGTTAATGTGGTTCTAGTTGGTTGGGGACGTCCCGACCGCTAGATATGATTGCTAGGAAAGCAAGGTATTAGAGTCACAATAGGGTGACTAGATAGATGGATGATTGCTTACGTGCTTGTTTGTTTGTCATTCGGTTATTATTATTAACTTTGGGTCTAAACCCACGTAACTCACGAGACATTTTTGTCTCACGTACTCCTTGTTTTGTTTTGCTATGTACTCAGGTTCGGGATCGAAGGCTTAGGTACGCATGGTTAGAGATGCGGGACCTAGATTAGAAGAACACTAGATTGGATTTAGTCTTAGCTTGGTTATGATCTATCTTGTAACACCTACTTTTATACTCTGATTTCATACCAAGGTTTTTGTAAATCCAAATTTGAGGATGTTCTTCTATTAATAAAAATGTTTTATTTTGGCCAATATTTTGGTATTAAAATTTGAGGTGTTACAACTTGGTGTCAGAGCTATAGTTTAAGTGAATTAGGTTGGATGACCATCCTAGTCTTAGACTGTAGCATTAGGAATGAAAGATTCCTTAAGATCATAGGTTGACCTTGAGACTTTATATTAAGTTTAGGGTTGAACCTAGGGGACCGATGAAATTTGATATGATTATGGATATTGAGTTTTATGCGACTAATGGGTTGTACACAAGGTACTAAATGTTTAATGTCTTTCGTAAGTCTTGATTGAAAGAAATGGTGACCACGCATAGAAGTGGTAAAGCCCCGGAGGGCCGGGAGGAAAAAATACCTCATGTCGAGGTTGTGGTTGAAAAGGAAAGTCAACCGTCGATGCATCGGATGGGTGAATCGGAGGTCGAAACTAATAGAACTCCGGTGACCATGGCGGACCTCCAAACTATTATTGAACAACTTAAAGGAGTGGTGGCCGATGAAGTGCACCGCATCATTGGAGACCGGGAGAGGTCGGGTGGAGATCGTGTATCCGAAGCTAGATCGGATGAGAAAACCAGGGATGGTGGCACTCGAGTGGAGAAATCCTCCACAGGTGGTTGTAGTGATGCAAGGGCGAAACCCGATGAAAATAATGGTTGTTCTTTTAAGTTTTTCATGGCTTGTAAGCCAAGTGTGTACGCGGTTAGCTCGGACCCGAAGGTGACTAGGAGGTGGATCCGAGAGACCGAGCAGGTCATCGGAAGTAGTAAGTGCAAGAAAACCGATATGGTGTTGTATGCATCGCAATTACTAAGAGAGGATGCTATAGTATGGTGGGACATCGTGTATGAGACCCTCGGGAGGGAGGTGATTGAAAAGATGTCATGGGACGACTTTACCACGAGGTTGAAGAGAAAGTTTTGCCCCGAAAGGGATTTGGAGAAGATGCATGAGAGGTTTGTAAACCTAAAGAAGGGTGATAGGTCGGTTGAGGAGTACTCAAGGGAGTTCATGGGATTGCTCCCGTTTGTTGCAAGAACTTATTTTGAGGAAAGATCGAGGGTAGTCCGATATGCTTGTGGGCTACCTTGGGATTACCAATTGGAGGTAAGGAGAGCGGTCACACTTGATGAGGCCATTGGTGCCGCCCGGGGTGTGGAAGAGGTGGATGCGACAAGGAATGCCAAGAGGGCTCATGTGATCGAGAAAAGGAAAGCCGAGAGTGGCTCGGGAACTTCTAAAAAGGGGAAGTTCACATCAAATTCCTTCAAGCAAGGAAGCGTTGTCCTGTGCAAGAGATGCGGGAAGAACCATGCCGGCGAGTGCCGAGGAAATTCGAAGGTGTGCTATAATTTTGGAAAGACGGGGCATATAATTCGGGATTGTAGATCCAAGGCGTTTTCCGAGGTGGAGTGTTACTCGTGCCATGAAATGGGACACTATAGCAATGCGTGCCCGAAAAAGAGGATCGAGCCAAAGGTGCCCGCGGCTCAAAAGAAAGAGGAACCGGCTAAAGTGAAGGGACGTTCCTTTCAGGTGACTCGAGAGGAGGCAAAAGAGGTGCACGATGTAGTATCAGGTACTTTATTCATTAACTTCATGCCATCTTCTATATTATTTGATTCGGGTTCTACTTATTCGTTGTGTCTCACGAGTTTGGTAGAAAGTTAAATGTGCCGACCGATGTTGTTAGATGAAAAATAGGAAATAGTGGTAGCCAATGGGAAAATCTCAACGGTCGAACTTGTTTATAGAAGTTGTGATTTAGAAATAAATGGGAAAAAGTTTAAAAATTGATTTATGTCCATGAGAAAGAAGGATTCTAATGCGATTATCGGTATAGATTGGTTGGGTATGCACCAAGCCAAGATATTGTGTGACTATAGTTTAATGGTCGGGTGGTTATAGGAATTGGAGGTAAGCTGTGCGACGTGGATAGTTATTTTGGGGAATGATTTTCCCGGTTAGTTATGTGTATAGAAATTATTTTTTTTGAAAGGAATATGGTTCGGTGTGTCGCAGATAGTAAGGATGTAGGGGTTGATGTTATTATATGGTATCAAAAGATGAACCGCGAGGACGGTAAATGTTTCCAATAAATGGATAGTAGTATAATGAAGTACTAAGCTTTGGTAAGAATTGTAGTAAGGATGGAAAATTTGGGAATAGAAATCTGGGAATTGAAACTTGAATATTTGGCGGGAATCCGGATAAGTAATGCAATGTTAATATATGTAAATGGGAAAGAAAAGAAGGATTAAAGGTATAGTGATGCCTTGGAACAAATAAATGTAACATAGGTGGAAAGGAGTAAGTGTCAGGAATGGCATATTTTAATTGTTAGAGAGAATGGAGTAAAAAAATTTAAAAAAAAAAAAAATTGGCATGTAGCCATAACAAGTTTCGTGACAAGGGATGATCGATTTGATATTAAGGATAAGATGACGATTATGGGCAAAATGTCATGATGATGATGTGATAAAATATGACATAGTGTGTGTGAGACTACGATTGAGAAATAAATATTTCAAAGTATCGCGATGTAGGAAGACGGGAACATGGAATGTTGGGCTAATGGGTGCCAAATCATGGGTTACAAATGTAGACCGGAGTCGATTGGTTGACTCAAAGGTGACCGGGTTGGCCGGTGAACTTTGGTTAAAGGAATAGATTGGTGGTTACCCCGGTGGTAATAAAAGGATTGGAAATCGGTAATAAGGAAATGGACCGATTAAGGGTGGTTGATGTGTAAGTGAAACGGTAAACGACAATCGGAGATTTTATTGGTATACCTGCGGGGTACAATGCATGTGCACTATATGATGGCCTTGGAAGGCATATAGTAATGGAAAGATAATATTATATGAAATGTGCTAAGTTCTATGTTCAATGGGGGACATATGAATAGGGAAGAAAACGACAATGCGATTTTTTTATAGGAGAGATGCTAGAAAGCACGATAAGCGATTCGATGATCGAATGGGTAAGATAGTAGCGAGGCTACGCGATGCGAAAAGATGGAGGTCAGATGACATTGGCGTGGCATATGCATATGGTTGTATATGTGCACAATAGATACGTTTAGATTTAGTTGGCGTGGTAGATATATATGTATATATAAGTATATATATATGTAGGTGTGTATGCTTATGCGTTTATATGACGAAGATAGCACCATGTGGTTAATGAGTATTGCTATTATGTTATGGTAAATGAAAATTTGGTTGGAAATGCGGGATGCATTAGGTCATGTATAGGTATGGGATGCCTACGACTTCTCGAATAGGAGAAAAAGGATGCTGTTAGAAAACAATTGTTATTGAGAACCAGGATATGGTCAACTTGTGTGAAATTTTGGTATGTGAGGCGAAGATGATTGAAATGGTTCTAGGTAATGGTATAAGTGACCGAATGAAGGTCAAGAAACGGTAAGGATTGATGTGACCATAGGGTAATGTGAGAACTCGGAGAATTGTGAAAAGATGGGAATTTTGGAATTATGGACGATTGTTAAGGAAACATTAATGGGTGTGACCGGAAGTGATAAGTCGAGAATGAGATCTCGAGGGTAGGGAATCTGTTAATTGGAAAAAGTATGGTTGACTTTAGGCAAAAGTCAAGATTAGTCAACATGTGATTAGTTGACTTGGTTAATGATGGGTTTTGACTTTCGGCTCGAATGACTCGCGATGATGGTAGTATAATGTATTAGTTGTGTGTATGAGAAAGGGGTAATGAAGTAATTAAAAGAGTTATGGTCAAATTTTGTGACTTTGACCCGTTGGGCGTTTTCAAGTTGAATTTGGGAATTGGGTATCTAATGGTTGATAAATCATAATTAGAGGTCGATGGTAAAGGAAATTGTTAAAGTATAGTTGACTTTGTTCTTAAGTCAAGGGTTAGACGAGGTTGGAATATGGTAACTTGGTCGAAGCTAGGCTTTGACATTGGTGTTGGTCAATTAGTTGATTATAATGCGTGGGTCATGTCATTTCTATGTGTATAAGATGATCGGTTAAAGGATTGAAAGTCTTGTGGTCAAAATTGTGCAAGTTTGGCCCATTTGGGCACTAAAAGCTTAAGATTGATTTTTGACCCGTTTGGATCTAACGGGATTAATTGAATGTTTACATACATATTGTTGACTAATTCGGGATGAGAAAAGTTTAACGGTAATAACCGCGGGAGAATGAGAATGGATACTCGGTAGAATGTGGAATGGAATTTTTGAGTGATTCCGAGGACGGAATCTTCTTAAGGGGTAGATAGTTGTAACGACCCGAAATTTGTAAATAAATAAAATATGTAAAAATATGATAATTATGGATAAATCATATAAAACACGTAGGAATTGGTTTCGTGTCGTTTGGAGTCCGTATGAGAAAGTTATGGACGAAACCGTGTTGAAACCTAGACCGAAAAGTGCAGCCCTGCTGCACAGGCAAGTTCGCGGCGCGAGCCTGGCGCGAGCGAAACGCGAGGTTGAGCAGAGGAACCAGAGCTGGAACGCGTGCATCTCGCGTCGACTTCGCGGCGCGAGCCAGGCGCGAAGTCTGGTAAAATCGGCAACTAACGGGCAGATCCGCGTCTCTTCACGACGCGAGCTCGGCGCGAGCGGGGCGCGAGCTCTTCCGACCAGAGCAATAAATCGGGTTTGAGCTCATTTGATGCATTGGAAAAACCCTGGTTTCTTTCTCTTCGAGCTTGTGAGCGATTTTGGGTGTAAATCATCATTTGGAGCTGATTTCTTCATCAAACCTTGTGATTCTTCACTCCTAGTTGAAGATTAAAGGCTTTTGGTGAAGTCTTGGAAAGTTGATTGGATTGAGAAGCAAGAGATTGGGTGTCAAGAACACGGTTTGAGCATCTTATTGCTAAGGTGAGTACGTGTGGAACTTTACTGAGTACATAGCCTATGAAATACATTTTTATTACTTGTGTTATGGTCTATTTGCTTAATTGTATAGACTAGTAGCTAGTAGTTAGTTATACCGATAGTTGTATTGAACTAACTTGTTTGATGATAGACGTGATAGCCGAGAGCTAGATTGACATAACCATCGAGTTATGATATGGAGCGATGATGTGATGATTCGGGGGATCCCCGGTCATGAGGTATGGAATGGGGAGCATTTGGGCGGATCCCCATCGGCCCATTCCATGATAGTAGTCTTGCTAACTGGAAGTAGTCCGGCGAGTAAGGCAGGTATTGGTAGATTGGGCGATTCTCTCTTGCCTTTACCTTGAAGCTTGTTAATGCGGGGGATCCCCGGTTAATAAGTTAATGTGGTTCTAGTTGGTTGGGGACGTCCCGACAGCTAGATATGATTGCTAGGAAAGCAAGGTATTAGAGTCACAATAGGGTGACTAGATAGATGGATGATTGCTTACGTGCTTGTTTGTTTGTCATTCGGTTATTATTATTAACTTTGGGTCTAAACCCACGTAACTCACGAGACATTTTTGTCTCACGTACTCCTTGTTTTGTTTTGCTATGTACTCAGGTTCGGGATCGAAGGCTTAGGTACGCATGGTTAGATATGCGGGACCTAAATTAGAAGAACACTAGATTGGATTTAGTCTTAGCTTGGTTATGATCTATCTTGTAACACCTACTTTTATACTCTGATTTCATACCAAGGTTTTTGTAAATCCAAATTTGAGGATGTTCTTCTATTAATAAAAATGTTTTATTTTGGCCAATATTTTGGTATTAAAATTTAAGGTGTTACAATGCATTCCTCCATGGAGATCTCCATGAGGAAGTTTATATGACAATACCTCAGGGATATAAACACTCATCTCCCCCAAACACTATTTGCAATCTCAACAAATCCTTATATGGTTTAAAGCAGGCAAACAGAGAATGGTTCAATAAACTTACATCTTTCTTGATAAGTATTAACTTTAAACAAAGTTATGCTGGCACATCACTATTCACCTTTTACAAGGATGACATTTCCTTGGTCCTTGTGGTTTATGTTGATGATATCTTATTAGCAGGAAACAACCAGGTTTTTCTTAACCATATTAAATCCCAGCTAAATGATAAATTGAGTATCAAGGACTTAGGCCCTTTACATTATTATTTGGGAATTGAATTCCTAAGAAATGAAAATGGAATTACTATGTCACAACGAAAATATGCCCTTGAACTCCTTCACACAGCAGGAATTCTTGATGAAAAACCCTCCAACACTCCAATTGACCCTAATATCCAGTTAAATGACACTGATGGAGAACCGTTGAATGACATTTCACTTTACAGAACTTTGGTTGGCAAACTCCTATATCTGACAATCACCAGGCCAGACCTATCCTTTGCAGCCCAATCCCTAAGCCAGTACACTCACAATCCAAGGACAACTCACCTAAAGGCACTACTCAAAGTCCTCCGTTACATAAAGTTATCCCCTGGTCAAGGACTTCTATTTCCTAAACAAAATACTTTAAAACTATTGGCTTATTGTGACAGTGATTGGGCCAACTGTCCAACTTCACGCAGATCCATCACTGGATATTGTATCTTTCTTGGTTCATGCCTCCTCTCTTGGCAATCAAAGAAGCAAACAGTTGTTTCCAGATCTTCTACAGAGGCTGAATACAGAGCATTAGCAGATTGTACTTGTGAAATCACCTGGCTGAAATGTTTACTTAGAGACCTTCACATTCATGAAACAAATGCAACTACCATCTTTTGTGATAATGAATCTACTGTCTCTCTTGCCTCTAATCCAGTTCAACATGCGAGAACAAAACACATTGAGATTGATTGTCACTTTGTCAGAGACAAAATTAAAGAAGGTCATATTTTACCCACATTCATTCCTTCCGCTGCACAGACTGCTGATGTCTTAACCAAAGGATTAAGCAGAACACCTCACCACACTTGTATCTCCAAGTTTGGCATATGTGACCCTTACACATTGCCAACTTGAGAAGGGGGTAATGGCATACACAAGGTCAATGCCAGTCAGACTACTTCTCAATACATCAACCACTACAAACACTTCACAGAATGTCAAAGGATGTAACTGTGGTTAAGTTAATTTAACACAAGTTGTTAATCAGTTAGCTAGTTAGTTACAATTTAGTTAGTCACTGTTCAGTTCTACTTTCCCTTTCCCCTATGTGTATATATGTAATAGATAGGGCATCTCTGTACTTAACTTTCTCATTTTACAGCTAATGAATACAACTGTTCTTAGCAATCTCTCTCACATGTCTCGATCAATTTGACTTTAAAAACTACCGAAGTTCGTAACGTGGCGCAGTTCAACGATCAGACATGTCACTATGTTGGATTACAGTTATAGTCTGTTAACTATTAATATAAATAGGAAACCAGGATACTCAACTGCAGTTTAATATTCATTTTTCACAGTTACAGTATTATTAATAATGCAAATATAATGCAGAGGGGGGGACTTAGGGGGTGTTTGGAATTGTGTTTTGTTTCAACTGATTATTTGATTATCACATTATTAAAATGCAGAAAATCAAATTTTAGTGTTTGGCAAAATAAAAACCAAAATCAGTTATCTACTTATTTTGTGCTTCAAAACGTCATTTTGTAAAAGCATTAATTTGTATACATGCTTTTATGAAACGTGATTTGCCTTAAACATAAAAATACCAACCTACCCTTATCTTTCTCACACATTGCACCGCCTGAGAAATTAATATGCGATCCAGCCTTCAACAACTCCATACATATCATCATTACTCAAGGACTGTAAACGCAAATTCACCATCGACCAACACCACGGATCGTTTACAAAAAATATTCATGTATTGTAGTATTCCCTAGTAAATGTTATTATAAGTAATGTGGTACTGGATTGTCATTTGAACAATAGGTTTTATAGATGTCATTAAAAGAATACTTTTACTCTATAATAAATATAACTGCTGATATTATATTAAGCATGGGCGTCTTCGAGATTCCATATGCCATGTGCGAATAGATGAAAATGAGCCCGTAAATACAAGATTTATATAAAAAAATTGAACTTTCTATTTTTTTTTTCTATTAAATTATTAAGTCGTCTTAAAATTTAAAATTATATACTCCGTATATAATATGTACATAAAAAATTAAGCCGCCTGTAAAATGTGGACCCTGTACAGCCGTACCTCCTGCACCTCTTCAAAGACACCCCTGATATTAAGTTATAATATAATCACGAGTACATATTATACATACACAAGAGATTATAGTAACAGTATGCTAAAAAAAACTTATGAGAATTTTTTAACTAATAAGCTTTACATTTCATTTGGTACATAAAAAAGAAAAAAAAATACATATGATCTCAAAATCAAATAATAATTAAATTAATAATAATACATCATCAATCATCACATTCTCCTCTCAGTAGCTCTGGTCTCAACTTAGCCGATAACCCTTTTTCCAACATTTCTTCATCATATTTCCTTGCCATATCAATCATACCCTTTTCAATTAAAGCATCAATTAAAGCATTATAAGCAAATTCATTTGGACTCAAACCATGATTTTCCATCTTTTTCCAAACTATAAAAACCGGTCTAAGAAACCCCCATCTCCCAAATTTCCTTATAAGCAATACGTAAGTATCCATATTTGGATTTACACCACTTTCAATCATCCTATCAAGTAGCTTAAGAATCTCATTAGGTTTCTCCAAACACCTGAAAATGCAATGATAAGTGATCACATTTGGTGCACATTTTCTCTTAGACATTTTATCGAGCACCTTGTATGCTTCTCTAACCCTACCGTTTTCACACAAAAGTTTAATGATTGTATTGTATGTTACAACATTTGGTTCACAACCTAATTCGAGCATTTCACGACCAAGATGAACTGCCACATCAGCACCTTCTGAAACACCGATAGCTCGGATAACAGTATTGTATGCTACCACATCTAATTTAATCCCTTTTTTCTTCATTTCTTTATACAATTTCACAGCCTTCCATGGCTTCCCACTCTTGCATTGAATGTCCATGTATATCGAATACGAATATAAATCTTTATTTATTCCATCTTTATCCATTTTTTCCCAAAATTCTCTACACTTAGACCACCACCCCATTTTAAACCACCCACGAAGAATCAAGTTATAAACTTTAGTACCCATCTCAAAATCAGCAATCTTTTCTTTAAAGTTGTTATCTTTACCTAAACATAACTCTTCTGCTTCAATTACATGCTTATACTCACACAATGCATCAACAAGATTCAAGAAAGACGTTTGATCTTTCAAATTGAACTCTCCTAACTTATTATAAGTACTGATTGCTTCTTGAACAAGGTGTGCTGAAGCATAACGCTTGAACATTACGCGAAATGTGGTATGGTTTCTCTCAGGCATTTTATCGAGCAGTTGCCATGCAAGATCGTATTCGAAAAACTTACCCAATATATCGATCATGTGATTATAGGTCTCTGTTGTGTGTTTGAAGTTGTATTCGGATTCAACCCAATTGAAGAACTCCATTGCGCGTTTCCAATCGTTGCCGTAACACGTTAGGGTTGCAAGGATTGTGCTCTCGTTGACTATGGGTTCTTCATGGTATGGATTTGTTCTTTTAGGGGTTTGATGATCGGAAGAATAGATCGGTTTTGTGGTGTTTTTAGAGTGTGAAGTATGATATTGGAGGATGAATGATTGTCGGATGTTGGAAACGAGGAAACGGGAGGACCTGGGGTGCATTGTGTCTGTGTGTTTTAACGAGGTGAGTCAGCTCATCACTTTATTTGTGGCTGAAATATTTAGCAGATTAAATTAAATCAGCCATGATTTTATTATTAATAAAAACAATATACTTCGTATATAACTTTAAAAGCGACTCAAGTATAAGATCATTAAAGTTGTGTCATTATGTCTCTAATTTTGTAGATTTTACATTGATGTATTATAACAATAAAGTCTCTAATTTATAGATTTTTATTTTTTAGAGCTTCCAGTGAAGCCAAATTAATTGTTAAAAACACAATTTAAATGAAGGATTTTGATTTTTGTGTTAAAAAGACTAGCAAGCGACTTTTACATGAAGGCCTAAGTATTCTAAGCAACTTCAACTACTAAGACCGCGCCAACAAGTCGTCGATTTCAAATTGACGAATGTCACTTAAATTGCACTATTGGCACGCCCACTTCCTTTTAATACTTCTTTGTCTTCGTAAGTTAAGTGTAAAAAGAAAAAAAAAAGGGATAATCTGCATAAAATTTTATATTTTGTGAAAAAGAAGTGACGGTTAATGTTGGTAGAGCTTTATAAACCATTTGGCAACATGCGTCATTTTTATAATAGTAAGATTTAATGTACATTTTTACGTTAAATAGTGTAACATACTCGTATATACTTCCTCCGATTCAAATCAAAATAAGTGATACAATTTTTATAGTTGGGTGTATCAAAATAAGTGATACACTTTGAAATTTTACTCTTATTTTTACTTTTAAACATAATTAACCTTACTTTATTAGAAAATTATGAGAGTCATTCCCAACTAACGATTCAATTAATAACCGTAAAATAAATAATGTATCACTTATTTTAAATCGGAAGAAGTATTACGGAGTATTAAAATAAAAAATAGAGAAATGATATTTAGTCCTATCATTTAGACTTATTCATAGGTCTGCTCACTTGATAGGATGACATGTTGATGTGCGAGATCTAGTTATAAAATTATGTCTCCTAAATACTACTAATCTAGACTACCACATTCATAGGCAAGTATACCTAATCGTGGGTAATATAGGTTAGGTAAGTATTTCGGGTTGTCGAATCCTCAGGGAATAGATTATGTAATCCAGCAACTGAAAGTCAAAGAATTAATCAAGAAAATATTTGTAAACATGATTTGATTTTTGTACTTTGTAAATGTAAAATTAAAATTAACGAGAACGTATAATGGACATTGATTTGATAATTAAGAGATATTCACTATGTCTGGATTCATCTAGTTCTAAGTATGGTTATTAAGCACCGGTTAGTCTAATGTTCTAGAAGTCACGGTATTAGATTTCTCTCAATCCCATTTAATAAACTAATTACAACTAATAGGAATTTCTTCTCTCAAAAGTTATAATTAATCACACTTCTACTTGTTGATATTACCGACTTGGATTACCTAAGTCTTCTAACCTAGAATTTTCATTACTAGGGTTGAACTTCTTGTCAAATCTAACTTATTGAAATCTTGTCTCTAATCCTTATTTCTAGTGAATTACCAACTAGGTCACAAGTGAAAAGTTGGGGAAATAATCAATCAACCAAGTGTTGTCAATACCTAATTTGACCAATTACAGACGATAAATAAACGAAAATTCATGGATTAAACCAAAAGAGTAATTAAACACCAACAATTTGTTTAAACATAAACATAACCCTAAAATTGAACCATACTTAAACCTAGAATCATCCAAACATAGCAAATATGAAGATTACTAGCACATAGACATGCTAGAAATCACAAGACAAGAGTTTAAGAGTTAAATTACAACCATAAAATTATTCCCAAATGATAAGAAATCAATAATTGCTTGTAGAATTGGTGAAACCCTTGAAGAAATGCTCTCAAAATCGCCTCCTAACTGCCCAAAAACGCACAATGTGAAAGATAACTGCCCCATCGACCTGATTCTGCGTTTTAACATGTTTTCTAGACGCGAAGTTCGCGTCGCGAACGCCAGAAGTTCGCGTCGCGAACCCTTGACCCGGGAAGTTCGAGATCGTGAAGTCAAGTTCCCGAACGTGAGAATCAAACAGATACTTAGACCCTCGATCGTGAGGAGTTCGCGGCCAAGCTCGCGGCACGAACTCCCATTCCTGCATATTCTTTCTTTTTTGTTCTCTTTTGCGTCTTTTCTGGCCTCGTTTATAACGTACCACCTAAAATACAAACCCAACACTATATTGAGTAATATCACATACTTTTACTTATAAAACGTACTCAAAATAGGTGATATTGACGGGGTTGAACGTGTTTAAAAACGTCAATATCAAAATCCCCACACTTAAAACTTTGCTTGTCCTCAAGCAAATCATCCTGAAAAATGTGTTAGTATGATACCAATTTAACGCATATGACAATCATCTCAATCACAATCAACAACAATTTCAGAATCGAGTTCAATTTAACGGTTAAAATTTCGTCTAGGTTTTATATCCAAGTTTGTGTACTAAACTAGCTAACTTCTCGTTTTTTTTTTTGAACGACTAGTTAGTAAGTTATTGGTTCGAGCCTAGACAGTGACATCCACAAGGGGCAGTATGCCTTCCCTCGAACTTTCCACCTTTTTGTCCACGACGGGACTTGAACCCATGACCAATAGGTCATGGGCAACACCTTAAATCTTCCTTGGATACCACTAGGCTACAAGCCTTGGGGAGCTAACTTCTCATAAACCTATTAATTTTTGGCTACCTTGATTATAGTAACTTTAATTTAGAATCTTGTCATTCTTGCATAATTTACAAATATCATCTTTATGAGAACTCCCCAATTAGTAAGGTTAAATTAAAAAACTTAGTTTAATCATTCATTTCGTAGCTAGCTTATTTGCTTTATTTAATCATGCTTTGCATGTTTATTTATTTACTTATTCATGCTTTGCATGCTTATTTCTTTATTTATTTATTTATTTATTCATGCTTTGCATGCTTATTTATTTATTTATTTATTTATTCATGCATGCTTTGCATGCTTCTTTATTTATTTTGTTTAGTAGGAAGAACCTCAGCTTTCGAATGCCACCCGCGTAACGAACTTTCCACCAACATTTCCAGATCAGTTGACCTTAGAATGCCAGGTTTGAAGGACCCCTCGGGCTTACTTGTCCGAGTGACATAAGGCCGGTTGTGTGTTCTCCCTAATATTTATTTGATAACTTTTTAATATTTCTTTGTTTTAATATGTCAGGCACGTAAACTAAAGGCTCTTAACTTAACCTAATGTCATCGGCAGCTAGTAATACTAACCTTAATTTTCTTAAAGGTGATGCTTATATATTGTGCAAGACATTTTCAATCTCCTAAATTAAAAGTATTATAATTAAAGAGCTAAAATTCTTCAATTTATGAAAAGCCACAAAGATTGAAACATAAACGCTAGATAAAATTTTATCATTTAAATTGAACTTTATTTTCCCAAAATTGTTTTCAAAAGCATTGAGTTGTGTCATAAAAAAAAATTTTTATCAATTAAATCGGTTTCATTACTTGGATGATTTTTTCGAGATTTCACAAATTTAAATGGTGGATTCTTAAATACACCCCCTTCCCACACTTAAGTGTTTGCATTATCGCCAATGCAATAAACTTGACAAAATTTAGGAAATCGAGGTCATAGAAAAGTGTACGACCAGATGGTGCTTTGGCTTCATTCCAGGTGGATCTTGGAATTCAGGAGCAATTTTCAAGTATTCAGCAGCTAATAGCAATTATGTTGATTACCTACAAACAAAAACAAAACAAAAACATTTTTTTTTATTATTTTTTTTCCGCTGCATTCATTGAGGTGGTGGGTATTGGCGATACCAAGCATTTGGATCTTGGTACCAAGCTTCATAATCTGGGTAATTCGGTGGTGCGGGGGCATTCGGTGCCCATGTTGGCAATGTAGAATGATCATAAGGCGGCGGACGGGCAAATTGATCGGGATACATATTATAATTGGCAACATCGGTTTGCCAATTCATTTGCTGTCTGAACCGCATTTCGTTGTAGTATAGTGGTAAGTATTCCCGCCTGTCACGCGGGTGACCCGGGTTCGATCCCCGGCAGCGGCGCCAAAAACTTGATGTGCGAGATCTAGTTATAAAATTATGTCTCCTAAATACTACTAATCTAGACTACCACATTCATAGTCAAGTATACCTAATCGTGGGTAATATAGGTTAGGTAAGTATTTCGGGTTGTCGAATCCTCAGGGAATAGATTATGTAATCCAGCAACTGAAAGTCAAAGAATTAATCAAGAAAATATTTGTAAGCATGATTTGATTTTTGTACTTTGTAAACGTAAAATTAAAATTAACGAGAACGTATAATGGACGTTGATTTGATAATTAAGAGATATTCACTATGTCTGGATTCATCTAGTTCTAAGTATGGTTATTAAGCACCGGTTAGTCTAATGTTCTAGAAGTCACGGTATTAGATTTCTCTCAATCCCATTTAATAAACTAATTACAACTAATAGGAATTTCTTCTCTCAAAAGTTATAATTAATCACACTTCTATTTGTTGATATTACTGACTTGGATTACCTAAGTCTTCTAACCTAGAATTTTCATTACTAGGGTTGAACTTCTTGTCAAATCTAACTTATTGGAATCTTGTCTCTAATCCCTATTTCTAGTGAATTACCAACTAGGTCACAAGTGAAAAGTTGGGGAAATAATCAATCAACCAAGTGTTGTCAATACCTAATTTGACCAATTACAGACGATAAAGAAACGAAAATTCATAGATTAAACCAAAAGAGTAATTAAACACCAAAAATTTGTTTAAACATAAACATAACCCTAAAATTGAACCATACTTAATCCTAGAATCATCTAAACATAGCAAATATGAAGATTACTAGCACATAGACATGCTAGAAATCACAAGACAAGAGTTTAAGAGTTGAATTACAACCATAAAATTGTTCCCAAATGATAAGAAATCAATAATTGCTTGTAGAATTGGTGAAACCCTTGAAGAAATGCTCTCAAAATCGCCTCCTAACTGCCCAAAAACGCACAATGTGAAAGATAACTGCCCCATCGACCTGATTATGCGTTTTAACATGTTTTCTGGACGCGAAGTTCGCGTCGCGAACGCTTGAAGTTCGCGTCGCGAACCCTTGACACGGGAAGTTCAAGATCGTGAAGTCAAGTTCCCGAACGTGAGAATCAAACAGAGACTTAGACCCTCGATCGTGAGGAGTTCGCGGCCAAGCTCGCGGCGCGAACTCCCATTCCTGCATATTCTTTCTTTTTTGTTCTCTTTTGCGTCTTTTCCGGCCTCGTTTCTAACGTACCACCTGAAATACAAACCCAACACTATATTGAGTAATATCACATACTTTTACTTACAAAACGTACTCAAAATAGGTGATATTGACGGGGTTGAACGTGTTTACAAAACGTCAATATCAAAATCCCCAAACTTAAAACTTTGCTTGTCCTCAAGCAAATCATCCTGAAAAATGTGTTAGTATGATACCAATTTAACGCATATGACAATCATCTCAATCACAATCAACAACAATTTCAGAATCGAGTTCAATTTAACGGTTAAAATTTCGTCTAGATTTTATATCCAAGTTTGTGTACTAAACTAGCTAACTTCTCATAAACCTATTAATTTTTGGCTACCTTGATTATAGTAACTTTAATTTAGCATCTTGTCATTCTTGCATAATCTACAAATATCATCTTTATGAGAACTCCCCAATTAGTAAGGTTAAATTAAAAAACTTAGTTTAATCATTCATTTCGTAGCTAGCTTATTTGCTTTATTTAATCATGCTTTGCATGTTTATTTATTTACTTATTCATGCTTTGCATGCTTTGCATGATTATTTATTTATTTATTTATTCATGCTTTGCATGCTTATTTATTTATTTATTCATGCTTTGCATGCTTCTTTATTTATTTTGTTTAGTAGGAAGAACCTCAGCTTTCGAATGCCACCCGCGTAACGAACTGTCCACCAACATTTCCAGATCAGTTGACCTTAGAATGCCAGGTTTGAAGGACCCCTCGGGCTTACTTGTCCGAGTGACATAAGGCCGGTTGTGTATTCTCCCTAATATTTATTTGATAACTTTTTAATATTTCTTTGTTTTAATATGACAGGCACGTAAACTAAAGGCTCTTAACTTAACCTAATGTCATCGGGAGCTAGTAATACTAACCTTAATTTTCTTAAAGGTGATGCTTATATATTGTGCAAGACATTTTCAATCTCCTAAATTAAAAGTACTATAATTAAAGAGCTAAAATTCTTCAATTTATGAAAAGCCACAAAGATTGAAACATAAACGCTAGATAAAATTTTATCATTTAAATTGAACTTTATTTTCCCAAAATTGTTTTCAAAAGCATTGAGTTGTGTCATAAAAAATTTTTTATCAATTAAATCGGTTTCATTACTTGGATGATTTTTTCGAGATTTCACAAATTTAAATGGTGGATTCTTAAATACACCCCCTTCCCACACTTAAGTGTTTGCATTGTCCCCAATGCAATAAATTTGACAAAATTTAGGAAATCGAGGTCATAGAAAAGTGTACGACCTGATGGTGCTTTGGCTTCATTCGAGGTGGATCTTGAAATTCAGGAGCAATTTACAAGTATTCAGCAGCTAATAGCAATTATGTTGATTACCTACAAACAAAAACATAGCAAAAACATTTTTTTTTTATTTTTTTATTTTTATTTTTTTTTATTTTTTTTTAATTTTTTTTTTCCGCTGCATTCATTGAGGTGGTGGGTATTGGCGATACCAAGCATTTGGATCTTGGTACCAAGCTTCATAATCTGGGTAATTCGGTGGTGCGGGGGCATTCGGTGCCCATGTTGGCAATGTAGAATGATCATAAGGCGGTGGACGGGCAAATTGATCGGGATACAGATTATAATTGGCAACATCGGTTTGCCAATTCATTTGCTGTCCGAACCGCATTTCGTTGTAGTATAGTGGTAAGTATTCCCGCCTGTCACGCGGGTGACCCGGGTTCGATCCCCGGCAGCGGCGCCAAAAACTTGATGTGCGAGATCTAGTTATAAAATTATGTCTCCTAAATACTACTAATCTAGACTACCACATTCATAGGCAAGTATACCTAATCATGGGTAATATAGGTTAGGTAAGTATTTCGGGTTGTCGAATCCTCAGGGAATAGATTATGTAATCCAGCAACTGAAAGTCAAAGAATTAATCAAGAAAATATTTGTAAACATGATCTGATTTTTGTACTTTGTAAATGTAAAATTAAAATTAACGAGAACGTATAATGGACGTTGATTTGATAATTAAGAGATATTCACTATGTCTGGATTCATCTAGTTCTAAGTATGGTTATTAAGCACCGGTTAGTCTAATGTTCTAGAAGTCACGGTATTAGATTTCTCTCAATCCCATTTAATAAACTAATTACAACTAATAGGAATTTCTTCTCTCAAAAGTTATAATTAATCACACTTCTATTTGTTGATATTACTGACTTGGATTACCTAAGTCTTCTAACCTAGAACTTTCATTACTAGGGTTGAACTTCTTGTCAAATCTAACTTATTGGAATCTTGTCTCTATCCCTATTTCTAGTGAATTACCAACTAGGTCACAAGTGAAAAGTTGGGGAAATAATCAATCAACCAAGTGTTGTCAATACCTAATTTGACCAATTACAGACGATAAAGAAACGAAAATTCATAGATTAAACCAAAAGAGTAATTAAACACCAACAATTTGTTTAAACATAAACATAACCCTAAAATTGAACCATACTTAAACCTAGAATCATCCAAACATAGCAAATATGAAGATTACTAGCACATAGACATGCTAGAAATCACAAGACAAGAGTTTAAGAGTTGAATTACAACCATAAAATTGTTCCCAAATGATAAGAAATCCATAATTGCTTGTAGAATTGGTGAAACCCTTGAAGAAATGCTCTCAAAATCGCCTCATAACTGCCCAAAAACGCACAATGTGAAAGATAACTGCCCCATCGACCTGATTCTGCGTTTTAACATGTTTTCTGGACGCGAAGTTCGCGTCGCGAACGCCAGAAGTTCGCGTCGCGAACCCTTGACACGGGAAGTTCGAGATCGTGAAGTCAAGTTCCCGAACGTGAGAATCAAACAGAGACTTAGACCCTCGATCGTGAGGAGTTCGCGGCCAAGCTCGCGGCGCGAACTCCCATTCCTGCATATTCTTCCTTTTTTTTATGTTCTCTTTTGCGTCTTTTCCGGCCTCGTTTCTAACGTACCACCTGAAATACAAACCCAACACTATATTGAGTAATATCACATACTTTTACTTACAAAACGTACTCAAAATAGGTGATATTGATGGGGTTGAACGTGTTTAAAAACGTCAATATCAAAATCCCCAAACTTAAAACTTTGCTTGTCCTCAAGCAAATCATCCTGAAAAATGTGTTAGTATGATACCAATTTAACGCATATGACAATCATCTCAATCACAATCAACAACAATTTCAGAATCGAGTTCAATTTAACGGTTAAAATTTCGTCTAGATTTTATATCCAAGTTTGTGTACTAAACTAGCTAACTTCTCATAAACCTATTAATTTTTGGCTACCTTGATTATAGTAACTTTACTTTAGCATCTTGTCATTCTTGCATAATCTACAAATATCATCTTTATGAGAACTCCCCAATTAGTAAAGTTAAATTAAAAAACTTAGTTTAATCATTCATTTCGTAGCTAGCTTATTTGCTTTATTTAATCATGCTTTGCATGTTTATTTATTTACTTATTCATGCTTTGCATGCTTTGCATGCTTATTTCTTTATTTATTTATTTATTTATTTATTCATGCTTTGCATGCTTATTTATTTATTTATTCATGCTTTGCATGCTTCTTTATTTATTTTGTTTAGTAGGAAGAACCTCAGCTTTCGAATGCCACCCGCGTAACGAACTTTCCACCAACATTTCCAGATCAGTTGACCTTAGAATGCCAGGTTTGAAGGACCCCTCGGGCTTACTTGTCCAAGTGACATAAGGCCGGTTGTGTATTCTCCCTAATATTTATTTGATAACTTTTTAATATTTCTTTGTTTTAATATGACAGGCACGTAAACTAAAGGCTCTTAACTTAACCTAATGTCATCGGGAGCTAGTAATACTAACCTTAATTTTCTTAAAGGTGATGCTTAAATATTGTGCAAGACATTTTCAATCTCCTAAATTAAAAGTACTATAATTAAAGAGCTAAAATTCTTCAATTTATGAAAAGCCACAAAGATTGAAACATAAACGCTAGATAAAATTTTATCATTTAAATTGAACTTTATTTTCCCAAAATTGTTTTCAAAAGCATTGAGTTGTGTCATAAAAAAAATTTTATCAATTAAATCGGTTTCATTACTTGGATGATTTTTTCGAGATTTCACAAATTTAAATGGTGGATTCTTAAATACACCCCTTCCCACACTTAAGTGTTTGCATTGTCCCCAATGCAATAAATTTGACAAAATTTAGGAAATCGAGGTCATAGAAAAGTGTACGACCTGATGGTGCTTTGGCTTCATTCCAGGTGGATCTTGAAATTCAGGAGCAATTTACAAGTATTCAGCAGCTAATAGCAATTATGTTGATTACCTACAAAAAAAAAACAAAACAAAAACATTTTGTTTTATTTTTTTTTTTATATTTTTATATTTTTTTATTTTTTTTAATTTTTTTTCCGCTGCATTCATTGAGGTGGTGGGTATTGGCGATACCAAGAATTTGGATCTTGGTACCAAGCTTCATAATCTGGGTAATTCGGTGGTGCGGGGGCATTCAGTGCCCATGTTGGCAATGTAGAATGATCATAAGGCGGCAGACGGACAAATTGATCGAGATACAGATTATAATTAGCAACATCGGTTTGCCAATTCATTTGCTTTCCGAACCGCATTCGTTGTAGTATAGTGGTAAGTATTCCCGCCTGTCACGCGGGTGACCCGGGTTCGATCCCCGACAGCGGCGCCAAAAACTTGATGTGCGAGATCTAGTTATAAAATTATGTCTCTTAAATATTACTAATCTAGACTACCACATTCATAGGTAAGTATACCTAATCGTGGGTAATATAGGTTAGGTAAGTATTTCAGGTTGTCGAATCCTCAGGGAATAGATTATGTAATCCAGCAACTGAAAGTCAAAGAATTAATCAAGAAAATATTTGTAAACATGATTTGATTTTTGTACTTTGTAAATGTAAAATTAAAATTAACGAGAACGTATAATGGACGTTGATTTGATAATTAAGAGATATTCACTATGTCTGGATTCATCTAGTTCTAAGTATGGTTATTAAGCACCGGTTAGTCTAATGTTCTAGAAGTCATGGTATTAGATTTCTCTCAATCCCATTTAATAAACTAATTGCAATTAATAGGAATTTCTTCTCTCAAAAGTTATAATTAATCACACTTCTGTTTGTTGATATTACCGACTTGGATTACCTAAGTCTTCTAACCTAGAATTTTCATTACTAAGGTTGAACTTCTTGTCAAATCTAACTTATTGGAATCTTGTCTCTAATCCCTATTTCTAGTGAATTACCAACTAGGTCACAAGTGAAAAGTTGGGGAAATAATCAATCAACCAAGTGTAATTAAACACCAACAATTTGTTTAAACATAAACATAACCCTAAAATTGAACCATACTTAAACCTAGAATCATCCAAACATAGCAAATATGAAGATTACTAACACATAGACATGCTAGAAATCACAAGACAAGAGTTTAAGAGTTGAATTACAACCATAAAATTGTTCTCAAATGATAAGAAATCAATAATTGCTTGTAGAATTGGTGAAACCCTTGAAGAAATGCTCTCAAAATCGCCTCCTAACTGCCCAAAAACGCACAATGTGAAAGATAACTGCCCCATCGACCTGATTCTGCGTTTTAACATGTTTTCTGAACGCGAAGTTCGCGTCGCGAACGCCGGAAGTTCGCGTCGCGAACCCTTGACACGGGAAGTTCGAGATCGTGAAGTCAAGTTCCCGAACGTGAGAATCAAACAGAGACTTAGACCCTCGATCGTGAGGAGTTCGCGGCCAAGCTCGCGGCACGAACTCCCATTCTTGCATATTCTTTCTTTTTTTATTTGTTCTCTTTTGCGTCTTTTCCGGCCTCGTTTCTAACGTACCACCTGAAATACAAACCCAACACTATATTGAGTAATATCACATACTTTTACTTACAAAACATACTCAAAATAGGTGATAATGACGGGGTTGAACGTGTTTAAAAACGTCAATATCACATGTGTATTCCACTAATTCTCTCTCTTAATATTATCCCTTGATTTTGACGGGTGCTACTAAAAAGACTTCTTTTTAATAAATTAATTATCCATTGGGATTAGGGTGGACAAAAAAATTATGAATGGAGAGATGTAAGTAGCCAGTGGGGGGCGTGACGCGTGAGGCTGTAGGTAGAGGGAGAGAGAGTGAAAAATTAAAACCCATCACATAAACATAATTTATTAAATAAATATTTTTCTTTTCAATTTATATTTATACATTTTATACTCATGCAACAACACTAATACTAATAATAAAACTATAACATATTATGAATTGTTTTTATTTATTGCTGTAGATATCGTAATAAATGAAAATCTTACCTATTTTTTTAAGCAATCATTTTATTTGTAGATAAAGTAGTTCTCGTCAAAAATATTTAGTTATGAGAAACTAATTTTTTTTATTAAATTCTTAAATTTTTTAATTGTTTTATTTATTTGTATTTCTTAATGCAGCTGTAACGACCGGAAATTTCGATTAATGAATTGAATGGGAATATTGAGGAATAAAGGTGGTAAAATATTTAATCGAGTCTCCATTGTGTTTTATCGAGTGTTCGAATGTTTGGGACTTGGTGTAACCATTTATGGGTCAAGATTTGGATGGAAATGCAACGACCCGAAATTTTTATCGAATAAAATTATGGAAAAATTACTATAAACAAGGATAAATCATTTAAAAGACGTGGGAATTGGTTTCGTGTCATTTGGACACCGTATGAGAAAGTTATGGACGAAACCGTGTCGAAGGAGACAAACAAAAGTGCAGCCATGCACATTTTCGTGTCACGAAGATCTGGGTTCGTGGCACGAGGTGAGACAGAAACTTGTTTTCGTGACCCGCTGAACGCGAAGTTTCAGTTTCGTGCCACGAAGATAGCCCCGCCAAACCTCGTGCCACGAAGAATTTATTTCGTGCCACGAAGGTGCCTGGACAACATAAAAACGGGAAAAACTAGGGTTTGCTCATCTTTCACCCCCATTCTTGTGCAATCGATTTTTGAGAGCCTTTGGGCGATTTTGGGGTTCTAGAGCTCAAATCTTCATCAATCTTGTGGATCTTAACATCAATGGTAAGGATTCTTGATCCTTGATAGTTGGTAGTTAGTTTGTGAGCTTTATTTGGGAAAAACGGTGGTTTGGGTAACCTACCAAGTTATCTTTGGGGAAGATGACTAAGATGAGTGTAGAACACTCATTGTAAGCTTGTAATCATTGTGTACAAGTTGGATTTGAGATTTGTTGATGGAAATCTTGAACTAGGGTTTGAGATTCCACCAAGTTGGATGAACTTGGTGGTTAAGAAGGTTATTTTGGTTTGATTAGTGACTAGTTATGGATAATAACTAGAGTATGTGGATATGTTGATGATAGGTCAAGAAGACCTAAGGATTGAAGGTTCTCCAATGGTGGAAAGCAAGGATTTGTGTTGATAAACACGATATGGATTTAGCTATCGCTAAGGTGAGTACATGAGACTTTTACTGAGTACATAGCAAATGATTTTCGAAAACTACGATGTCTTATGAGTCTTTATTAATAAATGTTTTGAATAAAGATATGATTAAAAGGATAAGAGAATGCAAGTAATAGACTATTTAAGTATGTCTAAATGACTAATGATTTTTGAAAGAGATTATGATGATGAAAAGTAATTAATAATTCTTTATTAATATGATGTTGACTAAGAGTAATGATTAAGAAAGTATGATTTTTGGCTTATTAATAATATGAATTAATAAAGCTAATAACAATGATTTTCAAGTATCAAGTATTGATTAGTATATTATGCTAATAAGAGTAGTAATTGAATTGCTAGGAGAAATAAATATAAAGTAACTAGAAACAGATTTGTATTCTAGTCAAGAGAAGTTAAAGTAATATGATTTTGATAAATGATAAATATGTTTTATTTAATAAAGGACTTGGTAAAGTCAATATTGAAATTGAACAAGAAACGAGAATATTATGATAATTAGAATAGATGTATTCTAATTTATGTTTGAGTATGTATTATTGGGGCATAGGCCCGTATTTGATGATTTCAATATGTGTTGAGAAAAGGATCCGGATCATAGTTAACCCACACAAGTTGGGGGAGTTAGTGACACCTACTTGGGGAGGTACCACCCTGCGCAAGAGTAGCCTGTCGAGAAATAGTTAACCAGGAAACGGGGGAGTTTCAGTTAACCCGGAAACGGGGGAGTTTTAGTTAACCCAGAAACGGGGGAGTTTTAGTTAACCCGGAAACGGGGGAGTCTCAGTTAACCCGGAAACGGGGGAGTTTACCTAGTTAACCCACATCGGGGGAGTTTGCTTCGGAGAGGTCCGTAGCGTATGTGATAAAGATTTGGTAAGCTTATGGATGGCTTACATGTATGTGACTATGTGATGGGTAAGCTTTGAATGGTTTCATTGAAACTGATTGACCACTTGGGTCAACCTCCTAGTCACTTGGTTCGAACCCTACTGACCAAGAACATGAACTTGTTCTTGACCGGTTAAAACCAACTAGCTGATTTAATCCCTAAATGCGGAACTGAGATTAAACATAATCCTTAAACCCTAAAAGATTGGGATCTTGGAAATCTAGATTAGATTAACAATGGAAGAAACCTTGTACGAAAACCCGAACACACACAATGCTTGTGTGTTTCGGTCGACCATCACCGAAGAATCCTAGGGTTCTTTGGTCGAAATCGTCCAAGAGGGAGAAGGGAGAAAAGGGTTTTCTCAAAACATACCTTGTTGTTGGCTTAAGATAGATCCACTGATGATGAACAAATTGAGCGATCTTCTAGTTGATCTAAGCAATGAACTTGATCTTCAAGAACTTGAAAAACACGAAGAACGAAGAACACCAAGCTTGGTGTTCTTGGGAGTGTTCGGCCGAAAAGGGACAAGGAGGGGGCAAGGGATTCGTGTGATGGTGTAAGGGGTTTTAGGGTTACCCTAAGCCTCTTACTTATAGATAAATAAGTTGCGCTTAGAACCTTCTAGTTTAATTAATATTAGATCTTTAATTAAACTTCCTTTTAACACTTCCAACCCTTATAGTTTAACTAGTTTATTATTGTTGCACTTAACTATTAAATGTCTAGTATTAATACACTAATAATTCGGTACCCATATACACGAATTATATATACTTGTATTTATACTTTTAATAATTAATTATATAATAGCCTTTATATAATTTATTCAACAATATTATCCAATTTACTATATGATTTAATAGCTTTAAATCATATCATGGATAATGTATAATTAACACATTGTATATTTACTCAACTAATAAATGTACAAATACTTGTATCAATTAGTTAGTTAAACTAATCTAGTAATAAGTCAAACTTGACTTAATACTTAACTTGATTCATCATGACTATTATGAATCACTCCTCTTCGTAGTATCATTGCTTATCTTGCTCGTATTACATGCAATCACCGGTGTGACCCTTAAGTGTTTCGAAGGCATGGATGTATCATCATAGGTTGACTAACTGTGCACATAAATCCTTCAGACTCCCACTTGTGCAAGTTTGTAATCTTTGTCTTAATGATACGAGCTACAGTGGCCTTCTAGATGGGCATGTAGGTAACCAACCCCATAAAAATAGCTTTGTGTAACCCAGGTATAGTTTCTTGAAAAACTCTTTAATAGCGTCTCCTAGTAAAGAACACTCTGTCTCTACTTCTTGGGCAACGATGTTAGGTTTATCTCTTGTAGCACGATATTTGTGATAACGAATACGAGCATGGTAGAATATATCAACTCCTGTATTCAAAATCATTTAATGTATCCCAAACCAAATACCTTCAAACTGTTGTGATAAACGACAAAGAACAAATCAGTTCGTTTGGGAATTGCCATGCACTTTCTAGTTATCATCATGTCAAAGGACCCATAAATATCTCTCCTAAAAAGGAGGTGCAATTACCATCTTGTTATATTTCGATTCAAAATACAAATTCCTTTGTACCCAGTAAAGCCTCGTATGACAACCATATTTCAGAATTGTCTAAGACGAACCAAAGCACATTAGTCAATGTATCCCAAACCAAATACCTCAGGCTTAAGGATAATCCTAGTGAATAATACTTTTGAACTTTTCAACCACGAAGTATTATCACGGTGGTCAATCCAATATTCGTCGAGCTCCAACAGAATATCACCGATATTTGGTTTACACAAAAACTTGTGTAGCTATCTTCGAAGAACTTCGAATCTACCACCAAATACCGCGATGACGTTAACGTCACATCGAGGTTCCCACCAAGACGAGTAGTCACGGATTTATATCTTTTTGAATAAATAGACTTTTATTCATGGATATTGTAAAACATACAAATTCTGAATAATAATGATACTAACTCATGTATTATTCCTCACTGGACATAGATACTGAATTATTACTGGATCATTACTTATTCTATGCGTTTGTGTTGATCACTTCAATAACTCTTAATTGTAACTTTTATCACTAATTACAATTAGTCATTTCTATTAAACTAAATACATAACACGAGTATTAAGAATACTATTACTTTTGTCTTTGCTAGATATTGTTCGTGCAACATTTAGAACATATTCTAGTTTTGCCTTTTTACATGATTCGATAAACATAGGAGGATTGGAAAATTACTCCTTTAGTTTCTAGAATCTATAAAACTTGCCTTGTAACTAAATCTCTTTTAGCTACTTGATTTGTAGATATTCTTACTAGTTAAAGAAATTTCCTTAAATGATTGTCTTGTTCACTGGAATGTGAACACCCTATTAGATATGCAATAATTAATCACAAGACTTGGGATCACGCTATTAGGTTTGCAATAATCTAATCAATGATCATTTATTTCTCTTAACTCTTTGGCTAACGACTTGGTAAAAAACTTGTTGTTAATGTCCTAGCTAACTTACTATATTCATTAGTACCTCTAGTGAATATGTTAGTCATAGCTCCCACTAAATTTTATGGAAATTAAGCATCACTTAAACTACTACTTTTTGACCTAGTCAAAACTTATAGTTTAATCCTTTAAGAATTAATCAATTATCAAAGTCATCCTTTGGATTTGCGAATATCCAACATTCCTTTTAAGGGAATCATGACTTTTATTGACTACTGCATTTCACAAGTATAAGACACTTGAAACGATACTTCCAATTCTTAAGTGTATTAGTATCTTTTAAGAATCTTATTTAATGTCAAAGTCATTTCTTGGAATTTCTCTAATATCCATTATTCCTATTAGGGAATTATGACTTGATTAAATATTGTATTTATTACAAGTATAAAAGACTTGCAATAATACCTTTTAATTCTTAAATACTTTAATATAGTTTGTCCCTTTTAAGAGTTCATTTAATGTCTAAGTCACTTTACTTGGATTATACGAATATCCAATTATTCCTATTAAGGAATTATGACTTTATTAAATTCCTTTATTACAAGTATAAAAGACTTGTAATAATACTATTTAAAGTCCATCTTGATTATATCCAATATAATCATACTATATTAATACTAACACTTTGAAACTTAATATCATAAGTAACCATTACTTAAGATGTTTCAACTAGGTTCAATAACTTTTGAACCTTATGCTTTTCATAAAATCTCTTAAATACTTAAGAAGAAAAACTTCTTATTTCTAGTATCTAAGTGTTGAGCTTCTAAGACATTACATACAACAATCAAACAAGTATAAAACATTAAATGTAAAGTAAATCAAAACTTGACTTACAACCTAGTCATAAAACCTTGACTAGTGAAATCATCACACATGCACACACATAATATAATTCAACCATGGATTCTTTATTAAAAGCAAAGAAAAAACTTGTTTTAACATAATAAAAATTATCCAACAAAAAATGAAATTGTTTTTACTGAATCCATAAAATACTGAATTATAAAATCTTGGTGCTTGTGGAATCTGAAGGATTTATGTACACAGTTAGTCAACATATGATGATAAATCCATGCCTACGAAATACTTAAGGGTCACACCGGTGAGTGCATGTAATACGAGCAAGATATGTAATGATACTTGGAAGAGGATTGATTCATAATAAGTCATTTATGAATCAAGTTAAGTATTAAGTCAAGTTTGACTTATTACTAGATTAGTTTATCTAACTAACTAATACAAGTATTTGTACATTTACTAGTTGAGTAAATATACAATGTGTTAATTATAGATTATCCATAATATGATTTAAAGTAATTAAATCATATGGTAATTGGATAATATTATTGTATAAATTATATAAAGGTTATTATATAATTAATTATTAAAAGTATTAAAATAAAAGTATATAATTCGTGTATACGGGTACCGAATTATTAGTGTATAAATACTAGACATTTAATAGTTAAGTGCAATAATAAAAAAATAATAAACTATAAGGGAAGGAAACGAAAAAGGGAAAGTTTAATTAAAGAATAGATATTAATTAAATTAGAGGGCCCTAAGCGCAACTTATTTATCTATAAATAAGAGGCTTAGGGTAACCCTAAAACCCCTTACACACCTCACACACATACTTCCTCCCTCCCTCTCCCTTGTTCGGCCGAATACCCAAGAACACCAACCTTGGAGTTCTTCGTTCTTCGTGTTCTTCAAGTCTTGAAGATCCAAGATCATTACAAGGATCAACTAGAAGGTCGCTCATTGTGTTCATCATCAGTGGACTAACTTAAGCAAGATTAAAGGTATGTTTTGAGAAAACCTTTTCTCCCTTCTCCCCTCTTGGACGAACTCGACCAAGAACCCTAGGGTTCTTGGTGTTGGTCGAAACACACACAAGTGTGTGTGTGTGTTTGGATTTCGTACAAGGTTTCTTCCATTGTTAATCTAATCTAGATTTCCAAGATCCCAATCCTTTAGGGTTTAAGGATTAGGTTTAATCTCAGTTCCGCATTTAGGGATTAAATCAGCTAGTTGGTTTTTAACGGTCAAGAACAAGTTCATGTTCTTGGTCAGTATGGTTCGAACCAAGTGACTAGGAGGTTGACCCAAGTGGTCAATCAGTGTCAATGAAACCCTTCAGTGGTATCAGAGCGTTGGTTTAGAGATCTAAACTATATTAACAAAGTTTGTTTGTTTAAATTTATTAAGTTTTTTTTGTTCCATCTTTTTCTTCTCCTTCTTAACTCAACGAAAAAGGGTAAGAACCCTAGGACCAAGAATGTTAAACTAGTTAAGTTTAATTGGTCAAAAGGATTCTAGAAAAACCCTAGGAATTTTTGTGAATGGGTAAAAAGAACCCTAGGATCAAGAACATTAAACAAGTTTTGTTTAATTGATCAAAAGTCTTCTTTTCCCTAACCCTAGTGTATTTCAAAAATTAGGAGGAACCCTAGGATCAATATTGTCAAAAATTTTGATCAAGAGGATTCTTTCCTTAGTTGTATGATCTTCCAAATCTAGGATCAAGTATGTTAAACCAAGATTTGGTTTAATTGATCAAAAAGGATTCTTTCCTTTTCTCAAAGATTTCGTGATCAATGAGGTTGCTTGGACACCAAGTTTGTTAAACTAGCCTAGTTTAATTGGTGGAAAAGTCTCCTAGACTTTAAGGATTTTTCGGAAAAACCCTAGATGTAATCTAAAACCCAAGAACATTAAACTAGTTTAAGTTTAATGATTTAAAAGAATTAATTAGGTTAATAATCTAAAACCTAGATAATTAAACAAGTTCATGTTTAATAGGTTTAATTATTATCTTAATAGATTTATTAAAGACTAGTTCTTCAAATCTAGAAATCTAGACAAAGTTTATTGTCTATAAGGTTTAAATTAAAAAGTTTAAATAAATTTATTAGGATTATAATCCATCTTAGAATTTAAACAAAGTTTATTGTTTAATAGGATTGATTATAATTAATCTTTTAATTAAATAATGTCTTTGATCAAGAAAGTCAAAACCCTAGTTTTGGTTGATCAAAAACAAGATTAGGGTTAGACCAATTAATGAGAATTAAAAGAAGTGTTAATTTCTATTTCAAGAAATTAACAAGATGTATTTATTTATTTATGTATTGTATTTCGAATTTTAAATATTTAAAAAGGATAAAATGAATTTTAATAAATAAAGTAGTTTATACGTATTTTTAATTAGTTTAACTTAAAATACATACGTATAAATTAGATGTAATATTCTTGTTAGAATGTTACAAATTTATTTTAAAAGAAATATATATGTATATATATTAAATACAAGATTAAATGGAACATTAAAATAATGTTATTTTTGATCTTTAGAGATATAATAATATAACTAGTAATTGTATAAGTTAATTATATAATTAAAACAAGAAAGTACAAAGTTATGATTCCATTATAACTAGAAATTGTACAAGTTGAGATTATATGATGAACTAGAAATATACAGAGTTATATATTAATGTTATAAGGTGTATAAAGTTATAAGTTATTATAACAAGTAATTATACAAGTATAATATAAGTATTTTACAAGTCATGTAATATACTAGATTAATGATCAAGTGTAAATAACAAGAACCTATATTTAACTAGTTCAAGTTAAATGTAAGAAAGGTTTAAACAAACTAAGTATTATTATATATAGTCTTTATATAATAAGTTTATTAGTTTCACCAAGAATAAATCGGTGATTGTGTTTGCTCAAGTTACATCATGGTTGTTGGAGCTAGTGGGAGCTACACAAGAAAATCACAAAGTTTATGAATGTGTCGTTTTGACACAAGTTTTGGTCGAATCTAATAAGTCAAAACAAATATTTGATTTCATTATTAAACATATGAAAAACTAGGTGTGTTAAACTAGATTTATGATTCAAGTTTATGAATCATAAAAGAATTAAAAGTTTAACATAAGTGTTTAAGTTTTTCAAGAAAGATAAAACAAGTCAGTTTTATTCTAGATAAGGTTTTCCACAAAACCTAGTGATACGTTTTGTACACCTCGTTTTTAGGTATACATATAAAACGCGCAAATTCTTGAAACTATAAGTTTTAAAGAAAGTTCTTAAGGTTTAAAAAGGATGTCTTGTTGAATTCTTAAATTCACAAGTCACATATTTTAAACAAGGATTAAGATTGGAATAAGGTTTAAGTTTAGTTCAAGACTTGAACAAACCCAAGAAAATCTTAGATCTAAGTACTATCCACCTAATGGAACACCTCACTTGTTAAACGATATTCATATTGTAAGGATAAAGAACCTTAGATATGGATTCAAATCATTGCGAGTGTTAGGGTGCGTAAGGTTCTGTGATAATCGGGAGTCCCGGCGCAGAACATCGCACTATCTTAGATGGTATGATCTACTTTGGTGATAATCGGGAGTCCCGGCCCAAAAAGTACTTGAGTAGAATAAACATACTAGACTTTATTACTAACTTAGAAATGTACAACTAAATTGTACCAAGTTGTAATGAGTTATAAGTCTAAAGATTCTACGACCCCTAGGAATCGTGTCAAGTCTTGATAGGATCGGTAAGGATGTTACCTACCAGAAACAGCCTGTCTCGTCGGGAAGTGCCCAAACCTTGCGGCGAGAATGTGATATATGGATCCTAGGCCTAAAATATTAATTATGGGTTTATAATATATTTTAGAGAATGTTTATTGATGATTACTAATTAAACTGAGTTTGATTTATAGATGGCAGCAACAACCACAACGACAAGTACCAACAATCTCTCACTTCGCTCAATCCTCGAAAAAGACAAGTTGACTGGGTCAAACTTTCTCAACTGGGAGCGCAATCTTCGCATTGTGCTCAGGCATGAGAGAAAGTGGTATGTCTTGGAAAGAGCAGTACCTAATGTCCCTGCCGCTAATGCTAGAGCTGAAGCAAGGCAAGCTTATGATAAGCATGTCAGTGATGCGCTCGATGTGAGCTGTTTAATGCTCGCAACCATGAGTCCAGAATTACAAGCAGGACTTATGGATGTGCCTGCATTTGAGATGATCCAGCAACTTAGAGATTCATTTCAAGAGCAAGCTCGCACTGAGAGGTTCGACATCAATCGAGCCTTCAACTCTTGCAAGATGGTCAAAGGAACGCCGGTGAGTGCCCACGTCATGAAAATGAAAGGACACATGGATCACTTGGCTAGACTTGGTCACCCCATACCGTTGCAAATGGCAACAGACACTATACTCAATTCATTGTCTGATGACTACAAGCCTTTTGTGGTCAACTACAATATGCATAATATGGAGAAATCCATTGTTGAGCTACATTCCATGCTCAAGACATCTGAATTGAGTTTGGGGACCAAATCTAAGGATGTTCTAATGATCGGTAATAGCAGTGGTGGTGGCAAGAAGAGAAGAGGGCATGGTGTTAAAGGAAAGGGTAAAACTAATCCTAACCAAGGAGTGCCAAATGGTAAAAGTGTCAAACAAAAGGTCAAGAAGTTTAAGCCTAACACAACGAGGACCGATAATCGGTGCTTCAAGTGTGGTGAGGCTGGGCATTGGAAAAAGAATTGTCCAAAGAGTGCAAGTGGTGGTGGAGGAAACGCAAGTTCCTCAGGTAACACAACCACATTTCTTAATCACTTTTAAGATACTTGTAAAGTACATTATGAGTAATCTAACTTTTGCAATCGTTTATTGCAGGAGGAGATGGAAAGTGATAGTGACCGGCATGAGATGGTGATGATCCCACGAGTACCAAGTTTTATAATTCAGTACTTTTATGGATTCAGTAAAAAGAATTTTATTCTATTGTTTGGATGTTAAAACAAGTTTTATTTGGTTTTAATAAAGAATCCATGTTTGAATTATATTATGTGTGTGCATGTGTGATAATTACACTAGTCAAGGTTCTATGGCTAGATTGTGAATCAAGTTTTGATTTACTTTATGTTTCATGTTTTATGATTGTTTGATTGTTGAATGAGTAATGTTTTAAAAGCTCAATACTTAGATACTAGAAATTAGAAGTTTTTCCTTCTAAAGTATTTAAGAGATTTTATGAAAAGCATAAGGTTCAAAAGTTATTGAACCTAGTTGAAACATCTTAAGTAATGGTTACTTATGATAGTAAGTTTCAAAGTGTTAGTATTAATATAGTATGATTATATTGGATATAATCAAGATAGACTTTAAAGAGTATTATTACAAGTCTTTTATACTTGTAATAAAGGAATTTAATGAGGTCATAGTTCCTTAATAGGAATAATTGGATATTCGTAAAATCCAAGTAAAATGACTTAGATATTAAATGAACTCTTAAAAAGGGACAAACTATATTTAAGAATTAAAAGGTATTATTGCAAGTCTTTTATACTTGTAATAAATACAATATTTAATCAAGTCATAATTCCCTAATAGGAATAATGGATATTTGAGAAATCCAAGGAATGACTTTGGCGTTAAATAAAAGAATACTAATACACTTAAGAATTGGAAGTATCCTATCAAGTGTCTTATACTTGTTAGATACAGTAATCAATGAGAGTCATGATTCCCTTATCAGGAATATTGGATATTCGCAATCCAAATGATGACTTTGATAATTGATTAATTCTTAAAGGGTTAAACTATAAGTTTTGACTAGGTCAAAAGTAGTAGTTTAAGTAATGCTTATTTTCCATAAAATTTAGTGGGAGCTATGACTAACATATTCAATAGAGGTACTAATGAATATAGTAAAGTTAGGACATTAACAACAAGGTTTTACCAAGTCATTAGCCAAAGTGTTAAGAGAAATAAATGATCATTGATTAGATTATTGCAAACCTAATAGCGTGGTCACAAGTCTTGTGATTAATTATTGCATATCTAATAGGATGTTCACATTCCAGTGAACAAGTTAATCATTTAAGGAAATTTCTTTAACTAGTAAGAATATCTACAAATCAAGTAGGTAAAAGAGATTTAGTTACTAGACAAGTTTTATAAATTCAAGAAACTAAAGGAGTAATTTTTCCAATCCTCCCACGTTTACCGAATCATATAAAAAGGCAAGACTAGAATATGTTCCAAATGTTGCACGAACAATATCTAACAAAGACAAAAGTAATAGTATCCTTGATACTCGTCTTGTGTCTTTAGTTTAATAGAAATGACTAATTGTAATTAGTGATAAAAGTTACAATTAAGAGTTATTGAAGTGATCAACACAAACGCATAGAATAAGTAATGATCCAGTAATAATTCAGTATCTATGTCCAGTGAGGAATAATACATGAGTTAGTATCATTGTTATTCAGAATTTGTACGTTTTACAATATCCATGAATAAAAGTCTATTTTTTCAAAAAGATACAAATATGTGACTACTCGTCTTGGTGGGAACCTCGATGGGAGGATAACGTCATCGCGGTATTTGGTGGTAAATTCGAAGTTCTTCGAAGATAGTTACACAAGTTGTGTGTAAACCAAATATCGGTGATATTATGTTGGATCTCGACGAATATTGGATTGACCACCGTGATAATACATCGTGGTTGAAAAGTTCAAAAGTATTATTCACTATGATTGTCCTTAAGCCTGAGGTATTTGTTTTGGGATACATTGACTAATGTGCTTTGGTTCGTCTTAGACAATTCTGAAATATGGTTGTCATACGAGGCTTTACTGGGTACAAAGAAATTTGTATTTTGAATCAAAATATAGCAAGATGGTAATTGCACCTCCTTTTTAGGAGAGATATTTATGGGTCCTTTGACATGATGAGATAACTGGAAAGTGCATGGCCATACCCAAACTAACTGATTTGTTCTTTGTCGTTTATCACAACAGTTTGAATCAAGAAGTCATGAAATGATTTCGAATACAGGAGTTGATATTTTTCTACCATGATCGTATTCGTTATCACAAATATCGTGCTGCAAGGGACAAATCTAACATAGTTGCTCAAGAAGTAGAGACAGAGTGTTCTTTACTAGGAGACGCTATTAAAGAGTTTTTCAAGAAACTATACCTGGGTTACACAAAGCTATTTTTATGGGGTTGGTTACCTACATGCCCATCTAGAAGGCCACTGTAGCTCGTATCATTAAGACAAAGATTACAAACTTGCACAAGTGGGAGTCTGAAGGATTTATGTGCACAGTTAGTCAACCTATGATGATACATCCATGCCTACGAAACACTTAAGGGTCACACCGGTGAGTGCATGTAATACGAGCAAGATATGTAATGATACTTGGAAGAGGATTGATTCATAATAAGTCATTTATGAATCAAGTTAAGTATTAAGTCAAGTTTGACTTATTACTAGATTAGTTTATCTAACTAATTAATACAAGTATTTGCACATTTACTAGTTGAGTAAATATACAATGTGTTAATTATAGATTATCCATAATATGATTTAAAGTAATTAAATCATATGGTAATTGGATAATATTATTGTATAAATTATATAAAGGTTATTATATAATTAATTATTAAAAGTATTAAAATAAAAGTATATAATTCGTGTATATGGGTACCGAATTATTAGTGTATAAATACTAGACATTTAATAGTTAAGTGCAATAATAAAAGAATAATAAACTATAAGGGAAGGAAACAAAAAAGGGAAAGTTTAATTAAAGAATAGATATTAATTAAACTAGAGGGTCCTAAGAGCAACTTATTTATCTATAAATAAGAGGCTTAGGGTAACCCTAAAACCCCTTACACACCTCACACGCATACTTCCTCCCTCCCTCTCCCTTGTTCGGCCGAATACCCAAGAACACCAACCTTGGTGTTCTTCGTTCTTCGTGTTCTTCGTGTTCTTCAAGTCTTGAAGATCCAAGATCATTACAAGGATCAACTAGAAGGACGCTCGTTGTGTTCATCATCAGTGGACTAACTTAAGCAAGATTAAAGGTATGTTTTGAGAAAACATTTTCTCCCTTCTCCCCTCTTGGACGAACTCGACCAAGAACCCTAGGGTTCTTGGTGTTGGTCGAAACACACACAAGTGTGTGTGTGTGTGTTTGGATTTCGTACAAGGTTTCTTCCATTGTTAATCTAATCTATATTTTCAAGATCCCAATCCTTTAGGGTTTAAGGATTAGGTTTAATCTCAGTTCCGCATTTAGGGATTAAATCAGCTAGTTGGTTTTTACCGGTCAAGAACAAGTTCATGTTCTTGGTCAGTATGGTTCGAACCAAGTGACTAGGAGGTTGACCCAAGTGGTCAATCAGTGGCAATGAAACCCTTCAGAATCACCATCTCATGCTGGTCACGTTCACTTTCCATCTCCTCCTGCAATAAACGATTGCAAAAGTTAGATTAATCGTAATGTACTTTACAAGTATCTAAAAGTGATTAAGAAGTGTGGTTGTGTTACCTGAGGAACTTGCGTTTCCTCCACCACCACTTGCACCCTTTGGACAATTCCTTTTCCAATGCCCAGCCTCACCACACTTGAAGCACCGATTCTCGGTCCTCGCTGTGTTAGGCTTAAACTTCTTGACCTTTTGTTTGACACTTTTACCATTTGGCACTCCTTGGTTAGGATTGGTTTTACCCTTTCCTTTACCACCATGCCCTCTTCTCTTCTTGCCACCACCACTGCTATTACCGATCATTAGAACATCCTTAGATTTGGTCCCCAAACTCAATTCAGCTGTCTTGAGCATGGAATGTAGCTCAGCAATGGATTTCTCCATATTATGCATATTGTAATTAACTACAAAAGGCTTGTAGTCATCAGACAATGAATTGAGTATAGTGTATGTTGCCATTTGCAATGGTATGGGGTGACCAAGTCTAGCCAAGTGATCCATGTGTCCTTTCATTTTCATGACGTGGGCACTCACCGGCGTTCCTTCGACCATCTTGCAAGAGTTGAAGGCTCGATTGATGTCGAACCTCTCAGTGCGAGCTTGCTCTTGAAATGAATCCCTAAGTTGCTGGATCATCTCAAATGCAGGCACATCCATAAGTCCTGCTTGTAATTCTGGACTCATGGTTGCGAGCATTAAACAGCTCACATCGAGCGCATCACTGACATGCTTATCATAAGCTTGCCTTGCTTCAGCTCTAGCATTAGCGGCAGGGACATTAGGTACTGCTCTTTCCAAGACATACCACTTTCTCTCATGTCTGAGCACAATGCGAAGATTGCGCTCCCAGTTGAGAAAGTTTGACCCAGTCAACTTGTCTTTTTCGAGGATTGAGCGAAGTGAGATATTGTTGGTACTTGTCGTTGTGGTTGTTGCTGCCATCTACAAATCAAACCCAGTTTAATTAGTAATCATCAATAAACATTCTCTAAAATATATTATAAACCCATTATTGATATTTTAGGCCTAGGATCCATATATCACATTCTCGCCGCAAGGTTTGGGCACTTCCCGACGAGACATGCTGTTTCTGGTAGGTAACATCCTTACCGATCGTATCAAGACTTGACACGATTCCTAGGGGTCGTATAATCTTTAGACTTATAACTTATTACAACTTTGTACAATCTAATTGTACATTTCTAAGTTAGTAACAAAGTCTAGTATGTTTATTCTACTCAAGTACTTTTTGGGCCGGGACTCCCGATTATCACCAAAGTAGATCAGACCATCTAAGACAGTGCGATGTTCTGCGCCGGGACTCCCGATTATCACAGAACCTTACGCACCCTAACACTCGCAATGATTTGAATCCATATCTAAGGTTCTTTATCCTTACAATATGAATATCGTTTAACAAGTGAGGTGTTCCATTAGGTGGATAGTACTTAGATCTAAGATTTTCTTGGGTTTGTTGAAGTCTTGAACTAAACTTAAACCTTATTCCAATCTTAATCCTTGTTTAAAATATGTGGCTTGTGAATTCAAGAATTCAACAAGACATCCCTTTTAAACTTTAAGAACTTTCTTTAAAACTTTTAGTTTCAAGAATTTGCGCGACTTATATGTATACCTAAAACGAGGTGTACAAAACGTATCACTAGGTTTTGTGGAAAACCTTATCTAGAATAAAACTTACTTGTTTTATCTTTCTTGAAAAACTTAAAACTTATGTTAACTTTTAATCATTTTACGATTCATAGACTTGAATCATAAACCTAGTTTAACACACCTAGTTTTTCATATGTTTAATAATGAAATCAAACATTTGTTTTGACTTACTAGATTTCACCAAAACTTATGTCTTAACGACACACTTATAAACGTTGTGATTTTCTTGTGAGCTCCCACTAGCTCCAACAATCATGATGGAACTTAAGCTAACACAATCACCGGTTTATACTTGGTGAAACTAATAAACTTATTATATAAAGACCATATATAATAATACTTAGTTTGTTTAAACCTTTCTTACATTTAACTCAAACTAGTTAAATATAGGTTTTTGTTATTTAACTTTGATCATTAATCTAGTATCTTACATGACTTGTAACATACTTATATTATACTTGTATAATTATCTAGTTATTTTAACTTATAACTTTATACACCTTATAATACTAATATATAACTTTGTATATTTCTAGTTTATCATATAATCTCAACTTGTACAATTTCTAGTTATAATGAAATCATAACTTGTACTTTCTAGTTTTAATTATATAATTAACTTATACAATAACTAGTTATATTATTATGTCTTTAAAGATCAAAATAACATTATTTTTAATGTTCCATTTAATCTTGTATTTAATTTATATACATATATATTTCTTTTATAAATAAACTTGTAACGTTCTAATAAGAATATTACATCTAATTTATACGTATGTATTTTAACTTGAACTAATTAAAATACACATAAACTATTTTACTTATTAAAATTTATTTTACCTTTTAAATATTTAAAATTCGAAATACAATACATAAATAAATAAATACATCTTGTTAATTTCTTGAACTAGAAATTAACACTTATTTTAATCCTTATTAATTAAACCCTAATCTTGTTCTTGATCAATCAAAACTAGGGTTTTGACTTTCTTGATCAAAAACATTATTTAACAACAATTAATTCTAATCAATCCTATTTAAACAACAAACTTTGTTCAAATCCTAGGATAGATTATAACCTTAATAAATTTATTTGGACTTTTAAATTTAAACCTTTTAGACAATAAACTTTGTCTAGATTTCTAGGTTCAAAGAACTAGTCTTTAATAAATCCATTAAGATAATAATTGAACCTATTAAACATGAACTTGTTTAATTATCTAGGTTTTAGATTATTAACCTAATTAATTCTTTTAAATCATTAAACTTAAACTAGTTTAATGTTCTACTGTTCTAGATTATATCTAGGGTTTTTCGAAAATTCCTTAAAGTCTAGAAAACTTTTCCACCATTTAAACTAGGCTAGTTTAACAAAACTTGGTGTCCAAGTAACCTCTTGATCACGAAATCTTAAGAAAAAGGAAAGAATTCTTTTTATCAATTAAATCAAATCTTGGTTTAACATACTTGATCCTAGATTTGGAAGATCAAACAATTAAGGAAAGAATCCTCTTGATCAAAATTTTTGACAATCTTGATCCTAGGGTTCTTCCCAATTCCGAAAATTCTAGGGTTAGGGAAAAGAAGCCTTTTGATCAATTAAACTAAACTAGTTTAATGTTCTTGATCCTAGGGTTCTTTACCTCTTGTTCGAAATTTCTAGGGGTTTTTTCTAGAATCCTTTTGACCAATTAAACTTAACTAGTTTAACATACTTGGTCCTAGGGTTCTTACCATATTCGAACATTAAGAAGAAGAAGAAGTTTGGCACAAAAAAAAACTTTAATAAAAATTAAACAAACAAACTTTGTTAATCTAGTTTAGATCTCTAAATCATCGCTCTGATACCACTGAAGGGTTTCATTGAAACTGACTGACCACTTGGGTCAACCTCCTAGTCACTTGGTTCGAACCCTACTGACCAAGAACATGAACTTGTTCTTGACCGGTTAACACCAACTAGCTGATTTAATCCCTAAATGCGGAACTGAGATTAAACCTAATCCTTAAACCCTAAAGGATTGGGATCTTGGAAATCTAGATTCGATTAACAATGGAAGAAACCTTGTACGAAAACCCGAACACACACAATGCTTGTGTGTTTCGGTTGACCATCACCAAAGAACCCTAGGGTTCTTTGGTCGAAATCGTCCAAGAGGGAGAAGGGAGAAAAGGGTTTTCTCAAAACATACCTTATTGTTTGCTTAAGATAGATCCACTGATGATGAACAAATCGAGCGATCTTCTAGTTGATCTAAGCAATGAACTTGATCTTCAAGAACTTGAAGAACACGAAGAACACGAAGAACGAAGAACACCAAGCTTGGTGTTCTTGGGAGTGTTCGGCCGAAAAGGGACAAGGAGGGGGCAAGGGATTCGTGTGATGGTGTAAGGGGTTTTAGGGTTACCCTAAGCCTCTTATTTATAGATAAATAAGTTGCGCTTAGAACCCTCTAGTTTAATTAATATTAGATCTTTAATTAAACTTCATTTTAACACTTCTAACCCTTATAGTTTAACTAGTTTATTATTGTTGCACTTAACTATTAAATGTCTAGTATTAATACATTAATAATTCGGTACCCATATACACGAATTATATATACTTGTATTTATACTTTTAATAATTAATTATATAATAGCCTTTATATAATTTATTCAACAATATTATCCAATTTACTATATGATTTAATAGCTTTAAATCATATCATGGATAATGTATAATTAACACATTGTATATTTAATCAACTAGTAAATGTACAAATACTTGTATTAATTAGTTAGTTAAACTAATCTAGTAATAAGTCAAACTTGACTTAATACTTAACTTGATTCATAATGACTATTATGAATCACTCCTCTTCGTAGTATCATTGCTTATCTTGCTCGTATTACATGCAATCACCGGTGTGACCCTTAAGTGTTTCGTAGGCATGGTTGTATCATCATAGGTTGACTAACTGTGCACATAAATCCTTCAAGCTTACGGTTAGCTTACTAGTAAATACGAATAAGCGGTAAGAATATAAATTGATAATTAATAAATGATTAAAGAAAAGAAATAAATATTATGGCTTTTATTATATTTGAGAATGGGTCGAAAAACTCATGTATCTCACGAGACTATTTTGTCTCACGTACTACTTTGTTTTTGTGGCTATGTACTCAGGTTCTGGATCGATGGATTAGAAGGTCCCGTTAGAAGTGGCCTAGTGTTGATTAGCTCGGGAGCTCGTAGGTAGATCTCGTTTATCCTATGGTTATGATATTATATTGTAACACCAGTTTTAATACTCTGATAAACTTTAAAAAGGTTTTTGTGTTAAACCGTATTTTGGGATATTGGACTTTATAATATTTTTATTTAAAAATATGTTTTATAAGATGTTTTGAAAATTGCGGTGTTACAGCAGCATCCTAAAATTCAATATTTAAATTCATTTTTGATTTTCCATTGAATTATTTATTGTTTTTTACTGTCTTTTAAATTTATTGAAATTAAATAAATGTAATTCAATTTGAATAAACATAATTTTTAGGATACATGTGATTATTTATTTACTAGAAAAGGTAAAAAAAGAGATTAAAAGAGATTAAAAAGAAATAAATAAATAAAAATGAAAGAGATTAGAAAAGGTAAAAAAAGATTAAAATGAAAAAATAAGTAAATAAAAATGTCATTTTTATTTACTAGAAAAGGTAAAAAAAAGAGATTAAAAAGAAAAACCAAAAACTAATTAAAATCATTATTATTAAGGGTTTTGATAATGACAGCCCTTAGGGCTGTCAATAAGTGCATAAAATGTTGTACAATGGAGTAGTTCCTGAAATTCAGGAATCGGTTGAGGATTAAAATACAAGTATTTAATGCATGTCTTATGACAGCTAAGGGCTGTCATTATCAAAACTCATTGCGGAAAATTCCCTACTGCTGCCTCCCGTAGGAATCTGGGCCGTGTCTCAGTCCCAGTGTGGCTGATCATCCTCTCGGACCAGCTACTGATCATCGCCTTGGTAAGCTATTACCTCACCAACTAGCTAATCAAACGCGAGCCCCTCCTCGGGCGGATTCCTCCTTTTGCTCCTCAGCCCACGGGGTATTAGTTTGCTCCTCAGCCTACAGGGTATTAGTACCTATTATTAATCATCATTATTTTTTAATTTATTCATTTTTCCAATCATTAGTGTCATTATCATTTTTTATTTTTATATGAATTTAGAGGAGCCAAAATAAATGGCAATAGAAGTAATTAGCTAGAACAAAACCGGATAATTAGCCAATCAGATGACAAAACAAACATCGCCATCGTCTCGCGTACTTCTCTCCATTCGAAAACCAGATCTCTCTCTCTCTCTCTCTCTCTCTCTCTAGATTCTCTGCCGTCAGTTACAGAATATACCTTCTCCGGCTAACCTCCGGTCGTAGTTACGTTTCATCTTTAGGTATCCTGTGACGATCCAATCAACGATCTCATTCAACAACAAAACAGCATGAGTACGGGAGAGCTTCTCAGCATCCAGCCGCAAGAGCTTCAATTTCCTTGTAAAAATTCGATCTTTCCACTACTTAAATTAGTTAATTGCATGTTTTAGGTTTCAATTTCATATCTGTTACCCTTTCTCCCAAATCAATTTCTGATCATTTATACTCCGTTGTGTATTTGTATAGTTGAATTGAAGAAGCAGATCTCCTGTTTCATGCAACTACAGAATAAAACTGATAAATATGTGGCTTTTAAGGTATCATAATTGCTATTTACTTCTCATTTAGGCTTTCCATTGTCTCTCTGTATTGAATTACCAATTGAAACGGAAATGTTAACCTTATTACTTATTAGTTAAGCAATTTCCAGTAGTTATCAGTATAATAATTATATTCATCTGGAGTTGTTGATTTTGAAATTTTGGCTAAAATAAAATTCAGAAAGTTCCAAAATTTTAGGCTGAGGTGTTTCTGAAATTTCAGGTGAAAACTACGAACCCAAAAAAGTATTGTGTTCGACCTAACTCTGGAATCGTGTTGCCTCGGTCTACTTGCGATGTCATAGGTTCTATCCTTAAAACTTTTCATTTGGGTGTGCATTGAAAATGGCTGTTGCATAATATTATTGACTGATTAAATTTATTAGTAAATTGTGGCATAATTAGTGGCTAAAACTTGTTTGCATTTAATTCTTTAGTTACAATGCAAGCTCAAAGGGAGGCCCCACCCGACATGCAATGCAAGGATAAGTTTTTACTTCAAAGTGCAGTTGCAACTACTGGAGCTACACCAAAATATATCACTCCAGAGCTGGTAATTAATTAGCTGATTAAAATGTGTTTTAAATTAAATTATTGATCTTGATTTGGAAAATTTGATTTGTAATAGTTTAACAAGGAATCAGGTAATCAAGTGGAAGAATACAAATTAAAAGTTAATTATGTTAATCTCCCGAGACCACCATCACCAGTAAGAGAAGGTTCTGAAGAGGGTTCATCTCCAAGAGCTTCAATTTCTGATAATGGGACAGTTGAATTAACTGAATTTAACGTTGTAAGTTTTGAAATTGTTTGTTGTATTTGTTTGTTATATACTTATATGATACGTATACATACTTAACCACTTTTATAATTCTACAGGCTCCAAGATCAATTGCTGAATCTCATGACAAGTCATCTGAGGTCTGAATTACTAATTATCTGTTGATGAGATAATATGATACTTAATTAACATAATTTATATTATATCTAATTTACCTCATTTTGTATTCAGGGGAAGGATCTTATTTCTAAGCTGACTGAAGAGAAAAATTCAGCCATTCAGCAAAGTAAAAAGCTTCACCAAGAACTCGTAAGTTTCTTTATTTTTGTTCATTGGTGCTTATTAAATAATTAAAATAATAATTTAATAAAACCACGTTCCTTATTAGAAATATAGATAGATTGTAAGATGTTTTTATTTTTGGGATTTTGATTATTTTAGGAAATATTGAGGAGTCAAGTGAGCAAAAGCAGTGGTGGTATCCCATTCATATATGTTATTCTCATCGGTTTGCTGGGGCTGCTGTTGGGATATATGTTCAAATAGTATGGAGTTTGTGTTATGTTAGATTGATACTAGAAGATATGCTCAAAATGGGTATTCCTAATTTGTGTTTAATCAAGTGTTAACTTCTCTATCAATAGTTTAAGGAGTTTATTCAGGGTTTTTTCAGAATGTTATTTCGTGTGCTTCTCTTTTTTCTGTGAAATGTTTTTTTTTTATCACTAACTTAGTTCTTGTGACGATTGATTAACTTTACAAAAACTGGTTTGTATCTTGGGAGGTTAAAATTGATATCATCTTTAGTCATTGTATACAGTTCACAATGTTTGTGTATTGAGATTAGAATTATAAATCCTAATGGTATATTACATTGTTCTATAATAAAAAGAAATATTATAAAATTCAATTGACCAATAATTAAAATAGTTTTAATTTATTACTTAGATAATATAGTTTATTTTTCTTTTAATTGTTGTAGATCTAAACGTAAAGCAAATTTTAGTTGAATAAATTAGTTGAAAAATCCTATGCTTGTAATTTTATTATTTTTTCTAGTTTCTTGTTAGAGTTTTAATTTAATAATTGTTTAAAAATAAAATTCACAAGTAAAATAGACTGAAATAAAGGTTTTATAATAACAAAAAGAGTTAATTGCAAGAATGGTCCATGTGGTTTGACCAAATTGCACGTTTGGTCCTCGTGTTTTAATAAGTGAAGGTGCGGTACCCATGGTTTGTATTTTTGTGTAATCATGATCCTTCCACCCTAACGTTCCGTCTGTTATTGGAGACATGTGCCCCTCACATGAGGGCAAATATGGTCATTTAACAAGTGGGCCCACCTCATCTTCTTCTTCCCTCTCTTCTTCCCCAAATTAAAGCTAATCCCTCTCCTACACAGAAAACCTAATCATGTGAAAAACAATTTCACTGTCGCCCCTAATTTACCGTCACCCCCAATTCACCCATCTCCCGTCTGATAACACACACAAATTTTCACATTCCGATGGCCATATTGTCAACACATTTGCTAGAAGACGACAGTCGATAAGCATTTAATGTAGATGAATTCGAGTTCATTGATGATCGGTCCCCCATTGTATTCTTCTTCTTCTAATTCGCTTTATAACACAATTGTCTCAATCTTTTCGTGGTGACTTCGAGTTGTAAATCGGGGATTTCTTCCAACTTCTTCTTTTCTTCCTCCAATTGTGTGATCGTTTCTCGTACCATTCCTTCAACTTCATTCCCGGATGTAATTCATGCTTCACAAATAACAACAATCGCCGGAAAGAGAAGAGGAGAACACGAACATGGGAGAGTGAAAGAATCTGATTTGATTTATGGAAAGATTATTGAAAAGGGTTTAAATCCTGATAAATCAATATTTATATCATTGAGAAATAGGCATGTTTCAAATGATAATGTAATATCACGATCAAATGCTGCACAAAGGATTTGAGTTTAATAAATCAAATATGAAAAATGCTAATAAATAAATATATTTGACGGATCAAATATCTTGAGGCGGTGAAGTTTCAAGCAGTGAAGTTTAAATGTGTTTGTTTGATTTTGATATGATTTGGGTTTTTTAGAATTTAACTAAATTAGGAATTAGAAAATTTGGGGAAGATGAAAAAAACAAGTCTCAGATCTGAAATTTTTTGCTCACCTAATTCAATGTGTACAAAACATGTAAAATGACTAAAATGCCCTCATGTGAGGGGCACATGTCTCGACTAACCGACAGATTCTAACAGCGTTAGGGTGGAGGAACTATGACTGCACAAAAATGCAAACCATGAGTACCGTGTCTGCACTTATTAAAACACGGGGACCAAACATATGGCCAAACCACATGGGCCATTCTTGCAATTAACTCTAACGAAAATGGTAGGGTAAAGTCTTCAAAATTTAATCGAGGGGTGACTATGAATTTTGAACACTTTGATACTTGAATTTTATATTTTCATATTCGAATAGAGATAGAGATTTTCAAAAGATATTCAGATTTCTGAGAAACATTATTTTTTTTATAGTTTTTCAAAAAATATTTGAAAATGCTTGAAGTATATTTAGATAAAAGATGTTTTTCACATAGAAGAGGAAGACAAACGAATGCACTAGGAATTTATTGAAACTTTAGTTCATGAAAACACACCTTTAGAAAAAGAGGATGATTTTCATATCACAACTTTTATGTCATCTACCTTAAATACTGCTTGATATGCTTATACAATTTATACGGTGTGGTATGATAAGTAAAAATTTTAATACCAAAATGAATTCCCTTTAGAAAATTTGATTTTGAATTTCTGATAACGGATTCAATTTTTTTTATTCTTTTTTTTTTTTAACAGCCTTATTAAAAACTAGCAAGAAGCTAGGAAAAAACAAAAACATAGCGGATTCAAATACCATTAAAAATCTACTATCGGATATACTATAATACCAACCTATAACTTCTGCTACACTTGTGAAAAAAATAAATAAGATAACAAATTGAAGAAGGAACTGAAATTGGGAGGAATTCGGTGTGGTATGATAAGTAAAACTTTTAATACCAAAATGAATTCCCTTTAGAAAATTTGATTTTGAATTTCTGATAGCGGATTCAATTTTTTTTTTTTTTTGAACGGCTTTATTAAAAACTAGCAAGAAACTAGGAAAAAACAAAAACATAGCGGATTCAAATACCATTAAAAATCTACTATCGGATATACCATAATACCAACCTATAACTTCTGCTACACTTGTGAAAAAAATAAATAAGATAACAAATAATTGTCACAAAATCAAAATTAGGCGTCCACTTGCATATCATCACAAATCCCAACTACAATTCCAATTCCAATTCCCTCCTCTTGATAAAATCGAAATCACCACCACTTCACATATGGATTAACTAACTACGTTCCAGATGATTACCTCCCGATCTTTAATGGCTTCTCCGTCTTCTCATTCCGTCAAAATTGATACAATTCGCGGTAGAAACACCACCGAATTCCTCCCAATTTCAGTTCCTTCTTCAATTTGCGATTGCCATTTTCGCCTCTGTCCTTCTAAAACCCTAATATCATGCCGGCAGTCTACCAAGCTCAGATTGAAGTTCGTTGATGCGTCGAAAGGGAGAGGATATTTGCAATTTAACAATGGTGGATTTCGATTTCGTAACTACTCACCGAGGACTTACACCCAGACTCTGGTGGCTAGAGTTGATGCGAACCAGATTGAAGATGAGGAACCTGTTGAGGTAAGAGAAGAACTTTTTACAACAATTGGTGTTATGAATTGCATACAGAAACTGTATGGTATTTGAATTGCTAGTTTTCGTTTGCATTGTTAATTTGAGAACTAAATTTGAGGGAGCAACGTGAATTGTTCTCAATAAATTGGAGTCCTCGATTTCTCCATTCCGGAACTGGAAACATTTATGAATTTTTAGTTGTACCAGTCCTTCATCACCTAGCATTGACGTTATGATTTTGTTTAGATTTACAGTAAACTATATACCATCATTGTCTAAACATTGGACTTTTATTATCTTACCAAAGAAAGATCAAAATGTGAGCCAAGTTAAATAAAGATAGTTATTGCTGTTTATAACCTTTCACGATTTATTTGATTTGTTATAACAACTTAAGAGTCTATGTTTCGGTGGATATTCATGTTTGGATCTTAGGGAAATAAGGGAGAAAATGAGCTAAGAATAACCTAGTTGTCGTCATTAGTATATGATCCATAAGTTGTGGAAGTGGAACACTATATTATACTACACGCTTAAAAAAGGTCAAAAAGCAGTAATATATGAGCATCTTTACCATGGTTTGTTAATATTTGTAGGTTAATGAAGACCATAGTTCATCAGCAGAAGCAACACAACAACAGAAATCAAATCAGTTAGCCAAAAGAGTCATATTTGGACTAGCAATTGGAATATCTGCAGGTGGAGTAGTACTAACAGGAGGGTTGTTATTTTCAGTTGCAGTATCAGCTGTTATATTTGCTGGTTCACGAGAATACTTTGACTTAGTCAGAAGTCAAGGAATCGCTTCCGGAATGACTCCACCACCTCGTTATGTCTCACGTGCTTGCTCTGTTATCTGTGCTCTTATGCCTTTATTCACTCTGTAAGCTATGCTTTCCAATTCCTTATTATTAATTAAAAAAAAAATAATCTTATTTTGTTTTGCTGATTGTGTGTTTCAGATACAAGGGTCAAATTGATGTCTCTGTGACATCAGCAGCCTTCATTGTTGCAATGGTGTTATTATTACAAAGAGGAAATCCTCGGTTTTCTCAACTAAGTAGTACCATGTTTGGTTTGTTTTATTGTGGTTATCTTCCTTCTTTTTGGGTTAAACTTAGATGCCGTTTACTAGCACCTGCTTTAAATACTGGTAAATTTAAGTTCCTTACGCTTATTAATTTTCTATTTTAATAAATATATTACTATATTGTTACTAATCCAATATTGTATATTCAAGAGGAGTGGGAGCTACATGGCCAGGTGGTCAATCTTATTGGACAGTTGGTCTTGTTGCTACATTAATATCTTTCAGCAGTATAATTGCAGCAGATACATTTGCTTTTGCTGGTGGCAAGGTATATAAAGTTCTAAACTTTATTATTATATTCTTGATGTTATATAATTTCTTGCATTTTACAGGCATTTGGGCGGACCCCACTTACGAGTATTAGCCCCAAGAAAACATGGGAGGGAGCTATTGTAGGGTTAACAGGATGCATAGCCACCACTGTTTTGCTGTCCAAGATCTTTTCTTGGCCTACATCTTTACTCAGGTACTTAAATTAACACAAGTTTCAAAATCAGGGACTTTTGTTGTTACTAACGAAAGATTGTTATGTGTTTATCAGTGCAATGGGCTTTGGTTTTCTGAACTTTTTTGGGTCTCTTTTTGGTGATCTACTTGAATCTATGATAAAGAGAGATGCTGGTGTTAAAGATTCAGGATCACTCATACCTGGCCATGGTAATTCCTCTTTTCTTTCATATCTTTTGTTCAATTTCTATCATAATTTTTATTTTTTGTTAATTAATATGTTGTACAGGTGGAATACTTGACAGGGTGGATAGTTACATTTTTACAGGTGCATTAACTTATGCTTTTGTTCGCAACTTACTGCCACTTTATGGAGCTTAATACTACATTGGGGTAAAAATGATGCTGTTTGCTTGTAAAAGGCAAGTGAAAATCACATATACAGTTTAAATTTAATGTTTAATTTAGGCAGATGATACGAATTTTAGATGATACTTATTTCTTAATTATGATCAATAATAAAGATGTATTTTAATGGAAATTACAGTGTAGAAATGAATGTTAATGTATGTTTCATGGGCCAATGAACAAGTATGAATAAGTATTGGGCTTTCATTTTATATGGGCTTCTGTTGCAGTCCAATCCTAGTGTTTGTGGGCTTTGTTGGTTAAACTTTGTAAATAGGTATTGTTTTTATAAAGGTGTACTTGTGGGAAGGTGTGCTCATATCGATTATTTTTATATACATTTGATAAAGTTATACTTTTTAATGTGGTAAATTGCACCATGCATATAATGCCCAGAGTCTTTGGAGGCTTGTTGATGACAAAAGTTGTAAAGCCCACCCCAAAAAGTTGGATTATAAATATACTTTTGATAGAAGGGTAATTTTGTGTAGAAAAGTGTCTTGCTTTACTTTTTATGGGTTTCTCTGCATTGCGTAGTAGAAGATGCCTTGATGCTCTCTTTCTACGAGGAAAAAGGTAATTACTTTTTTCAGTGTAAATCTTGAGATATAGGATAATAATATAATAACAATTTACAAAAATGTACAACAAGGTTTGTCTTGCACTACTTTGTATTCAAGAATTAAGCCGGTTAGACTGGCGCCAACGGTGGTATTGATAGCCAATTCACGGATGTCGGTTTACCGAAACTGTTGGCACGGTCTAGTCGGCAGAAGCTGTCGGTGAGGGAAGTTGGTTTGGCAAAGAGAAAAGGGTAGATGGTGAGAAGGCATATGTGGGGTATTTGAATAAAAATGAGTATTGTGTTTATATTTTATAATGTGGGTCTAAAATATAAAGTGAAAAAGTATTATTGATATGAGCGTGTTAGTTGAATATCAGTTGAAATGTCAGTTGAAACGGCGTTAATTTGGAATGTTTGCTAATGCGGCGTTGATTTGTCACAGTTGAGAGTGAAAAAAAAGTGATAAAAGCCACTATGGATATGGATGGGCTAGTTAGGTAACAAATTAAAATAAGTTCGAGTTAAAATGAATAGCGTTTCATACTACATATATCTAGGATTGAGTTCACCCGTAATTATATATTTGAGTGTATAATAACTAAAAAAATTATAATTATATGTACTGTATTTAAATTTAACAAATCCAGAAAATTTTATGCATTAAAGTTGAACTTTGAACGACTTTTGTCTCTTACACCCATTTAAGCTATTTAAATACTTTTTAGCAAGATTTTTTTATATGATCATTTGAAATAAAGTGTAACAAAAACACCACCTATAAATAAAGTAATCTGAATTGACACATCTAACTCTGAAAATCAACTTGAAAATACATTTTCTTTTATGTTTTTTTTGTAAACGTGAAGAAAAAGTCTATTTTCATATACTTCCTCCGTTTTAAAATAAGTGATACAAATTAGGTTTCACGTTTTTTGAGGCAAAAGATTGTAATGAATGTTAAATTAGATTAAATTGGATAGTTAGTGAGTGAGGGATCCCACATATAATAATTAAAGTAAGTTTAATGATGTTTAAAAGTAAAAGTAAGGGTAAATGAGTAATTTCACTTTATTAAAGGAGATAGTTAGTGGGTATGGGTCCCACTATAATTTACCAAATAAAGAAAGTTTCAAAGTGCATCACTTATTTAGAAACACCCCAAAATGGAAAGTGTATCACTTATTTTGAAACGGAGGAAATATCAAAATTCAAATTTATTTAAAGAAAAAAAGGTTTTTCTATTATTCCTTTATTACTTTAACTTTGTTTTCCTTTGTTCATGTCCCATTTGTCAGGGCAGACTTTTCAACCAACAAGAAGATCATGCTTTACCCTACACGATCGAATGCATATGAACTTCTAGTCACTAGAGAGTAGAGATCTACACAAACAAAACTCTAAACCCTAGGGGTTCCGGCGCTCTCAAGTCTCAACCAACTATTTATATTTGCCTTGGTGTTTACATGGTTAAAATATAGGTGTAATTGTAAAAATTTATCTTGGTCTTTGTGATTTTTTTATCCTTCCATTTTTGTGTAATTATCTTTGTATTGGTTCTAGCTCCTTGATAGAGAATTTTTAATGGGGGTTGAAGAGGATAATGACTATGTTGAAGCTCCTTTCTTTCTCCCCTTTTGCCATTTAAAAAAACTATTTATACTTGCATATAAAATTTAAACATGATATATATATATATATATATATATATATATATATATATATATATATATATATGTTCCTACTATATATTCTTAATTCATCATCCTACTCATTACAAGATTACATGTATGTATAATCCAATAATTCTTTTTCATCATACAATCTCTTGATTTTGACACTTGTCTTGATCAAGTGAGTAGAAAGATAAACATGAATAAATAGTAGAACAAATATAATTTCTCTTCAAATAATAAAACTTGGATATGTAAGGTTGAGTGGTTTTGAGTGGATGAAAAGGGAAAAGAAGTAAGAAACAAGCATGGAAACAAATGAATGAACTTTGCTACTTAACATTCCATTTGTCGGGTTTTCTATGCATCTAGCCACATTTTACTTGAGGCGGAAATCTCAAGTAACTTGATTAGAACATCGACCCGATTAAAACCTTTTGGACCGTTAGGTTTACAATTCGAATGCAACTAGATATTTAATAACTAATTAAATATAAATCAAAAACTTACATTGTTATGGTTTGGCGAAGGAGGCAAACCTTGTGATCTCGTTCTTGCCAGATTCACACTGCACTAGGATTCAAGAAAGAATCCCTCTATCGTATCATACCCAAGGGTTATCACGAACAGGACAATATACCACTAGGTAGTATAAAGCACCTTGAGAAAACGATCACCAAACAAACCGAAAACTATTTCGGTTTTCCGGCGATGGAGCGGCGGCGCTGCGGTGGAGCAGCGGCGGCAGGCGGTGGTTCGACGACGGCAGTCGGACGATGGTGGTGTTGTGTTCGGCCGAGTAGGGAGCAACACAAGGAGGCAAGGAACAAGTATATATAGGTCAATACCCTTGACCTCTTATTTATAATAGTTGAAACCCAATTAGAGTCAAACTGTAATTGGTCCAAGCCCACCACAAGCCCATTGTCAATTAATTAATCTAATAATTAATTACAAGCCCGACACCATTAATTAGTTAATAACCTATCAACTAGTTAAACCCGTTAAGCCCATTAGTCCATTTAATTAAACAATTAATTAAACACTACGTTTTTCTCGTGTTCGTTGATTCCTCGAGGGCAACCCGAATGGACTCTAAAATACCCGAACCGGAATACCGATTTATTTGATGTGTTGGACACCAATTCCAACACCATTGTCATCAAAGAAACTTACAAAGGAATGATTAAAATGAGAGGTTTGAGGTGGGAGACATGATGGCTTCCTTTAGGTTTAAAGTTATTCCTAAAGTTTGTTGGCGAATTGCGAAAATGACTCTTCATTGTGTTTGCTTTTTTATAAAAGCTTTTTATGGATGTTAAAATTCCCTTTGTATTCGAACCACTTTAATCGAACTTTGGTATTTGCCTCTTAAATCCATAGGACATACAACTTGCGTAACTCAAAGCTCCAAGAGACCAAGACCGATGATCATGGCTTGAAAATTCAAATCGGTAGAAACCAGATGGCATAATTTTCAGTCATAATAATATGCATGTTAGTCCAAAATATTGTGTAACGTGTAATTAATAAGCTATAACACTTTAATTTTAGATACCTTTGTAATTCTATTCGGGGTCCATCATTTTAGTTAAAAGTTTAAACCCTGTGAAAACCAACACATATAGAAAAAAAAATTACAAAATTTAAGTTTTCATTGCTTTTATTATCTAAAGTCCTAAAAATGTTACTTTTAGAGATAAAAGTAAAGGAACCAAAATGTCACGGGTTCTAAAGACTATTTTTCTCATAGATGGCTATTACGAAGATCGATCAATTTATAATTAAACTAAGGGGGCGTTTGTTTTAAAGTGGGTAATGGAAAATGGAAAGGTAATAGAAATACTAAGGAATGTAATGTACATTTCTTAGTATTCCTTTGATCATTGATGTTGCTTGTTTATTAAGGACTAAGGAGTTTATAGTATTATATATAATAATGTATTATACTCCCTCCGTCCCACAAAAAACTTCTCATTGCACTCTAAATTTTTGTCCCACAAAAAACTTCTCATTTCCTATATTTGGTGGGCTTTGCACAATAAAAAACTATTACGGAGTATTACTAAAAACCTCACCACTAATATCAACTAACTATCTTTCTCTCTCCAATCCAACCTTATATTTTAATCAAAAGTATTATCAATGACCACACCACTAACTATTACCTAAAAACTTGCGCAAAAGCCAAATGGAAAGTTTTTTGTGGGACGGAGGGAGTATAATATATATTAAAATAATATTAATAATATGTATATAATATTTAAATAATATATATATATATATATATATATATATATATATATATATAATATTAAATAATAATAACTATTAATAATATTTAAATAATGTATTTAATATATATATATATATATTTAAATAATATATTATATAATATAATCTTATATTATATTATATTATATAATATTCTATTCTATTCTATTCTATTCTATTATATTATATTATATTATATTATATTATATTATATTATTTTGTTATGTTATATATTTATATATTAATAATATATATAATAATATTACATAAAATATAATAATAATAAGTAATAAGTTGTGTATTATAACATTACCTAGTTCATTACCTCCAATTTGGTGGGTAATGATGTATTACCTAGTAATGAGCAATGATTGATTACATTTCAATAAACCAAACATATTCAATGATGTATTACCTAGTAATGAGCAATGATTGATTACCTTTCAATAAACCAAGCATATTCAATGATAATCAATCACATTACTCACCTTTCAATACACCCAACCACGCATACCCTAAGTGTTTACATTGTGTAAAATCTATCGATCTATACCCCGGAACGAGAAAATTTTATAATGTTATTATGATCACAAAAAATTCAAGATCTTGGTTTTTAAATATAACATAAACATCAACACCTCACAGAAATATCCAGAAAAACATGATTTTTATTGGATAAATCAAAGCAAAGGGATGGTATGAACCATCATGAATGAGTCTTTGTGGGGTTGATCGATGCATCATTGTGGGCTTCTATAAATCAGATATTTTTGAAACTCAGGATTGTGTGGATAAATTTATTTCCCAGTTTTCATAAAATGACAATTTGCGTTGGACACAAACGGCTACTTTTCACATTAATTGATCATATGTACCCCACATATTCTCATCCACTGCATTGCATGTGTGGTTTATATTGAGTTATTGACAACTCTACTGTCAAATTAACATGTGTTTTTTGTTCTTCCGTTATCTGCTCATCCAAAATGTTTGACTGCTTTTAGATTTTGGTTTTATAAACAGAACACTACAAATGTCTAAGAATAACATAGTTTCTAATAATAACGAGGAAGTTAACATATATATGTGCTTCACGAGTTCACGACGTATTTGCAAAGATACACATCATATTTATAAATTAACATATTTATAGCGTTATATCTATTTAATAAAATTATATATGTACTGTAGATGAATAGTAACCGTTTGAATGATTAAGAGGCAATGAATAAAACTTGTTTTGAATGTGAGAAACTTTTTGATAAGTAATCATGTCTCCTTAATGATTCAACATTCTAAAGTATAATGATTCAGCAGTTTTTTGTTGTGTCATTCAGTATAATGTTCATTAAGAGGCGTTAAACAAACGCAATTAATGTTGAACGCTGAATGATTTCAGTAAGCTGCAAACAATACCTAAGTTGATTTGAATCGTAACTATGCTAGTTTAACGCAATTTACTTTAAGCGATATAAAGTTGGTGGAGATGACATGGAAATCAAAAAAAAACTGAGGGTCTAATTGTAAATTATGTAAGCAACAGTTTATCTGCGTAATTTAAATTGCATGGACAAGGATTGTCTGTTATGTCGTCCCACATAAAAGATTGTTGTGAGGCAGGGAGGGGGGCCATTAGCATCCGTAGATGTTTGGAATCTGGTATTTAAACAGTTACGGTGTACCCGCAAGGATGAACATATCAGAGCCGTACACGTAGTAGGATCCCTATGACGATGACAGCACTTCAAAAACGGTCCTACACTCACAACACTCCCACACAAGCTGGCTTTTAAGGTTGATCTGTTGTCGTTGTCATCTGCATTACGTTGCATAAGAATTTGACCCTTTGACCGGCCGTGCCAGCGTGGCAAATAGTTACGAATAATTTATGCGAGGGTCACGCCAATCTATTTAGTAGGAGCTTTATCGGGCATATATAAATTATTTGCACCGAGTGAAATTGTATTTATAAGAATTACTTTACATATATGGTTATCTAAAAATACCTCATACAAAGTTCTTCAAATATCATTGTCATGTTATAATAAAATAAAATAAACAGAGATGTCGTTATCATCAGATAGAAGATAATTTGATTAGAAGCTAATTATAAATATGAATAGATAAAGAGTCGTTATCAGAAAATCAAAATCTTACCAATAAACGATGGAAATTAAGTCATTATTCAACATCATAAGTACAATTATCTGTTGGTTGTAATATTAAAACTTTAATACCCCAAATATGGCCAGTGTTTTTCAAAACAAAAAAAAAGTAGAGCTCCAAGATTTCCTAACATGTAAATCCTTTATGGGTGCTTTATTGTCAGTGAGATTGCGAACATGGCAAAAAAAGAGGAAAAACTTTTTTTTATTCAAGGTAGATTTCAGAAAGACCTTCAATTCGATTGTGAATCGAAATATTTTATTAATTAGATATTAGGGATTTGGGTCTAAACGGTGTAATTGGAGTAATATTTGTCTCGAGTTGGCTTAATAAGTGGCTCTCCTACAATGGAATTTAAATAGTTAATGGCGTTAGTCAAGGACACTCTTTTTCCCCTTCCTCTTTCTCAATGTGGTGGAATCTTTCAATATTATTTTTGTACGAGTTTACAACAAAAGATTTTACAATATATTTGGTGAATGGTCAAAGACTAATGCTTCAAAGCTTGTGCAAATCCTCAAAATGTTCGAAGAGGCACACGGTCTTAGAATTAACATGCATAAAAGCCGCATGTATGGAGTTGGTGTTGACCCGGTGAAGATGTATAAATTGTAGTCATGGTAACATCCCCTTTTGCTCTTTTAGTCAGTCAAAACACGAGACTGAAAATTGCTTGGGATGACATTATTCATCTTTTTTTAACAGTATCTTCTTTGGTCTGTCTTCTATTTGTTGGACTTGGAGGTCATTTTAACACAACTAAAGCGGCCATCGGTGCCCTCCCACTTTATTGTATGTTGATCTATAAATCTGTGGTGTGTATTCACTAAATACTTGAAACTATTAGAATGCAGTTATTTTGGTGGTTTGAAATTAACAAAAAGAAAATAATTTAGAAAAATCCAATCGCTTCAGTCATTTCAACAGTCTCCCTCCTAAACTAATGACCACTTTGCACAAGTAATTATGCAAGAAATTCTTGTAGTACTTTACATACACTTCTTATGGTATCGTAACAGATATGATACAGATGGGAAATCCGTATAACTTTCGGTAACACATGTACATTAAAATCTCTTTAAATTAATAAGATTAGGACATAAGAAATTTATTAATTTAAAAAGTTATTAATTTAACGATAAATTAATAATTATTAATTTACAAACTCGAACGTGTTTAATGTATTCTTAAACAAGTTTGACATATGACTTTTGAATGCTGATCATTGAGAACAATGCAGAAGATGACGACAAAGATGATACGATGTGTTTGGAGTCTGTTACGCGAAAGGATGCACTTATGGCGCGTCGACACTCTTCACAACTTTATGATACAATATAAAAATACAACACATGTGCTATTGGATGCAATAATAAAAGTTGGAGATGAACTCCAAATAAACTTGAGCGTTAAAGAAAAACAGATAACTATTGAATCATATTTCAACAGAGTGTAATATATTTTTTTTAGTTTCTATTAATTATTAATTTATGATTTTCTTGGGACCGGAAATTACAAAGGGATTTCCAAAAAAATTATTATCTTATTATTTTATTGATTTTTTCAAAGTTTTACATTGGCCCAAGTTGGACCGGACAAATTTATTATTTTAGAGAGTTTATTGATTTACCGAGTATTAATTAAAAGATATTTTACTATATATGAATATTGGTGATTGGTGATGTAATTTAAAATATGTTGTATCAAAATATAAAAATTATAATTAAAAAATCTTAAAATAAAAGATAATTAAAACTAAGAAATAAAACCAGATTAAAAAAAAGGTGATAAAAAGTAAAGATGAAAAGATATTAAAAGGTAATTAAAATTTAAATAAAAATATATTAGTTCCTCCGATTCAAAATAAGTGATGTACTTTACGTTTCACGGTTTTTGAGGCAAAAGATTATAATGAATGTTAAATTAGATTAATTGGATGTTTAGTGAGTAATGAGTCCCACAAATTTTGAATAAAGTAAGGTTAATGATGTTTAAAAGTAAAAGTAAGGGTAAAGAGGTTGTAACACCTCAAATTTTTAATACAAAATATTTCCGTAAAATCCTTTTAAATTTAAATCATTTAGAGTATTGTCCCAAAATATGGATTTACAAAAACCTTGGTATAAAATAAAAGTCACTAGTGGTGTTACAAAGTATAACATAACCAAAGCCAAACGTAAATCCACCTTGCTATCTCTACTAACCCGTGCGCCTTCACTAGGAAACGCACCTAATCCTTAACTCCCGAACCTGAGTACATAGCATCACAAACAAACATAGTACGTAAGACAAAATTGTCTCGTGAGATACATGAGTTTTAGACCCGACATTAATATATAAATAATTACACATACTAAATATATATATAGACATACATATTTATATACTATGGTTACCTCCGCGGTACCCCTAACACATTCATATACATCGATCACCTCCTCGGTAATCCCATCACATTCAATCATAGCCTAATCGACCCGTCAAGTTGTTCGGAATGCCTCCAATCCAACGAGACCCCATTTTTGTCCTACTAACCAGAATGCATCCAGTTCAGTAGAACCCCCTTTGTCACCTTGTCCAGGCAAGGTGACCCATCTTATCTCACTAATCAGAATGCCTCCAATTCAGTGAGATCCAACATCGTGTTGGGAGATCGGAATGCCTCCAATCCACCAGATTAAAGATACCATGATAATTCAGAATGCCTCTGAATCTATCATGTACCTGTCCTATTTCAAACTACCCGTCTTAACTATTTCATGTGACTATATGTCACATCCATCATCAATACCATAAGACCAACATACAAACTATCCATATACTAGTCTCACTTAGTATTCACAAAATCAAGCAACTAGTTAATATAGAGAAATTATATAACTAGTTTATCATTAATAGTCACATATTAAAAAAATATTTCTTTACCGCTATGTACCCAGTTTTAAAGTTCACATGTACTCACCTTAGCAATAAAATGCTCCAACCGTAATCCTTACGTCAATCTCCTTGCTTCACGATTCGGCCAACCTTCTAAGATCTCACCAACAGCCTAAAACAATAATCATAAGATTATCAACATCACATACTACTACTACTGTGTTCATCTATCTCTAGATAACACTTATTAACACATTTCCCCCAAATATGGTGATTTACCAAACCCTAGGTTTAACCAACCCTTAAGATTCTTACAAATCATAATCATACACTTGTTTCCTTTGATAATACACCATCTATTAAGCATATCCATCATTTATATCACCATAATCCATAACCCCATGAACTAGGGTTTCAAACCCTTACATCCAAACACATAGATCTTAAGCTACAAAGATCAAAGAGTGAAGATATACCTTTAATCTTCAACTAGGAGTGAAATCTACCAAAGATTTATGAAGGATTCGACCTCAATCAGCCTCCAAGCTCGGAAATCGCCAAAGAAGAAGCTAGGGTTTCGATATGGCATCAAATGAGCCAAAACCCGACTTAAAGCTGCTCGACCATAGTTCACGACGCGAACTAAGCTCGCGTCGCTAACTTTCCCATGCACGCGAACTTCGCGATCGGTAACCAGTCGTGAACTACTTCACGCTCGAAAGCCCTTTTCTCTGAAGACAGTTCCCGATCGGGAACCCATCTTCGCGGCGTGAACTCTTCAATGCAGCAAGGCTGCATTTTTCGGTTGTTGTCTCGACCCGGTTTCGCCCATAACTTTCTCGTACGGTGTCCAAATGACACGAAACCAATTCCCACGTTATTTAAACGATTTATCCATATTTATCATATTTTTATACAATTTATTTAATACCAAATTTCGGGTCGTTACAACTATCCACCCCTTAAAAGGATTCCGTCCTCGGAATCACTCAAAAATTTCAAATCCCCATTCTACCGAGCATCCATTCTCATTCTCTCATGGTTATTACCATCAACATTTTCTCATTTCCATTTAGCCAACCACATGCATATAAACATTCACTTAACTCTGTTAGATCCGAACGGGTCAAAAGAATCAATCTTAGGCCTTTAATACCCAAACGGGTCAAGATGCCACAATTTGACCACAACGCTTCAAATCCTTTAACCGGTCATTCTATTCACAAAACAATAACATGACATAACCATTACAATTATTTGATTGAATAATAAAATAAATCTAGCTTCGACCAAGTCGATAAAATCCAACATTGTCTAACCCTTGACTTAAGAACAAAGTCAACTATACTTTAATATTTTCCCTTCTCGTTAAAGGATCCCATAAATCCACCTTTCCTTTACAATTTACCTTTAATTCATGATCCATCTACAATCATATACTCGATCCCCAAATTCAATCTTGACAACACCCAAACGGGTCAAAGTTTCATGATTCGACCCTAACACACCCAATCATTTAACCAAACTTTGTGTACCCATTGGGATGATATGACCCAATCATTACTAATGACCAATTGACCAAAATGATAGTCAACCCCTCGCTTTGACCAAATTGTCAACATTGTTCCATTTTTTACTTAAGCACAAAGTCAACAATATTTTGAAGATTTCCTTACCCATTAGTGGTTCTACTAGTCATTAATTCCGTATCAATCGACTTTGCATTCATGGTCCAACCACAATCACACTCGATTCCTAAATTCCATTCGGAATACCCAACGGCCAAAGTCGCACCCCTTTGACTGCCATTATTTCCATTAATCCATTAACCACTAACTTACATATGTAGAGGATACATTATGCCTTTATCCTTGACTAATCAATTTAAACGAAAGTCAAAACTCAATTTTGACTGAAGTCAACAGTCCACTAGTTGACCAACCTTGACTTATGATTAAAGTCAAACTTACTTTGCAAAATTTCCATATTCTTTATTACTAAGACATCGCTTCCCAAGCTTTTCATTCCCGATTCCAATATCTAAATTTCCTCTCTCAATCGTTCCTCTTTTCTTCGATTTCAACTTCCACAATCGTTTAACAATTTTTATTTAAAGCAATACCAAATCTCTATTACCTTTTTAATTTTCATCCAATTACTTATACCATTTATAATCTCCTTCAAACATCCTTATACCATACTTGAAATTTCCCGATTACCGGCTCTAGAGCCTCAATCATAACCAATTCTGGCCTAACCACCCATTATACATCTTTCATTACTCATTGGCTACTAACCAACTTTGCTTCCTAAAGCATTCCTTTTTCATGAACTATGAACTTGTAGGTATCTTCTACACATACTTCTACTTAAACACGAACCATATTTCCAAATCAGACCCTCATTTACCATGAAATCATATCAACAACTAACCATACAATGCTACATATGTCAGCTACAGTCACCATATCCCGGATACAACAAATCATACTTTAACTATCTTATCGAGATGATCGGAAAGCCTCTAATCCATCCCGACTCCAAACTGTCACAATGATCGGAAAGCCTCCAATCCATAGTGACTCATCAAATCTCGTTAATCGGAAAGCCTCCGATCTAACAAGATCCATGCAATACCGTTCTATCTTGCATACAATTCATGTATGCCCCATTCATCTAGCATCAAGCTATCACTTTCTTTCATGATTTCCCATTCAATTTCCATTCTTCACTTAATATTATCTTCCTAAAATTGCACGCCTCCCATCAGTCATTACTCCCGCTTATACACTATATCACATGATGTTCACATGATCATTTCTAGTGCTTTCCCTCCAATCTACTCATTTATCAATCATTCTTAGTCGATTCATTTCCTCATTACTAAATTTCCCAATCTTTCTTTTACCATCGAGATAACCACTAATACTTTCAATTTTCCACATTCTTACCAAATAATCCAGTCAACTCGAGTCACCCAATTGACTCCGATCCAAAACCCATTATAAGCTATCACACTTTTTCTATGTCATTTTTCCAATAATTTATTGTTACTCTTGACTTAGCATACCATTTCGGTAACACCTTACACTCTATCAATCTTACCTAGAAAATTTTTACCACTTTCATATTTCGTCCTTGATATCCCATGGCACCATAGTTTTCCTTTTTACCGATCATAACATATTGACCATTTATTTAATTCCACTTTATACCTTCATGAAGGTTGCCCGTCATCATTCCCTTCAATATATTTTAATTTCATCTTTCCCGATTCTAGTCTTTAACTCATAACGCTTAACCATATATAGGTCGTGCATGATAACTATAATAACTACTTTTATGTCAAAGACTCATATAGCAACTCAAATGGTCAATCCTTAAAAGCATTACCTCGTGCGACTTAACAACAAGTAATTCTTGAATCGTATAACATAAGATTTAGAAACATAGTACCTGAAGCGACATCGTGGCTTCCTCTAGCCTCGTTGTGAGCAGTTGATGTCAGCATACCGGTTCTTCTCTTCGGGCATGCACCACTAAAATGCCCCCTCTCGTGACACGTGTAGCACTCCACTTCTTTGATGTTATTCACCCCGCAGTCTTTTGCCCTATGCCCAACTCTTCCGCATGTGAAGCATAAAGCTGTACCCGACTTGCATTCTCCCTTGTGGCCCTTACCACAATTAGGACACTTTCTGCCACCAACTTTATTGGTCAAAGTCGGTGTGAACCTTCCCTTCTTTGATGACTCCGAACTATCTTCGATTCTCCTCTTTTCCCCACCTCTTGGTATCCCTTGGACCACCCACTGATACACTTTCTCGGTGTACACATCCACCGGTTCATCTCCTTTTCTTATAATCACGACCTCTTCTTGAACCTCCTCTAAGTTTCTCTTGGGGCAAAATTTCTCTTTCAAACGGCTCGTGAATTCATCCCATGACATCTTGTATATCGCCTTCTTGCCTAATATTTCGTACATCATGATCCACCACACGTGTGCTTCATCTTTCAACATTCTAGAAGCATATGTCACCATATCTTCCCTTCTACATTTGCTACTCTCCAAAGCTTGCTCAGTTTCTCGAATCCACCGGACGGTGACTCTTGGCTCAAAACTTCCCGAATACGCCTTGGGCTCATATGCCATAAATGCCTCGAACGAACATCCATTTCTCTTATCAAGACTCATATCATTTTCCTTTTCAGTCGAGAATTCCTCCAAGTGGGCCTTGCTACCCGAACACTTACTCTTTATACCCGGTTTGGAATTACCTTCCCTTTCCTTGGTCATCCGGTCATCAATAATCCGGTTCACGTCCTCTTTTACTTCTTCCCTCATTCGGTCAAACATGTCACAAATCACTTATAATGTTACCGGCGTGTAGTTAGCATAAACTTCCGGGTCCTCTTCCGAGTTAAGTGGAGTTCGTCCACTTTCCACATTCACCATTTTGCTATAATAAGATGGCAACTATACCTTCATCAATCATTCATTTAATAGTCCATTTCGACTCTCAATCTCGAAAGTGACCACATAAGGCAATTCTTCCTAGGGTTCGACCCTAAGACAACTTAGCCCTATAGCTTTCAAGGTCAACCTAGTTATCTAACGGAAATATATCATTCTACTTCTACAACTTAAGCCTAGGGTGGTTAACCCAACCTAATTCGCTTAAGCTATAGCTCTGATACCAAGTTGTAACACCTCAAATTTTTAATACAAAATATTTCCATAAAATCCTTTTAAATTTAAATCATTTAGAGTATTGTCCCAAAATATGGATTTACAAAAACCTTGGTATAAAATAAAAGTCACTAGTGGTGTTACAAAGTATATCATAATCAAAGCCAAACGTAAATCCACCTTGCTATCTCTACTAACCCGTGCGCCTTCACTAGGAAACGCACCTAATCCTTAGCTCCCGAACCTGAGTACATAGCATCACAAACAAACATAGTACGTAAGACAAAATTATCTCGTGAGATACATGAGTTTTAGACCCGACATTAATATATAAATAATTACACATACTAAATATATATATATACATACATATTTATATATTATGGTTACCTCCGCGGTACCCCTAACACATTCATATACATCGATCACCTCCTCGGTAATCCCATCACATTCAATCATAGCCTAATCGACCCGTCAAGTTGTTCGGAATGCCTCCAATCCAACGAGACCCCATTTTTGTCCTACTAACCAGAATGCCTCCAGTTTAGTAGAACCCCCATTGTCACCTTGTCCGAGCAAGGTGACCCATCTTATCTCACTAATCAGAATGCCTCCAATTCAGTGAGATCCAACATCGTGTTGGGAGATCGGAATGCCTCCAATCCACCAGATTAAATATACCATGATAATTCAGAATGCCTCCGAATCTATCATGTACCTGTCCTATTTCAAACTACCCGTCTTAACTATTTCATGTGACTATATGTCACATCCATCATCAATACCATAAGACCAACATACAAACTATCCATATAATAGTCTCACTTAGTATTCACAAAATCAAGCAACTAGTTAATATAGAGAAATTATATAACTAGTTTATCATTAATAGTCACATATTAAAAAAATATTTCTTTACCGCTATGTACCCAGTTTTAAAGTTCACATGTACTCACCTTAGCAATAAAATGTTCCAACCGTATTCCTTACGTCAATCTCCTTGCTTCACGATTCGGTCAACCTTCTAAGATCTCACCAACAGCCTAAAACAATAATCATAAGATTATCAACATCACATACTACTACTATTGTGTTCATCTATCTCTAGATAACACTTATTAACACATTTCCCCCACATATGTTGATTTACCAAACCCTAGGTTTAACCAACCCTTAAGATTCTTACAAATCATAATCATACACTTGTTTCCTTTGATAATACACCATCTATTAAGCATATCCATCATTTATATCACCATAATCCATAACCCCATGAACTAGGGTTTCAAACCCTTACATCCAAGCACATAGATCTTAAGCTACAAAGATCAAAGAGTGAAGATATACCTTTAATCTTCAACTAGGAGTGAAATATACCAAAGATTTATGAAGGATTCGACCTCAATCAGCCTCCAAGCTCGGAAATCGCCAAAGAAGAAGCTAGGGTTTCGATATGGCATCAAATGAGCCAAAACCCGACTTAAAGCTGCTCGACCATAGTTCACGACGCGAACTAAGTTCGCGTCGCTAACTTTCCCATGCACGCGAACTTCGCGATCGGTAACCAGTCGTGAACTACTTCACGCTCGAAAGCCCTTTTCTCTTAAGACAGTTCCCGATCGGGAACCCATCTTCGCGGCGTGAACTCTTCAATGCAGCAAGGCTGCATTTTTCGGTTGTTGTCTCGACCCGGTTTCGCCCATAACTTTCTCGTACGGTGTCCAAATGACATGACACCAATTCCTACGTTGTTTAAACGATTTATCCATATTTATCATATTTTTATACAATTTATTTAATACCAAATTTCGGGTCATTACAGAGGTCTTTTCACTTTATTAAAGTAGGTAGTTAGTGGGTGTGGAGCCCACATCTTTTTAATAAATAAGGTAAATTTTCAAATTGTATCACTTATTTTGAATCACCCAAATATGAAAAGTGTATCACTTATTGTGAATCAGATGAAGTACAAAATATTAATTATGTAACGACCCGAAATTTTGTATCGAATAAATTATGGGAAAAATATGATAAATAAGGATAAATCATTTAAAATACGTGGGATTTAATTTCGTTTCAATCAGACATCGTTTGCTATGTGAAGTCTATCATTTAAGCCGAAACAAAGATTGCTGGAAAAGTTCACGCTCGAGTTCATGGCTCGAACTAGTTCACGCCCGAGTTCACGACTCAAACTTTAGTTCACGACCGTGAACCTTCGACAAAGAGTTTTGGGTATGCGAAGAGTTCACGACACGAGAAACGCGCGTGCCAAGATTTCACGGCGTGAACTCTAAAAGTTCACGGCTAGAACTTTGCTGAAACAGAACAAAAACGGGAAAAACTAGGGTTTTGCTCATTTTTCACCCCAACAAAGTGTGCAGCCATTTTTGAGAGAGAAGAAGGTGTTCTTTGTGATTCTTGGGTTAAATCATCATGAATCTTGAAGATCTATACTCCTATTTAAAGATCTAAGGTATTTCTTGTCTCCTAACTAGTTTGTGAGCCTGATTTGGGGGAAAGTGGTGGAGAAGAAGACCCACCATGGATGGTGTCTTGAGGTTTGGGTCTTGAGAGTGTAGAACACTCATAATTATCATGTATACCATGAATCCGTGGGTTAGTTTGTGCTTAGAACCCAATTCAAGATCTAGGGTTTTGAGATTTCCACCAAGTTTGATGAACTTGGTGGTTAAGGATGATTATGTTGTGATTTTGATGTCTAGTTTTAGATGGTAACTAGATATGCTTTATATTGTGTTGATAGATTGGAAGAACTTAAAGGTTGGAGATATCTCAAAGTTGGAAGCAAGGATTTGTGTTGATAAACACGATTTGGATTTAGCTATCGCTAAGGTGAGTTCGTGAGACTTTTACTGGGTACATAGCAAATGATTTTGAAAACTATGATGTTTTATGGGTCTTTATTAATAAATGTTTTTAATAAAGATATGATTGAAAAGATAAGAAAATGCAAATAATAGACTATTTAAGTATGTCTTAATGACTAATGATTTTGAAAGAGATTATGATAATGAAAAACGATTAATAACTCTTTATTAATATGATGTATGATTAAGGGTAATGATCAAGAAAGTATGATATTTGGTTTATTAATAATATGTATTAATAAAGCTAATAATAATGATTTTTAAGTAACAAATATTGATTAGTATATTATGCTAATAAAAGTAGTGATTGAATTGACAAGAGAATAGGTATAAAGTGACTAGTAATAGATATGTATTCTAGTAAAAGAGAAGTTAAAGTAATATAATTTTTGATAGATAACAAATAAGTTTTATTTATTAAAGGACTTGGTAAATTCGTAATGAGAATGATAAAATAATAAGAAAGATGTGATAATCAGAATAGGTGTATTCTAATTGATGTTGAATATGATGAATGGAGCTAATGCTCATAAGTGATGAATGAGATATCCGGAATAAGACCGTCAAGAAATGGGGGAGCATGAGACGTCTACTTGGGTTGGCACCTCCCTGCGCAAAGAGTATAATGTCAAGTTTACGACACCCACCGTTGGGTGAGCATGACGACCAGGAAATGGAGAGAGCTTATGAATCTTTGTAAGATGGGGGCTTCCCAATTACCTTGATAGTTTACCTATGACATCCCATATCGGGAGAATTGGCTTCGGACAGGTCTGTTGCGTATGTGAAGAAGAAATGTGTGAACTTGGAGATAACTTACAAATATGTGATTAAATGATGAATAAGCTTATGGTAAGCTTATTAGTTTATACGATTAGATGAATAGAAGATGATATACGAGTTAATAAAATTGATAAGGATAAGTATATATAATGAGAAAGATATTGTTTATAAGTTTTTGAGAATGGGTCGAAAAACCCATGTATCTCACGAGACTATTTTGTCTCACGTACTACTTTATTTTTGTGACTATGTACTTAGGTTCAGGATCGAAGGATTAGAAGGTCCCGATAGAAGTGACCTAGTGTTGATCAGCATGGAAGATCGTAGGTAGATCTCGTTATCCTATGTTTATGATATTGTTTTGTAAGACCGTTTTAATACTCTGATAAACTTTTAATGGTTTTTGTTAAACCGTATTTTTGGATATTGGACTTTATAATATTTTTATTTAAAAATATGATTTAAAGGATATTTTAAAAATTGAGGTGTTACAAATTATCTAGAGAAAATGTAAAAGAAAATAAACAAACTACTAGAAAACAAACCTACTAAAACAAAAAAAAATAATAATTAAAAAGTAGGATGTTTTTTAATCAATTTAGAGAGGTCCATTTTTCTCAAACGATGATTAAAATGTATTACTGCAACATAATTTTTTTATTAATTAAGTAATTAAAGGACGGGTGATTGAATTAGGTGGGAAGTAAACTAAAGATGACATAAAGCTTGTCAGTCTGTCTTAATCAGAATTAAATTATTAAATCTATCAATAATTAAAAAAAACATCCATGTCCTTTTTTATTTCCCTCAACAACCTTAAACAACAATCAACCACAATCACTGCTTTTTCATTTTCTTTGTTTCAATTTATTTAAGGCTGAACGGTATGGGCCATCAGGCGTTACCGTGGGGCTGAGGTGGCAACGAGCCACGGCGTGGAGGCAAGGGGGAACACCGCCCCCCTACACGGCGTGGGGTGCGGTGGTGGAGAGCTGTGGCCACGGGAACGGGGCTTAACGTGCGTGGGAGGGAGAATTTCGATTATATTTTGACCGTTGCAATGGTTTTTGGAAGCAAAAGTTATATAGGAAAGTAGAAAAAAAAGCTTACCTGCAAAAACTTGGTTGCTTGTGTGTTTTGCGGTTGTACGAAGAAGATGACTCGAGACTTGAGAGTCAGAATTAGGTTTTTTATTTTCCTTGTGGGCTTTTAAAATTACGTTGGGCTCTTTAAAATTTAGTTTTAAAAGTTTTGGGTTATGTGTGTGAAAAAAGTTAGACTTTTAAAAAGGGGGTGATTTTTCTACCACAACTTTTAAGGTATATACCACATCTAATGCTTAATATACTTGTATAGTTAGCTGTAAAATCTGTATTGTGTTGTATAACCATTACAAGTTGTGGTAGCAATATCAATTCTCCTTTTAAAAAGATGAAAGCATGTACGTAAAAAAAAATGTTGGGTTTTAAAATAAATATTTGTATTTTTAAAGAAAAAAATTATTCTATGTTTTGAAAATAAATGAAAAAGAAATGGTGATATGGAAATTAAAGTGGTGTGATGTAGTGTGGTGGGTATTTCCTGGATAAAGTGGTGTGGTGTGGTTGTTGAGGTGGCAGATGATGTGGCAGAAAAATTGGTGTGGTGGTGATGCCCATACCCCATAGCCTAAGTGATTTATGACATACGTATGCTTTTTAGTTATAGTTAGAGGGAGGCTTCATGAAAAGTTTGATAAACATTTGATTTGATAAAAAAATATTTAGATATTGACATCAATCCGGGTCGAAAGACATGGGTTAGAAATCCAAATCCACCAATTCACCTCACTTATACAGTTATACTACTCCCGTTTTTGTAAGAGTAATCCTAACTCCAATTGAGAGAAATTTGCCCTTTAATGTTGCGAGCTTTAAAAAAAAAATCTAACCATCCATCTTAATTAGATATTCTTTCCATATTAAGATCAACTGGAAGACCCAATTAAAAGAAAAGAAATTTATCATTTTGACAATTTATCTTGTTGGCAAATTGGATAACTTCATTTTGACAAACGCCAACGCCGTAAAGCCGGCTTCCTGCGAGATTTACTATAAGCTCGAACGCCTCATGAAAACAATTAAGAAAACTTATCAAATTTGACTAAGTCTCAAAAAAGATCACATCATTCGCAAATTGAATTAAAGAGATATTTGAGTCTTCACCAAGACAAACTCTTTGGTAATTCTCTTAGGGCATGTTTGGTAGAGGGAATTGAAACAAGAGAAATGGAAAAAGCTTCATTTCCCTTGTTTGGTTGGCCAAAGAAATTGAAAAGACGGAGAAATTGATCTCCTGGGAAATGCTTTCCTTTGTTTTTTCATTTCTTCACATTTTAAGGGGAAATCAGTTTTACAAGCAACATTTCTCCGTGTTTTTTTAACTGCGAAATGGGCATCTTTCAATTGACAAGAGGTATAAATTAAAAATACCACGTGAGATGCACATTCCTCACCAAATTGAAAAGGCCCTCCTTTGAAGCCCTAGCTTTTGCGATCAACTCCTCCACCGGTCTCCATCACTCCGGCGAATTATCTCCGGCGTTCTTCGACGAACTCTCTCCGATCAGGTTATATGTAACTGTTTGCGAGACTACCGATGTTTGCTTGATTTCGTTCTTGCTGATTTTGCTGTGTCCATCCCTAAATTGAAAAAGAGAGGCCGATACCCCCCTTTCTGTTGCTGCTACACATTGAATAGAAGCCAATTGTGCTTCAATATGCCTAAAATTTTAATATGTTCATCGAAGTTCTTTGTTATTTAGTTTGTCAATTTGCCTAAAATTTTGCTTCAATTTGCTTCAATTTGCCAAAAATATTAACACTTGCTGTATTAAATATGGATTTGACCAATAATACATAGTAGTCTGTTAATCGAAGTTCTTTGTTACAATTTTTTATTAGTTCTTTAATTGAAATTCTTTGATAAAGTTCTTTAATTCAAACATTCTCATTTTCCATATATGTAGATGACAAGAACACCAATGGCCAAACGAAAGAAATGGAAAATAGTAGCAGCTACAACAGCCGCCACGGGAACTTTTAACATAATAACGACTATGGTTCGTTGGTTTATGTTGGGTTGTTTGATCATTAAGCGTATGATCGAGTCTAGGACACTTAGTAAAAAATATATGTTGAGTTTTGATAGTCGACGTGCCAATATGTGGAGCATGGTATATCAAAGTGATATTACGAGTATGGTTAATATAAGAATGACTAATCTTGCATTTTCAAATCTTTGTGAAATGCTTGAAACGAGAGGAGGACTACGTAGTGGCAAACATATGTTAGTTGATGAGCAAGTCGCAATGTTCTTACATACACTTGCTCATAATGAAAAAAATCGAATAATAGTTAATAGATTCCAAAGGTCTGGTGAAACTATAAGTCGGTATTTCAAGTTAGTTTTAGATGCAGTATGTCGACTACACAAAGAGTTCTATAAGAAACAAGTGCATGTGCCAGATGATGAAATCGATGAGAGGTGGAAATGGTTTAAGGTTAGTAACGTATAACTTTGTCAAAAATAATAATATGTAATTATGTATGGTATTTGTAAAGTGTATTTTCTTTGTGTAGGGTTGCCTTGGAGCATTAGATGGAACATACATAAAAGTTAGGGTCCCTACTGTTGACCGAAAACCTTATCGGACAAGAAAGGGTGAGATTTGTACCAATGTTCTTGGGGTATGTACTAGAGATCTTATGTTTACCTATGTGTTGGTGGGATGGGAAGGTTCTGCAGCAGACAGTCGAGTGCTTCGAGATGCTATTAGTAGACCAAACGGTCTAAAAATACCTCGTGGATGCTATTATCTTTGTGATGCTGGTTATACAAATGGTGATGGTTTTCTAACTCCTTACCGCGGTCAACGGTACCATCTTAATGATTGGTCTAATCCTCCTACCACGGCTAAGGAATTATATAATAAGAAGCACTCATCAGCAAGAAATGTAATCGAGAGATGTTTTGGTTTGATTAAAGCAAGATGGGCCATTCTACGTGATACTTCTTACCATCCAATTGAAACTATGCCACGTATCATTATTGCTTGTTGTTTGATGCACAATTTCATACGGTCCGGAGCACACGCGAGATGGGACAGACGACCCCTTTGAAAATGAAGTGTCTATGAATCACACACAAGATGGAAACGAGCATGATAATCTTATTAGCATCGTTGAAACTTCACATGAATGGAGTGATCATAGAGATAATCTTGCTAATGCGATGTTTAATGATTGGAATGCAAGACGTGCAACTAATGTATGACTTGTCTTGATGATTTATAATGTTAATGTGCTTATCTATTTTGGATAGTTTGAAGTTGAACACCTATATTTTTTGAAGTTGTATTTTGGATGAATATACGTTTTTAAAGCCTTTAATTGAAGCTTTCTTTTTTTCATTTTCAGTGTTGTTAGTTTTGATGCAATATAAAAATCGTTTCATTTCTCTGGTTTTTGTTACCAAACAGGGGAATTGATTTCTCAGCGATTTCCCCATTTCAATTCTCTGATATTAACAAACAGTGGAATTCATTTTATTTCTCAGCTCATTTCATTTCTCAGCATTTCATTTCTCTGCATTTCATTTCTCTGCCCATTTCATTTCTCTGAATTTCTCTCTACCAAACGTGCCCTTAAATCTACCTACTGTTAGATCAAATGTTTTAAAAATGATAGTTTTTCACAACATCATTATATTCAAGTTATGTGAAATTATGTTAATCACTATTACTCTTGAGAACATACACACAGGGAGAAGGTTATTAATTTGCCCTCCATACTTTATTAAACTCACATAAAACAAAGTGCAATTTACTTAATACTCCATGACTTCTTCCTTAGTTGAAAGACAACATGATCTAAATTATATGATTTTGTGATTTCTTATTATTATAATAATCTTAAATAATTCATTTTGACTTTATTATTGTGAACTGAATTTTTCTCTAAATTTAAATCACTAAACATTATAATATTTCTGAAACTGATTATAATTATATAAAAATAAACCCATTAAATATGTATAAAAACAGAAGCGAAACTTTTTTGAGAAAAGAGAGGGAATAAACAAGTATTTGTGAGGTCCAATAAGAAAAGTTGCATGTGATATGATTAGAAGTGTCGTGAAAATTAGTGCTTAATTAATAAACTAATTAGGGTTTAGAAAGCACCAAATTCAATGCATATGATATCATACAGTCCAACACAATATTAAAATGTGCAATTTCACACATATCCAGCGAAGTTATGTCATGTTTAAGTTTTAAAAGTAGAGAAATAATAAACATAATTAAAATAAAAATAAAAAACATTTTCTTAAGAGATCAGTTTAGTTTTTTGAGCAACTAAATTTGAAAAAAAAATTACAATTATCTATGGAAGTGTTTTGGGGCTATCATCCGACCAAGACCATTGAGACTCTCAAACACCAAGAAGTGACAAGTGTTTTGGAACAACGGAAGACATAACCTAACCATAATTAGAAATAAGATTAAATGTTTTGAGCAACCATAAACAGCTCGAAATACATCATAAACAGTCATACATTCATAATCATATCCCATCATACTAGTAACATAATTAAAATTAACCAAAAAGTTAACCCGACTTCTGATAATCGACACCTTTTAGCACCTCCAAGCGGAAGCCGACACGAGCTCCCGACGCTGCCAGCAAAGCACAAGCAACGATTGTCTCTTCTCGACATGAAATTCACGAACGGGAGTCCTTTTGACCAAACATTCGGCTTGACTTTCAGTGAAGTTACTAAACAACAATGGTGAAAATCCGGCTGATAAGAAAAGATTTCTCCAATGTTGCGTCTTTTCGGGAAAAAGAAACCGGCCCAAAACGATCTTTTCAATCGCGGGCTGAACCAAAAACCGTTCGATCTTCTGCAACGAGTCAAGATTCATGTTGACCGCATCGAGTGATTCAAGTAAGTTTGAATACGACTGAAGGGCGTGAATTAGATGATTTGAATACGGTAAATCGGTTCGGTCACACCCACGGTCAACGGAAACCACGATTTTGGGAGATAAACTCTTGACAAATCGAAGCACATTTGGGATTTGAGTTTGGTGATTGGAAAACACATGAATTGGTAAATTCACAGCAATTGCTTCATTATCAGATAGATTAAAAGGTAAAGACCATGAATTAGATGCAAGAACATCAATGTTGACTATCTCAAAGTCAAACCCAACATTAATTTCACTTGCAAAATGGATCAGATTGTCACGGGTTAACCCCAATTCGAGCTGATCATGAGTTGAAGGTGAAGCAAAAGCAGTGATTTTTAATGACGAAACACCATTGTTACGTAAAGCAAGCTCTTGCATAAGTGAAGCCCATTGACCACCATAACCAATATCGAAATCGATAATATGAATGTGATCAAACCCGTTTAGGGATTCAAGTAATGCTTGATTACAAGTGAAATTAGCGAAATGAATAAATGGGGAAATCTCTGAGAATGATTTGTAAGCACCAATTTTGAAGATTAAAGTAAAAGGTGAAGAAGCGTTAGGGGTAATTTGGGGATTAATATTATTGAGAATTGAATGTATGAGTAAATTAAGAGCTTCTTTGAAATAAAAAGCAGCCCTTTCGAAAGGCTTACCGATCGGTGAAAGCTGATGATTGAGCCGCGCCAATATCCCTTGCGCGAGTATCGGGTTTGGATTCGGGTTTCCGGGTTGGATCAAAGCTGCAGCTTCAAAAAGCTGGTCAATAATCCCTTGTTGTAGTTGATGTTGATGATTATTAATGGGTGCCATTTTCTTCATTGATGGTGATTTTTGAAGCAATTCAAGTGGGTTTTGGCCCGAATCAAGAAATTGGTTCGTGTGCATTGGAGGGTTGAACTCTATGCTTCCTGGGTTGTACCTTTTGGGTTGGGGTGGCATCAAGAGTTGGTGTTCAAATGGCAATTGGGTTTGGTTGAAAATATTTGGTTTTATATCAAGTGGGAGCATTTGGGTTTCGTTTAATGGTGAAAATATTTGATTTTGATGGTTGTTGTTAAACATCGCCGGCGCCGACGATAGTTGAGGGTTTGAGGATAAGTTTCCGATTTGACCAACTGGGATACCGGCATCCAGAGATATAAAGCCTTGATCTACAACACCAAACCCACCGTTAAATTCGAAGTCTGCCGGAGCACCGCTGGTGGCGGCGGCGGCATGAAGCATTTTGTTTAAACCCATGGATGGGTCTTCGACATCACCCATGATCCACCGGAGCATAGCCTGGTCTTGGCCGGAGTCTCCGTTTTCCCAGTCGTCCATTCCGGCACATTTTTCGTTCCCGGCGGTGATTTGTTGTTGAAAGTGGTGGAGGTCAAGAAGACCCACATTGGAGGTGCTGGTTTCTTGATTTTCCGGCGGTGGCCATTTGGAAGAATGCGCCGCCACGCCGGCAGTGTCAGCACCGCCGTGAGAAGAAGACAGGGTTGAAGTAGAAGCAGGTGGGCTTGGACTGGCGGTGATATTATCCAGGACAGAAGTTGGTTCGTTGATGTATTTTCTCTTCTTGTTCACTAAATTCTGAAAATGTACAAGTGGATTTGCATAAGGTACAAGAAACTCTGCGTCTTGTTGATTCTCCAACACCGCCACCCCCTTCCCCTCGAATTCAAAGGGTAAGGGCATCCCCTTCTCCAGTTTTCAAAAACTAGATATTTGTAAAACTAAAACTTGAAAAAAAGGAAAACAAAAAATATATACAAATTTTTGAAATCTAAGAAGTTGGGAAATGCATGTAAAACTGAAAGCACATGTTCAAGGTGAAAACAAAAACTCAAAAGATTTTGAAGAACAACATCAGAGAAAAGAAGTGGAGGGTTTTTGTTCTTTTTGGTGTTGTGAGAATTGAGATGTTGATGGATGATGTGTTTTATTTTGTGTTTGTGTGTATGTGAACTGTGTTTTCTGTCATGGATAGATGGATGCGTGCAACATAAAAAAGTAGTCTAGTTCCCTTCGTCTTCTCTTTCATCTTTTTCCGATTTTATCTTGCTGGATAAAAATTATAAGAAGAAATAAAAAAAAAATTCAGGGAGAAAATATTAAATATACTTCCTCCGTATCAAAATAAGTTACACACTTTTCATTTTGGGATGTATCAAAATAAGTGACATACTTTGAAAACTTTCCTTATTTGGTAAAAATAGTGGGACCCATATCCACTAACTATCCACTTTAATAAATTGAAATTACCCTTATACTCTTACTTTTACTTTTAAAACTCATTAATATCACTTTATTCAAGAAAAGTGGGACCCATTTTCCACTAATTATGTACTTTAATCTATTTTAATCTCTACTTTAATCTTTTACCTCAAAAAATGTGTAAGCCAATTTGTGTCACTTATTTTGATACGGAGGAAGTATCAAATATCATAACGTATTTAGTATCTATTTTTAAATTATTTTCACCGCTAAAATAATACTCCATCCGTCCCACAAAAAAGTTCTCATTTCTCCTTCAAATTTTGTCCTACAAAAAAGTTCATTTCTCAAAATTTTAGGGGTCCACTTAATAAAATAATACTCCCTCCGTCCCTAAATAAAGTTCTCATTTCTCCTTCAAGTTTTGTCCCTAAATAAAGTTCACATTTCTCAAACTTAAGGGACCCACTTAATATAATAATATTATTACCAATACTTTCACCACTAACTATCTCTTAAAACACTTTCTCTCTCCAATCAAACCTTATATTTTAATCAAAAGTAATATCAAATACCCCACCATTAACTATCTCCTAAAATGTTGTGCCCAACACAAATGGGAACTTTATTTAGGGATGGAGGGAGTATTATTATCAATGATTCCACCAATAAAACACTTTCTCTTTCCAATCTAACCTTATATTTTGTCCTACTAAGGACCTCACCACAACCAATCTCCTAAAAGATTGTGCCAATGAGAAATGAGAACTTTTTTTGTGGGACAGAGGGAGTATGTTACTTCCTCCGATTCAAAATAAGTGATACACTTTCCTTTTTGGGATGATTCAAAATAAGTAATACGTTTTGAAATATTACCTTATTTAGCAAAAAATAGTGGGACTCACACTCACTATCTACTTTAACAAAGTGAAATAACTTATTTACCCTTACTTTTTACTTTTAAACATCATTAACTTTACTTTATTCAAAAGTTGTGGACCCATTCCAACTAACCATTCAATTAATCTAATTTAACTATCATTATAATCTTTTGCCTTAAAACCATGAAATCCAAAGTGTATCACTTATTTTGAATCGGATGAAGTAATAAGAGCATAGGGTATGGCTCGTTACCCACCCGTTAAAACCCTATAACCCCGCCAACACCACACCACCTCCCCCGTTAAAGATGCGTTATACCATCCTCGCCGTAGCAATGGCGAGCTTTATACGAATTGTGAGAAGGGAGACAAATCTGTATAACGTGATGTTATACCCCAACACCCTATTTACAATGGATGTTAAAGCTATAACGTGAGAGAGGGTAAAAAGCATTTGGCTGTTAAAGCTTAGTTAAAAAGCAAAAAAGCTTTAACATCCCTATAACAACAAAACCATACCCTGTGCTCTAATGTTTATACTTTTCATAACGAGGTGGCCGGTGCATTACCATTAGAAAATGTAAAAATCTTAACTTTTTCAAACCACCTATATAATTCAATTTTATGTTTTCGAAAAAAATTCACTTAATTTTACATTTCACACTTTTTTCATTCTAAATGATGCATACGATTTTTCCCCATCATTCTCATCATCCAATGACGAGTTACTTTGTCAAACAGTACAAAGTAGTAAATGACGTTTTTATATTTGTGGTGGCGGAATAACAAGAAACAGAACATCTTTGGAGGTGCAAAACGTAGTCGAAATTTTATAAAGGAATCATGAAGGTGCTAACAACTGTCGACTAAATGACTATTTTGTTAAAAACTCTCGTTACACAAACAAAATGTTCAGATGAAGGTTACGAATGCGCAAAAGACTATACCTACGTATTGTTGAGAATATTTCTAACAACCGACTGAAGGAACTTCAAGCGAAAGTCTATATAACTTCTGTAGACATGTGATTGAAATTTATGGAGCCGAATTTTTTAATATAGTGTTTTTTTAAATGAATGTAATATATTTTTTTAATGAATGTAGTGTTTTTTTTTATTAAATCTAAGGTGGTGTATTGTTTTATTTTACTTTATCTAATGTAATACTCCGTATTATCTAATTTTTAAAATAATGGGAAGAGATGTTGGGAACCATTGCAAGTCTTTTGGAAAAAAGAGGTAGTAAGATTATATATAAGTGGTTACTAAATAATCGTGTTATATTAGTTTTCTTTTTTCCGGTCCACATGATAAATTTTGATCAAACTCACATAGCAATTATTAAACCACTCCCCTTTCAAAATTAACCCATTTCCTTTCGAAATCACGCGATCTCCAACGGTTGCTGGGCACCCGATTCCCCTTTCGGGATGCGTCACATCATGGAAGGGGTGATGTTCCTATGTGAAGCATGGTATAGTAACTTGACATCTAAAAGAACACCAGAATGTGGTGTCTTGACCCACCCCACCCGCGTAGCAAGGGGACGAGGGGCTTACGCCCACGCAGTCTTAGAAAAAACATTACTGCATGTTTACGGAGAAGGGAAAGGTAAACGATCTGAAATCTGACGCAGTTGATGGTTAATTACAACTTCACCCTTATGCAAGTTTATTATCTGCGGAGAAAAAGAGAGAAACATTAACTGTTTATTGTCATTTGACCTTAGGCTGAACGAAGTGGGCAAGTTAGGCGTGGTTGTAACACCTCAATTTTTAAAACATCATTTAAATCATATTTTTAAATAAAAATATTACAAAGTCCAATATCCCCAAAATACGGTTTAACAAAAACCATTTAAAAGTTTATCAAAGTATTAAAACCGGTGTTACAAAACAATATCATAACCATAGGATAATGGGATCTACCTGCGAGCTCCCGAACTGATCAACACTAGGCCACTTCTAACGGGACCTTCTAATCCATCGATCCTGAACTTGAGTACATAGCCACAAAAACAAGTAGTACGTGAGACAAAATAGTCTCGTGAGATACATGGGTTTTCGACCCATTCTCAATAAGATTTATAAACAATATTTATAACATTATAAGTACTTATATTTAACAAATTTATTAACTCGTATATCATCTTTTATTTATTTAATCGTATAAACTAACAAGCTTACCATAAGCTTATTCATCATGTAGTCACATATTGTAAGCTATCTCCAAGCTCACACTTTCTTTATCACATACGCAACGGACCTCTCCGAAGCCAACTCTCCCGATATGGGACGTCATAGGTAAACTATCAAGGTAATTGGGAACCCCCATCTTACCAAGATTCATAAGCTCTCCCCGTTCCCGGGTCGTCATGCTCACCCAACACTGGGTGTCGTAAACTGTGACATTCTACTCTTTGCGCAGGGAGGTACCACCCCAAGTAGACATCTCATGCTCCCCCATTTCTTGGCGGTCTTAATCCGGATATCTCATTCATCACTTATGAGCCTCAGCTCCATTCATCAAATTCATCTTTAATTAGAATACACATATTCTAATTATCTCATCATTCTCATTACTTAATCATTTTCAATATTGACTTTACCAAGTCCTTTAATAAATAATACTTATTTATTATTTATCAAAAATTATATTACTTTAACTTTACTTTGACTAGAATACTTATCTCTTACTAGTCACTTTATACTTATTCTCTTAGCAATTCAATCATTACTCTTATTAGTAAAAATGTTACTAATAATTACTTATTACTTAAAAATCATCATCATTAGTTTTATTAATGTATTTACTAATAAAACTTCATATCATATGCTCTCAATCGTTATCTTTATTAATACTTCTTATTAATAAAAACTCATTAACAATATATATAATCATGCTTACTTATCAAAATAGTCAATTATATAGACTATATCTTAATATCATATTAACGCATTTTCCTTATCTTTCTAATCTCTATCTTTATCAAAATATTTATAAAGACTCCATAAACATCATTTTACTTCAAAATCCTTTTGCTATGTACCCAGTTTAAAAGTCACATGTACTCACCTTAGCCAAGCTTAATCCTCTTGTGCTTCTTGAACCAAACCTTCACTTCCCAAGACTTGTAAACTTCAAGTCCTTCAATCCAAACCCTAATATCAAAACCAATTCAATGTTTTACATCAAACATCATCATACACAACTTATTCTAGCACTAGTTAACCACTAGCATCATTTTCCCCAATTTCTACAAACCCTAATTTCATAAATCTCAATATTATCATAAATCCATGTTATGAACATGTTTTCCTCTTCAAAATGTTGTAGATCTAAGTTATATAACTTCCATTTCATCATCCATGACAACCCTTCCAACTAGGGTTTACAAACTTTACCATTTTCCCCAAAAATCATCATCATTAACTAATAGGAGATGACAAGAATCATAAATCCTTACCTTTGATGTTTAGATCCTTCAATATGGTGAAGATTTGAGCAAGAAATCACCAAAAACGTCTCTTTCTCCTCCAAAAACGGCTCCAAGCTCAAGTGGGTTTTGAAATGAGAAAACCCTAGCTAAAACCCTCTTTTTATACTTCCTGCACGAATTAGCATTGCTAATCTTAAAATTCACGTTGCTAAAAATCGCGGGTACCCAAACTCGCAATTGCTAAAATCAGGATTGGAGATCTCTAAACTTTGCTGCTTGAAAATGCACTTTTGGCCATCAATACTCGCGATGCTAATCCTCGGATTAGAGATCTCTAAAATATGCTGGAACAAAATGCACTTTTCCAACTTGGTCTTTTACCCAATCTTGACCCGTTTCGACTTTAACAAGGGAATACACATATCAAACGCCATGCGATTTACACGAAACCAATTCCCATATATTTTAAATGATTTATCCTTATTTATCATATTTTTACATAATTTATTCGGTACAAAAATTTCGGGTCGTTACAGTGGTGTGTGATGACATGGCATGTTTTAATGGTGTGGTGGAGAGGGGAACACCACCCCCTCCCACTAGTGGTGATGTTCAAGTGGTGTGGTGTGGCCACGGCCACTAGCCACAATGGGCGTGGTGAGAGATTTCGAGGGGGTATCTCTGCTTTGATTGGTTGAAAAGTTAAGTTTTTTTATTTATATTTAAAATTTAATTGAATGGAAATGGTGTGGTTGGTGTGGTAGGTATTTTTTCTGGATAAATGGTGTGATGTGGTTGCTGAGGTGACAAATGATTTCACAGAAAATATGGTGTGGTGGTGGCCGGGTGCCCATACCCAATATCCTTAACTCATACCTTCAAAACTGAGTCATGATTTGACGGATGAAATGGTCTGACAATGACTGAGACATGTGGCTCTGATTTACTATTCATTTTAGGGTTCTGATTTACTGTTTATTTCCCATGGTTTGCTTTAATTTATTTCATTTCTTTGCATATGTTTTTATTGGCGGCAATTCTTGATATAATCCGTAACTTGACTCGAACTTAAAATTAATAAAATCGGATTTGAGTTATTATAAATGAGTTGAGTAAAAAAAGATAGACCAGTTCAATTCGTTTATAAACCAAGATGGGTTCAAGTTAACTTGTGTATAAACGGTTGACTGTTTATATTTGGAGCATTTTCAATGGGAGGTTATACAAAAGATTATTATTATTTGAGTAAGTTTTTGATCAATAACTTTTTATTATTGTAATGAATAGTTTTTTCAAAAAATTACATCAAAGGAAAAAAAATGATTTCTTTTCTTATCATACATATTTATTTCCAATACGTTTTTGAAATTATAGCCTTTTTGTTGGTAAAGAACTCACATTTACAAAGCCAGAAACCATCTGGTCAAAATAACAAAAAATCTAAGTCAATATGGAAAATAGACATGCAAATATGTAAACTTGTTTAACTTGTAGGCGCCACCTATTATAGTCTTATATAACAACAACGTCCATCAATCATCATACCACCTCAACCACCGCCATCGCTATCAACATCACATGCACCGCCGTCTCTGCCGCATAACATCGTCACCAAATAAATGATCATATGTTCCAAGGAATTGTTAAAAAGTTCAATGTTTTTGTCATTTGTTATTTATATATGCAACTTGAAATAAAATAATACCCCTTTATTGTTTGAATGTCTTGTGGGTGTTTGTAAACTGGTTTAAATATTGTCACTTTCTCTAGACCTAACATGCATAGAACGAGACAATATCAAGTTAATTTGTTGTTATTAAAAATATTATATAGAGATTTAACTAAAAATGGATGAAGTCGATGTAACAAATATTATAAAGATATAAGTTTGACAAGGATCATATCATCTTCCTAAATCAAGAGAATATAGAACGATGATGGCTATGTTTATCTACTCTGCCAAAATATGAACATTGTAAAAGAAATCTAGAATGTTATCATCGATTACAAAATCAAAAAAATCACATAGCCAAATATATAGAACACCCTTCAATTTATTTGATGCTTTGATCTTGTAAATACAATTTTTGACATTACTCAATGCGGACCTTCAATGAGTGTTATTATGTACTCCGTACAACTTTTAAATTACTAGTATTGAAACTCTTTGCTTAATTAACTCTTTTGCCTTTAAAAACTAGTATCGAAAGTTTATGAAATGTATAAAGGGAGAAAGATGTGTGATTATTGGTTTAGATTTGTAGACAAGATTGATTTTGTAGTGGAAGAGGAGACATGCAAGGTTCTCCTAAACAATTGTTTAAGGATATTATGATTTGGATTTGTCTTTGTTTATCACTTTTACTTTCCCTCCATGTGATGGAGTGACACCAACTCCTCTTATCAAGCGGAAAAGTGAACCTTAAATCCTTCATCTTTACTTCATCTTCTTCATTTCTTTAACCCTTTTCCTTCCCAACAAAACGTAGTTTAACATCTCTCGATCTAATTCTCGATCTCCCGAGATAATTTTTAACCCATACGCAATCAACCAATGAGATCACATGAGACATGTTTTTTTGTTAATTTCTCTACAATAATAAGTTATGACATCTATTTAGGTTTAGACGACAGTATTTTCATTTTAAGAAAAATGTTCTTTTCTCTATTCTCAAGGCAATAACCAACAACCTTAAGCAATGAAAACATACTTTAAAGGAGGGTAAAAGGTTTGAATACTCTAAAACCACTAAATAAAGCAAAGAAACATTGCCAAGCCAAAACCACCTTTTCTTCCTTACTATGACATCAAAATTTGTTGTGTAAATGTCTTTCCCATGCAAGATGAGTAGATATCAACGTGAAACACAATCTCACCTCCACCAAATCTCACTTCACAAATATAAATAAAAACTGAAAAAGTAAAAAGGCTAAGTTATTTTAATAATTCTTCAATGACTATGTTGTATAAAACTATACTATTGCCGCATCTATCTTTCCTACTATGGTACCATCATCGACTAAAATCACATTAGGCCATATAATGTGACCGGGTGATGGCTTGCGGTGATCGAAGGTGGCATCTTGTGGTGCGGATGGTGCCACACAATGTATTAACTAAGTGGTGACTCATGATGGTGAGGGATCGTGGTTCAGATTATAACAATTTGTGTGAGATTTTTTCCTTTTTAATTAAATAATGCCATAGTGGTATGTATGGTTAATAATGGGTATTTGTGATTGTGAGTACTGTTAAAAGAGTGGAGTACTTAAAATCCACAGTGGTCCAAATACTTTACAGGTTAATTATGCATTTTTTAAATTGATATACTCACCTCTATAAATGACATGGAAAAAAAAAAAGAGATTATTAAGATTTAATATTTTTGTACGTTACTATCATATTTTTATAATTGAATAATAAAATGATTAACATTTCGTATATAATATGAGTTTTTAGGGTGTTTAAATAATATTCTTTTTTACATGATAGTATTAGTTTTCAATAGTGGTTTTTATTTGATTATTTGAAATTATTTTATATAATTGTAGTGTATAAATTAAATAAATTTGCAACTAATCCAACATGTTTACATGTCTTTTAAAGATCAATTAAAATAATAATTGTCCAAATTACCCATACAAATTTAATAATATTTTAGTTTATAAATATAATTTGTATTTTTGTAAACTATAAAATGCAAGCCTAACTGGTCGTTAAACATATGATTGAATGTTTGCATTGACGTATTCCACATTAATATTCATCTTATATGCACTAATTTTTGGAAACTGTTGCTTGGATGACTAATAATGTTTGAACTTTGAAGTGGTTGTATAAGTGTTGTACAAATGTTTACAAGTATTATAGATTATAATTAATTAAATATAATTTTTTTTTTGAAACGACAATCTAATCTACTCTTAATTACCACATATGTCCATGACGGGACGTCCTCGAACTCCTGACCTCAAGGTTGAGAGGCAGACACCATACCGCTAGGCCAAATGCCCTTTAGTTAAATTAAATATAATTAACTTATTAAACATAAAACTAGAAGTATAAATTTGGAAGAAAAATCATTTTAGACAGGCATGTAAGCTTTAAAATACACTATCATCGTTCACCCATGAGTTGCGTTTAAGGAGGTTCATCATTTTTACGAAGTCTCGAAGAATAAATTTCAACCATTGATCAATAAGATCTAATGGTCAAAATTAATCACATATTTTATACACTGATGGTATTTTGGTCATTTAAAAAAAATAAATATTTATTTGTTTATTTATTTTTTATTTTAGAATTCTTTTTTTTTATTTTATTTTTATTTTTTTTAAAAATTATTATTTTTTAATTAATAACACATAAGGTGATTGCATTATGAATCACATGTGATTGAACTAAAACATCAAATGTGATTAAATATACAATCACATGTGATTTTACACTAAAATCACACGCGATTAAGTATTACACGTAATTATCAAATAAATATTTTTTTTAACGAAAAAATAATAAAAAAAATTAAAAATTAAAAAAGAATTAAAATTAAAAATAAAAAAGGAGAGTTTTTTTAAGTGCCAAATGACCTAAATACCCATTCATGTATAAAATATGTGATTAATCTTGACTATTAGACCTTATTAATTAATGATTGAGATTTATTACTCGGGATTTTGTAAAAATGATGTAACTACTTGAACGTTACTCCATTTAACCCCCAAAACATCCCATTTTCAAGTTTTCCCTTTCTATCTATTTTAGTGTTTTTAAAACCAGATGTTCAGCCCACTAATGTATATTTTCGAATGCCCAATACGACAAGTAACTTGGGCCTAACAACTGTGTACTCCATTAATCCTTTATTCGCATCTTCTTCTACTTTTTTTCTCTTTAATTTTTTTTTCGCAGCAAAACCACGTCGGAAAGCAAACTTCAAAGTATCAAAATCGGTTTTATTACTAAACCATATAGCACGATCTTATTGTACACTCCTTCGGTTTATTGTGAAAATTTGTAGTCTTTATGTTAACAAGTTAGTTAATAAAACTAACTGTTTATTCAAGAAACAAGTTGATACCTCGTAATTTGAATGAAATATATCGAACTTGTAGAGTATTAACAAATCATATTCGTTAGTCAAAACAAATATAACGAATGAAAAAAGTAAACATTCTTTTGTAGAATTGAGGTGAAATGCAAGTCCCAAAAAGCATAGTATACATAAAAACACATGTCGACAATTAACCATCATTACATGAATAAAAACACGATAATCTGCTATTTTTCGAATGCGTTGGTGAGTTGGTGCGGGAGCGGGTTTCAGTGTGTAGCTTATGGAAGCATACAAAAATCATATTGGCCACAAAGACTTCTTAGTTCTATCTTTAGTTGATTCTACAATTTCATGATTAAGCAACCAATTAAAGTTCAAATATCGTATTACAAAATCGCTAATTAAATGTGAACAGATAACCCGTTGGTTGCTTAAGTGTCATTAGTTTTATTATTTGACTTATAAATTACTTAGAGTGCGTTTGGTTTGACGTGTTGCAAAGGAATGAAATTGAATTTTTCTTCCACTCAATTCTGTTGTGTATTTAACTACAAGCTGGAATTCAAATTCATACTTTTGTATTTTACAATTTTTATTATTTTATTATTTTTTAGTTTTTTTAATATTTTATTTTATTTTCTTTATTTGTTTTTAATTTTTTTAAAGTCTGAAACATACAAAATATTCCAGCTTGTTAGTTAACTAAATGAATGTAATTGATGTAATGACTATTTGTTAAGTAATTTTAGTTACAATCAATAATATTTAAACGAATAGTCATTACATCAATGTAATGATTATTTGTTAAATTACATAAGAATTGAATTACTAAAAAAAAAAAATCCAAATATCCATTCATAATGGAATTGAATTGTAATTATGAAGTATTATGACAAACTAAATGCGCACTTAATCTATTAGACTAATTACGAGGACAATTATTTGCATGTGGGTGTAATACGAAGTACTCCCTCCGTCCCATAAAAAAATACCCATTTCTCATGGGCACAAGTCTTAAGAAAAGGGTTAGTGGTGGGGTAATTAGTATTACTTTTGATTAAAATATAAGGTTTGATTGGAGAGAGAACGATAGTTATTGGATAGTTAGTGGTGGGATCTTTGAAAATTATATTATTTTATTGAGTGGACCCCCATCAATTTGATAAATGGGAACTTTTTTGTGGGACAAAAGTTTAGGGAGAAATGGGTACTTTTTTGTGGGACGGAGGGAGTATATCATTATTCATTCCTCTAGCCTGAAAACTTGAAGTAATGTAATAACTAAATACTTTCACGTTTCAACTAGAAACTATAATAGCATATGTTTGAAAATCCATAAATTTATGCTTATAAGGGGTTTACTTTTCTTATCTTATATGACGTTAGACTTGTTACTACACATTGTGGTATCGAACTCATCCTTTAAATTTGTCTATTTGTTCATCCTTCGTATGACACTGTTCATTTGTAGTTCCCCCGTTCAAATATGAGGTAGTTTCTCCAATGGGTACTAGCACAATTTTGAATTTCCCCCCGTATTATTAACTTGATTTTAAACAAAGAACGGCTAACTTAAAATGAATTAGTCACCTGAGCCATACTTGAGCGGTTGGTGAATACGACATCGCTTTTAGAGTCAAAGAAGATGTATACACCAACAACTCCAATAAATTTTTCTTTCATCGTGTGAAGTTTCATTAGACTAGTGCCAATGGTCGTCGGTGAGGGAACCAACGGGCAGTCGGTTTCATGACCATCAAGTGGTTTTTTAATTTTTTGAGGGCTAGAAATCATAGATAAACTGAATTAAAAGGTCGAAATCGATCAATACCAACATCAACATAACTTCAATTAAGAGGTTCACTAAAACCAGATTCAAATTTCTATTCATAAACCTAATCATAAATGTAGCTACAATAACAACCACCCCAACATAAGTTCAATCCCCAAAATCAAGGATTATGCATAATAAACCTCATATAATCAACGATTTAGGTAATAATTAACAAAAACCATAATTTCACAAATAAACCCAAAAATCACAAATCAATAGATTTTTTTCATCGTTTGTATCATAAATTGACGTCAACAGTCAATGCTACCATAAACCCCAAAATTAAAATCTATACTATTAGAATTTGGATTCGTATTACCTCAATTGACTGAAAAATCATAAGACTTTGATCACAAGGCAGGAAACTAAATGTTAAAAGGAGCAGAATCTTGACGTTGGCGAAAGGATTTTGAATATGGAGATACCTATTGGCGAATGATGTGAACGCTGAAATTTGGATTTAGATGAGTATGATGACAGACAAAAGGAGAGTTTGTGGCCTAAAGGCTTTGTATTTGGGCTCTTATATTTGGGTTCTCTGGGCCAAGTTTAAGGGGTAGCAAAGGACCCTTGGGGCTCTAGGGTGGTCCCCCCCTGGTACTAGCCTCATATATGTTAATCCTTACTTTTATTTAACATATATGCATTAATTTAGGTTGATTTTCAAGTGTAGCTAATAGCCTAATACATACTTCCTCCGTTTCAAAATTAGTGATACAATTTGGAGTTTACAGTTTTTAAGGCAAAATATGATAATGATAGTTAATTAGATTAAATTTGAAAGTGTGTCACTTATTTTGAAACGAAGGAAGTATATGTTTATCATACGCGTACAGTCGTACGAATATAACAAGATATCAAATTTTCTATACTCAATAAAACAATGACACATGTTTTAGTCTCCCTTCCTCTGTTAAACCCACCACCATCAGTTACCATCGCCCGCCTGTCACCACCTCTATCAAGTGCAAAAAAACAAAAAGAAAGATCGAAAAACCACTAGAAATTATTGGTTTGCACGAGTACTATGGCACGTAATATTAACAAAAAAAGTCAATGCGATGGTCAACTTGCGACTTTTTGTATTACGTCCAATGGGGTATGAAATGGGATTCATTTTATCTCATGAACAAGACAACATAACCTTGTGTTGTTAATTTGATGTTAAAAAGTAAAACATTTACAGCTAAACATTCATTGAAATTATCAAAGGGTATTTGGTCTATCGGTATGGTGTGTGCCTCTCGATCTTGTGGTCAGTGGTTCGAGTCCCGTCGTGGACATAAGTGGTAATTATGACTAGATTAGAATTGCCGTTCGAAAAAGAAAAAAAAACATTCATTGAAATTCCCAAAACCTTGGATCAAACTCCACTTTGACGTTTTTGAATATAAAAGTGGCAACCATTTGACTGAAGCTCCCAAGATTGTCTGCCATGTTTCAACTCTATTAAACAGTTAATGCATAAAAAGTATGTTTATTTTAAAGCTTTGAAAGTGAGAATGTCCTTTTGCACACTTGTCTTCGTCATTCTCAAAGGATCTGCTTTCAATTCACAGTAACAGACAATTGGGAAAATGACCCGAATTGCATAAACATAAAGTGTTTCATTATATTGTTAAGATTTTATATTATAGTATAATAAAATTTGATTTTGCTATTATTTAATGATGGGATAGATATAGGGGTAAAAGTCCATGTAATTAGTTAAACTGGTGTTGTGGCCATATGCTTTTCTTTTAAACTGTTTGTACACTCTGTTTTTGTCTCTCCTGCGTTTAGCTACTTGCTAAGCAGGTCCAGTCCTTTTTCCATTTATATCATATTTGCGGTTTCCAAAAACTACATTCTACGGATTTTTTGTCTGTTAATTAATTTCCAATAATTTAAATGAAAAACGTATAAACTGAGGAAAAAGTGGACATTCCAAGACTATTACTAATGAATATTTTTTACGAAGAAATAATGTGTATACCAAATTGTACACAATCCTAGTTGTAGTGAGAGTATATGAGGCATAATAAATTGTTCACTCTCACTTTTAATCATAGTCACAAATGACTAATCTTTTGATTAATCACATAAATTTTAATCATTTTTAAAAAATCTGAAAATAAAATTATGTTATAAATCACATCTAATTATATCTTTGATCAACAAAATATTAATAACAATGAAGATGTTAACACAAGCGATAATTAAGCATATGTAAAAACACAATAACATTTAAATATATAGAAGCATCACATGTGATTATCCAAAAATATCACACGTGAAAGAATATATACAATCATATTAGGTCTGTGCACGGTCCAAGAACCAGACCGGACCGACAAGAACCGAGAATCGAAAAAATGTTTTCGCCAGACCGATGACCGGACCGATGATACTCGGTATCGAACCAATCACCGGCCGGAACTGACCCGAACCGAGGTACTTTCTTCGACTTTTTAGGTTTTTTCTCGGTTTTGGACCGAACCAAACCGCTCGGAACCGAAATGTTTGGAACTGAGAACCAATTTTTCATAAAAAATAGAACCGAGAACCGAACCGATGTAGCTTGGTTCGATCGAGTCCGGTTCTGTGGCTCCAGTCGGTTCTCGGTCCAATTTGCACCGGCCTACATGTGATTATACGTACATAGACTTCTATAAGTGATCGATCATTACATAATCGGACGTAACCACATGATATATACAACTTTGTTGAAATATTATGATTTTGAAGATAACATAAGGTTCAGACACTACTACAATTAAAGACTTTTTGTAACAGTAAAATTGTAACAGACTTTAAATTCGTTACAATAGGTGCGTCTAATGTAACGGAAGTGTAACACGTAGCATAATTACTACCTTGTGTTACAATTAAATTAAAGGCGTTACAATATACTTTAGATTTAGTAACGCCTGATATGCTATTGTAACGCCTGATAGTCTATTGTAACACCTTACACTCTATTGTAACACCTATTTTTTTATTGTAACTGTCCACTCTAATGTAACAGCTATTTTAGCTATTGTAACGCCCCAAATATTTAATATATATTAAATTAAAATAAAAGAATAAACATATTTCTTTTGAACGGACGTATTTTAACTCCCTTTTTTTTTTTCTTTCTAAGGGTGTGTTTGGATAAGCTTTTTAACTTTAAAAGTTCCTTTAATTAAAAGGACTTATTAACTTTTTAGTTTTATTAAGGAGTTTTATAAAATTTGTTTGGTTTAGCTTATTAACTTATTGGTATTGAAAAGTTGATAAGTTATTTTTTAAAATGTGTTTGGATTAGCTTTTTGGTGAAAAATGACTAAAAAGCGAAGTGGGGAAGTGAAGAGGAGGTATGTTTTGATAGGTCATTAAGGGTACTTGTGTAATCTGTGCTCAAAAAATCATAAGTTGTTTTGAAAAGTTACTATCTTCTTACTTTTTAAAAATAACTTTTTAAAACTTTACAAAAAATGATTTGAAAAGGACTTTTAACTTTACACAAATAACTTATAAGTCGAAGCATTCCCAAACACCCTCTAAACCTAGTTCGTGACTCACCTCTCCTTATTTCATAGTTTATCGATCGATCGAGAAGGCGAAGGCAGAGGCGACCACCGAAGCAACACCACCGTTTCGGGACCACCACCACCGATTCACCTCACTGATTCGCGCCACCACCACCGATTCGCCACCACCACCCCTGATTCACCTCCACCGATTCATCCGGCTGTGTTGAAGAATTTGTTAGTTCGATTTCTCCTTCGTTAATTAGGTATGAAACTGTATTAACATTCAGTACTCTATCAGTAGTTTTGGATTCGATGCTAGAATTCAGTACTCAATCTATCAGTAGTTTTGGTAGTTTGATTCAGTAACTCGGTATTTTGTAGTAACATTTTTGGCGATTTGATGTTACAGTTCTGTATTCTATTAGTTTTGGTACTTTGATTAATTAAGTGATTCGTATCTTATTAACATTTTTGACGATTCGATGCTAGAATTTGTATTCTGTTAGTAGTTCTGGTACTTTAATTTAAGGATTCAGTTTGTATCTAGGTGATCCGAAGTTAGAATCCTGTGTTCTATTAGTGGTTTTGGCACTTTGTTCGGTATTGCATTAACAATTTTGGTGATTCGATGCTAGAATTCTGTACTCTATTAGTTGTTTTTGTAGTTCGCTTTAATGATTCAGTATTGTATTAACATTTTTGGTGATTTGATGCTAGAATCATGTATTCTATCATTGCTTTTAGTACTTTGATTCAATGATTCGATATTGCATTAGCAGTTTGGGTAATTGATGCAAGAATTCTCTATAATTTGATTCTAAAAATTTGATTTTGATAGATATAAATGGTGATGCATTGCACGCTAGTCTCGGATTGCCACCAACATTGAATGTTACAGCTGCTAAGGTCGGGAAGTTGGAAATCATAGTATGTAGCTTGTTGTACAACTTACATTCAATAATTTTTCATCTTAATTATAGATATCATATGCGAGATTCAGTTCTATGCACACATACATGTAAGCTTCCTTATTTGAGCTATGTACAAGTGGAACCAAAGCACTAAAATTATAGTTCATCATCAGATGGCAGTTGTTCGGTATGAAAGTTTATTTTTTATAGTTCTTATGACATGCTTCTTCTTATTTTTATTTTTTATAGTTCTTACATTATGATATATTGGGATGCCTAAAAGGTGTTTGATGAAATGTCTCCTTTTGCTTTATGATATTAATTATACAGAGATCATTCATTATTAAGTTTTGTTCCTAATTAAGGTTTGTAATCATTCCTGTGTTTATTGTTCTAGGAACAATGGTTAGAAATGTTCTCGAGTATCGTATCCAGAGCCTCTACTCTTGGGAAGATTCAAGATGATGGGAACCCTGATTGTTCTCTTATATCGGTAATTACAAGATATGTTCGATATCAAATATTTAACTACCATGTAAAGGTTTTCCTATGTGTATATATATTGTTTTTGGTTGGTTATTGATTCAAATTCCAATATGTGTAGTAATTAGTAGATAGACAGATGAAAAGGATATTGTTCAAATTCCAATATGATTACTTAACAGGTAATGCCATACAGTACTGGATGCCAGACTCCACTGCCTAGTTTTGAGGCTAATTCAAACTACAAGGTTAGAAATGAAGATTTTATTGTCTGTTATTTGGACATGAACTCATTCAGATTGTTTGTGTGGAGCAGGAAGTCCCTGATCCCGAAATACTGGTGACCTTTTCAATTATCGATGATCAAGATGGTGCTGCACTTGCTTCATGTATATGTTAAGGTTAGTTGACAATATGCTTTTGTCAAAAGGGACAGGTGGCAATTTTGGGTTGAGCTTTACCTCAAACGGGTCATAGAAAACGTTTATGCTAAAAACAGAAGCACACAAATGAGTTTAAGTGGTTGAAACTTAACCTGGGACATTGCTAGAAAATATTAATTATTTTATTTAAATAGTGCAGGAAAAAGGCACGCTGGTAAAAATGGGAAGCTTTACACATTCATATCCTTTTTGCTGGAGATCTGATACCTCTGTTATCTACAGAGCAGTTCCTAGCATCTCTTTAATTAAAATTTAGAAGTGATCCATAATTAATTAATTATTTTTTGTTTTGTTTTATGGTTTAGGTTTGTTGCAGTAAGGAAGTTGAAAGTTCAATTGCTAGAGAACAATGAGAAAACAAAATGGGTTCCTGCTTTTGTGAATGTAGGAGATAAGTGTCGTAGAAATTGGTCTTGTAACTATTGTTGACTTTTAAACTTGAACTTTTGTGTATTTCACTTTGTAACTATTGTTGACTTTTATACTTTGAACTTTTGTGTATTTCACTTTCTGTTCAAGCAGTTTGAAGTTGACATATATATGATACATATGGGTTACAATAGGTTGATTACAAGATTGGTATTACAATTGTCAATGTCGTTACAATAGGTAGATTGATGTTACATTTTCCAATGGGTGTTACGATAGGCATATTGCTGTTACCCTTGACAATGGCGTTACAATAGGTAAGTTAGTGTTACATTTGCTAATGGCATTTAGGTATATTTGTGTTACATTTGCCAAAGCCGTTACAATAGACATATTGTAACGGTAAAAAAAACCTATTATAACGGCACACTGGGTGGGAAAAATAGTGTTACAAAGGCGTTACAATAGTTTTGCAACTGTTACAAAAGCGTTACAATAGACCTATTGTAATGGCAACGAATGTAATGGTCCGAATGGCGTTACAATAGACCTATTGTAACGATTTTTGCCCTTTATGTAATGAATTTTGGCGTTACAAAAAGCCTTTAATTGTAGTAGTGAGAGTTCCAGTTGTACGTACATCAGTGATATTATAACGAGCTAGTGAATTACTAAAACTGTGTTGATAGGTGATCATCGAGATGCAAATGTTCCCATGTCTATAAAAAAATCAGTAGAAGATCAAGAAGGAGCAACACAATATTGATAATTATCATATAATTTGCTTCAAAATTTCTTAAGAACTCATATTCAGTGTACATTTAAGCAAGGCCTAGCCCTTAACATACATATATTGTCCTCTCTACTTTTCTTTTTTGAAAATTTATATGGTAATTAATATTTTGTAGGAAAGATAGTATTGATCATGAACATGGTCATTACTAAGATCATGAGGCTCACTAAAACCCTAACTTATAAAACATGTTTTTAGATCAATCACTTCATGAATATTCATATCATATATTTTATCCTCAGAGATGTTAACAAAAGAGATCGAACTCACTTCTTCTTTTCTCTCTCATGCATGCATGATACCATAACGAAAGTAACATGAGAGCATGAAAATATATATGAATCTTAGTTGTGGCTAGGAGGGTGTGTCTTTGGTGGAGAATAGTCGAGATTAAAACCAGGTTGCTGTTGTACCCGTTTGTGTTTCGGAGGCACTCGAAAAGTGACCGTTTTAGGATGATCTTGACCATGATGATAATGATGAACCGGTTCTTCTTTACCTTTCTTCACCTTTTGGTCTTTGAATATGTCTTTCTTGTTCTTTGACTCACAATGTGTATGCTTGTGATCATCATCATCGTAAATGGTATTTGTCTGATACTTTTCGTTTTCGGTTATTTTGAGGTTTCGATCATTTGTTGATGGATCGTTCCCAAAGCCCTAAAAGTGTTCAGAAATGAGGTTAAAAATAAGATCATTAAAATTAGCATCGAAGAAGAAGTCGGATATATTTGACCATTAAGCTAACCTTGATGGTTGAATGGCTGAGAAGTTTTGCTTTGTCATCCATAACATGATCTTCAATGTTACTAAGATGTCGACCATTACTTTTATGTGAAAGACACAGAAGAAAAACCAAAACACATGACGATGATAGTAACATTCTTGACATCATTAAATGAGAGAAGATCATTAATATCGTCAAGCAAGCAAAATGTATTTATGTGTGTGAGAGGGTGATGAATTTGGTGATACTTGTAATCGGATATATGGGAAATCAAAGCATTAAATGTGAAACTGATAAGAGATGTTTGCTTTGAAGAACATGCAATGCATGAAGATTGGAATGAAAAAGAAAGAAGAAATGGGTTGGCCCTCCTTTTATTGTCTCTTGTTTTTCTTATTATATCTCACTTGGCTCCAGATACTGATGAGGGACCAATTCCACAAACTTAGCTCCGTTTCTTGATTAGAGTGATTCAGAGGAAACTCATTGTTGGAGGGATTGATTAATGACACTAAATTTATTGAAAAAAGCAATTAAAAATTCACAAAGTGATATTAATAGAGAAAAGTGAATAATATTTTTCGAGAGATGGTATTGATTCTTACCATTTGTGCCTACTTATGTGTCTATTAATTTTATTATGATAAGTATCAAAATCAATGGATGATACGAGAAAAGAGAATTAATGGATTACACATGTCAAGTTTAGAAGTTTGTATGAATATATATAGGTAGGAAGAAATATCATTTTTCTATTTTTTAATAGATTTTGGCAACGTTTTTTAATCAACATAATTTGACTTTTAAGATTCTTTTAAAATACCTATCGATTAAAAAAAGTCGTTGATAATCTTTTTTCCGATTAATGCATGCTATCAATTTTTTTTCGTTTCTAATAATTAAAGGAGATTAGAGAATAATTGCTTGTCATTTTCATTAGGTTAAACCTCTATATATAGTTACATGTGACCTATCTCTATGGAAAGGATTGATACAATCATTTAAATATAATACAAGATATGCACAATATATGTTCCTATCTAATATACCCCCGCAGTCGTAGCGGGAGGAGACCGGATGCTTAGACTGGATCGAAAATCTTCAAACAGTATTCTAGGTAGCCCTTTTGTAAAGATGTCTGCGACTTGGTAACGAGACGGAACATGAAGGACACGAACCTGACCACGTTGAACCTTTTCCCGAACAAAGTGTATATCTAATTCAATGTGTTTGGTTCGTTGATGTTGAACAGGGTTACCAGACAAGTATACGGCACTCACATTGTCACAATAGACCAAGGTGGCATGAGTTACCGGTTGATGAAGTTCTAATAGCAAGTTTCGCAGCCAACAGGTTTCCGAGACAACGTTTGCAACGCCTCGATATTCGGCCTCCGCACTAGACCGTGACAACGTGGTTTGCCGTTTGGCCGACCAAGAGATGAGTGTGTCACCAAGGTAGACGCAGTATCCGGAGGTGGATCTCCGGGTGTCAGGGCAACCGGCCCAGTCCGCATCGGTGTAGGAAACTAGGTGAGAGAGAGGTGTTTTGTAGAGGTAAAGACCAAAATTAACCGTGCCTTTGATGTATCGAAGTACCCGTTTTAATGCATCCCAATGAGAAGAATGAGGGGCATGCATATGTAGACACAATTGTTGTACTGCATAATTGATGTCGGGTCTTGTAAACGTGAGGTATTGAAGAGCACCGGCTAAACTTCGATACAAGGTGGGGTTATCGAACGGAGTTCCGGCCGTAGCACTTAGTTTTGGGTTAGTGTCGACCGGAGTGGCAACAGGGTTGCATGAAAGCATGCCGGCCCGTTCAAGGATTTCCGTAGCATATTTGTGTTGGGATAGAAATATGTTGTTACGGTTTCGGGTAACAGAGATGCCTAGGAAGTAGCTCAAATTTCCTAGGTCTTTCATGGCGAATTCTTTTGCAAGAAGTGTCATGAAGTGTTGCCGGAGAGTCTCTGAAGAGGTGGTGAGAATGATGTCGTCTACGTAGAGGAGAATGTATGCAATGTCCGATCCGTTGTTGAAGATGAACAATGAGTGATCGCATTTGCTGTGAGTAAAACCAAGAGTGGAGACATAGTCAGTGAATCGTTGATACCAAGCCCGTGGAGCTTGTTTTAATCCGTAGAGGGATTTCTTGAGTAAGCAGACTTGATTCGGTCGTTGTTTGTCTCGGAACCCCATAGGTTGATGCATGTATACTGTTTCATTAAGATTCCCATGTAAAAATGCATTCTTGACGTCCAGTTGATGAATGGACCAAGACTTTGAGAGTGCAATGGTTAGCACCGCTCGAATAGTGGATGGTTTAACCACTGGACTAAAAGTTTCCCCGCAATCGATTCCAACCTGTTGAGACCTGCCATCACATACCAAACGAGCCTTGTAACGCTCAAAAGAACCGTCAGATTTCTTTTTGTGTTTAAAAATCCACATACAACGTATAATATTCATATTGGGTTGACGAGGGACTAGTTCCCACGTCTTATTAGAAATAAGGGCATTAAACTCGTCGGTCATGGCATGGCTCCAATTTGGGTCTAAGAGGGCATCGGTTGGGGTTTTTGGGATTGGAGAGATAGCGGTGGAAGTGTTAAGGTTGAAATGTTGTTTGGGCTTGGAGGTACCGACCATGCTGCGTGTAGTCATGGTTCGAGTTTGAGGCGGGTGTGGTGGTACCGGTTGTGGTACGGGTGGTGTAGGAGTTGGTTGATGAGCCGTAGGTGGAGGAGTAGGGTTCGGTGTGGTAGGTAGTGGGGACGAAACAGTAGGAGAAGGGGGGGTTGGTTGAGAATGCCGTGGGGTAGTGCGAGTAGGGGAGGCAGTGGGTGTATTTGGGTGGGGCGGGTGAGTTGTTGGTGTTGTAGTATCCGTGTGGAGTGTTTGGAGTAAGGATGGATGTATATCATTGTTTAAGAAGTCATAGGAAGGTTGAGGATGGATGAGATTTGTGAAAGGGAAAACAGATTCGTTAAAGATAACGTGGCGAGAAAGAATGATTTGTTTGGTGGAGAGGTTATAGCATTTGTACCCCCAATGATTGGAGGGGTAGCCGAGGAAGACACACGGAGTGGAGCGTTTTTCGAGTTTGTTGATTGTGGTGGAAGAGAAAAGTGGGTAGCATAGGCAACCGAATGTGCGGAGATGATTATAGGACGGTTTGCGATTGTATAGAATTGAGGTAGGGGTGGCGGAATTGAGAAGTTTACTAGGTAAGATGTTAAGAATATAGGTGGCTGTTTGAAGGGCGTGATGCCAGAACGAAGGAGGGACGTTTGAATGGGCGAGAAGAGTGCGGATGATGTTGTTTATAGATCGGATTTTGCGTTCGGCTTTGCCATTTTGAGAGGAGGTGTATGGGCAAGAGAAGCGGAAGGTCATGCCATTTGTGTTACAGAATTGTTGAAATTGGGTGTTGGAATATTCTTTACCGTTGTCCATTGAAAAGTTTTGATTTGGCGGTTAAAGTGCGTGTGTATAAGTTTTGAAAATTTTTGAAAGATTGAGTAGACTTGGGATTTCTGACCGAGTGGGTAAGTCCATAAAAAATTGGTGTAGTTGTCAAGAAAGAGGATGTAGTATCGGTGGCCCCCCGAACTGAGGGTTGGGGAGGTCCAAAGGCCGCTGTGTATAATATCAAACGGTAAAGTAGTATTAGACAAAGAATCACTAAATGGTAGTTTAATATGTTTTCCGAAAATACAAGACTGACAAACGTTATTATTGCTAACTTTCCCACAACTAATAGAGAAATTATTCTTAAGTAAACGTAATTTAGATAGAGCTGGATTACCGAGACGGTGATGCCAGAGATCTTGAGATAAAGCAGCAAAGGCGGCGGGAGAGGTGAGCGAGGTTGCGGAAGTGGTGGTGAGCGGGTAGAGATCGCCAATGCTATTACATCGTAGGATAGGGATCCGCGTCTGGAAGTCCTTTACATCAAAACCAAACTTGTCAAATTCAAGGGTGATATTATTATCGTTAGTTAAGCGACGAACAGAAAGTAAATTTTTAATAATATTGGGAACGTGAAGAATATTTTTAAGTTTAAGAGGTGGGAAAGGTGAGGGAAGTGTATGGTGGCCGGTACCGTGGATGGGCAAATGGGAGCCATTCCCGACAATGACGTTAGTATTAACACCGTTATTAAAATAAGACGAGAAACTACCTGTCGAGTTTGCCATGTGTGAGGTGGCACCGGTATCAAGGTACCAATTCTGATCGGGTGTGTTTAACGTCATCGTGTGAAGAGCTTGTTCGATGTCCGTTGCAATAGGGCCACCATGTGACTGAGCATGAGGGTGTTGCGGTCGCGGGCCAAGAATTCCCGGAGCTTGAGAAGATGCGGGTGGTGCAGACTGTTGACGCCAGCCGGTAGTCGGGTATGGGCAAGGTGGGAATTGCCAAGGATTATATGGCCACTGCATGGAGGGGAAAGGGGAATAGTTTTGTGCAAAGTTGCTAGGGTATTGAGTCCCGCGCCCTCGTCCCCGTCCACGACCCCGTCCGCGTCCTCTTCCACGTGAATCAGATACGCGGTGATCAGATCCTCGTCCGCGGGCAGGTGGTTTGGCTTCATCGGTGGCGGCTGCGGAGGCTGCATGTAGGGCTGTAGCGGCTGTGGCGGCGGCATTGGACGCAAGATTGGACTTGCGGGTTTCTTCCAAACAAAGTTTTGAGCGGGCTTCGTAGAAATCGGGCAGGGGCTTTGTTTGTTGTATCATCATGGCGACACCATCATAGTTTTCGTTGAGACCGGCTATCATCTGTAGAACAAGCCGGTGATCGGGTATGGTGGAACCAACGTTGGCGAGTTGGTCGGCAAGCATCTTCAATTCTTGACAGTAGGCGGAAACATTAGGGAAGTTGTCAAGTTTGATGTTAGAAAACTTATTCTCGAGGTATACCGCTCGGGTGTACTTGTTGTCTTGGAAGATGTTGGAAAGGGCGGTCCAAGCATCGGCGGCCTTAGTATCTTCCTTAAGAATGGTGTGCAGAAGATCGCTAGATATAGTGCCATAGATCCATTGCAGTACAATGGCATCAATCCGGGACCAAGATGCGCCGGTTGAATCAGAGGAGGAGGCGACGGATTTGTCGTCGGGGATGATGTGGGGAAGAACCTCGAATGCTCGACAGTGAATCTTGAAGAGTTCGGCCCAAGAGAGATAGTGACCTTTGTCCATCTCGAGGGTTATGGGAATAAACGATCGGATGTTGGTCACGGTGGTGGCCGGATGAATTTTGGGGAAGGGATTGTTGTTGTCGCCGGTCATGGTGTTGGGGAGAGGGTGGCGGCCGAACAAAGAGAAGAAGAAATTAGGTTTTAGGGATTATTGCTCTGATACCATAAAGGAGATTAGAGAATAATTGCTTGTCATTCTCATTAGGTTAAACCTCTATATATAGTTACATGTGACCTATCTCTATGGAAAGGATTGATACAATCATTTAAATATAATACAAGATATGCACAATATATGTTCCTATCTAATAATAATTATCAAATATTTCATTTGGACCTTCGACCACAAAAATCGTGGGTAAAATATCATACTGCTTGACTAAAAGACTTTTTATAGCTAGATATATTCTGAGTCAACCCCACCCCCCATGTCAATGTAAACAAAGATGGCCGGAGAGAAAAGGTAGCAAGAATGCAAGAGCTTGTCGAATTGTTTTTATTTTCAAACGAGGAAGTGCGCATATGTATTTGCTTGTCCTTGTCATGTGTATGGTTGTGGCAACACATGGGTTTATAGCTCCTTCCCACCTCGATCACTTTTTTACTCCTTGAAAACTACAGCCCATTTTTATAAACTTTGCACCATAAAGTAACTACTCTTTTTACGTTTGTGTGTGCGATGTATACACAAATCCACGCACACTCATGTGTTTGTATTGCAATTCGTGTAGTATCATGATTTTTTTGAACAAAGTGTCACCATGTTACATATATTTTTTTTTTTGAAACGGCAAAATAAACATATAAACCTCTTATGCTTGGGATTGAACCCAAGACCTCCTTGTTAGTTTTACACCATGTTACATATATTAACACTACTATTATTAAGGTTTTTTTAACACCAAAATTCATGTATAGTGCAAAAATCGTTACAATATGTATATTGTAACGTTATTTTGTCTATTACATTTGTTATCATTAGGTTTATTGTAACACTTCTGTAACGATTAATATCCCATTATTTGACAAATGTTTACATGGGGGTAAAGAATTTATATCGGTAGGAAAATTATAACATGTAAGGAATCCTTACTAAGGATATAACAGCATGTGGTGCGGAACTACAATACCTTCCACCATGAGTTCGTGTTGAGCGGTTGCCACGATGTGTTCTTGAGATTTTGCCTATTGAACCCTCTTGAAATTCTACTAATTCATCCGTCGTTACTTCTTCAAGATCATGAATACGAGAAAAAATGATATTAAATGATAGGAAAGTTACTAGAGAAATAAAATGGACACTTTCTTTCATTTATAATTATCCTATTCATGATCGATGATAATTTTGTGCTCAACAACCACACATTCTTCCTTCATTTCCACTCCATTTCCTTTATTGAAATTACTGGAGTTTGGTTCGTTAGATTCCTTAGCAATTTAGGAGAATTGAAATTCAATTTTAATAAGTGAATGTTTAGTTTGTAGGATTCGTTAAGAATTTAAAAGAATACCCTTCTTAAAAGAATTAAAATTTAATTCAGTTTAACAATCACCCGTCGGTACTACCATCATCACCATCCACTCACAACCACCATTACCACCACCACCCACCCACCATCACCACCACCACCAACACCCACCCACCACCGCCGCCACCTTCGCCACCTCCACCATCACCCACCCGCTACCACCTCCACCACCACATGCACCCACCACTACATGAATAAGGATAAAATCATCATTTTGCATACTTTTAATTTTATTTCCTACCAAAAAACAAAATATTGAATTGAATTTCAATTTCATTTTCATTTTCTACTAACCAAATAGATGTTGGAATTAAAATTCCATTAATCAATGATTTAATTCCTTCCTAAATTTCAATTACAAAAAAAAATTCCAACGAACTAAATAATACTCCATCCGTCCCACAAAAAACTTCTCATTTGGTTTTTGCACAAATTTTTAGGTGATAGTTAGTGGTGGGGTCATTGATAATACTTTTGATTAAAATATAATGTTGGATTTGAGAGAGAAAGATAGTTAGTGGATATTAGTGGTGGGGTCTTTAGTATTAATAGTTTTTTATAATTGTGTGGAGCCCATCATATATGGAAAATGAGAAGTTTTTTGTGGGACAAAAATTTAGAGTGAAATGAGAAGTTTTTTATGAGACGGAGGAAGTACTTAAGTTTTTCTTTTTTATTTCACTCTCTTCCCTTTGTTTTCTTTCAAACTAATAACTTTAAAAGACAGTGTAAAAACAGACTTTACCTGATCTTAATCATCAGGATAAATAAAATTGTTTATGGTAGAAAGCCTAATAATATATGGGTAGTGATTTTCACACCATATAAATTATTCACATACCACAGTGTATAACATTTATAGCATATTGTACAAATACTGTAAAACAGGAATTGTGGTATATAAGTTATTTTATGTGGTGTGAAAATCATTGCCCATAATATATTAATCTAGTAAATTTTTAACTTATTTTATACTTCTTATATAAGTAAATAAATATTAAATATTAAAGTTAATTGGAATTGTGAAAAGAGGAAGAATGGCGGTTGGGGATCGACGGCAGGACAAGACAAGGTCCCGAGGGGCGGGGATCCCTACTGGTTTGTCATTTTAAAGGCCAACATTCTTGATTCTCCTACTCCGTTGCAACCACGACACCATCATCAACTTTGATGTTGGACATTTTTGTGGGTAGGTTTGTATCTTGTTTTGCTTGATTTTTTTTGGTTGATTACGTAATAAAATTTCATTAAAAAAATCACTAGAATTATTAATAACTTGTATTTTAATTCATGAAGTGTTTGTAACGACCCGAAATTTGTAAATAAATAAATTTTATAAAAACATGATAAATAAGGATAAATCGTTTAAAGAACGTGAAAATTGGTTTCGTGTCATTTGTACATCGTACGAGAAAGTTATGATCGAAACTAGATCGAAACGGGGAACGAAATCTGCAGCCCAGCTGCATTGCCCAGATAGCGGCGCTATCTGGGAGATCACGACGCGATCTGTCGCGGGGTCGAACAGCGACCCGAAATAGCGTATGAAGGGGGGGCCGCGAATTCGAGTTTGGAAGATAGCGCCAGAGATCGCGACGCTATTTAGCGACGCGAATTATCGCGGGTAGGAGATCGCGACGCGATCTTTGAAATAGCGGCGCGATTTTCTGTCTGTGCTGCATTAAAGTCGGGTTTTGGTCATAAATGCAGCCCACAAACCCTAGTTTTCATCCCTTGGCGATTTTGGAGTGCAAGAACTGATTTGGGTCGATTTCTTCACTAATTGGTGGATTTCACTCCTAAGTGAAGATTTAAGGTATATCTTCACTCCCTTGTAGTTATAGCTTTAGATCTATGGGTTTATTGGCTTGGGTTTGAAACCCTAGTTATTGGGTTGGTGATTTGTGGTTAAATAAAGGTTGTATACATATTGTAAAAGGTATTTTGACAAAGGAAACAAGTGTATGATTAAGATTTGGTAAAGATCTTGAGTTTTGTTAAACCTAGGGTTTTGGGAGATCACCAAAATTTGGGGAAAATGTTATTAAAGGGTATCTAGGGATAAATGGTCATGATATTAGTAGTATATGACGTTGAACATCTTATGATTATTGTATTAGGCTTTTGGTGAAGTCTTGGAAGGTTGACCGAATTGTTGAAGCAAGAAATTGGTGTCAAGAACACGGTTTGAGCATCATATTGCTAAGGTGAGTACGTGTGGACTTTATTGAGTACATAGCCATGAAAATACTTGTGATTACTATTATTGAGTCTATTTGATAATTGTGTAGAATTTAGTAAATAGAGTTATTTGCATATTGTTGAATATAGTCAACTAACTTATTGATGATTGATGTGATAGCCATGGGCTTTGAATGATATAACCGTGGAGTTATAGTAAGGTTGAGACGATGTGATGACGCGGGGGATCCCCGGTCATGAAGTATGGAATGGGGAGCATTTGGGTGGATCCCTATCGGGCCATTCCATGATAGTAGTCTTGCTAACTGGAGATAGTCCGGCGAGCAGGGCAGGTATTGGTAGATTGGGCGATTCCCTCTTGCCTTTACCTTGAGGCTTATTAATGCGGGGGATCCCCGGTTAATAAGTTAATGTGGTTCTAGTTGTCGGGGCAACCCGATAACTAGATATGATTTCTAGGGACGCAAGATTGATAGAGTCACAATAGGGTGACTAGGTAGGTGGACGAGGTGCATACTTGTGTGTTTACTTACTATATGTTATTTGTTATTAAGACTTTATTGTCTCACGTACTCCTTGTTGTTTTTGCTATGTACTCAGGTTCGGGATCGAAGGTTTAGGTGCGCATGGATAGAGATGCGGGGCCTAGAGTAGAAGAACACTAGAACGGATTTAGACTTAGCTTTGGTTTTGATCTATTTTGTAACACCAACTTTATACTCTGATTTTCATACCAAAGGTTTTTGTAAATCCGTATTTTGGGATAGTTCTCCTCTATATTAAATGATTATTTTGGCCAAATATTTTGTTATAAAATTTGAGGTGTTACAACTTGGTATCAGAGCTATAGTTTAAGTGAATTAGGTTGGATGTCCATCCTAGTCTTAGACTGTAGCATTAGGAATGTAAGATTCCTTGAGTTTATAGGTTGACCTTGAGACTTTATGTTAAGTTTAGGGTGAACCTAGGGGACCTATGAAAGTTGATATGAGTTTGAATGTTGAGTCTTATGGGACTAATGAGTTGTACATGAGGTACTAAATGTTTAATGTCTTTCGTATAGTCCTGATTGAAAGAAATGGTGAATACCCGTCGAAGTGGGAAAGCCTCGGAGAACCGGGAGGAGGAAATACCTCATGTCGAGGTTGTGGTTGAACAAGAAAGTCAACCGTCAATGCATCGGGTTGATGAATCGGAGGTCGGAGCTAATAAGACTCCGGTGACAATGGCGGACCTCCGGAACATACTTGATCAAATTAAAGGAACGGTGGCCGAAGAAGTACACCGAATCATGGGGGACCGTGAGAGGTTGGGAGGAGATCGTGAATCCGAGGCTAGATCGGATGAGAAGACCGGGGGTAGTGGCACCGGTGAAGGGAAATCATCTACAGGTGGTCAAAGTGATGCTAGGGCAAAGCCCGTTGAGAAAGAAGGTTGCTCGTTTAAATCCTTCATGGCTTGTAAGCCAAGTGTGTACACGGGTAGTTCGGACCCGAAAGTTACCATGAGGTGGATCCGAGAGACCGAGCGGGTCATCGAGAGTAGTAAGTGCAAGAATGCCGATATGGTGACGTATGCGTCACAATTGCTGAAAGAGGACACTATGGTTTGGTGGGACATAGTGTATGAAACCCTCGGGAGGGAAGTTGTTGAGAAAATGTCGTGGGATGAGTTTACCACGAGATTGAAAAAGAAATTTTGTCCCGAAAGGGATTTGGAGAAAATGCATGAGAAATTCGTGACCCTTAAGAAGGGTGATATGTCGGTGGAGGAGTACTCGAGGGAGTTCACGGGATTGCTCCCGTTTGTTGCAAAAACCTACTCGGATGAGAGGTTGAGGGTGGTCCGGTATGCTAGTGGGTTACCGTGGGACTACCAATTGGAGGTCAAACGGGCGGTCACACTTGATGAGGCCATTAGTGCCGCCCGGGGTGTGGAGGAAGTGAATGTGGCACGAGTTGCCGAGAGGGCCCATGTGGGCGAGAAGAGAAAGGCCGAGAGTGGCTCGGGTACTTACAAGAAGGGGAAGTTCACATCGAGCTTCTCTAAACAAGGAAGTATTGGTTCTTGTAAGAAGTGCGGGAAGACTCATGCCGGCGTATGCCGAGGGGAGTCGAAGACTTGTTACAATTGTGGGAAGCCGGGGCACATGGCCCGAGAATGCAAGTCTAAATCAATGGCCGAGGTGGAGTGTTTCTCGTGCCACGAGAAGGGGCATTATAGCAACGTGTGCCCTAAGAAAGGGACCGAGTCGATGGTGTCCATGGCTCAAAAGAAGGTGGAACCGGCTAAGGTGAAGGGGCGGTCCTTCCAACTTACTCGGGAGGAGGCGAAGGAGGCACATGATGTGGTGTCAGGTACTCTATTTCTTAACTCCTTGCCAACTTATATCTTGTTTGATTCGGGTTCCAACTATTCATTTGTGTCTCATGAGTTTGGTAGAAAGTTGAATGTGGTATCGGAATTATTAGATGAGGTTTATGAGATAGAGGTAGCCGATGGGAAAACCTCAATGGTTGAATGTATCTATAGAAATTGTGAATTAGAAATAGACGGGAAAAAGTTTAAGGTCGATTTGTTGCCCATGGGGATCAAAGCTTTTGATGTAGTTATCGGTATGGATTGGTTGGGTTTACACCAAGCCAAGATTTTGTGTGACAAGAAGATAGTGTCAATCAAGACGCCCGAGAACGAGAAAGTATATGTGTACGGGGAAAAACGACATTATATGCCTAATGTGATTACCGCCATCAAGGCGAGAAAATATTTAGCAAAAGGTTGTGCATCGTTTGTTGCATATGTATTAGATGGCCGAAAAGAAAAGAAGGCGGTCGGTGATGTTAAAATTATTCGAGATTTTCCCGAGGTGTTCCCCGATGATTTACCCGGTTTGCCACCGGAGAGGCAAGTTGAGTTCAAGATTGATTTAGTGCCGGGGGCGACGCCGATTGCTCGTGCTCCGTATCGGTTAGCTCCCACCGAGATGCGGGAATTGATGACTCAATTACAAGAATTGTTAGATAAGGGTTTTATCCGTCCGAGTTCGTCACCGTGGGGTGCCCCGGTGTTGTTTGTCAAGAAGAAAGACGGTTCGATGAGAATGTGTATCGACTATCGTGAGTTGAATAAAGTAACTATAAAGAACCGTTATCCGTTGCCGAGGATCGATGATTTGTTCGATCAATTGCAAGGTGCTAGTTATTTCTCAAAAATTAATTTGAGGTCGGGTTATCACCAAGTTCGGGTGAAGGAAGGCGACACCGAGAAGACGGCCTTTCGTACACGGTATGGTCATTATGAGTTCCTAGTGATGCCGTTTGGGCTTACGAATGCGCCGGCTATTTTTATGGATTTGATGAATCGGGTTTGTAAACCGTTTCTTGATAAGTTTTTAGTCGTGTTTATTGATGATATCTTGATTTACTCGAAGACCGAGGAAGAACACGAGCATCATTTGAGACTCGTGTTGGATGTGTTGAAACGGGAGAAGTTGTATGCCAAATTTTCGAAGTGTGAGTTTTGGTTGCGGGAAGTACAATTTCTAGGTCACGTGGTATCGCGGGATGGTATTAAAGTTGATCCTTCGAAGATTGAGGCGGTGACTAATTGGGAGGCTCCGAGAACTCCTACCGAGGTTAGAAGTTTTCTTGGGTTGGCCGGGTATTACCGGAGATTTATACAAGATTTCTCGAGAATTGCAGTCCCACTCACGAAGTTGACAAGAAAAAGTGAGAAGTTCGTGTGGGATAAGAAACAAGAGGAGGCGTTTGGCTTATTGAAAGAAAAGTTGTGTAACGCGCCGATTCTCTCGTTACCGGATGGTATGGAAGATTTTGTAGTTTATAGTGATGCTTCAAATCAAGGGCTCGGTTGTGTGTTGATGCAAAGGGGTAAGGTGATCGCGTATGCTTCACGACAATTAAAGGATGCGGAAACGAGGTACACGACACACGACTTGGAGTTGGCGGCGATCGTGTTTGCCTTGAAATTGTGGAGGCACTATTTGTATGGTACTCGGTGTACATTATATACGGATCATAAGAGTTTGCAATATGTGTTTACTCAAAAAGACCTTAACATGCGACAAAGAAGGTGGATCGAGTTGATCAACGACTATGATTGTGAGATTGTGTACCATGCGGGAAAGGCGAATGTTGTAGCCGATGCCTTGAGCCGAAAAGTCTATGAGAAGCCGATCAAGGGAAGGTCAATGCGTATTGAAGTCGTCTCGAGTATTATCGAAAGAATCAAGAATGCTCAACAAGAGGTTATGGGAAAAGAAGAATTAAGACAAGAACGGTTGGGTAAGGACCAACATTTTGTGGAAAATGTGCAAGGGTTAAAAACCGTAGGCGGTCGAATTTGGGTTCCCAAGTTCGGGGGTACCCGAAAAGAGTTGTTGCATGATGTGCACAAGTCAAAGTATTCAATTCACCCGGGGAGTACAAAGACGTATCAAGATTTGAAACGGGTTTATTGGTGGCCCGGCATGAAGACGAGAGTAGCCAAGTACATCTCGAAGTGTGCCACGTGTGCCCAAGTGAAAGCCGAGCATCAAGTACCGTATGGAGTAGCTCAATCATTGCAAGTACCGGCCGGAAAGTGGGAAGACATAACTATGGATTTCATAGTTGGTTTGCCAAAGACGAGTAGGGGTCACGATGCCATTTGGGTCATAGTTGACCGGTTGACCAAGAGTGCCTTATTTTTAGCCATTCGGGAAACTTTGCCACTTGAGAAGTTGGCTAAGTTGTATGTTGATGAGGTGGTTCGACTCCACGGGGTTCCATTATCGATTGTATCCGATAGAGACGCGAGGTTTACCTCGAGATTTTGGAGATCATTACAAGATGAATTGGGTACAAAGTTGCGGTTGAGCACGGCTTACCATCCGCAAACCAACGGTCAAAGTGAAAGAACGATTCAAACGGTTGAAGATATGTTGAGATCGTGTGTGATAGATTTCGGGGGTAAATGGGATGAGCATTTACCATTGGTCGAATTCTCATATAATAACAGTTATCATTCGAGCATCCAGATGCCGCCGTATGAAGCGTTGTATGGAAGAAAGTGTAGAACTCCATCTTGTTGGCTAGAGGCGGGAGAGTCCAAACTCACGGGTCCCGAGATCGTGAGGGTGACGAATGAAAAGATTGGGGTAATACAAGCCAACATGAAAGCCGCTCAAGATAGGCAAAGAAGTTATTCGGGTTTGAAAAAGAGGCCATACGACTTGGATGTCGGGGATATGGTGATGTTGAAAGTATCACCTTGGAAAGGTGTGATGCGGTTTGGGAAGAAAGGAAAGTTAAGTCCAAGGTATGTTGGACCGTTTAAGATATTGAAACGGATCGGGCTTCAAGCATTTAAGTTGGAACTTCCACTCGAGCTTCAAGGTGTGCATGACACCTTCCATGTAAGTTATTTGAAGAAGTTTATCGGGGAGGTTGAGAATATTATTCCATTACAAGAGTTGCGGGTTGATGCCCCGAACCGGTTGGTTGAAGAACCCGAGGCTATTCTAGAAACGAAGACAAAAAAGCTTAGGAATAAAGAGATCGAGTTGGTATTGGTCAAGTGGAAGCATTCTCTTGGACCAAATTTGACTTGGGAAGTCAAGGACGGGATTCGGAAGAGGTACCCGAATTTCGTGAACTATGATGAGATTCCGAGGACGGAATCTTCTTAAGGGGTAGATAGTTGTAACGACCCGAAATTTGTAAATAAATAAATTTTATAAAAACATGATAAATAAGGATAAATCGTTTAAAGAACGTGAAAATTGGTTTCGTGTCATTTGGACATCGTACGAGAAAGTTATGATCGAAACTAGATCGAAACGGGGAACGAAATCTGCAGCCCAGCTGCATTGCCCAGATAGCGGCGCTATCTGGGAGATCGCGACGCGATCTGTCGCGGGGTCGAACAGCGACCCGAAATAGCGTATGAAGGGGGGCCGCGAATTCGAGTTTGGAAGATAGCGCCAGAGATCGCGACGCTATTTAGCGACACGAATTATCGCGGGTAGGAGATCGCGACGCGATCTTTGAAATAGCGGCACGATTTTCTGTCTGTGCTGCATTAAAGTCGGGTTTTGGTCATAAATGCAGCCCACAAACCCTAGTTTTCATCCCTTGGCGATTTTGGAGTGCAAGAACTGATTTGGGTCGATTTCTTCACTAATCATTAGTGGATTTCACTCCTAAGTGAAGATTTAAGGTATATCTTCACTCCCTTGTAGTTATAGCTTTAGATCTATGGGTTTATTGGCTTGGGTTTGAAACCCTAGTTATTGGGTTGGTGATTTGTGGTTAAATAAAGGTTGTATACATATTGTAAAAGGTATTTTGACAAAGGAAACAAGTGTATGATTAAGATTTGGTAAAGATCTTGAGTTTTGTTAAACCTAGGGTTTTGGGAGATCACCAAAATTTGGGGAAAATGTTATTAAAGGGTATCTAGGGATAAATGGTCATGATATTAGTAGTATATGACGTTGAACATCTTATGATTATTGTATTAGGCTTTTGGTGAAGTCTTGGAAGGTTGACCGAATTGTTGAAGCAAGAAATTGATGTCAAGAACTCGGTTTGAGCATCATATTGCTAAGGTGAGTACGTGTGGACTTTATTGAGTACATAGCCATGAAAATACTTGTGATTACTATTATTGAGTCTATTTGATAATTGTGTAGAATTTAGTAAATAGAGTTAGTTGCATATTGTTGAATATAGTCAACTAACTTATTGATGATTGATGTGATAGCCATGGGCTTTGAATGATATAACCGTTGAGTTATAGTAAGGTTGAGACGATGTGATGACGCGGGGGATCCCCAGTCATGAAGTATGGAATGGGGAGCATTTGGGCGGATCCCCATCGGGCCATTCCATGATAGTAGTTTTGCTAACTGGAGATAGTCCGGCGAGCAGGGCAGGTATTGGTAGATTGGGCGATTCCCTCTTGCCTTTACCTCGAGGCTTATTAATGCGGGGGATCCCCGGTTAATAAGTTAATGTGGTTCTAGTTGTTTCGGAGCAACCCGATAACTAGATATGATTGCTAGGGACGCAAGATTGATAGAGTCACAATAGGGTGACTAGGTAGGTGGACGAGGTGCATACTTGTGTGTTTACTTACTATATGTTATTTGTTATTATTGGGTCAAAAACCCATGTATCTCACGAGACTTTATTGTCTCACGTACTCCTTGTTGTTTTTACTATGTACTCAGGTTCGGGATCGAAGGTTTAGGTGCGCATGGATAGAGATGCGGGGCCTAGAGTAGAAGAACACTAGAACGGATTTAGACTTAGCTTTGGTTTTGATCTATTTTGTAACACCAACTTTATACTCTGATTTTCATACCAAAGGTTTTTGTAAATCCGTATTTTGGGATAGTTCTCCTCTATATTAAATGATTATTTTGGCCAAATATTTTGTTATAAAATTTGAGGTGTTACAGTGTTAATACTGTGAATAGTTGGATTAGTTATTAATTAATGTACAAATTCGTAATACATGTCTTAATATTTTAACAATGTTATCATTATCAATTTCATTTTTTTAAATAAGAAAAAGTTTTACCATAACTTTTTAAATTAAGAGTTTTGATAATCATTACCCATAGGCTCAGTGGCAGCCATAGGGGAGTTCAAGGTGTTCTCTTGAACAGGGCCCAGAAAAAAATAAGGGTCCAAGTTTTCTCTGTTTAGCTATTACACATATATACATAATGGTTTCATAGTACTCCCTCCGTCCCTAAATAAAGTTCCCATTTGTGTTGGGCACAATATTTTAAGAGATAGTTAATGATGGGTTATTTGGTATTACTTTTGATTAAAATATAACGTTTGATTGGAGAGAGAAAGTATTTTAAGAGATATTTAGTGGTGAAAATATTTGTAATAATATTATTATATTAAGTGGACCCCTTATGTTTGAGAAATGAGAACTTTATTTAGGGACAAAATTTGAAGGGGAAATGTGAACTTTATTTAGGGACGGAGGGAGTATTTAAGAAGCATGTTATCGCTCAGTTGGTAGAGGTTGTTACTCTTCTCATGAAGTCTATGGGTTTGATTCCTTGGTATGACACAACATATGTTTTTTATAATGATCCTGTTTTTATTATTATATTCAGAATTTTATTTAAAAATAAAAAATAAAAAAACTAAAATATAAAATAAAATCAATATCCATTGATAAAGATTATTTTCTTACATAGAGAAAGAAGGCAAGCGAGCAACAAACTCCGCCATTATCCCTTTTTGAATTACAAAACTAATTCTTTTAAAATTAGTTCATTTAGTGTGTAAAAAAAAAATTACTTATCATAATTTTTTAGGGGGCATATTAACTTATGCACAGGGCTTAACATATGTCAGGGTTGGCTCTACTTAGGCCAATGATTAAGAAATAATAAATTATTATTGTACAACTGTTATAGTATAACCACTTTGAGTGGTTAAGGATTTGAAGAAGGTGTTAGTATTTTATGGTTAAGGTACATTAATATTTTGCATGTAATGACTTCTTAACAATTTATCCTTAAATTAATAAGGTGACCACTGTGTGGTGGGAGGGCCCCCCCCCCCCCCCCCCCCTTTTTTTCCCAGGGTGTGGTTGCATGTGGTTGATTTCCATGGTCTGGTCTCACATGTGGGGCTCCTTCACATGTGGGTGTGTGGGTGTAGTGGTGCGGTGAGTGTTTCTTGCAAAGTGATGTGTTGTGTTTGCTTAAGTGACATCGGATGTGTAAATTTTTGTGTATGATTGGTGATAACCATACTTACCATCCTAAGAAAACTTACAAAAAATAGTTGTCTGGCTCAATCTTTTCTTTTCGAAAACAAACAAAAATGTAACTAATTAACTAAAAAATAAACCGGGGGTACATCAGAAATGACTAAAAAGGCTAACAAAACAATCTGAGAAATCAACAACATTGCAAAAAATGTCGTAAAATTTTCGGCTTTTTCATAGGTGCGGAGAATATAAATTAACATGTATAATTCGCATTTCGTATGTATGTTTATAGTAGTTTTTAGTTTGAAGGCCAAGAGGGTTCATTCAAAAATTGGCACAAAACTTCATTTATTAGCTTCTTAATTAAAAATTGATTTATTTTGTAAAACATGTGATTATATTTTCATACGTTTCAATAATATTCTGCTACGTGTTAAAGTTCTCAATTTGTCGGCGTGGTCCAATTATATTAGAGCACAAAAATGATAGACAATTTGTTTATATTTTTGTGAACTTTTTTATTATTTAAAAAAAAAAATTAAGAATCGTATGAACTAAAACAAATAATAACACAAATTAAATTAAAAACATGCATTCACTAAAATTAAAAATAATAGGAGTACAAGCCAAGAAATTACAAAATTTTAAAGGCAATAATATAAAAAGTCCTAAAAATTAAAATGCGTTAAACAAAGCCTCGCAGTTGGTCCTAAAACTTAAGACTACAAGCCAGGAAATTACAAAATTTTACAGTTGGGCTCTTGTTTAATTTTTATGACTTTGGACTAAGGCTCGCGGCCTCTTGGACTCTTTTGCCCATTTACATTGAAATATTTATTTAGTTGTAGTTTTATATTTTTGGAGAAAAACAATAATATCGATCATACGGAACTTAAACAACAATTTTATTTTATTTTTTAAACAGAAAACAGATTTCACCCAAAAAAATAAATAAGATTCTAACACACATTAAAAATCGTAGTCACATTTATGTATAAACTAGTGGTTCCCTACAATGATAAATCTTTTTTTAACGGATAATATTAATTTACTCTTAAATGCTACATATGTTCACTATGAGACTTAAACATTCGACAACAAAAATGGAGGATATGCACCATAACACTATGCCAAAGTCTACAATGATAAATCTGAAGTTAGGTAATAAACGAAAGTAAATTTTGTACCACCCAATAGTTCTTCTAAAATGATGGCTAGCTATGTATGTCGCAAAAGTCAATGCGCTTGTATTATATTGTCATAATACCCAAAATGTCGACATAGTTTGAAAGAAAACTTGCAAGGGAGTGTGTTTTTCTTTTCTTTTTAATAAAAGATAACACAAACTAACGTGTGTGATTATAAAGCAAAGTGGTTAATTATGTTAAATTTAATTTAAACAACGCTTTAGTTAGGTTTTGTTGTGAAAAATGTTATCAGAATTCAAAAATCAATTGTTAAACGGATTCAAATGTATACATACCCAAAGAGAAGTGTGACTACCTTGTCATAGCCTTTTTTTTAACAGCAACAAACATAATTTAAAGATAAAGTTTCGGCAAAGTCATCACCCAACCCAAAGCAAGCCAAAAAAAGAATAAACTAAAAATAAACACTAGCGAGAAGCTAGAAAAATACAACGAGCCGGAAACAAAACATCAGAGAATTACACCATTCAGAGAATTACACCATTCAAGTCATCTATTAGCCAGACTACAAATAGATATATTCTTAATTAAAAATAACTCCTGAATTTTTACTGATGACCACCTGATTACTATCGCGGAACAATTTCTCATTCCTAAGCTTCCATAAAAACCAAAGGAACGAATAAATCACAGCGAAAAAGGCTTGAAACTTATCCTCTTGAGATTGAATGAGGACGTAGAAAGTATAAATGATGGATTTGTTTGACGTATGAGCCATTGGTGAGCTATTAATGTTTTTGTGTTAAATCCCTTATAATAATTGAAAATAAAATATTTTGATGAATTAAATGCAAGGAATACAAGAGATTTAATATTTATTATCATTTACCGTAAGACACATATTAGAAAAACCATGGCAACAAAGTAAAAAACTAAATCTTGTATCTTTTACCATATTTTAAAATTGTAAGTAAAAGATAAAATTATCTACTACCCTATATATAATTGGGTTTTGCTAATATGTGCCACATGGGCATACGTTAACGAACGTTTAATAAACCAAAATTAATATATTTGAAAATGAAGTTTTTTAATGAAGTTTTTTAATGCATTAAATGTAAGGATATAAAAGGTATTTAATATCTATAGTGATGTGCCCCTACATCACTTATTAGAAAATCCCTACATAATAATTATTATTATTATGATGGCAATACGTTAACGAACATTTAATAAATAAAAATTTTCTTAATTAGAGTAAAATGATATTGATGGATCATTATTTTTTTTAACAGCAAAAAGAAGACAACGGGTCGAGCTTCGGCATTGTCATCACCCGTCCAAGGACCTCCAAAAATTTTATAAATAACCACTAGAGTTTAGCAATTTGCTAAACAAAAAACCAAAAAGTTCAGTACAAGGGATTTCTTAACCAATCAACCCACGGGATCTTACAATTTTGACCCCGTTGAGTTAACCAATTAAAAGAACAAACTTTAATAAAATCAACAATATCACATTTCCTAAAACTCTCATCATCAAAAAGAAAAGTATTTCTAAAACGCCAAATCGACCAACACATAGGTATGCCGATCGTTCTCAACCTCAACGTCGATTGCCTTCTATATGAAGCCACCGCACACCACGACCACCATTCTTCAAGGTTATTCCCTTAAAAACCCACAATATCACACCAATTATAAATGGATCTCCACACTTGCATAGCTATATTACACGAGAAAAACAAATGGATCATGGATTCCGACCGAAGATTACACAGAGGACACATTATATAATTAATATCCATACCTCTCCGAGACAAATTCAAACGCGATGGCAATCTGTCAAGTCTAGCCCTCCAAACGAACACATTAATGTTTTTGTGTTATACCGATTTTACCTTTACCATAATTGATATGAAGTTTTTTTATGCATTAAATGCAGGGGCATAAAAGGTATTTAGCATTTCCAATGATGTGCCAAATCACGTATTATTAAAAATCATATATTCTGAAACTTTTTACGAGTCAAAATACATGAAATTTTAAAGGGTTTTTCTAATTTGTGCCCCATATGTACCCAATAAGATATATTAAATTCATCTAGAACTTTTAAATTAGAGTAATAATCATCAATGAATCTAAAATATACTTATTTTTAAGTGATGCATTAAATGCATTTTATAATTCACTTGGAAAAGTTTTAGATTATTTATTGACTTTATTGTAGCCTATAGGGCACACATTAGAAAATTGCATTTTTAAATAAAATTTTTCTTCAAGGTGTACAAAAGTTGACTTTGTGTGTATATATTTAAAGTAAAAGTGTCGACACTTTGTGCATTATTTTTCCCGGATTTAAAGCATTGACTTATGGTACAACTGATTAAGGGTTTTGCTAACCATTGCCTTAAGGGCAATGGTTAAGGGATGTTAATATGGTTAATGTACAAATTATAGAGTATAACTAATCAGAAGTGGTTATTAAAATTCATGGGGGTGGTTTTTATTAGTTAATTTACAATTACTTTATGCCAAAAAAAATTCTTAACCATTGCCCTTAGGGCACTTGTTAGCATTTCCCATTGATTAAGGGTTTTGCTAACCATTGCCTTAAGGGCAATGGTTAAGGGATGTTAATATGGTTAATGTACAAATTATAGAGTATAACTAATCAGAAGTGGTTATTAAAATTCATGGGGGTGGTTTTTATTAGTTAATTTACAATTACTTTATGCCAAAAAAAATTCTTATCTTTTTATTACGATTTAAATAAACTTCCCTATCTTTTTATTCATAAGAAGCATATGAAATACTCTCAATTAAAATTTGGTTTTCACTTTATTCTAAATAGAAAAGAAAATTTTACTCTTCGTAAGTGCATCCAATACCGTGATCAAAATGGACACTAAAAAGCTCGTTTTTGTTGCTTTCTTGCTTACAAACCTACTAACGACCCAAGTTTTAGCAGACTGCACTTGTGAACCAGAAGAAGACGAAGGAAAAAAGAGTGAAGCTCTAAAGTACAAATTGATCGCACTTGGTTCGATTCTCATAGCCGGTGGTATCGGTGTTTGTTTACCCTTCGTCGGTAAAATAATTCCGGCTCTAAGCCCCGAGAAAGACGGTTTCTTTGTAATAAAGGCATTTGCGGCAGGTGTCATATGTTGGAAAAAGTTGTGATAAAATGATTTTTCACCAACTTTGGACCTATATAATTATATATATATATGTGTTATATATAGTTATTGGTTGGTAGCTATGTGTTCTCCTATATGAGAGCTACGCAACGGTATATAGCGTGTCCAAAGTCGAGTTGTGGTGAATGAGATATCGACTCTCAAAGTAGGGTGTTTGATACAAGAAATCTTGGAAGTGGGGGATGTGGGAGAGTATCCCACATAGGAAAAAGATGAAACCATTTGTTGGTTTATAAGGTTGGAAGTTGTATGGAAGATTAAATCCTTATACATGGGTTTTACCCGCACGCCTACGCGCGCGCGCGGGGTGGGGGGTGCAAATAATTTGGACTGAGTTGCCCGAAATGGCTTGAACTCGTGTACGCCCGAGCGACCTGCGGGCTCGTGCGGGTCAATTTTTTGCATCGAGTCGACACTGCAGTATGCTCGTACTGACCGCCTCAGTACTGATCGGTCTGATACTGACCTCCTCGGTACTGACTGGTCAATACCGACCACCTCGGTACTGAGTTCTGATACTGACCTGCGCAGCAGCAGTCTGATACTGAGCTGCTTTCCAATACTGAGTTCTTGGATTGAGCAGAACAGTTACGAAAATTCTGCAATTAGTGCAGATTACTGTTTTGATTTCTTGTTTAATTGTATTGAATGCATTTAATGTTTTGATTAAACATCACTTGGCATTCTACACTATAAAAGGAGACATTGGGTCTCATTTGTAGACGCACCTTCTACACCTACTTCTCTTCTTTCACAGCTTTCTCTCCAAGAAAACTCTCTCAATCTCGGTATTGTTCTGGCTTGGATTATATCCGGTAGTGTAAAACTACTCGGTTGTTTTACCCTGGGAAATAGACAACGAATCTATTTTAAGGGGATCGTGAATTTCACGAGACTCAACCAAAACCTTGTACTTGTTTGTTCTATTTACTTTGTTTCAATCTTTTGTAAACGTATTCGTAAATTTCCCTTATTGTAATTGTATTTTATTAATGAAAATTGGTATTAGCTCCTACATCATATTGGCTACTGGTTTTATCCACGTGCTTCCCGATGCATTCGAGAGCTTAACTTCTCCATGTTTGAAAGAACATCCATGGGCGGATTTCCCGTTTACGGGTTTTGTTGCCATGGTGGCAACCATTGCTACACTCTTGTTTGAGACTTCATCTGCAGCTTATCAGGCCAGGTCTCAGGCCAAACCACCACGAAATCCGGCCAGTACTGGCATCGGAGACGTGGAGAACAACCCTCGGCATGGTGGTCAAGTGGCGGCTCACACCCATGCAACTCATGGTCATGCTCATGGATCCATGACACTGGTTGATGATAATGGCACATCCAATTTGTCTCAAGTAGATCGCTATCGGATAGTTTCCAAGGTAAATGAATTCATTAAGAAAATAAACTTAATATGTGTAGTTTAGGCGTAGAATTAAAGCTGTAATATATTAGGGACTCAAAGTGCCGCTACCACATTCTATAGGATAAAAAAGGATAGTTCGTAGTTACTAAATTTAGCATTATTGAATTAAGATTTTAAATTATAACGCTCTGATTTGTATACTAGTCATAATTACATAACCACTTTTTGGTTAGGTTGATTTTTAGAGGGTGTTTGGGATTGAGATTTCAGCTAGATTATTTACTTATTTCATTTGCAAAACGTGATAAGTTGATTTATAGTGTTTGGGTAGAGAAAACAAATAAGTGATTATTCTTAGATAAGCTGGTAAGTGCCTACTTTTTGCAAACGCGATTTTCAGATAATACCATCAAATTATTATCTCCCAAATCTACCCTTCTTCCTCACCCACACAATCCACGCACACAAGAGAATCTCAGTTGCCTTTCACCACTCTCTCGTCGCCGCAAACCTTCCCTACTCCGCGCAGCTTCCGGCCATTCCCTTGCAACCGCTAGTACTGCCGCCATAACCTTCCAGGTATGTTAATTTATTTGCTGTGTAAGCAATATACCTAAATTTATAGTAAAGTCTCCACTACAATCATGTATCTAATTTTATAGTACAATCTTCGATGAAATTATGTATTAAAGTATGCAGCGGAAGTCTGGGGTTTGTAACAATTTAGGAGATTTAGGTTTTTTTTTTCTTGAAGCAATTAATGTAGGTAAGCAATCGTAACTTTCCATCAACTATGGTTGTAAAAAGAGTGTAGCAACCGATTAGGTATCATCCATTGTAGAGCAGCACACACAAACCTTGAAATAAGATAAATAAATTATTAATGATGTGATTCACACTACCAGTTAGATAAGAAAGGGAATGGAATGAAGAGAAAGGATTTCCTTTGTTTTTTTGCTCATGACAATGGAAACAAAGAATGAATTTTGGATTATCTTTTCCCGGATTGCATTCCCTACAAAAAAACAGAGAAATGAAGAACTAGGCGTTGGGGGAGAATGGAATTAAAAAACACCGGACAATCTTATGTGTTTATGGTATTAAAACTTTTCAAGCGGGAGTCCAGGTGCTAACCGGGCCATTGCACAAACTCATTCCTTTTATTGGGTCAAGAATAGATCGTCCCTTGACTGGAGTGGCCTCGATTGGTATTGTTGGTGTAATGACCCGGTTTCAGTATGAAAGAATTTAATTTTGGTGCTGCTGTATGTAATTAAATTCAAGTGGGATTTTGTTTTGGCTTATATAGGATGCTCTGTCATCCCAGTAGCTTAGTGTCATTTGTTGGTGAAGTGTATTTAGTTTTGTTGTGCCTGAGTTTTGGTGTCACCAATGTAGATTATTTTGGAGTTTATACATGTAATTTAGATGTGGCTTTTATTGTGTTGGAACTCTTGTATCGCTAAAGTTTCTGCAAATTCTACTTGTTTCACCTAAAATATTAGGACTTACCCGCAGGTTATGTATGTTGGCATGGCAAGTCATGAGATTTTTTTTCAATTTTTTACATGTACTGTTTTGATGATATGTTGTCATTTTTGTATTGTTAGTATATTATCTGTTTCAATAAAGTAATTATAAATATAAAGAATGTCTATTTTGGTCATTTTATATATTAACTAAACAAATAATCATATTTGCCAAACAATAAAAATACTGATTATCTGATTATTGCGATTTCAAACCGCATAATCAAATCCAAACACTATTTTTCAGAATCACGTTTTGTAACCGCTGATTATCTGATTATCCGTTTTCAAAACGCATAATCTATTTTCAATAAGCAATCCCAAACACCCCCTTAATAAGGGTTTTTCTAACGTATGTTTTTAGGGCATATAATAGCGGCATTTAATGAACCAGTAATATGTATTGAATAACAATAATTAACTCTAACTCCTACTATTTTTAGAGATGCATTAAATATGATTTTATATTTAAATGAAAATTACTAGTTCATTGAATGTCGCTATTGTATGCCCTAGGGGCATACGTTAGAAAAATCCTTTTAATAATTAAAAACAATAAATAATGTATTTAACTAATTGGTCTAGATCTATTGGCCAGTGGTCACCAATGATAGCTTTGGGATTTTCCTTCAAGAGGTATTAGGTTCAAGGCTTGCTGGAGGCAAAACTTGGAGATAAAAAGGTGGTGGGTTTATTCCCCATATGTGGAGGGTTCGAGGAAAGACATACTGCCTCTTATGGATGTCACTGTTAGACTCGAACCGCTAACTTAGTAACTTGACCATTAAAAAAAAAAGATGTATTTTACTACCACTAACTCTCCCTCTCTCACCATTTGTACGTCGCCGCCACATGTGTCAAGTCATCACAGTAGATGGTAATAGTTAGGTGGCTGGAGATGTTTGTGGTGGTTGATGGAGAAGAAGTTTGGTGGGGCAATGTGGTGGGGTGGGAGGAGCTTAACGGGTTTGTTGTTTTATGGTATAGAAAACAATATACGGAGTATTATATACTCTTTCAGTTCCTAAATAAAATTCCCTTTTTTCTTGGACATAAATTTTTAGGAGATAATTATTGGTGGAATATTCGTAATACTTTTGATTAAAATATAATGTTAGATTAGAGAGATAAAGTGTTTCAGGAGATAGTTAGTGGTGAAATTAATGGTAATAATATTATTATATTAAGTGAGCTCCTTAAATTTGATAAATAGAAATTTTATTTAGGGACAAAATTTGAAGAAGAAATAAGAACTTTATTTAGGGACGGAGGGAGTATTGAATTAAATTAGTGTTTAAAGTTAAATAACGACATTAAATTCAATTAGAAATTAAAGAAATTGAATAGATAGAGATATTACGAGTAGTTTGATCATTTAAAATGGGTCAACCAAAGGGTATTTGGCCCATCCTTATGGCACGTGACTTTGAGTTTCATAGTGAACATATGTGTTAAGAGTAGTTTACGTTTTTAATGTTTAAGAAAATTAAAAGGATCAGGAATCAAAAGTATAAATGTTTTTTCCCAAAATACTGAATTAGGGACCATTATCTGTAATTAGTTATATCCGTAAAAAATGGTAAACTACCATTTATCTTTACTACATATAATGTATTTGATATTTTGACACCTTCTCAAATTAGTAATGCTTGATTTTCAGTCAAAACACTTGCTATTTTAGAAAATAATTGAATTTTGAAAAAATTGACAGCTCATGGCTCGAACATGCAATATTCTCTAACCAACTGAGATAATAGGGTAAATGTTAATTAATTGAGTGTGATTAATTTGGTTCATTACTTGAAGGATGATTCTTTTGAGCTCTAGAATTGGAAGCTTTGTCAACAACTATTTGACTATCAAGATTTGATTCATTTGATTCAGGGACTTGTGCATCTGTCCAGTTTTCTTCTTGAGTTTCTAAGTTTTCTTGATTTTCTTCGTTAACACTGTTGTTAGTAACAACAAGGTCATTATTAAAATCTTGTGTCTGTGAGTTTGTACAGGTATCAGTATCATTTCTTGCAGCGTCATCATTTAGGGTTTCTGAGTTACTACTGGTGTCAGTATCATTTCTTGTTTCTTCAAGATTTTGATTTTCTGAGTTGTTACTGACACTAGTATTCTCTGTATTATCAGAGTTGTTACTGTCCTTAGTATTAACTGTAGGATCAGTATTAACAATGATATACTGCAGAGAATTTTGACTTCCATTAAGTGATGATGAACCTTCTTTAGTTGGTTGATTGTTTGAGTCACCTGCATTAAAGTTAAAATTGAAATCAATAGATTTTGTTAGTGAGTCAATATTAAACAGCCAATCTGGACCATTTCCTTTTTCATTTGCAAGATTTTCATTAAAGGATACATCAGCACTTTCTTCAATAATCCTTAATCTTTTGTTGAATACTCTGTATGCTTTGCTTTGAGTTGAGTATCCTACAAAGATTCCATTATCTGCTTTGCAGTCAAACTTACCAATTTGTTCTCTTGTAATTAAGATAATGCATGGACAACCAAATGATTTTAAAAAGCTTATTGAAGGTTTTCTTTTGTTGAAAAGTTCATATGGTGTCTTAAAATGTGGCTAGACTATTAATACTCTGGTTTGCACATAACAAGCAGTATTAACAGCTTCAGCCAAAAAAGTTATTGGCAACTTTGCATCTGCAAGCATAGATCTTGCTTCTTCAATTATTGTTCTATTTCTTCTTTCAGCTACACCATTTTGTTGAGGAGTTCTAGGAGAGCTATACTGCCTGTCTATACCTTTAAGATCACAAAAAGAGATTAGATTTTCATTTTTAAATTTTGTGCCATTGTCACATCTAATGGCTTTTACTTTGAGATCTCTTGTATTTTCTAGCTTGATAATTAGGTTCTTAATGAGTTCACTTGTTTCATCTTTAGTCCTGAGAAATAATACCCAAGTAAATCTAGAAAAATCACCAGTAATAACTAGACAATATTGCTTCTTTCCTATACTCATCACATTTGTAGGTCCAAATAAATCCATGTGAAGTAGCTGCAATGGGTTAGAAATAGAGTTGATTAATTTGGACTTATGAGAAGTCTTGTGCTGCTTACCTTTTAGGCATGCAACACAATGATGATCACACATTTGTGGTAGACCAATTACTAGATTCTTTTTGACCAAGTTATTCATGTTTTTAAAGTTTGTGTGACACATCCTTCTGTGCCAAAGATCTAATTCATTTGTGTTTGCCTTGGATATAAAGCAGTTAATTTCATTTGGAGAAATGATTTCTCCCCCTATATCCAGGCAATACACATTATTTCTCCTTGGGGTTCTTAAAACAACATATTTTTCATCTAAAATAAAATCAGGAGAAAGAATGATGCACTCTATATCTGTAAAAAGAATTTTGTTCTTTTTATCACATACTTGTGAGACACTAACCAGATTGTATTGAAGTTCAGCAACATAAAATACATTATCAAATGTAATCTTACCATTTGATACAATACCTTTACCAGTAATACGACCACCTTTAGGGTTTTCACCAAAAGCAACATAACCACCATCATAAGCTTCAAAATTTCTGAGAATTTGTAGATTCCCAGTCATGTGCCTAGAGCATCCACTATCAATATGCCATGTATTCACCTGGATGTTCTGCACATATGAAAATTTAGTTAATTCTTTTTGGGAACTCAAGCTTGTTTTGTCTTGGGTTCATCCTTTTTAATGAGGAATGTGCTATGTGTAACTTGGTTAGTACTGGTCTTTGGAGTTACTACTGATTTCTTCTTAGCTAACCATGTGTTTTGTTTTAGTTTGGTTACTACTGATGGATCAGTAGTAACTTTGTGAAAATATTTTCTGAATTTATCAGTAGTATTTGTGTAGTTATATCTTACTGCATTGTATCTTGGATACTGATCAGTAGGGTATCTTCGTTGGTTTCTCTTTATGGTTGTATGTGCTGGGTAATTGTTGTAATTACCAAATCTTCTTTTCTTTTCAAAATTTTGATTTGTTTTTGGATTTCCATATCTGGTATTTTGAATAAATCTTTTGGCTGACCTACCAAACTTTGGAATTTCAACTTGTGGAGGTTTGGACTGTTGTTTTAAATTTAATTCTTTTAATTTTTGTTCTTTGATTTTTAAAATGTTTTCCTTAAATTCCTTGAATTCTTTGCAATTTATTGGATTGAAGTGACAATCCTTTGCTATATGATTTACTTTATTGCAGATTACACATTTAGGTTTGGTGGATCTTAAGGATTCTGGTTTTCTCTGTTCCTTTAACTGATTCAAGTTTTTTGATTTCCCCTTTTTAACATAGTTGGAATATTTTCAGAATTGTATTTTGGAGATTCTTGACTTTGTGTAGTGTGGAAACTTGTATCATCAGACTTAATAGTGTTTTCTTCATCAGATGAATCATTACTTGTTTCAGTTTGACTTTCTAACTTTAATTCATCTAAGATTCTTTCTGAACTGGACTTAAGTGGAGGAATAAAATTTATTGGAGGAGGAACTGCATGATATTTAACTCCATGGACTACTTTTTCTGTTGATTGGTTGCTAGTTAATTCATCAATTATTTTAGAACTTCTTTCAAATTTCTTAATTGTTAGTTTGTTTTGTTCTAATTCTAATTGACATTCCTCTAATTTAGTTATAGCTTCTTTTGCTTTTGATTCAGCATATTCTTTATCATATACAGCTTGTAATAGTTCATCTTTAAGTTTTTGATCTGTTATTTGGTAAATTTTAATTTGATTTTCTAAATCAGCTATAACACCATTATATTATATTCTTCTTTTTCTGTTTTTAATTAAGTCTTCATTGATTTCTTTTGTTTCTTTTTCCAGAGTTTTAAATAATTTAATGCATTCAGGAGAGCAAGGTTTAGGATTTACCTCAGATTTAGGTTCAGAGAAGGCCATAAGAGCTTGATTTTGAGCATGTTCTTCAACTTGAAAGCTCTAGTCATATCCTAGTCATTCTTGAGATACAATTGCAGATGAGTTTGTCCTTTTATCTTTGTTAGGACATTCTCTGGCAAAGTGACCAAGATTGCTACAGTTGTAGCATTTGACTTTAGTTTTGTCAAATCCTGCCCTGTCACCTTTGTTGAAGCTCAAACTTGATCTACCAGTCCTTTTTAGGAATTTCTTGGTTCTGAAACTGAGCATAGCCATCTGCCATTTGATATCCATCTCTTCTAGATCATCAGGATTGACTTGTTCCAGATCTTCACTAATTAGTGCAGTATGCACATGACTAGTAAAGAATACTTCTCTAGAAATGTCTTCTAATTCCTTTGTCTTTCCAGATTGAATATCTTGGTTTGTACCTGCAGTGGAAACAAAAGCAGCATTGTTTGAATTTAAAGTAGGAGTTTTTTGACTTACCTCGGATTCAAACACTTTTAGGTCATTGTAAAGTTCATCAAGCTCATTTTCTTCTAAAGCATCACCCTGTCTATACACAACAGTGTACATAGACCATTCTTCACTTAGAGATCTGAGAAACTTTCTATTGACATCATCTCTGTCTGGTTTAACTCCAACTTGGTTGAGTTCACCAATAAGTTTGTTGAATTTATCAAAAACTTGTGACAAAGATTCATTCGTTTGTCCTTTGAAGTTTTCAAACTCTTGCTTTAGCACAGATTTCATGTTTCTTTTTGTGCTTTTTGTACCAACAAACCTTTTCTCCAGGGCTTGCCATAGCAGTTTTGCATCATCAAATTCAACAAATAAGTGTTGATAGTCATTAGGAATTGCAAGCAATAAGGTACTTAGAGCTTTCAGTTCAATTCCTATGTCCTTCCTTTCTTTATCACACTTTATTTTGTCGGATTCAGTAGTTGTGCTGGTTATGGCAACTGGAATGGTTTTATTGCCTTCCAGTGCAACTTCCCACATAGTGTAATAAGTGATAAGCATGTATCGCTTAATCCTGTTTTTCCACGTCCCAAAGTTATTGGGAGTGAGGATGGGGATTTTGTTTGCTTGTTTGCTTTCATTATTTTCAGACATGATGAAAATTTTGTTTGAATGAATTGAAAAACTTTTGTGAGTTCTTGATTCGTAGATCTAGAGTACAAAGCTCTGCTACCATTTATCAAGATCGATTAACCAAAACAGTTAATAAACACAATGATCTACTCAACAATAGAAGTTACAGCGGATTAACACTATGTTGATTTAATCAAGAACAATAAACTGTTAATCATAAGAACAATTATAAGAACACAGTTATCACAAAAAGCTTCAATGTATATTGATCGAATTAGTTACAATACACACGTATGTTTACAATTCATAAGGAAATATATATAATAGTCATTGAAGCCTAACTATTTACCCTAGTTATTCTAGGATACGATTACAATTGAATTACAAAAGATATTAATTCTAAACAAACTTTCCTAAGATCTCGGACTCGATAAACTCCATAAATAAGCATAGCAGTAGTATTCATCATCGAGCAGTAGTAATCTTGAACATCAGTAATAAACACCAAGATCAGTAGTAAGTTGTAATTCTGCCCCAGCAGTACTAACTCTTTTACCAGTATCAATTCTTGGTCAGTAGTAACTGCAGCATCAGTAATATATCTTTTATAACCCAACATTTATGTTTTTAAAACGCAATAAGCATATAATATACTCCAAATCGCAATCCAAACACCCACTAAGTTTCAAACTATCAAAAAGACATGAATATTGAAGCTAAATTACATCACAATTATATGAAGTTTGCAAATTGAAGAATAAACATATTACCGAATTTAGAGCAAACTTTCACTCTGTAGTTGGCAACAAAAACCTTGGAACATTATCCTGCAAATGTCCAGTGCTACCCCCATGACCACCACCTGTATTCGATCTTACTTTCTTCTGAAAGAACCCATCTGCTTCAAAACCTGATCTTTACTAATCTCCTTACTCCCATTAAACACATAAACCTTGGGAATCTTCCCGAAAAATCCCAACTCATGAACACAAACGTATCTCCTAAAAGTAATCAAACCCACAAGTGAATTACCCGGAATCTATCCAATCGCCAGTGAAAGCCCCAATTCCAAAACCCCAATTTCCTCCTCAATAATACAAGTATCCACAACAAATAAAAAAAAATACCTGGAATGTAATTGGGGAAGCAGGTTTTTCATTCCAGACTGTGGAAAGAGTTCCGCCGGAAGATTGTCGCCGGTGATTGTTTGGTAGTGGTTGCGATAGAGACAGAATGAACATATCCATATATTAGTTGACAAATCGACAATTGAAAACGGGTTAAGGATTGATCGGCAATTCTTGCACTGGAGAGGGGATTAAGGGAGAGGTGGTGTTTGGTAATGGTTTGAGGGGGGTGTAGATGGCGGACGTGGGAATGATGCATTGACCAGCTTCCTGTTTGGTACCGGGTAATACAGTCGGGTTCGGGTTGTTTAATGTATAAATGAATCTACCCCGATCCGTATAGAGTTAATGATTTTTTATTTCAAAAAATGTCAAATACTATAAATAAAACCCTTAAAAGTTAAATCCACCTAAAATTTAACCATTTAATTCTTTAACCTTTCAATTAGGGATGCAAATTTGACCCGTGGGTTTGGGTACCCGCGGGTACCCGAGTCTTACAGGGCGGGTATTACCCGTCTAAGCGGGTAATGGGTCGGGTATGGGTTTAAATTTCATACCCGATAGCGGATACGGGTCGGGTGCGGGTTTTATAATACCCGCACCGTTTATACCCGACCCGAATATATATACTAATGTGTAATTATTTTAATACAGGTTTAGCCCACTAGTCACTTCCCAAACTTAGCCCAACTCTTAATCTCTCATTAGCTCAATCTAATAATGGTTAAAATCTGGCCCGTCTCCCGTTAGTCCATTACGTATTGAACGAAATAAGCCTGAATGAACTACGAGCATTAAATGTTTTAGCTATTTTGTTTAATTTTTTTATTTAACGGGTACCCGTCGGGTTCCCCGTACCCGGCGGGGATTTTTCTACCCGAACCCAACGGGGATTTGACCGGGTACGGGGCGGGTACGGGTATGGGAATAGCGGGTCGGATACCGGTACGAGTTTTGCAGTACCCGCTATTACCCGTACCCGTTTACATCTCTACAGTTCCAATTCCAATCACACGCATGATCCTCTGGCTCCATTTGCATAATAAATTTTCCAATTCCAATCACATTGATCCTCTCAAATTCTGTGTCAATTTGCATAATAAAATTGATTTAGAAATATCAGAGGTTCGCAAATGATGGCCAGCCTAGCTGGTCTGAGGCGCTGGGTTTATACCATGTGGGCTGCAGGTCGTGAGTTCGAATCACTCTGAGAGCGTTGCATTAGCGTAATTTAACTCATACCTCACACGGGCACATATGGGGAATTTTCCTTGGAAATCCATTTGGGGGCTGGGTTTGCCCGCTTATGCGGAGCTCGAACTCGGGGTGCTCGCTGAAAAATTGCGAGTAGGCTTCCGTTATTTCATTTGCCGTTTCCAAAAAAGAAATATCAGAGGTTCAAAGAATTTTCTATAATAAAGTCAACATCATAATTTCCTTTTTCGACAACATGGATCTGAACGGTTAACTTATTTGACCCACCAATATATATATATATATATATATATATATATATATATATATATATATATATATATATATATATATATATATATATATATATATATATATATATCAAACATATTAAGTTTTAAGTTTAGATGGGTCCGGATTTAAATATAAGATTATTATAGAAAATGCCATAATTGTAACTATAAGAACTTGTACTTTTCTTCAAACTATCAATAACAAAACATTACACCACAATATATAATATATCTTCTAGACGGTTCATGGTGTATATGGAGAACAATACGCTACATCGATACAAGGGAAACTTTATTATAATAAATAAAAAAAAAAAAAACCACTGCGCGCAGATGGTTCAACTTTTGGTCAACGAAATGGCTAAATTAAAGTGTCTTGTTTTCTTGATTTTGAGATGTTCAGACACATGGTTTGCGTACTTCACAAATACCTCCTCAATTATGGAATTTCCAAAATGAGAAATCAATAACGGTTCCATAACAGCTCTCACCACTCTTGCTGTGTTTTCTCCATGCCTTTGGCTAAACTCATTAAAATCAGTCGTATTTGTGTAGTCTGTGTCATGCGAATCCCAGTTGACTTGAAAACAACTTAAGCTATCAATGGAAATTGACCCCTCATTCTGAATAACATTCCTAACTTCATCCTCACATGCATTATAATATGGGATATTAAATGAGTTAACATCCGATTCCCGAACCAACCCCTGTAACATTTGTGATTAGCATTTGTTAAAGTATATTTAGGAGTAGATTAGTATTTTCCGTTTAAAAAAAAAGAACTTGTTAGTAGCTTAAACAAATCCAAATAAATGGGCAGCTTGAGCAAAGTATTATTAGTTGATAAAATGTGGATACAAATTAAGAATCTTGTACGGACCTCTTTGGCTATATCAAGAAGTGATAGTGCCAGTAGCTCCCAGAGACTGCAACACTCATCACAAGTCGGATCAGCAGCACTCCGGCCATTAATTGTTAGAAGCATTCGTCCACCATATACTATTTCCTCAGAGCGCGCGCGCTCGTAAGAACTTTGTGAAATCGCTATAAAATTGCTTCTGATATTCTAGAAACACATTTGGAGGACTTGTTTTGGCCATGTATATATGTGATGTGTTGTTCTCAATTCTTTCAGGAACCTATCACATATATATCGCAGTGACTTAATTAATTAGTTTAATATATATACGAACCAAATAATTAATTAGTTTACGGATACCACCCAATTAAAATAGTTTGTATCAAATATTGGTATAGGACTATATATAGATCGAGTTACTTATTAATTAATTACCTGTGAAAGCCAATGAAGACTATAAGAGGAGTGAACAAGGTGCAAACTTTGTTTTGGAAAGAGTCTGCTATAGAAAGAACCAGGAACCGCTGAAACAAAACAAGGACCAAAGTTTTGTCCCTTCTCCCTCTTAAGCTTAGCATAAAAGTCGGGTAACAATTTAAAAAGGTTGTTGAAATCATTTCCGAAGAGGTCATTTAAACACACTTCAAACTGTGGTGCTTTACAGTTATTCTCTTTACACACCTCATCGACTATATCGATAATGTTTGATGTAACCATTAACGTATTTTTGCTAGAGGAGCATCCAAGATCTGCTATCTTAAAACACTCACGAAAGACCATATCATGATCATTAGCAATACGCTTTACTACTTGCTTTAGAATGGGTAGGGCTTTTCGAATCACAGTTTCCTGGAGACATGGAAGTAACAACACGTTAATTATTACAGTATTTATTAAAGTGGTAGCAGTAGAGACTACAGAGACACCATTGTAATTCAATACAAATGGCCACACTATGAGTTCATTAAAAGAAGGGAGGTGATCTACGTCATAAAATTAAACTACTTTGATCATCATATATAATTAAGTTTTAAAGCACGTCGTACAACAAAAGTACAAGTATACAAAACATTGTGTGAATAAATTTTTATTGTATAGATATCACATATATATAGCTTAAAAGAAATGTAAATATTGAGAAAGAGAGGAATTGAAGAGAGACTTGAACAAACGAGTTGTTGGCGTAGCTTGCTTCGCCATCACCAATAGTCATGTGTAGGATATTTTCTACTCCCATGGCTGTATCTCGGTTGCCTTTGTTCAGCTGCATGCTTGATGACCTTTTAAATTCTTTAAATAGGCGTTGCAAAAGCTTAAACACATGAGTACGTATCTGAAACACAAATATATATATATATTATTTAATTAAAATATCCATTTATTTAATTAATATACACTTCTTTATAATCGTCATGAATATACAATTTTTTTTAACAGCCAGTTAGTATTTTGTTAGTTGGATCGAGTCGAGAAGTCACATCCAAGCGAACATTATGTCTTTCTCAAACCATTCGTCTTTGGGGAATAAATTAACTCGACCTCCTTTTTTCCTTAGAAAAAGTTTTCAATAATAATCGAACCCGAGATCTTGTGGAAAAAAAATCGCAAGACTACTTTTGGTGGTAACTTCATCTACACGGCTACACCAAAATTCATGTGCCGGAGAAAAAGACACATTGATATGCGACCATTGTTTTTAACTAGCTTTTCTTTTTCCTGTCCTCATTTTCTTTCTTTACTATTTTTTTTTAAACGGTAAACACACATATCTGCCTACATTAATAGTCGCAAATTAGCCTTGAACCCATAATTGTTGGTTGATGAGGCAATTGAAACAACTAGATCAAAAACCTTTTTTGCTATCTATTTCTTTCATCTTACCGTACGTGTATCAGTATATACCACATAAATATATTAGTTTTTTATGGCTACGTCAATGATCTGTGGAATGATGTTTGGACTTTTTGGAGGTACCACAACAATTGTGTCTTCAATCCCAAAAAGCCCCATACCAATACACTAGAAGATGATTTTAAATTATATCATTTTCTTATCTCTAATACAATCATTTTAGGCACATGCGGTTCCATAACTACATCAACTCTACAATTGAACATGTCAAATTGATGACTGTAAACCGATGTTTACTTTAATTTAAGTATGTATGATCGAATAGTCCCTGATCACATCTTCAAAACAGGGCACGTAAGTGTATGAGTTATATTCAATAAAATACAATACAATACAAATAAAATTACAATATAAATGAATTCAACATCTTCAAAACAGGCGACGTAAGGGCACCTAGTGCCACCAAACAAAAATGAATTTAATATTAGATACTCTATTATAGAATCAACTTGTTTGATTATATACACTAACAAATTTGTGAAAACCAACTTCAAAAATCTACAAGACAACTACTAAGTATCCCTCGCTAGCCTGCTCTTATATATTTTCCAACTTTGTTTTGGGATTTAGAAATTGGTTGGCACTGCTACACACAACACAAACAACATAGTTTGGATTTTTTTTATTTGGTTTAGATTTTGTGTTTGGACTATTTGCTAATACGGTTTTTTAAGATTGATTTGATTTATTTGGTAAGTCTTTTAATCCGGTAGTAGTATCGTACGTAACACCCGGATTAACTACTAAAAACTTTAAATTACGTTAAAAAAATTTGAGTAGTGACACATGCCACTGCGAGCTGTACAAGAGATCTGCCCCTGGTTGAATCTCGTGTTTGATGCAATCTCCTTAAAATAGATTTTTTTGTATGTTTCTTATGATACAACAACCAGAACAATATTGTATTGACGGATATGATTCACTTCTTACAAACTCACTAATAATTCTTTCGTGTTTCTTCTTTTGAGTTTTTGGGCTTTTCGCCTTGGGAGTATGAGATATAACACCCAAATAGATTTCAAGCTTGGAAGAATTAATTGCAAGTTGGGCTTAAGCCCAAGAAACGCGATGAGCTTTGAAGATTTAAGTGGGTCCAAACATTCTGATTTAGTTATGATGGTTAGCTGTTTTTGTCATGTTGGACCTGATATTACTATATTAGGCTGAAAGAGGGACATGACCAAAGCAATTCCATAGACAATCGAGAGCAATCAAGATGGGGCTTTGAATGCTGGTATCAAATCAACTAAAGAGGATAATGGGTTTAGGTGGATCGTATGGAGTCATTCATTCATTTTGAACACACGAAATTAAGGAAAAAGTATGCCTTTTTACTACATTCAGATTTCAGATCAAGGATGTAAAATGTAATGATTTTTGAGATTATCGGAAATTAGCTCGTTGATTTGCGATTGATAAATCAATGGAGTTTATAGGGTATTCTAATGCACACAATTTTAAAGCGGACTCTGATATTACTAGATCCCAAGGGCGTTAAAAAGGTCATTTTTAGCTTTTTTGAGCATTCGGGGGTGATCACGGTGCATTGGTGTCTTTTATAAGATGGCATTTTAGTTTTAGCTTTATGGGAGTTGCCTTGGTGTTCTTTAGGGTGGCGTTTCGGTGTTGTTTTTAACTTTTTATGCATATTGTATGGATTTACTTCGAGATATAGATTATAGGATGCTAGTTGTTTTATGTTTGTTTTTATTGTTTACGTTTTTTGTTATTTGTAATCTCTAACATCTTGCTAATTTTTTTCAATAAATTTTTTTTACTTGTATTTAAAGAAAACACCCGATTTTAGTTTATAACAATATAAATAAGCCTTTGTAAGACATAAACTCTTCACAAAATATAGAAAACTTAAAACAACCAACATAGTGATTTGAACACATAAAAATTTTACATGCAATTTTTACACGCAAAAAATTACTTTAACTCACCACAATTTATAGTATTAAATTAGATTGTATAAATATGCGAAAACATAAATTATATTGTTATGATATGTCTAAAAGATTGTTTTATATTAAAAAAATAAAATATATGTTACAAGATATTTCTAATTGCATAACTCTTAAGTGTATTTTTTTTTTGAACCGGCAAATAATTAGTATTAATAATTTGTATTTAATGTTAGTTTATACTAAAAACAAAGCATAAGTTCAAAGACATATATAACGACAAAAGTTTCAAATATACAATAAAATGCATGTCAGGTAATCAGTGTAAATATTACTCCTCCGTCTCATTTTTATTGTACATGTTTCCTGTTTTAAAGGTCTCAAAATGACTGTTCACTTGAAAATTCAACCAATCAAAAAACACTTAGGTGGTAACGATAAAATTCTATTGGTTGCACAGTCTAATAAATGCACTTTTCTTAAACGGTGTGATTTTTAAATGTGGACACTAAATTTGTGACGGAGGTAGTACTATTCAACCATATTCATTAGTGTAATAAGTTGTATTGTAAATATGAAAAAAATAATATTAAAAATATAGAAAAAGAAGTCAACGTTACCGGCTATTAAAAGAAAAAAATCTATATATATATAAAAAATGAGTTTCAAGTTTGAAGTAGCATTAATTACATGGTTTAAATTACAAATTGAAACTAATGTTCAATTAACATCAAATTGAAACCAATTGTTTAAAACCGTCTATTAAATTTGCAGTTTAATTAGTCATTCAACCGTCCATATATAATCCATTTAAAAAGATTAAACCAATTGAATCGTCCATATCTTCAACTGCATAGGTTAAAAGTTGGCATTTAACACTAACTCCATTTATTCAGACCTTAATGATGTTTAAATGATTAGGCAGTTACATAAGCCTTGATTAAATGATTGAATTGTTTCAGTTCCGTGCAATAATGGTTGTCTAATATGGTAGTATAAAAAACAACAAAGTAAAGGTTATGTCTCTAGAAAGACACCAAACAATTTCGCTTACAATGGATTGAGACCTTCATCTAATAAAGTTGTAAGCTTATGTATTATCTTTACTATTTAAGTTTATGTTTTATCTCTAAACATTGTAATCAAGTTTATGATAGGAACTCATGGTTTTATCCCGAAATACTTATGAGCAAATTTCACGTTGACATATGAGGTGAGATTTATGCATTCATGAATTTAATTTATGTATCTACTCAAGTTTCTAAGAGCATATGTAATTCAATCTAATTTATGTTCTTTCAAATTATGGATTGCATTTTTGGATATCCATAAATGTTTATTTTATATATTCATGTACTAATTGTTTAATGGTTGTCTAACATGGTAATATAAAGAGCAACAAAGTAAAGATCATGACTCGAGAATGCCAACAAACATTTTTGCTTACAATGGATCGAGACATTCATCTAATAAAGTTGTAAGCTTATGTATTTATATTTGTTGTTCCTCTTAAAGTAAGAAAAACTAATTCCAATATTTTCACCTTTTTTGACACATTTTAATTCTAATTTAATTTATGCGGGTATCGGGTAGAGTGTGGATGTAAGTAGCTATTTTAATCCATGGTTGATGTAGAAATTTTTACTATGTATTAAACTTTCATTGTAATAATGCAGTCTTTGAGTTCCATATTATGTTTAGAGACAAAAGATATGAATATAAAAAGTTCACTTTGATCACAATAACTACAAGTTTGATTATCATCATGAAAAGTTAGAAAAACGTACTTTTATTAAATATATAAAATACCAACTTGAAATTTGAAAATTTGATTAATATTTGTTTATTTATGAAGAAAAAAGTGTTTCAACTTTCAACTCGATGTGGAAGTTAAATTTGCGAGACAAAAGATATGAAGATCAAAAGTTATATTAAATTTGCATTGTAATAATGTGGCATTCGAATTCCATGTTATGTTTAGAGACAAAAGATATGAAGATCAAAACACTTTGATCACAATAACTCCAAGTTTGATTATCGACATGAAAAGTTAAGAAAATGTACTTTTATTAAATATATAAAATAACAACTTGAAATTTGAAAATTTGATTAATATTTATTTTTGAAGAAAACGGTGTTTCAAACTTTCAACTCAATGTGGAAGTTAAATTTGCATTGTAGTGTTCCATGCTTGATGTAACAATTATTACTATCTATTAAATTTGCATTATAATGATGTACCCTTTATTGTTCCATGCCAAATTAAAACTAATGCTTCCGCAGATTGAAACCAATAGCCTTTATTAAATCTTTATTAAAACCGGCATACCAACATTTATAAAACGGGCATACCAACATGTCATAAAGTTCTAACTAAATATGAAAATAAATAAATGAAAGAAGTTATATACCACAATTAAGACAAATAAAAGGTAGAAATTAAAACAATCTTATGTTACTTTTAAACTTTCTTATATAAACATATATATTCAAAATGAAATTGACAATTTCCATAACAATTTACTTAGTGTTTTCTCTTCATTATAAATGACAAATATTTTCCTAATAATATGGATCAAGGTTTATGCTTAGTGCGATCTAATTCGATGTTCGACTTATAATTATAATCTATATATAACTACAAAAGTCATTCCTTTTATTTTGCAGATCCAAGCAAGAACATCAACACCGTGTCATCCCTCTCTAATATGCTACACAACTTGATTAGGGAGTGCGTGTGTTTGCCGTTAAAAAAAGGTAAAAAAAAAACACACCCAAATTTTTGGTTTATTTTATTTATTTTTGTCTTTGTTTTGTGTATTTTCAAGGTTTATGCTACATATTTTAATAAATATTTAATTTATTTAACATATTCTTTTTTTTTTGTCTCATTAATAGTTATACTTATAAAGTTCTAGCACTCAATTGAAGAACTTTAACATATTAAATTCATTACAACTTTTAATAAAAGTTAAAAATAACTATAGAGCTAATTTTGTGGTGTTTATAATTTTATAAAATAATTTAGGGTTGTCCTCGGCTGCAAATGAATTAGGGATTGGTCCCTAAAGTAGAAGAGGTCCCTCAAATAAATTAAAACAAATAGACAGACACAAGTAATTCATTTAAACACCATATTCAACCTAATCGTGTTTATAAGGTATATTTATGTTAACACATAATGCGTGTTGTTCTATATTATATGACTTATTATTATGAATTCATGGCCACCAACAACCGACCTTTGAGAAAACCCCCTAAAAAGGCATGCATGTCACAATTCCACGGGTATTCTTAGCATTAACATTTATAATCTTAAGTCTACCCGTGCCTAACCTAAAACATTTACGTTTCAAGGCGTGCATGTCACTTATTACCTTGGACGTTAATCAATAAATAAAGCCCGTGCATCGCACGGGCCATGCTGCCTCGTAATATAAAAATTTGTGTTGTTTATAAATCTTTTTTTTAGAAACATTAATGATGCATATTATCTATGTCTACTCACTTGATCATGATAAATGTAATATTCAATTAATAATATGAGGATATGAAATTAATGGATTACACATGTAAGCTTATAATGAGTAGCAACATTAAGTAGATACAAATAACAAATATCAATTAATTATAAAAAATGTATACGACATCTACACATTTAAAAAAAAATGCAATCCCAAACATATATTTTATTTGTGAGTAATAGTATTTGTACTTAGCTTTTGTGTTTACTTATATGTGTACTCATTTGATCAAAATATATATCACAATCATTAAATGATATTAGGAGAATAATTAGTATATTAAACATGTGATCTTTTAAGGTATTAACAATATGAAGTAAAAACAAAAGTTAGTTATTATTTATCTTTATTTCCATCTATTCATTTAAAAACCGTTCAACCAAGTACCAAACACAACATATAATAAAAGTTATAATTCGAGAATGAGAAATGATTTTTGTAACTCATTTAATAAGATAATATGTTTAATTCACTAATTCTAACTTTTAATATTATCTCTTAATTTTGACATATATTTTAATCTAATGAGTAATAAAATCAAGTATAAACTAATAATGAGAGTTTTTCTAACATTCACTAACTTAAAGTTTCCTAATAAAATGTTATTAAACATAAATGTAATTCATAATTTACATGTTGAAAAGATGTATTAAATACAATTTTAAATTTTAATAAAAAGTTGAAGGTATTTAATACACTAAACATGTGTCGCGAAAAACCCATATCAAGAACTAAGAGCATCCCCAATGGTTAACCTCTCAAAAACTTATTACTTTTGCCAAATCAACATTCCACTAACCAAAAACCCTTTGATAAATAACAACTCCAATGGTTAACCTTTTCAAAAAGCTTTTTCTTTTACAAAATTTCTAATTTAACTTTATCTATCTCAAATGTTTATAAATACCCCCTATATATAATTTGACAATTTTTTAACATTTTACTAAATATAATATTTTTTAAAATATTTCATACAAAAATATTGTAATAATTAGCATTAGATATTATATAATTTATTTATTAACTAATAAAAATATAATAAAGAATTTATATATTATATATTTAAGGTTTAAAATGAAAAGTTATTAAACATAGAGGATTAAAAATGACAAACATTGAAAGTAAGTTAAAAGCTTAGTAGAAAAAAAGTCATTGCAATAAGAGCATCTCCAATGGTAGCTTTTTTAAAAGCTTATTACTATTTGAATAAGTCTTTTGATGACTTTTTACCCATTGGAATAACTAGCTTTTTTAAAAGCTTATTCAAAGATTTTTTTTCTACTAACTTTTTAATGTACTTTCAAAGATTGTCTTTTTTAGTCCTTTATGTTTTATAGTTTTTCATTTTAAACTTTAGATATATTATACATAAATTCTTTATTATATTTTTATTAGTTAATAAATAAATTATATAATATTTAATGTCAATTATTATAATATTTTTGTATGAGATATTTAAAAAAATATTATATGTAGTAAGATGTTATAAAAAGTGTCAAATTATATAAGAGGTATATATAAAACATTTAAAATAGATAAAGGTAAATTTGAAATATTGTTAAAGAAAAAACTTTTGAAAGGGTTAACCATTGGGGATGCTATTTATGTAGAGGTTTTTGGTTAGTAGATTGTTGATGTGGCAAAAGTAATAAGCTATTGTAAGGTTAACCATTGGGGATGCTCTAAGCTTTAAGAAAAACTAGTTATTCCAATGGTAAAAAGTCTTTTAAAGACTTATTGTAATAGTAAAAAGCTTTTAAAAAAGCTACCATGCTCTAAGAAGCAATGTTTTTACATTTGGGAATTAGTGAATTACATGAGGTGGCAAGCAAGGAAAACCCCCAAATCTTTAGTAAGAAACTCTTCATTTTCACGAGGCCAATCTCTCCCCCAAATACCTAAAAATGATGCGATGATGAAGAACACTCAATTCGTGGACGAATTGGCATTAACGCATCATATGTTGAAGCAAAGTTGTTCCGGGTAAGTAGGAATTACGAGACAAAAATGTCACAGGGCAATATCACTAGTAATTTGAATGTGAATGTACCTGTGGGTGAAGTCTATTGGTCTCTCGTAGCTAAAGCCGATAAAAAGTTCTCCAAAATTAGGGGTTTGCCCTATTGAGCGCAACAGGTCAGTCAATTTCTTTCTGTTTATTGCACCTTTACTGTTAATATTAGATACTGGTCAAATGAATCAATGTGATGATACTGCGATTACAGTATCCTGCTCCTGTATACAATATGGATTTTGAATTCTAAAGCTATAGACATTTACTTCAAAATGTCACAATTATTTCTGATTGTTGGACAATTTCATCATCTATGTAGTTGCAGTTTGTATGTAAATTGTTCGCTGACGAATCCCTGAATTTGCTTGCTCAATTTGATAGAAATATATCTATAACTTGTAGTTTTTAAGTCTTCATGACCTCTAAATAGATGAACAAAATGGTTTTACATCAGGTATGATACATACTTCTACAAGGTATTCAAAGTTTATACACAATTATGGAAATTTCAACAAGAGAATCGACACAAGCTGGTGGAAGCAGGACTAAAAAGATGGGAGATAGGTGATATTGCATCCTGAATAGGTCAACTTTATTTTGGGCAGTATATGAGAACAAGTGAAACCAGTTATTTGTCTGAATCATATATCTTCTATGAAGCAATATTAACTAGAGAATATTTCAAGGATGGAATTTTACAAGATCTAAATCTTGCCAACAAACAATTAAGATTCTTTGCAAGATTCCTGTCAGGTTGTCTGGTGTTAAACCGCCGAGAAATGGTTTATCAGTTAGTGAATCAGCTCAAATTGTTAGTTTCTGAGTGCAAAAGGGCTTTTCAGGACACCGATTTCAAAGAATGGAAGCTAGTAATTCAGGAAATTACTAGATTTCTTAAAGTGGATACATCTTTTATATAAGGCCTTTAAGATACAGCATCATGTTAGATCTTCATCCTGATAGCCTGCCACCTGTCACTAATGTTGAAAGAAAGCTGAAACTTGGAGATGCAATACTTTGCAGCTATCATCCTAACGAGGTTAATTACTTGTAAATTTCTGTTTATTAAACATTTGCTATTATGCAGTCTCACTGTACTGCATTTTGACTTTTTGTTAATCAGGTTAAGTTCTCTGAGTTGACTCTTGATAACTTTAGAATGCTTCAATGTTTGGATTGGGAACCTATTTTAAAATCAAGTGGGCCCATGTCTACTGGTAGTCAAAACGGGTCAAATCGTGTTAATTATTCTCAGGAGATTTCTGATCTTACATTGCCACCAAATCCATGTAAAGCTGTCTTATATTGTCCATCCATCACTCATTTTTTAGCAGTGAGTAATCTAGTGATTGCTTAAATTTGATTTAAATTTATGTTTTAACTTCAGGTTTTAAATGTAACAAATTTATGTTATATGAATTTGTTTGATTGCAGGTTCTTGCAACTGTGTGTGAGGAGCTCCCTCCTGATGGAGTTCTGGTACTCTATTTATCTGCTCCAGGTCACATTTCTATTGCTCATATTTTGTCTGTTTTATTTATAAATTTTATGTCAACTAGTTCATGCCTGCAGAATTCAAATATGTAGGAATTCTTAGTTATAATATTATAATTGAAAATTGTGTTGGAGTTACAGAGTATATTGTGAATACAACGCATTCAGATTCTGTATCTATTTCACCATCTTCATCAGAGTCAAATTTTTTGAATTGCTCTGGAGGCCTAAATCTTAGTTGTAAAGGAAATGGAGGTAATTAATATGATAATATCCGTAGCATTAAGAGATTGATTCCTAAAAATGATATTTATTTCAGGTTTAAATTTGATTTATCCTTGTGACTTGCTTCCGTTTACAAGAAGGCCACTTTTCCTTGTTATTGACAGTGGCAACAGTAGCACTTTTAAAGTAAGCATCTGAAACATCTTTACAAAATATTGATAATTTTATTTTTTATTAGACTAATTAGGTATATATATAATAATAATAATATAAACAGGCATTAAATACATCAGTAAAAGGAGAAGAAGTTGCAATGCTCTTATCTCCAAAGTCTTCAACAGCCAATGGAAGTCAGTTCACAAGCTTTCTAACTGCTCCATTGCAGTCTTTTCTCATTTTACTTGGGTATTTAGGTTCTGACATCCAAACGGTATGACTCTATATTAAATCATTAATTACATTTAAGTTAGTCAAAAAGGGCCGGGTCGGGTCGAAAATATGATTAAATAATAAGTTATGTTATATACTTCATTTTCAGGATCAGCTCAATGAGGCTGAGAAGATTCTTTCTTCGTCTTTAACTCATTGGGGAGAGATGTTGGCATCTTCAGATATGCTTCATCCTGTGTGGGCCCAAGTTTTAGGTGACCCGTTTCTTAGACGGCTCATTTTAAGGTACAATTTAATTCTCTTTTACAAAGTAATGATATTAAAGTTTGTTGGGTTTTCAGGTTTATATTTTGCAGGGCTGTACTACAGTCCCACATTCAACAAAAAAGAATATCTTCCTGATTGTTCACCCGCCCTCTCGGACTCGGTGACTCACTCATCCAACTCAGCAGTCCAGCAAATAGCCATCATTTTTGGTGCACAAACAATGTTTAATCCCCAACAACTGTAAAATGTTGTCATCTTTCTCAAGTACATATTTCGCGAGAAACACTTGTTACATGAAGACATAAATGTATATGACCTCTCATAAATCCATTTGGGAACTTGTGTGATTTTAGGAAATATTGTATATAAAATTACATCATTATAATAACTTAGTCATGGTTATAGCTTTTTGTCACAAAATTATCTTTTACCAAATGAACAGCACTAACAAATAACAATACTAGACTTAGCTCTCAAAATTTTCGTCACTAATGTTTTTAACAGTCGCATCTCGTCATAAGTATTTACAAGCGGTGACACAATCTATAGTGTCACTAACTCTATGACCATGAAAAAAAAAACAAAAAAGGCGAACATACCTTTTAGTTTCCTAACTGATTGTCACAGGTCATGATTAGCAGCTACTCACGATTACAATTAGTAGCTAAAATTATTTTTCATAACAACATGCCAAAATATTATTAGAATGATCGACTAGCAATTAGTACATATTGTTTCTCGAACTCATTACTAGTATCGGTTCTTACAGTTACCTGCATCTTCAAGGACATGTTTTAAACTTTTGTCAAGGAAATGATTATGTTACTGAAGTGCCATGGTTTCTGATTGGTTAACATATATGTATCTAGATAATTTTCAAAATTTTGAAATAATAAGTTCATTGCAGAATTTCCAAAATAAGTAACTAGCAGTGGTTCAAAACCAGCTCTTAAGATTTTGGAAACCGTTTTGCCTTGGTTTGGCTCATCATAGGCTTGCATACTAGTGGCATAGCTGACTTCAAATGATTCAAGAATATCGAGAGAAAATAATCCTTGATTGTGAATAAGATCTTCAACCTCATCCTTATATGGAAGATAAAACGGCAGATTAAACGAGGTAATTTCAGATTCTTTAACCACGCCCTACAAACAACATATTGTAACACATCAAAAGTTAGTTTCGAATCAAAAGATTATTAGTTGTCAAATCATTTATTAAAAAGCCAAGTACCTCCTTTGCCAAATCGGCAAGTGATTTAGCAAAAAACTCAAGTACATGTGTAGTCTCACAACAAGATGCAACAACATTACTTCGACATGGAAATGCAACAACCATTCGCCCTCCATTTATGATCTCATAAGAGCGCGATTCTAGGAATGCTGTAAAATCATTTTTAAATTGCACCCGATACTTTTCAAATACATCTGGAGGGCTCGTTGTTGCTATGTAGATGTTTAGCCCATTGTTCTCAAGGCCTTTAGGTACCTAATTAGAGACAAATCAAATTAATTAATTAAAGACTCTAGATCGATGTCACAACTTTTTTTTTTGTTAGTATGTATTTTTTTCCTTGGGGTTCTATATACTAACCTGAGAAAGCCAGTGAAGGCTAGTAGACAAGTGAAAAAAGTGCATACTTTTATCCGGAAACAACCTCCCATGAAATGAACCAGGCACAGCTGAAATAAAACACCTGCCAGAATTTTCTCTGTTGTCCTTGTTATGTTTAGCATAGAACGTTGGTAGTGATTTGAAGATGGAGTTAAAGTCGTTTCCATAGAGATCGTTTAAGCACACTTGAAATTGTGGGGGTTTAAGATTCTTTTCCTTGCACACTTCATGGACTTCATTGATGATGTTGGACACATCAAATAGTGTGTTTGGTCCCGTTGAACAACCCAAATCTGCTATTTTGAAACATTGCGGGAAACCATCAATGCTCGCTATGTCGTTGATTGTTTGCTTCAGTATCGACTGCACTTTCTTTATGACATCTCCCTAAAAAGTACAATGATAGCAATTGATTCAAGTCATTTCAATGAAGATTGTAAACAAAACTTTTCTTTTTTGTGTGTGTGTGTGTGTTAGAGAGAGAGAGAGAGACTTGAGTAAAAGAGTTCCTAGCATAGCTGGATTCTTCATTGCCACCATTCATGTGAAGGAGCTCAGCTAAGGATTCTTTACTTGCCATTGCAGCTGAATTTCCAATGCCAACCTTGAAGTATAATTAATACATATATGTTCAAATATAGTCGTTTTATGAATCTACTCTAAGTCAACAACCAACGGCGATTCTAGAATATATTGAATATAATACCATTGCAGAATAAATAATTTGATAATGAAAGTTTTCCAAATTCAGTTGCGGTAATTCCATTGGTCCATATGAAATGTATTGGGTTTCATATGAAAAGATATATACACTAGCTATCTGTCAAGATCGATTAACTTAGATAGCTAATAGACTCAATGATCTACTCACAATCAGAAGTTACAGCGGATTAACACTATTGTGATTAACAAGAACAATAAACTGTAAATAATATAAGAATTATCAAGAACACAGTTTATCACAAAAAGCTTCAATGTATATTGATCGAACGAATTACAAAACACACGTATGTTTATAATTCATAAGGAACTATATATAATAGTCCTTGAAGCCTTACATTTACCCTAGTTATTCTAGGATACGATTACAATTTAATTACCAAAAGATACGGTATTCTAAACAAACTTTCCTAAGATCTCGGACTCGATAAACTCCATAAATAAGCATAGCAGTAGTAATCTTCATCGAGCAGTAGTAAATGATAACATCAGTAATATAACCAAGATAAGTAGGAACTGCATCATCAATAGTATCTCTTGTCTTCAGTATCAACTCCTTCGCAGCATTAAGTCGTTGATCAGTATTAACTTTCACATCAGTAATAACATATAAATCAATAATAAATCTGATTTATCCCAACAATCTCCCCCTGAACTTATTAATTCTTGCTTGAATTAATCAAGTTTCCTTTTCTTGTTCTTCTTTCTCTCTTCTTTCTGTTCCTTCTCTTTCTCTTAATTCTTTCAGTCTTCTTTGTTCATCCACATATGCTTTGTTCTTTTGAAGTATATGTTTGTATTTTTCTGAATACGTTACTGGATCATTAGGTCTTACAAAAGCACATCATATGACTTGATATAAAGTCTTCTTTGAGTGATTGTAATCATTTTCCATTAAGTACAATTCACATCTTTTATTTGTTCTTTCAAAGAAGTACATATTAGCAGTTGGAAGTACATTCCATGCCATCAGATTATCTTCACTTTCAATTCTTTCTTTATATTTTTCTGGATAAAAAGCAGCATCAAACATTTCTGTCAGGTTTCCAGAACCTTGATTTCTCCATACATTACTATCCATTCTAGGTCTTCCTATTTTCAACATAGTAAATACATCACTTCTGGATAGTGACATAATCATTGGCTTCCATGCTTTAAATTTTTGAACAGTTTTATCTTCTCTAATGATTTCTATTACATTATCAATAACCCTCCAGTTTATAATTGGATTTTCTTGTTGAATTTCTTGAGGGTAATCCAGAATGGGGAAGTCTTGTTTTGCTTTCTTCCTTGCTGATTCTGCAGCTTCAATTTCTTTTCTTTTCTTGGCAGTTATTATTGATGATTCACCAGTTATTGTTTTTCTATTAAGTACAAGCTTAGGATCAATGTTTATCACCTTTGAGGATTCATCAACTTTGACATCTTCATTTAATTCTTTCTTCTTCTCAGCACAAAATCTTTCAACTAAGGTTATAAGTTTCATTCTTCCAAAAGACTTTGCACTGTGACCTCTTGATTTTAGATATTCAACCATATCTCTCTTTTCTTCATCAAAAGCTTCAGGCATATCAATTTTCAGTCTTCTGCATTCTTTTATTTGTTCTTCAATAAGGTTCATTCTCTCTTCTTCAAATTTCTTTATTTTATCAAGTTCTTCTTGTTGACCTTCTTTAAGAAATTCTTCTATTTCTTGAATGGCTTTAGCTGCAGATTGTTCTTCTTCAGCCTTCTTTTTGTTTTCATTCGCAAGAGTTTTAGCACATTTTTGATGATATCTTCTTCTTTTATTCTTTTCATGAGCTATCTTCATCTTTCTAACCAGGTTAATTTTGTTCATCATGTAGTGACCTAGTGCTCTGTGTGGAGTATTATCATCATATATGGCTTTTCCTTTACCAATGCATTGTGATGGAGGTGTATATTTCATATCTGGTACCTCATTTATCTTGATTTTTGGTGCAAAGGTATGTGCTTTCTTCTTAGATAGAATCTTGGGATGTGGAGGTAATTCACATTCATCTACCTCTTCTCAATTTACATTAGCATCAAAATCTAGAACAATGATTTCTGTTGCTGCTGGTGTTGTGGTTACTACTGGTGAATCAGTAGTAATTGGTACATGTGTTGTTGTTGCTACAGACTCAGTAGTAACCAATGGAGTTACTACTGGTGTTAAGTCTTCAAGGTTAAAGGGTCTGTAAAGTACCATTTGTAAGTTTGAGGGGTCTGCTACTGATGAAGTTGTATCTGTAGTTGCTACCACTAAAGGAGTTATTACTGATGTTGCTTCTTGAGTTTCTTCTTCAATAGGATCCGTAATAATCACTTCAGTTGTTTCAATAACTTCAGTAGTATCCATGGGATCAGTAGTACCCATTACTTCAGTAGCAACTTGAGAAGGTACTTGTTCTGCTGTTGGTGATTGTTGTGCAGACACAAATACATCTTCTTCCATGCTTTTGACTCCTCTATCAAAGTCTTCATCACTTTGACCAGTTTCACCATGAGCTTCTTTTAGATGTAAGAGGGAGGCTGCTGCTGCTGCAATAGAAGTATCAATCATTTCTTGAATTTGATCTTTCTCCCCCTTAGTGATCTCAACCTGTTGTGCATAACCACCATCAATTTTCTTCTTCAATTTTCTGATTGTGGATGACTGCTTTTGAAGCCTGTATTCAAATCTCTTCATTCTTCTATTCAGTACATTGATGTAGTGCTTCATGTAGCTCATGGTCATTCCTTGATTATTGATAAGTGTATGGCAGTTTTGTACAGTGGTTTCAAGGTTTTCCATCGTATCCATCAATTCATTTTGTTGCATACTACCATCAGTCCTGCTAGGAACATCCTCGGGTTGGGTTGTGTGACAACCCTCGAAATCGGGTTTTTGACCTTGATACTTATTTCAATCTAAATGATTAGACACTTTATGTATTATACTTCCTCCGTATCAAAATAAGTGACACAAATTGACTTACACGTTTTTTGAGGTAAAAGGTTAAAGTAGAGGTTAAAATAGATTAAAGTACATAGTTAGTGGAGAATGAGTCCCACTTTCTTGAATAAAGTGATATTAATGAGTTTTAAAAGTAAAAGTAAGGGTATGAGGGTAATTTCACTTTATTAAAGTGGATAGTTAGTGGGTATGGGTCCCACTATTTTTACCAAATAAGGAAAGTTTTCAAAGTGTGTCACTTATTTTGATACACCCCAAAATGGAAAGTGTGTCACTTATTTTGATACGGAGGAAGTAAATAAAATACTCAATTTTCATATAAGTCTAGCAAAAACGTTCACATTTTCTATTATTAGTGCACATCGGTAATGATGCAAGTACTTATTTATCTGTAATTGTACAAGGACAACGATCAATTTAGCGAATTGGTGACCAAGCCTAAACCTTAAAGTGGAACAAAAAAAAATATATAAATATTATATTTTATAATAATCTTTCAATTAAACCGAAGTAACCGGTACAAAACGTAGGACACGAATCGTCCCACACAACAAGTTATACAATTATTAAGTTATAATACACAATACGATACGAGAACTTCGTAAGTAACTAAATATATAACCGAAGCGACATATTTTTATCAGTAGATAACTAAAGTTAAAAATTGAGTACAACCCTAATTAAAATATTTTACCTAGTAAATGTACCAATAATTTTATATTAATAATAACCATTTATGTTTATCCTTTAATTCAAAAACTAAAAACAAAGTCCACCACTTTCACCTACTTCCCGATTTCTTTGCTGCAACCGTACCATGTGCCACATATAAGACTATTTCTGCTGAGTTTAGAACAACTCATCATAAATGTCGATCTTTAGGCTCAAAAATAGTTAGTTTTTGATCTGGAATAAGCATATACAAAACATAAAATTGCGGAATTAGTTGAACATATATGTATAGCTAAACAAGTTTTCATCATTAAAAGCCTCAATTCTACATATAAATATGTAGAACGGTTTTTCATTAGACAGGATCAAACGATCTTGAGGCTTAGGTTTTACACACAAACACGTTAAAACGTGGGTTCCAAGAACATCTAATTCTATGTCATTAGGTTTTCTTTATATACTAGAAAACCTAAGACTTACAAGGAAAAGATAATACTAAATCTTTTAAATTCAAACAAGATATACTATATCTTTTACAATTATCATTATCTCCTAAATCTTATTCAAATCTTGAACTTCATATCACCGACTTAGGTCCTTGTAGTTTAATAGTTTTGACATATCAAATCTTTAATGAATATTAATAAAAATATTCCTAACAATCTTCCCCTATTTGATTTGACAAAACTTGTAGAATTAGCTAGGAATCTTCAAGTCTCTTCCCCTTTTTGACATAATCAAATAAATCCGAGAAACTTGAACTTCCCCTTGAATGATCAACCCTTTTTCTTCCCCTAAAAGTGTGATATCATTCATGTGTTCTTCAAGGCTATATTAATTACATTGAAAACCAACTATCTTCTATTTGAAGTTGAAGTAGAAACTCAAACTAAGCATCACATTCCGTCTAAATATAGTAATCAGCAACATCATATCTTGTATGAGGGACTTGCTTATCTTAGCCTTCAACAGATCTTTTCGTTAACAGTGTTGAATTGCAGTTACAACAATACATAACATCTTATGTAGTAAGACTTTCCACTTCTTCTTCAAATAAAATACAATCAATTATCTTCTGTAATCAATTGATAAAGATCAAATATGTAACAAATAAAACCTTCCTTTATCTTCATCATGCCTTCAACCTGTGTGTGTGAATAATGTGATTCGTTTCACATTATTATCAGATATGATCAATAAACCATGGTATGGAATGAGCATGGTGTGTGTCATGCTTTCCAAAGTATGATGTATCGTTCAAAGAAGAAATCAGAAAAAAAATTCTTCAGAACTGTGTAATACTGATCAGTCAACGCAGCAGTAGTAGCATGTATATTACTGATCAGTAGTGTTGATTATTTATTTACTACTGGTCAGTAGTATTTTCGAATAGGACAATAGTAAAGTCGGATCAGTAATACTGATTGAGCATCGGATCAGTAGCAACCTGATATACTACTGATCAGTAGTATATTAAATTAAAGAGCAGTAACAAGTTGCGATCAGTAGTAAAATTTGATGTTTGGCACTAATTGCTACTGATCAGTAGCAATTCCCCTTAGCAGTAGTAAAGATGAAATTAAGATCAGTAGTAAGCATACAACAGTAGTAAATGGCACACCAGTGGTAATTTTGGGGTTTTAGGAGCAGTAGTAACTCAAATTCCAATTGAAATCCACCAAGTCGACCAGTCTTCCATGCTTGACCTTGCTTGGTTTAAGAAATCTTCCAGCATCACTAACGCTTTTATGTAATTATTTGGAGCTTCGATCAGATTCGGTTACTCTCATAACCTTTTCCAATTGTCGGTTTATCTTGTCGAAGCTTTCCTGCAAACTGACCCAATCATTGATCTTCATAGCGTTCTTCATCTGATCAATAGTTACTGACTTCTTCAGATTCAGTATCGCTGTCAGCCTGGTTACTCCAAAATTTTGACGCCATCTTGTTATCTCACGGGTAAAAAGTAAGGCAAATCGCTGTAAAGAGTAAGCTGTATCTGCAAATCGGGGGGATTGAAAAACTCACAAGAACAGATCGAGAGAGTGTTTGAGTCGGCAGATTAGGTTTTGCCCTAGCGGTGTGATTTCCGTTGAATAATCGAGAGAGATAGCAAGGGGGCGGTGGTAGAGTGGTTTCTCTTCTTGTACAATTCGATGAGAAGGAGATATAAGAGAAGTTTGTTGTACGTACCAAGCCCTAAAAGAATAATTATTTTGAAGACATATTCCACACAGCTTTAACCATCCTTGTTTCATTCCAGATCTGAGCCACCGTGCTCTGATACCAATTGTCAGGATCGATTAACTATGAAGAGTTAATAAACACCTTTAGATCTAATTGATTATAGAAGTTACAGCGGATTAACACTATATCAATATAATTAAGAACGATGAACTGTAATAACAATATGCGAAAATATTAAGAACACAGTTTCACAAAAAGCTTCAATGTATATTATTGATTAACAATACACACGTACGTTTACAATTCGTAAGGAACTATATATAATAGTCCTTGAAGCCTAACTATTTACCCTAGTTATTCTAGGACTTGATTTACATCGAATAATAAAAGATATACATTGAATTACATTCTATAACTAACTCTACGAAGATCTCGGACTCTGATATGCTACAAAAACGTGTACCAGTAGTAACTGCAATCACCAGTAGTAAATTTGCATCGTCAGTAGTAACTCTGGTGACCAGTAGTAAGTCCAAACCAACGTCAGTAGTAACTACTAAGATCAGTAGTATCTTCAATATGTTCTTGATCAATAGTAACTAAGTTACAGACTTCATCAGTATCAACTCATCAGTAGCAAATGGTTCTGCCCCATCAGTATAAACCATAGTATTTATCATCAGTAGTAGTACTAACTGCAGCATTAGTAATAAGTTTATCATCAGAGCGTATTGGTTCTAGATCTACGAATTTTAAGAACAACAAAAAGTTTTAATCTTTTAAAACACACTAATTGTTAATCATGACTGACAACAATGAAAGTACTCAAGCTAATAAAATCCCTATACTCACTCCCAATAACTTTGGGATGTGGAAGAATCGTATTAAGCAATACATGCTTATTACTGATTACTCCATGTGGGAAGTCATTGTCGAAGGAAACAAAACTGTTCCTGGTCAAGTAACAAGTTCTGCAACTGAAGCAGACAAACTCAAGTGTGAAAAGGAGAAGAAAGACAGAGGAATCGAACTCAAAGCTCTAAGCACTCTTCTTCTGGCCATTCCTAATGACTATCAACATCTCTTTGTTGAATATGATGATGCAAAGGTGTTGTGGCAGGCACTGGAAATGAGATTTGTTGGCACTAAAAGCACCAAAAGAAACATGAAGTCTGTACTGAAGCAGGACTTTGAAAACTTCAAAGGCCAAAAGAATGAATCTCTATCTCAAACCTTTGATAGATTCAACAAACTCATTGGTGAATTAAATCAAGTTAGTGTGAAACCTGACAATGATGATGTCAACAGAAAATTTCTCAGATCTCTTGGAGAAGAATGGTCTATGTACACAGTCATATATAGACAAGGTGATGCCCTGGAAGAAAAGGAGCTGGATGAATTGTACAATGAGCTTAGAGTGTTTGAATCTGAGGTAAGTTCTAAAACTCCTAATTTATCCTCAACCAATGCTGCTTTTGTGTCTAGTACAGGAACAGGTCAGGAAACTGCAAAGGCTGCAGATTGTGAAGATGCTGCAAGAGAATCCTTCTTCACGAGTCATGTGCATACTGCACTAATTAGTGATGATTTGGAACAACTAAATCCTGATGATCTTGAAGAGATGGATCTTAAAAGGCAGATGGCTATGCTGAGCCGTAGAACCAAAAGGTTCTTGAAGAGGACTGGAAGAACAAACCTAAACTTCAACAAAGGTGACAAGGCTGGATTTGACAAGACTAAAGTCAAATGCTACAACTGTAACAACCTTGGACACTTTGCTAAAGAATGTCCTCAGCCAGAAAAAAGATCAAACTCAACTGCTCTTGTTTCACAACAAGGACAAGGTTATGACTGGAGTTTTCAAGCAGAGGAGCATGCACAGAATCAAGCTCTCATGGCTTTCACTGACTCTCCTACTAAGGTACCTTCTAAATCTTGCACTCCTGAATGTATTAAAGCTTACAAAGATTTAGAAAAACTAAATAAAGAAACACTTGCAGAGATGATTCTAAATAGAAACAAAAGAATTGAATATAATGGTTGTATAGCTGATCTTGAAAATCAAATTAAAATTTATAAAATAACTGATCAAAAGATAAAAGAAGAATTGCTATAAACCACTTATGAAAAAGAACATCTTGAATTAAAATTAAAAGAAACTTTGATCAAACTAGAAGAATTTCAAATGGAATTAGAACAAAACAAATTAACCATTAAAAAGTTTGAAAGAAGCTCTCAAATTGTCAATGAACTAACAAGTAATCAAACAACTGAAAAAGTTGTGCATGGAGTGGGATATCATGCTGTACCACCTCCATATAAATTCATCCCTCCACTTAAAGATAGTTCAGAAAGAATCATAAATGAATTAAAAAATGAAAATCAAACTGAATCTAATAATGAAACATCTGAATCAAATGATTCTTCTGATGATGATCAAACTACAGACTCAATTGAATTCACAATTTTTCAAACTGAATCTACAAACTCAATTGATACAAGTTATCACTCAGCAAATAGTCAAGAGGACTCTCCTAAATATAATGCTGAAAATATACCAAAAATTTTAAGAAGGGGAAATGAAAGAAATAAAAATCAACTCTTAGATCAAAGAAAACCTGAAGGTGCTAAAGATAAAAAATTAAGATGTGTTATGTGCAACAAAGTCAACCATTTAGCAAAGGATTGTCACTTCAATCCAATCAACTGCAAAGAGTTCAAAGAATTTAAAAATTCTAAAACAAAAACACAAAAGTCAAAACACACTACTGATCCTTCAGTAGTAAATAAAACAAAATTTCAAAAATCTGAAACACCAAAATTTGGAAGAAATGCACCAAGATTTGTGCAAAATAAAAGAGTTGGTAGCCCAAAGAACAGCAATTACTTCAAAAATAATGGAAAAACAAATCAAAATAAACAATATTTTAATTTTTCCAACACCAGTAGAAACTTTAACAGATTTACTACTGGTCATAACCCTAATTACAATGCTGTTGGATACCAGTACCAAAACACTACTAGTAAAAACCCTAACTTTAAAAATACTACTGCTGCCACACCAAATGCTAAAAACACTACTGGTCATTTTAAACACGGTAAGTACCCAAATACTACTGGTCCATCAGTAGTAAAGCATTCAAAAGCTAAATCTCATGGGTATAAACCAAGATCAGTAGTAAACTCAGACACCGGTACCAAATCTAAAAGGGCAGTAGTAAATCAAAACACCAGTACTAAAAAGGTATGGGTACCTAAAATGTTTAAAGTTACCTGTTCTAAATCTGATTTCTCAAAGGATGAACCCAAGACATATAAAGCTTGGGTTCCCAAACTTAACTGATCCTTTACTTACTTGTGCAGAGCATTCAGATCCCTGAAGAAGGTAGAACATGGCACATTGATAGTGGATGCTCAAGGCACATGACTGGAAATCTGCAAATTCTTAAATATTTCAAGTCATTTGATGGAGGATATGTGGCCTTTGGTGAGAACCCAAAAGGAGGTAAGATTTCAGGCAAAGGTACAGTTACTAATGGTAAGATTACTTTTGATGATGTATTTTATGTAGCTGAGCTAAAATACAATCTTGTCAGTGTGTCTCAAGTATGTGATAAAAAGAACAAGATTCTTTTCACAGACATTGAGTGCATCATTCTTTCTCCTGATTTTGTTTTAGATGAAAAATATGTAGTTTTAAGAACTCCAAGGAGAAACAATGTGTATTGCCTGGATATAGGGGGAGAACTCATTTCTTCAGATGAGGTCAACTGTTTTTATATCCAAGGCAAACACTACTAAATCAGAACTTTGGCATAGAAGGATGTGTCACACAAACTTTAAAAACATGAACAATTTAGTAAGAAAGAATTTGGTAATTGGATTACCACAAAAACAATTCATGTGTGATCATCACTGTGTTGCATGTCTAAAAGGTAAACAACATAAGTCTTCTCATAAGTCCAAAATGGTAAACTCTATTTCTGTTCCTTTATAACTCTTACATATGGACCTTTTTGGACCTACAAATGTAATGAGTATTGGAAAGAAACAATATTGTCTTGTTATTACTGATGACTTTTCCAGATATACATGGGTTTTCTTTCTTAGGTCAAAAGATGAAACAAGTGAACTCATCAAGAACTTAATTGTTAAACTGGAGAACACATCTGATCAAAAAGTTAAAGCCATAAGATGTGATAATGGCACAGAATTTAAAAATACTAATTTAATTAACTTTTGTGATCTTAAAGGTATTGACAGGCAATACAGCTCACCCAGAACTCCTCAACAAAATGGTGTAGCTGAAAGAAGAAATAGAACCATCATTGAAGCAGCAAGATCAATGTTAGCAGATTCAAAGCTACCAATCACTTTTTGGGCTGAAGCTGTTAATACTGCATGTTATGTACAGAACAGAGTATTAATAGTTAAGCCACACTACAAAACACCATATGAACTTTTTAACAAAAGAAAACCTGCTATAAGTTTTTTAAAATCATTTGGTTGTCCTTGTACTATTCTGATTACAAGAGAACAAATTGGTAAGTTTGATTGCAAAGCTGATGATGGAATCTTTGTGGGATACTCTTCTCAAAGCAAATCATACAGAGTGTTGAACAAAAGATTAAGGATAATTGAAGAAAGCATCAATGTATCCTTTAATGAGAATGTTCCTAATGAACAAGGAAATGGTCCAGATTGGCTATTCAACATAGACAATCTAACCAAATCCTTTAACACTAACATGGATTTAAATGCATGTAATTCAAATTGTCACTCTCAAAAAGGAGGAACATCATCTTTCAATACTGGTCAAGAAGAAATGAGATACATAGTAGTTGATACTGTTCCCACAGTTAATACTGAGGACAGTAATAACTCAAATTCTGAAAGCAGTAGTGAATCAGACAATGAGGACAGTAGTAATTCAAATACTACTGAGATCAGTATTAGTACGCAAAATACTACTGGTCCTAGCAATAACCTAAATTCTCTAAACACTACTGATCCCAGTAATAACTTAAATACTACTGATCCCAGTAGTAAATTCGAACCAGCAAATGATGATGAACCAAACTTCAATGACAATGAAGAACCTCAAGAGGAACAATCTCCTGAGACAAATGAGTCCAATCTTGAAAACCAACTATGTGTTGATAAAGTGCATGGCACCAAAACTGAAAAGAATCATCCTTTGGATCAAGTCCTTAGTGATGTGAACTCAAGCATGCAGACAAGAAGCAAATTACATAAGAGTCTAACTGCAAACATGTGTAATATAAGTTTAATTGCTAATGAATGTATGTTTGAATGTTTCTGTCTCAGGATGAACCAAAGAAGATTCAACAAGCAATGAAGGATTCAAACTGGATTGAGGCAATGCAAGAAGAACTCCTTCAATTCAAATTACAAGCTGTTTGGACACTTGTACCTCTACCTAAAGGAAAAAGAGCCATTGGAACAAGGTGGATCTTTAGAAACAAGAAAGATGAAAGAGGTATAGTGATCAAGAACAAAGCCAGACTTGTAGCCCAAGGATACACTCAAGAAGAAGGAATAGACTATGATGAAGTATATGCACCTGTTGCTAGAATTGAAGCAATCAGGATTTTTCTAGCATATGCCTCATACAAGAAGTTTAAAGTCTATCAAATGGATGCAAAGAGTGCCTTCCTATATAGGAAAATTGAAGAAGAAGTATATGTCTGCCAACCTCCAGGTTTTGAAGATCCAAAACATGGTGACTATGTATTCAAACTAGACAAAGCTCTATATGGCCTACATCAGGCACTAAGAGCATGGTATGATACATTGTCATCATACTTACTGAAGAATGATTTCAAAAGAGGAGCAATTGACAAAACTCTGTTTACAAGAAAGGTCAAAAATGATATACTATTGGTGCAAATCTATGTAGATGATATCATCTTTGGATCAACAAATGATTCATTATGTAAAGAATTTGAAAACCTCATGCAAATCAAATTCAAGATGAGCTCCATGGGTCCAATGAACTTCTTCCATGGACTCCAAGTCAATCAAAGAACAGATGGTATTTTGATAAACCAATCAAAATATGTTAAAGACATCTTTGAGAAGTTTGATATGAAAGACTGCAAAAGTGCAAGTACACCAATGGAAACACACAAACACCTACATCCTGATGCTGAGGGGGAGGATGTAGATGAACACTTATACAGATCAACGATAGGATCTTTGATGTACTTAACTGCATCAAGACCTGACATTATGTACAGTGTCTGTGTGTGTGCAAGATATCAAGCAAAACCTAAAGAACTTCACTTGCATGCTGTCAAAAGAATAATCAGATACTTGAAAGGCAAACCATCACTTGGTCTATGGTATTCACATGATTCACCCTTTGAACTCATAGCCTACACAGATAGTGACTATGGAGGTGAATGTCAAGATAGAAAGTCCACTACTGGTGGATGTCAATTCTTTGGATCAAGACTGGTGTCATGGCAATGCAAGAAACAAACAAATGTATCAACATCAACTGCTGAAACAGAGTATGTAGCTGCATCTGCTTGTTGTGCTCAAGTACTATGGATTCAAAACCAACTGCTAGACTTTGGTATCTCTATCCTTAAAACTCCCATTTTTATTGATAATCAAAGTGCTATTAGTATTGTGAACAATCCAGTAAAACACTCTAAAACTAAACACATTGAAATAAGATTTCATTTTATAAGAGACTGCAATGAAAAGAAGTTAATCAAAGTAGTTAAAATTCATACTGATGATCAATTAGCAGATCTTTTTACAAAAGCATTTGATGTAGGAAGATTCAGTTTCTTGGTTAGCAGTATTGGAATGATTTTAATAAATTAATTTCTCACTCAAAATCATGTGTAAAGTTTTGTTGTAAAAAGTTATTTATTTGTTTAAGTGTTTTACTACTGGTAGGTCTGCTTTACAGGTATGTAGGTGTGTGCACAAAATACTACTGGTAGGTCACTACTACTGGTGTGTATTAGGTTTACACAAATACTACTGGTACATCAGTACTACTGGTGTCCACATATACTACTGGTCTTATAAGTTAGGTCAGTAATGAAATTCATTAGTTACTACTGATGTTAATAGTTACTACTGATGTCAAAATCCTTAGTTAGTACTGATGTTCGTAGATACTACTGACGTTTTATTACTGGCATCTAATTTACTACTGGTCTTTCAACTATCAAATTACCAAACTAACCCTCATGAAAATAGCCGTTGTGTTATGATTCGAAGGACAATTTAGTATTTTTGCAGGATAAATCGTAAGATATAAATAGCTGAAGTCGATTAGTTTAGCATTATCCTCTCATCGATTTGCTAAATCCTCTCGATAAACCCTAAGTCACGATCATAAACCCTGCATCAGTAACAAAACTCATACTTGTTCCTCTCAATATCGAAATCAATCAAAAATCATAACATCAACAACAATGGCAACTCTACAATCTCTCGATGTTCAAACAGATCTTAAATACTCAGAGTTTCACAATATGTGTGCATTCTTAAAGAATCCAGACGGAACAAAGGATTTTCGTCCAATCGTAAATTTCTTGAAAAACTCATATATAAAGTTTGCTTTAACTGTCAATCCGAAAGCATATCAACAACACTTGGTTAATTTCTGGACAAATGCTGAACAAACCGAAGGGTCGACAATGTCCATGATAAAATCAACTGTGGATGGCAAAATGGTCACAATAACAGAACAATCTATCAGACACCATCTGCAACTACACGATGATCAAGGTATGTTTTCTCTTCCAAAGGAATACATTGTTGAAATTTTAAATAAAATGGGTTATGAGGGAGGACTTGACATAGTCACTTTTCAAAAAGGTCTTCTCTCCCCACAATGGAAATTTCTTGTACATAACATTCAACACTGTATTTCTCCTAAAAGAAGTACCTGGAATGAGTTTAACAAATCAATAGCATCTGCTGTTGTTTGTTTATGCACAGACACAGATATTTAATTTTTCAAACATGATTTTTGAAGGTATGTTGGGAAATCTTAGTGCTTCAAAATTTTTATTGTATCCCAGATTTCTTCAACATATCCTAAACTGTGAATTACAAAACTTGTCAACTCCTAAAACCATTTTTATAATTCCTGAGTTGAACAAGAAAGTTTTCTCTAATATGAGAAAACAATTTAAATTTTCGGGCAAGGAAACCCCTCTGTTTCCTAACATGATCAAAGATCACTCACTTATTGGAGAAGGTTCAATCCAAGCTACAACCCAAATTGAACCTCAACCCACTCCATCACCCCCAAATGCAGCCCAAACACCACCCCAAATAGTCACTCAATCACCCACACAAATAGAAGTCCTGAATGTGTCCCATGAACTTGAAATAAATCCTCAGAGTGCTACTCTTCACTCTGTGGAAGACCTACCAAATGTAACCAAAAATATTTCCACTATTTATAAAAGGAAGAAATCTTCCTTCAAGGACACCAGGGGACAAATTGAGTCAAACCCCAGGCTCCAAGAGTTGTCCTCCAAGGAGGAGAGAGGACATGAGGCGAGGGCTTTCACTACTGATGCCCCAAAGGTGGGTGCACAGGACAGTGAAAACATCACTAAGACCCAGACCTCGGCAACTCTAAGTGATGACTCTTTTGAGGAATTACTTAGAGGACCCCGGTGCCAAGAAACCACAAGGGGGGGGGCACTACTGCTTCTTCTAGGATGAAGAGAGTGTCCAAACAACCCATTTCATCACCTAGAAGTGATGAGGGTAGACCTGAAACTGTTGAATTGACGGAAAGGATGGAAAACCTCAAAGCCAATGTACATGTTAGTGAGCCCGATGATCTTGCTAGATGGAGTGAGGGTAGTATTAAACAAACACAATTGACGGATAGGTTGGGATACCTTGAATCCAATGTACATGACGGCCTTAAATATCTCACCAATCAGGGAAAAACAATGACAGTAATGAAGAAACATATTAATACCATCAACAAAAGAATGAGATTCTATGAGCACAGGCTTCATCAACAAACCAAGATAATTAGGAGACTGAAGAAGAAGATTGAAAATAGTGAGGCTCCACCAGTTGAGCTCACTAAGGGGGAGAAGGACAACATTCAAACCATGATTGATGAATCAATTGCAGCAGCAGCAACCTCTCTCCTCAATCTTAAAGAAACTAAAGTTGATGAAGGCCAGGTAAATGTTGAAGGCCCAGAAGACATGGATACTACTGATGTGCCTGCTACTGGTGAACATATAGAAGAACACGTAGTAACTCCTACTACTGATATCATACCAGTAGTAAATCAAGAAGAGGAAATGACTGCACCAAACACTACTGATGCCCTATCAGTAGTAACTCCTGAAGTCACACCAGTAGTAACTACCTTGGTTACTACTAAAGAGGAAGAACTAGTTTTACCAGAGCTAATTGAAGGGGAACATTTTGAAATCATCACCAAACCACCAACACCTGATCAACCACTTATCATACCTGAAATTGATGATAATGTGAACTGGTTTGAAGTTGATGAGTGCTCACTTCCTCCACATCCAAAAATTCTTCAGCAAAATGAACTTACATTATTTTCTCCTTCAATAATAATCAGAGGTGTTCCAGATATGAAATACATTCCACCTCCACCTTCAGCTTGTGTTGGAAAGGGTAAAGAAGTTTATGATGAAGATTACCCTAACAGAGCACTAGGTCACTTCATGGTGAACAAGATCAATCTTGTGAGAGCTGATAAACAATCAAGATGGAAGGTGAAGCACAAGAGATATTTGGAGAAAGTAGCTAAGTATCAAGCTCTGGAAGAGAAGAAAAAGAAGGATAAAAATGAAATACCTGTTCAAATACCTGTTCAAATAACAGATATGCAATTAGAAGCTCAAAAGGCAGAATTTAGAAGACTGAGAAAAGTTGAAGAAGAACATATTAACTGTCTTGAAGATTTGGTATCTGAATGCAAGAGAACAAAAAGTGAATTAACAGATGATGTATTTGAACAGAAGACCAATATGATTGAATATTTAAAAACAAAAGGGCACAATGCAAATTCCTTTGGCAGAATGAAGATGATAACTATTATTGAAAAATATTGTGCTGCCAAGAAGAAAGAATTGGCTGAACAAGAAGCTGAAGAAGAAAACAAATCAAAAGCCTTAGTTCCAATCAGTCCAAATTTAATTAAAACTGGTAGTATATCAACTACTGGTGAATCCTCAACTCCCCAATCAAAGAAGAGAAAGGCTGTTTCTCAAGAACAAAGTGCTAAAAAGAAGTCAAAAACTGAACAAATCATTCATGTTCTTGAATTACCTGTTGCTCCCTTGCAGAACAATCCAATCATCAATTGGAGAGTTATGCCTAATAATATTATAGAGATTATAAGGTTAGACAAAGCTGTACAGAGATTTACTGGATGGTTACCATTGGTTAGATCCTGTTCAAGAAGTGATGTAATCAAACTTCTGATCATTGGTAAACCAAGAATGTCAAAGAAATCATGGAAAGAGTCTGGTGCTGGATACTTAACAAGAATGATTGATGCTGCATTTTATCCAGATAACTACCCAGAACAATTTACAAATCCAGAGAATGTGTATGCTTGGAATGTGATCCCAACTGCAAATATGTACTTCTTTGAAAAATCAAGCAAAAGATGTGAACTATACTTATATGAAAAAAAATATCCACATTCTGACAAGACTATGTATCAGATATTCACTAACACAATGATGAAGCCATATGATGCTGTAATGTTCCAGAACAAATTGACTTATTTCACAAAGAGAAACAGCAAATACATCATTGAGCAAAGAAGACAACAGAATCAAAGAACTCTAGAGAAAAGAAAGAGGGAAGAAGAAGTACAAAAGAAACTTATGTGATTGAAAGAGAATCAATAAGTTTAGGGGGAGATTGTTGGAGCAGATCACAGATCAACTTATTACTAATGCTGCAGTTAGTACTACTACTGATGATAAATACTATGGTTGATACTGATGGGGCATAACTGAAAAGCATAAAAACACTGAATCAATCCATAATAGGTGATAGATGATGATTTTGGTTAGAAAAGTGAAGAAGATGGATTAGGGTTTTAGTGAGAGAAAACTAGAGAGAGAGAGAGTGAACAAATGCTGTAAATTGGAATTTGATTAATGGCAAAAGTTAGGGAATTAAGGTTTACACTTTGGTTTATATACCATGACCTTAATTCCCTTAATTAGCTTAAGACTAATCCTAAGACTAACTAAACTAATATACAATGTTACATAACTAGTCCCTAGACTATTGATTACAACTAAATATGACCCAACAATCTCCCCCTTTGTAACAATAGTCTGGGAAGCGTATCTTCGAAGTCTTCATCTTTAGCAAAAGCTGCACCTGGTAGATATTTTGTTGAATTGTGATGTATCAGGATCAGCTTGGGCTTTGTTATCCAGTGAAAACAGGTACTTCTTGTAGCTTTTCAACCACAAGAAGTATTTTGAAGACTTTACTTTGAAGATACATATAAACTGACTTAAAATAAGACCCATATTAATAGAGAGATTAGCAGCGGAAGTCTTTTCTTGAAGTTTGTGGATTTATGTCGATCTATGATGTTTGATAATTGTTGTTGAGGTAACATGTTGATAACGGTTACGCTCCCCCTCAAACAAACAATTATTTTCTCACGGGAGTTGGATTAAATAATCATTAGCCTTAATCTCACCTATTTATACCTCCTCTCACTAATAATCTCCCCCATTTTGTGCTTGATGCACTCCATCCCAGTCTTCCGTCTTCAGTTGCTTCTATTGGCCCGTTGCTCTCCTTCTCACGTATGAAGTAAGTTCAAGATCACATTGCAAATCCTTGATCTGATCAAATGTTGATGGAGGATTGCGTAACGTTGTGAAAAGATGGGCAAGCTACAATGTTCATGTATTCTCAGATGTACTTCAAGATGGTGAATTACGTTTGATCACTTCAATTCTTTGTCAAAGGCTGTAATTAACATTTCTAGGTTTCGATTTTCAATGATAACATCTGAGTGGCAGTAGAAGCAATTATAATTTCCGTTACAGAACTTCGAAGTTTCAAACACTCAAAGGAACATTTTTCATTGAATTAGTTGGTGTAAGAAAGTTCCAAAAAAAATGTCTCATTTAAGGTTAAAAGTTCTGGTAATGGAATGTCAATTTGGAAGGATTTGTCTGGGATTTTGGCTATTGGAGATTTTGTTTTGGATTTTGTAAAGAATGATAATGATTTGTAATTTTAAGATTTAGATTGTGATGATTGAGATTTTGGAGAGATATTTCTTTAGATGAATCGGTTTCTTCTTCTTCTTCACTTGATTTTCTGTTTAATACATTGATTCTCACTTGATTTAGAATATTTCTGATTTTGCAGTTGATCTGAGTACATATGATGTGAATTTTCTTCTTTAATGAGATGTTTGTGGTTCTTTTTGACGTTGTTCAGTTATAAACCCAGTACTTGCACTATTTGTTGCTCTTTTCTCCCCCTCATGAGGATCATGACCAGGGTCCTCATGCTAATGCTGAATGTTTTTCTCGTGAAGACGGAGAGAGAGGAAATTGTGTGTCGATGTAATATGTGAGCCAAGATTTTGATATTTGTGGGTTTCGGAATCTAGAACCAGTAACATGTAGTACTCATGAAGTAACCAGATAAAAATTGATTTATCCAAGAATCTTGGAGAAAAATATTTGAAAAATTAAGAATAGCGATGTCAATAATCACGTGAAGTCATAACAGATGCAATCTTTACTGAAGAACTTCAGTAAAGAGATCGTTTACGGATATGACGAACACGATGATTAAAGACATTGTTAATCAAATATTTGAAATTTAAAAGAAATCAATTTGTGTGGTTATATCTAAGATCAGTGAAGTATACCGCTTACAAAGATGCAATTTTCTCTGAACTTGTGCAAAAAAAAGATCGACGGATATACAAAGATCAATGATCTAACAGTGCATTAAAAACGATTTTGTGTGTGTGAGAATATGAGTATGTCAGAATTGAATATGAACATTTTGGAGAAAATGAAAAAAATGATTTCTCCATTGATCGTTTAAGAATGAAAATCGTTTGAAAAATGGTAAGAACACTCAATCCAAGAAGGTGTTAAAAACAGATGCAATCTTTACTGATGGAAATCAGAAAAGAGATCGACGAATTTAACAGCCAATTGTGTTGAATGTTGCAGACAAGTATTTTTGAAAAATTGAAAATTTATGTGCAAAATCAGAGTTTTGAAAAATTTGAGCCACAACGCAAGAGACGAAAAAGTTGTCATAAACAGATGCAATCTTTACTAATCGAGACTAGTAAAGAGATCGTTTACGAATATGACAAAAATTTGTATCATACGTAGTGAACACATCTTTGTGAGCACAAAGTGAGTTAAAAATTTTGGAATGTTGAGCATCATTGATTAATAAAAAGTTGATATGAATGTGATGTCAACTACTCAATATGAGTAAAAAAAAACTATTTGTAATTGAGAATCGATTTGAAAAATGATAATCGAATTTGAAAGGAGAAAAATTTGATTTACAATTGAAGAATTTCGACAATGAAGGAACACAAAGGTAGCAATGAGAAATAAGAGAATTTGCAATAAACAGATGCAATCAGTACCAACCTAGACTGGTAAAGAGATCGTTTACGAATATTGCAAAAGCTAATACTCAACATTGATAAACTTGTAAGATTGTAAATTTGTAAGAGGTTGAAAAACTGTTTTGAGGTAAAAAAAAATTATTATCAATATATAATAAGAAAATTTGTAATAAACATATGCAATCAGTACCAATTGAGATTGGTAATGAGATCGTTTACGAATATTACAAAAATTGATACCCCATATTGATAATTATAAAAAAAAAATTTGAAAGGAGCATTGAAACAGTATTTAGCGATTATAAATGATGCTCCCCCTCGACAGTTGAATTTATAAAATCATAAAGCAGTTACGCTCCCCCTTGACATAAGAATGGTTATTTTCTCCCCCTTGACAAGTGAATATAAAAATTCTCCCCCTCAACCAATTAATGCATTTAAGTGTGTAAGAGCCATTCTGTTGTGGCGCGAGTTATACGCTGATGTGTGTATAAGTCATCCTCCAAACTCCAAACACCTTTCTGGTAATTCTACATAAAACAATTAAAACATGTTTGGTACCCAATTATGTATGGGTCCTATACGATTAGTGACAGATGTTTTATGTAAAATTGTTTTAAGATTAATTTAGAGCTTTGGAGAACTGCACGGAGGCAGTTCAGAGGTTGTGAATTTAACTACCCATTTTAAAGATTTTTCAGAGGATTGGATAATCCAATGAGATTTTTCATTTTTGATCCATGTGTATTTCACAAACGTTGAAGATTTGGTCGCTGTTTTGTTGTCGATGTTTGAGGAACCTGAAGACTTTGGCTTAGGTGAGGAAGATCCTCGAGAAACTTTGCGACGAGAAGACGAGTGTTTATCAGAGATTGGTGGGGTTTTGGAAGAACTCTTCGCCTTTTTGGAAGCATGTGAAGATGAACCTTTTTTATTTGGTTTGTGTGGATGAGAGACAGATTTCTTGCATGGTTGTGGAAAACATGTTTTGCATGATTTTATAATTTTACCAGATTTATGGAAAACATTGATTTTTAAACCACATGGAGCATTTAGCTTAACAAAAAATCGATCATCATTCTGAGAAATTTGTTTATTTGTAGATTTATCTCTCAATATCTTTTTACCAAGTTTTTCAGATTTGACACACACATTACCAAAATCAGGTGAGTAATTTACAGGACGATAAACAGAAGCATCATACACAGTTCCAAATGCAAGTGCCGGAGATTTAAATTTTTTGGAGTTGTTATTGTTAATTTTAACAGTGGAAGAAGAAACTGAAGACGTATATGGTCTAGACTTCTTAAGCTCGCAAGGCTTCTTAGGCGTGCTAGACTTAGACGAACTCGGCTTCTTAGACTGCACATCACCTTTGACTCCATTGGGCTTGGGCTCCTTGCTCCGAGGCTCTAAAGTACTAATGGAAGCATTTAGGACAGGTGAATTAGAGTTTCTCCTCAAGATGATTGGAACTGGGTTTGTTGGTGCTGGTCCTAATAAAGAGGCTTTAGAATTTTGAGAAACAGTATTGTTCGTTTTAGCTTTTAATTCTAAAATGGTGTCCTCTAAATTATGTATCTTATTTTGAAGGTTTTCTTTTTCTTTATCAAAGGCTTTTTGTATTTCATCAATTTCAGATTCTAATTGTACAATTTTCTTTTCTAAAATTAATGGAGGAACATAAAGATTCGGTTCAATTGTTGGTTTTAAAACTTCATTGTCAGAGATGGAAAATTCTTCTGGAGTGACAATCGGGAAGTACTCATTGTTTTCAAATTTTGCTTTATTCTTTTCATATGTATAGTTCAATTCAGAATAGTTAAAGCTAATTTGAACGTGTTCCTTCTTTTCTCCGTTGAACTTCTCGATTTCTGCTTCTTCATCTGGCATATGAAGGAAGCTTTGCCAGATTCCCAAGTTCATGTAATCGTAGTTATATAACGTTGGAAGAACATCTGCAGCTTTTTCCAGAGGGCGGATGTTTTCTGCTCCAAGACCCACTTTTGACTTGAAAGATCTGAACTCTTTAGGCTGGTTTAATTTTATCGTTTGTTCAGTATGACCAGCTTTCACAATCGTCTGCTCCAGTTTTGAGATGTGTTCTTCAGCATTTTCTTTTCTGACAGTAAGACTGTGGATAGTTGCTGATTGTTCATCGATTTCCTTTTTAAAATCGTTTGTTATGTTTTTGATTTGTTCATTCAATTTTTGAATTTCGATGTCAGCCGTCTTCAACTGTTCTTGGTAGTCTTTTATCTTGATGTCTGAGGACTTCATCCATGTTTGCTGTCAACTGAGTTGGATAGCTAAGTCATTTATCAGCTGCTTGGAGTCGTCTTTGTCATTTGATACCGTCTTCTAAATTATGTGATTTAGACGATTTACTTCACTGGTGTGAGCAGCATGAAATGTTGACAGCTGTTGTTGTAACTCTTGTGTTTTTTGATTTGAATTATTAATTTGATTTACTTGAGGAACAAGAGTTTCAAGTTGGCGACGAAAGGTTAAATTTTCATCTTTTAATTTTAGGATTTGTGTATTTGATGCATTCGTTGTATTTATTTGTGTTTGTAGATCATTTTGTAACTCAGTAATTTGAAATTGAAAAACTGATTTTGATGTAGACAACTGATTTTGTAATTCCTTGTTTACTTGAGTTATTTGAAGAGAAACTTGACTTAATTCACTCAAATCATTTAAGAGTTGACCTTTTTCAGATTCCAAATCAGTTATTTGTTTTGTCAAATGTGATTTCTCATCAATTTTAGTAAAAAGCTTTTCATTAAACAAGGAATTCTCTGATTCATCAGTGTTTGAATCAGATAATAAAGAGACAAAGGAGAAAGAGAGTACCTCATTTTCATCATCTTTTGGAATGCCTAACACAGCTGTAGCCTCAGTTGGTATTGCCATGAATGCCAGGTTGGCAATGCACTGTTTATCCTCCTGGGCATTCGACCCGGCAGACAATGTTTCTTTGGTAGTCATGTTAAGAACAATTCACGGGAATTTTTGATTGAAATGGGGTAAAGAAAATTTTAAGAATGAGAAGGTTCTGGAATAGAATATGTGATGTAGACCGTGGATTGGTCTTCAAAAATTCAAAATTACCGAAATCTTAAACTGGTTATTCCAGATGATAAAGTACACTTTAAATGTGCCTAAGATTTTCAAATTAGGGAAAAACGACGATCGGGTTAGAAACTGGGGCTAAACGAAATTTGGAAATAGACCGAAAAATCACAAAAACGCAAATTAAGCGATCGAAAAAAGCGTTTTTGGGCCGGCAAGTTGGGTAAACCGCCTACGGCCATTTATCACGTCGTAGCTTCGTCTTTAGCTTCGATTTGGTTACTCGTGGGCTCGAAACGGACACCCGAGCTGAAAGTTATGACCGTTACAGTACAGCCCCTTTTGTCACGCGAGTGTAGAAAGAGTTCGGGCCGAAGTTGTGTAGAAGTTCGGGCCGAAGTTGTGTAGAAGTTCGGGCCGAAGTTGTGTAGAAGTTCGGGCCGAAGTTCGGGGTGAAGTTCGGGCCGAAGTTCGGGGTGAAGTTCGGGGTTAACTTTGGGGTGAAGTTCGGGCCGAACTTTGGGTTGAAGTTCGGGCCGAACTTTGGGTTGAAGTTCGGGCCGACCTTGTTACTGTTCTCGGGCCGAACAGTTTCTTGCGCAGAACAGCTACGAACAGCCTTAAAAACCCACTAATTTGATCCTAAAATGCTCATTTCTAACCCAAATTCTTTGATTTAAATCACAAACTGACCCAAATACTATTTCCTTCAATCCATTAAAACTATATTACTCAAAAACAACCTAGATCTATCTGAAAATTTGAATTTAGAGGGTTTTTGAAACTTTAATGGTTTTTCTTAAAAATCTTAATTCTTCATCAGTATGGATTAGATTCGATCCTAGCTTGATTCTAAGCTTAATATATCAATAAAAGGAAGCTATTCAATCCATAATAACAAGAAATAGTACCTTAAATCTGATTTTTGATCTTAAACCCCTTTTTCTTCAAAAACCTTGAAAAACCCACTGATTCTTCTGATTTTAACACCAATTGATGGATTTGGATCGTTTTCAAGATGAAATTATGCTCTGATACCAATTAAAAAGCATAAAAACACTGAATCAATCCATAATAGGTGATAGATGATGATTTTGGTTAGAAAAGTGAAGAAGATGGATTAGGGTTTTAGTGAGAGAAAACTAGAGAGAGAGAGAGTGAACAAATGCTGTAAATTGGAATTTGATTAATGGCAAAAGTTAGGGAATTAAGGTTTACACTTTGGTTTATATACCATGACCTTAATTCCCTTAATTAGCTTAAGACTAATCCTAAGACTAACTAAACTAATATACAATGGTACATAACTAGTCCCTAGACTATTGATTACAACTAAATATGACCCAACAATAACCATTTGCTACTGATGAGTTGATACTGATGAAGTCTGTAACTTAGTTACTACTGATCAAGAACATATTGAAGATACTACTGATCTTAGTAGTTACTACTGACGTTGGTTTGGACTTACTACTGGTCACCAGAGTTACTACTGACGATGCAAATTTACTACTGGTGATTGCAGTTACTACTGGTACACGTTTTTGTAGCATATCAGAGTCCGAGATCTTCGTAGAGTTAGTTATAGAATGTAATTCAATGTATATCTTTTATTATTCGATGTAAATCAAGTCCTAGAATAACTAGGGTAAATAGTTAGGCTTCAAGGACTATTATATATAGTTCCTTACGAATTGTAAACGTACGTGTGTATTGTTAATCAGTAATATACATTGAAGCTTTTTGTGAAACTGAGTTCTTAATATTTTCGCATATTGTTCTTACAGTTTATCGTTCTTAATTATATTGATATAGTGTTAATCCGCTGTAACTTCTATAAACAATTAGATCTAAAGGTGTTTATTAACTATTCATAATTAATCGATCCTGACAATTTCACTTTATTATTATATTCAAGTTAATGTTATCAACCAATCCTAAACCCTATACTACATCTATAAACCCACTATCATCGTCAAATATTCATTTTTGAAAACCGTAACCACCATGATGCCATCTCGGTTCTCTCTCTAGCTCGTCTATCTCTCTCTCTCAAGATTATTCAACCGGAAATCACCACCACCCTTTCTCCGTTTCACTCTCACCTCTTTGGACCAACATCTATTCAGGCAGTCACAATGATAATCAGGAAAGCCCCGACGACAACAACTACAAAACATCTCCGGCGAGTCTCAAACCTCCCGGATCAGAAGCTTTCCGGCAAACCTTAGGCAACACAAAACACAAATCTCCCTTAAACTACTATACATTTATTCGACCCTTCGTGGTATCGAGCAAAACAGAAGATTACTCCCTCTCATGCTTAAACTCCGGCAAAAACTATCTCCTCCGGCTATCACAGACCGTCACCGACAACCAGATGTTTTCCGGAGACCATCGTCCTCAGTTTTCTCGATCTAGGCTCTCTCTCTGGTCACGCACTAGATAGGTATAACCTTTTACTACCTTTTCGTTTTTCTATTAAGCATGCATGCATGAGTCACCGTCGACCGTTCTATCGTGGTCTTGGCCATCGTCACGAACACAGACATGCGGGTGTGTGTTGTTAGTGTCGGCCGTGTTTTGTGTCTGTCTCTTTACGTATGTGTGTGATGTAGTAATCTTGGGTGTTGTTTTGCTTTTCCGTCGCCGGCGTCAACGTTCTAGCCGGTGTGACCACTTTCCGACGTAAGCCAATGACTGTTTCCTGTTTTAATCCGAGCCCAGCGATGTTAACAAAATCAGCTAGTTTGTGTTGAAGCCTAATCGTAAGGTTTTAGAAAAGAAAATCAGATTGAGACTATTTTTAATTATTAAATATTAATTAAGTAATTATTTATTTAATTAATATGTATCTATTTAATGACAAATGAATTATTTATTCTAATTAATTATTTATTTAAGATTCAAAAACGAATTTTCATTATTTAATTATTGGTAACCGCTGAAACTTCTTTAATTACTATATACTTCCTCCGTATCAAAATAAGTGACACACTTTATATTTTGAGGTGTATCAAAATAAGTGACACACTTTGAAAACATTCTTTATTTGGTAAAAATAGTGGGACCCATACCCACTAACTATCCACTTTAATGAAGTGAAATTACCCTTATACCCTTACTTTTACTTTTAAAACCCATTAATATCACTTTATTTCAAGAAAAGTGGGGCCCATTCTCCACTAACTATGTACTTTAATCTATTTTAACATCTACTTTAATCTTTTACCTCAAAAAATATGTAAACTCATTTGTGTCACTTATTTTGATACGGAGGAAGTATAATTATTTAAATTTATTTTATTTAAATAATTACCTGTTATATCACAATGCGTGTGCTTCCAATTAAAGTGTACCTATTTTCAAAAACTTATAAAATCCAAACAAACACATTTAACATACGAAACCAACCCTACGAGTCACCAACATATCGCTCATGTCAAAACTCGAGTGAGAGAAACATTCATGCATCATATAGTCTAGGCGTGTCATTTTAGACCGTCACTTATTAACTATACATATGCGTTTAGGACGCTAGGAACTTTTGGTTGGAATCCCCAACTTTGTGGATTTACGAATTTGGAAGCTTCGCTAAGGTGAGTTTCACGGCCCCACTTTTACTATTTTATAACTACTTTATTGGGGGAGAAAACATATACTACTCAAACTATTTTGCAATAATTGATCTTTGTATAATCATTGTGGTGTACACGTACCAACTGTTTAAGGACCACAATACATATCCTCGTTTAACCGTAATCATTAACTATGCGTTTTAGCCAAGGAATATAGAGATAGTACTATCGGGATTGATCCCCCGCTCATGGTTAGTTATGCGCTAGCCCAACTAGGTTTGAGCTTTATATTCTAACTACTTTAGATTTTGGTTTGATTATAGGCTATTTGATTATACTTTAACTTGAATGTCCTGCAAACATGTCAAGGGATTATGCATTGCACATAAAACTATTTTTGTACAGGATTTGTACTGAACTATTTTTGACGATACTAAATTTGAGTCGCAAAGCCTGCGGACTCACCAACCTTTGTGTTGGCAATTTTTATACTAAACCTTTTGGATTCACAAAACCTGTGAAGTCACCAACTATTGTGTTGACACTTTTTCTAATATGTTTTCTCAGGTAATGGAAACTAAACAAACCTATAAGCATCGCATGTGTCTTGGATTTTGTAAACAATACTGGTAACATACTTTATTTGCGTTGCTTTACTATTTATCGATGTGTAATGTTACTAGTTAGTCGCACCTCGTTCTTCCGCAAAACCATTTTTGGCGGGGTGTGACAGATTGGTATCAGAGACATTGGTTATAGTGAATTAGCGAAAGTCTAATCTATAACCGGAAAAGATTTTTGGACGAACACATTTTGGTCAAAACATTTTCATTACATACAAGAGTCTCCTTTCATGTAGAGTTACATCACGCATAAAATTTCATTTCATGTAGAGTCGCATAACGTATTCCTCCCTTTACCTACTACGTACTAGGAGCTTTAATTGCCTTAGTTTTACATTAGATAGAGAACTCTTAGTTTATTGGATAGTTATACCTGAAATTATATGCAAGACATGTTACGGTAAATACAATGCTCAATACACTACATTTTTCACTACACACTTACTCCACATACCTTACACCGAAATTGTATCCCTTATCAACACTTCACTAACCACTTACATGAAAACACGAATTCGAGGATTTCTACGGAACGTCTACAAGCAATGAATATGTTGGCTACTCTACTCGACTGGATAATGTGCGTCATGACACATCATCAGACGACTTTGCACAATAAACATCTATACACGTGCACTAGCCATGCACAAAATACCCGAAACCGAAACCGAAACCGGTACCCGAACCGAAACCGAAACCGGTCAACACCGGTTTTGACCGTAACCGGTTCGGTTATTGAGAAACCGATCGGTTTGGAACCGGTTAGGGGTTTTAGCCTTCGAACCGGTTAGTAACCGGTTTTTAAAAACCGGTTTTGGTCAAAACCGACCGGAAATTTAGTCAACACACCGGTTTTGGCCGGTTAACCGGTTTGAAACCGAACCGAACCGGTTACAATACCCATTACACCGGTTAGAGTTTTCGAGTCGCGAAACCGGTTACTAACCGAACCGGTTATTGGAGAAACCGGTTACGACCGGCGTTGACCAAAACCGGTTAGGGTCAAACCCGAAACCGGTTTTTGGCAAAACCGGTTTGTGTGCATCCCTAACGTGCACCACTTATCTTAATAGTACATTATATATGCTCTCATCTCACGCAATATGTACACTATATATCATTTTCACACCATGTTCACAAAATTTATCCTAATTTCTCATTCCACTAATCGCAAAATTCAAAAGATTCATCGCTTGACCAAAGACTAAATGCCTACCCATCAACCCCTAACTCCACAAAACGAAAATATGAAAGTTGGCTCTCGTCATCTTTAGAATGTCTCTATATAAATTGTAAGCACAACTTCTAAACTCGTATAATCTTATATAAAGAATAGATTCTAAATTTTCTCAGAATTATTGGTACAATCCTTGAATTCCACGTACATTGGAAGTACAGAGGAAATAACTATATTCACAATGAAAAATATGAAGTGATAATGATGAGGAAACATTGCACCATGATATTATAAAAACGGGTGGCCAACGTGTTTATAATTACATAGTACAATGTGAAATTGTCAGAGTCATGGATTATTGAAATGAGCTAATGTATAAGCATCTTTAACGTACGTGTTAGAAATGTAACCAGTCAAATGACAAATAAAAAAACATACCTACCTGCGAAACTATTAGAAAATACTCTTAAAAAAAATCCAAATACCAAAAATTAAAACTCATTTACCGCTACAAATTCCTACCCACGTCTTATAACAACCACAAATGTGTAAATGTAACACCGCAAAATTTAGGAAGCGTTTTTTTTTTCTTTTAAATGCCCGAAGGCGATTAGGTTATCCTCTAGGTTAGTTTAGCGGAAGCATAAAGATAATAATAAGTTTAGGTTTAGGTTTACAAACCAAATGTCCCAAAATAAACTTCAAACATTAATTATTTAAACGGTGTCACTTAAACGACATGGCTCCTTTTTAAAACATATCAACTGAGCTTGGTCAATCATCCCGTCCAAAGCACCGATCACCTGAAAAGATTCAACGAGGGAGGGATTAGCACAAAGCTAAGTGAATGAATATAATCTACAAATTCTGTGAAGCCCAACAAGCTGGCATAGTCATCACTACTATCTAAAAGCCACCTAACCACTTATCACTGTTCACTAGAACACGGAAGTTATAAAACATCTCCGGTTCGGTCATCACTTAAACCCGGAAGTTTAGATAAACATCTCCGGTTGGGTCATCGCTGGAACACGGAAGTTTACAAAACATCTCCGGTTCGTTCAAGAAGATCGGGGTCCTGCCGGAGCCTTAAACCATGGTCGGCCAAACCACGGTAACCGATAGCGGTTTGTGACCAACACCCGGGCAACTCCCTCCCCTTGACCATGCAAAAAATACAGGTAAGGTCGGATACCCTTTAGTCGACACCCATTGCCCAGCGCACTGACTTCTCAAACCTCGGTCACCAAGTCAAACCGAGTTGTAGCTACCCGTCAAGCCAAGTCTCTTCACCTATGTGCACAAGGTCATGTATGGTATTCCCTAACACTAGGCATACATAACAAGTATACCAGCTACGAAAAACACCGCGAAAAACATCACAACTGAGTTCCCAATCGCGAACTCTAGTTCGCGATCGAAAACTATTGTTCGCGTCGGGAACTTGTATCGCGATCTAGTTCGCGACGACCAACCAAATCCACTGGAGCTACTTCGCGATCGCTAAGTGGAGTTCGCGACGCGAACTCCCCTTATCTGGTATGTTCCTGCAATTTTCTTCAAGGTATGCAAATACCAATCAATTTAAACCAAACACAAGTTGGAGGTTAAATCCACTCACCGAAACCTTCCACTTGTCGAACTCAGAGGTCTAATGTTTCTGAGTCACGATCCCGATTCCTGTACACCAAAGGAATACCGAATTAGTATATAATTCCACCAAATTATAAACAATGTTAAATATACATTTAACACTAACACTTGCACTAGCCAAACACTTAAACCATCATAAGAACATGTCATGACCATCTACACTTACATAGCAAGTCAACTAGTCATTTGCAAGTAATACATTCAAACGGGTCAAACCGGGTTATTAAACAATAATACCTCCTATTATTGAAAACATAACATCAACTTGCAATTCACCAAATGTTACCAATAGCATTGCTAATCACATAATACTAACCAAATACTTACACTTTCACAATCCAAGTTATTTTAAGTCATTTTACCACTAAATGGCCCAAACGGGTCAAAAGCCCGAATACGACTATAACACTTCCAATTTCCATCAAATAGCACAAATTCTCTATAACTAACAAGTCATAAACATGTAACAATTCATCGAGCTCAAAGTTACCAACAATCCATGTATTTTACTTCCAATTTACTAGTTAATCATTTTTAACTAAAAACATCCAAACACAACTACAAACGCTATAATCCACCATTTAGCAAATCATAACTAATTAATCAATCTAACAAGTTCATAGCTATCACAACCCAACTATTTTACTTCAAAATCATAAGTTATAACTTTTGACCCAAATCATCCAAACACTAGCTATCAATTCTCACCAAATCTCAACATAATTCAAAACTAACAATTTTGACTCACACTATCACAACTAGTCACTTTATCAATTAACACAATAGTTGATTATAATCGCAACTAACATATCCAACATGTAATTTATCATAACTAGACATAAATTCCATAAATCACAATCTTACTAGCAAGTCATAACTAGTTACCCAATTCTACAAGATTAACACTTCTTACATATTAATTTAACCCACATTAACATTAAAACCCATATTAAGTCAAGTTAGAAGCATAAACCAAAACCACACAATTGATACACACACACACACACCCACACGAACACACACACACACACACCCATGTGTACATTATGCTAAAAAGGTTGTACCTTGTGCTAAATCACTTGTACCCATACAACAAAACATGTCAAACCTTGGATAAACACTTAACATACCATTTAACACCATAATCACCAACCAAATCTCAAGAACACATAAACCCTAATTTATCAACTATCATGGAATCGAAAATAAACACATATAGGTTGAAGCTTACCTCAAGAGCTTTCCCAAAACGTGTTCGGATTTATGATTGAGCAAGAAATGAGCACAAGATCTTCAAGATAACTCAAGAACAACAATGAAGAAGATGGTGGTGGTGTAGAGAGAGGGAGAGAGAGACGGATCAAGAGAGAGAGAGAGATGGATGAAAATGACCAAAAAGATGGGCAACTCCCATCTTGGAGCCGGTCAAGGGGTGGGGTGGGACCCACTTGATTTTTTTTCCACTTTTAAACAAATACAATACAAAAGTCCCTTTCGTAGATAATTTATTTAAAATACCAAACGGACTCCAATTTTAAAAACGAAAGCATTTCTGGAGACGATATCAAAAGGAGAATCCAAAGATATAAAAATCACATTTTTATATAAACATTTCAGAAAACAGATATTTTAATCCCTTGATTAAAATATCACAAAAGGACAAAAGGTCAAACAATCAATTTAACATTTAATCAATTTATTCCACATAGGGTCAAATAGATATTTTCAAATATCAAAATATACCTAAAACATCTAGGCCAGTTTTAGGATGTTACAACTCTACCCTCCTTAAAGAGGATTCCGTCCCCGGAATCCAACAACAAAATCCAATTAGCAAGCATTTATCACAATACGTCTACAACTCTAATCCAATCACTTTCACGTATACATGCTCAAACAAAATCACATCCAATATGTCATGCATTTTATAGTATACTTAACAATTCCAACTTTTCCATATAATGTTCCCGCAAAACATTGTCATTTCAATTAACAGTCTATTCATTTCTGTAGTCTATACTTATCCCAAATAATCTCATTACTCATATTGCATTTACCTTAAAACATCCAACCAATTCATTTCATTTTCTCTATACATAAATTCAAACATCTCGATAAACAAAAATCAACTACCATTCATGGTTGAGTTAGAATTTCTCATGACATACTAGCGATCCACATGCATATGTTTAAAAATTATCTTACACAAAGTCCCAACATTTAACCCAAGTTTCAATTATCTACTCATTTTCTTCCTTATTCTAACAAAATTTACAACTTTGACCCGTAATTTTAAGAATCTCCAATAAAATTTCCGGTCTTAATCAACTAATTTTCAAAAGAATACACTTTCAAAACACAAAGTCACATCAATTTTCGCATACTAAGCACAAACTGGTCAAAATAAGCAATTCATCGTGACACTATCAATGTCCTTAGTTAACAATACTTCTAACAATCATCAACTATTATGCATAATCAACCACATTACAAGTATGGCAAAATTTTACAAAGTCAAGTTGCACGTTTTGACAAAACTAGTCACAGTTTACACAAGTCAAGTCTACCCCACATATCTCATTACAATCATGGCAATACAAATAGCAACAACTTTTATACCCAATTAGTCATACCTATGACCTAACAGATCAAAACAAGTTTTATCATCCAAAAATTGTTCTTATTACTTCCATAACATGTCAAGCTACTCATCAAATCGACTCATGCAATTATCAATGATTATTATCATGATCAAGATCTAACAACTAAGAGCATTCAATCCAGTCTTGACACTAATCACCTTAAACGTTTCAACATTGAGAAATTTATCATAACGATTTCAAACATACAGTTCACAGTTCATTAACATGTCAAACTCATGTGATGACTAAAAAGCACTTTCAATTACATGTCAACTTTTACTTAGACTTCAAGTCAACCAATCACAATTCAACTAGTTCTTAACTCTTACCTATTAACATCCAATTAGCTAGATAATTTTATCAACTTAATTCACAATTAAGCACAAACAACTCTTATCATTTCTATCATGAAATTCGATCTAGGAACATATCTCTGAAGACATAAAAGCTTAAAATCTCAGTTTGACAACTATTATTACAATCAATAAAACATCATTATCCCTTTGAGTAATTTAAAATTTTACCAATTTAAACTATGATCAATTTTATTAACACAAATCATTTCAATAAAATCATTAAATCTAAACATAGATTTACGCATAAATCACAATCTCAACACTTTTCTCAAATAATTTCATAATCAATGCAATCACTTACAACCTCTTTTATCTTCAATTATTACTATCACAAGTCAACTCAAAATAGTCTACACATACAGTTCATTAGCAACTTTTCAGAATCCAAATTCAACATAGAAAACCAATCAGGTTTGCATCATAAACATTTCAGGTCATTCAAATATTTAATACCGACTGTCTGTCATAATCAATGTCTATAACAACAAACAAACATCAATTTATCCACATTGCATAAACATTTCTGATCCTCACTATACAAGTCACTACATGTGACCCGACATGTCACAATAAAGTTCCACTTTTTTTACATAACAAACACTAGTCCTACTTGGACTATTCAATTCACGCATACAATTCCATCCATTTTAATTACAAGCATCACATTCAAGAAGTCTACAATAATTACTATTATACTCAATTTGATCCATGGTCACATATGTTGTGACCGAAACCGACATACAACCGATTCTCTTCGCTTCTCCTAGAGTGAAGGAACAAACAAACAGTTACGATCAACATGTCATCAATTTTCACAACATGAAAACGAGCAATTTTAACCACCGAGACACTATATGTGTCCCGACAAACAAGAAAAGATTCAATCTTCTATAACATTTATTCATAACTTTAATTAACCAGACTATTCCATACGTCATATCACTCTAAACTTAGTCCAAGTTTCAACAAAAGGAACATGTAAGCATGCATCACCTATATCTACACAACTCCCGACACAGAAGAGGTGTCCCAAATCAAAAAGCAATCAATTATTATAATTCAAGTGACATAGAACACTACGGGTAAGCAGTTCAGTTCATCACCACATCTCACAAATCTTAATTAAGCAATCTTCTCAATTAACAAGTCTACATAAACACAAGTATTGAGTTTACCAGAGCATACCCGAGCTATCATTGTCGGTCTAACGTTGGTGAAGATCCCCCGACCGCCCCCGTCCTTGACCCGCAACCCATTTTCTTTTCCCATGGTCAACTTCCATCTTGCCCAAATGGACCTCCTCTAATGTACTTCATTTTCCCCACGTGCGTATATATGCTCCTCAAGTAACTCCCGCATCGTTACTTGATGTGCCAACATTTCCTAGGGCCAAGGGGGTCGGGTTCTCTTTACATGTCTTATCTATAACAATCACAACAACTCACGAAAGCTTAGTTTGAATCGTTAGTAATCACATACTAACTATAAACTAACTTCATTCACCGTTGCTCTAATCCCACTCGTCCGGAATGCTTGACCAAACTTGAGCCACGATTTGGGAATGGAACACCAACCCCGTGTATCCATCGCCAAACCGAAGCTCTGATACCAAGTTGTAACACCGCAAAATTTAGGAAGCGTTTTTTTTTTTCTTTTAAATGCCCGAAGGCGATTAGGTTATCCTCTAGGTTAGTTTAGCGGAAGCATAAAGATAATAATAAGTTTAGGTTTAGGTTTACAAACCAAATGTCCCAAAATAAACTTCAAACATTAATTATTTAAACGGTGTCACTTAAACGACATGGCTCCTTTTTAAAACATATCAACTGAGCTTGGTCAATCATCCCGTCCAAAGCACCGATCACCTGAAAAGATTCAACGAGGGAGGGATTAGCACAAAGCTAAGTGAATGAATATAATCTACAAATTTTGTGAAGCCCAACAAGCTGGCATAGTCATCACTACTATCTAAAAGCCACCTAACCACTTATCACTGTTCACTAGAACACGGAAGTTATAAAACATCTCCGGTTCGGTAATCACTTAAACCCGGAAGTTTAGATAAACATCTCCGGTTGGGTCATCGCTGGAACACGGAAGTTTACAAAACATCTCCGGTTCATTCAAGAAGATCGGGGTCCTGCCGGAGCCTTAAACCATGGTCGGCCAAACCTAATGGTGATTTTCGGTTAAAACAAGAACCAAAACGCAGCGGAAAAGATTTAATCACCATGAACGGATCTAGATATTAATCATACAATCAAACTATAAAGAAAATCAAAGAGTTAGGAAGAACATTTCATACCCTAGAAGCCTTTGATCTTTGTGGAATGGATGGATGGAGATGATGACCGAAACCAAGTATTCTAAAGGAGAATACCTCTAAAGAATGATCCACACAACACTTGTACGAGAACACCAATTTGGGATGCTAGTCCCTTGAGCAAGCTAATGTAAAAAGGGAACCAACAACACTTGTACGTAAGATCCTTTTTTTTTGAGAGAAATGTTGTTCGTCCAACTACCCTCTCTTCATTCACCATATACAAACGTATATATTCAAGGAGATATTTGGAAGGTAACATTAAAAACAAGGGAGGTGTTTATGGTGCCTTAATCACCCTTTAATTCCTTCCATAAACTATTGATTTATTTGCACTCTAGTCCCTTGCCTTTTGTTTCTTCTATTTAGCTCACTATTAAGTTTCAATATTAACAATTAATATTAAACTATAATATACATACAAGCTAGTAGCTTATATGAATATATAATGTAATTACCCTAATTACACTATATATCTTATGGTGTTAAGTGTTTAAGTGTGTGACCCTTTAGGCTCACAAACAACTAGCCATATAACTATATGTTATACGCGTGAAGCATATTCCAACAGCTCCACTTGCGCACGTGATAACATCAAGTAGTTATACAAGCAAAGGTTAGAGTCTAGCAACCCGCCAATGCCCCTAGAAGTACATGAGGAGTTTCATAAAATCTTTGTTCAAAGTTTTTCAAGCAGTTATCCTTTTGTTGCTGATACTATGTTGAATTTTAGACAAGGATCAATGTCAATCTAAAACTTCAACGATTTTGTTTCTCGATCTATATAATGAAATAGATTACCAAAACCAATCAAGATTCATCTTGATTGCCTTTTGGGTGTGGCCACACATACATCTATTCAAAATCATCGAGGGGCCTAGTAGTATCTAATCCACTTTCGTGGAGGAACAAATTCTTTATTGACTGCACGTGTCTGTCATATGCTTAATGATAAACCCGATAATGGTTGTTATAGCAGCCTTATTCAGGTCAGCGTTTAACCACATCAAAGTTTGCCCCTCTACATACACAAACCAACTTGCATCTCAAGTCAGAGGATAAGTGACAAAGCCTTTGTGAGATTCACTTGTGACATAAATCCAGGAAGTGATTTCTCATAGGTTGGGTCAGTCCAATCGTGCATCGTTATGAACGACATGTGAGTTTGATTTCATCATCCTTAGTCATACTAAGATAATGTCATCAATGCCCTCAGATTTGTCTTAATAATATTCCCATATTATTAATATGACAATGGACAATTTAGAATATAAAACGCAGTAAATATTCAAGGATATAAACATGCAAATATAGAACATAGTAGATATTCATATAAAAATGATCATATCAAATATATCAATTTATTCCAATATAAACTGCTCACAGTTCCATTATCCAAATACTAAAACAGATTTACATGAAACTACTAGCTTGTCGAAGTCCAATGTTCCATTCATATTCAAGATGTTTGGTACAAGACATTGAGTTCGATAAAGTGTCAGCTAGTTAGTTATCTGTTTGAACTTTAAGTGTACGAATTTCACATATCTCGATAAATCATTCGAATGTAGTGAACATCCGTAAATAGGATCTAGCGTCATCACGACCTATTTCAAAACCAACATAAGTATAGCAAGTATACTTAGTTTCAGTTCAGTATCTCCACCATGACCAAGAAACATATCTCCAGTAATTTAAAATACTTCAATGTGTTCTTAACAGCAATCCAGTGACCTCTCATGAATTCTGTTGGTATTTTCTAGTAAGGTCCCCTAAGGACGTTACATTTGGCCTAGTGCTCCTTACAGCGTACATGATGAATGAAATAACCGATTCATAGGGGATTACATTCATTCGCTTCACCACATCAGGTGTGGAAGGTCCTTGAGTCTCACTCAAGTTTACATTGTGTGGCATACGAGGACTTCCTCGTTTGGGAGTACCATTCTAAACCGTTTAGAATTTTATCAATGTAAGCACTTTGACTTAAACCAATTAACCGCTTTGATCTATCATTATAGATCTTTACTCCAAGTATGTATGTCGTATCCCTACAATCCTTCATGTCAAAATATTTTCCAAGCCAAGATTTTCATCTTGTAGCATTGGTATATTGTTTCACATGAGTGACATGTCATCAACATGTATGACTCGAGAAACGACAACGCTCCCACTAGCTTTCAAATATACACATACTCAGTTTGGGTTTTAGGTGAAACAAACGTTTTGATTTCATCATCAACCAAATTTCATAGTCATAGTACACTACTTTGGCTATAAGAATCCTAATGTCTTTAGTAACAGGCGAGAAGGTTTCATCATTGTCAATCCAGTAGGATTGAGTGTAACCTTTTGCTACTATGAGAGATTTATAGGTGTGTATATTTTCATCCATGTCAACAGTCTTACTGTTTTGAGAAAGATCAACTAGGTTCAAAACTTGATTGTCTCTCATGGATTTTATTTTCGCATTCATAGCTTCAAGTCATTTTTCGAATTCAAAATTCGATAATGCAACTTGATAGTTAGGGGGTTCATAATGATCCTCGAAACTTGCTCCTCAGCATCGACATAAATCTATATCGTTCAGGTGCATGAAGTGTCCTTGCGGATCTATGAATGGGAACAACATCATCCTGTGGTCCAACATCTATATGTCCAGTTTCAGAATGATATTTGCTAGTGTTACCAGAAGGTTGTGTATCTTCACTTTGAATCTTGTCAAAGTCTATAGTGCTCCCACTTGCTTTGTGAAATGAGACTGTTCTCAAGAAACTCAGCATACCGAGTAACAACCATTTGTTCTCAGTTGGGAAGTAAAATAGTAATCGAAGATATACTTGTTAGATATGGGCTCAAGTTTGTTCGGCATGTCTCGTTCCACGAGATCCTCACAACCCCAGATCCTCAAGTAAGACAAATTAGGGACTTTCCCACGCCATATCTCAAATGGTGTCTTTTTAACCTTTTGGTCGGAACCATATCAAGTATTCGAGCAGCAGACTTCAGTGCATGCCCCTCAAAAGGATAGTGTAAGAGTAGTAGGACTCATCATAGATCGCACCATGTCATACAGGGTCCGATATCTCCTTCCAGACGCACCCTTATCTTGTAGAGTGTATGAAAGAGTGAATTGTGAGACAATCTCACGATGTGAGGGATGATCCAGAAACTCTTGACTCTTGTACTTTCATCCTTAATCAGGACTGAAAGCCTTTGTTGTCTTGCTAAGTTGATTTTCTACTTTTACTTTAGAAAGCTTTGAACGTTTCAAAGATTTCATGTTTATGTCTAATCAAGTAAACATAACCATAGCGACTGATATCATTAAAGCTTCCATGTTGATGTTTAATCAATTAAACATAACCACATCGAATGATATCATCAGTGAAAGTAGGTGGCACCTTCCCTAGTCTTAGTTCTAAAAGGGCCACATACATCAGTATGTATGAGTCCAAGTAGATTTGTAGCTCTTTCGCCAACTTGGGAGAAAAGCTTTCTTGTTATCTTTCCATAATATACAAGAGAGGCATTTTAAATGATTCATAATCGTTTGTAAAGAAGCCCGTCGAGTTTTAGTATCAAAATGCGTTTCTTGTTTATGTGGAAAAGATGACGATGATCTAGGTAAGTAGAATCCAAACCAATTTGGAATCTTGAGTGCTACATTTGTATATAGAACTATCGTTTGAATTAGGATCATGCATATTAATTTCAAACATACTATTACAATGAATAGTTATAAAAAATATTATTTTTCATAAAACAAAATATCATAATCCATTATTCAACAAACGATAAAGCTAAACAATGCATAATTGACAATTGTTCAAAACAATAATTAACGCATTAGGAAGGATAAGATCACAGCTTCCATTCATTTAGCTTTCTACTTCACATTCAATCTTGCACATTTGTGTAAATGTGAGTTCCACAACTAGTGTCATACACTCAAGATTTATCACGAAAAGTATAGAGTTCTATAATGAAGATACCTAATGTGCTAACTAGAACACATTTGTCCTTCATCAACTCTGCCACGTAGGCAGGACAATTCCTCCTTCAATGGCCAGTTTCATCGCAATGATGGCAAGAAATATCCTTTGCAGGGTGCTCCTTTTTAGCAGGTGGGGGAATCGTAGGTTTGGAAAAGTAAACTAGCTTACCCTTACCTAGACTCTTGCCTTGTGCTTGCGGTTTACCTTCCCTGATTGCAAGAAAAGTATTGGGTAACCCTTGCTCAACCAGTTTTACCATAGCATGTTCAACGATTGTCTTCCCCATGCTATGTACTTTTAAAACACTTTTCAAACTGGTCATAGTCCTTGGATAGTGAGGTAAGAATCAAGCTCATTCCAAGAACTTGTGGTAAGGGGTAACCAAGACATTCCATTGGATCAAGATAGCATTGCATACTCAAGATGTAAGTGCTAACTGATTGGCCGTCCTCCTGATTGCAAGCATGGAATGCTTTAACTGTTTTGAACAGTTCAAGTTCTGCCTTTTGTTGAAATATCATTTTCAACTCGCTTATCATGTCATATGATGTGAGTTCCTCGAAGTACTTTCGAATCTCGGGGTTCCTGCTCACAAGCATATGAGTAGCAACTTCTTGGTGTTCGTTAAACGTTTCGGTAAAGGCTTGACGAACATCAGCAGAATCACTAACAGGAGGTGCCTCAGGTAAGGCCTCTTATAGGTGTATCAACTTTCTCATCTCTAAGGACAATCCTTAGAATTCGATATCAGAAGATAAAGTTGATATTAGTCAGTTTCAGTTTTCAAGAACTGATTTTTGAGTGGAGATACTTAGGTTTTGATGTTGTTGTTATCTGTATAACAACCAAAGTTCAAAAAATAGTATTTTCAATAATAATTTCTTTTAATCAATTAACTACCCAATTAATTTTAATTAAAAGCTAAGATCCCATTGAGCTTCTATCACCGCATCAGTTGATCTGCTAGAGGTGATAGATCCAATAGGTAGGTGACGATCAACAATTGCATTACAAGTGCAACTCTTAGAGGTATGGGACTTCATGGCACCTAGTGAACAAGCATCTAGGGTCAAGTGGTATGTTTGTCGCATCTTCGCCTCAAGTCAAGGTCTCACCGTTAACTTGATTAAGTCATCCAATGTGAAATCATGTCAAAATAGATCTAGGTCTCACCGTAGAGAATAATGACCTCGGATCTAAATTCAAACCACGTCTCACGTGAATTCAAAAATAGAAGCAAGTGATTATCAACCGATTGGACGGCGTGACTTAAATTTTAGGTATATTTAAATTTTAATTGATAATTTTATTAAGATATGAATGAATCATGTACTTCATTCATACCACTTCATAAGTCATTTAATAAACGGTAAAAACATTTAGCGATTATTAATGGTTAAGTTTCAAATCGTATTTAAACTTTAGTTTAATCTCAAAACAATTTTAGATTAAAGGTTAATCATCAATGATTAACTAGTAATCATCGATGATTAAGAGTTTGAATGTTTTAATGTTTGTGTCTAAAAAACATTTTTAATTGTTTTACTACTTGTATCTAATAGAAAAGAAAAACAACCACAAACAAAGAATAAAACATGCAACAAATTTTATGCAAACCTCGACCGATGAAATCCTAGGTTCGGTCACGTGAGTCATCACGACGGACCGAAGGGTCAAACTAGGGGACGGGCCAACATGAACCCAAACGGGCCTACATAAACCCAATGGGCTCCCACTTGCTCCAAGACATTCTTGAGCAAGTAGAACCCAAAATTGTGAAAAAGTGTAATCTGCCAGAAAATTCCAGCAGACTTTGAAGCCCGAAAAGTCACTGAAGGAATCTTCGTTGGTCTTCCCGGCCTTCTGGAAAGTTGTAGCCCACGACTTTGCAAGCATTTTAGGCTTTTGAATCGCCCAAAACGGAGTCCTTATGCCTCTGGAAAACCTGTTTTCGTACAGCCCTCGCTTTTGTGACGGAAATTTGTTGTTTTCTTCATTAGTCTTCAATATTTTTTATCAACAATTTACAATAAAAAGATAAAATAAATACAATCTATTCTATTACTTTTACATTACAAATTGCCCCAAAAATGGCACCAAAAATAAAAGAAAAATAAATGAAACAAATTACAACAATTAAGCCAAAAACACGGCTTTTCCCAAATCAACCAAAACAACCAAACAATCAACACATTCATTCACAAAGGTCTAGGCTTTCATCGGTTTGCACAAACAAGCAACAATTGACAAGGCTTTGGCTTGGGATATGGCAAAAATACATGTTTTGCCATATCAAAAAACAAAATTAAACAAGTAATTCCAAGCCAAATAATCAAAAAAATTCAATAACAAGATTAATTTTTTGATTTGATTTTGTAACAAGTGACAATAGGGTTCCAAAAATACCATATTTTAACCCATTAATTTATAAAAAAACCGAAAAAAAATTAAAAATCGGAATTTAAAACACCAAAAAAAACTTTGGTTTTTGCCACTTTTCACAAAATCTAGCTAATTATATGATTAATATAATGACTCGTGATACCACTAATGGTGATTTTCGGTTAAAACAAGAACCAAAACGCAGCGGAAAAGATTTAATCACCATGAACGGATCTAGATATTAATCATACAATCAAACTATAAAGAAAATCAAAGAGTTAGGAAGAACATTTCATACCCTAGAAGCCTTTGATCTTTGTGGAATGGATGGATGGAGATGATGACCGAAACCAAGTATTCTAAAGGAGAATACCTCTAAAGAATGATCCACACAACACTTGTACGAGAACACCAATTTGGGATGCTAGTCCCTTGAGCAAGCTAATGTAAAAAGGGAACCAACAACACTTGTACGTAAGATCCTTTTTTTTTTGAGAGAAATGTTGTTCGTCCAACTACCCTCTCTTCATTCACCATATACAAACGTATATATTCAAGGAGATATTTGGAAGGTAACGTTAAAAACAAGGGAGGTGTTTATGGTGCCTTAATCACCCTTTAATTCCTTCCATAAACTATTGATTTATTTGCACTCTAGTCCCTTGCCTTTTGTTTCTTCTATTTAGCTCACTATTAAGTTTCAATATTAACAATTAATATTAAACTATAATATACATACAAGCTAGTAGCTTATATGAATATATAATGTAATTACCCTAATTACACTATATATCTTATGGTGTTAAGTGTTTAAGTGTGTGACCCTTTAGGCTCACAAACAACTAGCCATATAACTATATGTTATACGCGTGAAGCATATTCCAACAAAACCACGGTAACCGATAGCGGTTCGTGACCAACACCCGGGCAACTCCCTCCCCTTGACCATGCAACAAATACAGGTAAGGTCGGATACCCTTTAGTCGACACCCATTGCCTAGCGCACTGACTTCTCAAACCTCGGTCACCAAGTCAAACCGAGTTGTAGCTACCCGTCAAGCCAAGTCTCTTCACCTATGTGCACAAGGTCATGTATGGTATTCCCTAACACTAGGCATACATAACAAGTAGACCAGCTACGAAAAACACCGCGAAAAACGTCACAACTGAGTTCCCAATCGCGAACTCTAGTTCGCGATCGCGCACTATTGTTCGCGTCGGGAACTCGTATCGCGATCTAGTTCGCGACGACCAACCAAATCCACTGGAGCTACTTCGCGATCGCTAAGTGGAGTTCGCGACGCGAACTCCCCTTATCTGGTATGTTCCTGCAATTTTCTTCAAGGTATGCAAATACCAACCAATTTAAACCAAACACAAGTTGGAGGTTAAATCCACTCACCGAAACCTTCCACTTGTCGAACTCAGAGGTCTAATGTTTCTGAGTCACGATCCCGATTCCTGTACACCAAAGGAATACCGAATTAGTATATAATTCCACCAAATTATAAACAATGTTAAATATACATTTAACACTAACACTTGCACTAGCCAAACACTTAAACCATCATAAGAACATGTCATGACCATCTACACTTACATAGCAAGTCAACTAGTCATTTGCAAGTAATACATTCAAACGGGTCAAACCGGGTTATTAAACAATAATACCTCCTATTATTGAAAACATAACATCAACTTGCAATTCACCAAATGTTACCAATAGCATTGCTAATCACATAATACTAACCAAATACTTACACTTTCACAATCCAAGTTATTTTAAGTCATTTTACCACTAAATGGCCCAAACGGGTCAAAAGCCCGAATATGACTATAACACTTCCAATTTCCATCAAATAGCACAAATTCTCTATAACTAACAAGTCATAAACATGTAACAATTCATCGAGCTCAAAGTTACCAACAATCCATGTATTTTACTTCAAATTTACTAGTTAATCATTTTTAACTAAAAACATCCAAACACAACTACAAACGCTATAATCTACCATTTAGCAAATCATAACTAATTAATCAATCTAACAAGTTCATAGCTATCACAACCCAACTATTTTACTTCAAAATCATAAGTTATAACTTTTGACCCAAATCATCCAAACACTAGCTATCAATTCTCACCAAATCTCAACATAATTCAAAACTAACAATTTTGACTCACACTATCACAACTAGTCACTTTATCAATTAACACAATAGTTGATTATAATCGCAACTAACATATCCAACATGTCATTTATCATAACTAGACATAAATTCCATAAATCACAATCTTACTAGCAAGTCATAACTAGTTACCTAATTCTACAAGATTAACACTTCTTACATATTAATTTAACCCACATTAACATTAAAACCCATATTAAGTCAAGTTAGAAGCATAAACCAAAACCACACAATTGATACACACACACACACACCCACACGAACACACACCCACACCCATGTGTACATTATGCTAAAAAGGTTGTACCTTGTGCTAAATCACTTGTACCCATACAACAAAACATGTCAAACCTTGTATAAACACTTAACATACCATTTAACACCATAATCACCAACCAAATCTCAAGAACACATAAACCCTAATTTATCAACTATCATGGAATCGAAAATAAACACATATAGGTTGAAGCTTACCTCAAGAGCTTTCCAAAAACGTGTTCGGATTTATGATTGAGCAAGAAATGAGCACAAGATCTTCAAGATAACTCAAGAACAACAATGAAGAAGATGGTGGTGGTGTAGAGAGAGGGAGAGAGAGACGGATCAAGAGAGAGAGAGAGATGGATGAAAATGACCAAAAAGATGGGCAACTCCCATCTTGGAGCCGGTCAAGGGGTGGGGTGGGAGCCACTTGATTTTTTTTTCCACTTTTAAACAAATACAATACAAAAGTCCCTTTCGTAGATAATTTATTTAAAATACCAAACGGACTCCAATTTTAAAAACGAAAGCATTTCTGGAGACGATATCAAAAGGAGAATCCAAAGATATAAAAATCACATTTTTATATAAACATTTCAGAAAACAGATATTTTAATCCCTTGATTAAAATATCACAAAAGGACAAAATGTCAAACAATCAATTTAACATTTAATCAATTTATTTCACATAGGGTCAAATAGATATTTTCAAATATCAAAATATACCTAAAACATCTAGGCCAGTTTTAGGATGTTACAGTAAACATCAATAATTGTCCTTGGAAAAAATATCTATCAAAGGTCATGGGACGAAATGAAAACTTTATTTATGAGAAAGTATTGCCCTAATAACGAAATTTAAAAACTAGAAACTAAATTGTGAAACCTATCAACGGAAAGCCCTGGTATTTTCAACTACATCACCAGATTTAGTCAACTAGCCTAACTTGTTCCCCATCTCGAAACTTCCTGAAGCTAAAAATATAAATAAATAATAATAAGCGACAAGTGTATATGAGAATTGGTACACCAAATCAAAGGAATGAGCACAACGTCCCAAAACTTAAATTATAAATTTTGTGCCACAACAATAGTAGCCCTACTCAAAGGAACGAAGAACTTCATCACCTATTATGAGACGTCACCCCGAGGATTAAATTGTGTATCTAAACTAAAAAAAAAATGACAATTAAGCCAACCAATACGCAATGAAATTAATAATAAATATCAATAAACAAAAAAAATAAAAAATAACTTGCTTTAATTGTGGTGAAGCTGAGCATTATACTATTACCCCAAGTTGAGGAACAATAATCGCAACAACAATCATAATAACAATACCAACAACGACCATTACAACAACAATGCTAACGACAATGATAGTCATTAACCAGCTCATGGAAAGGCAATTACGATTGGAGCTCAAGAAACACATCGAAAAACTAATACATAAACTGGTATGTTTTATTAAATAACTAGCCTTTAACCTGTAATAATCACCGGTGGTTTAAAAAAAATATTATAATCTTTTATTTAATTAAAAATACAACATTCACTTAAAAGTTTGTATCTTTGAAAAAATAATAATAAATCATGTACAAACATACTTCACAAGTAAATAAATCATGTATCTTTGTATTATGAACTACGTAAGAAAATGTACGTGCTAACCTAATTGAACACAATTTAAGATGCAGAGAATCCCACCCGCTGTATGTAGATTAAACACAAATTACATTACACTTAAACCTAATAATCTTGTAGCAATCCCATACAAGTTAGATTTAAAAAAAAAAAACTCAAAGGGCTATTGATAGTATTAAATTTCAAAAGTAGAATTTATAAATCTTCAAAAATGGAAGGGGAGAACTCGAGGTTAGAAACGCCATAGAAAAAAATAATAATAAAAATAATAAAAATCATAAAGCTTTGTTTATTATATGTAAAAATAAAAACAAAGGGTAAACATCTAAATTATTACTCAAATTCTATACCACGTCAATATAATTTGATCAACTCCTTAAGGTGATGTGAATTGCTTTCATTGGTGGATGATGACGTGGCAAAAATGACGTGACAAAGACGACGTGGATTAGGTGACATGAAATGCTAGATAGAGATCAGTAATCTCAAAATATTTTCCTTTATAAAAGTCTATAAATATCTACAAAAGAATTAACGAACATTTCATACCTTACATTGTCAATAAGAAACCTAATGAAACGAAAGTATCTACATTTTTGTTACCCTTAACCTAATAATATGTCGTCTTAAATTTCGGGACGAAATTTCTTTAACAAGGGGAGAATGTGACAACCCTCGAAATCGGGTTTTTGACCTTGATACTTATTTCAATCTAAATGATTAGACACTTTATGTATTATAAATAAAATACTCAATTTTCATATAAGTCTAGCAAAAACATTCACATTTTCTATTATTAGTGCACATCGGTAAGGATGCTAGTACTTATTTATCTGTAATTGTACAAGGACAACGATCAATTTAGCGAATTGGTGACAAAGCCTAAACCTTAAAGTGGAACAAAAAAAAATATATAAATATTATATTTTTATAATAATCTTTCAATTAAACCGAAGTAACCGGTACAAAACGTAGGACACGAATCGTCCCACACAACAAGTTATACAATTATTAAGTTATACTCCCTCCGTCCCACAAAAACCTTCTCATTTGACTTTTGCACATGTTTTTAGGTAATAGATAGTGGTGGGGTAATTGATAATACTTTTGATTAAAATATAAGGTTAGATTGGAGAGAGAAAGATAGTTAGTGGATATTAATGGTGGGGTTTTTAATAATAATAGTTTTTTATTGGGTGGAGCCCACCAAATATGGGAAATGGGAAGTTTTTTGTGGGACAAAAATTTATAGTGAAATGAAAAGTTTTTTGTGGGACGGAGGGAGTAATACACAATACAGTACCAGAACTTCTTAAGTAACTAAATATATAACCGAAGTGACATATTTTTATGAGTAAATAACTAAAGTTAAAAATTGAGTACAACCCCGATTAAAATATTTTACCTAGTAAATGTACCAATAATTTTATATTAATAATAACCATTTATGTTTATCCTTTAATTCAAAAACTAAAAACAAAGTCCACCAGTTTCACCTACTTCCCGATTTCTTTGCTGCAACCGTACCATGTGCCACATATAAGACTATTTCACTTTATTATTATATTCAAATTAATGCTATCAACCAATCCTAAACCCTATACTACATCTATAAACCCATTATCATCGTCATATATTCATTTTTGCAAACCGTAACCACCATGATGCCATCTCGGTTCTCTCTCTAGCTCGTCTATCTCTCTCTCTCAAGATTATTCAACCGGAAATCACCACCACCCTTTCTCCGTTTCACTCTCACCTCCGAGGACCAACATCTATTCCGGCAGTCACAATGATAATCTGGAAAGCCCCGACGACAACAACTACAAAACATCTCCGGCGAGTCTCAAACCTCCCGGATCAGAAGCTTTCCGGCAAACCTTAGGCAACACAAAACACAAATATCCCTTAAACTACTATACATTTATTCGACCTTCGTGGTATCGAGCAAAACAGAAG